>CM069860.1:145831696-148760446 GCA_036172795.1 Pelodytes ibericus
GGTGTTGCTGCTTAGTTACCCTTACCTAAGGCCTCACACCTCTGCTTTGTCTACAGTCCCTGATATAGGGAGAAAATGCCACATTCAATGGAATAAAATAAGTTTAGTGTGAAACCAGGCATTCAACTAAATTTAGTGTTTACGGTATACACTGCACATCTTAGCTTATGCAAGCATTTATGCAGTAAATATTTGGGAATCTTGTTCAATTTCTAGCTCACCCCCTGATGAAATGGGACGGTTAGAGTGATTGAATCTGAGTACAATGTGTATTGTCATTGACACCCTGCACATAATCTTAAACAAAACAGTGTATCCACTGTAAATATGTACATATTATATTGTAAAGGGGAAAAATCCAAAAGGATAGATACAGATAGCCCTGACATGGGCAGAATTTAGTCCAAATCATGGCTAATAGAAAAATTACAGAGAATCTTTTTTTTTAAAGGGTATTTTTTCATAGATTCATATGTCAATTAAACTTCATTTTTAATATTGTGTATTAAATAACACTCATATTCCATACACCGATTATTAACCACAATAAAAGTTAGGAAATTACCACATATGTACCTATATTTACATTAACATATATTTTCTTTACATCCTGCCATAACATCTTTTGTGATATAACAGCTATAGTTTTTGGCATCACATCACCATTTATTGTTCCTTGTCAACAGCTGCTAAGTTATATGTACCCTCTTGCCATCATGTCACAAGTTTCACAGTACCAATTAATGTTCACTCCATGATCAATCTCCTAAGAGTCTTAAAAGACACAAAATCCCTTTCCATATTTGACTTCTCACCCTGTGTTATAGCAGTATGGCTAACAGGAAAATAGTAAAACATTTAAGAGCGGGAAAAAAATAATATAATAAGTAAGAGAAATAATACTTTCATCTTTTTTTCCCTACAAATGTCAAAAATGTACCCTGACAAAATATAAATGAATCCTCCAGAGCCAACATACTTTAAGAAATGGAACTTTAATTAGAATAATTAAATGAATACTTTGAAGTACAATTTGAAAAGATGGAGCAGGAAAACCCACTAATGTTTTGAAAATAAAGATGGACGTTTTGTCTCTGGGCAACAGAATTAAGAACAATAAAATTGACACAAAGAATCTTAACATACAACGCCTCTGAAATTAAGATACTTCCAAACAGATCATAACAAAATTGATGACCTGGAAATAAAATGTCAGACACTGAAGACCGATCTAGGCATAACAACAAAAGTATTGGAAATATACCCAAACAAGATATGCCAGAAGAGTGAAGACAACTGGGAATGGTACTGAATAATATGAGTTTTTCTCTAGAGAGATATCATAGTATCAAAACCCAAAATCTCCCAAGTCATTTTCATCAGACGTTATCACTTGCTGCCATTCGTTCTGACTTTTAAAAAAAAATGTAATGAAAGCGAAATCTGAAAAATCCGTTTGAGAAAATAAACTTTTTTCTGGACTTGTCATATCACCCAATAAGATCTTAGACATTGTTGACTTCTGCTACTAATATTCTCAGATCTACAAGTCAATTAAATATAAATGGGGTTTCCCCACAGGACATATGGTTTACAGGGGGGAGGGGATTGGAAATCCTTTGGCTCACCAATAAATGTTAAAGATTGGAATAAAAGACTGAATCTGGGAAACATACAAATAACATTGCTATAAGATAATAAGAAGGATAGTTACCAATGGGAGGATTTGTGTCCCTTTAACACAAGGGTAGAAAACATTTGGGATTTGGCTTGAATACCTGAGGGTTTGGGGCTATAGCACATCAGATTTTTGTTTGTCAATATATGCAGTATTCACCACTGAATAGTGGGGGTTTTTCATGTGTGTTTACAAAAGCTGTAATGATTACAAAATAATTACAAAATTAAAATGATTACAAAAGCTGTAATGATAGGTAGAAGGGTTGAACTTGATGGACTTGTGTCTTTTTTCAACCTAAATTATTATGTTACTATGTTACTATGTTACTATGTTACTATGTTTGTAGTCCGATGCCCACAAAGAGAGTGTTCCAGTCTATTATTATTACTTCTTTTAGATTTTTTGCTGAAGTAAAAGGTTCCGATCGCCTTCGATAAATGTGAAAGTTTTCCTGTAGTAATACTGGCATCTTTAAAAGAAAAATAAATGGGCTGTGGTGATTTTGTTTGCTAAAGATTTACATTTGAGTATAAAGTTTCAAAATCATGATTAAGAAGGAAAATACATACTATTGATATACGAAACTGATAATAAGCTGTTTACATTATTCAATCAATATGCCCCTAAGCAATCCCCTATTCTATTTGTTGCTAACCTTTTTCATAAAATAGAGAAATAAAAATTACTGTTTAAATAGAGTCATTTAAACAGTAGTTTAATAGAAATGTGAGATTTCAACAGTGTACCAGATGGCCAACTAGATAAAAATGAATCCAAGGGAGCCAGGAGATTAAAACATCTTAAGCAGCTATGACTTATTAAAAATTTGGCAGATTTTTCACCCTAAAGAAAAAGATTACTTCTAGAACAATTTTAGACATATTCTATAATAGATTTGAAATTAGGTGATTTAAACCTAGCACTGCATCTTACAAAACCTGTATTAAAGATATGATGTGGTCTGATCATAGCACAGTTATTTTAGAACTAAAGGATGACTTTCAAAATATATGATCAGAATGGATATTGAATGACACCCTCTTACTTAAGGTGCATAAGAAGTAATATAAAATGAAAATGAAGTTATGTTTCCAGAAAAATAATAGTGAAGACATTTCTCTTTCTCCTGTTTGGTGTATATATAAATGTGTCATCAGAGGGCATTTGATAAAAATTGGGGCTAAAGCCAAAGGGGCATAAGTCCGGACTTGCCACAGCCTTACTTATCTTTAGCTGATCTCTCTAGAAAGAATAAAAAGACTACATACCGTATCCTGTGATAGGATATTCCCGACATTTAAAATAGAATGAATGACCCTCTGATAGAAAGTACCAATACGAATTTGAAATATCAGAGATTAAACTATTAACCAACAAACTAACAAAGTAAAAAAAAAGTAGTAGAACCAATTACCATTATAATATAGGATAATGGAATACGTCATCTTACTCTGGATAAAATTGGCCAACTATTTAATAAATCAATTACTATACTCCCTTTCAGAAAGAGTTAATGAAGTCCACATTGGGACATATATGAGGCATAAGATTTTACCTCAGATCTCAGAAGACCAGTTACAGTTGATCAATGCCTTGATAAATGAAGAAGAAATAATAAGGATTATTATACTTTACTCTATATACTTTACTAAATTTGGGGTTTTGGCCTTAAACAGGAATGGAAAGAGACATCTCTAGATTTTGGCAGTTCTCCTTAAAAAAACATTGATATATGGAATGAGTGGATGGGCAAGGTAGAAACCAACTTCTTGAATTAGGGCTTGTTCCAACAAATGTGTTTGGGATAGCCTAGCTGGCTATGTATACCTCCCTCACCAGACCAATCCCTTCCACCTCTGAAATCTCGCTTTATATGTATAAATGTTTTGCTTCAAAACCACCCCAGGGCGAGTAAAGATATATTAGATTGCAAATTGTGCTTGGGGAAAATTCGAATATCGGAATACTTGTCCACTTAATGTTTATGCATTGTGTGTATGTGTCTACTTTTATATTTAATATTTATGTCATGTACGTTCTTTTATACAGAAAAAAAAGAATACAGATATTCAAATTAAAAAAAAAAAAAAACAGGAAGATCACAGTATAAACCTATATGCTGACAATATTTTATTAACATTAAAATAGATTATAGTAATTTCTTTAATTACAAATTGAATATAGGAAAGACTCTCCCTTTAAACATACATAAGAAATATAGAGCCCAACTGGAACACATTTTTGGTTTTGTCTGGACTAAATGAGGATTATATTTCCTTCGGAATTAAAATAACATCTGACCCTGAAGGAAATAGTTGAAGCTAATTCCTTCCTTTACTGATGAAAACTAATAAGCTTTTGAAAAGATTGGAAATGAATACAATTTTTTGGGTGGAGACTTTGGCTATGGATAACATATCCGAAGTCCTCCCGAAATGACCTGAATAAATGAAATAAAAACTAGCAAAATACAATAATAATTAAAAACATAAAAATAAAGTAAATGAACATAACATAGAATATTTTTTTGTTAAAATGTAAAAATTCTTATATTAATGTAAATATACAATTATAATATTTATACTCAATTCTTCAGTTAAAATCTGAAAAATTGAACTGCCCAAAATTCTGCAATTTCTTCTGATTTCATGCCAACTTTGGGGGGGGGGGGGGTTGTTTCTTTAAGAGTGAGAGAAAGTCATAGCATATGTCCTGTATTAAAATGAGCATTGGAAGCAGTCAAGGGTTTTACTACTCAGCCGGTGTTGCTGCAATACCTCAATGTGGAGACATTCAGCAATACAGAAAAATTCCATCCAAATATTAGAATCTATTTAGCAGGTTTTTTTTATTAGCATTAGATGTGTAAAAGATTTTTAATGTAAAAGTTAGAAAAAAAAGTTTTTTTACTCTTTCATCATATTTCATTATTTTTTTTAAAGTAAACTATGATCAAAATTATATTATCTAAAGCAAACCCTTTTTATGGTGATTTACAGTATATAATATGTGTGGCTACATTAAAAGAGAAAGAGAAAAGTTACAGTTAAACACAAACACTGCAGAAATGTAAAAACAGCCTCTGACGGGGTTAAGTAACGCTCCTAGAGGAAATAGCACCATAAACAAACAGAAGCCTTGAAAATCTGCTACTGTGGTGTAACATTCATGGAGTTTACAATATATCATGTCACAAAATTATGATAACCTCACCCAACTAGCATCCTTTCAAGCATAATATTGCTTGCAGAATGATGACAGATGCTTATCAATCTATTAAAACATTTCACACACAAAAATGCCAATTAAATGACATTGAGACAATTGACAGTGGAAACCAATCAATCAAACGATATAGTAATGTAGAGCAGTTAAAAAGGGAGAAGAGTCTGGCAGCAGTATTAAGCAAGTAAATGGTGATTGACAGTTTTGGGATATATGAAGGGAATATTTGTGGCTACTTCTTGCATAATGCTAAATCTGGCATAGTTATTTAGCTGAAAGTCAAATGTTTTGGCAAGGTACTTAATATGTACTACAAGTTCTAAGCACCAAATATCCAGAACCCTTAGGTTTAGGATGAGCTACAGTTGGGGAAAGTAATTGTCTAATGAATCTCTAGGAAATTAGGTAACATTAAATATGAAACAGATAAGAGATAGGTTGACCTTCATCAGCGTTTTGTGATACTGAAATCCAAATGAGAATTCCAAAGGAGAAGAGGTTTCAGAATCTAAGCTTAGATAAAGGGATGAACTAAAGTAGAAGTTGAGCTCTAGAAAGGAAATTGAGATACATAGGACTGAAACCAGAAGGAGACCGTGTCTATTACAAAATTAGGACATGATGATCAACAATACCAATAGAGACATGTGTGTGCATGTTTGAGAAATGTGTGTGTGCATGTTTGGGAGTTAATTATTAATAAATATACCTTTAAATATGTTTTATGTACTATTGCATGCCTGGGTGCAGGATTGAAAAGGTTTCCCCCTGCACATACACACAATGTCACACACACATTCTAACAAACACACACACACAGGCATGTACTCACACAGTTACGTCCACACAGTCACATATATACACAATCCCAAGCCAGCAGTACATGGTTTGTTTTAGAACTTCAAGCTGCACTCCTACTTTAGTGCTGGTTTGTCACATGACACTGTAAGATTCTATTCAGAAGTCCGTGGGACCCACCCTAACCAAGGTCAGCTCTGGGCTCACCAAACCATTAAATGTGGTACTTATCATTCTCTAGATCCAACATTATACTGGAAAAGCTTGTTTTCCAGGAAAAAGAAAATTACACTGACATCACAGATATACTGGGATTCATTCCCAAATGTCCTTTAAATTGCAGAGCTACTAAAAGTAATTAACAAATTAAACTATTCTCATAGCATAATGGCAGAATACATGCCGTGTCTTTATGCATCATTGTCATGATTTCTCTGTTTTTTTTTTTTGTTTTTTTTTTACTAATGAAGTAATACCTGGCACTATTAACATGATAAATACCATATGTAAGAGGTTTACTGATCCGACCTTGGACAGGTAATTGAAAAGAGAACATTACATACTCAGTGTGATGGCTTTCTAGATCACATGTCTGATTGATGCCTCAGTGAAAGATATGCCATATCAGTAATCCAACAGCTTTGTCTTCATGCAAAATTGATGACTTTGATTTATAATTCATCCAGGGCAAATATATTTGGTACAAAAACTGTGAAGCAACCAATAAATAACTGAATCTCATGGGACAGATACATGCAGCTGATGAATGGTAAAAATAAAGTTTTAGTAAGGTGGTTTAAAGATATAAAGAACAGGTTCAAGTTTAGATGAGAAAACATAAAGATATATGTATATATTTATGTGTTGCAAAGAACCTACAAATGTAGCAGCTTTTTTATGGTGTAGGAAATATTCATGTCTAGGTACCTGCATTTTGATGACACCAAGTTTCTGCTTGAGTACGAGAAACTATCATTTGTAATTCTGACACTTTTAGCCTTAAACTTACAGAACACATTATTTTGCCTCTTTAGCTAATTGAAAGTAGTATATTTTTATTTCCTTTTATGTGTGTGCATGTAACAGTGCAGAACCCCATGTATTTTTATTAGTTTTCTGACTTGTTTTCACCAGATAACCATATGTTTTTGAGATAACAAGTTGTCTTCTCAAGATAACTTAATGTTAGCTCGATAAAACAAGGTGTTATCTTTGGAAAACCAGTTTGGAAAAAAAAAACAATACATGGCCTCTCCAGGCGTTTTTATTTTTACTTCGTATGTCTCCAAGCATAAGCGTCTGATAAATAATTTCCATTGACTACCATATTGATATTAATTTGGCATCCTTCATCACAAATTTTATAAGCATTATAAATTGTTCTTGCAGGGAAAGCTCACCAGATTTGTCTCTACACAATATACAGTTAAGTCGGTGGGCTGAAATGTTCATCTCATTTCAACTCACACACATTTTAATGAATAGATCCCACATTGTCTTACAGATATGTGTGAAAGGTGTTTTTATTATATTACCGATCATCCTACAGGTTCAGGTTTTATACAAATTAAACAAATCCATAAATATCGATAATATTAACATACAAATAATGGTGCTGCATCCCAACTTTGTTAAAGATTTAAAAGAAGAAAAAAAAAAACGAAATTTTATTTGAAATTAGATGAGAACAGATGTTCAAAGAGCAGGAACATATTCAAATGAGGCTGATTTCATATTATTTGTTGCATTTTCATTTGAGCAGCTGGGGTTATATTTACAGCTTGTAGATAAAAAAAATAAAATAAAACTTCAACTGCACAATTTAAGTGCTAGTTTATTTTCTTTCGTTTTAGAAACTTTTAAGATATTTCATTAGACTCTTTGATTAAGAATTGCTCCTTGGTTACCACAGTGATAAAAAAGATAAATATGGAAACATAAAAGAAATAAACAAATTCAACTGTCCCAAGTGCTTCATATTTATATGATGTTTAACAAATGATATGAAAGTGTTAAAAATAAACTAGATGATGTTATACGATTTGGACTTCTATTCCTATGATTCTCAGCAGCCTTTAGAACTTAGTTCACTCCAAGTCCAAATGGTAGATAACTACATGTTGTTCAGTGTTTTCTATAAACCATGAATGTTGCAGTAACATTGAATACAGATTAAAAAATAAAAACTGACCAGAACATGGATGCAGTAGCTCAGACAGGGGATGAAAAATCCACATACATCTATTCTATTCTGTAGCAGATTAGGCAATTTATTCAAATTGCTGTTCTGAGAACCCTATGGTTTGTATGTTTTTCAATGTCCTTTGTTTTATGGGATTCATTAAATCACTATCTAAAAATATATCATCTTGTTTAATATATTTTCTCTCACAACAAATATGGAAACTTTTTTAATACAGTATAGTTTTCAAAAAGTGCAACAAAATGATTTACTAAACCATTAGTTTATTGACAAAAATATCAGTTGAGTAAGTAAATTGTTACCGAAAAAATCAAGATATAATCCACTTGTAGTAAAAAGGGCTTATCCTCAGGGTTGGATGGTTCTTCGAGGCTGCTTCATTGCAGCCGCTTCACCGTGACCTCTCGTGGTTTGGTAAGAAGACCATCATTGTTCCCATCTCTAGTCACAAAAAATAGTTCAGAATCTTAACCAATTAAACCTGTTGATTTTACTTTACAGTGTTTTCAGCTTACTGTCCTAAATTATTTTTCATGGGCTGTATGGCCTTTTACTGCGTTTAGGGATTTTAATATTTGGTAATTTTGTTTCTTCCAGGAAATATATTAAAAATCATTATGAACTTGTGTGTAACTTGATACGCACGTTTTTATTATTTTTGAAATCATATATCTAGACATGCATATGCGCTGCAATTAACTAAGACACACCTTAGCTTCATGGTAATTTACTTTTGCAAATGTAAAACATATTATTTTTCCTCTTTTAGTTAAATTAGGCAGGTATTTCCCTCACCTGTTTTGCTAAACACCATTCCATTGTTTAGACTTCAGTTCATACATAAACTGCAGTCTAGCTAGTGTTAATGTTAAGATGATGTTGTGTCTGGCATGTTGCTGTACTTTGTTGTAGTCTTTTTGGGTATGTCGTTTATAGCAATCATAAAAAAATGCAGCATGATGGCTGCAGAACATAAAGTTCAGTAGGCCATACTTGGTAGCTAATGGAGACAGAGCTAATAGATGGTAGACAAAATAGCTAATGCACAGGAAAATGGAGCTATGCTGTCAGTATAAATACCCTTAACAAATAATACCCTTTTGTTCACACAGAGCTTTTCTGGTAATATTTATTTAATGTTTTTTTTTCTATTTTCAGGTTTGTGTGTGCAATTCCACTATTTAATATGTACTATTCTATGGTTGTGACATATTACTTATAGTAATTTCAATACCATACAGCCCAAGGCCAACATCGTAGGGCATTGACCACAGTTTTATTAAATAACTGCAAGAACCAGCATACGTTTAAAATACCACCATTGATTGCTTTTCTTTGACCAGTAGGTGCTTTAGTTACCCCATTGTCCAAGAGCCCTATTGGACTGCTACACCTCTCCATGATGGTAGTTGACAGTTGAACATGGCAATATGGAGAACAGAGACCCTTTTCTCCATATTGAACAGGGCTTGTGATGACACATTTAACACAAACACTGATCAGCCTTGGGTGCTACCATACATGTAGATCTTACTTTGACACATACCTCCTTACCTACCCTATAGATAAAAAGTGTTACTTGTAAATATTCACATGTAAACTGCTTTTTCATATTTAATAAAAATTGTGATATAAAAAAAAATAGCATTTCTTGTTTTTATTCGCCAATCTGCCCCCAGACTTAGCCAATCATGGCACCCAGACAGCCATGTGCCCCCAGACTTTGCCAATACAGTCCCCAGACTTTGCCAATGCTGCCCCTGCTGGCCCCAGACTTTGCCAATGCTTCGCCCAGACATTTCCAAACATGGATGCCCACCATCCTCATTACTATTTATTCTTTTAATATAGTGATAATTTAGACTGTGCCAATGCTGCCCCCAGATTTTGCCAATGCTGCTCCCAGATTTTGCCAGTGCTGTCCCAGTCTGTCCCAATGCTGCCCCCAGACTGTGCCAATGATGCCCCCAGATTTTGCCAAAGCCCCCTGCTGATCCCAGACTTTGCCAATACCCCCTGCTGCCCTCAGGCTTTCCCAATGCCCCCAGACTTTGTCAGTGCCCCCCTGCTGCCCCCTTCCCTGCTTCAAATATCCCTGGTGGCTAGTGGGGGAAGCCGGTGGATGTCTGTCGGATGCATGCAGACACCCTCCGCTGCTGCCTGACACCTCCATCTTCTATGTCTGACCACAGGAAGGTCAGGTGAACTCCCGAGTTCCATCATAGAAGTCCCGACAGAAGAGCCGGGCAGCAGCGCAGGATGTCTGCACATATCGTATATCCACCCACTGCCCCAATCTCCCTGGTGGCTAGTGGGGGCAGCCGCTGGATGTCTGCACGATGTGTGCAGACATCCTCCCATGCTGCCTGACACTTCCATCTGACAGACCGCTGGAAAGGTCACATGACCTCCCGGCTTCCGTCATAGAAGTCTCGGCGGAAGTGCCAGGCAGCAGCAGAGGATGTTAGCGCGCAGACATCCACCAGCTGCTTGCGAGGGGGATCCAGGTCCCCTGCAGCTGTATATTAGAAGCCCATGTGAAAAATAAAGTTTAGTGTTCCTTTATGTTTACCTTTTGTTTACCATTTAGTAAAAAAATTAGTTAATTTATTATAGGTGGCAAAAAAAAGGAAACATTTATGGGTCATGCTACATTAATAGGTTGATATACTTCAGACATAATGCAAAGGATGCCCACCATCCTCATTACTATTTATTCTTTTAATAGAGTGATAATGTAATTGGAAACATACCTATAATTTAGGTTGTTAATTTAATGATTTGTCTGGATTTGCAAACATATCTAAGATAAGCTAATGTTATGATTCTCTTCTCTAACTTTTATTATGCTTTAAGTTTACAAAGTAAATTACTAAGCCTGGCCATAAATAAGAATAAAGTAAACACTCCCTCTCTTCAGATCTTCTTTCATTACTTATTAAAAGCAGTAATTTTAGATGGCATTGCTCCATTCTAAAATGTTCTGGATTTTATCTGACCTCTATCTATGACTTCTCGTCCTGTGCCAAATGCTCGCTTTCAATTAACATATAATCACTTGGAAATGTACAGTAAAAACTACAACAGAAACCTCATGGTTTGCAAGGCAAATTGCAATACTTTAAAATAATGGGATACACATTTTTTTAATGTCCCTACATATTATCCTTGACTTCTCAGTGTGCACCATCTGTTTATTATTTTAGATATTTTTAGAAAACATTTTTAAAGAATTGTTAGTAAATTTTAAGAAAACTTTGCTTTAATATAGAAATCTATATAGTATGTTAAAATTTAATAATTTGATATTGTTACAAAACTAAATATAACAATTTTATTTTACTAATGCTGCATTAATATATGTAAAAAAGAAGAGAAGTTATATTTTTCATTATAGGTGATGAAGCATTCCAGAAATCAATATAAAGGTATCTATAACTTTCTTTAGATTAACACTACATATGACAGGAACATTAATAAATACAAAAAGATGCACCTGTCTGTCAATCATTCCCTTAATACTTGCTATTAAATTAATTTCACCATGAAGTATACATAGAAAAACTAGTAATATGAGCACTATGGACATATAACTGAAGTAATTATTATTTATGTTAATGCTGATAGGTTCAAAGATGGGCAGGACCACTTGTTTAAATAGAATTATCCAATGTGGCGGATTCTATTTTAATGCTGATTAAAGAGTCTATGATAAATGCATAGCAGCCTGGATCATATCACAATTTTGTTATAGCATCAGTGCTTTCACATATAATCTTATATTATGCAATGTTTTTATTTATTTTTACCTTTTATTATAAACATACAAAATATACATAATATGTTTCTTATTCAAAAGTACAATAAATATATTTTGTGTTCTGCATTCGTGGTGCTTTTTTTTTTTTTAAACATTGTGTCTAAGGGACAACCCCAAACTTACCAATATACATGATGTGTTTCTCATTTAAAATAAATAGAATTAATTAGAAATATTTTATTAATTTCATTGATCACTATTTCACCCAATTAACATTAATTTTTTGTGTTGCATATTTTTGGTTGACCATGATGTAGTTGGTATACTCCAAATGTACATCATGTAAGTAATTGTATGGATTATTAATTGATACTGATATTTACACACACATATATTTCTACTACTGGGGCACTGAAAGATTTGGTTTTATTGGTCACTTATTTAGTATTCAATACATTTTCAATAAGCAAAAGTCTATGTGCTTCACAAAAGTCGGAATAGATTATATTTAAATTTCTTCCATGATCTAAACTCTACAGCAATAATTGGGACAACCTGCATTCCCCTGCAGCCATCTCTATTTTAGTCATTTTAATCAGTAAATGCTAATACCTTCTGTTCATAATTGGATGCAGAATGTTGCAAATTAAGCTTGTGAGAGTCTGTTTCATGCTTCAGTCTAAAGTCTTTCAGATTTCAAACAGAGTCATTTCATCTGTTTTCTTCTAACAGCAATGGAAAATAATGCCTCAGGACTCAAAACAGCTTTTATCCAAAAGTATCATTGTAGATGCATATATATATATATATATATTACTTCCCTTAAAGCATATCAAATTCTAGGGAGAAGTTATAAGTTCCACAGATTCACACTATTTCTAATATATTTCTGGCATCATGGGTCTGAGTACTCTAAGAAAAAAAAAATACATACTTATATATATATATATATATAAGTATTAACAACAATAGCAGATTTACAGGGTCTGTCCGGGCATTACTAAAAAAAAATCCATAGTTGTGCCCCTCTGGAAAAAATTGTCAGGAATTAATATACAGAAACAGCAAGAGTTAGACAGATAAAAAATGGGGTCCATTCAATGACCTTAGTAAATTAATAAATGAGTCCCATAACTGATATTTTGCAATCTATGAATCAAGCCCAAGGTGCCTTGACAGTACACATATAACTAATAAAAAATATTTTGTTGCAACTCAATTATATCAATATAAAAATCAAATATATTGGAACTCTTTTTCTATTCTTGCCTACCTGTAAGATCTCTGAGGAAGCCATATGAGGCATATATAGTCTAAACAGGCACAAATTGAGCTCCAGACATGCAGGACCAACAGTGGAGAGGCTACTAGGGCTCAGTTTAAAAAACATCACTTGATGTCATGCATCATCATGTAACCCTACCCCCACCCCCCACCCCCCATTGAATTCTGGGACCTGGTCTGAATTTGAAATTACTGAAGTAAATAGTAGACTTTTGAAAGATGGAGGGAATGTGATGATGTATTAGTAAACATTTGGAAGGCCTCAGAGTGTGCCTTATTATATCCAAGAATACATTTAGAAGTTTGACTATTTTAATGCACAATGGATATGTTTTGTAGTATTTATAACATTCGTGGTTGGTTTTACACAGCCTGTTCTGAGGAACCCTCACTACTTTTTCCTGAAAGAGAATTGCAGTCAATTAAAAAAATATTTTCAAACTAAACTGGATAGTTCTTCCAACTCAACTACTTTGGCCTAAAGTTTGAAATGTTCTTCTCAATATTCTGCAGTTCTCTCTCATGAATAAAGGCCTAAGTGTTCACCTATGCATCGCCCATAGAGATTGTTATTTATTTTAACACATGTTATAACATACTAGGGACTTCTAGTCCCTCTTTCTACCAACTATCCAACACTGACTATTTATTACGGTTCAAAGTGTAAGCTAGTGGAATAAGGTCATCCACTGTCCCATACAGGTGCGTCATGTCCACACCTAACATCATTCTTTGTTCCTTACAGATGAATAAGTCTCTCTAAAAATTCTAGTCAAATTTGTGAGTTGGTAGAAATAATATAGATTGCTCTGCTTAGTCTGTTCGTTTCCCAGGAACGAAATTGCTGCACTTTGGTTCCTAGAGACTGCATTAGAAGATGAATCGCGCTACCACTGTCGCTGCTACTTAATCAGCTCCGTCTGTCCGTGCACTGGCATCTTGAAGCAGATCACTCAGGGACATTGATTTTCACAATCCTGAATTGTACCCATTTAAAAGCTGTAACTTTTCGACTAATTTAAATCATTAATTTAGGGGTGCGGCCTCTAATCAGAACAATACAGTTAATTAAAATAATAAGTTTGTGAACTCTGAAATATATGTGTTTTTAATTTGAAACATAAAAAATTTTAAATCGACCATTTTAAATAAATGTAATGTTTAGAATATTTGGAGATAATAATGTTTCATGCACTGTACAATCAGTTGCATAGACATAATATATAGCAATATTAGATAATATATATAACTTTGAAGTCAAAGTCATAAAAAGGACTAAAGCATATTTTATCTCTGGCAATTTAGCTAAAAGCCTGAGAGCACTGAGCTGCCATTGGAATCATTTATGATTGAACTTTTGCTCTGGCGAATTCAATAGCAACCTGTCTGGCTACAGTATATCCAACAACTTTAACATTATCTTTCTTCAACCTGTTAATGAGAGTCATTCCTTACTGAACAGCCTGGTGCTAATTTATTATATCCATAATCCATATATCCAGAAATATATGCAGCTTAATTGAAATTGATGGCAGTTGCTTAACAAACTTGAGCACGAACAGAAAAAAAAATCAAATCATAAAATGCAGCATAAAAATATCTAGTTTCTCAGTTTATATTATTGGTCCAACAGAAGCCCTTTACTATGTCAATAGTAGGTGATTTCATATGAAAAAGACTATAAATACTTTTCTTCTTATATCTGTAACATTCCCAGTATAAACAATGTTTAAGTTGACAAATTCCCTTTAGGTCCCTTGCCTTTTGAATATTTTTAATATAAGGAATGCACATATATTACTTTGGGTATAATATTTTTGTTACTATATGTCTATTTTATGCATGTAGATTTTTTCATGTACACAGATGTCTTCATTGGTTTAGCAAGCATTTGCTCAAAAGGTCTCCTATGCTCTACAAAAAAATCTCATCAAAACATATCCCTATTCATATGCGTTTCAATCCCCAATGTAATAACGTATTTCAGATATGAAGTATCATAATGAAACATGCAATCCTTTGATAAAATTATGTATTACTCGTAATTTAGCCTGATAAATTTATTTGATGATCTTCTTCGAAATAAATATTTCCTTAGAGAATAGCACAATTTCAATCCAAGAGATATTCGTTCATAAATATTTATAAATTGCTTCTCCAAATTTAACTAACAGATAATGGAATCTATTCAATAACCTGTCTCTTCACTTATCAGTGTTTTTGATCTTTAAATTTTCTGTTGCAGTCATTGGGATTCAATGACCAGAGATCCATTTTCCTGGCCATTAACTAGAGACCAAAATATTTATCAAACTGAAAAAAGAAAGTTTTCATAAAACTAAACATGTGGTAAAGATAATTTAATTGACTGTAATATTAAATACAGATGTAAGCATTTGGATTGTTCAAATTTGGGCCAAAGAAATAGACAAGGCTATTTATTTTTAACCTATTCATGTGAAAGGGACATGTTTGAACGCCTGTGACAAATTATCACTGTGATCATCTGCTCCAGAAGAGCTACAAACTGCCTCCTGGAGGACTGCCTTATTCTGAGCGCACTCACTGTGCGTTTAGATTGAACTTATATAAACATGTGATTGGTCCACAAGGGACATTTCTTTCCCGACATATATATATTTGTCAAACTGCGGGAATGGATTAAGACAGTTTCAATGTATAAAGCACTAGGCAAATACAATTTTAATTTTAAACAAATAGCCTCTCACCACAAGCAGTCCAGGCTCCAACTTGCTGGCAATTTAATTTGGGACAGATGTAGCTTGCGTTATACCACTTGTAGCTTGCGCTATACCACTGACAATACCGAGTAATCAAACATAGATCCAAGAAAATGTCACTCTACAATCCTTCGCCCAAACAAATAATTGTTTGGAAAATTGATAACTATCATAAAACATAAAATGAGAGGTAGAAAGGGATGCAATTTATGTATTCCATGTTAAACAACACTTAATCATTAAAGGGGCAGTCTAGTCCCCAAAACCACTTTGGTGCAAGAAGAAGATTACTGCTTGTTTAGTGCAAAGGTTTTTTTCCCAGTGTGATTTGATGCAGGCATTCTGGATAAGTCACATTTTTTATATTTTACTCAAGCCCTCCTCAGTGATTACTCTGCATGTGTACTGCAGGTGTGGAAGCACTGATTATTTAGACACTGACTATATAAAGTTTTGTTTCATTTAGTCACATCCTGTGCTCCTCAAATTGAAAACACTGTGTGGCCTCTAAGTGACCTTGCTCTTGTACACAGTAGGATCTATTAACAGTGTAACATATTGTCTCATGACATCACTAGAGAGACAGAAAATTGAATGAAATTATTCTCATTGGTAACTGCAGCAAAAAAAAAAAAAAGAGGAAATTACTTTTACTCAGTGTGGGCAGTCCTGGTTTCTTGCAAACTGCTATAATTTCACAATTTCATCTAGCTGTAAGTATTTTATATTTTAAGCCATGCAAAATGTAAATGAATATATGGAAGAGACATTTTGGGCACCAGACAGCCCCTTTAAGTGTCTTCAAGTGAACAAGCTGGGATTAAATTCACATTGCAAACCAATGTAATTGTCAAAACTATTAGGGAGCGGCTCAATGATATAAAATAATGCTGTAACATGAGTATGTTAAGTGAATTAGAGATATAAATATAAACACAAGTAAATAATAAAATATATTTAAAAACGAAACCACTAAAAACTAAAACTGGAGCAGTGTTTGAATAAATAAAATATGTCTTGAATAAATTGTTTAGCAGCAAAACAATGTATAGATAATTTTGGCAAATGTATACATAAATCAGATATAAAGATATCACAAACAATGGTATATACTTATCTAAGTGGAAAATAAAATCTAAGTGATGAATTTGAAAATATACTAATTGTAAAACGAGTGTAAAACAAATGACCTTAAAACCATAATGATACATCAAAGCTTTATTAGTAAAATAGCTATAACTCTTGGACAGAGAAAAACATTATGATCATAGGTTATTTTGTACTATGTAATTTAAGGACAAGATAAGAAATGAAGCTGTATATAATTTGTTTAAAAAAAACTCAGTCATGTAAGTTTATTTCAGGTGGTGAGAGAGAATAATCCAAATAAAGAGAAGTCTAGTCTATAAAAGAGACTCGGAAAGAGAAACAGTAAAGAAGAAAATACATGAATATGGGTGCTCATCTAGTCTTGGTATAAATTATCTAAATAAATTAAACGTAAAAACTAATAACAGCCTAATCCAGAGACTGCATAAAAAAATGTTAGATAGATATAAGGAACATATACACTATGAGAAAAAGAAAAGTATATGTTCTCTTGTAGAAGCAAAATGTATACATGTTGTTCCCTAGATAATAAAACACTGCGACAAATACAAACAATTAGGTAATTGATAGTATAAAACACAATTTAAACTTGCTATACAAATGCAACAACATAATATACATATAGCCATTTCATCTCTATCTATAGCTAAATGAACATATGATTAAACAATATAGCAGATGTTTAGCCAGATATTATATTAGAGCAGGGGTTTAGCAACCTTTTTGGTAGTGCTGTGCCAAAGTGTCCCTTGGTGTGTTGGCAACATTTTCAAAAAGGAATGAATGGTTAAAGAAAGTTAATATTTGTTGGGAGGCATTATGGTGTATGGTGTATGGTGTATGGTGTATGGTGTATGGTGTAGCGGTCGTGCGTGACTGGTTGGCTGAGAGTAATTTGTGTGTGCTTTTGGCTAATACTAAAATACTAAGGGTAAATACTAAGAGTTCGCTCTAATACAAGAGAAGAGTAAGGGAGATGTGACAGACAGTAGGAAGGTATTTTGAAGTGACTGGCTTGATGGTGGAGTATCTGGGTATATTCTGTAGCAGCAGAACATAACACCAATATCTACTTTGGAATTCTGGATCCCCTTGGAGAAACCATGGAGGTTGAAAGTTGTGATCATAGAACTCTTATCATCACCATATTCTAATCCCTTACGTTTCTATATATCTCATCTGAAAACTTTCTTTTAATCTAAGTAACTGAAAATTCTGCTAATTCATGTTTTATTTTTACTTATGTAATTGCTCAGATGGTTTATTATTGTGCGCACATCATGCATATTTCAAACTGTACTTCTTTGCCTGATTTGGGACTTCTGTGTCTACACGTATGCAATGATAGTTCCATCTTTGAGTGGTATGATTGTCATTGTGCTAGATGTCAGTGAAGCTGCACACGTATATCTTCTATGGCACACCCTTTTAGGTTGACAGGCATGCTTCAATAATTTATTCTAATTTTTCTAACTATGTCACCGTGTGACTCTGTAGAGGTCACATATTGATGGCATGATGTGAAAGATTGCTTTGTAACTTTGGAAAGACTTATCTAAAATCAAGCAGGGTCAAGAAGTCAAATATTAACAATTATTCACTTGAAAAGAAGTAAACAGCATAGCCATTTGAATCCAGATGGGAAACCATAAGAAATGAAGTAAAATATTGTATGCATGGTATGAAATCATTGCATCAATCTACAGATGTTCATTTAATCAAAGGTTCAAGGACACATAACTCAAAAGCCTCCAATGCATATATTCTGTTCTGACAAAACGGCAACATTTAATATGAACATGATTATTACAGGCGATGTGAGGCATCCAAACATTGATAGAAATGTCTGACTGGGAAATGAATCTGGATCCGAAAAAAAGCAATTCAGATATTTTTTTTTGGAGATGATAATCATTTTTAACTATTTCTAAAACCTGCAGCTGATACTGAGCTACACTAAAAAGAGAAGGGAAACTAGATTTCTTTGGATAAGCATAAGTTATCTATGTGAATATAATGATGAAAATCCCTGAGTTTGAAAGCTGTGAAAATTGGATTTAGAGATGATTGTACATGGCCAAGCATTGGGAATCAGAGAATATATATGCAATACATAACATTATATTTTGGGATGTTTTATATAGTTGTCACCCCAGTAATGTGTACACCTAAGCACCCACAATAGGAAGGTGCTAAGGATCCGTGGTCATATCGTAGATTCACAAGATATAGTTCATCACTGATCTTCCACTGTAAACCATGCCCTGATGGCCTCTGTGGTACCGCACTGTATTCAAACCCGTTTGACGGTTTATGGTTTGTCATCAGTAACTTGAATAATGAAACATTAACAGAATAATGGGAGCTGCTTTTATGAATAACTAGTTAATCTTGTCAATGCCTACTAAATCCGGTGGGTCTATTTACAAAAAGTGTTCTGATAAGTGAACTAAAAACAAAATCAGGCATTCGTGTTTACCACTCTGCTTTTTGTAGTTAACTTTTCAATTCACTTGTCCTTTCACTTTCATGAAGAGACCCAGGCATTTCAGGGAATATATTTATGTTTTTTCCTCAGGCCTGAAAAGAATCCCCATTGTACATTGATTTCCATAAAACTTGTCAACATTTTTAGAAGGTACTTCAAAAGGTGATCTATACACATTGAATAATATGAAATGATGAACAATAGTTAATTTAAAAAAACCATAGCACAAATACTATATTATTTTAACCGAATAATTATAAAATGGCACAATCATAAGGTGGCACACCTCTCTTTAAAATCCCCTGTGTTTTAATTGTGCACTTGGTAACATGTGATTACATGCCTAAATGTGTTTCGTGAATATTAGTAAAACAGATGCGCTTTGACTTAAAAATAGACATACACAGTATTAATGATTTGCATTTTTTATATGTCTATATATGTTTTGTACAACATTTATTAACCTCTTCACATCAAAGGCATGGATGAACAAAACAAAGGCAATATGCGTTGTGCTTTTTACATGCATAGATGACCAAGACAAAGGCTATTTGCTTTTTCACTTGAGGCATATGATTGCTGTGATCTAGAAGAAGATAGAGCAAGTTCCTGTTGGATTGCCTCTCTGCGAGCAAAGTACTGCACTACGAGCTGGTAGGCACCCTTGTAAGCACTCATTGATTTTATTGGTATACTTAAAGGAAGGTGATTAGTTTGTAGTATCAAATGGTGTAACCACAATGATAAACATAATAGAACAAGACAAACAAACAATTTAACTCACAATTTTAATACTACCCACCAATATAAAAGGTTACTTAAAACTAACATACACTGGTCTTATTTGCAATAATAAAACATTAGAAAATGTAAAAAGGCTCTAGTATAGACACAACACCTGTGTCTATACTTGAATGCAGCAAATTATTTCTTTCTAAACCAGATGCATTTTACATGCTCGGTTCACTAATACCATTTGCGACTAATTTGTTTTGAGCAATGGGAACTGTACTCTGGTGATTATAACAGTCATCTTTATCTCTTTTACCTCCTGGCATAGACTTATACTGAATATTAGGGAAGCAGTTTATACCTATGGGCTAGCACTAATTATCATTCAACTGTCGCAACAAATTTTATACATTTTCCTCCTAGAGTAGTACTTAATCGTAATTAATAGCCTGGGGGGAGTTATAATTTTATGTTAATAAATTGATGTATTAATGAAGTAAGAGGAAACTAGCAGTAGACTATATCTTTTTTTGTTATAGTGAAATCATTTTGGTAAAATCAACTTTGGAAATTGATCGATATATAAGCGAGATTACAGATACATCTGATAATGTATATAATAAGTAAGTCTGAAAAATATACTGCAGTAAACTGTAACTTAAATATATATAATTAAAATAAAACATGTAAAAAAAAAACTAAATATACTGGTAAATTTATGGACCATATATTTTTAATTTACATTTTTGTAATTGCCATAATAGTATTTACAGAAACAAATACCCGTGTTCTACATAACACTAGAGACACATACAGATTCATGTGATAACGTTAAATTGTATGCCTTTTACTTTGAGTTTATTTTTTATTTTTTTGTATTTATACATTAACTTATGTATTTATTGATTTATTTATTAATTTTACATTTAGTGGTTGTTGCTACACTTATTTAAAATAAAGTCACAAATTAGATGTAATCAACAAACGTTAATTGTTGATCAATTCAAGTTTTTGGTGGTTCTAAGAACTACACTGGAGCATATTTGCAATATGGACCTTGTAAGTTTTCTTTTGTAGGCCTTTCACAATTGCATTTTACAAACATCGCCAGCACCTTTAGAAACTAATCCCAATAGAGGTCCATGTGGATGGCCTGTGCATAAATACAATGTTCCATACATTCCAAATGCTTTCGACATTATTTTCAGTTGGGGAACTGCTGTGTAGGGGCAGTTCCGAGTATAAACAGAACAAGGTCTGGAGCCCAAAATGCATCCTCCAAAATGTACTACATTAAAATGTATATTTTATAATTTCCATTGGTTAAAAAATGAAACACTTAAGGCTCTACCCAATATAGACCATTCTGGGCCAAGCTGGATTTGGATCATTCAAAGTAACCTCACAGTTAGAACTACATTCTACAAGTGTGCACCGCCCCCACAGCAATACACAATAGTTTTGCTCACTTTTGTGGTTTTTAGCGCACAGGTTCACTTTATCTTGTTTTGTTTACACAATAGTTTGTAGTTAAGATAAGATACACACGTTACCTAGGGCTAAACTCCACATCATCACAACCATTTTAATATAGAAACTTAGCATAAACTGGTCTTTTAAATCTCTGAAACCAATGTAACCCCACAGTGTGCGTTACATACAGTCTGGTCCCCCAGAGATATCCAATGTATAGACTGCTCTGGTGCCTGACACTCTTTTCCACACTCAATATTGATGTAGGGACCCTTTTTAGTGTGCCACTAAGCGAGTCAGCTGAGTAATGCGCTCCCAGGGGGCTTCTGATCATCTCAGTGTACTTGTTACCAGGGAGACATATAGGCACATGCCTCAAACTCAGCCTGTGAAGCCATTTGGTGCAGATAAAAAAAAAACTGACTTATGCGCAGTTTGGTTCACTGGTCCAGACCCTGTTTGTACGCACTGGGGTTGGAGCAGATAATGACCATGTGGGCAGAGCTAGAGTTAAACAATGAAAACAGATTTTAAACCTGCGTATTCTGGCATGCAAAAAAGCCGGTGTGCCCCAAGGTTAGTTGTGTGCCTATACTGTCCCTTGGCTAAGAACAAACTAAAAGACATTTTGTAACAAGGGGGTTTAAATCTTTTTTTAAACTCCTATAGTTACAGTCAAGCCACAGAAACAATGGTTCTGCCCATGTATACCATTAAGTGAGTGAAATTCTGTTTCTTATCACTAGCTATTTGTGATACAATAAGAACAGCTCATGAAGCAGCAGAACTGATATATTGATGCATAGTTAACATGTTATAGAACATATCATTTTAATGTTTTGATTTTACTTGGTAAATACTAGCTCTTGGCTCGAACTCCAAAATAGAGAAAAGGTCTGTTTTAATTTAATTAATTCAATCCAGGAAAGTCATATGTCTAGTATTAAGTTGAAATAGATATTATTAATAGAATCGGATATATTCAGGGCATCCGTTTTCTTTTTTAATTATTACAATGCAGACAAAGAATTTATTTATCAAACTTTTGAAAAACATTGTCATTTATTATCATGCTTTCAAAATATATTTCCAACATTATAAAATAGTTTAGTTTTTAATAAAAATATGTCTCCAGGATAATTTTCATAACAGTATGTAAAATGAAATATTTCTATCATAATAATGAATTAATCTCATTTACAAATCTACACAATTATGTGTTTCTGATTTTATGTTTATTTTTCGGTTCTCTATTGTTGCAAGTAAATTTTACAATTTCAATACATTTTATTTTACAATTCAATACATGGATTAATTAGAAAACTGCAAAATAAAAACATTATCCAAATTAACTAATTAATACATAAAAAACCCTAATTTTCATTGTACAAAATTCCACATGGCATGCCATTTACAGAGTGTTTGCTGTTCTATAAAATTGATGGTGACATGTCAATAATGAATTAAGTATGTAACATTTTCCTAAACAAAAACATTCACAATACTCTTTAAATATAATAAATTTAACTAGATGTTCAATATAAATCTAGAAAGTTGTTCCAAGATTACATTTTGGCAATTCAAAAGTGTGTAATTTAAAATGGGCTTAAGGCCCAGGAAATGTCTTTGATGCTACTATAGAAAAAGATGGCTGTTTGTTACCGGAATAACTTTATACATTTGATATCTTGAGAGTGTTCTTCTAAACAATTGACATGTTAATATATTCAGGCAGATGTTTAATACATTAAATACGATATACTGTAGTTCAGTGGCCTAGCCATGAAGGAATAACGACAGTAGCTTAGCTGTATGAAATTTTACACAGCACTATAATCAACTATATAATCACAGTCAGTGTGCAACCTCATGTGCTAAATATGATCAAATTAAAGTGCAACAACACTGATACCTGTATAAAATATACAAACCCAAAAATTCTAAAGGGAACGCATACTTTAAAAAACGTTAATCCCATTATATCCGTTAAAATGGTAGAAAGACAAATAAAAGACCTGCTAATCTTAAACAAGACTTATCAAGTCCTGGAAATGAAAGAACAAATGATAAACAGGGAAGACAGCTGTGTTGTATCTCCATTTATGTATGTAGGAAAACATGTTTGGCATTTAAGTTTGCACCCTTATGGAGATGCATGGACAAATGGGGGAGCATTGGCAGTTTTGCAATATTAAGAACTTATTTTAAAACGTCACTCAGACAAGTTGATTACTGGAATATCTAACCTAAATTAAATAGTAGAAGTCTTCTTGACCAACATTTAAACCCAAAGTAACAGTATAAGAAACAGCACTATGCTTCAGATAGATTTCAGAAAGTCCCTTGAACTTCTACTACCAATTTGTACCTAACTTTTACAGCTTGGTAGGCCAGATTTTGCTACAAATAATTCTGCTTTTTAATGTTGTTCTTATTCTTAATTTCTACAGGAATGTACTTTTAGTAAATGAAAGCTATACATAAGTATAGACTGAGCTTTTAGTCGGGTAAGATAACATTCCTCATTATTTAGATAGGTTTCATATTAGACAAGTCCTGGGTTCATTTATTTTTAAATTATTTATTATTTAATAATAGTTTTTTCTATTCTAAAAGTTAACTGTAATACTACTGTTGTGTATTGCCTGCTAAGTGCCAACTGTTTTTCAGTGTACAGAAATAAAAAGAGAAACAATATGTCCGTAAATTCAGCTGTCCTTGTTCTAAATTTCCAAAACAAAATAAACCTGCTGGTCTTGCCATAATTTTTGCAAATAAATATAAAAACAAAGTGATGGGAAGACAACGCCAGCCTCTAGAGAGGGTATGCTGTACAATGCCTCCAAGCATTCTGTACGTAGAGAGGTCCTTGAAAGAGACGTTCGCTGTGTATCCAGTCTCTCTCATTCATGAGCAAAACAGCAAGATTAGACTAGCAGACAAATCTCTGACATGGAGTCAACAGAGACTGTTACTCTAATACCAAGAGAGAGAATGACAGGGAAAGAGACTAATGACAGAGGAAAGGAGAAAGAGTGGTAAACCATTATAAAAAAAAAAAACAACAACACCCAGACGTTGTTTAAAGCAACAATTTTCCCCACACTAACACAGACGTTTACACATATTCACTTCAACATTTTAAAAGGAAAATACCGTATTTGCTCAATTATAAGACAATGTTTTTTTTCAGAAAAAAAATTCTGAAAAATACCCCTCGTCTTATAATCGAGGTCGTCTTATAATCTGACCTCAAATTGAGGTCAGATTATAGGACAGTGATCCAGGTCCCCAGCAGAGCTGCAGGGGACCTGGATCCCCCTCTCTAACAGCAGGGGATGTCTGCGCGATGAGCGCAGACTCCCCTGCTGCCGCCCGGCACGACCGCCGGGACTTCTGTGATGAAGTCACAGAGGGGAAGAGACAGAGACAGGGGGAGGGAGGGGGGCAGAGAGACAGGGGGGGACAGAGCAACAAGGGGAGGAAGGGGGGAAGAGACAGAGGGAGGGGGGGGCACAGAGTAACAAGGGGAGGGGGGCACAGAGTAACAAGGGGAGGGGGCAGAGAGAAACAAGGGGGGCAGAGAGAAACAAGGAGGGGGAGAGACAGAGGCGAGGGGGGAGTCAAAGGGAGGGGGAGAGAGACAAAGTTGGGGGCAAGGGAAAGAGAGAGGCAGCATTGGCACATAAAAGGAAATAAAAACAAGAAATGCATTTTTTGATATCATTTTTTATTAAAAAAGCAATTTACATGTTAATATATACAAGTTTAACTTTTTTCCTATAGGGTAGTCTTATATTCAGGCTTTTAGTTTTTTTCCTAAAGGAATATCCAAGGTTTTGGGGGTCGTTTTATAATCAGGGTCGTCTTGTAATCGAGCAAATACGGTAGTAATAATAATAAGCCATTTACTGCTCATTCCTCAGTTTTCATTGTAATTTTAACCTAACATCTTTACTCACTAAGGGTTTTATTCTTGAAAGAGAATTTCAGGGAACTGAGAGGGAATTTCAAACTTAAGGCCAAAGTACTATTGAGTTTGAAATTCCCTCCTCAATACCTTGCATTTCCCTGCAATTCTCTCTTTCATTAATAAAGTATCAGCAATACAGAAATTTTCAACTCCCTAAAGAATCCAGAATTTCTCCACTGAATGTGAAAAATAAGGTTGTCTGGATACTCACTAGTGTATCATCCAAGTATTAATTTATATCGCAGGAAAAAATATAAACCAATTAGAGGAACAAAACCAAACACTACTAACAATGCAGTTTGTTTTGCAAGAGAAGTAGTATGTACGGTCTGAAGTACAGCACATGCTCCTTCTTGTTTTAGGCATTGTGAGGAAGTATAAGAATAATGCACCCACAAATTGCTAGTGCTAATCTCGACCTCTAATCTTAAATGTTAGATAATAGACCCCTCTGAAATGTCGCACAGCAACTCCTGTTATAAATCCCTCCAATGTAAAAATATTGTATATAAACAAGCAATAATAAAGTGTGCAATATGCAAAGTAAATTTATACTCACATTTTGCGTGACCAAGAAATGCTCTAAAATGGTTAACCTAAACTCATTTCACACAATATATTGTAAAAGCTGGTGAGATAGCTCAAAAAATCTACTGTGGGACTACAGGGTCCACTATATTGAGAAAATCATTTTACAAAGATGATCATCTAGGAAGTTTACCTTGGTTTTTTGTAACTCTTACCCTAACAATAAATATTTTGAATGTTTGGTCGCGAGTGAATATAAATGTATGAAGTAGAGCACTTAACAAAATACATCTAGATCAGAGTGTAAGAATATGTTTTCTATTAATGAAGAATAACACTTGCAAGTATTTTTTCCAGAAATGATAGTTAAGGAATACAGAAGGTTCAGTATGAAAAAATCACCATGTAGAAGAGAGACAGGAAGTATTAGGGTAGCTATTTAATAAATCATTGGCAATTCTTCACATAGGGAACTACATCATTGATTTGCTAAATGTGTTGCCTGTTAACATAGATATTTGTGCTGTAAGTCATTGATTGGAATAGTGTTAACAAGTAGTAGAGTTTGATGATTATCCATATGCTTTGTTGTGGAGATCAAGTTTTCAGTAGAAGACAAATGCATTAGTGGGTATCTAAATAATATATACTGTGTGCATTTTAAAATCTAGTTAGATGGATTATGGAATGAAAAATAATGAGAAAATTGCTAAGAAGAGGACATAACCTGTAGTACATACTATATGAAAGACAATAATATCATATCATTTTACCATTTGGTCATTTCTCAACAAATCTTAGTATATAAACTTTATCTACTGAGATTACCTATCTACTGAGATTTGGTATTACACACAGTAGACTGAGGTACTATAAATACAGTTGATGGTGATTGCAATGCCTTTTGTTATGTCTCTTAGACAGAGAAAGATACATAATTTACAAATTATCATATAGCACATAATTCACACACAAGAACAAAACTGCTAGCTGCATCCAGGAATTTCCAAAGTGAATCCTCCAAATGTGAATGCATATTAAAGTATTAATATGATTATGCACCTTGGGTGTAAAAACCCAAATACAGAATATAGACTATTTGGTACAGTCCTAACCTGAACATCTGAGGAAAGGGATTTAGGAGTAATAATTTCAGAGGACTTAAAGGTAGGTAGGTAATGTAATAGAGCAGCAGGAAATGCTAGCAGAATGCTTGGTTGCATAGGGAGAGGTATTAGCAATAGAAAGGGGGAAGTGCTCATGCCATTGTACATAGCACTGGTGAGACCTCACTTGGAGTATTGTACGCAGTACTGGAGACTGTATCTCCAGAAGGATATTGATACTTTGGAGAGAGTTCAATGAAGGGCTACTAAACTGGTTCATGGGTTGAAGGATACCAGGAAAGGTTAAAGCATCTTAACATGTATAGCTTGGAGGAAAGACGTAATAGGGGGGATTTGATAGAAACATTTAAATACATAATGGGAATCAACACAGTAAAAGAAGAGAGTATTTTTAAAAGAAGAAAAACTACCACAACTAGAGGACATAGTCTAAAATTATAGGGGCAATGATTTAAAAGTAATATCAGGAAGTATTACTTTACTGAGAGGGTAGTGGATGTATGGAATAGCCTTCCAGCGGAAGTGGTAGAGGAGCGGAAGTGGTAGAGGTAAACACAGTCAAGGATTGTAAGCATGCGTGGGATAGGCAACAAAATGGTTCTTATCTGCCGACACATTCTATGTTTCTATATTTTTCATTTTGCATTGGGTAAAATAAGTAAATCGTTATAATTACAAGATGTTTACAATTTGTTAGCTTTCCCAGGTATTCAGCAAGAAGCAGACACCAATAGATAAAAAAAATCCTGTTTATCTAGTAATGTCATCATCAGTGCTGCACTGTTAGGAATCCCACTACAGTATGTACACAACTAACAATAAGTTAGTGCCATATCACCTGATTAGGACTGGTATGCACAGCAGCACTCATAACACTCCAGTACAAGCTATGAACAGACACTCTGCACTAACATTCTAACACAAGCTGGGATCACACAAACTGCACTCACACCCCAACACAAGCTAGGATTAGACATGCACTGCACTCAGACTTCAACACATGCTGGTATCAGACACACTTTTTCCAGTCAAGAAAGGTTCAAAAGAAAGTGTTCAGACCATTAAATTCTCCAGGAGTATCACTGAGGTTTTGGCTTAATACAACAGCAGGAGATCTACTGAAGTAACTCCTCCAGAAAGGGGATGCTACTGATGCGTCAAACTGAGTTCAGTATAGACACAGCACAACTTGGTGACACAGATCCAGATGGCTTATCTTTCTACAACCTCTGTGACTGGCTGAATGGATAAGGTACTTCCACTACCTATAATTCATTCACTTTGGCAGGTCCTTTCCTCCCCCTCTCTTGCTAAATTGAACTGCTGAGGCAAATGCCAGCAGTTGTGTAATCCCTGTCACCAATTCCACATTTATATCCTTCCTGAGAGTATTACACTAATTGCTCCTACTCGTTTACCATTAAAATATTTCATATAAGTATCAAATTGTTGTTTACATGTATGTCTTTTTTATTATGGCAACACATATGGTAAGAAAATGGTAAGAGAATATATCCACCAATAATTTAAAAATACTTACATTGTATTTGAAAAACATATAACCCACAAGTAACCCAAGGGGAGTCAGTATATACTCTCTACCTCCTAGTACACACATTGGAAGGTTAGAAGAGAGAGTTGCATTGTTGGGTGGAGGTGCCTTGCTTAACCTATGTGTGGCGGGTTAGGGAATTATAATAATATTGCTGAGCAGGGGAGGGCACTGCTCTTTCTTCCAATTCCCAAAGCAGACAAGGCAGATGAATATTGTAAGACATTTGCTTGATGTATGGCTATGTAAAGGCAAATGTGCTTCACTGAACAGGATAACGGCAGATTTAAACACATTAGTTTACATTCATTTCTTTCAATAGACAGCTATTTGGCCTCCTTTGGGGATTAGACTCCATATAATATGTATTTGTTCTGTGAATATTGCTAAAAATGTATCTCTTGAAAATTGACACACATGCTGTAGGACGGTAGTCAATTGGCACATGTTAGCATCAGCTAGATCAATAATTCGAAAACAAATAGCAAAAGCCTTTTTGTAGAATCATGAAAAAATATCATTAATGCTTGCATCTGTGCATTTACCATTACACTTGATTCAGAAATCATTGTGTTGAATGAAGAAACAATTAAATGAATAAAAAAAGCAACAAAAAATGTATTTGAATTTTAAATGTCAAAAACATTAGCATCACTTCTTTCATATTCTATATTTGGAGAAGCTACAAACAGGGAACAACAACTTAAATACTGTAATTATCTTCTGAGTCTGTGTCTGAAAATGCCATACCACTTAGAGAAAAATTACAAATAATTTTTATGTTTGGTAAAATAAATGTTGTATTAATTCTTGTAAATATAAATGCCTAAATATAAAAAAGGTTTCATGAAACATTAATCACTTGTACTGTCAATAATAAAGCATTATTATTTAAAAAAGTGCTCTCTGCACGCATTTTACTGATATAAAACAAATTGTACCTGGAGCACCCCTATTGGCCTGTAAAGATATTAAAGAGGACTAAACCTTAAAATTAGTTTTAAGCAGACATTATCCATCATCTCTTTCCATCATTGGTGTGTGAGTCCATCATTGGTGTGTGAGTCATGGCAATTGCCCCCCCTGGATTAATAAAAAAAAAAAGTGCCCCCCACCGCTGCCCATATGACTGTCTCACACGGACAGACATGCGGACAGCAGCCGGCAGTCCGCATCCTCTGTATGCGGCTGCCGAGAAAAAGTAAGTAAAAAAAAAAAAAAAACTCCTTCACACTGGATATGACGTTACGTCATACCCGGTGGCTGAGCTTCCCTCCTCCGTGCAGGAGGGAAGACTGCACGGAGGAGACCAGCATCATCTGCACGGAGCATCCAGGAGGTAAGTACTGGGAAAGGGGGGGTGTAAAACGAGCAAAATCCTGGCATATTAAATGGCTAAATCTGGCATATTAAATGGCTAAATCTGGCATATGAAATTGCAAAATCATACTAGCATATTAAATTGCAAAATAATACTGACATATTACTAGGCAAATTGGTTGAGGCTTATTAATAGCAAAATAATACGGGCATATTATTGTTAAAATTGTCTGTGGCTTATTAATGGCAACAAAATACTGGCATATTATTGGGCAAAATAATACTGGCATATTATTGGGCAAATTAGCTGTTGCTTAATAAAACAACACAGGCACATTAATGGCAAAACAATACTGGCATACTAATGGGAAAATTGGCTGTGGCATATTAATGGCAAAATAATCATTTAATGCACGGCAAACCACGGGCGCCAGGTCACTATGGCGACTAGGAAATCAGACCTGGCGCCCAGCTATCGTGTGCCCCGCATGGTGCCCTCATCGCTGGGATCTTTTTTTTTTTGTTTTATACAGTGGCATATTTTAATAGGCAAAGTGACTGTGGCATGTTATTTGGTACCTGACAGTGGCTTATTTTAATTGGCAAAGTTTCCACTTTATAACATTGTCAAAAAGAGGTGCGGTGCGGCATGGACAACGGTAAAAGTATGCCCCCCCCCCCCTAAAAAATTTCTGTGGATGCCCATGGTGTGAGTGCATTATCGTGCCACACATAATATACTTACATATATTAACTAGTGTAAAATTGTTGTTTTTGTCTCTACACTGCCTTTCTCTTAAAAACTGCAAATACAGTGTAATATCAGCTAGGTGGAACTGCTCCTCTAATAAGTATTAACAAATGCTAGAATTTAGAGTTAATCAGTTCCTATGATTCATCTTTTTTCCCTGCACTCTATTCAAAATACAGCTGCAACGTCCTCAATGGCTCCTGACTGCTCTACGATAAAACGTAAAATTATATCTTTAACCTACTAAGCCCTCCACTACTCTGCCCCATCCTGCATTGCCTCCTTAATTAACTGGTACTACTCTACGCAACTGCTTTGTTTCTGAAGTGGACTAAGGCTCTTCTCCAACCTTGTCACCTCTTCCCATTCACGGCTGTGACACTTTTCCTGAGCTGCCCCCTTTCTCTGGTACTTACTTCAGCACAGCATTTAGCTCTTCCTCATTCTCAAGCATCAAAAAGTTCCTGAAAACTCACCTCTTTAAGTAACCTTAATATTCATTCCACTAAAAATCGACGTAGCATTGGTTAAGTCTGGGGGACGGAGGAAGGGGGGAGAGGCAACATTAGGTAAATCTGGGGGAGAGGCAGCATTGGGTAAGTCTGAAAGGGAGGGGGAGGCAGCATTGGGCAAGTCGAGGGGAGGCAGCATTGGCTAAGGCTGTGGGGGGTAGGGGCAGCATTGGCTAAGTCTGGTGGGCAGATGGATGTGGGGGTGATGCATTGGCTTTGTCTGGGGGCAGACGGCTGTGGGGGCGATGCAATGCCTATTTCTGGGGACCGATGGCTGTGGGGATGATGCATTGGCTACGTCTGGGGTCAGATAGGCAAAAATAAAGTAAATTTGTATTAAATATGAAAAAACAATTTACATGTGTTATATACAAGTTAAACTGTTTCCCTATAGGGTAGTCTTATATTCAGGCTTTTTTCCTAAAGGAATATCCAGGGAGTCGTCTTATAATCAGGGTTGTCTTATATTTGAGCAAATATGGTAATTTGTAAGGTAATAGTCCCTGCAGTGGGATGAGTGGGAATATGGCTTAAAAAACATAATCAAACATTTTGCTTGAATATTCATTCTGTCAGTAAGGTAATTTAGACAAGTGAAGTGGTAAAGATTATCTCCTCTTGGATGCAGATTAATGCAGCAGGTAAGTATATGTTGAGTTGTGTGTTACATAGATTTTCAGTTGTAACAAGTGAGAGTTCATAGGCTTAATGTGCTACTAACAGATTATATTATTCAGATCATATAAACACCTTCAGTTGCTTTTTGCTTATGGCCTGAGGGGAGGAGATTCATATCAGATACTTTATATAGACAGGGGTGACGGAAGGTGATCAAATTGAGCATTTTTTAAAACAAACCAGATAAGAAAAACTAGCAAAGCATGCAGCAATAAAATGTGACAAAATATGCAGTCAGATGTTAAAAGTTGAATCATTAGAAAAAAAAGAGAAATAAAGAAGAATAAAGAAAAAGAAAGAAAGAAAAAGAGTTACAAAATACATCCTAAAGAAAAGTATAGTATATGACTACTAAACATAATACAAAATCAGTTAATATTGTATAAGTTGTTTCCTCTAGATTGGATGTACCTGGTGTGTATAGAGAGGAAGCAAAAGTAGCTTGTTGCTTATGGTTTGAAGTGATGCGATTCTAGTGACCATAGAGATGTAACAAAACCTTTAGTGGCTTGTTGTTTATGGTTTGAGGTGATGACATTCTGGTGGGTATAGAGATGTAGCAAACACCCTTAGTGGCTTGTTGCTTATGGCTAGAAGTGATTAGATCCTGATATAGCAAACACCCTTAGTTGCTTATGGCTTGAGGTTATGAGATTCTGGTGTGTATATTTTGGCAGGGACCCACAGGGTCTAATAAGACCCCGTATCTACCATTGTGCTCCTGGCTACTGATCACCTTGTGCCAGGAGCTAAAAGTGGTGTTCTGGTGCTTCCATCATCTGGGACGCAAGCACCATGCGTCACAAAGGGGTTAATTTTTATGTTGCTTTTATTTTATCCAACCTGCTTTCAAAATGCTTTGGCTACATTAACAGCCATTTTCAAAGGCATACAGACTGTAACTGATTTTGAAGTGATTATATTAGTCTTAGGCTTTTACATTTACTTTGAGTTCTTAATTTGAAAATCAGCTAAGGATTTCTGAATTTCTACTCTCTTGTTCCCAGTTCCAGAAAAGTTAATTACATACTTGCCCATCTTTTTAATTTGCATTTAGCTGCACTATAAAAAATGAAACCAACACGAAGAATAAGTTATTAAATACACAAAAGTAGTTCAATTGGGAGCCTGGAGCGTATATCATAGCAAGAGAAAAGACAGATAATTAATGATGCACATTCATAGCGTAAAGCAAGCCCTATATTGTTACAGGACCAAAAAGGAGCCAATTTTGTTCTGCCTGAAAAAGTACACGGGCATTATCCAACTTGAGCACAAGAAAAAAAATGGAATAGGTATGTTCTAGACAGTTTATTATTATCAGGTTTTAAGTTAAATAGAAGTTTAACTCAATTGTAACAGGACTCATTGTCATAAAGTAATTATCATTACAAGCATGAGTCATTGATAACACTTAAAGGACAACTATCGCTAAAAAGTTATATTTAATTGAAAGATTTCATCAAGTGGAAGCATTGTTAAATAGAAATGCTTTAATTAAATAATTCAAATTAAGTACCTTATTGAGACCACTTTGCTTGCATAGCTCGATCAGGGACAGACTTGCTTAGAATCTTCGGTCAGATGAATGAAGAGCTGACCCATCTCACTCGAGATGTCTGCCCTGTGATAGTGCCATACGGAGCAAAGAGGTCCTTTTTTGTGTACTTTTATTAAAGCATTTCTATTTAAAATGTCTACACTTGATGCAAAGTTTCATTTAAACAAAAGTGAATTTTTTGCGGACAGTTGTCCTTTAATTTGTTAAGTTGCTGTTAAAGATATGTTTTAGGCCTAACATCTTTTAAAATGACCATGACAAAAACTTTATCCTCCAAAGCCTGCATAATACGTTTTGTAGGATTGGTATAACGGCAACCATGGTTCTGGATAACGTGTGCTAGCAAGTGGCCGGGTCATCTAAATGTGGATGACATGGTACCCATCATTATTGTATTATAAGCTATATGGGATAATCTAAGGAATAATATAAAGAATATTTAATTGGAAATACTCCTGCTTGAATGCCACATCTGCTTTTGCACACAGCTGGCAGGCCATGTAAAGTACTAGGCTAGACTAATAAATCCCAAAATAGGCACATACCAGTTTTCTCTTCCAGATCCCATTACGAGGAGTTAGCCATTTGAATCAGATTACACATGGGAAAAGTAAATAATTGTGCTTTAATGTGTGTCGAATTTAAAAAGAATGAGACAGGTCTGGACAAGGGCTTATACACAGAAGTAAAGGCTAATAAAAATAAATCACAATATTTTTTTAGGTGCATGTTTAACAGAAATGCTACAGAAGCAAAATAATACTAGGGTTAGAATCAGAATCCCAGTATGTTCATACATTAAGTGAAAATGTGAAGCGAGACACGGTAAGCGAGATACTGACAGCCGGTGGACATTTCATTGAAAAAAAACATTTAGTGTCCCTTTAAGCAGGTCTAGAGAAAGACCAATTTTCGTCCAAGCGCACAGCTCCTGCTTCTCTTTCCCTTGTTAATTAGCTTGTGTTGTGTTTTTTTTTGATATATTGAAATATCTCTCCTGTTGCCTAAGATTTAAGTGTCTGTACCAACATTTAAAAAATATTTCCACTGATATAGCACAATTTCTATATACAATTTATGATCACCATCAGTTACTTTTGATAGAGAATATTTGGAAATAAACAACATGAAAACCCTTTAAACATTTTTTTGGGGAGGAACAAATGGAAAATGCAAAGTAACAAATATCTACGGTTTGGAGACCAACCATAAGGAGTAGGAGCAGAGTACTCAGGAGTAAAGCTGTACTGTCATTCCAACTGTACAAACAGAATTTAAAAAAAACATGGAAAAACAGGTCATCAATCTTCTGGAGACAGCCAACACCAGGACAGACTTATCTGCAAATAATACTTGTCCACATGACATAAGAACATACGAATATGTCAGCAGAAAAGAACCATTCGGTCATCTAGTTAGCTCCCCCAAATTAGATTTTTTACATTTATTTGTGACTGTACCTCCTAATATCTAAAATAGCCCTATGACTATCCTATGCATGTTTAAAGGGACTGTATGGTGCCCAAAATGCATTTCCAAATGTTAATGCATATTAATGTGCTTTGAAAGTACTTAAAAAATGTACACTTAGACAAATTTGTGAAATTACAGCAGTTTGCAACAATCCAGGATTGCCCACACTAGCTGAGTAAAAGTCAATGTTTTCAGGAATCAATATAGAATAAAGCCATTCAAATGAATGAAAGTTCCTGTTTCTCTAGTGATGTTATCACTGTGCACTGTTAAGAGATCCTACTGTGTACAAGAGCAAGGTTACTTATATTCCACACAATGTATTCTATTCCAGCAGCACAGGAAGTGACTAAATTAAACAAAACTTGAGAAGCTCAGTGTCTATATAATCAGTGCAGCCCCACCTGTAGTATACATGAAGAATAATCACTGGGGGAGGGCTTAAGTCAAATAAAGCCTGCACATTATACAAGTAGTAGTCTTCAACCAGCACCAACGTGAGTTTGGGGACTACATTGTCCCCTTAAATTCTTTCATTGTATTAACAGGTATACACAAATACAGGAAAAGACCCACAACCCAACAAGTCAACAAAAGAAAACACCCACTATAAATACACACCCCTTAAATGCAACAACATGTTTTGTCAGGTAAAAACACTCATACAAATAAAAGTAAGCAGGTGTTAAAAATAGTAAGCACTGAGACAAAAAAGCAATACATACATATCAACTAATAGCAAAAGCAAAGCATATTTACAGAATGTTGCTTTTTACTATGATACATAAATTGTAGCAAATATGTAAAAAATGGAAATGTATATACAACCAAACCACTAGGATATTAAAATGAGATATTCATTCATCCTGTGGCAAAATATGTAATCTCCATATGCATCATAATAGTTCACATTCATTTATAACCTGTGTGCAAAAGGCACATACAATAATATCACTATACATACCCTATCACAATACACTATGAACAGGGCCAGTCAGGCAGCTGACCCTGGCGGCACCCTGTCAGATGCTGCACTTTGCTGCTCCCTGCAGCCGTCTTTTTCTTCTTTTTTTTCTGTGTCCAGGGGAGCTTTATTGAAGGAAGCCTCCCGTGATTGGCTGAGATCTTCTTAACATGGAGTTCAAAGCAAATAGAGATGCTTGCAGCAGCTAAGTTAAAGACGGACAGTCTGAATGTGTGTATGTCAGTGTGAATGAGTGTGTGTGTGTAAATCTGTGTGAGTGAGAGTGTGTGTGTGTGTGTGTATGTCAGTGAGAGTGAGAGACTGTCTGTATATGTGTGTGAGTGAGTGTGTGGATAAAGGGGTTAATTCCTCTGACACTGCCTCTATCTGTCTAGCCATCCAAGAGGTTAACTCCTCTGATACTTCCTTTTATCTGTCTAGCCACCAAGGGGTTAACGCCTCTGATACTGCCTATATCTGTCTAGCCATCCAGGGGTTAACTTATCTGACACTGCCTACATATGTTAAGCAATCCAGGGGTTAACTCGTCTGACACTGACTATATCTATCTGGATTTTATTATAGGTCACTGGTCACCTTATGTTTTAAGGAATTTCACAGCCTATTATCATAATAATGTTTTATTTTACCATTACTCTCTTTTCACTTCATGTGTGAGCTCTGAAAAAATGTATTATTATCTATATAAAAAGTGCTTTAGTGGGCATATACAAAGAAAAAGAAAACAATGTTTTCTAGGAGCTCACCCAGAGGTGAAAAGAAAGAAATGGTAAAACAAACATTATTATGAAAATAGGCTGTGTAATTCCCCTAAACATTATAAGTGACCACTGACCTATAACATGACTCAAACATTGTACATTAAGTTTAAATGCTCCAACATTTAGGGTACACATTTTAATAATGACCTGCCAATAATCGGACCATATCATTTTGCATATAGAAAGGTGCTCTTGCATCAAATTATCACTTCCAGATAAGTTTCATTTTAGTTTGACGGATTATCATGACTGTGGCATTTTTTTTTGGGGGGGGGGATTTCGTTTTTCATCCCAGGCAGCACGTCTTGGGCCGGCCCTGACTATGAACACACAAGGTATAAGGAATGATATCACTATAATTATATATATATATACTATGCCCAAAAGTACATGAAAAAATTACATATAAGGCCCAATGCAAAGTATGTTCCACAATATAATGTCTATACATTGCATTAGCACACTTGAAAGCAAATGAAGAGATTAAAGGGACTGTCTAGTGCCCAAAAAGCATTTTCCAAGTGTTAATGGTAACAGTCGTGTTTTTTCCCTCCCCCATCTGACTAGGAGAAAATGTAGTGATGATCAGCTCCTAAGCTGAACAGAGTGGTGCTTTCTTTCAAGAGTCACTGTAATTGTCATCATACTTATATTGGTATTAAATAAACAGTAACTCCCATCATACAAATTGTTTTAGACAGTTGAGCACTATATAAAATATATTTTAGTATATATATAATTTTATATAAAAATATGCACAAAAATACATTTTATATAGTGCTTATTAGTATTATGGGAGTTACAGTTTATTTAATACCAATATGATTATGATGGAAAGTTCAGAGCCTGTGTGAGTATGATAGGAATTATAGTTATAGTGTGATGGGAATTGAATTTAATTATTGAATGTAGATACTGTTGCTTTTTTATTTATATTAATATTATACATATTAATATTATACATATTCATGTCCCCCAGTCCAATGTTCTCCCTCATGTAAACAGAAAAGGACTTTTATTATTACAAAAAGGACTCATTCTCCAGGACTAGCAGCATAAATCACAGGCTTGTTGTCAGCTCTATCAAAGCAGTAAATAAAATATAATACTTACTGCCTTGCTGACAAACCATGATTTATTGTGCTCCACGGAGAATAAGTCCTTTTTGTTATAATAAAAGTTCCTGTGATCACTTCCCCCCCCCTCCCTCTCACTCTGCAGGAAACAGAAAGTAAACAGACCTTCCTGTTTCCATGGAGACACTTGTGCAGAGAGTTTGAGAGCAGGAGATTAAAGCAGACCTGGGGGATGCTGGGAAATACTTTAGACAGCCCAGTGATTGATGGGAGAAGTAGCAACTGAGCATGCGTTAAGGCATACATATGTATGGATGTAGTACCTGAAACCGGCCACTAGTGGCCACTCTTTCAATGCTAAGTATAATCTCTTTTTTACAGAGAACTAAAAAAAAATAAGGAAAATGACAGTCTGCTCTAAACTAAGCTGCCTACAAGTTGCACCAAAGTTAAAAGGGTGACTAGACTACCCCTTTAAGAGAAAAATATATTTTAAAAGTCTTAACATAGACTTGCATTCATTTGCAGTTTCCTGCATATGAAGAGATGTACTGATATGTCATAGGAGCTATGTGAAAATACTAATCTGCACATTTGCTAAAGATTTATCATAAATAAAGTATCCATCACTTTTTTATTCTATCCATTTTGTAGTAACAATGCATATTATGTGATGCCATACCTTTAATGTTGACAAGGAGAGAAAAAAGAATCATAGCTCTCTAATGCAGCAAGCAAACATAACAATGTTCAGCTAACACACATAACATTAAAAAATAAAAACATTTGAAGAACTACAAAAATGTTTGTATAATATAATCTGGAATTTAAATTGGTTTATAACGGAGTTTCAGTAATGACATGTGAAAAGATCTAGTTTTACTGTTTAGCCATTTTTTGGGTTTTTTCTGCAAAACAAATCTACAAATATAGTGAAAACATATAAAAAGCCGATTTGTTCAAGTTGTCAGCGATTTTACATTAATATTTCAGATTTCAATGAAAATTGAATGTTGACTAAATAGAGCAATGTGATTAAAGAGAAATAAGCAAAGTGCCAACTGTCTACCAATGTGTTTGAAGATTCCCGTCAAATGCAACGTGATTTGTTATAACCCCTGTTTACATTGTTACATGGAACATTCCATGCATTTACAGACTTTATTCAATGTCTTGTTGGCACTGTACTTTTCCTTCTGCTTTTTTTTGCTGTGCAAACATGATTCATCGTTTTGGCTTAAATTTCTATCCCTGGTGATGACAGTTACTTCTAGGTTCCAAACCACAGGCTATTTCGCCTAATAAGCCTTAAACTGCTTTATGAACACTCATTGGTCCAAATTTTAAATGTACATTTTTTTTTACATTGGCCACTCACTAGGATTTGCCATTTTTATACATAAGATTACCACATTTAAGGTATCATAACCATCTCCTGTTATGATTGCAACACACCAACAGAACAAAAGTATATTAAAATCTTCCATTAACCCCTTAAGGATGAGGGTGTTTTTGGAGTGTTCTACTCGTAGGACAGAGACTTATCACAGCCCGCTGTTAAAGGGTTAAGGAGAGGATAAACCTTATAGATTATATGTTGGATGTTACAAGGGATAGTTTTTATATTATCTACAGTAGATTACCCTTACCATTAAACTGCAGCATTATAAAAAAAAAGCATTAACACGTACAATTGTTTCAATGCATTAATAGAGTTTAATATACCTTTTATTATCACTATTATCTTTCTTGCAATACTTGGTAATGTTATTCATGTTTACAATTTATAATACTGTGTATTTCAGTGTACATTTGTATTCTTGCCATTTAGAACATTTTTATTATTGTTGCTTACTCTTTAAGTGTTTTTGTTAAATGTATTCTAGCTATTCAACAGGATGGTGGAAGCTGTTGAACTTTAAAATGGGTCAGTGTGTGTCTGCAGAAATACATTTTACATGTTTTAAAAAATTGTTGAAATGTCCTAATAATATAAACCCTTTTTTATCGTACTGTTCTTTTCAATCAAATGAAAGTCTTTGGAAATCAAATAACAGAGCTGCTCAAAATTCTTTATTATGGGTTTTGCATTATTTAAATGGCCTGGAACCCCATGAGGACAGAAACTTGAAAAATTGTCCCCTACATACATTGCTCAGTGGAATTTACTTCAAAAGAGAATCTAAACTCATGGAAATGGATGTTTTTTTTAATAAATTAATAAACAACTTGGGGGCTCTACATAAGGTCATGTTTCGGTCATTTAAACCATAAAAGTGAGTAATTTCCAAAATGTACTTGTGCCTTTAGTATTTTGATTTAATCTTATTATTCATTTATAAAATATTTATACCAATAGTTTTCGATCAATGCACGATTATAATCTAATATTTTAATTAAAGTGGATGTCCCACAACTAATCTGAATATTCACCCCTTAGTGACATGAATTTTTGGTCAAGTCTTACCCTTGGTGACATAAGATGTTTTAACTTTTCTGTGGTGTTTGTGTTTAGCTATAATTGCTATATCTGTACCTACACAAATAATATATCATTCTGATCAGCATAAAACAGGCTTTATTTAGATACATTATTTTCAATATATTATATAATTTACTACATAAAAAACTAAAAATATAATAAAACACACTTTTCAAAATGTGACCTTAAAAATCTTTTACACAATTACAAAATGGTAAAAATACTCTGTCTAAATAGTTTCTACATACCCAATGTTTACTTGTTTTTCTGTTGTTTTTTGCAAGTTATGGGGAAAATAACCGAGAGTAGCGTTTTTTGTTTCCTAACCAATCTCTCCTACAGTGACCTTTTGACCCCGATCCTGACACTAGCCTTAAATCTAACCCTAACACTATCACTGACACTAACCCTTTTGTAACTCTAACCCTAACCCTTATGCTAACCCTAATGTTAACACTAACCCTTATGCTAACCCTAAGCCTAGATCTAAGGCTAATTTAGCCTTTTTATTTTCCTTTTATTGCAAGGTTGTTTACTGCTCTAGGGGAAATCTACCAACTAAAACAGAGCAATGGAAGTCAGAACTGCTCACTTATAAAGCTCTTGCGCACACAAGAGGGCAGATCCATATTGGAGTAGCATGTTGCTCTCCAATAGGGTGCCCGCGTCGTTCAGTGGAGTGATGATGGCTGACATCAGAGGTGAATTTCGGTGTTGGTTAATACCTCAACAACAAGGCATTACCATAACATTGCCTGAGTGGTGTTAGCCAACATTGTGCACTAACACCACTCACTACACCACAGGACATGCAAGGCAAGTCCTACTTCGGCTGGGCTTAACTAGCACGTCCAATGTTGCTAAGGTTTTGATAGTACTTTATACTTTCATTTAACTCCGGCACCATCCAAGGGCAAGGCTGAAGCTGTGGTGTAATGACTGCCAGACACACAAGGTGGAGGAAACAAATTGTCAATGAGCTACAAAGTACAACGTAGGTAGAGTAAAAGAAAGCAATCATTTAAGATCATGATGAAAGATCAAGATTTGTGTTTTTAATATTTTGAACTTTGCTGAAAATTGATGTTCTAGCATCACTTGTGAACTGTAACAGAAGCATGGGGTATCATTGCATGTGTGCAAAATGAGTAGCCTTTAGTCTGAGGATAAACTGGCATGTACTTTTGATTGTACATGCCAATTTGTCCTCTGACCGGCAGCTGTTATGCTTGCATTAGATACAGGCAGCCGGGTCTAGTCAGCGCAGAGAGATATCCTCATTTTCACATTGGAGCAGCATGGGGGTCCAATGGAATAAAACAAGATATAGAATATCACATAATTTACTCTTCAATAATATGTACTAATTAATATTCTGTTGAATCACAATTTATCTAGGTAATATGCACATGCTACATGTGTATGTATGTGACTTATTGTTTAATATTTCTTATTTAATTAAGTATACATAGGCATGATTGGGTCTAAATGTGAAAGTTTATCCACACTTATCAAATCACAGAGAATATGTCACTGCTGGAAAGCAATATGCTGCTGATTCCCCAGCTGTGAACTTACAAAGTACATTAATTGGGAAATGGCATAATAATCTTTAGAACGGAAAGCTCATTGCTTCATGCTCCCGTCATTGACTGCCTTGCTGAGACACAAACGCAAGTTTTCCCTTTTATCGATCTTCAATGAGCTAAAGCCTTTAGACTATGTCATGAAATTAATGTGCAAATTTGAAATAAAGTATCATAGGACTTGTGAAAGTATACATAATAAAGCTTGCATATAACTTACAAATGTGTATAATAACAGCAAGATGGAATTATGACATGCATAATCACGAGTAAGGAGTTAATACATTTTAATAGGTGCTTATCAGTAAGTTATAATACAGTGGCCTCCACTAATAATGGTACCATTGGTGAAGAATGTGATACATTGTCTTTATTTTTTAACCATTTGATATTTTCTTTAAAAAATTACACAATACCTGCTCTCATGGATATCAAACAATTGCAAACACAGCACTGGTTTATCAAAAAAAAAATTAAATATATGTGTAGCACAGTTATTGGCACCATATTAATGCATAGGGGTACCAACAATTGTTTTTTTATTATAAACCTGTGTTAGTTTTCCAATTGTTTGATTCATCAATGTAGGTTATTTCTGTGTATTGTTTGATGAAAAGATCACAAGGTTATCCAATAAAGAACATTTTTCACAGCTCTCTATGCTTATATTTACCAAGGGTGTCAATATTAGTGGACAGCATAGTTTTGTTTAGTTTAAAGCTTCCCTCCCAGTATCTTAAGTATGAGCACATGTGTGATGGTCAGGAAACTTTCTAATGGACTGTTTTACTATGAAGAAAATCAACAAACTTTTGTGGATTGAGCTGTTCCCCAGAGGCTGTTGTATTGACCTTGAGTATACGTGTATATTGTAATTAGATCAACTATTAAATGTTTCTTCTCTAAAGTTAAGGAACCCATCTAGGCTAGTCACTCTCCATAATTAAATTCATCAATTTTCTATATTAACTTTGCTAGTCTTTGTATTCTTTCATCCTATTTTGTATCTTTCATGGACCAATGAACAAAACAGTTCTAAGTAAGTGCAATTTATCAACTATTCTAGACTACATCGTAGTTGTGCAAGATAAAACAAACAAACAACAAACTCCTCTTTTACTGTGACATTGCAGATTAAATGTTTTTTATTATTTATTGTTTCAGTCTTTTAAGGAAACAAATTGGTTATTTGTATACCAGATTATTTTTTTATGTGCGTCTATAGCTAACATGGTACTATTCTTTAATCTTTTGAGGTTTATTAGTTCCAATAAAACAATAATACATTCAATATGTTACTAGAAGCAGATTGACCAGCATCTTTTAAGTAAGTACCAAATGCCCAAACGAATAAACTAGAATAAAGTACTATTTAAATGTGCAAACACCTGACTAGATGCAAGCTATGTGATCAAAATTCGGTTGGCACCTGTACTGAGCACCTGTATCTTTGGAAAGACATGCAGGAAGGACTTCTTGCAATTATTTGGTACCTGCAGAGTAGAGGTCAGTAGTAGACTTCAGATTCATTGTAACACATTTTATTTAGCCTTACAACTTGAGAGATGTTACAATAATCTTAAAAACCACAAGTGCACCATGCTGACATTGGCAGTGTATGTAAGAGAGAGACACAGTGTGTGATAGAGATGCAGTGTGTGAGAGAGTGTGAGAGAGGAGCAGTGAGTGAGAGACATGGAGTGTGTGTGTGAGAGAGATACAAAACGTCATGGCTGGTAACAGGAGAGAGGTGGATTCATATTTTTGTGGCCAAAGGTACTTGTTTATAGCCATGAAGAAATATAGGAGTGGAAGCATAGGTTTGCACATGGGGAGTCACTAATTCAATAATGATGCTTTTTCCCCAGTTCCCTTGCCACAGATTAGTGAACATATTCTTTCCCCAGATTAATCCATGCTGGTCACACAGGAGGCAGCACATTTTGATGGCCACATTTAATAACTATTGGTATTTTATGTTAATGAATAATCATCATAGCACATCAACACCATTGTAATGTATTTTCCATGGTTACAGAGTTCAGCAACTAGGTGTTCTGGCCCATCCATGCCAACAATGTGAAAGCCTAATTATATAAGGAGCTATTTCTGTGATAGAAAGGCAGGAGCAGGACTATTTGGGGAATGTTCTCAGAAATGCCATAAAGTACCACAGCTTGAATCAAATTAACGTTTTGACTCATATACAATTTTATTCTTAAGTGTTTCTTTAACACGTGGACCATGTCTTTTGCAATATACTTTCTGTTTACCTATATACAGCTTTTTGCATGTCTGTAAAGCTAGTGCTCTATGCCGATAAAGAAAGATACCCGAAAATATTGTAAAGCCAATAAAGATAGATAGATAAAAACAAGCAATAGGGATGTATTGAACACTTTTTCCAACTTGACTGCTTTTGCCTTAAGCTTGCAATTATTTTCTTAATTCCTTGCAATGCTCTCTTTCATTAATAAAATCCATAGTCTGCATTCCAAAGGTTATCAGAATAAATGAAATCCTAATAATAGCAAAACTAGAAACTGAGCATATTGCTAACCAGTAGGTTTCCTTATCCTGTTTTTAACTTTCCCATTTGTTTCCCCATATGGCTTTCGAGGGTTCCCTGCAGTGATCGTAAGCATTTTTTCAAATTGTTTATGGAGTTTGCAGCACCATCTATTTCAAGCAATCAAGACCTGTTTTAAACACACAATATTGTTTTACTTAGCAGCCTTTTGCATAGCAGCCTTAAAACTATTTGTTGCTATCTATTTTCATTTAAAATGAATGCCCACTGCAATACAGTGAAAGAGAAAATATTAGGCAGGGTTGTTTTAATTACATTTTAATCGTCAAGATGGATACTATAATTTCCAGTAAGGAAACTTTTAAGAATTCAACTAACTATCACCCGTACGGACTGTTCCCCTTTATCATTTCCCTTCCATATTGCTCTGCTTTCTGAGCAGCTCAGAATGTTTGTTTTTACGCAACTCCTTTTCCAAACAAGAAAAATGGGCAACCAATCAGTGAAAAGTCAGCGATATACATAACAGGCTTAATGATATACGGAGAGGAAAAATGAAAGACGTTAAATTGGCACTCAAAAGTGAACAATCACACCAGCAAATATGGCAAAATGTCTTTCATATGTAGAAAATCCATAAATTATAAATGAAAAGATCAAGAAAATTAGACAGAGACAAAACTAAAATATACACTGTAAATGGCGCACAAAACTACTGTAGCAATACAAATATATAAACATGGGCGTGGCCAGTATCCATAAACCAGTAAATACCATCTACGATCTAGAGTACATATAGCTAGGCATAATGAAAAATGTGTGTACCTGCATAGTATAAGCCATTGTCCTACATGCAATAAAAGCAGACAAATAAAGAAATGGCTCTTAAAAAATTGTAACTAGTTCAAATTCCTCAATAGATATGCATAGACACTGGGTAATAATGCTACGGATACCAATAATACTCCACGTAGAAGCTAGCGCAGCACAGATAGACCCTATATAGAGGGGCACCAACAGTATCTGCTAACACAGCACATCAAAGATTATCATGATGAGTGGCTAGAAAATAGCTCAAAACATAGTCTGCTGGTGGTGATAGATACATCCAAAATTAGCACCAAATCCCTCAAAACACATGAGCTGATATTTCAGTGTATGCGGTAGACACAGATCCATATGGCAGTCTTGGAATGTGATTATTCATTTTTGTATATATATATGATTTTCAATACTTATTTATAAATAAATAAATATGTACTGAAATGTTTTTACTGTTAGATATATACACACTTTTTGTACCATTATTTTCTGTTCTGTAATTTGTAACAGAAATAAAGAAATGCATTGAGTTGAAACAAAAAGGCTTTGCATCTCATCTCTGTTGAGCATATGCATTAAGCTAGTGGGACATGCATGGATTTGACAAACAATATCTATATTCATAGCTATAGATATTTATAGCAAGAAATCACAGTGGGAGATATCCAGGGATGGATAGACTTTAGAGAAACAGATTATTTTTCTTGTTTAACATACATTTAAAACAAAATCAAACCTTGATCAGTGACCTAAATAACATGATTTTTGTTTTAAACAGTAACAAGGAATATTGTCAGTCTAGCAGGGGAACTCATTTTATTTATCTGATGTGTACTTATTACTTGTGAACATAAGTAACTTGTTTGTAACAACAAGCTTTGCATTTTACTGTTTTGATTATTTGATTTAATATATGGTTCTTTTATGAACAATTTGAATGCAAATGCAGTTTATAGCACCTGAAACTAACCCTGCCCTAGACAGAAAAATGTTGAATTGAATTTTAAGTAAGAATAGAGTTAAGTGACAAATTAGTTTGCATTTTCTGTCTACCTTTATGCCTTGTTACCAAAGGCATATGTGAGGCTCTACAGAAAATCTCCTGCCAAACAGAGTTAAAAAAAAGCACATGTGTAAATCATAAACAGATAAACATACTGTAAGATCTGTACCTAGCCGTTAAACAATTTATATTATAGATAGCCTTGCTACTAGCTCAGTAATGAGTACCTTTTATCACCCTTTATTGTCCCTTAAAGGTGACCAGAGTAGGCACCTGTATAAAGTGCACCCTACTTAGACATATTTACATATTTATAAAATATATATATATATTAACTAGAGCTAAACAATGCATGCCTATGCAAGATTATTAATATCAAACTTATATTACAGTTGCAGTTGTAATTTCATAAAATGGTTAACACTCTCCACCTGCTGGTCACTAACTACCAGGCCTGTCTGTTTTACACTTGTATAAATTGGACAGGATTTCCAAAGATGAGAAACTGACGTAACAAAACAAATACATGAACAGTTACATGAAAACAATCCAAAGCAAACAGCATTGTGACATGCTTCTGTTAGCTACTAAGCAGGATCTATTGAGTGTTTCATCTAATAACTATTATCTCCCTATCATTTTCTTTCATAACACATCTGGAACTGATAGCCATCATTTTTAAGACAGAAACAAAATGCTAGATATAGTTCACTGCCGTTACCAGCAGGGTTCGGCACACCTGCTTCCCCATATGTATGTAGTTATGAGAGTGCAGCGAGCCAAATCAGGCCAGTTATCCATCTGGGATATTGGTGCAAAGAACTTGCTGCTTCCACGGAACACATTACTTTATATAACATGCTACACATGAATGCCTACTTCCCACATGCTCTCCCAGAGGATACCCAGTTTATCCTAACTATGCAGATGTTACATCACTGAAAGCTGTTCTAAGTAGCAAATAAGAACTATTTCTCATTATTTGGTCAGCTACAACCTTAAGAGCAAAATTCAATTCTTGATGTGATCACACTGATGACCTTTTACAAGTAATATTGATTTTTATAAGCGTGGATGTTCTATATGCTTTTAGTGTCTACTGTGTCTCCGCATTTCATTTACTCTTCACTTTATCTTGTATCTTTTTTTCTATTCTTCAGCGTTGAACAAAAATAATGCATTGATTCGGTTTTTGGAATGCAATTGCAGCCAACCAACACAGTATTTAATTTTTTTTCTGTGTTTTTACTAATATTACCAGTTTAAAATCTGTTTAAAATTGTATTTATTAAGTCATTTCGTAGGATACAAAGCATCCTAGTTTTAGAAAGGGCTTTGGGTACCACATTGTCCAAGGATCTTTTCATCCTTCATCACATCTCTATACCCTTGCCTTACAAGACATCTTCAAGCTGCCCTGTGTCTCTGTAATTTACTTCTGCAGAAATACAACTCTCTCTGTCACTCTCAATATCTCAGCACTTTAAAAAGGCATATAGCTCTCTCATCTAAAAGCACGAATTAAGAATCCTCTGGTCACACATCCAGTAGCTTTCATCATAGTCGCCTCTCTCTTATTCCCATTAGAGTGTAAGATTGTGAGATGTGCTCTCTTTAGCGTGTGTATTGTTTCATTGGATTTGTGTAACATAGTAACATAGTAATTACATAGTAACATAGTAATTTAGGTTGAAAAAAGACACAAGTCCATCAAGTTCAACCCTTCTACCTATCATTTCAGCGTTTTGATCCAAAAGAAGGCAAAAAAAACCCCTAAGGAAGCTTTTTCGAATGTTGCCTCCTAGGGGGAAAAAAATTCCTTCTTGACTCCAAAAGGGCAATCAGATTTCTCCTTGGATCAAAAAGCTCTATTATTAATGCTCATTCTAATATTAATACCCCTGTATGTTCTGCTTTTCTAAAAAAACATCCAGACCATTTTTAAATGCATCTATTGTGGTTGATAGCACTACCTCTCTTGGCAGTGAGTTCCATAATTGTATTGTCCTTACCGTAAAGAATCCCTTCCTTTGCTGCCTATGAAATCTTTGCTCTTCCAGTCTCAGGGGGTGACCTCTTGTTCTTTGTACATTTCTATTAATGAACAGGTCCCTGGAGAGCTCCTTATATTGGCCCTGCACATATTTATATAATGTTATCATATCCCCTCTAAGACGCCTTTTTTCTAAAGTAAATAAATGCAATTTTTTAAGTCTCTCTTCATAACTAAGATCCTCCAATCCCCTTATTAATTTTGTAGCTCTCCTTTGACTTTTTCTAGTTCCTTAATATCCTTTTTAAGGACTGGTGCCCAGAATTGTACTGCATATTCAAGGTGAGGTCTTACCATTGATTTGTAAAGAGGCAAGATGATGTCTTCCTCCCGTGAATCTATACCTCGTTTTATACATGCCAATATCTTATTGGCCCTTGCAGCTGCTGACTGGCATTGGGCACTGTTGCCAAGTTTGTTATCTACAATGATTCCTAAATCCTTTTCGTTAGTAGTTTTTCCCAGGGAAATACCATTTAACGTATATGTTGCTTTGTTATTATTTTTCCCATAATGCATGACTTTACATTTGTCTATATTGAACCTCATTTGCCACTTTCTTGCCCAGTTCCCTACTCTGTCCAAATCTTCCTGTAAAGAAAAAACATCAAGATTAGTCTTTATTACCTTACCTAAACTGGTGTAACTGGGTGAACTGACAAACTGCAGTCGAATTTCCAAAATCAGGTGTTAATACCGTATTTGCTCAATTATAAGACGACCCTGATTATAAGACGACCCCCCAAACTTTGTATATTCCTTTAGGAAAAAAACTAAAAGCCTGAATATAAGACTACCCTATAGGAAAAAAAGTTTAACTTGTATATATGTAAATTGCTTTTTAATATTTAATAAAAAATTGATATTATACAAATGCATTTGTTGTTTGTATTTCCTTTTATGTGCCAATTCGGCCCCTGTCTCCCCCTCCCCTTGTCTGTCTATCTCCCCCCTCCCTCCCTTTGTCTGTCTATTTCCCCTCTCCCTCCCTCCCCTTGTCTGTCTATCTCCCTCCTCCCTCCCCTTGTCTGTCTATTTCCCCCCTCCCTCCTCCCTCCCCTTGTCTGTCTATCTCCCTCCTCCCTCCCCTTGTCTGTCTATTTCCCCCTCCCTCCCCTTGTCTGTCTATTTCCCCCCTCCCTCCCCTTGTCTGTCTAATTCTTCCTCACCTTGTCTGTTTAATTCCCCCTCCCTCCCTCGTCTGTCTAATTCCCCCTCACCTTGTCTGTCTAATTCCCCCTCACCTTGTCTGTCTAATTCCCCCTCCCTCCCCCTCACCTTGTTTCTTTCCCTGGTGGCTAGTGGGGGCACCTGGGGTATGTCTGCACGATACGTGCATACATCCTCCATGCTGCCCGACACGGCAGTCTATTATGACGGACAGCTGGTCCGTCATAATAGACCGAGGTGTCGGGCAGCATGGACGATGTCTGCACGTATCGTGCAGACATCCCCCGGCTGCCCGGTTCTCCCTGGTGGCTAGTGGGGCAGCGGAGGATGTCTGCGCGATGAGCGCAGACCTCCCCTGCTGCCGCCCGGCACGATCACTGGGACTTCTGTGACGAAAGCGGAACTACCCGGCTTCATCATAGAAGCCCCGGCGGTCGTGCCGGGCGGAAGCAGGGGAGTCTGCGCTCATCTGTGGAATATGGGATAGCATTATAAACACAATTTAATTATATGTGATAGGTTGTTTAATGTTCTTTCTGAAATATTGTTGTTTTTACACACATCCATGGTATGCTACTAATTTACTAGTACTCATTTGATCAATCTCAGAATGATGAATGGCTGACTTGGCCCCACCAGCAACCAAACCTGCAAAAGTGATCACTGATGACTGATGGTCCCACTAACTCATTTCCCCAGCATAAACATAGAAACTTTAAAAAATGCATCATGCATGAAAGCTATAAAACTGATGCAGTACTGCACTATACATTTTCCCACTTTTTTCCTCATTAAAGAAGAAACAGGTGACCCTACAATTTGAAAAGTTAATATTATTTAATTATTATTATGTAGACAGATGTCACCAATAAAACTATTTACATTGTTGAATGCAAATTTTATTTCAATTTCATAAACATGACTTTATAAGGGACCCTGACTAAACCATGTACCTGAAACATATCTCAGGCTTATGCAAGAGTATACACACTTTGGATAGCAAAGAACTGGTATCATACCTGCTTATCCTCCCTCTGTATTTAGGTAATACAGCACCTCTACATGGTCACCACTGTTTGTTTTCATTTCAGTTCAGTTATGTTGAAATAGTTAAACAATTGCTGGGGAGTGGGTTGGAGTTGAACATTCATTATATACGGAATAAAAGAGGGAGGATGGTGGACTTATCATGTAGGCATGTAAAGGTTGATGCATATAAAATCCATGGAGAGCTCACTTTTGACATTCAGCAGTGAGGTTTACGGCCTATGTGTCATTTTATCAATCATAAAAACAACATTTCTTAGCATAGGTGGTTAAGTATGTCAATACAAACTATAGTAGATAAAGTACAGTTATCGCTTGTGCTATTAAAGAAGCATAAGTGAAAAACAGAATGGCCCTATCAAGAAGATACAATTACGTACTTTGTAAGGCATCTGCCATTGTCATATACTTGCCTGTAAACCTCTGTGAAGCATGCAGATTTCACCAATGTCACTTTTAAAGAAGAAAATGTAAAAAAAATAATAATGCTTAGTGTCCCTTTAATAGCTGCACACTGGAATTAGTAAATAGTGAGCAAATACTGTCTTTTGCATATGTGGTTATTTTCAGTTGTGCACTTTAGATTATATGTTGTGTTACTTTTCAAACTACAGTTTGCTGCCTATTTGTCAACCAGTGTCCAACATGAGATTATATTATAGTTAATTACAAATTAGAATACATCTGTAAAATAAATCATGACTGTATAATTGCACTGTACTAAAGGCTCAGAAACAGACAACATTAATAGTATGAAGCAGAAAACAACATTAAATGCAGACATTTAAATTGTGTATAATGACAGGTCGTGCGTGTATAGTGCACAATGACACATTTCATTTGTTAATCCATTAGTGATAGGACTGTTTTGAAATTGTTGTACCCTTCATGAAAATGACTGTTTTATTGTTTGAGATGTTTGTGTTTAGCTGTAATTTACCTCTTCCTCATTCAATATACCCTCACATATCATATGCTGTTTTTACTGCCATAGAAAGGGCTTTCTTAAGATACCTTTATTTCCATCATATCATATAATTTACTAAACAAGAAAATCATAAAAATGTAAAACAATTTTTCTAATTACAAACTGTAAAAAAGAACCTGTCTAAATAGTCTCTAACATCTGCCCTGAGTTTATGAATATGCCATGTTTACATTTGTTATTGTTGGGTTTTTTTTGCAAGTTTTAGGGCAAGTTATAGAAAATAGTGATTTTTTTTGGTTTCCTAACAATTTTCTCCTACAGTGGCCTTTTGACCTCAACCCTAACCATCACCCTAATGCTACCCTAAATGGAACCCGAACCCTAGATCCCTAGGGGGAACAGAATAAGGTAAAAATGTATACACATATTACTCAATCAAGATGTATCAAACAAAACACAATAGTCAGGACAGAATTTCAGTGACATTTGTTTAAGGGGACCTTCTGCCCTTTTTACCCACCTTGGACATATGTGCACATATACAGTAGTGCCAACACTTGGGTTGCCAACCAGAATGCTATACACTGAGTAACCATCGCACATGCACTATATTGTGGTTAAAATGTATTCTCCTCTTGGGTCCCAGATATTTGCGAGACCAGACAAGGAAGTCAGGACCTCTGGATATCGTATCCGCTAAGTAGCCACTGCCCATGTTCTGCATAGAGCTTAAAATTCCTACTCCTCCCAGAGATTCGAGACACAGAATGAGGAATTAGGGACTGAGGGACGGGTGCTCTAAACTGGGAATGTCCTATTAAGGCAGGTCATTCAGCATGCATGGATTACACTCTGGCATGTAATAACATTAGCTTATAAGAGGTGGGAAGGCAAAGGGGCATCATGAAGTTTTGCAAATGCTCACCAGGGTAGAACTTGGTACATATACTCCTGTTCTCCTGCAAATAAATGAGTCTCCATTGTAAACAATGTATATAGCTATACATCTATTCAAATTAACAATATACAAAACATAATGGAATCATAAAAAATACATATTTTTATTTACCTGGTTTCATTTTAGAAAGTAGTTGTAAATTATACTAACAAGACTACATAGACTGTGCTTCAGTCATTCCTGGCATTCATTATCAAATGTATGGCTTGAGATTGATAAATCCTGTAACAAAGCTGTCACAGGCTGATGTAAAATATCCTACTTGACTAAAGCGTAATGATTTTGGAGATGTTGCCATGACATCTGGAGATTGCCTTGATGAACGGGATAAAGTTTACAGATGAGGCGTATTCAGTATGTACAATGCTAGTGATCTTGACAAAGGCTAGTTAATTAAATAGAGATGAAGTAGGGCAGCTTCAAATATTATTAAACTACTGTCTACCCATGTGCATTGAATCAGATAATCTCAACCGTTAACTCCTGAAGAGCATTCCACTGTTATTTAGAGCTTCAACTAAAGTGCAAATGACTTTATAAATTCATTATGATACTTTTCAGGTATTTAAATTCAAAAAGTGTTATACTAACCTAGACAGTTGTACTAATCTACAATAGTTATACTAGCTTATACACTAGCTCGCTCACTAGAAGTCTGCATATTCCCTCATCACAGGATCATTTTAGTCACTAGTCACGCCGGAGGCGTCAAACTGCAGCCCTCCAGCTGCTGCAGAACTACAAACCCCATAATTTCCCACTAGCTTTCTAGAATGTCAGGGAATTAAGGTAGTCGTAGTACAGAAACAGCTGGAGGGCCACAGAAGACACCTAGCAAGTTCTTATAAAAAAAAGTAGAGAAGAGCAGACAAACTAGGCCTACAATGTATCTAACCTTCAGGCTCCTACCTCTGTGTCCTCCCACTGGAGGGGTCACGGGCATACGGCGGCCGCTTCCTCCGCCTCTGACGGGTGCCCGCCATCTCCCCGGGAATCCATGGCTCTGTTCTCAATGCCCTCACGTAGGATATTCCACGCCCTCCTCTGATACCCTCAGCCAATGGAGGACATGTAGGGGTGGGGTCTGCAACTTCAATGAGCTGACCCCGCCTCACAGCACTATAAAAGCCCCAAGCACTCTGAACATGGTGCTCAGTTATTGTTCCCTGTCCCTCAGTGCGCAGTGAGACCTTGAGCCCTATTATTCTTGGAGTTTACCCTTCGTCTGCTTTTGCCATTTACCTTTGGGCTGCCTACTGGATTTACACTTTGCATGCTGCCAGCCTTTTGACCTAGGATTGCTTACTGGATTTACCCTTTGCCTGCTGCCTGCCCTTTGACCTCGGATTGTTTACTGGATTTACCCTTTGCCTGCTGCCTGCCTTTTAACCTTGGATTGTTTACTTGACTTATCCTTTGCCTATTTTCCACAGTTAGTCTTTTTTTTCTGTTTCATACGTTTTGCATCTTGGGTTCCTTCCTAGAATCTGCTAGGCGGTTCCTTACATAATAACAGAGCCATTACATACAACCCGCAAGGGCAGCCGAGATGATGACCACCTTAAACTGGCCACACTGACACAGACGGTCCAGGATTACAACAAAATCGACAAGAGCTATATCCTGGTCAACCTGTTCCTGAACCCGTCCCACATCATCCTCTCATAGCTCCTGAAGGAGCCATGGCCCCAGAACCTCGTATACCCCTACCAGACAAATTCACAGGAGACAGTTCACGCTATTAAACTTTCTCAACATCTTGTTGGTTATTATTTTCCTTGAAACCATGTACCTACTCCACTGACTATACACGTGTCCACACCATTATTGCTCTGTTGTAGTGAACCACAACAATAGGCGCACCACCTATTAGCAATAAATAGTCCTCTGTTAAACATCTGGGAGGCTGTTTCCACAGTTAGTCTTTTTTTTCTGTTGTATATGTTTTGCATCTTGGGTTCCTTCCTATAATCCGCTAGCCGGATCCTTACACTAACTATGAGTAAGCTTTTCTCAATAGTGTTAAAAACAATGCTGTGATGTAAGATAATGGTATTAAATTAAGACATGTATACATGTTAACTAACTAATCCATGGCTGTACATATACCTCCTGCTAACAAATTTGAAGTGGTTTACATATACCGCTGTGGTTGTATCTGAAATCTTCCCTGGCTCCTAAGAAAATAGGTTGGCTCCCAAAGAGATATATTTTGCTCACTCACTCCACAAGTACTTGTTAATTTAAACCAGTAAAATGTTTGCCAGAAACAGCCCAAATAAAAAAGCATAGGACAAACACAAACTGTAGGGATTTATAATAATGATAACAATAATAATCAGCATTTTACATAGCGCATTTATTCCCAATAGAACTTAAAGCAATTAAAAGCGTGTTCTCAGATATATCCAGATTGATGGCAGTAGCTAATCGATTTTTTTCTTATTACATTGACAAAGACCACTACAACACTAGTGCACAATAACCCAGTAGAAGAGGTCAGGTATCCTTTCTGATATACCAGACATTACCTCCCAGTTATATACAAGAACATTAAAACATACACTCGGAGACTGAAATAAAAGTATGGGGTTTTGTGTAACCCCTACACAATTTATTTCAATTTAGTTATCAGTAGCTGGAAAATAATATATAATTTCAGAAAAATTCATTTTCTATTAGTTCTGTATGGAAGGAGAACAACACCACATTTTGTGTTTTAGAATTAACATTTGGAAAAATGGACTTCTTGGAATTAATGACATCATACCAAATCATTCCAGTCAATTAGCTACTCTGTATCTTTCACTGTCAGTTTTGGTTTATGACAGAAGAATGGATGAGCAGATAAAATCACTCTAAGCTTTATTGAAGTAATGCTTCACTGGTGCATTTCTTACATGTGAATGCTCTATTGAATGTTGCCTTAATATTTTGTATTACTCTACCAGCAGGCTGATATAATAAAGATGTGCACTCAGTTTTAATCTAATCTTACCATTCGAACTGTACATTTTGTTCAAGGTCACATATATCCGACATCTCACATTTCATAAAACACTAATACCATTTATTTAAGTTACACGTACATTATCTAGCAATTATGCTGATTCAACATGCTGAAAATAATACTATCAATTGTGCTGACTTTAAACAACAGAAAGCTTGATGCCTGCTGTCTAACTGTAACAATTTATATTGAAGTACAACTAAACTTTATTTTTCACTTGTGCTTATAATGTAGAAGCAAAAGTGAAAAATTATTTTGACAGTACGTGCCAAATCCCATGCTGATCCCATGTTTAGTTTTCCCTAATATGAGGATAAACTGCCGTGTACTTTTGATAGTACATGCCAGTATATCCTCTGACCGTCAGCTGCCATGCTTCCATAGGAATCAGGCAGCCGTCTGGTCGGCGACTGTCTCTCTCTCATAGTACAGAGAATTCTCGTTTTTGCATGGGATCAGCAAGGGGGACCTTAACGAGAGACCCTCGCGTTCGGCTGTCAGAGCAGGGCGAGCCCCCACTCTGATTGGGGAACTGACAGGAACTGCTGTGTCTTAAAAATAATGCTTAAACTGACATCAACCAAAGGTATTTGTATACCTTATACTGTCTACCAAGAGACACACGACCAAAGTACAACGTTTAAAAAAGGAGTCAATGGGGTGATACCTAGATGTGTAGCCAGCTGCTGGGATGAAAGGTATTGTGCCCAAAGGATCCAGCAAGATAATTTCTCATCTTTGACCCCCTTACTTGTTTGGTTTGAATACTTGTTGTGTTGGTCTTTTAAAATATGAAATACATTATTTTTAAGCCCACAACTATAGTATATTGAGGAGTTTAAGCAATACTCTTTCATACAGAACCATTAATTGAAACAGACATTTTAAGTTTACCAAATGTCTACCTTTGTGTCAGAATGATAAAAATAGTTTTCATTGATTTTGACAGTCTTGATTTTATAGCCAATTGTTTGTGTCTTTTATGCATACTATTCTGCATTGTTATTACTTTTTCATAGCAGTATGCTAATAATTATGGCCACTGTTTGCATATTTGCACATGAATTTTAAAAATATGGTTATTAGAGCCTCAAAAACAAGTAGGGTGTCAGTGTGTTTTCAGTACAGCACCAGATAAATGTAAACAGTGTCAGGTAAGGGAAGAGACAAAGCAGGCAACTGTCATCATATTGCACATTGCACACCCAGGACTTGACCCTGCACCCAGGACATGCCACATCACACATATTGCACATTCAGGATTTATCCCTGCACCCAAGGACATGCCCCATTACCCACATTCCACATCCAGGACTTACCCCTGGGCCCCAGGACATGCTTCTTCACCCCCAATGCACATCCAGGACTAAACCCCTGCACCTCAGGACATGCCCCATCACCCACTTTACACATCCAGGACTTACCCCAGCAACCAAGGACATGCCCTCACTCTGTTCTGAAGCCCGAGTGCGGCAGTTCACATGACCATCGGCACTCTGACCTCAGAGCAGTGTGAAGGGAGCCAGAGGCAGCATGGGAATGTCCTTGCGGGTGCACAGGCCAGCTGTCAGCTTGCCTTTGCCAACACGCAATTTGTATTCTTCATTTTTTTAAAGAGGCCTGTGACAGGTGTATCACCTGCAGTGGTGCTAACCACTTCAGCGACAGTGCTACCGCAAATGAACAGTAACACTGATACTCTCAACCTCCCAAACTCCCTAACTTGTGAAGAGTGACAGAGCTAACACATATGGCACCCCTATTCACCAGGGGGGAATGATGGGAGATATGGTAATCTCTTGCCAATTTAGATGACACACTCAACTCTGCATTCCTACATATTTTGTACAGAGTACTAAGTTAAATTATATTTGATACCAGCATTCTACCGATTCTTTCTAGATTGTAAGTTAATGAGCAGGGCTTTCTATCTCATGTACCAGTAACATAGTACCTCCTGAGCTGAATGCTCTGTACCAAGCACTACACAAATTGTTGACGCTATATAAATAACTGTATATGTAGTGTAATATTGTATTGGGGAATGAAAATAAAGAACAATGCAAAGACATTATATTTTATGCTGAAAATAATAATAATACACGTGTAATAATAATAAGTGCACGTTTTGGCATATGAGTTTCAATAGCAAATGACTACTACAAGTATTCTATTGATAACACCTTAAATAATGTATTTGTTATATTGCATCATGTTATTCCATGTACTCTTCAGGCATTATTATTAATAATGTAGAACCAGAATATATTATACATCATGTTACATGTATGGTGTCCTGGGAAAACACTTTGGTTCCTATTGTTCTGCATTCAATGATATGTTCGCATGCTGTTTATTAGTCCTACATTTTATTATGCTAACTGTGTACCATATTAACAGCCATACTTTCCTTACATTCATTTTGTACCGTCCTCTGGAACACTGCCATATGATGCATTAAACCTTAACATTCAAGTGATCCTTCATAGTGAGTGGTAATATTTCCTTGTGCAACTAGTGCAAAGCTCAGATTGTACTAAACTAATATTTATATTAAAAGCCAACAGCAAACTCTGACTCTTATTTTATTAATTTTGACATATAAACCCAAATATAAGAAAAAAAACTTTTTTTTTAATGGTGAGAATAGCCATCATGTATAAACACAGCGTAAATAATGTCATTGTCAGTGTGTGAGCCTATGTATAAAGCAGACTCCCGTCAAATTTTGGGAGTGTGTACAGCCTCTGCTGTTTAAATACTTTCTGGTTGCGCTGCTGCACATTGCGCCAGTGCTGCCAATTTATAAAGAAAATCTGGCACTGAATAGAGCCTGATTCGTGTCTGAGAACCCCCGCCAATATTTGGAGAAGGTCCCTCTCCCGCACGGACAAGTTTTGGAGTTTATAAAAAGGCGCAATCTCCGTGATCAATAATAAAACAGTGATGGCGCCTTTTTGTACCCTTCCAGACAGTTGTCAGTGCAGGAGTTTTTATTCATGACCCCCAAAGACTCATTTCCTTTTTTAAATGGACCTATATTTTTTGTTTTGTTTTTCCTTCTTTTGCAATAATTGACCTTGCAAATTAAAAAGATAAAATCTAGTAACTTTTTTTAATTGTATTTTTATTTTGTACATGGTTCTGAAATGAAGATCTTATGAGAGGGCTCTTTTAAAATGGACATTTATGAAGTTGAAACAGTACAATCTTCACAACTGGGTAACCTTTAAAGAGGTCAACTATTTATGCTATAAAGTGCAACCAATACCTTTTTTCTGCTGACATTACATTTATCCTGCTAAAGAGCTGTAATTCTGCTGGTTGTCCCAGCTGCTTCCTGCATTCATTTTTTTAAACTTGTTTTATGTTACCTGAAACACTAATTCACAGTATCCATCCTTGTTTCAGCTGAATTTATAGGGCTCTTAATATTCCAGCATTATATATATATTTTACCCAGAGCATTACTATGCACTTTTCTAATGTGCTGTTGTCATTATAAATTGCTAATTAATCTGTTTAATACTCTCAAATCCGAAGAATTAAAAGCTTTGTGCAAATCGTAAAACATGACATATGCTCCCAAGAAGGATACATATGTGTGTTTACGTATGATTATTACTCCGTTATTTATTTCACTTATTTCTCGGAAATAACCACTTCACTGAATACATGCTGCCTGCTCACCTTTACAGATGCCGCATTAACCCTGTAGATGCCATAATCTGTGAGTCTGGAGTCTCAATATTCTGCTATATGTGAGTGCAATGTTGATGCTCTTGTTTTCCATGTATAGATTTTTCATCAGTGGAAATGTAGTCTATAACAGTTTAGGCTGGATTAGCTGCAAAATGTGATAGAAGCCAATGGGATCAATGGTTGGGATGTCCTGGAAGTACCGGACCGCATGTAAAAGAAATAATTCTGAAGCTGACCCTGATGGTTCTTATTCATTGAAATGTGAATTATCACATGAGTAATTGAAAATTAATATTTATCCATTACCTGAAGCCATTATCAAGTACCTTGATTCTAAGCAGTGAGTTTTATTTTAGAGGGTCTGATGTGTTTCAGTAAAGATTTTATTATTTATAAATTGGAACACTGCCCCACACATCATATCTCACACAGTTCTATATCTACCCCACACATCATATCTCACACAGTTCTATGTCTACCCCACACATCATATTTCACACGGTTCTATCTCTGCCCCACACAAAATATCTCACACGGTTCTATCTCTGCCCCGCACAAAATATCTCACACGGTTCTATCTCTGCCCCACACATCATATCTCACACAGTTCTATATCTACCCCACACATAATATCTCACACAGTTCTATCTCTGCCCCACACATCATATCTCACACAGTTCTATATCTACCCCACATATCATATCTCAAACAGTTCTATATCTACCCCACACATCATATTTCACACGGTTCTATCTCTGCCTCACACATAATATCTCACACAGTTCTATATCTGCCCCACACATCATATCTCACATAGTTGTATATACATAAGCAACATTATATTCTGTAACATCACTTACAAATGAAGCTCTGTCCAAGTTCACAAGAGACAGCATAACTTAACCACAGAACCTGTCACTGGAGTTCTCCGTATGTTAGGATATTTATATTCCAACCTTTCATTATCCGTAATCAATAGAAAAAATGAATATACATGAAAGGTAATATAAATGGCACAATATGTCAGGAACAGCTCGAAACTTAATTTTCAATAAAGAAAACAGTTGTTGTCCCTGCCCAAGCTACGTGTGACTGCTCATGCCATCAATAAATTGTGCATAAATAAAGAACAACACTTTTTTTTTCTTTTTTTTTAAAGACAGTACATAGTTTAGACATGACAGGACAAAACAAAACAAGACAAAAGAAAAGGGAAAAAGGGGAATTGGCATAAGGTTCTAATATTCCATTCTATATACATTATAGTTTTACAACAATTCATAAATTGATTGTATTTATTTAGTAGGTACGCAGTTGTGGTTGGTTTACTCCCTCCAGACTATTTCCAGAGATGTTAGTGATTGCTTTACTTTTTTTTTATATTTATTTATGTATTTATTTTTTGCCGTCGCAACTTAATTAAGAATACAGTTCAGTATTTTTTTATTTTTTTTTGGGGTGTTGACTCACTTGATGACAGGTCGTATGTTCACATTTTGAGCTCGTCTCTGAACGCTCATAGATCCTTCAACTCCCACCATTTTCTCCACATTTTTTTTATAGTATTTGAATTGGTCCCTAGAATTATAGAATCCTTCTTCTGCAATCCTGTGCATTGATATTCTATTTGAGTTTTTATTCTTATCCCTAACATGATTATATTTAGTCTAGGAAATTAAGAGCTAACATGCATCTTTTGTAAAGGTATTTCAGTTGAACAAAGGTTATATGTTACACATTGCTAGCCCTGATTGCATATCTAAAAGAAAATCATTTTATGATTCCCAGAAATAGAAAGTCATGTGGTGCCCAAGTAGGTATCCTGATTCCTGAACTGGCTGGTTATCATCAAATGCAAAATAAGATGCATGTCGATGAGAGAGCAAATAAAGCTTTTCTTTCCCACATATTGTAAAACTTTTAAATGTTCATTCCATTAAAAATCTTCCAGAGGGGAACAACATGTTGAATGTGTCATAAAGTGGCTGGCCTTGAGTAAAAGATGATGGACTTTGCCCAATTGGCCACCCACTCATAGGGCATGCTCTGTCCAGATAATCAGTACTGCACATGTTCACAACTGGCAAGCCAGAGCAGTTTATACTGAAAGGAGAATGATGTGTTCTCTTACAGTTCCCTAAAGTCATATTAGGATGGAGTATAATGAGAGTGTTCTGCAGGCCAGTAACAAATTGGCTTAATGCCAATGTTAAGTCTATGGAGGCACCAGCAAGGCCGGTAATTTTTTGTAGAAAAAGTGTCTACCCTAGTAGCAGCCATTTCAGTTTGAACCTATCTCCAAAGAAAAAACATTACATTGAATGACAACACGTGTAAGCTAGCTTTCAATGAAGGCTGGGTGGCCAAGCTTCTATGTTTAGCACCATACCCATCCACCTGATATCCATGAAGTGTGAACAGAGAAAACTATAAATCTCAGGAGCACCTCAGTATTAGTAAAGAAAAAAGGCTTTTGGTCTTTTTAAAGTAAAATGGGTTAGAAGAGCAAGCTCTATAGAAGCAAAAATATTGAATCACTGTAAGAAGAATTGCAGGTGAGGTGAGATGAACATGTCGTCTCATTCACTCAAATAAACATTGTGCAGGTCACACAATCAGACCTGGTGAGCTTCTCCTGCTAGATGGATGTTAAAACCTCTCACTTTTTTAACAAAGCATTATATATAATTATATTATACAACTACTATTTAGGAGGAGGAATCCAAAAGGTTTGTCCCTGCACAGCTTAGATGCTCATCTGACCTCAACTCATCTTTTAGTAAATTAAATGTTTTGTTAGGACTTGTAAGTAGGGTTGCCACCCAGCTGCTATTCTACCGGCAGGTAGGTAAAAATTGGCTTGAGGACAATGTTAAGGCAACCGTATAGCTGGTATTTATTTGAAGAAAATTAGATAACGCTGCTTTTAAGTATAGGAGTTACTGCAGTGGAGAGATAAGATGTATTTGGCCTTATAATGTATTAACAGAATCTCCATTTTTTAATCTTGGGTCTTTTATGTACACCTTAGGAAACCTGAAACCTGTGTGTATAGTTGTGCACATATCTTGTTTTACTCAACATAACAACAAAAATTGGACAGAGAAAAAAGTTTGTCACAAACAGGAAAACAAATGTTCCTTGGAGATAGTCAGAGAGAAAGCCTCAAAGGCCTGTTTGGACATAAGGAGATATCTACTCCTCTCACTTCCCCATCTCAGAGTCTCTTCAACTTGTTTATATAGAATAACCGGCTGTTATATTTATGCAGAGCGCACATAATAATAGTATAGATTAATTGCAAGATGTTCCTGCTCAGACATGTTTTTGTTTATGGTTCAGTGAGTGAGGGATAGCAGTAGAACATATAACAGAAAAACAGTAAATACAACAAACCTCTGTACAGTTACTTGCTGCCTGGATTTAAAAACAAAAACGCCGGTTATTATATATATTTGTGTTATTCGTTATGGGTAATTACCACTGCTTTTTCTGCATCATTAGAGGACTGAAAGTTTCTAGTCTCAGCTGTTTGTGCTTCAGGTTAAAGCTGTCATGAAGGTATATTCATTGGATTTGAAGTCCATGGCGTTCTTTCCGAATCTGTGTCAAAGGATCTGCATGCCGCTGTGCTGGAGTATTTTGAACTAAATAACCTTTTTATGCATAAAATAGACTTGTGTCATCATCCAGTAGCAATTCATTGTTGCTTACCTGCCTTTTTCATCCTATCTAATAGGTGTATGTTGTTTTTAATAGATATATTATATTAAAATACTAAATAAATAACAGACTATCAGCCTATGTGTATCTAAGTATACCGACATATACACATACACGTTTCATATATTGTATACACTTTTTTAAAACACATGGCTATCCACTGTTTTAATAGTATTAACACTCAATATATATGCAAACCTATATAAGCTAACATGCCAAAAAAGAAAAGAGAGAGACAGAGAAGTCTCTCTGCCACACCGGCTCCACTCCAAATGAGGTAGATAATGCTTCCGAAATGGTAAACCATGTAATTAGGGGTGCTCCACCTCGTTGTTGAAACGGAGTGACAAGAGAAAAAAGAACGAACGATGTCTGCACTCCCAGTTCAAAAAAATATAAAGTAGTGATTTATTGGCAGGTGATCAAAAATACAGAAGATAAAGGCAGCAAGGCATAGAGTGGAAGTAAATGGCCTTACGCGTTTCGCGTGTACTCACGCTTATTCATATAAGCTAACAGTCACAAGTGAACTGCATCCATGAATTTAATTTTTTTATGGAAATTTGGTAACCCCCAAAAAGTGGAATGAAATCGGAACCCCAAAAAGGTTGCTACCTTTTCTTACAAAAAATTGTCTTCCTATTGCCTCTATAGCCTTTCCATTGGCCTCAAGCTATTTTTTTTTACCGGCCTGCCAGTTGTCTGGGTGGTAACAATAAGCCCAGTTTAGTTAAAAGATTGAAATATGTTTGACATGTCTGGAGATTTATGTTGGAAAGTTGTTAACCAAATGCCTTGTGTAAAAAAGCTTTAGGGAAACAGTGTTATCCTAGTAAACTATACAAGGACCTGGGCTTTCACTAAGGATGGGGAACAACGATATGTTTCCTGGCAGAATTCAAACAGTATATAGGATCCAGCACTCCTTTAAAAGAACGATTAAGTGACAACAATGTATATCCATTTGTATATGAGTGTAACAAGATGGGAAGGAAGACTCATACGCTCTTACTGGATCCTATTTTTTGGGTACAATAGAAACACCAATGATTGCCCAGATTTTAAAATTATTAATTATTCCAGTAGATTGCTTTGCACCAAGCATGCATGGCTCAATGAACTTGGACATGGACAATGAGCATTCTGCTTCCTGCATCACAGTGACCCAAAACCCTTTCTGTAGTACCCCCCTTACAAACTCCCATGCTGGGATAATAATTGGAGTCTATGTGGAATATAATTCCTGTTCTATTCAGCCAATGTTTGGTTTAATTAACTATCCCCATAGATTCTATGTAGTCATAGCACTTGAATCTACTTAATATCTTATATATTTTAGCATGGTGATGCTTCCATACATAAAATGTATGGGCGTGATGCAAAATGATCTTGAGCTACAACATATTGTGTGTAGTTGGTGCTTGTTTTAGATGAGTCATTAAGAATGTATCAACATTTTAAATGCCAACAGATCTATCATCACATACTTCATAACAAATGTGTTTATTTCCCACATTATTTTGTGTAATGTACACCAGTACCTTAGTGGGACATATATTAAAATAGCAAAAAAAAAAAAAACAGTTGCATTAATGCTCATTTACTTATCTACAAAGGAACATTTTCATTTCACACATTGGGATTTCTAATATCCATACGCTTTACTTGATAATGGTTTTCATTGTCATGTTTTGGTTATTATTATTAGATATAATTAAAGTTTAAACTCCAAGTAAAGTCAAGGAGCAGATTTATAAACAAGGTTATTTGTTCACAGGCTCTAACATCTGTTCCCTAGATGACAATATAACAATGCATTGTTGCTAGACAAATGAGTTACAGAATATAGGTTTTGTTCGCACCATGCGCAGGAAGGAAGACATTCATAATACAATGCATCATTTTAAAAACAAAATGAGGATAGTGTGTTGTAAATAGACAACATTCGATTTCAGCTAAAAGAGGCAGATGGTAAAAGAAAAATGATTAATATTTCTATTTTCTAATAGGTTTAATGAGTACCTAGACTATTTATAGAAGTTAATACAAAGAAAAACGTGACCAGTGCGCTTCAACCAACACTACACACACTTATATTTACCCTTAGAACAAGTATGTATCTTGCAGTGTTGTACAAAGGGAATATGAAAAATAAAAGAATAAAACACACAATAGTGTAATATATCAAAGAAAAAGTGAAATAAAGTGAATGAATTGTGCCAAGTGGCCACTCACATTCGTCTAAGCAACTACTTGCTCAGGGATATCAGCATAAGGGAGCCCAGGGAAAGGGTTAATGATGTTCCGTTACTTCATCCATGAAGACTCCACAAAACACATGAGGAAGAAGGAAGGCAAGGATATTAATGAACACTGTTTAATATGTAAGACAAATAAAACATAGAATTCTTACAGTTAAAATCTGAAGAGTCCTCAATTTCATTAAAAGCAGTAAAAATGGTAAAAATCCTTGAAAAAGAGTCCAGTGTTGCACATCCCTTGTTTCCTATAGCACACAACGCGTTTCTCCTCTTTGGTGAGGCTTTTTCAAGTGTCACACTATTGTGTGTTTTATTCTTTTATTTTTCATATTCCCTTTGTACAACACTGCAAGATACATACTTGTTCTAAGGGTAAATATAAGTGTGTGTAGTGTTGGTTGAAGCGCACTGGTCACGTTTTTCTTTGTATTGTATTTATTTTGCTAGAAGTGAGACACTAGCGGTGCCCGAGTGCTGCATACCCGTTTACATACAGGCGCAGCAGTCTACACTTTGTGTTTTGTATTTATTTATAGAAGTTGTTTATAGAACCCTTTAAACCTGTCAGAACCCAAATGTTTCAAATCTGGAGATCCCTATGATGTATTTGTTAGTCTCTGTGCAGAGCAATCTGTTCAAGTAGAATAGTTTAAATTAAAATATAAAACCACACAGGAAGGTCAGTGCGGTAAAAGCTGCCTGGAATATGGCAGATGTTGTGTCCAGTTCAATCTAGCAAGAACACACACATGCACATGAACCTGGATTTAAATCTCTTGTGACCATAGGCACATCATCTTCAATGCCGTTAGAGTCTGTTGTTTATTCCATGTCTAAGTGTTCATAGGAAAAAAATGCACTATTTGATTTAAAGAATGTAAATCTGTAGATCTTAGTGATTTTGGTTTATACAAACTCAAAAAAACGAACAATTATTTAAATGATAACTTCTACATGTGCTTTTGGTACCCAATCTAGAGCAGTAGTCGCTAAAAAGGTTGTGGACTTCAATTCCTGTCATTATTAGCCATCTATTTATTTGTAATTTAGAAAAGGAAGGTCATGTAAATCAATGTCATAATCAATGTCTGAGAGTAGCAAGTGCTGCTGGAAGACACAGCAAGGCTTGAAATAAAAATAGTATTACAGCACACTGTAGTTATGTTGCGTATATAGGAAAATAATATTTAATTAAAGCACAGGTCATTCTTTGAATTACTACAAATCTAGGTACATAGCTGCCAACATCTTATAATGTGGTGGTTGGGGGGTTATTCAAGAGTGAGCTCGGTGACATATCATAACGCTGCAAGACCGAGCTCTAGGCTGTATCTCACTGCTTGTGCATTTAGACCAGGGGTCCTCAAACTACGCCCCCCCCCCCCCCCACCCCCCCCCCCCCCCCCCCGCACTGTTTACTTTTTTTTTCTTTCTGGCAGCTGCAAAGGATGCGGCTGCAGGAAGAAAATAAAAAAAAGAAAAAAAAATCACCGCGACCGGATGTGACGTTACGTCACATCCGGATCCGGTAACTGTTTCCCTCCTCCACAGGAGGACACCGCGCGAGACGTCCGGGGACACAGCAGCTGGAGGTAAGTGATGGGGAAGCGGGGGAGGGATAACGAGCACTATTCCTGGGCTCTGACTGGCACAATATTCCTGGGCATCTGAATGGCAAAATATTCCTGGGCATCTGACTGGTATCATATTCCTGGGCATCTGACTGGCACAATATTCCTGGGCATCTGACTGGCATCATATTTCTGGGCATCTGACTGGCACAATATTCCTGGGCATCTGACTGGCATCATATTCCTGGCCATCTGACTGGCACAATATTCCTGGGCATCTGACTGGCACAATATTCCTGGGCATCTGACTGGCATAATATTCCTGGGCATCTGAATGGCATAATATTCCTGGGCATCTGAATGGCAAAATATTCCTGGGCATCTGACTGGCATCATATTCCTGGGCATCTGACTGGCATTATATTCCTGGGCATCTGACTGGCATATTATTCCAGGGCATCTGACTGGCATAATATTCCTGGGAATCTGAATGGCATAATATTCCTGGGCATCTGACTGGCATCATATTCCTGGGCATCTGAATGGCATAATATTCCTGGGCATCTAACTGGCATAATATTCCTGGGCATCTGAATGGCATAATATTCCTGGGCATCTGAATGGCATAATATTCCTGGCCATCTGACTGGCATAATATTCCTGGGCATCTGAATGGCATAATATTCCTGGGCATCTGGCTGGCATCATATTCCAGGGCATCTGACTGGCATTATATTCCAGGGCATCTGACTGGCATCATATTCCAGGGCATCTGACTGGCACAATATTCCTGGGCATCTGACTGGCAAAATATTCCTGGGCATCTGACTGGCAAAATATTCCAGCGCATCTGACTGGCAAAATATTCCTGGGCATCTGACTGGCATCATATTCCTGGGCATCTGACTGGCATCATATTCCCGGGCATCTGACTGGCACCATATTCCTGGGCATCTGACTGGCACAATATTCCTGGGCATCTGACTGGCATAATATTCCCGGGCATCTGAATGGCATAATATTCCTGGGCATCTGAATGGCATCATATTCCTGGGCATCTGACTGGCATCATATTCCTGGGCATCTGACTGGCATCATATTCCAGGAAATCTGACTGGCATCATATTCCAGGGCATCTGACTGGCATCATATTCCTGGGCATCTGACTGGCATCATATTCCTGGGCATCTGACGCATCATATTCCTGTGCATCTGACTGGCATCATATTCCTAGGCATCTGACTGGCATCATATTCCTGGGCATCTGATTGGCATCATATTCCTAGGCATCTGACTGGCATCATATTCCTGGGCATCAGACTGGCATCATATTCCTGGGCATCTGACTGGCAAAATATTTCTGGGCATCTGACTGGCATCATATTCCTGGGCATCTGACTGGCATCATATTCCTGGGCATCTGACTGGCATAATATTCCTGGGCATCTGACTGGCATAATATTCCTGGGCTCTGACTGGCACACTATTCCCATTGAAATACTGGTAAGTTTGTTGATTTAACTTTACTTTAAATATTGTATTTGTTCTCGTTTTGTTCAAAATAAGATATATGCAGTGTGCATAGGAATTTCTTCATAGTTTTTATTTTTACTATAGTCCGGCCCTTCAACGGTCTGAGGGACAGTGAACTGGCCCCCTGTTTAAAAAGTTTGAGGACCCCTGATTTAGACTATGGGCTTTATGCATGGAGAAGGGAATTAAGAAGAGAACTGCAAGTGTCAGGCCAACGTAGCCAAGTTGGAAAAACTATTCCATTCAGCTATACATCAAACTAGTTTGACCTTAATTTATCAATTCCCGTCTTAATTCCTTCTTTGTGTCTCTGTGTGCCAGGAAAGGAGCCACAAAAAATGGAACTCTCCCATAAAATCCAAGACTGTTGGCAACTATGCAAGTACATTCTGAAAGACTTGAAGTATAAACGCCTACTGTGGGACACATTTAAACAGATGTCTGTACATACTGAGCTATGGTTGCATTTTCCATATCTCAGCACTTAACAGTGATCCTCCCCAGACACTTTGGTTTTGGAAGTTTAGCTCTCATCTATATCAAAGAAACAAAATTGTTAGTTACCTGCAGCTGTAGTTTGATAACATCAGCTTGTCACTTACAAAAATTGTATGATAATGGAATTTTTCACTTTGTCTGCACGGTTTTGAAAGAGATTCTATTAAACCAAACATGTGTGAGGTATTTTTCTAAGGTCAGGCTAAGCAATATTTTGTAATGTTGTTTGTACTGTCTTGTCAAGCAGAACAGGGAGAGCAAGACATGTTTGTGTGCTGTTTGTCTTATTTTCATGTATGTATCACAATAACTATATTTACCCACATGGATGTGATCTTTTATCTTTTTACATTGGTTGACTTGAAAATAAAGAGTTACAACACAAGCATTGCTTTTACCAATCATGGGGTCCCAATTTTCACATCAGTTTAATTCAGGGCTTGACAAATCTAATTTGATTTTAGGAGCCAGCAAAAAAAATTAGGAGCCAGACAATCACACAAGCATACACGCAATTCATAAACACACACAACTACTTCACATATATACACACACACACACCTACTTTATATATACACACCCCTCACACACACACCTACCGGTACTTTACATATACACATATATACAATCACCTCACACACACCTACTTTACCTATACACATATATACAAACACCTCACACACACCTACTTTACATATACACATATATACAAACACCTCACACACACACCTACTTTACATATACACATATATCCAAACACCTCACACACACCTACTTTACATATACACATATATACAAACACCTCACACACACCTACTTTACATATACACATATATACAAACACCTCACACACACCTACTTTATATATACCCATATATACAAACACCTCACACACACCTGCTTTACATATACACAAATATACAAACACCTCACACACACCTACTTTACATATAACACCTCACACACCTACTTTACATATACACACATATACAGACTCCTCACACACACACACACACACACACACCTACTTTACATATACACATATATCCAAACACCTCACACACACACCTACTTTACATATACACACATATACAGACTCCTCACACACACACACACACACCTACTTTACATATACACATATATCCAAACACCTCACACACCTGCTTTACATATCCCCATATATACAAACACCTCACACACACCTAGTACTTTACATACTTACATATATACAAACACCTCACACAAACCTACTTTACATATACCCATATATCCAAACACAACACCTCACACACACCTACTTTACATACTTACATATATACAAACACCTCACACACACCTACTTTACATACTTACATATATACAAACACACACCCACCTCACACAGTGTTTTCTTGGTTTCTTCTTAACGCTGCAGCATGTCTTTATTCATTGGCCTGCTGAGTGCCAGGATGTCATGTGACGACACCCGGCACTCAGACACGCGTTGCGCGAGGGGGCGGAGCTTGCAGTCTGTGCAATCAGCACAGACTTTACCCACTCGCGCTGCGAAATAATAAAAACAAATCGGATGGCAGCGGTAAGGGGACAGGGAGGGTAACTTCACCCAGGCGCCAGCTCTCATTTCCTGGTCGCCATGGCGACCTGGCGCCTGGGGTTTGTCGAGCCCTGGTTTAATTAATAGAGCTACAGTGCATGTGCAGTAGTGCTGCTTCTCGACCCCCTGAGCTCTGCCTTTGGTGTCCCACATTGCTGGTGGCAGAAGTTGGGAGATTTGAAATAGGACTACAAAAAAAAGAAGTACCATTTTGTGTTCTTGACTATATGACATACTATCGCAAACAAATTAATAAAGCTATATTATAAAAGTGTCAGTGGTGTCTCCTGGTTAAGACATAACCCTCTGGCTTGATATGATAAGTACACATCCTATTGAAAAGTAGTTCATTTGTACATCAAGCCACTGGTGATGTCATTAATCTATGCATTCTTGCAATACAGCTAATGCAATGTATAGATGCTATTTAAACATTTATATAGCTACAGTATTTATGTCATGGAGTCCCTTGAATAGGGTAATAAAGAGAGGGTGTCCGATAAATTACATCAGACGCTCAGTAGGGAAATAATGAACTTACAGTGCAGCTTAAGCTTAAAGTGAACATTTAAAAACCTGTTACTGTCACACCTTTGACATGGTTCCTGGAAGTATATATAAAACCTTTTAATCTGGGTGGTCCTGCCATTACCGTTTCTCCTAGAAATCCATAGCTTATTTGTGTAACAAAATGTCAGTGCACAAGGGTGGTTGAATGGATATCTAAAAATAAAACAAAGATTTTTTTTTTTCTGCTGGCTTTCAACAACACATTTTCTAAACCACTTAATTTCCACATAATGCAGAAGAAATACTTTTTGACATCCTTTCATTAGAACCAAACAAGTGTGTTTACTGTTATAAGAGAAATAATATGTCACATAGCAGGACTGGCTCTGTACTGATTCATTTACAGCAAAACCATCCTTAAAGAGAATCTATCACAAGCAAAATTACTCACATGCATTATGGATTTATGAATTTTACATTTATGGAAAATATGTGTGCAGGTTATTTTAGTCTGAGATTCCTAAAGGAATCAATTCATTTGTCTGTCAGGATCTATACTTTTTCCCCGACACTAAATGTTGTCTCACGATTTTGTTGGCCAGAGCGCAGAGATTTTGTTGGTCAGAGTTTATTGGTTGGAGTCTAGAGATTTTTTTGGTCAGAGTTTATTGGTTGGAGTCTAGAGATTTTGTTGGCCAGAGCGCAGAGATTTTGTTGGTCGGAGCACAGAGATTTTGTTGGTCGAAGCGCAGAGATTTTGTTGGTCGGAGCTTTGTTGGTCAGAGCGCAGAGATTTGGTTGGTCGGAGTGTATTGGTCGGAGTCTAGAGATTTTGTTGGTCAAGATGTAGAGAACACTGACTGTTATCAGTAACAGCCAATGTATTGCCAAAACTTGTATGATTTGGGCACAATAACGAACATCAAAAAATTGGAAAAGACCACCAAATCCAGTGAAAGCTTTTCACACTTTGGTGCATAATCAGAATTAATAACAGCTTATGATTACACACAAATGAAACACCTTAAGCTTTTTGTTTCATGTCCTACACATACTACCTTCATTATGAATTAAACAATAAAGATTTCCCTTGCACTGAAACAACTGCGCTGGAGTTGGTGGTGTTTTCCCAATTTTATAAGTTTGAATTCATGGTGGGTCCTCCCGGAGGAGAAACAGACTACTTCTTCTGCAGCCAGGACCTGAGAATACATATGGATTTATATATTGGCACAAGTACCAGTTTTTCCAAAGACTCTGTAATTCAGAAGACAATGGAAAGACGGCCCAGAATTGCCCCATATCAGGGAAATTGTTTGATATATTTTTCTATTGAATTCTCAAAAAAAATGAAAACTCCATAAATTGTTTACCAATATGTACATTGTTTTTAATTTTTATCCTGAATCACAGCACATTTAATTGGGCAAAATCATAATATAATTATTTTCAATATATTTTTATTTTTATAAAGCACTGACTAAAACAGTTTCCTGCTAATATAAACCACACCATGCTGAACAAGTTTTACGAGTCAATATAATTATAAAAAACCATAAAAGAAACAGCAAGGAGATAAATTACTTTTCAGATCAAGGTTCAAACATGTTATCCCCACCCACACAACCAAATAAAATGACACCAAGTAATTAAAAAGTGGGTATTAGCCACACTCCCAATTAAAAACGTAAAAATAAAGCAAATAAAATAAATGTTAAAAATAAACCAACGTTTATTTAGGCAGTCTAAGTTGACTGTTTTATAATTCTCTTCTTTGTTGTTGGTAAACGAGTGAGAAGCAGACACTGCCTAGTGGGCAAAAGAGTATCGCCTACTGCATTTTGTTCTCAACCACATTTATTTCTTGAGTACCCTAAACGCTTAAAGAAACAGAAACATATAGTGAGGGTCTGAACTAAAAGCACTGCATTCCAAAAGTGTATTTCTATGAAATGGTTGGATAGACTTTTTTTGGACTCCTACATAATATTAAGAGATGAAGTCAAAGTATAAAACTAAATATAACATATAAATACAGTTATGGTTATCCACCATAAAAGCCAAGCAGAAACCCTAACAGAAAAGCACCATATCCATTAAATTGTTGCTATGATTTTCTCAGATAAAGGTTAGCTTTCTAAATCAGATGTTATTTCCTTCGTGCAGTTATAATTTATTAAAATAAGAACTGTAAAAGGACAACTACATTTTTTTTAACCCTTGCATCCTTGAAGTTGGCTAAAATATATATCCTGCTGGTCTGGAGTAAAGTCAAAATGTACCTTAATAGATACACACAGGCTTATTCTCTGCTGTGTCTCATAGCTGAGACCCAGTGGGTCTGGAGGCTATTGCGCTCACACAGTCAGAGTGGGGGTTCTTCTACATTAAAAGTTGTGTCCCTTTAAATATTTAATTGCTCAAACTGCTCTATGTTCACACAGATCACTACATTTTCACTTATGGTTATTTTGTCTGTAACTGAAATATACTGCACACATTTATAGTTAGCAGTGATCTTTTTTTCCTTTGAATTAATCTCTTGAGTCCCAAATGATGTCACATTCTAGAAATATTTGTACATTTGCTGAAAAGTTCGAACTCATTTGTGACTCATTGAATAGATGGCTCAGTCTGCATCTGTTTCCCCTATAATTTAGATATCCAATGCAGAAACTAAGTAGCCAGTAAACAAACATGTCAGTAGTAAATCATATTGTCCAGCCACATCCGAATTATAATATGAAAATGGTAAAAAAAAAAGACAAGAAATAAGTAATTTAAGCATTTTTAAATCAGGTTTTTAATACTGTTGTTTATAGCAGAATTATTCATTTTAATCTCAAATAATTTGTCACAGTGCAATTTGTTTAAGCAGTGTATGGTTTAAGAGAAACAAGGTGTCCATTTGGCCATAAAAAAAAAGTTCACAAATAAATGTGTTTAAACCATAAAAAAACGGTACTTTTATCTTAATTAGCATCTGACCTACTAAAATCCATTCGGACTTGAAATATCATACCTGACAATCCAAACCCATGACTAATCTTTTTACTTCTTCTGCCTACCGTACAATACTGTTCTATGCCAATCAATAGATAGATAGCACGGACTGCAATTCATGAAACAATGACACGCATATCACACACTGAACACATTTCACCTACCATTAAAACATTGAGAGCATGTAGCCCAGAGGACAGAACAGCATCAATGATTTTACACTATGTATCTATGCTCGAACAACTACAAATGGGTTCTTTAAGTGATTAACTAGAAATGCAAATGTTGTGTATTATCCAATCAATGTTTTTTTCATTCAAAACTTGTTTAAATCCAGAATTATTAAATAATTATAAAAAGGTTAAGGCGCTTACCGTATTTGCTCGATTATAAGACGAGGTTTTTTTCAGAGCAAATGCTCTGAAAAATCCCCCTCGTCTTATAATCGAGGTCTCTTATAATCTGACCTCAAATTGAGGTCAGATTATAAGACATGGATCCAGGTCCCCAGCAGAGCTGCAAGGGACCTGGATCCCCCTCTCTAGCAGCAGGGGATGTCTGCGCAACGAGCACAGACTCCCCTGCTTCCGCCCGGCACGACCGCCGGGGCTTCTGTGAAGAAGCCGGGTACTTTCGCTTTCGTCACAGAAGTCCCGGCGAGCATGCCGGGCGGCAGCAGGGGAGGTCTGCGCTCATCGCGCAGACATCCTCTGCTGCCCCACTAGCCACCAGGGTAAATCGGGCAGCTGTAGGTTGTCTGCACGATACGTGCAGACATCCTCCATGCTGCCCGACACGGCAGTCTATTATGCCATGTCGAGCAGCATGGAGGATGTCTGCAAGTATCGTGCAGACATCCCCCGGCTGCCCCCACTAGCCACCAGGGATTGAAGTACAGGTAAGGAGGGGGGGGGACAGAGAGACAGGGGGAGGGAGGGAGGGAGGGGGGGGACAGAGAGACAGGGGGAGGGAGGGGGACAGAGAGACAGGGGGAGGGAGGGGGGCAACAGAGAGACAGGGGAAGGGAGGGGGGGGACAGAGAGACAGGGGGAGGGAGGGAGGGGGCAACAGAGATACAGGGGGAGGGAGGGAGGGGGCAGAGAGACAGGGGGAGCGAGGGAGGGGGGCAGAGAGACAGGGGGAGGGGGGCAGAGAGACAGGGGGGACAGAGCAGGAAGGGAGGGGGGGGAGACAGAGGAAGGGGGGCAGAGAGAAACATGTGGGGGGAAGAGACAGGTGAGGGGGGAGTGGGGAGTGAGACAAAGCTGGGGCAAGGGAAAGAGAGAGGCAGAATTGGCACATAAAAAGAAATAAACACAAGGAATGCATTTTTTTAAATATAATATTTTATTAAAAAGCAATTTACATGTGAATATATACAAGTTTACCTTTTTTTCTATAGGGTATTCTTATATTCAGGCTTTTAGTATTTTTCCTAAAGGAATATCCAAAGTTTGGGGGGTCGTCTTATAATCAGGGTCGTCTTATAATCGAGCAAATACGGTAGATAATGTATTGATTTAATATACAAATTCATGCTGTGAATCTGTGTGTGTCTCCTATGGTACATGTCCCCACTATTATGGCAGCAACAAAAAAATAACTTTTTTGATCAAAGTAGTAGAAATCATTGTTGTTTTTATACATTTTTTATAATAACATAAACGACTGTATATAAGGATACTAAAGAGTGGACAATATAGATTAATACCGGTGGATGTGTTGCTGCACTATTAATTGAACAAAGTGAATAAAACTAAAGGTAGGTGAGAAAAGGGTAGGGGTAACAATAGGTATAGAATGCTCATTTATCAAGTACGTGTGAATAATTTGGATTCTATTTGTTTAGGGAGGGTAAGGCATTTTCAATTGATGGGAAGATGAGTAAAACTTTATGCATAGACCTTATGCTTTATAGTAATTCTGGGTTGAATTTAGGGAGAAGGTATATACATTTTGTGCAAACAGTGAGTACAAGCTATCTATAATGTTTAGTGATTATATTCTAAAAATATAAGAAAAAATTTGCCAACGTAAACCAACATAATATAAATATTTCACCACAATTTTGTCTATGTTTACATCAATGCTGGATATTTTTGCAATATCAGATATTTTGTAAACAAATAAAATGGAAACATGCAAACATGTTACACAAAAGTCAACAACCAACAGCATGCACTTTAATCAATGGCCACAATGTAGATACTCTGTCTGAACAGAGAAATTCATATGAAAGAGCCATCTGATGTTTTTTCAAAACAAATATAGAGCCGCGAACAAATGTAAGAAAAAGGAACTCGACTTTCTAAAAGCAAACTAATGCTATGATCTTATATGAAGACACTTGAGGTATTGAAAGCTTGCACTCTAAACCTACTCAGTTAGCCAATAAAGGAATCAACTTGACTCTACTTGTCTCCTGATGATCATTTAATAACATTGTCAAATATTGTTATTACCTTATAGCAGGTTTGTCCAATTTTTTTTCTGCAGTGGGCCACTACACCAGAAATATATTTAATGATTTATATATATATAAACTTCCCAGTAATGCGCAAGGTGCAAGTGTATCACAGACTCTACAGCAATAAAAGTCACAGTAATGTACAGCATGTGAGCGTATCACAGATTCCGCAGCAATACAACTCACAGTGAAAAAAAAAGCAAAACACATTAATATACACACATTCAAACACAGACACACTTACATACACACAGTCACGCTTACACAAATACATACACAACCACAAACACAGAGATACACTTACACAGCCACAAACACACACAGTACTGCCTAACTACACATTTGTTGTTTGGGGGGGGGGGGGGGGGGGTTGGCAAGGGGAAGGGGCTGAGAGCTCCACATGGAACTGCTCCTCTACTTAGCTTTTCATCAGTGTGATGTTCACTGCTGGTGCGCTTCTTTAACTACAGCTATCAATTAAAACCTAAGAAAAGAAAGCACTAAGAAGAAACTAGAGGAAGAGAGGTTTTCTCCTGGATGGTGGAATCACTTTATTTTAGATAAATACTTTCCTTAACAATTTACTGTGCAATATAAGTGCAATATATTTGTGATATGACTAATATGTGATAATATGGTACTATTTGATCCAATCATGCTAGGCCACCAGAATATCATAAATAATTGATGGCCCCAAACTCCAGGAGACTTTTGGTCTGTCAAGGAAAACATTGAGCATACCTTTTCTTAACATGAACCTCCTTGACCATTTTTAACCTACAAGACATCCTTAACCCCCCCAAAAATGGATATTTAATATGTGTTATTACATGTTGCGTGGCTGTTATAGGTTTTGTTTACATTTCTTCATTTTATTGGCCAAGCATTCCTGCAAATAATAAATACCAGAAAATTTGAGATGAATAAAATAACCCTAAAAAAATTAATATAGTTATGATGAATAGTTAAAACTATATTTTATGTTAGGGCAATAGATTTAAATATCCTTCGAGGTGTAAAACAATAGAGCACTGCCATTGGCAAAATACTGTATATTATTTACAATACAAATATAAATTAACAATATCAGTTGTTTCCCTTGTAATGCAAATCAGGAAATGATTAATCAATGTTGTGTGGGTTTCTATCAGGACATGTTGTCATTACTTGAATTTTTGGTGGGATCTCATTTTAACATGTGGAGCCAGACAGCTTCCTTTCAGTGCCCAATAACTGCCATAAAATATGTTCAGGGTCAATGAATTACTCCCAGCTCAGATATGTCAGATGGTGTGGAAAAGAAATCACAATACAGAGCTTTCATTTACTGAAAGCTAGTACTGTACACAGAAACTGCTAGAATTTATAAGTAAAAGGAATTATTTCACAATGAAAACAGAGGCCTGATACACAAGGAAGCCAATATATTTCTAGCTCCTTAGAAGCCAACCAAACTTGTTCCAATATTTTAATTAAAACACAACCAAATGACCGCATTGGAATACTACACTACACAACCTGTTTTCTAACCAGTCAGAAGGTTCTAGAATAAAATTATTTGACACCACAGAGAATCTGATTCTGGTAGATGAAATTGCTTTTTGTGTTGGGCTTTAAAAGCAGTATTACAACTACGTTTTGGAAAGTTGCAAAAAAGGAATTAAAAAAAGTTTTGAAGAGGCAAATATATAATTGTTTTAAACTACTACTATTATTATTATTATTATCATCACTACAATTTATTTAATAGAAAGCTATCCAATAGACCTAACATGAGAAAATCAAACAACAGAAAATACACTTATAGTGTCTGAAAACTGTCAGCTTGAATATATGACTAGAGTCCAATAATAGAAATGCTTGAGGCCACTCTACCAATTTGCAGTCAAGTTGGTATATGAACGATTATTGTAGTGTCCTACAGTTAGATTTCTTTTTTTAACCCACTGTTGAGTTAATCTACCACAACTGTATTATGGTGCTTCACAAATTCATGCTGTATAATTTAGTAGAAAAGCTAAGCTGTCAGAAAAAGCCCTCACATCTCAAACAGTACGTATTTTTCCTCATTGCAAATGAATCTGGTTTGGCAATATCCAGTTGAAACACAGGGATGACTGTCCATGTATGTTGTTTTCTCTCTTTCTGTATGTGACTGTGTGTAAGGAATGGAATTTAAATGTAAATTTTTAACCGAAGCAATACTGTCAACCCTTTCACTTCTCTGCATCCAGTGGTCTCCATTTTAAGGAGTATTTGGGAAGCAATGCCACCTATATGTTCCTGTTGTAATTTGTTTCTAAGATACAAGCTTCTTACTGCACCGATTGTATACTTTCTGTTTAACCTCTTATGTCCTTTTTTTTTTTTTCCTTTTATAATCTTTATTAATTTTTCATACATATACAAATAAAACATACATTTCCATAATTTTCAAAATCCATCCCTAGATATCGAAAGAGCATTTTTGTTTATTATACCACTAATAATAATACAATCTTGCCTCTTACATTTCCACTCTCTTTAGTAACTGAGGTGGTGTTTTGTCCGTATCATCGCTTAATTGGATTAATTAACTCTTTCCCCTTCCTTATCAAACCTCTTATGTCCTTAAAGACAAAAGCAGCAAACAAGTGATTTTGTGTTCCTGACCCTGGGCCTGGATGTATGGTCTAAGTCCATGAACACAGGGGCAGAGAACCGACGAGGGTTTTCTGTGGATCCATGCTGAAAAATCGCAACACCTCGCGAAACAACACTCATGATGCCGTGCAGGCATGCTCGAATCGGGAAGTTCGGCCATTTTGCATTTTAAGGAAATGTAAGCAGTGTTCACAAAAAGCTGTCTGTGTCTATACATTCTGTAGCATACCCCACTAGTCATGCTCGATCAATATAATCTTAATACTTGTCTGTTTCTATATAATGTGAATTTGTTGGTAGCCATATTTGTAAGTATCTACATTTCCTTATCTCCAAGACATCAGTGAGCACTGCCCATTCCTGGCTGACTTAAATAAGTAATTGCTACTATAGCAGTTTTAGAAAATAAACAAGCGACAATTTATGAGCACAAGATAAATGTTTATATCCATTACTTTCCAATACTGAATATAAAGGATATTGTTAAAACTAAAATCTGTATACTAGGTGACATCCCCTTCAGGTTAAATATTGTCTTTCCCAACCTTACTTGTTTTCCCCTCTGTTCTGATTATAGTTAGATCAAGTCTTCTTTGTTATGTCTTTTTAGTAGGGTGAGTAGAACCTTTGTATACTGATATCATTTTGTGACTGATTGACGAGGCTACTGTTGGTAAGAATAGCGATTATTACCAGACCAACTATTAGATGATGAGAAGAGCTATTCAAAAAGCCTCCTGTCTCCCCTGGCTCTAAGCCTAGAGAAGTGATTTTTTTTTTCTGTATCAAGAATTGCCAGCTGGAACAGCAGTCGTCTTGTAGTAGACCAGAAGGCTCTGCATAAAGAATTACTTAAATCTATCACCCCTGTACAGAAACCACAGCTCACATCTCATAATTAAACAGCACAAGGTTATCATTCTAGACATTTCATTCTGGAGAAACTGAAATGGGTACTGTTTAATCTAGTTAAATATAGCAATCATATATAATACTTCTATGTCACATTCAATGCATCTACTTGAGGTTGCATCTCATGGGACATACAAATATTTTCACTGCCAGCGCATTTTCATTTAACACTTTATTGAAATTCCACAGAGGAGATATTTCAAATGGATTTTAGCTGAAAAAAATGAAATAAAAAAATTACAGAATCATCACTTTTTTTGAAGATGTATTGTACGCAGAAGGACACCAGTCAGTATAGTCAGCATAGTCGGATAAAAAATGCAATTAACACTTATTATTCACAGGTATGTTTTTCACAACTAGTATCAGGATCAGTTATATATATACAAGTGTCCAGCTTTATTGAATTATGGTAACCGGCTCAGAATGTCTTTGACTCCTTGTGATCACAGATATACTGCAGATATAGAAGAATCGACTTTTTACTATGAGGGGCATGTACTAAAAAAACGCAAATATATTTTATGTGCAAAACTATTTTTGCGCTTTGCTCCTATTACAATGTACTAAACATTTAACACCCAAACAGTACATATGAGCAATTTGCGAATAAAAACGGGCATAATTGAGAATAAAAACAGGCAATTTTGTGAATATTTTTTCAAACTCTTTTGATAGCACTTGCTAAAAGCTGGTGTGATTTTCACACGCAAATAAGAATTATTTTTCACTAAATATTCACAAAGCTCTTTAGCGTGCGCAAATATAATTGCAATTCATTAGCGCAACCGGAAAAATGCACGCTAAATAAAAATAAAAAACAGAAGAGGTGCAAATCAGGGAAAAAATGCGCAGAATGTTACAAATAGTCGCAAATTGCTCCTTACTCATGTTTTACCTAATTTTTTTCCCCACTGCACTAGTTTAGTACATGACCCCCTATATGTCGAAAAAGAGTGCAAAATCCAGGACTCCTAGTGCAAAATGCTTATTAGATAATACATTTTAAAAATGTAAAAGTGCAATGTGTGTCCAAAATGTGGAAAACTTGACGTGGATATTTTACACTATGAATGGTCCTGTTCAACCATAAGAAAATTTTGGAATTTGATACACAATATTTGTGTACAACAACTCAAACTGAAATTGACCATCTTACTGTAATAGTCACTCTTTGAAATATACACTGACCAGGACAAGACTAAACTAAAGCTACTGAGAAAACCATGTTTGCCACGTTGAAGGATGCATAAATGCCAGTCTAGGCCACTGAAGAAGAAGACCCCTTGTCACATGCTATGATGTATGCAAGATTCTTATTATTGTTTACATTTGACTGGGTTTAGGGCCACTTTGTATAAAGATTAATGTCAACATTAACAATAATTATCACTGGTGAACTCATTACCAGAAGCATCAACACAATAACTGAAAATCCTCCTTAATTCTCCATGGAAACCTTACAGCGAGAACAATTAGATTATTTGATTGAAAATGAGTTTGAGGCCTCCCAGGTTGCCACATATGAAAATGGTATTACAAAGTCTAGTATATACAGTTATTATCACATGTATATCAGTGACTGAATGCCTGATAAAAGAGCTTTTTTTGTTTAAGTCTGACATGATGGTACCTTTACCTTCATGGTACCTTACCATGAAGGTAAGGAGTTACAGAATGTAGAGGCAGTGTGGCTGAATGCCTGGGAACCAGAGTTTGTCTTTATCATGGGCACTAACAGAAGGGACCTGTTGGCTGACTGAAATGAGTGAGACGGATTACAGGATGTCAGAAACTCTTTCAGGTACTGTGGCCCTTGGATGCTTATGGCTCTGAAGGTCAGCAGGCCAATTTTACAATTTCTGCCATTCAATTGGCAGCCAATGCAGGGAGTGGAGAACAGGTGTTATGTGACATGAGCAAGTTTGATTTGTCAATAGTAAGGCTGCTGAATGTTGGACTGTCTGTAGATATAAACTGCTTTTGATTTCATCACAATTAATATTTTTGCTTTGAAAATATGTAAACAGTGTGTAAACATTTATGTATAATATATAATGCTCAGCTGCCACAATGGCTCCACTGTAAATCATTCCTTTAAATTAATTTGATTTTACTGGAAAAGATAAGTGATGTCAGTTCTGATATAGCATTTTCATCAATCTCCCTCTGCCATGAAAATCTTGGCTGTGCAGTTCCCATGAACAATATGATTCAGATTTGGGTTTTATTTTCCCCTCTCCTGCATCCACTTATTTTAGCACTTCAACGTGTAGGAATAAAATAAGATCTGACACAGAATTCTGAGTTGAGTGTATGACTACTGAAAAAAATCTGAAAAGAGAATACATTATTAGAGCTGTCAAATTCTATCCAATGAGTGTAGCGATCATTAATGTCATTATGGCAGTTCTGTTGTGAGTATATCTGGTTCAGTCTACCACAAAGATACATTGTAGAGCTATTATGGAAACAAACGATGATTTATTTACATTTTGTATCATGTTGTACTATATTTTGACCATACAATAGGAGCAATAAATTACATTTGTAGCCTCTTTTTGTTGTAGGCAAGACATTAATTGCTATAGAGTAACCCAGAATCCCCTGCAGTAGAGGTAGGTTGGGGCATAGTGTCAAACAGTAGTGACTTCATTCAGTGAATAAAGTGATATACTTGGATCTGATATTTACAGCAAGTTAATATAACTGAACTGTACGAAGTGCACCCATACTGGTGCGGTTCCCATTACAGTCATGCTCCCACTCCCCCCCCCCCCCCACAATTTTTTTTAAAGAAGGTGTATGGTGTACGCAGTAGTGCGCACATTCCACGTCACATCTTCATGTCGGGACATTAGGGTAATTGTTGAAAGTATGAGAATAAAGAGCACTTTTGACAGTACATGGACGTTTTTCCTCTGACCGGCAGCTGCCATGCTTCCTTTGGAAACAGACAGCACGGACAGGTCGGTGACTGTCTCTCTCTGCTTCCTTGGAGAAAGGAATGGTTAAAAAAAAATGTATCTCCCTTCTCCATTGAAACCCCAATTGCTAGACCCTTGTTTTAACATAGATTCTGCAGAGGGGGCGTCAGTTAGGTAGCTTTTTCTGGTCACATGTAAAATGAGTGCCTCATTCTGAGCTAGCAGAAAGAGATCTTCACAAAAACATACACTGAACAAAATTATAAACGCAACACTTTTGTTTTTGTCCCCTTTTTTCATGAGCTGAACTGACTTTTTCTATGTACACAAAAGGCCTATTTCTCTCAATTGTTCACAAATCTGTCTAAATCTGTGTTAGTGAGCACTTCTCTTTTGCTGAGGAAATCCATCCACCTCACAGGTGTGGCATATCAAGATGCTGATTAGACAGCATGATTATTGCAAAGGTGTGCCTTAGGCTGGCCACAATAAAAGGCCACTCTAAAATGTGCAGTTTTATCACACAGCACAATGCCACAGATGTTGCAAGTTTTGAGGGAAGGTGCAGTTGGCATGCTCACTGCAGGAATGTCCACCAGAGCTGTTGCCCGTGAATTGAATGTTCATTTCTCTACCATAAGACATCTCCGAGAATTTGGCAGTACATCGAACAGGCCTTACACGTCATGGTGTCGTGTGGGTGAGCGGTTTGCTGATGTCAACATTGTGGATCGAGTGGCCCATGGTGGTAGTGGGGTTATGGTATGGGCAGGCATATTTTATGGACAATAAACACAGGTGCATTTTATTGATGGCATTTTGAATGCACAGAGATACCGTGACGAGATCCTGAGGCCTATTGTTGTGTCATTCATCCCCAACCATCACCTCATGTTACAGCATGATAATGCAGAGCTCCATGTTGCAACGATGTGTACACAATTCCTGAAAGCTGAAAACATCCCAGTTCTTGCATTGTCAGCATACTCTGGGCTGGTATGGTTACACGTGGTCTGCGGTTGTGAGGCCAGTTGGATGTACTGCCAAATTCTCTTAAATGGCTTATGGTAGAGAAATGAACATTCAGTTCATGGGCAACAGCTCTGGTGGACATTCCTGCAGTCAGCATGCCAATTGCACCTTCCCTCAAAACTTGAGACATCTGTGGCATTGTGCTGTGTGATAAAACCGCACAGTTTAGAGTGGCCTTTTATTGTGCCTAGCCTAAGGCACACCTTTGCAATAATCATGCTGTCTAATCAGCATCTTGATTTGCCACACCTGTGAGGTGGATGGATTATCTCAGAAGTGCTCACTAACACAGATTTAGATAGATTTGTGAACAATATTTGAGAGAAATAGGCCTTTTGTGTACATAGAAAAAGTCTTAGATCTTTGAGTTCAGCTCATGAAAAATGGGGCAAAAAACAAAAGTGTTGCGTTTATAATTTTGTTCAGTATAATTATTACTCTACATCCATATCTTTAGGACAACATCCAGTAGCATACATCTCTTATGTTATAAACACACATCTATACATTAAACTCTGACAGCAGCCTAACACGTTTTGTCCATCATAATGGACTTAGCCATTGGTTCTACAACAGAGAAAAATATATAAAACAGTGATTATTAAGCGCTCAATAATTATTTTAGATTGCTGCAAAACCACTCTAGTGCATAAAACTTCTAATACACAGGAAATGTATGTGTAAAAGTTAATAATGCACTTATCTCATCCGTTGTAGTAACTTCCAGCTTGGTCTCAATTACATAGAGAAAGAAATGCAAACAGAAAATACATTGTATAGTATGTTTTTACATATATAAAATGAAAATATTTCCCCAAAAATTGCTCTACCGAGAAGAATGGTCATAATAACACTATCCTGTGGCAGAAAATATGCTACAAACTCACACCTTCAATAGTAGGAAAAGCATGCATGTATGATGTATTCTTATTAGTGTTTGGAATTCCAAAGGCAAATGTAAAACCTCATGCTGCTCATCCCAACCATAAAAACAATTCATTTTAGGTTCTAGCAATAACCATTGTTATAAGAGTTCCACATGTTTTCCCCTCAAGAATGAAGCAACATCTGATAACGGCAATCATTATGGAAATCAAAAAGCATTCTTATTAGTGTTTTTACATCAATTTAGAATTTAACTGTGAACATAAACGATAAGACAGTCTTTTAACTCTTGTTACAACCGACCGTGCTATGCAAATGGAATTATACCTTGATTAATATGCAAAGTGTCTTAGTAACATGGATTTCTAAATTTTGCCATTGTCATGCAACTAGTGCTAAGTGGTATAATGATGTCACACTCTAAACATGTGGCACTGAAGTAATATATTTTCTTTGGCATTCATGAGTTTTCCCAGAGCATAACTGACTGGCGTAACATTTCAGCCTAATAATTACAATATGTAAGCTTTAGAAGGCACCACACTATCAGCTCAATTTATCACTGCCGAACAGCAGGTACAATGCACTCTGGACCGTTCCTTTAAGATGGTCTACACCAGACACTTTTTCCAGTATAACAGTCATACTGGGCTAGCGGGGGGCCTAGAAATTATTTCTGCACTAGAGCCCTCATATGTTTCATTTTTCCACTTCACAGTATCATTTATATCAGTCTATATAATGTATTAAGGAAGAAGGGTTTGTTTTTCAAGGGAAGTGGGTTACCTAATGAACCCACATAACTATACTATCTTACTACAAATGTGAATATAGAAAAAGCTATTTTTAAATATCCTAGCTAAGGTATGCGATTATTTCAATACATACAACCTCTGACATAATGACCAATCAAAGTCTGATAAACTCGGGTTCTGCAGGGATGAGTTTTCCAACAATGTCCTCTCACTCAAGAACTTATCCTCAGCTTAGAACATAGGACTATGCATATATTTCAGTATATTTTATGTCTTTGAACTATTCCTCAAGCAGCTTTACAGTATTTAGAGTAGTGTGCACCACCGATTGGGTGTGTCTTGTAGGTTTAGATTAGGGGCAGAATTGTATGATATTGGATAACTGGTTGCAAAAAAAGGTTGCGTGAACCTCAATTAGAATACAATTTTGTAAGACTGGCATTTTAACGTCAAAATAGAGATATTTTTTATTACTCATTGTTTTATTGCAATGAAAATTACAATAGCCCGTAATTGGAAACAGGTGCACAATCTACCCGGGGCATTGGTATTCAATCAATTGATAACCCAAATTAAGATGGAAAGAGATATGAGCTGGGTCATTACTAACTCCTCCAAATATTCACAAATAAGTCAGTTTTGGCTGGACGCAATAAAGGAGCAAGAAATAGATTTGAGCTAAGTCCGGTGCCTAAAATTATTAAGTTATATAAAATGAGAAGACCATGTAGTTATAAGTTTTGGGATTATAGTAGGTTGGGGCCCTGAATAAGCCCTCGAGTTGCCAAGCCCACAGCGGAACGGGATGTCACTGTTTGTCATTGTATGTTATAAGTGTTATTGTTTAAATGTGGCGAAGGGTAAATAGTCAAACATCTGTAAATAACCGCTATAACAATTAGTTTCTCTTAATAGTAAGTTTGACGATACCCAGACGCTTGTTCGTATGTTTATTTCATTGTCTGAAAAGAATAAAGAATAAGATTAATAAAAAAAAAAAAAAAATAGAGATATATGCTAAATTGAAGCTTGAGAATTGTAAGGGTTAGACCAGTAGATAATTCTGTAGATTTTAAAATATCAATATAAATGTAAAATATTAATTGATCTCTGAAACTGGTTATTATACTGTGCCCTTTCTCCTATCATAAATTACCTAAATAGACCATCAAACTAGTACTGGGGACAACGATGGTTAACAATTCTTTGACCGAATGTTGAGCAGAAGAAGCAGCAACAAATTATTTGTACTCTCAATCAGGACAGAAGTGTCAGAATAACTTACAGCAGGTCATATACCTAATAATGACAGCATTATCAAACTTTCTAGATTTTGTTGTGAAATTTTCAGGATAACATATGAGTAGAAGGTGAAGGAGAACAAATAAATTAAAAAAAAAACAGTATCTAAATGGGCCTTTACAATTCTCCTTTAATGCTTTTATACATTATGGAACACTAAAGAGAATTGAGTGACTTTCCACACAAGTGCCCTTGAGGTTCAGAAGAGATAATACAAAAGCGAAGAAACAGATGTCTTTCCCTTGTCAGCAGCAATCGTTTCCTTTCGAAATTTGTCAGTTTGAGTACAGGCCAAAATTTAAAGCTATTATTGTTCTGTTGAAGAGAATTCTTACAAAAAAGCAAAGTTGTATTTAAGCGTATTGTCTCCAAACGGATATGTTTCTTACTCTGAAAATAGATGTTAAAGAATGTACAGAAATAACAATGATCTGTACAAGGTTAATTCTCTGGACTCTCGTATTGTGAGAATGTTAACATTCTTATGAATAAAAGGGCAATCTCAAAATATATTTTGTGCATGAATTTACTTTTTTGAATATGGCCAATCTGTTGACAGATATATTGGACTTAATTCCACAATAATAATTTACTATAGAGGAAATCACACCTAGATTACATCTAATATAAAATTCCTTACTGAAAATAAATAGCTAGTGGGGTCTACTTACTAAACAGTGAAGTGTGTTGAACTTAACAGTGAACTGCATTAACTAGGCAGTATTAGCCGAGTTCCCAACACAGCTGTCAATGCCTGATTTTTTGTAGTTCATTTTTCAGTTCACCACAGTTCACCATTTAGTGAATAGACCTCAGTGATTCAGATTTGACAAGTTTGAGCCGTTAATGTGTTGCACAGTTTTGCAGATATCAGTCTTTTCTCCTCATAGACCTCAGGAATTGCGCTGCTCTCCAATATAGCTTCAACGATACGAAACAATGTTTCATTTCTGCAGCTGTCATGGCAACCGCAAACACTGTATGTAATGTTACATAACATTGGAAATCTGATGTAAGCAATTGATATTGTTTTAATGGGGTCAAGTTGTGTGCGTCCGTATACACGGGAAAGCATGGGAAACTGAGCTAGCGGGAAATAGGCAATGATAATGTATTAATTTGTAAGATTGACACCATTACAAAACATTTCCATACCTTAAATATTAGTATGCAATGGTGGTGTGATATGTGAAATCCAACAGAGTGGAATCAGTGCTAAGTCATACTCCCCAAGACATGTAATAAGTGCCACATAATGTTTTAAAATCACCTACCCTTTAAAAAAAAGTATATTCCCAAATGTTTGCTTCCCAAAATGTTCTCTATTACTAATAGCATCACACACATCATTTATATTATTTTATTTATTAAACCTTGGTGGCACCTGCAATAATAAAACAAATATACAGGTCAATCAGTGACATTTAATACTGACATAACTGGTAGTAAATCAAGATAACAGATAAATGGTATTTAAGTGGTCTTTTATTTGAGAAAATTAATATTGATCTTATTTAGTGAAGTGGTACATTAACTACAAAGGCCTTTATTTGTATTCCTACATCAGAACTATATTTATAGTTGAAAGGTTACATTACTATAGTGGAAGTGATATAATTTTATGTGAGACAAAGAGAACACATCAAAGTTCCAGCTGTGGGTTTAGAGTCTGCACTTGACAGAAACAAGTCTTAGAAGCCATGTGACACATTTTCTTTCCGTGCTTTGTACAGATGTCACATCCAGAATCTTCATCTTTGAAAACTGACATCCTAGCAACATAAAAATAGTCTAAGGATTATTTCTACAAGTATTAAGGGATCAAAGGAGGCAATCAAACAAGAGACTTTCAGAGTGTCCTCAATCAAATGATTTTGATCACATCCACATTTTTATATTAGATTATTACAAGCCTTGTGCAAATTAACAAGGCCGTAAACCTATGACTCGCATACAGAGTCGATGACATAGATGACAAACTATTTTTGTAGCTATTTTATATCAGTAAAACATGTGGGAAAAATTACTTGAATGCTAACTACAGCTCCTGAAGGAATTTATTTCACCGCAGGCACTCAAATTTGAGTATCAAAAGAGGTACACTTTCATTTTTAATATTTCAGCATTCCAAATAGCTCCTTCTCACATCCAATCATCTGCTTTACGTGTGATGCACTTTGCTGATAATCTTTATCATTATGAACAAACAATACTACTATGTCTTCTACTTATTTTACAGATTGGCTGTTTATTGATATAAAACAACTTAGACCAAAACAGGGCCGGCCATAGGTGTTCAGGTTCCCTGTGCAGGCAACCCCGCGGAACACTCCCCACCACCACCAGGTATAGTTATCAGATAATAAAATCATGTTTAAAAATTTTTTATTTCTTGTTTTCTATTTCCTCTGCACTCAGTTTTGCACTCACCGGATTTACCCCAGCACCTATATTTTACCCCAGCAAGCAGGACTTGTCCCAGTACCCTGATTTGCACTCAGGACTTGCCCCAACACCCACTTTACATTCAGGACTTGCCGCAACATCCACCTTGTACTCCATGACTAACCCCAGCACCCACATTGGATTCAGTGCTTACCCCAGAGCAGCCTTGTATTCAGGACTTGCCTACACTGCACCCTGCTGAAGACGACTGACCAGCCAGCTACCCCAGAGTGTGGAGCTCTGTGCAATCACACAGGTTGCACACCCCTAGGATTCATAATATTTCTAGTTTTTCTCACTCATAGTGTATTGGCTAAAATAGAAAAAAATGTGATATATGTACTTTTCTCTTGCATATGGTATTTTGCTGATGTATTCTCTAAATAAGCAATACAATGTTTTATTAAAAAATGTTTAGGAGTATATCACATTGATATGTTAGGGTTCCCAAAGTACAATGAATATGCTAATAAGCAATCTATAATGCCAGTAGCACGGATAACATAAGGCACCACATCCCTAGGAGAATGTATTCAGGGAACAGGATCGCCACCTTTTCTGCAGAAATATACCAGCCATGCCACTGCATCCATAGACTTAACAAACTAATTATTTACCGGCCTGCCAGTAAAATACCAGCCAGGTGGCAACCCTATCAGGGAATCAGTAGGAATGTGTTTCAAAGATTCCTGTGATTTCACTGGTGACGTCACTCACATCTCACACATTCTACCACTGGCAATGCAGGATACCAGAGGGTGAAGCTTTGGAGTGTGGTATAGCTGTCCCTCTGTGCATGCAAAGCATTCATTCTCAGCTGGGGGCCATGCATATCTGCAATGGCCATTCCCATTAATTTATATGAAAGAATTGATTGACACCAAGAAAATGCTACTGACTCCCATTTTTACAGAGTGCTTAAGATTCAATCCCCAGGAAAAACTTTCGACATTGCCAAACCTTTTATTTAAAGTGGCACTAAAAAGTTTTTTTCTTTCTTTTGCATTACTAATAAAATCAAAAGTTAAAAACTTAGTGCTACCTGCCCAGAATAAACTCAACGTGTACCTTTGTCTGATTGACTTCTATCAGGTCCAGGACCCTCATTGTTAAACGCTACCATCAGAGGGAAGCGTCGTGGCGTTGGTCACAGAATAAACTATAGGACTATTGGACATTTTACTCTCCCTCTTTAACCTAAAATTTACTGAAGTCAGATGGGGCTATTCACTAAAACGTCAGTTGAGGGGAGTTGAAGTGAATAGCAGATGAGTTGAAGTGAATAGCAGTTGACGTGAGATGAACATTTCATCTCACCAATTCAGCTATACATAGTGGATAGGGTTGCCACCTTTTCTTCAAAAAAATACTGGTCTTGGTACTGTCTCCATAGACTTAACATTGGCCTGATGCCAATTTTTTACCCGCCTGCCTGTAAAATACAGGCCAGGTGGCAACCATAATCGTGCAGGAACAAAACTTGTTAGTTCCCCTGCTACTCACTTCAACTCACCTGCTACTCACCTCAACTCACCTTTTAGTGAATAGCCTGAAGAGTGTTTTTTAGCAGTACGTGTATGTAGATGTGTTATAAACTTTTTTATGGGCATGCATGTAAAACACCAGGGGTTAATTAAAAAAAAAATATACAATCCATCAGACATAACTCCAGTTACAGTCAGTTTAGTTTTGCAGTCTAGTTTTGTAAACTTGACAGATTTATCCAATTGAACTAAAATGTTTCTATGATATCACAGTTTAGTTAATCTTCTAGTTTAGTTCCAGAGTGTATTAGCATGCAATGCATCAAACAAAAAGGGTTAAGAAATATATTTGTGTTATTTTAATCATAACCACTAACACACTCAAACACGTACTGCAAAAAATGACTCGTAAAATGTGTTCCAAAGCTAATTTTATATGAATAGTGGCATTTATTTTAATTATTGCATATTAGCAGTAGCTCCTGTTAGTCTAGCGTTGCAGTCCCAGTGGACACATCTACAACACTGAATAGTGTTTAAAAGAACTGCATAGCACACAGACAAGACTGGTCTATATTTACTAACTGAACAATGTTTCCTCTGTAGTTACCCTTGCCAGATGTATAGCTTACCAACTCTATGAGTTTATTTTACAAACCCCATGAACTGCTAAATTTATACACCCTAACACAGATCGACTACATTAATATAATACACATGCAATATAAATATACAGCTGGTTAACCCCTCTGTGACAATGGATGTACCAAGAACGTCGCGGGGAACATGTCACTTAGTGACAATCAGCGTACCTGATTCCTGGGGTGAATCCTGCCTAGAAAGGACTATGCTTAGCGCGTGTTGCTATGATACTTATAGCTTGAGGAATTATGCAACATCACAATTTGGCCCCCCAGGGCACCGTGAACACTCCCGGAGTGATTCTAGGCACCATGATAGATGGCAGCATGCCCCTCCAATATGGTGTCTCCCTGTAGCTGGCAAGAGCGATGGAAGTGATCAGAGGAGACATTCGCCAACCTGACCAGGCTGCCTGCTTCCCAGGGAACATAGCAGCTGTTGGTCAGAGGATAAACTGGCATCTACTATAAAAGTACATGCTAGTGTATCCTCATAATAGGGACAATTAATTTTTCACTTGTGCTTCTATATTTGGAAATAAAAGTTTAGTTGTACTTTAATGAAGAATTCATTAGCTTAAGCTTACAAGTTGATACCCTACCTTATGTATTAGTCTATACCAGGGGTGTCAAAGTTTGTTCTGCAGTGGGCCACTTCACTGCAAATGTATTTGTGCGTGGGCCACATTCATGTTTCATATATATATATTAATGTGTGAGTGTATCACAGATTCTCCAGCAAAAAAAATACCTCACATTCAATCACACTTACACACACAAATCCACACTTACATACCCACACACTCACATATCCACAGTCACACTTACACAAACACACTCTCACATACAGGTAGAGTCACACTTACACAAACAGAGTCACACTTGCATACACACTCTCACATGCACACAGATAATCACAATTACACACTCCCATTCACACATAGAGACACACTTAAGCAGACATACACACATTGAGAGTCGCACTTGCACACACACTCTCACATTCCCACAGTCACACTTACACAAACACACTACAGGCAGAGTCTTACACAAACACAGTAGCACTTGCATCCACACTCTCACGTGCACACGGATAATCACAATTACACACTCACATCCACACATAGAGACGCACTTACACAGACATACACACATTGAGAGTCGCACTTGCATACACACTCTCACATGCACACAGATAATCACACTTACACACTCACATCCACACATAGAGACACACTTACACAGACATACACACATTGAGAGTCACACTTGCATACACACTCTCACATGAACATTGGCCGCAGTAACATCCCGGTGCACCAACAAGGTCAGAGTGTGAGGGGGTGGAGCTTCCTCCCCTCGCGCTGCACAAATTGTTGGCGCAGCCTGTGACCAATGTAAGCAGGGCTCAGGTATGGCTACTGCTGCCAGTCTCAAGCAGGCCGCACCTGTTCCGCTGGCGGGCCGTATGTTGGATACTCTGGGTCTATACCATACTATCCTCTTTAAATTCACGTACCAAGTGCTCCATAAAATGTTGGCACTGTACAAATAGATGTTAATGCAATTTAAAAAATATAATTCAAGGAGATAAATACTGGAAGTCCCATAATAATTTCCCCCATTATTATTCTAATAGAAAAAAAATATTAAATACATATTGTTTATTTGCTGATTTGTTTGGAAGCCATGTTTATATTTAGCATTTTAAATTTAGACTGCATTATATGGTACGTATAGTAATTCATAAATCCACATTAATCTCATGCAACTAGAATAATTATATGTGCGAGATGTCTGACGGATAAATGCAGGTTTTATCTTGGTCTGCAACCATAATCCACAGAGCTGCAGTTAAAACCCAGCAGTTTTGCGTTAATACATAAAGAGTAGGATAGTAGTAGACAGAACAGCAGCTTAACATAAGCAGTGTTTTTCTTGATGGCAGCTTTATCATTCTGACACACAAATATTTGCTTTAACATGAGAGAATCTGAACTTCAAGCAGATGTGCAGAATGTGTGAGGCAGACAACCTTCTGTCATATGTACTATTGTTTACTTTTAAATCTAAAGATGATTTACACATAAAAGAAAGTTCAAATTCTATAAAAAGAAAGATGGAACATCCCATTGCTAAATTCTTTAAAGCATCAGTCCAATCTGGAATAAACAACTGTACAAATAAATGCATATTAAAGTAGCGACTTTAAAAATAAACATTCATTTCTTTATCCCATTTTTTTTTTTAGAACTAGTAGTAGGCAACATAAAAACTTTCCTTTTCAACGCTTTCTCGGGAATTGGAACCACCACAAAACCTTAACTCCCCAGCATCTCGAGGGAGCTTCCATTGTACATTTGTAAGATGTCAGTGATATTACTAGTGACATCTTACAGCTATACTGTCCCACCACCAATCACTGCTATCGCAAAAAAAAAAAAGAGAGACGGTTGCTCAGAAAGTAAACAGAAAATCTCCAAATGGGTATTATTCATCAAGATCTTTTATTTGTGCTAACACATCACAGGGACAAGATAGACTGAAACACTGGTTAAGAGGGGTTTCAGTTTATCTTGCTCCTGTGATACATTAGCACATATAAAAGATCTTCAGGAGTGCTCAAGGCTTGGAGTTTTTTTTTTTATGTACTTGCTAAGCAAAGACTGCATTGGATTTCCTCTTCTACTTAACTGTGTAGTTGGATCTGCTGCTCTTCTAGCTGCACTTGTCGGTGTTCTGAAAAATTTCTCGAGCGAATTCTACTGCCCAGGCGCAGTAGAATTCACTCACTGCGCATGCGCACAAAGTTACAGTTGGTCATTCAGCTGCAACTTTGCCAGGACGGCGCATGCGTGAGGGGCGCACACCACCTCCAGCCCCATTCACGCCCCCTTTTGATCAGCAAGGTAAGTTAACAGCGCATGAGCACTTCGGTTGAGCGATTTGTTGCGATGTGTGTAAAAACAGCAGAGTTTTCGATCAAATATCTCCAGCGAAGTGCGCATGCCAAAATGGGTGAAAAATCGCTCAACCGAAATGCGAATGCGATGCTAACTTACTCTCACCGCAGCTGATCAGAAGGTGGCGTGAAGGGGGCCGGAGGTGTGTGCATCCCTCGCACATGCGGCGTCCTTGCAAAGTTACAGCTGAATGATCAGCTGTAAACTAGTAAGGTTAAGTATCCCTTATCCGAAGATCGATTATCTGAAATGACCCACCAACCCCCAAAGAATGTTTGGATAAAATCAGTTCAGATAAGGGATACTCACCTTCCTAAAGACGCGTTGTGAAGCTCTTTCGTTCTTCCCTCCCGGGCACTATATTTTGAAAGTGAGCACTCATGGGAAATGTAGTTCCCACAGCGCTGCACGAGTTGCTCACATTGGATTTAGGTAATGTAGAAGGGCTGGTGCTGCCAAAATGATCTGTTGACCCAAAGTATCCGTTATCTGAAATGCTGCAGCATTTTGGATAAGGATACTCAACCTGTACATCTGATAATCTTGGTGGTTAACTGTACCCAATACAAGAGAGTTAAACAGGAAACAGGATACATTAAAATAGTGTTCATTTTGTCGATGTTTTTCAGTGACTAAAACTAAACAATAACTAAATAAATAATAATACTAAGACTAAAACTATGACAAAAAATTATTGTAATTTGTGTCAAGTGACTAAAACTTGACTAAAATGCTAGGGAGGGAATTTTGCATTTACCTATTTAGACTTCTGGTTCTGGTTCTCATTGATCTCTGCCAAAGCCCTGTCCCATGACTCTATAAGCATTGGGACTGGCTGAGGCACAGGCTCTCTGTGCCTGTCTGCCCCGTGGAACAATGCCCTGCAAACTACAGAGGAAGAAGATGCTGATTTACCTGACACATTCGTGTTAACTTAATACTGTGTAACAGCCTTCTCAGTTCTGTTCCCTCCCTCACTGATGGAGATTTAGTCGACTATTATATCCGTCAGATTTAGTTGACTAAAACTGTAACAATTAAGATGACTAAAATACAACTAAACTAAAATGGTATTTTAATTAAAAAAAAAGCATGACAAAAACTAAATCAACAATTGCCATCAAAATGAACACATCTTTGAAAGGCATTGCCAATGATTTCCTGCAGGTATCAATATGCCATTATAGAGATTAGCAATAATATACACAGAATGTTAGGATTATTTATAGTTGTGTTGGTGGAATTGCAGTTCATTAGAATTATATATAAGTGGTTTATAAATGCATATCTGGATCAACTGTTGTAGAGGTCCTTCAGAAAGCATGTTACATGAGCAACTGCATATAATAAACAACGCAGGGTGTACAGGTATACAAGTATAGGATAAGGCAGATACATTGCCCTGGGGGGACTAACAGGGCTGAAGTCCTGACTTTCTCATTGAAAATCCCTGAATGCTCAACTTCTGGCTTTTCACATAACATGGGGGTTGGTGTGCATAAATCTGTTAATCTGGGGGTTAATCCAGGGGAATCTGATGCTGTGATGATTAAATTGGGGGTAACTGGTGCTGTGGGAAATAATTTGGGGGTGTCTGATAAATTTAGAGTGTCTAATTCTGTGAAAAATCTTTTTGGGGGGCATCCTGGTGGTTTGGCAATCCATTTGGGAATGGCTGATGCTGGAACTCTTCATTTTTGGGAAATCTAGTGCTGCAGAAATTAATTATGGGGGGTGTGGCAATTACTTTGGGGGACTATGGAGCTCTGTTGATTCATTTTGAGGGAATCTGGTGCTGTGATAATTCATTTGAGTCTGGTGTTGCAACAAGTGATTTGGGGGAATATGGCTACCAGGGATGAAACTCATAGTAATGCGCACTGTATTAGTGTGTCACAGCGCTCAACGGTAAAAATAAACACCTATAAGTATACAAGTGTATCACAAAGGTCCACTGCAGTAAGACTCAAAAAGGAGTAAATAAAATCCCCACATCTCACATCTGGCTTCTAACATTTTTGATTATTTTACATAAAACTATGCAATTTCAATGGCTCCTAAAAATGATTAAGCCGTCCTGATATAGTCTGTTTACCTTCTAAAGTCCATAGATATTTGTCAATCCCTGCTTTATTTGTCTGTGGTATTATATTATGTTCAGCAAATATATGCATGTACTTGTGATTTAAAACAACAACATTTTTTTGTTGGGAAAATGTAGTATGCCAGGCTTTATAACAATACCCTCTTTTGTACTTTTGGTTTATTTCCTTTTATGCAATATTGCACATGTGCTTCTTCTTTATAAAACTCATTACATTCATTCAACTTTTCCATATTATAATCATGAAGCATTGTTTTGGTTTCTGAAAAATGTGGGGCAGTACTATATCTCTAACATGGCCAACAAGGCCCCAGACTTGGGCAGCACTTTTCAGGGGTCAGCAAGAAACAAAGCTCCCATTGCCGTCTTGTTCTCTGCATGTGGCGTGAGAGACTGAATCCAGAAGTCAGTCAATGGAGCCCACTTACGCCATTTCTTGTGGGTGGTGCCGCAGGACCATCGCTATGCACATTTGGGCAGGCATTAGTTCCATGAGTGCAATTCTGGGTGCTGTGGTAAATCCCGAGTTCTCAGGTAAAGTCCCATGATGACAATCTGGGTGCTGGGGGTAGTTCTATCAATGCAATCTGGGTGCTGGGGTAAATTATGGTTCAATCAAGGTGCTCGGTTAAGTCCTGGGTGCAATGTGAATGCAGAAGAAGGAAATAAAAACAAGAAATGCATATTTTTAATAATATGTTTATAACATATGTAAAAAGATGAATATAGTATTAAAAAGATAATGGGGGGGGGGGCATTCATTTAGTCATATAAATTGAGAAACATATTTTTCCATATTTTTTTGAAAAATATCTCAGTGATTCTCTCCTGTAAAAATGTGGTTATAATTTTCAAAACATATGGTCAGTTTGGCAATGAATAAATGTATCTGTTCTTAGTAAGCAAAACTGGAAAGCATTAGAGTTTTTGATAATCACAAAACATGTGCCTCTGAATGGACAGTTTAATCCACTGTATATACAGAATATTTTCATTTAGGGTCCTATTTCAGCAAAGTGATGAAAACTAGCTGAATTAGGTCAGGCTGTGGTTTGCCATTCATTTTATTTATCACATTATTTTATTATTTTATTCATTTTATTTATAACATTGAGGACAAACCTGGTGAGTTTCTCCTGCAAAACAGTCATCAGCTTTGTCCCTTTATAATATGTATCTAAACAGGTGAGATGAAATGTTCCTCTCATCTTAACTCACCTGCACCTCACTTTTATGTACAGACAATACAACCATGTATTGTCTGTGTACATTTTGTCTTTTTTATTGTAAATATTCCTGGTTCCCAGTAGTGTAAATATGCCAGTATAGATTAAAAGTTCAGGAATGAGGTTTGAAGGCCTTTGCTAGAGGATAGTTATTATATGTTTTACATCTACAAGTCGTGAATTACCTTGAAAAGCTCTTCAGAAACAGGGTTATTCTTACAACTGTAAAATAAATCCCTTTTGCAAATGCCTTTATAAAGCTTCATCCAGATTTCTCCATTTGTTGATGTGGGTTGCTGTTTTATGTCCCCTGCTCTGATCTTACACACGTTTAATTCTTTTGATGAGTAGGGTTGCCACCTGACCGGCAGGCCGGTAAAAAAAATTGGAATCAGGCCAATGTTAAGTCTATGGTGGCATTGGTAAGGCCAGTGGTGTATCTTGATTTTGTGCTGCCCTAGGCAGACAAAATCCGGGCACCCCCCTACCCAAGCTGCACACCCACGTTACACACCTAAGACATGCCCCATCATTCAGACTCACATCAAGCTTACACTCCCATCACACTCAGTCACACACTCCTACTCCCATCACACTCAGTCACACACTCCTACTCCCATCATGCACACTCTGACTCCCATCACACTCAGTCACACACACTGTCTCCTATCACACACACTCTGACTCCCATCACACTCAGTCACACACAGTCTCCCATCACACACACTGACTCCCATCACACTCAGTCACACACTGTCTCCCATCACACACACTCTGACTCCCATCACACTCAGTCACACACACACACACACACACACACTGTCTCCCATCACACACACTCTGACTCCCATCACACTCAGTCACACACACTGTCTCCCATCACACACACTCCTACTCCCATCACACTCAGTCACACACTGTCTCCCATCACACACACTCTGATTCCCATCACACTCAGTCACACACACTGTCTCCCATCACACACACTCTGACTCCCATCACACTCAGTCACACACACTGTCTCCCATCACACACACTCTGACTCCCATCACACTCAGTCACACACACTGTCTCCCATCACACACACTCTGACTCCCATCACACTCAGTCACACACACTGTCTCCTATCACACACACTCTGACTCCCATCACACTCAGTCACACACACTGTCTCCCATCACACACACTCTGATTCCCATCACACTCAGTCACACACACTGTCTCCCATCACACACACTCTGACTTCCATCACACTCAGTCACACACACTGTCTCCCATCAAACACACTCTGACTCCCATCACACTCAGTCACACACACTGTCTCCCATCACACACACTCTGACTCCCATCACACTCAGTCACACACAGTCTCCCATCACACACACACACACACACACACACACACACACACACACACACAGTCTCCCATCAGCACTTACCTTTCCCTGGTGGCTAGTGGCAGGCAGCATGGTCCCTCCATGCTGCCTGTTCGGCTTCCCGGCGATTGTGCCGACAGGACACGTGACCGGGCGCGCGTATGACGTCAGCGCGCCCGTCACGTGACTGTCGGCACTTCCGTGTCACACTGCACGGGGAGCCGAACAGGCAGCACGGAGGTTTCTCTGTGCTGCCTGTTCGGCTCCCCGTGCAGCCTGGCAGGCAGAGCGATGGTGAGGGGGATCTTCCGATCCCCTCTCACCTCCGTCTCTGCCTGCAAGCGCGGTGGGGTTTTTTTTTTTTTTTTAAAGGGACAGAATTCTTTTTCATTTTTATTTCCAGTGCTGGGGGGCGCTGCCGCCCCCCAAAATTTGCCGCCATAGGCATCCGCCTAGGATGCCTCGCGGTAAATACAGCACTGGGTAAGGCCGGTATTTTTCTGAAGAAAAGGTGGGAACCCTACTGATGAGCAATCAGTTCGGCACCTAATGAAAATAAATTTTATAGGTCAATACTAAAGGCTGGGAAGAGAGGCCTTTTAGATGCAAATAAAACATTTTCTAGATGTCTTTTTTTCTCTTTTTACGGTCTTGAAATTCCTCTCTACAAATTCAGTCTTTATTGTTATCGGCAGCACTGCCCAGTTTTTCAGGGATCTGTGCAATTTTGCATTCAGTGAATGAACTGAATAAGTAAGCAAAGGGTATGGCCTTAGTCTGTTCCAAGGAACAAATGCTATCTTATTATAAAGGCTTTTGAATGATGCTTCTACAGAGCACCATAGAGAAGCAATTAGCAACTCTTTGGAAGTCTCACGAGACTTCATTCTGCCATGTCACAGAAAGGAGGACTTGCTCAACTCCTGTCATGCTACTGATATACACACACATCAATGACAGAGAGGGCAGGCTGACAGAGAGATGGCAGCCCTGTTTGCTTTTGCACAGACTAGGGCTAAATAACTTTGGAAATGTGCACGATTGATGAACCATTCAAATAAAAATTTGTGTAAGACCGAAGTAGACTTCGTCATGATTAAAAACACATTTTTCACTGGTGTCCCACTAGCACGTACCCCTGCTGTCGCATTGCTCCATCTAAATCCCATGCCCCTCAGTAAATATAAACATTCTTTACATTTTCACATGCTGAACGAGGCAAAAGCACTTATATTTTCCTTCATTGCAAAGACCCCAATCCCCCAGCCATTCCTGAGTGGATTGCTAGATAAAATGATACTCTCCAGATGGAGGAACTAGTACTTGGAGATCGTGGTCATTTCACCAGGTTCTAAGACACTTGGCAATCATGGCAAGATTCTATGACTTCCCCCGCGTACTCTTCTCTCACTATATGATGCAGCTCCCTACAAGTTACCTTTCCTGTTTCCCCCTTTCCGAGTTTTAACTTCTTTTTATGTCTGGGTTGGGTTTGTACTGATATCATATATCTTCATGTTATGTGTTATTTATATATTTTTTTTTATATCCTATTATATGAGTATGAATGTAATATCTTATTTATAGGTATGTAATTATAATGTGAACTCAATATCATATCTTCATGTTATATGTTATTTATATATGTATATCTTATTTATATATGTTTATTTATACATACATATATGTAACTATCGTGAACTCAATAAAAAATAAATGTAAAAAAAACCAAAACCTTTTTTAGTCCCTCTTTAATACAGAGGCCATTGCTTATTCTACAATGTACCATGTGCAGTCATTGCTCTAATCAAAACACACAGTATATCTGATTTTATTAATTTCATTAGTTGTTATTATTATTATGGTTACAGATGGCTAACAAGTCCAGCAGAAATTAGTTCATTAAGATATCCTTGCCAATATAAATAAAGTAGTGAGTTGTTATGGTGTCAAATTGTGACAGCTATGTTTAGTATTATGGTATGTTAATCTGTCACACCCCAGTTGGTACGATGGTAAAATATGCAAAACAATAATTTAGGAGATAGAGTGTTGTAAATGATTTTGTACAGAAAAGCCTTTACTTATAGAAAAAGCACCCAATGATTTATAGAGCCTATTGCCGTACATGTCAATACTGTAGATCCATTCATATATCAAGCTTCTATGCCAAGTGCAGGGCAGAAATGCACTAACTAGGATGAAAATGATAATACTTAATAGTTTTATTTTGTAAGGGACATTATTTCTCAACTGCTGCCATCGAAAAAAATGACTCATCTAATTAGAAAAATGTGTTCTGAAGAAAGAAAAAAAAAAAGAAGAGAGAAAAATCCTCCATATTTTCTGTAAAAAATGAGAAAGAGTATTCCTCAGCTTCCTGGAATATACTGTAAGTTTCCTGGAAGGAATCCATTTAAATGAACGGAATGAGAATAACCAATACTCAAATACACGTGTAACTGAAGAAAAAATTATATACCGTATATACTCGAGTATAAGCCGACCCGAATATAAGCCGAGGCACCTAATTTTACCACAAAGAACTTGAGAAAAAATATTGACTCGAGTATAAGCCTAGGTTGGGAAATGAGGCAGCTACTGGTTAATATTGCCCCGAATCTGCCATTTAATATTCCAGGATATTGCACCCAATATGCCATTTAATATGCCAGGATATTGCCCCAAATATGCCATTTAATATTCCAGGATATTGCCCCCAATATGCCATTTAATATTCCAGGATATTGCCCCCAATATGCCATTTTATATGCCAGGATATTGCCCCCAATATGCCATTTAATATGCCAGGATTTTGCCCCCAATATGCCTTTTTAATATGCCAGGATATTGCCCCCAATATGCCATTTAATATGCCAGGATTTTGCCCAAAATATGCCTTTTTAATATGCCAGGATATTGCCCCCAATATGCCATTTAATATGCCATGATTTTGCCCCCAATATGCCATTTTAACATGCCAGGATATTGCCCCCAATATGCCAGGATTTTGCCCCCAATATGCCATTTTAATATGCCAGGAAATTGCCCCCAATATGCCATTTAATATGCCAGGATATTGCCCCCAATATGCCATTTAATATGCCAGGATATTGCCCCTTAGTATGCTCGTTATGCCACCCTCCTCCCCCCCCTTCCCCAGACCCCAGTACTTACGTTGTTCCTGCTCCGTCTCCCTGTGCTCTGAAGGTGCGTGGCTGTGAGGGAAGCGTTGTGAGCTCCCCTCCAGCCGCGCGGAACAATAAAGTTTGTTTAAAAAAAACACACTTTGTTGACCGCGCGGCTGGAAGGGAGCGCACAACGCTTCCCTCACAGCCACGCACCTTCAGAGCACCGGGGGACAGAGCAGGAACGAGGTAAGTTTTAGATTATTTTTTTTCCCCAGACACCGACTCAAGTATAAGCCGAGGAGTGCATTTTTCAGCACAAAAAATGTGCTGAAAAACTCGGCTTATACTCGAGTATATACGGTATATCTGCAGAGCTGCACAAGTAAAAAGGTAAAACTAGAACAGTAATCTATATATAAATCATATCCATATAAATTATATGCTTATCTGGTGTTGTAAATAGAAAAAATGGCCCATATTCATAACATTACATTAACATTTATTTATATAGCACAAACAACTTACGTAGCGTTAGGTACAGCGCATGGAGGGGGGCTACATACTAAGTTAAACAAACAAGAACAGACTGATACATGAGGCAGAGAGCCCTGCTCGCAAGCTTACCAGATATGCAAAAGTACTGCTTTCAATAGGAAATCTGTAATTTGCATATTATACAAGAAAGTGATATTATAAACAAGAGTCGCCACAGACACATTTAAAACACATCGTGGTCGATGAAACGCCGGTTATTAAGGCCGGCAAAAGTTAAAGTTGAAATACCGCACGGTATTCCGTATAGGGTTGCCACCTTTTCTTCAAAAAAATACCGGCCTTGGTACGGTCTACATAGACTTAACATTGGCCTGATGCCAATTTTTTACCGGCCTGCCGGTAAAATACCGGTCAGATGGCAACCCTAATTCCGAAAGATGTAACGTGTGAGTCAACTGAAACAGGGACCACAGAAATACAGTGTGTTAAAGTACTAGCACTGTGGTAAGGGAATTACAGTGTTTTTCATAATCCCATTGTGTTGTTAATTTGCATTTGCTTAACACAATATAGAATTGTTAAACTTTTTTTTTATTTGTATTCTTTTTCTTCACAGTAAAAACAATGTTTATATCACAGGGTTACTTTAAGTATTGTGGCTTAAATGGAAGCTCAATAAACCAGAGGTTTAAAGCTGTGGATCTTGAAATTTAGAAATCCACCAGTAGCAATATAAATGGTAAGTTCTCCACTAATTGCAAACAATGTTGATGTGGAAACTACGGGATGCAGGGCTACAACTGGACCACAGCAATAGCTTGAATAAAAATTAAAATGTATTTATATGCATATAAAAGCCTATGAATATGTGCTCACAAGCATGAAACATAGTAGGTGGATCATACTGCATGATTTGATGCCTTTGTTTGGATTCCTGCTCTTTTATTTAGATATAAATACATTTAGATTTTTTATTCAAGCTAGTGCTGTGGTCCTGTATCCCCTGGTTTCTACTTAAATGAACGTACATAGAATATATATAGTAGGGTTAGCAACTTTTTTCACAGCACCAAAATATAGGATGTGATGGCAGGTAACATCATGTCAAGCTGGGGGCGGAGCTTGGGAGGTCGATTGTCAGCACTACTACACTTGCACATAAGTCTGTGCATGTGCTCTGACATCGGAGGTGCTGAATCCCATTATCCAGCCGAGCTCTAACACTGTCCCGAAAATTGTTCAGGTGCATTCAGGAATGGATCAGTTTTCTCTTTCCTCAGTTCTCACATTGAAACAGTAGTGGAGCAAAACGGTTGATTCAGTCTATTGGAGTTTCTTAGTGGTCTAAATAATTATTCTAAGCAGAACTACAATACATACTGGTGCTTATTTAAAAATTAAATATGTATTAAATAAAAGTAAACTTCTAAAAAATACTTTGCAATGGTTTTCATGGTGATTGCTTCACATTTAGTACTATGCTCTAGAATTGCTCTTTATACATAACATTCATTGTATGTGTATAGCCACAGCAAGAACTCTGTGCTCACAATATACGAAGACCTATACTTGGCTAGCAGCAAAGCCTGCTTCAAGATAGCAATCAGCCTTTCCATTTATATTGAGCCTCAAATGTCTAACCCCAAACCACTGTTCTATTTAAACCTCCCCCAACAAACAGCATCAAAAAAAGAATACCAAAAATATAAAGAGCTAGAATATAGCAATTGACCTAGTTTTATGATATTAAGAAGGGGGGAAATAATGTGTCTCCAGCTAAGCCCTTTCTGATTTTAACACTACAGTTTAATATTAAGTGATATACGCATAGAAGTACAAAAAAAAAGAGCAAGCACTAAGCTTGAATGATCTTTTGCCAGTTTTAGTTATTTACATCTAAGCTTTCCTAAAGGATTTAAATGCTTAAAATAGCTCATGTGCTCAACTAATCGTACAGTCTCAGAAATGTGTTTTACGGTATATGTTTTCAACATGTAGAAATATAGAAACTGGGATCAATACATAAACAGCCTGGGATTTTAGATGTACAGCAATCGTTGAATTATCCGCTCTTTGATTAAAAAAAAGAGTAAACATTTATTATTTCAGAATTTCCAACAGTCCCATTTTTGGGGATCAGTCCAGTCAAATTCAGGCCTATCCTTTCCCTTTTTGCTGCCTTTGCACAGTGCTGAGCATTGTGTTTGAACTATGTATATTTTTAGGACATACACAGTCTAAATGCTAAACTATCATGCTCTAGATACCCGCTATTTGTACAGATAGGACGGAATTCACACGGTTTGTGTGAAGTCACGTAGCCACACCGTCTTCGAGCTTCCTCACTGTCATGTATGTAGGTATCCATTAGTTTGAAGTAGCGAAGAGAAGAACATGATTGAAAAATAAAATGAGATAAGAGAAAGCTTTTTTCAGAAAAAGGTTGTTAACTAGAATAAGTGGTCACACAATTATATGGAGTTAGAGAGATAAACATTTAAAAGAGCTATAAAGGTTTAATATAACTGGTATACTTTCAAGACAATTTTTTTAGAAAAGCTATGCTTGTAAATTGACTTTTCTGATTCTGTCACACAGATGGAAAAGTCCTTCCCTGCAGAGAGTGGCTCGCGCAATCCTGTAATGTGCTGCTGATAAAGCTGGGTATTGACAGATTTAAGTAAGAACTGTTCGGGTTGGGCAAATAACAAACGCTGATTGAAGGTGCTATTCTGAAGCTAGTGCAGCTACATCTTGCAGAGTGTACCGAAGGGTGGTGGAAGAAGGCATATACCAAGGTGAGCAAGAAGCAAGCAGATAGCATAGATGGAAGTGATGGGTGGTTCTATGTTTTTGGGGGCCCTAAGTGAAAAATCAGGTAATGCCCCCAAGACAGCTATTGCCCCCTTTCCGATAAGGCACTGTTCTAAGTTGAAGCCCTAAGCATCCACTTAATTCACTTATTTGGAGCACCACCTCTGAGTACAGTAGGTGCAGGTGTGTTTACCAACAATACAAGTCTAAATAGGAAATACAATGCTGACAAAGTTGGGATAATAAAAGAGAAAATTATAGAATCATGAAACAAATAAATCAAACATTAAACAAGGCTGGAAATGGTGTATTGCGGGAAGGGCTAGTTTTTATGTATGCTTTGTGCACCTCTATTAGCATAGCATATTGATAACACCAGGTGAATACACAGACAAAATATTTGTAGAATATATGACGGTAGCTTTTTATCTGTTTCTTGTTTTGTAGTGATTTCATTGTTGGAAAATACAGCACAAGATACATTTGTTTATGAAATATAAGCAATGTCTTTGGGAAAAGATCATTTGCATCATGTTAATTGTGCTACTTATGAGTGCTAATTACCAATATAGGTACAGTTTACCTCTGTCAAGATAATCAGGGACCATTGATTGTCAAACCTTAGCAATCTGTATTTTCACGATATGTGCTATTTACTTATCATATCGCATGTGGAAAGATGACAAAAAGATCAAAGCAGCAGATGTATAAGGGAAGTTTAAAGCACAGGGATAGTTTAATCGGCTTCTTCTTCAAAAATGTTTGTATCAAGGACATCATATTTAATTTATCTCTACAATGGATTAACAATGTAACATGCAATTGAACAATCATGCTCCCAGCACAAGGAAAGTGTTACTATGTGTAGTTTTCACAAAAGCATAAGGTGTATTTGAGTTTGAGACCTTCCAACGTACATGAGTGATAATCATGACAATTGAATTACCAATGTCATTATTTTACATTTACTGACCATCTGTTCATAATTCCCAACATGGAGAAAATTGACAATAATACTTTAACTAAAATAAAACTGATTTGAGGACGATGTTTATATACAATGCAATAGTAAGCATAAGGAAGCACCTTTAATCAAAAAAGAAGCAGACAAAGTCTCAAATGAATGAGACTCTGATGTCGGGGCAATAATTCAAACATGGACCAACTTCGAATGCAGAATAGCATTATTACATGAAGACTGACTAAAAGTGAGTGAACAAATATGCCCTGTGCAATTTCGTGCAAAGTCTCCTGCATTCGAGAATATCGAGCGGCAGGGAGCCAAAGTAGCTCTGGTCACCTCTCCACCCGAGTGGATGAAGAGGAGTAATCCCAGCCAGTTCATTTTACATGGATATAAAGCATCTTTACAGATATTTCTCCAAGTCAGTCTGTTAGTCAGAGAACATTAGTCTGACTCCGCCAACAGAAATTTTACATGCCTGGTTATTCCTCTCCTAAGGTGCTAAACAATAAACCCCAAATGTACATTTTATTTTTCTGTGGTTCCTTTTAGTGTGAGGCAGCTAAACTCAGGAGGTGATAGTGAATATGAGATCCACATCTAAATTTCTGTGAGGTACAGGCCGACCACCTAGGGTGAATAATCTGTAAAATATTATCTTGAATCCGATGTTAATTCTATGGAAGCAATAGCAAAGGTATAGAAAAAGTGTCAACCCCAGATCTATCATGGGAACAGTTATATTAAATATGCACTGTACAGCTTTGCATAGGATTGCCACTTTCTCTTCCAAAAAAACATCCCAGTTTTGCTATTGCCTCCATAGACCTAACACCAGCCAATTTTAACCTGTCAGTTTACTGCAAACTGTGTAAATGATTTGGTGGTTAGTTAGTGCTAGACTAATTGAATAGGATATCTGGGGTCAATAGCTGTGTGCCTTTACAGCAGACTACAGCAACCATTAGAGATGGTACTAATGAGGAGGAGGATACATGATAAAAGCACAATAGAAATATTGTACAATATGGAACATAGTAATAAACATAGTAATAAAAATAGTATAAGCACCAAAACCAATCTGTCCACACCCAAGTATATTTTGTACATTGGAAACCTATTGCACAGCTGTCCTGTTTATTCTAACTAATTTGTGATAAATTCCAGATAAGTGATATATTTGTGGCTGCTCTGAGTAGCTACAACATTTCCAACATATGTTTCATGGCCTGCTGAATTTACCAAGAGGCTTATGCTAATCTCACATGAGATTGAGTTCTACATGTGGCAAAATCTTCCTTTCTTCAATGATGGTTAAATGTTTCCACACCATATGAATTGTATGTAATAAAGAAGTTCTATCGTTTAGACTGCAGATGCCCTTTAAGTCAGGATGCTGGTGACATTGACAGGGTACTCTGTGGGTGTCAAAAACATTCAGGGGTTGATTTACTAAAAGGTGAGTTGAACATAAAAATGTAAACTCACAGACTGAACTATGCAGTGCAAGGAATACATTTTGTGAGTAGTTATTGCTAGTAGAACTCAGCTGACCATGGGTAATGTATAGCTAAATATTTATAAACTCTCACTTCTGTAACAATGCTTTATGTTCACCAGTAAGATGAAATATTCATCCCACCTCAACCCACCTGCTATCCAAATCATTAGTTAATAGGTCACTTAAAATTTTGTTGATGGAACACAATTATTATTTTTTAATATGTCACTTATTGAAATGTTACCACGTCTGGTTCATAAGGGATTATTCTCTACTGTGTATTGATCTTAGAGTTTTCTACTTGTTCCGGAATGTCTTGCGACAAACTCATCACCATCACCAACCATAGCTGGATGAGAGGGTTTGTTTAATGACATGCCTGAAGTTTGTAAAGAGGAATTGAACAAGACATTGATAGCTTGCAGATTGAATCCCTGAATCTGGAAACAATTACACCACAGATATGTGAAAGGCAGGCTTCTGGAAAACAAAATTTAGAAGATGTAGAGTAGTGAGAGAGAGAGAGAGAGAGAGAGAGAGAGAGAGAGAGAGAGAGAGAGAGAGAGAGATAGGTTGTGAGCTATGTGTATCTTCGGTATACAAAGTGTCTTTTCTTTTTAGAAAGGGAAAACACATTAGCCATCACTGGATTCTCAGATGGTCCCTATTACTTTTATCAAAAGATGGTGAGGGTACCCAATTTATATAATAATAATAATAACAGAAAATCAACTTATCTTCTATGTAGGTAGTTTTGCTTTGCTGGTAAAAAGCGTTCACATACAAACGGAAAAAAAAACAGTACAAAACATAATGCAGACTGTTATGCTTGAACCCTTATGCTCAATATTGAGTGTACACAATACTATAGCATCAAGTCACGGTAAAACCATAAAGGGACAGCTCAGCCAAGCTTATTTTCAGTATGATGTACACATGATTGATATATCTTTAATGTAAAACAAAGTACAGTTCTCCTGTAGTTTTACAGGGAAATAATTTCACTGGAGCCTCTAAATTCAGTGACATCCAATAAGGAGGGCTTGATTAGCAACAGCAATGACTATTACACTATATTTGCAGGACACTATTGACTTTATATGATTCAGTACTTATAGAAAAATATCTGCTTTAAAGGACAACTCACAGTGCTGGAGATGTGGTCTTACCCCACATTCACTTTTTTCATATCTGGTGGCATTGCCCACTAATCAGCAATATGTGCAAGTAGGTTTTGCATTATATATGTCTGCTATGGAGTGGTACTTGAGGACCATGCTCATGTATATATATGATCTCTCACTCTGAGCATAGGGTGCACTCGCACCTGCTGGCTCCCAGAAGAAGACTGAGCCTTGAAATTAGGGTGCTCTTGGGTATTTACCATCGGGCAAAGGTGCCATGCCTTTCACCTCAAGGGGTTAAGGTCTTTTTACTGTTTTTAAATTGTGTGAAAGATTTTTCATGTACAAATTGGAAAAAAGCATATTTTTTATAGTAAATGATAAGATATGATGAAAATAATGGTATTGTAAGAAAGCCATTATGCCAATAAAAACATCATATCATTTGTGTAGGTACATTAAAAAGAGAAAGATGAAAGTTACAGCAAAACACAGCCCGTCACTAAGGGGTTAATAACAATCATACGGGCTGGTAATCATCCATATCCAGTTCTATATTTACCACCCAGAAGCATAATCAAACACTAATATTACATTGTCATTTAAGTTTCTCCTTTTGCTACATAACCTGTTTAATAAATGTTCTTTCATCTAAACGTAATGTGCAATATTGTTTTGCTGTACTTTGCAACCTTTTACATGTGACATTTCTAATTTCTTACATTTTACAAAACTCTGAGATTACTTGGAGCTTTAATTTGGTCCATTGGGTTAGTTAAAAGAAGAGAAAAGTATTTAGTATCAATTACCCCAAACTGTCATGTACGTTTGACAATAGCTGCTTGCCTCAAGCATACAGTTGGCTGAATACAACAAACGGTTGCAAAGAAAACAGAGGTTTCCTTAGTTAGTTTGCCTAGACAGGAGATTTATGCATCTTTATACAGACAAAACACACAGCAGCTTGAATAAAATCTGACTTTTCCGACCACCATTCCATTGCCTAAGTCATTCCCCCAAAATACTTTTATTCCACAGCTTAATAGCGTACCAGACCTCAGCATCTGGAGATGAAATTCCAGTGCTGAAAAAGCATATGGGTGGAGTATGCTGGAACAAAGAGACATTTTAAATGACAAAAAAGGAAACTATTAATGGATATATTACAAGAATAGGAAGTCCATGAATAATTCACATCTCTTTCAAATGCTTTAACATAAAAAGCTGGAAGTACGCACCATTAACGTCTGTGTTGCAAGTCAACCACACAGGGAATGAGATATGAATGTAGACAAAACACTTTTGTAATGACAGTGCTTAGTGATTCATATACCATATCTTCCTATAAATAGCACTTGCGATCATGCAATAATCTGTACAATAAAAACAGCTCCCATTCAAGAAAACACGATCGCATAAAGAAAATGAAGACCTTAGACTCATTGAGTCTTCTCTTGGTAATCTATGCACTGAAATTATATAAAATAACACAACTTGGCACCGTGCAATGTTCACATTTTATCCAGTTAAAGTTATTAGATTAAGTGAAGATAAATGATTGGAGGGGGGGAATCAATCTGTAAGCAGACCTCAATAAACAAGGCTGATCCTTAAGATATAGTTATACACCTACTAATTCAGAACATGCTATGGTCTGTCTGTTGTTATTTAGCATTGGACATAAGGCTCTACTAGTCCCAGGTCCCAACATGGGTAATCGTGAATATTACCAAATATTAGACATTACTGACTATACCATAGATGTTTATTACAAGATTTAGTAATTCATGGACAATAACTTTCTTATTTATTATACCGTATTTGCTCGAATATAAGACAAGGTTTTTCTCAGAGCAAATGCTCTGAAAAAGACCCCTGGTCTTATATTCAAGGTCGATTTATAATCTGACCTAAAATCGAGGTCAGATTATAAGACTGGGATCCAGGTCCCCCACAGAGCTGCAGGGGACCTGGATCCCCCTCGCTAAGAGCAGGTGGATGGAATACATTCGGTTTATAGACTTTTCGGTTTATGGAATACATGTAATGCTATTGGCTTTCTATAAACCGATATAGAGTCCCCATTCATAAGAAATTCTTATGAATGGGGACTCTATTTCGGTTTATAGAAAGCCAATAGCATTACATACAATGTAATCGCCGAACCCCGAACTCCAACACGAACATACAGTGGAATGTCCGTGTTCGGGTCCGGGGTCCAAAAACCGTAATGTTCAGTACAAACCCGAACAGTGCGGTTCGGGTTCGCTCAACATTAATTACTAATTTTCCAACTCATGCTCTTTAACTACCCCATTTTATGCAGGGAAATGTTAGGAAATATGCCAACTGCGGCCCTCCCAATGTTTTCGGTCCTTATATACAATGTTCATTGCAGCCTAAGAGGCTGCCTCACATATATAAGAATCATAGTTCAGTTTGAGAGCTACAGTGGGATGCCAAGATAATAAAGTAATAGGTTTGTAATGACTACCCAGCACATAAACAAACTAGACTGTCCTGACACCACTACCAAACACATAAAAATAAATAAAAATTATGCATTTCTTATTTTGTGGAGACCTCAAAAATGAAAAGATTTTATTTAAATTGTTATATTAATAAAATCAAACTTCTCTTCATGAATTGCATATACGCTATATAAAGCCATATTACAAAGTAGTAAACAGGGTCCAATTTTGCTTTAAGTGAAGTCATTTTCTATAATCACAGTCATTTTCTTTTGGCTGACCAGATTATTAACCATGTTTCATTGCTGGAGTGTTTCAAAAACATCCGTCTTCTTAAATACTAGAGCCCAAATGGCATATAATGACCCTAGAAATGCATGAAAAGTATAACAAACTATACTCGCCTATTAATGCATTTCAGAAATACAGTTTTCTATATCATTTCATTTGGAGGGTTCAAAGAGACTAAACATGAATATAACATTTTAGAAATAAAAAGGCATGTTTTGTTTTGCTGTTTTACATAAAATATATATTAAGTGACAATTTTACATTACTGCAAAGCCAGCATCATCTATGTAGAACACTGAGCAATGGACAGACAATTCCACTGATTTCCATGGTAACTGCTCCACTTTAGAACTTTGCCCCAGGATTGCTCCTTATAAATGACCCTCATTGTAGCTACTACTGTGCAAATTTTTGCAAAAATAAGGGAGGTAAATAAATCAAGATTTTTTTCCATGTGAATGAATATTAACTGTCCTTTCATACTGGCTGTGTAAGAGACTGTACAGTTTTACCCTGAATTCATTTGCTGTATTATGATTTTGTAGAGTGGCCATTAATTATACAGCAGCAGAACAGAAAGGATAATTCAAAGACAAACTGTGCTTAAAATCTGGCAGGATCTGACATCCTACAGCAGAACTGGATAAATGTTAACACTTTTGCCACTGAAGGGAATGGAAGCTAATTACTGAAGTTTGTTTCACACATGTCAACAGCCCTAAAACTAAGTAAAAAAAAAAGATCAGCACTTCTTAGTTCAGAGACATTAAAAAACTAAAAATGTGTTGCTTTTATTTTGTAAGAACAGAACCACAACCTAATTAATTTTCAACAGAATACAATTTTCCCAAGAATACTAAACAGACAAATAAACTGTAATGTCCAATTTTTTTAAATGCAGAAGCTAATGTCAAGCTTATGTCATACCCATCAACTGTCCCTTGGTTCAGGGCCACTGTCCTGCAGTCCTGATTTCAATCTCTGGTGTTTGTAGGGTTGTCACCTCTTCTACAAAAAAATAAAAGCCTTGTAAGTGCCGCCATAGACTTAACATTGGCATCAAGCCAATTTTTTACCGGCCTGCCAGTAAAATACCGGCTGGGTGGCAACCCTAGGTGTTTGGGCCTCTGGAAAATAAATAATGCATGTGCACAGAAGTGTCTGCTTGATACTCCCCCATCCCTGGGGGATGTTGCGAGGTATATTATGTTGGGGTGCTGGACATGAATTTAAATACAATAAACCCATAGTTGTTTCCGCCAGGTTAGGGGGTACATAAAAGTGTTTGAGGACCGCATCTAGTCTGTGGGCTAACACTTGGCTTAATATAGTCCAGATGTATATCCAATAAGGTTTTATAAACCTAAAATAAGGGCTTTAGACAAAGAAAATTGAAATATTTAGTATAGTTCATGTTTTGAGAACATGAGTGTTTTATAACACTTTTTAAAGGAAGAGAGTATATTTAAAAGAAGAAAAACTACCACAACTAGAGGACATAGTCTTAAATTAGAGGGGCAACGATTTAAAAGTAATATCAGGAAGTATTACTTTACTGAGAGGGTAGTGGATGTATGGAATAGCCTGCCAGCAGAAGTGGTAGAGGTAAACACAGTCAAGGATTTTAAGCATGCGTGGGATAGACACAAGGCTATCCTAGCTATAAGACCGGGAACGGGGGACTAATAAAAGTACTCAAAAAAATGTTTCTATGTTTCTACAACGCCAAAAAAAAAAAACCATGCTGACCAATATAGTTTTATTCCACATATAAAACATAACATCTGTATTATTGAGCTCATAAAATAAAAAAAATCCTTTGACTTGAAAATGACCAACCTTTTTCATGCACATTAAAGTTCTCATGCATGTTATGTCAAGGATCCAAACGATCCTGCAAGGCACCTCGAAATCTGATAACTTCACTGACTGCTGATAAACGTGAGACACTTTTGTTAAACCTTTATTATTACAATGTATGTACTCTCATATCTTGTACTTTTGTCAATGATCCCAGCATCCTTCATTTCATCTATTTCATGTATGTTTTCTTGAATATAAAATAAATAAATAAATAAAAATAATGTTTAATAATGTTTATAGTATTAATGTTAGCACTGCGGATGTTTGGGGGCTTACCCATGCTATGGTGCTCAAGCAATTATAAGACTGGCCGAGCATTGTGGTGTGTGTCGTTCCTAGGCATCTGCAGTGCTAAGGTTAGCCACCACTTGTTGTTTGTACTGTGAATGGAATAAAAATATAATGAAAAATGGAAGAAAAAAAAAGTTCTCATTCACATTTGCAGGTATTTGTCCTACGAGTAGGAAAGCTATGGTTGCCAGGTCAACCATTAATTTGCTGGGCACAAATAACTTTTACATGCTCCAATACAAAACATAGAAAACAAGTGTGTCCAGGGGTAACCGTTAACTAATCAAAAACTGGATGCGATAGGAACTACCTTGATTAATTGATTTTCCTAATTAGCCCTATAATTTATATATATGTGAAAATTAGAAGTGTCCCTCAAACAAAATGACCAAATATACATATGTAAAAACAAAACAAAAACTGTCTGCTCTTGTTACCCTAATAAAGTTGGCAACAATTGTATAAACATAATAGAAATTCGATGTTTCAGTTGCAGGAATTCTCCAAAGCATAATTAAATGCACCCGCCAAATTAGGGAACATGGGTATTTGATCGAACATATCAATTGAATTACCAGTCCTAGATAAAACAAAATTCATCACTTTCATTGATTCACCTGTGTAAAAGCAAGGACTATGTTTTCAGAACAGGCTATTGCAGAAGTAAATAAATGCAGATAGCAGACTATAAAAACATTACAAATTTCAGGGCTCAGCCAGTCAAATAACTATGAGAGATTATTCATTTCCTTCAGGTTCTGACAGAATATTTTCATTAGTTTTCTATCACTGCAAAGTCTAATACAATTAGTTGTTGCTTTTAAAAGCTGAACGTGTGATTATGTGTCATTGGATCAATGTTACAGGGCTCAAACACAGTGTCTTGTTCTAACACTTATTCATGTGTAAGTTTCTAATGAATCCAGTGCTGCACACTAATAAGGAGAGTTGGAATATAGTGCTCTGAAGAATTGCATATTGCCAGCCACTTTGTTGTTTGCATTTGATGATGTCTTCAAAACAGAGACAAGTTAGAAGGATTCAGTTAAATCAGTGTCACTTCCCCTTTTCATTTATTGAGGAGTTTTGGAAAAATCTACATTTTATTTTTAACTGTTCGTGAATAGTGTTGAGCAAACCCGAACCGCACTGTTCGGGTTCGTACCGAACATTACGGTGTCCGCGCCACGAACCCGAACCCGGACATTTCACTGTATGTTCGAGTTGGAGTTCCAGGTTCGGCTATAAACCGAAAGTCTTTAAACCGAAAGTCATTCGGTTTATAGACTTTCGGTTTATAGAATAGCCAATAGCATTTCATGTATTCTATAAGCCAAAAGTCTATAAACCGAAAGACATTCGGTTTATAGACTTTCGGTTTATAGAATACATGTAATGCTATTGGCTATTCTATAAACCGAAAGTCTATAAACTGAACAACATTGGGTTTATAGACTTTCTTTTTATAGAATAGCAATAGCATTACATGTATTCTATAAAACGAAAGTCTATAAACCGAATGTCTTTTGGTTTATAGACTTTCAGTTTATGGAATACATGTAATGCTATTGCTATTCTATAAACTGAAATAGAGTCCCCATTCATAAGAATAGGTCAATTGACCTATTCTTATGAATGGGGACTCTATTTTGGTTTATAGAATAGCAATAGCATTACATGTATTACATCTGAGAGTCAAATAGAACCGTCAAATACTGTGCTTAAAGCGCACTTTGAAAAATTCTAATAGTTTTGGGTGCTAAATAGTACATTTGCGTCTTGCGGTGCACTTCATATCTGAGAGTCAAATAGAACCGTCAAATACTGTGCTTACAGTGCACTTTGAAAAATTATAATAGTTTTGGGTGGTAAATAGTACATTTGCGTCTTGCAGTGCACTTCATATATGATAGTCAAATAGAACAGTCCAATACTGTGCTTACAGCGCACTTTGAAAAATTCTAATTGTTTTGGGTGCTAAATAGTACATTTGCATCTTGCGATGCACTTCATATCTGAGAGTCAAATAGATTAGTCCAATACTGTGCTTACAGCACACTTTGAAAAATTCTGGATACATCCTCCTCCTCCAGCGCCGCTTCCACCTACACCGCCACGGTCACCGCCTCCTCAACCTATGGGTCACGTAGTATAAACTGAAAGAGAATACCCTGGACTCCAACCCTCTCTCAAATGGATAATTCTGTTGAACCTCCTGGCAGCCATGCTTTAGATTTAGATTTATGTTCTTCCAAAGCTAAAATCAAAGATTCCATCTAGTGCTATTTTATGGCTCAGCTGTATTTTTTATTTGTATGTATTTTATGTTATTTTAAGTTATTTCTCTATCCACATTTGCTTGCAGGGCACTTGTCCTACTCTTACCAACATTTTACTTCTATTTTGCTGCCCTCTAGCTCTTTCCATTACTTTTTTTAGAGGCATTTTAGTGGCCAAAAGTTTGTGTCCCTATTGACTTCAATGGGGTTCGGGTTCAGGGTCAAGTTCAGGGTCAAGTTCGAGCACGGACCCGGACTTTTTTCCGAAGTTCGGTCGAACCTCTCGAACCCAAACATCCAGGTGTCCGCTCAACTCTATTCGTGAACATATGTTTAAAGCAGTTCTTTATTTACATTGATTGCAGGCTGTGTTAACTGGCTGCAGTAGCTTGTTATTGGACTAACCTTGGCATTTCTAGTGGGCAAGCTGTAGGATTGGGTACTTTCTTCATCATATAATAGCCTTTTTTGCATCATTATCATTTCTGTCAAACATTTCCTCACCTTGATCAAGGTGTTGGCAGTTTGTGGCACCCCTTAATCTATCATGCCAGACACAGCATGTGTATTTTCTCATTGTTTAATTACTGTTGTCTCTTTGCATTCCCACTAGTTTGTATATCACAGACTATATCAATGTGAACTATAATTAGTTTTACATTTTAAAAAAAGTGCATTACATGTTTATTAGAAGCATGTCCAACATACAGAAAATAAGCTAGGTGGAACTGCCCTTTTGATGGAGCAATGAAACGCACATATTATTTTGCTCTCTGTTAATGGACAATTGGTATTAAATAAACTAACTTGCTAATGAACTAGAGAATCCAACGAGTATGGTCAATTGCAGATAAGATATAAAGTGGGCTTGTTGCTGTAACTTGCCACGGGGACATTAAAGCTTAGAAATGTGAGTAAGGTGAGAAGCAAATTGCACTTGAATTCTAGCTGCAATGTTACAACAAGCAATTAATTAAAACCATTCCCAGCCTTAGGATCAAACTGAGATGTCTTATAAATCCTTCCTATACTGAGTGTCTATATTCCACTCACTATATCTTCAGCCTACACTAAAAAAAATAGCTGCATTCCAAAGTCAAAACAGGCTTCAGGCAATTCCACATCAGTATGGATTCAGTCTCTTTAATTTGCATATGAGTTTGATTATCATTAAAGTGGTGCATTAATCTAATATACTCTGTACATGCATGCAAAGGAAGTAAGCATATGCACCATTCCACCAAAGTGTCCCTGTTTAGGTGGGAACGTCTCTATTTTTGCCCAAATCCCACTTATCTCTTATGGTATCCCTATTTTCTATGAGCTCAGAATTGTAGATGTGTAAAAAAACATGATGACGCAAGCGCGATTACCCCATGTTTTGTTCCTGGTCACCGAATCCAATGGCAGAGACCCGATCAGGGTCTTAATAGTCCTGTCGGTCCCCTGTCACATGTGAAGTCACAGAGCCGTGCCCGAACCTGGAAGTTCGCAATTTAGTGAAATGTAGCCCGTGCTCGCTTTGAGCATCGGCTACATTTTTCCTGTCAGACTGAGGCCACTCAAAGTGGCCCGATCTGACTGGTAGGATCCCGCTGCTAATCCCTGCAGCAGGATACGCGATGAGCTGTTTTAAACGCTGGACATTCTATGCCGTCCTTGCGTCTTTTGGGACTTGTAAAATTAGGACGACATAGAACGTCCTAGTGTCTGAAAGGGGTTAAGGGCTTACCAAATGGCATAAATAGCTCTCAATTGGCCTTAAAGTCACTAAAAAATGCCCCACGCATAGTCACACATTCAGTCACTGCTTCCAAAAACAAAAGTGTCCTTATTTGACATTCTGAAATGTTGGGAAGTATTTATGTGTGCACAAACCCATTTTGTCTCTTAATTTTATAGTTTCTATAGATGTTCATTAGAATATGATTAGTTCTATTATTTTATCCCACAATGAGTGATCACTATCCATGTTGTGAAGGAAAAATAAGTCAAAATTTAATTTAATAACATTGTAACGGAATGGCTACCCAGGCTTGGTAGCACCTCATCCCGTTGTAGGCAATCACCTCCTTAGCCCCGCGATTATAGCTCAGCATCCACCCAGCAAGTCTTTCTGGAACCTTGCTCTTTGTACCCAAATAGCAGACAGGACCACTAGCAGTTAGGTACAGCAAGAATGAACAACAACTTTATTGGAACAGAAAACAGAGTCTTATATACAGACAGAATAAATTTAACATAACTCACATATTAACATACAACACATCAGAAACCAAACAGCAACCAGCATTGCTACAGATATAGAAAAACACATCATAATCAGTTTAACAGTAAATTCAATGAACACAGAACAATGTATGTTGGAGTAAACTATCAATCATTGTCACTTACTCCTCTGCGACATATCGTAATCCTTCGGAGTGGTCTCTTCACAGAATTATGCATTACACATAAACCAATCTACTAACAAAATCTGACTTAATAACCATATTAAAGTATACAGTTATATCACATATGCCAGGGTGAGTTACGATTACAGAGGGCACAATCTGGGTGCATGAGTAAAGTAAACTTACCCACTGTACCCAAATCCCCCAGCGCCCATAATCTATAGGGAGGTGTTTGGCCCTCAGGCCCTTCCAAGAACCCCAGTTCATATACTACACCCTATTTTCTTTTGTGCATAATTTTTGCCTTCATACTATTTTGTGGTAACCTATTTATTCAGTGTACCTTTTTATATTAGCACATAGTGGTGCTTTATGTGATTTGGCGGCCAACTAGAGGAGGGGTTCATCCCGTTTTCTGTGTCTGTTTACAGTAGGTAATGTTCATGGTCATCATTTGCTGGGCTGCCCTTTTTGAAGGGAAATATTTTGTTGATATTTGTCTTCTGATTTCTTGCTCCTACATTGAAAAATGTTGTTCCTTTTTTGGAGTGGGCTGTTAAGAAGGTGTATGGGAGCCATTTTCTGGTTCATTATTTGAATCATTTCTTGTGCATGGGAAGGGCAGCTGGAAATTTTTAGTAATCAGTCAATTTCCTGAAAGAATTGGAGTTCTTCAAGGATGCATCAGAAAGTTTTGGAGCTAATTTTTATAGCCGGAATCTTGGGTGGCGAGTCCGCTCCTTCACAATTTTATTTTTTTGGAGTTATTCTCGCTACTGATGGACTTGTCGTTAAGGGGCCTTTATTTGCATGACCAGTAGGTGCTTTTTTTGATGGACAACATATCTGTCATTCCCACTGTTAACCTCTTAGTGATACGATTGTTTCAAAATTTGTACACCCTTCGTGACTATTGCTTTTATGTTGACAGGTGTAAGGATGACTTGAATTGGTGTAATTGTTTTAATTATTTAATTGTTCTTCCATACATATTAACATTGTGGAGTACTAGTCATCGTGCCCACGAATCGATGATATTACAGTCATATCTCACTGGAAAAGGAAGATTGGAAACAATATGAAGCAGCATGTTGGCTGAAAAACATGGCAATGTCACAGCCAAAGCAAGCTGTTGAATCTGCATCCTGTTTTTCCTCCAAATGTGTTTATCATCTAGTTTATTTAAAATTAGAAGAAAAGAAGGTTTGATTCATGTAAAATGCTCCCGAATAGGCAGTCAGCAGATGGAATGAAGGAATTCAGAAACAACTTGATAAGTGTTTGTTTGTTTTCATCTTGGAACAACATGGCACTCTTAAGAAGGATAACACAAGCAAGGTATACAATCATATTTGTAATTCAAATTATAGAAAGTCATAAGAATGAACAACAGATAGTTCGAAATGTGATCTAATCAACCACAAATTCCATTGATTTCCATGGTGACTGGACGACTTTTAGAACTTTGCTCGACAACTGACCTTGCCATTACGTCAAAAATGTTAAGCCACTTTATTTTATATTGATATACATTACAGTAATGAAATTAATAATTTAAATGGACTTAATAATCTATAAATGGACTATAATCTATAAAAAAAAAAAATGATTAAAACAATTTAGGCCACCATAACTTTTGGGGCAGAGGTTGGAATGTATGTTATGGGAATAAAATAAAAATCACTATTCCTAAAAGCAAGAACATATTTTGGCCTTATAATCATAACATAGCAAAACTATTTCTTCCAGCCTACAGTTTATTTTGGGAACTCCTGACATGCAAAGACATTAAAAGCCTTCTCCTTTTTTTTTTTGCGCTAAGGATCATTCTTCAACTGAGGGGTTACTGTTTCGGAAAATAAATAATTGACAGTGTTTCCTAGCGATGCCAACCAGATAATGATAAATATAGAATATGCATTTCTTCTTCACTAAGTAGTCACTAATGAGGTGGTGAACAGGAGTAGATTCTACTTCTTCCAGATAATTACTGAAAAAGGAGATTGCTTGCCCATTAAAGTGGAATGTACGTTGCAGGTTGTCTGCTCCATAAGCTAATGTATTACTATTAATATTCTGACAGTAAAATCCCCATAGAATTATTGTCCCTGAATCCTTCAACTAAAGACATATTAGAAAGTACTGTACGGGACAAGATATCTATCAATCAAATGCTGCCACTGCACTGCATAAAATGTGATTATAAACAAGCCTATTAAGGCCCTGTGAAGATGAATAATTACAGTCCGACAAGGCTTTGGAAACTGATATAACAGGGTCTTCACAGCAATGTGCTGTCTTTTGCCTGCTATCTCTCGCACTTCATGGTCTGTTTTATTAATATTTGTGTATTCCATTAGCTGGGATAGAGTAAAGCTATAATAATGAGAGGTGCCTCTCAATAGGTATTAATGGTAATTTAATGCAGTTGCTATACAAGGTGACATGACATTGCCTTCTATTTTGGTTTTATTTGTAAAATAGTAAAATATTTACATATATATTACTAAATTACTAAAGAGATGTTCTGCTATGGTAATGAACTCTGCATTCCGAGTTATTTAGCATTTGCAAGAAGGCACAAATCGGGAAAAAGTTTTTTTTTTTGTGATTCTTCTACAAGCTACTCTCTGAGGAGTTTCCTGAAAATATCAGGTGCCACCTAATGGATTGAATAAATTAATAAGAAGTATCGGTCCACTTTAACGCCTTAATGACAGGACTGTTTTGGCTATGGTGCACCATTCAAAACAAGGGATGTTTTAACATGTCTGCGATGTTTGTTTTTAGCTGTAATTTTCCTCTCTCTCATTTATTGTAACCAGACAAATTGTATATATTTTTTTTCACGATAACAATGGCTTTCTGTAGAGACATTATTTTGATGATATCATATAATTTATTATAAAAAAAAAAAAGTTTACACGTTGTGACAAAAGTACTCCTTTCCCTTGGTACCTTGTCCTGGGATTTGGGGGTTACACACAGTCTTTTCAGGATTCAGAGATACTTCACACGCTGGATGAGGTAAAAAGACTTGCTTTCTTTTATTGTGATTCCAAGATGCACAGTAAGGTATAACAGGTTGTTATAGCAAAATCCTTGCTCTTCTGAGCACTAACTAAACAAAAAATACTAAGCTAGCTGGGTTGGATGGCTTGTCCATTTCCCAACATAACCATAAATCACAACCTTACTTCAATGTTTTCAGCTCCCTGCTTCCACTCACAGAAATCAAACACAGTCTCTCCCCTCCTCAGGCAGGGGAGTATTTTACAGCACCTGTAATCAACAAGCCTTTTCAGGTGAGGTAAATTAGGATTGGAACACTGGGCTTCTCACCTGTAGGTTCAAAGCAACATATGAAATGTGAAGTGGAGCACTGGCCCACCATACTCTCCAAGTGCTCCCCCCCACGGCCCACACATACACATACATAAAGTGCTATATTAAGTGTAACATAACACATTTCCCTGGGGCTAATTACACAAAGTAGGAGCTGTGCAAAATCTGGGTAGAAATATAGACTCCTTCTAGCACAATTCCTTGCTGTCGGTCACAACGTCTACAAAATGCTAATGAAAAAGTCTGTTAAATAGATTCTAATAATTTTCCTGAGTTTGGGAATACCTCATTTTTGAAAGTGTTTTACCTTTTCTTTTTACAATAAATAGGGCATTAGGGGCACATTGTTTTTTTTTTTCTAGTAGCTCTAGCCCTAACCCTAACCTTATCTGTAGCCCTAATCTTTTTTTTTTAAGTGTTTTTTTATATGTATCAAAAAATCTGGTGGGTGGGGAGTAGTTGTGGGCCAGGGGCAGGCTGCCCATATTGTAATTGTTATCTCCCTGCCCCCCCCCCCCCCCCCGATGATTGCCGTGGGGGCAGGGTGAGACTAAAGCTGTCAAAGCCAGGTACTGGCTAAACACATCCAGCCATTGTGATTGGCCATTTCCGCAGACATGGCTGGATTGCCTCGGTTCTGAGGCACTCAGCCACATCTGTTACAGGCTGATCACTGTATGCCACCAATAGTTAACATAGTTTCAAAAGTTAATACTGGAATACAAACTATGTAGTTTAATATCCATAAGGTCTTTATTGAAGAATTCACTAAGTTCCAAACTCCCAGGTGTTCTCTACTGGTCCATTCAAATAAACCTTAAGCACCAGAAGAACACAGCTGTGCAGCCAACAACTGTATCTATCTGCTACTCATCAATTCATTTAACACTGCGGTCTCAAGCGTTATTTATGGTCCTCAAGCGCCAACTGCAATGGAAAAGTGTGTCTGCTTTGCAAAAACGTTTCTGCACCAGAACTCATTAAATGTGCTTTATGGTTTATTTAAATATATAAATGTCATGTCTTTAATGTATGAAATATAAACATAAAATTGTTAGTTCACCTGCGTTCAAGCAAAGATTTCAACGCTGATATATTAGTGAAAAGGTACCTGTTGGTAAAGGTAACCGAATAACCCAACTTTAAAATTATTTCCATTATGAAGAAATACTTTTCCCTCAACTTAATGCATATATGTATATAGTCAGCAGCATTATAGGAGGCCAGTATATTTTTTGGTCATATTGATACTCGCACCTCCGTTAGCACAGAAACAGACAATGTACCTGAGCATCAACTTCATCATCATCATCAAATTCAAGGGATAAGCCAAATGGCAAATGATTTAGCTAAACTAGAAAAATGGTCAGAGCAGTGGCAACTGACATTTAATGTGGACAAGTGCAAGATTATGCACCTTGGGCATAAAAACCCAAAAGCAGAATATAGACTATTTGGTACAGTCCTAACCTCAACATCTGAGGAAAGGGATTTAGGAGTAATAATTTCAGAGGACTTGAAGGTAGGTAGGCAATGCAATAGAGCAGCAGGAAATGCTAGCAGAATGTTTGGTTGCATAGGAGAGCTATTAGCAGTAGGAAGAGGGAAGTGCTCATGCCATTGTACAGAGCACTGGTGAGACCTCACTTGGAGTATTGTACGCAGTACTGGAGACCGTATATCCAGAAGGATATTGATACTTTGGAGAGAGTTCAGAGAAGGGCTACTAAACTGGTTCATGGGTTGAAGGATAAAACTTACCAGGAAAGGTTAAAGCATCTTAACATGTATAGCTTGGAGGAAAGACGTAACAGGGGGGATATGATAGAAACATTTAAATACATAAAGGGAATCAACACAGTAAAGGAAGAGAGTATATTTAAAAGAAGAAAAACTACCACAACTAGAGGACATAGTCTTAAATTAGAGGGGCAACGATTTAAAAGTAATATCAGGAAGTATTACTTTACTGAGAGGGTAGTGGATGTATGGAATAGCCTGCCAGCAGAAGTGGTAGAGGTAAACACAGTCAAGGATTTTAAGCATGCGTGGGATAGACACAAGGCTATCCTAGCTATAAGACCGGGAACGGGGGACTAATAAAAGTACTCAAAAAAAATTGGGCAGACTAGATTGGCCGAATGGTTCTTATCTGCCGACACATTCTATGTTTCTATGTTTCTATGTTTCTAAGTGTTTAATTCCACATTGTCTTTCGCTGTGTTGGTAAAATACAAGGTGAGTTCTAAATTCAAAATAATAGGATTAAATGTGTCTTCGTTTTTTTGTTGTCAGAGGAAAGGTTTCAAATGCACTGCTGCTCTCAGCAGAATGCAACAAAAACAATTTCAAACACTTTTCTGTACCCTAATATTATCCAGTCAATTACCTTTTCTTCCTCTTACACTAAACTCCAGAAATGTAGGAAACTGGATTCTATGTCAATTAAATTTAATTTACTATATATTTTTGGTTGGTTTGTTATTTTAACTAAAAAGTACAGCTAAGACAATTAGTGCACATTAAGATATCATGTATGTGATACACTGCTAGGCAGTTTAGTTTTTAAGATGGTCTAAGCATTAATACAGGGAAATACCATTACATCGCTATGAGTTATTATCCAGTTATAACAAGGTGCTACGCTGGAAACTGGATCTAACCTTCACTTAGTGAGATCTCAGGACTGCTAGTATTATTCAATTATCCCTGTTAAAGGAAAAATTGAAAATTGTGCTACAAGTTAATTTTATGTACTCCAACATCTTGCCGGCTCCTTGCCCCAGGATCATAAGGGGAAGTCAGGAGATATATTTTTTATTCGGAAGGGTCAGAGGCCTTTTCAGCAACCCCAGGTCATAAGGAGAGGCATTTGGGCTGTCCCCGACCACAATATTTGTCAGGGGGAAGGTGGAGCTGGGCCTGGGGCAAGAGAGACGCAGTTTTATCCTTTATTCCATTGATTTTATGGTAAGTAATGCAAACTGGAGTTTTCTGTTACCATTAACCGTACCAGCATAACGCAAGTTTTGGGACTGTTTTCATTGAATCACATGCTAAAAAAATTCTGCTTTTCTCCAAATAAAATATTAATTTTTTTCAATTCAAATGTACTAAAAAAAATCATATAAAACACTTTAACAGGTCATATTGAATATAGCCCATTATATTGAAAAACAAATTAATTATACAGGGAGAAGATTTAGTCAAGCGAAACCACTAACCACACAAATCTGAACCATTTGTATTCAGTCAAACATTTCACTAAAACTGCCCATGAGTAATTTCATATTAGAACTTCAGTATAGCTTGACGTGTATCATATTTTGCAGCTTCCCAAATGTTATAATGTCATTTGTTTGGGGGGGATTTGGTGAGTAAAATAATAGTTGAAGGTGGTGCAGTAGACATTAATTATCTAAATTTCAGTAAAGCTATTGACACTTACCAGGAAAGGTTACAGAAGCTGCTGCTTCTGTTCCTGATCCTCTGCTTAAAGCTTATTTGAATTGTGACCCTGTCCAGGAAACGGGAAACTGAACCTGGGCGGCTCAACCAGCCTGGCGGATGTTTTTTTCAGCATCTCTTGAGACCCTCTGGCTACAGCAAAATTTCTTCAGGTAAGTTGCTCCCTTAAAGTCACTCCTGATACCCTTTTCAGATCCCACCCTCTCTCAGATGTTCCTGTTTAGCTACATTTCTCAGACCTCACCCACTCTCGGATGTTACTGTTTAGCTACCCTCCTCAGGCCTCACCCTTACGTCAGGCCTTGCCCTTACCTCAGGCCTCACCCCTTGTTTTACTCTCTCTACCCCTACCTCTGCTTGGTCTAAAGTCCTTCTATAGCTATTTGTTCATACTGCAGTTCCTATTCAAACCATTTTCCTATTCTGCAGTTGTTTGCTAAAGTTCCCTTTTGTCTCTTCTTCAGTCCTTATTCCAATGCCTAGCTCTTCTTTATCTGTTATCCACCCTCACAATTAATAACATGCAACCAGACACCTCCACTATCCCTGCACTGAAACTCCTACCTGACCTGGTAAAAGCCATCAATATGGGAAAAGAGGAGAGCATATTTAAAAGAAGAAAAGCTACCTCAACAAGAGGACACAGTCTTAAATAAGAGGTGCCCAGTTTTAAAAGTAATATTAGGAAGTATTACTTTACTAAGAGTATAGTGGATGTATGGAATAGTTAATTAATACATTGACAGAGTTTAAGCATGAATTAAACAGGCATATGGGTCTTATGAAAGTATTCAGATTTTTTTGGCCAGAAACTGTGCATACTAGATGGGCTGAATTGTTCTTATCTGCTGACACATTCTGTGTTTCTATGTATTGTTCCCAAATCAATCATTTACATAATGTACTATTCAATGCTAGAAACTGTGATTCTATAACGGTACATTAAAGAGCATTACTGCTCCTTGAGAAATTCTGATTACTTTTTGTATTTACTGAAAAAGTCTGTGCGTCATTTAAATAGTGTTTTTTTATATATACTTCTGACATATAGAAGAAATGATGAATGAGGCCGTCTCAGGGGTCTACAATTCCATTACAAGCTAATTTGACCATGTCATTGTCTAAGCAATGAAAAATAGACAGATTATAGACATGTGTATGATGTGGAGATCAATCTAGAAATAGCAACATCATTTACCTTTGCACCAATGATGCAATGTCAACCATACATTTGAAAAGAATAATAAGGGATGTGTGGTTAATCTAGCATGGGCTAAAAGGTTTTGCTATGGTTGGATTATTCAATAGAATGCATGACCATGTTGGTTGCAAATGATGACAGAGTAGACAATGATTTTTTTCCATTTGTATGACTTATTATTCCCAATCCCCAAATCAGAAATGTGAAGAAAAAAACTAAGTCAAAATATTCTTCTTCATTTTTGGTGCGAGTGGGGAAAGTAGGGAGAAAAATGGCTTATAAAGCACTCTATCATGATTGCAATACAAAAAATATAGTAGTCTATCTTGTGAAATACATTACCATGGCAGAGCATACAAAACATAGAAAGGGTTTCTGACCACCATCGCAAGGGTACTTAGTCTGAGACCTAGTGGTATATAAGTATATAATAATTTAAACTTGTCATGTTCACATAGATTTTAATCAAAATATAATTACTCACCTGACTATAATTAATACGAATGTAAAACATATTTACATTATTTAGTATTTAATGATAATTATCCCACCTTGCAGAGTGGAAACACAATTAGACTAAACAGCCAACATTTGCTGCTTGCATGAGATTTTCAATTAAGTAATATCATAAAATGTGAATACTATACGAGATAACTTACCTGAGCAGTACTGTACAAATAACCCTCTAATATAGTTGCATTCTGCAACAATTATTTTGTTAGTATATGATATTGATTAAATACATATGCACCAGCATAAGGGTACCTAGGTAGCCGCCTTATGGCGCTGCAGGAGAGGGGGGCGCCAGCGGGGAGAGCGTTACAGTTAAAAAAAAATGTTTGCTGGTAGAGGCACTGGCTGGGGAGATCAGAAGATCTCCCCTCACCAGCCCTCTACACAGTCGGAATGGAGGATACTGGGAGGAGACGGACCGCACCAGGTGAGAGGTGAAGGTCCGACCACATGAAGCAGAGCAGCGTCTGCTACATGAGGGAGCCGCGGGCAGCCTAAGCTCCATGTGTAAAACACACACAGAGCTCAGTGTGTGGGGAGCACAAACAGCACTTTTTTACACACAGAGTTTTACACACAGAGCTTATGCTGCCCGCAGCTTCCTCGTTAAGCAGATGCTGCTCTGCTTCCCGGGGTGGGAACACGGTAACCTCTAACACGGTGCGGTCCGCCCCCTCCCAGGATAAGTCAATTAAGAATGGGAAGGGGAGAAAAAAGAGGAGGGGGAGAGAACAGAGATGGGGTATTAGAGGGAGAGAACAGAGATGGGGTAGGAGGGGGAGAGCACAGAGATGGGGTAGGAGGGGAAGAGATGTGGGAGAAAACAGAGTATGAGCCGGTGAGAACTGAGATGGGGAGGAGAGGGAGAGAACAGAAGAGGGGAAAGACATATGGGGAGTGAAAGAAATATGGGGAAGGAGAAATAAAAGATATAGGGAGAGGGAGGACAGATAAGGGATATGGGGGGAGGGGGAGAGTCATGGGATTGTGGTGGGGACGGAAGGGGGAGGGCACCTGAATGCACCTTCGTCTGTGTAGAAAAAAATCCTTCCACCGGCCCTGCATCTCATGAGTTGTTGTAGACTAGAACAAATTCCACTAAACAAGCCAGTTTTTTTTTATTTTTAAAGCGTATTCCTAAAAATATGTAAATTACCTTTTGTACTAAATAAAACCTCATTGGGGAAGATTTAATAGGCTTATATGTTGCTCTCGGCAAGCATTTCACAAAATAAAAGTCATTAATGATATGTATTATTGCATTGTAAATTGTAGAGTAATATAAACGTGATTATTTGCCTCAAGTGTAATTATCCAAAAATAACCACCAATAGACAATTACATATTTCCTAGCAATTTCCTTACAGTTAATAATTTATATTTAAGTGATCATTTACATCATCATCAAGTAATTTGTACTACCGTATTTGCTCGAATATAAGACGAGGTTTTTTTTCAGAGCAAATGCTCTGAAAAATCCTCCTCGTCTTACATTCGAGGTCGTCTTATAATCTGACCTCAAACTGAGGTCAGACTATAAGACAGGGCTCCAGGTCCCCAGCAGAGCTGCAGGGGACCTGGATCCCCCTCTATAACAGCAGGGGATGTCTGCACGATGAGTGCAGACTCCACTGCTTCCGCCCGGCACGACCGCCGGGGCTTCTATGATGAAGCCGGGTACTTCGGCTTTCGTCACAGAAGTCCCGGCGATCGTGCCGGGCGGCAGCAGGGGAGTCTGCGCTTGTCGCGCAGACATCCTCTGCTGCCCCGCTAGCCACCATGGAGAATCGGGTAGCTGGGGGATGTCTGCACGATACGTGCAGACATCCTCCATGCTGCCCGACACGCCAGTCTATTATGACGGACCAGCTGTCCGTCATAATAGACTGCCGTGTCGGGCAGCACCCCGGCTGCCCCCACTAGCCACCAGGGATCGAGGTAAGGGGGAGGGAGGGGGGCAGAGAGACAGGGGGAGGGACAGAGGACACAGACAGACAAGGGGAGGGGGGGATAGAGAGAGACAAAGGGAGGGGGATGGGGGGAGGACACAGACAGACAAGGGGGGGAGACACAGACAAAGGGAGGGAGGGGGACAGAGAGAAAAGGGGAGGGGGGGATAAATAGAGACAAGAGAGAAGTTTTGGGGGAAGAGAGAGACAACGTTGGGGGGGAAATAGACAGCTGGGGCAGCGGGAGAGAGGCCGCATTGGCACATAAAAGCAAATAAAAACAAGAAATGCATTTGTATAATATACATTTTTTATTAAATATTAAAAAGCAATTTACATATATACAAGTTAAACTTTTTTTCCTATAGGGTAGTCTTATAATCAGGCTTTTAGTTTTTTTCCTAAAGGAATGTACAAATTTGGGGGGGTCGTCTTATAATCAGGGTCGTCTTATAATCGAGCAAATACGGTAATTTACATTATAATGTAGGGGGAAAATGTCTATAGAGAGGGTCTATACATATATTTTTTTTTGTAGGATGGATCACAGGTTTAACAGTTCACATAGATTTGCTATATGTTGATAAAAAAAATACACTGTGAAACACTCAAAATACACATACAGATTAAGGATGAGTTGTGCACATGGCAACATCATTTAATGGATTTATCATAATCTAAAGAAACTGTATCCTTATTTTATATTACATTGTATTAAATAGAATGTGTGTTTATGGTCCAAAATCAGCATCAATTACAGAGTGTGTATTTACTATTATTTGTTTAGTTAATATTACAGCCCCATTCCAACATAAAAAGTTAGTTTATTATTGCACATTAAAGCTGAGATTTAAAAATGATTATGCATTTAATCGAGTTTCTGTTTAGTTTTAGCAATATTTGAATTATCTTTACCATGCTTTCTTCAGGGAAAACTAAAACTGCCAAATGCAGTCAGTTGGCTGCCATGGAGAAGTGCATGTGACAATGTCAGCTGCACAGCCACTTGCATTAGATGCTGCCATGCATCTCATTGGCGGTACACTGAGCATGTCGATGCCATTGCATGCATGGTGTTCCCATGATGTCCGGCAATGCGTAGAAACATAGAATGTGTCGGCAGATAAGAACCATTCAGTCCATCTAGTCTGCCCAATTTTCTAAATACTTTTATTAGTCCCCAGTTCCCTATCTTAAATCTTGGATTGCATTGTGCAGGGCCGGCCTTAAAGCTGTGCAACCTCAGGGGGCGTCATGAAAAAAAATAGTTTGTCAGTAGAGGCATTGGCTGGGGAGATCAGAAGATCTCCCCTCACCAGCTCTCTGCTCGGCAGCACTGATGGATCCGTGGGAGGACCTCACCGAGTGAGAGGTGAAGGACTTCCGATACCCTGCATTATCACTGCGTGCTGGGAGCGAGAGCAGCACTTACTTCAATCCAAGTGAAGCAGACGCCACTCAGCTTCGCAGGGTGGGGGCGGACCTTCACCTCTCAACTTGTGAGGTCTGCTTCCTCCCTGTAAGTAACAAGGGGATGGGAGGGAGAACAGAGGAGGGGGAAGAGAGAACAGAGGAGGGGGGAAGAACAGAGTAGGGGGGGAGGATAACAGAGGGGGGAGGAGAACAGAGATGGGGGAGAAGAGAACAGAGGTGGTGGCAATGATTTTTTTTTTTTTTTACTTTTTTTAAAAGTTTGATGCGGGGATGCTGGCATCACGGGTGTCACCCCCTCAAGTGCCCAGTTTTCCTATTGGTTAAAGTGGCCCTGCTTGTGCCTCTCCCACGCATGCTTAAAATTCTTGACTATATTTATCTGCATGTTTAATGCATGTGCATAATCACTCAAACCACAGATTTGACAGGGATTGGGAGGAAAAGCAGTCTGAGATACCGACAGCTACACTTCCCATGATGCCTCCTGTCTCCAACGATATGACATGTGAGCGATTAGACCAAGAGGGTTAGGGTTACAGTGAGGATTATGGTTAACTCTCGATGTTTAGGGTTAGAGTGAGGGATTGGGTTATTTGTGTATATTACAGCTAACCCTTAGATTGACCCCCACCCTAACCCCACTGGAGAAATGTACACACAAGGTCTAACACAATTAGACCTTAACCCTAATTCTTATCCTAACTGTAACCCTAACCCCCCTGGTCTATTTTCTAGTGGAATGTATAGTAAACGTATGTATTCCTAACAGTATTTGGGGACAGTGAGAGTTAGCTGGGATTGACTACAGGGTAAGTAATGGGTTTAATCATTTATATAAAACAATTGTACAAGTGAGCATTTTATTATTTTTATGAAGCTCAGTGTACTTGTAAATTAAGGCATGTTTAGGGTGGCCAACTGTATATGTTATTGGTAATTTCAATAATGTGACTCTTAATTTCAAGACAACAATAAATTGTACTGGCTGCTGATTGTTGGCTTGATTACAGATAAGTGATAATAGCTGGGGCTATGTATGATGGCATAAATATCTACATTTTAATAACAAACAATAATATTACATACCTTAATAAATATATACCAGCCTGAGGTTACTGCTGCTCCACCATAAGCTACAGCAATACAGAGTTTCCTTTTTACACAGAAACAGCTACTGTGTGTGTTAAATTAATTTTTTGAACTATTTTGTAGAATAACATTTTAAACCATGATATAAATCAAGGCACAAATATATTACAAAAGGCTATTTTATTTACAGCAGGTGCAATGTATGTTGTTGTGTAAATGTGATTAGAAGATTTCTATTTGCAGCTGCTCTCTCTTATAACTTCTTTGTCATTTACAGGTGGGAAAGCAAGATTACTTTTTATAAGTTGGTAAAAATCATAATCGCTCATCTGTACACTAAAACTTATCTCAGAGACCATCATTCCTCTTAATGCTATTTTCCAACCACATGCTAAAAAATAAAAACTCCATGAGGAATATTGGGTTATCTGACAAGTCAGATATATTGTTGCAGAATATTACATGTAAATCTCCAATGTCTTGTAAAAATACTTTCAAGGTAATATATTATCTAGATTATTGATGGATAAAACTCTGGTTCTGGAGATCATTTGACTGATAATGACTGTTGTGTGGTGGGGATGTTATGTGATTACTGGCAAACAGGACATGGACTATAAGTGGGCAATGGGAAATAATATATAACACAATGACATGAGAAACCTGTCTCCAGTCATTATGGCTTGTGTAAAAGGGTCGGTTGTGGGACAGAGTTCTAAAAGTGGTCAAGTCACCATGAAAATTAATGAAATATTCCTGTACATGTATTAGCTTGGATTTAATATTATTGTATATCAAAAAATTGCTATAATAATATATTCTAACTAATGTAATCATTTTTTGGGGCTCATAATTGTAATTAATCACCTTGATGGCATATTTAGTGGGAAGCCTACATGATTGTGTTGTTATCACTATCCTAGATGCAGTGCCATTTTCTCTTCTATACAGAAGTAATATTAGCCATACCATGCAAAGTCTCTATGCCCATTTGTGCTCTTTTGTCCCCCCCCCCCCCCTCGCGTTGGATGTGGCTGCCAAAATAAAATAAAAAATCATTGCAACTGTTTATGACATCAAGTCCTATCCAGTGACTGTATGTCCCTCCTCCGTGGGTCTTACAAAAAAAAAATAAACTAGCATATTATTGGGCAAATTGGCTGTGGCTTATTAATGGCAAAACATACTGGGATATTTATGGGCAAATTGGTTGTGGCTCATTAATGGCAAAATAATACTGGCATATTATTGAGCAAATTGGCTGTTGCTTATTTATGGAAAAAATACTGGCATATTATTGGACAAATTGGCTATGGATTATTAATGGCAAACAATTGCATTTTATTGGGCAAACTGGCTGTGGCATAATAATGGCAAAATAATACTGGCATAATATTGGGCAAAATGGCTGTTGCTTATTAATGGCAAAATAATACTAGCATATTAATGGCAAAATAATACTGACATATTATTGGGCAAAATGGCTGTGGCTTATTAATGGCAAAATAATACTAGCATATTAATGGGCAAATTGGCTATGGCTTATTAATGGCAAAAAATACTGGCATATTACTGGGCAAATTGGCTGTGACTTATTAATGGCAAAATAATACTGGCATACTAATGGTCATATTGGCTATGGCTTTTTAATAGCAAATAATACTGGCATTTTATGGGGCAAATTGGCTGTGACTTATTAATGGCAAAATAATACTGGCATATTAATGGGCAAATTGGCTGTGGTCTATTAATGGCAAAATAACATTTGCATATTAATGACAAAATAATACTGGCATATTATTGGGCAAAATGACTGTGGCTTATTAATGGCAAAATAATACTAGCATATTAATGGCAAAATAATACTGGCATATTATTGGGCAAATTGGCTGTGGCTTATTAATGGCAAAATAATACTGGCATACTAATGGTCATATTGGCTATGGCTTTTTAATAGCAAATAATACTGGCATTTTATGGGGCAAATTGGCTGTGACTTATTAATGGCAAAATAATACTGGCAAATTAATGGGCAAATTGTCTGTGGTCTATTAATGGCAAAATAACATTTGCATATTAATGACAAAATAATACTGGCATATTATTGGGGAAATTGGCTACAGCTTATTAATGGCAAAATAATATTTCAATTATTGCAAAGCCTAGCTGTAAATATTTAACTAATCATTTTAACTTATGTGTCATAATTCATTAATGGACAAAATATTAGCTATGCTATTAGGGCTACAAAATGAATAGGGGGATTGGAGGAGAGCCTAAAAAAGTTGCATTTATATACACTAGAAAAAAGTCTCAGAGGGGATTTGATAACATTACATAAATATGTACAGGGCCAAAATAAACAGCTCTCCAGTGACCTGTTCATTAAGATAAATGTGCAAAGGGATTCTTTATGGTGAGGACAATTTTTCATGGTGTCACCCCCCTGGATTTCCTCCAATACAATGCCAAACAGATTCCTTAGTAATGCCAGTTAGATGGCCTATTAACTATGCCACACACAGGAGCCCCGTAACTATGACACACACAGGAGCCCCATAAATTATGCCAAACCAGAGCCCCATAAATTATGCCACACCAGAGCCCCAATATTTATGCCTCACCTCTGCCTAATTAATTATGCCACACACACACAGGTGCCCCATAATTATGCCACACACACAAAGGTGCCCCATAATTATGCCACACAAAAGAGTCCCTTAATTATGCCACACATGGGGCCCAATAAATATGCCACACACAAGCGCTCCATAAATATGCCACACATGGGACCATCATTAATTATGCAACACACAGGAGCCCCATGAGGTGACAACTGTACAATTCTAAAACAATACATATCTATACATACAGACATCTCTCGCTCTCTATAACAGCCAATTTGCCCAATTATATACCAGTATCATTTTTTCATTAATAAGCCACAGCCAATTTGCCCAATAATATACCAGTATTATTGTGCCATTCAGATGCCAATACCATTGTGCCATTCATATGCCAGTAATATTCTGCCATTCAAATACCAGTAATATTGTGCCATTCAGATACAAGGAATATTGTGCCATTCAAATACCAGTAATATTGTGCCATTCAAATACCAGTAATATTATACCATTCAAATACCAGTAATATTGTGCCATTCAAATGCCAGTAATATTGTGCCATTAAGAGCCCAGTAATATTGTGCCATTCAGATGCCAGTAATATTGTGCCACTCAGAGCCCAGTAATATTGTGCCACTCAGATACCAGTAATATTGTGCCATTTAGAGCCCAGTAATATTGTGCCATTCAGAGCCCAGTAATAATGTGCCATTCAGAGCCCAGTAATATTGTGCCATTCAGATACCACTAATATTGTGCCATTCAGATACCAGTAATACTGTGCCATTCAGAGCCCAGTAACATTGTGCCATTCAGAGCCCAGTAATATTGTGCCATTCAGATGCCCCAGTCAATTTGCCCATTTATGGGTACAATCATAAAAATGCAACCTATAGTTTAAATGGTGTTTTCTTGGGGTAATCTACTAATGAAAAAGATTTGCGAGTAGTTGTAGACAATAGACTTATCAGTAGTGCACATGATAAGAGTTTTTTCCCCCCGCTGAATGCAGAATTCAAAATTAATGATGTTTTTTTTTTTTTTGCCTTCTTTTGGATCAACAGCGGTAAACATGGGATAGGAAAAGGGTTGAACTTGATGGACGCAAGTCTTTTTTCAACCTAAATTACTATGTAACGCACTGCCAAAAGAGGTGGTGCTATCAAACACAATAGATACATTTCAAAATGGTCTGGCTGTTTTTTTGTTTTTTTTTAGAATAGCAGGACATAGAGGGTTATTAATAAGAGAACAAGCATTAATAATAGAGCGAATTGATCAAAGTCTATATCTGATTGCCTTTTGAAGTCAAGAAGGAATTTCCCCCCCTAAGAGGCAAAATTAGAAAAAGGGTGCCTACTGTAATTCCTGTTGTGGGCAAGAGTATCAGAAGTTATCAATGATTGTTTACATCACCCGAAGGATGTTGCTTGACTGTCTCTAAATGCAACCAACAACATTGCAGTAAAAAAAAAAAAAAAAAAAATTATATATATATATATATATATATATATATATATATATATATGTATATATATACACACATAAATATAGCCTTAGAAAGTTAGGTTGTTTTTTTTTTTTATAGTAAATTATATGGTATGATGAAAATTATGATATATACAGAAAGCCCTTCATATGCTAAAAACAATATATAATGTGTGGGTACATTATTAAATATTGATTCAGCCAGCAACCTCAAAATCAGGGCCCCATGCCAAAATGGTTGACCCTGGGTCAATCGGAAATGCCATATTGGAAGGTAGCATACGTTTCCAATATGACACTGTTGTCCTGTTGTGGTCCAGAACTTCCGAAGTGATCAGTGACTTCCATTGCTTCGTTGCTGTTGCTAGATTGCCTATAGAGGTAGTCAGCAACATTATAGTAAAAAAAATGTTAAAGTTATGGTTAGTCCTAGTGCTAGAATTAAAACATCACTGTAGGAAAAATTGGTTAAGTAAAAGCAATACTTTTCTTTCAGTTATTGGCCTATAACTTGCAAAAAACAACCCAAAAATATGCAAACATTGAGTATTTCTAATTCAAATATTAGAATCTATTTAGCACTTTTCTTTTTTTTTTACTAATGTTTGTAGATTTGTAAGACGTTTTTTCTAAAAAAAATTTCATGTAAAATGTAAAAAACTTTTTTTTTTCAGTTCTTTATCATATTTTTTTTATAGCAAATTATATGAAGACAATAATGATATCTAAAGAAGGCCCTTCTTATGCCAATAAAAACAATATAAAATATGTGTGGGTACATTAAATGAGAAAGAGGAAAATTACAGCTAGACACAAACACTGCAGAGGTGCAAAAATAGCCTTTTGCCTTAAGGGGTTAACTATTAATCTGTACTAAAAAGGAGATGTTTTATTACAGTCCTGACTACCCAATATTTGTTCTTCTCTTAAAATAGAGAATTCCATATTTTCCTATCTTTTATCACATTTTTAATGTGAAACAGATGCTAAGGATCGTTCATCTGACACAAGCTTCATATTTCGTAATTTTCCATTTTCCATATGTTACATTTTTCCATAAAAAAATCAATTTCTTTTTGGACATGGCACAATTTGATAAAGCATCTATTAAATCAGGAAAACTGCCTTCTGACAGGGTACAATGTTGTTTAACCTCCCCACTAGCTTTTATTTAAATAGTACATTACATAAAATTCGAATTACTATATTAGTATTCATTTACTAAACATATGAACACATTCAGATCTTGGAAAGACAACACTTTGTTTATTCACAAAACAGATAAGTCTGCAAAATTCAAAAATGTAGTGGAATGTTCTATCAAAAAGAAACAAAATGATACATTATAGAAATACAGCAGTGTGACTGACATAAAATAACTTTTGTAGCCATCACATTTTCTTTAGTCTATTCGTATATTTTATGGCATCAGCTTTATTCTGACATATGTCAAACCAATATCCAGCTTACTAGGTCAAGCCCCAATGAATAATTTCTACAAATTATTAAATGTGCTTTATATATCTCTTAGTATGAAAAGTTACAAATGTAATATAATAAAAACAAAAAAAAAAAAACAGTTATTTCTGCAGACTCACTGTCTGCAGAAATGGCTGGGTTTTTATTAGATTACATTAAACTCTGTCAGTCACATTTGACACTAGGCCTGCAAGTTGGACAACACATCTCTTGACTACAGAGAACAAAAAAAACATAATGAATGTTGCCACTCTCAAATTTATAACTGTTTTATCTTTCATACATCTGCAAACAGTTCCACATTTGTGGTCTGACAAGTTGACAAAAGGTTTTCCTGTACTACAACTACCATGAGCCCCTGCCATTAAAAGTGGAAAATACAGCTTTGCTACATATTTATTTTAAAACACATATGATCTCAACAGTCTACTGCATCAAAAAGTTAGAATTTGTACATGTATTCACTAACTTCATAAAGCTCATATTACATCTCCATGTAAACAGATGCAACATATACAAACTTAAATAAATTGTAAAGTCAAAAAAACTATACTAACCCTTCTTTTCGCTAAGGAATATTGTGATGAAACCCTGAATATATATATATATATATATAATTTTTAACTCAGATAAGTCATGAGCTTCTGTGCAGTAAGAATTCTTAAAAACAGATATTGCCGTAAACATATGCACTTTGATGATTTTCTCTCATCCCATAGAGTTATGGCTCTGTAACCCCATTCGCTATCAGCATTCCTAGCTGAACTAATCATGGAACCAAGAATGTTACCAAAAAGACAAAATGATTTCCCAGAACACTCTGGCCTATAGAGTGTACCCTGCACTATCCTGCAGTAAAAATGTAATGAGCATAACATGATAAACGTGCTTTCTCTTGATTCATGTTATGAGGGATATTACATGGAGGAAGGTCCATGTGTGTATCCAGTTAATTTATTTAGAAATAATGCTGCCTTTTGAGAAAAATTAAATTATAATCTCTCACAATAGAAGAGTTGTGCAAAGTTATGGTCTTTGGTGGTCATTTATAGTTTTGCCCAATGACCACTGCAGAAATTTTATAGTACATGATAGCATACATTTGCTCTTAGGATGTAATAGTTTTGACTACTATACATAAATGTATGTTCAGCATTACACACTATAGACAAGTGGGTGCCAGGTTCTCATGTGACATCTTGTGCTCAGACACAAAGCTTGAACGGGTGCAGCAAGTAGTTCTAATGTAGTAATGGTTGTAGTAATGGTTGTACCTCCCTGTTGCTAATGTGGTTCCTGTTATTAAAGTGATCAGCTCCCACAGAGCCCCAGATCTTGCTATTACAGCCGCATTAATCCAGAGGTTTAACAAGATTTTGGGAGTCACATCAGATCCCTCTTTTATAAATAAATCCCTAAGAGATTTGTAAAATGTTTTGCAGGAAAATATACATTGAAATCTGCTATATTACATCTAAATGTTTCCAGCACCTGCAGCCAATACCAAACAATTGCTATTACAAGAAAATGAGCATCCTCAGTGCCAAAGATCAGCAATTCCTTAACATTTTTTCAGTAATAGCAGATTACTTCTGATGTGAAGCACAAAACTTGTAAGTTTTGCAGGGGAGGTAAAAGAGAGGAGAAATCCAACATCTTGCATATAAATATGTTATACTCTTTTTTTAGTTTTGTGTCCAGAATTTCACATAGAAAAGTGTCACATAAATATAAACTATCAGCTAGGTATCCAACTGTAGGCCTCCAGCTATTTTGTAACTAAAACTACCATTTGCAATTATTAAAGGCTGTTGGGAGATTATGGGATTTAAAGTTTACCAGTAACTGGAGGGCCAGAGTTGCAGCTTCTTCTTACATTAAGCTCCATCAGAATGTTTGCTCTTGAATGCAATTATATACTGGCACCGTTGTAAGACATATATTATTACAGAAATGTATTATTTTGTCTTTTGGGGGGCAAGGGACAAAGAAACACACTCACATATCAACATGTATTTTTAAAAGTATATTGATACGAAAATTATGCAACAGTAAATAACTATACTACAATAACAATACAATGCAAAAAAGTATTAACAGAAATAACCATTAACACAGTTACTAAAAAGGCAATCAGATCATGCAATGCAGTTATCCTCTGTAAGTCCCAAATATTATGCTGTTTAGCACTTTACTGGCAGATTTTTATGACAAATACATAGAAGCTAGTTAGGTTATGTTACCCTTTGGTACTGCGGCTGTGTACTACCTACGTCAAGTTGGCTGCTTGGCAAACATGGCCGTCGTGCTGTTGCTCATTTGACTCTCCAAAAATTTAAAAACTCCAACTTTATCGTGTTTTTCTAACTTGCTATGTTTGACTAGTGTGAAGCACCAAAGCTGGACGCTTTCCCACTTTTTAAATGTGAGTTCCTTAAACTACACAGTTTGTGTTGCAGCACTTTATTTGTTTCACTTGTTGGATACATCAGATACCTGACACTTGAGCCTAGGTGCAAGGGGTATACAAATGCTGGCAACCTCATATTCAAGATATTCGTTTTTCTGTAACACACATTTTTCTTTATTTTTTTTCCTGTAAATCACGATTTTTACACTGTTTAGCACATTGCTGGCAAATGTTTATGTCACATGCATAGAAGCTGGTTAGGCTACTGCAGGGATGTTAACCTTGGTACAATGGAAGTGTGACTTTGTGTTTATGTGTGTGGAAGTGTGACTTTGTGTATGTGTGTGGAAGTGTGTCACAGTCAGTATGTATGTGTGTGTGTGTGTGGAAATGTGACTCAGTGTGTGGAAGTGTGACTTTGTGTGTGTATGTGTGTGGAAGTGTGACTTTGTCTGTGGAAATGTGACTCTATATGTGTATTTGAGTGTGTATGTATATAAGTGTAACTTTGTGTGGAAGTGTGACCTTGTATTTGTGTATGTGGGTATGTGTATGCACGTATGAATGTGTGTGCATTTAATGTGGGTATTTTTTTTATTATTTTTAATTACTGCGGTTTTATTGCTGGGGAATCTGTGATCCGCTCCCACAATGCACATCACAGTGATATATATATATATATATATATCCACACACACGTATGTGTGTATGTATATATACATTTTCTTTCAATGAAACATGAATGCGGCCCAAGCACAAATAGATTTACGGTGAAATGGCCCACTGCAGAAAAAACTTGGACACCGCTGCCATAGACTATAATTTAATTTCCTTGGAAATGTCTGATGGTGCCTTGCCATAGATGCCTGACTGCATCGAAATCCCATTTTTATACATGCAGCTATCAAAAACAAACATAGGCTGACTTCTTGTTTAATATAAGCGTCCAAATATTAGGAATGTAGTCACCCTACTGATCAAGAAAAATCAATCATCCTCATGTCTGTGATGTTTCCTTCATTTCTAGAAAACAGAGTTTGTCTTTTCATGCTTGGTTTTGAAATGAAAATGTGAGTACTTAACACATAACTAACTACGTATTACCCTAAGTGAAATCAATGACATGAGATCCATGTTTAAACATCTTTATGTCCAACGTTTAAGGTCCAGTGTATGCAGTATTTAATAAGACGATATCTAGTAGCTAATAAGGTAAAAGATAATAAAGGATCAGTATTGTTGGCAAGTACACAACATTAAAAACTAAATTGAGAGTACTGTAATCAGATTGGTTGGTAGCTGTACCATAAACTATTGATGAACACAACTGCAGGTCCCATATGCTCTGTTTCCCAAAGAGATGGTGCATTTAATTAAACATTGGAAATCGGAACCTTACATAGGCTGTAATTAAGTGTAGTCAGTTGTGATCATGTTTGGTACTACGTTCTTTAGTGCGATGCTCTATTTTTGTGTGGGTCGCTGCAGCTGTGACTGTTTACTGGAGCAACTTCAAACAGAAACAGAGTTTCCAAAGAATAAAATATAGACAATTTACAATAAAACCCCACAGTTATTTCTTCATACTGTTTCAAGCCAGGTCTCCTTAATAAACAGATCCTTGATTTTTGCAATATGGTGTATGTTATTTATTTTGTAGTCAACAGGGGAGTCACACAGACTCATACTGAATTCAGATGCCAAGAGACATTTACATCATTGTATTTTAATTTGCTTTCTGTGGCTTCCGCATTGTCCATTTGCTAATGTGAAGGGGGGGTGGAAGTAATCCATGGACAGCATATTGTGAGAACTACTGGGCTCAAAGGAAGTCATTACTCTAACAGCACATGTCAAGCAATTATCATGGATTTTTACTTATATTTGTCAAGAGTGATTACTGATGGCATTTTTTTCACACATGGTCAAGTATGATGGTATCACCAGGCTGAGAGTCTCTTGGTCCTGTTAGAGCCAAACAGATGTGCAAAGCATGTATGGGGCTCTTTAAGGGTTAAGACGATTGTCCTGTTTTGTCTGTTCAGAGTGAAAGCTCAGATTTATAGGTTCCTGAAGACAAGCCTCATTCACATCCCAGACATTCTTGAATTCCTTCTGTGTTAGAGTATACTACTCCCACTGGAATATAATTCCAAATATCTACTACTTTTTCAGTAATTTAATACATTATCACGTTTCCCCTTAATCGTCTGGCCTCTAACTTCCAGCCTCTAGTACACATTATCAAATACAATTGATGCAGTACATCACAGTAGTTGAAGGGTTAAACATATAAATCTTAATATATATACACACACACACACACAGCACTTGGAAGGTTAACCCATGCAGACCAATGCACTGGATGCATTGCCATGCACTGCCATTAAAGAAATGGGTAAAGTAGACAATTATTATGTTTACTATTTATTTATAACACATCAACAATCTACACATCACTTAAATAAAGACATAAGGTAAAACTAAAATAACTGAGAACTTACCATCAGCGAACCATAGGTTTCAATATGATACAATAACATTCCGGTGTTTAAAATACATACATAATAATCATGTTACATAATAAAAGTGGCAATCATGCAGAGCCCATGGCAACAAAGGGTTGCAAATCATTCATAGCTCATAACATTCTCTTATATAATTTGGGTTAGTCATGCTAGTTAATTTGCAGTTCACATAGAGGGACTATTTCCAAATCTCAGCACAACTAATTTGCAATCAAATTCTATAGCAATACGAAGCTGAAATATAATGCAAATCTGGCCAGACCATTATTTTTGCCCTTTAGGGATTATTTCAGTTCAGGTACAGTGCCAACATACTGTTGGCAGATGTGGAGCCCATAAAAAGAGATCAGAATCTAAGCCAGGCAGTTATAGGCCAGTGAGCTTGAAATCTGTAGTGGAGAAATTATTTTAAGGGTTGCTAAAGGTATATATTCAAGAATACATCTTAAATAAAAATATAATTAGTAGAAGTCAACATGGTTTTGTGAAAGATAGGTCTTGTCAAACAAACTTAATAACATTCTATGAAGAAAGGTGTAAAAATATAGATCTAGTTGTGGAAGTAGATATGATCTATTTAGACTTCCACACAACAGGTTACTCTACAAATTTACAGAAATAAGCTTACGGGCAAATGTTTGTATTTGGATTGAAAATATTTAGATAGAATGAAAAGAGATGTGTAAATGCCTAATTCTCAAACTGGAACAAGGTATTAAGGAGTGTACCTCACCGGTCTTCTTTTTAATTTGTTTATTATGATATCCCAAGATGCATTGAGAGCCATGTCTCAGTGTTTGGTGATGACACATTATGCGTTATTGGTAAGTAATAAAAATGCAACATATCATTTAAATGGTATCTTCATGGGAAAAACTGCTAATGAGAAGGAATTGATACTTGTAAACAACAGACTTAGCAACAGTGCACAATGCCGTTCAGCAGCTGCAAAGGCCAAGAAGGATATTAGCATGTATAAAATGGGGTACTGATTCATTGTGCCTATTTACAAGTCAATGGTAAGACCTCGCATTGAAAATACGGTGCAATTCTGGGAGCCGGTTCTTAAAAATTACATTAACCCTTTAAGGACCAGGGATTTTCCTGGGCCGAGGACCAGAGCGTTTTTCAATTTTTAATACGCGGTTTTTGAAACATAAATTTCCTCTCTCTCATTTAACGTACCCATACAAGTTATATGTTGTTTTTTAGAGGACAGTTAGAGCTTTCTTTTGATACCCTATACATAAAAATGATTTACATTTTAGTATTAAAAAATACATATAAAAGAGGAAATTTTTGAGGAAAAAAAAGGTTTTCCCCATTATTTTCCCAATAATAAGCTACATAACTAGTGCAACACTAACCCACTTATCCCCCCTAATTAACTAACTAATAAAAAAGAAAAATATTGGTTCCCAAACCCCCATAACAAAAAAGACAGAAAAAAACTCTGAAGAGTGCGATGTCAGATCAGTAAAAATCATGCAACAGGCATGCAGGGGTTAAATTTTATTAAATAAATATATTAAAATTACCTTTATTTATTCAAAAAAAACTTTATAAATTGTAAAAATAAAAAAATCTGTTAAAAAAAAAACTAAATGAGGGCCATAAAGTGGAAGGAAACTGATCACAGTTAAAAACTGTGATCAGCAATGAAAGGGTTAATTTTTTTAAAAAAATTTTTTACCTATGTGTATGTAATTAATTTATTTTTACTTACAGGTCACTCTCTGTGTATCACTATAAGAATGTGAAGCACAGGGAGTGAATTAGAGGCAAAGTCAGTGTGTGAACACACTGACTTTGCCATCTAATTTGCATGTTATCGCGGTGATGACTAAATCACCGCGATCACATGCCCGGAAACTGACCGATCGGGTCCAGGAGCTTTGCCTCGGGTGCGAGGCTTAGTCCTGGACCCGTTGCAGACTAGCTGGTGGTGCCCACGGAGCGCACCGCCGGCTAGACTGCATGACGAGTTAACTCGTCATAAGGTCGCTAACGCTGCGGCTCTTATGACGAGTTAACTCGTCATAAGGTCGGGAAGGGGTTAAGGAACTATAAAAAATGCAAAATTACTAAGGGTATTGGAAGATCTTAGTTATGAAGAGAGACTAAAAGAGGGGATATTATAGCATTTTATATTCTTAGAGGGGATATTATAACATTATATAAATATGTACATGGCCAATATAAAGAGCTCTCTAGTGACAACTTTATTAGCAGAAATGTACAAAGAACGACAGGTCATCACTGAGACTTGAAAGGCAAAAATTTCATACAGAATAAAAGAATGTATTATTTACGTCAAGGTCAATAAAGGTATGGAATTCAATCCCAAGAGATGTGGTGCTATCAACTATATTAGATGCCTTCAAAAATGTTTTTTTTTTATTTATTTTTTTAGAAAAACAGATACAAGGCTATAAATAATAGCATAAACATTAATATTTTAGAGCTTCTTGATCCAAGGATGACAGAATAGCTTTCTTTTTGATCAAAAACAGGAAGGTTAGGTAGAAGGGTTGAACTTGATGGACTAAATTTAAATTATTATATTAACATGTTAATCTAAATCACTTCCAATGGATTCTCTCATTGGGGACAGATTTAGCCATAATCTGGTTTAAATCTTCGATTATTCCACTAAAGTAAAGTTTTGAGAAGTGCAGTAAATGCAGTTGCACACAGGTCTTGGAACAAAGAACTATAAACATTTCACCAATGCAATGCGTGATTCAGTCTAAGCTCTCTATAGTTAATGTTTAATCTCATCATAGCATTAAGATAACATACTATAGAGATAATCAGATTTTGATAGCACGGCAAAAACATTCAACTACATTCATAATTACTTAATCATATCAGATAAACTTTATGTTTTAAAAACACATGACGTGCGTCCGACAGTACTACGTAATAGTCTCAGTTTATTTTAAGTTAGCAGGTAGTTTTGAAGTGTTATATAATATGAATATTTTTAAACACAGCATGAAAATGTCACCTTTCAAGAATTTAATAAAATATTTAGTAGATTAAACAGCTAATTAATCAACTTATTTAACACTTTTCAGTATAAGAGAAGTGATGGATACTAAAATGGGTAATATTTAATACAGTAATTATCATTTATACAGATTCTACCAAGTTACATTGTGCAGAGAGACCTCAAAGCAATGCTGCCTACAACTAAGTAGAAACTAAGCATGATGGGATTTTACACAAGTATACAGCCTCAGTTTCAAGCTGTATTCTCCTGTCCAAGCTCACATATCTACATCTTTTTAAATGAAGACTCAATAACGCTGGTGCTCAATATTACATAGTCACTGTAATTAATATTTTATTCAGCTTTATAATGATATATTCCTCCCATTACCCTGCTCCTGAGTACTTGTCTTATTCACAAGTCTTAAGCTGATTAATTTACGTATAGAAATATAAGATATTATTACATTTTTGAAGGGTGACATGCAGTGGTGTCTCCAGCATTCATATTTAGGGGGACAAACATGGGGGGCCAGGGACAAAAGTGTGGGGGGGAATTATAAAACGTGTGTATATATATATATATATATATATATATATATATATATATATATATATATTTACACATACATACACACACACACACTGTGGAGAACATTTTAACAAAATTCATATTTCCGTGCATTGATATGCTATGCTCTATATGCTCTGCTCACTCTGCTCCCCTTTGCTTGCTTTGCTCCCCCTTTGCCTGTTCTTCTCCTCACTGCTCTTACTGTGCTCTCTGCGTATGCTCTTCAGTATAATAAGGTGTGGCCATGACATAACACAGCACTCAGACTGCACTCACAGGACTGTCCCTAGAATTTACCTCAGCACCCAGATTGCACTCACAGGGCTTGCCCCAGCACCCAGTACTTACACTAGCATGCAGATTGCACTCACAGAACTTACCCCAACACTCAGATTGCAATTGCAATACTTTCCCCAGCACCCAGGATTTGCATAACTTGCCTCAGCACCTAGCCCAGCATTAAATTACACTTAGGATTTGCCCTTAGAAGGCTTGCCCTAGCACATAGATTGCACTCACAGTACTTGCCCCAGCCAGGTCTTACTCCAGCACAAAGATTGCACTCACAGGACTTGCCCCAGCACTCAGGATTTACCTCAGAACTCATATTGCACTTGCATGACTTGCCCCAGCACTTAGGACTTACCCCAGCTTGCAGATTGCACTCACAGGACTTGCCAAAGCATAATCATTGCACTCACAAAACTTGACCCAGCACTTACCCCAAAATGCAGATTGCACTTACATGACATGCTCCAGCACTTAGAATGTACTGCAAGGTCTTGCCCCAGCACTTAGAACTTACCCCATCACTAAGAATGCACTCACAGGACTTGCCCCAGCACAAAAGATGTATATTAGGCTCCAGCACATTGTAGGAGGGAAAAGGCGGAAATATCGCATTGGCCGCGAGAGTGTTCTGGCACAAAGCAGAATCACTGTACTGCTACTTTTCCTGATATTGTTTGATATTTGATTGTTTTGCCATTTTTTTAAATGCTGTTTGCAGGAAGGTTGATGGTTCAGACCAGACGGTGAACACACACTTATACACAGTCACACTTACAGATACACTTACATACATTCACACTTACAGATACACTTACACACATTCACTCTGCCACAGGAGATCAGAAGATCCCCCCTCACCGAACAGGCAGCACAGAGAAACCTCCCCATGCAGTGTGACAGGGAAGTGCCAACAGGTCCCGTGACCGGCGCTCTGATGTCAGACTTAGGCCGGGTCACGTGACCTCTCTGCACAACCGCCAGTGAGCCGAACAGGCAGCATGGAGGAGACCATGCTGCCTGCCACTAGCCACCATGAAAAAAAGGTAAGTGCTGGGGGCAGATTAATGGCAAATACTGGAAAATAATTAGGCAAATTGGCAGAAGCTTATTAATGGCATATAATACTGGCATATTATTGGGCAAATTGGCTGAGGAATATTAATGGCAAATAATACTGGCATAATATTTGGCAAATTGGAAGGGGCATATTAAATGGCAAATACTGGCATATTATTGGGCAAATTGGCAGGGGCATATTAAATGGCAAATAATACTGGCATATTATTGGGCAAATTGGCTGGGGAATATTAATGCCAAATAATACTGGCATATTATTGGGCAAATTGGCTGGGGAATATTAAATGGCAAATAATACTGGCATATTATTGGGAAAATTGGCTGGGGCATATTAAATGGCAAATAATACTGGCATATTATTGGGCAAATTGGCAGGGGCATATTAAATGGCAAATACTGGCATATTGTTGGGCAATTTGGCTTTGGCATATTATTGGCAAAATAATACTGACATAATATTGGGCAAATACTGTCATATTATTGGGCAAATTGGCTGTGGCTTATTAATGGCAAATAATACTGGCATATTATTGGGCAAATTGCCTGGGGAATATTAATGGCAAATAATACTGGCATAATATTGGGCAAATTTCCTGGGGAATATTAATGGTAAATAATATTGGCAATGTGTATGTAATGGGGTGATGGGGGCATGTAAATGGGGTGATGGGGCATGTCGTGGGTGCCCAAAGTTTGTCTGCCTAGGGCATCACAAAACAAAGATACACCACTGGGGGGGAGAGTGAGGAGAGAACACGAGGGAGAGAGGAGAGAACACTGATGGGGGGGAGAGAGGAGAGAACACTGATGGGGGAGAAGAGAGAACACTTATGAGGGAGAAGGGAGAACATTGACGGGTGGGGGAGAGAGGACAGAACACAGACGGGGGATAGAGGAGAGAACACAGACGGGGAGGAGGAAAAGAGACAGCTATGGGGAAGAGGAGAGACACATACATGGGTAGAGGGACAAAGAGACAGTCATAGGAGGTAGAGAATAGAGAGAGACATGGGAAGGGAGAGGAGACAGACAGACATGAGAAGGGAGAGGAGAAAGACATAAATGGGAAGGGAGAAGAGCGAGATAGAAATGGGATGGTAGAGGAGAGACAGACAGACATGGGATAGCAGAGGAGAGACAGACAGACACGGGATGGCAAAGGGGAGACAGACAGACATGGGATGGCAGAGGAGAGACAGACATGGAATGGCAAAGGAGACACAGACAGACATGGGATGGCAAAGGAGAGACAGAGACCTGGGAAATGAGAGGAGAGGCAGACAGACATGGGAAAGAAGAGGATACAAAGACGGACATGGGAAGGAAGAGCAGAGATACGGACATGGGAAGGAAGAGAGACAGATGGACACGGGGAGTGAGAGGAGTGCAACAGACATGGGAAGGGAGAGGAGCGTGACAGAAGGACATGAGATAGAGGAAAAGACAGACGGACATGGGAGAGAGGAAAAGACAGATGGACATGTGCCACTCCCAATATCAGACACTGGATCCGCACCTGGCTCTTATTGGCCTTTAAAGCCCTAATCAAGCCTTTCTTAGAACAGGGTATACATGTACTAGGAGGCGAATTTAAGTTCAGTCCCGATTTTTCTCACACTGAGAAATTGCCCCATAAATATACTATTTATAAAATGTGTCGAATGTGATGACATAGCAGATTGCCAATATTTTCTTTCCTATACAAGCAATAGATACCCCAAAAATGGAGAGACACATCCCCAAGCATCCACAAAATAAATTGTGAGGCCACCATTTCCCCCCAAATTGTCAGACCACCAGGCACCCCAAATTGAATTTCCTCTGGGATGCTAAGGGGCTTCAGCCCTGCTAGACCCACACTTTCCCTAGCCTCTGTGATTGAGTATAACCACCAGGACTTCTAGACAGTTCATTAATGCAAACACTGTAAAATAAGACTTTTTTTCTTTTTAAACATTAATATCCCTTTAAGCAGTGAGGCACTAAATGTTGTCAATTTTGTCATTATGTTAACTAATAACAATTACCAGTTACCTTTATCTCTTAACTGGCAAAACTGAATCTAAAATTCTGCCTGTTTTCACATCCACATGTCACAGCTCATTACATTTAATAAGGTTGCAACTCTAGACACTGCTAGCAGTTGCATTAATTTCTTATATATTTTAGCTATTTTATAATCCAACATTTATATTATGTTATTTCTAGCTGCTATCATAAAGTAACCTTTGTGTTCAATCCAGACAGTAAACTCTGACTGATAATTTATAAAATCTCTCCTTCTGACTTTTCCTGGATCCTTATAGGTTTAGATGCAGATAACAATGCCTCAAGGTAAGGATTAACAGTGCCTATAATGTAATACCAATGTCCATCAAAATTATGCATTAGCAAACCAGTATAAAATAACGTGAAGCTAAGTGAACATCCAACCATGAAAAATGAAGATATAAAATTTTTCATAAAATAGTTTATTAGAGAATGAAAGTGCTTACTACAAGATCCATGGTTAGTCTTGAGTATATATTCAGGTCCACATAACACAAAAAATAAAAATAACTATGAGCAATATACTATGAGAAAATGACAACACTGAATATACAGTATGCATTACTTATCAAAATAGACAGTACATGGATACTTGGGCCTGCTATCTTCTCCTAATTTTGGGTTCAATCATGGCATGATGTTTCGGCTTCCTTGGTTTTCCCACCACAAAATTGGAAAAAACAATTCACAGAGAAAACAACAGCGGAGAGACAATACAGAAGCTGATTCTTCAGCAATGGTGCTTTAATATTGTAGTATCACAGTGAACACGACCAGTAGCAAGAAGCCTTACGAGTTTTTGACCCTAAGGCACTGACTCAAAAGACGCCTTGCGCATTGTATGAGTGAGTCCCTTAGGGCACGGAATCGTAAGGCGTCTTGCTGATGGTCGTTATCTGTGTTCACTATTATACTACAACATTAAAGCACCGCTTAGCAATAATCAGCTTCTGCATTGTCTCCTTGTGGATTATTTGTTACGGGGCTTGGAATGCCCGGCGAGATGAAGACATAGCTGGGAAAAGGTATGAGCTATCATATTGGGTTTGCATATACTGTTGCAGTCTCTGATGTTAATTTCATATTCAGAAGTCACCGGTGTAAAATTTTTTTTTTTTTTATCCCAATCACTTATGAAGAGAATGCTACAGTCATATTAGTTAAAGGATTAGAAGTCAAGAGACCCATGCAGGCAACAGGCTGGCGCCGGGTCACCACCTGTCACATTGGGAATTGGTGTATATGGAAACTTTTTTTTGTTGCGATACATTTCTTTTGGGTTTACCAAAAAAACTAAATTTGTCTGTCAGTCACTGTAGGTATGCCCACTTTTGAGTTGTATTATTAAAACGAATTTAAATTAATTATTCAGAAAAGATTTGACATAAAGATAATACATTTTATGGCAAACCAAATAGTTGTAATGCCAAGAATTGAATACACAGGCAGCACATATGTATCTTCATGTTAGAGGATGTATATATACGTCCAAAATAGAACTGTACTTGCGGACCATGCGGACATATATCTTTGATTTATATGCTTGAGGAAGGGATCTAGTATTTTATTCTTGATAGCTTGCAATCTATTATTCGTTATTCAGAGACATTTGTGGTTTATTTTTTAAGTGTAGTTTCTATTTGTTTTTATTTCTTTCCCTGAGCTGTTTTCACATTATCTTTATGATGTCAGTGAGAAATGCCTGACTACTTTAGAGAGTATATGTAAAATTTAACTAATTGACAAAGGCAGTTTATTTTACAGTGTGAAATTATCTCAACATGTTTGTTCAGAAAGTGAGTGCCTATTTAACATTTGTTCATAAATACCAATATATGAAGATAAAAAATAAAAAAAACAAAGTCTGTGATATACAGTGCATACAATCTATGCAGGGCTTGCCAAATTTGATTTAAATATAGGAACCAGCTGAAAACTTTAGGAGCCAGTACCAAACGCTGTGTCACAAAGATAAATGCTTGGGTACCAGTCCATAAACATATATAAATGACATACCCATATGGATACACACCATTCACACATACTAATGCACACACAAGCTAACACACGTACATGCACAAAACACTTGTTCACCCACAAATACACACACATACCTAAATGCTGACACACACTAACACATGATTTCCCTCTAACATACATGCACAAACACATTAATATCCACTTACATGGCAACACACACCTACACACGTCACACCCACACCCACCACTGAGATACACTAACACATGCAGACACAAATACATACACATTAATATGCTGATACACACACTAACACATGCAGACAGAAATACATACACACTAATATGCTGATACACACACTAACACGTGCAGACACAAATACATACATACATACACACACACACTAACACATGCAGACACAAATACATACACACTAACACATGATTTCACTCTTGCACAAACACATTCATATCAACTTAAATGCCAACACACACCTACACAGGTCAAACACGCTACAGAATAATTGTTAGCTGTGTGGACAGATGGGGAGGACAGTAGGACAAAAGTCTTAAGAACATAGCTAGGGGCCTTCTAATTGTTTTGGTTAGTACCCACAAACCTAGAACAGCCCCTGAATGGACTTATTTTGCCCCATGTGCCTAGTAATACATTCCATACAAATTCAGAGGCCTGTAATTTTTTAAGATAAGTACAAGAAACCCAATCATTCTCACTGTAATTTGGCAGATCTTTAAGTGTTTAAGTCAGGAGTCGACTTTGAACTTCAGTAGTCTGGAGATTTATATAAATTATTGTACTGGAAATTCAAGCTAATGACAAAAATGTTTAATAACATCAGCATTAAAGTAGATAAGAAACGGGAAGACATGCTGGCCCAAATAATTCTCATATGCAGTGGCACTTGACTTCGTATGCTTTATTAACAGAAAATGAACATGTTCATTAAGTGTCTGACCAGGAAAAAAATGATGTGTAGATGATGTCATGAATGTCCACAGAAGTAATTTGAAATGACCTTGTCAATAGGTCCATGGTAAGACCTCACCTTGAATATGTGGTTCAATTCTGGGCACCTTTTTAAAAAAATACATTTTGGAGCTAGAGAAAGTGCAGAGGGGGGCTACAAAACAAATAAGAGGAATGCAAGGTTTTAGTTATGAAGAAAGGCTGGAAAAGTTATATTTGTACACGCTAGAGAAACAGTGGCTTAGAGTGGATATGATAATGTTATATAAATATGTACAGGGCTTTCTAAAGACCTGTACAAAGGACAACAGTTCACCATCTAATATTTAGTCTACAACAGCATAAGGGATTTTTTACAGTAAGGACAATTAACATATTGCATACACTGCCTGAAGAAGTGGTTCTAGCAAATATGTTAGCTGCCTTTAAAAGCGGCCTGAATACTTTTTTAACGAGCCGGAGCACAGAAGTCTATGCATGTTAGTGTACGCATTAATATTTATTTTGTGCTTGTTGATCAAGGAAAAATCTGATTGTCATTTGGAGTCATTTTTTTCCCCCCGCTGAAAGCAGAATTCGAAATTGCTGAAAGGGGTTTTTATTTGCCTTCTTTTGGATCAACAGCGGTAAACATGGGATAGGAAAAGGGTTGAATGTGATGGCTCGACTTATTTCAACCTAAACTACGATGTAATCCCCTGGGAACACCTGGCCTGCATTTGTCTTCTTAAAAGGGACATTAGCACAGATACATTTATGTTAAAGTGAGCTAGAATAAATGTGATAGCTGAATAATTGCCTATAATTAAATCACCTGTGTGGTATATTTTGCAATTGCACTGAAACATGTAAGCGGATCTTTAACAGATGTGGATTTTTCAATGTATCCTTATTTATCATTTTATTTGTTTAGAGTTTCTGACAAAGACTGTGAAATATTTATTACAAATTTACATATTCATTATTAATAAAAATTCAATAAAAATAGTTATAGGGGCGATTCACTAAAAGGTGAGTTGTAGGTGAGATAAGGTGAGTGGACATTGCATCCCACTAGTTTAGCTCTACCTTGTGCAGGGACAAACCTGGTTAGTTACTTCTGCTAAGCAAACTAATCAGGTTTGTCTATGCACAATATACAGCTACACTGGTAAGATGAAATGATCATCTCACCTGCAACTCACCTTTTAGGAATAGTATGAAAAAAGAATTACAGACCGTGCTATTGTCAACAAATATGAGAATTCCATTGCAGAAGTCATTATCACAATTAAACAAACAATCGTGTTAGCAATTCAAACAGCTCAAAATCAAAGTACTTTTGTAATGAAGAAATCACAAGAGAGACACTCCAGTAATCATTTTGATGGTAATGTCTCATAATCTCTTTTTACATGGACTCTGGGGCACTATATAGCATCATGATTGAGAAGACTTTTGTATGTGAACAAATGCTGGGCCACATTTTGTGAACTAACACTTAGCTGCATATGTGTCAACTGTTTACAAAATCCAGGTCTTTAAACAGAAGTGACTGGATAGGGTTGCCACCTGGCCGGTATTTTACCGGCAGGCCGGTAAAAAAAATGGCATCAGGCCAATGTTAAGTCTATGGAGACAGTAGCAAAGCCGGTATTTTTCTGAAGAAAAGGTGGCAACCCTATGAATGGATAGCATTGCGCTTGCACATTAGTGCTTCCAGTCAGTTTCACTAAAGCACTACCACCTATATGCGGGGCTGTCCATGCACTTCTCTGAAGAGACCTGTGCTTGTGTGCTGCATCTCCTGATGGAGCTCACTGAATACCTTAATGCTCCTTAAGGGTAATTATACACTATGCATCCCTTTTAAATCACCCACAAATTGCTGTGATTTTTTTTTTTAATTTATAGTCTTTATTTTTTCACGTATACATACGTGACAAAACACACACACGCATTATATAGTTACAAAGAGCATAAAGTGATATAGTGTCATAAGTTGATTTGTGGTTTTTAGATTGTATACATTGGTTAAACATTTTTTAGATAATCTCTATATGTATGCTTTTTTTTAATACAAATGTAAAGCTGGTCCATTTATTCAATTAAAAATAAAGTAGAGGTTATACCTTAAGATAGCCAGACTAGAGTACATACTTACATTACTGATAACTATTAAAATTACACACAGAATTTCAATATAATTTGTATTGATTTTACAGTACAATTATTATAGCACTTTCAGAAAACTCTCTTTATTCATCCAAGGAAAGATCATCTTCCATTATAACCATTAGAGGATTCACAGTATCTTCTACAACATATATATAAAGCACTTACTGGAAGCTACTCGAATGGAAATAAGGTTAGCCCTGAAAGAAAAGTTTCCTGAAGGGCAGTCAGTGGCTAGTATGACCAGATTAATAACCACATTTATTAAGCAGTACATACTGTGTCTGCTATGAAGTAGACACAATGGAGCAAGAATAAAGAATTCTATGCTATGGAACTGTTTTTAACTCTTTATCCCTATATCATTTGCTGAGAAATGTGTTCCTGTGAATGTTCCCATGTGTAGTTCTCCATAATACTCACTGTAATCCCTATCACAGTAGAACTTGGCCATTAGCGATGCCCTGACATCCTATACTGGTTGATTGCTAATCAAAGCTTGTTACAAATACCATCTAGCAGCTCCTGCTACTGCTCAACAAAGCTCTTGTGGTTTGCAATCAGAAAACTGGTAATATTAGTCAGGAAAATATGCTTTAGAAAGAAGGAAAAATAAAGAAGAGAGAAGGCCCATTCCATTGGACTAATGTTTTCACTTGCATTGGATTTCTCTTTTCGTTGGCTGCTCAAGGTTTAATGAATCATTAATCCTGAATACGAAAAACTTTCATGATTGGCTTTCTCTTTTCTTTTAATGTTGTCATTTGTTTATCTATTCTGACTTATTTTGACTTCAAGTGGACCTGTCAACTGAAAAGCTGTCTTTGAGTGAGCTTGTGCATTATACCAGTAAACGCAAAGAATTCAACCCAACAGCAAAAACGTCAGCTATATTATCTTAACATAGTTCAGCTATTTTATATAAAAGAATTAGATTTCAAATTGCAAACCTCTTTATTCTATGGGATTTTTGCCACATTTATAAAATACCTCTTGTTTTGTAGTTGGCAGGAGGATTGAACAGGAAGAAGGATGTGCATTCTAGGAAACATATACCGTATTTGCTCGATTATAAGACGACCCTGATTATAAGACGACCCCCCAAACTTTGGATATTCCTTTAGGAAAAAAACTAAAAGCCTGAATATAAGACTACCCTATAGGAAAAAAGTTAAACTTGTATATATTTACATGTAAATTGCTTTTTTAATAAAATATTATATAAAAAAAAATGCATTTCTTGTGTTTATTTCTTTTTATGTGCCAATGCTGCCTCTCTCTTTCCCTTGCCCCCAGCTTTGTCTCACTCCCCACTCCCCTGTCTCTTCCCCCCACATGTTTCTCTCTGCCCCCCTTCCTCTGTCTCTCCCTCACTTCCTGCTCTGTCCCCCCTGTCTCTCTGCCCCCCTCCCTCACCCTGTCTCTCTGCCCCCCTCCCTCCTTCCCTCCCCCTGTCTCTCTGCCCCCCTCCCTCCCCCTGTCTCTCTGCCCCCCTCCCTCCCCCCCCCCCCCTTACCTGTACCTCAATCCCTGGTGGCTAGTGGGGGCAGCCGGGGGATGTCTGCACGATACTTGCAGACATCCTCCATGCTGCCCGACACGGCAGTCTATTATGACGGACAGCTGTCCGTCATAATAGTCTGCCGTGTCGGGCAGCATGGAGGATGTCTGCACGTATCGTGCAGACAACCCCCAGCTGCCCGATTTACCCTGGTGGCTAGTGGGGCAGCAGAGGAAGTCTGCGCGATGAGCGCAGACCTCCCCTGCTGCCGCCCGGCACGCTCGCCGGGACTTCTGTGACGAAAGCGGAAGAACCCGGCTTCTTCACAGAAGCCCCGGCGGTCGTGCCGGGCGGAAGCAGGGGAGCCTGCGCTCCTTGCGCAGACATCCCCTGCTGCTAGAGAGTTTTTTGAGGTCAGATTATAAGAGACCTCGATTATAAGACGAGGGGGATTTTTCAGAGCATTTGCTCTGAAAAAAACCTCGTCTTATAATCGAGCAAATACGGTACTCCTTAAAATTGTTTCCCAGTATCATGAAACACATGCATGGCTTTGGGAGAGGCCACGTAAGGCCTACGGCACATGCGGAGTGCGCCTGTCTACCACATCTTCAGTGCCCCAGAGAATAGAGAAGCTGTAGTATGAAGTCAAGATGGCGGGATAAGGCTCTCCTCATAATGCTGGACAGTTGGAGGTCATTATGTCTTATACAGGAAACAGTAACTTAATTTCATGTTAATAAACAAGTAGAGTGTAACATGTGAAGAGTCCACAATGTAAAACAATCTTCAAGGCGCTCTGAAGTAAATTAATATGAGGACAACTTAGATAATTCATAATTAGATCACAACAAAAAAGTGACAGTGCGATAAAGTGCTACAAAAAGTGAAAATGTGTGACTGGGTATGTATCCAAGTTGTGCAGCCCGTTCCTGCACTTTAAAACAGTATAATTAGGTTAGGTCTAGGCTAAGGCAATATAAATTTGATATTTAATTTGGTGTTTAGCTTCACACTGCAAAATAATATTTAGATTATATATCAAATATTTTTCCACATTCATTTTCTAGTGAAAGGAACTGATATTCACCTCTCAATTTTCACTTATGTTTTCAGGAACATCATATTGTTTTATGCTAAAGTGCATGATTCATTGGTGGACACATTTTTTTTTTAAAGTTCTATCTATGACCTATGATAACCGTACTAGCATGTAACACATCAGGTGCCTGCCACCTTGACGGTATTTTTTAAATGTGCACTGTGGGATTTAATTTCAGGTGCCTGCCACCTTGACGGTATTTTTTAAATGTGCACTGTGGGATTTAATTTCTTCTATGTACATCAAAATAGTTTTTTTAAAATGTTTTCACCACTGCTTGAGCAGCTTAGCCTTCGCTTGTTCCTATTTTACATATTAACCTTTTTATCTTTGAAGGTATTGTGACAAACTTACTTTCCTGTGTGTGTTTGTCCGGGATCTTTTTGGCAACCGCACAGCCCTCTAGGGTAAGAAAACCAGGTCCAGACAAAGTTCAGTTTCAAAAAGGCCTCTGGCCTGTTTATTTTCTGTTGTTTTAAGCAGTCACAGGATACAAAAAAAACCCAGCAACCTTCTCTTTCCACAAAGCACTTCCTGTCCTCCCTCTGCTTTAACTGCAGTTATATAGCTGCTCACAGCCCCTACAGGTGAGCTAATTACCTCGTTAGGCAGTGAGCCAGAACTCTTTACAAAACCTGGGCTGGACTCATGCACAACCACTCTGACAGTGGGTGGAGAATCGGCCCACCCTGCTCTTCCGAATACTCCACCCCAGGGACCCAAAATAACAACAGAGAAAAAAGCCTACATTTAAACTTAACTTTCCCTGGGGCTGCATGTGTTTACCCACATGTCAGGATAGTGGCTGTGCAAAAGTCTGGGTGCCAGATATACACCCCTGACCACCATCCCCAACACTCTGTTACAGTATATATACTGTCCTGGCTTCCACAGTGTTGTGGGGCAAAATTGTTACTCTGGAAACTGTTATGTGTGAAACAGGGCACTGTAGAAAGTGTTTGGTACAAAAATGGAACTGTGGAATGAAAAGTATATGGTACTGGGAAATTGGGCCATACACAGCAGTGTGCAAAGTGGTGGATATATGGCACTGTGGAAATTCGGAAAAATATGGCGTTGGTGGTATAGTGTAGTGATGTGTTGTTTGAAGGCGTAGGGTCGCAGCAAGGCAATGTTCTCACTGGGGCCCAGTGGTTTCTAATTACAATCTTGACAGATGCTAAACAATTATCGCCGGTGTAAGACGGGTTCGCAGATACCAATGGCAGACAACATCTCAAACGCAATGCAACTGCTATGGACTATGACTCTCGTTATGGTCTTCTAGCAATAAGACGTCATAGCTCAAAGCAGCTGCAGTGGCCAAGATTGCCTGAGCCAGGATATACACACACACATAGTTTTCTGGCATGTGTTTATAGACATCATTGTCGTAGTTTTGTATACTTTAGCAACGTGCCAAACAAACTGTGGTTTTCATGGGTATGTTGTGTTCCCCAGGTGGAGCTAAAAATTAAATAAACAAAAGAATATATTTAATTGGCAAACAGAGCGGTTTTATCATGTTTTTCAAAACAGTTATATATTTTTTTACAGAGACATATAAATAGAATATTTTCACACCCTATATACATTCATTCGCACACAATAATTTGTATCAATCAATAGCCATATGATATCAACCATGAAATAAAATATTTTAGCAAAATAACTGCATAACTGTAATAACCCCAAACTGCATTCATTTTGGCCCCTGACATAATAGTAGTTGTAATGACCTCTTGCTGTAGACTTGACAGTAGTATTCTAAATGACCAAAGATCATTATGATTACATCCTGATCCTAGCTTGCATTGTGTTCACATTACTTAAGCTTACAAATCCTCTTTTTTTCCTTTTCTTTTTTCCTTAAGTTTTTTTTAGTTATCCCTGGCTTAACCCAGACTCACATCATTCCGCCTGGCGCTCTGCCAGTTTATATTTCCAGTGCCAAGAATATCTGGAAAAAGAGTAGAAGTTACAGAATAGATTCGCTGTGCTACCCAGCAGAAACCAGTAAGTAACTGCACATCACACACGTCTCTCCAGACTGACCCTGTCTGAACCCATAAATGACGAGCGGTCAAAGTCACCCTCAGAAACATTGCACTCGCCAAGCCTTATCCTATAAAACATTAATAAAATGAAACTGAACTGTTCCTCGCAGCCCGTATGATCTATTTCACCATAGTTTTATTTCATTAGTAATGTCATTCTGCTATGGCAGATGGAACCCAACAGAATGGAGGTTAACCATTGTGATCTTAAAGATTTGTGAGGACCATCATATACATCAAAGGACTAATCCACTCTGTGTGTGACCTTTGAACCTTCATAAGCACTGACATGGTTTTTAAAATAACTCTGCACTTACATAGTAGAACATTTATCAGCTTTCCTTATGGTCACACATAAAGTATTTCATTTTACTAGTAGAGTGGGAAGAACAACCAATAATTAAACAGTTCGTGTCAAGACTGTACTGTGTTACACTGTATTTCTATGATTAAATGTAGCATTTCACATAATGGTAAAGTCCAGAAAAATTGAGTCAGCAAGTTCTCAGAACATGTGTTTTCAATGCATTTGGGATAATGCACTGACATTGTTATGTGTTGCACATTTGCTCTTGCTCTGAAAGGGTAAATATTTTGCTTTGTGCTTTGTTTTGTGGAAGACCTACAAATATATGTTGTTTGCTAGAAGGCTGATGGTCAGCTATGTGAATATTCATTTTATTTATTTACACGGAATCACCAAATGATACATGCTATAAGAAGGGGAGACAGAGCATGAATAAGGAACATATGGTATCAGTGTTACTGTAAAACTAGCAGGGCTCGGGGGGGTAAAAGCCTTTGCTATAGAGCCTTCTCACTACCAGAATACAAGCTCTTTAGAGCAAACTGAACTAATGGTGACTGCAATCTCTGTTTTGCTTGCTGAGATGCTATACATCAATTGTGGTAAACATTCTCTAACTATGGCATGTGGAAATTACAACACTAACTGAGGCGGGAAAACTTCTCCTATTAATTCTTCTCTCAAAGCCCTGCAATCCCTCTTTATTGAGTAGACCCTTTAGGTATGCAGACTAAAAACCGACTTGATCCATTCCAAAAAGTAATACATTATTTGGTATTTAATACACTCTGGTATTAAAATAGTTAACATACTGAATAAATATACTCGTGCTTGCTGTTTAAATATTTATTTTGTATATCTTCATGGTCCTCAGTAATATTCCTCTCACATCTACTCCAAAAAAAAAAAAAAAAACATTTTTCACTATTTGGCTGCCAATAACATGAAGGCTGGAGCAGGCCTGCTATATAATGCAACATTTCATGGTACATAACATTATATTAACCTCTAAGCCAGTAAAGCGTACAACAGCTGACCAGACCGTGTTTTATAGGGTATCAACACATGCACCATGAAGGGAAAATTCACATTATAATCCATTGTATTTGTCTTTTTTGCTTGAACACAATGGGCCTTGTCATCCATAGCAAGAGATTTGAGCAAGGGGTTTATAATTTAGAAGGGAATTACACCGAAAATAATGAAATATGGTCTGGACTATGGAGAAAGTTAAGATTTAAAGAACCAAATCATTTGGGGAGACAGACCTTTCACACTTATTAAACTGAGAAATGAAGTATCGCCAAATCGCCTTAATTACTTATATACTCACAATGGGAAAATCCAACATATTAAAAAAACCTTAAAATATTTCTGTAGATTTCTTTCATAGTACCGTTATGTTCCTGACTTTAGGAAATAGTAATGTGTATGTATGAATGATTCTACTTGTGTATATGTACGTTCTTGTAAGATTATTTAAGTTTATAATATGATTAACTTAATTTGCAAAGACAAAATCAAGAACTGCAAAAAAATTTAAACAAAACAGACATTGAACAGAATGGGTAATTTAAAGGGATTTGCAACAGTTTTGTAGCTAACCCTGTATAAAACATTACAAACAATTGTTAGAAACTTGAATATAGTCACTTTCTAAATAAAGTATGGTTATATGCAAATGACTGCATGTTTTTCACAGTGTTCCACAAAAGGTAAATTATGAATGCGATCCAGAACCAGAGAATTAGAAAGGTTATTATGGAAGGTCACATTCATGGAAATGTAATATTTAGCCCAACAGAGGATATTGCTGCCCTGCATGGCTCATTGGTGATATTTTGCTGGAAAAATATGGATCTGTGACAATTTTAGCACAGATAATAACTTGTTTTCATATAGTGCTTTTCAACTCCAGGGACTCAAAAACTCTTTTTAGGTCACACAATCAAAATGATCAGAATCATCGCGGAATTATAAAGGTTATTAATACCCAACTTAATGGTACTCATTTATTGACCTTGGGAGAATGAAGGTCTGCTTTAACCCGCCAGGCTCAAACCAATGACCATGAGGTTTAAAGAGATCCTACAGTCAGATCATTTACCAACTAAGTTATCTTACCAATCTACAGCCCCCCTCATGATGTTTGAAGGCAGAGCTTTCAGGTGATTACACCAATCGCTCTGAAACTACGTGTGTACAAGGGAGACACACATTGGACCGGTGCCCTTGGGAGTAGAGATCCATACTCCCTTGTGTTACAACTTAGAGAGAAGGGAATGAGCTTACATTGGTGGTTGTATCCCTTTAAGGAAAATGTGCAAGTCTCTGATGGCTAAACTTGGACATCCCAGTTGTTGTAAATTGTTATTCCCAAAAAAGGAAAATCTCATTGATGCAGAATAGCCTTTAACGCTTAAACAAATGATATATTATTACAAAGTCACTTTGCTTTGCTCTATTTAAGCGAGTTCTTTATCTATATATATATATATATTTTTTTTTTTTCTAATTTCACTCTTACCTGCACTAAACAATTATTTTTTCTAGCACAGCAAATAAAATGCCATATTCAGCAAACACAACCAGGAGCTATGAAACAACACACATTTCAGTCCCACCTCGTGCTACTAATTAATCAGTTTTACAAACTGTCAAACATTTTTACTTTAGAAAATGATCAGAAGCACAAAAAATAGCTGCATTTTCTAATCATAAATCCATTGCATTATATGAACATCAAAACAGGTTTTTGTTGCTTTTATTAGTTTTTCTCTGCATAATTGCCGGCTTAGATCATAATAGCATTACCCGTGGACTTTGTATAACATATCACAAAGCAAATGCAGACAGCATACACACAGTTATAACACAAAGCTATCTGTAAATCCATTTAGTAGTCCAATTCATTTAAAGTTTAAAACATGTAAAAAGTAAGTACAGAAAAGTTAAAATAAGCATATATAGAACATGCATATTATAAATATAAATTAGACTTGTAAACGGAAAACAATTCTGCATAAATCAGTTTAGAGCTTATCTCTATTTTGGATTTAAGGATTTTCAACTTGCACCTTTAACCACCATCTGGTTCCTGATGTCATTTACAAAATGACAGTCAGGATCAGGGAGTGCCTACACATGGGCAGGTGTATGTGCTTATATTGTAATAAGCAACCTACAGGATTTGCAAATGAGGGGCCTTAAGAGATTGGTTATTATCACTTGACACTGCTGCATCCGAAGAGGTTAACATCAAAGTTAAGCCAAAACTATTTTACCAAAAACATTAATCTTGGTTAACAGATCATAAAAAAGTGGAAATAGTGTAAAATGGTAAATATCCTAGGAAATGCAAAGTAAAAGGCATGCCAGTTAAGAAAACATATTATTAAAAAACATTTTAGATATAAATAACAACATAATGTAATTAAAGAGGTCCACTTTGAATAATAATTTCAATAAGATTTGCCTGTGGAACATACTAATTGTATTTTGCACGCCTCAAAAGGCAGCTCATGAAAGAATCTTCCTCCAGCTGGATAAGGAAAACAAGTATTTTAGAATATCCTATCTGTTGACAATGCACATTACTTTCCCACACACAGTTATTTTGTTGTGGAATAAATACATAATAATGATGAAGGAGGACCACCCTAGCCATTAAAAAATAAGTATATTTTATATTAAAATAAAATGACCAGTGCACAAAACAGGCCTAATCAGGGTCCTTACAAATTCCTGGGGTCCCTGCCGAAAGGCCACAAGATGTCACAGGGCCGTGCCAAAACCTCGAAGTTTGTGTGCAGTGAGTCTGACTAAAATGTAGCCGGTGCTCACTTTGAGCTTCAGCTACATTTTCTATGTCAGACTAAGACTACTCAAAGTGGCCTTATCTGACAGTGGGGATCCTGCTGTGAGTTTCTGCAGGGGGATCCACAGCACAGCTAATTTCAGTGGGCAGCCGCAATGAGCTGTACTAGTCAGGACGCTATATGTCGGCCTGCGAGCTTTTTAATAAAATGTAGCCGTCAGCTAAATTTTAGATGCCAGACTGAGGCAACTCAAAGCAAAGCTTATCACTGGGTGCCGCAGTGAGCTGTTATAATCAGGATGTTCTTTATCGTCCTACAGGCTTTAAGGCACTGAAAATGTCCTACTGGTGAGAAGGGGTTAATAATATATTAAATAGATCATCCTAAAGGCGGGAAGGGGTTAAGCATATATTAAACTGGTATCGTCTCATGCTAAACATAGAGAAGCTCATGTAAAGAGGAGACATAAACATGTGATTTTCTCTGGTTTAACCATATTTTAACAGCATCAAGAAATCACACTGTAATTATCGATATAGCTGCTTTAGTAAATAGGGTAGAAGGGTGTCCTATCATGGTATAGTCCTAGTCACCTCTCAAGAACCACTTGGTTCTCCCATTAACAAAGGTTGGACAGATTGATTAGTCATCCTTAATACACAATTCCTTGTTGCCCAGCAAACATTGAGTCCATTCCACTATCAGCTTATGACCATTATCAGTGTAACACCTATGTACGAACTCAGAAATAAAAGAACAATCTGTGCAGTCATCATTGGAATAGCAAGAAATGGCTTTTTTTACCCATTTGATTTTTGAATATTATATCCTCACAACCGATTGCAGTTTCATAATACATTGCTGGGAACACTGCCGACATCATTATAACAATCTTTCCATCTTAAACTCATTTCAAAGTGCAGTAGTAAATACATGTGTTAAAATATCACATCGAAGAACCATTCATCAGGAATCAAAAATCACATGCATTTTAGTTCAATGATGGAGAAGCACAAAGGAATTAAAAAGACAGCAATGTTAAGAGAAATCTGTCAACTAAAAATAAGAAAGGCTTATATGGGCCTAGACACAATGTTATGCTCCAGGATGATGAACCATTTCTTATGCTAGCTTAGTGACAACAGTAAGGCCGCAGTGAATGAAAGGTGATGATGGGATTCGGGGACTTGAAAAATATCTCTCTACTCTCTCTACTGTTAACTATCAATCATAGGGAATCAATCTTGATTTATTTGGGAGTGGGTTGTATCTTTAAATATGTGTGTAATGGACTAATAACAATTACTTAAGGTTTTGTGCCATTTCCACACTGTTCTCCTTCTGTTCATATGTACTAATGAAGGACCATCTGGTATATTTTTTCAAAGATAGTGGAGATTTTTGTTTCATACTAATGAATACAAAAGATGCCCTATAAAGAAAAGGTGAGGGGATTTTTTTTTTAAGTTTGTAATACTACAGTAACTTTGCAACATGGGCTAGTTACAAAGTTATCATAGTATTTAAAGCAACACTAACCTTTTTTGAAAATTTTCATTTGAATATTATAAGCAAAAGTTAAAAATGCAGGGCCACAGATATGCGCATGTTTACACTCATTTCTGCATCTATCAGCAAGGTTGGATCTGTTGGTCAGCTGTCGGTAGTCAACTGGCACATGGAGAGAGACTCTCATTCTTAAATGTTATCAGTACAGTTGATCTAGTTAGTGTTTTCTCTATGGAGCATATATTCAAGCGACTGTCTCACACTGCTCTAGGAGCGAGTGACAGTCTGCACCCACAGAAGTCTCCAAGTAGTATAGTGAAGAATGCTTTACTGTTTCTTGGCATCATTATTTGTGATGTAATATATGGGAACATGCCAAAAGAAATCTTAACATCTGGAAGAGATTAAACCATCTAGGAACCTCTGTTAGGGTGGTCATGTCCTGATTGAAATGTAAGAATATAACAGAAAAAAATCCACACGGATGCAGAAAATATGCATGTAAAATATCTCTTTTGACATACCTGCTTTCAGGTCAGATTCACACCATTATGAACAGAAGATAATTTAATAACATATAATGATTTGTGCTTTTTTTATAGTAATAATTTACAAAGTGCAAGTTACTGCATAATTTGATGTCAGTGGTATTGTTTCCATCTCAAGATATAATTCACTTCCATGGATTTTTCTTTGTGCTCCAATTGTTTTTCGAACAAAGGCAGAACTAATGTACTATACTCCTACATACAATCTCAGTTTAGCATAAGTCAAAATGGCAGAAATAATGAAAGAAAGGAAACACTTACAATTCTTACACACAAAAAAAACCCTTAGCTTCCTGTCTATAGCAACACAAGAAACCTTTCTGCTGTTAACATATTACATCATGGATAAAAAATCATCAGTAAGCAAATCTAAAAAAATCAGGCTAGTTAAATGGCATTGGGCCTATTTTCCAGTAGGCTACGTTAATGTGCAAGCTGCTCATAAATTCCAATTTCCCTTGCTATATGAAACTTGGGAGAAGAGCTACCTCTGTGGGAGTTCAACTGCATATAATGTTGATATGTACTTACACCGAATACAATTAAAAAGCAATATTGAATAATATAATTGCTTGCAGAAGGAGACTACAGTAGATTACAATAAGTAAAGGAAAAGAGCTTACAAATAATTAAAGGTTCCGAGTATATTTGAAAGAAGATATTTGAAAGAAGAAAAACTACCACAACAAACAGACATAGTGTTAAATTAGAGGGACAAAGGTTTAAAAGTAAAATCAAGAAGTATTACTTTACTGAGAATGTTGTGAATGCATGGAATAGCCTTCCAGCAGAAGTGGTATTTGTTAATACAGTGAAGGAGACTAAGGATGGATGGGCTAGACATCTGGCTATAATAGATATAAGATAAGGCCAGGAACAAATTCAATTATTTATTTATATTTATTTTAAATAAGGCAGAAATTGGGCATTTTAGATGGGACAAATGGTCATTATCTGTGACACATTTTATGTTTCTATGGACTAATGGAAGTATTCAGAAAATCGGGTAGATTAGTTGGGCTGAATGGTTCTGATCTGCCGACACTTTCTGACAATTTTATAGAACAATCTAAAATTACAGTAGTGATACTGAGAATTAAGGCATATCCTATCTCAAAATCGGAACAAGTTCAGTTCATAATATTTGCTGTTAGATGTTTTACAGACATGAGGTCACTGTATTGAAGGCAAATGATCCCACCGATACAAACATATAGGGTGTGTATAATTATGCAGTTCCACATGCATATCATCATACATTGGTCTAAATGAACAACAGATGATATCCCATTACTGGTTCAGAGTAGAGTTGAGCGGACACCTGGATGTTCGGGTTCGGCGGGTCCGGCCGAAATTCGGAAAAAAGTCCGGGTTCGGGCTCGAACTTGACCCCGAACCCCATTGAAGTCAATGGGGACCCGGACTTTTGTCCACTAAAATGCCTCTAAAAAAGTCCTGGAAAGGGCTAGAGGGCTGCAAAAGGAAGTAAAATGGGGGTAAGAGTAGGACAAGTGCCCTGCAAACAAATATGGATAGGGAAATAACTTCAAATAACATAAAATACATACAAATTAAAAATACAGCTGAGCCATAAAATAGCACTAGATGGAATCTTTGATTTTAGTTTTGGAAGAACATAAATCTAAATCTAAAGCATGGCTGCCAGAAGGATCAACAGAATTATCCATTTGAGAGAGGGTTGGAGTGCAGGGTATTCTCTTTCAGTTTATACTAAGTGACCCATAGTTTGAGGAGGCGGTGACCGTTGCGGTGTAGGTGGAAGCGGCGCTGGAGGAGGAGAAGGAGGAGGTAGCCAGAATTTTTCAAAGTGCGCTGTAAGCACAGTATTGGACTGTTCTATTTGACTCTCAGATATGAAGTGCACCGCAAGACGCAAATGTACTATTTAGCACCCAAAACAATTAGAATTTTTCAAAGTGCGCTGTAAGCACAGTATTTGACGGTTCTATTTGACTCTTAGATGTAATACATGTAATCCTATTGATATTCTATATACGTATGAATGGGGACTCTATTTCGGTTTATAGAATAGCAATAGCTTTACATGTATTCCATAAACCGAAAGTCTATAAACCGAATGTCTTTCGGTTTATAGACTTTTGGTTTATGGAATACATGTAATGCTATTGCTATTCTATAAACTGAAAGTCTATAAACCGAATGTCTTTCGGTTTATAGACTTTCGGTTTATGGAATACATGTAATGCTATTGTATTCTATAAACCGAAAGTCTATAAACCGAATGTCTTTCGGTTTATGGAATACATGTAATGCTATTGGCTTTCTATAAACCAAAATAGAGTCCCTATTCTTATGAATGGGGACTCTATTTCGGTTTATAGAAAGCCAATAGCATTACATTTATTCCATAAACCGAAAGTCTATAAACCGAATGTCTTTCGGTTTATCGACTTTTGGTTTATGGAATACATGTAATGCTATTGCTATTCTATAAACCGAAAGTGTATAAACCAAATGTCTTTCGGTTTATAGACTTTCGGTTTATGGAATACATGTAATGCTATTGACTTTCTATAAACCGAAATAGAGTCCCCATTCCTAAGAAATTCTTATGAATGGGGACTCTATTTCGGTTTATAGAAAGCCAATAGCATTACATACAATGTAATCGCCGAACCCCGAACTCCAACACGAACATTCAGTGGAATGTCCATGTTCGTGGTCCATGTAATGCTATTGCTATTCTATAAACTGAAAGTCTTTAAACCGAATGTCTTTCGGTTTATAGACTTTCGGTTTATGGAATACATGTAATGCTATTGCTATTCTATAAACCGAAAGTCTATAAACCAAATGTCTTTCGGTTTATAGACTGTGTCCGTGTTCGGGGTCCAAAAACCGTAATGTTCGGTACGAACCCGAACAGTGCGGTTCGGGTTCGCTCAACACTAGTTCAGAGCTGTTGGAGTATGCTATATTGAAACAGTTAAAAGAAAGTGGCTTGGTATAAAAAGCTCCCTGTTTATAAGGCCCCCAGTCTTAATAAAATGACTGGGGGCTTCCCATAAAAGCCTTCTACCACCCCCAATTTTTTTTAGTCAGCTGTATAATACTCGAGGCAGCCTCCAGTCTTCGTATAGGGACCATATTGCCAGTCTGTATAGGTGACCGGGGGCATTTATCCACCCCCAGTTCCCACCCTAATAAGTCATTATAAGAAAGGAGGCATTTGGACTGTCCCCCGAACTCCACATCTAATATTAAGGGAGGACCACCGTCTTTTGGTCCCCATGTGTAGTATGGGAGGGAACCACCAAACACTTTTTTTAAATGAAGGATAAAGCACTGTTTGTATTCTTTACAGCTATGAAAGCATTAATGTGCACAAATCGTCTGCAGTAAGCAGACGCTGAACATTTTATACCTATTTTAATGAATTCCCAATTTAATGGGAACAAATTGAGTTTCAACCGATCTGACTGAATCTGGTGAGTGTGTTATAGATAGTTCTTTTTTAATGGGTGCAGTAATGATTTTGTAATTGTAGTTGAATCACTTTTACCTATTCATTTCCTCCAGTTTTTATTTTTATTTATTAAAGCACTGTTCTGAAAATGACCTACCTTTTTAATGCATATTAAACTTCAATAATTATAAAAATGCATACTTTTGATTAAAATTTTAATATCTGTTCTAAATATGTTTAATTAAGTCACAAATTTGCAGCTTCTACTGTCCCACTCTCTCAACATTTGTCTGAAGTCTGGAAGGAAGAAAAACTAAATTTTAAAGTGTTTTTAAACATGGAACAAGCAAAGTCTTTGAAATAAGAACTATACTTGGAATGTGTGCATAAATACACTGATCAGCCATAACATCATGACCACCTGCCTAATATTGTCTAAGTCTTCTTTTGACAGCAAAACAGCCCTGGCCGTCGAGGCATGGACTCCACTAGACTTATGAAGGTGTGCTGTGGTATCTGGCACCAAGACTTTAGCAGTAGATCCTGTAAGTCCTGTAAGTTGTGAGGTAGGACTTGTTTGTCCAGCACATGCCACAGATGCTCGACTGTATTGTGATCTGGGGAATTTGGAGGCTAAGTCAACACCTTGAACTCGTTGTTGTGTTCCTCAAACCATTCCTGAACCATGTTTATTTTGTAGAAGGGCGCATTATCCTGCTTAAAGGGGCCAATGCCATCAGGGAATACCATTCCTATAAAAGGGTGTACATGATCTGCAACAATGTTTAGGTGGGTGGTATGTGTCAAAGTAATATCCACATGAATGGCAGGTCAAGATTTCCCAGCAGAACATTGCCCAAAGCATCACGCTGCCTCAGACAACTTACCATCTATCAGTGGTCATAATGTTATAGCTGATCAGTGTATATTGTATAGAATCCTTACAAAGCACACATCTGCAGTCTTTTCCCGTCAGGTACAAGGTAGGCTTACCAGACCGGTCAGTGTACTGCTGAATGTAGAATGATAGTTTGTCCACAAGGAACCAATTAATCAACATTACACTACATTAACATTTATTTATATAGCTCAAACAATTTACATAGCGCTTGGTGTGTAGCATACATACTATGTTAGATGAACAGGGACAGACTGATCACGCGCTTCTGATAGGATCCCATAGGAACTTCCTAGATTAATTAACTGATTTCCCTCTGAACACATATGAAGCATTCTACATGGCAGCAGTTCTATATATGCCTAAAAAAATGGCTGTGTATACATTTGTATTCACGGAATGAATACAAATGTATGGATTGGAGGAGCTTATGTAAAATCTGTTCAGTTTAATAGCAAGAGAAAAGTAACAATTCAGAAAATATTTAGAGGGATGACAGCTTAGGGTTCAAGGATCAAAATGTTATGCTTGGAGTGAGTTTTTAACACATTTCACTGCATCGACCCCCTTTAGTCTTAATTTGAATAGAGCCCACTAAATGAGAGTTATAAACAATTTTTTCAAGGAACTGAAAGTGTAAAAGATCAATATAAAATAGTAGCCATGTTTGCATCTTGTTTCCCTTATTTAAACATATTACAAATAAAGAAAATAATGCATATAATTAACATTAAATAATGAAAATTAAGTATGTATCTTTGTATTATCTTAAGTATTTAGTTGTATTTTTAAAAGTATTGTTACTAATAAAAGGTTTCACTAATGGCCAGCAATTGTTTATTCATATGGTTAATGAAATGAGTAAATAACTAATTAATATCATCAGGTAAATAGAATTGGAGGTTTGTTTGTCATCTAATATTTGAAATCAGGAATTTTAAGATGACCACAGTTTTGCACTGTAAGTAATCTGTTTATTATAATTACAACTACAGATGGAACATGGAAAAGCACTAAGCCATTTCATTGTCAGTTGGAAACCCAAAAATGAACTTCCTGTGCTATAAAGCTCTCCAGGCTCCAGTAACTCGCAGATCCATGGAGGAATCTTACTCAGTGTCTATGCTCCTTTGAACAGATTTGCCAGATGGTATCACTGGGTTTATACATTTGGGGCTTTAGTAATTCTCTGACATAAAATCAGCACCAATCATTAGGTAAGGCAAGCTTACTGTAGCACGCAACTGTTTTATATAATGACCGGAAAGCCTAACATAGATTCTCATTTAACCATGAATGCAGTAACATAATAATGTATAGTGTACCTCAAATGTACCATAATTATTCATTAATTATGAAACTGGTTTTATTCATACCACTCAGTTCTGCCCCGAAAGCCTGAACTTCCACTTACTTAACCAATATCCACCCCTCTGTCTAATTGACCAGAAGGGTGACTTATACCCCCCCCCCCCCCCCCCTTTAAAAGATCACGACAAAATATCAAAAACATTAAATGAAGGGAAGGGTGGGGGCTTCTTCAGCTGGACAGCCGGCTGACTGGAATAGACTCCCGCACTTTTAATTTACATTGTAACAAACTAGAGCTCGCGCTGTGCTACAGCCAATCAGCTGTAAACTAACAGCGTGAGCCACCTAACTAAAAACTTAACCCTATCCTAACCTACCTAAGCCCCAACTATTCCCATGAGAGCAGACATGCTTATAGATGTCTGCTCTTACCATTAGACACAAATATTACCTATTGCCCTGACAAAAAAATGTGCTTGGCATAGGTGGGATTTGTAAGTGGCATTCAGGGCTGAGTTGGGTATACGGCAGGCTATATCACACCACAACCTCTACCACAAACACAAATTCTATTGAGTGCTTTATGTGAAAATTGACATTTAGTGGTCTACACTATATACCGATCTAGCCTGAAATTGTGCCAGATTGGGGCTAATAGCCAAATTCCGCAATTCAGCTGTTCAATAAAAAAAACATGCTAAAACAACATGTATCTGTCATGGTAATTGTTTTGATATCCCACAATGGTATATTTAATAGACAAAAATTAATGATTTATTTATTTTGTAAACTATGCTATTATGGCATAAATGGTGCAAAATCCATGCCAATCAACACAACATCTAATAAAAAATACACACATATGCCAATTCATAAGTTAGGGAATGGACAGATATACATTTGTACATACATGAACTTATACAAAATTACCAACATAACTGCTCTTGTGGTATAACCATCACGGCAGCTACGTGACCTCCTTGCTTCCATCATAGAAAACCCTGACGGTAATGCCAGGCAGCACCGAAGAATGTCAGCGCCATCACGCAGACATCCACAGGCTGCTTATGAGCAGGACCCAGGTTCCCTGCAACTTTCCGTGGGTTCTAGATCCTAGTATTATAGTCAGACCTCTATTTGAGGTCTGATTATAAGACAAAGCTTGAATGTAAGACGAGGGGACCTTTTCAAAGCATTTGCTCTAAAAAACCTTGTCTTATATTCGAGCAAATATTGTTATAATTTTTCTTGCTGCAACAAATATGCCCAGTTGTTTTAATTGTCATTTATTTATAAAACTCTGGCTACTCTAAAGCTCTAAAAGCAGTTCAGCTTTTCAACCTGGCATGCTTTGGAGGACTGTCAATGTAATGTGTTTTGGACTAGGATTCATTCTAATCAAGTTCCTTCCAGTTAAGATCAGACATTCCCAGGCATGATTTATAGTATGCTTTATCTCCACAGTGCTATATTGTTTCAGATAACTGCAACTGAAAGAACAAAAATTGTCATTTGCCCCATAAGCAGAAACAGACAGCTTCTGCACTCATATATCACTTTCTATAATGCCTATGTTTGAGTCACTGAGCATCATGGGAATAGCAGTTCACAGCCGGTAATGTGCCAGAGAGTGTCTATTTTAATTAATGTGCAAATCTTGCAATGTATAGTAGACTTGTAAAGGCATTCAGACATGTAAAATATTGCACTTTCCATTAAACTGCATGTAGTTATCTTAAATATTTCAGTTAGGTCCCATGTGGTGATGTAAGTGTTCACTGATGTTTCTCCAGACTTCTGAAATAACATGCAAATGAAAAATTAAACATGTATATGCTATTTTAGTCACTCGTGGTTGATGAAATGGTAGTTAGTTCTCACCGCTTCTAACGACCATCATCAACAGATACGCATAGGTTCACTGCAAGGATTTTTACAGGTCTTTACCAATTACATTAAGTTTCTGGATCTGCATTAGCATTCATTTAAAGCTGTACCATCTGTACAAAATGCATGTACAGTAGCTTTATCAGTTTTACACACTAGGTTGCTACGTTTTAGAAATCATGTTATGCTTAAGCTTAAACATTACTGTTTTATTCAGGGACTCTTCCAAAGCATGCACGTTCCAAGACTGTAATAAGTAAAATGTAGACAGTCTGAAGCCCTGAATACAACACAAGTTATACTACACAGTGTATCTTGCAAGTGATTTCCTATACTAAAATTATTTTTTAAAGGATTAGTAAAGAACAGAGTATGCCAGCCACTAAATACTTAACTATAAATCATAAAATTTAATGTTTTATTGAACTCATTATAAACAGCACCCTTATGGCAAATGAGATCCCCGACCACTTCCTCTGCCCTTCCAGGATTGAATACAATATCTCTATCAGGGTCACATACACTATTCCACTTCCCTTTTCCAGAATTACCAATCCCAAACACCTTTTCACTTCAACTGAGCCCACTCTCTTTCTGCAGCATCACATATTTCACCCCCTTTCCTACCTGTCTCCAAGAATTGGCTCTATTGAATTCTGAGTTATCACAGTTTTACCTTTTTTTTTTTCTATTTCAGTATATGGTATTCAATGAACTGGGATAAAATAACTCAGGTCATTAAATATCTGTTGGACATAGGAATACTGGCCAATGTGAGACTGCCTGGTAATTCCTTTGGTGCTTGATGAGTGTGGGAAAGATGACTTCTGTACTCAGTCTCACATCCAGTACTAAAAATCCAGACTGGCAACTGGGCATTGTTAGAAGAGATTGTGGGGAGAGCCAGTAAATCAAGTAGGAGATGGGAGACTGCCTCCATCTTTCTCTTCATCCTGATTATAAACTGTACAACTATTTTAAGAATTTAAATGTTATGTGCCTTTACTGTTCGTTTAATTTATATGCAGAGTGGAACAGCAGTAAATTGAGACTTTTGTATTTTCTTTGTAATGGTAATTAAAGCGATCATTTGCACACAGATCATAGAAAAAAGTGGATTCACTATACATTTTGGAACCTGCAATTTAACTAATCAACCATTTGGAAAATACTTCAGAAACCATTCAGGTCTTATCTCCACATTGCTGGCATAAAGTTCCAAATAACAGATCCTATTGCAAGCAAGGGCCCTATTGAAAAACAAGGATGCCTTTTATGCATTTCCATGCAAAAATGGACGTTCGTAATACTGCATAAATTAACAAATATCTTGGTTAATCTTAATTATTCCCAAATTATAGTTCTTTGCAATGTATTATTTTAGTGTATTTGCATGTTATATATTCACAAATGGCTCTCGGACAAGTAGCAATATAAGACTTCTCTTTACTTCAACTACACACATAATAAGTGCATAACTTCACTATGCTGCCATCTACTGGGTGGTGGACTCGATAACACCCCAATACATAACAATTATGTTGCAACCTCTAGTCTCAGGACAGGCAAACTATATTGCCGAAAAATTGTATGAAGTCACTCCATGAGATAGTATAGCTTACTATGCCCAATCATCTTTCCAGATTTAAAAATGAAAAGTAAACCTAGGTACAGATTTACAAACCTCACTTACTGATTTAAAATGACAGATTTCTCAGCACTTACAGTAACCCGGCACGGATATATCACATTGTAGTTGATTCAGTACAATATAGTGTCATCATGTGAATAATTAGATTGCCAAAACTGACTGGAAATGTTTTGCAGGAGACAACAAAAAAATGAAAGTAAGTTCACAACTGAAAAAAAGGAGGGAATACAACCGCTTTCCTTTTCAGAGAATTTAATTTGTATTAACAATTTAAACGCATACAGCAAAACAAAAGACCAACTGGAAATATGATTAACAATACCTGCAGGTGTTTTCTAAGTGTACATGCACAGACGGTATCTAGTGTTCTTTCACCAAAACCTAAAAACGCACAATAATCGGTGTCTTGACCAGATAACAAAGTACCTTGTAAAACAATACAGACATGTATTACACCACATAGATTACATTAATGGAGATAACAAACTAATTTAACTAAGTAGGATGTGTATCAGTTACTTAGGCCTCTCATTTCATTACATGAGAGTATTACCCACTCCTTACTAATTCACTTCCCCTATTATTCTCAATTCTGTGTCCTGAATTAATTATCTTTAGAAAGCCATTTAAACCTCATGTAAATGAGTCCTACTATCAAACTATTCTGTTTAACTAGGGTTAGATCTGGATGTACAGGCAGATTGGAGTGGCTATTCAATTTGAAATAACCCCAGGAGTGTGCACACAGGTAGATCTGTAAGGGTGTATGTTGATGGACAACTCCAGAGAGAATTAACCAAGCATCTAACATGCAAGTACGGGAGCCCCCGTGGGGCAGCAGAGTCAACCTGAGGAGGCATTGACTGGGTTAGGAAAGGGTTAATGGCCTCGGTGTAAGGAAGTGGGATGGTGTTGTAACAGGGAGGAGTTATGTCCTATATAAGGGAGAGCAGCCATTTTAGGGGTCAGTCATTTTGTTAAAAGATTCACCTACCTTGATTTTCCCGTCCACCCTCCCTAAATTAAATTTTTTGTAGGTTAGTGTTTATGCGGAGGGTAGTGCACTTTAGGGAGAGTTTTATGTATGTTTGGATATGATATCCAGTTGGTTGTTGGTGTGTTTGGTGGTTCTGAGCAAGTTGGTAGCTCAAACCGGGTGGAAGGGGGATCTCGGTATGCCCCTCCTTTATATGTGTTTATGTGTGTTATGTGTTTTAGGTGTTTGGTTGTAATATTGTTATTACAAGTTTTGTTATCATTATGAAAATTATTTATATCTTTTGGGGTGTCATTGCCAAGTTTATGTGAGTAAAGGGTGGGGTAATGTTATACTAGGCAATGACAGATGATGTTATTTTAATAAAGATATGGCCATATTTAATAAAGGTATGGCCATAATTATTTTCCATAAATTCTGGTGTCTGTCGTTATTGGGGATTTGAGAGGTCATTAACCCAAGAATTGACTATACCCTAGTCACTCAACTCTACTGACAGTACCACACAGGGAGACACACAGTCAGCAGAGGGAAAGGCAAACAATTGAATCAAGTAAAGAGAAAGACATACTTGACACCAATCAAAACAAGTAAGCTAACCACCAATTCAAGATATCAGTAGAAGTTAGAAATCCTAGACATCTTGGATTTACTGTTAAGAGTTGCCACCTGGCTGGTATTTTACCGGCAGGCCGGTAAAAAATTGGCACCAGGCCAATGTTAAGTCTATGGTACCAAGGCCGGTATTTTTCTGAAGAAAGGTTCGCAACCCTATTTACAGTTGATCTAAGAGGATTATCCACTTCATCACATCTGTTTGAGCTCACAGTTTCCCCCGTGAAAAGGAATATATCTGTACCTAGTGTACAAAATCCAATGTTCTCTAGTGTATTTATGTACTTATAGTAGCCACCTACATCACATCATTTCAACAGCTGTTGTATTAAAGGTAAATGCGCATCCTGCAGGCTCCCCTCAAATGTCCACATTTTCAACTCTACGTTAGATGACACTGATAAATGTTTACAATTACAATTAATGTGCCATACAAAGTATTTTATTTTTAGATGTAAGTGAAAAATTCCCTGGTTTGGGGCCTTGAAGTCATCATTTTTAGGCCACTAAATAAGAATCTTGCTTTGTGTTATCCAGTTACGCATTTATTTGCAGAAAAAACAAAACACCAAAATAAAACACAATAAAAAAACCTACTTCCCACTGGAGCATTCTATGGCCTATATCTGCTGGTCCAGGCTGACCAACCTAAACTTCCCCCTGACTAAATACTGCCTGGCAGATAACACTTTACAATAATTTGACTACCAGTAAAATATTTAACAAGAAGAAATAATAGATAGTGCAGTTGCAAGCAATGATGGTACTTAAGTTTACTGTGGATATAAATCAGGAAATAATTAAACAGATAAAGAAACTGTGGTATGCAGACTGGATTTTAGCGCATTAAAGTTGCTGACATATAATTAGTGGCTTTGCATCATAGCTTGTTGAATACGTCTTGTACTACTCACAGGATTTTTCTTGGTCCTGCACTTAATTACCCAGATTCAATGCCTGCAGTTAACAGTAAAATAGTTTTTTTAACACCCATTGTTTCTTTAGGATCCAATGCTGATGAGCCACTTAGTAATAGCCACCCCCAGTCCCCTAGCGTTCCTTCCCCAATCAAATAAAGAATACCGGGGTGTTGGGGATGCCGAAATGGCTCCCGGCTGCCCTTCCACATAGTCCCAGTGCCATGTTCCATAAAATAAGTATAAAATAATTATGACACCAGGAAAGGAACCAGCAAAATGCCCATGGCCCCTTAAATAACATTAATATATGGCCCCTTTGGTGCCAAGGGCTGGAAAAATACCCCTATACTAAATATATTGGCCTTCAATAAAAATAAAGAAACCTGTAACAAAAACACACCCTTTGTGTGCCATGGGTGCCTTATGAAGAAAAATATACCTTTCAACAATGTCCAACAATGATGTGTGATGACCTTAGGGTTGTCACCCAGCCGGTAATCCAGATTTTGGAGCCGGTGTCAGTATAACGGTAATACCGGCCATGCAGTGATCGGGAGTTGCAGGGAGATGTCATCGGCGGGGGTGAAGTCATCCACCACCGAGGATGGCTGCGGAGAGACTAACAGGCATCCAGCTGCAGTCTGTTGGTGAGATTACATATATATATATATATATATATATATATATCATTCCATGAGAAGTATATGCATAATGAGAATATTATACCCGGTACCTGTACCAAGAAGCTCAATCTGATAGGGACATTGAGTGGATCTGCCTAGTCTGTGGATCCACCATTTTATGACTCCACCCACTGCTATGGCTGGTATTTTTTTAGGAAAAGGTGGCAACCCTAGATGACCTCGATCATCAACTTTGTCCCATGGAAAATGGACCATCCTAAAGAACCCATTAAATTAAATGTTTTTATAGGGACCAGAGGTGGGAATTAATGTATTTAACGGGGCTTTGGGCAGCTATTTTATTTTTACTATAGGGCCGGGGGCATTATTTCCAACCCCATTATAAAGTGCGGCCAGCCACTGGCCCCATGTTTTTATTAGAGGGTGCTGGGGAATTGTGTCAGCCCCTGGCCCTATGTATTACAGTATTTGCTTGAATATAAGACAAGGTTTTTTTCAGAGCAAATGCTCTGAAAAAGATCCCTTGACTTATATTCGAGGTTGTCTTACAATCTGGACTCAAATCGAGGTCAGACTATAAGACTGGGATCCAGGTCCCCCGCAGAGCTGCAGGGGACCTGGATCCTCCTCGCTAACAGACATCCTCCACTGCTGCCCAGCACGTCCGTCGGGACTTCTATGATGAAGCCGGGTCCTTCCGGCTTCATCATAAAAGTACCAGCGGAAGTGCCGGATAGCAGTGGAGGATGTCTGAGTGTATCGTGCAGACATCCTCCGGCTGCCCCCACTAGCCACCAGGGATATTTGGGCAGCCGGGGGATGTCTGCACGTTAGTGCAGACATCCTCCATGTTGCCCGACACTTCCGTCTATTATGACGGACCTGCTGTCCGTCATAATAGATGGAACTGCCCCCACTAGCCTCCAGGGAGATAGAGAAAAGGTGATGGGGAGGGAGGGAAAGAGAAACAAGGGGGGGGGGAGAGAGACAAGGGGAGGGGGGAGAGACAAGGTGAGGTGGATGGGGGGAGAGAGACAAGGTGAGAGGGAGGGGGAGAGAGAGAGAGAAAAGAAGGGATGGAGGTGGAGAGAGACAGAAAAGTTTGGGGGGGAGAGAGAGAAAAAAGTTTGGGGGGAGGGAGAGACAATGTGGGAGGAAGGGGGAGAAAGATAATGGAGTCCAGGAGAAATGGGATTATCTAAAAGTTGCACTACTGAAGGCAACAGAAAATTGTATAAGGCTTGTCAGTAAGAGCAAAAAATTGAAGAAACCACTGTGGTACTCTGCAGAGGTGGCTAAAATAGTAAAAAATAAAAAGCTAGCATTTAGTAATTATAAAAATACTCAGAGTGAGGAAGATAGAAAGATCTATAAGAGTAGGCAGAAAGAGGCAAAGCAAGCTATAAGAGCTTCCAAAGCACACACAGAAGAGACTATAGCCCAGTCAGTGAAAAAGGGGGATAAAACATTTTTTAGATACATAAATGAGAAAAGGAAAGTAAAACAAGGATTAGTTAGATTAAAAACAAAATAAGGATGCTATGTAGAAGAGGATACAGGCTTAGCAGACTGTCTTAATGAATATTTTTGTTCAGTTTTTACAAATGAAAATGAGGGTAAGGGACCTCATTTAGGGAAAAAGACTAATGAGTCTTTTGATGCATGTAAGTTTACAGAGGAAGAGGTTTTACTTCAGCTGTCTAAAGTAAAGACAAATAAGTCGATGGGACCTGATGGGATACATCCAAAGTTATTAAAAGAACTTAGTGGTGAACTAGCAAAACCGTTAACAGATTTATTTAACCAATCATTGTTAACGGGAGTAGTTCCAGAAGATTGGAAATTAGTTAATGTTGTGCCCATTCACAAGAAAGGTAGTAGGGAGGAGGCGGGCAACTATAGACCAGTAAGTCTTACTTCAGTAGTGGGGAAAATAATGGAAACCTTGTTAAAGAATCGGATTGTTGAACATCTAAAGTGGCTTGGATTTCAAGATCAGAGACAGCATGGGTTTACTTCAGGGAGATCATGCCAAACTAATCTTATTGATTTTTTTGATTGGGTAACTAAAATAATAGATCAGGGTGGTGCAGTAGACATTGCTTACCTAGATTTCAGTAAGGCTTTTGACACTGTCGCACATAGAAGGCTTATCAATAAACTGAAATCTTTGAGTTTGTATTTCAATATTGTTGAATGGATTAGACAATGGCTGAGTGACAGGCAACAGAGGGTTGTAGTCAATGGGGTATATTCGATGCAAGGTCTTGTTACTAGTGGGGTACCTCAGGGATCTGTACTTGGACCCATTCTCTTTAATATTTTTATTAGCGATATTGCAGAAGGTCTTGTTGGCAATGTATGTCTTTTTGCTGATGATACAAAGATTTGCAGCAGGGTTGATATTCGTGGAGGGATAAGCCAAATGGCAAATTATTTAGCTAAACTAGAAAAATGGTCAGAGCAGTGGCAACTGACATTTAATGTCGACAAGTGCAAGATTATGCACCTTGGGCGTAAAAACCCAAAAGTAGAATATAGACTATTTGGTACAGTCCTAACCTCAACATCTGAGGAAAGGGATTTAGGAGTAATAATTTCAGAGGACTTGAAGGTAGGTAGGCAATGCAATAGAGCAGCAGGAAATGCTAGCAGAATGCTTGGTTGCATAGGGAGAGGTATTAGCAGTAGGAAGAGGGAAGTGCTCATGCCATTGTACAAAGCACTGGTGAGACCTCACTTGGAGTATTGTACGCAGTACTGGAGACTGTATCTCCAGAAGGATATTGATACTTTGGAGAGAGTTCAGAGAAGGGCTACTAAACTGGTTTATGGGTTGAAGGATAAAACTTACCAGGAAAGGTTAAAGCATCTTAACATGTATAGCTTGGAGGAAAGACGTAACAGGGGGGATATGATAGAAACATTTAAATACATAAAGGGAATCAACGCAGTAAAGGAAGAGAGTACCGTATTTGCTCGATTATAAGACGACCCCCCAAACTTTGGATATTCCTTTAGGAAAAAAATAAAAGCCTGAATATAAGACTACCCTATAGGAAAAAAGTTAAACTTGTATATATTCACATGTAAATTGCTTTTTTAATAAAAAATTATATAAAAAAAATTCATTTGTTTTTATTTCCTTTAATGTGCCAATTCTGCCTCTCTTTCCCTTGCCCCCAGCTTTGTCTCTCTCCCCCTCCCTTTGATTCCCCCCTCTCCTCTGTCTCTTCCCCCCCTTGTTTCTCTCAGCCCCCCCTCCCTCTGTCTCTTCCCCCCCTTGTAGCTCTCTTCCCCCCTCCCTTCCCTTGTTGCTCTGTCTGCCCCCCTCCCTTCCCTTGTTGCTCTGTCTCCCCCCCTCTCTCTCTGCCCCCTCCCTCCCCCTGTCTCTGTCTCTGCCCCCCTCCCTCCCCCTGTCTCTGTCTCTGCCTCTGCCCTTCTCCCTCCCCCTGTCTCTGTACCCCTCCCTCCCCCTGTCTCTGTCTCTGCCCCCTCCCTCCCCTGTCTCTCTTCCCCCTCCCTCCCCCTCACCTGGAAGTCGATCCCTGGTGGCTAGTGGGGGCAGCCAGGGGATGTCTGCACGATACGTGCAGACATCCTCCATGCTGCCCGACACGGCACTCTATTATGACGGACAGCTGGTCCGTCATAATAGTCTGCCGTGTCGGGCAGCATGGAGGATGTCTGCACGTATCGTGCAGACATCCCCCAGCTGCCTGATTTACCCTGGTGGCTAGTGGGGCAGCAGAGGATGTCTGCGCGATGAAGCAGGGGAGTCTGCACTCATCGCGCAGACTTCCCCTGCTGTTAGAGAGGGGGATCCAGGTCCCCTGCAGCTCTGCTGGGGACCTGGATCCATGTCTTATAATCTGACCTCAATTTGAGGTCGGATTATAAGAAGACCTCGATTATAAGACGAGGGGTAGTTTTCAGAAAAAAAAATCTGAAAAAAACCTCGTCTTATAATCGAGCAAATACGGTATATTTAAAAGAAGAAAAACTACCACAACTAGAGGACATAGTCTTAAATTAGAGGGGCAACGATTTAAAAGTAATATCAGGAAGTATTACTTTACTGAGAGGGTAGTGGATGTATGGAATAGCCTGCCAGCAGAAGTGGTAGAGGTAAACACAGTCAAGGATTTTAAGCATGCGTGGGATAGACACAAGGCTATCCTAGCTATAAGACCGGGAACAGGGGACTAATAAAAGTACTCAAAAAAAATTGGGCAGACTAGATGGACCGAATGGTTCTTATCTGCCGACACATTCTATGTTTCTATGTTTCTATAACACTGGGGGGAAGGGGGGGAGAGAAAGACAAAGCTGGGGGGAGGGGGAGAGAGAGGCAGCATTGGCACATAAAAGGAACTAAAAACAATAAATGCATTTGTTTTATATCATAATTTTTATTAAATATTAAAAAGCAATTTACATGTGAATATATACAAGTTAAACTTTTTTCCTATAGGGTAGTCTTATATTCAGGCTTTTAGTTTGTTTCCTAAAGGAATATCCAAAGTTTGGGGGTTATCTTATAATCAGGGTCATCTTATATTTGAGCAAATACGGTAATAGTAGGCTGGGCAATGCACTATAGGGGAAATATTTTTTATTTCTTTTCATTGGGTACAGAAAAAAAAGAAAAGTCATTGGATAATGGAATATAGTGCTGAATAGTACCAGTACAAGATAACATGAATTACATGTTTATGAATGTGGACATTAATATTACATTTTGCCACCTTTTAGCCATGAGCCACTTTACCAGCCCAAGCTCCCCAATTTAATGGGAGAGGGCCTACGTGTGAGCCCCTGTGGCTACCCCCAGCATTTTTTATTCTTTACTCGTTTATTTTGTTAGTTGTGGGCACTGAATCTCAAATGCCCATTAATTTAATGTTAACGGCTGGCTTTGACTTAGCGGGTGCCAGTTTCTTAAAGTAATAAAATGTATTATATTTAGTATGGTCTGTTTTATTTTAACTCTTTATTTTGTGCTTGATTTTGTTCTTGGTGCAAAGTGCTTTCAAGGAAAATTCTTGATACATTAAACATGTCATTGAAAAGTGCTGCCAAGTTCTAAGTTAACTTGTAGTTAAACGTAACAGTATTAACTGACATAAATTCAATTGAAAGATAAAGAAAGGGCCTGCATAATTGAGAGGAGGCATGCATGGCTGCAGTGGATTGAAGGAGAGAAATTTAAGTTTTCTGGTGTAAAAGAGAGTTTTAGCACGATAAAAGCTGTAAAATATAGTTATATACTATCGTGCAGACATCCCCCAGCTGCCCAAATCTCCTGGTGTCTCTAAAATCTAGGTCAGATTATGCTGCCTGACACTTCCGGAAGGCCCTGGCTTCATCATAGAAGTCCCGGCAGTCGTGCCGGGCGGCAGCGGAGGATGTCTGCGCGCATTGCGCAGACATCCACCGGCTGTTAGCGAGGGGGATCCAGCTCTGCAGGGGACCTGGATCCCAGTCTTATAATCTGACCTCGATTTGAGGTCAGACTATAAGACGACCTCGAATATAAGACGAGGGGCATTTTACAGAGCATTTGCTCTGAAAAAAACCTTGTCTTATATTCGAGCAAATACGGTACTTTATTTAAATGTTAAGTAATTTATGTATGTAGTATGGTTGTATTTTATATTATTACATATTTTAAAAATGTTTTGCAATTTTGTAATTTACTATAGTTGTATATAATATTATTTAAAAAGTTCTGCAATTTATGTACTAAATTTGTTTGTTTCATCATAATTAAACATATTTAAATTCCCAGCCAATGCAAGTTCGGATTTGCCATGATACAGCATTAAACTTGCCTCATCTCTTTAACATAAGTCTACTATCTCGAAATTGGACTAGCTCACAGAATCCAACTTACACACATTAAAGTGACTCTTCAACCAAAAAATTTACTATTCTACTGCTACCACGCAAAATGTAAAATAACGTGGAATCAATTTCCCAAACTGTGTTACATATTACTAAGTGACTACAGAAACAATGTTTTTTTCTCATAGTTTAATTTTTTTTTACAAGTCTGTCTTCTACTACCAAGAATGCTCACAGTTCCCTCATTATGAGAACAGTGCAAGCTGTGCAGAACATGCCTATAACTTCTCTCAGAAAAGGAATGTGGATAAACAATGTGCGTTTGAGCATCTTACAGTGATTGAGAAGGTTTTTGGTCTCAAGTGCCCATTATACCACAGGAAACCAAGTTAATAATCTTAAAGTACCATTTTAATCCATGTTCTAGTTCCCTTCTCCCATTCTCATTGGAGACTCTTTTTATTTCAGTTTTGCTTTCCCTTCCATTGCTCAATTTCATTAGCCCTGTGTGCTGCACTTTCTCCAATACATGATGATGGTGACATTGTAGACAGATGCAGTGTACCACCTCAGATGTGTTTGAGTGTCAGATGTGTCACCAGTGCCACAGGTTTGCCATCACTGATCTATGATGTGTGTATTAACATTTAAAGTCACCGTTTAGTTCAATGGGAGCTTTGTGATTGACTAGACAGAGAAGGCTGGTAAGAATTTGATGGAAACACACACTGTTCTACATAGAAGTTTAGAAACACTGAAAGGTAACTATTGCCGAATTTGCACATTAAAAAAAAAAAAAAGAATAATTGTTTATGTAAAGTATGATAATGCAAACAAAAATGTTTCTAAATGTAACAACAATTATTTTATTTAATTTAGCAAACTATATACATCAAAATCTGAAGGATTACCAGATAATGCATAATGATATAATAATAAAAGGAAAGGTTTTTAATATAATGTAATATATAACTATATGTATACACATTAAATCATAAATCTAAAGAGAGGCTAAACACATTTTAAAGGAGGAAGTGTGACTAAAGAAAGAGATTATCAAAGGGAAAGCAGAAATACTTTGCTATAAAACTCCAACACATTAAAAAGGTTCCATTACCGATACAGAAGAATTTAATTACATTTTAAAGTATAATTTAACTTCACTGTGATAGCATGGATTTCCGTACTTTTCTAATGAAACTGTAACCAAAACGGACAAAGGCTTTTTAATTAGATTAAGCATTGTGTGTTTGTTTGCTTAATTAAATAATACATTCAGTATTGTACAACTGTAAAAATAATTTACTATTTAAACAAAAATGTAGATTTCGTTTTATGTGGCCTTAAATAGGGAGGTCGGTCTGATTAAAACATCTAGTGCTCGTACTGCTCCAGTTTGGATGTCTGATAATAGACTTCCTGCCTGCCACAAAGCATGCTTAGTGAGCTGTCCCTCGTGCATGGTTGTGTCATATGCACTTCCTGTCAAAGGTGTGTTAAGCATACATTGGCACACCAATCACTGCAACTGTTGCATAGAGTATGGGATTCTCACTACAGGTAAGTATTTTTTAATGATGGATTCCAGCAGCATAGTTCAAATAATGTTTTTTATCAGGCAGCAGTGCTCCAAATGCTCTTTATTAGGACCTGTACCAAAATACATCCTCAGTGACCGGACCACTCTGTCACGCGTGTGTCATAAGCATCTCCTCTTAAAGGTGTACAAAAAACAAACACTGTCTGCGCTTCTCACCTTAATAAAGTTGGAAACAAATATATAAACATAATATAAATGAGAGGTTTTGGTTATATGAATTGGCCAAAGCATAATTAAGCTCACCAGCCACGTCAAGGCATATTCTCAATAGGGTGAGAACTAACTCTCACTTCCTATCTAGCTAACAAAACCTATTTAATGTTAAACCTCCTCCCAACTACCTCAACTATGTGGAAGCAGGGAAAATAAAAATGTTGGTGTTCTAAGCTAGTCACAGGTTCAAATAATATAAATGTATAAAATGAAGCTTACCAAATCTTTTCCCCTCTTAAAGTTGTGCTGGGTATCCATTGTCACACCATGTGCTGCAACTGTGTCATGGAGCGTGGGCTTCTAACTACAGGTAAGTGTTTTTCGAATGTTGAATACTAGCAGTACCACTCAAAGGGAGATTTAATCAGTGTAGACTGGAGCAGCTATACATGATGCCTCTTTCTAAACATTTAATTCAGATGAATAGAACACATTATTGATGCAAATGATACATACAGAAAATAATAAGTAAAATGTTCTAGAAAAAAAAACATCAGAGGGTACTAAAAATAAAATTATGAAATACTTTCCTATAAAACCTTTTACTAACTATTAACATTAACAAGTTCAGTGTGACTGAAGAAAGAGTTTATCAAAAGAAAAGCAAACATACTTTGCTATAAAACGCAGCACGTTACTGATAGAGACAGATTTAATTACATTTTAAAGTATAATTTAAACTCTAGTATATGATAGCATGGATTGCTGTGCTATACTAATAAAACTGCAGCCGAAACATACAATAGCTTTATAAGTGAGATTAAACATTGTTTGTTTGTCTATTTAATTAAATAATAAATTATGTATAACTGCAAAAACAATATGGTTATTTTTTTTTATGTTGCTAACACTTTGATAATACAGATGGAGTTTATAGTTGTACTTTATTGGGGCATGATGACAGGTGGATACCAAGATCTCTGTGAGCTTGGCATTACACACTGACAGTATGTAATGCTGATCTGCAAAAGGAATTCCCATCTCTATTCAGTCTGAAGTCTGAAATACTACCCAGCTCTCTAGTGTGGACAGAAGCAACTACTGCTAATGCTTTATTTTTTTTAAACTTTCAGATGAATAATTTTTGGAATACAACAAATGCACTATTCTAATGAATAGTGATGTCAAATATGGATGACCTCTTAAAGACCAGTGGTGTTCTCAACACTAGTCACATTTTGTGTACTATACACCCCATATTTGATCATTTTTTTTATTTACCACCAGCACCTCTGCAGAACCCTGTTTACTCTAAAGTAGTAAAAGTGGTCAAGAGCAAACATCTTGAAGTGGCACTATACGTTCTTTTCTACTACTTTGTCTTATTTCCCCTCCTTCATCTCACGCTTTCTCTTATGTTGCTGAGCAAAAGGGGGTGTGTCCAAATCCTGAGAAACTACCCCGCTGTAAAGACTTCACTATTGTAATCATAGAAAAAAATATATATTTTATGTGTCAACAAGGTATTGGTCGGAAAATCCTGCTGAAATGTTGACATGCAGTCTTGTACACAAGCAAAAACATGTACGCTTAAGCCTTCCGTAAGCCTGTTTGCTAGCTGGATTCGACACACCAACTATTTTGGACACTTACTTAATGCAGCCTTGGACACAGAAATAAATCCTTGATACATTAGTTCTATCTGGATTTATTTTTGCAAATCTTTAAAAGTAAAAACATTATCATTCGCCAAACTGCTTAAGAAATACACTTAGGTAAATTGAGGCAATAATAAATCAATTCCTATATACTACAAGATTAAAATATTTTCCGTTTGCAGCTTGGTCCCACAGTTTGCCATACATAGATTGCACATGACAATATCTTCTCTTTAATGAAGGGTTGTGTTGGAATTAATGTCCTGCTTCTTAAATGCACCCATCTCCACTTCAAGGATTAGAAGGACGGACTGACCCCAAATAATGTGCTAATACCCGTAAACAGTTTGCAAGTGATTTCTAAATAAATAATATAAATTAGCAAGTCTCTGGCTCCTCCCTGCATACGTCTAAGTCATTATAATGAATTTGATATAGTTGTTCTGACGTAGAGAGAAAACAACATTAGATATCATATCATTTTTGCTTACCTCATAGGACCAGACACACTGTGTTCCACCAAATCGCCGGACACATCTACCCACTTCGACATCTTCATGTGTAGTATACATCTCACGAAGACATTCACCAATATGCGGCACCATTCTTTTTAACACCTCTCGGCTAAAGATCATTCCAGGGCCTCCCATGCAAAAGTTCTCTCCAGGTTCCAATCCTAATTTTCCAAGTTCTTCAATATTGCCTAAGCCAGTCTGTCCCAAATAAAGGGGTTTGCTGCTGTTTAGTGATCTTAAAAATGACTCCAGTTTGTCTCCTGTTAATGACAAGATTAATACAAAATAGTAGGTTATTAATTGCACTTTTTTCCTAACTTGATATAGTGTACATTCCATTAACATTTTTTAAATAATGCCAACAATTTACCTAGCAATTGGTACAGAGCATACAGCAGACAAAGTTATATTAACAGAGACAGACTGATGCATGGATTACATTTTCTATGATGCACAGTAAACTACAGGACTGGCCAAAATGACACCCCTGCATCAAGCTGTGGGTAACACTGTGGGGGGCTTTGTGAACCTTTCAATATCTTTTACCTAAACTGTATGGCTATTAAATATCATCTCAATGATCCATTATTTACTATATGGCATGGCGTGTTGAGTACCAGATGCTACTTAAAGGGACAGTCTAGTCCCCAAACTCACTTTGGTGCAAGATCTAGACTACTGCTTGTATAGTGCACAGGCTTTTTTCCAGTGTGATTTGATGCAGGCATTCTTCATAAATTTCATTTTTAATTTTCAACTCTAGACCTCCCCACTGATAAGCTGCATGTTTACTGCAGGTGTGGCAGCACTGATTATATAGACCACTGATGGCTAACGTTTTTGGGCACAAGTGCCCAATTTTTAGCTGAAACCAATTTGCATACCTCAAAGTGCCAACACTGCATACAGTGCCTTGCAAAAGTATTCACCCCCTTGACTTTTTACCTATTTTGTTACCTTACAGCCTTAAGTTCAATGTTTTATTAATCTAAAAAATGAGAAAAATATATACATAAAACTATTTTTTAGAAATAGAAAACAGAAAATTGGCATGTACGTATGTATTGTTATAAAGCCCATAAAAAGCTCTGGCGCAACCAATTACCTTCATAAGTCACATAATTAGTGAAATGATGTCCACCTGTGTGCAATCTAAGTGTCACATGATCTGTCATTACATATTCACACCCTTTTTGAAAGGCCCAAGAGGCTGCAAAACCTAAGCAAGAGGCACCACTAACCAAACACTGCCATGAAGACCAAGGAACTCTCCAAACAAGTAAGGGACAATGTTGTTGAGAAGTACAAGTCAGGGTTAGGTTATAAAAAAAATCCAAATATTTGATCACCAACAAATCTATCATAACCAAATGGAAAGAACATGACACAACAGCAAACCTGCCAAGAGACGGCCGCCCACCAAAACTCACGGACCGGTCAAGGAGGGCATTAATCAGAGCGGCAGCACAGAGACCTAAGGTAACCCCGGAGGAGCTGCAGAGTTCTACAGCAGAGACTGGAGTATCTGTACATAGGACGACAATAAGCCATACGCTCCATAGAGTTGGGCTTTATGGCAGAGTAGCCAGAAGAAAGCCATTACTTTCAGCAAAAAAACTAAAATTCAACGTTTTGAGTTTGCGAAAAGGCATGTGGGAGACTCCCAAAATGTATGGAGGAAGGTGCTCTGGTCTGATGAGACTAAAATTCAACTTTTCGTCATCAAAGAAAACGCTATGTCTGGCGCAAACCCAAAACATCACATCACCCAAAGAGCACCATCCCCACAGTGAAACATGGTGGTGGCAGCCTCATGCTATGGGGATGTTTTTCAGCAGCCGGGACTGGGAAACTGGTCAGAGTTGAGGGAAAGATGGATGGTGCTAAATACAGAGATATTCTTGAGCAAAACCTGTACCCCTCTGTGAGTGATTTGAGGCTATGACGGAGGTTCACCTCAAACACACTGCTAAAGTAACACTTTAGTGGTTTAAGGGGAAACATAGTGCACTCGCTTGTGATCTCTCGTCTGGACTACTGTAACGGTCTCCTGATAAGACTATATCTGGCTCGTATGTCTCCCCTGCAATCTATCCAAAATGCAGCTGCCAGACTCATCTTTCTTGCATGTCGGTCTGATTCGGCGGCTCCTCTATGCAACGCCCTCAACTGGCTCCCCGTCTGCTCAAGGATAAAATGTAAAATTCTGTCTTTAACCTACAAAGCCCTCCACTCCTCTTCCCCTCCGTATATTGCCTCCCTTGTTAACCGATACCTCCCTGCACGACCTTTCTGCTCCTCAATGGGACTAAAACTCTCCTCCAACCTCATCACCACTTCTCACTCCATCTCGCCAGAGCCCGAGCTGCCCCCTCTCTCTGGAACTCCCTTCAGCGGAGCATCCAGCTCTCGCCCTCCTTTTCAAACTTTAAAAAGTCCCTCAAAACTCATCTCTTTAGATGGACCCCATTCCCTCTAGATTGTAAGCTTGCGAGCAGGGTTCTCTACCAGTCTGTTCTAGTTTGTCTAACTTAGTATGTAGTTCCCTTCTATGCTCTGTACCTAGCGCTACGTAAATTGTTGGCGCTGTATAAATAAATGTTAATGTAATGTAATGTAAAACATGTAAATGTGTTGGAATGGCCTAGTCAAAGCCCAGACCTCAATCCAATAGAAAATCTGTGGTCAGACTTAAAGATTGCTGTTCACAAGCGCAAACCATCTGACTTGAAGGAGCTGGAGCAGTTTTGCAAGAAGGAATGGGCAAAAATCCAAGTGGTAAGATGTGGCAAGCTCATAGAGACTTATCCAAAGCGACTTGGAGCTGTGATTGCAGCAAAAGGTGGCTCTACAAATTATTGATTTTAGGGGGGTGAATAGTTATGCACATTGACTTTTTCTGTTATTTTGTCCTATTTTTTTTGCTTCACAATAAAAAAAAAAACATCTTCAAAGTTGTGGGCATGTTCTGTAACTTAAATGATGCAAATCCTCAAACAATCCGTGTTAATTCCAGGTTGTGAGGCAACAAAACACGAAAAATGATAAGGGGAGTGAATACTTTTGCAAGGCACTGTACATACACACAAACACTCACACACACTTATATTCACACGCACTTATACTCATACTCACACACTTATACTCACACACACACATACTTATACTCATACACACACTCATACTCTTGTACACCCCTCACTGCTTGTCTGCTCCATCCAGCTTTTGAAGAGGAGCAGGCATCAGTGGGTAAAAGATGGGCGCTGTCGGTCATCTGCTCCTTCTCCCAATAATCGGGCGCATGTACACTATTTGAAGAAGCGTTCAAGTTGGAAAGCAGACCGTTAATTGCTTTCCGACTTGAATGCTTCTTCTATATTTTGAAGATGATGTTGGGCAGTAGGCAGTCCCTTTAATCTTACTAAATACTCTAACACCCCAATTTGGAAAAAAAAAGTCACAAATTTGAAAAGTGAAACGAACAGCGAACATTTGCTCCAATAATTAAACTGTAATTGATATATACTGATAACAATAAGATTATGTCACTTTTAGTCCTGTGGAATTAATCACCATTCTCTATCAGACTCTCACCCACACTCCACAGATTTAATGCTCTCTGTAAGCCTGCAAGCTTAGCCTTGACACTTAATATTTGCTGTACAGTTCCCTGTAGGTGAGCAATTGCTTTACATTGCTCCAAGTATTCCCTAAGTCACTGCATTAATAGATCTTCTAGAATGGATATATTCTCAAAATCACATAATTCTTCTCCATGCGTATCGTACATGTTATATCTATTACCACAAACTTTCTGCAAATAAAGTAATCACCCAGGGACAATATGCATCATCCATCTGAACTGTTATGTATTTTTTATACCTGGGTTATGTTCACAATTGTATGTGAACCATTTAATCCATTCACGGCATTGCCTGTACATGTACGAGCTCCCAATGCAATGCATTGGTGGCAATGACCGTACATGTACGGGCTGTCTTAAAATTGAAGCAGGCATAGCTTTTTCATCACATCGGTGGGATTGCAGTTTTCCTGGAAGCAAAAACAAAAATGCCTGCCTAACCATGCCTGGGTGGCTAAAAATAACAGGCCAGTTATTATCGTCATTGGCCTGTCAATTATGCCACCTCACCCAATGCAAATAAGGTGAGTGGTGTTCCAGGATGCCTGGATTGAGACAAGCCAGGAATGCCCAAAAAAGGGTCAGTCTTGGCTGCAATTGCTGAGACAATCTGTTTCTGCAATTGCACAGAGGATTTTGACATTCCAAGGGGCTTGTCCCAATCCTCTGCTAGTTATCTTCAAATTTTTGAGGGTGGGTGGGATGGTTTGATTCTGATTACCTTATTGTTTAAGCAAACCCTGAGTAACATTTTTTTTTTTTAAATAACTTTTTTGTACAATAATAGAAAAATAATAGCACATCTAATAATAATAACATCTTATTACACAAACATCTTAATCTCTTATTACAAAAGCATTATAATTTGTTTGAAAGCTCAGTCCAGCTTTACTATTTTACATAAGTAATACATAAAACCCATACCACCCTCCCCGTTAGGAGTTAATTTTACATGAGAGAGACACAAAACAAAAAAGAAACAACCCACCTTCTCAACACCCAGTCAACACTTGAATATAAATATACTATTTTGACCATATTCAAACATAATCTACCAATATTTTGGACGATAATGGCGAGCCTATGGCATAGGAGCCACTTTCGACACTCGGGCACCTCTTTGGTGGCACTTAGCATCTGGCTGCATTGTCACCATCATTATAAATGGATGCATGTGGAGCATATGGAGACACTGAGATTGAACAACTAAATGAAAAAACAAAAACTGGGAGAAGGGGAAACTAAAAGGAAGAGAGTCCTGAATAAAAATGGGAGATGGGTTATAATATAAGGAGAAATAGCACTTTGAGATTGTTAACTTGTTTTTTTTTTCATTTAAACGGGCTCAAAAGTCTTTGCCATCACTGATTTAGGATGATTTCATCCTCTCTGCAGTCTAACACAAAGAAAAAATGTTACAGCCCACAGATGTATAACCCATGAATGCTATCCATTAATACAAAAGTCTTCTATAGACATCATGTCATTTCTTGCATAATCCTTATATCCTCAACTTGAGCTATCCACATTTGTACTGTAGGAACTGTTGTTTGTAACCATGATCAAGGAATTATTTGCTTTCCAGATATTTTTTTATTTACCAAGGGAAATGTCATTATGGTGTAATAAGATTGTCTCTGCTTTAAAAAGGCAACCTAATCACAGTAATAGGATAAACTGACTCATTTATCTAATACCAATAATTTAGAATCTTGGCACAAGTCCAAGACAAATTTGAAACAGAAGGAAACATCTTATGCACATAAGGGACACTTGACCTTACCAACGATGTGTCTAGGTTTGGTTCCAAAGCAAGGTTCCAATCACCACCCATTACCAGATTCCCCAAACACATCTAGGCCATTCAAAACAAAGACAAAAGTGCTGTCTTACATTTAGTTCATGAAATGTCAGGTACAGATGTTTTGAATTCTGCTTCTCCAGAGAGGATTTTATCACCATTTTATCATTTTTAATCGTAATGGGACGTAAGAACCATGCGTCACAAAGGGATTAAATTCACATACATTTTTTTCCCTTCCCAAAACATAATAATCATAAGTTGTCCACCTAATCTGTAATTATCAAACAATCATCTGTCATTAATTGTATCTAACAATCATATTAACCCCTTAGTGACAAGAACTTGTCTTTGCCTTGGTGACAAGGGCTCTTTTGACATTTCTGGGGTGTTTGTGTTTAGCTGTAATTTTCGTTCTTTCTCACATACTGTAACCACACAAATTATAGGTTGTTTTTATCGGCATAAGAAGGGCTTTCATTAGATACCATTATGTTCATCATATCTTATAATTTACTACAAAAAAAATCATAAAAATGATGAACACATTAAAAAAACACTTTTTCTAACTTTAACCTAAAAAATAATTTACACAAATGCAATCGTAAATAAGTCCCTATTTAAATAGTTTCTAAATTTTGTCCCGAGTTCAGAAATATACTTCTTTACATGTTTTTTTGCGAGTTATAGGGCAAACTAAAAATAGTGTTTTTTGTTTTTTTCCTACAGTGACCTTTTGACCCCAACCCGATATTTTAAATGTAATCCTTACTCCAAATTTAACCCCAACTCTAACCTTTATGCTAACCCTTAATATATTCAAATTTTAATTTAATTGTAACCCTATCCCTAATACTAACCCCTGCCTGACACGTCCATTGTCGCAAAGAGGTTAAGAGACAAGCGTTTTATTTAAACACACCATAGGAAAAGTTGTAAAATGCCTCTTGTCCCAAACGAACATCAAAACAAAATAAAAACATCCTAAAAAGGTTCAACATTCAATTCCATACACCTTTTTAACTATCTGACCTTCCCTACATAAACATGGGTTTATCAGCAATGAACATTAATGGTGTACAGTAGTAATAATGATACCCATGACCAGAGAGGTATAAAAAAAGAGAGAACACATAAATATAGAACAAGGAATAATCAGCAATAAAACATTTAAAGTGGTTTGCAACATAATTTCGCTGATGTTTTTGGCATATCATGTCTGATCCTCTAATGCATATTTCTCTTTGAATTATATTTTACACAGATTGAAGCCTGGGGCTAGTTAACACTTTTTGACTAGTAAGTAGTGACATTTGGAATTCATTGGTGGATAGTGAAAGAAACACATTTTCTGGATTAACCAATTTCAATGGTTGGGAAAAAGTGTAAGTGAACTGCAAATCATTAATATATAGATTGAATGGCTGTAATGGGGGGCAGTAATTGCATTTTAATATATTTTATAAAGAATGGCAAAATGCTACATATTTTGCAACTAATCAAATATTATATATTAAAAGTAATTTTGTTTTATTTATTTTAACCCATCCCAAAAATACATGACTTCCCAGAGCCATAACGATTTTATGCTGACTCTGAAACCGAACAGGGGCAAAAATTTTACCATTTTTATAAGTGACTTCATTTACACATGTTGACACTCTAAAGGCAGTTGTCTGCATGCTGTCATAGGAGGACAAATTTAGTCACTATATATCCAGAACAAGATAAGATGCACTAATTTGCAGACGAGTAACAAGTGTTTATTCATGTGTACTTCCTCATAATATATAATTTTATAATAAATAGAATAAAAAAATGAAAGGCAAGCGAGCTACATAAAAATTAAACAGAACCTGCCAGTTAAAAATAACATGATCCCATCATGTATGGACATCCAATGTGTAGGTCATGGGCCAAATGTGATCCATCTGACAGCAACGTATATGGCACAGCTGACCTAACTACCTATGTTCTCATTAGCCCTATAATTGTAATTTAAAAAAAAAATAAAGTTGATTTACAACGTTTTGAACTGAGATAAGCAAACGGTTTGGCGAGCAAACGATTCTTCACCATTACAATAAATAAAAACATGAATGTGGCCCAATATAGATTTGTATTTCGGTCACGTGGCCCACTTCAGAAGTAAATTCCTGTGCCACTTAGGACATAAGAAAATCTGTATAACTGCTTATCAAAACCATGACATGGCAATATGAATGTAACCACTGATTTGCTTTCAAAATTACATTACCAAAATATTTTTCTGATATAAGTACAACAAGCTGTGGTCATAATATACATTAATGGATTTAGATTTAGTCATATATTAATGCAAGCTGTGAAGAGTGGGTTAACTAGTTCGGTTTCAAGTAAGTAACTGAACCAAAGAGAAAGTCAATGTGTCCTTCACAACCAGACAGCAGCACAGTTCTAGCTGCAGACAGCGCACAGCTTTCCAGACCAAGGCTCCATTTTCCAACTGAAATTTGGCAAAGTTTTGTAAAGTTAATGAGTACAATTCAGTTCACCTATTTGTAGTGCATTCAAATTTTTATACACATGTTGGCAAATGATAGGTGATTTTTGAGTACTCTGATGCCCTTGGATCTCAGACTAATGTTCTTAGATGAAAAGGCTTTTTATCTTGATAATGCTAAACGATTAAAGCATACTTGGTTCTCGGATCTCATTGAATAGGGAAAATAATACACTCGTATCACGTTGGTTCGAATTTTGGCATTTCACCATACAGCACTCTTTGTCAGCTATGTAGTCACATAAAAGCACTGTGTAACAGATGCTCTCCCGGACCTTTATTATGCATCAGAATGGAACTGAGTAAGTCTGAATGAAGCTGATAAGCAGTTATATGGATATAACCTCTGGTCAGGTCTTTATATCTTGCCTACTGCTCAATTTTTAATGTAACAAGGAGAGTCAGGTATTTTATACATGGGGCTGCAAATATACAGTTCTTACTTGTGCCTCATTAAAATTGCAATTGTGCAGTTTTTATTAAAAACGTAAATACTAGTGAGCTGCCATTTGATGGAGCAATCCTCTGTGGCAATAAAGAGAGATGGTGATCTAGCATCCATTCATTCCACCTTTTGGGTGTGCACACAACAACTGAATGCACACACAGGGCCGTCTTTAATAGTTATTGGACCCTGGGCAAGCGTTTGCTTGGGTGAACTGGCCCCTGCCCCCTTCCCTGCATGCAATCACGCCATCCATCGCAATGTTACCTCCCCCCCTCCCACACAAACAAAAAAAAACATAAAAATAAGCACACACACAATTGGACTTTTCTTGCAGTGAGTATTTTTATTGCATTGAATAAAATGTGTATATTACGTGTATAATTGCAGTGTATAAACTGTATATTTGGATACAAAATGTGTATATATGGCTGCAATATGTATACCATCTTACTATGCAACACTGCACTACAACTACTCATTACCTAAATGACAAAAATATACACATATATATATATATTAGAGAGCACTTACATATGTACATATATATTTATAAATATCTATACACATCTCACTCTCTCTCACTAGTTGCATTTATACTTATATGAACTTCTTAATATTATATTCAACTATTTTCATATGTAATAAAAATGTTATTGAAGAGTTGCATTTCTTGTTTTTATTCCCTTTTTCTGCACCCACATTGCACCTAAAAGACTTAACACAGCCCCATAGAGTAGCCATAGCACTTGTCATGCACCTATATTGCACCCACAGCACTTGTCATGCACCTACATTGCACCCACAGCACTTGTCATGCACCTATATTGCACCCACAGCACTTGTCATGCACCTATATTCCACCCACAGCACTTGTCATGCACCTTTATTGCACCAACAGCACATGTCTTGCACTCATATTGAACACACACAATTTTGCATGCTACAGTGTAAATTTGCCCCACAGAACATACCACAGTTTCACTTTGTTCCACTGAACTGCCCATGCAGAAAAAAGCCACATTGTCACTTTCCCCCATAGTAAATGTTATGTTTCCCCACAGAACATGCCACAGTCACTTTGTCATTGCATATGCAACAGACAGTTTGCCTGTTAAAATATGACACCGTTTGTCCATTAAATATGCCACAGTCAATGTGACCATCAATATGCCAGTATTATTTTGCCATTAATATGCAGTATTATTTTGCCATTAATATGCCAATATTATTGTGCCATTCAGATACCAGTAATATTGTACAATAAAGATGCCCCAGACAATTTGCCCATTATGATACCAGTATTATTGTACCATTAAGATGCCATAAATAGTTGTGCCATTCAGATACCAGGAATATTGTACCATTCAGATGCCTGTAATATTGTGCCTTTCAGATGCCAGTAATATTGTGCCAGTCAGATACCAGGAATATTGTGCCAGTCAGATACCAGGAATATTGTGCCAGCCAGATGCCTGTAATATTGTGCCAGTCAGATGCCTGTAATATTGTGCCTTTCAGATGCCAGGAATATTGTGCCAGTCAGAAGCCTGTAATATTGTGCCAGTCAGATGCCTGTAATATTGTGCCATTCAGAGCCCAGTAATATTGTGCCAGTCAGAGCCCAGTAATATTGTGCCATTCATAGCCCAGTAATATTGTACCATTCAGATACCAGGAATATTGTGCCAGTCAGATGCCTGTAATATTGCGCCTTTCAGATGCCAGTAATATTGTGCCATTTAGAGCCCATTAATATTGTGCCAGTCAGATGCCTGTAATATTGTGCCATTCAGAGCCCAGTAATATTGTGCCATTCAGAGCCCAGGAATATTGTGCCAGTCAGAGCCCAGGAATATTGTGTCCTTCAGAGGCCAGGAATATTGTTCCAGTCAGAGCCCAGTAATATTGTGCTAGTCAGAGCCCAGTAATATTGTGCCATTCAGAGCCCAGGAATATTTTGCCAGTCAGATTCCTGTAATATTGTGCCAGTCAGATTCCTGTAATATTGTGCCAGTCAGAGCCCAGTAATATTTTGCCAGTCAGATTCCTGTAATATTGTGCCAGTCAGATTCCTGTAATATTGTGCCAGTCAGAGCCCAGTAATATTTTGCCAGTCAGATGCCTGTAATATTGTGCCACTCAGATGCCTGTAATGTTGTGCCAGTCAGAGCCCAGTAATATTGTGCCAGTCAGACACCAGTAATATTGTGTGCTTCAGAGGCCAGGAATATTGTGCCAGTCAGAGCACAGTAATATTGTGCCAGTCAGATACCAGTAATATTGTGCCATTCAGAGCCCAGTAATATTGTGCCATTCAGAGCCCAGGAATATTGTGCCAGTCAGAGCCCAGGAATATTGTGTCCTTCAGAGGCCAGGAATATTGTGCCAGTCAGAGCCCAGTAATATTGTGCCAGTCAGAGCCCAGTAATATTGTGCCATTCAGAGCCCAGGAATATTGTGCCAGTCAGATTCCTGTAATATTGTGCCACTCAGAGCCCAGTAATATTGTGCCAGTAAGAGCCCAGTAATATTTTGCCAGTCAGATGCCTGTAATATTGTGCCACTCAGATGCCTGTAATATTGTGCCAGTCAGAGCCCAGTAATATTGTGCCAGTCAGAGTCCAGTAATATTGTGCCAGTCAGATACCAGTAATATTGTGCCATTCAGAGTCCAGTAATATTGTGGCAGTCAGATACCAGTAATATTGTGCCATTCAGAGTCCATAATATTGTGCCAGTCAGAGCCCAGTAATATTGTGCCTGTCAGAGCCCAGTAATATTGTGCCAGTCAGATACTGTAATTCCTCCCACCAACCCCCCCCCCCCCCCCCCAGTACTTACCAAATGCTTCTGTTCCGTGGCCCCGGGCTGACGTCTCCTCCGTGCAGTCTTCCCTCCTGCACGGAGGAGGGAAACAGTCACCGGATGTGTGACTGACACATCCGGCGTCAGTTTTTTGTTGTTGTTTTTTTCCGGTCGTCGCATCCAGCAGTGCGCTGTGAACATAGCAAGCAGGGGCTGGGGGCCCACGGGACAGCTGCCTTGGGCCCCCCAGGAGTAACTGGGCGCAGGGCAGCTACCCCGTTTGCCCCGCGTTAAAGACGGCCCTGTGCACACAGCTAATATCAGTGAGGTACACCTCTGCTGGAGGTGTGCGACACTACATACAAATCATTGGAAGTTTCTAAGTATAAATGAGACATCTAAAAGATTTTGGACTGGCTTTTAATCAGACAGCAGTGAGTAAAATTTGCTAATGAGTATTTATTCGCTCTTTAGTTGAAAGAGGGCATTTACAGACATTCCAATTTAATGTTCAAATATCATAGGACTAACCAATTTCAACAGTTATTGTTTTCAATAGTCAGCATGTAATTGCAGACTCAAGGCTGTCATTATCTCAGTAGTATATACGCAGTTTTCTGGTCACTGTCCACAATTTGAAATCTGTCCCAACCCCACCAACTATAAAAAAAAAAAAAAAAATGGTACTTGTTTTTTTTTGTTTGTTTCCCCCCCCCCCCAAGATGTGATTTTTTGTAACCAAAACTGTTAAGGCCTGCTAACACCTCAGTATGTTAAAACATATTCTGGCCCCAGTTTTCTTGAAAAATAAATTTCAAGGCAATTGTATATGGACTTTTATATGCTAAAATGAATGTATTAAGTATATATATATATATGCTGTATACTCACTCTGGAGAAACGCGGGCAAAGTCAAGTGTAAAATTAACACATTTTACTGGCTATATCTGGACAACTTCCATATTCATATTTCTGAAAGTAATTTTTAATTAAATCATAAATAATCCACTCATGAAATTTGAAATGAACTTCTAATGAAAAATACAATATGCAGCCTGCACAGCTTTGATTTTAAAATGAAAGCGTTGAACTAATGGAGAGAAAATTACATTAGTCATTCCATTCAAGGGATCCAAACAGCACATACGAAGAATTACTAGTGACCACGATCAAATGAATAGAATCAGAAAACACAATCCCTTCTGAAGCTATACCTCCTCCATAGACCCCAGTGTCGTTTAAGGTCAACTAGGTATTTATTAAGTTTACCACTTTTTTTGGAAAAGGAAGCTGTGCCCAGTCTTTTCAAGACCATGCTTAGAAACACACACACAATATATATGTACATTTATATACACATTTCCTGGCAAAATGCAATACTGTGACCAATCACATACCTCCAAGAAAAGTAGGTAGACAATGTAATAGAGCAGCAGGAAATGCTAGCAGAATGCTTGGTTGCATAGGGAGAGGTATTAGCAGTAGGAAGAGGGAAGTGCTCATTCCACTGTACAGAGCACTGGTGAGACCTCACTTGGAGTATTGTACGCAGTACTGGAGACCGTATCTCCAGAAGGATATTGATACTTTGGAGAGAGTTCAGAGAAGGGCTACTAAACTGGTTCATGGGTTGAAGGATCAAACTTACCATGAAAGGTTAAAGGATCTTAACATGTATATCTTGGAGGAAAGACATGACAGGGGATATGATGGAAACATTTAAATACATAAAGGTAATCAATGCAGTAAAGGAGGAAAATATATTTGAAAGAAGACAAGCGGGCAAAGATTTAAAAATAATATCAGGAAGTATTACTTTAGTGAGAGGGTAGTGGAATTATGGAATAGCCTTCCAGCGGAATTGGTAGAGGTAAACACAGTGAAGAAGTTTAAGCATGCGTGGGATAGGCATGAGGATATTCTAGATATAAAATAAGGCCAGGGACAAATTAAACTATTTAGAAAATTAGGCAGACTAAATGGGCCAAATGGTTCTTATCTGCCGACACATTCTATGTTTCTATGAATCAGTTTCATGGCTCTTTACTTTAATATTTTTCCTATATTAGCATCCTAGCTTTCTTTTCATTTTCAAGGGTCACTTCAAGCATAAAATATATACAACGGTTTTATTACATGTACCCTAAGCAGTCAGCCCTCAATTACACTTTCTGAGTCAAAGTATACAGTTGTATGAGGGAAGTTATTAATTTAAGTTATTCCTGTGGACAGTGGTTTATTTTTGTTTTGTGCTGTCCTTGGCCTGACTAAACTTGTGCACCCCTAATGAATGGTTTTACATATGTATTAAAAATGTTATTGAAAAAATAATTTATTCTTTTTCTATCCTTCCTCTGCACCCACATTGCACCCAAGACTTACCCCAGCACCCAGATTGCACTCACAGGACTGACCCCAGCAACCAGAAGTTACCCCACCACCCAAGATGTGTCCCAGCACTCAGAGTGCACTCACAGACTTTCCCCAGTACCCAGATTTGCAATCAAGACTTTCACAACACTCAGATTTTCACTCACAGACATGCCCTAGCACCCAGATTTGCACTCAGGACTTGACCCAGCTACCATTTTGCATTTAGAACCTGCCCCATCACCCATAATTGCACTCAGGACTTGCTTCAGCACTCCGTTTGCATTACGGATTTACCCCAGCACTCAGGATTTGCACTCACAGACTTGCCCCCAGCACCCACTTTGCCCTCAGGGCTTACCCCGGCAACCACTTTTCATTCAGGACTTACCCCAGCACTAAAATCAGCACTCAGGACCTGCCCCATCACCAAGATTTGCACTCAGGACTTGACCCCTCATCCAGATTTACACTCAGGGCTTACACAGTTTGCACTCGGGGTCGGTGTTCTAAATTGTAAGAACACCAGCTATGGGGTCTGAGTGGGCATTTGGGGCAGCATTTTTTGCAGCTTCCTGAAAACGCTGCCCAAGGCCTTGTTGGCTTCCAGGTAGATACATCGCTGCCTGTTAGATCACCTAGTATGCACAGTCTGCAGGGCACCTGTGTATAATATGTATTAAAAATCCTATATTACACCTAATGGACAGAACCTGCCGATGTGTGCTTTGTACAGGTTCCTTGAGCAATATTTGTATGTACATTTTGCAAATATACTTATCAGTTGGTATACTTCAAAACACTTTGAATGCTTCATTTTTACTCTCAGTAGAAGCTGCTAACCTGATATCTGTGCATAATATAAACATATTTAGGATATAGGTAAAAATGACATCTCTGAACACAGAACAATATATATAATAATTTTTTATATGTTGGGGTTAACTTAGAAAATCTCTGTAAAATCTGTAAAATGTAAATGACTACAAGTTAATACTTTCAGATGGATTATTGGATCACATAAAAAAGGTACACATTTTACTCATGTTTATAAATTTGGGGTTTTGTATATCTGTTTTATGCAGTGTATATCAGGGGGTGACGGGCGATACTGGCAGGCCCGGGTCACGCCAGGTAAAAAAAAAAATCTCCGTTAAAAGCCAGTCGGCGGCTGTGAGGGAAGCGTTGTGCGCTCCCCTCCAGCCACGCGGCTTCAATAAAGATTGTTTAAAAAAAATAATTACATTTTTGGGGGGGAACAAACTTTATTGAAGCCGCGCGGCTGGAGGATAGTGCACAACGCTTCCCTCACAGCCACGGACCTGCACCGGGAGACAGCAGCAAGGAGATAAGTACTGGCTGGGGAAGAGGGGAGGAGGGTGGCATAACGAGCATACTGAGGGGCAAAATCCTGGCATATTGAGGGGCAAAATCCTGGCATATTAATTGGCAAATTCCTGGCATATTGAGTGACAAAATCCTGGCATATTAATTGGCATAATCCTGGCTTATTAATTGGCATAATCCTGGCATATTGAGGGGCAGAATCCTGGCATATTAATTGGCATAATCCTGACATATTGAGGGGCAGAATCCTGGCATATTAATTGGCATACCCCGGCATATTAATTGGCTAAATCCTGGCATATTAATTGGCATGATCCTGGCTTATTAATTGGCATAATCCTGACATATTAATTGGCATAATCCTGACATATTAATTGGCATAACCCTGGCATATTAATTGGCATAACCCTAGCATATTATTTGGCAAAATCCTGGCATATTAATTGGCATAACCCTGGCATATTAATTGGCATAATCCTGGCAAATTAATTGGCATAACCCTGGCAAATTAATTGGCAAATTCCTGGCATTTTAATTGGCATATTGAGGGGCAAAATACTGGCATATTGAAGGGCTAAATCCTGGCATATTAAATGGCTAAATGGCTAAATCCTGGCATATTGAGGGGCAAAATCCTGGCATATTAATTGGCAAATTCCTGGCATATTGAGGGGCAAAATACTGGCATATTAAATGGCACATTGAGGGGCAAAATACTGGCATATTAATTGGAAAAAGAATAGCATATTGAGGGGACTAATACTGGCATATTAAATGGCACATTGAGGGGCAAAATACTGGCATATTAAATGGAACATTGAGGGGCAAAATACTGGCATATTAAATGGCACATTGAGGGCCAAAATACTGGCCTACTAAATGGCATATTGAGGGGTAAATTACCGGCATATTAAATGGCATATTGAGTGGAAAAATACTGGCATATTAAATGGCATATTGAGGAGAAAAATACCGGCATATTAAATGGGAAAAGAATGGCACATTGAGGGGCAAAATCCTGACATATTAAATGGCAAAAGAATGGCATATTGAGGGCAAAATATTACTGACATATTGACCAACTGCTCCCAACCACCCTCCATATTACAGTAGACCGGTATAAGTAAGGGTAGGTGGGGCGAGTGGGAGATATTGTCGGGGGGGGGGGGGCTTTTATGTGCTGTTTAACATGGTCTAGGAAAATCCTCATGAGAATCACAGTTATTGTTCTTTAAAGGGAATATGTAGCCTAAACAGAATGTATACTGAAAATGTGTAACCTGAAGAAGGCCGCAGTTTGGAATATGAGAGAAGCTCGGTACAACACATAGGATGGGTCTTTTCAGTGGGAAGGGAAGGTCTTCTGTCCCAATCAGAGATAACCTTAGTAGAGCTGTGGACACAAAGAAAAGGTATGCTGTACCTCTACCACTCTCTCGGACACCAGGATGGAATGTACCAGGTAAGGTTGCACCTTTTCTACAAAAAAATGCCGGCCATGCTAATTCCTCCATAGACTTAACATTGGCCTCAAGCCAGGTGACAACCCTAGTACCAGGTGAAACAAAGGACCTGGAGACAGGGACAGGTAGGAACAGTGGGATGATTCTGAGAAATGTAGTTAGTACACAAGCCAGAAACAGACAGCGGGAGAGTAAATCCAAATATAAAGAAGCCAGAGTCAAGGACAGGAAGAATCACTGGAGTTGGTCAAGCCAGAAACATAAACGGAACAATAGAATCAGAACTGGATTCAAAATAGAACATGAGGTTGAGATGAGGAACAAGTAGTGAAGTCAGGGTAATGCCAATGGTCTGAATATGCTCAAAATCACAAGTACTCGGCAAGGAATGCAACTCTATAGCAGGAGGAGTAACACTAAAAGGGGTTTAAATAGAAATTAATACAATTACCCATCTATTTGGTGATTGGAGATGCGAGGAAACAAATATAAAGCTGGCCCTTTAATTGTCAGTCCGCGCATGTGTGGAGAAATGCTGTTGACGCCAGAAAAATGGTGTTGCGGAATTCTGATTTTGCCACCGGAAGTGCTGTGATGATTGCCCATCGACTACAGCGAAGGTGGATGCAGAGGACGGCTGCGGATTTAAAGGGACTGTCTAGTGCCCAAAATGCATCTTCCAAATAAAAATGCATATTAATGTGCTTTCAAAGTACTTTAAAATGCATGTCTTACATTTTCATTGCTTTAAAATATAAAATACTTACAGCTAGAAGAATTGTCAATTTACAGCAGTTTGCATGAAATAAGGACTGCCCACACTAGATGAGTAAAAGTAATTTACTTTTTTTTTGTTTTGCTGCAAGAACCAATGAGAATAATGCCATTCAAATAAATGGAATATCCTGTCTCTCTAGTGATGTGTTGCACTATTAAGAGATCCTACTGTGTACAAGAGCAAGGTCACTCATAGGCCACTCAATAGACTCTATATGAAACAAAACTATATATCCTCAATGTCTATAGAATCAGTGCTGCCGCGCCTGCAGAAAACATGCAGAGTAATCATTGGGGAGGGCTTGAGTCAAATATTAAAAATGTGATTTATACAGAATGCAGACATCAGATCACACAGGGATAAAATCCTGTGCATTATATAAGCAGTGATCTTCATCTTGCACCAAAGTGCGTTTGGGGACTAGACTGTCCCTTTAAGACAGGCTAAAGATGATCTATGCATTATATTAGCAGAATTGCAAGGACATGTATAAATTAAGAAAAAAAAAACGTTTTAACCCCTTGACGACAAAGGACGTGCCAGGCACGTCCTGGGAGAAACTCCCTTAACGACAAAGGACGTGCCTGGCACGTCCTGCAGTGAATGAAGCGATTTTCGCGATCAACGATCGCGAAAACCGCTTTAACAGTGCTGGTCTATTGCCTCGACATCGAGGCAATAGCCAGCACCTAAATTTCTATTTTGGGACGATCGCCCCACGGAGCGATCGTGGCGAGCCATATTGACAGAGCATGCTGCTCTGTCAATATGGCTAAGCCCTCTGCCGGTCTGAGCTTCGGAAGTGAAAGTAACTTCACTTCCGTCGCTCTGAATATGCTACTTGACTGCCCCTAGTGGTAGTTTAGTAGCATTGCAATGGAAAATATTTAAAATACATATTTAATTAATTAAAAACTGGTTCTTTAGCTATATTAGCCTATAGGGTTAAAATTAAATATTTCTTAGCATAAGGGATAGGGTTAAAATTAAATTAAAGTTAAAAAATATTAATGGATATAATAAGGATTAGAGTTGGGGTTAAATTTAGTGTTAGGGTTAAATTTTGGGTTCGGGTTGGGGTCAAAAGATTATTTTTGGTTTTTGCCTCGTAACTCGCAAAAAAATAGCGAAAAATATGGAAACATGCATATTTTTGAACTCTTTAGAAACTATTTAGACGGGGTCTTTTTTAATGATTTTATTTGTGTAAATTATATTTTAGGTCAAAGTTAGAAAAAGTGGGTTTTTTAAAATGTCTTGTCACTAAGGGGTTAAATTGGTCTGTGGTGTCTCCTGTTAATGAAATCACCTTGTGGTTTGGTATGCAAATTAATTATGTTTAAAAGCAACTGTTTAATTTGCATATCAAGCTATACATTCAAAACATGTTTTTCTCCTACTTTATACATTTCCTTGCAATTATGTTAACACAATGGAGATGTATTCTCTGCTCTCACATTCTAAACAATGCTTAGGTTTTGGAGTCAATGAAAAGATTGCATTATGTATTAATTTTTACTATGTCAAGAAGCTAAATCATGTGCATGGAAAATATTGCTTACTCAATGATTTTGTTATTCATGTATTTGGCCAATATTGTACATTTCCCATTTTGTGAAAGAACACATTCATCTACCATAAGAATTGACCCTGTTTTAGTCTGATATCATGCAGCTGGTTTAATGAAATATATCCTTGTGAAATGTGGTGATAAGTACTGTAAACGCAAACATATGGAGGGCATTAATCCAAGAAAAAAAAGATATATCCATATAGAATTGTGTATAAATCATCGCTCCAATGAAATAAAGTTGTCCACAAAACTACAAATGACCTATGCTTACACAAATATGCTATACTTGTTTCGTTGATAGGTTTGGTTTAAAGGGACACTACCGCTTACATAAGATGTAACTAGATTACCCATCCATTTAAAATAAAATAAATAAACACATATGTAAGACATTTGCCACTGTTTTTTTTCTCTATGTTTGAAATAAGTGCATATAAAAGTAAAAATAAAATGAGGTGTCTGTCTCCAGCACCCATTTTGAGAATTTTACCCATGATGCAATATTCTCCTAAATCTTCCAGCAACTCTCACTTTACAACTGTGGCCAGAGCCTGCATTATGATGTCATAAGATACACCCCTGCTCTCTTACTGGCTCCTGTGTATCATAGTAGGCAGGACTAGGTGGCTGTGTACAACGTTTTTTACCTTCCATCTAACACAAAGAGAGGAGATTGACTTGATCAAACAGGATCATAACTCCGGCCCCTTGTGATGTAATAGTTACATTCAATGCAAGTCTATGACCAGAACCCAAAGTGAGATATTAGTGCTGTAAAGTCACTGGGGGGTGGCATCCAAAAACACTATATTTCACAAAATGGCGGTGCCCAGTCACACTTGTTTAGTAAAATATTTTATAAAATAAACTCACATAACAAAAACAAAAGACACATATGAAATCAACAATGCAAAATAAAGAAATAAACCCTTTTTACCTTTTTTTTGGTGGAAGTGTCCCTCTAATACAAATGTTATTTCATTTTAGGTACTGAAGTACTAATATATTGAATTTCTGGAACCCTAATTTGCTTTAAACAATTAGAAGGCAGAGATTGGGCTGCAGTGACAGTAATGTGCACACCCTCAAACAGTTAAAACTAAAAAAAATTATGTAAGTAGTGCAGCTGCGTCATAATTAATTTCTATCTCATGTATAAAATGATTTCTGCCTGAAAAACGCCACAGTGTGTCTGTTTCCCCAAAAGCAAAAAAGTGATCTAATTTTGATTTAAGAATATTGTTGCATTCTATGTATATAAAAAGTCCCCCAAAAAGTTCATTTTGTAGATTATGTTATTGGATTTTCACTGCCCACCCTCTGGCTATACAAGGGGTGTGTTTTTTTTAAATTTCTTCTACAGGTGACTCATCTCCCCCTACCGGGGCAAGGTAGGTTTTTATTTTATTTTAATAATTTTGATCAGGTCTCGAAAATTCTCCCATTCAGCTGAACGTGAGACTCGGTCTAATAAGGAAAGCAATGTGGAGGAGGTAAGAAAGTATTGGGATGAGGGAAAAAAATCTGCAAATGCCCATTCTCCCAATGTATTGGATGTATTGAGGTTCCTGTGCCAACAGTAGGGTTTGTTTATTTATAATGCAGTGTGGTCCAATTATTTTATTGTGGAGGGCTGCATTTCATGCAATGGTTTCTGCTGGGGGCAAGAGATCACTAATTTCAAGTGGGAAATTAAATCAGACCAGGAGACGCCATTTGAACATCAATGCCAATATGAAAGGTGTCTTAACACTTTCAGCACTGGACTGATCACCTTAGAGCCATCCTTGATTTTTTGGCAAGTATTCTTGCAGCTCTAGATCTCTAAGAAACACATTTAGCATGCACTATGGATAAAAAATAAAAATAAACTATGGGCAGTACAGATTGCTTCTTTGAATATAGATGTTTTTAGAATGTGTTATAAAATAGTGAAATGATGTATTCGTCTTGGCAGTCACTTCTCTTTTCATGTTTTCTAACATGTTATAACGTTAAGTGAGAAATCGGTTTAGGCGAAAGAAAATTACAAACAACTGGGTTCATTTGTCATAGGTATCCTTGCCATAAATGCATTAAAAGTCACATGCAATGTTTGCACTGTGTAGATATCGTAATAATAGTCCCAGCAAATATAATGTGCTTGTAAATAATGAATTCATTGTACCAAGAATCGTGCTAATTTTTGTAATTGATACACAATGAAGACATCAACACTGCAGCGCTCAAGCTGCAATTCCCATAAATTTTAGCCACCAATAACCTTGCTGGAGATGTTGGTACCTGCAGGTCAAAGTTCACACCATTCTATAGGTGTCCCATAAGTCTGGAAACAAAATATGGAAGCATGTGAGAGAATTCCAGTGGATGTGATCACGTGTGTTCTAGGCTGAGTGGAGGAACTGTCTTCACCTGTATATGCTACACACCCGGGGAACACTTTGAACAGATTTTGCAATCTTTTTAGTGCTTTTCTCCTATTTGAGCAAGCAAAAGAAACTGCTCTCCACTCTTCTGAAAATAGTTGGAGAATCACTGGGCATTGATGCTATTGCAAGCAATAAGGCATACTTGATTTTTTTTTGTGTCTCTTTTATTTAATATGCATCATTTTAACTGGGGACTTTTAAATACGCCTTGTAAAATAGTATCATAGTCATTTTGGTTGGACAAAAGAAAGACTTGCATATATAAAGTTCAACCTTTCAAATTGACCTTCAAAAAGAAAAGAAGGGATCTTTTTGATCCCAACTGGATTGCTCAATGGTTATTTATTTGAAGCGTATTAAACATATAATCATCAACGAAATGGAAATAAAACTATATTGGCATAAGATATTTTGTATGCATCATTCCATAACAGTCTACTCAACAAAGAGAGAATGGCAGGGAACTGAGACGGGAATTTCAAACTTAAGGCCAAAGTAGCCAAGTTAGAAAAATGCTCCATTACAGCTCAATGTGAGATTTCTTTGGAAATAAGCTACTTTGGCCTTAAGATAGAAATTCCCGTCTCAATTCACAGCAATACTCTCTTTATTGAATAGACCCTACAATGTCACTAGGATCGGGTGACCACACTGCTCTTTTTTATTCTGGGACACATTTGTAAACAATGCATGCTCAAAGGTGGCATGGTTAAAATGATGAAAGTAGACTGGTCTATATTTTTTTATTAATTACAATACTTGAGTTTACATTGAGTATAATGAGTATACATTGTTTACATTCTGAACCAATCAATAGAGCCCAGAGAAATGTAACTAACATCTGTTTCGGTAACAATCTATTCAAGCTTGAGTTTAGAAAGCTTGTGTGTACTATATATTACCTAATAGTCATGCTAATTACTAATAGATTATACTAATTTGACTTATTTTAGTCACTAAATAAATTAATTTACAATAGAGTAAACAAAGAGCAAGCCAAAAATATTGTAACAACAATTCACAGTTTTGTAAACAGATTTCACAATAACAATGCTACAGAGCAAAAATGTGTTGTTTTTAAAGGATCTTCTAAACAAATAAAAAGGTATGTTCACTGTAAGAGCAAACCTTACGTACATATTCATCTTGTTAAAAAATTTTGTTATTTGCTTTGTATTTGTCACTTTCTGAAAATGCTTTAATTAAAATGAAAGGCATCTTAAAGAGCAGTCCCTGGTATGATGTGCACAATTTTCTTTTTTCCCCCACTCAACAGCGATATTTACAATTAAGTGTAAATCAAGAAATAAAAATTCACAAGACTAATTAAATAGTAAATACATCAATGTAGAATCTGTTCAATTCTCAGTGGTGCAGATTCGCTTCCTGTCAGGGTGAACTACGAGATAGATAAAATGAACTCTAAATTGGTCATAGTAACATTCCTTAGATGTTGGGCAATACTAAAATCTCCAGGATGTAGTCGCAAAAGGAAACAATATCTCAACTTGCCTTCCAGGTTAAATATTTTGATATTAAAGGGACACTCCCACCAAAAAATGATAAGGTTTTATTTGTTTTATTTTGTATTGTAGATTTCATATATGTATTTTGTTTTTGCTATGTGACTGTATTTAATAAAATATGTAATTAAACAAGTGTGACTGGGTGCAGCCATTTTGTAAAATATAGTGGTTTTTGAATGCCACCCCCTAGTGACTACAGCACTAGTATCTCACTTTAGGGCTGGGCAAACAGAATGCCGTCTATAAGTCAGAAATCTGATCATAGACTTGCATTGAATGGGAGGGTAATGTAACTATTACATCACAAGGGGGCGAGGTTATGATCCTGTTTGATCGGGTCAATCTCCCCTCTTTGTTTTGGAAGCAGGTAAAAAAAAAAAAAGTTGTACACAGCCACCTAGTCCTGCCCACTATAATACACAGGAGCCAGTAAGAGAGCAGGGGAGTATCTTATGGCATCATCATGCAGGCTTTTGTAAAGTGAGACTGGCTGGAAGATTTTGGACGTTGTTGCATCATGTGAAATATTCACAAAATGGAACCAGGATATAAACACCTAATTTTATTTTTCCTTTTATATGCAATTCAATAGTATATATAAAAAAACAGGGGCATTTGCTTTATATATGTCTTTCTCTTAAATAACCAGGTTATCTGGTTACATCTTATGTAAGTGGTTGTGTCCCTTTAATATTATTACATTTCGGTAGTTTGTCATGATAAAGAATACAACCCCCTAAGGTTGTTTAAAACTACAGGGTGTGTATTAAAATACATTGTTATTTGTTGTTTAGTGTGTCTTATTTCAGCTTGCTACATAAAATTGTGTGCATTGAAATCTATGGTTAGGCTGTGCTATAAAAATTAAGGGATCAAAGATTGTTTCTTGAATTCCACTCTCCTGCACAGCAGGAAATCGGTTTAGAGATGACAGCATCATTATTTTAATGACCTAGGTGCAGTTTGGTACTGTCTGCAACGTATGGCACTGCCCCGAATATCTGATACTACCCACATGGTTTGATAATGCCCGCAATTTTACCATTCTGTCAACAATGTTCTGTGGATCCAGGGCCACTCTTAGGTGTTTAGGTGCCCTTCCCATCCTATGCACCCTAACCCCCCCCCCCCCCCCCCTGCCAATCACAGGTGCTGGTCAGTGGTGTATCTTGGTTTTGTGCCCCCCTACCCACGCTGCACACCCATGACAGGCCCCATAAACCACATAACCCCATTACATGACCCCATCACATACCTCCATCACCACAATTACATGCCCCCATCACCCCCATTACATGCCTCTATCACCCCAATTACATGCCTCCATCACCCCATTACATGCCTCCTTCACATCACCCCATCACATCACCACCATCCCATTCCCCTTCACCCCAGGACTTACCCTTGTCCCTGGTGGCTAGTGGCAGGCTGCATGGTGTCCTGCCATGCTGCCTGTTCGGTTCCCCATGAGGTGTGTGCAGAGAGGTCATGTGACTCGGCGCATGTCTGATGTCAGAGCGCCGGGTCACGTGACCTGTCAGCACTTTCCCCCGTCATACTGCATGGGGAGCCGAACACGCAGCACGGACCTTTCTCTGTGCTGTCTGTTTGGCTCCCCATGCAGCCTGCTTGCGATATTCCCAGCTGTTTTTTTTTTCTTAAAGGGGTGGCTTTTTAATTATTTGTTTTTATAATTTTGTGCCGCCTCCCCCAGGGGCAAACAAGGCAAGTTTCCCATCACAGATTGCATCAAGGCCTTGCCCCCAGCACCCAGATTGCACCCAGCACTTACTGCCAGCATGCAGATTTCACTCACAGGACTTTCCCCCCGTGTCTCTGTGTAGTCGGAGTGTCAGAAAGTTACATCAGCGTGAGGCAGCCTCAATGGATGTCTCTCACCCTCTCCCCTTCCCCATACAAAGAGGGCTGGTGAGGGAAGATCTTTTTGCTCTCCCCACCCAACAATACACCACACCACAACAATAAACTCTCACTGTATTCTATTTCACTTTATTAAATACACCTGTCTGTTAAGGACCTCTTTATTCTCCAGGAACATGTATTCAACAATGTGCTACAGCTGAGTTTGGTCCTTTTTATGTATTTTGGTTCTGCTGATTTTTGGACCACACATTAATGCTATGAATCTCCTGTTCCACTGTTTCTCTTCCAAAAATGCTCTATTGGATTGCGATAAGGTGACTGTGTAGGTTGATGGCATCAAGTGAAGTGACTTTCATGATTGTGCAAGTTGAGACACATGTAACATGGTGCTGGAATGATCCATTTGAAACATCAATAAAAATACTTGGCTGTACTCTGACATTCAGATGAGTAACTAGTATTGAGATCCGGCATGGCAAAGAACATTCTCCACTCTAATACACCATCATCAGCCTGTACTGAAGACAAATATTTCTGCATTTCATACCAAATTCTCATCATATTTTCTGCATGTTGCAGAAATCCAGATTTGACAGGCAAAGTGACATTTTTCCAATCTTCAGACATTTAGTTTGGGTAGCAATATGTACACTACAGCCTTATCATACTGCCAGAAGCAGAGCCCAGCAATCTCAGGCACCAACAATCACACAAGTGACCAAAGTCACTTAGATCACATGTCTTACAATTTCTAATATTTGGTGGATTAGCAACTAATAAAACTTATATAGATTAATCAAGAATTCTGGTGCAAAATATACAAGATAAACCAATGTATTCTGCTGCTTGCTCAAAATTGTGCATTTCCCTCTAACATTGCACTGTTTTTGCCTTTATAAATATACAGTCTCCTGGCATTATTCGCTATATTCACTATATAACTATTCCATTGCAGCATATAAGGATGTTAAAACAGTTTAGGTACCACATGGTAATAAAATACATGTCTAAGTGGGATTACAAAAACTTCATTACTGATCTCAGAACCTTTAACATGCCTCATGTTGTGAATAATTAAAATAACTTCAACTGTGATTTAGTTTTCAGCTTATTTCTGGATTAGAATCAAATAACTTTTGTTCTCGGTGTTCTCTCAAGAACACTTGAATACTTGACGTTAGCACTAGAAAATTGCTGTTAAAATAATTTGTTCTGTTTATTATATGTTCTCCCTGAAAGTTATTCTCATCACATATTTACGTCTTATATAATTATTATTGGCACTCATTATATATATTTATATATATATATATATATATATATATATATATATATATATATATATATATATATACATACATACATTGTAAGCCTGATTGTCTTTATAATGGCAGACAACTGATGCAGAGCATGCAAGATTGGATGGCTTAACTCATACTAAGCATTAACCTTGCCAGCATTGTAATGGAACAGTGAATAGTACGCTCCACAGGGCCATAATTTGATTTTCCTGTAATTTATATAGGTGTTGAGATAATTACACTGACATTTTATTATGTGACTTTGTTCATAGAGAGTCTATGAAAGTTTAAGCTGGTTCAAGTAGCCAAAAAAAGTGTTAATGCATAGGGGTGAAAGTAAACCTAATGAAATTGGAAATATAAACATAAAACATTTTAATATAGCATCCCAAGCCACACCATGATGTATACAATCTGGTTCGACGTGCAAATGAGATACTGGGGTTTATGTATAAAGGTCCTGTGTATAAAAGTGTTTAAATTGGGGCAATATCCAGAGTTTTATACCTAGTTTTTTACATTCCACCACCTTTAAGTGAAGAAATTGTGCCTCCGCCAAACAGGACATTATAGCGCCTGTTTCTTTATCCATGGGTTGCTCTGCCTGTAAGTGATCTGGAACAACAGCACCAGCACACATAGACTAACGCCTAACATTTATTAGCGCCTGAATCACCTTTATACGTAATACCCACTCTGAACATCACAGAATACGCTTTTGACTCCAACAGTGTGAGATTTGCAAATTAGTATATATAGTAGGTAAACTCCTGTGACAACAACCTAGTATGCAACAAATCATTTGTACATTGTACAAGATGGCAGATGTCATTGCAAGGGACAGGATATCACACCAAAATACCTTTTTTACTTTACAGTCTAAAACTGCTCCCACACAAGATGTGTGAGACGGGTTGGCAGTAAAAATCTATATATAAACACTAGTGTGTGCCTTAATGCAGACATGTTGTTTTCCTGTTTTGTACAATAGGTGGATTGTGAGTCTAGTGTTAATGAGGTGAAATGATTTGTCACTAGGTATGGAAGCTGGTATGTAGCTGCCAGTAATTGGACAAATTTGGAATAAAAGTAATCAAACATTATACCTGTTCAGTATACCTGAATATTGAAATATTTGACAAAAGAGTTATTGATCAGTTGGTAACTAGGAACACAAGTCATGTGCTTAACTGATTTACCTATTAAGCACAGAGTTCCGTGATTAGTAAACCATTTATTTCCCTACTGTCATTCAAAGGGTTTAACATTATTGTAAACTGTCTGGATTAAATAGTAATACCACATCTGAATGTTGATTAAAACCATCAGACACCATTGACGCACACGTTAAACTGGAGCATGTTACAGCGTTGAGTCAATTTTATTAAGTATTCATTTAACTTTTTTTAAGTTTACACCTTGAAATTGGCATTTTTTTTTATTCTCCACTAAAAGAATAATTAGTTTCCTGTCTAACAGAGAGATGGGTATACTTGTAAAATCCTGTGACATGCCCTCTGTCTGTGAATCTGAAAGGTTAATTAGTCTTCTGTAATACACATTTGTTCAGCTGCCTTGTGATCATTTGTTCACATTTATTATAACCTGGTAGTTAAAAAACGAAATAAGCACCATTTAGTACATCAGTTAGTTCATTCCCATGTGGGATTAATAGTGCGTACATATATAAAATTGAGGTTGGCACCGGCTGCTTCCTAAAATGATACTTATCCATGGACTTCAACTCCCATAATGCTAAGCCAGCCAAATGATCTAGAAAGTCATGTGTGCCAAATGTTAGTCATCACTCCCATTAACTGTAATTGTACTTTCACAAATATTGTTCTACAGCTGCCTTTTTAGTAGCCATACTGTATCCATCTTTAAAACCCTGTAATAAATCACAAGCCGTGAAACATCTGGATGTATCTGCAACTGTGTATTTATTGTGTCTGCAAATATATTCTACTACATAAACATAGTGAGACTTATGCAGAATGAACACTTTTAGGGCAGAGTTATAAAAGTGGAGCAACCAGTATACGCGTTCCATTTGGTTTCCATGGTGATTACTCCACTATGAGCACTTTGCTCCACAATTGCTCTTTATGCATAACTCCAAATATACTCCACGGACCGTTCACACTATTAAGTTAATCTGTACTTGCCTTTGATGTATACATCGTCATCAGCTCTCATGAACCACTCGAACTTGTCCAGGTATTTATCATGCATGTGTTTGATCATCATAAAAGATTTCTTTTGAGGAGGGTAAGAGTCATCCACACCTGGAAGAGATATGACTGGCACTGGCTCTGGCAGTGGAACCTCTTCAGAACCCTCACTAGAAAAGAATTCCACTTTGCCCGGGATATAAGGAGCCCATGTCCTATAGGCAGCCACAGCACGGGTATCCAAATATTTCTTGGCAGTCATGACTCCAACATAAAGAAAATTTCTTGGAGACTCTTCTGTAGGACCCCAATCTCCACTGCCATTATGGTTCCCCTTGTGCCCGCTTGTATCATTGTTCTTGCTGTCCCTGCTCTCTTTCATTTTCTTGATCTCCTCTTCTTCATCTTCAAGCCTAGTGGCTGGGCTGCTGTTTGGCACAATGCCCTTTCCGCGCCATGGGTCACCTCTCTCGGGAATCCTCATCCCTCCAGGTTGACCCTGTGTTCTCTCTCCTCCACGGCTGTAGTAAGCGCAGACATTGGACCTTCTTTTCTTTTCGCTCATCTCTGCCACTTTAGGGGCTATTAGCCAAGAAGCAGCAGTAAATCCTAGGATTAAACCCACTACCACACTCATCCATGGTCTCCTGGACCTCACAGCCATTCTCTTACTTCTCAGGAGTGCTACACGGATGCTTGGTTGAATAATTTCTCAGGACCCTGTAACAACCTCCACTTACAAGGAGAGGAAATACACTAGCAGTGGAAATTATAGAACTAAAAAAGAAGCGAATCTAGGAGTGCCTTTTGTCCCACTTGACACCTTTAGTCCACTGTTCTGACTGCACTCCCACTGCTGCACATCAGGATCTCCTGCTGTACGTGGAGTAAAAGTTGCCGGGCAGAGGGAGCCTGAAGGAGCCCATGCAGCAGCAGTGTCTGGGTTGCCAGCTTGTCACTGCTGTAAGCACCTCCTCCTAGCCCTGTGCAAAGAGCTGCAGCTGCTTATCCTCCTCCTCCGGCTCCACCTTCTCCCTCTGCTCCCATCAAGCCAGCCAGCAGCTTCTCCACACCCCAAAGTGATCATACCACCTCTGCCACTCTTCTGAGCTCAAACTCCCCATATCCAGACCTGCCAGCATTCAGGAATTCTCAGTAAATTGCCCAGCTTTAGCCACACTCTCGCTGACTAACAGAGGCATGTGGCTATCTCACTGATTCTGGGAGAGTTGACAAGCCCAGCCTATGGTCCCTCCTTCTTCTCCCCACCACACTAACTCTTCCTGCAGTGAGGCCCCTTATCGTCATGTGCCCCCACCAGCTTCAGCGTTTGTATCTCCATAGGAACCCCGAGGAGGGGAACTGCTTATTAGCACTGGCAGCCTTTGCATGTAGCAGTTCCCTGGCTGGCAGCAGTGTCTGACAGTCTGAAGAATGGGAGGGGGAGCAGCCCATGTGCTTACAGCAGGTTCCCCTCCCCAAACTGAATGTGTGAGAATGAAACCTACTCTCTCTCGCCTTCTGGGAAGCCTTAAAATCCAATGAATACTCATACTGGATGCTAGGAACTTATTAACTCTTCCACTGCTACTCAGTGCAAAATATTTTCTATTCATTGTTAATCATCACTAGCCAACGATAGCACAAATGCATGTGAATACATTGTGCTTTGACAGTATGAGTACTGATTGATTTATTTTTTGTACCTAGAGGGAAAATATTTTCCTATTATGTAAAATGTAACACACATTTATATACAAATATATATATACACACACACACATATATTTATGAAGAGCACTCACAGGTGTTTTAATTCAAACAAGTTGTTCTGGTCTCCTCTTGGGACTTTAATCAAGATATATTTAATAATCCACAATCTGGTTACTAACAGTTATCATATGTTCTGCCACATATATTTGTATGGGAGAAAGGAGACTAGTACTCAATTATTGCTGACATATTAGTTCAGACTTCATAAAGGCTGCAGGCAGCAACTGAAATGTTAAGATTCAATGATGTGTCTTTGCTGCTAATTTTTCCCAAAGATCTGTCTGGGCACCAGAGATAGACATGAGCTTTGTTCGTCATGGTCATTTACTCGAGTTTGTGATGGACAATTTAATGATGTTCTTTGGACCTGCCCAGATATTGCCAGAGAGACACAGGGGTCTAGGCACTAGACATGTGCAAAACTAAAATTTTCGTTTTCGTCCATTTCGTTCATTACTGCATTCGTTTCAGACGAAATTCGTTCATTATTTTCATTTTGTTTTAATCGTTCGTACGAATCAATTGACCTACACATTCCTTATACCGAAGTTTATAAAGCGAATGTCGTTCGGTTTATAGACTTTCTGCTTATGGAATACATGTAATGCTATTGGCTTTCTATAAACCGAAATAGAGTCATAAGAATGCCAAAAGCATTACATGTATTCCATAAGCCGAAAGTCTATAAACCGAACGACATTCGGTTTATAGACTTTCGGTTTATAGAATAGCAATAGCATTACATGTATTCCATAAACCGAAAGTCTATAACCGAATTTGAACCATCACTACGTGCGGGGAGCGTTGCCCCCCCTGGATCTGCCACTGACTGACAGTGTGAGCGTGCACACAGCCAATCAGAGGGGGGCTCCCCCCTCTAGTCTGAATGAGGTTTGCAGTGTGCTGGGTGGGTGGGGAGCGGGGGGGGGGGGGGGGGGTTAGGTATCTGATGAACATGAAAACCTGCCAATGGTAGGGCTGGGACAGGGAGACAGAATAAGCCAATCAGATGCCATATTTTTTCAAAATGATATCCCTACCCTACCAGGCTGGTTTTTCATTTTGCATCCATCCTCTGCTGAGGATAGATTTGAGTGCACATTTTTTTAATGTTTTTTTTTTGCTGGCACATTTCTTTACTTTATAATAAGTGAATTATTTTATATTTTTGGATGGCCCCTTATCCCTCTGCTGAATATGAGGAGTGTGGGCATTGCTGATCATTGATGGACATTTTTTTACTCAACAGAGCACCCTTTGTGTGCCAGGAGAGTGGGCAGTGAAAACCAAGGCCCACCGCTATATAATTACTGGGGACAGCCACTGGCTCAGGAGACCAATTAAATTTGTATAAGTTTTAAAAATATATATGTTTTATAAGTCTAGTGAGGCTTGGTCAGCTAAATGAAATTTTGGCCCGATGGCCAATTTTCTTGATTCTGGACTACATTATTGGTCTCTGAGCAGTTTGAATTTAAGGGCTATTCAGATCACTGATCTATAAGCTCAATACATTAAATCCTAAAGGCTTGAATCTGGACTTTGAATTGAAAGGCTTTGTGAAATACTCCTAATATAGATACAATCTGCTCATGACAGCACATATTACAAGTCTCCCTTTCTTTTAAACATCTACTATCACATTCTCTTTCTTTACTATCTTTATTGTCTGTCTATTAGATTTCCATTTTCCATTTACCTACCTTTATTCAACTTTTCCCATAGCTACTCAGTGCATTATTTTGCATCTGCCATTTGTTTTTATTTGTGCCATTATTATTGTTGTTTTTAAAACATTGTATTGAATTAAAGTTATTTTACAATGTGTCTTAATAAGTATGCCTTTAGAGATGAATTGTCTAATATTTATATTTTTATACTGTTTGTTAGACACTGTTGCTGATTTAACAGTCTCTAGTACTTAAAGGGACAGTCTAGCTCACTTTGGAGCAAAACGAAGATCACTGCTTGTATAATGCACAGGCTTTTATCCCTGTGTGATCCGATGCAGGCATTCTGTATAAATCACATTTTTAATATTTGATTCAACCTTCCCCAGTGATTACTCTGCATGTTTACTGCAAGTGCTTTTACTGCAGCGCTGATTCTATGGACACTGAGGATATCAAGTTTTGTTTCATTTAGTCACTTCCTGATCTCCTCAAATTGAGTCTATTGAGTGGCCTATGAGTGACCTTGCTCTTGTACACAGTAGGATCTCTTAACAGTGCAACACATTGTCTGATGACATCACTAGAGAGACAGGATATTCCATTAATTTGAATGACATTATTCTCATTGGTTCCTGCAGCAAAAATCTAGTGTGGGCAGTCCTTATTTCTTGCTAACTGCTGTAATTTCACAATTTCTTCTAGCTGTAAGTATTTTATATTGTAAGCAATGCAAAATGTAAGACATGCATTTTAAAGTATTTTGAAAGCACATAAATATGCATTAATATTTGGAAGATGCATTTTGGGCACTAGACAGTCCCTTTAATTGATTTATATACATTCTCACGCCACGCCCGCTTGTGGCTGACTAATATATATATATTTCCTTGCACATCCACTCTCTGTTATTGCCCTTGATGAAGTGAAGCTGTCTGTCATGAAATGCACAGGGTGGACGTGTTCTGTTTCTGCATGGATACCTTTTGGAGTATCGAAAAACCAATGAATTCCGGAAGTCGGAGTTTCTTGCCGGCAGTCAATCAGCCCTGCAAATGACCATCGCACTCCAGACTCTATGTGCCCAGTAGACTTAGTTGACTTATGATGTGCTTTCATATCTTTTATTTTTTTTCTGTGAGCAACCACCAACTGTGCGCAGTAAAACCTGTTTGTAAAGATACACACTATGTTAGTTTTTATTTTCCCTCACAGATCAATCGTTTAAAGTCTCATATTTTGGAGCTTGCTGACTGCCAAGTGATTGACAACATCTTTCAGCTGCTACTTTTTCGTTTGCAACCTTGGAATCTGTGCATACATTTGATTGTATTTGACAGCATCACTGCTTGCATTTCTATCTGCATCACTGTTTGTTTATTGTGCTGATAGTTCCCTATTTCTATTTGTCTCCTTATTATTGGATTGTCTTATATCATCAATACTCGTATTTGTGGCCCATGTCATCTAAGAGGTATTCAACTATACTATTTTTAAGCCCCTTCCATTTATTATATTGAACTATATAGAGTTTTGTTTTTAATTTATGAATTGAGATTCCAGTGTTGCTTATCCATCTATGTGGTTTACATCTTACTGCTATCAGTTTGTAAGATTTACTTTTGGCCACATCACCTAAGGTGTGTTTCACAGCATTGTTGCTAAACCTCATTTACCTACTATTTACCATACTTTATTAGATTTAACTCTTTGTGTTCTATGTGAATGAGTGAGTGTACATGTGCTGTCAGGCTTAGCCTGCACATCTGTCCTTTTCTGCTATTTCTAAAGTATTTGTAGTATACCTACATGCACTCCGGCACTGTAGATCTAATCACCTACTCTATCTTTTTTTGGGTTTTTCACAATTTATAGTGATTAACCCTTTTCTCATGAAAAAGGTGAATGGCTGGGGACAAGATACAGCAGTTGCCAAGTGAGTCGTGGGCGAAAGGTGAAAGGGTGTAATGTTTTTATTGGGAACTTGGTTATGTTAATTGGCATAATAATGTAGAAACTAACAATGTCGTATTAATGAGAAAACTGGCTGCAGCATTTTAATAAGTAACCTAACAATGGCATATTAATGGGTAAACTGGCTGTGGCATATTAATAGGAAAACTATGCCAGTTTAATAGGCAAACGGGCTGTGGCAGTTGAATGCTGAAACTTGCTGTGTCACATTTTAATGGGCAAACTGTGGCACATTTTAATGGGCAAACTGTGGCACATTTTAATGGGCAAACTGTGGCACAATTTAATGGACATCTGACTGGGAAATATTTTAATGGGCATACTGGCTGCTGAATATGTCAAGGGCATGTTCTGGAGGGGGAGTTCCTTGGGATAAAGTGACACCGTGGTATGTTCTGTGGGGCAAATTGACACTTTGGCATGCAAAATCATTAGGGTGCAATATAAGTGAAAGACAAGCGTTTGGCAGGAATTGAGTATAACATCATGAAACTTCCTTCTGAATGACAAAATATGTAATATTTTGTATTTAAAAGAGAGAGAAAAAAGAAAGACAAGTACTGGGGGTAATATCTGTGCATACTTGTAACATAGGCACTGAGTACTTTTATTGCAGTGTTGGATAATAAGAGGGTATACATATACATAGATAGCTTATCTATCAACAAATTCACTCATTGCACTAACCACTTTGTGTTATCAAGAAAAATTATGTACAGGTGGTATTTAGTACCAGCAAAACTTGCTCATATGTTCAAATCCACATCACATTTATGTTGGAGCAATTGCGGATTAAAAGGCACAATGGCACACATATGGTGGGAATGCCCACTACTCTCTAATTTCTGGAAAAATGTATTTAAAAAGATTTTAGATTCTACAAATATTAGTGTTCCTTATACCCCACAAGTGGTCCTACTAAATATCTTCCTGACCACCATATCAATGTTACACAAAATATTAATATTCCATGTCTTAATCGCAGCCAAAACACTGATTGCCAGACAATGGAAATCAACTCAAATCTCTACTTCCAAGGAATTAGAAAATTTAGTTACTCACAATATCATGATGGAGGAATTACACTATGCTTCTTCTAGAAATCTAAACACCCACAGGGCACTTACCATTCTCTGGTCCAAACTAACCTTGTAAGACAGCCGTTTTATCATCAACCCATACCCTTTATCCTCACCCACCCCACACCCATTCTCTTCTATACTATTTATACTATTTACTATTTATACTATTCATTTTCTTCCTTCCTTTCATTACTACACTCTTCACCTCTACTAGGCTGTTTAAATTCTATATAAAATGTTACATACCTGTTTTTGTTCTAAATTACGAAATGTTAAAAATTGCATTTTACTCTTCAATATTGTCGATACCTACTTTAGAATTTATTGTATAAAGATGCTTCAAGACAAACAAAAATCTTTGCATTGTACCCTCCCTTTTCTTTTTTCTGTACCCTTTTCATTTGAATCATATATTAAACTAATAAAACCTAAATGAAAAAAAGAAGGTATACATTTATTATACACATTTTATACACCCCAATAAAAGTAGTCCATGCCTATATTATAATGGTATATCTGAATATTAGAGAGCACTTACATATTGTAGACAGCAATTGTTTTTTTTTTTTTATATGGGTAAAGACCTGAGTAGAAAGATATGCCTGTTTGAACAACAAGTAAGAATACAAGCAAATATTGGCAACTTACACTGTTACATGATATACATGTTTCTAGGTAATAATGTTTTGTGACACTGATCAAATGTTTACAAAATGAAACATGTCAAGCACTTAACTAAACAAGCATATATATTTTAAAAGGATGCTGCTAAAGTGATCAGAATGTAAGCACAATACATACAGGAATCAACGCACATTCACAAAAAAAGGATTTGGAGTCAAGCAACCGTGTCAGGTAGGTTTTCTGCCAACAGCAGCCACTCAATGCACTATTGTATTACTAGTATTCTGGGCAGTCATTTCTATCAATAATATTTTATGAGTTACTACCAACTTCTCACTATTAATCTGAAATGATTTTTTTAACTCTTAACATACTTTGACTCTTGCTCCTTCTGCATGTATGGATGTGTGGCCTTTTGTATGTTCCATGCAGCATGTATAACCGTGGGGAAAACGAATAATTAATTAAGGTAGTTCATATGCAACCCACTCCTTGATTAATTACTTTGTTTCTCCTGGACATACTTGTGTTCTACATTCTGCAGGAGAACATGTAAAAGTCATGTGTCTAGTAACAAAAATGGCTTATCGCTCAACCGTAACGGAGCAAATGTTCTGCTCTGTACAGGTATCTCTGCCGGATATGGATGCACACATTACAAGTATAGCTAGGAATTGGGATATTTTACTTCCACTAAACACTTTAACATTGTGCTCTTCTTTTTTTTACCTCCCGGTCTACAGCAAACTCAGTAAAAGCTGCCAACCTCACATTTGTAAATGTAACATATTTGTAATCCAGATATTCAAATTGTTATGAATTCATGCATAGTTATTTACCTTGCATAAAAAGCTAGGTCATTTTCAAGTTTTCTTTAAAGATTAGTTGAGTTAACAAGATCTCTTTAATTAAATAAATGGAGATTCAGTCATATTATGTAACCATATCAATCATAGCCCAAACTACATTGAAGTAATCCAATAATAGTGAATGTTAATTACATTTTAGGTTTACAAACACTGCAGAAGTGCATCACTATAGAACTTTGGTCTCATGAAAGTAGTACAGTTTAGGATATTGTGTTATTAGGACTGACCAAAAATTAAGTTCCTTTATGTAGCTGTGCTTTAATCATGGTAAGGCCATTTTATATGATTGAATCTCCAATGGTTTTCATCTCAAACTGTAATTTGTTTGTAGCTTTTAAGAACAACTGTATCATATTTTCTGTGATTGTGCACCGGTTCCCTTGTGTACTGATCAAACGTTAAGATATTACTTTATATAATTCAATGCTCAATATCCATGGCATCGCATGACATAATTAGGTGTAATTAAGAAACGTATTTCTGTCAATTTCATTTAAGATTAATCTTGACAAAGATATCAAACTGAAACATCACTTTTTGTATCTGGGGAAAATATAGTCTGTGGGTGAATCATTTTACAATTATAGACATAAAACTTATTTAATTTTATATTTTTTTTCTAGCCAAATTGCAAATTTGCATTAAGGTGGTGGATGTAGTTTGTTCCTCAAGCCAAGGTCATTGTTAATGCTGAAGGGACCAGGCTAAAGTCCTAATTTTTTGGTTCCCTGCCATAAAAGTGTCCTCTCCAGCACCATGTTCCATTGTTGTATCCTCTTGCTCAGTACAGGATAGAATTCCAGGATATCCCAACATTTACTCTCATTTACTTTACATAACTCTCTGCAGCATAAACTCAAAAATATGATACAGAGCCAAAATGGAGTCATGTTCTGGCATGGTTTCTCTAACCTGTGCTCAGCAAGAGGACACAACAATGGAAAATAGTGCGAGAGAAGTTGAGGGAAAGGGATTGCTTGTCAATGGCAACAACATGGCAAAGTAGTCCCATCTTCAAAGGTATTCACTTCGATAATGTATCAGGTTCCAAACACCAACTGTATTTCTCAGATCAGTCCTACAAAAAAGGTTATAATCCACAAGGCTAACAACTATGGTGGATAGTTCATGCATTCCAGTGCCTGCTTATTCGAGTGAGACCCTTTGCAAAATATGGAGCTTTAACTATTTTACCAGAGAAGAAAAAAAATCTCCATACACTGTGATTAGTGTTACAGCTAGAGTATACTTACGTGAAAAAGTAAACCGTCCTCATTAAGAACAGCTGGGAGGTCCCAAAGTCAGTGTACTGAATCTGCAGTGTAATACTCACCCAGTATCAGTGGATAAGTATCCAGGTGCTCCATGTCATGTTACTAGCTCAGCGCATGTGGTAATTTACAAAAAGGAAGAGAGGCTCTCCGTATTTGCTTCCAATTAAAGATCTGTTTATTTGGGAAAAATCAGATATTATATTTGTGTGAGGAGCAATTCACAAACAAAACCTGTGCACACTGGAACGTAAGACGTTTAATGCCCACTTATTCATAAGTATAAAGTGCCTTACAAAAAGTGATAATTTAAACAGGTGTGCAACATCAACTCTAAGCATACCCTTTATGTGACTGGTGTTTAATTCTTATGACACCCACTATTGTTATTATGAATGCAAGTTAGTGATTTGTCTATATATTTTAAAATATATAAACTAAATAAACATAACTCTATACAAATACACCAAATTCTAAAAAAACATAATGTACCTATTATTAGTTTACAAACTCCTATATATATATACTGTACATGTTTTTTTTTTTTACCTAATATCATGAAATAGACAGACAAGGTGTGAAAAGTGACAGAGCGCATGAGTATCACAAAATACAATGTACAAAATATTGAATCATCAATAAAACATTCACTAGTAAACATAGTAGAGATCTGACATTGATTTATCAATCAGCATGTAAAAAAAATCAAACATAATCCAGTATAATGTTCCATCAACTTCCACCACCTTCATCTGGCATCAACCATTGGAAGGGCTCAAACCGATGAGTGGTTATAAGAAAGATTGTTTAGAAAGAGATAATCTGATCACTAGACTTCTGTCATTGAAACGTGAATGACAATAGATAGTTGTATATGGGAATGTAAGAAAGTACAGGTAACAACACAGAAAATATGAGGATGGGGGGGAATCAGAGGGAGGGGTTAGTTCACATTTCATGGGCGATGAACTTTAAAATGAAATAGAATTATAGATATTGAAGTAAATGGTATTTTAAGCCCAGGACGTGCAAGATCGACACTTAGACAACATATTTCAGTAGTGCTGCTTCACATTTGGGTCAATTTATACATTCTGACAAGTAGAACCATTTTTAATCTGCTTTTTACTTTTGCACAGAGATGTCATAAGGATATTTTCCATCGTCCAGATCTCCTCCACCGTCAACATCCACTCCCTCAGTGTAGGTGTGCAGGTTTTCTTCCAAAATGTATGGATTACTAGCTTGACGCTATTGCTGTACAGTGAGTGTTTTTTGTTTTTGTATTTAGCAACCAAATAGGTGTTGTGATAAAGTAAGAAGGTCATCTGATCAACTATAAGTGGTAAATTTCTCATTGTACCTTTTACCGTACGGTGGGATATATCATCTACCACTGATTGTGAGTCTGGGACCTAGGCAGCCACAGGTATTGGTGGGTATAGGGAATGCTGATCTATGGATACACACAATTTTGGTGCTGGTACGGACCACTCCATCACTCTTGCTAGGAGAGTGGACCTCTAATAAGATTCCACATCAGGAAAGCCAAGGCCAACCTGTCCTTTGGAACAAATTAAGTATTGATAACCCAGTCTGGGATGTTTCGATTCCGACTAAATTTCAAATCATTTTTTTTAATGTCAGTGAAAAATACATTGGGTATTTGTATCGGTAGGGCTTGTATAATAGTCTGGGAAGGACATTAATTTTAGTCACTGAAACTCTCCCAAACCAAGATATATGTTGAGCTGTCCATTTTGCTATGTCTGTCCTGATATTGTTCAGGATGGTTTATAGTTTTTAACAGTTGTGTCAGGTCAGTCATGAGGTTAATTCCCAGATATTTTATATATGTTTGGGACCACTTGAAGGGAAGCGTTGTTTTCTCTTTTGTTTTTTTTGTATCAATAACGTACCCTGTATGTTCTCTTCCCAACTTGTATAAATATATGTATGTATTTTTTTTTCTACTGTGAAACTGTGTGTAATACCATTCTGGACTTGGTCCCCAGGACAAACTCGAAAAAGAGAGAATCTCAATGTATTATTCCTGATAAAACACTCTCTAAATAAATAAATAACATGTTGTTATTAAGTGCATAGTACAATAGAGCAAAAGGCTAAAAAAAAGCATGGGACAGTGTAAAGTGTTTAATTCATACAACACCCTCTATTGTTTTTACAAATGCAAGTTGCAGTGATCTTATACTTAAGGTGAAGTCCTTTCCCAAACAGGTCACAACATTGCAAAGTAGTCCCATCTTCCAAGGTATTGACTTCAATAATGTATTGAATTCTTGGAGACCCTGTTCCCCAAGTCAGCAGTTAGATCAGAAAGACTCTCCTTAATTGATCTTGAGTATCAGATCAAATTCTGCCAACTCTGCACAACTTGTATGTGGGTTAATAGATGTCATTAAGGTTTTTGTCCATGTAGAAAGGTTTAACATTTTGTTTAAGTGCCTATCACTTCTCAATGAAATGTTAAACACTGAAGATACCCTCAATCCATAAAATTCTGCTGCTCTTATCTCTGGGGATAGGCAGCTTTATAGATGCACAATTCTGAAATTTTCTTTTAATGCTGCTCCTAGCACAAACTGATGTCAGTGCTGTTGACTTCCATTTGGCTGCACATGATACAGTGACATCATTCCTGTCAATAGAAAGCTTCAGAGCAAACTGAATTTCCAAGTAGACACGAGTAAATGTGACATTTCTGAGAGCAGTATTGGAGAAGTGCATTACAGAAATGTAAAACCTTATCCTATCAAGTTAAAAAGAAAAACATATCAATCTTGTAAATGTGATAAATCTCTCAATTCATAATCAGCCATTACTGGCAAAGGCTCCTGGTGATTAGTAAATTACCTGAGAAATTGTACAAAACTGCCCAAGCAAGTGAGAAATAAGAAAAGTATACATCTTCTGACAACAGTCTTGTCACAGGAAAATAAACTGTAGTGGTTGAATGACAAGTACATCAGATATAAATACAGAACTCCAGTTCTTGAGTAAAGCTTAAAAGCATGTCTAGTCATTGTGCATTTTCCAGCTAAACAGTCCTTTCCCTATCTACCTGTAAAATTACTCCCAACAGACTAGCCACACTCCTAATTCATCTGCACTATATTATATAACCTTACATTATCTACATAACATATTTTATGTGTATAAATTGCACATATTTCTTTCTGTTTACAAAAAATTGCCAATTTTATTTGTGTTGTAGTAACATAATAAACCATTGCTGTTTTGTTTATCATATTATATCATAAAGTTTGACTTTTGTTTGTGTTTTGCCCAGTAATACTATTTTAGAAATGTTTTTATACATTTCTTATTGGGTTTTGAGATATTCTTTTTAGAGAAGGTGGAGGCCCCCACAGCCATGTGAAGATACAGATTACTTCCTGTGTGTGGCACTAAAGTATATTTCATCATCAAATCAAGATTAAATGTTATAGTAGGCCACATTGATAATTTCAAATAATAGATCATATCAAATTCATTGGACTGTTATCCACAATTATTTGGTTTGTGTTATTGGTACATACTATTGTTGCCACCTTTTCTTCCAAAAAATACAGGCCTTGGTACTGTCTCCATAGACTTAACATTGGCCTGATGCCAATTTTTTACTGGCCTGCCAGTAAAATACCGGCCAGGTGACAACCCTAGTACAAACATTAACTGTCAGGTCTTGAGAATAGTGGAACTCGATGACTGATCCACAGTCAGAGTCTGATAAACTTCGAGGTAGCAACAGGAGCTTGGGGAGCAAATCTAGGTTTTGCATTACCAATTTAGCAACAGGAGCTTGGGGAGCAAATCTAGGTTTTGCATTACCAATTTGGCATTACACAATATTCAAAATAGACATAGTAGGAACAAGAGGATGTTTTCCATGCATGGCAATTTGCAAGTAAGAAAAATCACCTAACATAAAGTGCTAACTCAACATAAAATACAGAGGACATAAATCAGACTTGCCCAAGAACACCTCAACCCCCTCCCCCCAAAAAAAGCTGGTCACATAAATACAAATGCCCCAGAAGTAACGTGTTTCAGTCCTGCTGTACACTCACCTTCATAACGCCCACTTGAGAAAGGTACACAGCAGGACTGAAACGCGTTGCTTCAGGGGCATTTGTGTGACCAGCTTTTTTTTTTCTGAATTGTTCCCGGCCAGGTCAAATTTAACATTTTTGGACCAATATTATTATAATCAGAAATCAAAAGAGATACCAAGATTCATAGAACTTTTCAAAGAGAAGCCATCTGGTCCTGGACATTTTCCCAATAGTATGTTTTTTTTTATTGCAGTAAACAATTACTCATTATCTGTCGGGTTATCAAGCCTGGTGGCTATTCATTAGAACATGAGTAGCAGGTGAGTTGAGGTAAGATGAACATTTAATCTCACCAATTCAACTATACATTGTGTAGGGACAAACCTGATGAGTTTACTTAGCGGGGGAAACTAACCAGCTGTATTCTTGCACGTGTATAGCTAAATTTCACGTATATAGCTAAAAGCTCACCATTTAGTTAATAGCTACCTGAGAATCAGTTTGTTATAATTTTAAGCACTGATTTCTTTAGAAATACACCCTTATTTTCTGTACTAATTATGAATCAGATGCATCTCTATCGCATATAAAGATGAGCAATATTTTTGAAAAAAATTTCTTCAGTTCTTACTGGAGTCTTCCCTTGACGATCTTGTATTTCAAGAATTTAAATTTGATTTATTATTAGATCTTATAGCTACAGTCAACAATCTTCCTGGTTTATTACTCAGCTTCTAAAATGCTTTCTTCTTATGTTACCGATCTCCTCTTAACCTAATACTCTTATAAGAATGGAAATGTAATCTAAGTTTTACTAATTCCTAATAATCCCCTTTCAGTCCACTTTTTTATGGTTATTTTCAACCCTCCTAATCTGTTCCAAAATACTAATAATTTCTTAATCTATGTTTTTCAGAAAGGCTGCATGACTAATAAATATGCCTAGTAGAACGTGCTTATAAGCCTCCCATAATATATTTGTACATGTCTCGGAAGTAGTATTAAATTGAAAATATTGTTTCATTTCATTCTCTAATTTCTCAATAAATTGTTTGTTATTCAAATTTGTTAATTTAACCTCCCCTCCAGCTTTAGGCAAAACATATTTCAGCTTCAAATTAATACACACAGGGGCATCATTAGAAAAATTACATAGTCCAATATTTGCATCCTCCAAGAGATATGCCTGTTCCTGTATATTTGGTGATTTATTTGAAAACACATGTAAAAAAATCTTCAGCAATCAATCAAAGAGTGTTTAAGAATGCTAAACTTCCAGAACTATCCTCGGAACTATTGGCAGGGTTAAATAGCACGATCACGCTACAAGTGGTCAGAACAACTATTAAGAATTTGAAAATAGGGAAAGCCCCAGGGCCAGACGGGTATATAAATGACTTTGATAAGCTCCTTTTAGATATGATAGATATCCAGATGAGAGACCTTTTTAACATAATGGCTAGGACACTATTTTCCCAGCAATGTATCTATATTTGGTCCTATCACCAAATAACCTTTCATAAATAGTACTAGGTCATTCAAAATCTCCCTTCATCCTCAGTACACTGATGCAATAAGGTAAATGGGAGATCTTTTGAGATAAGTATAGCCACCTCACATGTCTTCCCAGCACGGTTATGACTGAAAAAGCATGTGGGATAATGACCATGAGTGTATTTGTATATTGATAAAAGGTATTTCTATGTAAAGTCTGTAATTTTTTGATCTGCCTCTAATGGGGTTATTCAAAGATTCAAAGATTAAAAGGTGAGTTGCTGGTGAGAATATTTCATGTTGCCAATTTAGCTATACATTGTGCAGGGATAAACCTGGTGAGTTTGCTTAGTGGAGGAATACATGTATAGATAAATTGGTGAGATAAAATAGTCATCTCACCTCATGTCACCTAAATTTACCTGCAACTCACTTTTTAGTGAATAGACACTAAGAGGTATTCAGTTTCCAGCATATTCATGAGCACTGGAGTTTTTCTTTTCTTTTATTTCATGGTAAAGAATTTTGCAGTCCGCAGAAGAGCTTTAGTGGTTCTTGAAACAAGAGAGAAACACACTGCGCCCAATTGTGGTGGAAACAGCTGCAGCAAATGGTTCTTGACTGTTATTTAGTTCCAGTCTCATTTATCCATACAAGGCCTGAGATTGACATTTTTTTTTTATTTACAAAGAAAATGCCAGTCCCTACTAGTGATGTTGATGGTCGTAGGAATCTTTAGCTCAGATATTTTTCATTATATTCTTTGAGGACAGTTAATTCTGGTGCTGCCAGAGACTCCGTCCAGACGCAAGCTGTTTTGCATTCGCGGTGGCCCAACAGAGACCAAAGCCAAAGGAGCATGTCTCTAAGCTGGATGACTCCTCTGTGTTGGCTGGGAGGATCATTCCCATCCATCAGCATGGACAATAAAAGCCACAATCCTGCAATGGGGAAAGAAGGCCACAACCCTGTAGAGAGCTAGATACCATCCTGGCTTGACCCAGGAGGGAGTCACACTCCATAGTAAGTATGTGACAGGGCATGACCATAACACTTATTTTCCTGTATAGTGGTGTACAAAAAGTGCAAAATATAGTACCAGTCGCAATTAGTAAACATGTGGTTTTATAGCCTACTAATATTTGAAGAACCAGGGTTCTATGTAAATAAGCTTGTACATCAGGTATGTACTGACTCCTCAAATATTCGTAACATAAATAAATGTTTGTCGAATGATGCTTCATATTCTCCTTGATATATTTGACCTCATCCTCATTTTCATCTCTTTCCTGATGTGAGATTAGTCTTCAGGAATGGCTTAATAAAAGTAACACATAGGGAGGAAGTGAAATTAACTACTATTTTCTCATATGTTCCTTTTTTTGGGTGTGATCTTTTCTTTGTTTATTTTTATGAATAACTTATGTTTTGAATCATGTATTTCTTGAAGTCTGGGTTAAAGAACCATTTTATGTGACAATTGGCAAGTAATAATTTTGGTTCACGTTGATTAAATACATGTCTTAGAGAGAGTCTGATAGCGTAGAAGGGTGCACACTGATGTGGAATCCATGTTTTGGGGAAAAGATGCTTGGATGAGACTGTTGTGAGTTGTCCTAATCAGTATCAGACAGAACAGGCTTGGAAGGATTAGTAACTGCATACCAGGAAACTGCAAGTTAGCAAACTAAATTAAAAATCCTAGGTTATAAACAAAACAAATGTTGTGTTGCTCCTCAGCAAGGAGGTTATGTAAAAAAATTTCAACTCAAATGGTACTGTACCGAGTTGTTTATACTGTCTATGTGGTCACTTGTAATAAACTCTTTTGGACTTATTGTGATGGGTGTGGCCTCCATACTTTGCAATCTCACACACTGATCTGTCAAGTTAACCCTTTAAGGACCAGGGATTTTCCTGGGCCAAGGACCAGAGCGTTTTTCAATTTTTAATACGCGGTTTTTGAAACATAAATTTCCTCTCTCTCATTTGACGTACCCATACAAGTTATATGTTGTTTTTTAGAGGACAGTTAGAGCTTTCTTTTGATACCTTATACATAAAAATGATTTACATTTTAGTATTAAAAAATACATATAAAAGAGGAAATTTTTGAGGAAAAAAAAGTTTTTCCCCATTATTTTCCCAATAATAAGCTACATAACTAGTGCAACACTAACCAACTTATCCCCCCTAATTAACTAACTAATAAAAAAGAAAAATATTGGTTCCCAAACCCCCCATAACAAAAAAGAAAGAAAAAAAACTCTGAAGAGTGCGATGTCAGATCAGTAAAAATCATGCAACAGGCATGCAGGGGTTACATTTTATTAAATAAATATATTAAAATTACCTTTATTTATTTAAAAAAAACGTTATAAATTGTAAAAATAAAAAAAATCTGTTAAAAAAAAACTAAATGAGGGCCATAAAGTGGAAGGAAACTGATCACAGTTAAAAAATGTGATCAGCAATGAAAGGGTTAATTTTTTTTTTTTTAACCTATGTGTATGTAATTAATTTATTTTTACTTACAGGTCACTCTCTGTGCTTCACTATAAGAATGTGAAGCACAGGGAGTGAATTAGAGGCAAAGTCAGTGTGTGAACACACTGACTTTGCCATCTAATTTGCATGTTATCGCGGTGATCACTCAATCACCGCGATCACATGCCCGGAAACTGACCGATCGGGTCCAGGAGCTTTGCCTCTGGTGCGAGGCTTAGTCCTGGACCCGTTGCAGACTAGCTGGCGGTGCCCACGGAGCACACTGCGGCTAGACTGCATGACGAGTTAACTCGTCATAAGGTCGCTAATGGTGCGACTCTTATGACGAGTTAACTCGTCATAAGGTCGGGAAGGGGTTAAACCAAACCTTCCTCTTTTATTAGAAACATTTCCTGTACTAATGGAAGTTCTTGATTTTTCATAAAACCAGTTGAGTCCACACATTGTAAAATCATTAACATAACTACTATAAGAATAGATTCAAGCCAAGCATATTGGGATATGGACAGATGCAAAAAACAACAATTAGAAAATGGCCTTAATTCAAAGCAAAAGCAAAAGCAACCACATCTAAAATTAAGGACTATAACTGTGTTGCAAAAGAAAAACATATACATGTATTAAGATCCAAGGTAGCCCATGGGATCATGACATCAAAAAGCACCATACTATAAATACCTCCTAATAAACCAAAATAAATCATTATAACTAATTTCAACCAAAAACATATATACCAGTATATACACAAAATCAGATACCTGCAAGGAACGATGTTATGACTGCAGATTGACAGATTTCTAACTAACTAATCCTCTCTTATTGACTTGTTGCTGTAAATACTGTGAAAACCACAATCGGCTTCCTCAAAGAGAAAGGCACATTTTACACATCCAATTCAGTAATTTTATATCATATTTAAAAACATTTATGAAAACCTACTACATGACCCATCACCCGGCTTTGTCTTTTTGTGGTTTTAATAAATTGCTCTGTATAAATAAGTTACATTGTAATATTTGAATGTGTAGGTTTATTTTTGGTCTTTACTGAATTGTGGCTAAGAGACCAAAGGGTTGGAAAACAGGAAAGGGTATGTCTGTTACAAGTGGGATTTACAAAAAAGTAGTCAGACCTTGATGTGAGCAGCCAACTTGTAAGAAATATAACAGTATCTTCATTCAATAACAGTATACCTTTGTATATACACTTGTGCTTTATTCATCACACATCCACTAAAAAGAATACCCCTGTAGGAAGGTAAAGTAACATTTCTTGCACCACTTTACCCACATAGAAAATATCTGTCAAACAGCAACCAAACACAACCTGCATTAGGTTCCTTTATATATATATATATATACAGTGCCTTGCAAAAGTATTCACCCCCTTGACTTTTTACCGATTTTGTTACATTACAGCCTTAAGTTCAATGTTTTATTAATCTGAATTGTATGTGATGATCAGAACACAATAGTCTAAGTTGGTGAAGTGAAATGAAAAAAATATATACATAAAACTATTTTTTAGCAATAGAAAACAGAAAATTGGCATGTGCGTATGTATTCACCCCCTTTGTTATGAAGGCTAGAAAAAGCACTGGTGCAACCAATTACCTTCAGAAGTCACATAATTAGTGAAATGATGTCCACCTGTGTGCAAACTAAGTGTCACATGATCTGTAATTATTCACACCTTTTTTGAAAGGCCCCAGAGGCTGCAACATCTAAGCAAGAGGCACCACTAACCAAACACTGCCATGAAGACCAAGGAACTCTCCAAACAAGTAAAGGACAATGTTGCTGAGAAGTACAAGTCAGCGTTAGGTTATAAAAAAACATCCAAATCTTTGATGATCCCCAGGAGCACCATCAAATCTATCATAACCAAATGGAAAGAACATGGCACAACAGAAAACCTGCCAAGAGACGGCCGCCCATCAAAACTCACGGACCGGGCAAGGAGGGCATTAATCAGAGAGGCAGCACAGAGACCTAAGGTAACCCTGGAGGAGTTGCAGAGTTCCATAGCAGAGACTGGAGTATCTGTACATAGGACGACAATAAGCCGTACGCTCTATAGAGTTGGGCTTTATGACAGAATGGCCAGAAGAAAGCCATTACTTTCATCAAAAAACAGAATGGCAAAGCATGTGGGAGACTCCTAAAATGTATGGATTAAGGTGCTCTGGTCTGATGAGTCTAAAATTTAACTTTTCAGCTATCAAAGAAAACGCTATGTCTAGCGCAAACCTAACACATCACATCACCCAAAGAACACCATCCCCACAGTGAAACATGGTGGTGGCAGCATCATGCTGTGGGGATGTTTTTCAGCAGCAGGGACTGGGAAACTGGTCAGAGTTGAGGGAAAGATGGATGGTGCTAAATACAGGGATATTCTTGAGCAAAACCTGTACCACTCTGTGCGGGATTTGAGGCTAGGACAGAGGTTCACCTTCCAGCAGGACAATGACCCCAAACACACTGCTAAAGCAACACTTGAGTGTTTAAGGGAAAACATGTAAATGTGTTGGAATGGCCTAGTCAAAGCCCAAACCTCAATCCAATAGAAAATTTGTGGTCAGACTTAAAGATTGCTGTTCACAAGCGCAGACCATCCAACTTGAAGGAGCTGGAGCAGTTTTGCAAGGAGTAATGGGCAAAAATCCCAGTGGTAAGATGTGGCAAGCTCATAGAGACTTATCCAAAGCGACTTGGAGCTGTGATTGCCGCAAAAGGTGGCTCTACAAAGTATTGACTTTAGGGGGGTGAATAGTTATGCACATTGACTTTTTCTGTTATTTTGTCTTATTTGTTGTTTGCTTCACAATAAAAAAAAAACACATCTTCAAAGTTGTGGGCATGTTCTGTAAATTAAATGATGCAAATCCTCAAACAATCCATGTTAATTCCAGGTTGTCAGGCAACAAAACACGAAAAATGCCAAGGGGTTGAATACTTTTTGTACTGTATATATTGTAACCAGTGACCACCATAAGCTGTGGCTAGTAATACAGTCAATATATTCTAGTATTATCACTTACAAGGTGCAATATGGCAGTAAAAACCAGTGACCGGAGGTTTCCTCACTGCTTCATATGAATAGTGCTTTGTACCATCAAAAATACCAAAAAAATAAAAAATAAACCTTACCTTATAATGATGATGAAGCTCAAGCCAGATGAATGCATAAAATAGAAAAAAACACACATAAAGTAACACAATGTGTATATCTGAAGGAAAAATACAGGGTCTAGCTATATACCTCCCAGTAGAATCAGACTCACATATTACAGAGCCATAAAATCCTGGCTCTTGTTTGGATCGCTTAATTCAGTAGAAAGGTATCTCAACCACCCGTTGGTCACTTTTTGTTTACAAATTTTTTAACATTTTAGGATTTTCACTAGTACCACTGCAATTAGAATCCACTTGCCCTTTCTTGTTTGGTGTTTTTATCATTTATGTTAAATACAGTTACACTAAGTTCTTTATGGGCAAAACATAGACATATGATGGATCATGACTGCAGGTGCTTTCACAAGGTTTGCTTGCTTTTCTAGAACTCTTCCATGAACAAGTTTTTTTTTTTTTTACTGATAGCTTTCTTTACTTCTATATCTCCTCTTGCTGCCTGAGGATGTTCAGCTTGTATCCTTACAATATCTGTGCTTTAATCACTTTATCAGTGTTGGAAAACTCACAGTTCTTGGCCTGCTTGCTTATGCTTAACACTGTAGATACTCATTAAACGTTAAACTGCTTGCTATGCTGCTGTTCTGAATATGTTCATTTTATACTTTGCTTTTAGTGAGGAAGTGTTCTGTTAATTTATGTTTGACATGGTTATATGCGTCAGCACCGGCTGCCAGGGTGTCATAAATACATACACTTTTTCTCTGGCTAAATGCTGCAGTAGTGCTTTCTTTTTGTCTGCATTTTTAATATCCAAAGCTATGAATATACCCTCATAGCTCACAAACTATTTTAACCATTTCAGTATGAAAATATACCTTTTGCACCAGTCAGGAAGCATGGATTGAAGAGCAGTTGGAAAACATTAACAAAGATAGGGAAAAGGATGGACTTAAAGGGACAGACTAGTCGCCTATTTGACTTTGCTGCCACTTGTAGACACCAAAGGGTGAACTGTCACTGTTTTTTAAAAAATACTTCTATTCCCTTTAAATCTCTATAATACTCACCTATGCAAGTCCTCCTCCAAGTAGCAGTCCTCTGGATTACCATAGTTGCCAACATCGGCCATGTTTCCGGGGAAACATATTTGGTAAACATGCTGCAGAAAGACAATGCAAAATGCAGCCTGGCGGTATGAAGGATGCATATACACACAGACTAAATCCAATTAATTAATCAGGGTGGAGATATCATAGGACCTATCATGATTAATTAATTGCAGTGTCTGTGCGTATATGCATCGTACAGACTGCTGGGCTGCACTTTGCATGCTCTTTCTGAAGCATCTGGAACAAATATGTGTCCCTGGAAACATGGCCAGTGTTGGCAACTATAGATTTCATTGGTGCGGGCATCCTGATATTGCGCAAGTGCAGTTGATGTCTTTCCCATAAACCACCCTTTTTTCCCCTCAGGCCACCTGCGTCTTAGTATTGGAGACAGACATATCTATGGCAACAGGTACAGCCCCCCCCCCCCCCTCCCGCCACTGCTACTAACAGGCACATTGAGCTGACCCAGAAGGGTCCCCCCTGCCACTGCTGCTGATCATCTCTGAGGAGAAGGTGAACTGAACCCCTCTCCCCTCCCAGGCTGCCGCTAGCTGTGATGTGAGTGTGTGTTTGATGTTTGTGTACTGTGATGTAAGTGTGTGTTTGATGTTTGTGTGATGTGATGTGAGTGTGTGCTGTGATGTGTGTGTAGTATTTATATGGGGACTGGGTTGCCTATCATCCATCCAGCCAGCATTTATGGGGGGCTGTATTATCTGTTATTCTAAGCCAGCTAGCATTTGTGGGTTGACTGCACTGCCTATCATTCTAAGCCATATGTAATTTATGGTGGGGCTATATTTCCTATTATTCTCAGCCAGTTGTCATTTATAGGGGGAGGCTGCATTGCCTATCATTTTCAGCCAGCTGGCATTTATGGGGCAACTGCATTTCCTATCATTCTAAGCAAGCTGTCATTTAGGGGTGACAGCATTGCATATCATTCTCAGTCAGCTGGCATTTATGAGAAGAACTGCATTGCCTATTTTTCTATGCCAGCTGGCATTTATATGGAGGGGATGAAATGCTTTGATGACAAGACTGACATTATGAAGTGACAGGGCTCTAACTTATAATGCTCTTGTAGACACTAGGATCTCTAATGCAACACATTGTCTGATGACTTCACTAAACAAGAAATCACATTCCAATTCTTTTTGGTTTCTTCTTTTCTTTGTGGCTCAGACAGCCTCGTTATCCCAATGGCATGGTAGGTGAGCAAGCCAGGCATTGTGTCATTGTGGCCTGCTCCAGTGATTTTTGTGTAGCAATATATATATATATATATATATATATATATCCCTCAACTTGAATTAGCATAAGCGGAGTGTCGGCTGTACCTGAACTAATGAAATTCCAATTAACATTTACTCAACAGTCATACCACATACATCATACACGTATTACTTGTTAGAGTTCCTACTTTTCCAGATTTGCCCTGCTTCTATGATATGATCACTGTTTTTCCTATAGAAAAGGCAAACACCCCTTTCTATCATTACCTGATCTTCTACCTGGTTGTCTGTTGATTGACAGGTCAGTGAATAAACCAATTTCCAGTTTCTGACTCTAATTTTGCTGCTAAAAGAATATGTACAGCCAGAATACATTGTGAGGGGTCTAGATTTGAAAGCTGTAGGTGGGACAAGGCATTTCTGGTCTACAGAGTAAGCTGGTGTGTAGACTATACGGATGTTTTTTTTTTATAAACATTCTCCACAGTGACATAATTTTTGGACAAGTCCACCAAATGTGTTAAAATGAGCCCCCTGGGGCACTGCATCTTCAACATCTGGTGGATACATCCTTAAAAATATGGCAACGTCTTTCAGGAGTTAGGTACCACCTAAAAATAAGCTTATAGTATGTTTCTATTAAGTTTGTGCAGTGAATCACTGTTGTGTAACTTGAAAAAGCCTCACAGACCAGGCGAAACGCGTTGTGTGGCAGGAGTAGATCTATCTGGATTGTTGGAACATTTTTCCATTTGACTGTTATTACCTGCATTTTCCCATTGGACTTTGCTGATTTTAATGTAAGATTTGATATACTTTTATTTAACATTAAATGTGCCCATTCTAAGAGTCTCTTCTTGTACTCTCTTATATTGTTGGAAGTCTCCTGGGTATTCTGGTGAATCGCTGACCCTACGTGGAGCTCTTGTGGTGCATTTTATCAGGGAGATGTGAGTTTTCTACTTATTTGTTTTAAAAATACTACACTACATATTATTTTTTGTTTTATTTGTTCTTATGTTTCCCTTCTTAATAACACGGAGTGAATTGCCCCAGATTTAAGGGTAACTTTTGTATTGAGTGTTTGGTTATAGCGCACAATTTCACATTTTGTTTGTTTGTTTTTTATGTACCAGAAGTGAGACACTGGTAGATTGTGTTGCTGCTACTACCGTCACATTTAGGCGCAGTGTGTTCTTCACTTTTGTTCTATCCCTTTTAACCATTCTTCTTCTGAAGCTGAGAAGGTAAGCTCTACTTACCATGCCTGGATCTGTGTGGAATCCTTAAAAGGTGATTTGGGAGTTAGGGTTTGGGTAAGTTTGCTTGGTGTTCCTTTCTATGCTGAAGAATGGCTCAAGGTTATCATTTGGTACATGAGAAGTCGTCAGGACTCTATGAGCTATGTAATATTTTACTCTAATTAAATTGAATGATTCGCCTACACTGATATTACATTTTTCTTGGAACCTCTGGACAGAGATTACTTTGTTCTGCTCAATTAGTGGAAAGATAGAAATGATGTTGCTCTGTTTCCATCTGTTGAGATTGATGTTCTCCATTCGGATTTCTATTGCCCCTAGTGAGTTGTGCCTCTTAACGTCATAGGTGGCCCAATATTTTTTCTTTATAGTATTCCAGGTTTTCATCAGATCAACTAATATGTTTTTTTTTTTTTGTTTTGACCTCTATATTTAGGAGCCATAGGGTAATCGTGATATAGGAAAAATAGCTATAGAAGACATATTCCAATACTTATTGGCTGCTACAGGAAAAAATAAATATTTTAGAAGCGTGAAGCAGAGGAAGTGAAAGGGGGCTGTCCGGAACTTCTGCAAATGTGCAATTTTATCTAAGTGTAAGATCTCCATTTTTTTTAAATAATTCAATGTGTAAAATGTGCATTTTAAAGTACTATGCATTAACATTTAGAGGAGGCATTTTGGGCACTAGACTTTCCCTTGAAGTCTTTTCTTTCAACCTAAATTACTGTTTTATTTTTCTCCTCACTGCATCCATGGAAAAAATAATTTTTTCCTCATTTAAAAAAAATGCACAATGCAACTGTGAACACTCTTTTGGACAAACAGGCCTAGATATATACATCTCAGTATATTGTGGGGGCAGAACATAAAGGGCCAGGGTGGTCAGGTAATGTTACCTGATGTTACAGTACAGGTATCCGTTGTCTACAACTCATTTCTCGTGGGTTGACGATATATGGCTTAAAAACAAGACATACATAGTTAAGAAAAATGGGGCAGATTTAGTGCTGGCAATTAACTACGGTGAAAGTTAACATTTTTTTTATCGCACATTATTCCTAATGGAAAAAAACATAACGTTGATCCTATGGGACCTGGGGTGGAATAGTCACTCCCTTTGCCCTGGCCACCCCCCTCCTCCTCAAATACAAAACCTGGCTGCAAAATGAACTCTAACCCCTAAATGTAAACTACACAGGGTAGGGGTTTGCCAAAATTGCCTTCGCCTCCTTAATAAATAATTAACAAGGCCAGGTATACATGTGGCCATGGATTGCTCAAAAATGACATGCACTGAGGATTCACACTCCCAAGTGAGGTGCTCGAGCTCAGGTCTCACCCAGAACATCAATATACCACGTGCTGGCTCGCATTTTTCTTATAATGGATTGCTTTAGAGGGCAAAATTCCCCTGGCCCCCCCAAAAATAAATAAAGGGTATATGCCTCCTAGGAATAAATGGGTTCAAGACAATTTGCAAAATATATTTACACATCAGCATATATGTCCTTCAAATATATTACTGGCAGTCCACTTTTGGATGGTAAATTGTGCCTTTCAACTAAACTGCAGTCCACCTAGTCAGATACAAAAACATCTCTATCAGTTACAAAAGGTGATGCCTGCTATTTACATCTGTAATATGTGTACAAGTCAAAAAACAATGTGTCTCTTGGGGTGGAGAAAAGTGTTCTTCCTGACTGCAGAATCGATGGAAAATTCAGAAGTGTAATCTTAATCTCCTTTATCGTATGAAGCATTGCTGTGTCACTACAAAGAATAAAAGATTCATCATTGGATTAACCCTTTAAAAAAAAAATCTTTTTAACACATATGGTTATAATAATTAAAGCTATATTGATCTAACTTGTCATAAATTGTACTGCGAAACCTGGTCACAGTTGTGAGGTCTAAGTGATTGCTAACAATTCAGTACAGCATGCTTGGGGATGGAGGCTGGAGGTGAGATCAGAAGGTGGAGTTCACAGGCCCTCGGCTACCCTCGGCTACCAAAAATGCCCAAACAGAAATGTTGTAGCAGAATGTTCCTAAGAGTTGCTTGAAGTAAAAAAAAAAAGTGGAAACAAAAAGTAACATGTAATACATGCATGTACTAAATTTGAGATGACTTTATTGTTATTTTAAGGGAAATAGAAACAATAGGTATGGTATGTCATAAAATAAAGTATTCTCAAGACCTCTAGTGGCCATTATTCAAAATGACATCCTCACCTTTTATCATCTGTCCCATGCTTTGCTCTTGGCTTCCCTTTCAATACTTATGTTTAGCTGATCTGGACTGTAACATCCTAATGTTAATCAAGGGTTAAGTGGGGTATAACCCAAACTAGGTACTCAACACACAGGCAGGGAACGGGGGGGGGGGGGGGGGGGGGCTAATAAAAGTACTAAAAAAAAAAATTGGGCAGACTAGATGGACCGAATGGTTCTTATCTGCCGACACATTCTATATTTCTATGTTTCTAAGTTATGAATGTCTGTTCAAGACTGGATACCTGGATAAACTGTTTGTTGAATTTTTGTTCCAGTCAATGAGATTGACTAAATAATAAATGTATTTATTTAATTTACAGCGTTTTACAACATGAGTATATTGTTATTTATCTTGTTTTAAATATTGTCCTTGAATATTTGCAATAAAGTACAATTCTGCATTTCAGCTAAGGTTTTGTATTTAATAATCACAGTGCAAGTTTATATAAATATTAATATTTTATTTTCATTCATTTTTGTCTTTATTTTTCTTGTCTAGGGTTATCATTTATCAGTGTTTTTGTGTCTCAGAATTCCATAATGCTATATTTACTGTAATCACTGAACACAGACGATTATTAAATGAAATTAGGCTATGTATGAGTACCAGTATTTTTCTCTTTTATTTGAAATGCATGACAAAAAGTTCTACTAAATGCATTAATGAAATGCATATTTTTTTGTGTGCAGAGAGTGATGCATATAGTACTCAGTTTGTTCCTGATGGAAAAAATGATAAAGGAAACATGCAATCATCCTATTTTTCCTGCAACCTCAAAGTAGAACCTTAGATCTCCCTCTGCTGGACACATGCATACCCTGTCCTTGTTAAAGGGACACTGAACATTTAGTTTTTTAAACTTTTCTTCAGTGTGGGGGAACAGCAAGGGCCGGGCATTTTCCACATTTAAAAACAGCTGCCGCAGCATCAATTTGGTTTATTGGTGCACCTCCACCGGCAAGCTGGGGCCCCTCCAGTTTAAGGTATGCGGTGTCCTCCTGACATGGATTTGATGAAGTACGCGTCAGGCCCTCCATTTCACAGGGGAATGGAAGGTGGCATGTACTAAGATGGCAGCTGGTGCCATTAGTAATTGGGACTATAGGTAGGAGGTCACCATTTGGGACTCCAGGACAGGGCCATGGAAATAATTGCATACCAGCCCCATAGCATTGCATTATTATACCAGCCCCATAGCATAACATCATTATTTTGGGAAGGGAAATCCATCCATTTTAAAAAGACACATTTGAAAAATGTAAAAGAACATAGGGATTCAAATATAAATAGCAATTTCTGGTGGAAAGTTGTAAAAGTGGAGCAATCAGCAAAAACAATCCATTGATGACTACATTTAGACCTGTTTTTCCTTTCATTTGTCCCATACCCGAAACTGTCAAAGAACAGTTATTAGTGCACAGCCTGCCAACCTCAGACATGCCAAAATCCAGCTAACCACACACTGTCTAACAAGCAAAGTCATGGTAAAGTTCAGTTAATAACACAAAATCTAACTAATAACACAACCTGTCAGCCACTGGCATGTCAGAGGACCCCCACATAAATATATAATATTCATATATATATATATATGTATAACTCCATCTAACCAAGACATCCACCTCCACTTCATACCCTTCACATAAATATAAATGTAATAATAATATTAAAACATTTAATTAAAATATATAATTGCCTGAGCCCAAGCCACCCCTCCACATACAATATTATCTTATATTTATGTGGAGGGAATGAAGAGGAGGCCTACATCTTGGTTGAGGCAATTATATATTTTAATGCCATCTTTTAATATTATTATATTGCATCAGCCCAATTCCCCCATCTCCACATATAATATTAGCTTAATTAGATTATACAGTAGGGCAGGGGTCAGCAACCTTTTACAAGTCAGTAGCATTTCTGTTGAATTTTTATTCCTTTCTTCTGCACGCACATTGAACCTAAAGGACTTAACACAGCACCATACAGTACCCACGGCACTTGCCATGCACTTAGCAATAGTGCATACACATGGTTAGGAATTTTCCCCACAGAACATACCACAGTGTCACAGTGCCACATAGTACATATTATTTTACCCTACAGAACATGCCACAGCATAATTTTACAGATTAAAAGCCACCATCAGGTACCAATTAAGATATGCCACAGTTTGTTCATTAAAATATACCCCAGTAAGGGTGAACATTAAATATTCCCTAGCCAGGAGCCCATTAAAATATTCCCCAGCCAGGTGCCCATTAAATTATGCTACTGTTAGTTTGTCCTTTAATATGCCACTGTAAGTTTCCCCATTAACATACCACTGATAATGTGTCCATTAATATGCCACTGATAATTATCCATTAATATGCTAGAGATAATTCGTCCATTAATATGCCAGTGTTAATTTGTCCATTAATATGCCACTGATAATTTATCCATTAATATGCTAGAGATAATTCGTCCATTAATATGCCAGTGTTAATTTGCCCATTAATATGCCACTGATAATTTATCCATTAATATGCCACTGATAATTTGCCCATTAATATGCCACTGATAATGTATCCATATGCCACTGATAATTTGTCTATTAAAATACATCCCACCCTTCCCCAGTACATACCTGGATGCTGCTTGTCCACCGCCGTCTACTCTGCAGATTTCCCTGCACACACGTTGCGTGCAGGAAGCAGGATATGCAGCTGCCGGATATGACTTACTGTCATTTCCAGCGGCTGTGACAGAAAGCAGGGTCCGCATCTGCTGGACTTCCGGCTGCTTCACGATCGTGACCCAGTCACGTGGGCAGCATTCCCATTTTGCGGCCAGCGGGGTGCCAATGCCCGAGTGCCCAAATGATCAGTTCACCCCTGTACTGTACCATACAATTATATTTTTACTTGGATATGGAGTCAAAAAACACAGATTACTGATGGTGGCTGTAAATGGCATATTTTCTCTGCAGAAGGATTTAGACAAAACAGGAGAATGAGCAGTTAAATGGCAGATGTTCTTCTGTCACAGTCCTAGGTGGCTGTGCTGATTAATGTCTCCAGTAAAATGGCAGATTTTGTTTTTGGAACAAGGCAAAATTCCATGATACTGTGCCATTTGTTGTTATACTTTGTTTTTTAGACAAGAAGAATTAAAATAAACTTTACATGATGGGCCTGTTTCTATCTGTTGAGATGTGAGTGCATTAATTACCCTCAGCACTACAGTTATTCTGGTTTTACAGTATTACACTATTTTTTTTATTTTTACTTTCCTAAATACATATCCGCTCCATTGTGAATATTTGTCTCCTTGTGAGTGCAGGGGGAGCACTTTTGGCAGGTGCTGCCATTTTAGGAAAGTATATCTTTCTTGTTATTTTTCAACTGTGGTGTGTTTTCTTTTACCTTTTTTTCATGTAAATGTATCATGTTATTGTTTTAATTGCATGAATTAAAAATAACTGCTATGCGAGGCATAATAATAAGCCATTAAACATCATTTAGTTTAACATAACTTGTTTTGTGATGTTGTCAAGATATTTTTTGCAACTGTTTTCTATAAATTAAATCATATGTTAAATTAGAAATTATATGTGATAATTTTCTTTCAAAAATTCCAATTGACCTTTCTAAGGAATAATTAGAAAATTACATTTTTATTTGATATCATATAAAATATTCTGTAGGCACAAGTTTTAAATGAATGGTACAAAATATGATTTTATTAATGGAATTTTATGAAAAGCATGCATTAAAGGGACATTCCCAGCAAAAAATCAAAAGGTTTTATATTTTTTATTTAGTATTGTTGATTTCAGATATGGGTCTAGGAAACTTCTTTGCAGCTGCTTCACTGCTGACAGTTCAGCGCGTCAGTTTCAACTCTGAACTGTCAGCGGTGAGGTTAACTTGACCGCTTCATCGCAGAAATGTATGTGCTGACAGATCAGCGCTGGACTGTCAACGTTTACAGACGTTCACCCCCAATAAATAAACCCCCCTAATAAATGAACCCCCCTAAAAGTGATGCCCCCAAACCTTAATATAAAATTAACCCCCCCAAAACTAATCCTAAATAATTCGATAATGATATGCACTCATGACCTTCTGCAGAGAGACACATTAGAAGTCTAAAATATACTGGATAAAGAGTGACATAAATGCAGTTGGCTTTGTTTTTTGTGTTTCTTTGATGAATGTTCTTTGTCTTTTTTGTGATAATTATACATATGTGTGTGTCTATTGCATCTCAAGTATTGCATTTTAATATTTAAATTAGGATATAATTTGATATACTATTATAGGATAAAATACAGATATATCTACATCAATTGGGATGCGGATACGACACACACTTGTCAATTAAATATGGATCATTGTAATAGCCATTCAATTGACTGTACAAAACAGTTTGCCATTTCTAATGTATGTATTTGTTTTTCTGTATCTTTAACCCCTTAAGGACAGAGCCTTTGAAACATTTTTGTCCTTTCTGGACAATGCCTATTTTAACATTTCTGTGCTGTTTGTGTTTAGCAGTAATTTTCTTCTTTGTCATTTGCTGTACCCACACATATTATATATTGTTTTTATCGGGACAAGAAGGGCTTTCTATGGATGCCATCTTTTTGATCATATCTTATCATATTATTAAAAAAAATAATAAAATATGGTAAAAAAAAAAAAATACACAAATTTCTTTGTTTTTATTTGAAACAACTTCTCCTCATCGACAATAGCGAACGAAAAAACATGCTAAATAGATTCTACTATTTCTCCTGAGTACAGGGATACCACCCATGCATAGGTTTGTTGGGTTGTTTGGGGGCTAAAATGCCAAATTTGTGAGGTGCAGTTTTTTGTTTTCCAACTTGAAATTTTTACATGCAGACAGCCTGCACCCATGTCCCATTTGGGACATATTTGAAGCCAGCTAGTGTATTTTACCCCATCAACCCATATATTTTTTAAAAGAAGACACCTTAGGCTATCTCAAATGGTGGTATTTTTACACTTTCCATGCACTAATTCTACCACCAGCCTTTGTCAAACTTTGTGGTAGTAATTTTTTTGTGGTTTTTTTTTCAAAAAACTTGTACTTCAGACATGAAATCACAGATTTTGGTATGTGTCACTGCCAAATAACACCCTAATAAGTGTTCAGCAACATCTCTTGAGTACAGGGATACCACCCATGCATAGGTTTGTTTGGTTGTTTGGGGGGTAAAAGGCCAAATTTGGTAGGTGCAGTTTTTGGTTTTCCAAATTAAAATTTTGACATGCAGACCGCCTGCACTCGTGTCCCATTTGGGACATATTTGGAACCAGCCAGTGTATTTTACCCCATCAACCCATATATTTTTTAAAAGAAGACACCTTAGGCTATCTCAAATGGTGGTATTTTTACACTTTCCATGCACTAATTCTACCACTAGCCTTTGTCAAACTTTGTGGTAGTAATTTTTTTGTGGTTTTTTTTCACAAACCTTGTACTTCAGACATGAATTCACAGATTTTGGTATGTGTCACTGCCAAATAACACCCCAATAAGTGTTCAGCAACATCTCTTGAGTACAGGGATACCACCCATGCATAGGTTTGTTGGGTTGTTTGGGGAGTAAAAGGCCAAATTTGGTAGGTGCAGTTTTTGGTTTTCCAAATTAAAATTTTGACATGCAGACCGCCTGCACTCGTGTCCCATTTGGGACATATTTGGAACCAGCCAGTGTATTTTACCCCATCAACCCATATATTTTTTAAAAGAAGACACCTTAGGCTATCTCAAATGGTGGTATTTTTACACTTTCCATGCACTAATTCTACCACTAGCCTTTGTCAAACTTTGTGGTAGTAATTTTTTTGTGGTTTTTTTTCACAAACCTTGTACTTCAGACATGAATTCACAGATTTTGGTATGTGTCACTGCCAAATAACACCCCAATAAGTGTTCAGCAACATCTCTTGAGTACAGGGATACCACACATGCATAGGTTTGTTGGGTTGTTTGGGGAGTAAAAGGCCAAATTTGGTAGGTGCAGTTTTTGGTTTTCCAAATTAAAATTTTGACATGCAGACCGCCTGCACCCATGTCCCATTTGGGACATATTTGAAACCAGCCAGTGTATTTTACCCCATCAACCCATATATTTTTTTAAAGTAGACACCCTACGCTATTTCAAATGGTGGTATTTTAACACTTTCCATGCACTAATTCTACCACCAGCCTTTGTCAAAGTTTGTGGTAGTAATTTTTGTGTGGTTTTTTTTCACAAATATTGTATTTTAGACATAAATTCACAGATTTTGGTATGTGTCACTGCCAAACAATAACCCAATATGTGTTCAACAACATATCCTGAGTACAGGGATACCACCCATGCATAGGTTTGTTGGGTTGTTTGGGGGCTAAAGGGCCACATTGTGAAGGTGCGCATTTTCAACTTGGAATATTGACGTGTAGTCAGCCTGAGCCCATCTTTCATTTGGGACTTTTTTTTAAGTAGGACAGTGTATTTTACCCCAAAAAGTATATATTTTGTAAAAGTAGACACCCTAGGCTATTTTAAATGGTGTTATTTTAACACTTTCCATGCACCAATTCTACCACCAGCCTTTGTCAAAGTTTGTGGTAGTCATTTTATTGTGTATTTTTTCCCACATACATTGCACTTTAGACACAAATTCACATATTTCGGTATGTGTCACTGACAAACAATACCACAATATATGTTCAGCAACATCTCCCGAGCACAGGGATACCACCCATGCATAGCTTTGTCAGCTTTGTTAGGGGTTGAAAGGCTACATTTGAGAGGTGCGCTTTTTGATTTTCAAACTTGGAATTTGAACATGTAGAGCAAGGAAGGGGTTAATAGCTCTTATAAGAGCCTTTGTAGTACTGTACAAAAAAATTAACCCCTAAAAATGCACAGACAAGAAAAAAATTTCTGCTGTGCAGTGATCAGTGGCAGGGAAGGAGTTAATACACTACACTATACAAAAGCTATGGCTTTTATAAAAGCCCTTGGGACTCACAATTTATTAACATTTTATTTAATTTATTACAATTTAAAAATTATATTATACAGATCTGTCTCTTTCCCTCACTAAAACTCAAGTGAGGAGAGGGAGGCAGATCCATATGGGTCAGAACAATATTTACGAACCAGACGAATGGTGATGCTCATCTGAGAAATCACCAAACCACCTTTGCCACTGATCGGCTGTTACTGATCGCTATACACGCGTTCAGACAGCTTCAAAAGGAATACACGTAATCCCCTAGTGGGTATAATTAACCCCTAGTGAGTCTGACAAAAAAAATGCTGATAGCAAAAAAAAATCCTTCGGCGACTAGATTGCTCCATATGCGCTGCTTAGGCAGTGACCATATGTGCTGCTTAGGAAGTGATATTTGGCAAGGAAGGGGTTAATAGCTCTTAAAAGAGCCTTTGATATACTGTAATAAATCAAAGTAAAAAAAAATAACCCCTAAAAAAATGCACAGACAGCAAAAAATGTGCTGCTGTGTAAGATCACTGCGTACACAGCGATCAATTGCAGGGAAGGGGTTAAATACTGGAAACGGCTTTTATAAAAGCCTTTGGGTCTCAATTCTATTAAATATATTATAATTAAAAACTTACATTATACAGCTCTGTCTCCCTCACTAAAACTCAAGTGAGAGGGAGGCAGATCTACACGGGTCAGATCAAATATTTACACATATTGATCTAACCAGACGAATGGTGATGCTCATCTGAGCAAACGCCAACCCGCCATTGTCACTTATCAGCTGTTACTGATCACTATACATGCGCTCAGACAGCTAAAAAAATTTTTTTACGTTAAACGTAATCCCCTAGCGGGTATAATTAACACGTGACGGGTGTAATAAAAAAGTTTTAAAAAAATTAAAAATGCTTCTGCAGCAAGATTGCTGCATTTGCGTCAGATCGCTGATTAGGCAGTGATCTACGGCAAGAAAGGGGTTAATCTCTCTTAAAAGAGACTTTTTTTATCCTGTAATGAATTACAGTAAAAAAAAATAACCCCTAAAAAATGCACAGACAGCAAAAAATGTGCTGCTGTGTATGATCACTGCGTACACAGCGATCAATGGCAGGGAAGGGGTTAAATGGCTTTTATAAAAGCCCTTGGTGTTTAAAATTTTATTAAATATTTTTTTTATTATTTTATTTTTTTACTTGATCTGATCTGTCTCTCTCCCTTACTATAACTAGTAAGGTGAGGGAGGCAGATCAATACTTGTCAAAGGCAATATTTAGTAATATTGCCTTTGACAGTATGGTAAGTGCTCATCAGAGCACTTACCATACATGCCTGCACACAGATCACATAGATCTGCTGTGCCGGCATCGATTGGCTCCCCCTAGAGCATCGGAAGTGAAATACTTTCACTTCCGATGCTCTTGCCATTAGAAGGGAAACGCTGCCTGTACAGGCAGCGTTCCCTTCTACTGAGCTGATGGGGTCGCTCAGGAGAGCGACCACCATCGGCTCTGGGGAGCAGAACGGTGTTGTTAAGTGCCTCGCTGGCGAGGCACTTTAACAACACCGGAGATGCTTAGAAAGCGAACGATCGTTCGCTTTCTAAGCACATGTGTGCAGCGGGCGCAGCCATTTTTAAATGGCTGCTACGATCACTCCGTGGAGTGATCGTAGCGCGCCCCTGCACATTTGGGGGGTGTTGCACAATGCCTCTACCTAGAGGCATTGTAGCAACACCGTTAGAGTAAAGAAAGCGACCACTGGTCGCTTTCTTTACTCCATTTAGTGCATGACGTGCCAGGCACGTCACCTGTCGGCAAGTCCTCGATTTGCCGTGACGTGCCTGGCACGTCACCTGTCGTTAAGGGGTTAATTATGGATACATTGCTCAACTGTTTTTATGCTGCCCAGTTGTGGAGAAAGAATTAACCAATTGTAAGAGTTATGGGCGGTCTTTCAAATGTTTTTATAGCATGCTCTTTTTGTTTGTAATTAGTCTATGATTAAGCCTCACGGGCGAAACGCGTGAGACTATGCTTGGTCCTGCATTGCTTTTTATAGTTTTTGGAAATAAAACATAAGGCTTTTATTGGAGAAACTTGCTTACATCGCTTCTTTTTACTTGGATTGAGAGAGGTGCACCGCTGCTCTGAATTTCCTCTTTTACATATTTCAATCACGGCAAGGAACACCGTTCATTTGTCGCACTCACCTGTGCATGGATTACGGCTACACATATATGGTCTGGGCTGCCTGTTCCGGTGACTATTAACTTTCTTTGTGCAACCCTATTACTACCTAGCAGTCAGTCACTCTCATTTATACTGAACCAGCCATGCTATTTTACCCATTGCCCAGTTCTTAACATGCTGGAAAGGGCTTATTTCTTTTTCATAGCCAACCATTGCAGCATTACATATGGTTATAGCGCCTCCGTAATCAGCTGACAGGAACAAATAGACACACTTTAAATAGACACCACCTCTGACCCTCTGCAGTCTTTTTGTTCCAGTCCTAAGAAGCTGACAGAAGCAATCCCCTTTTCAGAGGTTTATTTTTTAATTTTTGCTGATCCGGGCCAATTTTGACTAGGACTTTCAAGGGGAAGTCATCCTCTCTCTCCATGTGAAGCCTCTGGATCAAAAACATTCCTATTTCTAAACTCAGGACAAATATTAGAAACTAAATAGACTGGTTCTTTTTTACAGTTTGTAATTGTGTAAAAAAAAAATCAGGTCAAAATTAGAAGAAGTGTTTTTTTTTGGCATATTTTCATCATATTTTAGATTTTTTTTAATAGTAAATTATATCAAAAGAATATATCAAAAGAAAGCCCCATTTGTCCTTTAAAAAATTATATATAATTTGTGTGGGTGTACTGAAAATCACAGTTAAGCAAACCTATGACAAAATAAATGGAATTCTTCATGCCACATCAAATGCAGCATAGAACTCGGTCACTATGGGGTTAAAATGCCTTTGTATGTTATACAATAAACTCTTTCAGAAAGTGGAGGCAACTCAGAGTGAATCATTCTAGCAGGTTAAACCCTGAGAGATGTGATATGGTATAATGTGTCTACTACCCCTCTAACAATCAGTTTTAACAAAACCGGAAGGGAAATATTATAAAGCACTTTGCTTAATCAATATTTTTTATAGTTACTTTTTTATAGTTACTATATATTACTTCATGTACTATATATAGAATCATGGCATTTAATGTGTTCTAATAAGTGAACAACTTCTTCACTACCATGCAGCTTGCTTAGAAGCCAACTTTGATGGAATTAATTATTTATTTATTTAATTAAAATTTTATTGGCTAAAGTGCGACAAATTTACATATAAAAATAAAATATAACATACATTTTCCATTTTTAGTTTGTTATCAGAAATTTGATAGAGACAATATAAATGTTATATGATGGAATTATTTTGATGTGTAGGACTTTCCTGTCTCAACAGAAACTGCTTTGTAGACTTGTATGCAAGTTGATCCAATCCAATTTGCATCACATTTTACTTTTCTCTTTTGGATAGGTTTCTAGGGAGTTTATGATCACTCCTATGATCTATTAATAATTTGATACTATGATCTGAGTCCGCAAACATGAGTTTACACAGATTCAATATTTTATTTTTATTTTTATTTTTACTATAAATATACAAATTCATACTGTACAAATAGCATACATACATACATAAAAATAACAAGCACGTAGGGTTACACAAAGATCGTCGGAAAAGAGAAAAAGCCAAAGATTTCCCAATTTAACATAATACTAAATATTTGAGTGAACATTTCTTAATTACAGATCTTAATTAATCAGACATATATCATTCTCTTTGGCTTTTCAACATGTCAGCACGTGAAGAGAGACGAGCGGAGCACGTTAATACATTTTCTGTTTTTTCCCATCCGCGGAATTCAATGTCCAGGGATGAAGGGTGGCTAAGAGGACGAGGGCAGTGAAAGCCACACTCCCCAGATATCATTATAGGTGGACAGATTCTTGTTATCATAGTAAATCGCTTTTTCCATAGAGACCTGATAATCTATCTGGGTCCTAATATCAACTAGGGTTGGGATTGTAGTCTTCTTCCAATGTCTTGACAGGCATAGCTTTGTGGCCAATAGAATGTGTGTTATTATTATTCTCTGTGGTTTGGGAAGCTCCTGGAGGCTAATGTGAAAGAGGAATTTAGGTAAAGAGAGGTCTCCAATTTCTATACCGGTTTTGGAGATAAGGCTCAGAACAATCTCTTTGAGATTGTCTAGTAGTTTACATTCCCACCATATATGTAGTAATGAACCTGGGACTAAGAAACACCTCCAACAAAGATTTGAGGTTTGTGGCTGAAATTTACTCAGTTTTGTTGGAACCATGTACCACCTATGAAGGATTTTTACGTAGTTTTCTTAAATATTAATACAGTGTATGTTTTTCTGACACTTTCAAAGGATCAAAACCAATCCTGGGTCAAGAAAGTCTCATTCATATCTGTCTCCCATTTAATGATATTACCTAGTTTTTCCTCTTCTGTGTTTAGTAGAACTATACGCCAAAGTTTAGAGGTTGTTTTAAGGAGAGAGCTATGGATAAGTCCCTCCTGTGGCCCTTCACTGATAACAGTGAATCGTGCTAATATTGCAGTCAAATCAGAAAATCGGACATCTGGAGAGCGAACTTAGTTTGAAGTTGAGGGAAAGAACAGAAACACAAATCGCTAGTCATGTCTGAGATTTTTAAAATTCCCAGATCAGACCAGCGCTTCAGGTTAAGGTCCTGAGTCATCAAGACACAAGTAGCCAAAGTGGCCTCTCTGGAGATGCAATTTTTTGGATATAATCGGTCTTTAATTGGACCAATCGAAAGAAAAACTTGTTTTGTCACCTTAATATCAATCTTCAACTTCCCGAAATTGGACTCATCTATCCAGAATAAGCAGGTTGGGTCGACCCGTCTGCATTCTTGACTTTCGTGAATATACCAGTCTTTGTTTTTAGAGTTAGGGTTTCCCATTGCATAAAATGGGAGAACATTATTGTGTCATGTAAGAGAAACACATCTGGAAATGATAAGCCTCCTCTGGCCGTTTTGGTAGTCATATTTTCATAGCAATCCTGGGCTTCTTACCCCCCAAACGTATGAAACAAAAAGTTTCTGGAACAGGTTTAGGATGTTTCTGGGAACACGTAGTGGGATAGTTCGTAAGAGATAGTCCAGTTTTGGTATGACAGATGAGTTAAGTATGTTAAGCCTACCTAGCCAGGAGGCGTACATTTTATTCCATTTCAAAAATTGAGAAGATAGATCTCGATATAGGGTCATATAGTTGTTTTGATTCCATGTCTCGATTGAGAAGTTTATTTTAATTCCCAGATATGAAATGTGAACGTTTGACCAATTGAAGTTATATTTAGACTCCAGGTCCTTTTTCAGTTCTTGTGTTAGGAAGCCACATATTACTTGTGTCTTGGTCATATTTATTTTATAGTTTGAGTGTTTACTGTATTCTTGTATACATTTCAATAAGGCTGGTATTGATTGATCAGGATTTGAGAGTGTCAATATAATATCATCTGCAAATAGTGTTATTTTTTGTTGGGTATCTCCTAGGTATATCCCTGTGATCTCATTAAGTTGCCTGATGAGTATTGCGAGAGGTTCAATTGTAAGGATATAGAGAAGAGGGGCTAATGGGAATCCCTGTCTTGTTCTGTTTCCTACCGGAAACCATTCTGATTCCAGGCCACTGCCGCGCATCCTTGCCCTAGGGGAAGAATACAGAGCCATGGCCGAGTCTTTAAATAGTCCCCCCAACCCGAAGCCATAAAGGGTCGCAGATAGAAAGTTCCAACTCACCCCGTCAAAAGCTTTTTCTGCGTCAACAGAGATGAATACTGTTGGAAGTTGCCTCTTGTTTACGACTTGTATAATGTTTAATAGTTTACGTACATTATCTGCTCCCGATCTCGCCTTCACAAATCCCGACTGATCCAAATGGATTAGGTCTGAAATAACCGAAGCCAGCCTATCGGCTAGGATCTTAGAAAAGATCTTTATGTCTAGATTTATGAGCGAGATCGGGCGATAATTAGTAACAAAATTAGGATCCTTATCTGGCTTCGGGATGGGGGAAATCGTGGCTGCCAGAAGGTCCGAGGAAATTTTCCCCGTTCTTCCAATATCATGAAAAAATCTAAGCAATATAGGAGTTATTGTGGGTTCTAGAAGTTTAAAAAATTTCGGTGTAAATCGTCAGGCCCTGGGGCCTTTCCATTTTTAAGATTTTTTATTGTTGAATATATTTCTTCCTTGGTTATAGGTCTATTTAAGTGATCCAATTTTACAGGGTCCAATGTCGGGAGGGTTAGGTTGGAAAGAAAGGTATCTATATCTAGAGAAGAGGTTTTGGTGTTCCCCAAGTTGTATAAAGAGGAATAGTACTGAGCAAACGCTTTGCTTATTTGGGAAGGGGATAAGCATATATTATCTCCTACTACAATTTTTTTTATTGCTTTCTTGGTGAGTTCCGATTTAAGTCTACCAGAAAGAAGCTTACTCGCTTTATTATTGCTATGGTACCACTGTTGGTTTAGGGAGACAGACATATGCTTAACACTTTCCTCAAGCCTTTGTTTTATTTGAGTCTGGATCAGGTAGATTTTGTTAGTTAAAGTTAAATCTGGCTTAAATTTATTTTGAGCTGATAGTTGGGCTAACTGTATGTAAAGGTCAGACAGAGCTGCCCCTCTGTTTTTCCTTCTTTGTGCTTCTATTTTAATCAGATGGCCCCTCATGACACATTTGAAGGTGGACCATACAGTCTCTGAGGTGACTTCACCATTATCATTAATATTGACGTATTCCCTAGCTTGATCGGAGAGTTGTTCTTTAATAGTTTCTAAAGAGAGGGAAGAATCGTCTAATCTCCACTGGTAGTTGTGTTTGTATTCTTTCCTTCCTTCCTCTCGTCTCTTTATATATCTTCCCCCCTACCCCTTAGCTTCCTTTTCCCTCCCCCTTACTTTCCCTCCCTTATATCTCTGCCCCTCTTTCAACCTCTCATTCTTATATTCCTACGTCTGTTTTCTAATTACTTTAATTTCCCTATGAATTGCTTCCTCTATGCCCATAATAAATCCACTATTTTAAGTTGTTTCAATGGCTTGATTTAAGATTCCCAGCTCTTTAAGTTTTTGGAGGTTTTCTGTGGGGTCGCTCATAGGGATTGTTTTCCCATTATGGAAAATCCAGAGTCTTGTCGGGAAACCCCATCCATAGGGAATATTATTTAGCCTTAACTGCTGTGTAATACTCCTAAAGCGGTTCCTGTCCATTCTTGTAGCCAAGGATAAGTCTGGGAAGACCAAGATTGCCTTAAATTTTTCGTCTTTGGGTTCGGGATTGATTCGCAGTTTAAGAACCTGACTATGACATCTCTTGGAGGTGAATTTTCTAATCCTTGTGCTCTAAATATCCTATGAAATCTTTCAAATGGAGAAATATTTAGGCATGACGGGTCTAAGTATTGGGACATATACTTTATCAGGAATTTCTCCATATTTTCATTAGAAATTTTTTCGGGTATTCCCTTGAGTCTCAAGTTATTTCGACGAGATCTATCTTCAATCGAAATTAACTTGTTGGTGTTATCTTTAACCTTAGTTTTTAATATCTCATTTTGTGATTGTAAATGAGAGATCTCTTCCCGCTTTTTTTCCAATTCTTTGCTTTGATCTAATACCTTTGTACTCAAGGAGCAGATTTCCCTCGTTAGTTCAGAGATATTCTGTTTAAAGTCTCCCTTAATTTTTTCAAATAACTCATCCATTAGTTTGGTCATGGTATAGTTTGTAACCCCTTCAGTCAGAGTGATATCAGATGTTTCTGTAGGGGGTCTAAACGGGGAGGGTTCAAGGGAAGAAGGGGAGAGAGATCTCCTTTGTGTATGGAGTTTCCCTGAATCTGATTTCTGTGAATAGTAGGCGTTCAATGGTTTACTTTTTTCTTGCTTATCCCCTGGATGGGTTTTTTTAGGAGGCATTTTTTTATGCAGAGAATCAGTGGTAGGAATTGTATGGATAGTCCTATATCAGAATAAACCTTTCGCCTAATGGTATATTTCACAGGGGATTGCCCTGATATTGAGTGTAAATTACTCACAGGGTAACGAGTCAAATAACCTTAACTGTTACACAAGTAAGGAAAGTGGTACGGATGCCAGATTACCAAGTTAGTTCACCCACAACAATCCTTTTAGTAATGGTTATTCTAACACAGGTAGTATAGAACCTGTACGGTAGTTGAACCTACGAGATTTTACGGGAACAGACCAATTAAAATTTTAGTACCCCAGACCGTTCTCGTCCAATCTCGGTATGACAACAGAATCTCAAATAATAGTGGTACACGTGGTAAATTTAACAAGCAAGTTATCTCTTAGTGTCCCATTAAGTGTCGCCCACTCTAGTATTTGTGTTAGTCAGAATAGGTTAAACAGTAAGATAAACTCACTAAAGGTCTAGAGTAGATAGCATGAATAGATAACACGGTAAGTATCACTTTTTCTACTAGTTATAAATAGCATGTTAAATTAGGCAAAAGGTTAACTCGTTAGAAGTGTGGAGTATACACCCATACACAATGCAATAATAAAGTTCAGTCCTCCTTAGTAATTTCTCCAAAAAATAGTAAGATTACACTGTTTTCAATGTTTTAGGAATAAAGAGTCATAGGAATAGTTGATGAAAATGCTTTTCCCTCCCTTCATTTTTCCTCTTATCTTTCCCTTTTTTTTATCACTAAGAGACCAAAAAGTGTTTTTGATACTTGCGTGCAGCTTCTGATATCAAGTATACGTCAACAGATTTTTCAAAGTCCTTTTCTTAGCTTTAAATACCAGGGATCGTTGTTTCTCAGGAAATATAGTCAAAATTCTTTATGTAGATTAGGCAAAAGTTATCTTTTAATACAGGCTGTATTACGAGCCAAAGGTGCTTCAGTAAGGTCTTTTATAGTCACCTTCTTGTCCTCCGGAATTGGGAGTTAGATATATAACAGAGAAAGCAGATGGAAAGATGAGGACACGGCTTGTAATACGGCTTGTGCCTTGCGGTATCCAGTCGAACTGGTATCAACTTTATACAAAGCTTGTATTAACTCCAGTGGACCCGAACTTTTCTTAACCTCGAGAGCCGGGAATTAGATGTATATCTGAGCAGATACAAAACTGTAGACGCGGCTTGTAGTGCAGCTTGTGCAATAAGGTATCCAGTCAAGTTGGTGTCAACTTTGGTATTAACTCCAGTAGAACGGAACTCTATCAGTGTAGATCGCAAAACGGGTCTCCTATCACTGGAAAGGGTTCAATACAGGCAAATGCTGGCAGTATTATTCCCAGCGTTTATTGCTTTATGCTTTGAGCCGCAGGGTAGGCCTCACTTCAGCGCCTTATATGAGGCTTATACTGGGGTGGTACTTCGAGATGCGTAACTGTTTATCAAAGATTTGGGCTCTCACCAAAGGAAAGCGGGGCAGTTTACCAGGCTTATTCAGTCTTATTCAGACTCAGGGTTCGGAGGTTAATAATCTTAATGATCCGCACACCGCGTCAAAGTGCTGAGTGTAGACCTCCCTTCGGAGGAAGACCTCGCAGCAACTTCGGGCGATTCCGCGTGCTGCCTCTCGTGCCTGGGATGGGTTTCGCCTTGTCGTCCACTTAATCGGAGCACAATAAGGGCGAATACAAGAAAATCTTCTTATCTCTAGGGAAGAATAGGGTAAGTATTCCGTCAGGCGTTTTTAGATTAACTGCGTAGGTATCAAGATGCCATCTCCCGCCAGTGATCAAGACGTCCTCGCTGCTCCGGTGTTTTCCCCCTGCAACCACGCCACACATGCAACATGCCCACCGTGCGTCCTACGTCATCACTATGATCCGCAAAAATGATGATATTTGAAGCAATTTCTAACTTTGATAGGGAAACGTTATAGCTCCATGGTAACAAGCTTATCTTTCATTGCAAGAGAAGTAAACATTTTATTTTGTCAATTTATTTGGATCTGAAGGCTCATTAAGACGTGGCCGTATAGATCCTCATGAGAGTATAGGGGTACCCTTTAGCAAATTACTGTCAAGTTCTACTAAGCAGAGATGGCTAATGTGTCCATACAGGGACACACAATGTGGCAAGATGCTATTCATTTAAAGATGATTTTCCATTAGACTGATTGTTTGTTTGTTTTTAAATTTTTGGGGGAGTTTTCTAGATAATTTTTAGTACATATCATAACAAAACTTGGGCATATGAGCATATGGCAGAAATATGGATTCGTATTCTTTCACACAATATTCAATGTGAGGTACCACTTAGCTGTGGACCTATCTGGGAAAGTGCGCAATCCAAGGGAGTCAAATCTTCTGGAACCTGTGTGGGGTGTCATGCACTTGGGCATAGTAAGTTCATATCAATCACCTCATTGATCATGCTGACAATAGTTGGCAAGAGACCGAGGGTTGGTTCCATAGCTAAGCTATTGCTCTGCGTGAAGCCAAAGCAATCCTCGAGATTAGGTGGCTTACATATTTGGTGCAAGTTTCTTGCGGTTTAGAGAGAAGTAATGTACAATGGTCTAAATCCACTGTTTTTTTGTAAAACTTGTGAGATCAGCAGTTGGACATGTTTCCATAGAGTTTGTAATCGTGGGCATGTCCACCATACGTGAAAAAAGGTGCCGATATTGCCACAGTTTTTCCAGAAAAGTGGAAGAAAACCTAGTTGCATCTTGGCCACTGAAAGTGGGTGACATCCCAACGCATCAGGGTCTTGTAAGCCTGTTCTTTGTGGGCAGTGCATATGGAGACCTTAGATGTGGCTTCCCAAATCTCTGCCAGTCTCCTGATTCCAAAGGGTGACCCAAATCTTTCTTCCAGGCGGAGATGTAGGTGAGAGTAGGGCTGTGACCACTGTATAATATTGCAAAAAAAAAGTGATCTGTGCAAAAAGAACCTTGTGCCAATTTGTAATACTTGCGGTACCACACACACTGCAGCCTTCTGAAGCACTCCGGAATGCTTATATACAATATAAAGAACAAATGCAGACTGGCGCAAAGATAGTGGGTACCTTGAATTAAACACAAAAAACAATAGTGCAATAATGCTTGATCATGTGTAAATTAAAAAAGTTGGTGATAAATACACTCACAAACATCCGTGAGTGACAGTAATATCAGATGAGGCATGATGTTCCACAAAAAACCTTTTTAATCGAATTCTGAAATAAAAAGTAACCACACATGTGCCGGACGAGAATAAAAACTGAAAAAATGGCCCCCGTTACAAGGAGAACTCACGGGCTACAAATGAATAAGTCACAGAGAAGGATCTCAGAAGATCTCAGAAGACAGTCCCATACACGGAGCTGGTCTACAGGTTGGTAGAAAATGCAGCGCTGAATCAGGATCTGCCGATACCTCTACGCGTTTCACCGTTATCGTAACGGTTTCTTCAGGAGGAATGACGGGCATCTGTGAAAAGCCCTGATTTATACGCGTCTTCACGCGATGTCCACTCCTACTTGGGCAGGGGCGTATACAGAGTGTGATCTCGGGAGGGGCACATGTCCGTCTGTCTTTTCCTCTCTCCCATGTCTGTCTGTATTTTCCTCTTTCCCATGTCCATCTGTCTTTTCCTCTCTCCCATGTCCATCTGTATTTTCCTCTCTCCCATGTCCATCTGTCTTTTCCTCTCTCCCATGTCCATCTGTCACGATCCTCTCACTCCTTGTGTCCCTCTGTCTCTCTTCCTTCCATGTCCGTTTCTCTCCTCTTCCTGCCCATGTCCATCTTTGTATCTTCTTCTTTGCCATGTCCATCTGTCTCTCCTCTCATTTCCCAGCTCTCTGTCTCTAATCTCACATCCCATGTCTGTCTGTCTCTCCTCTCCCATGTCTGTCTCTCCTCTGCCATCCCATGTCAGTCTGTCTCTCCTCTGCCATCCCATGTCTGTCTGTCTCTCCTCTACCATCCCATGTATGTCTCTCTCTTCTCCCTTCCCATTTATGTCTCTCTCCTCTCCCTTCCCATGTCTGTCTGTCTCCTCTCCCTTCCCATGTCTCTCTCTATTCTCTACCTCCTATGACTGTCTCTTTGTACCTCTAAACATGTATGTGTCTCTCCTTTTCCCAATAGCTGTCTCTTTTCCTCATCTCCCCCGTCTGTGTTCTCTCCTCTCCCCCACCCGTCAGTGTTCTCTCTTCTCCCACATACGTGTTCTCTCCTGCCAGTATTATTTGCCATTAATATGCCCCTGCCAATTTGCCCAATAATATGCCAGTGTGATTTGCCGTTTAATATGCCCCTGCTAATTTGCCCAATAATATGCCAGTATTATTTGCCATTAATATGCCCCTGCCAATTTGCCCAATAATATGCCAGTGTAATTTGCCGTTTAATATGCCCCTGCTAATTTGCCCAATAATATGCCAGTGTTATTTGCCGTTTAATATGCCCCAGCCAGTTTGCCCAATAATATGCCAGTGTTATTTGCCATTAATATTCCCCATCCAATTTGCCCAATAATATGCCAGTGTTATTTGCCATTTAATATGCCCCTGCCAATTTCCCAAGTACATCCCCCCATCACTTACCTTTCCCTGGTGGCTAGTGGCAGGCAGCATGGTGTCCTCCATGCTGCCTGTTCGGCTCCCAGGTGGTTGTGCCAACAGGTCACGTGACCCGGCGCCGTATGACGTCCGCGCCAGTCACTTGCCCTGTCGGCACTTCCATGTCACACTGCACGGGAAGCCGAACAGGCAGCACGGAGGTTTCTCTGTGCTGACTGTTCGGCTCCCCGTGCAGACTGGCAGGCAGAACGATGGTGAGGGGGGATCTTCTGATCTCCTCTCACCTCTGTCTCTGCCTGCAAGCATGTTTTTTTTTTTTAAAGCAGCGTTTCCCCCCCCTCCTCTCGTGGAGGGCAATTGCCCCATTGCCCCCCCCTGAATCCGCCACTGTACTTGGGTGACGTATACTGAATGCGACGGTTGGAGGAAGCGTCCTCGGTTGTCTAGGTGATGGTGGGAGGAAGCGTCGTACATTACCATAGTTATGATTCACTCATATGTTTCTCCGAGAACATAAAGTGGAGAACATAAACATCGCAAGTCCGTTTCTGGGCAAAACATCCACCGGATATATAACATTTAAAACAATATCACAATAAAAAGAAAATAATTTAATCAACATATGTATATTCCATATAAAAATAGAAAACGATCTATAAAAAACAATCACATTTATATTATTTCATTTGTATTATTTAAAAAAAAAAAAAAAATGGCTCATTAAAACCAGAATGTATAAAAAAAGCAAAATATCAAGATGTAAAATATATTATATGGACCCGAAATAAAACTTATATAAGTAAGAGAGGATAAGTGGAAAAAGAAAAACGAGAACCAGATGGATGTATTGAATACAAGAAGTTTGTTGTTATGATTCTAAACAAACAATATAACCAAGTTATTTAAAAGGCCATTTATTATATATATGCAACATGCATATATATATATTTCTTTATATTATTACAAAATGTATTTATTCATCATTAAAGGACATAATATCAAGATCAGTGTTTAGGCCTTTTCCATTTCTTGTCTTTAGTTCATAGTTCCACCTGGTCTCTTTTTGGGACAAAACTTGAGTGGTGTTTCCCCCTCTCCAATGTGGAGTTATCTTGTCGATTCCTAAACATAAAAATGTATCAAAAGAAAAAAGCGTGCAATGTTTACAATGTTTTGTGACATTACATTTTATTACCCTCGGGTTATCACTTAGAATACTGCCCAAATGCTCCAAAACTCTTTCTCTCAATGGCCGAATGGTCCTACCAACATACTGGGCACCACACAGGCATTGGAGAAGATACACCACATTATTCGTATTGCGACTAATAAAATCCTTAATTTGTAATGGCCTTAGCTTGGGAATTGTTTTGTGTGGAGAAGGAAAAGCTAAAAACACTATCCTCAGTGGAGTCAGTTCTAAGTGAATTATCCCTTTCTTGTAGTAAGGTTGATCTATCTAATTTAGCTACCTTATTAAGACTTTCTTTGAGAAGCTTAGGGGGTATGCCTTTTCTTTGAATCGTTCTTTAAAAGTAGTGGTCTGTTGTATAAAATCATTATTAGAGGTACAATTTCATTTTATACGGGTAAATTTTCCTTTGGGAATATTCCCTAACCAGTATAAATCAATATATCCATTTACATCGGTGGGTTTAAAAAAGGTTGTGTACCGACTAAGTCGATTTTTTCGGCATTAATTGTGGACGTGAATTTTAGTCCTACATCATTATGGTTGATATTTTCTATAAACTCTTTCAAAGAAGACTCAGAACCCCTCCACACAATTAAAATATTATCAATGTACTTAGTGGAGGGGTTCTGTCGCCTCCATATATCTAGGAGATTGTGTTTGAGTAGAAAGTTCAAAAATATGTATGAGTGTTTGATTGCGTGGGAGAAGGCTAGGGAGTAGGGTAGCATTAAAATCTCCTCCTGTGATTAGTTTGTCAGTGGGATGCTTTGATAGGAAGTTGGACAATTCCGTCCAAAAGGATGGGTGTGGGATGGCAGGTGCGTACATGTTTAAGACTGCCAGTGTCAGGGTGCCAAATTGACCGGAGAGGAAAAGAGATCTGCAATTCTCAGTTTTAGGTTGCGTAGGAGACATCTTCGTTTCCGTGGCAAATTTAAGCCACGCGCATTAATTGATACAAAAGTAGTCGGGATGGTCATGTTTGTTGAAGGTTTGTAGGGTATGTAGACCTCTTTGTAAGGGGAGGGTGGGAGAAGGGTTGGGGGACAGGGAGGATTCCAAGAGAGGAAATTAATTAACTTATAAAAGAGAAGAAAGAAATACACTTGCAGAAAACAGACAGTGAAACAAATAACAATTTTGTTATATTTTAGATGGTGATGTTTAGTAAGTAACGGGATTATATAAGTGGCCAGTCAAAAGTTATGGAGAGGAGTTAACACAGTACAGTACCAGTATCCTTGTGTAGGAGGCAAACCTTTCGACTTACTTCGGTTTAGCGAATACTGGTATTCACAGAAGGCAGAGTTCTAGGGTATCTGCATTGACTCTAAAATCAGAAATATCTGATCCAGCTGACTAAGAATTGGTAGCTCATGTGGACAGCAAACTTGGGATATGCGCACTTAGTGGGCCTTCTAGGTCATAGCTCCTTGGCAGCTTGTCAGGATTTCTTTTACATCTGAGTGGTAGGGCAATAGTGAACCACATACAACATGTAGGACTTCCTCAAACACTAAGAACAGGTAATATACTAAACTATCCATCTAAGGTAGCATAAGTGAATTGGGAGAACGTAGGGGTATATTGCAATAGCAATCAATGGTAGGGTATAGAAACCCTCGCTATATTTGCATAGGGCTATCTACAGCTAATCAATTGTGACTGGGCATTATCCTGCCATGGTTCCTTCCTTATTATTTGGACCTTAGGGTGAGCAGAAATCAGAGAATGTTTGCAAATATGTCCACATAACAGAGTAAAATGAACATATATATAAATGATTATTGAGTGGACTTAGCTGACAGCAGGTCACCCATTCAGGCTCAAATAACACACCGCCTAAGTAGAGTGCTTGGTGGCTTGAAATTAATGGTCATAACTCAGGCAGAGGGAGTTGGTCTTGCACGTTGCCCAGGGATTCCAATCAAGTGAACAACAGGTGCTACTCCACAGGTTCAATGTATCAGTTCTCTGGTGTATTCCCGCAAGAAAGTGCTCTCCGAGCTGGTTCACGGAAACCATTCAGTGGTGGTGTGGTCTCTGATCGCTTAGGAGTCCATATGAACAAAAACTTTATAACCGGACAACTCAATAGTCAGTCCCAATGTCAGGCAGAGGGTATAACATACATCAGGGGTTACACCAGGTGTGTTGTGTCAGAAAGTCTGGGTAACTTAAGTATCGCTCAATTCTGTGACCGCTGGGGTAGTGCCCATGGAGGGGATCGATTGCCAGTTTGCCCTAATTCTTGAGCAAGGTCATGAGGTGCTTCAGTGGTTCCAGCTGCTCCGGAGGTTTCGGTGGACATGGCATCGGTAAAGGCTTGTAGGTCTTCGTACGTAGTGTAAGAGCGCAGTCTTCTCTGGTAGTGGAACGAGATCTTAAAGGGGAAGACCCAAGTGTACTTAATATTTGCCGCCCTCAGTTGGTCCGTGAGCGGTCTCCGCTGTCATCTCTGATAAAGCATTGAGGGTTCTAAATCTTGGTACAGTTGCAAAGGGACCCCCACATACTTAAGGGGTGTTCTCCTCGAGGCCCGCCAGGTTGGTTCCTGCGTTCTTGCTGTAGTGTCGGTACCAGTGCTGCCAACATTTGAAGTCATCTACATACTGTAATGTTTTAATACCTTTTGCAGTTTGGGTCAGAGCTATGCTAATTTCTTCTTTTATGCACCACTGCAATCGTGTGAACCTGTCCTCCAAATCTTGTTTTTGTAGATAGGGGCTACGATGATGATGGAGGCACCATAACCGGATGATGCGTGCGGTCGAGGCCTTGTTTGGAGCGTTTGAAAATTGAGGCCACTTCTAGTAAGTCCTTTTTCGTATTGCTTTGATGGGTGTCTCATCAAATGATCATGAGGTGCTTTTGTGCTTTAAAATGAAAATCTATCGATCTGGTTTGCTTTTGTGCGCATTCGTAGGCTCAGTCAATGCAGAGCTCTGTCTTTATGCTGCCATGTTCAGCATAAGCCATGTCACTATTCAGACTGATTTTTTTAAGACAAATGGTATGTTTTCCTTCCAATTCAAAGATCCATGTGGCATACTTGGGGCTCTTGTATCATTATGATGAGACATATATCAGATTGGCCAGTACTGCCATAATACCAGCTGGTTTAAATTTGGGATTAAACCCAGACATAACTGAAAGGTTTTCACTAAACCAATTTACCCATGTGGAAATACCTATAAGTACTGCTGATGTATTGTAGTTATTAACACATTTAGTTACTAATAAACTGTTAACCTACACTGACTGTTCTTCTGTAAATTCTACCACTTTGCAAAACTATTTTTCCACTTTCTTTGTACATCCACTTGTCTCTCTATTCTGTACAAGTTCATCAAATGAAATTCGACATGCTGAAATTGAATTCTCTGCTCCTTAAAATAACTTTTTTTTCATCCTTTCCTTGGACTGTCTGAACCATCCAACACCTTGATCTGTTCTACTACAACAAACTGTGTATTAGTTTAAATTGGTAATAAAACAAGAAAAAAAAAAACTATTAACTGTTAATGGTTCTTCATTTGTTCCAGTTCTACAAAACACAGATTTATGAGGCAGTTGCTAGAATTTGGCAACAAAAGGTTGTAGTGCTTAAGCAATTCCTACCTATGAGATATAAATGAAACATATTTTTCTTATAAGTATAAATGGTATTTAATGTGTTTCTTTACTGCCTTAAAAACATGCCCATTGTCAACAGGTTCCACAGTTTGATAGACTTCATATCTGCTCTACAGTAAGAAAATAAATAAAGCTCTGTACTTAAATGAATGTTGGAGCAAAATTGGAATCTATTTTTAGTGCAAGAAAATGAATTATGTTTTGTTTGTTTCAAACAAAATAGTACTGCTTTTATTTAAAACAATTCTTCTCCCCTGTACTCCACTGTTAGCTTCCTTGTAAGTCTGGCTGGGGATTAATTATCTAATCAAGCTATCTGACCTTCAGAAGGTCCTAAGCAATTCATTAAAAACGGGCACAAAGATATCCTCATTTTTTTTTACAGAAAAATGGTGAGGTATCCAACAAAATGAAAACAACCTTCGAAGAAAACCTAACATGGAAAATATCCATACTGTTCATATCAAGTTGCTTGTATAAAGAAAACATAAACATTGAAGGAAACAGTGCAATATGATATGCACTAGTACATTACTCTGCACTCTAAAGTGTTTAAATCACTTTTAAAAGCACTCTAGTTAGTGCTAAGCAATTATTCAAGAAGCACTAAAGCCTCTATACAATCTTTTAATCACATAGAAAAAGACCTATGTAATGATTAAAAAGGGTTCTGAATAATACTCCTATGGAGTGCCATTCATAAGTTATTCTGAAAGTCAGATACGGACTTTCAGGGCGCCATGCTGCATTTCGAGACTAAGTCAAATTCGGCACCGGAGTTTGACTTAGGAAAAAAAACAACAGGTTTGAATCTTCCCCGTTGAAAGTAATGGGAGGCAAAATTATAAAAAAAATAAAAAAAATTATTAGATTTTAATTTCAGTTCTCCAGATCAGATCTGCAGAATTGAAATGCCCAAAACACAGCATAATTCAGAGCATGTTCAGGGTTGACCATGTAATATTGGGTAGCAAAAAACTTATGGTTTTCATAGTGAAAATTTCCTGAACCAAACACCTGATGCTTCAGTTTCCGAATGGTCCGAACAGCTGTTTCGTAGTTGAATTCACATGTATTGAGTAGCTGTATTTAGCGGATTCATTTGATTTGGCTATTACGCCCAATCCAAATCCAATTCAGGACATATGTGAGCATATTAAGAAGGCCCTATAGACATGAATGCTGTAGGAACATGTATACATGATGTTTGTAAAGCAATTCTACATGCATTGATATTTTTGAGTGATTTTATGTGGATTGTCCTTCCGGTCAACATTATTTTCTCTTCTTTTTCTCCGATGTTGTGTTTTTATCTAGGTTTAACTGTGATTCAGTTTCTGTAAAAATCGAATGATTTTATGTCCATTTGACACCAAGAGAGCATCCTGGTAGCTGGGCTGGGCTGGACTTGCTGGGGAAGAAAAAAATAAATATGTAATAGATTTTATTCTTCACATCTCAACTTGAACCTTTTTGTGGGTTAAATCACATGGCTGTTTATTAATCTTGGAAAGTGTTAAAAGTGAAGACTAAGTGGCGTAACTAGAAACCCCTGGACCCTGGTGTGAAAATTGCCCTTTGCCCTGGGGCCTCCTGGCAAGCGACAAGCCCTTTATTGTTTTATTCATGAACACTCTTGAGCCAAGCTGCAACTAGTATAATGAAGACTGAAGATTAGACTAACTTATTACTGATTAAAGTCCTTAAGTATATATTTCCACATGACACCATCAGTGACACATATGCTCCCACTTCCCACAGTGCCAAATATCCTCTCAACACAGCCATATCTGATCTTGTTTTACACTTTGCCATTTACAGTTCTACATATTTTCCCGCTATTCTCTCCCTAGTACCATTCATGTGCCCCCAGTCACCTCTTAGTGCCATGCCTATCACAGTGTCATGCCCCAGATAATTTCTTAGTGCCATGGCTATGCAGTGTGCAATGGTTTCCAGTTTTATTAATATTCCTCACTATTCTGGTGGAAGAACTAAAGGACATTGATCAGATAATATTTATGGATAGCAGACCACAGGATAAGTAAACAAATTGTAAATCAGGGAATAGTTGAAGCAGAAATAAATGAAGAGCAATATTGTGTGATTATTATTATCTACATAAATGTACAACTCAGTTGAACTGTCATCTACAGTTACCTGATTATGAAAAGCCTTTTAGAGATAAATACTAGAAGGTGAGTTGCTTGATGATTTCAATTCACCAACATTATACAGGGCCTGACTTGGTGAGCTTTTCCTGCTAGAAGATGTCAGTTGGCATTGGACAATGCATGGTTAAATCATACCTCACAATGCATTACTCACAGACAACTGTGATCCCAGCAGAAGAAATCAACCAAGTTTGGCATAACGTGTCGTTAAATCAGCAGGATTAAATGTTCATCTCAACTTATGCTGCAACCTTATTTAGGCTGTAAATAGTATCCATGGAGAGCTTAATCCACTGTGTATCTTGCTGCTGTAATGTTATGAGCTGAGCCAGTCTGACCTGGACCTCTGAATATTTTTAAATTCTTTAGAATTTTTAAGGTGTAAAATCTAGACATTATTTTTAAGTGACAAAAAAAAAGAGAGGCAAGCTCCGTTTACTACAAATACTACATTAAAGTCTCACTGTTCAATACTTTTACCACCTTTCACGTCTTTTCAGGGCTTTGGCCTTGGCTTTACTCTTTGCCTTTTGAGAAAGGTTTTTGCTACCATGCTGTTTGAAAAATCAATAGATTTCTAACGAGAATGCTACTGTACTAAATGGCATTTATTAGCAGTATTATGCACAGCTTGTTTCTTTTTAGCATGAAAATGCATAAATATGGTTAATTGTTTGCAGGTTTAACTCCAAACACCAAATTATTGTTCTCAGCCTGCTGTTTATGATATTAAAAGTGACAAGTTTTTGATGGAGAGATCTGTTCGTTATCACAAGGACAGCAAACAGCTTCCTGTGTCATCCGAACTACAAAAGCTCTTCTTTACAAATTCATTTTTTATAGTTAAGGAAGGGAGTTCTGTTTCTATATGTGCTACATTTTGTTGGGAATGGGGTTCTGTATGTTTGTTAGAATTCTAGTACAGAACGTTTAAAAGGAACTGAAAGAACAGGAAGGAAAGGGCTAGGAAGGTAATGTTTCATTTTGTGGATTCATAAAAAGGCAGTTGCTGCAGTTGTGATGTAACTTCCTCCCACTGGAAAGTCAGTCAAATTCAAAACATCTTCAATTGGAGGCAACTGTTAGCATAGCGGTTAGAGTTACATTAGGGTTATGTTTAGCATTAGGGCGAGCATGAAGGTTAGAATTAAGGTCAAAAGGTTAGCAAACAAAAGGTTAGCAAAAAAAATGACTGTTACAACTGTTACATAATTAAATCTGAATGTTGTAATTATGTAGACAATCTAGTAGTACTTATATTAAATAAATATTAAAATATTAAGGGTATCCTTCTACCAATTTATACCTAAAAAATTACAAATAATCCCCCTTTTACAGTGTAAACCCAGCTTTTTTATGGGTTTTCTGTAAGAATGTGCTTAGCCAATCAAAGCAGCTGTGTGCATCTATCTGGGGTATGTCAGGTCTGACCATGTCTGTCTGCTAGTCTAGCTAAAGACACTTAATTTTACATATGATTAGATCCCCTATATTAGATATATATATATAATAATGAGAGTCTGTCATGGGGCTTGCAGTAATCTGAGAGCAGATCAGCCTGCATGCTTTACAGGAAGAATGTAGTCAGGGGCAAAATATGTTCACTGACATTTTCCCTTGTACTTCATTCTAATAAGAGAAGCATATGCTCTTCTGTGCAACTTCTATGCCGATTTTGGGGGTCTGTCCCACTGTCACGCCGAACTCTACCACTGTCCCTCTTTTCAGAACAGAGGTAGAGTTTGGCGGGACAGCGTGATTCCAGATCAAAATTCTGTGGCTCTTATCTGATTTTTGACACTGGAGAAGGCATACTGCACACGCGCAACAGTGTCGGGTAGCACTGACACTCGTCCTCCCAAGCTCCACCCACACAGCATCACCGATGCAGGGGCAGATGTTGGGAAATATGTTGAAGTACAATTGGCAAAAAAAGGTTTAGTGTTTCTTTAAATATTTCCTTTTAATATTACGGCACCTTGTTTGTAGAACAGGGATTTGCAGCACATTTCACTGCTGTATAGGTGAAAGACATAATGTTCTCGTTGGTGCACAGCATGGAAATCAGACTTTCAGCAATATAATGACTTCATGGATTGATGTCGATAGTCCACACATTCACATCCAGCAGGTGTCATAAGGATATTTCATTGATTGTGAATATAGCAGGATTGTTCATGTAGTTTTATGTACAAAAGAAAAACTCCTGACACATTTGCATGTGAACACTTACAACTAATTACAGACCTTTATCAGTAAAATGTATCAAATCCTGCATGTATCTGATATCAATTTATTCTTAGCACGCAGAGCAACACAATGCAGTATTCTGTTAAATTGAATAGCACAGTTTGCTGGAGATATCTGTGACCATTCAACACAAAAATACATTGACATTCTCATCTTTTGTTATATTAATTATACCATATATAATCCACCAAGGAAGAAATACAAAGAAAAGTTAGCAAAATCAAGTTTTCTTTTGAATTTTTTAAAGGAGTAGTTCTCATCCTGTCTAACCGCATTAACCACATTTGTCCATTAGGTCATGGTAGGTCATGCTAAGTCATGGTTTCTGCACCCAATCAAAAGTTAATTTTTGATGAAGCATACGTCAGCGACCCACACCACACCAGCTCCCGCCCTACTTCTGGGTCAGGACCCATCAGTTGAGAAACACTGGTTTAAAGGAAGCAAAAAGTAACAAACACTGTTAACTTCTAAAGGTTTTAGTGCCAGTGGTGCTTCTTGTGATCCAACAACACATACATACAAATTGTAAAACAAAAATATCCAGTCTATGGCCACAAACCACATGAATGTAAAAACTGAATGATGACGCCATATACAACCTCTTTGAATGCTATGGTTTAAATTATCAGGATATAATAACAATCATCTCTTCCTCCGCCAGTCTTAAATTTAGGTAAACACAACCTCAGATTAACAACAACACACCTTATGATTCAATAGCTTGTAGAACCTTTCGCAGTAATAACTTATCAGTCTCTCACATTGTTGTGGAGGAACCACTCTTCTTTACAATGTTGCTTCAATTTATTGAGGTTTGCTGGCATTTGTTTATGTATAACTCTCTTAACCCTTTAAGGACCAGGGATTTTCCTGGGCCAAGGACCAGAGCGTTTTTCAATTTTTAATACGCGGTTTTTGAAACATAATTTTCCTCTCTCTCATTTAACGTACCCATAAAAATCATGCAACAGGCATGCAGGGGTTACATTTTATTAAATAAATATATTAAAATTACCTTTATTTATTAAAAAAAACTTTATAAATTGTAAAAATAAAATAATCTGTTAAAAAAAAACTAAATGAGGGCCATAAAGTGGAAGGAAACTGATCACAGTTAAAAACTGTGATCAGCAATGAAAGGGTTTTTTTTTTTTATTTTTTTTTTTAACCTCTGTGTATGTAATTAATTTCTTTTTACTTACAGGTCACTCTCTGTGCTTCACTATAAGAATGTGAAGCACAGAGAGTGAATTAGAGGCAAAGTCAGTGTGTGAACACACTGACTTTGCCATCTAATTTGCATGTTATCGCGGTGATCACGTTATCACCGCGATCACATGCCCGGAAATGCACCGATCGGGTCCAGGAGCTTTGCCTCGGGTGCGAGGCTTAGTCCTGGACCCGTTGCAGACTAGCTGGCGGTGCCCACGGAGTTAACTCGTCATAAGGCCGGGAAGGGGTTAAGGTACTGTCACAGCATTTCAATTGGATTGAGGTCTGTACTTTGACTGGGTCATTGCAACTCCTTGGTTTGTTTCTTATTTCATCCATTCTGTTGTAGATTTGGTGATGTGCTTGGGATCATTGTCCTGATGCATGACCCAATTTCAGCCAAACTCTAGTTTTCTAACAGATGGCCTCGCATTTGATAATAGAAACCTTTGGTATACAGAGGAGTACATGATCGACTCAATGACTGCAAGGTTCCCAGATCAACCACCAACGTGCTTGACAGTTGGTATGAGGAGTTTGTGCTGATATGCTGTGTTTGGTTTTTGCCAAATGTGGCCCTGTGCATAATGGCCAAACATCTACACTTTTGTCTCGTCTGTCCAAAGGAAATTGTTACAGACTTTTTGTGGTTGGTCTAGATGCAACTTTGCAAACCTAAACTGTGCTTCCATGTTCTTTTTAGAGAGGACAGTCTTTCTCCTGGTAACCTTTCCAAAAAAAAAACCCCCATACTTGTTCAGTCATTTTCTAATTGTACTGTCATAAACGTTAACATTTAACAAGCTAACAACTGAGACCTGTGGAGCTTTAGATCTAATTCTTGTTTTTTTTTCAATTTCTCTGCGCATTGGAGGGCCTTAGGGTGAATTTGCTGTCTTTTTCTGTAAAAATTTGTCTTAAATGTTTTCCGCTTTTGAATAATCTTTCCCTCTGTAAAATGATGAACTTTAAATTATTTGGAAATTACCTTCTAACCCTTCCCAGTTTGATGGGCAGCAACAATTGCTTCTCTAAGATTATTACTGGTATCTTTCCTTGGCATTGTGTTAACACGCACCTGAATCCTTCAGACGAACAAACGGCTAAAACTTTGGCTTTTATAGATGTGGTCACACTGATGATGCTCCATTAATCACACTGTTGATGCTCAATTAATTAAGGACATTTGATTAGCTGCACTTGTCTGCTACTTCACCTATGGAAGCTGTAAGGGTGTACGTAGTTTTCGACACATGGCTTCTCCATTTTGGCAACTTTTTTTTTTTAAATACATCCTTGCACAGTGCAATAGTTGTTCATCTGCGGTTGTATTCACCTAATTTTGAGGCCTAAATAGTTCTAGATGGATGGGTAAAAGAGAATATTGTTTTGCAATTTTATATATAATGCATGTTAATGTCAAGTAATCAAGCCAGTGTGTGTTTCTTCCAGTTGGTGCCAATTTTTCAGAATTAATAATTAGTTAACTTTTGCTGCTGATGGCAAAGGCTCTCTGTAGAACGATCTTCCTTGCAATCCAAGATATGGAAAATGTCCATACACGGGCACCATTGTCCATGGAAGTTCTGTGAAGGTCCATAGAACATCACTAAATTGTCTATCATGAAGACCATTATGGACAATGTGGATTACTGTCCTTGCTTGCAATACAGACTAAATTGGCTGATTAAAAGGCAGAAAGGATTACTTCCAAAGAGATTTCTGATGGCTCTATTTTTTTAAATATCTTTTTTCGAATATTTAATGTAACTCACTGGTACATCAATCTAAAAACAGAGGGAGAATGTTCTTGCCTCATTAACTACAAGTTACATTTCAGAAGCAGTTTAAAAAAAAACATTCTTTTCTGCTTTGTATTTTTATTTTGTATTTTATTTGTGAGTTTAATGTCTAAAATATACTACTCAATAATGAAATAGTTCATAATAGTTGGTGAAGATTTCCTGTTTCTGAAAACATAGTGCTTTGGTGCCCTCTTGTGGCTTACAGTGCATTGTTACACTAAGCGCAACAAATAATTTACAGATTGAAATAGAAGCATCAAAACAAATTCTCTAAGGACATGCAATATTAATTTACCTTATATATAAATAATGTATCTTTACTGAAAAACATATTGTTGATTTTTTTGTGTCTGTTTCATTATATTATTTATTTTTTAGTTGTGCTGTGCTTGTTTTGCCAAACCTATAGTATTATATCACTATGAATCAGTTTTATGTCCCTGGTGCACTTATTACCAGGCAAGTGAAAGGCGATTGCTCACTCAGAAACTGTGTCCCTAATAAATCTCACCAATTTTCAATGAAACTAGTATAATACATGGACAATCAATGTAATGTACAATAGATGACACATATAAAATACCCTTAATGTGCACCATATATATAAATCTTGTCGTTTTGTCTATATTATCAGCAGTGCTTTCCAAATTTCATGGTTGTGAAGCTGTATCAAAGAGGTTAGCCGTTAGTTAATATTAATAATTTTATATTATGAATAAGAAGATAATATAAAGAATTTAATTAATATACACCCGTTTCTACTGATATTCTGCATATGTATGTTATGATTGACTAAAGCTTTAAATGGAAAAAAACTTTTTATAATACATTTTTTATATGAAAACATATAATAAAGAATTATGTATAAAAAATGGCATCAGAGGGTACCTGCTAACTGCAGTATGTTTCTTGTAGAATATATCCTTCAACCTGGGTTTATTAACAGATATCTGAAAGAATCTGGTACAGATTATCAATTGGTACATACGATTTTCCAAAACCTCTAGCATATTTAGCAAACATTGCCCTCTGTGTGTGTGAGTCTGTGAGACTCTGTGTGTATAAGTGGGACTCTATGTGACTCAGTGTATGTAAGTGTGACTCTGTATGTGTAAATGTTATGCTGTGTGTGTAAGTGTGACTCTTTGTGTGAATGTGTGTAAGTAAGAGTGCCTCTGTGTGTCTGTAAGTGTGACTATGATTCTGTGTGTGTGTACGTGTAAGTCTGTGTGACTGTGTAAGTGTGACTATGTGACTCTGAGTGTGTGTGGGTGTGTAAGTGTGACTGTAAAACTGTGTGTGTAAGTGTAACTCTGTGTGACTGTGTGTGTGTAAGTGTGAGTCTGTGTGTATGTAAGTGTGACTCTGTGAGTGTGTAAGTGTGACTCGGTGTGTAAGTGTAAGACTCACAAGCATAGACTCAAACACACACTCACATTTACACTCACACTTACACACACACTCACTCACATCTACAGACTTACACACAGACTCACACTTACACACAGACTCACACACACACAGACTCACACACACTGTGTGAGTGTGCATGTGTAAGTGTGCATGTGTAAGTGTGATTAAGTAAGTGTAAGTTTGACTCTGTGTGAGTGTGTGTAAGTTTACAAATTTATGCATTACATTTTAAAGTTTGGGGGTGGGAGGGGTGCCAAAAATGCTTTGGGTACACCCTTTTCCAGAGTTACACAAGCAGACTTCTGTTTCAGACAACTTTCATCATCACCCAGCAGACATTTTTTTCACAGTAAAAGTAACTTCCTTTGACCCATTTGAGAAGGGGAACTCATGAATGTCAACCCCAGAAGCTTTGATTGGTTTATTTAGTCACATGTTGTAAATATGTTACATTGGGGTTCCATAAGCTATATATTGTGTTATTAAGTATGTACCTTGTCTCTTTCGAGACTTACCATGTCTCTTTGGAGACTACCTATTGCAGAGCACAGCTCTTATTTTTCCCACCCTCCTAACCTATTTTATATTTCTATTATAGTCACAGCTTTTAGGGCATGACCAGTGCTGTTCACAGAGGATGTCATCAAGTGCCTGGATGGGATTGAAGAAATGCCGACTGGTGAGGCTTAAGGTGCTGCAGCCTGCCTGGCTCTTGAACTGAGGGTTGTAAATAATGTGACTGTTGGTCAGAGGCCAGCAATTGGTAGGGTTAAAAGTTAGCACTTGCTGGTCCATGAACGTTTAAAGAGACACTAAACTTTTTTTTTCACTTGTGCTTCTAATATTGAAGCACAAGTGAAAAGTTAGTTGTCCCTAGTATGAGGATGAACTGGCATGTACTTTTTATAGTATAGTATAGCTGCCATGCTTTCATAGGATGTCAACCTATATCTTCTCTATGTTTGATATTTTGATATTTTTTATTTATTTTGCAGTACTGTGCACATTACATAGCTTTTCATTACTTAGCATTTTTCAGAGATGGTGGTGGATTTATTTCTGCTGATTTCCAAATATTTTTAAATTAATTCATTATTAAGAATCTATTTGTGACTATTTTGAAAAACTATATGTATTAAAGAATGTATCTAAAACGTTCATGTACTACAAACAACCACTAGATGGTATCAGTACATCACTGAATATTTTGTCTGCAAAATACATCCTGTTTCTGTTGTCAGAAATGTTTTATGTAACCTTGTGGATTATAGCCATAATACCAAGTGCATGATACTTTTTAAATTTAAATCATGATTATTTGGCCTTTTAAAAAAGTACACCAAAATTACTTTTCTGTGAGATAGTCTCTTCAATTAACAGTTAATTGCTTTCCGACTTGAACGCTTCTTCACATAAAGCGCATGCGCCAATCATCTGTAGAAGAAGCAGGTGACCGGCGGAGCCCGTCTATTACACCGATGCCTGCACCTCCCGGATGATGGAGCAGACAAGTGGTGTAAGCTGAACTTGGCCGTGTGCCACAGCTGAGGGCTCGGCGTGCCATTGGTTCACCACCGCTGCCCCAGGACATACTTGAAAAGGAGAGAAAATGTAAGGTATTCTTCCTGGTAAAAATAAATAAAATGTCCAGTTAAATACACGGCTTCCAACTTGTCTGGGTGCCAGGGTAACTAGCATCTCTTTCAATTCTAGTCTTCAACTGATCGTCCCAGCACATTCACAACATTGTATGACAACTAGTCCAGCTAACCAAGCTGTTTTCTCTAGTTTGTCTTCACTTTTACTGCTCCCAGCCATTGTCTTTCAGTGACCAGTAAACCAATTGCCCCTTTAGAGTAATTATTCCTGATTCCAAGGGGACCACTGGCTCACACTTGATACAGGAATATGGGGTACATGGTCCAGAACTGACAAACATATTTCCACACATTCTCAGGCTATAATCACAATAAATAAATGAAAGAAAAACAATAAATGAATAATACCTGCTTCCCCCTCATGTCTTTCTGCTCCTTTGTGGCTGTTCACCATTCTATACGATTCTATACGATCACCAAGGCTTATAGATTCATATTCTCAAATAAGCAAAAATATTGTAAGCACATTGTTAGTTATATATGCCTATGCATAAAATAGACCAGGTACCATTTTTTTCTGTCACCTATGATGTTTGTAACATTTTTGAGTTAAATTCTCTACACACAATTGTTATTTTAAGTAAATGTTAATACAGTTATATAAAGAGTCAATTACGTAATATCCATCTTAAAGGGACACTACCACATACAGAAGATGTAACTAGATAACCTGGTCACACACAAATAAATAAATCATATGCCACAGTGTTTTTTTATATGATTGAAATAATTGCATATAAAAGGAAATATAAAATTATTTTTTTTCTCCGGGATTTATTTTGTGAATATTTCCCATGAAGCAACATCATTCAAAATCCTCCAGCCAGTCTTACTTTACAACTGTGGCTAAAGCCTGCATGATGATGTCATAAGATCCTCCCCTGCTCTCTTACTGGCTCCTGCGTATCATAGTGGGGAGGACTAGGTGGCTGTGTACAACTTTTTTCCCCCTGCCTTTCAACACAAAGAGAGAAGATTGACCTGATCAAACAGTAACATACCGCATTTTCTCGAATATAAGATGACCCTGATTATAAGACGACCCCCAAAACTATGGATATTCCTTTAGGAAAAAAAACTAAAAGCCTGAATATAAGACTACCCTATAGGAAAAAAGTTTAACTTGTATATATTCACATGTACATTGCTTTTTCACATGTAATCAAAATGTATGATATAAAAAAAATGCATTTCTGTTTTTATTTACCTTTTATGTGCCAATGTTGCCCCTACCCCCAGACTTACCCAATGCTCCCCCCATCGGTGTCTGTCTCTCTCCCACACCCTCCCCCCAATGTTGTCTGTCTCTCCACCCCTCCCTCCCCCCAGCGTTGTCTGTCTCTTTCCCCCACCCTCCCCAATGTTGTATGTCTCTCCACCCCTCCCTCCCCAGCGTTGTCTGTCTCTCTCCCCCACCCTCCCCCCAAGTTGTCTGTCTCTCTCCCCACCATCCCCCCAATGTAGTCTGTCTCTCTCCCCCACCCTCTCCCCAATGTTGTCTGTCTCTCCACCCCTCCCTTCCCCAGCGTTGTCTGTCTCTCTCCCCCACCCTCCCCCCAAGTTGTCTGTCCCTCTCCCCCACCCTCCCCCAAGTTGTCTGTCTTTCTCCGCCACCCTCCCCCAAGTTGTCTGTCTCTCCCCCCACCATCCCCCCAATGTTGTCTGTCTCTCTCCCCCACCCTCCCCCCAATGTTGTCTGTCTCTGTTTTTGGTGGCACCCAAAAACACTATTTCAGAAAATGGCAGCGCCCAGTCACACTTGTTTAGTTAAATATTTTATTAAATAAATTCAAATAACAGAAACAAAAAAGATATATGAAATCAACAATACAAAATAAAAAAATAAAACCTTTTCATTTTTTGGTGGGAGTGTCCCTCTAACATTAGTCACATCTTAGATAGTATAAATACATATCTCCAATTAGCTAAGGGTTACACCATTATATAAAATAACTTGTTATACATAGATTACATTATTTTAGGAGCAGGGGAGACCTCATCAGAATTTTGAGACAATTATTGTACATTCCACAAATGTTTTGTCATTTCCTGGATAGTTTAACGTTTTGAACAAACAATTATTATACGGTTGTCAGAACAGATGTTTGGTTGTTTTTTTTTTTCTTTCAAGGTTGCAAAGATACTGTTCCCATGTATAGCAAAATAAATGATTTTGTATTAAGTATTTTATTTATTAATTTATTTTATATCCAGTTATTGCTAGTTCAAAATTATATTTTGTTAAATCACTGTCATATGACAGAAGATTCTGGACAATAATGTTGAACTGATAGTCCTATGTGGAGTCCTATATTTAGGAAGTGGCTACAGTTCTGCAAATAATCATACACTTTCTTCTTTATAACTAAAGTATAAAAGGCAAAATTACGAAACACGTCGGGGAAGGCCATGAAATTATACTCTACATCTGGAATTATTGGTTTTCCTTTACAGAAGAGAATGATTTAGGAGCGCTTAAGAGTCTGTGTCAGTCAGAATTCTGCCATTAAAAGAAGTAGCAGCAAATCAACTGAACTCGTGATTTTTCGTATAGCTATATATAGATAACTAGATAATTTCAAAAAATGAACTCCATAACTAATGATCAAGAAGGAGACAGAGCCAGCAGTGGATAGGAGTGGTCACATCTTCCATGTGCTTCGTATATAGATAAATATACTCTAGTCTATTTGATAGACCTACTGGTTATATTTATGAAATATTACTCTGTGGGACCTCCTAACATCATGGGACTCATAATAAAAAAGTCAACCAAAATCAACTTGCAAATTCAAGATATTAGAACATTACTATATAGGCCTCAGCACCCTAAAATGGACTATGGACTTACCTGATATCGGCTCTAGTGATACTGAGGACTCTGTTGAAAACCTGCCTGGTTCTCAGCAAAAGAAAACTCGCAAACACATGATATCATAGAAACAAAAGGAGAAATAAAGGTGCTATTTCTTGACCTACAGTCCATACTGAATAACTATCTTTCAGAAGTGCGCATGAGTATAACATGTTTCCTAATCAAGCTAATCTCCTTAAAAACCACCAGTTCTGCCATACAGCTCCAACAACATGAAACAAGGGACCAGGCAGGCTTCCTAGCCAGCCAGATCAATGACCTTCACCAATAGTTGGAAACACTCTAGACTTTTCCAGCCTAATATCCATGTCCATAATCGAGGCATACTGGAGGCAGATAGGCCTACTTGCCTCCACTCCTACATATCTATTCACTCTTTGCAGTCTGATAACGGGGTACCTGAACAGACCATGATCACTACTTTTTAGAGTTAGGAAGGTGCAAATGGCTCTTGAAGATGCATCAAGGGATATCATATTCAAATTTTGTAACGCTGCTGACAAGGCAGAGGGGGTCAGGGCTACTTGCTCTTGCCCCTCATGTATTTTTTAGGGGTCCCTCTGGATCTATTTCTTTTTTTAACATTTATTTTATTTAATTTTTTTCTTCTTTTAATTTCTGAAGGAATTTGGCTATGTCCATAATAGTGGATTTTCGTCAAAATGAGCCTCTATATCACATAGAAGTCTATTGGGATGATAGAGGGTTTTTTCAACTCAGAGTATTTTGGTCTGCTTTTAGTTTCAAAAGCATTCGATGTGTAATAGACCTTTGATAGCCGAATTGAAAAAATTATTCAGGGTCACATCGAGGCATCCTGAGTAGCTCAAAATTCCACTTCCAATATGACTCTGATGTCCCCTGAATCTTTACGAACTTCGGGCCAATTACTACTGGCCTGGACTTCGGTGTATACTGTGTAGACCTTATAGTGTATGTGTGCAAGTGTATTTGTGTTTGTGTATGTAACTTAGCCATAATTCAAGAGAAACTATATGTCAGAACTAACGTAATATTTACTGGATTTGTTTAAATAATAAGACATACAAGCTGGTTATATTTTCCTGGAGGTATATTAAAAGACATGGGTTAGTAGGGTTAGTGCTCAATAAAATGCTTCATTGAACCAAGATGTGACCAGTGGCTCAGAGTCTGATGTAACATCCCGCACCAGTGGAAGAAATGACTTCACTAAGTGTTTCTTTGCCATTTTATATCTAACTGTCACAGGGGCTTATAGTAATGAACAGTTTGACACCTTGGCGAGGAAAATGACATTCCATGTGAGGTACAAAGCACACCCAAGCAGACGTTGACATTTTGTTTTATTACTACAAAAACAGTAGCTGGTATATATTATATTAAAACTGGTAGTTTTACACGGTTACTTCAAATCAGTCCTAAAATATGAATCAAAATGCAGTTCTCAAGTAAACAAAACAGTAACAGTTACTATGGCAACTAAGATGCAACCAACCAAAGCCACGTACATGAAAATTTTACAGTATTTGGAATTTTTCTGTTTTTTTTCATTCTTCTTTAGTAAAGAGTCATACCCAGGTGTATAAATATCTTCTAACCAATACTGTAGATCATTCGGATTTTCCTAGTTAAAAGAAAATGTTCTTATTAGTATAATTTGAAGTGACAAAATACAGTATACGCACATAATATAAAAATAAACAAAAAATAAATGATTTCACCTGTAGCATAGTTGTCCATAGAGGACAAGCAGAAAAAAAGATACTGTGAAGAAACAGAAAATACTTGTTTCTCTTTTCTTAGAAAAGCCATTAAAATTGTATTGCTGCCAGTAATTGTAAAACCAGTCGCACTCATGATAACCCTCCTCTCTGGCTTATCTATTTACAGTCTCTACACTATTCAAGCCAGGTTGTCCATATCTTTCAACATCTAAGAGACTGGCACCCTCGATCCCCCCCCCCCCCCCCTACCAACTTACTGGCACAAGGTCCACATCCCTGCCCTCTCTTTAGTGTGACTCTGGCAAACTGCATTGCATGGTAGATGTACGTAGTTTAAAAACAATGCTGTTTTTTAACTGTGTGTAGACCACAGTAATTCCAGGACAGATTCAAATTTGATGGGGTTCGATCTAAAAAAAATACCCAACTGTTAGCAACTATGCCTGAAGTTATCTTCCTCCTTCACCAAGATGGCTGCCAGAATGGATACACACATCTGCCCAACTCCAAATAATAGTGTTGTAATACTGGAATGCCCAGCATGCGGGCACCATGCTAAGCATTAGGGATTGTGATGTGAATGCTTGGTCATACACCTTTGTACCAACAAAATATCCATAAGCCTAAGGATCGAATTTTCCTAATTAATGTGGATAGCACAATTAATAGAATAGTTTTTTTTCTTGATTCTCTGTAAATAGAATGTAATTCTTTCATGAACAGTTACACATTCATTTTAATAAGTATATATCCCAATAGGAGGTTTGTATTTTGTCCTCTGTTTTCAGATTGACTACCTGTTAAAAGTAACATATTTCCTAAATAAACTAGACCAAAAGGATAGAATAGCATGTATTTCATATATTTCCTTCTATTTGCACATCTACAATTTGTGGAGATGATGTGCAATTTTTTTTATCAAAAAGCACCTAGAAAAATAATTGCAGCCAAATGTTGCTAATAAACACAGAAATTGCAATAAATTGGGTAAAATAGAATGCAGAGATCAGCTTGTGGGATGGACACTGTAAAAAAAATGTGTGATTATATAGTCAGTCTGTATTAATTAAAGACATAATGAAGCTAAAGTATTTGAATGAGGGAATAAAGATATTAAAACAAGATTTTGATCCATGCCTATCCATTACAAGATACAATTGTATAGAAACAACAAATACTTGCTACCTAAATTGAGCCCCTCATTTATACAAAGTAGACTCCCCCAGTTTATGATCCAGTCATATAGTACACAGAATTAGTGCAATACAAAAGGTCAATCAAACGTCAAAAAGCAAATGTTGTGGCATTGCTTGAATGAAACTGAACTACTACTAAAGTAAGTAAAACGTGTATTTAAATTGGGGAAGTAAAATAATTTCTTTTGCAATTATGTAATCAAGTAAGTTATAATTTTTGGAAAGTGACTAATAAGAAAAACACTTAATAAAGTCCTACATGAAATCTTACCTTAGCTTATTATGGGATGCATGCATTTTCACGAAAGATAATTCTGATAATTATTCCTCTGAGTATTTAATTTTCAGTCAGTATGCATTAAAGTATATTGAATTGGATTTGTGTTAAATTATATATGATACAGCAGGGGACGTTTATGGTCCTTTTGGTAAACCCATAATTGATTGCACATTTAAACTTATATTGATGTCTACTGTTACTTAACAGCTATTCAAGTGATATACACATCCTTGGTAGCAGGACAGTACCTTTAGGTACAGAGACATATTTGGATTAGGAGAGTGTTTATCATAGTCCTGTATGGTCCATGATGGCTGTTTCTTCTTTGTGATGTTTTTCTGTTCCCTTCTCATATCCAAAAATAAAGGATTGCTTTTAATAGTAGAGTTTAGGATTTCTGGAGTGATGTGGCCACTTAATGCTTTATCAACTATGGCTGGAGTGTTTACTTCTGTTGAGGGTAAAGGCTCCATTATATTGTTTTCTCTCTGTTAAAAAAAAAAAGAGATTATGTAATACAAATAGTAATAAACAATACCACTGGAGTTATAATGTAGTAAAGCAATTTCAGAATCTGCAGATTAACACACAAAGCTTAGAAAAAGCAACCTAATTTTGCTTCTTACTCTGCAGCATAACACACAAAATGCAGAATAGGTAAAGCACCTACCCATACCTCCCAACAGTTCTGCTTTGCATGGGACAGTCCTGATTTGGGAGCTATGTCCCGGTGACGCGCCAAGCTCTACCTCTGTCTCACTTTTCAGGACAGAGGTAGAGCTCAGTGGGACATCAGGACTCAGGACCACAATCCCACAGTCCTGTTCGCATTATCCGGTGTCCCAGACACCAGAGAATGCTTACTGCACATGCGCAGTAGCGATCCTGGCTTCATATGCCACGATCCAAAGTGGCTGACAGTGTTATCGCTCATGATTGGTAGCACTGACACCCCTCCCCAGACTCCGCCCCCTGGTGTCCCTATTTGCCCAGGTGGGATGATTGGTAGGTATGCCTACCACTGATGGCTGGATTCATAGAGAAAAAAAATAGACATTATTCAAATGATATTCTCCACTTTTACTACTTTTTGCTTGTAACTCAGTGGCACAAATTCTAATTTCCCGGTCTTCTTGCCGACCTAGCACCAGAGTCGTAACTAGAAACCACCGGGCCCCGGTGCAAAAATTGCCGCGGGGCCCCCCGACCCAACCATGGTACTCCACCCCAGAAATGCCACTTACATGCCTCCCAACTGTTCCGCTTTGTGCCTGGCCTTGTCTTATATCTAGGATAGCCTTATACCTATCCCATGCATGCTTAAACTCCTTCACTGTATTAACCTCTACCACTTCTGCTGGAAGGCTATTCCATGTATCCACTACCCTCTCAGTAAAATAATACAACATTTCTGACCTCCACTGTATTAACCTCTACCATTTCTGCTGGAAGACTATTCCATGCATCCACTGCCCTCTCTGAAAGTAATACTTCCATTAATCCCTGGCCTCATCTTATATCTAAAATAGCCTTATGCTTACACTCCTTCACTGTATTAATCTCTACCACTTCTGCTGAAAAGCTATCCCATGCATCCACTACCCTCTCAGTAAAGTAATATTTTCATTAGTCCCTGGCCTTCTCTTATATCAAGGATAGCCTTATGCTTATCCCATGCATGCTTAAACTCCTTCATATATTAACCTCTCATCCACCACCCTCTCAGTAAAGTAATATTACTTTTCTGGACACAAAAAAAAAAACGTTAAAATATTTCCAGCCTCATCAAAAGCTTAAGGTGGACTGCAAATATATGTATATACCTAGCTGCATGTATACTTATATGAACTTTTTAATATTATATTCAACTATTTTCACATGTAATGAAAATGTTATTGAAAAATTGTTAGTTTCTTATTTTTATTACGTTTCTCTGCACCCACATTGTACCTAAAGGTCTTAACACAGCCCTATACAGTACCCACAGCAATTGGCTTGTACTCATATTGCACCCCCACGATTTGGCATGCTGCAGTATAAATTTGCCCACCAGAACATACCACAGTGTCACTTTGTGCCACTGAACCGCCCCTGCAAAACATGCCACAGTGTCACTTTCCCCCATGGTACATGTTATTTTGCCCCACAGAACATGCCACAGTGTTCCTTTTACCCCATAGTACATGTTATTTTGCTCCACAGAACATGCCACAGTATCAATTTGGCCACAGCCAATTTGCCCATTATGCCACGATTAGCCACAATTGCCAATATGCCACAGCCTATTTTGGCCATTTGACAGTGTTATTTTGGCCATTTGCCAGTGTTATTCTGCCCATAATTTGCCAGTTATGTGCCCATTTGCCAGTGTTATTTTGCTCATTTGCCAGTTATTTGCTCATTTGCAAGTTATTTGCCCATTTGCCAGTGTTATTTTGCTCATTTGCCAGTTATGTGGTCATTTGCCAGTGTCATTTGCCCATTTGCCAATTATGTGCCCATTCACAAGTTATTTGCCTGTTATGTGCCCATTTGCCAGTTATGAGCCCATTTGCCAGCGTTATTTGCCCATTTGCCAGTGTTATGTGCCCATTTTCCAGTGTTATGTGCCCATTTGCCAGTTGTGCCCATTTGTCAGTGTTATGTGCCCATTTTCCAGTTGTGCCCATTTACCAGTGTTATGTGGCCATTTTCCAGTTGTGCCCATTTGCCAGTGTTATGTGCCCATTTGCCGGTTGTGCCCATTTACCAGTGTTATGTGCCCATTTGCCAGTTGTGCCCATTTTTCAGTGTTATGTGCCCATTTGCTAGTGTTATGTGCCCATTTGCAGTCGTGCCATTTGCCAGTGTTATGTGCCCATTTGCCAGTGTTATGTGCCCATTTGCCAGTTGTGCCCATTTGCCAGTGTATTGTGCCCATATGCTAGTTGTGCCATTTGCCAGTGTTATGTGCCCATTTACCAGTGTTATGTGCCCATTTGCCAGTTGTGCCCATTTGCCAGTTGTGCCCATTTGCCAGTTGTGCCCATTTGCCAGGGTTATATGCCCATTTGCCAGTGTTATGTGCCCATTTGCCAGTTGTGCCCATTTGCAAGTTGTGCCCATTTGCCAGTGTTATATGCCCATTTGCCAGTTGTGCCCATTTGCAAGTTGTGCCCATTTGCCAGTGTAATGTGCCCATTCCCCTACCCCCCCCCCGTACTTACCTGCATACTGCTCGTCGCACCGGTCTCATCCACAATTTTTTCCTGCACGCACACTGCACACTTTTGACTACATGTCAAAATTCCAAGTTGGAACATTGAGATGTATACCTGGTCTCCCCCCCCCCCCCCCCCCAAACACAACAAACCTATACATGGATGGTATCACTGTACTCAAAAGATATTGCTGAACACATATTGGGGTATTGTTTTGCAATGACATATACCAGAATCTGTGAATTCCTGCCTGAAGTACAATATATGTGGAAACAAAACTCAAAAAAATTACTAACCAAAACTTTGACAAAGGCTGGTGGTAGAATTTATGTAAAGTATTATAATTCCACCATTTGAAATACCTTAGGATGCCTAGTTTACAAAAATATATGGTTTGATGTGGTAAAATACATTGGTTCGATCAAAAATTTTCAAAATGGAACATGGGCGCATAATGTCAAAATTCCAGTTTGGAAATGTGCACATCTCAAATGTTGCCTTTTAGCCCCAAAATAAACCAACAAACCTATGCATTGGTGGTATCCCTGTACTCAGGAGATGTTGCTGAACACATATTGAGGTGTTTGTTGGTAGTGGCAAATACCAGAATCTGAAAATGAATTCATTCACTATCGCTAATTTTGACAAAAAAGGATTTTGAGAGAGCTTTGCACTACTTATAGTTCTTACCCTGTAACTTGAGCAAAAAATAACTAAAACATGGGCTATTTCTGAACTCAGGACAAACATTAGAAACTATTTAGCAGTGTTTTTGTGTTGTCTTTTGTAGATGAGTATACGATTTTTCAAATAAAAGTCAGAAAAAAATTATTTTTTTTGCCATATTTTATTATTTTTGTTATGTATTAAGGCCTTTTGGCCTGTAATTGTGGGAGGGGAGTATGACTCACCTTCTCCCTACTTAAGGGACACCCCTTACCTGGCTCCATACCGTTCGAGGTCAGCGCTGCATGAGAATCCACTTCCGGTTCACGTACGGCGCCATCTTGCTTTTCAAAAAACACGCGCTTTCGTTTGGTGTAGCTGTGTCCAGGAGCCCTTACAGGTTTTCCGCCCGTCCAGCCACGCACATTACCTGTTTTTCGTCACAGATTAAGTCCACAGGACTTCAAAATCGTAAGTCCGTCGCCTGGATCATTTCCCACGGCGTCTCGATTTTAAAACGGCCTTACTTTACGGCCACACGCTTTACGGCCCAGTCACAGGCATATTAACCCTTTTGCTTCCGGCAATGATAGCGGTATACTCTATGTACTGACTGACGTTTCGGTTTTCTTGTATTAAGCAAACTTATTCTCGTTTTTCTGCAATATCAGTATCTGTAGTTGTTGTTCATGTCACTATTGGTATTTATTTATGCAAATTACGGAATCCTTGCATATGACTGAAGCACCCCCTATTAAATACTTAAAAATAGGTTTTATTTAGGTTATGGTTCAATTTTTAGCAGATATTGCTTTATTAGTGATATTGTAATTTCTTCATGTTTATATATATATGGAGTTATGCTTGAACAAGCTTTTACATTATTATAGATATCTCACGTAGTACCTGTGTTATAACTTATGTTTAATTCATTTAGAAAATTACGCTTCTATCACACCATGTACACACGTTTCTTACATGGCACGTATAAATTCTGACTTATTTCTTTGTGTACTCAACGACATACCAAGTACACGAGAACACGGTCTCAAATCTCACAAACTTTCGGGTTGAATCACACATCTTGATTCAACCACTCATACGTCACGTTTTTTCCTGTTTTGGGAAAATTTGTCAAGTATTTTCTACCTACCTCTTTTTGTGGCTTACATTCACGGCCTAAGATAGACTGTATTGTTTCTAAAAACCTGCACCAGATTATACTACAACACTAGCATTACTAAATCATACGCATTAATCTTGTCACCATAGAGACATATTATACACACCCCTAAAACCTGGTTACCAGGGCCATACCACTTAACATGGCCAGTCGAGTCACTACCATTCATTAAACAATTTCCCCTCCATATGTATGGCTAGAAACTCATCACAGCTAGCTAGTCTAAATTGGTATCATAGGATCCAATTCTCACACTATTATTTCTGGTTTTCTATCCCTTTAGGTTTTTTCCAGGTTTTCTATTCTTCTCGCTTATCTAACTCATACATACTACCAGGTACGTTAAGCCTGCTCACGCCATATATCACATACGGTTCCATCTCTACTTAGGACATAGAGTACTGGCAATTCTAGGGGTTATAGGCCCAAATAGGTATCTCCCCTCTAGGCATTCTGCCTATCGTTTAGTGGTCCGCGAGGCCAACACCCCGCCTCAACGTTTCGTAGGTAATGCCCCCCGGGCCACACGTGAGTTAGCCGCCTCGCAAATTATAGAGAGGGCGCCACCTGTCACTCCCTTCCCCTGTTTTTCTTTTATTGTCACCGAGAGGCCTACGAACTCCTGCCACTACGTCGGGTGGCCTCAATAACCCCTCGCGCCAACGCATAGATAGAGCCTCTCATAGCCACTTGGCAACTAGCAGGGCCTCACCTGTCACCAAAGAACAAGATTAATTCTTCGCCTCATCCGGCATAATTAGCCTGCCAGTACATCCCCTGGGGTTTTTCACGCTAACCATATATTTTGTCATCTAGTATGTCTCAAGAAGGGGTAGAGGATTTCTCCATCCCGAGTACTCCGGCTAGAGCAAACACCCCATCACAGGTGGAAGATACGGCTAGTCCAGCATCTTTCAGGTCATGGACTATCCCTCACATCACTAGCGAACTCAGGAGACGACAAATCCCTTTTCCAGCATCGGCAAGGAAAGTGGAACTTTACAAGTTACTGCACACCTCAACCGATAACAGGGACGCTGGGGAAGGGTCTAGCCAGTCTAACCCAGGAGACATACATGGCATGCTCACTTCCCTCATGGCATCTATGAGCAAGGTCAATTCTAGGCTGGAGAAACTTGAATCGGTCACTACAGCCCTCACTTTGGCTGGACCGGCCACGGCAATCCCTCCAGCAGTGGTGGAGTTGCAATCAGTTTCTCCAGCCATCACCTCGGATGACCAAGAGGTTTACCCTGCCCACATGATACCTGAGCACATCAAACAAAGATATCCTGGAAGGTAAAGATGTCAATCTGTCCTCACTACTAATTGCCTCCCAGGATATAGTGGAACATAAGATGTACGCTTATGACGATTTTTCTGTGGTGGTCAAATCTAGGGATGCACGATTAAATAGGAAGCTAACTATTCCAGAATTTGTATTAGCTTTTGGCATTTATCGTGATGTGATCTGTACGGTATATCCCCACAGACGTGAATAGTTTGACTTATATATGCACAGGCTGGTGGACCTGGGCAACAAATATGGTGGGTCAGCTTTCTATGACTACCATAGATCCTTCTCACAGTACGGGACAAGGTCCAACTGGAGTAAGATTGATACGATCATTTTCTGCAGGCACTTTGCAGGTCTAAGAGCACCGGCCTGTGCCTACTGCTCCTCCATGGCTCATACTGCTAATTTTTGTCCAACCACTGAGAACGAACCTACTACCTCGCAGGGCACTAGTTCCACTGGTTCGGCAGAGAAAACACCCAAAGACAAACTGGGTCGACCTATCAAGTTTTTGGGGAAATCCCAAATATGTAATAATTTCAATGTCGGTGCATGTAATTACAGTGGATGTCGGTTATTGCATATATGTTCAAAATGTTTTAGGGCACATGCGAAAACTAAGTGTCCGAATAAAATGTACCCTAAGCAATACTTGACGGAGATAAATATTTCTGTACTCACGGCATTACTGTCACAACATCCATCTAGACATTTGGTAGACTTCATCATCACTGGTCTATCACAAGGATTCCATACTGGTCTCATACACATGCCTTCAGGAATCCTTGAATGTCCTAATTTACAATCTGCACAACAAAACCCTACAGCGGTTAGCACACTCATAGCCAAAGAAGTGGCAGAGGGCTTCCTATTGGGACCCTTTCAGTCCCCTCCATTTTCCACATGGCGGACAAATCCCATCGGTATTGTCACGGGGAAATCTTCCCTCAAACAAAGACTTATCATTGATCTGTCTGCACCTCACACCTCTGCCACACCTAGTCTGAACTCCCTTATCCCCTCTGAGGAATTTTCACTTCAATACTCCACCATAGATCACGCCATTACGGCTATCGTGCATGCAGGGGTCGGTGCATGGCTCAGCAAGACCGACATAACAAATGTCTTCAAATTATTGCCTATCCACCCTACACTATGGCACCTATATGGCATTAAGTGGGCTGGGCACTACTACTTTTTCTCACGCTTAACGTTTGGTTCAAAAAGTAGTCCGGCCATTTTCAACGTATTCGCCGAAACACTATGCTGGTTATTATTAAATGTAGCCAGATGCCCTACAGTTATACACCACCTGGATTATTTCTTACTGATCGAAAAGAATAATTCCCCTCCCAGTAGCCTCATAGAAACCATCAGTCTTTTTAAACAAGTGGTTTAGTCTCCCCCACCAAAACTGAAGAACCAGATACAATCATCACCTTTCTGGGAATCATGCTAGACTCAGCCACCATGCAAGCCAGCCTGCCACGCACCAAGATAGAGAACATTCTTACCAACATTAACCTCTACATACACCTCGGTACTTGCAACCGCAAAGAATTGCAGTCTCTACTTGGGTCACTGAATTTTGCCATGCGCATTATACCTCAAGGCCGGGCTTTCATCTCACGGCTCCTATACATGTTCCCACTGTTTAGTCATGATGCACACAGGTTGCCCCTGGATACCCAAGCCACGGCAGACCTACTTATGTGGAGAAACTTTTTAACCACCTGGAATGGGAAAAGCATGTTCCTCCCTAAATTGTCTGACTCCTCACCTACCATCTGGTCAGATGCGGCGTCTACCACAGGTTTTGCAGCAATTTACGGGAATGAATGGCTTTGGGGTAGCTGGCCTCCAGAGGTTCAGGACCTGGAGGGTTTTTCCACTACCTCAGCTCTATTTGAGATATATCCCATTGTGGCAGCTGCCGTGACATGGGGGAATCTATGGGCAGGTTCGTCAGTACGTTGCTACTCAGACAACCAAGCAACCTGCCACATCATAAACAAAGGCCGATCCAAGTCACTGACCATTATGAGGTCCTTGAGGAAACTCACTGGCTGGCTGCGTGTCATAATTTCTTCTGTTTTGTGTTCATGTCCCAGGTGTATGTAACACGGCTGCTGACAATTTGTCTCGTTTCAATTTACAGGCTTTTCAGCAAATACTTCCGTCAGCCGCACGCACAGCCACGACCACTCCACCTTTCCACCAGCTAGTAATGGACTAGACGCTATCATGCAATATAGCAGGACATTGTCACAATTAGCACTGTCCGCCAATACCCGGAGAACCTATGACAGGGCTTTCCTTCTATTTAAAAGATTCCTGTCAGTACACAACATCACACAACCTTTCATCATGACATCCTTGTTGGGTTTTGCTTCTTTTTGCCACCTCAAACTCAAATTATCATACAACACAATCAAGCTATATCTGACAGGCGTACGACATCACATGCTAACATTACAACCAAACAACACAAGTTTCATGTCCTCCTACCAGATCAAGAACATCCTTAGGGGTATTCAGAGATCTGAACCCCCACGTACTGCGCAAAGGCTACCCATAGACTTCAATATTTTCAAAGATTTATCCAGCCTACTAGATTTAAAACCCTTTGCCAACAACACAAACCTTGTTATAAAAACCGCCATATACGTGGCTTTTTATGGGTTTTTGAGACCAAGAGAATTTACCGCCATCAACACAACCCAATCCACTCACATTCTGCTTCACTCACACTTAACAAAACACATGGATTACTATATCTTGGCTCTGCATCACTCCAAAATCAATCAACACGCACCTCCGGTAGAGGTTAGATACTATCCTACCCACAACGAGTGGTGCCCCGTCACATTACTGGACACATATACCCAGCATTTCAAAGCATCACCATCTCAACCACTTTTCTGTCTACAAGGATCGGTACTCACTACCACCACCTTTATGACCCACGTCAGGTCTCTACTTACACAACTAGGCCTAAAATCAGCTAACTATTTGGGCCACTCCTTCCGCATAGGAGCGGCCTCCACAGCGTCCAGCGCAAACATTCCAGTACATGTTATCAAGTCACTAGGGCGCTGGAAGTCTTCTGCATACTCTAGATACATTCCTAACCCGGTACAAGAAGTTAGAAATGCCTTTCAAGACATGTCTGGTTAAAGTATGTATATTGCTCGTTTCGTTATAAATTTGATTTTCTACTTTTGCCCTCTTTATTTACAGGCCTACCTCATCATCGGTTCCGGCACACCACAACCGACTTGCTCTTTTAATACCATCCCACACTTATCAGTGTTTGTATCTTCTGTACTATCATGAGCCCTTAACACAAGTATTAAGGCATTTTGGCCTGTAATTGTGGGAGGGGCGTATGACTCACCTTCTCCCTACTTAAGGGACACCCCTTACCTGGCTCCATACCGTTCGAGGTCAGCGCTGCATCACCCTCCCACCCACTCCTCATTATTAACTCCTTTTCTCTTACATTTCTCTTGGTGGGCCCTCTTTATTTACAGGCCTACCTCATGGTCGGTTCCGGCACACCACAACCGACTTGCTCTTTTAATACCATCCCACACTTATCAGTGTTTGTATCTTCTGTACTATCATGAGCCCTTAACACAAATAAACTTATATGCTATTATCAAAATCATGGCTTCAAAAGAAAGCCCTTGTTATGCTGATAAAAACAATATATAGTTTGTGTGGTAACACTAACTGAGTAATAAATACATTACAGTAAAACATAAACACCGCAGAAATGTTAACCCATGTCACCAAGCGTCACACAAGCCAAAAAAGTAATGTCACTAAGGGGTTAAAAATCTCACTCCGTGCATAGCTTGTCATCTATAAATACTTGAAACAACAGTTCCAGGGTCCATATTGCTGTGGCAAATGTAAGCAAATGGCCTCTTTGGAAGCTCAGACTGGAGCCCTCGAGAGGCATATTGCAACACTGAGAAATACTAACAACCATGAGAGGAGTCTCGTGCTCACTGAGCAGAGTTTAGCTGGTTTACCTAGCAATGAGGGAGGAGATCAGCCAGAAGAGAACCAGGCACACAGTTGGGTGGTTGTAGCAGGGGAGGGAAGAGGATCTGCACAAGGGTCTCGTGCTTATGGGAGAGGATAGCAGACAGTCCTGAGTTTCTCCATCCAAATAAATTTGCTCACTTGAGTGATAATGTTGGGGAGGCAGACTCAGAAGTGTATTTACTGGAGAAAACTGTTTTCCCTAAAAGCCGGGATGACTGCTCGTCTAGCATAAAGGGGATCCAGAAGGAAGTGAAGCCTAGATGATGGTAGGAGACTCTATTATTAAGAGAATAGAACGTGTAATCAGTATCTCTGATCACACCAATTGAATGCTTCGGGGGCTTCCAGGTCCCTGGGTTCAGCATGTTTGGCAGTGGACGGATTATTGGTAAGGCCTGGAGAGAATTTAGCTGTCTTGGTCCATGTTGGCACCAATGACAAAGTAATAGGAAATGGAGAGTTCTAAAAGGTAATTCTAGGCACCAAGTGATGTTCTACGCCATGTGCTAAAACAAAAAGAGAGTGGGAGAGTAGGGAAATCAATGCATAGTTGAAGTCCTGGTGTAAAAAGGAGACCTTTGGGTTTCTAGACACTGGGTTGATTTTACGTTTGTGTACAATCTCTAGAGTCAGGATGGGCTGCATATCTAGTTCAGACTACATTACCCTACTTAATTTTGTGTCATTGGAAAAAACATGACATGACTCCTTATGCCCGCTGGGAGTTTATTTTTTTATTAAGCCAGAACATAGGGCTATGTTTGTTTGTATAAGCATTAATATGTATTTAGTGCTTGATGTTCCATGGAGAAATCTGATTCCCTTTTGTGAATTTTTTTCCCCGTTGAATTCAGTCTTCTTTTGGATCAACAGCGGTAAACATGGAATAGGAAAAGGGTTGAACTTGATTGATGAAAGTCTTTTTTAAACCTAAACTGTTATGTAACTATTTATGTATATATTACCATGAAAAAGATCAATCACATGCCTTCCAAATAATGTAAAAATTATTTTATTATTATGTGTGTAAACCATGCATGTGTGTGTGTGATTGTGTATACAATAACACTTCAATCCTGGACCCAGACAGCACAATGTTTTGAGCCAGCCTTGAGGCTAATGTAAAGACAAACCTTTTTTTCTGTGCAAGTATCTGGATATTATATATTGATATTGATGTGCTACTTATATGACTGAATAAAATGTATTGAAAAATGTGTTTTAAATGTGTCTGTGGAGCCTCATGCTTATGACATCACCTGAGGCTTGATATGCACATTACATATTTCCCAATGAAAACCAGTTAATTTGCATATGAAGTCAGAGGTGATGTCATAAACAGTAGACTCCACCAATGCTTTTAAAATACACCTTTCTCCTAATTTAGGCACTTGCACACAGTTTCGCTAACACAATGTATAGCTCATTTTCAAGAATTAATTTTATTCTCTACATGCATATTAAAAACGATGTTTACGTGATACAGTCCATTTAATATTTTATAGAAATCTCATTTAATACACTATGGTGAGTTCAGTGATCTAACGTGTCCTGTATTTTTTGGAAAATTCCAAATGACCTGTAATAGCCTTATTGCTAATAATACAAATCATTTTATTACATTAAATTAAAACGTGATGATTGAAATGAATATTTGAAAGTGAAACCATTCATTATTTGTAAACATCAATGCATGTAAATCCTAGCACTTTTGAAAAAACAAACACGCTAAAACAAAATGTTTATCATTATAAAATTACAATCATTAATTAAACATTACAATTTGCTATTTTGCTTCTACATAAAAAGCGATTATTTTTTAGGCTGATTATATGAATGAGTAAATAAGAAATAGTTCTACATTGAAAGACTTATACTAAAAAATACATTTACTACATTTACATTGAAATAATGTGCGTCAAGTACAGAGTTAAACTACCTCTTACCTGCCAGTACATCTTGTTGCGCCATTGTCTGGCCTGCAATACTCCAGAGTTTGCGATTAATGTCCTTACGTCTAAACGGAGAAATTTGTCGGGATGATTGTTATTTGGTAACACAGAAAGATCCATGCTTCCCAGCTCATTGTATAAAAAAATGATGACTAAAGCTCCTTACAGGAGCCACCGCGTACATCTTACATTATTCATGGACAATGACAATGATCTGTAAGGTGTATGAAACTGTAGCCGGCTATTTGTCTTGCAGTTACTTTGAAACTCCTTTGACGTACAGATCCTTTGAATATCTAAGAATCAAATGGATTTTTGCCCATATGATTTTTCAATATTATATAATTCTAAAGGCATTATACTATTGAAGCTTTATAATGCAAACAGAAAAAACCATTTAATAAAATGTAATAAAAGGCTACATAGATAATGGCTACAGACAATGGGTTATGACTCTTTAGAGGCATGTGCATGCCAGATCTCTGTATATTTTACATTTGAAGTATTCTTTAGATGTTCACTCTTTAGTAATATATATATTTCGAAACATGTTTGTGGTTTCTCCTGCTTATGACATCACCTGTAAGTACATCACCTGTACTTGATATGCATGTGAACTCATTCTGCATGCTATTTTGATAATAAAAACTACAGATCATTAAAAAATATGTTGTTTTTTTTCAAAATGTACAGTATATGCAGTGCTTAGGTTGATACAGTGCCTTTAATAAAGGGAATGCATTTTGTCATGCTAGCATTTCTTTAATGGGACACTAAATGTTTTTTTTTTTTCACTTGTGCTTCTAATATAGAAGCACAATTGAAACATTAGTTGTCCCTAGTATGAGGATGAACTGGCATATACTTTTGATAGTACACACCAGTTTATCCTCTGACCAACAGCTGCCATGCGTCCATAGGAAGCAGGCAGCCGGCCGGTCAGCGACTGTCTCTCTCTGCTAGCGCAGAGACAGATCCTCGTTTTTGTATGGGATCATCAGGGAAGACCTTAACTAGAGTCCCCGCTCTGATTGGGTGTGCATGTGCTGACAGCACTCGACAACCAGGAACTGCTGTGTCTTGCATGTGAGACACAGAAGTTAGTAAACCCGCGTGTATCTATTAAGATACATCTCGGGTTTACTTAATTGTACCAGGACATGTATTGTTTAACCCTTGCTTCCTTCAAGGAAGCAAGTGTTAAACAACGTTTAATGTTCCTTTAAAGGAGCCATAATACAATCTGTGTGTGTGTGTTTTCGTATTGCATTTGTATTGCAAGTGGAATGCATTTATTTTTCTTTACTTATTTTAGTCTCCCAAGAAAAGCCTTTTCATAGATTTTGACATACCAGCAGACAATTTGTTTTCATAGGTTTGTCCCAATGTATTTGCAATTCTCAAAGCTATGGAACTTAAATAAAATTATACAAGATATTCTGTCCTGTCAGGTGTCAATGGACGTGTTGGGCACATCCTGCCGGGAACACTGTTCAGTGAAACAAGCGGTTTTCGTGATCAATGATCGCAAATAACGCTTTAACGGTGCTGGTCTATTGCCTCGATGTCGAGGCAATAGCCAGCACCGAAATTTCCTCTCGGGGGCACCCATCATCGCCCCACCCAGCAATCGTGGGCCCCATATTGACGCAGCAGCATGCTATGACCTCTTGTGGTCAGAGCTTCGGAAGTGAAATAAAATTCACTTCCGTCACTCTCAATATGCTGCTTGACTGCCCCTAGAGGCAGCAAGCAACATTGCAATGTTAAAAAAAAAACTGGTATTATGGTTAGATTAGCCTATGGGATTAAAATTAAATAATTTTTAGCATAAGGGATAGGGTTAAAATTAAATTAAAATATATTAAGGGATAGCATAAGGGTTATAGTTGGGGTTAAATTTAGTGTTAGGCTTAAATTTAGGGTTCAGGTTGGGGTCAAAAGCTCAATATAGGAAAAAACAAAAACACTATTTTTGGTTTTTGCCCCATAACTTGCAATAAAATATGCATATTTCTGAACTCGGGACAACATTTAGAAACTATTTAGATGGGGTCTTTTTTAATTGTATTGTAATTGTATTTGTGTAAATTATATTTTAGGTCAAAGTTAGAAAAAGTGTTTTTTTTCTTTTTACATTTTTCAGAAAGTAAGTCAGAAAGTCCGGACAACTGGTAATTTCTAACACTTCTTAAATTGCTGAACATTGACGCATGACTTAAAGGGACAGTCCAGTCCCCAAACTCCCTTTGGTGCAAGATTAAGATAAATGCTTGTATAATGCACAGGCTTTTCTTCCTAATTTGATTTTATGCAGGCATTCTTTATAAATCCCATTTTGAATATTTGACTCAATATTACTCTGCATGTTTATAAACAACTTAAAAAATGTAATCACAAATGGATTATGCCAGTGGCATTAAGTGTATACTTGCAAATGCCAGAAGTTTGACTAGTAAAATAGGGTAATTATAGCTGGTAGCAGGAATTGAAAATTATGACTTAATTGGTATAACCGAAACATGGTGGGATGACACACATGATTGGTCAATCAATTTGGAGGTCTACATGTTGTTTAGAAAAGACAGGCCAAACAAAAGAGGTGGAGGGGTCTGTTTGTATATCAAACCCGCATCATTGGCTCATTTGAGGGAAGATGTATATAATGACAGTACTGAACATGTGGAATCACAGTGGGGGTAAACCTGGCCAGAAATTATTAGTGGGTATTTGTTATAAACCACAAAATATTGGTGAACTTGAAGAATCACAGCTACTAATGCAAATTGAAAAGGCTTCTAAAATAGGGTGTAGTATCATTATGGGGGATTTTAATTACCCAGAAGTAAATTGGAAATATGCAACCACTAATTCTGCTAAAAGCAGTAAGTTTCTGAATTTGTTGAATGACAATTTTTTTGTCTCAGCTAGTACAGACACCAACCAGAGGGGAAGCATGCCTGGAATGGGTAATAACTAAGCCCGAGGAGCTTATCTCTAACATCCAAGTAAGGGAGCATTTAGGGAATAGTGACCATAACATGGTATCATTTGAGATTAATTCAAAAAGGCAAATTGGTATGGGTCCCACCAAAACACTGAATTTTAAAAAGGCAAACTATAGTAGGTTTAATACATCCCTTGGTCTAGTTGACTGGGATGCATTATTTTGGGTAAAAAACACAGGAGGTAAGTGGAATACCTTCAAACTAACACTACAAAAATATACATAGAAATTGATACCCTTTGGTAAAAAATATAAAAGAAGCAAACTAAAACCAATGTGGCTAACCAGTAAGGTAAATCAGGAAATAAATAAAAAGAAAGTAGCGTTTAAACATTATAAAGTTGAGGGATCAACAGAGACAATTGCAAAATATAAAGAAGCCAACAAAGACTATAAAAAGGCTATTAAATTGGCTAAATTGCAGAATGAAAAAACAATTGCTAAGGAGAGCAAGAGGAATCCCCCCAAAAATTACTTAAATATATAAATGTCAAAAAGGCTGAAAATGTTGGGTCCTTGTTATCTGAAATGGGTGAGATTGTCAAATGATATTTTGAATAATTTATTTTTTTCTGGTTTTACCAACGAAGAATCAATGGACTGCAAGCTAAGTTTACAGAACAGTCACAGCAAGCATGTGATTGGTTGACACAAGAAAAAAGTGTTAAAACAGTTAAATGGTGTTAAAATAGACAAAGCCCCTGGGCCGGATGGTATACACCCATGGGTATTTAAAGAGCACAGCTAGGTCCTGGCCAGACTGTTATTTTTTATTTTGATGGATTCTTTTCTATCAGGCATTGTGCCCCCAGACGGGCATGAAGCTGATGGGGTGCCCATATTTAAAAAGGCATCAAAATCCCAGCCTGGCAATTACAGACCTGTAAGCTTGACGTGGGGAAACAGGAATTGATCAGGAATCTTATTAGCAGGAACCAACATAGCTTTGTGAAAGACAGATCTTGGCAAACTAACTTAATTACATTCTATGAGGAGATGAGCAAAAATATAGATATGGGTGCTGCAGTGGATGTGATATATTTAGACTTTGCTAAGGCATTTGATACAGTTCCACATAAAGGGTTTCTGCACAAATTGACTGGCTTAAGGCCAGAGGTTTGTTTGTGGATTGGCAATTTGTTTAAAGACAGAATGCAAAGGGTGGTGGTAAATGGGAAGTTCTCAAATTGGATACATGTGATAAGTGGAGTACTTCAGGGTTCTGTTCTGGGTCGTCTTCTTTTTAATATGTTTATTAATGATCTCCCAGAGCGCATAGGGAGCCATGTCGGTGTTTGCCAATGACACAAAATTAAGTAGGGTAACACAGTCTGAACTAGATGTATCTTCGCTGCAAGAGGTAATGGACAAATTGGGTGAGTGGCAAATGGGATTCCATGTAGACAAATGTAAAATTATGCATTTTGGGTACAAAAATAAAACAGCAACATATAGTTTACATGGTATTTCCTTGGGGAAATCTACTAATGAAAAATATTTGGGAGTAGTTGAAGACAACAGACTTAGCTGTAGTGCACAGTGTCAGCTGGCAGCTGCAAAGGCCAATAAAATATTGGGGTGTATTAAAAGAAGCATTGACTCACGGGAGGAAGATATTATTCTGAATCTTTATAGGTCCATGGTAAGACCTCACCTTGAATATGCGGTTCAATTCTGGGTGCCCTTTTAAAAAAAAGACATTATGGAACTAGAGAAAGTGCAGAGGAGGGCTTTAGTTATGACGAAAGGCTGGAAAAGTTAAATCTGTACACGCTAGAGAAACGGCGGCTTAGAGGGTAATATAATGTTATATAAATATGTACATGGCCCATCCAAAGGGCTTTCTAAAGACCTGTTCATTAATAGAACGGTATAAAGGACAAGATGTCACCCGCTGAGACTTGAAGAAAGGAGATTTAGTCTACGACAACGGAAGGTATTTTTTTTACAGTAAGGACAATTAAGATATAGAATTCAAGCCTGAAGAAGTACTAATAAATACATTAGATGCCTTTAAAAGCGGCCTGGATACTTTTTTTAATGAGCCAGAGCATAGAGGGCTATGCATGTTAGTATAGGCATTCATATTTATTTAGTGATTGTTGTTCCAGGGAGATATTTGATTGCCATTTGCAGTGTTTGGAGTCAAGAAGGAATTTTTTTCACCACCCAAAGCAGAATTCAAAATTGCTGAAGGGTTTTTTATTTGCCTTCTTTTGGATCAACAGCAGTAAACACGGGATAGGAAAAGGGTTGAACTTGATGGACGGAAATCCTTTTTCAACCTAAACTACTATGTAACTATGTTACTATGTTTACTGCAGATGTGGCAGCAGCACTTATTATTTAGACAATGAAACGTTTTGTTTCATTAAGTCACTTCCTGTGCTCCTTGAATTTAATACACTGTGTGGACTCTAAGTGACCTTGCTCTTGTACACAGTAGAATCTCTTAACAGTGCAACACATTGTCTGACGACCACTAGAGAGATGGTAAATTCCATGCATTTTAATGAAATTATTCTTATTGGTTCCTGCAGCAAAAGAAAGGAAAATAATTTTACTCAACTAGTATGAGCAGTCCTGGTTTCTTGTAAGCTACTGTAATTGGGTTCTAACCAGTGATATGAGTTATCACTTATCAGTGATTTTTAAATCAAAATCTTCTATTGCAGTGAATGGTATCCAATGACCAGATATAAACTTATCCCCCATCACTAAATAGAGCCCAATCTTTCACCATTGCCTCTACCACTTGCAAATTAGGTGCGATTCCACATGGTACATTTTTTAAAGGAACTCATTAATTTGAGAGGTAATGTACACATGACATCACTTTAACCAAAAATGTTATATGCATGTATTAATAACAGTTATAATATTGTTCAACAACAGGCCCCTACGGTTAGAAAGCAGTCTTCCAGAATGTGTGAATCATCCTCATCTTGACTGAAAGCAGGATGCTTTCTATACTATCTGCCCCTCATAGGATGCTATGTTTCTGTATCATATTTTGGATAACAATGCCTTACATCACTTTCTTTACTTCTATCAATGATAGAGAAATATTTATGCGGGTCTGGGCTATTTTATGCATTTTGCTGTTCTCTATAATAGGATCAGTTGAGAGAGAGCAACAGTGTATAATTGAAGTTATGTAAAGTAGGCTTGTTAGTAGGTATGGGACCCAAGACTTTTTGGCACAAGTATGATTTTAAATATCATTACAGTCTACTTCATGTAACATTCACAGTATCTGTGTTGAATTCCAAACCATTAATTTTGCACAGGACTGTTATTGGTATTGAATAATAATATATTCTATGAACAATGCAAGTAATAATACATGTATTATGTTACATAAAACGTATATTAATCCCATAATAATTACTTGTGCCAAAAACACATACTTTTGACAAAATGACATTCAAACAAGCAATTTTTAATTGGAAATCAGGAAGATACACTTTTAACAGTATGTTTTCATAAAGAATTTTTTGAATATTGTCAAATAAGTCACCTTGCTTTCATTCTGTTTTACATGTACCTTTTTTAAAAAAAACACATAAGAAAACAAAGCAACATGGCAAGAAAAAGGCAAACAGGAAAAAATAAGTAATTGTGTTCTGTGGTATATTGTCCATTTTAAATATTGTTTATTTCACTAGCTGTAAATTAAGCTAATAGTATGTTTGTTTATTCAGGAGTTCAGTTTCGAAACAGTGAATTCTGGTGAATAGGCAGTTGTAGGCCAAAATACCAGATTGGGAAAAGCTGGAGAATGTTTCTTAGTTACATTGGCCTTATTTTTCTACATCATTTGTCAGTTTACTACAATCCATTGATTTTTTTATTAAATAACAACCTACTTTTTAAATGGACGGACTGAAGTCCAGTGAAATAGCAGACTAGGTATGATCTCCATTGAATTGTTTACTATTTAACAGTGCAACAGTGATTCAGTGTAAACGTATACAGTGTTGATTTTGTATTCAAGTTGTTGTGTGCAACATAGCTTACGCTCCTGAGTATCTAGAAACTGGCCAAAAAAAAAGACAGGTACCATAAAACAATGTCATTGGGTTCTTCCTTGAGAAGGGAAGCAGAAGATAACTTTACTGTCTTCTTTGATATTAGCACCAATGATGGCTTTTACTGTCATAGCACTGAACATTTATCGTAACGAAGCAGGCTATTCCATTCTGAATTTCGAAGAACAAATTGTAAAGAGAGAATGGAATATCATTTGGTTTTAAAGTGTTAAGTTATTTAGAACTCAGAAAGTATCCACCCTATGTATTTTGGTCAATAGCATACTTTAGTCTCTCAGTTCAGTCAGATTGACACAAAACCTCACAATGAGTATCGTTATTGGTAATGTGTTTTTTTTAATTTTTTTTTATTAAGGTATATTTCAAATCTGAGAGTATGCTTTGAATCTCTTTGAGGAGGAAGGACTTCCTGTGGAAGTGATTTATTAAATCTAGGCTATTATTAGCCAGTATATTTTGGGTATGTATTGGACAGATGAAACTGAACCAAGTAAAAAAAGACAAAGTAAGGCTAGCGCTTAGATCTAAGTGTGGAACAAAGCAGTACAACATAACCTTAATGAGAAGGAATTTGGCTAATAGAACAGATAATGAAGAACTAAGATAGAAAATAGCAGTGAAGAAATAGTATCAATTCTATTGCACAATATATATTCTTTTATTGGTTTTATGACATTTGTTTCAGCTTCAAAATAAATACCATAAATCAATGCTTTGTTTCTGGTTTAGCACCTTTGTGAGCAGAGTTTTCTGCTATCCCATGTCTCTACAGTACTCAGTGCAGATTTCATACTGTTTAAGACACACAACAGTATGCATTAGCTCTTTGGTTTCATCCACATCTTTAGCGGTAATAATTGGTTGGGTCCATGTCAAGAGCCAGGGGGAATCAATTTGCACAAATCTATTAATGAGATTTGTAAAGCTGCTTGAAATCTCTCTCCTGCTGAAAGAGTATTAGCTAATTTTGTAATGTCATTTCGTGAAGCCAAAAAGTACGTTAAGCATAATCATGAACTATCTTCATACTGTAAGAGGTGTATTTCAGGATGAAAGGATTTATAATTTACTTTCCTACAGAGCTTGGACCCATCACAAATCAAACTTATGGAACTGTCCAATGAGCTACGTAATCTGCTTTGTATAATGCCTCTGTTAATAAATCTCAATTGCATATTTCTACATTTATCTTTTTGTAAAATGTTTTTGAGAAAATACATCTTGTGGCAGCTATTATAAACTATGCCAGCTTGGCTACTATTGAATATATCCTTTAAAGTCACAGAGCTTCTTTTTACTCAGTTGCAATACATTTTTTTGTTTCCTTTGGAGATTAAAGCATTTTTACTCCCACATTTTCAAAAATATCACAATTAAACATTTAGTCCAGTCAACAAATCCTACTGGCCAGTAGCATTACAGGCTAAATAAATAGACATGAGCTGGATTATCAGATACATTTAAATAATATGTGGTGGCAATAGTGTTAAAGAAATGCCCATGACTTTATTTAAGGTAGACTACAAGTGAACACAGGTTATGTATAATGTAATTGTGATGCAGAAATGCAAAAATAAATTAAATTGATTAAATTATATGCAATCTGAAAAATACTTTGGTTGTAGAAGTATGCTAAACTTTGTGGGTTTGGTTCCATTTAAATAGGTATATTGTGCACTAATCCAAACAGAGGTCAACTCCTTTGTTGCATTTTTTGTGCATAAAAGTCCCTGCATGTTTCACAGCAGCGTTGATACCATCTCATGTCCTGACAGAGGTTTTTTTCACGTATAACTTTGCAATATACTGGCCACTGGTCCTGGAGACACTTGAAGGTTAGAGCAGCTGTAACAAGAAAAAAAAAATAGTGAAATATGATAAAGAAAAAACAAACATAATAGAAAAGTACAATAAAGAAAGCTACATGCATGGTAGAGCCCCATATTAATATACTCCTAATGTTATCCATATATTTACTAGCTTGTGGGCTAGTAAATGAATAGTTTAATTAACTGGTGCAGCTGCAGCACATGCCCAAAGGAAGTGTCTGGTGCTTCAGCAAGACCGGATATGGAAGCAGGCACCACATACAATTAAAAAAAAAACTCCAATTCATTTGTTAGCCACTAGACTAGTACATGCAAAGCTGACATTAAACATACATTCAAATGAGACTTGAAAGAGTCCTTTTTAACAGTAAATAATAAATAATAATATTATTATACAATGCCCTCTAATGTACAAAATATTAAATAGTATGTATGTATGTGTATATGTGTTTATATATATATATATATATATATATATATATATATATATATATATAAATGCTGTTGCAGTCCTAAATATATTTTGTGTTAGCATCTGTGAATTGCTAGGTATTTGTGCATACAAATTGAGTTGACCCTTAAAATATATAAAATCTCCAACAAATAAAACATGTTTCAAGTGTTTGCTTTAATATTTATGTATTTGTCCAGTTTATTTGAGACTGGAGGAAAGATTTACATTTGAAAATATAGTAATTTGTTGCTGCATGCCTATATTAGAAGCAGTGGCGGAGCTATCATTATCGCAGGGGTTGCAGCTGCGACCGGGCCCGGCTGCCCTGTCGACAACTGAGATAATGATAGATTAAAACCTGTACTATGCGATCTGCACTGATTGCATAGTACAGGCCCTCCGGACAGAGGGATGCGGCCCGTGTGACATTGACACCGGTAGCCGCACCTCCACTGGTCTCGCGCGAGGAAGTGAAAGCTCCGCCCCCTCGCACTCTGAGCATTTTAGAGCGCCGGATGTCTGTATGTATGTATGTGTAAGTCTGACTGTATGTAAGTGTAAGTCTGACTGTGTGTTACTGTAAGTCTGACTGTGTGTATGTATGTAACTGTAAGTCTGACTGTGTGTATATAACTGTAATTCTGACTGTGTTTATGTATGTAACTGTAATATTATAACAAATATGATACATATAGCTGGTTTTATAGAATATTATATAAATATTTTATAACCAGCCATATATGTTATACACATATTACATAAACCTGAGGCACTCACCTCAAAGCAGGTAGGAGAAAAACTCTTAAAGCTATAGGTTTCATTAATGGCTCAGGTTTATGTAATATTTATATAATATACATGGCTGGTTTTATAATTTAAATATTATAAAACCAGCCATAAATTATATAAAATATAAACTTGAGCCATATGTTATATATATATATATATATATATATGGCTAGTTTATATCATATGTATATTATTCATACCTATAACTATATCTGATTTTATATAATATGTTATATAAACCAGACATATATGTTATATTAACCATACATATATATATATATATATATATTTATTTCATTATATCAATATATAAACCATCCATTTATATAGTATAGGAGTTGCATGGTGGGTTTGGGGTGCACCAGGGCAATTTTTGCACCCTGTATTTTCTAGTTACGCCTCTGGTTAGAAGAAATATTTTTTAACAAAATAAGATGCATGTTCAATTCAGTGAGCTGCCAAAATGATCTTGTCTGATACATTGACTGCTAATAGCCATTTGTTGTTGGTGTGCAAAAGAATGCACTCTTAACCTCTGTGACCTGCAGCTTGAAACTCAGGTACTCTCAGGTACTCTGAAGAAGTACTTCAGGACTTGGCAGTTATGTGATAGAGCTACACAGAGGGCCACATGATGCCTAACACTGAATTATACTCACAGAACAATGGAAGATATTTACATGCTGCTCAGATAATGATCTTAGATTGCTGTCCAAAAGTTACAAATCACTTCATAAACATTCCTCACTGTCTAGACTTACAAAATATGAATATTGACTGAGATACAGGGGAAAAAAAATCAATTTATCAGGTGATGTGTGCACTTACCAAGGCGAGGTGAAGTTATTGTATTAACATTTATTTTCTCATTGCAGGCTTGTTGATGACATGGCCTATATGCTGCTGGTTTCTCAGATGAAAAGCACTCATTTCCATGCCTTCCCGTAATCTTGTGCATGCATTGAATTACTCTTGATTGCATCCCTTTTCCACAAGTCACTGAACACTGTATGCAATAAAAAAAATTATTTGATACCTGAGATACAAAGTTCTATAAAAAAAAAGGTTGATTTAACGTAGAGTGCATGTTAAGGTTTAGCTTGCACAAAAAACAAACAGTAGATTGCCAAATACATTTAGTCAGCTCCAATGCAAAATATTATACCGTTCTTTTTTTCAAAAGTTTCTACAGATTTTCTGCAAAGATGCATATGGATCAAGTTTATTTTGTTTCCTATTAGCTTGGAACCCACAATCCACAAGTCTGATATCAATATTTAGAATAGTTAAACATAATGAAAACCAACTGACTCCGGATAATTAAAGTAAGCCATATATTTACAAAGATTTGTTGCATTGATAAGTGTACTGAAATTAAGTCTTAGTGGTGATTGTCAAGTAAGGTTTAGCTACTTTTCTGCTATACTGGTTTAGACAAAGTAATAATAAAATAATAATAAACAACAACAATATATTTAAACAGGAAGGTCACTGAGCTAGTCTCTTGTTTTCAGGTACATGACATTAATGATGTTACTAGTGCCTAATACCCAGGGATGTTACCATTGATCTATCTCGGAAGGATGCAAGTTTAAGTTGACCCTGTCTGGAATCAAACCTGCAACCTAATCTTAATGATTTAAATAGATTCTACGTTTGGCACCTTACCCAACTTAACTGTCTCAGGATAATCAGGCATTGCCTCTAATATCATCAAAGTCTTCTTATCTTAAAACTAAAGATTTCAAAGAGCAATAGTCAAACACAAGGATATACAGTCATTGGAAAAAGAAAGTACACCCTCTTTGAATTCTATGGTTTTATATATCAGGTCTAAATAACAATCATCTGTTTCTTAGCAGGTCTTTGAATTAGGTAAATACAACCTCAGATGAACAACAACGGATTACACTGTATTATCATTTATTGAACAAAAATAGCCAAAATGGAGTAGCTTAACTAGTTAATTTATTTGATATTTATGGCATATGATTGTGAGTGTAACACTGAACCACACACCTCATCTTTTATGAGAGTATGTGAAAAAAGGAAAAATTCAGGTACATTATTTATTGAAGTCAAACAATACTTTACATTAATTCACAGGTGGAAGTCAGATGCAAAAAACACAATCAACGTAAATGTGAGGAATACACAAACATGAATAGTTAATACCCTGTTAGTTTGCAGCTGTCCCAAAGACCGGTTCCGGGGGTAGAGTCATGGATGTGTGACGATCCTGACAAGACACTGTGTGTGGACTGTTTGCGCTTTATTACCTCAAGGATTGGACATACTTCTTTTGTTGCATACCATATTCGGGTGTGCTACTACATCTTGTAAATGCAATTTGTTATTCAGTAGCACAGTCACTTTTATGGTATTATGCTATGTGCATTTTTATTCTCTTCTACAGTATGGATTAGGAAGATTGTTTTATCATTTGATTGATGCGCATTTATTCTGAATACCTCTAGTGAGTGCAATATCTCAGTGCAGCACTGTATTTGGTGTTTATTCTGTATCATACCCTTTATATTTTTATTTTCCCTATATATGTTTTGCGCTCCCATCAAGTTGACAGGTAGAAGTCACGATAGAGCACAAATCACCTTCTTTTATGTTCTTGTCTGTGTATTTTGTATGTTTTGTACATGTGTGATCGGGGAAATCAATGGCTTAGAGTGCTGCTGGTGCAAGTTGACTGCCTGAGTTCGTCTTCTCTTTTTGTTTTAATAGCTAGTTTCAAGATGAGTTTTAGTGAAATCAAGAACAATTTCAATTATTAATTATGGAGTTTGTTGGCAATTTCCATCATCCCTGACCTGTTCCTACTAGTATAAAATACTTTATCAAAAATCCCCCAGTAACTAGTACTCTTTTTTCTTCTGATTTCATAAATAGAATCTCCTTATTTACTGCAGTGTAGAAAATGGTTGCAGTATTTTAACAATTAAGTGTTCGTACTAAAATTTTCTATATTTAATGTGTTCCTTACCAATACCACCTAAATTAGTTTTTCCAGACTACATCATTTCAATCCACCTGCTTGAGCATCCTTGCACTTTTGTTCAGGTAATATCATTATGGGTTAAACCTGAATATTGTAATGATTGAAAACCAGCAATGTCGAGGGGCGTGGCCAACCGTTGAGGAAGATGACTGCTTAACTTGAGAGCTCCGTCACCCTCTAACAACTATAGCCTAATACAGCCCTAATTCTCACGATGAGGCGCAATAAAAGAGGACCCTCTGAACCTGGAACTCCGGGAGGTAAGGGTAAACACCCTTCGAGTTCACTACGTGACTTCTTTCACACTCCAGCGGCACTTTACTCGCAACGGGACGGGGACCACAAGGCACGCTCTCCAGCAAGTTCCACCTCCGCAGACGACGGCGACCCAGGACACTGTTCTGCAGATGCCAATCCTGGATACCCAACACCACAAAATATCTTCTCCTCTGCACCTTGGAAACAAGATTTTTCAACCCTTATCCAAGAACTGAAGCACACTGTGCAGGATGAGGTAAAGAAACTAAGGGCGGACCTCGGAGGCCTAGAAACACGTGTCGCAAAACAAGTAACGGACCTGGCGTCGCAAACGAATCGCATTACTCACCTCGAGAACGCAGTTCATCAGCAAACAGAGTTCTTGACGGAATATCGCAGACGGGTGGAAGATCTGGATAACCGCGGCTACAGACATAACATCAGAGTCCGTGGCTTTCCTGAGACTACAAATGGAGCGGAAGAGAATCTCTTTGATCTCCTCACCCTTGTTTTTAACTCACTACTAGGCCGCTCACCTGCAGAAACGGTGGAGTTGGATAGAGCCCATAGAGCTCTCAGACCCCGGGGTTCTCCGAATGCTCCTCCCCGAGATATTATATGCAGACTGACGAGCTTCAAACTGAAAGAGGAGATAATGAAAAAAGTCCACGAAGTAAAGACATGGCGACACGAACGCCAGGATATCACTTTTTACCAAGATCTCTCTGATCTCACTCTCCAAGCTCGCAGAGCATTGCGACCACTCACAGTTATCCTACAACAAAAAGCCATCCGATATTCCTGGGGTCATCACTTTACACTGATGGTTTACCTTAAGGAATGGCTTTATACCATCTGTTACCACCAAGATCTACCCGATCTACTAGCTGAATTAGAGCTATCTGACCTCCAGATCCCGTACTGGTACCTACCATTTAGCCGAATGCCTTCTGTACCACGCTCATCCGAACAAAATAGACCAAGAATGTGTCCCAGACGCCCCACCACCCTACCAAGACAGCCCTTACACCCTGGAGCTAACCGGCAGGATGAAACTAACTCACACAGGATGGAGAGAGAAGAGTGAGGTGCGAGACCGAATACGTCCAACCATGCGGATGCCTACCCGATGTGAAACCTTACACACCCCTGGATGGCATGAGCACTCTACAGGACAACTTCTACATTTTGCTCCATTGTTGTTTTGGACATATTTTGATGGACTATGCATACCTTACGGCAGCCACAGTTATCTGACACCCTACTGTGCAAGACATGTAAGCATAAACTGGAGGTTTCATCCCCACTAATGGCTCTTTGCACTAAGGATGGGGCAATTATCTGTTATTATATACACTCCTCTTACCAGAGAACTGAGGAACATTGGTCCTGTGAGTATGCCCTTACGTGGATATACACCTCTATTATATCATGTTTTGCTGTTTAGGCGTTACAGATGCTGCCCCTAGGATTGTTAGCAGGGGCGACATCTGTAATCCCGTTGGGATAGTATTTCGCCCATTACCTCCTTTTCCTTGTTTTAAACTGCACTACCCTGGGGCATTAGCTATTTGACCCATGGAACACAACGACCTATACATAAATAAGGAAATGGGGCCCTGTCAATAATACCCACAGGAGAGATGTAATCTGATACACCAATACAGATTCTTAACGCCCCCCTGAGCACCCATTTACTGCCCACACTCACTCGGGTGCCCATATTCTGTATATAACAAACCCCAACCAATCCTGTCCAATGTAGCTAGGTTTTCATCGGTTGACAGATACAACCCGCGATCTCTGGAGTTACAATTCAGATACAGGCACCACAACTGAGATTTACTACCTCAACCATAGTTGTTTATGGTTTCCTGAACTGCTGTATATATATACCTACTGTTCGTTTTAGAAGGTGACGAACCCTCTCTTATGTTTATTTTGTTGTTGTTAATTATTGTATACTCTCTGTTATAGATAATATAGAGACATTTGCTGCTGATCTGGTTGTCACATCCCCCTGACACCCAGGCCCACAGTTTTATTGGCCGGGACACGGAGTGTAACTCCTTTGGTGCAGGCACCCCCACCCCCAGGCCAATAGGAGCCACAGGGTTACCTATAGTCTCCGCCCTTTTGGATACCCGGAGACCTTGCCCTTCGCACACCTCTCCTCTTACCCCCCCACCCGTACCCTACCCCTACCAGCTACCTATTTTACCCACACCTTTACTGATTTCCCGTCCCCATCCTGCCCACCCCCCCTTTTTCTTTCATTTTTTCTATAATCTGCTGATCTGAGGTGAGATACCATGGGGACACACGACCGACATACCTCCACATACCCACCCCCCCTAATACGACACACACCACCGACCCGTACAGGCCAACCGCACACATGCGCGACCCTCAATGTTCTTTCATACAACGTAAAGGGACTGAACCCCCCCCGAGAAACGCTCGCATCTAATACAGGAACTCAAATACAATAAGACAATGGTGGCTTTTTTGCAGGAGACCCACTTTTGTGCCAAAGCTACCCCAAGATTGACCACACGTGATTACCCACAGGGTTACTTTAGTAACAATCCTTACTCCAAATCAAAAGGGGCTGTAATTTTATTCTCACGACACATTCCTTTCGTAGAGGTAGCGCACTACTCAGACCCTGGAGGTCGATTTATTTTCGTGAAAGGCACCATTGCTGACCGTACTTACACATTTGTAAATATCTACCTACCTAACAAGCAACAACATATTTGTTTTTCACAAATTATGAATAAATTGAGAGATTTTCAGGACGGTTTGTTGATTCTTGGGGGGGATTTTAATGTCGCCTTAGACCCCCGCCTGGACATGTCCCATGGGTCCACACATACCCCTCTACACACTATCCACACCAAGAAACTACTCACTGACCACCAACTTATTGACTGCTGGAGAGCGCTACACCCCACTACTAAGGACTATAGCTTTTACTCCACACCACATTCCAGATACTCACGTATCGACTATATTTTTACTACATATTTTCATTTACCGTTGCTATGGTCGGCACAATACGGTAACACCTCCAGGTCAGACCACGCCCCACTTATTTTATCTTTAGAAGCCGGCACAACGCACATGGCGCCTTAACGAAGCCTTACTAACTGACCCAACATTACAGAAACCAACTAACACAATGTTGAACAACTATTTTCGAGAAAACCTTACACCAGAGATCCCCGTACTGACAGTATGGGAAGCGCACAAATGTGTCCCTCATGCCACTGCACGGAAAAAGGCCAACAGGGCTAAATCTGAGCAGATTGTACTCACAGATTACCACCCTTGATTCATAAGGAACAGCTTGGGGAAGTTGAGTTCCAACAACTTCTATTGTTAAGAAAGGAGTTGACCACTATTCTCAACCAACAAGCCCAACGCAAATTTACGAAACTCAGGGCCCTATACTATGAACATGGTAACAAACCAGGCAAATACTTAGCCAGAGCACTTAGGAAACGCAGACATGTCACATATATTCCTAAAATTAGAAACGTTAAAGGGATCCCTAGATTTCTCCCTCCAGAAATATCTAGAGAATTTGTACATTTTTACACTAAATTATACAACATCAACCCAGACTCACATGACCCTACACAGGCGGCAGTCCGCAAACACCAGATATCTGACTATTTGAACAAACATGTGTCCCGCACCCTCTATCTAGTGGATGCAGAAGCCATAGAATGCCCAATCTCATTGATTGAGCTGCAGCTAGCGATTCACAACTCTAAAATGGGTAAATGCCCGGTGCCTGACGGTATCCCGCTACAATATTACAAAAAACACTTTGGTATCCTAGGCCCCTAAATGGTTGACGCCTTCAACTTAGTTTTCGAGGGAGGGATGATACACCCACATACCCAATTGGCAACAATCTCTCTAATACCCAAAGAGGGGAAGGACCCGGAACAATGTGGCAGCTATAGACCCATATCCCTGCTAAACGCCGATTTGAAGCTGTTTTCCAAAATCCTTGCTTCACGTATCCAACGCTACTTACCCGATTTGATCCATCCGGATCAGGCGGGATTTGTTCCGGGACAGGAGGCCAGGGACTGCACCATGCGAGTGATCAATCTAATCCATCACGCCAATTCCAGAAAGATTGATACTATTTTTCTATCAACAGACGCTAAGAAAGCGTTTGACCGTGTGGATTGGTCGTTCCTTTTAGCAGTCCTAGAACGGGTTGGATTCGGCCCTCGTGTTATTGCTTTGGTCATGTCCCTGTATTCCCGCCCCTCGGCTAGGATTCGGATCAACGGAGCGCTGTCTGATTCCTTCCCCATCACTAATGGAACTAGACAAGGCTGCCCACTGTCCCCGCTGCTTTTTGCACTTTCCCTGGAACCCTTTCTGGAAGCAATCAGACACAACCCTGATATACAAGGCCTGCAAGTGGGTAACTCACAGCATAAAGCACTAGGATTCGCAGATGACCTGTTGTTTACCCTTACTTCACCTAGGATATCTCTACCTGTCTTAATGCAAGAATTTAAAACATATGGCGCGCTGGCAAATCTTAAAATTAATATTTCTAAATCCGAGATTTTGAATATCAATCTCCCCACCCAGGAGGTTCAGAATTTGTCCAACTCGTTCCCATTCAAGTGGTGTAAAGACAAAATGAAATACCTAGGCATATGGCTTACGAAAGATTTGACACACCTATACCAACAGAATTTTCTAACTCTCCTGAAAGTCCTACAAAAAGACATAGATGTATGGGGTTCCACGTTTATGACCTGGCTGGGAAGGGTTAATGTTTTAAAAATGAATATGCTCCCACGGTTGCTATATCTATTTCAATCCCTGCCAATCAAAATACCAGACCCCCTATTCATTTCGCTGAGAACCATGTTCTTAAAATTTATTTGGGCTAACAAACACCCGAGACTTAAGATTGACCTATTGACTCAGCCAAAGGAAAGAGGTGGTTTGGGTTTGCCATGTATGCGGAAATACTATTAGGCATCTCATCTTTTACGGGTGTTGGAGTGGGGGTATCATCCTCCACATACATTATGGATCGAGGTTGAGGCGATGGCAGCAACTTTCCCATTGCGGACACTGCCATGGCTCCAACCTTCTAAGATGAGGTCATCGGTGGCGCAACATCAACTGATATCAGCGACACTCTCAATTCTGCACGCTCATAGCAAGAAAGGTGTACTCATCCTCTTATCCTTCACCTAAGACCCCACTCCGACAAAATCCTGAATTCCCTCCGGGAATGCAAACAGGACAGTTTCTTCAGACAAGTATAACAGACCCCATAACAATCGGTGACCTTCTGATAAATGGTAAACTTAAAGCACTTAATACACTGTTCCCTGACAGAAACCCGTCCCCATTGGACATTTTCCACCACGCACAGTTGAACCATTTTTTCAGCACTACCTCACACAAACACCTTTATTCCAGACCACTGACTGAATTTGAGTCTCTGACTGTGAATGACGCTCTTCCACCGCATGGTGTCTCACTTATATACCAACTACTCCTGAACACCACACCGACAATTTATGGGGAAATGGGAAATGGCCCTTCAAATTTCTTTAACGGAGGCACAGTGGGGGAAGATATTTCAACTCACACACAAATGTTCTGTTAGCAATAGGATCCAGGAGATGTCATATAAATTCCTGACTTGTTGGTATCGCACCCCAGTGCAGCTTCAGAAAATGTTCCCCTCACACCCAATAGAATGTTGGCGATGTGGTAAAGCACCAGGGACCATACTCCATATCTGGTGGACTTGCTCTCTTATTAGACCTTTCTGGACTAAGATCTATTCAGTACTATCCACCCTAACAGATAAGCCGCCACCTTTCCAACCAGCCTCAATGTTACTACACCACACCACAACCCCCATCACACAGTAAAAAAAAATCCATTGTGAGACATTTGATTAATGAAGAAAAAGCACTGATATCTGCACACTGGGGTGATACGGCCCCTCCCAGATTCCGGGAATGGATTCTGAGAGTAGAGAATGTAAGCCATATGGTAGAACTAATCAGAAAGGTCGATGACGACCATAATTTATATGCCCAAACCTGGTTTAACTGGTTACAATTCCTTGAAGACCCCCAAACTCAAGCAATACTGCAGAAAACGTAAGACATTTAATAAAAATTTCGATACCTGACAATTTACAAAAAAGCCCATGGTGTCCCCCTGGAAATCACTGGATACTCCCAACCGACCCATCATTTCCCTGTCACTCTTAGTAACCCCCTCCCCTCCCCCTATGCTATCTGTGTTTAACCCCCCTCTTTCCCTCAGGTATAGTTTTTGTATGTATGATATGCCAATCAATCGTCATTCCGATTATATTATCAAACTACTGACAACGTTGATTGTATTTTCTTATAACATGTTTACATTTTGTATTTAACGTAAATATAATCATCTAAAAATGTTATTGTCTGCTGCGACAGACATCACCTGTTATCTGATTACCTAAACCATCCCCCTTCTTCTTTTTGTATCCCCCCCCCCCCCGATATGGTTATTTAACCTGACAAAACTTCAATAAATATTGATTTACAAAAAAGAAAACCAGCAATGTCCACCTGCAAGTGCTGGTAGTAGGCTGGCAGACAGGGTTCAAGACAATTACCTGCTTAATAAGAGGGTGCTCTGTTGTATATTCAGCTGCTTGATGACAAATATGAACATAAACAAACAATTCCAAAAAATCAAACAAAACCAGCACTCCTCACATAGTATAGTATTATGGGTTTTCATAGAAATCCTATTTCTCACTTCACTTGTCCTGACTTTGTGACTGTGACAGACCCCTCTGTCTTGGAACTATACTTCTATTCCACTGCCTTCGTCTATCTTTCGGTTAATTGCCTGTCCGTACCCTCCGTGCATTTATTTCACAAACTACCGAATAAACTACTGGGTGGAATTGTCTGATTCTGAAAAAGGTATGTTTTAGGGGAATGTGATGCATATTTTGAAAGTGATCAATATTGTTAGTTAGTCACATTCTGTGAGCATATTGCTTTACGTGTAATGTTTAATTCTGTGAGGAGACCACTCTAAAGGTTTATAATGTGTCAGTGACAATCCTGGATAGTTTACTCCAACATCCATTGTTCTGTATTAACTGGATTAACTGATTACGTTGGGTTCATTATGTCTCTTACTGTGTGTTTTTGCAATTAGGTCTACTCACTAGACATGTGCAAAACTAAAATTTTAGTTTCGTTTTATTCGTTCGTTTTATAGAATACGTGTAATACTATTGGCTTTCTATAAACCGAACGAGAGCCCCATTCATAAGAAATTCTTATGAATGGGGCTCTCGTTCGGTTCATAGAAAGGCAATAGTACTACACGTTTTCTATAAGCCGAAAGTCTATAAACCGAACGACGTATAGTAGTATTGCCTTTCTATGAACCCATTCATAATTCTTATGAATGGGTTCATAGAAAGGCACTACTACTATACGTTTTCTATAAGCCGAAAGTCTATAAACCAAAGGTAGTTCGGTTTATAGACTTTCGGTTTATAGAATACATAGAATTACATGTATTACAGAATTACATAAATTTTTATGAATGGGAGCTCCAGTTCGGTTTATAGAAAGCCCATAGTATTACATGTAATCCATAAGCCGAAAGTCTATAAACCGAACGTTCGGTTTATAGAATTTCGGCTTATGGAATACATGTATTCCTATTGCTATTCTATAAACCTAACGTTCAGTTTATAGAATAGCAATAGGATTATATGTATTCCATAAGCTGAAAGTCTATAAACTGAAAGTTCGGTTTATAGACTTTCGGCATTTGTAATGCATGTAATAGTACTATTGGCTTTCACTACACAGAGACAGAGTCTCCATTCATAAAAATTTATGAATGGAGACTCAGAGACAGAGTCTCCATTCATAAATTTTTATGAATGGAGACTCTGTCTCTGTGTAGTGAAAGCCAATAGTACTATTACATGCATTACAAATGCCGAAAGTCTATAAACCGAACGTTCGGTTTATAGGCTTTCGGTTTATGGAATACATGTAATCCTATTGCTATTCTATAAACCGAACGTTCGGTTTATAGAATAGCAATAGGATTACATGTATTCCATAAGCCGAAATTCTATAAACCGAACGTTCGGTTTATAGACTTTCGGCTTATGGATTACATGTAATACTATGGGCTTTCTATAGACCGAACTGGAGCTCCCATTCATAAAAATTTATGAATGGGGACTCTGTTTCGGTTTATAGAAAGCTAAGAAGTTGAACGAATGAACGAATGGTTTAATATAAACGAAAATCATTCGTCCATTCGTGCTATAGTATTGGCAGAACTATAAACCGAAATAGAGTCGGTTTATAGAATGCCAATACACTTACATGCATTCCATAAACCGAAAGTCGTACATTATGTCGGCTTATGGAATGTAGCGTACTATGCTATTGTATTCTATAAACCGACTCTATTTCGGCTTATAGAATGCCAATAGTACTACGAATGGACGAATGAACAAATTATTTTCGTTTATTAACCATTCGTTCATTCGGCTTTCGTTAGCTTAGCATTTTCGTTATTCGTTTTTCAAATGAATGAACGAAAATGCTATTTTCGGACGAAAATGCATTAGTCCGAAAACGAATGCACATGTCTACTACTCCCTGTATGGTAATTTGGTTGCAGTCTGAAAGTCTAATGTGTTCCTAGCCCCAGTTAGTTGGAGAACTATGTTTAGTTCCATCTCCCCCCCCCCCCCCCATTGTATACTAATGTCTGTGATGTCATGTTTATGTCTTTTTATAAGTCTGTGTTGTTACACAAATAAAGTAGATTTCTGTTTAACCCTCAACACGGAGCTTGGTCTCGTACCTGGGGGTATGGGATTTGTATGATTTACTCGTGCAGCTGTTTGGTTCGTGAAGGATTTCGTATGGTTCCTGTTTGGCTAATTGGAACTGCTGTTAGCTGCTTCTTCATTCGGAAAGGGAAAGTCCTCAGCGGTATTAACCTCTCTTATACCGGGGTGTACCGTAACAGTGACCAAATGCTAATTATGTCTTTAACAGAACCTCACATTCCTGATAAATGCTAATACATTGCTCCCCGATTTTTTGCTTTAGTCTCATAAAGAATATAAAAACCTAAATATGGCTATGAAGAATTTAGCTTGCCTAATCAGCAACACTTCACAAATGTCTCCAATATTAAACAAACCAGCACAGATTTATTTTGGAACATTTGTGGGAGGTACATTAAAATAACATAGGCATTAAGTCAAGTTGCAGGTTACTGACAAAAATAACATTACATTTAGCATACAGCATATTAAGTTCTCATGCCAAATGTATAATTCTACATATACACAGGCAGAGAGTAAGTATTAATATTTACTCAATTTTACAGTTTCTGTATAAAGGCAAGAATACATTTATATTCCTTTTAACAAACCAATCCTGAATTTGGCATAAAACAATTACTCATATGTAGTAATTTCTTTTGTTGCCAAAGATCTATATATTGGAAGTCATGAATGTTCCCAGAGCCAATAACTAAGGAAGGTGTTAGAGCTAATTCCATCTGGATGTGAGAATAAGAAGAATTCCTAAATTAAGAGACAAACTGTCAAAGAATAATTACAAATATTAACCAATATGCTTTGCAAAATGGAGACACAAACTATCATTAATTGTTATCATAGATTTCAGGTTGATTTGATTGACTTTTTTTTTTTAAACAAAATGCATTTTAGTGGCCATTTTAATGTTTTGACTGATTATGTAATCAGGCTCAAACATAACACACAAATACAAATAATTCAATGTTGTTTTGGTAAAGGCAAAGTGTTAGCATTTTGTTGACCTTAATTTTTTTTAAACGATATTGAAGAGTTTATGAAACTAGACTGATTTTTCTATTTTTTTTTTATAAATGTCTGAACTCTTTTTTCAGTTTTACTTTTAGCAAAGTTCTGTGGCACGAATATGGGGATAGAGCCACTGGCATTTACTTTTTAAGATACATGGCATTTTGTCCTCTGACCGCCAGAATGTTGTAGGAAATAGCGCAGGGGCGGATCCAGAGTCTGATCTCGGGAGGGGCACATGTCCGTCTGTCTTTTCCTCTCTCCCATGTCCGTCTGTCTTTTCCTCTCTCCCATGTCCATCTGTCTTTTCCTCTCTCCCATGTCCGTCTGTCTTATCCTCTCTCTCATGTACTTCTGTCATGCCCAATAATATACCAGTGTTATTTGCCATTTAATATGTCCCAGCCAATTTGCCCAATAATATTCCAGTGTTATTTTCCATTTAATATGCCCCTGCCAATTTGCCCATTAATATGCCAGTGTTATTTGCCATTTAAGATGCCCCTGCCAATTTGCCCAATAATATGCCAGTTATTTGCCATTTAATATGCCCCTGCCAATTTGCCCAATAATATGCCAGTTATTTGCTATTTAATATGCCCCTGCCAATTTGCCCAATAATATGCCAGTTATTTGCCATTTAATATGCCCCTGCCAATTTGCCCAATAATATGCCAGTTATATGCCATGTAATAAGCCCCAATCCCCCCATCTCCCCAGCACTTACCTTTCCCTGGTGGTTAGTGGCAGGCAGCATGGTCTCCTCCATGCTGCCTGTTCGGCTCCCAAGCGGTTGTGCTGACAGGTCACGTGACCCGACGCGCGTATGACGTCAGACCGCCGGTCACGTGACCTGTTGGCACTTCCGTATCACACTGCACGGGAAGCCAAACAGGCAGCACGGAGATTTCTCTGTGCTGCCTGTCCGGCTCCCCGTGCAGCCTGGCAGGCAGAGCGATGGTGAGGGGGGATCTTCTGATCTCCTCTCACCTCCGTCTCTGCCTGCAATCGTGTTTTTTTTTTTTTTTAAAGCGTCTGGGTTTTTTTTGTTTTTTTTTAAAGCGTTGTTTTTTTTTTTTCCTCTTCTCGGGGGGCAATGGCTGAAATAGCGTGGTATGTAGCTCATTACTGCTCAAAATAGTGTATGTAAGCAGTAATTAAAGCGCCCTAAAATGGAAGGTTCTGCTCCTCTGACTTAAAGGTGCCAAAACTTTTGTTTATTGAACATTAAAGGTTTTTTTCCTTCAATATTTACATACAATATTCAATAAAAGTGTTAACATGTTATTATAAAACCTTGTGTACTTCAATAACAATGCATCTAATAGATGCTCTGCCTGATGATCTTCCTAGCTTAACATAATCTATATAATATTATCATTATTCCTAGGGGTCTATTCAATATCCCGAGGCCAGGTTGTATGGGTTGTCACTGCAAAATAGACTGTCCACCCTAGATGGCCCAGGTGACCCCTGCAACCATTGTACTTACAAGTAATGTGTGGTAAAAGCTGGCACATGGATAGTGAGGATTTACTGCACTGCTGGGAACATATGGTGATGGCTACGTGGTGCTAGGAGCACATCTTACCACTGTGGCATGGTGGATTTCATTCATGCCACTGCTTAGCGCTCTTATATATGTAAAGGTACCCTTCTATATTCACAGCGGACAATGGTTCATTGCCAAGCAATGTGGCTATCCGCATTGTGGAAATGAAATTATACCATGGTACACATGGCATGATGGCATGGGAAGGGTACATATAACATAACTGCTGCTGAAGGTGAAATGGTGATGTCATGTCCTTCCACAAAAGCTGTAATGCGGGTGTATACAATTATTTATGTAAATGTGGCTTTTCCCTTACATTTATTGGGGATACTGAGTGCCTTTTGTGTAATGTGTATGTGTTATTACATGATTTGTTGATTAATATATATATATATATATATATTTATATATATATATATATACATATATACATATATATATTTATATATATATATATAATATATGCTATTATGGCATATGAAAAACAATTATCATGGCAATTAAAGATTTATTTTTAATGTTTTCAATTCATAATTTTATATGATATTGCAATATTTATATAAAGTTTAATATATGATTTTTTAAATATTATTTAATTTATTTTATTCGAGTTCGGCAGCAAAATTGGCCATAATTGCAGATTGTTCGGCTAATTCAGGGTTACTTTGGTGATCCCTAAATGACTCAAATTTTAGGGCCATTTGAGAGGGATCTGAATGGGACTGAAATTCTGAGCTCTGATTTGTTTGATGCGAAAATCTGAGCTCTTTGAATATACCCTTTAGTTCAATAAATTCTACTATATTGTCCTTGCAATGCATCAAACTGAAGTTCTGCCTGATATTTCTAGTTCAACAGTCTATAATGTTTCCATAGCAAGCCATCAAACTAAAGATCTGCCTTAATCTATTCCTATTTCAGTAGAGCATATTATTGCAACATGATTCTTCCTTACGTGCCACTGTAAAATCCCTGACAATGTGCTAAATTTAAATTGAACAGGGATCACAGTAATTTACCTTGATACAAGCTTCAACTGGAAACTGAAATGTTAAATTGTTTATTATCGCTCATCAGTTTTTCTATATACACTGTGTTTTACATATTCCTACAGGATTTGAGGAACTTTCTTAAAATATTAATCTTTCTCCCAAGTGCCGTATATAATTAAATACAGCATTCAACGTCACACTTTGTGTTGTCATTTACAACACTTAAGCAGTTATAGCACATTGTAAAACAAGGTAAGTTTACAAACAAAAATAGTTTTGCCAAATGGAATTACTCATTTTCTTTTATTAGTTTGGATCCTTAAACTGTTAGTGGTTAAGCCCATTATTTTGCTATTCTCACTGGCGTTTTTTGTTCCCTTATTGAGTCTGCATGGTTTACAGATCAGTTTTGTTACTATGACAATGTACCCATAATTACCTTTTGTGGTCTGGACATATGTTTAAGAGCACAGCTGTGTAACCCGCCATGAATTTCCCAATACATATGGCAGCGGCCTACATTTTTGAGTCACATTTGCTAGTTTAAAGTAGTTTACCTTAGACCAGTCTCCGGTTCTCCATATGTAGCACTTCGAGTAGTCCTCACAGTCTTCCATTTCTTTAGGTCTTGTAGACAAGAGACATTTCTTACGTGGGTTTGTGCACCTCACTGTTCGATGACGCACACCCTTTCCACATTTGAGTGAACACTGAAATAGAGCATTAACATATAAACACTCTTTTTACAAATACACTTTACAATCATCCTGAGTTTGTTTTTTCATAACCCAGTTGAGTGTCTTTGTTAAACATGAAATGGATATATTATACTTTGGATATATTTGCCAGGTATTTATTGTAATTTACAGCATTTGGTGAAAACAAAACGTGCTTATCGGTACTTATGACTAACCATAAATGTATGAACCTATATTTCACACCTATTTTAAAAACTCAAAATATTTATAACCTCAAGGAAACTCCTTAAATCACAGATTTATATATACAGGGGAAGCATTCTCACCAATTGTATATCAGTGAATGTCAGTATATGTTTGATTACCTATCAACAATATCCTTATGAGTTTAAAAAATTGGCAGTTTTTCTCTAAAGAATGACCGTTTTCATACTGCCCATTATACAGTAGTAATGGTAGCAACATTATTTTTTCAAGAATTTTAAGTACAGTAAAATATAGCTGTGTAACAGGAGGAAGGGTCACTTGAAATCATGAAACGGTGTGAGACCTCAAGGGACTGAGCAATAAGTCACCCCGTTACAGGTAGATATCAGATATCTGCCGTTTACTTCTGACTCTGGTGGACATTCATAGTTTAAATGCAATGTCGCTTGTAAAAAATGCACGGCAATAACTGTTTCAGAACAGTCCACAATTTGACAGGACATTCTGTTTTTGTCTGCCTACTATTCCACAAATGAGGTTATATAGAAAAATATATGAAACTTAATTTCAGCAAATAAAGAACGTTCATTCATGCAGTTGAATCGACTTAATGTGTGTGCTACTACACCTCAGACCACACTCCGGCCTCCCACACTGTCATACAGTCCTGGCCCTCACAGCGCTGGGAAGAAGAAGGTTTGTATCCAGGACAGTCCCTTTCACGAGCTGTAATTAGTGTCCCATTTGTGAGCTGTTGTGTGCATGCCGTCTGCCTACTTTGAGTTCCTTTACCACATGTCTTTGAGCATGGTGTCCACTCTGTCATCATCCATCTAAAATAATCATTTCAGGAGAATGTTATGTTACAGAATTCATTTTTTGGGTTTAGAGATTGGTTTTGAAAATTGTGCTTATAATAGATCATTTTACAATCTGAGTGAGAAACTACAAAATTGAAGAATTTGCAATCAGAATAGACTTACCGCATTTCAAGTTCACAGGAGCACGAGTAAGTGCTCCAGTAAGTGCTCCTGTGAGCGTGAAACGCGTTAAGTCTATTTGGAATTTCTATCACCCTGTGTCATCACTTGATTATCAAATGCACGCATATTTATCAAGAAAACGCTGTTCTGATTTTGTCTTTTTGGAAAACAAGACATAATAATATAATACCTAATATTTATATAGTGGATTTCTCCCAGTGGGACTGAAACCACACACACTCTTGGAATTAACTGAATTGGCACCTTGAAGTCTGAACAGGCTCTGCAGTCAGGGTATTTACCTCACTGGCCTGGGGTGTAGTAAGGTGACCACATGTCCTTGATTGCTTGGGTCAGTCCCACAATTTTACCTTATGTCTTGTGTCCTGAGTAAACTCATTCTGGGACAATGCAGAGTACTAGAATGAGAGTTCTCAGTGTGAAGGAGGTCTAAGCTAATCAGAAAGGGCTTAATCATAACATGTTTTAAGTATATCTTATACAGGCTCTAAACTTGCAAAATAAGTGTCCAGTCTAGTCTGAAGCGTCCCTTCTACTGATTATAAATAACTGAGGTGTGGTAAGTGACAATCAGTAATTAGATCAGCCTGCATGCCTCACAGTGAAGCATGGAGGTAGCCTGTCAGAGGATAATATGGCATGCATATTAAAAAGTTCATGCCATTTCATTCCCATACTCTTACTTGTGCTTTTTTAATTAAAAAACCCAGAGATTGTTGTTAAACAAGTCTTTCCTATACATAAACATCTGCCTAAGAACATCAACAGATCTACCCTTGGGAAGCTAAGTTAATCTTACTTTTGTCTTACTCTGCCAGATAATTCAGTTATTTGGAAAACTGAAAAGTAAATCTGTTCCCTTAATGTAGCCTACTACTATAAGTTATCTGGAGGGAGATGGCTTTACTTTCACTTTACAACAGGGAACACCTGCTCCCCACACCAATTCACTGGTCCCTGTGGCTATTTAGGAGTGCCTGATTGTTGCAGCTGTAGAAAATATTTGGACAGCACATAATTCCAGCATGCATACTCAAATCCAAATAATAAATCTGTTGTCATTAATTTGAATGACACACATCACAAACACAAGTAGATGCCTACCTACCAACAGTCTGGGGAAGACCCATTTTCTGGGATGCTGCCCAATCAATTCTGGGACAGATGCTGCATTGCTACTGCTTGTGTATGGGTGCACAATGAATTTTTTAAAAAAAAGTTTTGTCCTTAAAATAGCTTAAAACACTAGCCTGTAGACCAACAGGCCAGTTATGGCTCCTATCTAACACAGCGAGACTGGAATACACAATCACCAGGTCACGGAACATTATATGACTGGCTTGGCCATGTGTCCACTGGCAGCTATGAAATAAGTGAACTATCATTCAACCAATTGGATAATGTTACTGAATGTTACCTCTCAAATCTCTGTCTTTTGGGAAGACTGAAATGCAAGTTAGCGAAGATATCAGTTGGGGGCTCAACCTGACAAAAACTCATTATACAGAAATAGCTATTAATAATCATAAAGTCACCCCAAAATCTAAAGCCACGTCAATGCCAATAGACATTACAGTTCAGTGAGTTATATGTACTGAGAACTATTTGCATTATTCGACACAATGAAAAAAGTCAAAGAAATTGTTGGCAAAATGCAAGACTCCTTTAATTTTAATCCTTTAGACACAAATACTTTATAGGGTAAAATGTTATTACAGCTAGCAGATGTGTTTAGATAGTGATATAACAAACGGCACACAAATAACCTTTACAGGAAACATATGTCTTTACCTTGTTTGACAAGGCTGTTCATTGCACTTTCTAATCTGAGGTTCAGGCCTGGTCAGCTCCCTGCAGTGTTTATTGTCCACGACAGTTAGGTTCTTACTCATAATTTTTGTACAAGAGACCATTGTTTTCCTTTCTCCTAATTAGAAAAGAAATACAGAGACAAAAACATATTATATGGAGTATTCACTAAAAGCCTGTTCACTTGAGCAGCCAAAGTTAGGCTCATCGTTTATTAATGGAGAACAATAGTAGTTTGTAAAAGTTTTTTTATGGTTACAGCTGATAGCAATCAATGCAGTATTGTATAAATAAATCGTAAAACAAACACAATGCTTTTTGACCCTGAGGATATTCAAAACTGTGAATTAAATTCAAGGATATATGTAGAATTCCCAGTAGTATATTTTTGTGGTAAATCCAAAAATATATTTGCATCAGAAACATGTTGATAGCTCCTGTTGCTCTTGACACTGGTTTGTAATGCCCATCTCACTGTTACTGAAGCCAATAAGGATAATGTTGTGTTATTAAAGACCCATTCTTTTAAACAGTATAGACGTGTGGCAAATACAACTATTTCTAAAAAAACAAACAAACAAACAAACAAGCACATAAGTGACATAGAAGTAGTAGTAGTATTTAAAATATTTAAAATATGTTAATGACTAAATGATAAAAAATACATAATGTATAAAAAAATCTGAACTAACAAGTGAACTGCAAAAATGGTCATTAATAGGGCAGTGTAAAAAAAAAAAAAAAAATAGGGCAGTTGGAAAGATTTGCCAACTTAGCAATTTTCAGTTAGTTGAGCAGAGGAACGCATTAGAAGGTAAATCCAAAAATGACTCACACCAGGAGATGATGCAAATATATTTCTTTCTTTTATTGCTTCGAAATAACACCGGGCAGTTTCGGCACACAGGGTGCCATTTTCAAGATGAGCATCTCACCTTGACACTCACCTTGAAAATGGTGAAATCTATCCTGGATTGAGTCGTTTTGGGATATACCTTCTTAACCTATTTAAGGTTTTTGTGTCTATTCTATTGAGTTCCTCTGCTCAACTAACACTGAAAGGTGTAATTTTGTTGCTATATCATATATCTCTGGAGGGCGTTGAATGCCAACATACCACGCCTGTGAAGCTTTATGCAAGAGCTCCGGGGAGTTAGTTCTTTCTTTCCAAGATTTGCCAACTTGCCTGGATTTCCAGCTTGGCTATTAAAGGACAAAAAATGTATTTATGTTTAATTAAAATATGATATCAAGTTTAGGCATTTCAAATAGAAATGCTTTCATGAAAGTATACAAATAAAGAGCACTGAGCCTTCATTGCTCTATATTGCTACATTCGGGCGGCAGACATGTTGTTTAGAATCTTTGGTTAGATGAAGGAAGAACAGACCAAAGATGTCAGCCCCCTGTCAGAGCTATATGGAACAAATAGGGTTCAATTGGTATTTTTTTTGTATTCTTTCATTAAAGCATTTCTATTCAAAAGCATATACTTGATGTAATTGTTCAGTTAAACATAAATACATGTTTTGATGACAGTTGTCCTTTAATCTATGTTTTTTCAGTTCACCTACAAGCTCACTTTTAGATAATAGATCCTACAGTAATAACTCATTATATAAGATGTGCTTTTCAAAGTGGAAGACTTTATGGTTACTTCTAGGAACCTAATGAATTTTGCCATGAGATTTCTTAGATGTGAAACCAAAACATATATAGTCCATTGGATATTTTTACTGATTGTAGGAAAGAGACAGAATTTTGATGGTGGCACATGTGGAAGAGGCACCTAATAGTTGCGCTCTCTCCATGTACACCGATACTACTCATGGATAAAATAAATGCACCTTAAATTGTGCCTCAAATTTCAACCAATAAAAGTGTTGAGATGTATAAGAAAGGTGCAAGTTCGGTTCAGATTGCCCTCTTTTTTTACTCTGCCGATATCAGAGCTGTTTTTAAAAATATATATTCTCCCGATGTGTCCAGTGCTGGGAGAAACAATATTGCCGGTTGTTATATTGCAGTCAGTTCATCAAGGTCTCAGGTTTGTTTCATGTTATGTCATATCTGGACTGTATTATGTAATATGCATTTCTCCCCCAAATCATTTCACCTCCTCCACAAACAGCATTGCAGTCTTCCCAACCAGAGTGTGTCCACATGTACAAAGGTTCATTCACTTTAACATTTCTACGGTTCTCTGGAACTGGGTCGATTGGGATTGTGTATTCATAATGGAGTCCATAATTCTGGTCCTGAAATAGCAGCACCTGCAAAATACACAGGAACAGGATTTAAGCCCAAGTCCATAGAAAAAAGGGAGTTTAGATCAGGAAAGGAAATGGAAAGTTGGCACAGGCTCCAATGTACAGTAGTATCCTGATGTGTGGAAACTATGCTGGTTATTGCAGATTTCATTTTTTTCTGTTGAAGGAATGGCTCTGAGGCTACTGTGTGTACTTGCATGCATTTTATAGGGAAGAAGCTATTTTTATTAACTCACTGCGTAATTTGGATATTATACATACCTGTCATTTCTAGGAAAAGGGTTGTTATATTAAAATACTTGTCACCATGACTCCAAGTTAACAGGTGGATATTAAAATGAGGAATTTAAAAACATATACACTAACATTTTAAAGATTTCAAAATATGCATTCAGTGCTGTAGTAAAATGTATTTTACCATCTGTGCTGCATATTTTGAATGCTGTGCACATATCAGCAAGTTAAAGGAGGTTTTTTTTTAGCAATGGAAGAGTGCATGCAAATATTTTACTTTTCATTTCATCTTTTTTTATTGGACGGGATTCCTTTCTAACTTCTCTGTATGCAGTATCACTTTGATTGTTATTTATATGTATAGTAAGCAATTGAATTAAAAACATTCCACTTGTGTTTCATATCAGTTAGCCAAACTAAGTCATATCTACTAAAAGTGAATAAATACTTTGGACGTCCATGATATAATAGGGAAAAAAAATACCTGTTTTTCTTGCCTGGTTGGGCTTACACAAGCACCAAAGTGTCATGCTCTCTGCATCCCAGATCAAAAAACAAAAACAATAGACAAATTGCATAGTGCACTGAGAGATCTGAGACGGAGAGACCGATCTGAGACACCGAAACAGGGATAATCATGCTCAGTGTGATATTCCAGGTTAGCCCATGGCTGTCAGTGACTGTAGGCCAAAGTATTAAGTTAAGGTCATGAAAGTTTATGCAGAATCTCAGAATATTAACCAGTGCATCCCCAACTGTGAAGTTCCCCGGCAGAGTTCCCTCCAATAATACTAAAGAGGAGTGAGCCAAGAGGCGCTAGAAATCCCTGGGTTACACTTGCAGATATAGTAGCCTAGACTAGGAAGTTGGTGAGACCCTTGAGATAGCCTGTTGCTCAGGGTGTCGCACCAACCCTGGTAGTTAAACACTAGACCTACAAAAATCCTTATATAGTGCATGTAGGCTGTAGGCTGAAAGATAAGAACAGGTAATATGCATAAACAATGTATCAAGATGTACTGCACAGTATTGCTGAAACCAATATTGTACAACAATGTTTTACCCTGAAGAAACAAAAAGCACTATAATGGGGGGGGGTTTGCAAATGTCAATCGCAAATTAAACTGATGTTGATCAACTCCACAAAATATGCATTGGAACTGAACATAAGCCATCAGTAGTTAATCAGAAGTATAAGTTAACATTGGAAACAGTTAGTTGACACATTCAGTCTGGTTAGGGATGGTTAGCTGCGTGATATAATGTAATCACCAGATACATTTCAGTAACCCCCAAAGTTTACTGATGACACACAGAAAAGGATATGCCTTCAGAGAATGCATTATGCAGAGTTGGGTTTAGGTATACTGAAGATGTAACATTTTCAACATCTTTGTGGGTGAATAGTAGAAACATAGAAACATAGAAACATAGAATGTGTCGGCAGATAAGAACCATTCGGTCCATCTAGTCTGCCCAATTTTTTTATTTTTTTTTTGAGTACTTTTATTAGTCCCCCGTTCCCGGTCTTATAGCTAGGATAGCCTTGTGTCTATCCCACGCATGCTTAAAATCCTTGACTGTGTTTACCTCTACCACTTCTGCTGGCAGGCTATTCCATACATCCACTACCCTCTCAGTAAAGTAATACTTCCTGATATTACTTTTAAATCGTTGCCCCTCTAATTTAAGACTATGTCCTCTAGTTGTGGTAGTTTTTCTTCTTTTAAATATACTCTCTTCCTTTACTGTGTTGATTCCCTTTATGTATTTAAATGTTTCTATCATATCCCCCCTGTTACGTCTTTCCTCCAAGCTATACATGTTAAGATGCTTTAACCTTTCCTGGTAAGTTTTATCCTTCAACCCATGAACCAGTTTAGTAGCCCTTCTCTGAACTCTCTCCAAAGTATCAATATCCTTCTGGAGATAAGGTCTCCAGTACTGCGTACAATACTCCAAGTGAGGTCTCACCAGTGCTCTGTACAATGGCATGAGCACTTCCCTCTTCCTACTGCTAATACCTCTCCCTATGCAACCAAGCATTCTGCTAGCATTTCCTGCTGCTCTATTGCATTGCCTACCTACCTTCAAGTCCTCTGAAATTATTACTCCTAAATCCCTTTCCTCAGATGTTGAGGTTAGGACTGTACCAAATAGTCTATATTCTGCTTTTGGGTTTTTACGCCCAAGGTGCATAATCTTGCACTTGTCCACATTAAATGCCAGTTGCCACTGCTCTGACCATTTTTCTAGTTTAGCTAAATCATTTGCCATTTGGCTTATCCCTCCATGAATATCAACCCTGCTGCAAATCTTTGTATCATCAGCAAAAAGACATACTTTACCAACAAGACCTTCTGCAATATCGCTAATAAAAATATTAAAGAGAATGGGTCCAAGAACAGATCCCTGAGGTACCCCACTAGTAACAAGACCTTGCATCGAATATACCCCATTGACTACAACCCTCTGTTGCCTGTCACTCAGCCATTGTCTAATCCATTCAACAATATTGAAATCCAAACTCAAAGATTTCAGTTTATTGATAAGCCTTCTATGTGCGACAGTGTCAAAAGCCTTACTGAAATCTAGGTAAGCAATGTCTACTGCACCACCCTGATCTATTATTTTAGTTACCCAATCAAAAAAATCAATAAGATTAGTTTGGCATGATCTCCCTGAAGTAAACCCATGCTGTCTCTGATCTTGAAATCCAAGCGACTTTAGATGTTCAACAATCCTATTCTTTAACAAGGTTTCCATTATTTTCCCCACTACTGAAGTAAGACTTACTGGTCTATAGTTGCCCGCCTCCTCCTTACTACCTTTCTTGTGAATGGGCACAACATTAGCTAATTTCCAATCTTCTGGAACTACTCCCGTTAACAATGATTGGTTAAATAAATCTGTTAACGGTTTTGCTAGTACACCACTAAGTTCTTTTAATAACTTTGGATGTATCCCATCAGGTCCCATCGACTTATTTGTCTTTACTTTAGACAGCTGAAGTAAAACCTCTTCCTCTGTAAACTTACATGCATCAAAAGACTCATTAGTCTTTTTCCCTAAATGAGGTCCCTTACCCTCATTTTCATTTGTAAAAACTGAACAAAAATATTCATTAAAGCAGTCTGCTAAGCCTTTATCCTCTTCTACGTAGCATCCTTCTTTTGTTTTTAATCTAACTAATCCTTGTTTTACTTTCCTTTTCTCATGTATGTATCTAAAAAATGTTTTATCCCCCTTTTTCACTGACTGGGCTATAGTCTCTTCTGTGTGTGCTTTGGAAGTTCTTATAGCTTGCTTTGCCTCTTTCTGCCTACTCTTATAGATCTTTCTATCTTCCTCACTCTGAGTATTTTTATAATTACTAAATGCTAGCTTTTTATTTTTTACTATTTTAGCCACCTCTGCAGAGTACCACAGTGGTTTCTTCAATTTTTTGCTCTTACTGACAAGCCTTATGCAATTTTCTGTTGCCTTCAGTAGTGCAACTTTTAGATAATCCCATTTCTCCTGGACTCCATTTAAATTGCTCCAGTCTGATAATGACTCCTTCACATCTAATCTAATTTTAGAAAAGTCTGTTTTTCTAAAATCTAAAACTTTTGTTTTTGTGTGGTGTGACTGCGTCACTGTTCTTATATTAAACCACACTGTCTGGTGATCACTAGATCCTAAACTTTCACCTACAGTAATATCTGATAACAAATCTCCATTTGTGAACACTAAGTCTAGTATGGCCTGCTTTCGAGTTGGCTCCTCCACTACTTGTTTTAGAGATAATCCCAGTAGGGAGTTTAGGATATGCGTACTCCTGGCACAAGTAGCTGTTTTGTATTTCCAGTTCACATCAGGAAGATTAAAGTCACCCATGATGATCACTTCTCCCTTCATTGTCATTTTAGCTATTTCCTCAACTAGTAGATTATCTAACTCCTCTATTTGTCCAGGGGGCCTATAAATCACACCTACCCGAGTTACCATACGATTACCAAATTCTAATGTAACCCAAACTGACTCTATGTTCGCCTCACTAACTTGTATTACGTTACATTTTAAGCTATCCCTCACATACAGGGCCACCCCTCCCCCTTTTTTACCTTCTCTGTCTTTTCTATATAAAGAGTACCCTGGTATTGATATGTCCCAGTCATGTTTTTCATTATACCATGTATATAGTATATAGTATAGTGATATATTCTTTACAATGAAACAGGAGAGATTGTTTCCCTTGAGGAGATACACTCACAGACTCCCAAGATAATGAAGCACTTCTAAGCACAATAACTTTGTTGCAAGTTGAGGGGATTCTGAAGGTCTCAACTTCCTCGATGTTTAGCTCAATTAAGAAAGATGACAGCAAAACAATTCCAATTAGTGTAAGAACATGAACACATGTAATGAATAAACTACCTGCTTACATGTAGGTTTACACTCCGAAACGAATGACAAGGTGGGCGCCACACAGCCGTGAAACTAGTGTCCTCTCAGCAAACATACAACGAGCACTACAATTATCTTGGGAGACTGTGAGTGTATCTCCTCCAGGGGGACAACATCTCTCCTGTTTCATTTTAAAGAATATTTTACAACACTATTCACCCACAAAGGTGTTGAAAATCTTCAGTATACCTAAATTGCACATTTGTTCTCTTGTTTTGTTCATTTTATATGTCTGTGGTTTGGGACACACTGCCTAAGTGCTGCTAAGGTTGTGACTACAGCGCTGGGTCCACTACTGTTTTTGTGTATTATGCAGAGTTGGTTTGATCAATGTTAGCACGAATAGTTCCTTTTCAATAGTGAACCATAAAAAAGTTAAAATCTCAACAATGCTAAACATGGTTGCTAAATGTTTATACAGTAGTGTTTTCCTGTATGGGAGTAGACCGTGGAACGAAAGACGCAGCAGGCGTGTGGAGAATGAAGGAAAACCTTGTGTGGTTGGGTGGTTAGCCCAAAACCAGAAGTCTCTCTTAGAGTCCTGAATTGGAACAATAAACTGTGGGGAAATGTAACTAACAGAGTCCTTGACTTGGAGAAGATGTTATCAGTACTCTACCATCACAGGGCCAAAATATAGTCAGGCCCAGATGCAATATAAATCCCTTGAGATAGAAGACAGAATAAAAGTACAATAAGCATCCCACAGTGTGTCCTCAGATTTTTATCTGGTGCAGCCTAGGTGACTGCAAAATGTCAACTTTAGCAATGAAGCTTGTAGACAGCAGGCAAGATGACCGTGCATGGGAAATTTCCCGCCTAGACTGAATGTTGCGGAGCTGAAGGTATAACGTTCTAAAAAATCATTATCTGTTTAACCTGTGTCCATGTCAAAGATGGGTCGCCATGGTGTAGAAGTGAGTATCGGGCACTTATGTTGACTCATGATTTGCAAAATGGGTAAGTAGTAGGTCGGTTATGCTTTGTAATTTGCACTCAGCGACGATCAGGAAAGGGATCAGAGTTGGCCACTCCCCCTACATATTTGTCTTTAATGTGTCAGCTTTAATGTGTATTTTTTTTATAAATGTGTATCCAACTTACCAACAAATGTAGTGGAGATGTTGTTGGACCTTTCACAGAAATCTTTTCCCAGAGACCTCTACGGATATAGTGCACAGTAGTTCCTGCCATGTGAAAAGTTCCAGGGTCTTCTATCTTCCAGTCATCATTGATGGACTGTTTGCTGGCATCTCTTAGTGCTGCCAAAATAGTGTTCATTATCACTGACAATGTAAAGATTACTGCTCATTGTTATATGGAGAGGAAATCAAAGTTTGGGCCTTGCTAGGTGACATAATAGTCTATTTTCAATTGCATGAGAAATATTTTTCTGATCACCCACTACAACAGCCAACAATAGAATATTTTAGTTAAAAACTACTGGGAAGTGGTAATGCCCGTTATTATATAATGCCCAAATAGACTGGGCCATAAACACATCAAGTAGCAATGGGGGTAAAAATAACTCAACAATTCTATAGGGTTTATTCAATAAAGAGAGAATGGCATGGAATTGATAAGGGAATTTCACACTTTACACCAAAGTAGCAGAGTTTGAACATTTTGCCACTACTTTGGTCTTAAATTTGAAATTCCTGTCTCAGTTCTCTGCAATTCTTTCTTTATTGAGTGGACCCTTATCTTTTCTGTAAATGTAAGTATAATTCATTGATGTATATGTCTGTATTTTTATTTTTCATCTCCTGTTAAGCTATTGGTCTCCTGCACCACCATACATTGGCATAGTGGCATGTTTTCTGTATTTAGTAGTCCTGTACAGTGCTGTTACATAGAAACATAGAGAGTGTAGGTAAATAAGAACCATTTGGCACATCTAGTCTGCCCATTTTTCTAAATACTTTTATTAGTCCCCAGTTCCCTATCTTATATCTAGGATATCCTTGTGACTATCCCACACATGCTTAAAATACTTGACTGTGTTTACCTCTACCACTTCCGCTGGAAGGCTATTCCATACGTCCACTACCTTCTCAGTAAAAACTGTTGTATATATTGGGTTATTTATTTATCAACAATAATATATTAAACTGCAATGCAGTTAGTATAAAGGATTCCTGTGATCAGCAAGGAAATTTTGAATTCTGCCTCTGGCTGGACCGATATATATTCTTATAATGATGTTAAAAGACTACTTACCAAGGTAACTGTGAGCTGGCACCTCTTCCACTACTTTAATTCGTCTTGCACCTGCTGGTATTACCAGTGCCTCCACATAGCCTGTATTAATGAATACAATATAAATATTATATCTTTGTAATGTGTTTTGTAATCAATGCAAAAATGTATTTTATTTTCATGTGTATGTTGTAGTAGCAATTTTGGCTACCATATGTATAGATTATATTTAACATTTTTTAACATTTATTTCTGTTGGCTTCTGAATTGGATTAATAAAATGGCTACCAAAAGAACCGATTGTCCTTCTTTTCAAACTGATTTCTGCTTTTTTCTGGATTAGTGAGCTGACAGTAGATCAGTTACCCTCTACGTGGGGATTATATTAAAAACAGAAGCATAATAATGTAGCACATTAGGATATAAAATATAAGTGGGACTAACAGTAAAATATTTGTAACATTTAATGCACTCTATGATATTACACTATTACCCTTTGCATCTTTGGTTTATGCAATGTCAATAAGGTAGATTTTTGATCTACTGTCTAGTTTTGTTTGATATCGCAAATCTGTCACTGGAACTTGATTTTAACGTTGAATTGAGTCGAGATATATAATAAGAATGTTGTTCATGTATTTGTATATTGCTCAGGTTTTTTATGCTATTATTTGGATTTAACTATTATTCAAATATTTTTTTTAGATGCGGGTACAAGGATAAGTGGAGCATTGAAATTGATGGACACTGATCTTTTTTCTACCTAAATTACTATATTACTATGGATTGCTTCTGGATATTCCTTGTTTTATAGACACTATTTCAGTTTGATTCTGGATATAAGTAAACTGTTTAAATTGGTACATTCTGTTTGTTGTATAAAATATTTTGGGGGTTGTTGTTGAGGTGAAACTCTGCTTTAAACTTTTCTTCTTATCTGCTTTTACTTCCATATACTAACTGAGGATAGTATTCTTTTGTACCTTTTAAACTTAAATTTCCTTCTCATCTCTTGATAAGAGAAATGATGAAACTATTGTGTTAACAAAATAGATCTCCTTCCCAGTATATATTATCTCATCGCTCATCATATACTATGTTGTTCTATTCTCTTCCTTCAATAAAATTCAGCTAAGAAACACAATAACACAGGGCTCGAGTATACACAAACTCATTACCTACACATTCAACTTGGTCTAGAATCGGGCCAGATTAGAGAATAGACTCGAAATTATGAAAAATGTCATATTTTGGCCGTTCAATAAAGCTGGGGACTCTTGGAAATTGGCTAAGTAGTAACTTGATATTAAAAGGCTATCTCTGTGCATAGGCGTGCGCACGGGGTGTGCCGGGTGTGCCTGGGCACACCCTAATCAGGGCCGTCTTTAACGCGGGGCAAACGGGGCAGCTGCCCTGGGCCCATTTACTCCTGGGGGGCCCCAAGGCAGCTGTCCCGTGGGCCCCCAGCCCCTGCTGCCGCGTTCACAGCGCATTGCGCTTGTGAACGCTTTTTTCCGGCAAGCCGCATCCGATGGATGCGACGGCCGAAAAAAAAAAAAAAAAAAAACTGACGCCGGATGTGACGTCGCGTCACATCCGGTGTCTGTTTCCCTCCTCCGTGCAAGAGGGAAGACTGCACGGAGGAGACATCCGGCGGGGGACACGGAGCAGGATCATGTAAGTACGGGGGGGGGGGGGGGCGGCTGGCTGGCACAATATTCCTGGTATCTGATTGGCACAATATTACTGGGCATCTGATTGGCACAATATTACTGGGTATCTGATTGGCACTATATTACTGGGTATCTGACTGGCACTATATTACTTGGCATCTGATTGGCACTATATTACTGGGTATCTGACTGGCACTATATTACTTGGCATCTGATTGGCACTATATTACTGGGTATCTGATTGGCACTATATTACTGGGTATCTGACTGGCACTATATTACTTGGCATCTGACTGGCACTATATTACTGGGCATCTGATTGGCACTATATTACTGGGCATCTTATTGGCATTATATTACTGGGTATCTGATTGGCACTATATTACTGGGCATCTGATTGGCACTATATTACTGGGTATCTGATTGGCACTATATTACTGGGTATCTGACTGGCACTATATTACTTGCCATCTGACTGGCACTATATATCTGGGCATCTGATTGGCACTATATTACTGGGCATCTGATTGGCACTATATTACTGGGTATCTGATTGGCACTATATTACTGGGCATCTGATTGGCACTATATTACTGGGTATCTGATTGGCACTATATTACTGGGCATCTGACTGGCACAATATTACTGGGCATCTGGCTGGTACAATATTACTGGGCATCTGGCTGGCACAATATTACTGGGCTCTGACTGGCACAATATTACAGGCATCTGACTGGCATAATATTACAGGCATCTGACTGGCACAATATTACAGGCATCTGACTGGCACAATATTCCTGGCCTCTGACTGGCACACTATTACAAGCATCTGACTGGCATAATATTACAGGCATCTGACTGGCACAATATTACAGGCATCTGACTGGCACAATATTCCTGGCCTCTGACTGCACACTATTACAGGCATCTGACTGGCATAATATTACAGGCATCTGACAGGCACCATATTCCTGGGCTCTGACAGGCACAATATTCCTGGTATCTGACTGGCACAATATTATTGGTATCTGACTGGCACAATATTACTGGTATCTGACACTGCACTGCCGTCTGCCGCCCGAGTTTGTCTCCTAATCCGATCCTTCACTATGCGAGCGGAAGCGCCGCATAGTGAAGGACGGACTTTCTCCTCCCTCAGACCTCCCCTGTAATGTACGCGTTCGCGTACACGCGTTCCGTGACGTCACGCAGAGGCGGAGTCACGACAACGCAAGGGTGAGGCCCAGCCGCAGTGCCAGAGGAGAGGGTGCAGAGCGGAGCACAGGCACATCGTTTTTTCCCAGGAGGGGTTCTGGGGCGGACGGCTGGCTGGTAAACTTTAAGTAAGTTTAAATTTGATTGATTGATTTCTGAGGCTGCAGGTTTGATTTCGTGTTTGAGGTCCGGCTATATTATTTATAGTTCTGAGATTGAGAATTAAATAGACACACACCTGCATAAAAAATGTGAAATGTTTTGTTTACATTGCTAAATGCTTAATTAATAAAAAAAAAAGTTTTAATACAGTTTTTAAATGTTTGTTTATATTGATAATTATATGAATGCGGGTCTGTATGTAAGTATGCAGAGTGCATTTGTGTATGTGTGTGTGTGTGTATAGATATATAGATAGATATATATCTATCTATATATCTATACACACACACGTGTGCGGCGTGTGTGTTTGTGCTTTAGGGTGCACACCCTAATGCAATAGGCTGCGCACGCCTATGTCTCTGTGCTGAATCTGATTAGAGAACAAGAGACAGGACTAAGTAGAATCAGGCCGATACGAGTTCACTTCAGTGGTACAGGAATGGCCTGAATTCAAGGGTCGTTTAGATCACTTGACATGGTCAGCCTGAAATTTGGAACTCTGATTTTCCATGGGAAAACCTGATAGAATAGATTTATTTAAACACAATTGGCTCAGGTGGTTTTTAAATGTAGTAATTAAAAATAAGCAGACACCATAATCAGTAATAGCCATGTAAGTATATTTTGTAGTGGCAGTATGTAAAAAAATATATATTTACCAGCTCCTTTAGTGTGGTTAAAGTCACCCTTAATAACTTTACATGATTTTCCATTTCCATTACAGATACCACAGTGATCCTCTCTTGACAGAGACCCTAATATTCCATCACAACCTACTTTCTAGTAAAAATAAAGATAAAAAGGAAAACAAAATACTTTTATTAGAAAAGCATAGATGCAGAGTGATACATATTCAGAATGCCAGCTCCAGTTCCAAATTGTATGTAGGCTGTATTTACCTCACCCCGGGTTCTTGAATATAGCAGTACCCGCTCCCGGTTGCATAATTAGATTAGTACCACCAAAGAAAAGACGTCAGCAGACAGTGGGCAGCAGTAGTGTTAATTTCGTCGACTTAAGTAAAAAAAATGTTGTCCTAGTTTTCGTCAACTGCATGTTTTCAGTGACTAAAACTAAATAATAACTAAATAAAAACTAAGTTAATAGAACTAAAATTACAAGTAAAATCCATTTGAATTTTCATCACCTGATTAAAGTGTTAGGGAGGGACTATTGCATTTACCTATTTGGACTTCTGTTTCTTGTTCCCATGGATCTCTGCCACAACCATCCACCCATCCATCAGATTTTTCCATTTTTGGTATTAAATAATTTGATACTGACGATACGTGCATGATACTTTGTTGCCGTGTTTAAAATGTGGGGCTTTATATAACCTTTAACCGGTATATACATTTGTACACTTTTTACTTGTGCAAGTAAAGGATGTACAAATGTTCCAGATTTTGCACACTTGTGTTAATTATTTGATGTGTTTTAACCAATGTAGTGTGTCTTTATAAGGGATGTGACTACTTCGAATTGCTAGGCTGCTTATGATTAAGCACGTTTTGTAGTGCAAAATGCATCAAACATTAGCCTTTCTGCCTAAGGTCTGCCCTGAGGGTGATTTTAAAAAAGACATTAGTACATTGGTTTTTAATGATGGACTTTCTGGTGCATCTGTGTGTCTACAGATGCTTAGTGATAAATCAATACAAGGTGAGATGACTGATTAGCACTGAATTGTAATGCAGCTATCTAACTAGATATGGATCAAAAAGGCACAGTTGATAAAAGTACTCATTCAAAATGTATGAGACTTAAATGCCAAGTGGCACTCAAAGGGTTAAACAAAGCAGCAATGTATCTAGACTTGTGTTATTATTTTACTGAACTGTTACAAAAATCCTTTTTGTTCAACCATTTGAACATCTAAAGGGTTAACTTTCAAACTATTATTATTTTGACTTATCTGTTTCACACCATTTACTCTAAGCTAATAGTTTGGAAAACTGAATCAATTATCTCACTTTGGGGAGAATGACAAGCAGGCTGCCAATATTTCAGTACAGTGTAATGTGCTGTTATTATCCTAATTGCATAGTCTGATGTAATACTGCTTAAACCACATTTTTCCAGCTGGGCCCCTGAAACATGCATGAAAGTTCACTCGGGAATCATCTGATACACACAGGTAATACTATTGCTAAGCAATGTGAATGTAAATATTTCTAAATGTTACAGTTTACATGTTATTTTTCAGAATGACAAATTAACACACCACCCAGTCAAAATGGCCTAGAACATTTTTTACTGTAAGTAAATACATTACACTATCTGTAATGCATGTAGTAAGCAATGTGTTTTCATGGCACAGAAAGTGATATGCACTGTGAGGAAGGACTTATTAAATAACTGGACATAATCCCCATTTGTCTAAAATCTATACAAGAAAGGTAATGTTGGATTATGAGCTAATTTTAGGTAACATCTATAATCTCATCCTTATATATTGTTTGTATTTTTTTCCAATATCCAGTACCATTCTGATCATTGAAAAGACCTTTTGCAACTAGGATCATGCTCTGACACAGCACTATATTCAAGGGAGCTACTGATTAATATCAACAAGAGCATTGTGCCTTCCTAAGAAGTGAACCTGTGTTCTCTGTGATGGAAGCAATGAAGAACTACTAACAATGTGTTTACATTTAGTGTTTATTAATAACACAACAGGTCATTTAATCTCTAAATATCTTACTTCATGCTCTACTTACTGTAGTTCTGTATGGTTTTGTACAAACACTTTTTATTTGGTTAAAGCTGGACCATCAAAGAAGAACTCTGCAAATACGTTACCTGGCATTGTCCATTTGAGCATATATCCAACCCATTATGACCACATGAGGTACCATCCAGAGCTTTTTCTGTCACTAAAACGGGATGATCCTTTCCAAGAGCGGAACAGAAAAGGGCACACGGCTTTTCTAAATGGAAATAATAGAATAATATTAAAAACAATAAAGTGCAAATAATGGAAATATAGGGGAGTGATATTTTCTATAGCATTGTGTATGTATGTAATTATAGCATAATATCTTGCTTAGAATTAAGGACTAAGTAAAAACAATATGATTCTGAAAAATAAAATACATATTATTAACAAGCTATAAACATGAACATTCGTATTATACTATTTTACACCATCACAACCAACATATTCCTGCATAGAAGGTATGAGGTAACCCAACAATATGTATAGCAAAAACCAAAGATGGATGTTAAAACATAGCTTTTATTAGTAGCTTAATAAAAATGAAGAAGGGGGGGAGCATAAGCCCCAAGTGTATATAAAAAAAAAAAGAATAAAGACAACAACAATTATAATAAAGTCATACACTGAGTTGAGTTCTCACTACAGTGTTACAGTGTATCCACAACCACTGTGAGCACCAACTAGTAACAATTATCATGATTACACCAAGCATAGCTATTTTAGCTAATTAGTAACTAGCATGTACATCTGCATAAGGTACTCCAGATACAGTGGAACAAAAACAAGAAAAAAGACATTCACACAATCAGTAAAAACAGACTGTGTTCCAGGTAACACTTTCAAATTAATATAGATTTCCTGCCAGAAACGGAAAAAGTGGTGCAGTTTACTATGGCCCAACATCAGCCTGCTAGCAAGGCATTGGTGTAAGGGTCTTTGAATTAAAACAAATCTTAAGAAGATTTATCAGTCCTGTATTGCAATATTCTCTATAAAAAAACTCAGAGTTTTTGAGGACGAACTAAACGCATCGACAAACAAACACGCCCGACACGTGTTTCACCTGACACAGCTTTGTCAGGGACGAGCGGGTAATGAAAATGCTGAAGATTACAAATGAGCAATGGATCTATGGTGAAGAATAAATATTCATTAATGGTCAGAGCATCAGCGGTCACCTGACCTGATGGTGTTCAGACGTCAGACCACACGGGGAGCATGAGAGGCAGCATGGTAGGATGTCTGTGCGTCTGAGCAGCACACTAGATACCAGCCAGGAAAAATAATATCTTTGTGAGTCAGTACCCCTTTTGATACATCCCAATGGCCTTTGCAGCTGCCAGCTGGCACTGTGCATTACAGCCAAGTCTATTGTCTACAACTACTCCCATATCTTTTTCATTAGTAGATTTTCTCAAGGAAACACCATTTAAACTATATGTTGCATTTTTATTATTGTACCTAAATTGCATAATTTTACACTTATCTTATTTGCCATTTAAATTCCCAATTTGTCCAAATCATCTTGCAGCTAAGATACATCTAGTTCAGACTGCATTACCCTACTTAATTATGTGTCACTGGCAAACAGTGAGACATGGAGTACCTCAGATCCCTCACATCTGTCCAATTTGAGGACTTCCCATTTACCACCACCCTTTGCATTCTATCTTTCAACCAAATCCCAATCCACAAACAAACATTTGGCCCTAAGCCTATTTGAGTACTATACATTGATATAAATACATAATAATGTACAAATAAAATCTATGTGGAACATCACCTTTAATAAAATAATCTACAAAGTCAGAAGCCTTTTTAGCTGGATTTAATCAACAGTGCTAAGTAGCTTACAATCCATTTGGCTTTAACCACACAACAATGCCTTATAATCTGCTGTGAAGTTTCTCTGCCCCCATATAGAATTATAAAGGTTATTTCAGGATTTAAGTGACTTTTGCTATAAAATCTTTACAACAGAAATCGGTTTAATATACAATGTAGTTGCCTAAAATCCCATGCTCCAACTTTTTGATGTGGTAGGCTAAACATCTCCTAGACGCGCATGTTGGTGGGCTTGACTCTGAGCTTGACTCTATTAAATAAAATGAGGTAATACAATTAAACATATTATGTTCTGAAGGTGGAGGATGTATAAAAACTTTGGAATCTCGTATTAAATATAATGAGAATGTGTGCAATGGATCACTTGTATGGTAAAAGTTGGTATTCATTTATGTTTAAATTGCAGACACTTCATTCCATGAGATTAATAGAAACTAGCATCAGTATTTTCTTTTAAAACAATCTCCAGAATATTTCAATAAGTTTATCATTTTTCAGTAATGTCATTGTGTAATTCATATTTCATTGTATATTTTGACAATAAATAACACTACTATAGTGTTTTATGCATCAATAGAGAATCAAGTTTATGCTTTTTTAAAAACTGAGGTATACTCTTATATTAGAAATAGTACCTCAAATTATTGTAAAGGGGGTAAGTGGGGAAATAATGTACAGATCGGCATAATTAAATGAACATATAACATAAAATCTTTAGCTGCTAGTTTGAATCCAAGGTGACTCTTGTTAAAAATACTACTGTTATTCCTCATGACTTCATTAATAAATATTGTTGTATTGTTGAGGGGGCTGGTGGATCTAGGAAGAACATTACAAACTTCTCTTAAAATTCCATCTACAGACAGATTTATTTATTGTTCACAACCACAGAACTACAAAAATTCTAAAGCCAATACAATTCCAAATCATACCATCTAAAAGGTTACCTAATATGAAGCAGAGGTCCCAATAAGAGGTCCCAATACCAAGAATATTGATTACATTTGAAAACTGAGATCTGAGTTGATGTGAGCTAATATGTAGTTACTAGGAGCTCTAGTTCACTGAGCTTGTAAAGGCCTAGTGATATTCAGGCCCTACTGCTAATCCATGGTGTATTTACTGTAAGTCAAAAATATAGATATTGGTGCTTTGCCTACATTCAAGGGTAACTGCTCAAATCCATTCTATTAGCTATACTGTGAATCTGATAATTATCAAATGGAGCTCACTCAGTAAAAAAAAAAACAAAAAAAAAATGTCAGAAAGACAAACATTTCTCAAAAATTGTTTAACCCTTTCCCAACAATGGACGTGTCAGACACGAACTGGGAGAAACTCTCTTAACGACAAAGTACTGCCTGACACGTCCTGTGCTGAAACTTGCACTGAAAGCGTTTTTTTCTCTCGCTTTCAGTGCTTTTTCAATATTGCCATTTTAAAGGCACACTTTAAAACGGGTGGCAATGAAAAGAGCTCTGAAAATGACTTTTTTTTGCCACTTTCAGTGCTCTGGTGTATTGCTACAATGCTTTCGGTAGAGAGGCATTGTACAATACTGCAAACACTGCCTGATTGCTAAAGAGAGCGATTTAAAATAGGGTTTTAAAGGCACAGAGCCATTAAAACCGTTGGTGGTGTAAAAGAATAGGAAGCAAATTTGAACGCTTCCTATTGCTCTGTGTGTATTGCTGACATGCCACGCAAGTTGAGGCAGCCAGCAACACTAAAAAAAAAAATTAAATTTAGCCCAAGATCTTTGGCCTCATGGCCAAAATGGTTTTGAAATAGCATTGAACTGCTTATACGTATTACCCTGTAACCTGAATAAAAAATTAAATGAAAAGCCCTACTTTTGCTGAAAAAAACAATATATAATTTGTGCGGGTACACTAAATGAGAGGGAACACAATTACAGTTAAACACAAACACCTCAGAAATGTAAAACAGCCATTGTCACCAAGGGAAAGGCAAGGCTAAAAAGTCTTGTCATTAAGGAGTTAACTACTGTCCAGCTGTCAACATTGATGGAGCAGGTCCTGTAAGGTAAATACACTTCATCTTTTAAAACAATTTCTAGTAAAAGCCTTTTAAAAAACATTTAAATCCTGAAATATCCTTTGCAATAGAAAGGAAACTCCACTACATGCTGGTTACAATGCTTTGGAGTGCAGTTAAGGTCAAATCTTTTCAAGTGCACAGATCGTAAACTTCTTAGTAGTTACAATTAAAACAGCTCAACATGCTTCAGACTTTGTAGTTCCTCTGGCTATAAACATTTTATAATGACTTTTATAATATACACTGATGCTATTTCAACTTTTTGGTGTCACATTTTCCAAATTGGTTGTCTCATTGCATATGTTATACAATGGTGAATTGCAATGCTAATGTTAAGCGCTATACGGGAAATCAATAGTGATAACTACAATGTTTTCCACTTATCAACAAGCAACTTCCAAATTTAAATTCATTCAAATATATAGCTACATCACAAAACAGACAGACTAAGCTGTGTGCCTGAAATGCATCAGCTTGCATCCCACAAATAAATCCAAAGAAACATAGAATTTGTCGCTGATAAGAACCATTTGGCCTATCTAGTATGCCCAATGTCTTATTTAAAATAACTGAAAATAAACTAACAAATTAGTTCATTAGTTCCTGACATTATCTTATATCTAGTATAGCCTTATGCCTTTCCCATGGATGCTTAAACTCCTTCACTGTATTAACCTATAACACTTCTACTGATGCATCTATTCCATACAGGGCCGGCCTTAAGGGTGTACGACCTGTGCGTCTACAACTCCCATGGTTGGGTAAGCATCATGGGAATTGTAGTTCACAGCTATAATCTGCAGCCTTAGCTACTGCTGACTGCACTTCCCATGATGCTCAGTCAGCATCATGGAAACATTATGTCTGGCTAAGCCTTATGGGAAATGTAGTTAACAGCAGGTGGTGTGACAGTTTTTAGTTGTGTACTACAACTCTCATGATGCCTTGTCATGATGGACACCTGGCTGAGCATAATGGGAATTGTAGTGATTGTGATTGATGTAGGGGTAATAATGAGGGAGGCAGAGGAAGTAAATAAAAACCAGCAATGTTTAAAAAAAAAACAAAAAAACGTTTTATTATCTGTTAACTATTCCTTACCATTGCCTGTGACTAACACTAAAATCAATTTCTTGTTTTTAATTAGCCAATCTGCCCCCCAGACTTAGCCAATGGATTCCCCCCCCCCCCATCTGCCCCCACACTTTTGCCAAAGCTGCCCGACACGTCCGTCTTCTATGATGGACCCCCGGAAGATCACATGACCTCCCACTTTCCGTCATAGAAGTCTCAGCAGAAGTGCTTGAGAGGGGGATCAGATTCCCTCTGTTTCATCATGGGTAAAATCTTATAAGTGTAATATGGGTTCTGGGTCAAGTCTTGTGAGAGCAATCTGAGTTCTAAGGTAAGTTCTGGATGCTGGGTCAAATCTTGTAAGTGCAATTTGGGTGCTGGGTCAAGTCTTGTGAGAGCAATATGGGTGCTGGGTCAAGCCCTGTGAGTGCAATATGGATGCTGTCAATATATCCACCCAGTATGTACACAACGTTATATCTCACACACTGCCCTGATATATACCTCTGCACTGGGCTATTCATTTAACCTTGTGTACATACTCTTCAGATGTGCTTTTACAATACATGGTTTCCCTTTTAGGAACAAAAAAATTATATTATGCTATGGGGCTGGTTTAATGATGTTATGCTATGGGGCTGGTATACAATTTTTTTCCAGGGGTGATTTTTGTTCCCAGTCCGGACCTGGTCTTGAGGAGACCTGATGCATTTTACCCTACAGGGCTTCATCAGAGGTCATGAGTAGTGTTGAGCGAACCCGAACCAAACTGTTCGGGTTCGAACCGAACATTACGGTTTTTGGACCCCGGACCCGAACACAGGCATTCCACTGTATGTTCGTGTTGGAGTTCGGGGTTCGGCGATTACATTGTATGTAATGCTATTGGCTTTCTAAAAACCGAAATAGAGTCCCCATTCATAAGAATAGGTCAATTGACCTATTCGTATGAATGGGGACTCTATTTCAGTTTAAAGAATGGCAATAGCATTACATGTATTACATCTGAGAGTCAAATAGAACAGTCCAATACTGTGCTTACAGCGCACTTTGAAAAATTCTAATTGTTTTGGGTGGTAAATAGTACATTTGCGTCTTGCAGTGCACTTCATATCTGAGAGTCAAATAGAACAGTCCAATACTGTGCTTACAGCGCACTTTGAAAAATTCTAATTGTTTTGGGTGCTAAATAGTACATTTGTGTCTTGCAGTGCACTTCATATCTGAGAGTCAAATAGAACAGTCCAATACTGTGCTTACAGCGCACTTTGAAAAATTCTGGCTACCTCCTCCTCCTCCTCCAGCGCCGCTTCCACCTACACCACCACGGTCACCGCCTCCTCAACCTATGGATCACTTAGTATAAACTGAAAGAGAATACCCTGCACTCCAACCATCTCTCAAATGGATAATTCTGTTGATCCTCCTGGCAGCCATGCTTTAGATTTAGATTTATGTTCTTCCAAAACTAAAATCAAAGATTCCATCTAGTGCTATTTTATGGCTCAGCTGTATTTTTAATTTGTATGTATTTTATGTTATTTGAAGTTATTTCCCTATCCATTTTTGTTTGCAGGGCACTTGTCCTATTCTTACCCCCATTTTACTTCCTTTTTCAGCCCTCTAGCCCTTTCCAGGACTTTTTTAGAGGCATTTTAGTGGCCAAAAGTTCGGGTCCCCATTGACCTCAATGTGGTTCGGGGTCAAGTTCGGGGTCAAGTTCAAGGCCGAACCCGGACTTTTTTCCGAAGTTCAGCCGAACCCTCCGAACCCGAACATCCAGGTGTCCGCTCAACTCTAGTCATGAGTATGTATGAAAAAAATATCCTATACACCAAACACAAAAAAAAGAAGGTCAGTATAAAGGGAAAAAAGAAAAGAGTACAGAAGAAGGTTGTCTCAAATATCATATGACACTTGATTATGTAGACAGATACTGTTAGAGATTGGGGGGATAACAAAAGGTTAGTGTATATATATATATATATATATATATATATATATATATATATATATATATACATATATATATAAACAGTTTTAATTCCAAAACACATTAATGTGCATGAGGTCACAAATGTTATAAACACCAGGTACGTTTATTTTACTGACTGATCAAGCTGCTGAATCAGGCAGCTCTAATTACATAGTTACACAAATTAAATATTTTATCATCTATTCTTGATGTGTTATGCATATAATGTATGGATCCATTTTGTAAATACCCTAAATAAAAATGGTCTGCTTTTTCTTAAAATTGCAAATGCCAATCTCTTCATGAAATGTGATTTCCATTGTATAAAAGGTATCCTGTAAAATTATGCACATTTTTTTTTCAACTGCACTTTATTTAATCATTTCATTTTAGAAAAAAAAATGTATCCCAGATATGTATATGATGCAATATCTTTATATCAACATCTTTAATATTCTGCCTTTTACCTGGTGTTTCTAACATTTGCCACTTTATGCACATTACTCTGTTTTGACATTAAAACGGTTTATTTCTATACTTTTGTAAAGCCCTCCCCCATCACTAGCAATATTAGTCTACATAATCAAGTCTTATATGATATGTAAGTTTAATTTATTTTATAACCATGTCAGTCTCACCAGGCTGTATCCATTTTGGCTTTGCTTGCTTATGATTTATTCTTGATCCTATCTATACTTTGTATATTTGTATGCTGGTATGTTTTACTTACTTAGTCTGACCACATGATGGCACATTCTCCCCAAACAGAGCTACAAACCGGTACCTGCCTAAGTTCTAGCTATTGTCTGGCACCTGCCCATGTCTAGCTTTAGTCCGGCATATGCCATGCCATGTCATAGAGCTCTGTTTGGGGAATCCCCTGTCATAGTATAGCCCTGTCATAGTAAAGCCCGGTCACAGTTCAGTCAAGTCTTAGAGTTCCATCCCTTTCTAAGAGTCCTATCCTGTTAAAATGTTTCCCTACTAGTGTTCTGTTATAGAGCTGTGCCACAGTTCTCTGCTTCTTTGCTGTCTGTTACTTTATCTATTGTTCCATTCCGGGTTTTTGCTGACTCCACCTTTGACTCTCAGCTCCTATTTAAATGTTTAACCACACCCGTTTGTTTTCTTTTAAGCTGTCTGTCTGTGCAGTTTTCAGTCTCCAGTTTTGTTATTTATGTTCTGTGTTTCTGTGTAGTGTCTTTCTTCAGATTCAGTTATTTAATTAAAGAAGCAGGGATATGGCTGGCAAGCTTATCATCATTTGGCCACTTGGTGTAACTAAAACCCCTACTAATTACTGTAGCAGAGTTCTAGGTTAGTCCCTGTATCTATGTTAGTCTGTTTGTATTTCCCCTTGTGTTCCTACTCTTTAGCCCTGGTCTGTATGTAGTATTGTAGTTGTATATCTTTAAGTTCTGTACAAATGCCCTTTGTCTTTGCCCTGTCTGTCTCTATGTTAATATCTGATCTGTAACCCTGTGCCCTGTACTGTGTATCCCAAGTTTGGTCTCTGCTTTATCTTGCTTATGTTTGCCTGTCCTGCTCTAGTCTGTCCTATAACCCTGCACTCTGTATTCAGTTATGTTCTGCCTCAATTTCTTTTCTGCTATTGCTCTGCTTAGTCTTCCTGGCCTAGCCTGCTACATCCTGCTATCCTGTCATAGTTCTGTTTCTTGCTGGCTCCAGGATGTTTGCAAAGTTTCTACAGTTTCTGTCTTAGTATACTGTTGAAACCTGGAGCCACAAGTTAAGGGGGGGGGGGGGGGGGGAGTCTTGTGTCTCCAAGTTTGCACCATAGCTCCTGAACTTGGGTGCTCATGGACCCCACTCGTGACAAACAGTTTATTTTTCCCATTCTACCGTTTTGTTGTATAGGACAGAGATCAGGCCTATTACAGGGCTTCCAGATACACGTGCAGGGATACAAGGGACAGTGCCAAACTAGACAGGTGCGGATCTGGGGCAGGTGCTGCTCTGGGGCCAAGCAAGGGAAGGGTGCCACTCTGTGGCTAAGCAAGGGAAGGGTACCACTCTGTGGCTAAGCAAGAGAAGAGTGCCACTACATGGAGATACTACTATGTGGCTGAGCAAGGGAAGCAGCATAAGAAATAAGCAAAACAATATGAAAATAATTGGATACAACATGGGTGAGTCTGAACATGGGTTGGGGCCTGACAGTCCTTATATTTAAGATTACATACAAGGTTGTTTTTACTGTTTTATATAATTTTTTAGATTTACACTTTTGTATAGTCTATATTTTGCCTTCTATGCATTTATTCACTCACTTCAGTCCATTCTATATCCATTCTTCTTCTTATCTCCTATGGGAAGAGCCAGTTGAAGTGTGTTTACTTATTTATCTTGTTTCCACACTTTTCCTTGTTTTCTGTGGCACAGTCTTATATTTAACTTTTTTTATAACCTTACTTTTGGCTCCAATATGTCTAAACATGTTATGTGAACTAGTGTTTGTATGTATTCCATTGTAGCACTAAAAATTCTGATAGCTCTTTAAAAATAAATACATAAAACATGTAAAAACGTGTGCTTGAATACCTGCACAGGTTAATAAATACCATAAAATGGTATTACTAAAAAGTCATAATAACTTAGAAGAAAAGAGACAAATGAACGTAATCCAATTAACAGTGAATACTGGTGAACTGATAAGGAAATAGCAAATAGTTGAGTTGGCAGGAGCAGGGTTATTTATTTAGCTTACTCAGTTAGGTATAGTAATCTACTGGATATTTTTGAATTACAAGACATTGCATTGAAGAACCAAAATAACTTTTAGTGAACAATTTATAAAAAACAATAGACCTGTAGATATCAGTATCACTGAAAATTGTTTCATCAGACGAAAGCTATGTTTGGAAGGCATCCAAATGTCATCTTTTGGAAAGGATGTATTAATTAAGATAAATGTGAACATTTGGATGTCATGGATGTTTTTGTTTTAGAAATGAATGATTATTGGAGAGGTTCTGGTTCACACAATACATTTGGAATTTAGTACATATGTGGAATCAGGTTAGTGTGGACACAGGTGCAATCTTCAATCCGTATTTGTTGCAATCTTCAATCCGTATTTGTACATTTGTCTTTTGCAGCTTCATATGTATGTAGTGTAATACACTTTATGGGCAGACAATTTAAATGTAGGTTTTATTCTTGTCAGAATTTTACTGGAGTGGAATCACTGATTGTACAATCATATTTTGTTTCTAAAAGAACAACCCCACGTGAAACTACTTAGGTGCTGTCTGATGACCTTTTCAATTTAAATGGGTCAATAGGTCATTTAGTTTCCATTGACCTGATTACCGATCAATGGAAAGGCATTCTCAACTATTCTATTCTTCCTAGTCATGGCCAACACAGCCTTATGAAAAACTTTGACTAGCAATTTAAAAAAAGTATCATAAAATAAAAAAATATGCTTACAAACTAAGCCTTGCTCTCTTAAAATACAAATAAAAAGGATTAAAATGTGAAAAAAACACGATTTTTTTTCACTATTTTGAAATTCATACTTTCTACACAACTAGTGCATCTACAGAAAAAGACTCAGTAGATATATATTTATCTTTGGGAGTACCTATAATCTTCATCTATTTTTGGCAGTTACAGGCCAACTAAAATGAGGAGTGCATATTTGTTTTCAAACAGTGGGGAAAAAACTGATTTTCTTTTTGTATGCACATCACAATGTTGATCACAATCAGTTTAGTGGTCCTTCATCTGTAACTTACAAAGTACCTACACCTCAGGGATAAAGCGGTATGTCTACTCATCTGGTGCCTACGTACTAAATAAGAATATACTGTAATTAGTAAATGTCCCAGTGTGATGTTGTAAACAGCTTTCCTCATCACACGTAGTGTATGAAAATTATCAGCAGCTACCAAATGATATTCATATTTTACTCCATATTTTTTAATAATTTTACTTAGACGTAAAAGCAAGGATTTTCCATATTTTTTTTTATAAGGCACGATGGAAAAATGTATTTTTGTAAATCTGTGTGTTTTATAGCTAGCAGCTATGTAAGTTTTATTGATGGTGTTTAATGTGACATGTAAAATCGGAATGTTAAATGCTTTATATTTAGCAGAAATTAATTCTTTCCTCCTGAAATACCACAAGACTAAAACATGGAGTTTATGGAGCGTAATGTCCAACTAATAGAAAATATACACAGCCCTTTTTTCTACATTTTCCTTTCAGTACATCCCCACGCAAAAAAATAATTATAGAATTTGAATTATTTCTAAAGTTAGATCTGAAACCTATTGGTTTGATTTTTTTCCAACAGTCAAATCCACATCCTAACCCTAACTCTAATATGTATGCTAACCCTAATACTTGCTGAGAAGTGTCCTGTTATTATTATATTATGCACAGTAATTATTAAGACATGATAATAATATTGGTACATAGTAGACTACAAATAATCAGTTAGCCTTTAAAAACTAGGTATTGTAATAATACTAACTGGAATTACTTAGAATCATTTTAACATGGTTAATATAAATGTACTTTACTTCTAGAACCTACCTTCATTAGTGACAGAATGCCATCGGTGTTTATGCTTGTGATAGGATGATCGGAAGCTGAAAGCCTGACACTGCCAGTCTTTGAACTCAGGCACTCCACCTGGACATTTTACATTTTCACAAATCCTGTACTGTGTTTGAGGATCGTTGCAGTATCTTCCTTCCTGGCCTTGACTTGTTCAAAAATCAAGGAAAGAGAATATTGAGCATAAAACGTGCATAGGCCAAGTTTACACAATGTTTTATGAAGATGTAGTCTGACATTACCCAAGGCATTTGCGCTGTCTGCTGCTTATTCCTGTACCACATGTCCTGCTGCAGGTACCCCAGCTGCTCCATTCCCCTGATAAGTGTTCAGCAGAAGATGACAGACTGGTACATTCTCCAACTCTACACCACTATACAAACATATAGATATAGCAATGAACAATGTATGACTATCAACAGATTCAATAGATTGAAACGCGTGAGAAAATGATAATACGTCTGCGTGTTGCAACCTGAAGAATTGGCAAGGGTTTTCACAAGACATAAACCTGTGCCTTTAATTGTTTCCATATAATACAATACTAAAGCCACAACCATCTATTGAGTAGTTAAACAAACTTAAAATATTTTAAAGACCCAACTCTTAAGAAATCACTTCTTAATATACAGTCCTGTTTAGATTTGGCTACTGACCTCTGAGAGTAAATGGATAGTATGATTTGTAATTCAAGTGATAAAGTCACTGACAGGCACTTCTTTATTCTAGGCCTAGATGCCCTATTCTGGAGAGGATGCCATCTCCACCTGGTAGCAGTCAGCAACCAGGTGGAGATGGTCAACAAACCCCAGGTTGGTGCCAGTTTCAGTAATCAATCAGTTAAACCAATAAGTCAAGGTGTAGGAACAAACCAGTACGTCATATGAATGTGTGTCAAAAAACTGAGAGCAGCGGTTCCCAACCTTTAGTGACCATGACTTCTTCAGTGGTTTGAGCCCTCTTGGCCTTAGCCATCATTCACTTAAGCACTGGATAGATATCCTCTATCAATTTATATTTGTTCAATTTGAGCACACGAAACTGTTAGTGGCTAGTTTTTTATTACTGTATTCACTGTACATCACGTTTTTAATGCATGTGCAGGAACGACCATGACAGTGGTATACAAAACAAAATGATCAGAGAAGCACACCAAAATTATATCAATAATAGCAATCAACCCAAGGGGAGTCCACAAAACACCCCTAATAATAGTATGTACAAAAAGGAGGTAGGAGGAGCACACAGAAACCAAAACTGTAATATTACAAAATAACAAAAGTTTATTAGAAAGATAATTATATAAAAAATACACTCTATACTATGCATCACATAGTGATCACCGACGTTTCGGCTACATAGCCTTTATCAAGGAGACTGAAACGTCGGTGACCCCCTTTTTTGCGCAGTGTGTCCCTCCTGTCCTTTCTTTTTTCGTTGGATTATCTTTACTTGTGCTATTTATAATTCATTTTATTTGTAAGTATGTGCTGTTTTTGCCTACTTTTGCTCATGTGATGCACAGTATAGAGTATATTTTTTATATAATTATCTTTCTAATAAACTTTTGTAATTTTGTAATATTACAGTTTTGGTTTCTGTGTTCTCCTCCTACCTCCTTTTTGTACATGACAGTAGTTTAAAAATTAAAGCATACAATCACTGGCAATCATTTCTGATCACATTTAATTTTCAGCACAAACTACATTAGTTTTAAGAACATTACAGATCTGGACGTTAACATTAAATGTCTTCTGACTGCATTGCTGATCTAATTAGCAGAGGATGAGAAAACTAAAGGAGGTAGCGTAGAAAGGAAGCAGCTAGTTAGAAAATAGTAATATAACTGAAAACAGTCCTGAACATGCATAGCCAAAACTGATAAGAAATAAGTTCCAGACACCTGGTACTTGGTGTACAGGGGTGGATTGATCCTTTGAAGAAATTCTATTAAATCTGGGGTTTTTTTTATTTCAGAACGGAGTGTTCCTTATATTAAAGTTTAAATATGCAGATAATAAAGTTTAAAATATAAGATAATGTGAGTTATAAAAATGTATTTAGTCTGCTGTTGTTTCTGTAAAACTCATCCTGTAAAATGTTCTGTTTTAATTGTCTATTTCGTGTGAAAAAAGCCCAAATGATCATAATGGATACTTTGAACTCAATTTAGTGTAGTGCAAACTAAAATCTATACTCTAAAAGCTGTTGATTGATACTAAGCAGAAGCCCTATTATAGATTCATGTATTCCCTTACGTTATAATTAAATGCAACAATCATATCCTTTGTGTATCTTTTCAATGTATTGGAAATATATATATTTTTTTAAGTATAAATCAGGGAAACACATACCATATTAAGTTACAGAAAATATACAACTTTTCAATTAAGTTACTCCAATGACAAAAATAACAATTTGCTAAAAGCAGAAAAAAGGAAACCATTAGAAGTGCTACTCAATGTATATTAAGTGACATTTCCTGTTCTACCACTGAAGAAATTAATTATGAAATGCTCTATCACTTAAATCACCTTTCTGTAGCGATAATTATCCATTAGACCACTTTTCAAACATCTTAAACTACATTACTTCACAGACTTTTATTGAACAATAAATAATATGTCTACACTGGAAAGAACACACAAACACACACACACACACACACACATATATATATATATATATATATATATGTATATATATATATATATATATATTACTTAAATAAAACTTTATATATTCACATGGCAGAAAAACATTTAAAACAATTTGCTCTGTAAGAGAAGCAAATTTAGTACCAAAATTGTGTCATAATACATATAGACATTTTGTCGGTGTACAGCTGTTTCTGTTTAATTTAAGCAGCCATGGGGCAACCAATAAAATAAAGAATAATTGCCTTTTAAGTTTAAAGTCCATTGTACCATTATGATGCCAAGACACAAAGGGAACTAAACTTAAAGTATATTTATATTTAGATATATATGTATACAATGGAAAAACAGTAATCCATTGCTTCTCATAAACAGAATAAATACTCACACAAACATCACACATACTCAATAAAGTTTTTCTTAATTGTCTGTTTCTGGCTTATGTCTTGGCACCATTATAATAAGACTGACTTTAAACATGGGGCGACGTGATAGGGTCCAGAGCCTTATAATTTAATGATGTTATATAATATGATGGATGGGTTTGTCAGACATTCTGGGGCCATATAAAAATTAATGAGGGACATATAATGCCCATGGCATAGGAGCTGGACAGTTCTTTTGTAAACTAAAATATGCAATCTGAACCTGTTGAACAGCAATTCAGTTTATTTATTTATTTTTTTTATTATGAAAATATCAGCAATTCAGTTTAAATGCCTAGTTCTATAGTTTGCAACCACTTTGCATGAATATCCAGGGGTGAACAGGGAGAGGGTTGGTGTCCCATGCAGCCCCCTGCAGATGCACATGGGATGCCATCATTTCTGGTAAAATTGACATACCTTTTCTGTGCCACATACTGTCCCATCCATTGGTGGATCCATTTTTGTTCTACACTCTTTTTCACTTTCCAACTTACACCACAATCCTGTACAAATGACATGCTAAAAATAGATATAAAAATCAGACATCTTATAGAATGTACATCTAACATACAAGATTCAGGACATAAACATTTCTTATAAATACTTCTATAAAGTACTGTTAATGATCATGAGGAAGTAAAGGAGAAAGAGGGGGGGAGAGGGTAAGAGATATAAACTATAGGGTCTACTCAATATACCCCGATCTGGCCCAAACTTGAGCCAGATCAAGGCAGAAGCACTGACCTCTATAAGAGGACTTTGGCTGTTTCTGGTTGTTTCTCCATAAAAGTCTGTGGAGAGGACTAAGATGACCATTTCGGCAGCCAAACTCTAGAAGAGTTCAGTTTCCGAAATGTCGGCACGGAAATCATCCACTTTGAATGATGCCAATTCGCTATCACTTCAGTGGTCTCTTCAGTGGTCTCTGAATATCCCTAAACTAAGTCGACCCTTATGTGTGGTTGATCTGAGAAAGGTAAAACTATATGTGTCTAACAGTATTTTTAGATAATTATTTCATGAATCTAACAGATCAGTGGAAGATATTCCAGATTAAATGGGCTAAATCTGTTTTTCGTAATTGTACCATCACAAGGAAAAAGGAAAGACATTTCTTCTTAATATTAGGTGTTTGGTATGCCAGACATCATTTTATGGCAGTATTACTGATATTTCTAAAGAAATACTAATAGGTGTAAGTCATATTTAAAGTAGGTTGTGGTTTTAAGTATGTCTAGGTTTTTCATTATAAATGTATTTATATGTTTAGCTGAAAGGAAACAAAAAGGCAAAGCACATAATTTTTACATACATAAATTTGAGGTTATGTATAAAAATAACATAAAGTAAAAAAAAAGGTGTAACCACCATTTCTTATGCATAACAGCCATTGTGCCTTTCTTATTCATCCTGACACTTTTGTGCGAGTGAATGGAACCAGTGAGGTCACTTTTTTGCCCTTGAATCTTTATATATATGGGTTGTGCCTGTGCTCAGAACACCCTGGACATTGTGTCAAGAGTCCATTTTTTATACTTAGGCCCACACAATATTAGGTAAAAACTGTGTGTGAAATACACAATAAGGCATGAAACTGGAAAAATTATAAAGACTACATATGAGCCTGAAATATAACTGGATGCAAGCCACTGGGCAGTCCCAAACGATCACCAAATAGCAGTAACAAACAAATACTATTCAAATAAAATATAAGCTTGACTGAAAACAAAGACAAAATAAAATTCCTCTAGTTGAAGGCTCATTGACGAAAGTTGGGCTTCTGTGTTTGTATATATTCCCTGGTTTTACCTTGTATAAGTGTTTACTTACTGTCTGCATTTTTATTTGTATATGTAGATTCATATTATATGTTTCTGGTATATTTGTGTATTGTGGCTCAAGATTGGCCTATCATTTAATATCTGAGTGTTTCTTTATATTTTTCTTTCCATGTTATGTTGTCTTTGCTTTCAATAAAACTTATATTTTATTTCATTATCATTTATTTGGTGTACTATCTGTGTGTGAACCTCATTTATATCTGTGCTTTTTTAACAGATATTACCATTAAAACAAAACTCTACCAAAATATATCATCATTATTTTGATCATAAAGTATGCAATGCAATTTACTTGTACAGTTTAGATGTGAGAGTTCACTGCTACACACCCAGCAACCACATAAATTAGATGACATAACAATCTCTACTATTTGCAATTTTAAATGTATAAGTTATTGCTTTTATTAATATATTCCATCAGTCAATACGGCAATTATTTCAAATTCATGGGTATTTTTTTATTGCCAGGACTTTTTGTGACTCATACACATGAGTTCATAGAAATCATGAACATGTCATTATAGTTCCAACAATATTTGATTTTTTGGTATATTTCTATATACCAAGAATAAGAAATATTTTTTTAAAGGATGACTGTCAGTGGAAAATAAGTTCTATTAATTTGAAAGATTATATCAAATGTAGGCATTGTACATAGAAATGCTTTAATGAAAGAATACAAATAAAGCACCATAACAAGCCCTATCTGGGGCAAACTTCTTGGGTCAGATCTTCCTTCATTTAGATTAAACTAAATGTCTCTAAATGTCTTAGAGCTAGTTGTCCTTTAATGTAGACATCTAGACTACATAGATCCCTTGCTAACAGTACCTTAGTGACAATTTAGGGACTTTGGATATATGCCAATAATAAGGGAGATAAAGTGCCTCGGATTTATATGTGGGTAATTAAAAAGGGAGATAACGCCTAATATGCTCATGGAATTCATGTATTCTGAAATGGCACAAGTAGCCAGAAAAATAAGAGACACTTATTTTCCCACAAGATAATCTACTAAGCTCTGTCTACTCTTGATCAAGCATGTTTGGCACATCCAAAGCTGCGCAATATATCTTAATATTTACAATGATGTCTGACCAATCACGGAATACTGTATTACAATTTATCCTAGTTAAAATGTACTTCTGAACATGATGGAATTGTAAAATTACACAAGTTTACTATTTGTTCTGATGTTATAATCAAGTATTTTGGAATTTGTGCCAGGTGAGCACTTTAGAAATCTGTTTTAGTCTCCAAAATTGGACTTTCTCCTGATGCAATTTTGAAACAGATGCTGCTTTTTTTCCGCACTTAATCCAACACATACATTTTCTCTCCATGGCTACATAAATATAACAGGGATGTCTTCTTTATCCCTGTACAACATTTGCTTCTTCCTACTATCAAATTTAGAACCAACTATTCATGACAAGATTTTGAACCTATTTTCCAGATGAAATCATAAAGCTATCTTTAAGCCCATACCAAGCTCCATACGTACAATACTACAATAAATGTTCTATGTTGACTCTTGATATGAAGTCTTTTCACATTTTTTATCTGTTCCAGCTGTCTGCTCAGCTCATGGAAAGCGCGATAGTCCAACACTTGTCCCTCACTGCTTATAAAAGTGCTGTTCTTTAAAGCATGCCAGAGCTCTGTCATCAGCATAGCATTAAGAAAACATTTTGTTTGGACTTGGTGGTGTATCAAATATAGAAACAATATTTCCACGGTATCTTGACCTTGAGTCTTGAGATACTAACCAGAATCAAGTGAGTTGATTTTGCACATGACCTTCAAGTTTAGCAACTTTCTAAAACCTGTACATTACATTACTTTTATAAATGTCCTAGAGAACTCATTGTAACTTTAAATGATATGGATCAAAGTCTAATATCACACCTTATATTCCTCTAGCCTGTACTAAAGGTAACATGGGAGTTTTCATACCACTGGAATATTGCATGCAGTATTAATACTACTTTCGCCCAAACGATTTAGACATTTTGCATCGACTCCAGAGAAAAACAGCTCAAATGGTTGTGGTGGGATTCGGCTGAGCACTTAATGCGCTATTAAGTTCAGGACGTTCTGTACCGTCCGAGTGACTTTTGAGACCTTTAAATTAGACCGGCATAGAACGTGCTTACATTAAGAAGGGGTTAAAGTAAAGGGTGATAATGCTAAATCTATAGAACTTGGGGAAGAGTGGAAGTTGGATGTTCCAATTAAATTAACATCAGGTCCCTTGATTCCACAGAGGGGTCCTGACCATATATTGTAAATTGTATGTAGGTATACATTGAATAAATATAGATTCTATAACACATAAAATATTTCTGACAAGACAGAAAATTATTGAACTGAAACCGAAATCTAATTTAAAGTAAGTAAATATGGTGTTTACCTAATAAAAATATGTATTGAAAATAATTGAATGTAGAAATGAATTCATTATGGTGTAATGTCATTGTTAAGAAAAACAAATAATGCTAAATAACAGTTCATTACTGCGCCATCTAATGTATACCACTAATATATAAAGAGGATATATATATACATATATATATATATATATATATATATATATATATATATATACTGCCAGGATATTGCCATACAGCCAGGATATTGTAATGTTGTACTACAATTATTAGATACAGCAGTATATGACAAAGTTCAAGTTGATCCTTCCATGAAGTTGGCACAAAGAGTACAACAGACATTCATTGATGGTTCAACATATGATTTTGTGTTACAGATACTCAGTATGGGGTTACATATATTGCTTGTCCACCTATGATATTTTTGTCTACTTCACATAAAAAATGTCTTATATTTTACACGCAGCCAAAAGTGCACAAAGATGCCTGAAATCCATCAGGGAGACTCATTGTGTCTGCAGTGTGATAGCCAAGTGGGTGGGTTTTCATTTTAAAGATGTCACACTATCATTGCCGACTTGCTTAAAGATACAATTTTGGTCCAAAATTTGAGGTACCAATATAATGGTAGATAACATCTAATTAGTCACTAGGGATGCTACCAGCTTGTACACCATCTCATTCCATTGTGCTGGAATACAAGCAATGATGTTGATATTGCCAACGTCTGAAGCCTATAAAGTACCACCAATTGATTTTTTTTTTTGCATTACTGGAGGTCACATTAATATGTCATTTTTTTCAGATTTGGGAAAGATATTTACATACAACGGACTGGAACCCCTATGTGGCTATGGCAACCATATTCACCAATGTGTTTATGCATGTACACAAAATGGTATAAAATATTTCAAAGTTTGTTGAATATAGTACAGCTTACTGCCCGTTTGTGTGACGATATCAATTGGTGGTCCTTTATAGGCCTCAGACATCCCATTGCTTGTATTCCAGCACATTAGGGGAAGATGGTATACAAGGGTAATATGCAGGCCTGATGCACTAATGGCAGCTTTACAATGATGCCTCACATCACAGTAAAAGTGATTTATTTGCTCTATCCAATATATGCACTGATACCACTGTATTCAATAGTTCCAGTGGATCACTAAAGGCTTGTGATCCCTCCGAGAATTCCTGCTGACCTCCAGTGGAGGGAGCAGTAGCGGGTCAAGATGGGTTGGGATGGGGTATTGATGATAGCTCTTTTGTGGGAAGGTAAACTGAACTCATACCAGGATCCCTAGCCATTATAAAGGCGGCTAGCCCTCAGGCACTTCCAGGAGAAAAGGACATATAGTGTTTAGTGACAGTCTTTTTATAGTTTCTGTGATATGGCCCAAACGCTGAAACTGTCAATCCCATGTTCAATAAAGGACACATTAGTAACCCACTTTGAAACCTTTAATTGTGGCAGTGTATAAATCAGTAATAAAGAAAGATTTCTCAAGTAAAAAAGCTAACACCTTTGTCAATCACTTTGGCTGTTGCTTATAGAAGGGCTAAACCCATAAATTACTTTTACCCAGGCAGAAAGCCTGATTCAAACCACCTTTTGAACCATTTTCTTTGCACTTTTTCATTTGACAAAGCAGCACACTATGAGAGCAGACAGATTCGACCAGTGGATGTTACTGGAGTATGGGTGTGTCAATCATGTCGTACACAACCAATAGCTGGAGGTGAAACAAGGTACTTCAGGAGGACCAGTCAATTTTTTGTAATGAAATAAGAGCGTGTATCTGTCTAATTAAACCTTATATGGGGCTATTCAAAGGATTGTGGATTATGGCACCATTTTATTTGTAATATAAAGCAACAGTTTATTCAAAATCGTATAATATCTAAGGATACTGGTTAAAAAAAGGGTACTAGGTTAACTAGGTTAGATAACATTTTGTGAAACCAGAATGAAGTGTTGTGCTAAAATAGTTCCTAAAAAGCTGATCTGTTTTTGTTTAAAACACAAAACACAAACCAACATGACATAAATGCAGTAAAAATAAAAGCTAATTTTCAGAGTGGATTTGCCATCCCTTGGGTGAATGATTAGTGCACACATGTTTTACACAATGATTCTTTACAGACATTTTATGATGAACTGTACCTGCATTTCTTGACAAAAAGAAGCTGTTGGTCCAAACAGAATTTGACATTGTTCATCTGCTGTATACGTCATGCCTGGCAGTTTGGAGGGAATAATCACAGAGCTAAGGCTTTGGGGATTTGTCTGCAGCAAACAGTTACTAGCTTTTGACCTGGCAACGAACAATACACATAATTTGAAAACAGGGAACAAAAGAGAAGTGGTTATGACTAAACAGCAATAAACATGTATTTTACACTAAATGTGAAAAAGCCTAGAAGATTATTACAATTTTGCTCAGGTTTTGCTCTTGGGAAAATGGTACTGTTTACTATTCCCTGCATTAGAATTACTTGGCTATAGTGCAAGATATTTTTTGGGGCCTTCTAACTACACATACTGCCAGTGTTTAACAACATGTGCAGAGACACCTGGCCACTGGGAAATCACATCACAGCATGTTACTAATTTCTTATACATGAGTACAGCCAACAGTACACCTAGCAGAATGGATACAGAACTAAAATTGTGCATCAGTAATAAATTATCACACCAAGTACCTAATGAAGAAAAAAAAAAAGCTAAAGTAAGTTGTAGGAGGGAATTTACGAGATTTGCAAAATGTAGTATTATTTTAGTGACTGTGATTTTCAGTCTCATGAATATCCAATGCTTTACTCCTTTTTTCTTGATTTTCTCACACGTAGGGGGTTAAGAAATAATCTTGGGACAGAGGTCTCATGTTGGAGTGTGAATATCCATTTATTCCTATGGTAATTACTCTTCTCAGTGCACTCAAAGCAAGTCAGTATTTACCTTCATACCCACAAATAGTATGAATTGTGCATTAAATTGCAAGCCAAAACCTATGGGACATGATGTGTGCTGACAGTGCAGTGCCATGATGCTATCATTGTTTATAACAGGTTTAACGTTCCAAAAATGAGTTGTCCAGATGTTGATGTCACAAATGTAATAAGTATCTATAAGAAAGGTGGTGAAACCTTCTAAGCAAGATGTCGGAGTTACTTAACATGAACATAGGTACATAGCCAGTTGCTCCATTTTTAATATGAAATTGAAAAAGAAACTCCAGTGGGCTTTTCAATTGTGTTGTTGTTTGCTCAGCGACAACAACTAGAGTGCTTGATAAATTGAATAGTTTTGCATGTTCTAAACTCCTAAAATAGTATACATGTCTTTGTATTTTTAAACATGGAAAACATGATATCCCTCTAAGAATGATTTTATACTGGTGATTAAAATATAAACCAGAAACAAAGAAAAATAGGACGTTGGCACTCTCCAATCCGAGAATAAACAAAGTGTTTATTAATCCAAGAAAACCGACCAAACAAAAAATATTGATATATTCAGTGGAACATGCGCAGGAGTGCAGACAGGAGATAGATTGCCTTACGCGTTTTGTGCCTACTGGCACTTAATCATAGTTAAAATATAACTTTTTTGATGTAACCACTGATGTGCAAAACTCATCATGCCATTGAATTTATTCTAACTGACTAAATTGTGTAAGTTATTTCTTGACATAATTATTTTACCGAATTCTTTGATACCCTAAGAATACAACGGCTGATATTATTTTGAAATATCAACTATTATATTCAGACTTAACAGTATTTTGTGAATTTAGATCATACATCATTTACTGACATTCCACACATATATTATCACTTCGAATAATAAACCTGGATTATTTTTTGAATCAGTCATTGGTATAATATGTAACTAACAAATTGATGTAACAAAATATTTATATAAGTGATGGTTGTTCTGATGATTCATTAATTGGCCATCTGCTTTAGATTGTGGAGGGCAATATAACATCTGAGAGACATGTAGATTGATGACTAAAACAACATATAACTTTCCCTAAAACCTACAATGCATGTTTCTGCTAGTTGACACACCAAATGATGAATTATGTTAATTCCTATAGTGTGTCTACAATGACTTACAATGAGGGATTGGTTAATCAGACACTTCATTAAAATCTAACACAGAGCTGATAAAATTACCTGAGGAACCTTTCAAGGTCGTCTCGACTACATCTGGACCATGAAACATCACCAAGATTTTGTCCCTTGATCCATTCTCCTGACATAATGTGTAGGCCATCTGCACAGGACGGGTGGTCATTGTCATGATTAATACCCATGCTGATTTTTGGACACATTGAAGGTAAAAAAGTTAAAAATAAGTAACGTAACCCAGATTTTTATAAAATAAACATTTTATAGTATTCTAAACGTCACTGTTTTTCATCCTTCCTTTTAGTTACATTTTTTTACATGTAGATGAGTAAATCTTTTATTTAGCATTTGAAAATAGTTGAACTTTTATTCTAGTGAAAGTTATTTTCATGCTTACGATCATGCAATATTGTATAATTGCTTGCTCTTAATGTATACCATATTTGCTTGAATATAATACGAGGTCTTATATTCGAGGGTTATCTTATAATCAGACCTCAAATAGAGGTCTGACTATAAGACTGGGATCCAGGTCCCCCGCAGAGCTGCAGGGGACCTGGATCCCCCTTGCAAGCAGCCGGTGGATGATTGCACGATGCACACTGACATCCTCTTCTGCTGCCCAGCACTTCCATCGGGACTTCTATGATGGAAGTCGGGAGGTCATGTGACTTTCCGGCGGTCCATCATAGAAGACGGAAGTGTTGGGCAGAATCGGCAAGTCTGGGGGGGGGTAGATTGGCAAATAAAAAACAAGAAATGCATTTTGTATCTATTACAATTTTTCTTAAATATGAAAAAACAGTTTACATGTGAATATTTACAAGTAACACTTTTTCCCTGTAGGGTAGTCTATATCCAACGTTTGCGGGGTTGTCTTATATTCAAGCAAACACAGTATGTTTTTAATGATATGTTTAAAGACAAGAGAGAGATCATTCCATCTAAAACCCCACATTGTCATCTACACCATAAATGAACATCACTTTTAAGTGAATTAAGTTAACCCTATTGTTTCAAGAGGTGGCAGATTGTGCAAGCATTTAGCTCAAAAAGCCAAATTCTCTACTACTTTTTTGTCACTTTCATAACCAATGACATCTTCTAAATAAAACATGATACAAAGTATAAACCGTTTACTCCCTTGTAAAAAAAATTAGCTTAGATTGATACATGTGAATTACTTTAAGTGACTTCTCTTTTACAGTATTGTATTTAGATACACAAGTAAATATTTTATGACATTCACAACTGATGCAAGAGTTAGCCTAGGCTGTGTGCCAGAAAAGTATGGTTTTCAAGATACTATTGCTAAAAAACATTTCGTACAGTGATTTCTGGACAATGTAATGCGCACCTCAACTTCTCCAATATCATGATCTTTGCGGAGAATAAGACTGACGACTGTTGGGATTTATCTTCCCTTACTTTATTTAGATAAGCTCACTTTAGTGGAGACAATCAGTATTGTTTATTTTTTTTTATATAGGCATGGCCATTTGGTAAAAGAACACTTCTCAGGTTAAATTATAGAGAAACACATTTACTGACATCCATGATTTAATGTTACTCTACTTATTACTTACCGGTATTATTAGTTCTTTTTTTTTTCTGAATACATTGATAATTATAATTGTCTTATTTAATTTATATAATATATTTATATATGATGTAAGATTATTTGTTAAATAATTTCAATACATATAATTTATTGTGTTTAGCGAAACACAATAATATTTGTGTGACATATTTAGTTGGGTTTGCCTATTTGTGCGCAACTGTTTATTATAATATTAAGTGTATTATTTATATTGGTATAGCAGAGCAGGTGTTCCTCTTGGCACTCCCTGAGTGTACAGTATTTCAAAGCAATAATTATGGCTCATAAATAATTGCTTCAATTAAAATCAATACAAACAACTCTTTGAAAATGTGCTCAAGTGTCAAATAAGTGAAAACCAAAAATATTAAACACAATCTTCCAGTATAACCAAAGTATTTCTCATGATATATTAATATTGTAAGGGTGTGTGTCAAGCTTTGATCCTGTCTGTTTGCCGTTGATTTTCCATGTTCTTGCTGTGATCACCTTTTGGATACACTGAATCACATTAAATGAATCACCTTTGATCATTAACCATCTGAGTGCCAATCTGCTTTATCTTTTTGCTTGTTGATTTTTGGTGCTAGCCGAGCACCAGTGGAGGCAACGGTGGATACGAGTGGATCATATGCCATATTGCTTCACGGTCACTTGAGAGCCCGGACTTACTTTCGTTTTGCTGCTGTGTGTGTGTGATACGCCAGACTTAAACTTAATAATTGAGCAGAGGGCCAGATGTGCTTCACCATTACTTGACAATTTTGAATTACATCCCACCTCTGGTATGAAAACTCTGGCCAGATTATATTTATTTATAGAAATGTAAATATTAAAAGGGATAGATATATTGATTTCATTCTTTACAAGGCCCAAAACTAAGGCTATCCTAATAGTATTCCCTTGCAGGTAGAACAGCAACAAAAATGTGTATTTGGATCCCATAAATCAATTGAAACAATTACAACTGTTTTATATATCATAGAGACACTCCTCAATAAGTGAAAAATAGATTACCACAATACGTTTTACCAAACCATGATAATACTATTAGATCCATTTTGAAAAGCAGTTATAGGCAAATAGACTCTTCGCTAACAGCACATGGTTGTTAAGTGAACTAAAAATATTTGTATCTTATAAAAACCTTTCTAGAAATGCAGACGCCAGAAAAGTTTGGGATCATCTTGCAGAAAGTTGTTGCCAATTGTAATAGAGTTTACAGATGCTTTATAACAGTAACATTTCTTTGGATTATTTATTATGACATATCAACGAAACACAGATAATAAAGAGCATCATAAAAGTGTAATAGTAGATAGTAAAGGGAAACAAAAGTTAAAAACAAATTTTACTTGCATGAAAGTGGCATATCTTAAATTACAAATAGGGTTTATTCACTGAGCAGTGAATCATGGTGAACTGACAACTGAGGTGCAGAACTTAGAACTAAAAAGTCCAGTTGGAAAAAGGTTCCAACTCAGCTAAGTTTTTTACTTTGCAATTTTATCCTACATTTTACAACTTGGTTCGCCATAATTGAGTGCTTAGTGAATAAACCACAAATGTAAATGTTTCCATACATTGTTACATTACTATTCTTAGCAGACTTGGGCAAGCAATTTAATTTTCTAATCTTCACTTTCTACTCTGTACCACAGCAATCTCCGGTTTACGTGCTATTACACATAATTAATTCAAGAAGAGTGACGGTTTGAGGTGATGTGTGAATTATTTTGCAGTTTGAGGAGAGATTGTATACAATGTTAAATATTCTATTCATTAGACACTTGTCTAGATTACTTTTTTTTCTGGCATAGCCTTCCCATATTCCCAGTTCTTAGGATTTTGGCAAAATTATGAAATTAACTATACAGAAAAGGAAAACACTATTGAAACACAGTGGTAGATTACTGCCAGCCCTGTTGAATATAAACATCACTTAAATAGAACCTGCCTGTCAAAGTGAAGTAGGCTAAAAGGACTTAAAAAGCAGCACATGGTGCCTCAACCTAAAAACATTCAATAACAGATGAGAAACATTGATATCTATCAGTCTCTGAAGGGTTACAAAGCCATTGCTAAGGTTCTGGGACTCCAGCAAGGTGGTGAGAGACATACATTACAAATGGATACAATTTGAAACAGTGGTAAATATTCCCAGGAGTGACAAGCATATACCAATATTCTGCCAAGAAGAGTGGGCCAAAAACCCTCTACAGTAATGTAAAAGACTCAATGCAGTTAATGCAAACACCACGACCGCCTAGGTTGGTGCCACGAGTAATTCGAATTAGGAGGGCATTTTTTATTTTTTTTTAACATGTGGGATATAGGTTTTGAATATCAAGGTTTTAAATGATCATGTGTTTACTCACATTGTACAAAACATGAGTAGCTAATTCTTCTCTTGTGTTTCTTTTTTTATGTTTTGGATTTTTTTGTACTGAATTTCTTGGAAGCATCATATACATTATATGGGTGAATGCATACCACAGTTTTACATTTTATTGTTTACTTGTTTGAAAAAGGTAAAAAAAAAAAAACCCGAACAACATCTTTTCCTTAATGTATTATATTTTTAAAGCATAACTTACTTGTGACCCATCTCATGTGCAATAGTAAAAGCAAGATTCAGGCCGTTGTCCTCTGCGATTATGCATTTTCTTGTCTCACTACACATTCCATTCAGATAGGCAATACCTGCAATGTACATTGTCATTTAGTTTTTCTTGCATCATCAAATTCTAAGCAGAGTAAAATAATCAAATACTATCACAAATAAAGTGAATGCGTAAGAGCTTGGTAGTTTGGATTTGGCTGGTTTTGGCAATGAAATGGTTCTCTGGCATAGTCACTGAAAGCTCTGAGCTAAATTTCAATTTTTGCACTCCTGATAGAGTTGTCACCCAGCTGGTATTTTACTGGAAGACTAGTCAAAAATGTGCTTCAGGCCAAAGTTATGTCTATAAAGTCAACACGTATTCCTTGCCATCACAGTAGCACACCAAGAGAGAGAGAGAGAGAGATAGCTTCTCCTTCCTGAGATACAGCTGGAACAAACAAAAATTCAAGACTTCTACAAATAGTCCCCACCCCAAATAGGGTGCAGACTTCTTCCTCCCATTTTTTATTTTCTTGGACCCATATCTGTGTTCTTTTCCCTAGTAATATACACCCTTGGTCAGGGATAAGCCTCAGCTATTCTCCCATGGCTTATTTGCCATTGGTGGGGTTAAAGGTCTCAGCTATTCTCCAGGCTGTGCATACCCTCAGTTGGGTATAAGCTTTAGCTAATGTCCAGGACTTGCATACCTTTGAAGAGTTATAGGCCTCAGCTGCTCTCTCAGGCCATTCATACCCTCAGTGGGGTATAGGCCTCTGCTGTTTTCCAGGCCATACATGCCTGTAGAGGGGTATACGCCTCAGCTCATGACTTCAGACACCACCTCCAGGACAGATGGTGAATCTGTTTTGGGGCTAAGGCTTCTTCTTTAGCAGTTCCTTCTATATATATGAGGTCTGTATCATTTGTAAATGGCCAGTTTTTTTTTATTGTACATACCACTGATGAAGATCCCATACCAGGGTACAAAGCTTTGTGCTGTGTGTGCAGTGACTTAATCTTTCTGCATCACTCTAAACTAAACTTCTCTTTTTTTAATGTCAAAAATGAATTATGAAATTTCTGAAAACTCTAATAAAAATACACGGATATATGTAGACACATATTGAAAAAATAAAAAGAGGACATATCATAGGTGAACAATGAAGTGTGAGGTATTGTAAGAATAAGCTGTCATCTGATTGTTACTGGGGAAGAGGTTACAGAGTATGCTCCATCTCCTCTCTGAGGCATAGAAATACTAGTTTGTTTAGATATGCATGTAACTTTGTAATTAAAGATGGACTAAACTCTCCTGATGATATTTCAATAAGACAGAAGTACATTTTCTAGTTTGGGATGAAATACATTTAAATATAAGAAAATCAAAAGCAGGCTGATAAACATACATTTAATATTACCTACTCAGCAATATTTACAATTTTGGGAATACAAATGAACATCAGTAAATCAGATGTTTATGTTCAGCAAGTACAGATTCACATAAAAGAAACAATTCCTCTTTATCGATCATATTATAAGGAATTATAAAAACCCTTTAGGTGGTTAAAGCTTAGTGAAGCATCGGAGAATAATCCTGTCTTGTGCTTATGTATTTACAGTATTTCAATTATATAATTTAGCATGTATGAAGTAAATATGAGAGAAAAGGATACTATATTATTGAAGTAAATAAAAAATAAATGAACGTAACTAAAATCCAGTGAACTTCTGGGCAGAAGTCCTTCAAAAGGACACTATGGAGCTAGAACAATTGCAAACATGAGCCAAAAAATAATAATAATGGGAGTGTAAAAATGTTAGTTTTGTAGAGACTAGAAAAGTTCCATTTGTATACACTAAAAAAAAACTGTCTTAGAAGGAATATTATAATGTTAAATAATTATATACCGGGCCAATATATAGAGTTCTCCAGCAATCTTTTTATTAACAAAAATGTAGAAAGAACAAGAGGTCACCCTCTGACAAAGGAAGAGCAAAGATTTCATACACAACAAAGGAAGGGATTCTTTACAGTGAGGACAATAACAATATGGAATACATTGCCAATAGTGTTGAGCGAACCGGAACTGCACTGTTCGGGTTCATACCGAACATTACAGTTTTTGGACCCCGGACCCGAACACGGATATTCCACTGTATGTTCGTGTTGGAGTTCGGGGTTCGGTGATTACATTGTATGTAATGCTATTGGCTTTCTATAAACCGAAATAGAGTCACCATTCATAAGAATTTCTTATGACATTCGGTTTATAGACTTTCGGTTTATGGAATACATGTAATGCTATTGCTATTCTATAAACCAAAAGTCTATCAACCGAAAGACATTCGGTTTATAGACTTTCGGTTTATAGAATAGCAATAGCATTACATGTATTCCATAAACCGAAAGTCTATAAATCGAATGTCTTTCGGTTTATAGACTTTCGGTTTATGGAATACATGTAATGCTATTGGCTTTCTATAAACCGAAATAGAGTCCCCATTCATAAGAAATTCTTATGAATGGGGACTCTATTTCGGTTTATAGAAAGCCAATAGCATTACATGTATTCCATAAACCGAAAGTCTACAAACCGAAAGACATTCGGTTTATAGACTTTCAGTTTATAGAATAGCAATAGCATTACATGTATTCCATAAACCAAAACTCTATAAACCGAAAGACATTCGGTTTATAGACTTTCGGTTTATGGAATACATGTAATGCTATTGGCTTTCTATTAACCGAAATAGAGACCTCATTCATAAGAATAGGGACTCTATTTCGGTTTATAGAAAGCCAATAGCATTACATGTATTCCATAAACCGAAAGACATTCGGTTTATAGACTTTCGGTTTATGGAATACATGTAATGCTATTGCTATTCTATAAACCGAAATAGAGTCACCATTCATACGAATAGGTCAATGAATGGGGACTCTATTTCGGTTTATAGAATAGCATTACATGTATTACATCTGAGAGTCAAATAGAACCGTCAAATACTGTGATTACAGCGCACTTTGAAAAATTCTAATAGTTTTGGGTGGTTAATAGTAATTTGCGTCTTGCGGTGCACTTCATATCTGAGAGTCAAATAGAACCGTCAAATACTGTGCTTACAGCGCACTTTGAAAAATTTGAATAGTTTTGGGTGCTAAATAGTACATTTGCGTCTTGCGGTGCACTTCATATCTGAGAGTCAAATAGAACAGTCCAATACTGTGCTTACAGTGTACTTTTAAAAATTCTGGCTACCTCCTCCTCCTCCTCCAGTGCCGCTTCCACCTACACCGCCACTGTCACCGCCTCCTCAACCTATGGGTCACTTAGTATAAACTGAAAGAGAATACCCTGCACTCCAACCCTCTCTCAAATGGATAATTCTGTTGATCTTCCTGGCAGCCATGCTTTAGAGTTAGATTTATGTTCTTCCAAAACTAAAATCAAAGATTCCATCTAGTGCTATTTTATGGCTTAGTGCTATTTTTAATTTGTATGTATTTTATGTTATTTGAAGTTATTTCCCTATCCATATTTGTTTGCAGTGCACTTGTCCTACTCTTACCCCCATTTTACTTCCTTTTGCAGCCCTCTAGCCCTTTCCAGGACTTTTTTAAAGGCATTTTAGTGGCCAAAAGTTCAGGTCCCCATTGACTTCAATGGGGTTCGGGGTCAAGTTCGGGGTCATTTTCGAGCCCGAACCCGGACTTTTTTCCGAAGTTCGGCCGAACTCGCCGAACCAGAACATCAAGGTGTCCGCTCAACTCTAATTGCCAACAAAGGGAATGATATCAAATACAATGCCTTCAAAAAGGCTTTGGCTATATTTTTTTTTTAGAAAAGCAGACAATACAAGGCTGTAAATATTAGAATACATATCTATTGAAGAGCTTGGTTATCAAAGGAGAAATCTAATTGCTTTTTTTGGACAAGAAGGATTTTTTTTCTTATGCAACTAAGTACAAAATCATTTAATTAGGGGTTTTTGGATCAACATCATGAAGAAGGATCGGTATAAAAGTTGAGACTGGACTTAAGTATTTTTTCAACCTAAATTACTATGCTCTTCATAAACACAGTCAAGGATTTTAAGCATGATTGGGTTAAGCACAAGGCTATCCTAGCTATAAGATAGGGAACTGAGGACTAATAAAAGTATTTTGAAAATTGGGCAGACTAGATGGCCCGAATGGTTCTTATCTGCCGACACAATCTATGTTTCTAAACACATTACTGCATTAAGGAAAAGCAGGTTAATATTAAAGGGGCAGTCTAAAGACAAAAACAATGTTCTGTAGCATAGGTTGGCAATCCATAGTAAGCAGTCCAAATGGGAGAAAGGAAAAGGTCAGAGATACAAAAAAACAGAAAAAATCCCCGCAATGACCACAAATCTCTGTGTTGTCGAGATTTATGTCTCGATCAACAGAGAACAGAGAGCAGGGATGTGTGTGAGGTAACCAGCCAATCAGGTGAATGGGAAGGAGGAGTAGTTGAAAAGAAGACGTATACCCGTCATGACGGTGATGGAGTGGAGGAGCTTAAGTGGAATTTCATCAGATGCGATGAGAAGAAACCAGATATGCGACGATATATAAGGAGGAATATTGCACATGGGGACACTTGAAAAAGTCTCATCGAAGAGGCAAACGTGATGTGGGAAGGAGGGACTGTGTATGGAAGCATACTTCACCTCTTACAAGAACATTTTTCAAGAATCTTATGGACATTACTGATTTTGGGTGTAAGATTTTATTGTGTTTTTAGTTGGTCTTTATTAAACATTTATACTTACATCCCTGTCTTATCTTCTCCTGTGTTATACCTCTGGAGCTGCCTTGAAATACATATCGGGTGCTTTATCCATTTACCTGTCGTGGCTCCAGATGCTTTTTTCCTGAGCAGATTACTGCTCAGGTACATGTGAGTGAACACTCTTTACACTTCTGAGTGTATGTTTTTTGTATTGTATACATACTTCACTATATTTATATATTATGTTCTCTTTTCCCTTTATATAACACTTGCAAGAGACTACCTCATTGAAAAGGGTATTTGTCAGTGTGCTAAGTGTTGGATTAAGTGCACTAGGTCACTTTATTTTGTATTTATACAAAAAAACACAATGTATTAAATAGACTGCAGATCAAAGACTACAGTACATATATATATACCAAATCAGGATGCCTGTTTCCCAGGAAAACATGGCAGCTTCTGGTCAGAGGATAAACTGGCACACACTGTCAAGCCAGTTAATCCTCTGACTAGGAACAACTAATTTTTCTCTTGTGCTTCTATCTTAGAAAAATATGGTTTAGTTGTCCATTAACCTACTATATATCATCATCCTAATATAAAGCGGAGAATACTTTTTGAATTAGGGCTAAGTTCTTAAAACCCAATATACTATGAGGTATGAATAAATATACTAAAACTACACCCATAAAAGGAAACTGTCAGTCAAAAAGTTATACTATCTAACCAACTTAAAATGGGATTCTATACACACCCATTTTACCTACAAAGTGTTAATCATAAGCCCATGTTTAATATCACATCAGCTTGCTCAGTGGCTGAGCATTAGGTCATGGAAATAATTAGTGTCATTTATTAGTGATGTATGGTAGTGATAAAGTAAACAGGAGCTGATTTATGGTTATCAGCAATAGGTTACAGCTGCACTGTGATGTAAGGTCCACTGGCTACCATTGTGAATTCATCAATGCTATAACTATTGTACAGTCTATTATTTTTCTATCATTAGTATGAAATTATTTTTAAGTAACTCTATCGCTACAAATCAGTGACTACCAGCAGCTAGTTAGTTTTTCATAACAGTGATATTGTTTTCCCTACTAATATGATCGCCTGGACATAGTGGAAAATATTCTTTAAATCAGGTGATTTATTCATTACATCCAGATGTCTATATTTTTTGGCTCCAGAAAATGTCTCTTAACCACATTAAAGTGTCATATGTCCACATGCAGACCTTTATTCTATGAGCATGCTTGTAAACGAAACTCATTAATAAACATTCCAAAAAACATATATTATTTAGCATACTACATGAAAACCATTCAATTATTGCACATATTGCTCATACTCAACTTGCACTGATTCTACCAATCACATTTTCACAAAAATATGAACAAAAAGGGAGTATATTATTGCTGGATCAAGCTTATTATTAAATGAAATATTTGGTAAAAAAGTTCCCCTTATTCCATTTAATTGGTGTGATTTGCTTGTCTACATTATACCACACTCTCTATTGAAAAGAAAGCAATTTGCACTGGACAGTTCAAAATTAAGGTCTGGGGATTATATCCGGAAATGTAAAATTAAACTTAACAGGTTTGCTGAATTAAATAGCATTTTTAATAATTCAAATAACAAGTCAGCTGGAAGAAGTTAATAAGTAATGCCCTGATAGGAAACAATCCCGTAATTATATGATAAAATAATAAAAATAATATCATTGCAAATCGTATTTCTCTCAAATAAAAAATGTAATTAGAACAATCTTTCGGGATATTAAATATGTTTTGTACATGAGCTTATGTAATGATGAACTAACAAAGAAAATGTAAAAACATGTATATTATGACTATAATAAACAGGCCAGATTAATAACTATGCAGGGCATGTTTACTAAGCCACCGTCCAAATCTATATTTTTTTTTGTAAAATTAAAAGACAGGTTTATGCAAAAATGCATAAAAGTAAAATATAGTATAATTCTGTATAATATAAAGTACTGGAAAATTAGGTTAGAAAATGTATGACTGAACAACACATGATTTTGCATGTTGAATCCCCTCCAAGAATTTAAAGTAGATATGATAAAGGTATGAAAAGAACATAGATTTTTTATTCTCTGAAATCTATGTGATCAAGGAAGAATGTAGTGTTTTTTGTCACCTGTCCAGCAACCCCTGTTGTTGTTATATTGTGTTGGTCCTGCTTTTGATTCTGCATTAAGGTAGATATTTAGTGAGTTTTCCGGAGTCACATTGTGATCCTGCCCTCTATTATATTATAACAGGGCTTAACTATCTGTATTGGAAATAGGATGGTGCTGAGGAATATATTCCTGATGATTTCTTTATGCTCTGACAGTGAGAAATGAATTAAACCAATGTAAACATGTGCTGCCTAACCTGCAAATGTTGAAAAACACTTTAATAAAGTCCTATGCCTGATTAAATCAAATGCAGATGAGAGAGGATCAGGGTGGTGTCTCTTATTACCATCAGATCATTTCACAACTCAAATTAAAGCTTTTCTAGTACCTTAAGCCTTAAATCTAACTGAAAGTGGCTTTAGAGATTTAGAATACAGGGCCAGTGATTTCCCCCAGGAACGAGAAATTGCATCCAATAAAGGCCTTTGTTATGAAGAGTTTTGACACTGCTTCTTTAAGTGTATAAGGGAAGTTGACAAGTCTTATGAAGTGTGTCAATTAGTATAACAACAATTCTGTATGGTTGCTATAATTTCTTCTATATCAACATTGTTAAAGTTTGTCCACAAGGTGGGGGCATTGGGCAGCACACCTTGGAATCTGTGAAGGTCAGTTGTTTGTCTTGTTGTAGAGGCTTGGATGGAGCATATCTCATCAGTGATGAAGACTGCAAATGTTTCACACTTAGACTGTAAACATGATGGTTTTGCAGAGTCTTTCTCTAGTGGGACCTTCTCTACATAGGTCTGTTAAACTGTAAATTTCTGTCCAGTACACATTATTTCACATAATGTTTATAGGCTTTGCTGGGGGGATGATTGTGCTTAATCCTCAAGTCGTTGTGAAAAGCCTCCAATACACAATTTGAGGCTTTCCACACGATTTAATCACATGTGGACAAAAGGCAGGGTACAGCAGCTCCCCTACCATTTCTCTCTAAGTTCCAGCAGGCAGCGAAGAAGCGCGGGGTCTGCCATCTGCACAGACCACCCCCATCCTCCTTGCTGAACAACAGAATAAAACATTCCTTCTGAGCACTGGTTATAATGCTTTCTTCCTGCCCCCAAGGTAATAAAGAGCAGAAGAGTGGTGAAAGCTGCAATTGTGATAATACATTTTGGAGATGTGGTAATTAATTTTCTGGAAATCTGGTGCTGTAGTAAATCATTTGGGGGAATTTGGTGGAGTATAAATTCATTTGGGCAACATCCGGTGCTCTTATATTTAATCTGGAGGTGACCTCATGCTGTGGCAAATCATTTTGGTGCTGTGATAATTCATTTGGATGAATTTATTTGTGAAAATTTGATGAAGTAGCCAATTCTTTTGTGTGACATCTGGTGCTGCGACAATTTGTTTATTGGATCTGGTCCTGTGGCAATTCCTTTTTTGGCAATTTGGTGAAGTAGCAATCCATTTGGGTGAATCAGGTACTCTAAAAATTAATTTGTGGGCAGAACAACTTAAAGTATAGATGGGGTTTTCTGACCAAACTTATAGTCTGGTGGAACAACCAACAGCACATTTTCTCCTAACAACCTTACAGAGCAGATTGCAGGTAGGTAAAATTAGGGGTTTGTATGGGGGAGCAACAAAGAGAGTGTACTATAGTTTTCATATGACACCACACAGAGGAGGGTTTTATTGACACTTTTGAACATAGTAAATAATCTCTAAAATATATATTGTTAATATTGAATGGATATGGAGAGTTAAGTACCACTTAGTGGTAATCTTGTACAGAATTATATTGATTTTTCCACACATATGCCCAATGGGAGTGTTAAAGGATGAGGGGTTTTCTTCTGTTACGGTATGGAAAAGAGATGTGTTAATAAAATGGAATACATTTAGTAAATTCTAAACTGCACGAATAACACTGATTAGATGTAAATGATTTAAGAATATACATGGGATATTTGTAAAACTAATAGGTAGTTGATGGTTTTATTTTATTATTCTTTGCTCTGCAAATAATCACAAATTGCAAGATACTGCATGAAGAAGGGCTTTGTTGACACAGAGATTCACACTATATTGATTGAGTCACATAAATGATCTATGGGAGAAGGATAAGGGTTTTTTTTAATGAATAACACAATATTCCATGTTAGAAAGAGGTGTTAACAAGATGGAAGTTTTTTCATGAATAACACGATATTTCATGTAAGAGAAAGCTGGTAAGTTTAATTTGCATGGATAACATTGATTAGTTAAGAATGTTTAAGAAATTGTATTGGATAAACGTAATACTATGAGGTAGAGGGTGGTTCAATAATGAATGATTCTTTTGCATTTTTATGCTTAGGACTAAGAGCTGGGAACTTCTGATTTATCCAAAAATGGTGATTTACCTAAGAAATCATGGTTGATAAATATATTTTATATCCCTACACACCCAGCAAGATTAATTAGTATAATAATTGGAAGGCATAGAGGGAGAAATGGTTTTAAGTTGGGCGTTTATATCTAAGTCTTGATTGCATAATAATATTTTTTACTGAAGCCAGTCGATTTCTCAGGGCCCCCATGAAATGTTTTGTGACACTAGACTATGTTTGAAATTAACATATGTTGTTTTCCCCTCAGTTAAGGGAGCTGTTTATATGTAATATTTTTCATTAAAATCAGACTAACAGTGGACGGTTGGGATCAGGCACAGCACACATGACCCGCACTAGTGTTGGACTGGTATGAAGAACAGCTTCTGATGATGGACCTCGGAGGGCTACTCATCCTAGTGGGATGTAAGAGGTCCCGCACAAAAGAAATTGGGTATGTTTGATGTGTTTTTGTATGTATTGTCCAAGATGTCAGAGAGGCAGTGGAGAGGTAAGGGACAGAGTAGTAGGAGAGTATGGTTAAATGTGCTACTATGAATGCACAAGGTCTAAGTACAATTAATAAGACATTCCAGGTATTCACATTTTTCGTCCAAGAACACAAAGATATTTGCCTGGTTCAGGGAATACATTGGCTTCAGACAGATACGTTTACTTCTCAAACGTCCTTCATGCTTCTATTAGTAAGATTAAAAAAAAAAAATAGTAAGAGTACTCTAGATAAAATCTTAGACAAAATGGATCAAGTTAAATCTGGTATCTATATCTGTACAACTTCAATTGTGTTTTGGATTACAGCTTAGATAAAAAGTTGTTGAAGGGAGGGACAATTGATAAACTTTTTATCAAATAATTAAAGCTTTGAATAACTCATTGAATAGATTTGACCTTTTTGATGCATGGTGTACTATCAATCATTTTGTCAAGGGTGCATTAATCTTACTCCTGGATTGATATGGTCTGGAGCAACATAAACTTAATCAACAAGCTGGATGATATGAAGATCATAGACAACACGCGATCTGATCACAGGTGTGCTCAGAATGATAGATCCACGTGAAGTCACATCGCTAAGACAAAACATGGTGAAGACGGTGAAGTTCAATATTATATCTTGTTTTTATATCGTCATGGTCTGTGATTTGTGGTCTCTCGGTTTGGCATTTGCACTTTAAGGATATTACTCCAGGGATTGCATTAAGTCCCTCTGGATACCTATGTCCATCTGCTATCCAGGTTTCATGTGTTGCCACTGGGGATTCCATTCACAGTGCAATATTTTATTGTAAGTATTATAAATAAAGGCATGTAAGCATTGTGTTTTAAGTGATTCATGTTATTATTGTTCCTTTTTAAATTTACTATAAGAAAACATACAACATATGAGGGGAAAAAAAAAAATACTTTTTCTAACTTTTACCTGAAAACACTTGCACCTAACTTCCTGATGATGATGTCACATCACTAAGACAAAATGTTTTTATATTGTCATTGTCTGTGATATGTGGTCTCTCAGTTTTACATTTTCACTTTGGGGCTATTACTCCAGGGATTGCATCAAGTCCATCTGCATACCTATGTCCATCTGCTCTCCAGGTTTCCTTTTCCATTTTGCACACTTAGCACTTTGAGTAATACTATACTATTATAGTATTGCAGGTTTTATAAATAAAGTCATGTAAGCATTGTGCTTTAACTGATTCACACTATATTCTTGCTCCTTTTTTTCCATACGTTGTCTTTTTCTTAGACAAGCAAGTCCAACCTTCACCTTTTTGTGCAGAGAAATATCTCCTTTCCGTTTCATTTGTTTTGTGGGCTCTGAGGACTCCTTGAAGGAGTACCTTCTTCTATTTGGGAAGTATTTTTTCTCGATTTTCTAGATTTAAATATCTGTTGCTTTGTTTGTTTTGCATTTTCACTTTTGTGTGCCACTGAGGAGAGACACATTTTTTTGTTGCTGCTGGAGCACAGTTTGAGCTCTGTGGTATCACTTTATTTTTACAAACATCTAGAACAGCTAAACAGCAACCTACAGCTGGCATATCATGTAGGGAGAGGGAGGAGCGAATAAAATAAAATTATATGCCGATGACATATTGATAACTCTAGAAAGGCCGGTAGAATCACTATGGGTAACAATGAAGTCGATAGAGGAATACAGTTCCCTATCTAACTATAAGCTTAACATAACAAAATCTGAAATTATGGGATTTAATCTGAGCAAGACATGCAGGGAGGAGATAATAAGACAAATACGGGTTTAGATGGGTTGAGCAGCATTTCGTCTACCTGGGCGTAAAGATCAGCACAAGACCCTCTAGAAGGCTGGAAATAAATTTGATGCCTTTGATTAAAGAGACGGGGGCGAGGCTCAAAAAATGGAGGCTACTATATGTCTCATGGTTGGGCCGAATTAATGCTATACGATCTTATGTTCTTCCCAAATTTATATATTTATTCAGGATGGTTCCATATCCAATACCAAAGTCGTGGGTAGAGTTGATTCAATCGATGTTCAACAAATTCATATGGGCAGATAAAAAACCCAGGATAAGAATGTCGACACTGTATAGGAAGACGAGTGAGGGGGGTTTGGGAATACCAAGTATTAAAATATACGCCACGGCGGCAACCCTAGCCGAAGCATTAACAACAATGAAACCGAGTATAGTACAGCAAGAATGGTATAAACTGGAGGGCGGGGACTGGAAAGGAACAAAAGATCTGGCCTTACTCTTTTGGTGAAAAAGCGATCTGTGGTCTGGAACTAGGGAACAATTAAAAAATTCCCAATTAAAATATTCCCCATTAAAAGATATTTTGAATAACTGGTATGAGGTTAAAAAAAAGCTAGGTCTACAAGATAAAATTATACCATCTCTACCATTATCAGTCATTGAAAACAACATTGAAAACATAGATCTATCCGGATGGAGAAGGAGGGGAATAAAATATGTAAAAGATTTAAGGGAAAACTTAAAGATGAAATCATTCCCGAAATTAGTAGAGTACGGAATCCCAGCCAAGGATTGTTTTAAATACCTAAGAGTAAAGAGTGTGGTAGGACAAATGTTAATTAAAGAACCACCCTCCAAGGCAATAGAGCTAGTTATAGACAGCCTTCAGAAAACGCATTTGCATAAAATAGTAGCAACTGCATTAGAAATAGTCAGAGCAGTATACACTAATCCACCCCCAACACCTATAAAAAAGTGGGAGACAGACTTAACCATAAAGATCGAGGTGAAAGAATGGAATAAAGTGTTAAGTAACCTGTATAAGACTGTCCATTGTCTGAACCTAAATGAGGTCCAGTATAAAATAATGAATAGGTGGTATTTGACACCGGCCAGAATTTTTAAAATGTATCCCAAGGAGGATAAAAATGCAGAGCTCTGCTGGAGGTGTGGTTCAGAGAAAGGAAGTTTGTTGCACATATGGTGGCAGTGCCCCCTCATACAGGGATTATGGAGGAGAATCTCCAAAATGATTGTCGCACAATATTGGGTGAGCTGGAAGTTATCATCAGCCCAGGCATTGCTTCATCTAAATATGCCTGAGATAAAAACACCATACTTTATAACGCATCTACTTGTTGCGACGAAACTTATAATAGCAAGTTAATGGAAGACATCTTCTGTGATTTCATGGGGAGAGGTCAAACAACAACTACTATACCAATGTATGAAAAAAGAATAGTATAAAAAGAAACTAGCGGAAAAGACTAAACCTGAAAGGAAAAGTCAATAAATATGGGATAATGAGCAACTGATCTAAACTTGAGCAAGAGTGTATATAGGTATACCACTTAATACCCGATATAAACGAAAAAAGGAAAGTGAACAACAGGGACTAGCCCAATGGACACACAAATACACTCCCAAGCTAACAAAAGTTAATAAAGAGCCCAGACTCAGAATTGATAGAAAGTTTGTCAAATCCACAGTGTGTATAGGACGATAAGAATTAAGAATAAGTTGTCAGATTGTCTTAGTGTTTTGATTAATATCCATGTGAATATTTAATGAAAATCTTTTTTGTACTTTCATAATAAATAATAAAAAAAATAAAAAAAATGAATATTCTACAAGTAAGTATTGTATCAGTTTATAAAAAAAAATTCTCAGAAGTTCTGGAGAACTTTATTATGTATTGAAGACGACGTTCATCCTTTTCTGCAGTGGGGAATGGTCATTTATCAAATCATGCTTTAGAAGTCATGTATATGATGTAAAACAATACCAGCAGAACCATTTAGTGGAGTCTGAAACATTTCCTTCAGTCCTTTATATAATCATTTCTAACTATTTAAAAAAAGAAGGACCTCGCTTGAACAAATAACCAGTTAAAGTTAGATAGATTGATCAAGTACATAAAATATATTCCCATGAAAATGAAGAATATAATAAAATTGCAAACTTAACTTTCATTTTTCTTTTACTTTAAAGCAATCATTGTGGCTGTAGTCTGTCATCAATCATTTAAAGGCATTAATTAAGAACACAGGGACTTTTTTAAGGAAGCACATATGCTGAACACCTCTGGGATTTTTGATGAGAGATTATAACGTGAAATTTTAAGCAATACAGACTACAAAGAATGGTAACAAGATTCAGGTGTGTCCATTAATGATAATAGTTTAATACTAAAACTGTGCCCCACTGCCCATGAGGGTACTTGCATGGTAATAGTAATCTTAATCTCTTAGTGACATTAACTGTTTTTACATTTCTAAAGTGTTTGTGTTTAGCTGCTATTTTCCTCTTTCCTTTTTAATGTACCCACACTTATTCTTTACTGTTTTTATCACGATTAGAATGGGTTTCTTAAGATACCATTATTTTTGGCTAAACAATGATCACGTGTTTTTGTTGTTTTTTGCCCTAACAATTTTCCCCCACAGTGACCTTTTGAACCTATCCCTAGTGATCAACTTAACTCTAACTCTAAAACTAACCATAACCTAACTCTAACCCTAACCCTGGATCTTTTCCTCCCCCTTTTTTTTTTATTTCAGGAGCAATCGTATATATATATATATATATATATATATATATATATATATATATATATGCCAAAGTTTTATTTTTATTTTTATTATTACCCTGTAACTACCTACCGGGGCAATGGGGCACTGTTTTTTTTATTAAACATATTACACTATAAAATGTCCCACTCAGAACTTGGGAAGCATTTGCCCCCAAGTCCCGGTTAAATAAAAAAAAATGCCCCCCTCTCTCCCCCTTGTGCTAAGGGGTGGTCAAATGCCCTGACACAATGAATAGATTAAATAAAATTAAATACAATTCCTACCGACCGTCCAACCTCTATCTAGCCCAGGTGGGGGGTGGGATAACTAAATAGTCCCAATACCTGTATAAAAACACCATTTAGGTTATATGAGGGCAGTGAAAATCAGCCCTGTAAAATGAAATATATGGTGTATCCAGGTTCACTGCCCACCACCTTCAATGGCCTGGATCCTCATCTTCTGGCTCAGGGAAAGTGGCCATCCATCTAGTGCTAAACATCCAGTGGAAAAAATAAAGCGGCACACAGCTTTTTCCTCCCCGGAGAGCAGGCTGCTAATAAAGCACCAGCCAAGGAGGGCTGTTATTTTAAAGGTTAATAGTATATTACAATATTTACTCTAAACAAGCACAATTACCTTGGTATTATCACAAACCTCTGTATTGTTGAAGGAGGGTTATTTTTTTATTCTTACATTTTTACCATCATATTAATAACAGGCAAAAACATGGGTCGGAAATCAGAATATTACAAAATTCACTATGGATAAATAAAACGTATAACTGTGTTCCCAGTGAAGCTAAGTAAAACAGTGAAATACTCATATTTTCATCTATAGCCTCACAGCATTTGCACATGTATTCATTTCCTCTAATCTCATGATGCTTTTTTAGTTTAGTAGAAAGTTGGACTCGCATTGTAAAGTATTAAATGATAGTCTATGTGTGGCTATGGGAGCAGGCAATGAAACTGAAACAATATCTATTTATATGAATATATCATGTAATCAGTATATGTATCACTTTATTTAAAATACAGTATTTGATTCCAATATAATATTTCCCCTTTATCACATTTGACACATCAAGACAATCACAGAAATATGCACCTATTGGATTGATCACAGTGTTGCTACATTGTAAAGTTAAACAAACTGTATGTAGTCACTATCAAAAATAAAAACTGTATGAAGATTTATATGAATGTTTAAATTCACTTTGCCTGCACTAAATTGTATTTTACATGTATTACCTATTTATTTAATTATGTACAACATTCATACACACGCTTTATCATCTTAGTATCGTTTATTGAATTATAGATTCCATGTTAAATCAGAACATCTTATCATTTTGTCATAGTTCACTTAATTAAATAATCCATATTATTAGAAACAGCATATTCATTTCTACACCCAATTAGAAATTCTATTACTAATTAGGCAATCTCTACTACTAATTATAAATTCTACTACTAATTAGGCAAAGTACGTCAACCTGACTCAGCACTTGACTAGGACCACCCCTAAAAATCCTGTAGGGTTTAAAAAATTCTATATTTACACAGCAGGAACATTGTGGTCCATTCACCTGAAATTGCTGGGAACAAAAGATAACCACGATCCAAGTAAGCTAACCATAGCAAGAATATTCTGCTCATATATTTTACATTTTTAAGCTACAAGGGTAATTTATTCCTATTACCCTCACTGTAGGGCATTCATTTATATGTCTTCTGAGACTATCCATTTATGCAGCACTTTCATTCCATACTGTATTCAGTCCCCTCAAAAGATTTGTACTTTAAGAAAGTTTGTATTGACTATTATCATTTTGATTTGCTCACTCCCTTGAAGGCTCGCTAAACCTTCATAGAAAGGATGGAAGTTTTTTGTTACCGTTAAAGCCATTTTTTTCTTAACAGGGATAATTGCATGTATCCCATTGTGGTTTATACATTGTATACATATATCAATTTATGTACACTTATACATTTCTGTTCTTAGCATGTATTGTTGAAAATATGCTGTATTTTTTTTAGACATTTTTTATAACTGTTTTATTCATTGTAAACGGTACCTACACCATTCCTCTGACTTTAAAATTGCAGGTTGTTCTGAAAATAATTATGAAGCCAAATATCTACTGACATATTCACAGCATGATATTTTCTGTGCGAGATCAGAGAGGTCAACAATTTAGTGTAATATAATCTTCAAAGCAAGATACCAATGTAGAGAGCATCTCTGATATAGAGACCGTTGAGAAGAAAAAATGTGTATCTATTTAGAATGTCTAAAATTGGAAATCCATAGACAGATCCTTTTAACATGAAGTTCTTTGATTACTCGAAGGCCTGTAATGTATCATTTACCAATGTGTTTGAAGCTGCCTTGACAAAAATTCAGCTAAGATTTGTATGTTGAGATAAAGGATAAAGGATTCCAGATGAATTGATCTCACTGTTTACAAATTAATTTTATTGCAAGAACTTTTTGAACAAAGCAGCAAGGAACATTGCATCTATTTTTAATATATGTTTGTGCTAAAACATTGAGTTTTGTAAATGGGGGAAATTGTACCCATTTCACATTTGGCATCTTTTTAAATAAAGGGATAGTAGAGCCAGAGGCGTCACTAGTGTTGGTGTAACCAGGTGCGGAAACTCATGGTGTCACCCCCCTGGATTTCCTCCAATACAATGCCAAACAGATTCCTTAGTAATGCCTATTAACTATGCCACACACAGGAGCCCCATAACTATGACACACACAGGAGCCCATAAATTATGCCACACCAGAGCCACATAAATTATGCCACACCAGAGCCCCACTATTTATGCCTCACCTCTGCCCAATTAATTATGCCACACACACACACACAGGTGCCCCATAATTATGCCACACCAGAGCCCCATAAATTATGCCACACCAGAGCCCCACTATTTATGCCTCACCTCTGCGCAATTAATTATGCCACACACACACACATGTGCCCCATAATTATGCCACACATACACAGGTGCCCCATAATTATGCCACACAAAAGAGTCCCTTAATTATGCCACACATGGGGCCCAATAAATATGCCACACACAAGCGTCCCATAATTATGCCAGACATGGGACCGCCATTAATTATGCAACACAAAGGAGCCCCACGAGGTGACAATTGTACAATTCTAAAACAATACATATCTATACATACATCTCTCTCAATGCTTAACTCAACTTCGCTGCTGCGGGACACCACTGAGTAGAGCTACTTTGAAATGTAGCACATTTGACTAGTCATATATTTTCCTGGAGGATGTAATAATGAGGAAAGGGTGTCCCATCTGCCTACTCCTTGTGATAGAGCACATAAACAAGTACAACAAATATAATATAAGTTGAATAGTCATCATCCTGGGTTACACATTGAGATATCTGATGAGTGAACATAAGGGTCTTGATTATATGTTGCATAACGTGTTGCCTCAAGTCATATAATCCCCCAGTTACATAAGCTGAACAGTTATGATCTCCATTCATACAGTCATGTGTTTTAGCAGATGAAGGTCAACTAAAACACTATACACCGATCAGCCATAACATTATGACCACCAACAAGTTGCAAGCCATAGTGTGATGATATGGGAAATGTTCTGCTGGGAAACCTTGGGTCCTGCCATTCATGTGGATGTTACTTTGACATATACCACCTACCTAAGCATGTACACCATATCACGAAACTGTATTCCCTGATAGCATTGGCTTCCTTAAGCAGGATAATGTACCCTGCCACAAAATAAAAATGGTTCAGGAATGGTTTTGAGAAACACAACAAGTTCAAGGTGTTGACTTGGCCTCCAAACTACCCAGATCTCAATCCAATTGAGCATCTCTCTGATGTGTTGGACAAACAAGTCTGATCCATGGAAGCCCCACCTCGCAACTCACAGGACTTAAAAGAGCTGCTGCTAGCGTTTTGGTGCCAGATACCACAGCACACAGAGGTCTAGGGGAGTCCATGCCTCGATGGGTCAGGGCTGTTTTGGCATCAAAGAGGACCTACACAATATTAGGCAGGTGGTTATAATGTAATGGCTGATCTGTGTATAACTGTTTACTTCTGGATTATTAGAGGTTGTGAAATTGCCACCATACCTCCTCCACCCCCACCATAATCCTAAAGCAGTTATTTTTTTTTCAGTTAGATGCTCTCTAAGGTTTATGGACTTTGTAGATCTACAGCTGAAGGGTTGCCTAATTCCTAATCAAATTAAAACAATATGCATATTCATTAGTATTTTAAGAAGTAAGTAAAATGGGTAAAAGCACTGCATCTGCATTTAGCTATCTGTTTGGTATGCACAATGTGTAAACAATAAAAAAATCAATAATCATAGCTTTTACACTACTTTTAAACTAGTATCTATTATCTTATTAAAGGACCACTGAGCATGGAAAATGAATGTGTCTCTAATAAACGATGTTACATTATTATGACTTATATTATGTACTTTATTAATAACTGTATTATTTAATCACTGCATATAATCTTTATTTGGATAATGCTAACCCCCACACAGCATGGGGTTTTTTTTTATGAATACAATATTGATTTAACTTACCAACAGTGTCACATGGTTCATCTTTATGGACACAAAAATCCGTCCTACAAAAAAAACAAAAAAACAACTGTTAAGTTCAAACAATGTTGTTACGAAAGTAATAATTCTGTGACACAACCACACTGATTTTATCTGGATTGCACAAGAACAATGTATTTGGATTAAAAGGCAAATGTATTATACATTATGTTATTCGTGGAGGTATGTTAAGAGGATATGACAAAATATTCCACTTTTGAGTTTGGATGGCTCATTTAACTTACATCTTATATTATTTATTTATTTTCATTGCATTCTTTATTTAATTTTCTGTATAAAAATTACCAGTTTAAAACACAAATATAAAATTTTTCCTTTTTTTTTCGTACAGAAAATTATTTTCTTTAACATAAACACAGACAATTATCTTCCTGTTTACCAACCTACAGGACTATAATACATTTAAGACAAACCACATAAAAACATTTAGTGAAGTAAAATTTATCCTATTTCTCAAGTTATATATGATCAATTTACACAATGAGAACCACATAGCAGTAACGTCCGCGGGGGTCTGAAGAGGGACGAGGAAAGTCTAGCCAAGGTGGGAAAGAAGCTCCCAATTGTATATTAATTACAGTTAATTTTACTCTCGTCACAAATCCCAGGCCAGGAGATCTATGCATTTGTTCCATTTTTGAAATTCTTTGATTGATAGAAGGAGATTCCTCTCTCCATTTTAAATTGATGTTCTAATTGTTTTTTTTTTTTACCTCACTCCAGCCGACGAATTGTGACGATTTCCATTTCCTGCCTATGGAATTTTTTACTGCAGAAATAAAATGAGGGACAAAGGCTTTATTCCATTCTTTAGTACATTGGAGATTTAAGTGGCGGAGAAGTGTTTCGGGTTTATTTGGCAGCTGGATGTTAGTAAAAAAAAAATGTATCCAGCATTCCCTGCCACAATGATTCTAGAGGTGGACATGACCACCAAGTATGTAGCATGTCACCTCTACCTCCATTGCATCTCCAGCAAGTCTCTGGAATACCGACCTTCACCTCTGCAAATCGGGCAGGCACCAGATACATTCAGAAAAAAGGCCTGAATTAAGTCCTCTCTTGGCAACACAATATTCATGTCTTGTAACCATTTGACAAAGGCTTTAAAGTCACATTTCACTAGCCCCAGTTCTAATATATTTTTAGATTTTCTTAGTAAGTGTTTTTGGCCATTATCTTTCAAAAGTCTCCTCAGAATTTCAACGCTTTCTGAGCTAGACCTATATAAGTGTCTAGATATATATGCCTATATTCTTAAATAGTTAAAGGTTTATCCCGTTAGTTCTGGATTTCTATTCACTAGTTCACTGGAAAGGGATAGTATCAGTATCTCTCGAAATTTCCCTCAGAGTTTTCAGACCACATCGATGCCAAGATTTTAGATCAATAGATTCTATATTGTTCTCCAAGATTGCTAGGGGTAATGCAGGTATAACGTATTTCTCCAGTCCCAATCTTCTCCTAAATCTATTTTATGCATTCAAAACATTATTTAGGACCAATCCCCTATCCAGAAACCGTATTTGCTTCCCCTTAAGTTTTTTCTCTGTAGGCCAAAATAGTCTAAACAGATCTAATTCATTAACTAATTCTTTCTCCAAGTCATACCAAGGTTCCTGTCTGGACATATCTAGCTGTGTTATCATGGCATGAGCCAAGAGGCTTGAGTCGTAGTATTGGGTTGTGTCTGGCATTCCTAATCCCCCCTGAGAGATCCTCAACCTTAGACACTTTTGATTCACCCTTGGTTTTTTATTTCGCCATACAAAGTTTCTAAAGGATGCTTGTATCAGGGTTAGCCAACTATCAGGAATTTCTATAGGGAGCATTCTAAACAGATAAAGCCATTTTGGCAAGATATTTGCCTTAAATCTTATATTTACATATAAGGTAGTAATCTTTGCTCCATATTCTTAGATGTGGATGTATTGAGTTATGTATTGCATACTAAACACTGATTTAAATGAAAACAATATACTGATAAATTAAACTATATTCCATTGGAAATAAAAATTAGTCTATTCTTTAAGCAGCACACAAACACTGAACTGTCTACCCCTCCCCAAAATAGAAAGGGCTAGTGAAGGGGGATATTTTGATCGTCCCAGCCAGCACTTCTGGTCCCCCCCTGAGTGTCGCACACCACCAAAGGCTGGACGTATATGTATCATGTTATATTAAGAATATTCCTTGACATGGTAGATGAGATAAATTGGCCTATATCTGTTGCTCATAATGTACTTATCTAAGAATATATGCTTTCATGAAAATATTTTGCATATTCCAAACTTCATTGAATTCCTTTGCAAGGAAGGCAACTGTTCTTTCTTCAATAAAGTAATAATTTCTTGTGAAATTGGAGAAATTCTCACATTTTTTATTTACAAAATGTATGGCATGTATCACTGCTTTGATAAAAGCAGATCTTAGAAATGTTCATGAATGGTTTTCAATAGGTAGCAGAAAAGTGACAGCTTCAATAACTTGGTGATCATGTTCAGCATTCCAAATGTCAATGACAACAAAGAATGTAATTTACATTCGACATAAAGTTTTACAAATGTGGACATTTTGTTTAGAATTGTTTATTTAAATCCAGATACAGTTATGTCTAAAACTGATTGTTGTAACACTACATTTAGGCTAACAAAATTTAGTTTTGAATGTGATTCAGTATCAAAAAGTATTACAAAATGGAAGACTTTCACTAATAACACTAATAAAGCACAGGATGTTGGATTGACATTTGAAGCATGATAAAACATTATATAGATAAAATATGAGACACTTTTAACTCAGGTGATATGATTCAGATTGTGCCAAAGGAAATTTCTGTGGTCCAAGGAAAAGTTCACCTATAAACCAGGGGTGAGCTGGTGAGTGATACATAACATTCATTATTGAAATCACTTGTGTGGAACAGATCATCCAGCGAATAGTAAACTAAAACATTGGAGGACCAAAGGCAGGGCTGGACTGGGAAAATGAACTTGCACCTGTCCCGAGGACTGAGGGAATTTAAATAACTTGTTAATGCAGTAGTAATGCAGTTTCTTAATAACTTGTTAATGCAGTAGTCATGCAGTCTCTTTTTATAGTTAGTATTTTTGACATGCAAATCTGGGTCAGAATTGAATGAACTAAATGGCAAAGGATTACAGTAGGGAATCTCTTTGTTAATGCTCTCATAGCTGATTTTACAAATGGACATTAGCAGCACCCTAACCAGACCTATTCCATAACCTTATTTGCATTTGCCTACCCAGAATGCCTTTCACTGCTGGTTGCACTGCAACTTGAGGATTTCTGTGTGAAAAGCAAGTTTTCTGGCTTGCATGGTATGTATAAATTTGTGTAATGCCTCTGCTACACACTGGTTATCACAATCAGTCACAAGCAAATTAACAAAAAAAAAAAAAAGGAATTGTTATGCCCTTACTCATCTCCTTACATCAGCTAAGTGGTATAAGAGTATATCATAAGAGTATATCTTTATTGAAAGAGACAAAATACCAAAGTTATAGGAATTCTAGCATTTTATATTTTTTGTCTTTTTCAATAAAGATATACAATTGAGTACCACTTAGCTGATGTCAGGATGTTTAGTTTCTCCTTTTCTTGGTTTATTTGTGACCATCTGTGATAAGCTATAACTTCAAGGGGCAAATATGTTAACATGCTTCCGTTTCCAAGGCTCCCAAGCCTTTTGGTAAACATTGATAAGTAGACATGGTAGTATGAAGAACAATATGTCTAAATGACAATTATCAGTATTATCAAGCATATACTCAGCTGATTTCTACATTTATCATATCACCTAAAAAGCATAAAATACTTAGTAAAAATTCCAGTTCTTAGCTATCTGCAAGATTTATGGAGGTTTTAATGGTTAATAAGGAATCCAAACATGACTAGACAGACCTGACACCCAACAATAAATCTAACGCTTTAACAATTTGTGTGACAGGAATACTGTGGAACACATTGCTAGATGCCAAGCATGCCTCACTGGAAATCAGCCCATCTAACTCTGAAAACATGATATAGCATAACATAGTTTGTCAAGCTGGAAAGCGAGGCACACTTTAAACCAAACTATATACTGTATATATGGTGAGAAGAATGACAACAATGGCAATAAAATACTTCAACACATAAACATCCATAATAGGGTATTTTCACTTGAAGTTAAAGTGAGGATTAACTAACAATTGAACTTCAAAAAATGCATTAATAGCTGAATTGCTTATCATTCCAACTTAGTTCATAATAACTGTTTTTTGCAGTTCTCTTGTAAGTTCACTTGCTTGTTCAAGTGAACTTACTGATCTCTATTCACTAAAATGTGAACTAACAAGTGAACTGGCAGAAAAATGGGGAAAAAAACAGCCATTACAAGCTTTGTTGAAAGATTTCAACTTGGAGATTAATTAGTTGGCGAATAAAAGTTACCAAATTAAATGACAAGAGTTTAGTAACAACACACTTTTCCAAAATTCAGAGGGGAGAGGAACATTGAGTAGATCTATATGGTGTATGGGAGCATGGAGTATGGAAGTCTAGTAATCATACTTCAGTATGCAAGGTAATGTGATAAGTCTATATTACACATTGTTAAAATATTGTTTGAATGGGAATAGTAGATCATGCAAAAGACAGTGGATTCTATAAGTTTAACACTGTAAGGAAAATAGAAGAAGACAGGCAATTGGGGTAGAATGAGGGTTAGGAGCAATCTGCTTAATATGAGCAAAAAAGGGGGGTGGGTGCGCAAACTCACAGAAACTGGACAACACTGAAATAGCCCATGTTCTTTGTGAAAGTGGAACAAGTGTCAAAAGATAAGGTTGTAAAGTTGCAAGAGTGCTAGGAATGTGAGAGGATATAAGACCAGGGGTGATTGAAATACTTTACTGAAGAAAAAGGCATTACATCATTGAAGAGTTCAATGTTGTTTAACAGATAGAGTAACATTGTAGGGAAATAATAGCACTAATAAAAAAAATGTAGCAAGAATTTACCTATTTGTGCTCACCAGAGAATGTGGACAGTAAACTTAATAGAATAGGTAATAGAATGCACCGATTATTCAGAAGGGCAAGATAGTCTAATTTGGGAGTAAAAACATCTGGAATTCCTTACAGTATTGATTATATTGAAAGCTTCCCAGAACTGCTTGGAATTGCTCATTTTGCCAGAAGCCCATCGTCGATAAGTGTGCTTCAACAATGATGACTCAATGGATTAAAAATGTACCAAGATCCTTTTTTCCCACAATATTTAAACCTTTATAATGGTAAATGGACTATGCATAGACATATACAAATTCAAACCTACATTTTCTCAAAAGGTACAAAACACGTAAAACGTGGATCTTGCTAATTATTATTTAGTGACCCGCTTGATTGCACTCTGTGTACATATATCCCACTCTGTTTAGCATATGTTTGTGATTTGGTGATGTTTTGGAATAAATGATCTTGGCACATTTTTAATCCATAGAGTCTTTGTGGAAGCACACTTATCATGGATAGGCTGCCTTACTTTGTCTTTTGTACAGTGGAGTACCACAATGTTCATAACAGGGCTATGCTTGGTGAGTTCAATTATTTTATAACTTAAATTGCAGTGATGATGAGTTACTCTTGACCTGAGTTCCTTCTCCTAATTAAAACAAAGGATCTCCACCGGGAACAGCTGAAATCTGTTTGTCCCAGCAGTGGGGATGGCAGAAGTGCACAGTGGTCAAAACATGAAAAGTACACTTCCATGAACTATTGAAGAGAGAAAATGGATGAGGTGATGGTGACTTATCCACAGACGTCATGGTCAGCTTTGTTTGCAAATTATTTTACTTTCATTTTGATCATCTGTTTGATTTTATTGGTTCATCTGGTTTTTGTCTTTTTTTGAGTTTACAAGATAACTTATACTATATACTTGGACAACTTGTAACAATTACTGACTTGTTCCAAGCATCACTTATTTCTATCACAAATTTACACCTCTTTGTTCCTGTTTATGTTGTTTCAGGCTACACATTGTTGCCACATAATTGTATCTCTTCACATTATATTCACATTTTCTGTTTAAAGCTTATTTTGTTATTGTTGGCTCCATGTGATTGCTGTTTCTACTCAGTTCGCATTTCACTGTTTATCTTTTCTTCTCAAGGTTTTCTGTCTTTTAGCTGTTTGTGATAAGGGTATTTGAACCAGCTGTTAAACACACTGTCTGACCTTATTTCTGGTGTGAACTGGAGTCCTTCGGTATCTCTGTTTGGCCCTTAGTTATTTTTGCTTGGGGAACATCCAAATCATATTTCACTATGTTGAGTAATACATTAAGTAATTAAGGCTACACATATTAATTGGTACTGTGCAGATCAAGTAGACTATTTTACCTGTGTTTATACTTTTTACCTATTTTTATACTTGATGCCCAGTTATTGTATAATAATTGTGTAAATATGCATCTGTTTTTTTTACAGTTTAATAATAAGGCTAATATATAAATAAAAATGTACTTTAAGTAAACCGACACATTTAAGCCAAACACAGAATTTTTAAAGATCATTTTGGCTTGTATTAGCTCCATTCTTCATGAGAATACTTAGCTGAGAGACTGTGCTATTTTTCAGATAGATTCTACAGGGTTTCTATATAGATTCAATTAAGAGGTATTTGCAGGGAATTGAGATGAGAAGTTCAAACTTTAGGCCTTTAAGTAGCCAAGCCAATGTAGCTAAATGGGAAAATGTTGACAACTCAGTTGCTGTGCTCGATTCCCTGCAATTTTCTCTTTATTGACTACACCTTAAATGGAATATACTTGTTGCATTTTATTAAATTTTTTAGTGTGCATTTCAAATGTTGGAGCTCTATACATATAAAATGGCATATGTTTTTATTAAGTGGATATTTAGTATCATCTCATTTCTTCTCTCTTGCTTTGAGTGATATTATCACTAGGATGTCAACAATATAATCAACTTTGAATCATATTGGAATATTTGTATTTTTTTCATATAAGGGTCTACTGTGTTAGTAGATGCACACATCAAACACTGAAAGGTTTACTCAATAAAGAGAGAACTGGAGGGAATTGAGACGGGCATTTCAAATGTTATGCCAATGTAGCCAAGATGGAAAAATTCTCCAGCACAGCTGAATGGGAGAATTCTTCCAACTCAGATAATTTGGTCTTAAGTTTGAAATTCCCATCTCTGTTCCCTGAAGTTCTCTCTTTATTGAGTAAACCTTTAAGTGTTTGATGTGTGCATCTACTAACACAGTGCATATGCTAGTTGGACAGCAGATAGTGTCCCTTTTCATTAATTTCTTTGGTGCTTGTTATTCATAGAATAGTGTCTATTAAGAACAAAAGTGCATTTAATTTTCCCTCTTTCCATTTAATGATTGTATAAGAAGAATGTGCTGGACAGAGATCATAGAAAACTATGGACACAGTGATCTCACACTGTGACTTTGCTTAGTGGAAATGAAAAAGATTTATAAGCTATTAAGTATTAGTTTATGTTAAAAAAAAAAAAGCTAAATGCCATCTTTATTCATAGTACAGAAAAACAAACATAGTCATCTGTTATATGTACAAGATGTATGTAGGCTTCTGTTATTTTATTTTCAATACACCACTATCATTTGAATAAATATTTATAATCATTTATTTATTCATCCTGATGACTACATTAGTGTGAAGTCAGTATAAGTATTAAGCTTTAAAAGAGTGCTATGGTCAGTAATCTGAGATAGTGGCCTAGATTCAATGGCCCCCATTAATGTAAAAACTGTCGTTAGCGGCAAATTTAACAGGCAGTTTTGATTCTATGCCGCCACCGCCAGTAATGGTGGAGCTAGTAAAAAAAACAGTGTTGAAACAATTATTCAATGCCGGCAGTCACACACTAGTGGGTAAAAAACATTTTATTTTTTTGCCCATCACCTTTGCTCCAAAATAGCAGGTGTAATATGTGCAGCCTGTTTAATGCGAATCCAACAGGTGGAGATGCTTGTGGATGTGGGGACCCTTGAGGCAAGGTAGGGAAAGGCCCGCGGGTCTGATAAATGATGATAAATGGGAATATAGGTCAGGGGCTGAAATTAATTGGGAATATCTGACATGACTAACTGTAAAAAAAATAACATGACTAACAATGGGTAACATAAAAAAAAAAACCAATTGAATGGATAACAAGACTGACAGTGGATAATATATGACTGAATAAAGATATAAGAAGTATCATATAAATAATACAGGAAATAGCAGATACAACTGTAAAATAACAAAGCTTTAGAATTAATAATATATATATATATATGATAATGTTCTAGAAAAAACATCTGTTATTGGCAAATTAATGTGTGGATATGAAGCATACAGTGATGCTGATAGCAAAGAAATGACCAGAAGTGTGAGGAATGATGATGACAGAATAGTCAGTGAGATAAAGAACTTGGATATACAGAAATGTGGGAGGAAGGGTTTCAGAGGAAGTCTTGGTTAATCCTTTAGGGGATAGGGTTTTAATTTTGTAAATTCAAAAGGTTTCTTTCTAGAGAAGCCTTCTAGTCCAGTCCCCCCTTTTCCAGGATAATGGAATGGATTCAATCCCAATAAATTGAGTATTACAGTACCTCCCTTTGGACATTTATTATAATGGAGAGGGATGGAATGATCAGACTTAATAAAAATGGATAAGAAATAATAGAGCCCATATGTTTCAATATGCAGACTTTCAGGCGATGGGTTGCTTTGTCTATACATTGGATCCACAAGATTTAAAAATCCACATCCACAAGATCTAAAAGTATTTCCCAAACGTAGGATTGCAATTAAGAAAGGTTTTTACTGCAAAACATTTTTTTGTGGAGAAAGATACAACATCTTTGTGAGAGCTCAGACTGTGAGAACAGGCTTTGCATTTAGTGTACCTCTATAAATCCTTGGGCTTAGGGCCCAAGTATGTGATATTCTGGGTTTTAATCTCCTCATGGAGATTGGGAATAGTGGAGTCTTGCCATGCTATTTTTGAATCTAGGATGGTGTTGGCTTTAATGATGGTCCAGTGTTTTTCAAAACTTTACTGGTTTCAGAGGCCTTGATGTTAAATTAGATAAAAGGTAAACAAGAGTTTAGGCAAAAATATGAGTGTACGGTCGATCGCAGACGCTTCTTCCTCTGTTTTTAATAAGGATTTATTTTGTTGTTTGCCTAAAAATCTGTTTCTGAGGATGGTACTCTGTTCAGAAAAAGAGATGAGGTCTCTACAGTTCCTTTTGACTATTTGATACTGGTTAACCTGAGAGATAGGTGGCAACTAACCAGATAAATGTATATGTTACCGTCAACTTCCTTAACGAAAGTCTTGTTTTTAATCTGGTTTTCTTCTATATAGAATGTAAAATCAAGGGAATTGATGGAAGTGGGATGTGATTCTGTAGTGAGTACTATGTTCTTATTGTTAAACTTGAGATAGGTAATAACATTTTCTAGGGAAGATTCTGTACCCTTCCAAATAAAGGACCAACTATGCACCCTTCCCACCACAGGATCAACTATGCCCCAAAGGAGTTCTTATCTATGTCTAAGACCTGAGCTTTCCAGACACCCTTAAAAAGATTAGCGTAACTATGTGAGAACTTTGTTCCCATGGCGGTGCCACTCTTCTGTAAATAAACCTGTTTCTCAAAGAAAAAGTAATTAGGTTGCGAATTTAACATTGAGTTGAGTCTCTAATAAAATGTATCTGCAGGTAATTCATGTTGGAAGGCTATGGATTAAGGCCTCAATCCCATGTTTGTGTAAAATGCACTTGTAATTTTACACAGGTAATGGGGGTAATTTTATATATGCCCCCTCCCTCAGCTGGGCAAGGTTGAGGTGGCTGGTAGGTGGCGACTTATTTTCATTTATTTATTTGGCCAGCCCTTGGTGGAGGCATGATGATTTGGTCTTGTTTTGCAGCCACAGGACCTGGGAACCTTGCATTGATTGAGTCTACCATTAACCCTTATGTATAGCAAAGCATTCTATAGTCAAATATAATGCCTATCTATCTAACAGCTGCAGCTTTTTGTCAAAACTGGGTCATGCAACAGGGCAATGCACAAGCACACCAGCAAATCTATAACATAATGGCTGAAAAAGAAAAGAATAAAGGTGTTGCAACATTGTAAAGAAGAGTGGGCCAAAATTCCTCCACAATGATGTGAGAATCTGATAAAGTCATATGGAAAATTATTACTTACAAGTTATTGCTGATAAAGGTGTGTCTATAAGTGTGTCTATTACTGAATCATAAAGTGCACTTAGATTTCTCCATTTTGGCTTTATTTTTGTTGAATAATGACACAGTGTAATATGTCATGTGTTGTTGTTCATCTGAGGTTGTATTTACCTAATTTTAAGACCAACTTTATTTTTCCCATGACTGTACGTTATTGGACTGACATAACAGCTCTTGATGACGAACAAAATCAGTGATGTCATGTCAGCTCTATGGTGGCAGCTGACAGCTAACAGCCTAGAGTCCCCATTCATAAGAAATTCGGTTTATGGAATGTGTAGGTCAATTGATTCGGACGAACTAATAAAACGAAACGAAAATAATGAATGAATGGGAACTCTAGTTCGGTTTATAGAAAGCCAATAGTATTACATGTATTCCATAAGCCAAAAATCTATAAACCGAACGACATTCGGTTTATAGACTTTCGGCTTATAGAATACATGTAATACTTTTGGCTTTCTATAAACCAAAATCTATAAACCGAAGGTCGTTCCGTTTATAGACTTTCGGTTTATAGAATAGCATAGAATTACATGTATTCTATAACCCGAAAGTCTATAAACCGAACGACCTTCGGTTTATAGACTTTCGTCTTATAGAGTGCATGTAATACTATTGGCTTTCTATAAACCGAACTAGAGTCCCCATTCATAACTTATGAATGGGGACTCTAGTTTGGTTTATAGAAAGCCAAAAGTATTACATGTATTCTATAAGCCGAAAGTCTATAAACCGAATGTCGTTCGGTTTATAGATCTTTGGCTTATGGAATACATGTAATACTATTGGCTTTCTATAAACCGAAATAGAGTCCCCATTCATACGAATAGGTCAATTGACCTATTCGTATGAATGGGGACTCTATTTCGGTTTATAGAATAGCAATAGCATAGCATTACATGCATTCCATAAACCGAAAGTCGTTCATTATGTCGGTTTATGGAATGTATGTAATGCTATTGGTATTCTATAAACCGACTCTATTTCGGTTAATAAAATGCAAATAGCACGAATGGACGAATGATTTTCGTTTATTAACCATTCGTTCATTCGGCTTTCGTTAGTTTAGCATTTTCGTTAATCGTTTTTCGGACGAATGGACGAAAATACAATTTTTGGACGAAAATGCATTTGTCCGAAAACGAATGCACATGTCTAGTACAGAATGTTATTTTTATGCAGCATATCGAATTGCAAAGCTCTGATAAAGATATCATCTGTTGTTTTTTTATCATTACATTTACAGGTGATACTCGAAAAATTAGAATATTGTGCAAAAGTTAATTTATTACAGTAATGCAACGTAAAAGGGGAAACTAATATATGAGATAGACGCATTACATGCAGAGCAAGATGGTTCAAGCCCTGATTTGTCATAAGTGTGATGATTATGGCTTACAGCTCATGAAAACCCTAAATCCACAATCTCAGTAAATTAGAATATTACATTCAATCAATAAAACAAGGAGTGTACAAAGAACCATATCAGACCTCTGAAAAGTATAAGCATGCATATGGACTCAGTACTTGGTTTGGGCCCCTTTTGCAGCAATTACTGCCTCAATGCAGCGTGGCATGGAAGCTATCAGCCTGTGGGACTGCTGAGGTGTTATGGAAAACCAGGATGCTTCAATAGCGGCCTTCAGCTCTTCAGCATTGTTCGGTCTCATGTCTCTCATCTTTCTCTTGGCAGTGCTCCATAGATTCTCATGGGGTTCAGGTCAGGCGAGTTTACTGGGCAATCAAGCACAGTAATCCCACGGTCATTGAACCAGGCTTTGGCCTGACCTTTTCTTCTACACTTTTCCCTTCCACATAACTTTCTATTAATGTGCTTTGATACATAACTTTGGGAACATTCAACTTCCTTCGCAATTACCTTTTGAGGCTTTCCCTCCTTATGGAGGGTGTCAATGATGGTTTTCTGCACAACTGTCGGGTCAGCAGTCTTCCCCATGATAGTGATTCCTACTGAACCAGACTGAGAGACCATTTAAAGGCTCAGAAACCCTTTGCAGGTGTTATGGCTTACTTAGCTGATTAGAGATGTACACTGTGAGCCTAGAATATTGCACCGTTGCACAATATTCTAATTTACTGAGATTTTGGATTTGGGGTTTTCATGAGCTGTAAGCTCATCACACAAGTGTCATCACACTTATGACAAATCACGGCTTGAACTATCTTGCTTTGCATGTAATGCGCCTATCTCATATATTAGTTTCCCCTTTTACGTTGCATTACTGAAATAAATGAACTTTTGCACGATATTCTAATTTTTCGAGTATCACCTGTATTTATGTAGCACTAACCTACTACATTAGTCGAACAGAGACAGAATGAAGCATTAGGAAGCGAGCCTTGCTCACAATCTTACAATCTAGGAGTGTGGGACATGGGATAACATAAGGTTAGTGAAAAGGTCAAAAAGGAAGGTGGTTGTAGTAACATTATTTGTGGACAACGGGAGCTAGGTGGGTTTGATCAGGGTTAATTATTGGGTGTTTTGGTGAGATGAATAGTGAGCTACCTTAAATAGGTGAGTTTTGAGAGACTTTTTTTACAATTGAGAATGAGGAAAACAGCTGTATGCTGAGCGGAAGTGAGTTCCACAGAAGGGGTGAACCTTACAGGCAAGAATGGAAAGATGTTAAGAAGTTGGAGAAGAGCGTTAGTCTACTTGAGAAATGTAGCAGTTGCACAGGTTAGTATCAGTTAATGTAGGAGGGAATGTAGAGAGGGCTTTGTAGGTTAAAGACAGAATACATAATTTCATTCTAGAACAATCGTGAGTGTAACATGGAGTGATGAACCTGTATTTTGAATAGATTACAGGGGAAAACCAGAGTAAGACCAGTCAGGATAGCATCACGGTAGTTAATTGGGTACAGGTACAGAGATAAAACTTGAGTGAGTGAAAATGATCAGTTCCGTTTTGGAGAGAATTTAACCCCTTAGCGACAGAGTTCTATGCTGCATTTGATGTGCCTTGAAGACCAGAATTCCATTATTTTTGTCATACGTTTGCTTAACTGTGATTTCTTTGTTCATGTTCAGTACACCCACACAAATTATATATCCTTTTTTAAAGGACAAATGGGGCTCTCTTTTGAAACTATTATTTTCATCATATGATATAATTTACTATTTAAAAAATATATAAAATATGATGAAAATATGCCAAAAAAAACCTTTTTCTAACTTTGAAATGATTTTTTTTACACTATTACAAACTGTAAAACAGAACCAGTCTATATAGTTTCTAATATTTGTCCTGAGTTTAGAAATATCAATGTTTCCATGTTTTTCTGTTTGTTTATTTCAAATAATATGGCAATAACCAATAGTAGTGTTTTTTTGTTTCCTAACCATTGTCTCTTACAGTGAACTTTTGACCCCAACCTTAACCCTAAATGTAACCCTAACACTAAATCTACCCCACCTCTTAATCTAACCCTTGTACTAACCCTGATTCTAACCCTAACCCACCTTTAACCCTAACCCTAATTGTAACAAGAACCCTAGATCTAGGGTTAGTAAATCTAGGGTTAGCGGTTTCCTTTTATTTATTTAATTATTTTTTTCCAACTGTAATGTTGCTGACTGCCTCTAGTGAAGTAACAGTGTCAGAGCGACGGAAGAGATTTTTTTTTTAACTGCTTATGTCGCTCTGCTGGGCACACCGTATTGGAGGAGCATGTTCCTCTTCAATACAGCACCCGCGATCACTGGGTGATCGTGGTGCCCTGGGGGGCAGAGAAGGGTGTTGCATGATGCCATCAAGGCATCATTGCAACACCTTTAACACATAGGCAGTGAAAAGTGATCACTGCCTATGTGAGTTTCAACGCATACGATCACATTTGCGGTGATAGTATGCACAGAAGGGGGGGCACAGAAGGGGGGGCGGGGGGGGGGCCTGAAGGCACACTGATCCAAAGCAAGTAAGAGCAAAGAGAGTTGTTTCAGCCAGATTGAAGAGGATCAAGGAGTGGACAGAAAGTTGGTTAGGCGTGTGTGCAAAATCCTCTCCAACAACTTGGACAGAAATGGGAAAAAGGGGACAGGATGGTAGTTCAGCAGAAGTGTGATGTCTAAAAAATATTTTTCAAACATGCCCAAGTAGGTAAGATGTGGGCATGTCTTAAAATCAACGTACAATTTCATAGGACAAAGAGAGATTGATGAGGTGGGTAAGAGTTGGAAAGAGGAGAGGAAATAGACAGCATACAAGGTGAGATGGGATGGGGTGTTGGTGTCGAAATGGTGAGTAGAATGACTACATCTTTCTCGGCAACAGAATGGGTTTGGGGGAAGGAAAATAGGCAAGAAGCAGTTATGGTAAGTCCTGAAAGGTATAGTTGCACCTGAGTGCATCAACTTTATTTCTGAATGGGAATCAAGGTTTTGGGCCATAAGAGGGGAGCATTGTGAAAGAACAGGGGGCCAAAGAGGGCATTCAATTTCGAGAAAAGATTTTTGGGGTTTTGATGAGAGAGTTGATGAGAAGCAATATTGCACATTTTCCATTGTTTGTACATATATCTCAATATTGTTTGCATGTCACTAATGACTATAGCTGCAATACTTCAATAGCTGGTCTTGTTTAAATGGATAAACAAAACATCGAAGAAAGGACTTACAGATATAAAGCATATATAAGGCATATAGTACAAAATCCGGAGATAAAGCAATGTTGAGATTTATAGAGAAAACTAGCATTTAACTGTCATCTGTAATAAACTGATTGTTTATTATATGTGCATCCTGACTGTTAGATCTTGTGTATGTTTCATAATGTTTACCTTGTTATAAGAACTGCAGCATCTACAGCTGAATATTCCTCTCCCCAACTTGTAGACATCTCCATATTTACATCATTCTTCTTCCCAAATTCTTCAAACTGCCATTTACAAAAGCTCTCCAGCATTTTTTCCCCATGGTGTCCTATGTACATGTCTGCCTGAAAACAAAAAATATTGTTTTATCAAAAAAGCTTTATTTTGTATGTTTTAATGAACACTCTATGAGCATAAAACTCTCATCATTTAAAACGCCAAGGATAGATAGATTTGTTTTAGAGCACTTTTCTAAAAAAAAAAAAAAAAATTACAAACCTATTATCAATGTATTTTTGCACATACATTAACAGAATTGTTCAAGCCCTGTGCTTTTCCTACTGACAATACATCATTGGCCACAAGTTACAGCAAGGGACACATAAGGAGCTATACACTAAAAACTAGGTGCAGGTGAGTTGAGATGAGTTGAACATTTCATCACACTGACTTAACTATAAATTTTGCAGGGACAAACCTGCTTAGTTTCTCCTGTCCTGAGCTAAATTGGCTGTGCATAATGCTTTGTTAAATCTGTAAATGTTAAAGGCGTTAATCTCACCTCAACTCACCTGCACCTCACTTTTAGTAAATTTCTATCGTAGTTTTGCCCACTAATGAGTGACTTTTCCCAGCTATGCATATGTAAATGTGTTTACATATTGGGAAGATTTGTTAGATATCTTTAGCTCCTTCCCAAACTGTAGCGTCTAGGCATTTAAATGTGGTCCTCCAGTTGCAACTAAAATACAAATTCCGAAAACCACCAAAAGCTTTTAACAATAGCAGAACATTGTGCTAGTTGTAGTCCAGAAACAACTGGAGAGCCACAGTTGGATCCCTAGGCCCTCATGAAAACAGACAGTATTTTAATTAAATAGTGATTCTTATGACCTCATAAGGCTATTACAGCATTACACCATAACCATACTCATCTACTTGTCTAACAACATTACCAAGACATTTTCAATTCAATGGTTTTTTACTCTTAGTTTCCAACTACTCTTAGTTTCCCGTTTTCAACATGTCTGATGCCTGGTTCATTGCAGTGTTCATGTAAATAAAATACTTATGCAGGGACATAATTTTATTTCTTTGTAACATCTTAATATATTGAGTAGATTGTAAACAGATGGGTTAAAGCAAATAAATGAATATGACTTTGCTAATACAAAACAATCGTGGACATGTTGAATCCAATGGCAGATAATGTTCTAATATGATTGTGGTATTGTTCCCAAATTGCCAGATAAGCAAAATAGGCATATATACACATCAATTTCTAGTTTCCAACTCTACTGAAGGTTAGTTGTGGAGCAAGCACATAGTGAGAAATTAATTGACCTTTTCAGATTAATTGATAAAACCTGGAGGTCTCCTCAGATAAATGGGTGGACACATAAGAGAAAATATAGTGCAGTAAAGTATGTTTTTTGTGTGGTTTTAACTTTTAAAACTGTAGTGCACCATTTTTGCCTTTTTATTCCCTCTTATGTGTCCACTCATGTCTCATGAGGAGACCGAGGAAGAAAGTAGCGAACAAAGGCGTATGCACTCCCAATGCGGTGAAAAATAGATGAATATTTATCAGAAGGATCCGATTAAAACTCCATATAAAATTCACAAAAACAGAGACAAGACATGGGCAATATGCCTTACGTGTTTCGCGTGAACACACACTTATTCATAGGCTTATTTAAAGGCACTCATGTCTCATGAGGAGACCTGCTATCAATTTATTTGAAAAGGTCAAAGAATTTTGTCTCTTTTTGCTTGCTGTGTTGTGGGTTTGGAGGAGTCCCTGGGGATTTTCTTATAAGAGGAGCATTTTTATAATGAGCATTTAAATAATATCATTTATAATTCTAGAGAACAAAAAAAATGGAAAATAATCTATACATTTGTGTGCAAAATTGCAAGCAAATGCCTAAATTAGGAGAAAATGGCTTGATTTGCAAATGAACTGCTTCTCAATGAGAAATGTGTAATTTTAATGATAAATGATTTAAATATAAGTGATATGGCTCAAAAACCTTTCACTAGTGCATATTTATCGAAAACTCTTTACACCAGTGATAGATACATAACCCTTCATTTTCACTGAAACGTAAAGCTTTCTAAGCTTCATAGGATACATAGTTCTCAAGCATCTGCAGTACCAAAAGTTAGTCATCACTAGTCTGCTCCTCGAGACTATGAGATACAACAGACAAAGCAAAGAAAAGACTACTTAAAGGGTAGTCATAGAATGTAATGCTGTGTTCATACTTACTACTGTGTGTTTGGACGTTTATCTGTAGAAGTGCTGATTTGTCCTGAAATACATGCTTTCTCCACCTATGACTTAAAGCTGTGTTGCCAAAAAAGCCACATGTGAGCCACTGCAGCTCATCCGACAGCAAGGAGTGGCTCAATTGATTTAATTACACAAATTTCATAAGCCATGCCAATGTGTACATTTGCTTTAGGCTGTTTGTAGAATGCTTTTTGTACACAAACATATTTTTATACAGCTAACAAGTTCTTTTCCAGAATTGCTATAAATTAAAATAATCAATGCAGTCCATACACACATAGATTTATGAATTTGTACCCCACTGGATGCCCCTGACTTTATGGGAGATTGGAGACATGAGAAAAACAAAACCGCTATTTGACATGGTATCATATTCACAATATTACCTAGCATACTCCTTCCCTATGTAGTTTAAGAGGCCAGGTACATGAGAGGGCATATTTAAAGAGCTCTGAATTTCAACCACATTGTGATTTCTTAAGTAATGCGAATGACCCTTAAATTTGGGCCCTTCAGCGGTCACCAAAGTGACCGCAAATGGACATTATGGACTCCACCTGACAAAAATGGTACTCTCTATCCTCCCATGGACCTCTGTGGGAGGATTTCACCTTTTGCGGAGATAGCTGAAGGCCTCCCATAAAGGATACATTGTATATATATCTTATACATTTACCTAACATCACTAGTTGTTTCATAATTAATAATTAAAATACGCCGATCAACAATAACATTGTTACCACTGACATGTGGAAGGGTGGTGGAGGCAGTGTGATGCTGTAAGTAATGTTCTGTTGGAAAACGTTGAGTCCTGTCATACATGTGGATGTTACTTTGACATGTACCACCTACCTAAGCATTGTTGTAGACCATGTACAACCTGTTATGAAAACTGTATTCCCTGATAGCATTGGCCTGTTTAAGCAGAATAATGCACCCTGCCACAAAGCATACATTGTTCAAGAATGGTTTAAAAAACACAACAACTAGTTCAAGGTGTAGACTTGGCCTCCAAATTCACCAGATCTCAATCCAATAAAGCATCTGTGTGCCATGGCATGATGGCTCAGGGCTGTTTTGGTGTCAAAAGGGGACATACATAATATTAGGCAGGTGGTCATAATGTTAAGGCTAATAGGTGTATGAACAAACAATTCTTGCTTCAACATAAGAGAAAACTCACTCACCGGAGTTTCATGAAGGAGAACCAGCTTTGTAACCCGTAGATTCATTTGCACTCCAAGACTTTTGTGCTGGAAAAGGTTGTAAACCTGAAAAGATTGTTTGAAAATATATTTTGATTAAATCCAAAATAGTATCTGTGTTTTTATAAAATAAAAATAATATATTATGACTCAGATCTTTGGCAAAGGGTAGTATTTTTTTTCCAGTTTTATACCACACTGACAAGGTCTATGATAGGCTGAACTGTACATCTGTGGTTGCTGTGTTCTTCGTGCACAGAAGGCTTGCCATGCATTTTGGGTCTGGCCTGCCCTTAGTCTGATATGTCACTGGAGAGGTCTCCTCTCTAATGGTGACAGTGAGCAAATATGGTTGCTGCCACTCCCAAGTAGGTACCATCCTATAGGAAAGGCTATTTCAGTGCTGCCTGAGATGTGGATCCCACTTCTGTTTCTGTGTGATTTATCAGGATAGGCCAAGATGTGGGTCGCTAGCTCACTGCATCTAGAGGGACATCAACCGTACCACACTGACAAGGCCTATGATAGACTGAAACATATATCTGTGGTTGCTGTGTGTTGTCTTTGTGCAGAGGAATTTCAGGTCTGTACTGTCCTTGTTGTTGATAAAACTGAAAATCCTTCTATTCGTTTGTCGAAGCAGTTGATGGGTCATTGATCTACATTCTCTCATAATCTCCTTTTCAACAGCAAATGAGATTTCTATCCTGAAGAATTTTTGTTATATGTTTCAAAGGTTCTAAGGGTGGCATTTCTAGGTCAGCACAACTATGTTTTGCTCTTTACATTGATCAGTTCCAGAGTTATGAGTTAATTAAGTTTTGAAAAGGAACATGACTTGCTGAACAAGGAATTCAAACTGCTATAAGAAAAAGCAACAAAACTGCTAAGGAAGCAGAGGTGCGACTTGTTGAACAACGATTGCGAACTGCTACAAGACGGAGCTAATGCTGAAGAGACAAACGAGAGACAAACGAGAGATGAAAGTCTGATCACCTAAGGAGGAGTTACTGAGCAGTGACAAGAATCTTAAAGCCAGGTAGCAAAGATAGTAAAAAATAAAATAAAAAATAAAATAAAAAATAAAATAAACCCAAAAATAGATAAAGAAATGATAAATTAACAAAAAGCTATAGTCCAGAATGGACATCAGAACAAAGAATACCATTGTTCTGAAGGGATTAACATGGTATACAGGGTATAGTTTTCTGTATATTAGACCACAATGCTCTATCTATGCACACTTATATTGTACAGCCTTTGAGGTTTTGATATGCATTTATTTGTGGTTTTATTCATATTCATGTTCCATCTATAACTACAACTATGTTGTGAATAAGTGTGGTACATCAAAGTTATTTTGCATTTGACAAAATCTAAAGATTGAAAGGCCAGAAATTGCCCTTTTACACTTCAAATGTCCCCCCCATTTCCTTAGATCAGTTCTTGGTGGTGCTAAAAAAAAATTCTAGCACTACATTGGCACTCAGTGTAAGATGGCACATGGATTGAGTTGGTCTACTAACAAAGCTAGAAAAAAATCAGAAAACCTGGGGATATGGATAGAAACCATGGAAAGCATTGCTACTTGAAATACTTATTGACTGATGAGTTACATAAAAATATGGAGAGAGACTACCAGGATGATGTTCGCATCCTTGTCTATCTTTTTTTTGCTGTGTTTTTGTTTTGTGATTTGTCAGTACGTGTTATATTATTACCCTGGGGATAGCTGGATGTAAAGTTAAGGATGTTAGGGATGTTAATATGTCTTATGTGAAAAATATTTATTATTTTTTTTATCCTTTTCTATGTTTTGATCTTTTTAAGTCTATTTTTACATTTGCAGTTATGATTTTTCATTTGACTTCATTTCTTTTATTGTATGTATTTTGGACATTATGCACTTTTGTATATTCATATGTGTATTCATATGTCTAATATGTGTTTTGAATCGTATGTATCTATATTCTCCTCACTAAGTGGTGTAAACTCCATCAAATGCTTAGGGCTTCAGTGCCTTGCACTCTCCTTTGGATGTTGTCGGATGAGGCTCGTTTGATCCCACAGAGCAGCAATCATGCTCCAAACGGACTGTAGTGCACACTACCTATTGAACTGGTATTCAAAGTCACCTATATGAGGACATCCCTGTGAAGCCATGTAGCCTTAAAGTGCCTATTTATTTTGTTTGTAATGTGATTAGTTTTTAACTATTGTGTGTAATCACATTTTCACTGTATACTACACTATGTGCAGTTTTCATTTCTCCTAAACAGTGTGCTGCTATTGTTTTCCAACTATATCTGCTGTGTGGACTAAGTGGAACAAAGTTCACAACCTTTGGTGGACTAATTACCATCGCTTGGCATTTCACATTCATCTCCAAAATTAAACAGATAACGATTTGCACTTGCATTGAGGACATCCCTTTTTGTATTTGCTTACACAGTGAACTTTGCTGACTTTATCTTCTATTGAACATAGCTGCTATATTTTTATTATTTATTTTACTTTATTTTTTTTAATTGCTTTTAATTAATTTTAAGAATCAGTATTTTAAAAATACAGAATAAAATATGTACAATCATTCATAATTCAATTTTATTTAAAACTATGACCCTAATATTGTACAACCAAATAACTGTTGAAATAAGTGATTTATCTTATTTTTAATAGATGTCAACTCTTCACACTGCCACCAAATTTGTCACATGTTACCAATTTTACTTTATTTTTGCTTATTTAATTTATTATTTTATTTATATATGTTTTGGTTTATTTTATTTTTTATATTTGTTTATTTTATTTAATTAATTTTAAAAAACAGTATTTAAAAAATATAGAGAAAAATATGCATAATCATTCATAATTTTGTTTAACACCTTCGCGACAATGGACGTGTCAGGCATGTCCTGCCGGGAACTCCGTTCCCAACAATGGACGTGCCTGGCACGCCCTGCGGTGAATCAAGCGTTTTTTGCGATCAACGCTTTAACAATGCTGGTCTATTGCCTCGATGTCGAGGCAATAGCCAGCACTGAAATTTCTGATCTGGGGCACCCACGATCGCCCCACGGAGCGATCATGGGAGCCATATTGACGGAGCAGCATGCTCCGTCAATATGGCTATGCCCTCTGGAGGTCTTAGCTTCGGAAGTGAAAGTAACTTCACTTCCGTCGCTCTGAATATGCTACTTGACTGCCCCTAGTGGTAGTTAAGTAGCATAGCAATGTAAAAAAAATTAAAATAAATATTTAATTAAATAAAAACTGGTTATATACTTAGATTAGCCTATGGGGTTAAGGGATAGGGTTAAAATTAAAGTAAAATTAAAATATATTAAGGGATGGCATAATGGTTAGAGTTGGGGTTACATTTAGTGTTAAGGTTAAATTTTGGGTTCGGGTTGGGGTCAAAAGGTCAATATAGGAAAAAAACAAAAAACACTATTTTTGGTATTTGCCCCATAACTCGCAAAAAAATACCGAAATATATGGAAACATGCATAGTTCTGAACTCGGGACAACATTTAGAAACTATTTAGATGGGGTCTTTTTTAATGATTGTATTTGTGTAAATTATATTTTAGGTGAAAGTTAGAAAAAGTGTTTTTTTTTTAAATTTGTCATCATATTTAAAAAAAAATTTTGTAGTAATTTATAAGATATGATGGACATAATGGTATCTAATGAAAGCCCTTCTTATGACGAGAAAAACAGCATATAATTTGTGTGGGTACAGTATGTGAAAATTGCAGCTAAACACAAACACCCCAGAAATGTCAAAACGGCCATTGTCACCAAGGGAAAGTCAAGGTGAAAATGTCTTGTCACTAAGGGGTTAAAACTGTCACCCTAATATTGTAGAACCCATATTTCAAGATATTCAAGCTTGATAACCTTTTAAGAAAGAAAAAACAAATAATGTGAATGCAGTTTCTTCTGGACTGCGGAGGAAAGGCCTCAGACACAGGATTATGTAAGGGAGATGTTTATCCCATTGGGTCACTGATATGAATCGGAATTAGACTCCTCTGTCCATTTACTCCTCCTATGGTTCCCAGATCTCTTTATACTTTTGTCCTTTATTTTATTAAGAAGAAGTATTTTTCCATCCTGTGTTGATATTCTATTTGACTAATTATCTCCTGCCAACTAAGGGTTGCCTTGTCTAAGCTTACGAGCAGGGTTCTCCACCTCATGTACCAGTCTGTTCTAGTTTGTCTAACTTAGTATGTAGTTCCCTTTCATACTCTGTACCTTAGTGCTACTTTAGAGGAGTTCACTAATTAGGCAGTGTTTGCATAAAATGTAACAGACAAGCTGTTGGGTGACAAATATTACACTAACAAGCTCTTGGGGGACAAAGGTGGTACTAGTAAGTTGTTTGGGGGCAAATATGCCACTGATGTATGGAGACATATATATCACTGACAAGCTTTTTGGGGGATAAAGGGGCCATATATGAAACTGGCAAGCTGTTTGGGGTCAGATATGACACTGGCAAGCTGTTTTGGTACATATGTCACTGGTAAGCTGTTTGGTGACATACATGGCACCAATAAAGGAAAACAAATTTGAACCACTTTAATGTTTTCTGTTTTCAATATTTGAAAAATTGGAAACAGGAGGCCCACCGCTAAAGACATTGCCCAGGGCCCATCACAGCCTTAAAGTGGCCCAGTCCCACTATAATCCACTTCCCCACTATAATATATGAAGGTCCTTTTACAGACAGTTCATACAGGAACCAAAAGACAAAGTAGCGCAACATTTAAATGCATGTATAAAAGTACATTTTCTTTAAACTTCACTTGATCTTTTTTTGTTTATTTTTTAAAAATATTATTTAAGATATTTATTGAACTTGGAACATTACCATGTTGAGGATGGTGAGAATGAATTTTCGAGTTGTCTCTGAACCATGATAAGAGACCATCCCTGGATCAGCAACCACCACAGTCTCTATGTTGTACTCTTGTGACTGTTTGTAGGAATGTCTCTTTCCTCTGCCAGATTCTGGTGCCTTATGAGCTTTTGTTCTCTTTTTATCTGTGAAACAAAAATGAAATGTTTTGTTTTATTTTTAATTTACACAATTTTGTAAGTCTGCAGAACCCTTTTTATGAAAAACAATGAGGATATCCCATGGAGAAATGGGGGGGGGGGGGGGGGGGAGGGGTTATGGGAAAAATATCACTTCTTGGGCAATATTCTAAAAGTGGAGAAATCTGCATAAATACCCTATTGGTTTCTAGGGTGATTGCTCTAATTTTTGAATTATTCTACAAAATTGTTCTTACAGAATTGGCAGCAAATAAACACCATTGTCTTTAAAGCTCAAATTGTGATTAATTACAAGCTACATACTGTGCAAAATCCAAAGGTTAATGTGCTTTTTCCAGTTACAGATGCAAAGCAACAGTGCTGTTCTAGATGTTAAAACATTGAAGCAAATTGGAATCATATATCATTTTTGACACAAAGTTACCTAACTAAACTAATTCACTATTACACATTTTTAAAATTCCTCGAAAACGACATCAACGGTAAAAGCTAAATGAAGACTCAAGTGAATGATGAGAAACTGCAACTGAACATAATTAGCCATTTTATTTCCATTACATGTTGACATGCCCAAAAGTAATAGATTATGTTTATCAAAGTGGAAGTTTTTGGAAAATTACTTGACAAAAGATGTTCTATAAAATTTAAAATGCAATTTTTTAAAGTATATTTAGTACATTTCAAGTACTTTCCTAAATATGTTCTAGATTACATAAACATATATTTAGCATATCAATGAGTGGCATGTGATTGCATTATCCATATATTTTACAATTACACCTATCTCCCATCATCTTGCTCATAGAAACATAGAGAGTGTCGGTAAATAAGAACCATTCGGTCTATCTAGTCTGCCCAATTTTCTAAATACTTTCATTAGTCCCCAGTTCCCTATCTTATATCTAGGATAGCCTTGTGCCTATCCCACGCATGCTTAAAATCCTTGACTGTGTTTACCTCCACCACTTCCACTGGAAGGCCATTCCATCCATCCACTACCCTCTCAGTAAAGTAATACTTCCTGATATTACTTTTAAATTGTTGCCCCTCTAATTTAAGACTATGTACTCTAGTTGTGCTAGTTTTTCTTCTTTTAAATATACTCTCTTCCTTTACTGTGTTGATTCCCTTTATGTATTTAAATGTTTCTGTCATATCCCCCCTGTTACGTCTTTCCTCCAAGCTATACAGGTTAAGATGCTTTAACCTTTCCTGGTAAGATTTAATCTTCAACCCATGAACCAGTTTAGTAGCCCTTCTCTGAACTCTCTCCAAAGTATCAATATCCTTCAAGAGATACTGTCTCCAGTACTGCGTACAATACTCCAAGTGAGGTCTCACCAGTGCTCTGTACAATGGCATGAGCACTTCCCTCTTTCTAGTGCTAATACCTCTCCCTATGCAACCAAGCATTCTGCTAGCATTTCCTGCTGCACTATTACATTGCCTACCTACCTTTAAGTCCTCTGAATTTATTACTCCTAAATCCCTTTCCTCAGATGTTGAGGTTAGGACTGTACCAAATATTCTATATTCTGCTTTTGGGTTTTGGTGCATAATCTTGCACTTGTCCACATTAAATGTAAGTTGCCACAGCTCTGTCCATTTTTCTAGTTTAGCTAAATCTTTTGCCATTTGGCTTATCCCTCCAGGAACATCGACCCTACTGCAAATCTTTTTATTATTGGTAAAAGGACATACTTTACCAACAAAACCTTCTACAATATCACTAATAAAAATATTAAGGAGAATGGGTCCAAGTACAGATCCCTGAGGTACCCCACTAGTAACAAGACCTTGCATCAAATATACCACATTGACTACAACCCTCTGTTGCCTGTCACTCAGCCATTGTCTAATCCATTCAACAATATTGAAATCCAAACTCAAAGATTTCAGTTTATTGATAAGCCTTCTATGTGCGACAGGGTCAAAAGCCTTACTGAAATCTAGGTAAGCAATGTCTACTGCACCACCCTGATCTATTATTTTAGTTACCCAATCAAAAAAATCAATAAGATTAGTTTGGCGTACTCATATCAATATTAAGAAAGGGCAAAGTTTTATCACTGCAGGGTATATTGATCAATACCATTGCTGCTTCTGTTATGAAACAAAACTTGCCTCAGCAAATTATATAAATGTTTGAAGTATGATGTGAATAAGATGGCCGTAACTGTATGCTCAATTTATCTAAGTAGATACACAGTTATAGTATATAGGATGCAACACAGGGTTAAACGCATTGGGATTACATATAAAGGTTGTGCACATAAATGCTTCAGAACCCTGAAAAGGGTAAGATAGCTTTATGTAAAAAGATGACAACAGGAATTATTTGTGGGAACTGCACTTCTCCACTAAGCTTGGTAGAGGGGGTCTGTCACTTTTCAGGCTTATTTCTGATAGCTTTTTTACACCAAGGAGTGTAGGACTGACGTACATAATGCTAATCCATGATTTGTGTTGGACGTTAACATTATAAATGGACACATGCAGTGCCAATATTGCTTCTCCTTTATACACATACTTCACTGTAGCTTGGTGTGGCGACCATGAGATAGTGAATGGATACTGGCAGCTCTGGAACGATCTTTTCTAATGAGTAATCTAGTGCAGAACAAAACAAACATATTTTTCCTACTGCTTATTAGTGCATTCCACCAATCATGTTTTATTTTTGAAGGCTAAAAAAATTTTTTTTTACATCCTGTGTCTGCATTATCATACATTTTTCTTTGGAGTTAGAGGACAGGCTTATCTGTAAGAGTATTCCAATGAAGGCCAATATCGGAAATTTTGTTACACATGAAAAAAGGTTACATGATTTTCTATCTTTTTCATGTACCCAATTCTTCATAGTTTGCTCCTTTAGCAGTATTGGGAATACCTGCTGAGTGTTTATAGCTGTTTTTATATTCCTTTCTGGCGCAGACCTACACTTTCCATATGCCTTCTAGTAGTTAAGTTAACACATTCAGAGAAGTACCTCAGGAATTAGTATGTGGATCCATTATATGTAATTATTTCATTAGCAATATTACAGGTGGTCCTGAAGGTAAGGTAAACATTTTGAATTATTTATTTTGAATTATTTTTAATAAACGTGTCAGTTTTTTTGCTGATGTTACAAAAATTTGCAATAGATGAGATACGTTGAATGGCAAATGGTTTACGTAAAACAGAAAAATGGTCAAGGCGGTAGCAACAAGTTTGATTTTTATGAATAGAAGGTAATTTTCTTGCTGCGTAAAAATTAAGACAATATATACAGTATTAACTGCAAAAGCTCAGATCTCTTATCGCTCCCTGTCATCTATATATATCAGCTGTCACTTTTTTAATCTGTGTTTCTCATGACACAGACAGGGCCGGCCTTAAGTGTTCCGGCGCCCTGTTTGGGCTTCCCCCATGGCGCCCCCGTCTCTTTCACCCCCCTATGTATGTGTCTCTCTCCCTTCCCATGTTTGTCCCTTTCCTCTTCCTTGCCATGTCTGTCTCTCTCTCTCCCTCTGTTCTGTCTCTCTCCTCCCGTTCCTCTGCTCTGTCTCTCTCTTCCCTCCCCTGTTCTTTCTCTCTCCCCCCCGTCCCCTGTTCTGTCTCGCCCCCCCCCCCCCGTTTTTTCTCTCTCTCCCCCCTCCCCTGTTCTGTCTCTCTCTCCTCTCCCCTGTTCTGTCTCTCCCTCCTGTTTTTCTATCCCTCCTCCTTCCCCGTTCTGTCTCTCTCTCTCTCTCTCTCTCCTCCCTCCCCCTGTTCTGTCTCTCTCCCCCTCCCCCTGTTCTGTATCTCTCTCTCTCCCCCTTGTTCTGTGTCTCTCTCCCCCTCCCTTTGTTCAGTCTCTCTCTCCCACCCCTCCCCTGTTGTCTCTCTCTCTCCCCATGTTCTGTCTCTCTCTCGCTCTCCCCCTCCCCCTGTTCTGTCTCTCCCCCCTGCCCCTGTTCTGTCTCTCTCTCTCTCCCACCCCTCCCCTGTTCTGTCTCTCCCCCTCCCCCTGTTCTGTATCTCTCTCTCTCTCCCCCTGTTCTGTATCTCTCTCTCTCCCCCCTCCCCCTGTTCTGTGTCTCTCTCCCCCTTACCCTGTTCAGTCTCTCTCTTCCACCCCTCCCCTGTTCTGTCTCTCTCTCTCCCCCTGTTCTGTCTCTCTCCCACTCCCCCTGTTCTGTCTCTCCCCCTGCCCCTGTTTTGTCTCTCTCCCCCGTCCCCTGTTCTGTCTCTCCCCCTCCTCCCCTGTCCTGTCCCTCTCTCTCTCCCCCCTCCCCCTGTTCTGTGTCTCTGTCCCCCCATCCCCGGTTCTGCCTTTCTCTCCCACCCCTCCCCCTGTTCTGTCTCTCTCTCTCCCCCTGTTCTGTCTCTCTCCCCCCGTCCCCTGTTCTGTTTCGCCCCCCCCCCCGTTTTTTCTCTCTCTCCCCCTCCCCTGTTCTGTCTCTCTCTCCTCTCCCCTGTTCTGTCTCTCTCTCCTCTCCCCTGTTCTGTCTCTCTCCCACGTCCCCTGTTCTGTCTCTCCCCCCCTGTTTTTCTATCTCTCCCCCTTCCCTGTTCTGTCTCTCTCTCTCTCCTCTCTCCCCTTGTTCTGTGTCTCTCTCCCCCCACCCCCTGTTCTGTCTCTCTCTCCCACCCTCCCCCTGTTCTGTCTCTCACCCCCTCCCCCTGTTCTGTATCTCTCTCTCTCCCCCCTCCCCCTGTTCTGTGTCTCTCTCCCCCTCCCCCTGTTCAGTCTCTCTCTCCCACCCCTCCCCTGTTGTCTCTCTCTCTCCCCATGTTCTGTCTCTCTCTCGCTCTCCCCCTCCCCCTGTTCTGTCTTTCCCCAATGCCCTGTTCTGTCTCTCTCTCCCACCCCTCCCCTGTTCTGTCTCTCCCCCTCCCCCTGTTCTGTATCTCTCTCTCCCCCCTCCCCCTGTTCTGTGTCTCTCTCCCCCTCCCCCTGTTCAGTCTCTCTCTCCCACCACTCTCCTGTTCTGTCTCTCTCTCTCCCCCTGTTCTGTCTCTCTCCCCCTCCCCCTGTTCTGTCTCTCTCCCCCGTCCACTGTTCTGTCTCTCTCCCCCCCCCTCCCCTGTTCTGTCTCTCTCTCTCTCCTTCCTCCCCCTGTTCTGTGTCTCTGTCCCACCTCCCCCGGTTCTGCCTTTCTCTCCCACCCCTCCCCCTGTTCTGTCTCTCTCTCTCTCCATGTTCTGATTCTCTCTCTCTCCCCCTCCCCCTGTTCTGTCTCTCTCCCCCCCTGTTCTGTCTCTCTCCCCCCTCCCTCTGTTCTGTCTCTCTCTCTCTCCCCCCTCCCCCTGTTCTGTGTCTCTATCCCCCTTCCCCGGTTCTGCCTTTCTCTCCCACCCCTCCCCCTGTTCTGTCTCTCTCTCTCCCCCTGTTCTGTCTCTCTCCCCCCGTCCCCTGTTCTGTCTCGCCCCCCCCCCTGTTTTTTCTCTCTCTCCCCCCTCCCCTGTTCTGTCTCTCTCTCCTCTCCCCTGTTCTGTCTCTCTCCCCCGTCCCCTGTTCTGTCTCTCGCCCCCTGTTTTTCTATCTCTCCCCCTTCCCTGTTCTGTCTCTCTCTCTCTCTCCTCCCTCCCCCTGTTCTGTGTCTCTCTCCCCCCACCCCCTGTACTGTCTCTCTCTCCCACCCTCCCCCTGTTCTGTCTCTCTCCCCCTCCCCCTGTTCTGTATCTCTCTCTCTCCCCCCTCCCCCTGTTCTGTGTCTCTCTCCCCCTCCCCCTGTTCAGTCTCTCTCTCCCACCCCTCCCCTGTTGTCTCTCTCTCTCCCCATGTTCTGTCTCTCTCTCGCTCTCCCCCTACCCCTGTTCTGTCTCTTCGCCCTGCCCCTGTTCTGTCTCTCTCTCCCACCCCTCCCCTGTTCTGTCTCTCCCCCTTCCCTGTTCTCTCTCTCTCTCTCTCTCTCTCTCTCTCTCCTCCCTCCCCCTGTTCTGTGTCTCTCTCCCCCCACCCCCTGTACTGTCTCTCTCTCCCACCCTCCGCCTGTTCTGTCTCTCTCCCCCTCCTCCTGTTCTGTATCTCTCTCTCTCCCCCCTCCCCCTGTTCTGTGTCTCTCTCCCCCTCCCCCTGTTCAGTCTCTCTCTCCCACCCCTCCCCTGTTGTCTCTCTCTCTCCCCATGTTCTGTCTCTCTCTCGCTCTCCCCCTCCCCCTGTTCTGTATCTCTCTCTCTCCCCCCTCCCCCTGTTCTGTGTCTCTCTCCCCCTCCCCCTGTTCAGTCTCTCTCTCCCACCCCTCCCCTGTTGTCTCTCTCTCTCCCCATGTTCTGTCTCTCTCTCGCTCTCCCCCTCCCCCTGTTCTGTCTCTTCGCCCTGCCCCTGTTCTGTCTCTCTCTCCCACCCCTCCCCTGTTCTGTCTCTCCCCCTTCCCTGTTCTGTCTCTCTCTCTCTCTCTCTCTCTCTCCTCCCTCCCCCTGTTCTGTGTCTCTCTCCCCCCACCCCCTGTACTGTCTCTCTCTCCCACCCCTCCCCTGTTCTGTCTCTCCCCCTCCCCCTGTTCTGTATCTCTCTCTCTCTCCCCTCCTCCTGTTCTGTGTCTCTCTCCCCCTCCCCCTGTTCAGTCTCTCTCTCCCACCCCTCCCCTGTTCTGTCTCTCTATCTCCCCCTGTTCTGTCTCTCTCCCCCTCCCCCTGTTCTGTCTCTCTCCCCCCCTCGCCTGTTCTGTCTCTCTCTCTCTCCCCCCTCCCCCTGTTCTGTGTCTCTGTCCCCCCTCCCCCGGTTCTGCCTTTCTCTCCCACCCCTCCCCCTGTTCTGTCTCTCTCTCTCTCCCCCTGTTCTGTCTCTCTCTCTCTCCCCCTCCCCCTGTTCTGTCTCTTTTCCCCCCTGTTCTGTCTCTCTCCCCCCCTGTTCTGTCTCTTTCCCCCTCTGTTCTGTCTCTCTCCCTCTCCCCCTGTTCTCTCTCTCTCTCTCTCTCTCTCTCTCTCTCTCTCTCTCTCTCTTTCTCTCTCTCTGCCCCTCCCCCTGTTCTGTCTCTCTCTCTCTCCCACCCCTCCCCTGTTCTGTCTCTCCCCCTCCACTGTTCTGTCTCTCTCTCCCACCCCTCCCCCTGTTCTGTCTCTCTCTCTCCCCCCGTCCTGTCTCTCCCCCTGCCCCTGTTCTGTCTCTCTCTCTCTCTCTCTCTTCCACCCCTCTTCTGTTCTGTCTCTCCCCCCTCCACTGTTCTGTCTCCCTCTCCCCCCCTCCCCCTGTTCTGTCTCTCACCCCCCTCCCCTTCCTTTGCCTGCAAAGGTGGATCCAGGGAGGGGGTGGAGCTAACTGGCTCAGAGGTGTAGCTCCGCTCCACCATGTGAAGCAGAGCAGAGCCTGCTTTACGGGGAGCCACGGGCAGCAAGAAAAAGTGCTGCTCGGCTTCCCATGCTTAATGCAGGCATGGGGAGTGCGAGCAGTACTTTCTCTTGCTGCCCGTGGCTCCCCGTGAAGCAGACCCTGCTCTGCTTCACAGGGTGGGGGCGGAGCTACACCTCTCAGCTGTTTAGCCCCGCCCCCTCTCCGGATATAGCAGAGCATTGTTTTTGCAAAAGTACTGTAAAAAATACTCATCACAAAATGCTTGGATTTGTACAGGAACACCAACAAAAATGTTACTTTCCCAAGTACTGAGAAATGGGAGAGGGAATTGAATATCAAAATATCCCATAATGAATGAATTAAATCGGATGAGAATGACTCAGAAAGCGGTTCATTGCCTCAACCTGGTAGAGCTACAATATAAGATTATGAACTGCTGTTACCTGGTCACTAATCGCTTGGTGAGAATGTTTGTATCTAGAACAGGTGGTGCTGCGATACTCACAAAGGAGATCTACTACATGTTTGGTGGTACTGTAGCCATCTTCAAATTTTGTATATACCATACAAGCAGTAACCTAGTTTGGGGACTAGACTGTTCCTTTAAGACAGCATATAAAAATGGAGAGGGCCATTGTCTGTCATAATTATGTTCATCCAAAAGTCTGGGAAAATTGGGACACCAGCTTTTTGGGACACCAAAACTAGATAAGTCACAAGGGGAAATCCCTAATTAATAGATAGGATTGGCTTGTGATGGCAGTCCTCTCCTGATCTCCATCAGGCAAACAATTGTTTTGTGTAGTGTTTGTTTGTGATATATGTTTTATACAAATTTTTATGTATACATAGCCTATAAAAGGAAAGAAAGGAAAGATGAGAAAAGGAATAAAAAGAAAAAATAAATTTAAACATTCTAAAAAAAGGATCACCTTTAGAAGTAAGTGGGAGGTTTGGAATGATTTTGTACCTATTTTGGTGATTGGATATGTATTTGTTTATTGTTGATGTACATTTTTTATACTTTTTCTATATCAAGAACAATTACATGTTTATTGAAATATATGTAGAAAGCATTACCACATTGATTAATCCTGCAATCCTTTTTTGTCAAATATGGAAGACTTCTCATTCTTGCTAGGGACACTTTGCAAGTTGGCCTTGGGTATGCTCTTCATAGGAGAGTCGTATAACAATCTACATTTGTATTATATCATTCAACCTAGTACATTAAAAGTGACTATAATGCATTGTACACAATGTTACTACGATAATACCAAAATTCGTTTTTTAATCCAAGATTAAGGCAATACTGATTAGTAGATTTTTCCTAACCTATCATCACATCCACTGCTAGGGCAAAATCTGTATCCACCAACCTCAGTGCAGCACTGACTAAAGATTGACTGACTAGTATCATAGTGGTCCTTAAAAATTATAGTTTCACCTTGTAAAACATGTTAGCATGGGGGAGCTTTGTAGGAAACAGTACACTTTGTTTTACAAAGTTTTTACAAAACAAGATTATTATAAAACACATTTCTCCAAATCAAGATGGGTCCTAAACACTGCTTTATTTTTCTTGCTTTACATAACCTTTTTTTTGCCAACACTACTTTTATCCATGTGAATATCAATAATACTTTCTCAGAATAATTTCAGATTTGTATTGTTATTTGTTTCTAGATATTCCTGATCAGCATTCATACATTCTCACTAAGTGAAAATGTAATGAAACCTGGCACAGGAAATTTACACAGCTGCGAAAACGTTATAGAGTGCTGAAATTAATATCAGAACTGCTCCTACGCTGTTATCAAAGGTACGACAGTACAACCAAATCCTTTAGTAAGAACCTGGGTGAGATAGATGAGCCCCTTTACCAGCCGTCATTTATTATTAACCACATATAGAATAAAGCACATTGATAAATTCTACCAAAAAATTTAAATGTAGAAATAGTATAACTGCTTACCTGTAACTCCACAGTACGGATGATGAGAACGCTGTTTTCCTGTATCTTTGTCTTCTGCTGACCTTTTTCTTCTGTAAACTCGATGTGCATGGCCTGTTACAGACTGTGTTCGGTTCAGTGGCTCAATGTATATGAAGTCTTGATTTATTTGTATAAATCCCATCTAATGAGAAATGTAAAAAATAACAACAAGTATAAGCATATATGCAAAGATTTAGATTTAGTCTAAAAATTAAAAGGTTTAATTTTTTTCTATTTTGTATTGTTGATTTCAGATATATCTTTTGTTTTTGTTTTGTGACTGTATTTAATAAAATATGTAACTAAACAAGTGTGACTTGGCGCCACTATTTTGTGAAAGATAATGTTTTTGGGTGCCACCCCCCTAGTGACTTTACAGCACACATTTCTCACTTTGGGGCTGGGGACACAGAATGTAAGTCTGAATTCCGGCCATAGACTTGCATTGAATGGGAGGGTAATGCAACTATTACATTACAAAGGGGCGGAGTTAAGATACTGTTTGACCAGGTTAATCTCCTCTATTTGTGTTGGAAGGAAGGTAAAAAAAAAAGTGGACACAGTCACCTAGTCCTTTCCACTATGATACATAGGAGCCAGTAAGAGAGCAGGGGAGTATTTTATGACATCATCATGCAGGATTTGGCAATAGTTGTAACGTGAGACTGCCTGGAACATTTTGGACGAAGTTGCATCATGGGAAAAAGGTCACAAAATGGAGCCACCTAATTTTATTTTCCTTTTATATGCAATTAATTCAGTCATATAAAAAAAACACACACAGTTACATATGATTTATGTATCTGTTTGTTTTAAATGAACAGGTTATCTAGTTAAATCTTTTGTAAGTGGTAGTGTCCCTTTAAGGGAAAGTAGGGATCAATCAGAATAAAAGCTACAATTTCTTAGCATATTCTCATTCTGACACTAGACACAATGGTAGTTATGTATAAAAAAAAACCTACACTGCAAGGTGTTTTATAAAAATGCGCAATCGCCATTTGTAATGTTTAATTGCACTTTTTTCCAAACAGTGTTTGGTGGAGGTTCCCTGACACAGCTTGATAAACATGGACATCTATTGTCCCCAAAACAGTAAAGCAGCCCCAAAACAAGATGCTCCCTCCACCATTAGGACAATATTTTATGTTGGCATGCAATGCCCTTTTTATGCCATATGACCTTTTTTTTATGCCAAGTTGCTAAGTTGCTCTCTGGCAACCTTCTGGCACAGAGCAATTTTTTTTTTTTTGGAGAGCAGCAACTCATCTGTGGTGTCCTGCCATGGACTCCATGCCTGTTAAATGTTTTTCATATGGTAGATTCATGAATAGAGATGTTAACCAGTTCCAATGATTTGTTCAAGCCTTTATCTGTTACTCTAAAGTACTTTTTTTTACCTCATTGAGAATTCTATATTGTGCCCTGGTCATTTGGGCTGGGTGCCCACCTCTATGGAGCGTAGCCACAATACTAAATTGTCTCTATTTATTAACTTTGTCTAAATGTGGACTGATGAATATTTAAACTCATTGAGATTACTTTGCAGCCCTTTCCAACTTTATTCAAATCAACAATTCTTGATTCAAATCAACAATGTCTTCTGAGATTTCTTTTTAGCGAGGTATGGTTCACATCAGCATGGCTTGTCAATAGCAAACTCAAAACATACTTCTAATACCATTTCATTAATTGGCCTCCATGTTTACCAACTCCTGACTCCAATTAGCTTTTTTTGAAGTCATTTTCCTAGGCGTCCACATATGTTTTTCAACCCACATTGTAAATTTTTGAATGATGTAGTCAATATGGACAAGAACAATACAATAATTTCAATCATTTATTAGTTAAAAAGATTGTGTTTGCTCATTATTGTAACTTAGATGAAGATGAGTCCATATTTGAATACAACGTTACATAAATGGTGGTAATTCAAAAAGGTTTGTTTAGTTTTTTTGACACTATATGTAGCAAAGCAGCTGCACTAAGAAATTTGTATTAAAAATATATTTTTCAATATTTAGCTTTAAAAATGCAGTTTAATCCAGACCAACACTGCAAAAGCAGAGAGTGGAGGCAAAATAAATAGCATTTCTTTTGAGGATCAAAGCATTCTACTTCACTCTATTAGTCTGTTTCTTTTTGACTGACTTAGTCTGTAACCCCCTTCATTTGTAACCCCCTTCATGAACTTTACCAAGTGATATGTACATTGTTGAAGCTATATAAATAAACATTTATGTAATAAGAACTATAGATGTTTTCTTCCTTTTCCGCATTTCTACCTGCCAAGTAATTAAATTGTAAAGAAACAAACAATGAACATTTATATAAAGTAGACATTTGTATCAATATATTATATAGAAAAGACTTTCCATGTGTACCAAGATGCAGGCATGTGGGTTTGTTTATTGTTTTCTATTAATAATTCATTGATAAAGTCTCATAAATAATGAGTACCTGATTTAAACACTTTAAAGGCATAGTGCAACATAGCTACCCCACCAGTTTCAATATACAAAATGTAACCTTAAAATGTTGTATCTCTACTGTATCTCACAAACCAACATTTATGAATACTGGAATTTGCCTTACCTCTCTCTTCATGAGCTTACTGGCAGCGTCATCCCAGCTGCAGACTTCAACTGGCACAAATAATGCCAAACCGCAGGGCATGAAACTTTATAAACAAACGTAGGACCTGAGTCATAGGTGCCACCAATAGAATGTGTATTCCAAAGTAAGTCATACAGGAGGGGAAATAGCAAGAACAGAGAAAGAAGCAAGGAGGAGAAAAGGGCAAAAAGTGAGTCCTCCTTTTTATTTGCCTCTGCTTTGTCCCCCTCTTGCAGGACTTACTTAGGAATAAACATTTTATTGGTGGCACCTTCGACTCAGGACACATGATTGTTCATAAAGTCTAATGCCCTGCGTAGGCGTTTCAGGCTTCTATCCATGCTTGTTCAAGTTGTACCCCACCAGTAAGCCTAAAGAAAACTCACCAAAGTGAAGGGTTATCAGACTAGTACTGTCCACTCTTTAATAAGGCCCTTATCAGACTATTACTATCCACACGTTAATAAGGCCATTATCAGACTATTACTTCTCACTCCTTAATTCTACTAATACAAGAAGGCAACAGTTCCATGTATTTATTTTGTCAAAATCTGTAGCTGTGCATCAAATTTCCACCCGTATCCCAATTTTGTTACAAAAAATGAAAGAAAGTGAATACTTTTGGAATATCACACTGAGTGCCTGATATACAAACAGGGCCGGCCTTAGGGGTGTGCGACCTGTGCGAGCGCACAGGGCGCAACACCCCAGGGGGCGCCCTCCCGCCGAAAGAAAAAAAAAAGTTTAAAAAAAAAAGCCGGTAGAGGCACTGGCTGGGGGAGATCAAAAGATCCAGGGTGGGGGCGGAGCTAACCGGCTCAGCGTTGTAGCTCCGCCCCCACCCTGTGAAGCAGAGCAGCGTCTGCTTCACGGGGAGCCACTGGCAGCATGAGAAAGTGCTGCTCGGCTCCCCATGCTTGCATTAAGCATGGGGAGCCGAGCAGCACCTTCTCTTGCTGCCCTGGGCTCCCAGTGCTCTGCTTCACAGGGTGGGGGTGGAGCTACAACGCTAAGCCAGTTAGCTCCGCCCCCTCCCTGTATCCACCTTTGAAGACAAGAGAGGCAGGGGGGAGAGACAGAACAAGGGGAGGGGGGGGAGACAGAACAGGGGGGAGAGAGAGAAAGAACAGAGGGAGAGAGAGACAGAACAGGGGGAAGGAGGGGAGAGAGAGACAGACAACAGGGGGGGAGAGAGAGACAGAACAGGGTGGGAGAGAGAGAAAGACAGGGGGAGGGATGGAGAGAAAGACAGAACAGGGGGAATAGGAGAGAGAGAGACAGAACAGCTGGAAGGGGGAGAGAGAGATATAGAATGGGGGGAGAGAGAAAAAACAGAGGGAGGGAGGGAGAGAGAGAGACAGAACAGGGGGAAGGGGGAGAGAGAGAGACAGACAGAACAGGGGGGAGAGAGAGACAGAACAGGGGGAGGGAGAGAGAGAGACAGACGGGGGAAGGATGGAGAGAAAGACAGAACAGGGGGAATGAGAGAGAGAGAGAGACAGAACAGGGGGGAGAGAGACAGAACGGAGGGAGAGAGAGAGAGACAAAACAGAGGAAGGGGAGGAGAGAGACAGAACAGAGGGAGAGAGAGAACAGGTATGGGGGAGTTAGAGAGAGACAGACAGGGCAATGAAGAGGAAAGGGACAAACATAGGAAGGGAGAGAGATACATACATGGGGGGGGGGCGCCACGGGGGAATCCCGCACAGGGCGCCGGAACACTTAAGGCCGGCCCTGTATACAAATACAGATTTATATTACTTCATGTGAATATACCTAACTACTCCCGTCTCATCAGAAAACACTTCATAATTTCCTTTAGAAGAGTATTCTCTGGTGAAGGCATTTCAGTTGGATGTCTGTTTTTAAATAAATTAAGTTACTAATTCTGTTGTGATTTTTTATTCTGATTTTTTATTCCAATGCACGAAATAAAATACAAGGAGACAACAAATTCTGCAACTTCCTTTTCATATCCAGATCACTTGAAGATGCTACATGGTTATCTGTAAAACAACCATTCATGACAGCGTAATCACCCCATGCACTGCTTCTCAGTACATCTGGATAGGATTCCACTGAAACCGGATCATTTATCAGAAAACCATGAACAGATTTGCAGCATTAAGAATAGTGAAATCAGCTGTCGAGATGCTTGACTGGAAAAGAAGTCTTGCATCTCTCACCAATTTTATAAGACAAATGTTTCTGCTCCCTGTTTGCTTTGTGAAAAGGAGGGAAATAGTTGAGACATGACATATTATATTTTCTTGCATTACATTATTTCATGCTATGAAAATGACATAACACATAATGTTATCTCCTCAACCTTTTTTGCAAGAAGAGTTAGTTGATAACATTCATGTGTAAAAGTTATCATTCATTTCAATGACAGCTTTTTTGCGTGTTGTTGGAAAACTCCTTTAGTCTAATCGAAAATCCATGCCACCCTTACCATGTACACCATGTACAGTTGTGAGTAGAATGAGCTAATTTGGGCTATGCCTGAATACCACAATGAGGCAGGCAGTCTGTTTTCTGACGCCAGCACAACATAAAAGTCGAAACTTAGCAAGACCTATAATTAGTTGAAAATTAATCCTGGTGGCAGGATCTAAGATTAATCAATACAATTTACATTGGTAGCTTCATAAGACAAACCCTTTAAACACTCAACTTAGAAGGATTAATATATCTAATCGTGTAGAGTTCAGCTGCAAAATTTACCAAAGATACAAATGATGGGTCCATCTTTTGGATCGGAAAATGAATAACTAAATTATTTTGAACATATTTCCATCCACCCATTCACAATATTGAAACTATTTTTTGGAGTGCTGCTTCACACTTCTATATTGTATAACTACAGTACTGTTACCTTTAATGAATACTCAAGGTTAACAGTTAGTTTAACTAATGGGGTACACCATCCCACTGTCTTTTCTCCTGTAGGGAGAAAGGACAGGCAAAACAGGAAGAAACTGATTTTTATCGCATCAAATTCTTAACCTTTTTCTAAGCGTTTGGGTTACATAATTTGGGGGAAAGATTGTTATTATGCAAATTACAATACAGAAAATAATTTAAGAAAAGATTCACATGATCTGTCATACATCTGTAGCTCAAATAACTATCTTCTAAAATCTAAATAAGTCCTGCAAACTAAGCAAGAAGTAAAAAAGCAACAACTAAACTTTTACTTATGTTAATGGTAAGTATATATATGGTAGAATACTTAAAGAAAGTCTTACATTTGGCATATCTTAAATAATGGGGATGGGATGGTTCTTCACACCTGCGTAAATGAAGCTGCTTCACCATGACCTCTCATGAAATGGCCAGTGCCAGTGCATCGCGTGAGTGGTCATTGCAGAGAGTTCATCGCAGGATTGCATATAATGTGAGTATTATTAGTATTGGGTTAGATTTGAGTGTTTAGTGTTAGTATTTGGGGTTAGGGTTAGTATTAGGGGTATTAATATTTGGGTTCGGGGGTTAGTATTAGGGTTCGGGGTTAGTTTTAGGGTTCTGGGGGTTAGTAATGGGGTACAGGGGGTTAGTATTAGGGGTATTAGTATTAGAGTTGAGGGAAGTTAGTATTAGGGGTATTAGTATTTGGGTTCGGAAGTTGGTATTTGGGTTTGGGGGTTAGTAGTAGAGTTTGGGGTTAGAATTAGGGTTCTGGCGATTAGTATTAGAGTTTTATTTATTTATAAGGATTGTTTACTGTGTTTGTAAGTGCTGACAGTTCAGTTCTGAACTGTCAACGCTTACACTGCAATGACGAAATGGCCGCGTTGTCATTCACCACTGACAGTTCAGCATGGAAGCTTCCGTTCCAAACTGTCAGCAGTGAAACGGCTGCGATTAACTGCCCTAGACGCTAAAAAGTTACATTTAAATATAATAATAAATAATGTAACATTGTTTAGGATGGTACAATATTGCCATACCAATCTCAAATAAAGAATTAAAGGAAGCGGGCAACCATCTGGTTGGCGACTGGCTCTCTCTGCTAGTGCAGAGGGACTCCCTTGTTTTTGCATGTGATCGTCAGCGGGGCCCTTAACTAGGAAGCAAGGGTTAAAAAACTATTTATTGGTACTTTAACAGTGCAAAACATGGTCTGATGACATCAATAGAGAGACAGGAAATTCCATTCATTTGAATGGCATAACTCGCATTAGTTGCTGCAGCAGAAAAAATCAAATAAAGGAGAATTGACTTTTACTCAGCTAATGTGGGCAGTCCTGGTTTCGTGCAAACTGCTTTAATTTCACAATTTCATCTAGCTGTAAGTATTTTAAATTTTAAGCAATTCATAATGCAATACATACATTGTAAAGTACACATTAATATGCATTTACATATGGAAGAGGCATTTTTGGCACCAGACAGTCCTTTAACCCCTGTCAGCGCTTACAAACATACACCACAATAAATTAACCTCCTAATAAATCAACCCCGCCTACAAGTAACCCAGAACCCCCATATTAACCTCACCAACCCAAACCCTAATACTAACACTATCCTGAACCCTAATTCTAATACCTAACCCCCGAACCCTAATACTAACACTAACCCTAATACTAATGCAACCCTCCCCTAACACTAATACCTAACCCCCCCAAACCCTAATACTAAGATTAATACCTATTAAACATTAATAATACTCACGTTCAGTGATCCTGTGATGAACTGTCCCGCGATGAAAGATCCGGCAATGAAATCTCTTGCGATGTTCTGTCCCATCCCCCATTGCTGGGCTGCAACGCAATGGTGTTTAAAGGAATTCTATATCTCTCCATGCCTACTGCCTATGCTTTGGGATGCTCTTACAATTTTGCAGATGACTGTTTATAAATTATTGCTTGTTTTTTTACTTTGATTTTTTTTTAATGCTGGAATAATCTTACAATGCCTTTAATGATATTTGATTGATGATGAATATTTGAACTTTTAAGAAGTAGCATATGAAAAAGGTTTTACACGCTTATGTCACCCTTATTCAAAAAAATGGTGAGAGACAAACCTTCGGCTAACCAGAATTAGTCGTTTATTATGAACAATGTTACACACACTACACACATACACACATATAGACATACATAAATAAAAATGATGCAAGTACTTGGCACATTTAATTCACTCTGTTCACTTAACAATACAAAGAACTACAGCATTACTGTGTACTTAGTAATTTTATCGTTAAAAAAAAAACAGGATTATTTTACTATGATTTATGGAAGATAAGTCTCAATTGGTTGGACATCATTCATGGCAAGCTCATAAACACTGTTTCTATTTGCAAGTTTAGATAATGGGATCAGCTAAGAGTCCTTTTTAAGATGAACTGGATTCTATTTTAATGAAATTCTATTTTAATAAGGCAGAATTCCACTTCTGACCAATCAAAACTGATATTTGAATAGTGGACCAATTGTGTAGCATTTCAAAGTAAATTAGCCATAGTCTTCTGACCAGAGATTTGCATCAATCGTGCAGCACAGAGTCAATAGCATGAGATGAGAGGAGCATCTCCTCCCCTGCTCGAGATGTGTATGTGTATCACAGGTGCTGCACATTAATCAGCATTGTCTGTCACAATGATTAAAAGTTCCTCTTGTCGCTTCAGTCCCTCTTTAAATCATTTAACTCCCCACAACTGTGAAAATAAGTGACCTTTAATTACACACAACTACAGAAGAGCTAAATTAATTGAAATGGATGCTACCTTAGTGTGTATAAATCCGGTGTCAGCACTGTTACCTATAGTTAGGGTGATGCTCCATGTGCCAGCTCAATATATTTTTACTATGTTCCTGAAAAAAAGTGATGTTTTCAGTCACAACTTTTGTTTCAAGATTGGCCCTTCAAAAATCTCTTAACATGTGAGTTTATGTAGCCACGATGTATTGGTGTGTAATTAAGGATTACATATTGCACACTTTTGGCACGCAGATGATTTTTATGCTTACACTGTGCTTACACTTTTTGTGCTTCATTGTGTGGGACTATTGTTATTGCTCCTGCTCCTGTTATTTAAATCTTTCATTGTTGTTACCTTAGTGTGTTCCCCCCAATTTTTCAATAAGCTTGTATGTACCTCAATTCTTATTGAAAGCTTGCTGTCTTACATTTGGAATGGGACCTTTTTATATCCTGTATAATATTGGACTGTGGTCTTGTTTTATTTACTGAGGTGCAGTGGGTCATTTACAAAAACATAATATACTTAACTAAAATGTTATATAATTTAAATATAAGGGTAATATGTGGCCATACAAATCTAAAATAAAGAATTTAACATATATAAATATACTTTTCCAGCCTTTATTTATTTATCTTCATATGTATATATATATATATATATATATATATATATATATATATATATACACAATCTCAATGTAATGATTTCTAGAAAAAGACCACTGATAACTGATTAATTATTTTTGTTCTATGAATCTTTGCCGTCTGCAATATGTATCCTTTCTGGAAAATCTGAAATATTAGGAAATTGCAAAAGTAAATGTTTTCTATTATGTATTTTTGTTTCTTATTACAGTCATACCCTCTTTGTTTTACAGGGGCTTTAACTAGTTATGCTTCTCTCAGTGTGGTGCATTTTATAATGTACAGATTTTCTTTTCCCAGTCAAGCACTTATGGATAACAGTGTACTTAACACAATTACCACATTGCTATAGGAGTAGTTTAAGTATACATCTGGTCTGAAATCAAACATTTGTTCCAAAACTATTAATTTCTGTCATCACATGTATAGTCTGAATATGGATACATCTGTTTCTTTACAATGAGCTTCTCATTGAAATATTAGCAGCAGCTTTCAATTCAGAAAATCTGTTTCTGCTATGTACCAAATGCCAGCTGTGTATAAGTTGTTTAGTTGTCTGTTCCCTTATCCCCCTTGTCTCGTTTTCAATTTTTTTTTCATTTTTTTGTGAGTTATGCATTTCCAAGTGCAGAACATGCATCTATAGTAAAATGTACCTATGCTATTTAAGATTGCCAGAGAATGCTTTCATTCTGTAGCGTCTATATCAATGTCCCTTAATGAAACGGAAACAGGTTCTCTGTATGATACTCAAGGTATTATTCAGCAATGCACTGTGCAGTTGTTATTTAAAGGGACTCTGTTAACATTAGACATGTGCATTCGTTTTCGGACGAATGCATTTTCGGCCGAAAATAGCATTTTCGTCCATTCGTCCGAAAAACGAATAACGAAAATGCTAAGCTAACGAAAGCCGAATGAACGAATGGTTAATAAACGAAAATCATTTGTTCATTCGTCCATTCGTAGTACTATTGCATTCTATAAGCCGAAATAGAGTCGGTTTATAGAATACAATAGCATAGTACACTTACATTCCATAAACCGAACGACTTTCGGTTTATGGAATGCATGTAAGTCTATTGGCATTCTATAAACCGAAAGTTCGGTTTATAGAATAGCAATAGGATTACATGTATTACATAAGCCGACAGCCTATAAACCAAACGTTCGGTTTATAGGCTGTCGGCATTTCACTACACGGAGACAGAGTCTCCATTCATAAATTTATGAATGGAGACTTTGTCTCCGTGTAGTGAAATGCCGACAGCCTATAAACCGAACGTTCGGTTTATAGTCTTTCGGCTTATGGAATACATGTAATCCTATTGCTATTCTATAAACCGAACGTTCGAAACGAAAATAATGAACGAATTTTGTCCGACACGAATGCAGTAATGAACGAAATTCGTTTTAGACGAAATACATAAAATTTTCGTCCGCATGGACGAAAACGAAACGAAAATTTTAGTTTTGCACATGTCTAGTTAACATATACATTGCATATAGTGTGAATGTAGAGAATACACAATTGCTGAAAAATTATCTATACTCAGCATTCTGGTATGTGTTAACACAATGCCATGGATGAAAGACATCAGAAATTATCCTAGAGAAGCATTGTTTGCTATTTCCACACAATTTAAAGTCCATCATTCTACAGTGATAAAGATAATCAAAAAAGGAGAATATTTAAGACAGTTGCCTATCTTCCCGGGTGTGGATGGTCCAGCAAGCTCACCCCAAGGTTACACAGTGCAATGCTCAGAAATTGCAAAAAAAAACAAGAGTTACATCTCAGACGGTATAGATCTCAGTTAGCATGTTAAAAGTTAAAGTTCATGACAGTACAATTAGAAAAAGACATTTGCGCTCCATGACAATTCTTTTAGATGAATTTTGCCTGGGTTGCTTAGCTACTTCAATCACCAGTGCTGAGCACCAAAAGTCACAATTGTTTCACAATTGTTTGTACATTTATTTATTTGGTTAATAACTCAGATCAGCCAGAATTAGGGTTATCTAACATAAGGAATTACCATTGAACTATTATTATTTCACAAGCAATAGCAACACAAAAGGGAATCGTGAAGGAAGAAAGCTGGTATGTGATTGAGCAAGATTTAGCCGGAAGACAAGATCTAGATTCACTGTTATGGAGAACCAAGACTGACGATGGGTATTGTCAGAGTCCTCCACGCTCGTGTATGATTCTCAATCACTTACTGTGCTTTTGGGATGAACTTAAGAAAAAGATTAAATTGGTTAATAAAATATCAAGAACTTGCCAAATTGGACTTTTATGTAGTAATAATAATGTACCTAGATGTGGGGAAATGGTATGAGTTTGGTCTAACCAAAGTTGACAATATATACTCACAAAGAAGCAGGGAAACTTTTTTCAGAGCTGTGAGGAAACAAAGTTGCCAAGAAAGACATTTTAATTATCTGAGGGTTATTTGATCAAATACATGATGTTCGAGTGATACTTTGATTTTAGTGACCTTGTGCAATAAGATTTTAAGGTACAGAAGTAGGTATACTACACATTTAGAGGATATACAGGGACATAAAGGTCAGAACAATGTATACAATGTGAATGTCATGTAATCTATGGAATGTTGTTTTCATTTATTTACATAATATTTACTGTTTATACCCCAATATTTATATGTTGTGCATAAATGAGCAATAAGCCTTAACTTTTCAAAAAACAAATTATAGTATTTGCCCTTAAAATTCTCTCTGTGTGTTGCACCTGAACCTTATCTATTCTAACAGAATATTTCTACAGCACTGTCAGATGAATCCAGCTTTAGAGCACACTCTACATTTTTGTCATTGCTCCAAGCATGCTGTAGGGCTCACTAAAATTTGGAGCCCAGTGGGATTTTCCTTGGTGTGTTGGCAGGCCAGTTGAAGCCTGTCTGCTACATCGTATCACTCGCTATGCAAAGCCAGGATTTAGGAAGTTAAGCACTTTGAAATCCACTAACAGGCATCAATTGTGTCATTTGTATCCATTACTTGAGCTTTTTGTCACATTATTCATTGTGAAGCTATTGCTGGTTACAAATCAACTGTGATTAGAAAATGGAATAGGATTACTGAAAACCATTATTTTAAAACATACTCCAAACTTTCCCATATTGATTGATAAGTTGTATTCAATACACAACGTGTTCAAAGATTCTTCCTTGTGCTTTAATTTCCTTTTACCCTTTCTTGACACCAGATGTATATCACTGCATTATTTCAACAACGTTTCCAACAGTTTGTATATTGTTTCAGAGCACAATCAGTGCCCCGTTCATGGCACTCAGACCCACAACTAGTTCATAAATGGGAACAGTTCAATTTGGAATGAGAGGATTGAATATCACAATCACATCCATTCATGGTGTCAGGTTTATATAAAGGTTTCTAGACTGGGACTCAGAAGGCACTAGGCAGTGAACAAGCAGCACAATAACCTAGTTAACATGTACAAAGACAAGAAACCAAAATAACAAGGAGACATACATAAAGGTGTCAAAAAGTGCAACTAAAATGGCATTTAAAAAGTCAAGACAAATTGAACAAAAATGGCGGTTCCCTCACCATGCAGAGGGAGCTCTTCTGGGGAAGGAAAAGAGTGGAGTAATGTATTAAAGGAATGAATTCATGAACATGTGTATTTTTATTTAATGTAAAAAGTGAAAGAGATTAATGATCACTATAAGATGTATTTAAATCTAATATGTTGTTAATTATAGCTGAAGCTGTGCTTTGTGAATTATATCCCTAGTGGTTTTTCCAACTGATACAAAAAGGTTTATTTAGAAAGCCAACATCTTTATTGTTCTGATTTCAAGATTGTAAGTACTATTTAGTCAATGTGTTGCAATATATGAGTTATTGCAAAAATAAAAAGGTTACACAAAATGCCCAACATATTTCATACACATACCATTTTATCTTGGGAATTATCTTAAATAAAAAATTAAATATTCTTGGTTTTTATTATTTTTCATTACTGAATAGGTCAATCTTTTATGTTATTATATGGTGAAACTGATATTGTGTGTGTGCATCTCTGTTATCTATCTGGGGTCTATTCACTAAAATCTGAAATTAGAGGGTGAATTTAACAATAATCTCAACCTCCAACCTCAGACAGACTCATCCCCATATACCTGATATCAACCCTGGCAAAATGCTATTCACTAACACTTTTTGCGAGGTCGAGATTAGGGAAGCTGAGGAGACTTAAGATTTAGTTCTAGCTGAATTGGGCCTTTGGACAACCCCCGGATAGGATGGCAATTTTTTACATGTTTTTATGCCCGGGGTCTTGGGCAAGCCCCTATATATTAATATACAGTGTATGCAGGGTTGATTTTAACCGCCCATCCCTGTGTAGAGGCGTATATGTATTTCTTGAATAAGCCTATGCCATTAGATCCTTGGAGACATATTCTTTCTCAATAGATCTATAGCTAGAATAGCCAGGTAACTAGAATGTGCATAACAATATTATTGAATACACCTGAGACTCCATCGTTAGACACTGTTAACATTAAAGTTAAGAATATTATTGAAATCGATCGTTTAACAGTCATGACACATGAAAACTTTAAATCATATTATAAAATATGGCCATTCAGGCCCAATATAAATTAACTATTTTTTTTCTATTGTCTCGGCTTGATAACTTTTTATTGTATCCTTATAATACGTTTTTTACAACAATGTCTGCTATTTTACATTTATATTCTGGCCTTGTATTAATCCATTTTGTATTATTATTTGTTAGATTATATATATATATATATATATATATATATATATTATTTTTTTTTCTTTTTCAAATTCAAGTATCCCAAATGGTAACTAGAACTGCAATGTTTGCATACATGTGATAGAAGTCAGGAGATGGCTGCTTAAAAGGACTGATGCCTAAGGTGCATTGCTTAAATTACAAAAAGTTATAGTTAGAAGAAATTGCAAATGTGCAAGCTTTTGAATATTCAGGAACACCCACCACTCACTGACTGTGCTAAAGCATTCTTTTTTTTTTCCAGTAGAAACCAATAAAAATCCCTCCCATTAATTTCAATGAGATTTCCTGTTTTCTTAGTGATGTCCTCTGTGCTGATTATATGGTCATCATAATAAGTTTCACTGTATTTTTTTGCTGTTGTATGGATCCACCAAAAGCTAATAGAGAGAGAACTAACTGAAACAAGCCTGTTTATGTCAAGTCCTTTCACTAAAACAAAGCAAACAAATTGTGACAATGTAAAACAGTAATTAACTTATTTGCACCCAGACACTGTCCATTTGCCAAACGATATGGATTCAACTATATACTGGCTGGGTGGCAACCCTAGCTGGCCCCTAATATCATAATAAAATGTCTTCTGTCCCCTTAACCACAAATTAAAGCTTATTCTGTGCCCCTGACTTCAAAATAAAGTGTTCTAAGGTAACAATCTTTAAATATATATGGGCAGGGCACAAAAAGAGTGGGACACAAGGGCATAAAGTAAGGTTTAGAAGACAAAAATGTGCCCCAGCCCTAACTCTGTGTTCCTCTTGGGTGTGCTAAGCATCTGCTTAATCTGGGGAATGCCGCTGCTTAATCTGGGGAATGTTACTAGTCTGTGGAGTAAGTAATAACAGGTATCAGAAGATAAGATCTTACTTTAGCCATGCTTGTCATATTTATTGCAGCAAGAAGCATATTCAATACTAATGGCAAGTGTTGTGTTAGCAGGAATCTGCTGGCCTGCTAACCCAACACTCTAAGTGCTCTAGGGCATTTTCATCCTGATCCTACATGTTACAGAAGGAACATGGACAGAGAGAACTGGAACTGTTAAGAACAAGACTTAGAATTAAATTAGACAAGTTTTTTTAAGATATATATGTATATATCAAGATTTATTTTAGACTAGCTATAACTGTCTGGGAATGTACCAGCAGCAAGTGAAAGGGAGTGCACTGACAAAATACAAATGTCTGTGGAGAAAACCAAGTAGTTCACTCAACGGAGGAGGGTAAGCTTACCTTGAAATTCCCGAGGGGGCTACGTATGTATGTAATATATGTATATATCAGATATAAGTATATAAGAAGAAATACATGTGTAGAGATAAATAAAATACCTATGAGTTTGCTTAAACAATCATACTCTGAAGTGTGAGACTTCAATCAATTTTCTGCATCTGTAGCATCAGTACTTCAAAATATGATTACTACATCAAAAGTGAAAGCAGCTGCTATAGCACTCCACATCTGTAAGTTCTATTCATCCACAAACACAGTAGATCCCTGCCTGATGCTAAACTCATTTCAATACAATTATTGAACATCAAAAATATAAAATTTGCTTGTTGTGTCTTTTGTCTGATTACCAATAATTAAATATAATAACAAAAAGGTCCTCAGTATTAACATTGTTATCTTATTAGCAATGCAGTATTTCCCATTATTAATTGTTGTTCTGTAGCCAAAATGTTTAATCTCTTTGTGCCTGGATTGTTTTGAAAATGTTGTACTCTTTGTGACAATGGTTGTTTTAACACTTTTACGGTGTTTGTGTTTAGATGTAATTTTCCTCTTTCTTATTAAATGCACCCCCACAAATTCTAACTTTTTCATGAAAATCTTTTACACATCTGCAAACACGAATTGAAATCTAATATCTGTCCTGAGTTTAAAAATACTCATAGTTTACATGTTTTTCCCTTTTTTTTCAACTTTTAGGGCAATAGCTTTTCTTTTTTCTAACAATTTTCTCCTAAATTAACCTATTGACACATAGATCTAAGGATAATTTGGCACATGTGATCGTTCCAAAGAGTGTGTTGATGGATGCTTCGATACTGAGGCATTGCAGCCACACTTACCGAGATTTGGAGGAGATCGCTGATTGCTTCCTATGCTTGTTTCACTGCAAGATGTACCAGGTATTTGATTGTCATTAATTGACAGATTTTCCACAATGTGGCGCTTCCATTGTCATGAAGAGGTTAAAGGGGCAGTAATAATAAAAGAGAGAATTCCATGAAATTGAAAAAGGAATTTCAAACTTAAGACCAGAGCAGCTGAGTTGGAAACATTACAGTCCAGGGTTTGATGAGATCAGATAAGCAAAAGTCCACCTGTAACATGGCCCCTGCCAGTACAGCATAGAGGTCTGTGTATAGTTCAAATATTATATATCCCCTATGCTCATGAACAACCGGGTAACTCTACACCACTGATGTGCATAATAATGTATATCCAGCATTCTTTCCAAGGTGATAGAAATAATTCCATAAGACATCAAATGCGCTGAAAATTGTAAAATGTATTCACCATCCAATGCACCCTTCATCACCAGTGCAGACCAGAAACATAGGCTGGAGCTCAATCTTGTGGGACATGCAACTTCCCATCATTCTACCACCTCCTTGCATAGTTGGCAGATTTGTCAGAACACCTCATTTCTATGATACTTATATGCATTAGTGCAAACATCAAAATGATGAACAGTACAGGCATCTTTCTGATATAAGCATTGTGTAGCCTTTCATCATGGGAGTCTGTAGACGGAGTTAAGGGAGTACTTGCCCCAAGCTTGAAATGGAATAGGATAGTTCTTAGAGGCTGCTTGATCACGTCACTTACAGTGGCTGACAGTTCAGTGTGTCTGTTTCGGCAAGACAGATGTTAGTTTTAGGGTTCATTGAGGGTTAGCATTAGGGTTAGGGTAACTTTTAGGATTAGGAGTTTGATTTAGGCTCAGTACTAGTACTAGGGTTAGTATTAGAGTTTGTTTTCAAGTTAGTATTAGGGGGTAGTTTTAGGGTTAGGAGGGATTACTTTACTGGAGGGGAGTTACTAGTGTTAGTATTTGTCTGAACAGTCATGTTCAGTGCCAAAGTGGCTGCTTTGAACTCTTAGCGATGTAACTGCCTCAGTGAAGCGACTCTTAGGGTAGGTTGACCACACACAGCAGGACAAACATCTGGCAGTCAGGGATGTGCAGCAAAAAATATTTTATTTAATTCTGTTCACAATGCTGTCAGAATGGTTTGGTCCGCTCTTAACCCCTCTCGCTAGCTGGTCTCCTCCCCTTCACTATGGGAGTGCTCTTTGTTGACTGCAAATACCATTATGTTGAACCAGCAACATTGCTGGTTGATTATTATGGGAACTGTAGCTAACCAAAGATGGGGCTGCGTAGAGACCCACACTTAAGTCCAAAGCAGCCGAGTTGGTAAATTATCCAATTCAAATGAATTTTCAAACTCGGCTACTTTGGCCCTAGATTTGAAATTCCCTTGTCAATTCTTGGCAATACTCTCTTTCATAAATAAAGTTTACATTTTGGTCCTTGTTTTGTTAACAAAACAAATAATATTGTAGACACCATAATTGATTCTAAACCATAAAATAGTATGCACAAACCAGCAAAAAAGTAAGAGTCCGCTTACTTAAAAAGACAATAAATAGTTGTACATACACCCTTGAGCTGTGTAAGCACAGATGGAAACATACATAAAAAAGCAACAACACAAATGTATAGGGAAGTATCTTCTAATAAATGACATGTTTAATATGTATTATGTATCTTGTATTTTGGAAAGTTACCTAAGTCGTTGCTTCTAACTTGTAGGTGTTATGAAATATTTTCTAGATAAAACTACACACAAGGCATAAACTTACCAGTCCACCGCATATGCTGAAAGATGCAAAGGATCCACGATGCCGTAATACTGTACCACTATAATAACAGTCTCTATCATAATCCCCTGCAGTGGAAGATCCTCTTGATTCTGCCCTCCTCTCCTCTACGACAAAGCCTGGAGACAAGAAACGACTATCCTTCTTTAATAATAGGTAGAAATTCTTTCCAAAGGCAGGGATCCTTAATTTCATTTTACCACCATTGTCTAATGGCTTTAGTGCAGAGTTGGTACTCTTGCCCACAGAATGGTCTGAAACTGGGGAGGACACACTGGGATGAGACGTGTTTGTGTTTTTTCCTCCATAAAACCATGGAAATTGTGACAAATGATAAAACTCTTGAGATTCATATTGTTCTTCATCATGCTTCTCCTCCTGATCCATGTGGCGACGGTTTGTGTCAGCAGAGGCAGGAGAAGATACAGAACGTACCTCTCGAGAACTGACAGGAGCTTGGTTAGGTACTGAAGAAAAGTCTTCACTACTAATGTTTCTGTAAGTTGTAGGAGTCCCTGACAAAGCTGAACTTTCCTCCATTACTCCCTTATTTGGTTTCTGTGAGCCCCAGAGAGATGGAAATACAACCTCTGATTCCTCATCCCACTGCAGTAGTCCTGTGCAAAGAAGGAAGTATTAGAGAATATCAGTGCACATACAAACAACTCTATTTAAATAAATTCCCTTTGTTTGACATAAAAATACATGTGTATAACTGATCATGCCCAATTCAGTTTTGTTGATTGGCAGATATCTGAGGAAACAGAACTATCCCATTATATTTTAGAGAAAGCATGGTGTAAAAGTTGCACAGACACTAGCTCTAGGTATTCTAAGCTAATCAGAATGCACCTATATTTCAATTCATATTCAAAAACCAGAACATGTACATTTGTTTTAAACTAATGGAAGATCCTTATCTTATATACAATTCATACTCTCTTGAGCAATAAATATACATTTGATTTTTTTTTATAAGTGGGTTATACTACTATACATTTACATGGAAGTAGTACTGTCTCTTTAAATGTCTAGAGCAAGAAATTATACTAACAGTGAATCTTATAAGCTGAGCACATGAGCACATGAGCATAGTAATAGTATTCATAATCCCCCATACATGTCACATGTTTGCTGTACTCTGACACTGCACCCTCTAAAGCAACAATGTTGAAAATGAAAAACTGAGTTTAGATTAAACATAATGTAATATTGGAAATCACTAAATCAACCAATTAAACATAATACTAATACACAAAGTATCATAGAAAAACTAAATATGTAATCAAGTAGAACTTTAAATAATCATTATCAAATAGATGTGCATTAATATAGATAAGCTGTCCCAAGTTGTATTCCCTTGAAAAGCATGCTTTGTGCCAATGTTAAACATATGGTAAAGTGTTTTTTTTGTCATAAAAATAGTTTGTGTTATTAGTTAAACAAATGTTTTAGCCACATTGGTAGTGGCATTCCACTTCTTATTCGAAGCAAACCTTTGCTATGTGAACTCACCATAGGATCTAGTACCAAAGGTCGAACGTGACCTGAATATGAAACAAATCAGCAAGAATTATCAAAATGGAAGTACAACCTGGCATGTGTCTATTTTTTAAAGCAAAGCAATTCATCATTCAGCTATCTTAGCCAAATGATTCAACACATTTTTCTCCATTCAGGTGTACTAAAACAATATAAAGAAATGTACCAAAAAGTGTAGTTGTTTGGCTATTCACCATTCACTGAACAGACGAGTCATTTGGATGAAATAACTGAATGAGCTTTATTTTTTGAGTTTTCATATCTCCATGGAACTTTACATTCCCCACATAGAACAAGCTTTATTTGTCATTGTCTATAAACAATGCATACAGAAAAGTGGGAAAATCTCCCCCTCTGTACTTTTTCATACATGGAAATAAACTCTGTATATTACAATCTTCATTTCCTTAAAATGTCTTTACATATCTTTAAATTAGCATGACAAATGATTATTGTATTACATAATGCCTTTATTGTTAAATGATGCAAATATATATCATAAAACATGTATTGCCCAGTGCTCTTTTGCATACCATAAATGCCTACAATTGTATAGATAAAATGGAAAATATGTTTTAAATGTCTCCTGTTATGATATCCCCAACTTTTTCTGTATGTATATGTAATTAATCTGTATTGTAATAATTATGACACCAGAAGGTGATGTCAACAATTAGTTGTGTTGCTTTTTTGCCATTTTGTGAAATATAGTGGTTTGGGTGCCACCCCCTAGCTGGGGACACAGAATGCAGTCTATACGTCTGAATTCTGACCATGGACTTGCATTAAATGGGAGGGTAATGTAACTATTACATCACAAGGGGGCAGAGTTATGATCCTATTTTTTCAGGTTAATCTCCTGTCTTTGTGCTGGAAAGCAGGTAAAAAAAAGTTGTACACAGCCACCTAGTCCTGCCCACTAGGATACACCGGAGCCAGTAAGAGAGCAGGGGAGTATCTTATAACTTCATCATGCAGGCTTGACTAGCTGTAAGACTTTGGACAATGTTGCATCATGGGAAATATTCAGAAAATGGAGCCAGGAGATAAACACATCATTTTATTTTTCCTTTTATATGCAACTAATTCAATCATATAAAAAACAGTGACATATGATTTATATATGTTTTTGTTTTAAATGACCAGGTTATCTAGTTGCATCTTATGTAAGTTGTAGTGTCCCTTTAATGTAACAATATTTCATGGATTCTGAGCTAAACAAACAAACTATACTGCCAATAGTGGAAAGTAAAGCAAATTCATTAATCAAGCCATAAACATTTGGATCACTCCCTGCAGCTATGTTTTTCTTGCATAGATTATTTTAATGACAGATATTATGAACGGTATAATATCTGAAATGTATAAAAAACAATGTAAAACCCAAATATTACAAAATCAGTCTGGCAAGGAATTGTGTGATGCAAAGTACAATACATTTTCACACATTCAATATTTGTTAAGGCTATTAATATATAGCATTATGGGGTAAGAGACCATACCCCATTCAGTTATGTGGTCTAATCCTTTCCCCTTCTTTGTTGTACCAACCAGTTTCAAGTTAGCTCCTCTTCCTTTCACCCATAACTTGAACTTTCCTATCTCCAAGGGATGAGGAGGGGAGAATATCTGAGCCATTGCTCAACCAATGGTTCAAGGTATGGTCATATAAAGTAAAGTGTGTAGAAAAAAGGAGCTTGTTATATAAAATTGCAAATCAACAAATAATGAAGATTATATAGCAGAAATAGTGAAAAAGTGAAAAAGTATATAATGAAATGCTGCAGACACTAGTGTTGTCACACATGTATGTATAATTGAAATAGAGGACTGTTGCGCAGTACTCCTCTATTTAACTTATGGTCATATTAAGGAAGAGTACCTCTGACCACTTCTGACCAATTAACCAATAAATGCTAAAATTATGCATTTTAGAAATGCTCTGCACATTACTTGCCTAATTCTTCTTTATTTTAGAGTGCACCTTTAGTTTCTATGTGTGATAAACAGGATCATTAAAAAAACATAAAAACATAAATTGTGCTAAAAAAGTACAACATCTAATTAAATGAAAATGTATTAAAAAGCCAAAAACAATTTGGAACAAGTCTTCCATAAAAATACCAGGTATCCAGAGCTGCTGCAACATAACAGGTTTAATAATAAACAAACAAATATTCTGCTCCTTAAGTGACCACAATCAGTGGAAAGGCAATCTCACCTATGCTATCATCATTATCTCTCAAAAGGACTCTAATCTGGCCAACTCATGAAAACTGGAAGCTTCTCAACAAATAGCAAAATGGCTGATGACGAGTTGAGTGCACTTGAATTTCACCCAACTAAACCGTAGAGAGGATCTGAGACATTAATTTATAAACTCGCTAATTTTTTCTTGAGTGAATTCACATACAGCCTGGAAACAGAAAATGTTGAGACTGATGTAATGACGCAGGGAAGATTTGTAGGATATAATATGCTATGTCACTGGAATTAACCAGTCTATGGAAAGATGTAGGAAAACTCAGAAGCCCATGAAAACCTTAATTTGCAAATAATAGCAAGATTGTTTAATACATTAATATACATACCTTACATATACGGTGCCAATATATGACATGCATGATATATATATATATATATATATATATATGGGACACAATGTGACTGTTAATCAACTGGCTCTCTGTTTGCTTCTTACATGTTGACCTAGCTGATGTATACAGGTGGTGAGCAAAATAACAGAAGCACTATATGAAGCATTGAAGACTGAGAATTAACTAAGTTTCATTACAAATGCTGTTGCAATGTTCAGTCTTTTTAGGTTGATTGCCAATGTGGCCCCCATAAGAGCTCTGACAAGTAGCACTTTGATTTGTAAATTTTGAGAGCAACATGAAGTAACTAGCAAAGTTCAAAAAAGGCCAAATAGTTTGTGCTGTAATTATAGGATTGCATTGAGTAAGTGTAGTCAAAAAAAATCTGCCACATTATTTAAGGTGTCAAGATGACAGCATATGCCAAACATAGACAAAATATATTGCCAAACATGGAAAAACGACATTGTTGGTTAAAACTCAAAAACAGCATGGGATACATTCTTCATAAGAATTATATAAAAAGAGGGACATATTTGAATCAGCTACTTATAATTGAATCATCACCGCTGTGACCTTCAACATATACTTCATACATTTTTCAAGGTTGGACTTTATGGCGGGGCTGCCAATTGGACATAATTTGTATCCAAAGCACAAAGATGCATAATTGGACCCAAAACCAGGACTCATTAGTCCGGAAAAAAAGTAATATGGTGTAATGAGCCACACTTCACCATATTTACTAAATCCAAATGAGATTACAATTTACTGCTGTCAGCAGTACCAAAACATGGTACAGGATCCATAATGGCATTGACAGCCATTTTGAGGGTTGTAAGGTCCAAATTTGCTCTGCAAGGGCACATGATTACCAGGGAACCACTTACAATCTGTAAATATTCATTCATAATAATCCCAAATTCCAAGATAATGATCCTTGGCCTTATATTGTGTTCTGTATAGCCTCATGCTTATGCCATATATCCTTAAAGTGCCTCACTTTATTTACCTCTACTATGTTTGCTGGAAAGATAGTCCATGAATTAAACACAATCTCAGTATAGTAATTTGAAATTTGTCAATAATTCAACTACATTTCTAAAGGTAAGTTAAATTAGTCTAATCTATTAAACAAAGTCTTATTTTAAATGTGGCTTCTTTGCCTTCTCTGCACCCAAATGTCTTGTATTTAGTAGTATATTTCGAGAACTCCAGTTATATCAAAGTTATTATTTTTCAGGTGTTTTGAATTCATACAAGATCTGCAACTTGACACGTACTGTAAAACCTTAAGTAGCCTCAGTTTTGCCTGCAGCAAATACAGTATACATTTTTTTCTATATAAGTAGCTGGATATATGCTCAGTGTCAAAAAACTGTGCTGTTAAATTTGATTTAACTCTTTAGTGACCTGAAAGCTTTGCAGTGCATACCATACTCATGAAGCTCATACAATGTTCCATTCTAAGTGTAAGAGGAATGAATGATCATTGTTGCATAAAAACAAGAAAAGGACTGCTCCCAAGTTCTAAGCATGGCACCAGTCTGTGTAATTAGTACACTTGGCATGGATAATGTATTGGTCCTAATATGCATGGCAAGTATACACATTAGAAATTGTTACAACAAATACCAAACAATACATTTTAACTCCATTCTATAAGGCAATGTCCTCAGTATGAAGTACACATGTGGAATTATGTAGAAGTCAAATATATACAATATATTACATTCTAAATAAGCATTTCAATTTCAATGAAATAGCTAAAAATGCAATGGTTTTCAAAACTAATGCTGTTGTAGAGAAAGTGTCAGTTCAGGAAAAAATCTATGCATCAGAGAACTGGGTGTAACTGCTCTGTAGTGAAATAGACAAGATAACACTGTGATGAATAACCTATCAGTTCAGCTGATGTGGGCTAATTTTCCCACTATGCTCAGCAAGCCGTTTGGAGTGCTGAGCATCAAGGAGAATGTAGTCCACCTCAGCTAAGGTACCAAAGCATAGCTAACAGTGAAGTAACACATCAATGAACAGGACACCTACCTGTGCAGATGTTACATGATAGGATATTCAAGAACAGATAGAGAAGGCTGCAGCTGCTGTACAGTCCCATCCCTTTTCCTTGCCCCATTCACGTAATGGTCTAAACACATGGAGCAGACGATGAAAAGCCTTAAATCTGCCAGTGTGTGTTGCTTTCTTTCCTGATTGCTTTCCCCAGCTTTTTTCCAGCAAAGTTAGTGATTCACTGCCCAGTGAACAACTTTGCCTTTTTTTCCACCAGCCTCAGTGTGGATTTATTGAAGGGGGGCAGAAAAGGGGAGAAAAGTATAATTTTGGGTTCAAGGTTTTCTTCTGTAGTGAAAGAATGTTTCCTTTTTAGTGCTATAATATAGGTGCAAATCAATTTTTTTTTCTCTCAGAGTGAATATCAAACAGAAGCTTCTCAATAAAAGAAACCCTATGGATTGGATTGGGAGCCAGATGAAAGTAAAGTTGTTCTGTGCAGGAAGAGAGAAATATAAAGCAGCTGCTATTGAGACAAAAGAGGGAGAGAGATCAGACCTCTCTCTACACACATGCACATGCTGAACAGAATACTGCACACATTATCTCTGTGCCTCACACAGCTATAAGAGCAGCAGGAGGGGAGGAGATGTAGGGAGAATGCTGGAACAGGCTAGGTAGCTGTACAAGCTCAGACATTCTGAGAAGAAGGGGGGAGGGGGGGGTCCCTAGGCCCCTTGAATTGAAGTGTGATTGGCTGCAGACAATGGTTTACTTGAACACATTGCAAGTGAGGTGGAAGCAGGTAGAAGTGCAATACCTCAGGGACTTGCCTCAGAAGTGAGGCATGTAGTGCTAGACTAAATGTACTTTGGAACTACTGCATGAATGTTACAGTAGTGATCCATTGTCAGTATGTGCTTTCCAAGTATTTATATTTATTTTTGTCCTTATCTGGACTATATTAAAAAAAATGCTGGATCCTGTTTACAAATCTTCAGCATTAATTCAGAATTTTGCATAGATTTACATTGGTCTAGCAGTCTAATAACTGACTAGGTAATGGTCCATTCATTCATTCTCAACTAGTGCACTTTTCAGATAGTTTAGTTTAATTGCTAAATTGCCATCATTTTAAATTAAGCTTAAACACTATTAAAAGACATCTGCAACCATTGAGTAGGGATACACTTAACTCATGTCAAAATCTGCTCTTTTGGAAACGTTCACAAATAGAGTTGCCACCTCGGCCATCTTTTACCGGCCAAATATATTTTTTTTTACTTGCTGCTTTGCATAGGTAAACTGCAACATATGGATATTTAGCTGTGAATAACTTACTTATAATAGAACTGTGGTGATATCAGAAGGCCAGTAATGATTACAAATATGGAGAAAAAAATTTCATGAATGTTCACTGAACACCTGACAAGGAAAAAAGAGGGAAAATCTCAATTAATATGTTGCCCTTGTTACTAATGAAACTGTAAATTGATACGTACTTAAGTCCAAATTTCTTCTGAAGAATGGTAGTATTATATTGTAGTTATCAATGACTTTAGCACTTGCCTGTCTATAATGCAGGCAAAATTGACTTAATGCCTCAAGGACATAGGGGTCATATATAAAAGTGCCAAATAGTTGTTCTATCGCTGCATTCACCAATGAATACATTTTTCCCAAAGCACAACCATATGGAGAAAATCAGGTGTTAAATACTGTCTTCAAAGATTGACTAGAATTGCTGCCAAATTTACACAACTGGGAATAAGAGTGGGTCAATCAATGTTATACATAAGAAAGGGAGGTTTCCCTTTTCTTACCTGCCACCATAGACAGTTACTTGGATGCACGTGCATATGCACTGCTCCCCCTATGTCATTGGTTCATTGAATCCCTCAGATATAAAAGATAGTTAAATTAATGACTTGACAGTGCTTCTACGTGCAACACTACAGAGATCTCTGACACACTGTGTTGTGAAGAAAATCTCGATTCCAGTATTACCAATATATCTTTTTCTGTCCCTTTAAGTCTCTTGTAGCTAAAACATCTTTTACATGTATCTTTTTTCATGTTTTTCTCACAAATATTCCTAGACTAAACGTAAAGATTAATTTGGAAGGGAATTAAAGGTTTGTTTCCATCTTAGAACAGAGTTCTGCTACCCTGCAATTCTCACAGTGTGCATGTTAGTCACCTCATTCAGTTGTACATATGCTGCCAAGTAGGTGTCCACACTCACTCATTTATTATAAGCATACATGCAATAAGACATATTAATTTGCTGCAATTTTTGAAATAATTCCCTGTACTTGTTTTTATTTTCTTTCAATAGCATTTAGAAATGTCCATGCTTTCAGTTTTGTTATAACAGTGCTTAAATAAATGTACTATTTAACACAACTGAAAGCATGGGCAATGAATACATATATATATTTTAAAAAAAGGGGCACAGGAAAGAATACTAAAAAAAGTTACAGGGAGAACTTGTTATTCGTGTGAATTTGTAGTGTTTTGATTTAATGTTGTAGTTATTTAGAACATTTAACCTTTGATATGCTGTTATATTATAGTACAGCTTCCTTATGAGTTTTTGACTTCTTTTGGATCAAAGGCAGGAATTATAGGTAGAAGGGTTGAACCTGATGGACTTAAGCCTTTTTTCAACCTAGATTACAATGTTACAGGGGGGTCCAATGTGCGGCTCATGTGCCATGAGTCACCCATGTGACGGCAAGTTGCATGCCTAACTGACTTAACTACCTATATAATCATTAGCTCTATAAATAATTGTATATTATATTGTTTGAATAAAATTGATTGAAACTGCTTTAGTATTAATGCCAAATAACCACACATGTTTCGATGGTTAACAAGCTATTCTTCCCTTTTACTGTAAATAAAAACATGTGGCTCACTTAAGAAAAAAACATTGACTGGCCTTCCTTAATACACTGAAAAAAATTATAAATGCAACACTTTTGTTTTTGCCCCCATTTTTCATGACCTGAACTCAAAGATTTAAGACTTTTTCAATGTACACAAAAGGCCTATTTATCTCAAATATTGTTCACAAATCTGTCTAAATCTGTGTTAGTGAGCACTTCTACTTTGCTGAGATAATTCATCCACCACACAGGTGTGGCATGTCTAGATGCTGATGCTGACGCAGTCTGCCATCTGCCCTGTACAGTGAAAACGTCATCCATGAAGAGAACACCTCTCCATGGTGCCAGACGCCATCGAATGTGACCATTTGCCCACTCAAGTCGGTTACAACAACGAAATGCAGACAGGTCGAGACCCTGATGAGGCCGACGAGCATTCAGATTCCCTGAGACAGTTTCTGACAGTTTGTGCAGAAATTCTTTGGTTATGTAAACCGATTGTTGCAGCAGCTGTCCGGGTGGCTGGTCTCAGACGATCTGGAGGTGAAGATGCTGGATGTGGAGGTTCTGGGCTGGTATGGTTACATGTGGTCTGCGGTTGTGAGGCTGGTTGGATGTACTGCCAAATTCTCTGAAACACCTTGGGAGATGGCTTTTGGTAGAGAAATGAACATTCAATTCACAGGCAACAGCTGTGGGGGACATTCCTGCAGTCAGCATGCCAATTGCACAGTCCCTCAAAACTTGCAACATCTGTGGCATTGTGCTGTGTGATAAAACTGCACATTTTAGAGTGGCCTAAAGCAGCCTAAGACACACCTTTGCAATAATCATGCTGTCTAATCAGCATCTTGATGATTGACCTGTAAGGTGGATGGATTATCTCGGCAAAGAAGAAGTGCCAACTAACACAGATTTAGACAGATTTGAGAGAAATAGGCCTTTTGTGTACATAGGAAAAGTCTTAGATCTTTGAGTTCAGCTCATGATAAATGGGGCAAAAACAAAAGTGTCGTGTTTATAATTTTGTGCAGTGTACATTTATATCTACAGTATATGTTTGCAAAACTTCTCTGCTGTTACATTTCTAACAGGAACAATTGTTGCTGTTGCTCTCCCCAAAAGTAAATTACATTTCCTCTCAAGCGGACAAGACTTTTTTAAAAGAAAGTTGTCCACTTTTTTCCCGCTGGATTAAAAATGCAATTTATAAAGGCTCATTCAAAATACCGACATTCAATTCAAGTTAAATGTCTATCCTCCCACAGGACTGCTCAGCTGTTGGTGTAGTCTGATAATAGAACTATGCCACCTCCAGCTAATCATCTGCAATCAATTGCAGGGGGTTATAGTGCAAGGGATTTTCTCTCACCCTTATATTCTGCTGAATTGCCTACAGGGAAGTTGTTAACCTTCTCCCTTTCAATTTTATTACCCAAAACAGAGTCTCTCTGATTGCAAGAAGCCAGAAATCAGATCAGACTTTATGCTTCATGCTGATGCCATTTACTCACCACTTTATTAAGACATTTGAAATTTGTAGTCATCTAATTTTAAAATATATTTTTTTTCCTTGGATACAGAGATCTGCCAAGTGTCCCTATTTAGGAGGGACAATCCCTACTTTGCACCCAAAGTTCATAATTGATCTCTAACCACTTTTTAATCATTGTCCTAACTCTTATTGTTGCAAAAAGGTCACATTGGGTATGGATGATTGTATAGCTGTTATTGAATCAGGTAGTAATAGAACAATAGACATGAAAACAAGCACATATCATTAGATAATACTTGTACATCTATCAATATTTATTTATACCTGTTATGTAATGATAAATTAACTTATTGGAGATAGCCTCTTCAGTTTGTTCTGATTCCTCAGTTGACCATTTGGTTTGCTCTTCTGCATGGCTCTCCAAGTTTCTTTTGTTCCTCTGGAAGACTTTAACATGCCTATTGACCTAACCAAATCTCCAGTCACTTCAAAACTTCTTTCCTTAACCTCTTCCTTTGGTCTCTCCCAACAGATCAGAAATAAAGATGATGCTATCAGGTGTAAATTTACCTCCAGCAACTTGCCACAACTACCTGCTGCCTGATTCCTTTCCCCTCAACCCACTCAAATATCTTCTTCCTTGAAGGTGAGAATGAGGTAGACAATCTGCTCTCCTCCTTGAGACCTACAATTGTTGTACTGGACCCCGTCCCATCTCATCTTATATGCTGTCTATCCTCTCTTATCTGCCCATCTCTAACCCACCTCATTATCTCTCTCTCTCTCTCTCTCTCTCTCTCTCTCTCTCTCTCTCTCTGTCTGTCTGTCTCTCTCTTTCTCTCTCTCTCTCTCTCTGTCTCTGTCTCTCTCTGTCTGTCTGTCTGTCTGTCTGTCTGTCTGTCTCTCTCTCTCTCTCTCTCTCTCTCTCTCTCACTGTGGAGAGAGCTGTGCACTATAAACTAACTGAATTTATGACCACTTATGGCCTACTTTATACTTTTCAGTCTGGTTTTAGACCCTTACACTGTACTAAAACAAATGTGCTCTCTGCCAAATCTAAAGGGAACTACTGCGTATGCATACGCCTCCTTCTTTACAGATTATCATCAATCAGCATAGGTGATTTAGCTCTCTCTTTAATTGAGCCTTATCTATCTCAGTGCTCCTTCACTGTGTTGCGTACATTAGAGAAGATGTCACCCTCTCGCTCTTGGTGGGTGTTCCAGAAGGATCGGTCATCTAGAGCAGTGTTTCTCAACTGGTGGGTCCTGACCCAAAAGTGGGTCGCAAGTTGGTGGGGAGTGGGTCATGGATGTGTGCTTCAGATTCATCAAAAAGTCTAACTTTTAATTGGGGGATGAGCGATGACGCGCACTACGTTCACCATCTGAAGCTGAGTAGCCCGCAATGGAAGGCGTTGTTTCAATAGTCCCGCTGATATCTCTTTCATTAATACCTCTAGAATAGCAGAGGCTTCACCATTCACTTTAGGGATAAAATTTCAAAATGTTCCAAACATTTGTCAAGTGAACTTTGGACTTGAAGTGGCAGATAGATGTCAGTGTGTGTGTAATGTACCTAACTTTGTGAGAGTGACTTCTCAGCTCTGGTCCATCTGAAGATAAATTATAGGATTGAACCCATCCTTAGAGTTGCTTTGTTTACCATCACCCCAGACTTATCAAGAGCAAAACGTTTCCCCAGCTTTCCCATTATTATATATATATATTTTTTTTAGCTATAGTACTTTCATTTTCACTTGCACTGTGATTATTGTACTATTATTGTTGAAGAAGCCCTGTTTTTTGTTTGTTTCGTGTTTTGAACAGTACATATATACATTGTGGAATACTGTATGAATTGATTTGTGAAATAAATTGTAATGATTTGGAAAGAATCAGGTGGAGAACCACTGCTCTAGAGTATAGCAAAGCATCCTGCTCCTGAAAGCTGTTATCTTATCATAACCATGTGGTGCATTAAAGGGACTGTCAATTTCAACATTGCATGTAGAGAAAAAAAAAAATATTGGAAAATGATCTATACAATTTATTAGCAGTATTGCAAGTAAATGCATAATTTAGAGAAAAATATGTTTTAAATGTGTCCAAGGTGTCTCATGTCAATGGGGCCTATTCACCAAAAAAGGGGTATTGAAGTGAGCTAACATTTCATCTCCCCAACTTTGCTATAAATTGTACAGGAAAAACACTAGTAAGTTTGTTTAGCATAGAGTTAAATTTGTGAGATGAAAAGTACATCTCACCTCAATTCCCCTCATCTCACCTCCAATTCACTTTTTAGTGAGTAAACCCATATGACATAATTGTCAATGTGAAATATATAATTTTATTTTTAGCCACAAGGTGAGATCATGAACAAAAGAGACATTTAAAACATGTCCTTTAATTTATGCACTCATTGTTTAAATGAGTACAAGCTCATCCAACATGGTGGGATCCAACAGAGTTGAAGGTACAAGGTGCATGCTAAGAAGGTTTTTATACTCATTTAGAACTAAATCTGAAAACAGTTTGGGTTGTAAAAAATATAAAGTAGCAACATTTTCAGCCCTGAAAAGGATGAAATGAATTTTAAAAAATTATAAATGGGGGGGCGGAGCAGTGTATGAGTGTGCGGCATATTAAAGGGGGTAGCCACCCTCCGGCCATACTTACAACAAACCTCCGTGCTCTAGATATTAAGTATCATTGGATCCTGCCTCAAGCCCTCTCAGTGACAATTTCCTCTGCTAGATGTCAGGGGTACAGCTCTGCCTGATCATAACCTGATTCTCCACCTCACTGATGTTTGATACCGCTATAAATGGCTAACTGATCGAGTAATACTCCGGGACCTCCACGTTTGCACAAGAACTGATTAAATTCCCTAGGAATCTTCTCTGGATTTTACTCCACCAAATTTGGATTGCTTTATGTTGCTCTTTATGTTATTTTGTTAGTTTTTATATTACTGTTCTAGTCTTATGTGGTATGCATTTTTGACAGCTACCCCACAGGGGCACAAAATGCAAAATTTTTATTTTTTTTATTTTAAATCTGTTTATTGAGTTATCAGCAAGACAACATTGTACATTACAATGAACATTATGACAAAATTAAAACAAAATTGTTTTAAACAATAAACAATGATTATAGCTTTTGTGGGGGAAAGAAGAGAGGAGGAAGAGAGAGAAGAGGAAAAAAAAAAATCACAGACGAAGAAGGGGGCATTTATGTTAACATAGTATAATCTATTCCACTGGTAAGTATGGATGTTAAGATCTAGCATACATTCTGTACGGCAACAGCAATGGTTGTCGAGTTATATATCGTTGAGGCTATACTGAACAATATCCCATGATACAGTTAATGGGCATGAAGTGTTGGTAGCCTATAGATTTTATCTACTTTGGGTAGATCTAGACATCATATAATGTATAAAATAATATAAAAGAGGGAAAAGAAAAGAAAAAGAAAAAAAAAAAGAAAAAGAAAAAATAAATAAATAAATAAACAGTGGGGGGGAGGGGTAATGTACCATCAACATTTGTGACCAATTGCACTGTTTGACATATACTTATTTTGACACCTTGATATTTGGGGTAAAATGACAAAAAATTTATTTTTCATACTCCATGCATTTTCATCTTCTTTCAAAATGTATCCTCGCCCAAATTGTAGATGGGTCTGGAATAAATATGTGTGTACAGGGGGTTTAGACAATAAGTGGAGTTATAATTTGTTGACATTTAGAGGAGCCAAGAAATAGGGACCAATGGTGCCACTTTGTCGATATTTTAAGTCCCTCACCTCTCGAGGTGCCAATGAGTTCCTCCGATCTTCGGATGTCTTCCACCGAAGCAGCCCATTCCGCAAATGTTGGGGTTTTAGATTGTTTCCAGAATTTTGGTATTAGTGTCTTTGCTGCTGCCAGTAGTGAGGGGGTAAGGGAGCGTTTGTATTTTCCAATAGGGTGTGTGGTGTGGTGTAGGAGTGCTGGTAGAGGGGCGTGTGGGAATTCGGAGTCATCTACCTCCCTGATAGTGCGGATAATTACGTCCCATAACGGAGATATTAAGGGGCAGCTCCACCATATATGTAGATAGGACCCCACGTGCGATTGGCATCGCCAGCAGATGTCGGTGTGTGAAGGGAATATTTGTTTTAGAGTTTTTGGGACCTTATACCACCTGGTGAGTAGTTTGAATGCGTTTTCTTGAGCTAGCGCAGAGATGGATCCCTTGTGAGCAAGGATAGCCATTTTCTGCCATTGAGCATCAGTGAAAATGGTAGACCAGTCTGCTTCCCATTGTCTGATATAGTATGGCTTGGAGGTTGGGTATATGTTGGTAAGTATGCTTTGTATTGTAGATATGAGTTTTTTAGGCGTGTTTGTGCCAGTACAAAGTGCCTCAAAGGGTGTGAGAGAATCGGGATAGGTCGTTTGGGACAGTAGTGAAGCAACATAATGAGAGAGTTGATTATATGTGTATCTCTGGGCCACTGTGGGGTGGTGGGTATCAGAGAGAGTTTCCAGTGGTTTGATTCGGTTGTCTGACAGTACGTGTCCTAATCTAGGGTATCTAACTTCTGGTGAAAGGATAGATTTCAGGGTGCCAGCATGAAAACCAGGAGGAAAATTTTGGTTGTAGATTAATGAAAGAAGAGGGGAGTGGGAGTTAATAAGTCCTTCAGTGGTGCTAAGTTTGTGCCATATCGAGAGGGTTTGTGTGACTGTGGGGTGGTGGTGGCAGAGGTTTATCTTTTGTTTACGTGGAAGCCATGCTGCCGAGGGAATTGGGACGTCTAGTGTTTGTTGTTCTACTGCTACCCATGGCTTTCCAGAAGGTTTCGACCATTCCGTGATCCTTGCTAAATGAGTGGCTTTCCAGTAGGATTCCACATCTGGGAGTCCAATGCCTCCCATACGTTTAGGTCTTATTAGATAAGTATATTCTAGTCTAGGCGTTTTATCCTTCCAGATAAACCTTGTCACCACTGATTTGTATTCTTTGAAGAACATTGTCGGGATACTTATGGGTAGAGCCTGTAAGAGATATAATATTCTGGGCAGGACATTCATTTTGACCGAATTAGCTCTCCCAAACCAAGAAAGGGATTTTTTTTTCCAATTGGACATATCGGCTTTAATACGATTTAGGAGAGGTACGAAATTAGTGGCATAGAGGGTGTTTAGATCAGAAGATATGTGTACTCCTAAGTATTTGATACCATCAGGTGCCCAGTGGAATGGTAGGGTGGTTTGTAATTTTAACGTCTCAGGTAGTGGGAGGTTTATGTTTAATATTTCTGATTTAGAGAGGTTTGCCTTGAAGTTGGATATGTGGGCGTATTTGGTCATTTCGGTAAGTATGTTTGGAGACGATTCTATGGGTTTTGTAACAAAGAACAGGAGGTCGTCTGCAAAGGCCGCCACCTTGTGTTGTCTAGCTCTTATCTCCAATCCAGAAATCTGTGTATTTGATCGAATAGCGTTTAGAAAAGGTTCCATAGCAAGAACGAATAGTAGGGGTGAGAGGGGACATCCCTGTCTCGTACCGTTCGACAGAGTGAGCCGGTCAGATAGAGTTCCATTAATCCGTATGCGGGCCGTGGGTTTGTGATATAGGGAGGAGATCCAGGCTCTCATGTTAGGGCCAAGCCCCAGAGCCTCTAATACTTTGCATAAATATAGCCAGCTCACCCTGTCGAAGGCTTTTTCGGCATCTATTGATACCAGCAGAGTCGGGATATCATTGTATTTCGCGAAATGGATCAGATTAATCACCTTGGTGGTGTTGTCCCTGGCCTCTCGGCCAGGAACAAAACCGCTCTGGTCTGCGGAAACAAATTCTGGGAGTATATCTCGTAGCCTATTGGCCAACACCTTGGCAAAAAGCTTAATGTCTAGGTTGAGGAGGGATATAGGTCTATAACTGGAGCATAGGGAGGGGTCCTTCCCTGGTTTCGGGATGATTGTAATATGTGCTTCTTGCGTTTGTGGTGGTAGGTATGTATTGGAAATAAGGGAGTTGAATGCGAATAGGAAATGTGGTAGTAGGGTGTCTGCAAAAATCTTATAATAGGGGAGTGTAAGTCCATCTGGACCCGGGCTCTTCCCTGTCGGGGACGATTTTAGAACACCCATTACTTCTTCTGAAGATATAGGTCGTTCGAGCAAAGACCTATATTCATCAGTGAGTGATGACTTAAAATTAGATTTAAGATATGTGTCTATCTCTTGTGAAATTTGTATTTCTTCTTCCGGTGAACGGTTATTTAGGTTGTATAAATTTTCGTAGAAGGTTTGGAATGTGTCAGCAATATGTTTAGTTTGGTGTACTAGGTTTCCGGACTTTGTCTTAATTTTGGGGATAAAGGACAGTGATTGTCTGGTTTTAAGGGCTCTAGCTAGGTATCTACTAGGTTTATTACCATACTCATACATTTTACTTCTGAGTATATGAAAATTTCTTTGGGTGTGTTGCGTGCATAGGGTTGCTAGTTGTGATCTAAGGAGTATGAGTTCTTGGTACGAAGTCGGGGAGATAGTTAGTTTGTGTCTAAGTTCAATAGTTGCTATTTGGTCTAGAATAGACGTCATAGACGCCTTGGTGGATTTTTTAATAAAAGAGGTGAGACTGATTATATGGCCTCTGATGACAGCCTTGTGCGCTTCCCATATCATGGGTGGTTTGACCTCAGGGGTAGCATTTTCCTCGAAGTAATTGAGTAAAATTTTGTTTAGGGATGATACATGGGAGGGATCTTTAAGGATAGTTTCATTCAGTTTCCAGGTTGGGGCATATGGTGGTATAGTTGGTATTTTTAGTGTCATCAGTATGGGGGCGTGGTCGCTCCATGTGATGTTTCCAATATGGGTATGTGTGATCAAGTGTAGGTGTCTGTGTGATATTAGTATGTAATCTATACGAGAGTATTTAGTGTGAGGGGCCGAATAAAAAGTGTAGTCTTTAACTGTCGGGTGCATAATTCTCCAAGGGTCAGCTAACTGAGTTTTGTGTAATTTGTGTTTTACCTTTTCGGATCATAGAGTATCTGAGGTGGGCTGCTCCGGTGGAAGAGTCCAGACGAGGATCCAGTGGCATGTTAAAATCTCCTCCAAGAATAGATATACCTTCTGCAAAGGAGGAAAATTTATCAATGAGATTGCAGAGAAATTGTGATTGGTTAGTATTAGGAGTATAGATATTGCCAATAGTGACCAAATCTGATCCTAGTGTACCTTTTAAAAATACAGCCCTCCCTTCGCTATCCGACCAAGAGTCTTGAAATATGAAAGGGATATGTTTGGATAATAATATGGCAACTCCTTTTGATTTTGTAAATGGAGAGTGTGAGAAAAACATGGTGTTGTATTGTTTGTCATAAAGTTTTGGCACTTTATGTCTTTTAAAATGGGTCTCTTGGATGAGTGCAACATCTACTTTAAGCCTGTCTAGGTCACCAAACAGCCTGGATCTCTTACTTGGATTGTTAAGACCCTTGGCATTGATAGAGTATATTTTTAGGGGTCGAGCGGTTGTACTAGCCATATTCAGGGCGGTACAGTGAAAATGTTGTGTACAATCGATAAAACATGGTAGGTTGGATTTCCCTTACAAGAATATCCGTGATGTCATACATGGTAGGTTGGGTTTCCCTCAGTGGCGTCCCGAGGGGGGGGCGGGGGGGGCGGCCCGCCCCGGGTGCCACTGACTAGGGGGGTGCCACCGGTGCTGCCGGCACCCCCCGCGCTGCTTACCTTTTTTTTTTTTTTTTTCTCAGGCGGCCGAATCCTCTGGATGCGGCCGCCGGGTGAAAAAAAAATAAAAAATCACAGCGACCGGATGTGACGATACGTCACATCCGGCGACTGTGTTTCCCTCCTCCGTGCAGGAGGGAGAAGAGAAGACTGCACGGAGGAGTCGTCCGTCCGGGAGAAGCAGCGATTTGGTAAGTGATGGGGGGGGGGGGGGGGCTGTCACTATATTACTGGGTTCTGGCTGGCACTATATTACTGGGTTCTGGCTGGCACTATATTACTGGGTTCTGACTGGCACAATATTACTGGGTTCTGGCTGGCACTATATTACTGGGCTCTGGCTGGCACTATATTACTGGGTTCTGACTGGCACTATATTACTGGGTTCTGACTGGCACTATATTACTGGGTTCTGGCTGGCACTATATTACTGGGCTCTGACTGGCACAATATTCCTGGGCACTGACTGGCACACTATTACTGGGCACTGACTGGCACAATATTCCTGGGCACTGACTGGCACAAAATTACTTGGCATCTGACTGGCATAAAATTACTTGGCATCTGACTGGCATAAAATTCATGGACACTGACTGGCACAATATTACTGGGCATTTGACTGGCACACTATTCCTGGGCTCTGAGTGGCACACTATTACTGGGCACTGACTGGCACAATATTCCTGGGCACTGACTGGCACAAAATTACTTGGCATCTGACTGGCATAAAATTACTTGGCATCTGACTGGCATAAAATTCATGGACACTGACTGGCACAATATTACTGGGCATTTGACTGGCACACTATTCCTGGGCTCTGAGTGGCACACTATTACTGGGCACTGACTGGCACAATATTCCTGGGCACTGACTGGCACTATATTACTGGGCTCTGACTGTTACAATATTCCTGGTATCTGACTGGCACACTATTACTGGGCTCTGACTGGCACAATATTCCTGGGCACTGACTGGCACAATATTCCTGGGCATCTGACTGGCATAATATTCCTGGGCACTGACTGGCACAAAATTACTTGGCATCTGACTGGCACAATATTCATGGGCACTGACTGGCACAATATTACTGGGCATCTGACTGGCACAATATTCCTGGGCATCTGACTGGCACAATATTCCTGGGCTCTGAGTGGCACACTATTACTGGGCACTGACTGGCACACTATTACTGGGCACTGACTGGCACACTATTACTGGGCACTGACTGGTACTATATTACTGGGCTCTGACTAGCACAAACAATAATACTGGCTCTGACTGGCACAATATTCCTGGTATCTGACTGGCACATTACTGGGTTCTGAGTGGCACTATATAACTGGGCTCTGAGTGGCACACTATTACTGGGCTCTGAGTGGCACACTATTACTGGGCTCTGACTGGCACTATATTACTGGGTTCTGAGTGGCACTATATTACTGGGCTCTGAGTGGCACACTATTACTGGGCTCTGACTGGCACACTTACTGGGCTCTGAGTGGCACACTATTACTGGGCTCTGACTGGCACAATATTACTGGTATCTGACTGGCACAATATTACTGGTATCTGACTGGCACACTATTCCTGGTAACTATAATTGTACAATTTTCAAACATTTCAAAAATTGTGGGTGTTTTCTTGCATTTTTATTGTGGGGGGGGGGGGGTCCCACACTCGGGGTCCGCCCCGGGTGCCAAATGCTCTAGGTACGCCCCTGGTTTCCCTTACAAGAATTTCGGTGGTGTCAGAGACTTGGTCAGTATATAAAACAATAACAAAAAACCAAGAACACATTAGAATCGATATCAACATCAGATTACGAGGTCCACAACGTGTGGAATAATAATCTGCTGCTCTATTGAGAGCTATCGAGCCAAAGATGCGGGGGAGGGGGAGCCTCGGAGTGTGCTCTACCGAGGTGGTTCCCGAACCCAACATACAGGGCATCGGCTGTCTGGGGGCGGCTTGGTGAAATATCCGCTGAGCTAATAACATTTTGTTGAAAATATAATTGGGGGGTGCAGGGGAGGTCTGCTCCCGCCCGATGGGGTTGTGAATAAATTTAGCATTTATGGAGAGATAGAGAGCCTTATATTTGAAATATTTGAAAAGGGGGGGGGGAGAACAAGGCAATATAAGGGAATATAGAAGTGTATAATAGGGTTTTTTTTTCCCTTTCTTTTCTCTCCCCTTCTCCTTTCCCCCTTTATGAAGGAGTTATGGGGGATATATATTTATCTTAGGGGTATCGGGGAGGTGTATTATACTTAGGTTGTTGAGAGTAGAGAGGGTTGAGGTCCCTTTAAACGTGGGGGAATGCTCCTGGAGCAAGCAGTATAATACTTATCCCATGGTGGGTATATATCTGTTTCTAGAAGCTCCCGGCTAGTGTCAAAGCAAAGTCCTGGGCAGCTTGTATCCGTTGGAGTTTTAGACTTTGGGTCTCAAGGGTTGCCTAGAGTCCAATCGGGGTTTCATGTGTCAGTCCCGTCTCGGAGTCCCAGCGATGTCGTGGTGTTAGGCATGCGGGTTCGGTGTCCTATTGGGTTTCGCCGTTTGCGTTGGGGACGAGGTTGCCAGTCCTGGGTATGTGTCCTGGTTGCCAGAGACCCCATCTGGGCTGGTGTCGGCCAGTCAGGGAGTTGGATTGGAGGGATGTTCAGCCCTTTGCAGAAGTTTTCCACATCTTTCGGGTCCGATACCGACAATACTGTCCCATTGCGCCGGACTGTCAGGCTTAGTGGGTATCCCCAACTGTATAGGATGCCTTCTTTACGCAAGGCATTTGTGAGGGGTTGCAGGGCTTTTCTTGCCTGTAGAGTCATCCAGCCCACGTCTGGTAAGACAATAAAAGGTATTCCCTGGTATAGTAGGTCTTTAGAGCGTCTCGTTTTCATTAGCACTTCTTCCTTTTGGGAGTAATAATGGAAGCAGCAGATCAGATCACGTGGCTTGGAGTCCGGTGGACCTCTTGGTCGTAGTGCCCGATGAGCTCTGTCTAGAATAATGTCTTTTGTGTATTCCGGGCCCAGTATGGATTGGAACAGGCCTTGTAGTAAGCCAGTCGGGTTTTCGTCTGGTGGCCCTTCAGGGATGCCTCTGATTCGAAAATTACACCTACGTCCTCTGTTATCGAGGTCCATCACTTGGGTAAGGAGATTGTGTGTGGTAACAGAGTGTTGGTGTAGGTGGCCATCGAGGGCTGATATAGAGCCTGTGAGCCTCAAGATATCCTCCTCTGCTTTGAGAAGCCGGTTACCTTGATCCTGCAAGTCAGCTTTCACATCTGCTAGCTCATCCCTTATTGTTTGCTTGAGTTGTGTCATTAGGTCATGCTGATTGTCCTTCAGCTGAGACAGTAGGTGAGCGGAGAGGGAGCTCAAGTCAGCCCTCGTGAGTGGAGCGGGTAAGTCTTCCATGTCACCATCATTTTGGGAATCCTGATCGTCAGAGGAGTCTTCCGCGATGCTTGGCTTAGGAGTCGCGGGCGCCATTTTGGGTAGGCCCGTCGAGGAAGTTTGCGGCAGGTATATAAAGTCCTGTAGCGACGGGTATCCTCCGATTTTTTTCCCCTTGGTGCAGGAGAGTGTGGAGGAAGGTGTTTTTTGTTTTTTGCCATTGTTTGGGTTTGAGTTGTGGCTCGTTTCTCTGGGTTTTTCGGCCGTCGGGCGGGAGCTCCTGGAAAGCACGTCTGCTCACATTCGCGTCGTGGCTCCGCCCCCCGCAAAAAATTTTTTAGTGGCGCAGATGCCCCCTCCTTTCGACAGGACCCCCTTGAACTGCCAGCATTCTCTCGCTTGGGATGCATTCTCTCCGCAGCTTTTATTCTCCTCTTATTCTCCTCTCTTGCATTATTCTTGCCCCCATCTTACCTTTTCCCTTTTCCACCTTACCTTTATCAAGATACTAAATGTTTGTTGGCCTGTCACTGCCATATGTGATGGTTCAGGCTGTCCTATATAGTTAAGATATGACATAACCCTGATGCACTGAATGAAAGCATTTTTCGGCCACCTTTTGATCGAGCATCTCAAACATGATGCAAATCTTATACTATGCCTTTTGTTTTGCCGAATGGCATTTTCTGATGTTATTATTTTCACTGTCACACAAAGCCGTTATCTGCGGTTGACTCGCCAATTAAGCCCAGTTTTTTCAATGTTTTTAATAGTGATGGAAACATTGTTTGTCCCATTATTTAACCATACACAGACACTGCCTTATCACTCGTGGGCAACCCTAGCTCATTAGCCATCAGTGCCCGATTACATTCATATCCTTTGCTTAATGTCCATCTGTTCTTTTTATTATGTTTTGTGAATACTTGTGATGACTTATAATGTCAGTGTAAGCTTGAATGCCTTCTTATGCTAAATACAATGTAATTTTTTTTTTAAATAAACAAAGATTTTAAAATAACATAAAATAATAATGAAGGCATTGTTTTATTATGTTGCATATTAAACAAAATTAAGCAATTTAAAAAATGTATAAAATATACTTGATCTGTATAGTCTATGATAAATACCATAAAATCTTGTTGTTTACAAAACTGGAAAATATGTTCATACTAGAAATCCTGATTAACATCATTAACAAGAGACCTACCTGCTTTATTGTAAATTGTGGCCAAATTATTATATGATATGTTTTATTTTTTTGTGCTTTTCTTTTCATGACTGTATTTCACGTAAAAAATCCTTTACTTTTTTAAAAGGAAAATGCATTGCTAATAAGGAATTTTCTCTAAAGGGGCTTATAGTATAATTTTTGTATTGAATATTTGCAATATCACTTCAGTTGGAATACTTGTCAAATACTGTTTTATTCATGGACACATTTGAAAAATGCATGCTCCCGGGCTGTATTGGCTATAATAAAGGTTGCAGACCAGTGTATATGTTACTGATTAAAGGACATCTGTAGCATAAAAATGTAATGTTTAATTTAAAGATTGTATCAAGTGTAAATGATATATAAAGACATTTTTTAATGAAAAAACACAAATAAAGTTCCTTATTGAGCCTTCTTTACTCCATATCGTTCTCTCCTGGGGGAAACATCTTTTTTTAGAATCTTGGGTCAGATATGTGCTCAGAATGTGTCTATGGGGAATTGACATCCAACTGAACAACTTTTTTATGGGAACATTTGTAATGATGTAAAATACAGGAGATATCTCAGACATATTTGTAAAAAAACGAATTCTCTTAATTCTTGCATTTACTTACAGTAAACAAAAGTAAAAAAATGCATAGATAATTAATTGTTTTATTCTTAACATTAACCAAACAATGCTTAGATGATAGAGTGCCTTTGATGCTCTATTCTCTTAGGCTGACAATTTACATTGTCAAATTTCAAATTTCATTTTACATTTACAATTTCAAATTTCAGATGGGAAACAAATATATTCTTCTCATCTACATCATAGTATTCAGTTTTTCCAGCATGCTACAATTATTTGTGCTTTCCCAAATGTCATGTGTATATTTTAGTACAACCATCATTTTTGTAAAATAACATTTTCTGCTGAAATGGTATCTACCCCAATAGGAAAAAGTTAAATTAAAACTACTGTCTTCTGAAAGTAATGGAAAACATTCACATGCCCTGCTACTTGGAGAATCTGAAGAGTTAACCAAGAACAATCCACAAATCAATATATTTTACTGATGAACTCTCTATACTGTGTTGGGGGGGGGGGGGGGGGTGTTGTAAAATGAAGCCACGTTATTGCCCACCTAATAAAAAACAGACCAATGGTGTGTGCATGGATTGCAAAATCCCATCAAAGAGATTTCAGATAAGAAAAATTCATTTAATTTGACATCACCAGATGTTTAGATGTTTCTTCATGACCTTATACAAAGTCATTTTAACTTCAATGTAATCAAATTAAACATGCAGCATATCTATATAAAGTTTCTAAAGTGAAAGGATATATAGAAGCTTTTTCAAATGAACTTCAAAAGTGCTAAATGAGTTGTGCACATTGTAGTCAGATTTATAAAATAAAAGTTTGAAAATTGAAAGGACTCTATTTCTAATTATGTACACATGGATGTTTTTGTGCAATAAGTATCAATAGAATATGGCTAGATCATAGCTTCTCCATACCTATTATTTACAATATCATGGATATTTCACCTATTTCTAGCAATATTCTGCCCTCCCAAAACATTGCGTGGATGTTCCTAGTGTAAAATGTATTGCTGATTTTATTATACATGCTTTATTTTATTGAGACATTACTCTTTAAAGTTGCAAACATTAGTGATACAGATTTTTGGAAAATCAGACTTTAGTTTTCACCACCTCTACATCTAGCAAGCATTGCTATACTAGCAACAGATAATAACATTTAGCAGACAAAATAATCAGTATTGTTAGGTGAGTTTCAAAAAATCTATTTATGCTCATGATTTACAAACATGGGTATTTCATATTTACAAACATGGGTAGTTTTATATTTCTAAAAGTTTAACAAACGGTGAACAAAAACAAATCCCCTGTATGGAACATTATGAAAAAAAAAAAAAAGTAACACTTCAAAATGTCACACAGAGTATGGTATCTATGATAATAATGATGTTATTTCACAGTTTGTTCACTTGCTAATTCCACTAGAGGGCTGCAGCTGACTCATTTTCTGTGTGCAGGTTTTAGGCCACAAAAATGAGTTCAAATAGAAAGAATAAACAATGCCAGACACATTGCATATATGTTTTTGAACAAGTGCATACTTGTCTTTGGAGGTCCCTGGACAAAGGGGGTGGAGTCTAAAGGGGTGTAGTCACGCTGCACTGCATGTCATCGGCAACACTAAGCTCCAGGCTACCTGGTGCAGATACCAGGTGTTCTCATTTAGACTGTATATGTCATAAACAATTTAAATACAATTTGTTTTACTGCCTCCATTTATAAAAGTAATATTTCAGGGCCCAAATGTAAGAAAGATTATTCCTCTCCCGAATGAATCCGAATTAAAAACCTCAGCCATCTGTTATGTTACATGCTTGATGAAAATTTGAGTTTCACTAGTTATAGATGTGAAATATATAAGAATATATGAGATTGATAACTGACTGGAATGGTTACTGTGTATTCAATAATGTGGAGAAAAACAACAGATATGTGGACATTTGAGCAAGTGTAGTTTGTGTAAGTGGTGGGCATCCACGGAGGAGACAAGAAGGGATACTTGCCCCCACTTGATTTTTCACTTCTTCTTTAAAAAAATGTCAGCGCACTTGCTGAATGTATTCGATGACATAGGCACCATCAGCACCTCGAAGAGGCAGGTCAGCAAACAGCACAGAGGTAGGTCTTCCCTTCACATGATGTTTCACATGCCTCCCGTCTCATGACATGACTACAACTTATTTGCATTTTATGCCCAGCTTCAAGACCGCTCATGCCAAATTTACATTCACATCCGTTGGAATCCAATTAATGTAAAAAAGCCGCTTACCTGCTTCCATAATTGTGTTCACCCTGGGTATTGTCGGATTAGTATACAATTTTTACCTGCTTCAAGACCACTTCAGACCACTATGGTCTATTCATCTATTTACTAGACCACTAGTAAGTTATAAGATTTGATGAACATAATGAAAGGCCTTCTTCTGATGACAAAAACAACATATAATTTGTAATATATAAATTACAGCTAAACACAAACACCCCAGAAATGTCAAAACAGCCCTTTTCACCGAAAGACAAGTTCACAAGGTTATGTCACTAAGGGTTTAATAAAAATGTGTACTTTTATACATAAATCTTTTATCTCTGAGTGCTGGTAATGTGTATTTTCTTTATAGTAACTTCTTTTCTTCCTATATTTTTTCCAGACATGGAGGACTAGCATTATGTAAGTCCTAAGTGCAAACCTGTTGAATATCGAAAGTCCTGAGTGCAAATCTCACCACTGGGGTAAGCCCTGATTGCAGAGTGGGTACTGGGCTAAGTCCTGAGTAGTAATGTGGGTGTTGACCATGGGAGTAAGTCCTGCATGTACAAATATCGGTGCTGGGGCTAATCATGTGAATTCAATCTTGGTGCTTGGGTAATTTCTGGGTGCTGTGGTTAGTCCTGTGAGTGATGGCTTTTCTTCTATCTATATATTTTTGTCCATGTGACCTGGTCCTCTCTGTGACCTGGTCCATGTGACCACTCCTCTCCAAAATAGCATATAACTCCCTCCACCAATCTCCATTGTCCGTTTTCATTTGAATGCAGTTCCTTGAAGCAGCAAGCTCCAGTTTCACGTAATTGGACCCAAAGCAATGTAAGGGACCAAACAGGATGTTCGAGCATGTCTCATGATCGGACCAAAGCAGAAGCCTGTGTATTTCAAAGTAAATTTGAACATCTGCTTAATAACCAGAAAATTCAATCAAAAAAGGAAGTTCCAAAGTGAATTACTGCAATTGAAAAACCCAAAGGCGACCACAGGATCTGCAATATCAACTCATCGTATGTGCTATAACGATGGTATTCGAAGTTTGCCTCACCAAAGGTTTTTATTTATAATCACAAACTTTAATAATTAGGCAAGAAAAGAAGAGTACAATAAAAAGGAAGTTTATACTAAAAATGGACATAGATGTGAATGTAAAAAATAATAAGAATGGAAAAGGTATTTGGAAACAAATGAATAAACAGATTATAATACGAAAATAAAAATAACATGAAATAAACATAAAGAAGAATAAATAAAAAATAAAATAACAATAAAAATAATGTAAAAAAAAAATTGAAATAATAATAAAATAAGTATAAAAATAAAATAATTGAAATAAAATAAAATAGAAATTAAAAATAAAGGAACAATAATAATAATATAAATAGAATACAAATAGGAATAAAAATAAGAATTAGAAAGAAAATGTGTCTTTCAAATATTAATGCATATTTAAGTACTTTCATTTGCATACAACAAATTATGCTTTGCTAAAAATTATAAAGAAAAACTTACAGTGAGATGCATTTGTAAAGCTATTGCAGCTATTCATGAACGACCAGTGGCTGAGTTAAAATCAGTTTCTTATTTTATTAGCAGGAACCAATGAGAATCATTATCATTCATTTGAATGGATTTCCAGTTTTAGTGGTTTAATACAGCAGTTAACACACTGCCAGGTATCCTCTGTATGAGACAATAAAAAGTTAGTACCCTGCTGTTAACCAAATTACAACAATTGTTTACCCTAAACCGATCTGATTATGGATTTGTTTTTTACTAATATTTTCAAGCACAGTTCTAATGCAGATGTCAATACAATATATAGAAGCATGTAGAAAAGAACTTCAAGGATTCCTCAGGTCCCAAACCAAAATATATAGACAAAATGAATCCCTCTTGATGTTGCAAAGACAGGATAAAAAGACTTGCTGTATCTTTAGGAGACTTGGGTGGACATGTTGAGAATCCTAGTTCGGATATCAAATGACTCACAAGTCAAAAAAAAAAAAAATACATGTCTGGGAGCCAGGGAGCAGAAATTGCTTTGAACAATAACTATATACCTCAATATGCAAGGTCCTTCCCCAAACTTTTCCCACAAAGTTGGAAGCATAGCATTGTACAAAATGTATTGATATGCTGAGGCATAAAGACATAGAAACATAGAATGTGTCGGCAGATAAGAACCATTCGGCCCATGTAGTCTGCCCAATTTTCTAAATACTTTTATTAGTCCCCAGTTCCCTATCTTACAGCTGGGATAGCCTTGTGCCTATCCCACACATGCTTAAAATCCTTGACTGTGTTTACCTCTACCACTTCTGCTGGAAGGCTTTTCCACACATCCACTAGCCTTTCAGTAAAGCACTACTTCCTGATATTACTTTTAAATCGTTGCCCCTCTAATTTTAGACTATGTCACCTGGTTGTGGTAGTTTTACTTCTTTTAAATATACTCTATTCCCTCTCTTCCTTTACTGTAAGCAGGGCTGGTTTAAGACTTTGCAGGCCTCTGGGCTACAGGTACTGTGAGGCCCCCAGTAAATATAAGATGACCTTACATGAAAAACGTTTTACAAGTAAATAATTATTCACATGTAGACTGTTTGCTTTTTCCATATTTAACAAAACCTATGATTGAGAAAATGCATTTATTGTTTTGATTTCCTTTTATTTGCCAATCTTCCCCTTTGACGTGCCATTCTGCCCCCATATTTTCAAATCTGCCCCACAGACTTGACAATGCATCCCCAAATTTGCCAATCTCCCCCTTCTACCTGTCAATCTGCACCTCAAACTTGTTAATGCGCCCCCAAACTTGACATTCTCCAACCAGACTTGCCAATGTATTCCCACAGACAGATTTTCACAGCCAATTTGCCCATCAACATGCCACTATTAGAATGCCCATTAATATTCTATAGCCGTTTTGACCATTAATATGCCACTATTAGTATGTCACTATTGGTATGCTCATTAATATGTCACTATTAGTCTGCCCATTAATAAGCCACTATTAGTATGTTCATTAATATGCCACAGCCAATTTGCCCATTAATATTCCACTATTAGTATGTCACTATTAAAATGCCTATTAATATGCCATTATTAGTATGCACATTAATATGCCACAGCCAATTTGTCCATTAATATGCCACTATTAGTATGCCCATTAAAATGCCCCTATTGGTATGCCTAATAAAATGCCACTATAAGTATGCCCATTAATATTCCACAGCAAATGTACCCATTAATATTCCACAATTAGACTGCCCATTACAATGCCACAATTAGTATGCCTATTAATATGCCACAACCAATTTGCCCATTAATATTCCACTATTAGTATGTCCATTAATATGCCACCAAGAGTTCAGCCCCAAAAAACGTTTACCCCCTCCCTAGCACCCAGGACTCACCTTCCTGCTGCTCTCTGTCCCTCGAGGACTGCAAAAAAAGAAGCTGAAGAGGCACTGGCTGTGGAGATCGGAAGATGTCCCCCTGGCCAGCTTCCTGCACACAGAAAAGTCTCCATGCTGCCTGTATATTGTATTAGTATGCCCCTGAAAAACAGCCTCATTCCATTATCCCTCCTCCACCAAACTTTAACTTGGCACAATGCAGCTAGGCAGGAAATATTCCCCTGGCATCCACCAAGATCAGACTAGCTCATCAGACAGCCGAAATTAAGTGTTATTTGTCACTCCACAGAAGACGGTGCCACTGCTCCAGAGTCCAGCTGAGGCACACTTTACACCACTTGATTGTACTTCATGTTGTGAGACTTGCATGCAACGGCAAAACATGAAAATGCCCAAGAGTTCTTTAGGGACAAAAAATGAACAAACTATCACAAGATCAGCTGGAAATGCACGACCAGTCTCGACAGCGGGAGTAAAGAAAGGGATAGAAAGGCTAAAAAAGAAAAAGGCCCCAGGTCCGCATGGGTACGATAACGTCTTCTATAAAAGCTATAAAGAAACCATCTGAGAAGACCTGAAAAATATTTTCATTGAATTTATGGATAACGAAGTCATCCCTGAAGAAATACGTAAAACTAATATTGTGACTATTTTGAAAGTAGGTAAGCAACTGGAAGAGGTCTCCAGCTACAGACCAATCTCGTTATTGAATGTCGATTCAAAACTATATTCAGGTGTTATAGCAGAAAGAATCAAGAATGTGATAACCAGTCTGGTCCATAAAGACCAGGTAGGGTTCATACCAGGCCGTACCTCCACAAGCCACATCCCCACATCCCCAGAATAATCAATCTCTATGAAAAGTTTCAGCGAGAAAAGATCCCTACCCTCACCCTCTCACTAGAAGCCGAAATGGCCTTTGATAGGGTGAGATGGAATTTTATAGAAGCAACCCTAAATGCCTTTGGTTTTCCGGTAAAATCAAGAGGGCAATCATGGCTCTATATTCGGTCCCTACGGGCAGATTCTGTCTCAATGGTTCAAAATAAACAACGGAACCAGACAAGGCTGCCCGCTCTCTCCCCTTCTCTACGTGCTCACGGTGGAATTGCTCGCAAAGAGCATAAGAGACAATCCTAAGATTGTGGGGTTCCAAACCAAAAATTAAACTCTGAAAATCATGCTGTATGCAGGCGACATTCTGGTAACCATCAGAGAACCACAGTCATCCCTAAAAGAACTGCTGCAGTGTACTAGTAAATATAGCATTTTCTCTAATTATAAACTGAACTTTGGGAAAACAACAGTTCCATCTGTCAATATGCGCAGATCTATCCGATTGGAGCTACGAACAGTGCACGATTTTATCTGGACAAGGAAAACATTCAAATACTTAGGTATTATGATCAAGCAGAACCCAGCCATCATGATGGAAATGAACATCATGCCCATGCTTAGAGAAATTAACAACAAACTGAAAAATTGGAAAAACCTTGAAATATCTTGGAGTGGAAAAATTAACACCATAAGGTCCTAAATAATGCCCAAATTAACCTATATTTTTCGTATGGTATCTTTGAAGGTCCCCCAAAGTTGGCTGAAGGTGGTGCAATGCTGTCTATCTAATTTTATCTGGTCCGGGAAAAAACCCAGACTGAGTCTACAGCTTCTGACCAAAAACGGAAAACGAGGGGGTCTCGGGATAAAGGATGTTACGGAACAATACGAGGCATGTTGCCTCCACAATATCTTTACCCCCCTCAGTAATCAAGCACAGGGGGAGGGTTAGTACACCCTGGAGGATGACGCGGTTAAAGAGCATGGAGGGATACTGCCCTACTTCTGGAAATTTAAGGATGAAAAGAGAAAGGAAAGAAAAAGTATACCCCCACCGGGAACCAGCAAAATATTGAGCCACTTAATAAAGTGCTGGTCCAGACACCGAAACAGAGCAGGCCTTGAAAATAGGATCCACATAAATTTACTTTATCAGCCTGAAGGACTGGAACAGTGCCCTGGCAGAAGTAAATACATTCATACACTGCCTCAACATCACCGAATGCAGCTACAAACTACTCAATAGGTGGTACACGGTTCCAGCCCTATTAGCAAAAATGTATAAAGACGCCTCAAACATGTGCTGGAGATGTGGTACATATACAGGAGATTATATGCACATTTGCTGGGAATGCCCAATGTTAGTCAAAACTTGGAGAGCGGTTTTCGTAAAACTAAATAAAATACTCAAGATAGAGGTCCCGGTTACTCTCGAACTGGCTCTCCTACATTTGAACATCCCACAAATGGCACACGAAAAAAAGATAATACTGCACCACATCCTAGCCGCGACAAAGTTAATGATGGCAAGGTGCTGGAAATCCTCAGAGGCGATAACATGGACAGCGATCTGGACTAAGGTACTGTTCCAGTTTAAAATGGAGAAAGGTATAAATGCCTGGTCCCGCTTTAACATCTCAAAACATCAAATGTGGCTGGGGATCCTAGATACGAAGGAAAATAAACAGCAGTGGTATCATGGTATCAACATGGTATCTAAGCTTGGGTCATCGCCATGCAGCAGGAGGAAATAATAAGAAGAGGCACCCAAAGGCAGGTTCATTATCCTTTCTAGAAGTCGAGCAGGAAGGCGATAGTCGCCAGCAATAGAATCATCTTAAGAGAGTATAGAAGGAAAGAGAAGGAAAAAAAAAAGAAAAGAAAATTGTCTTAAATGTTGTCTGTCTCGTTTGTCCCGTATGTCGTACATGCTCAAACGGTGACGCGTGACTTCACGAGGAGTGCTGCCTGGGAGCATAATACTAGACCCTCAGGCAGTTCCTCGCATATACACCTCACACCCAAAAGTCACAAGCACCAAACAAAAAGCACCACACTTAAGCTAAAAAAGGCACGATGATGTTTCATCAAAACCTAAAGATCCGATAACTGTTTAATAATTAAGAACTGAGTGTCTAAAAGAAAAGAAAGAAAAAAAAATCTAAAATGTTAGTGAATAGATCCCCATGAGTTTGATTGAAGCAAATGTCATAAAAAAGTTCACCTCCTTTTCAATATGTAGGCTTAGAATATATGTGAATCGCTATCTGTCTATAAATTCAGATGACATAGATTCTGAACACTTTTAACTTTTTAAATATAACTTTCAAAATCAAAGTACACTATTTTCTGGTTCAATATGTCAAGTTTTAAGCAGCTCAACTTTGTATCTGCAATCAAAATAAGTGTCTGTGATATGTTCTTCTGAGCCAGATGATTTGAAGTGTTGTCATTGATTGATAATTCATGGATTCCTTGATTTTTTAATCAATGTTATTCTGCAATGCTAACTATTTAACTTTGCACATGTTGATATCACTTCTTGTCTCACACACTATAAATATTAATCTTAATAGTCATAGACTTTCCAGAGAGCGTGAATTCTTTTGTAAGCACTGTTCACTTACTCACAATCACTCTTAAAATCATTGTGCAAATGTAAAGTGTAAAGCTGCAGTATTTGGAAAACACTGTCTACTTAATTACCTCTGATGGCCTGGGTAGGGCAAGGGTATATTGGCCAAGACCTCACTTTTTGTTTCATGATATTCATGTTTCACTGCTTTTTTATTGACAGGGTAAAAGAAACTGTAAAAGGATTGTCGCTAGGACAGCAACAGTGATGTTTCTGGAACTGAGTTCCCAATCTTTCGACAAAATGCAAGTAATGGTCTTCAAAGTACCAATAATGCAAGCGTGCATTCATTTTGTATGTGTTTGTATGTGCGTGTAATGTAAATACCATATTGACCCGTGTTTTATCCTTATTTACATTTTTTAATTAGTGGTGTGGCCTATATATATTTTTCATTTTTTCACCCACTTTGCATGTTATTGAATGATAAAAATGAACTATTAACATTTCTTCTTTTGAAAGTATTCTTACTTTACAGCGTTTTAAACACCTGCCTAAAAGATTTTCATAGTGCTGTTTTTTGCAAGTTATAGGGCATTAATTGAAAGTAGTGTATTGTTATTTCATAACCATTTCCTGCTGAGGCAGTCTAGCAACAGCAACAGAGCAAAGGAAGTGAACATTGTTCATTTCCAAAGCTCTTGCCCACAGGAGGGCAGAGCTGCCATTCCAATAAGGTGCCTTCTTTCTGTCCCTGTTCATTCTAACACTAGATTTCAGTGTTGCTCTGCCGCGACAACAAGGCATTACAGCAACACCACCTAAGGGGTGGATGCGAGTGATGATCATTTCAACTGCTCGTTTTAATGCATGACATTCCATGCCGTCACTTTGTCCGAATGGCAAAAAAATCCATGAAGGCACGGAGCGTCATTTGATCCTTAAGGGGTTAAGATAGGAGGAACTGCATATTACTTTGGGATATGAGGCAAAACCCGCAAGATTGCAGAATAATTTTATGACATCAACCACTCTTCATTTCTTTGAGGGTCTTAATATGAGAAGACATCAGAAGTGTTTGATAAGCTGTGTAAATATATATGTACTATACCTGTCCATTACACCAACAGGGCTTTTATGACATTGCATTTGAAATACATAGACATTAATATATAGTTGGTCCCCCCTTTGTAGCTGTAACTGTTTTGACTCTTCTTTTTCCACAAGCATGTGTTTCTGGGGGAATTTTTGCCCATTCATCTAGTAGGGCATTTATGAGGTCATGCACTGATATTGGAGGAGAAGACCTGGCTTGCCATCTCCATTCCAGTTCATCCCAGCTGGAACAGGGAGGTGTAAGATGGGGATGAGATTCTTCCTCGCAAAACTCATCCAACATAGTCCAATGGTTGTGTGCTTTACACCAGTCAATCCAACACTTGCCATTTTACTTGGTGAGGTGAGGCTTGCATACAGCTGCTCGGCCATGGAAACCGATTCCATGAAGCTCCCACCACACAGTTTTTGTGCTGATATTAATGCCAGTGGAAGGTTTAAACTCTTCAGCTATGGAATCAGCAGAGCATTGCCGACTTTAACGCACCATATCCCTGAGAACGCAGTGACCCGGCTCTGTTACTTTACATGGCTTTCCACTTCATGGCTGAGTTGCCGCTGTTCCTAAATGGTTTCACAAAACTTTCACAAACTGACTTATTGCCAAGGTAGCATCCTATCAGAGTACCATTCCCGAATTGACTGAGCTCATAACAATGACCCATTTTTCCTCCAAATGTTTGTAAATGCACATTGCATGGCTAGGTGCTTGATTTTATGCATCTGTGGCAACAGGTCTGATTGAAACACCCAAATTTAATAATAAATTATGTTTTCCAATACTTTTGTCCATGTAGTGTATGTAAGAGCATTACAAAATAAAAAGTACAGCACTTATTAAACCCCAAAAAGTGAAAAAATGTAATAAAATATTAGCATATACATATCTATTACAAACACACTTGGAGACCCTCCATACTTACCAATTCGCTTGGAGACTCTCCATTACCAACTCTCCATACTTCAACTTATGGAGATACATTTTCAGGCACGGTCGTGGAAAGGATCCTACGCAGCAGTAAAATAAACTGCCTCTTTTTGTCCCATGCAACGTGTTTCAGTACAACTGTATACCACCTTTGTTAACCAGGCCGAGATTCAAGACTTATTCGAGGCTGTAACGGTGAGCTTCTTTATTCCACTTTTATCAAATCTGCCATAGGGTCTAGCCCTAGATCTTTTGGAGATATAGCAACGCCACTGCTGTCCCAGCTTGCCTGCTGCCTGTGCACTGTATAATCCGCTGTGCACAGGCAGAATTGTGTTTACACTGTGCACGTCCATTAGACATACACAGCCTAAATTCTAAATAAATTGCGCTCCATCATTCAAGCTTGAATGATTATGGAGCATTGCATGATTTGGCTCTGCCATTTTGGATGTGCCCCCTTGCATCCTGGTACCTTTAACATGCAGTAAGAATTTTCCCTTAAATTAAGCACTGACAAGTTTGTGAAATTACGCAGGAACTGGGTACCTTCATCGATCAGATTCCAGTAAAATAGATGCCATGCAAATTGCTCCTTTACATAGCCACAGGACCTTAGAGACTGCATAGTATATATGGCATGAAAGTTGGATACATTCTTGTAAGCCTGTTCTGGATGTTTTGGTAAATAGGAATACGATCTTTCTGGGGCATCAATATCTTGTTTTCTGAGTGGCCTGAGCAGGAAGGGAAGGACTCCAAAACCATTCTTTAATGAAAAGCATGCATGAAAAGCCTGTCAATTTTATTTTGTGCGGAGAGCCGACGAGCCACTTTTCACAAAGACACATTTAAAATGTAAAGATACAGCACTCAAATATCAATGGAACTCACTACAAGGAAACCTTCAGTTCTCACCCACCCTCATCTTTAAGAAATCCATCAATACTAAAGTCTTCAAAGAACCCCAAAACCAGTTTTTTTTTATCATTACAAAATTCTCTTCCGCACCATTTTGGGAAATGTGGATTCGTGTGGTGGTGTAACAGCAGTGTGTGGCTTTGAGATAAATGACACATATGCTTGTCTTTTGTTTTATAGTGGGTACTGTGCTGGATAGTGTAAAAAAGCAACTTGGTATAGGAGTGAATAATATGTTTTTAATCTGCCAAACTATAAATAACACAGATTTACATGACCATGATGTTTTAACTTTCAACGTTTCCAGACAGTGACATAACATATTTACAATATAAAAGGTTTGGATTAACGATGTAGTAAGTAAAACGTTAATTTTACAGATGCATACAAGCACTTTCATCACAAATTAAACAATGTTCTACATTTCTAAAGCACATATAGAGCTGCACATTGCTAACAAGTGTATCATTTTAACCTATTGAGTTCCAGACACACGTTTAAAAGGACACTCAATGGGTTCGGAAAGATGATAATTTAAACTGCAAGCTTTATGTGCTTTACTTAAGACTCTAAAAATGCAGACAAAGGGTAGAGACGTCATATTACAGTGTACAGAAAGTTTAATTGGCTGGAAAGTTGCTGAAACCATGGTTTGTTATAATTTACTATCCTCGATGCTTATAATTGTACATAGGGTCCAGGCCTGAGATAGAGCAGAGAAGAAAGAGACAGTTTCCATTGAGTTCACTCAGAAAGTGAACAAACTGTATTTTCCTTTTGCCCTTCTTCGCTCATTGCTAGTCATGATGTGCATTATATTTTATTTGTTTTAGAAGTCATGTCTTAGATGCTTTAAACAGCAAAACTGAAGCACATATGTCTTTGTAAGTCTTTATGTTCTAGAGAATAAGCAGTTAATTGGTACTCAGAGGATTGAAGGAACACCGACAGCGAAGCTTTGAAATGTGTAAAGCAAAATATTTCTTGTTATACATGTTTTCTACAAGAAGCTTTTATAGAGAGTATTGCAGATAGCAGTATAATGTGTAACTGTGTGACTTGTAAACAGGATCAAAGGATAGAACTCATGCAATTCAACAATGCCATGGTCACCTATCATTTAGTGACATGGCAGGACAACACTGTTACACAGACAGAAGACAATAGAAATGGAAATTAGACTAAATGTCTTCAAGTGAAGCAAAAGTAAATTCAAAACTGTGCTGTTAGTGCTGTAGTACTCACACTGTTGCATATAACAGAACTGGTTGACAAAACTATGAGATGCTGATGATTGCAAAAGTGTGTCATGCAAACTCTAGATTTCTTTTTTTAGGGAGTAATATCAGACTTAGTTATTTGAATTCTGTGCAAAGCCAATAGAAAGCATATAATGGGATTTTTTTCTTTTTAACAAGAAATGGCCCCTTGCTGAGTTCAAAAGCATGTCTATTAGAAGATCATTGGATCATCATTTAATGTCAAACACTGCTAGGATACATCCCAGAGACTGTGATCTAATGTGTGTGAATGTTGATGCACGATTGGTTCCTCCATATTGAGAGCAGGATGAGAGGCAGGGGTTTGCTCTGTTGACAGTTTATGAAACTTGATTTAGTGACCTTATTATACTTAATCTTATTGTTCAACATTATATTGTAGAAAAGAGTGGTATTGGATTCATAAACTGATTGCAGAAAGTTCCTTATTTTCCACAGCTATAATATGTGGGCAGTAACACAGTGTTTGCTCATATTCTATGACCGGAAGAAAACATTGGGTGTTCTCCATTTTGTATCGATGACTGCTTGACCTGCTTGCTTATCATAAACATGGTTTTAGGGATGATGTTTAAGCTTCAAAGAATATAATTATGTTTATTTTCAGTTTTATACATTTTTTGTCTACTTCAAAGGGAAATCTGAAACTGTGATGTATTTCATTGTTGTGAACTAATTTCATTATTAAATACTACATAATTAAAAAAAAAAGTGAAATAAACTGGGTTAAAACCAATAATCAATACATGTATTGACTCTTTCCAATTGATATTGAACTTGTGTTCAATAAAAATACAAATTTGTTTCCGACAGGTTTGTCAGTCTTGCTTCATAATATATATGTTTCTATCATCTAGGCATGAACAGTTTCTTTAAGACACTGGAGGTCCCTAGGCAATTTACTCTTGCCAGTTTTGAAGGCTGTAGTTAAAGAAGTACATTGATAATTTTTTGTGATTGCAGTGAATCGGTCCAATAAGAAGATAAATATATTAGTTAATGGGTGAGTTGTCTCTATAAAGTGAATACAGACCGGTGGATTGACATATTCTACAGTAGTCTGGAGATGGATTGTGCCTACGTGTCTTAAAACATTCCTTTCATTTGCCTAAAACATAGATAAAGTTTAAAGTCTTCTGATTTGTCATCCTATCTCAACTTATATCCCACGATGTACAAAGCTTATAACAAATGTTGTAAGAAAATCATTGTGCTTGAAATAATTCTTGTTATTTTCCCACACACCTATACCCCATCCAGAGCCGAGCCAGGGCAAGTGCACGGGGGAGCACAGAAGAGCACTCTTCTTTGTAGAAAGCAAGCTACATTTTCATTGGAGGATGACGCTGCTATCGTACAGGTCACATGACCATCTGTGTAACACAAACATTTTGTGGATGGAAGAAGTACTTGTTAGGAGGCAGAAACACTGAGACAATCCTTCTCCTCCAGGCAGAAATGTGGACAATGGGGAAGGGAGGGTGGAATTACTGATAGCGATGGGGAGTGGTGATCATTGTTGCAACTTCTGTGCTTAAACTGACTGTGGCATATTTTAAGGGGCAAAAGGAACACAGTGATAAAAATTGCAATGGATTTTAGTCATAGTTTTAGTACTATTAACCTAGTTTTTATTTAGTTATTATTTCATTTTAGTCACTGAAAACATGCAGTTGACGAAAACTATGATTAAAATGTTTAGTTGACGAAATTAACACTGATGGCAACATCACAAAATGGACAAAATGCTATTAATAATTAACAAAAGCTCAAATAGCCATCCCTAAAGGATTTAATCTGCATATCAGACTGATCTTACCCAGAAGGGCAGTCCAGTTCCAAATTGCCTAGCAGGCACGAGGAACACAGCAACCACAGATGTACATTTCGGCATTAATTGGCCTCGTCAGTGAGGTACGGCTCTAGGTGCAGCAAGAAGGGGCCCACGGCTGGGCATACCCCTATAACACATTGAGACGAACAAAGAAGTGGGATCCCTCTCAGCAACAATGTACAAAAAGCTAAAATAGCCCTTCCTACAGAATGTAACCTACTCAGGAGAGAAATCACCATCATACTGGTCCCACCTATAAGGGCAGTCCAGATCCAAATTGTCTGGCAGGTCTCCTCTGCACTGGGAACAAAGTAACCCCAGACGTACGTCTCAGCCTTCATTGTACTCATCAGTGTGCTATGGCTCGTATCCCTCTTGGTGCAGTGGACTTTTCAGTTCACTGTTTATTGAATAGACCTGTCACTGATCTCTCACCGCTCAAGAAATTATGAACACTTGCATTATACACTTTAAGTTATGATAAAAATGCATTTGGAAAAACAAATTTGTTTTAGGTTTAAGCACCACATGCTGTTTTGATAGCTCTGGATATTTTAAATATTGTATATATATATATATATATATATATATATATATATATATATATATATATATTATTATTATTATTTTTAATCTGTATGTAATAGAAAATAATGCACAGTCTGACTGAGACATTTTCTCAGTTTTCACCCAATAAATGTAGTTTGATGTCTTGAAAAGGCTCATACATTTTAGGGCTAATAAGAAATGTATTTTCAAGGTATTATTAAGTATTTTGTGTGTGTGCTGTGAGACAGTTAAACCCCTTGTCCTTCATATGGTTCCAGTTTAAAGTCAGCAAGTTACAAAAGACAGCCAAATCAAGGGGTGAAATGTGACTCACAAATAAATAAATGGGGCTCGTCTTGGGTTAACATCTGGATGAGAAAACAGGTAAAAGCAGTAGAGAGAAATAATATTTGTATCAGGAATATATGTATGGAAAACAAATAAATAACTGCACTATGAAATAAAGAGGAAAGGAAAGGAAATATATAGAGAGAACAAGTTTCATCAAGAAGGGGGAAGGTAGAGAGTGAAAAAGTGAAGACAACAAAGTAGAAGGGGTAACTATGTTCTAGTAATACAAATTTATAAGTGCTCAATATATTTGCTGAGATAAGCAGGTATTAGCATCAAATAAAACAGTATTTAAAAATAGATGAATGTATATAAAAAGAAAATAAAATCTAGACAACTTTTTAATATATATATATATATATATATATATATACCATATAAAACAATGAAAATGGGTTTACTTCAGGGAGATCATGCCAAACTAATCTTATTGATTTTTTTGATTGGGTAACTAAAATAATAGATCAGGGTGGTGCAGTAGACATTGCTTACCTAGATTTCAGTAAGGCTTTTGACACTGTCGCACATAGAAGGCTTATCAATAAACTGAAATCTTTGAGTTTGGATTTCAATATTGTTGAATGGATTAGACAATGGCTGAGTGACAGGCAACAGAGGGTTGTAGTCAATGGGGTATATTCGATGCAAGGTCTTGTTACCAGTGGGGTACCTCAGGGATCTGTTCTTGGACCCATTCTCTTTAATATTTTTATTAGCGATATTGCAGAAGGTCTTGTTGGCTAAGTATGTCTTTTTGCTGATGATACAAAGATTTGCAGCAGGGTTGATATTCATGGAGGGATAAGCCAAATGGCAAATGATTTGGATAAACTAGAAAAATGGTCAGAGCAGTGGCAACTGGCATTTAATGTGGACAAGTGCAAGATTATGCACCTTGGGCGTAAAAACCCAAAAGCAGAATATAGACTATTTGGTACAGTCTTAACCTCAACATCTGAGGAAAGGGATTTAGGAGTAATAATTTCAGAGGACTTGAAGGTAGGTAGGCAATGCAATAGAGCAGCAGGAAATGCTAGCAGAATGCTTGGTTGCATAGGGAGAGGTATTAGCAGTAGGAAGAGGGAAGTGCTCATGCCATTGTACAGAGCACTGGTGAGACCTCACTTGGAGTATTGTACGCAGTACTGGAGACCGTATCTCCAGAAGGATATTGATACTTTGGAGAGAGTTCAGAGAAGGGCTACTAAACTGGTTCATGGGTTGAAGGATAAAACTTACCAGGAAAGGTTAAAGCATCTTAACATGTATAGCTTGGAGGAAAGACGTAACAAGGGGGATATGATAGAAACATTTAAATACATAAAGGGAATCAACACAGTAAAGGAAGAGAGTATATTTAAAAGAAGAAAAACTACCACAACTAGAGGACATAGTCTTAAATTAGAGGGGCAACGATTTAAAAGTAATATCAGGAAGTATTACTTTACTGAGAGGGTAGTGGATGTATGGAATAGCCTGCCAGCAGAAGTGGTAGAGGTAAACACAGTCAAGGATTTTAAGCATGCGTGGGATAGACACAAGGCTATCCTAGCTATAAGACCGGGAACGGGGAACTAATAAAAGTACTCCAAAAAAAAATTGGGCAGACTAGATGGACCGAATGGTTCTTATCTGCCGACACATTCTATGTTTCTATGTTTCTATGTTTCTATGTTTCTAAAAACAGTACATGTATAATGTATATAGCCATTTTATACAAAATAAAACTGTGCAGTGTATAATTTCAGATACCTAGATTTATGTATTGAATTCAGATACCTAATGCAATACATAAATGCATGATTAAGCCTATGATTAAGTGCTACCACAGCATTAAATGCATAAGGTTGGCTGCTTAATTCTGCTGGACCCCCCCGCATGTTGTCACTTCATTTTGATAATATCATTAAAAATCAATTTTTTGGAAAAAAAAATTATTTTTGCCTTTTTTTTCATTGAGAGCCGCAAGCCTTTTTCTGTATACAGTGTTATGGGGTAAGTGTCCATAGCACCCTTGCGTCCGAATTTAAGAATTCCTCCACTGAGTGAATTAATTAACTACTGCAGAACTTCTTCCGGCAGTGAGAGGGTGATTGGTGAGTGAATTCTTACACTTACTATTAAACCCATGGACTGTGAATTCAATTACTACGTTTGTGTGTGTAAAGTGTTTTAACCCCTAAGTGACATGACCTTTTGCCCTTGTCTTTCCCTTGGTGACAAGGGCTGTTTTGACATTTCTGGGGTGTTTGTGTTTAGCTGTCATTTTCTTCTTTCTCACATACTGTACCCACACAAATTATATGTGGTTTTTATTGTCATAAGAAGGGCTTTCATTAGATACCATTATGTTCATCATATCTTATAATTTACTACAAAAAAAATCATAAAATATGATGAAAAAAAGAAAAATACACTTTTATACAATCATTAAAAAAGACCACATTTAAATAGTTTTTACATTTTGTCCCAAGTTCAGAAATATGCTTATTTCCATGTTTTTCTGCCGTTTTTGCGAGTTATAGGGCAAAAATATTTTTTTATATATTTTTTCTACAGTGACCTTTTGACACAACCCGAACCCAAAATTTAACCCTAACCCAAAATTTAACCCTAACGCTAATCCTTATGCTAACCCTTAATTTATTCAAATTTTAATTTAATTGTAATCCTATCCCTTATGCTAACCCTAATTTAATTGTAACCCTAACAATTATTCTAACACTAACCCTAAATTTGAGCTAATTAAGTCTTTCTTTTATTGCACTGTTGCTGACTGCATCTAGGGGCAGTCAAGCAACAGCATCAGAGTGACGGAAGTGATTTTTTTTACCCACTTCCGACGCTCTACCCACAAGTGGGCAGCAGCCATTTTGGACGTGCCTGACACGTCCATTGTCTAAAGGGGTTAACCCTTGTTCCCTTAGTTAAGGTCCCCTCTGCTGATTCCATGTACAAGTGAGGGTCTCTCTCTCTGTAGTAGCAGACAGAGACAGTCTGCATGCTTCCCAGGGAAGCATGGCAGCTGCTGCTCAGGGGATAAACTGGCACGTACTATGAGAGATACATGCCAGTTTATCCTCTTTCGAAGGTCAATTTCAAACTTAAGGCCAAAGTTGCTCAGTTGGAAAAATTCTCCCATTCAGCTGCATTGGAGAATTTCTCCAGCTTGGCCACATTTGCCTAAAGTTTGAAATTTCAGTTCCCTGTAATTTCTCTCTTTATTGAGTAGACCATTAAGTCTATAAACTCATATGTTAAAAATGCACAATCATTAAAAGTAGAACAAATATTTTTCTGCCTGTTAGATGAAATGACTTTAATTTCATACTCTGATTACTCTGCTACTGTTTATCCACCTCCAATTTTGTGTGCTAATTAACTGACACAATGATATAATTAGATGCATACATCACCATCAGTTGCTTTCCTTGTCATCCAACTGTAATTGGGTTAATTGCTATGAATTAGTTCACTTTAAGTTATTCATATGCAATTGAAATATATACAGTGACATTAATAACACTCAGAGGCACCAGAAGTGGGTAGAGGGGGAGAAGGGGCAAAGAGGACAAATCCCTTTAACAATATTTAGCAGGAGAAACATGTTCCTGAGGATGTCTCTCAGTTCGTCGGTTGCAGCGTGCCAGTGGTCACACCATCTTCCAGTGCTCTGACACCTAATGTGCAGTAGCATGTGAAGCGGATGTGACGAGGGCAAATTTTTTTTCAAAAATTTTGGTGTGGTGCGAAAGAGACAGGACGGGGAAAAAAAGAGGCAGAGGAGATAGACTAAAATCCGTCCAGAGGAGCTGTAATAGATGAGGTGCAATAAAGAGAGAGGGAGAGAAGTTGAGTGACAGAGGGGGTTTATATTAAAGTTGCAGCCAGAAGAAATGGGCTAAAACAGGATACAGAAGAGATGTACTAAAAGAGGGGGGGGGGGAGATGGCTTAATGGGAGAGAATTAAAGAGGAGGACAGAAAATATAGAATAGAGGGGACAGATAAGATGAAATAAATAAAAAAAAAGTGGAGACAAGACGTGGAGAAAAAGAGGGGCGTTGTAGTTAAGAGAGGCAGAGAAGCTGGAACAAAGGTGGGGGCAGAGAAGTGGGATAAAAGGAGGAAACCGTTGGAGGGAAGAGTGAAAAGTGGGCATAGGGCATTGGGTTAAAGGAGGACTGTAATAAAGTGGGAAGAAGGATAAACCAGTGTCTTTTCCTGACTAAATATATATGAATATACTAATTTGTTTACTCTAATGGAATCTAGGATATTTTCTGTGTCCAACTAACTGTATAACTACTACCTGCTACAAAGACTTACTAACACAATGGTGAAATCACTGCCACTAGCAAATACCAAACACACACAGTCACACTGTCTAATACTAACAGATACAAACATACATAGTTCCACTCTCTATTCCAAGCAAGTACAAGATCACCTGGTCTCAATTATTGTCTTTTTGGCGTTTAGTACATTGACCTCTGAATAGTTAAAAGTTAGAGAAGACATTTTTCACACAGTGACCAAAAGCTGATGATATTAAATTGTTTATCATGTTTCATGCAAGGCTTGGGACTGACATTTCTCAAATGTAGTCCTTTGAATTTTGGTATGATAGATCTATGCACACAAGCCTGTTCCTTACTTCTATTTCCTAAGACATACTGTTAGTGATTTAAGAAATCATGAATAAAATGGCAAGGGTGGTAAAGATAACCAAACACAAATTTTATTCAACCAATTTCTCAACTTTATACCTATCATTTTATTAAAATTGATTTTAATGTGAAGCAAGCACTTGCCTATACTGCTTAATGTTTGTTAAATTTGTTTAAATGATAAATAGAATTAAATAGGTTTGCCATTCAAGATATATCTGCAGGGATGGGGTCCAGGTGACTGAGGACCCAGATCACCTACAGATGGTATACAAGAGTTCATGTGCAGAAAACGGAGTCACAGGGCCTGATGTAGGGTAACTGCACTCACCCGAGAGCTTGACCCCCCAGGATGGTGCAGACACATAACAGGGACTGAGATAGCAGCTGTATCCAGTATAAGTCGGGGCAAGGTCTGGCAATACCTTACAGACAAAAGTGAAAATAAAAGTGAAAGAGTGTGATACTTAAAGAAAATATTATATTCATACATGAACACACTGCTGCTCCTAAGTACTCCTCACTGTACTTTCAAATGGAAATATACAGATGAAGTAGAGCAGAGTTACATACGGAAAGAAAATAGTAAAAAAACACATCATAATGTGACATGTATTCTCATTGGAAAAAATTGTGATAGATGGTAGTGCACTCACAAACGGTCAGGCTTCAAAGGCAGAATAGTGGTTCAACCTATTGATCTTGTGCAGCTCTGTATAGAACAAAAATATAAGAAGTATGTAGAGCACTATAGTAAATAAAAGTGAAAACATCTTATAAGTTGTTCAAATAAAGCAAGTAATGGCCCACCAGGTGGGCTAGTTGGCTGAAACAATGGAGGTCAGTAAGAGTCCCAAAAAAATCCTCAAGTGGGATAGAGTTTTTCATTTTGCTATATATATATATATATATATATATATATACATATACATTTTATAAAATATAACACTGCACACTCATTAATATGTATTATACAGAAGGAGTTGAGACCTATGCACTTTTTACCACTTTTACAAAGAATGTTTAATTATATTTAGCTAAAAGCTTTATTCATGAAAGAGAAAATTGCAGGGAATTGAGAAGGAAATGTCAAACTTAAGGTCAACGTTGGAGACTTTTCCATTTTACATGATTTAGCTACTTTCCTCTTGAAGCACAAGTTCTGTAGGTCTGCTATTTGTGTGAAGTGTGGATAAAAAAGTTAAATCACCCAACATTTTACAGAAATGAGTATAAGTCAATTAACAAGTGTTGATCTTATAAAAAAGTGACAAAAAGTAAAATTAATAAATTACATCTTACATTTAATGCACTCACAAACCATGTACATTTCTCATCTACAGACCACAATAGCTTTTCAAGAACAACTGAACTTTTTTTGGGGCTCAGTGTTTTTAAATACTGAGTCAATAATTAACTTAATTAAATCTATTTTTTTCCTGTTTCTTTTGGAAAAAGGACAGTTTGAAAAACGGTAGATTTTTCAGGGAAATTTAGTCATATGGTTATAATTTCTGTTTATGGTCACATCTAGTTAGGAGTGTTTGTTTAGGCTGAAGAGGCATGAGATAGGTACATCTGTTTCTTGGAATGGTATGTTTGAAACATGGTCTATGTTCTCCTCAGGTTTTATTCCTACCTTTTGTGGGTAATAATTTGGGCCAGAAGTTTACCGTGAAGTTCATAAAACACAAGAAACAAGTTCTGGCTCATATTTTGGTTACTTTGGATGATTGTTTTATTGTTTAGCTTGATGTACTCTCTCATTTTCTTTGGAAAGGAGCCCCGTTACCCAGTTGCTAATAAATCCAGGAAATCTCTTAACAGATATTTAGTAAAATGTCTGCATTAGAAAACCAGAATTTGAAATTAAATAAGAACCTATTTTTATCTAACCAGTCTTTCCTCTATGTTGGTTACAAGAGTCTTTGAGACAGTATTTCCTATCACCAGATGTTAAAGATATGTTTGTATGGTTTGGTTATTGTTTACTTGAATCAATCAATAGTTTGAGAACACTTTGCTGAAAACAAGCATAATTTCATAATTAACAATATTTTACATTAGATAATGTACTTGTAATACTTATAAAGGAAAACAGATGTTAAAATGTACCAAAAATAACCTACAGATAAACAAAGCATTGTACAATTGGTTAACAAACCATACATTTAATATACATAGTGTTGAAACTAAAATGCCTTTGCTTTAGATAAAAATGTAATTATAATTAAAGCATATACACACATTTGTGGTTGGTTAACTAGTGACTGTGAAATACCGTGTGATAGATTAAAGTCGGTGAGGTGTGCCGGAACCGACGTAGGTGGTAGGTCTGTAAAAAAAGAGGGCAAAAAGATTGTAGATAAACATACTTTAATCTTAACAAAATCATGACACAAGGTTCTTAAATGCTTGTCTTAACTCTTTCTCTGGGTGTGGTATGTATCTGTGGTATATTGCAGATTCCCAACGCCCTAATTTCTTAATTATGTGTACTGGCGTACTAGTACTGGAATTGGCTGATGCGGCTCCTATCCTGAATGAATGTCCTGTATAAGACGCGGGGTCCCAGCCTAACTTGATGCACAGTGTACGAATGTAAAAGACGAACTTGATAGTGGTTAGGGGATTACCTAGCAGTGTAAAAAGCGGAGAGTGGCTGGGATTATCTTTGATCTGTGCTAAGTAAGTGTCTAGGACTTCAACCGGGCACCAGTTATTCCCGGTGGGGTAAAAGGGGATTTCAACCGGATGGCCTGTTTGTCTGGTCTTTGAATGTCGGAGTGACAGGACGTAATGGTCGTTTACCTTTCTTAAATCCTCTTTGATGAGACATAACCGATTGTCTGATTGTGTTGCAATAGTGAATTCTCCAGGCCTAAGGAACCCATAAAATGCTAAATACATAGAGGTTTTTATAACTAGGTTTGTGCAAGGTTCAAATGGCAGCGTGTCCAGTATGTCGGATAATGCCCGGAACCTCTCCCCATCTATGGGTAGACGTTTGTTCATCGTGTGATGATCAAGTTTATTTATGCCTTTTAGTAAATTTTTAGCGGGTAAACACTGAGGAAAGGAGTATGGTTTGGAAAGGCGGTCAAGACGTGGTGTTTTACGCCAGACAAGTTTTATCGTATTGTATGAAGTTTGAGTTGAAGGTGGCAAAAGGCAGCAAATGCGACCATGGTTTGAACTGAATAGTCATGTAAGTCGAATTCTTCTACTGAGAACCTTTGGAAGACTGTCATGGCTCTTTCGTATGTTCTCCTGGTATTTGCAGATAATGCTATCCGAGCCAATTCGTAACTGTGTGCCAAAACCTGGGCTAAAGGCAGCTGCCACTATGGGGTAAATCTCGAATAAGGCCGATGGTGCACGAAAGGAGGGTAAACCGAGAATCTCGTCCGGCCAGCAATCTCTCAACCAGGAGTTTTTGTATATTGCTGCAAATCCGGTATTGGCGGCTGCGTCTGTTCAAAAGACTGGAGATTGGTCAGATATTGGAGGGATGACCATAGAGAACCCATTCCAATGTTCTAAGAACTCCTTCCACATGGCTAGGTCTGCCATTGCCGAGGGATCTAAGTGACCAATCTGATCATCTGGCAGACCAGGTAATAAACACAATAACCTGGAAATAAACTATCTACCCTGGGGAATTATGCGCATTACAAAGTTCAAAGAACCTAACAAAGATTGTAGGCCTTTACGAGTGTAAGTACCCTGTTGAAGCAACCTGACTATATCTTCGCGTATGCGCCTGAGCTTGTCCTCGGGGAGACTAGACTGCATTTTCTCAGAATCCAGAGTGATTTCAAGGAAGTCGAGTTTGGTGGTGGGTTCAGTTGTTTTGTCCAGTGATAGAGGGACGCCCAATGTAGTAAACAGTGCTATAGTGCTCTTTAGACTGAGCGGAGTGCAGGTGCTACATTCTACCAACAAGAAGTCATCTAAATAATGTATCACCGTGGGGCACCTAGTGATATTAAGGAGGAGCCAGCAGAGAGTCTCGGCAAACATGTCAAATATTTTTGGGCTACTTTTAACCCCGAAAGGAAGCCTAGTCGCAAAATAAAATTTCTCTCTCCACTTAACCCCGTGAACATGCCATAACGAAGGATGAATGGGTAACAACTTAAAGGCATTGGAGATATCAGTCTTACTGAGCCATGTGGCTTTACATGCCCTCAAGATTGCTTGTATGGCATTATCCACAGTGGTGTAGTGAAGACAGAACTCTGTAGACAGGATGAGGGAGTTTAGGCTCGGGTTCGTGGACGAATGAGGAGCAGAAAGATCGATGATTAGGCGTTTTTTATTGGAATATTTAACGGTGGCTATCCCAATCGGATTTGTGCGCCAGGAGGTGAAGGGGGGGGGGGGGGTATGCGCCTATCATGAAGCCTTTCTGAATTTCTTTATCGATCATTTCATCTACTGTTTGTTTCCTAGCTGAAAGGAGGTTGGGAGATTCTAACGTGCCTACGGGGAGTGACACCAACCTGGTGTGAAAACTTTCTGAGGACCCAAGTAAAAAGAACGACACCAAGTGAGGAGACTGGTGCGACTTCAAGTAGAATGCTAGATTACTTGTATTTACCTCGGTTCGTCATTTTTTGGGATACAATTTAGATGGGCACATGGTTTTGGCATGTACCCTAAAGCACACGGAACAGATGTGCAGCAATCTGCAGGCGCTAAACCTACATGCCCCTGCATTAAAATTATTACATATCTGGGCTTTCACTAAATAGACAATGGGACGGCTGAGCTTATCTTTTTGACTGCTCTGGTCCGTCTTGGCAGCTCCCCCTGAGGTACCAGAACAGGAGGGTTCGGCCTCTGAGGAGCACAGGTTGGTGATATGAGAGGTGGAAGAGCAGACTGCACAAGACGGAGGTATTAAGCCCGCAAAATAGTTGCAAAAGAGTTCCGTGTCCAAGAGACTCCAGTCAGTGCGGACGTTAAATTGGGCCAAGGTAGTGGCTGCTTTTGCCGGCACGGACTTGTGGAAATCATAAAACGTGAAACCCCCGTACTTGTGGCCGAAGTCTACCACCTTATGTAGATATAAGTCTAATTCTTACCGGCGCTGTGGATAAACCGAGCATACCACATCCCTGTAGATACCGAAGGCTAGGACAAACTCTGGTATGGTAAGTTTTTTATAGAGCCTTGGATCTCTAGCCTTCATAACGACAGCCAAATCTCCGCAATTGTACACTCTGTTTTCCACAATGTCTTGGGAGGCAAATAGTTAAGAAACTAGATTTACATCTTTCCCGTCTAAAATGTCCTTACGGAGGGCTGGAGGGACTATGTGTGCTGGGGTTACAACTTGTGTAGTAGAAAGGGAGGAGAATGGCGAGGTTGGGGGCCTACCCAGTAAGTTGTCAAAAGTGGGTGCTTGTAGCTATGGCTGGCTAACTAGTGCCGAAGCGAAAAAGCTCTCTACCCCGTGACAGGTGAGGCCCTGCTAGTTGCCAAGCGGCAGGTGAGATGCTCTATATATGGTGTGGGCGTGGGGCTCAAGCCACTAGCGTGGTGGTGGGTGTTGGCCTCTCAGTGACGGTAAAAGATTCAATACGTGTGGCCGTGAAAGGTGAGGCTTTGACTATAAACCCAATAGTTGGGTGAAAGCGAGGCTCTAACTAATATTTGGGCCGAGGGGCGAATCTCCATGTTGAGATTGGGGAGTTGGCCTCACGAGACCAGCTACTGTTCAACTAAAGCCAGCGCCTAACCCTACACAGCCAGTTCTCTGACCCTGAACAGGGGCTTGAGGAATGGGGTAACGCCACATACCTAGCGAAACCCAAGCGAGGTTTCAGTGAGAAAACTTCTGTAAGAGAAGTAGGAAAAGAGCAGGAGGAGGGAGAAGAAGAATGGGAAGGGGTAATAGAGAGGGCAGGAGAAAAGAAGAAATTAATTAATTATTATTATTTATTTATTTATTTTAAAGATGCAGAAAGAATATCACTACAGGCCCTGAGCATGTGGTGCTTAAGCGGGACCTCGATAGTGAGAAAGAGTGGGAAGAGAGGGAAAAAAAAAAAAAAAAAAGATTAAAAAAAAAATGTAGAAGGAGTATAGGAAGTCTTTTGTGATGAAAGAGTTGACGATAACGGATAACGAGTAGTTGAGTGAAGCTGTGGCCTGACAAGGCAAGTCAAGAAATCAAGCCCCCGTATGTTAGTAACCCCTGCCGGTGTTGTGTGGCTTGTACAGGCAGTAAAAATAGCGAGGAAGAAAAATAACGATATGACTAAATACTGATTAGCACCTGATGAACGCGAAATACTCTTGCGAAACCTGAAATTGAGGTAGCACATGACAGGAGAAAAAGGGGACATGAGTGATGCTTAAACATAACATAATTAAAATGAACAATACAATGCCAATGAATTTATATACTATTTATCCATTTGTTATTGTCTTTATATTTCAGCATCATTTTAAAAGCTTTTCACCGCCAACAAACAAACGGTCTACGCTGGCAGAAAGAGCATTAGAGTCCCTTGGAAGTACGGGACTTTTGTCGCGAGTTGGTAATAGACATTGGAGCATGCACAGATTGCGCCAGTGTCGGGCGCTACCCCTGCCTGTCTCACGTTTATAAATAACCGCCACTGAATCTGGAAATTAGATACATTTCCTGCTTCCAGAGAACTTGCAAAATTCGAAATAAAAATAAAAGAAAAAAATCTAATTGCATATGCTTAACCCATTGTATTTTATTACACAGTGCACTATACAATTGTTTGGCAGTCAACTGGTTAAGATGCTCTGCTCCCGCTCGCGAGGCAAGGCGTTAACCTTATCAGGTAGCATCCATAGGTGAATTGGCGCGGTCAGTGGTGTCGCAAGTGATTACAGCATTGACTGCTAGTCCCCTGTGAATCCCTTGGATAGGGAAGAGCAATGGGGCTGACCAACCCTTTAACACAAACCGTGGGAGATTTAAAATAGGAACCTGCACTGAGAGATTATAGTGCAGCCTTATGACCAGCGGCTTTGATGTCAAAATAAAACCACAAGTCTCACTGTTGTATATTTGGCAGAGCGATTAGTTTCAATAGCTTTTCCAGCAAAGAGAATGGAAACAAAAAAGGGAGAAAAACACATTTGAGTCGGGTAGGGTGCACGTTGTACCATGTACAACAATAGAAGACCAACGTAAATCCGAACGGGAGAAAAGCCGAACGGTGGGAATAGCCCGAACGCGGCTCTACCCGCTGATTACCTGTGTTCCTGTAGTGTTGATTTCGACCGAGGTGCAGCCAGGCGGGAAGGCAGACAACGGAATGACGGGACCGGAAGCGAGTGGACAGGAAGCGGATGTCGGTCGCGGATGTCCGTCGTGGATGTAGACTGAATAGCGTAGTCAACGGCAGAGGTAAGGAGGGGGGAGTAGTGTTATATAGTAACGCTAACTCCTCCCACAAATACAGGCCTATGGCCTTACACTTGTCATAAATATTGTTATAAAGATGTAGAGATTTTGTTTTAGAGAAATTAATATAGTTAAAAGCATAGCTAGTTATACCTCCATGTCTGTCTGGTACAGCATATTTACATATATCCCAGAGTAGAAGAAAGAAAGACATGAAAGTAATGATTGTATGTGTGTCTAATGCTCAAAGCACATTCCTTTCAGCATCAATGGGTAGTTATGGAGGAACAGTGCCTCATATGGCAGTGGCTTGTGTGGCACAAATCCAGATATGGTAAGGGAAAGGAGAAACTTAGGGTCATATTTGGATGTACAGTAATATCTATGGTAGTGACCAAGGAAGAATGCAAGAATGATAGCAAATATATTTTCATGTAATAAGTAAGCATAAAATGTAACTACTCAAAGTGAGCCATTGGTTATATTATGTTAAAAATATGTTACAGAGTAGTTCCATAATAGCTCATTTACAATAATGGATGAGGTATATATTTTACAACTTTTATCAAATTCAGTGAGACACAAACACATTTCAAGGCTTAAATAATTTTGTGCTAAAATGAATACAGTGAGTAATTATAGAATTAGTAATATCAGTGTTGTGACCTAACCAACAATCCATATAGGAAGCATGTCCCCATCATGAAAAATTATCAATGTGAAAAAGTTAAATATTGAAAATATTGGCAAAAAGAAACAGAATAACATTTGACAACTGCAATTTTAGATTGTTTCTGCATTCCCACTGCTTTATGCATTAAGCACATTTAACCCACTAACTTTGAATGTTAAATTAAGCTTGTTCATTTTTGCTATGGTCTTGATGTATTATATTATAAGTTAGAAATGATCACAAGAACCCAGAAGATGACATTATACTGTTTAATTTAGTCAGGGGAAAAAAAATCACAGAGCTATTCTATGAATAATGCTTAATGTGAAGTCACAGGATAAATACATTTTACAGTAAACAATGGTTGTTAGAAGAGGTCATGCACTCAAGTTGGAGAGAAGAAGACTCAGGGGAAATTTGAGGAAGCACTCCTTTTTTGAAAGGGAAGTGGATACATTGAGCAGTTTCACAGCTGATATATTTTAGGATTATATGGGTTAGCTATAAAAATACTTTAGATATGAAAACATACTGTAATCAGTTAAAAGTATAGTTTCAGATGCACTTTTTTAATATTTGCCAGATTGTAGTGTTAGTATACAAGGTTCTAACTATTGCTATAAATTTTAATTTGTGTTCCGTCCGTTTCACAGGGAATTAAACAAAACTACACAGTTCCTCTGTGTAAACTACGATACAGTTCCACACAAAAGGTTACTCTACAAATTGAGAGAAATAGGTTTGGGGGCAAATGTGTGTATGTGGATTGAAAATTGGCTAAAAGATAGAACACAAAGGGTTGTTGTAAATGGAAAATTCTCAAATTGGACAAGGGTATTAAGCGGAGTACCTCAGGGGTCTGTTTTGGGCCCTCTTCTTTTTAATTTGTTTATTAATGATCTGCCACATTGTGCTGAGAGCCATGTCTCCGTGTTTGCGGACGACACTAAATTAGGTAAGGCAATAAAGACTAATCTTGATGTTTTTTCTTTACAGGAAGATTTGGACAGAGTGGGGGACTGGGCAGTAAAGTGGCAAATGAGGTTCAATATAGACAAATGTAAAGTTATGCATTATGGGAAAAATAATAACAAAGCAACATATACGTTAAATGGTTTTTCCCTGGGAAAAACTACTAATGAAAAGGATTTAGGAATAATTATAGACGACAAACTTGGCAACAGTGCCCAATGCCAGTCAGCAGCTGCAAGGGCCAATAAGATATTGGCATGTATAAAACGAGGTATAGATTCACGGGAGGAGGATATCATCTTGCCTCTTTACAAATCAATGGTAAGACCTCACCTTGAATATGCAGTACAGTTCTGGGCACCAGTCCTTAAAAAGGATATTAAGGAACTAGAAAAAGTGCAAAGGAGAGCTACAAAATTAATAAGGGGTTTGGAGGATCTTAGTTATGAAGAGAGACTTAAAAAATTGAATTTATATACGTTAGAAAAAAGGCGTCTCAGAGGGGATATGATAACATTATATAAATATTTGCAGGGCCAATATAAAGAGCTCTCCAGTGACCTGTTCATTAACAGAAAGGTACAAAGAACAAGAGGTCACCCCCTCAGACTGGAAGAGCAAAGATTTCATAGACAGCAAAGGAAGGGATTCTTTACGGTTAGGACAATAAAGTTATGGAACTCACTGCCAAGAGAGGTAGTGCTAGCAACCACAATAGATGCATTTAAAAATGGTTTGGATGTTTTGTTAGGAAAGCAGAACATGCAGGGCTATTAATAATAGAATAAGCATTAATAAAAGAGCTTATTGATCCAAGGAGAAATCTGATTGCCTCTTGGAGTCAAGAAGGAATTTTTTCCCCCAGGAGGCAAAATTCGAAATAGCTTCCTTAGGGGTTTTTTGCCTTCTTTTGGATCAAAAGCTGTAATGATAGGTAGAAGGGTTGAACTTGATGGACTTGCGTCTTTTTTCAACCTAAATTACTATGTTACTATGTTACTATGTTACACTACATTACACCACAAAGGAAATATGAAAATGTGATGCCGTGTTAGTTGAGACAAGAAAAACACACATTTCAATGTATCTGAACTCAGGTGATCAAATGTCACAGAATACAAAGTTCCAGAGTGAGAGCTCTGAGAGAAGGTGGTCTCAGCCAATCAGGTTAGACCTCTCTACTCTCTTGATAGGCTGACAGTTCAGAAGCCTCTTTTGACTGGCTCAGTCCCTCCTTCACATGGAGCTCAGTGTATCCTACAGCAGTCTGTCTGCACCAGGTTAGAAAATAAAACAACACACTCTCCCTCTAATAGTGTGAGTGAAACACTGTGTGTGAGTGAAAGACTCTGTGTGTATGGGTAGTAATAAAGCAGCTAAATTATCTGAAACTATCTATCTACTAATTAGAGAGGTTAAATTCTCTGAAACTGCCTGTACGATAGATAGAGGGTTTAAATTATCTTAAACTGCCTATTAGGTAATTGGAGGGGTTCATTTTCTGAAAGTCATCTTTTCCAATAATGACTGTCTGTTTATTATAAATATATTATTTGATCTACATGGTTCCCAAGGTTTCCTAATAATTTAGATATATAAGTACAATATAAAATACAATATAAAATGTGCCCTGATTGACAGAAATTAAATGTGCCCAACCTAATCTGAACACTGGGCAGCCTTCAAGCCTGGTGCACATTTTTTTAAATTATATTTATTTTATAAAGTTATTTTTCTTTTATTAAATAATTGTCAAAATACAAAACACACATTACAACATTTACCCGTATTCCACAGAACCTCCTTGATGCAGTTTCATATAAGTCAGAGGCCCTTCGGGTGTATCTCCTCCGACTCCCTATCCCAGAACGCATCTGGTGCGAGGTAAAGATCTGCCCCCACCATGGGAAGCAGCACAGCTTCCTTCACCAGGGTAACATCCAGATTGTATCCCTGCATCAACAGATTATGAAGTTCTCTAGTCTGCACCCCTTACTGAGAAACATTCACAGAAAGAGTGGGTGCCTATAGACCCAAACATAAAATATATCTCAATAAGGCATCTCAAAACAAGGGAGCCGCACCCTTAATCTTTTACAAACACTACTCAGATCAAAACCAATTTCCTCAAGACACATAAATGTATCTATTTGTTAGACTTTTTTTGTAGCTAGTGTATAAAATGCATTTGGGAATGTAGTCAAAACACACGTTTTTATTCAAAATTGAATTACTTTTTTATATATATTTTTAAAACTAAATTGAAGATTACATATATTTACATAGTATCCAAAAAAAGTCCTAAGTGTCCTTTTAAAATCAACATATAACTTATATGGGTGTGTTAAATAGCCAAGAGGGAGATTACATTTAAACAACCACAAATCAAAAATTGAAAACTCGCTCTCATCTTTTGAGATTTTCACACTAAAAATCCTCTGGTCCTGAAGGGGTTAAGTTAGAACATATATTTACAAAAACTTTTCATAGATACTATGGTATAGTATTTTAGAATTAAGGAAAATGTTTATAAAAAAAATTGTAGCTCAGATCCACACCAAGTAGTAGTGAATAGTATAGTCGGTGCCTGCAACTTAACTAAAGTTCTAATTTTTCACTCGTATACATTGTCACAAACGTTGATTATGCCAGTATTTGGTGCAACCTGCGTGTGTGCTGTTTTTATACATGTCCACATTATATTTAGTTAGCAGAGGATGTTCTGCTGTTTTTTTTTTTCTGACTTTAAAACACAATATGGAAGGCATTTAGGACAAGAGTTGACTTTTTGCCATCTGGGCCAAAAATAGAATGGACTTGGCAAAGTATGAATTTAATGGCCTTCATTCTATGGTCCCATCAAAGAAAAAAAACATTGTTAGTGGTAACTTAACAGCATTGGTGATTCAATGCCTGCCTCTAACACGATTAACAGGTGTGCCAATATCGTTATCGCACCTGTAAAAAAATTAAAGGTGCACAAAGGCCTGAAATAAACATTATATGAAGGCAACTAAGAAATGGTCAGCAGACATGCAATAAAGAATTTAACATTATGAAAATACAAGCCTAACTTTCATAGTGTCGGGCAGCATGGAGGATATCTGCACGTATCGTGCAGACATCCCCGGCTGCCCAAATCTCCCTGGTGGGTAGTGGAAGCAGTCGGAGGATGTCTGCATGATACGCACAGACATCCTCTGCTGCTGCCCAGCACTTCCGCCGGGACTTCTATGATGTAGCTGGAAGGTCACATGACCGCCCGGCTTATGTCATAGAAGTCCCGACAGACGTCCACCGCTGCTTGGGAGGGGGATCCAGGTCCCCTGCAGCTCTGCGGGGGACCTGGATCCCAGCCTTATAGTCCGACCTAAATTTGAGGTCAGACTATAAGACGACCTCGAATATAAGACAAGGGGTCTTTTTCAGAGCATTTGCTCTGAAATAAACCCTGTCCTATATTCAAGCAAATACGGTACATATTCTTTCCCTGTTACTTTTGAGACAAATTTATCTATTCTTCTCGGTTGTTTTTTAGTTCGTTTACATGTATTACAGTTGTTACACCTATAAAAACCTGGACTTTGAGTTACAAATGTACTGTTTCTTTTAATAATCTTTTTCGTGTAACTCTTAGTCACACACATCTCCGAATACTGGGAGCACCCCTAAAAAAATTTTTGGGTTTATCAGGGAAGATATCCTTCAAAAGCTCATCTTTTTTTAAAATTATCCTGTGTTTAATAATTATTTTCTTAAGGTGTCTGTTTTATTTTTATAATCTAAAACAATGAGGGGAACTATCTCCCTTTTATCCAGTTTCTCTTTATAGGTCAGAAGGGGGTCACTATCCATTGCAATTACCCCCTCAAAGACTTTCCCAATACCTTTCTCAGGATAGTCTCTGGCTACTAGTCTCTCCTTCAAGGTTTGCAATTGTTCTACAAATACTGTCTTCTCTGTGCAGTTCCGCTTTAATCTTAAAGCTTGATTTTTTGGAATATTATCCAGTCATGGAGGGTAGTGTCCACTATCGTGACCAATAAAGCTGTTCTAGGCTATTCTAGGAATTTCAACAATTCATACTCCTCACCCTTCATATAAATTGGAGGTCATCTATATAGTGGTGGTATGCAGGACCGCCAATAGAAGTTTCAGGGCCCGTTACTGGAAAAAAATTCTGCCCCCCGATTTTTATAATAATTTTAGATAATAGTTTATCTATTAATATGTGACTAAATGCCGAGGTCTGCATCCGCTGGATGTCACACATTAATTGATAAACTATCGGGGGGGGGGGGGGGGGGGCACCTAATGTGACCTGTAACAAAATCCAAACAGACATAGTCAGTGTGAGAGGAGTTGCTTGACATATATAGGCAGTGTCAGATGAGTTAACCCCTGGATGGCTAGACAGATATAGGCAATGTCAGAGGGGTTAACCCCTTGGTAGCTAGACAGATATAGGCAGTGTCAGAGGTGTTAACCCCTTGGGTATATCGACCGATATAGGCAGTGCCACAGAAGTTAACCGCTTTATCCACACACTCCCTCACACACATATACAGACAGTCTGTCACTCACACTGACACTGACATACACACACACTCACTCACACTGACATACACTCACTCACATACACACACTCTTACTCACACTGACATACACACACACACACTCACTCACACTGAAATACACACACTCACTCACACTGACATACACACACTCACTCACACTGACATACACACACGCACTCACATTCATATATAGACAGTCTGTCACTCACACTCACTCACACTCACATACAGTCTGTCACTCACACTCACTCACACTCACATACACACACACTCACTCACTCACACACATATACAGACAGTCTGTCACTCACACTCACTCACACTGACATACACACACTCACACTGACATACACACTCACATTGACATACACACACTCTCACTCACACTGACATACACACACTCACACTGACATACACACACTCACGCTGACATACAAACTCACTCACACTGACATACACACTCACTCACACTGACACACACACACACTCACTCACACTGACACACTCTCATTCACACTGACACACACTCACTCACACTGACACATACACTCACTTACACTGACATACACACACTCTCACTCACACTGACATACACACACTCACTGGCATACACACACACTCACTTACACTGACACACACACTCACTCACACAGACATACACACACAAACTCACTCACACTGACACACACACTCACTTACACTGACATACACACACTCTCACTCACACTGACACACACACACACTCACTCACACTGACATACACACTTTCTCACACTGACATACACACACACTCACTCACACTGACATACACACACACTCACTTACACTGACATACACACACTCACTTACACTGACATACACACACTCACTCACACTGACATACACACATACACTCACTCACACTGACATACAAACACACTCACACGGACATACACACTCACTCACACTGACATACACACTCTCACACTGACATACACACACTCACTCACACTGACATACACACTCACTCACACTCACACTGACATACACACTTGCTCACACTAAAATACACACACATTCACTCACACTGACATACACACACTCACACTGACAAACACACACACACTCACTCACACTGACATACACACACTCACTCACACTGACATACACACACACTCACACTGACATACACACACACTCACACGGACATACACACACACTCACACGGACATACACACTCACTCACACTGACATACTCACACTGACATCCACACACTCACTCACACTGACGTACACATTCACTCACACTGAAATACACACACACTCACTCACACTGACATACACACACTCACTCACACTGACATACACTCTCACTCACACTGACATACACACACACTTCTAACACACACACTCACTCACTCACACTGACACACACACGCTCACTCACACTGACACACACTGTCACTCACACTGACATACACATACACATACACTCTCACTCACACCGATATACATACACTCACACTGACATACACACACACTCACTCACACTGACACACACTGTCACTCACACTGACATACACATACACTCTCACTCACACCGACATACACACACACACACACTCACACTGACATACACACTGACATTTAAACACACACACACACTCTAACTGTATAACTTACCTCTCTGCATCTCTGTGCTTTGAGATCTGTGTGAATGAGGGGCTGAGCCAATCATGGGAGGCTTCTGAACTCTCAGCCAATCAGGAGAGTTGAGAGGTCTCACCTGATTCGCTGAGACCTCCTTCAATCATGCTCAGACACAGGGGGACAAAAAGAAAGAAGTAGAAGGCTGCACTACTGATCAGCAAAGTGCAGCTTCTGGCAGGGAGGCGCGGGAGCCCACGGGGCAGCTGCCATGGGCCCCCAGGAATGAGTGTGGCCTGGGCAGATGCCCCGTTTTCTTGCACTATATATATATATTTTTTTTTTTTAAACGTTGGAAGATGAGATCTACATATTCACATAAATTAGAGTATAATGATCTCACCTCCGACATGATCGGTCTACCAGGTGGACGTTCAGTATTTTTATGTATTTGTTGGGCTGGAGCAGAAGGAGCATAGTGCAAGGAGCGGAAGACACTTGAAGTTGGTCACAATTCTTTATTAGCTTCACAACAGGAGGGAAAATGCAAAGAATGGTCATATAACAGTCCAAATGGTCGGGGCAGGCTGCAAAGGTTCATGGGCGGTTAGTCAAATCCAAGTCGGTTAACAGAGATACGGGAGGTCAGGGTTAAACCAAAGGTCGGTACACAGGAATTCAGAATAATCAGCACTTTCTGGAATAAGGAAGGAATGGGACTGAGAACAGGCACCACAGCTCAACAAGTAAGCATGGTCTAGTGGGCTTGCAGGGGTTTTATAGAGCCATTCATCAAGGAACCCCTCCCCTATGCACCTGGGATCCGCCCCATCACATACAGAGTATAGAGAGGGGGAGTGGTAAATATTCCATCCCCTCTCCACCCACCGATACTCCACCAATCACACAGGACTATCCATGAGGCGGCCACGTCCCCTGAGTCACGCATGGACCATCACGTTACCCGCGATTGGATTCCTGATACTCGAGACCGGGGATGCGGCCTACCCAGCGGCCGCGCTACAGCGTGATGGAGGCATCTGGTAGTGGGACTTGCACGTGGTGATGGAGATCCCCTGGGAAAGGTAAATGGTGAACCTGAGGCCTAACAGTATCTTAGGGAGGATATAAAAAAGCTGGATGTTCTATCAAATAATTTATATGCAGGTTTTGCAATGCTAAATTATATGGTTTTAGATGTTCTTGTCTACGTGCACTCTGTTACAGGTTAGTGATCATGACATTCCATTGCAGCCACTTTACACTTTATCACTGAAAACAAAATAAAGTTGATTTAGACTCAAACCTGCTGCTCTTAGATGGGAAGTTGCAAAAATTCAAATAAAATATAACAATCATATTTATCAGATTTTAATCTCAAAGCATGACTTTTTTCAACCATTTAGTAAAGATTAAGGTACTCTCAACAAGTGAAAAAGATAACACTTTACATTTTTATTTTATTCATGAATATATATATATATATATATATATATATATATATATATATATATATATATATATATATATATATTATAGCATCTAAAACTTAAAAAAAAAAAAAAAACTGTATTTCTATTACAACTATGTTCTTGCTGCTAAATTGATCAGATTCAGAGTCAATGAGAGAGGTTACCAGAAACTGGTGACTAACATTGCACATGGAAAAATTTATCATTCTGGCTTTTATAGTGACTATATTATATAACAACACTGGTAAATACAACTAGACCCATTTAATTTGAGACTGACTCCTAAATAAAATAAATTGTTGTCCCGCATGGACTTTTTCCCCTGTACCCATAACATAAATAAAATATATATAATATATATTTTATCATTACCCTAACCCTGCTCAGGCAGGGGGGACTGGATCAATAAAAATAAAGAATCCTGCAACAACAAAAAAACAACTTTGATTGCCATGATGGCGAGTGGTGAAAATATTTAAAAAAAATATCCAAGAAGACAGCTGACTAGCCAATCAGAATCCTCTATAATCCCAGCCCTACCATTGGCTGGTTTTCTAAACCGATTATTGCATTTTGGCAGCCCCTAGCAGGGCCGCTTTAAGATCCTAGTGGGCCCTGAGCAAAGTATTTAGCAGCAGGGGGCACCCCCCTCAACCCAACATTTTCTAAAGCTGCAATGTAAAAAGCTGTATGTAAATGTAAACAGTTTAATATTATATGCAACTATTTTTATATCACATATTACACTCATATTGCACCCAAATATTTTGGCATGCCACAGTGTTAATTTGCTCCACAGAAAATACCACAGAGTCACTTTGCCTTACAGAACTGTCCCTGCAGAACATGCCAGTGTCACTTTGCCCCATAGTACATGTTATTTTGTCCCACGGAAGATGCCACCTCATCACTTTGCCAATTAAAATGAGCCACAGTCATGTACCAATTAACATGCCACAATCAGATTGCCATTAACATATGCAACAGCCAGTTTGCCCTGTTAAAATATGCCACCGTTTGTTCATTAAAATGTCACTGTTAGTTATCCCATTAATATGCCAAAGCTAGTATGTCCATTAATATGCCACAGCCAGTATGCCCATTAAAATATGCCAAGACACTATACCCATTAATATGCCACTGTTCATTTGCTCATTAATATGCCATAGCCAGTATGCCCATTAATATGCCACTTTTTATTTGCCCATTAATTTGCCACAACCAATTTACCCATTACTATGTCGCAGTCAGTATGCTGAATGCGGACTGCCGGATGCTGCCTGCGTGACTGTCTCCTCTGGGCAGCGGGGGGCATGTTGGGCCAGTGGGGGCCACCTTAAACAGTGGGTCTTGGGCAAGTGCCCACTCTGCCCATTGTTTAGAGCAGCCCTGGCCCCTAGCCTCGTGTAATAATAGGGAGCATAGCCCTTTTGTGTACTTTAGAAAGCCGGTGCCTTTCGCCAGCCCCAGTAGCCATTTCACAAGCCTCTGGACAAGATATTTGAAGGTGAAAGTGCTAATCTTGGTATTTTTTTTGAGGCAGTATATTAACAGGCAAAAATGTATGATCTTTTTGCCCATTCATTTTTAGTGAGTGATTATTGAATCATCATTACTGCCGAATACAGTGTTTCTATAGCGTTTTGTTAGCAGGTGCACTAATCGTTTTACCACACCTGTTAAAAATGCCCATCAATTTACCAGTAACAAAGTTATAGACTTTAGACTTAATGGGCGCCATTGAATTTAGCCTAATATGTTTTATGTAAGAAAGACAAACTAAAGCAAAAAAAGAAAAATGGAGCAGCAGCATATTGTTCCAATAAACATAATTAAACAACTTTAAAATCATAGTTCTCATTTTTAAAGTAATTCCGAATTAGAACAGCTATTGCAACTAAGCAGAACGTGTCAGATCTGGAGCCCACATTTTTAAAAACTTGCAAATCTTTGATGAATTTAAATCTTGCTCCAAGTGTATAGATATGAAGTCCAAGTTCAGAGTGTTTGCATTCAGCAAATCACATTGGTGGATCAAGTGCATTTTTGTGTATGCCTGAGTGCATTTGCAGTATGTTGATGTACTTGTATATCATAAATCCGAGCCTCGCCTATCCGCTTAAATAGCAGAGTATTTACGTACCCCTATGACAGCTCCAAATAGCATGTAACAATCAAACATATTTTCACATATGACTGTGTGTTTAAAAAATAGAAGCCAGCACTTAAACGTAATATACTTTTTTAATTATTGCTACAAGACCCCGTCACCTAAACACTGTTTATGCTGCAAATGTAGAGAATAAAAATGAAGGCTCAAAATTGCTCTTTACATTGTGCTAGCAAAATTGTAAGCAAATACATAAATTAAGAGACAAATTTGTCTAAATGTGCCAGTGGTGTCTTCTGTTTATGACACTAACTGTGGCTTTATAGGCAAATTGTCTGTTTTCAATGGAAAATGCATAATTTGTTGTTGATATAAACATTTGTATTTATTTATTTATTTAGAAAGTGTTTTACCAGGAAGAATACATTGAGATTTCTCTCGTTTTCAAGTATGTCCTGGGGACCCAGTCCAGAATGGAGTTACACAGAGTTACACATTTAACAGTAGATTAAAAATACATACATTCATATATTTAAACAAGATTGAAGGAGAACATACAGGGTAAATCATTATTGATACAAAAAAGGAACAACATGTACAGTATACGAAGGAGTTTGTAAACTAATAACAGGTATAATCTGTTTTGAGGATTTGGGAGACACTTAGACAGGACATGAGACATTACACACCTTTAAAACAAAATGTTGTATTAATGTATGCATTTGTTTGCTGAAATATATAGACCTGTTTGCTAAGATAATTTTTATTCTCAACATTCCTAGTATAAACCATGTTTAGGTGAAGGAGTCCCTTTAATTGAAAATGTGCCAGTTGAGTCATTTTTAAATCTTATCACTAGATTTACAGAAGCTTAGATAATTAAGAACCAAAATTGCTTGCAGCATATAACCTTACTGAGATTCAAAGCTTTGAAAAGGGAAGCATGCATTATCTGCTACAGAGAATATACTTGTGAATGACATCATGTCCTATGCAGACACTATTTGGCAGGCAGTTGGCATGCTTTATACCAACGGTACAATGATGTAAGCTCTGGAAGGAACTCAAAAAATCCTGTAGAATAGGAATCTTAAATTAAAATAATATGTTTAAAGAGTTTTAGAAAAATTGTTGCAATCTGTAAAAGCACCAACATTTAAACTGGTAGACTTTATTTAAATTGTGTATGATTTTTAGATAAACTTTAACATTTTATATTTTTAGGCTAGTTAATAATCATAATTGTTAATAAGCCTACTCTGCTGATATATTTCCACATGTATTTTATAGTTATCAGTGATTTGTTCTTAAAGGGCAGTCTAGTCCCCAAACTCACTTTGATTCAAGATGAAGATTGCTGCTTGAATGTTGCACAGGCTTTTTTTCAGTGTGATTTGATGCAGGCATTCTGAATAAATCATATTTTCTATATTTGACTCATGTCCTCCCCCAGTGATTACTCTTCATGTTTACTGCTGGTATTATATAGACACTGAGGATATAATGTTGTTTTTCATTTAGTCACTTCCTGTGCTATTCAAATTTAATACATTGTGTGGACTGTGACATACTTGCTCTTGTACACAGTAGGATCTCTTAACAGTGCAACACATTGTATGATGACATCACTAGAGAGACAGGAAATTCCATTCATTTGAATTAAATTATTCTCATTGGTTCCTGCAGCAAAAAAAATAAGCCTTTCTCCTCACACAAGGACAACTGGAAGGCATACAAGCGCCTCATCGCTGCCCAGTACTCTGGGTTTCCCATCAAGGTTACTTTCTCTCCACCAGAATTCCAATTTGGCATAACAAATAAGATGCCAGAATTTTTGAAGAAATTTCCACTTGCGAAGGTGCCAACATTTGAGGATAGTGACAGATTTTGCCTGTTTGAAAGTACTGCTATCACTCACTATGTGGGTAATGATGAACTTTGTTTAAAGGCAAGAAGTTTGCAGAGCTACAGCCCAAGAAAGAGACTCCCAAGAAAGAGAAATATCCTTCTTGCCAAAGAAAGAGAAGGAGGAGAAGAAAAAGGCCAGCCCCTGCTCCAGCTCTAGAAGAGGAGATGGTCAAGTCTGAACAGGCCTTGGCAGCAGAGCCTAAAATGAAAGACCCTTCTGCACACCTCCCCAAGAGCTCCTTCATTATGGATGAATGTAAAAGAAAGTATTCTAATGAGGACACCATCTGCCTTATTTCTTGGAGGATTTTGACAATGTCAATCTGGAACTCAGAGTATCATTTTCCTGAACCCCTCTCTCAGACCTTCATGAGCTGCAATATCCTTATAGGTATTTTCTAGCGGCTGGACAGACTAAGTAAAACTGACTTCGCTAGTGTGATTCTCTTTGGAACCAATAACAGCAGCTCTATCTCTGGAGTATAGGTGTTCAGAGGCCAAGATCTGGCATTCACTCTAAGTGAGGACTGTCAAATTGACTATGAATCCTACAACTGGAGGAAGCTAGATTCTGACAGTGAAGCGTGCTAGACCCCTGTCAAGCAGGTATTTCTGCTGGGAAGGTGAATTCAAACAAACAGGAAAGCCTTTCAACCAGGGCAAGTTCTTCAAATGAGGAACCTCAAGGGGAGGGAGACAGGAACTGTTTGCCATCTAGAGAGAGATTAGGTTACACTGGAAACTATTTTCTATTCAAGCCCAACATTTTTTAACATAATTTAAAAAAGGCCACAAGTGGGAAATAAAAATTCAAGTGAAACAAAAAAAAAAAAAGGAAATTACTTTTACTCAGCTAGTGTGGGTAGTCCTGGTTTCATGCAAACTGCTGTAATTTCACAATTTTATCCAGCTATAAATATTTTATAAATTAAGCAATTCAAAATGTAAAAAATGCATTAAAGTACTTTGAGTACCTAAAGTACATTAATATGCATTACAATGTTTAAGATGTTGGGCACTAGACAGTCCCTTTAAGGGTGTAACATCTAGAGTATATCCAAATGGATGCTCTTTCAGGTTCTGAATTCCTCAGTAAACATCTTCAGAAGTCTTTGACTTCAAAGATCACAGAAACATATTTAAGATTCTGCTTCTTCTTACGTTACTGATCCCTAGATAGTACCAAAGATCAAATGATTTCTAGCATCTACACAGATGTAGAGAATTGTATGTCGAGGCAAAAACTACTGTATCGGTGTAGACAAAATAGCAGAAATGCTACATAAAAAGGACTAATTGTTCAAAGCAATTCAGTCAAAATGACAGTTGTTGCTGCCAAGATAAATCAAGTTGGTTGATTGGCAATTAAAAATAGTTTCAACTATTCTATGTCTGAAAATTATCACATTTTGAGATGGGAATGTTTTAATCATCATCACTCGCCTACCAGAGTTCCAGAGACTCCAAAGAGTCAGTACAATGTGTTTTGGGGGGATCATTGTAACATATTGAGAAAGAATATGCCAAATATAGACATACTGAATTGGCAAAGATAATCAGCAGTTGCCATTGTGAGACAACACTCACACTGACTGATAGACACTTAACACAATAATTGCTAAATTACGTACAGCCTTACATTTGTGAACATTTGAAAATATCCAAGCGTAAGCCAAAGACACACAGCATGGTCTAAGGAGCACCTGGACTAAGTCTAAGGACCTGATGAACCAGCTTTCATTTTATTTCCTACATCCATTAGGTATTTTGTTAGGGGAAAGGCTTAAACCCGCAATGTGGTTATCGCTGGATCAAATGATTGCTCTACGTGCTGATATAATGGGTAAAGAATATGAGCCCATTTTTCAGAACCAGTTGCACTCTGTAAGGTAAACCTTCATCGTTCATGAATAAATATTCCAGGGTAATACACACTGGGCAAGTTCAAGTGTTTGATGTGCTCCATGAAATCAGAATGGTGTTTGAAATCACCCGCTACAAAAATGAAACAATCTTAATTTAAAGTGAATTTTTTTCTCAAACAGATGAAAAAAATGATATCCGTTCAGTACTGGGATGGAACGGCCACATCTTAATGATAGTGCCTTTGTCCTAAATTTACTCAACCATATAAGTAATAAAACAAACAGTTATCACAAACATCAAACTTTTAATGCATATTTCATGGGCTCCAATTTTGAGTCAGCTTTTGATGAAGCACAAGCGTGGGAAACGTGTCAATTGTGTGCAAACATTCGGTCATTGACCGTTATGATCCTTTAATGCTTTTCTTGCCTGCTAGATGAGTCTATATGTGCTTTTATTGTTGATTATTTTTAATGGTCCCTGTACCTACAATAAAACTTTGAAGAAAAATCTTTTTTACAAATAAAATCTTTAGTGCCTAAGGAATACAGTCGTTTATCAAAAACAGCAACCTATAATCATGGTAACTCTTGGTTATGTTCCTAATTCTGAAGTACATTTAAATAATACAGTAATAACAAACATCAAACCCACACTAGTGGTTTTTCATTATGACAGGATAAATTAAAATGGTCCTATCTGCTAGTTCATCACTCAACGTAATAGGTTCTAGTTCGTGACATGACTTCACTTCAAGTCAAACGTTTCTATGGTATACAATGACCTGAGATAAAGCAGCTCAGATTAGTACTTTTAACTGCAGTATTTTTATGCTTCTTAAACACTCTAAGATCATATTCCTATATTTCTTTAGTAAACATGAAGTAAATGCTTTACACCATTTACTGATTGTAGGAAAAAATTCTATAAAAATAAACTATAAAATAATTAATACAAAACAAATCATTCTAAAAAAACAGCAGTTTAATGGGTAGTTTAATGAAGGTTCAGTATTCAACAAAAACAATATTTTCCACATTTAAAAAAATGTATCAGTTATTTTATTTTTTTTTATTCATTTTTGAACAATGATGAGATAATATCATTAATCCATTAATATTAACCATGATCTTCCTTAATTGGCATATAAATAATGAAGCTACCTCACTCAAGCAATGTTGTACTGTGACTATAGAGCATTACAAAAAAGATACAGGTTAAGGGGAAAAAAGTGTTTTAAGTGTTTTAAGTTATGTGCCGTCTCTGGTTTATGGAATCTCCCTATGACTTCAAATGCAAATAAGTGACGTCAAGTAAAAATGTCTATTTTGCTTACCATAAAGCAAGGTAAATGTCAACCTGCCCTGTGGTAATTGTTCTGTAAATGTTTAAGAGCCATTAATATACATTGTAATGTATTACTTGTAGATTCATGGTATACAAATAAAAGAGGGCTAGAATGAAATGTAAATGTACCTCTGTGACGAATGGTAACATTTAATTAAAGCCATAAGAGTGTTTAATGACTAGAATTTTTGACAACCGCATGTGACACAGACTGCATTACTTGGACAATGTTCTTCTTTCCATCTTTTTAAAGCTGATTAGGATATGACTGATGACTCAGTGCTATACTGTCACTTCATATTATTTATAGAGTAAAGTAATTAGCCAGGCTAGTTTCATGGAAAACCAAAGCAGAAAAATAAAATATAATTCTCAAATTACACTTTTACAATTTTGTCTTTCTGAAAATCATGACAAAACGTTGTCTCTTAAAGGGTCGCTTCATTTTTTTAACCCCTTTTTCTTCCAAGGAAAGTAGTATCCTTTCTATTTAGTAAACTCATCCCAAACGTCTGATCGAGGTTTGTCGAATGCGAAGATCATTCACTGTTAGTACAAAGCTATAGTGAAAGCTACAAGTGAAAAAAGTGTATTGCCCCTTTAACATCTTTCTGTATCTTTTTACATTTTATTAATGCTAAGTATTTTCTGGTTCAAACTTTTGTAATTAAAAACTATATATAAATCTCACTGCTGTTGTGGATTTCCAAGTACGATTCTCCCATTCTCCAGATACCATCAAATCCCCCCCTAGTCTAAAATACTGGAAAAGGAATGCCTCCCCATGTCTATAAATAGAATGTACCTGTTAATAGTTAAACACTTTATATATATATATATATATATATATATATATATATATATATATATATATATATATATATATATTCTACTTGTTGATAATTATTATTTTTCTCATTTGTGTACAAATGTATTTCCCTGTATGTGCTCTCCACAATTAGTATATTTTCTGTTTGTATTATTTTAAATGTTGAAATTTGTATAATATCATTCTGGAAATGAGAGAAATACACAACATATTGTTCCTGGTAGAACTTGTTATAAATAAATAACACTGATTTTGTTATCTTTGGATTTCTAGTGGTAAACTTAAACTGAGAAAATGTGAAAGCATTATTAAACTTATTTTATTAATGATGCAGGTGTGGCTTGTTGTATGCTAAATTATGCTAATAATTATTAATAAAATAATAAAAAAATATGAATCTAGACAAACAAGACTAACGGTACAACAATACTTTTCGATGATTTGCGGAGACCTGCCAGGCTATTTGGATCTGGACTGCCCTTGTGGGTGGGACCAGTCTGATATGCTAATGGAGAGGTTTCCTCTGTAATGGTGCAAGCGAGCAAGCGAGGTGATTCCTCTCTTGAGTAGGTTACATCCTATAGAGCCGGCTATTTCAGCTTTTGCCCGTTCTCACTGAGAGGGATCCCACATCTTTTTTTTGTCTCAATGAGTTATTAGGGTATGTCCAGACGTGGGTCCCTAGCTCGCTGCACCTAGAGGGATACCACCCGTACCACACTGACGAGGTGAATGAAGGCCGAAACGTACATCTGTGGTTGCTGTATTCTTCGTGCAGAGGAGACTTGCCAGGGAATTTGGATCTTTACTACCCTTATGGGTGGGACCAGTCTGATATGCTAATGGAGAGGTTTGCTCTGTAATGGTGCAAGCGGCAAAAAACGGTAATTCCTCTCTTGAGTAGGTTACATCTTATAGGGCCGGCTATTTCAGCTTTTGCCCGTTCTAGCTGAGAGGGATCCCACATCTTTGTTTTTGTCTCATACAGATAAATAATGTAAAGTCAAAAACCAAGAGACATTATTATATATAGTGAAAGATTTTATTTATACCTCTGGCGGCAAAAATGATATATTTAAAAGTATATCACAAACAAAGTTACAAACATACAACTGTTATATTGTATATAGCATTGTATAAATTAGATGACATATGTACTTAATTTCAGAGAGGTTCAGCAAAGCAGATAGCTGTGTCCAAAATGGCTCTTCATTCTAGGTTGATAAGGACGATTTGGATAAAGGTTCTGCAGCAGTTATTTTCTACTTTTAGTTACAATGCTAGGCATCAAACTAAACCTTAGCTTCTTAACCCTTGCTTCTTGGCACTTAAACTAAGTCCAAAATTTAAGCACAGCTTCCTTTTTTATACTTTTCAGAGCTCTTCCTTCCTCCATGCCATGCTACTTCCTCCTCCTTTCACCTGTATATCTGGTAATTATTTAAATAGAATCCCTGCTTCAGATGGCACTCAGTGATTCTTGTGTAGTTTCCTCCTAGCGTTGTTGATTTCCCTTCTTGTTTATTGCTGACCTTGGATTGCCTTATCGTTACCGGACCTGTGCCTGTGCCCCTGACCTCTGGATTTCCTCAATGTTACTGAATCTGTGCTTGTGCCCCTGACCTTTGAATTGTCTTATCATTTTGAACCTGTGCCTGTGCCCCTGACCTGGACTGTTTGTGGATATTGTTTCCTTGATTAGTGTGTTGCCATTCAGGTATCATTCATTGCATTCATCCTGCTTCTCATACCGCTATACTGACTTTATCCTTGGCTGTTCCAATGATTCCTTGCAAATTCCTTGTTTGTGTGGATGATAGTTGCTACTTCTGCCAAGTATACGCTGCAGTACTTTCCATCTTGCTTGTTGCCCTATACTGTGTATTACAACTATACTAACAATTCCAAAATTTCTTCATGGATGGTGTAGAGTATATATATATATATATATATATATATTGCTGTGAATCCCACAATGCATCCCTTTGGGTCACTACACTTCTTCCAAGATCAGGTGTGTGCATCTATTATATTACATCTGTTGCTGCTTCTGTAATAGTGTATATTCGTCTCTGCCTTCACACTCTCCTTCTCCCATTCCAGCAAATGTCAAGTCTCTCCTCCCTTACCCCCCAAGAAATACCCGGTGGAACAAAAGGTCATCACTCCCTAGTGACACCTGTTGATAGGAGTAATGCACTTCTTAATATGCTACATAGAACAACATGTATCAAATGGATGCAACAGTTAAATGAGTGGTACTAAAGGGAGGTACTTAATATCATTAATATAAACTTATGCAGTTGCTTCTGTGACGTGAATCATTAAGAAATGACCACACAAGCCATAGCCAATACAATTAAGAAGACTCATTTTGTTATGCTAACATTTTAAAAGATTGGTAACCAACCTGGCACTTTCCTACAATATCTTTCATACTGTACATTTGAAATGTCTACAAAATAAAAGTTTCTGAGTGAAAAAAAACTTACAGTGGAATTGGATGGCTTAGAGTGAGTATCAGCATGCTTTATTGCATAGGATACAAAATAATAGACATGTGCAAAACTAAAATTTTCGTTTTGGTTTCGTACATTCGGACGAAAATTTTATTTATTTAGTCTAAAACGAATTTCGTTCATTACTGAATTAGTTTCAGATGAAATTCGTTCATTATTTTCGTTTCGTTTTATTCGCTCGTACGAATCAATTGACCTACACATTCCATATTTTCGGTTTATAGAACAGCAATAGCATTACATGTATTCTATAAACCGAAAGTCTATAAACCAAACGTTGTTTATTCATACGAATAGGTCAATTGACTCTATTTCGGTTTATAGAATAGCAATAGCATTACATGTATTCCATAAACCGAAAGTCGTTCATTATGTCGGTTTATGTAATGTATGTAATGCTATTGCTATTCTATAAACTGACTCTATTTCGGTTTATAGAATGCCAATAGCACGAATGGACGAATGGACTAATGGACGAATGATTTTCGTTTATTAACCATTCGTTCATTTGGCTTTCGATAGTTTAGCATTTTCGTTATTCGTTTTTCTGAGGTTGTTCAGGTAAGTGCTCTCCCAAACACTTTGAGAAATGTTTTTTGTGTGTGAATAAACAACACAATGGAATTTAAACCTAATGTTGTCTATAAAGTTGATATGTGTTCCCTTGTTTCCTTTTTAAACACCATTTTCTTGAACAGTTATGTTATTGGCTTGTGTTGTGGAAAGTATATTTATAAAAAAAAATGTACTACATTCGGCCGTTTTTCAAGAAGGTTAGACCACATTCTAGGGAAAGTTTGATAGAAACAATATACTGACACTTGACAAGCATTACCCTTTGTGTGACCATAATGTGTCATTTTGTCACTTACTAGAATTAACTTAGGGGGTGTCAAAGCAATCAAAACTCTCCTACATGGTCTCTTTTGTCATACAGATAGTAAGCTCATGGGAGCATGTATTTCCTTTTGTGTTGTCTGTATGGGTTTTGTATTGTTTATAATTATTGATAACATTCTTGGCATTATGCTGCAGAAAATGTTGGCAAATAAACAATAAAAGCTTTAAAAAAGAGTAATAATAACCTTGCAACAAAGTAATACAGGATTTTCTTGCTAGATTTAGTGAAAAGCAGTTTAACTGACCAGAGATTATTACACACAAAATCCCTTTCATTTTGAAACAGGGAATATAAACATGTTTTTCCATGGCAACTGCTAGAAGAATGAGTTGGAAAACAAATGAATGTATCGTTCAGAGTTTTGTGCTGTTGCAGACAGATGGATTACCTCATGGATAAATAAAAAGGGCACACATCCAGGAAATATTTTTCCTCAAAAGTTCATGGTAATTTGTATGTAACCCTTTTTTGACCCTGCTCATAAAATATATGCCTCACATTTATACTTTCAGTGGAGAAGCGACACATTTAGTAAATACTATCTTTCACCTATTTAAATAATGCTTTAAACACAAGTCAACTCTATTTTAAAGGTAGCCTATCAATAGGTATCTAGAAAAAGGTCAAACTGATGATACCCACTGGGTAACAGTATTTCCCGTGAATGGGTGGTCCTTTGTACAGGAACTTTTTCCATGAACAAGGACATTTGGCTAAAAGTATTTTCCTAGTGAGTGGGCATACTAGTCGCCAAAAGGCGATTAAAAATTAGATTCCATTTCTGAGTACTAATAGTAGCTTTGTATTTCTATATTAATGCATTTATATTGTAGGTGTTTTCTCATTTTTATGTGTTTGACCCAATAGTATCTTCTAACTTTGCAACATGAAGCCAAGAAACAACTCCTAGGCCCACATGAATTTTTTTTATGTGAGCTTGTCATGAATACATTACTGCGCATTATGATATGTAACTTACAGTGTGCTACTCAAAGGGCTCTATTCACTAAAATTTAACTTTACAGGTCGCCTTTCATTTTGAGAGTAAGTCAAATTCGGCACCCGAGTTTGACTTAGAAAAAACCCAGGCTTGACTGTTCCCCATTGAAAGTAATAGGAGGTGAAATGATAAAAGCTATTTTTGAGACTAAGTCAAACTCAGGTGCAGAAATGTGACTTACTGTCTGAATGAAAGTGAACCTCCAAAGTCAAATTTGGTACCTGGGTATGGCTTAGTCTCAAAAATAGCTTTGATCATTTCACCTCCTATTACTATAAATGGGGAACATTCGAACCTGGGTTTTTTCTACATCAAACTCGGGTGCCGAATTTAACTCAAAATGAAAGTGGAATTTTAGTGAATAGAGCCAATAGCTTTTCTATTAAAGAAACAAGACGACAAGTACATCTTTATTCATATGCATGTTGTTGATGTTCTGTGTTGTAGTGAGCTCACTCAACATGCATTGAATACAGATTGTAGTTACTGACTGTATTGTCAGTTTGGCATTAAGTAAAAGCAACAAATTGGATGTTCGCTGGATTGGAGTCTCAAATAGAGTTGAGCAGACACCTGGATGTTCGGATTCGGCAGGTTCGGCCGAACTTTGGAAAAAAGTCCGGGTTCGGCTCGAACTTGACCCCGAACTTGACCCCCAACCCCATTGAAGTCAATGGGGACACGAACTTTTGGCCACTAAAATGCCTCTAAAAAAGTCCTGGAAAGGGCTGGAGGGCTGCAAAAGGAATTACAATGTGGGTAAGAGTAGGACAAGTGCCCTGCAAACAAATATGGATAGGGAAATAACTTCAAAAAACATAAAATACATACAAATTAAAAATACAGCTGAGCCATAAAATAGCACTAGATGGAATCTTTGATTTTAGCTTTGGAAGAACATAAATCTAAATCTAAAGCATGGCTTCCAGGAGGATCAACAGAATTATCCATTTGAGAGAGGGTTGGAGTGCAGGGTATTCTCTTTAAGTTTATACTAAGTGACCCATAGGTTGAGGAGGCGGTGTAGGTGGAAGTGGCGCTGGAGGAGGAGGAGGTAGCCAGAATTTTTCAAAGTGCGCTGTAAGCACAGTATTTGACGGTTCTATTTGACTCTCATATATGAAGTGCACCGCAAGACGCAAATGTACTATTTAGCACCCAAAACAATTAGAATTTTTCAAAGTGCGCTGTAAGCACAGTATTTGATGGTTCTATTTGACTCTCAGATATGAAGTGCACCGCAAGACGCAAATGTACTGTTTAGCACCAAAAACGATTAGAATTTTTCAAAGTGCGCTGTAAGCACAGTATTTGACTGTTCTATTTGACTCTCAGATATGAAGTGCACCGCAAGACGCAAAAGTACTATTTAGCACCCAAAACTATTAGAATTTTTCAAAGTGCGCTGTAAGCACAGTATTTGACAGTTCTATTTGACTCTCAGATATGAAGTGCACCGCAAGACGCAAATGTACTATTTAGCACACAAAACTATAAGAATTTTTCAAAGTGCGCTGTAAGCACAGTATTTGACGGTTCTATTTGACTCTCAGATGTAATACATGTAATGCTTTTGCTATTCTATAAACCGAAATAGAGTCCCCATTCATATGAATAGGTAAATTGACCTATTCTTATGAATGGGGACTCTATTTCGGTTTATAGAATAGCAATAGCATTACATGTATTCCATGAACAGAAAGTCTATAAACCGAAAGACATTCGGTTTATAGACTTTCGTTTTATAGAATACATTTAATGCTATTGTTATTCTATAAAAAGAAAGTCTATAAACAGAATGTCTTTATGTTTATAGACTTTAGGCTTCTGGAATACATGTAATACTATTGGCTTTCTATAAACCGAACTAGAGTCCCCATTCATAAGAAATTCTTATAAATGGGGACTCTAGTTCTGTTTATAGAAGGCCAATAGTATTACATGTATTCCATAAGCCGATAGTCTATAAACCGAATGACATTCGGTTTATAGACTTTCGGTTTATAGAATACATGTAATGCTATTGGCTATTCTATAAACCGAAATAGAGTCCCCATTCATACGAATAAGTCAATTGACCTATTCGTATGAATGGGGACTCTATTTCGGTTTATAGAATAGCAATAGCATTACATGTATTCTATAAACCGAAAGTCTATAAACCGAATGTCTTTCGGTTTATAGACTTTCGGTTTATGGAATACATGTAATGCTATTGCTATTCTATAAACCGAAAGTCTATAAAACTAATGACTTTCGAACTCCAACCCGAACATACAGTGAAATGTTCGGTTTCGGGTTCGGGGTACGGACACCGTAACAGTGCGGTTCGGGTTCGCTCAACACTAGTCTCAAACAAACATTTAGTATCTTACCCAGTGGTATCATACCTGATTGGAAAATCTCAAGTGAGTTTTGGTGCACTTGTGGAATAACAAGGGAAGCAGTTTTTAAAGGGTTTATTACATTGGTCCCACCAGAAATAAAGTCAATGAATGCAAAGGAATTCAAGTAAAATTCATTTCTACAAGCAATAGGGATTAAGCACATTTTGATTTTTTTCTGAGTGGGTTTAGTCTCAATTTAGAAAAGTAGATTAAAAGAAATATAAATCTCAAACTCTGAGCTGTAATTTATTTAAATGTAAAAGGCTTTTTAAAAGGACTGTATCACCTGAACATTATTTTTACTGTGCATACAGAGCATGACAAATTATTAAAAATGATCCATACATTTTAATATCAAAACTGAAACTCTTCTGCTTATGACATCACCTGTGGCAAAGGTATGCAAATTAGCTGCTTTTTAATGGGAATGTGTAATTTGCATAGTGTGACACAGGTGATGTCATAAGCAGGAGACTCCAAAGACATATTTATACACGTGTTTCTCCTAATTTAGGCATTTGCTTGTAGTTTTGCTAATACAATGTAAAGATCATTTTCAGTCATTTTTTATGCTCTACATTTAAAGTAAAACAAAGTTTTGGTGATACAGTCCCTTTAAGTACTATAGGCAATAAGGCCAGCTGATATTGCTGATCACAGGATTATTTTATTCTGTATGTAGGATTATTATCTGATCTAATTCCATACTTCTCCAACATAAACAATATTAAGATAAATGATAACATATAACAGACATGCAACGTTTCCTGTTGTGCAAAACTACAGCTGTAGAATTGACAAACACAGTAAAGAAATCCACGTAGCAGCTTGTACTTGGCACAAGAATACAAATCATTTTCAGCAAATCTGGAATAGATCGCTCATTTGATCAGGGCACTTTATCCTAAGTCACAATTCTGCATAAACTACCTTTTTTCCTTGGGAGATGAGAACTCTGACAGTTGACTTAAGATAGGATCTCATAGTGGAACATGTGTGATGTTTGTGGGGGATGTTATTTAGGTGGGATATACATCATGTGGCAAAAAAAAGTGTAGCAATATCCCTGTTGCCTCTGCATTCCTCAGTCTTGACTAATTTATATATATGTCTAAATGTCTTGCATGTAAACTACAAAGAAAAAATGGTTAACCTCTAATTTCATACCTTTACTTTGAGAATGGCATCTAGCACACCGAAACCAGTTGGAGTTTTTACTTTCAGTTTAACAGCCCGGAGTGTACTGGTTTATCATTGCTTTTAAAACATATTTTTGGATTTGTTTTCACTTGCACAGTTGTGTTTTGGAATATACGTTTTTTACAGATGAAAATATTAAAGATTTTTCTACTTTATCAATGGAGTGGCCGACATACTTTATTTACACCTTGTGAAAAAGTTTTGCCTCAAACAACAACAAGGAGGACAAATCCCATCATGCACAGCCAAAGCTACAAGTTGTTTATATTATCACTTGTTCATTGTTTCTTTATGTGTCTTCCCACAAACAAGAGAGTTGCAATATCGTATTTATATTTCCTTTTGGTATCGATGTTCTTCCATTTTTATTGTATACTTTTATCACACAAAAGAATTATGTTTGGTATTTTAGTATCGCTGAATGTAGGCTGCTCACCATGGTTCTGTGAATAAGAATAAATTATAACATCCAAAAAAGGTGTTTAACCCCTTAGTGACCGAGTGCTCTGCTGCATTTGATGTACCTTGAAGACCAGAATTCCATTATTTTTGTCATATGTTTACTGAATTTGTGAATTTCTTTCTTTCTGTTAAGTCCACCCACACAAATTATATATATCATTTTTTTAAAGGACAGATGGGGCTTTAATTTGATACTATTATTTTCCTCATATGATATCATTGTCTATAAAAAATATATAAAATATGATGAAAATATGCCATAAACTTACTTTGACCTGATTTTTTTTAAACAATTACCAATTGTTGTACTCACCCAACCCCCCCCCCCCCCCCCCCGTAACCTAAATTATAACCCTAATTATGACCCTAACCCTAGATCAAGGTTTAGTAGATATAGGGTTAGCTTTCCCCATTTATCTATTTAATTTATTTTTTCTTTCAAACTGTAATATTCTTAACTGCCTCTAGGGGCAGTCAAGCAACGGTTTCATAGCGACGGATGAGGTTTTTTTCTCTCCCTTCGCTCTCCCCTGGGCACGCTGTAATGCTCCTCCAATATAGCACCCACCCGCGATCACCGGGTGATCACGGTGCCCAGGGGCGCACAGAAGGTGTTGCATGAGGCATCATTGCAACACTTCACACACATAGGCAGTGATCAGCTTTCACTGCCTATGTGTGTAACTCGCATAGGATCACATTCGCGGTGATCGTATGTGTGCGGGGGGTGGGGGCGACTGGGGGGGGGCGACTGGGGAGAGGGGGGCAGAGCACTCTCAGAGGCTGCTTCGGATCCGTGTTCAAAATCCAGCACTTGAAAGTATTGTGACTTGTGGATCTTCCAAAATAAGAGGTGATGTGAGGTAACAATTATTAGTCAACCAGCAGTGTATTTGGCTGCATCAACTTAGGTATAACTGGAGTATGACCTTCATTGCTGTAATATCCCAATGTTTTCTGATCTAGAGTAGCCATATTTTGTGTATGATATGATATAAGATCCAGGAGGCAAGTCGGGTTCAGGAGAACGGAGATCAATTTAGTCAGGAACAAAGAAAATGCACTTTGAAACCTTAAAAAATGCAAGGGCATGGGAGTTACTGAAACTAGTTGCTTAAATACTAGTACTGAGTAGCAAAGGGGCTGGCGAATAGCAGCCTGGTGAGTAACTGTGGCAACAGTACCTGAAAGGAGCTTGGGATTAACAACAACTGAATCTATCACAGTGAAAGAAAAAATGGTTTCTTTTAAAAGTGCAGGAAATCCCTGACAATTACTTGGTAAGGAGTTCAAGTATTGAAACACTTATACTTAGGCATAAATAGTTGCTAGAAGCTAAATGTAATCAAACAATGTAAACAACACAGTAGATAAACAAAACTGCATTCACCCATGTGCCCCAGGATTAACTAACACAGAAACAAAGAAAAGGAACAAACAGAGTATTACATTTTTATTCATTATAGTTGGTAATAAGTTTCTACATCCACTATTAATCAAAGGATAGCTGGGGTATATGTTATCGGTGTACTAACAATTCATATTAGCCCTATCATCAAGTGTTAGGTATTTAGTGCTTCACCTGCTCAAAGGGACAGTCTTGTCCCCAAACCCACTTTGGTACAAATATTGCTTATATAGGCTTTTTTTCCAGTCTAATATGATGCAAGCATTCTGAATAAATCCCATTTTTTAGATTTTACTCAAGCCCTCCCCCAGTCATTACTCTGCATGTATACTACGTGTGTGGCAGCACTGATTATAAAGACACTGAGTATATAAAGTTTTGTTTCATTTAGTTCTGTGCTACTGCAATGGAATACATTGTGTGAGCCCTAAGTGACCTTGCTCTTGTACACAGTATAATCTCTTAACAGTGTAACACATTGTCTGATGACATCACTATAGAAAGCGGATATTCCATTCATTTGACTGACATTATTCTCATTAGTTAAATTACTTCTACTCAGCTAGTGTGGGCAGTCCTGGTTTCTTGCAAACTGCTGTAATTTCACAAATTCATCTAACTGTATGTTTTTTACATTTATTCAATGCAAAATGTTAAACATTCATTTTAAAGTACTTAAAAGCCCATTAATATTCATTACCATTTGTAAGATGCATTTTGGGCACCAGACAGTCCCTTTAAGTGTTGTTCAAAATAAATGCTTTCAGAGCTTTACATCATCTCTTGGTCTTAATTATGTTTTATTACTATTCTTTTTTGTACTTATAAAATTACTTATAAAATAAGTTTTTTTTTTTTTTACAGCAGCAAATAAATAAATCTGAAGGTTTCACTTATGGAGGCATGTAATGCAAGATAGTTAAATCAACTAAAAGTAGGTAATAAAATCTTTCAGAAGTAATATATTGATTTTCTGATAATGATAAATGTGGAGACGACACTATGCATGAGTTATTTATAATGTTACAATGTGTGTTGGAGAGTAAACTAAATAACTGGTGTGATATTAGCACCGTAGAATACTATGTTGAGCTTAAAATTGAAAAAATAATAATAAGCTGATGGGAGGTGGAGCTGATAAGGTATTATTGCAAAATACAGCTGATTATCTAGAATAGACCATGCCTATATGGTGTCAAAATTTGATCTGTTATTGACTTTCCAAAGACAACTAAAAGCAATGCTAATTAGGGCATTAAACACAAATATTATTAATAAGGAGGAATATGGCTTTTTGCTAATAGATGATCCTCAGATGGCAATTTTTATAATTTGCCAAAAATCCATAATAGATTTTTAAAGCTTCCTGGACAACTAATGTGGATGGATGATAGGTGGTGTGTTACAGCTGATATACAGAGCATCACAAACATATCTACATAACATATATCAATAATGTATCAATGATCTATTGTGGTGATGTAATGTCTCTAACTTGTGAATATAGTAAGACAATGATGAATGAAATTGGAGTTAATTAGATTGAACAAAAGCTGTTTACTAGAACATTCTGTAAGTAAGTAGATTATAACACCTATTTGCAGGCCAAAAGTTATCACCATCAAGTATGGTTGAATAACATTCCAAAATAGCTATTTTATGCATGTAAAAATTGTAATAAAACCAAATACTATGCAGACACATAAAATGAAGGATTGGGTTCTAAGTAAGTTCTAAGTAAGGGATATAAAAACACACAGTCTTTGAGGCTTTTATTATGCTTAGAAGGATGAACTGAAAGTTCTTGATAAATAAAAAATTAGGTACACATACGTTTTAGAAAATGAACATCAATTATATTGCTGGTATTCAAGTTAAGGATAAAGTATACATTATCATTTGTTACTATTTATTCTGATAAATTACCTGAGAATAAAGGGATTCTTAATTATTTCTGGAAAATTCTTAAAGAGGCTCTAATATGGAGATTAATCTGTAGAAAAAAAATCAGTATTTAAAAAACCTACTAGTTCCTTCATATATATCGAAAAACTTGTCCCTCTGAAATGTATAACTGTGCAGCACAGATGTGGCGGCTGTAGTTAATGTAATAGCTTACACAGCTTAAAAATAAACATCAAGAGGTTATGAACATCACTTGTTAACAAAACATTTTAATGAAACTGATAATAAGTAACCCAGAAAAACGTAACTCTATAGTGACTGAACAGGTAAATATTGGCCATAGAGGTGGTAACAGAACGAAAAAGTTATGTCAGTTTGAGACACATTGGATTTTTGATGTTCAACTATGAATTTTATTAAACACTCTTTGGTCTATTCACTAAAATTTAAGAATAGTTTGAGGAGGTCGACTTTCATTCAGAGAGTAAGTCAAATTTCGGCACCGAAGTTTGACTTAGTCTGAAAAATAACTTTGATCATTTCGCTTCCCATTACTTTCCATGGGGAAGTTTCGAACCTGGATTTTTTTTTTAAGTCAAATTCGGGTGCCGAAATCGACTTACTCTCAAAACCTCCTCAAGCTATTCTTGAATTTTAGTGAATAGATCCATATTCAAATGTTTGGTAAAATAACCTAAATTATTCTGGGTATTTGTGATAAATTTCTGTACATATATTTCTGAATGTCTTCTCTATTGTGTACATACTTATGAATTCCCTTATATACAGGCGATTTAACCCCTTAACGACAGATGACGTGCCAGGCACGTCACGGCAAATCGAGGACTTGCCGACAGGTGACGTGCCTGGCACGTCATGCACTAAACTGAGTAAAGAAAGCGACCAGCGGTCGCTTTCTTTACTCTAACGGTGTTGCTACAATGCCTCTAGGTAGAGGCATTGTGCAACACCCCCCAAATGTGCAGGGGCGCGCTTAAAAATGGCTGCGCCCACTGCACACATGTGCTTAGAAAGCGAACAATTGTTCGCTTTCTAAGCATCTCCGGTGTTGTTAAAGTGCCTCGCCAGCGAGACACTTAACAACACCTTCAGGCTGCCCAGAGCCGATGGTGGTCGCTCTCTTGAGTGACCCCATCGGCTCAGTAGAAGGGAACGCTGCCTGTACAGGCAGCGCTTCCCTTCTAATGGCAAGAGCATCGGAAGTGAAAGTGTTTCACTTCCGATGCTCTAGGGGGAGCCAATCGATACCGGCACAACAGATCTATGTGATCTGTGTGCAGGCATGTATGGTAAGTGCTCTGATGAGCACTTACCATACAGTCAAAGGCAATATTAGCAAATATTGCCTTTGACAAGTATTGATCTGCCTCCCTCACCTTACTAGTTATAGTAAGGGAGAGAGACAGATCAGATAAAGTAAAAAAATAAAATAAAATAATATATTTAATAAAATTTGAAACACCAAGGGCTTTTATAAAAGCCATTTAACCCCTTCCCTGCCATTGATCGCTGTGTACGCAGTGATCATACACAGCAGCACATTTTTTGCTGTCTGTGCATTTTTTAGGGGTTCATTTTTTTTTTACTGTAATTCATTACAGTATAAAAAAAAAGCTCTTTTAAGAGAGATTAACCCCTTTCTTGCTGTAGATCACAGCCTAAGCAGCGATCTGACGCAAATGCAGCAATCTTGCTACAGAAGCATTTTTTATTTTTTTTTAACTTTTTTATTACACCCGTCAGGTGTTAATTATACCCGCTAGGGGACTACGTTTAACGTAAAAAAAATTTTTTTTAGCTGTCTGACCGCATGTATAGCGATCAGTAACAGCTGATAAGTGACAAAGGCGGGTTGGCGTTTGCTTAGATGAGCATCACCATTCGTCTGGTTAGATCAATATTTGTAAATATTTGATCTGACCCGTGTAGATCTGCCTCCCTCTCACTTGAGTTTTAGTGAGGGAGGGAGACAGAGCAGTATAATGTAAGTTTTTAATTATAATATATTTAATAGAATTGAGACCCAAAGGCTTTTATAAAAGCCGTTTCCAGTATTTAACCCCTTCCCTGCAATTGATCGCTGTGTACACAGTGATCTTACACAGCAGCACATTTTTTGCTGTCTGTGCATTTTTTTAGGGGTTATTTTTTTTTACTTTGATTTATTACAGTATATCAAAGGCTCTTTTAAGAGCTATTAACCCCTTCCTTGCCGTATATCACTTCCTAAGCAGCACATATGGTCACTGCCTAAACAGTGCATATGGTCACTGCCTAAGCAGCGCATATGGAGCAATCTAGTCGCAGAAGGATTTTTTTTTGCTATCAGCATTTTTTTTGTCAGACTCGCTAGGGGTTAGTTATACCCACTAGGGGATTACGTGTATTCCTTTTGAAGCTGTCTGAACGCGTGTATAGCGATCAGTAACAGCCGATCAGTGGCAAAGGTGGTTTGGTGATTTCTCAGATGAGCATCACCATTCGTCTGGTTCGTAAATATTGTTCTGACCCATATGGATCTGCCTCCCTCTCCTCACTTGAGTTTTAGTGAGGGAAAGAGACAGATCTGTATAACATAATTTTTTAATTGTAATAAATTAAATAAAATGTTAAAAAATTGTCAGTCCCAAGGGCTTTTATAAAAGCCATACCCGTTGTATAGTGTAGTGTATTAACCCCTTCCCTGCCACTGATCACTGCACAGCAGAACATTTTTTCTTGTCTGTGCATTTTTAGGGGTTAATTTTTTTGTACAGTACTACAAAGGCTCTTATAAGAGCTATTAACCCCTTCCTTGCTCTACATGTTCAAATTCCAAGTTTGAAAATCAAAAAGCGCACCTCTCAAATGTAGCCTTTCAACACCCAACAAAGCTGACAAAGCTATGCATGGGTGGTATCCCTGTGCTCGGGAGATGTTGCTGAACATATATTGTGGTATTGTTTGTCAGTGACACATACCGAAATATGTGAATTTGTGTCTAAAGTACAATGTATGTGGGAAAAAATACACAATAAAATGACTACCACAAACTTTGACAAAGGCTGGTGGTAGAATTGGTGCATGGAAAGTGTTAAAATAACACCATTTAAAATAGCCTAGGGTGTCTACTTTTACAAAATATATAATTTTTGGGGTAAAATACACTGTCCTACTTTAAAAAAAAGTCCCAAATGAAAGATGGGCTCAGGCTGGCTACACGTCAATATTCCAAGTTGAAAATGCGCAACTTCATAATGTGGCACTTTTAGCCCCCAAACAACCCAACAAACCTATGCATGGGTGGTATCCCTGTACTCAGGAGATGTTGTTGAACACATATTGGGTTATTGTTTGGCAGTGACACATACCAAAATCTGTGAATTTATGTCTAAAATACAATATTTGTGAAAAAAAAACACACAAAAATTACTACCACAAACTTTGACAAAGGCTGGTGGTAGAATTAGTGCATGGAAAGTGTTAAAATACCACCATTTGAAATAGCGTAGGGTGTCTACTTTTAAAAAAATATATGGGTTGATGGGGTAAAATACACTGGCTGGTTTCAAATATGTCCCAAATGGGACATGGGTGCAGGCGGTCTGCATGTCAAAATTTCAATTTGGAAAACCAAAAACTGCACCTACCAAATTTGGCCTTTTACCCCCCAAACAACCCAACAAACCCATGGGTGGTATCCCTGTACTCAGGAGAAATAGTAGAATCTATTTAGCATGTTTTTTCGTTCGCTATTGTCGATGAGGAGAAGTTGTTTCAAATAAAAACAAAGAAATTTGTGTATTTTTTTTTTTTTACCATATTTTTTTTTTTTTTTAATAATATGATAAGATATGATCAAAAATATGGCATCCATAGAAAGCCCTTTTTGTCCCGATAAAAACAATATATAATATGTGTGGGTACAGCAAATGACGAAGAAGAAAATTACTGCTAAACACAATCAGCACTGAAATGTTAAAATAGCCATTGTCCAGAAAGGACAAAAATGTTTCAAAGGCTCTGTCCTTAAGGGGTTAAACTATGAACTATATACACTTTCATACTATGAATTATATATGTTCCTATATTATGGCATTTGAATTTGAATGTACATTATTATGAATTACTCTATATATAGGTGATTTGATTATGTACAATATACATGTTCACAGAAAAACAAGAGAACTGGAGCGCTACATAAATAATGAAGTATTCAATAAAAAGGTAGAATTCAATATAGGTGTATCTTGATGAAGCTGTCCTATCGGTGAAAGGCGTAGTGTTTTTGGTGTCTGTCCTAACTGGGCTCCGTAGATGCTGGTAGTCACTGTGAGCCATTCACTATTTTTGAATTTGGAGCCTTCAGTTTATCTGAATTCATAGGCTGGGGCACAGACTCAGATATTTTCAACAAAAAGTCTTCTATCTACACATACAGCAGTTTTGAAGAATCCATTCCGAGACATCCATTCACAATTCATGTGAAGTTTGTCACCTGGTATTAGTCTATTTTCGACCATGTCTTTGACAAATCCATTCATCGGAGTTACTGTACTGGGCTATATGGACGGCCACCTCTGCAGTGAGATTGTTTTATAGTTACTGTCGACTAATAGACACAAGGCGATAAATGTGGGTTCCCTTCACTGGGTCTCACCACGTAATATTGTAAGAGTTCATTGCTGCTAATTTACTGGATATTTTATCTAGCTCTCCTGTTTTTAATATATATGAATTTGTATATTGTCTGTTTTTTTTATTTTGTTTATTTTTAAGCTCATGAACCATTTTTAAATTTGTTCAGAATATACATATTAAATTGGTATACATTTTCATCTATTTTTTTATACATGCAATTGACTCTCATTTTGGTTACATACAGATTACACTATGGTTTAATTGTTTTGTTTCCTTTTATATTTACTTGGGCCATTGAAATCTATTGATAAATCCTCGACATACATCTATTTTCTAAGCACAAACATTGGTTTGTTACCCAATATATTTCCATTCCTGAATCTACATTTTAGGATTAATAATTCAGACATTAAAATGGCAAAATCTGAGTCCAAAAAACTCTGATTTTACAAAATGCAGTAGTTTTAATATTTTCCGGTGTACTTAAAGGGTCACTAAAATCCAGGATGGATGCCTCATCTTGACCTTGCAAAATGGTATTCAGTAACCTGTTTGCAAAAGATCGAGATGAGGTAAATCCTGGCATTTCTATGGGAGAAGGAACAAATGCATACAGACTTAGTCCAAGTGTTGAGTGGACCTAGCCTAAAAAATCCTTCCTCCATAAAAAAAAAAAAATATCAAGAATGAATCCGCCTATCTAAACCTGGCCCTGGGACTCCTAAAAAGGCCCATAGAATCCATAACATATTTGATGGCCAGGGCAAGTGATTCTGACCCCCTCTATAATAAAACACATCTGGAGTCGATAGATAAGAACCATTTGGCCTATCTAGTCTGCCCCATTTTCTGAATACTTTCATTAATCCCTTACCTTATCGTATATGTAAGATAGCCTTATCCCTGTCCTATTCATGCTTAAAATCCTTCACAGTGTTAACCTCTACCACTTCCATTGGAAGGATATTTCATGCATCCACTACCCTCTCAGTAAAGTAATACTTCCAAATATTACATTTTAACCTTTGTTCCTCTAATTTAAGACTATTTCCTCTTATTGTGGTAGTTTCTATTGGGTTTTTTTTAACAGGAATTGACAGGTATTAAAAGCCTGCTTCATTCCCCTCCCACCCGTCCCACAGAGTTTACCCATTTGAATCAAGTATGGGGGCTCTACTGACAGTAAGGGACCAAGTTATGAGGAGAGCCAACCTTTGTTATAATGTGTTTTTTGTGGTAAACAAAAATAAAAAGAATTGTTGTGCAATGCTACCCACAGGTTCAGTCCCTGGTGGCCTTACCCTTTGGCTACAGCTGGTGGCATGTGGCAGGGTGTCCCTATAGTGAAAAGGATATATATAGTAATTGGTATCCCTGCCTTAGGGTCTTTGGGTTAATGGATACATGTCATGTTCTGCCTCATTGTATTACTTATAATTTATAACCTTTGTTTTGTCGTTTCAGGATTTAAAGCAAGCTTAAATACAAGATGTTGCAGTACCTTAATAAAGGGCTGTGGACAATCTAATCCTGACACTGTGTATGTCTTTCAGTTTAGATTTAAATGGTATTGGGCCTACAAGGGGACAACCTATTTCCCCCATAATGGCAAGATATGAGTAAAAATATCTAGACTACTTCAACATCAGCATCTTTTACATGCGAGTGAGCCCTAGATAAGATGCGCTGTAGTAAAAGGCCTACTGTACCAATTGAGGAATTCAGCTTTGAGTATCTAGTATCATTATTCTGTATCGTGATTTGTTCTTTTTTTTAACTTTTTCATGTAATAAATATTTTATATAATGTACCTATTTTACCATTTGCTTGTCTTTTTTTTTTAGCTTTTGCTGATTTTTTAGCATTTGCTGATTTTTTAGCATTTACTTGTCTTTTTTTTTAGCATTTACTGATATTTTTTGCATTTGCTTCCCTTTTTTAGAAAGTAATTGAAAGCTTCTGTCTGACCAAAATGTTATTCTGACTCCATAAAATCCATGCCAGAACCAACTACTACCATGCATAGACTCTGCCACAGTGATTTTCCTCCTTAGTTTATCTTATTTCATAACCACTTGGATATATAAAAAATGTTACATTTAATTGATTGTATTCATAGGGCACTAGCTGGAGTTAATAAAGATAATATAGATATTTATACTTACAAACCCTTTGAAGTTATTTTTTGCACTTCTATCAAACACCCATGAAAGCATCTCTGACAAGGGCTTGTCAGGCACATGTAAGTGACGATAATTTGCTTTGGGTCCTCTTGATAAAGGAGATGTATTTTGCAGTGATTACGAATGTTTTATTTGTAGCATGAAGACAGCGTGGAGCATTTTGAAGTTAGTTGAGGATTTAATGACATGAATGTCATGTTAACCCAGCTGTTATGTTTGCTGGAATCAACCCAATTTCAGATCAACTGATGGATTGCAGCTAACAAGGAACACTTCATGTAAGCATTGCATTCTGTTTTGGTATTTCTGTTTGGTTGATTCCAAAGGACAAGTCCTTTTGAAGTGTTTTGTAAGTTTGAGAACTTGCAAATTGTTGATCCGAAACCTGTTTTAGCTCTAAAGTGATTAGAAGAGCTTCAGACCATTTATGTATAATTGCACATATTGGATTTAAAAAAAATAAAATGGAATAAGTAAATAGAAGTTTAAATAAGCTCCATTAAATAAACACAAAAAAGGTGCTATGGAATCAAAAGGGAAGCACTTATCTGACCTATCATTAACCCCTTCCCGACTGATGGTGCTTTGTTCCTTAACGACCAAAGCACCATCGGAATATTTTTGTTCCTGGGCGCTGATCGTCAGCCAGGAACATCCAGGCTGGGTCCCGATCAGGGTCTCTGTAGACCCTGTCGGTCCCTGCCGTCATCCCGCAAAAATTCACACATGACGTCAAGGAGGCGTGCCGGGCACGTCGGGATGTCAGAAATGTAGCGGAAGCTCGGTTTGAGCGTTCGCTACATTTCTTGTGTCAGACTGAGGCCACTCAAAGTGGCCTCATCTTACACTGGGGATCCCGCTCCTGTTCCAGTTCCTGAAGCGGGAACCCCAGTACAGCTCATCACGGAGAGCCGTGAAGAACATATACCCGCATGCTTGTGTGGCATGAGTCATTTTTCAGATACAAATTACAGCAGATTCTTGTGATCTGTAATGACAATATGTGGTTTTTCACTTCCTTCTAAGAGGTGCCTCCATTTCTCGAAAAATGCCAGCTTTATAGCCAATAACTATCTGGTGTCTATCTACTAAAAATCAAAACTGGAGGTCGAGATTATCACTAAACTCAACCTCCAACATTGAACCAACTCACACCTCCCCCTCTCAGATGTTTTATCTCAACCTCACTAAATTGTATTTACTAACTATTTTTGAAAGGTTGAGATGAGGTGACATGAGGTCAAAATCAACCTCTGAGAATAAGTCAAACTCGACCTTCAAGATCGAAAGATTAGAAAATAAAATAATAGTTTCAATTCGCCTTCCATAGGCTATAATGTTAGGTGAAATGATCAAAGCTATTTTTTTAGATTAAGTCAAACTCGACCTCCAGAGGTCGAATTTGACTTAGTCTCAAAAAATATCTTCAATTAATTTTTCACCCATTATGGCCTATGGAACTAGAACTGAAATAAGTAGGGTTTTTTTTCTAAGTCAAATTCAGCCTCATAATCTGAAATAAAAAAAGGAGCGAAAGTTCTCCCCGTCAAAACCAGGTACAAATGGTCCTGGAACCTGTAACACAACCTGATTACTGGGGCTGGTAGCTGCATTGAGCTGCCAATAGTAAGGCTGAGACAGGGAGGAACACATTTTGTGACCTTTATGACCTTTATGCTCTTCATAGTGTTATTGCTCTTGAGCTGGCTCTCAGTGGCAATTCTGGATGTGAGTTTATAATATTAAAGCATGTTTTATATTTTTTCAACAATATCACACTATGCATATTTTTTTTACTATTCTCCATATGTTCACCTGCTTCTCTAAGGAGACAGTGAGTCCTACACACAATAAATAAAGCTTAAAGTGGAATTTCTTTTTTACACACAGGCTTTTTGGGACCTGAGGAGTCCGTGAACAATCCCGGAGAAGGAAAGCAGTTTTCCTTTTTATTTTGTACTTCTATTTTTATATTTACTTAAAGGGTCACTCAAAGAAAACATGTGACTAATTCTTTCTTTTGAGACCTGTTTCATACCCCTGTAACCTACCCAGGACTAGGCCACATCTTGGAAGATGGCACCCTTCAACCTCTTTCTAAAATATCATCTACCTCACCACCGACACCTGGACACAAATATAAATACAACCAATTATTGCACTTTGTTTCCACTCTGACTACGCAACACACACTACCTGTGGACACAACAGGCTTTGAACTACTATGTATGTCCACAGACCCACCACTGAGACTGGTCTCAACAATTTGTTTATAGGCTCCTCACGGACCTCACGGAGCACAAAAAAACATTTTATATTCACCTTTGGGAGAAGGACTGTCATACAGTTCTGACCACCTCTCAGTGGCGCAAAAAAATTAATTTATCACATAAAATGCTCGATCTCTACCCATATACAGGAAAATGCATACAAGCTACTAACCTGTTGGTACCTCACTCCAGCTACTTTACACAAAATGTATCACCCTACACCCGACAAATGCTGGTGGGGTCACTCTCGACCTGGAGATATCCTCCATATTTGGTGGTCCTGCCCCAGGCTTCAACCCTTCTGGTTTGCAGTTCTTAAGACTGCTGGAGATGTGAACATTCTCACTGATCCACTGACATTCCATCTCCATTACACACCTCACCCTCTAGGGGTCTATAAGAGGTTGCTAACAATACATCTACTAAATGTGGCTAAACTGCTGATACCGAGAAAGTGGAAACAATCCAACCAATTCCTGGAGGAATGGTTGGCCTCTGTGGAACCAAGCTGGGTGGTCGAGGATATGCTGTAAACACCAAATGGCAAGGGCATATTACACAAAAACAAATAGCATAGGTCACTCTATCTTGCCAAGATGACATCCAGGCTGCAGAATTCCCACCCACCCTTCTCTGGACTCCTCAGCTTTGTAGGGAATATGGATTCTAAATGTTCTCCTCTGGCAATCCTCCCCCTGTCTTGTCCTTGCCCACCCATCACACCTCCATGACCATTTTCCCTATCCTTCACTTCCAGAGACTCCCTGCACCCTCCCCTGAACTCGTTTTGACTCATGTATTTTGTCCTTTACCTACTGCTAATTTTTTTAATACACTTAACTATTTATTTATGCATTCCCATTGACTTATGGGAGAACTTGCCCCCCCCCCCCACAACAGAATAATGGGGAACCACCAATACCACTGCAGTAGACAGACATCCCTGTTACTCACAATCTTCATTTTATACCCCCTGTTCAATGTATCTTGGTAATGTACCAGCACTTTTCGTGACTTTTCGCCCTAACCACTGACAAACTGTATTAATATGTTACTGTGCTGGATTTTGTATTTCTATTTGTCTATTGATTGATTGAGTCTTATTTTCTATGCAAAATAATAAACAAATGTAAACCATAAAAAAGGAAAGCTCCATTAGAATAAACAAACCAAAATAAGCGCCATGTGAGGAAACTACATGCATCACAGTAGATTCCCAAATATTTAATGACAAAATTAATGCAATTAATGCAGACTCCGAACAAACAGTTATAAAACAGCTGAATGTGATCTGAAAATAAGTCTCCACTGCCACAAATGTGAACTAAAGAACAAATAGATAAGCCGGCTTGGAGTTTGTCAGAGGTGAGATGAAACGGTTTCACTTTTGGTTTGCTGGTAAACAAGTATGGAGGCTGGGAAGTGCCAAAGTTCAACAGGGTAGAACCAATGTGGTTCGTCGCCAAAGGACTTCGTCAGGGTCCAATGGCACTGGCGCTATAAGCAGTGCTATTTATATGCAAAACAGCCATGCTCAAATCGAAACATTTAAACAAACGGTGATTAACAACTGGAGCATTATGGGGATTTAAGTGGAACAAATCTATATAGATTCCAATGTAAAACATATCTAAACAGTCTAAAATATATATTTTATTAGAATAAGAATAAACTATAATAATAATTTCTTATTTCTGAATTTTCAAGAACAATAAATGTATTGAAATGTAAGTAGAAGCGCAATACATCCCAGTTGTTCATTTCATCAGCATATCTGTTTTACAGCAGGGTTTTTTTTTTTTTTTTTTTACAGAAAATGGTGATAAGCGTATGAAAGCTTTACAGTCTTCTCTGGCGTCTGATCATAGGAAATTTTAGGAGAAAAAAGGATGTTCATAGTTCAAGGTTAGTCACTAAACAAACAGGCAGGAGGAAAGAAAACACAAGCTCTGTAAATTTTAATGATAAAATGTTAGTGATCACCAAGTACCCTCAAGACAGTTCTTTCCTTATAGTATCCCAGGTCTGTGGTGATATCAGTCTGGAGTTGCTCCCTCTGTATTTTATCTCAATTGAGACTGGTTCTTCTTTACTAACATATATATGAATGATTGTGCTTGCAGACTCATGAGAAAAAATCTCCTGGGGTTTTTTGTGTGCTTTTAAGCTCAGCAAAAAATGAAATAGTATAAATGCAGACATACAGTAATCACATTCACAGCTGAGGCCTGGTGAAGCACACCTGGAATTAACATATACGTTTGGGTAGCAGCAACATAGTTAAGATTTATTGCAAGCATTCTCTGAGAAACAAGGTAATCTTTCAGACTCGAAGTTAGGGTGAGTTATTCTATGATTTCAACTTTAATCCATATTCAATTCTAAAAGAGAAATTAGAAGCTCACACATTGTTTTAATTGTCTTTAAAGAACTGTTGACAAAAAAAATGTATTTATTTTTGTTTAATTGAAAGATTGTATCAAGCGAAGCCATTTTAAGTAGACATGTGTTAATGAAATAATACAAATAAAGTGCTTTATTGAGTCCTCATTGATTTGTATAACACTATCAAGGGGTGGACATATTGTTTGGCATCATGGGTCAGATGAAGGAAGATTTAGCCCAGGGGTAGGCAACCTTCAGCACTCCAGATGTTGTGGACTACATCTCCCATAATGCTCTTAGAGCCATAATGCTGGTGTTAGTCCTCAACCCGTGTGCAGACTCACCCAAACTGTTCCAGTGAGTTCTGTATCCTTTTGCTTTGCTCGCTCCTAATTTTGCTTTGCTCTCATTTTCCATATGACTTCTACTTGTTCCTGCCTTTGGTTTGTATAATTATTCCTCATTACTTCCTAATTCCACAGTGCTCAACCACATAGTGTATCCCCCACAGAGTGGCATCCCTCCTTAGCTCGGCCACATAGTATATTCCCCACAGAGAGGCATCCCTACATAGTTCAGCACATAGGGTATCCACCAGAGAGTGACATCCTCACCTAATTCTCTTTTCCTATTTGACCCCAGAGCGCCACATGACTAAGCCTAGCCGTAAGACCAGGCATCTGACAAAGTCTGGCTGTAGTGTGACACCTACCCAAACCTTGCAATAGTCCAGTACCTGCTAAGTCTAACCACCTGCCTAAGCCTAGCTGTAAGACCAGGCATCTGACTAAGTCTGGCTGTAGTGTGACACCTACCCAAACCTTGCAATAGTCCAGTACCTGCTAAGTCTAACCACCTGCCTAAGCCTAGCTGTAAGACCAGGCATCTGACTAAGTCTGGCTGTAGTGTGACACCTACCCAAACCTTGCAATAGTCCAGTACCTGCTAAGTCTAACCACCTGCCTAAGCCTAGCTGTAAGACCAGGCATCTGCCTAAGTCTGGCTGTAGTGTGACACCTACCCAAACCTTGCAATAGTCCAGTACCTGCTAAGTCTAACCACCTGCCTAAGCCTAGCTGTAAGACCAGGCATCTGCCTAAGTCTGGCTGTAGTGCGACACCTACCCAAACCTTGCAATAGTCCAGTACCTGCTAAGTCTAACCACCTGCCTAAGCCTAGCTGTAAGACCAGGCATCTGCCTAAGTCTGGCTGTAGTGCGACACCTACCCAAACCTTGCAATAGTCCAGTACCTGCCAAGTCTAACTCTCGACTGGCACCTGCCTAAGCCTAGCTAACCCAGTACCTGCCAAAGCCTAGCCATAGGTACCTACCTGAGTCTGGCTATTGTCAGGCACCTGCCCTATCTGGCTTTTTTTCCAGAGTTCCCTACCTGTGAGCGCCCAGTGATAAATGAGCAGGGAATCTGTACAAATGATGACTTCTGTTACCTTAAAGAAGTTATCAAGAAAAGCAGTAGTGCTGGTCACCCTCATAGGTTGCCCCTGAAATTAGAGGCTATGTCTTCTCTGTTGTGTAATCTGTATCCAGAAGTCCTGTACCTGAAGCCCTTTAATGGGTCTGTCCTGTATTGTTTAGCCCTGTCTCTGCTCAGCCATGTATAGTCCAGCCCAACCTTAGTGTTCTGCCCTGTTAAAAGGGGTTCCCTGTTTCATGCTTTTGGTTCCTTTGTTAGCTTGTCTTGATTAATTTCTGGGTTTCCTGCTATTAGTTCCTTTGTTCCAGTTCAGGTTTTCCTTCTCTCCTCTTGCTTTGCTCAGTTTCTCTGTTCCATTTTGTGTCTCAAGTTGTCAGTTTGTGCAGTTATGCAGTCTTGCTACTGATGTGTGTCTTTGTGTCTATACAATCTGTTTGTTATTTAAGATTCATAGTTAGGGACTTGCCTATTCGTGAGGTACTAAATCATAACCATTACCATCTCTAGCAGTAGGTTAGTTCCTGTATGTTTGTTTGTATGTATATGTTCCTTTACCCTCTTTCCCTGAAGCAGGTGGGGATCTTGGCTCCTCTCTCCTATCCCCATGTCCAACTTGATTCTCTTTTGGAAGCATCTGAGGATCTTGGCTTTTATTATAGTAACAAGAAAATAAAGTGTAAAATGCGGCACTCCAATTTTAAATATAACAGTGCCCACACAAATGAACACCAGCTGCTCCCAGTACTCCTCAGTGTATTGCAGAATCCCATGTGGGGAAAAAACACACACACAAAAAAATACATTTTTTAATATATGTGTATCTTACGCACTCACAAATTTCGAAATAATACTCTGCCTTGAAATAAGATAACAATGGATATTACTGGATACAATACTAGTTGATATCCATTGTCTTATTTCAAGGTAGAATATATTTGGAAATTTGTGGTTGCATAAAATACACATATATAGCCACCACTGAATTCACGAATATATTGCACTATGATGTGTTGTTTTAATTTTTCCCAATTCATGTGATTCCCCTATTCTAGCCCATCTGATGCAAGATGTCCTGATAGTACTATACAAGCAGAGAGCTCTCAGTTAGGCATGTTATTTGTATGCTTTCATTAAAGCATTTGTATTTTAAATGCCTACACGCAAGGTAATCTTTCAATTAAACATAACTTAATTCTTTTTATCTACAGTTGTCCTTTAATAGAATAGCATTGCTTCTTATTAATTTATTATCACTAGTATATATTTAGCTAAAATAAAAATTAATGAGATTTATTCAATTTCATTCTCAGTTGTTCAGTGACCTTGCACAGTTGTTGTATGGGTTGAACTGGGTTAGTTAATGCCCCTGAAGAAACTAGAAAGTATCTTCAATATATTCCATTGTAATTGCTGTTGAGGCTGCTAGTGAATTTACATGGCTCAGTAGTTTAGGTGAAAAGGTTACCTTCCTACCAATACTTTTTTGCCTCTTTGCATATTTCATTTTCTTCCAATCTTTAGCCTTGCCTATTCTTTTATTATTAGTTACATTAGTTGGTAACCTGCGTGTGTTTTTTTTATGACCTCTATGCGCCCTACAGTATTTATTATTCATCCAAAAAAGTGAGAGGTGCGCTGTGTCAACAAGAGCCGAAACACATCAATACATAAAATGTAATCACGTGCGCTATCACACAAATAAGTGTGTGTGCTTAAATGGTATTTCTTGTTGAGTCTTCTTATAGGTGGTTGTGCAAGGTAAATACATATGTGAAAGAAAAACACAAGAATCCAGTAATAATGCAGTATTGTGATGTATAGGTAAGCTTGATGAAGCCCTCAGATAACTTTATAGCTTTTCTTTAATGACAACAATGAGGCAAAGCACCATGGGAGCTGCATTCCATGCATTAGATAAGCATAGCTGTACTCGCCAGGGAATTATACCTAAAATGTCAAAAATAAAGGAGTCAATCACTGAATTATATTCCAAAAACATTCATTTATATAGAGATACCAATTTACACAGCACTTACACAAGGTAATTACAGACTATGTCAGAGGAACAGAGACAGACATACATGAGGTAGAGAGAAGCTTACAATCTATTGGTAGTGGGAAACATTAGACACATCAGGTCGTGAAAGTTATGAAACTTCATTTCTACTTTACTTCTTTGCTATGACACTCAAACCACTATAAAGAGAAGGCGTAGAAGTGTAAATAAGTATAAATAATAACTCTTACAGAGAAGAGAAACACAACAGGTAAAATAATTAAAATACAATTCATTCCATCTAGAAAAGATCTCTTGTTTGGACATATATCATGGTTAGTATTCAGAATTCTACATCTTTTTTTAGAGGCTAATGGGTTTGTTTGAATGAGGAGCTCTCACAATTTTTTGCACCCCATTTACTTTGAATTTATGCAGCTACAGAAGTCGACTGGAGCAGACCAAATTTTCACGCCCCCCCATGTACCACTCCCCAGTCCACCTTGTCCCTGTTCATTCGGTTTGATATCTCTGCATTCCACTGTTTTTTTGCTCCAAAAACTCCCTTACATTCCAGCCAGGGTATAAAAACCAGCCCTGGAAATAACTGCATACCAGTAACATAGTCTTATGTCATTATACGAGGGTCATAGCATTACATAAAAGGGAAAACCCTGCATTTTAAAAGCACATTTGTGAAGTATATTATATATACAGTATTTTTCGCTCCATAAGACGCACCTGACCAATATACGCATCTAGTTTTTAGAGGAGGAAAACAAAAATATTCTGAATACATTTTTTATTCATAAGGCTTTTCGTGTTTACATTGTGTGGTTGTCCTCTTTTTCTTTATTATAATTCACTGTACTGTAAATATACAAATGTATGTGTGCTTTATCAGAGAGTGGCCAAACCAGTGCTGGATCACACATCTCTGCATGACTTTTTGATCTTGTATTCACAAGTCTCTTTACTGACCAAGTCCCATGGGACAGGCCTGTCTCTTTTTTTCTATTTGTATAAAGTCGATTGTGCACAGTATTGTCCATTCAGAGATACAAGAGGGGAGAAGCAAACGGGGGAGCAGAAAAGGAAACAAACAGAGAGTAGAGAGGGGTTAAAGGGATGGTGAGTTGGAGCTTACCCGGTATATGTTCCTAGGCGACGAGCGACGCTCCATAAGACGTACAGACATGCCCCCTTACTTTTGAGGAGGAAAAAGTGTGTCTTATGGAGCGAAAAATACGCTATACAGATTCGACAGATATGAAAGTACAAAGGGGCTCTAGATTGTGAGTTTGGAAGCAATGATTATCAGTCTGTCTCTTTTTGTCTAACCCAGTATATAGTTGGCTCGAAATAAATAAATGTGAACGTATTGTCGTAGGCATGGCAACAGGGGCATTGTTAGGTCACCAAAAGTTCTAGGGGTAGAGCCCATGGCAATGAGTAATTGGTGTATATGTATTTATTGTATATATTATATATATATGATTTATATGATGATATCAATGAGCAATATGAATTTATAATATAAGCAATAAGCAAAAAATACCTAAAGGATTTATTTAATGCCAATAAGCAGTAAGACCCCCTTGATGTTGCCCCCCTTCGCGACTGCACATGTTGCACACCCCTAAGACTCGCCCTGGCAACTATGAGAGATATTTTGCTGGCATCCCCCCCACCCCACCTCACCCCACCCCTCTGTAATGCTATTGCTTTCCTGCCCTGTTTTGGAAGTCATTGAAGAATAATTGCCCACATGAGTACTTGAGGGGTTTCAAGTATATAAGTTTGCAGCTGACAAGTTGTTTATCTTGCCATTGGTATTATGTAAAGCTGTGGCTTTTGCCCTTCACCTTTGTCTGTGTGTTGTATTAGTTATTGGTTTATTTCAGCACCCCAGCTGTGTGGAACTTTTCAACAATTCTCAATCAGTGATGCCAATGTATGATGGGTAATGTAGAACACACAGCTGAAATGGCAATATTGCTCCAACAATTCTTACTGTGTGGCTTGGCACTAGCAGGTTAATTAGTGTACTAGTGGAGAAATATTAATACAAGTTTTTTAAGTACAGAAAACCAACGTAAAACAATTCGTTATATCTACCTAAATTTTTACACGTAATGCAACCCGACATTATTTTTAAGATGCTAATGTATTCTGGTGCCTTCTGAACCCCATGTTATCTCAATCCCATGGACTAAAACACTCAAATAGTTAAACCATTTCATTGCTCCATTTTGTAAATGGAGAGCTAGAAGAAAATCTGCCAATTGTTTTATATTGTAATATAATCAAAACAGCTGTGGAAAGCATCCTTTATCCACTGAAATGTTATTGTTCTCTGATTAGTTATACACATATGGAAATAGTTTATAGTGAGATGATGGATATTAATGAAGATAATTTGTTTTAACAAATGTAAATATTGATTTTAACTGATATGGTATCATTAATGCACATGTGTTTATATTAAAAGCCCATTTTGATTTTCTACGCACATTACTAAATATTACAAAGATAACTCAACATTGCATTTGTTTTGCATTATTCAAGTTAGATATATCTGGACCCAGTTATTAGATAGTAAGGCTGTGTGTCCTTTTGGTAAATTAGACTAATGAGAGCAACCATTTCTATTTTGTAGGGTTGAATACCTGAACATATGTTCTGATTTGCATACACAGTGACATCATCTGTTAATTTAAAGATATAGACAATAAGATGATATACTCAGACGATACTGGAATTAAACACACTTTATAACTGTTCAGATTTTTGTTAAACTAAAAAATAATCTAAACAGTTGTGCCTATGTAAACATATTGTACTTATTCATGAAGGAGGGAATTGTAGAGATTTATGGAGGGAATGTTTTATACTTAAGGCCAAAGTAGCCGAGTTTGAAGTACAGCTATATGTTTCCTGCTTGGCTACTTTGGTCTTACGGTTGAAATTCACTTACAATTCCATCTTTCATGATTAAAGCCCATAGTAATTCAGACTGTTATTTTTACAGGCATCAAATGTCGTTTGTGGCTAACTGCACAGTATGATTTGTAGGTCAGTATTTTTTTATTTTTTTTTACACAGAAAAAGTATTAAAAAAGTAGCCAATACAATGATCATAGAAGATATAATTAATGTAAACATCAGAATAGCCATTTATTTTGAAAGGTAGCCATTCAAGGCAGAGGGGACTTAATTGCAGGTGTAGGCACATTTTTCATGTTTCACAAACTGAGAGAAAAAGTGTGCTGACAGCTACACACCAACATATATATGATACATATGTTTATTCACTGAATGGAGTTTGAGATGAGAGATCAAGATGGACTTTGGCGAGGTGGGGGGAGAGGGTGGTCAAGTTTGATATAGTAAATGGTGTGCGGAATTGGACTTGAGAAGTCAACTTTCAAAGTAAAAGTCGACTTCCAAAATCAACCTCCTCACACTATTCTTGACTTTTAGTAAATAGAACGGACTTATATTCATGACCTCAAAGTACCCACAAGGTCTAGAAACTCCCAATGCGAGCAAAGTAGGACAATAGACAGAACATTAGTAATAAAAAGACAATTTATTAAACAAGAATATAAACTTATTGCATTAAAATATGGCGCATCAGATCACAAAAGTCAACATACTGTGTGTTGTCTCTGCTTCTACGAACCATCCTTAGGTCTCCTAACACAACACATTTTACCTGGTGATATACTGATCGTATGATTTTACTTGTGCAGTTGAGTCTGCTTCTGGTGGGATATAACTAACTAAGGAAGAAACACTTCAGATAAGAGCTGACAATTGTAACGCACGGGGGTCCAAGATGGTAAAGGGACCCTGAGCGCCCGAGATCAGGAGCTACGGTGCAGGGGTGGAGACCCAGGACCTGGTGCTGGGTAACTGCAATTGCTTGGAGGTTTGGGACCCCAAGTCTTTGCAGCCACAACCAGGCCCTGTGAAGCAGCTGCTGTATCCAGGTACCAGGGCTAGACAGAAAATGAGCTAAGGGATAGCCAAGCAGAGCTAAAACAGAAAAGGAACTGAGGTATAGCAGAACTGAAATACAGAGTGCAGGGCTACAGGCCCTGGCAGGACAAGAGCAAGATAAAACAGAAACCAACTAAGAATAAACAAGGCAAGACTCAGGGTTGCAGAAAACAACATAAGAATACTGCAGGGAACAGGACTAAGGAACACAAGAGACACATACATGGAATAAACATAGATAAAGGAACTAACCTAACACTAAAGATTTCAAAGGTGGGAGTTTGGTTCACCAAATTGGCCAATTTGATTTTAGCTTGCCAATAGTGTTGGGCGAACCCGAACCACACTGTTCGGGTTCGTACTGGAAAAAAGTCTTGAAAGTCTTGAAACCTAAAGTCATTCGGTTTATAGACTTTCGGTTTATAGAATAGCCAATAGCATTACATGTATTCTATAAAGCGAAAGTCTATAAACCGAAAGACATTCGGTTTATAGACTTTCGGTTTATAGAATACATGTAATGCTATTGCTATTCTATAAACCGAAATAGAGTCCCCATTTATACGAAAAGGTCAATTGACCTATTCGTATAAATGGGGACTCTATTTCAGTTTCTAGAATAGCCAATAGCATTACATGTATTCTATAAACCGAAAGTCTATAAACCGAATGTCATTCGGTTTATAGACTTTTGGTTTATAGAATAGCAAAGAATTACATGTATTCTATAAACCGAAAGTCTATAAACCGAACGTTGTTCGGTTTATAGACTTTCGGCTTATAGAATACATGTAATGCTATTGGCTATCTATAAACCGAACTAGAGTCCCCATTCATAAGAATTTCTGTCAGTTTCGGCTTATAGAATACTTGTAATACATGTAAGACTTTCGGCTTATAGAATACATGTAATACTATTGGCTTTCTATAAACCGAACTAGAGTCCCCATTCATAAGAATTTCTGTCAGTTTCGGCTTATAGAATACATGTAATACTATTGGCTTTCTATAAACCGAACTAGAGTCCCCATTCATAAGAATTTCTGTCAGTTTCGGCTTATAGAATACATGTAATACATGTAAGACTTTCGGCTTATAGAATACATGTAATACTATTGGCTTTCTATAAACCGAACTAGAGTCCCCATTCATAAAAATTTCTTATGAATGGGGACTCTAGCTCGGTTATAGAAAGCGAATAGTATTACATGTATTCTATAAACCGAAAGTCTATAAACCGAACGACGTTTGGTTTATAGACTTTCGGTTTATAAAAAGCCAATAGAATTACATGTATTCTATAAAGCGAAAGTCTATAAACCGAACGTCATTCGGTTTATAGACTTCCGGCTTATAGAATACATGTAATACTATTGGCTTTCTATAAACCGAACTAGAGTCCCCATTCATAAGAATTTCTATAGACTTTCGGCTTATGGAATACATGTAATTCTATTGGCTTTCTATAAACCGAAATAGAGTCCCCATTCATAAGAAATTCTTATGAATGGGGACTCTATTTTGGTTTATAGAAAGCCAATAGTATTACATGTATTCCATAAGCCGAACTTCGGGTCCCCATTGACTTCAATGGGGTTCGGGGTCAAGTTTGGGGTCAAGTTCGACCCCGAACCCAGACTTTTTTCCGAAGTCCGGCCGAACCCGCCGATCCCGAACATCCAGGTATCCGCTCCATACTACTTGCCAACCACGTCAAGGTATCCCACATCGGCAAGTCCCTAACTAAAACATAATATTAGCAAAGCTAAAACAAATAGAATCTAAGACTCCTAAATGGCATAGAACTTAAACACAGAGAAAATACCTGTAGACTGCTGCAAAGGACTGAAAAGCAATGGGTGTGGTTTAAATAGAAAACTGACAAAGTAGAGGGATAGAGAGAAACCTGGAATGGAACATAATGACAGGCAAAGGAAAATCAGAAATGGAACAGAACAGTGAACAGAGAAAACATAGAAACTGGGAACAAGAGCAAGGTAAAACTAAGACAGGTAACAGGGCTAGAAACAGACAGAACAGAATAGAAACTGACAAAGGATTACATTTAAAGGGACAGGACAGGGCATCCCACTGAAGGGACTCAGGGCATCCCACTGAAGGGACTCAGGGCATCCCACTGAAGGGACTCAGGGCATCCCACTGAAGGGACTCTAAGACAGGATAGTCCACTGAAGGAATTCAGGGCATCCCACTGAAGGAATTCAGGGCATCCCACTGAAGGGACTCAGGGCATCCCACTGAAGGGACTCATGACAGGGCATCCCACTGAAGGGACTCATGACAGGATATGGGCAGAAGCCACTCTGGGACCAACTGGGCAGGTGCCAGACAACAGCAAAACTCAGGCAGGTACCGGGTCATGGCTAGGCTTTGGCAGGTACCGGACTAGCTAGACTTAGGCCGGTGCCAGTCAGGGATAGACTTGGAAGGTACCGGACTATTGCTAGGTTTGGGTAGGTGCTGCTCTATAGCCAGACTTAGGCAGGTGCCGGTCTTATGGCTAGGCAAAGGCAGGTGCCGCTAAGGGGCCAGGCTAGGCAGGAGCCACTAAGGACAATGACTAGGGAAATGTCACTACTGTGGCCAGGAACTAGGAAATATGCCACCAAGTGGCCAGGACTGAAAATATGCCACCATGTGGCTGGGACTGAGATAATCAGAACACAAGAATAACAGAACAGTAAAGAACCCAGGAACAAGAATAACAAAGTGGCAAGACAGCTTGGATGAGCCTGTGGTTGAGTTCTGACAACAATTGTTTTGTTATATTTGTATGCTGACTTTTTATATACTTTATTAAAAACTATATTTTACTAAGAGGCCAATTGCTCTCATTATAGGAAATAGAGTAGTGTCTGAACCAAACTATTTTCTTATGTGTATTGTTGTTTCTAAACAGATGGGTTAACAGAACCACACTTGCTGCACCATGGGCTGGTTGCTGTTATTTCGGTGATGCTTATTTTCCTTTGCGAGTTCATTTTGATACACTGATCATAGGTTTTCTGGGCTGGCAACTGTTGACCTGGGATTGAGGAGGCAAAAACTAGATCAACACACATAGACATGTTAGAAAGATTTGATGACAGATAAGGTACAGAGATTGAAAGGCACATAAGGGAATTGGATATAAATATCAAAAGTAACCGACCGGGATATTTGGAAGTGAAAAGTGGTGAACATAAAGAACCTATCCATGATACTATAGATCTTACCAGGGGTTTGGTTAAACATAAGGTGAGCAAAAAAGGGGGTATGTGCAGGAGCTCCCGAGAACAGACAGCCCTACAATAGTCTCTCCTGTATTATAGTACCTACTTGGGAGGGCAACTCCGTTTTTTGCTTGATTACACCATTACAGAAGAACCACTCCATTAGCATATCAGACTAATCCCACCCATAAGGGCAGTCCAACACAGCAAACCACAGCCGTATGTTTCGGCCTACAATGGCCTAATCAGTGTGGTGTGACTGATGAACCTCCAGGTGCAAGCAAGACAAGGACCCAGGCCTGTGGGCATACCCTGAAACCTAAGGTGAGCAAAAAAGGAGGTGGGCGCACGACAGGGGCATTGCTAGGTCTCCAAAAGATCCGGGGCTGGAGATTTGATAGATTTGATAAAAGTGGAGTAAATAAGCTTACATGCTTAGGCGGCAAACAGACTGAAATATTTGGTGCCAATGAACAATAGGTATATATGGGTATATATCAGGGCTCAACAAATCCTGGGCACCAGGAAATTATACCTGGTGCCCAGTTATTGTTGTCCCTGCATGGTGCCCTCACCGCTGTGATCATTTTATTTATTTATTTATCCAGTGGAGCACAAAGGAGCAGTGTGTGCACCGGCTGCACAGTCCTCCTGCTCCATCCCCACATGCACCGCACTATAGTGTCCGAGCGCTGAGTGTTCTCAGCGGGTCTAGAAACAACAGCAGGGCACAGACCAGGATAGAATGAGGTATAGCAGCCAGGAGGGCGATATATTGATAGATGCACTTTTTATATCGTAAACAACAACAAAATTGCTGACTTGTGTGTAAGTGTATGTGACTGACAGTGTGTGTGTGTGTGTATATGACTGACTGCATGTGTGACTGACTGTGTGTTTATGTGACTGACTGTGTGTGTGTAATTGACTGTATGTCTGCCTGTGACCCACTGTATCAGTGTGTGACTGACTGCATGTGTTACTGTGACAGAATGTATGTGTGTATCTGTCTGTGACTGATTGTATGTGTGTGTCTGTCTGTTACTGACTATATGTGTGTGTGTGTGTGTGTGTGTGTCTGTCTGTGACTGACTGTGTGTGTGACTGACTGTATGTCTGCCTGTGACCAACTGTATGTGTGTGCCTGTCTGTATGTGTGTGTGTGTGTGTGTGTGTGTCTGTCTGTCACTACCTCCACAGCAATAAAACTCAAAGTAATGTGCAGCGTGTGAGTCTATCACAGTCTCAACAGCAATAAAACTCACAGTAATGTGCAGTGTGTGAGAGTATCACACACTCATGCCTCACATTACTGTACCACAATACACAATAAGACTCACAGCACACAAAAACACTTATACACATAAATACACAGCCACAAATACACACACATACAGCCACATATACACACATATTCACAATTGCACAGTCACGCATACATACACACACCCTTACACACAGACACACAATCCCACTTACACACAAACACTTGTAAATTCCCATGATTTCAAAATAACTGAGCATACAAAATGTTGTGTACGTTGCATACACCATATACCAGACTTTGAGAAAAAAGTTGACCAACAGTATCATAATATGTTATAATATAGGGGATATCACACACACAGAGACACCCACCCTTACACCCCCACATAGACAACCTTACACTCACACACTCTCTTGCACACACACACACACACACACATCCAGACAACCTTACACACAGACACCCTTATACACTCCTTTCCCACACAGATATTCTGCCACGCAGACACGTGTGTAAACCTGCAACTCTCACACGCACATCATAAATATTTATTGTTTTATTTTTTCATAAAAAGGGGTCAAAAACCTGGGAAGAATAGGCTGAGGTATGAAGGTATGCTCCTTCTACCAACCTCATAAAAGAGAGAAGTGCAGGGAATTGAGATGCAGGGAATTGAGAGAATTCAACTGTATTTTTTCAACTCTGCTACTTTAGCCTTAATTTTGAAATTCCCATCTTACTTCCCTGCAATTCTCTCTTTCATGAGTAAAGCCCATAATATAATGAGCAGCACATTCATTCATAATGTATGGGTTTAATACTATAACCAGGTACATGGGATGTTTAATGCCATGTGTATGGACCTTTATTGCCATGAATATAAATACTATATATAAAGATGAATCACTGTTATTCATATTGAATGTGATAATCAAGTGTGAAAATAAAAATAATATGAGATGATTACATTGTTTCACACTTTATTATCACATTCAAAATGAATAATAGTAATTAATCACATTTATATCTCACTGGGATTCACACTCACACTCATAACTCTGCTGCTCATGCTTACACTCTCACACATTCTGCCACTCACACACATGCACACTCATAACTCTGCCACTCATGCTTACACTCACACACAAACACTCATAATTCTGGTGCTCACACTTACACTCTCACACACTCTGCCACTCACACACAGACACACGCACACTCATAACTCTGACACTCACGCTTACACTCACTCACACATGCTTACACTCTTCCAAACACTCACAATCTGCCTCACACACTTACACTTTACCACTCACACTCTGCCACTCACATACACACTCACACTCAACCACTCACACACATACACAGTCATAACTCTGCCACTCATGCTTACACTCACTCACACACGCTTACGCTCTTCCAAACAATCACACACTTACTTACACTCTAACACTCACACTCTGCCACTCACATACACACTCACACTCTGCCACTTACATTCTGCCACTCACACACATACACACTCATAACTCTGCCACTCACGCTTACACTCACACACACTTACACTCTTCAAAACACTCACTCACACACTTACACTATGCCACTCACATACATACACCTGCACACTCATAACTCTGCCACTCACATAGAGACACACTCACAACTCTGCCACTCACATATATACATACACACTCATAACTCTGCCACTCTCACTTACACTCTGCCAGACACTCACGTTCAAAGCCTGAGGGGCGGAGCCGAGCATGAGGGGGCGGAGTCTGGTGCTGTTCAGCACCCAGAGTGCAGCATGCAGGGGGTGGAGCCGAGCACGAGGAGGCGTGGTCGAGCGCTAGGCAGCGTGGTCAGAGTCTCCATTCGGGGCTATGGAGGGGAGATCCAGGGCTTCAGCCCCAGTAGCCCCCCCTAGTGACGCCACTGGTGCACGAGAACAGACAGCACTACAATAGTCTGTCCTGTAAATGAATTGTTTTCGGGGCCCCATGTGTGTCATGTAATGGATTTTATCTAACCCTATATCTATGAATTGTTTCCAACTATTTTCATGGTTGACATTTATTGCCTTTTGGGAAGGACCATCTATTGATGTTCTATGAAGCTTCACAGACTTGATTGGACACTGGTGTCCTTGTACTGATATTTTGCCTATTCATGCTTAATTATAATATGTACCTCTCTTGTGGGTGAGAACAAACTGAAATGATCAAGGAAATCTCTCCACTGTGGTTGAACCTTAAAGAGAGTGACCTTAAACTTGCTTGGGATATTAAGCTTGTGCATGTTACTCCAAACTAAGGATTCTCTATGCAGGACCTCACCGCAACTGGTGAGAGAGGTATTCTTGCAATCAGAGGAACCCAAGACAGTATGGGACAGTGAACATACATTTTTTATGAATATTATACAATCATATGTAACTCTGCATACCTTTAAAAAATAAAAGATCAGAGTGAGCATTTCATACAATGCTATCATTCAATATTTACCAGACCTTTCTCATGTATTTTAATTCCTTAATCATTTCTAAAAATATTCTTTTAGATGAACCATAAAAAATTATAAATATATATTTCTAGGGATATTTTGTACATTATATAGTGAGGAAGTGGATTACAAATTGTTTTCATTTTCACATTATCCTGCATTGGGGAAGCCTTCCTGTATATGGAAAGCATTATAGTGATTTGTATTATCATATATTGTATTATGTACATTTTATATATCATGCAAGTCAATTGAATGTCATTAGAAATGATGCTTGCATATAAATATATACTTCTCCATTTACATCATTCATCTTGTTCCACCTTCAATTCCCCAGTGTCGTTGATAGTTCCACACAACGTCCTTTCCCATCATCTTTCCCATTAGCCTGCATCTCAAATGCATACCTCATGTTATGATATTTCTCATATACTGTAAGCACTCCATACCTCATGTTAAGATATTTCTCATATACTGTAAGCACTCCATACCTCATGTTATGATATTTCTCATATTCTGTAAGCACTCCATACCTCATGTTATGATATTTCTCATATACTGTAAGCACTCCATACCTCATGTTATGATATTTATCATATACTGTAAGCACTCCATACCTCATGTTATGATATTTATCATATACTGTAAGCACTCCATACCTCATGTTATGATATTTATCATATACTGCAAGCACTCCATACCTCATGTTATGATATTTATCATATACTGTAAGCACTCCATACCTCATTTTATGATATTTATCATATACTGTAAGCACTCCATACCTCATGTTAAGATATTTATCATATACTGTAAGCACTCCATACCTCATTTTATGATATTTATCATATACTGTAAGCACCCCATACCTCATGTTATGATATTTATCATATACTGTAAGCACCCCATACCTCATGTTATGATATTTATCATATAATGTAAGCACTCCATACCTCGTGTTATGATATTTATCATATACTGTAAGCACACCATACCTCGTGTTATGATATTTATCATGTACTGGAAGCACTCCATACCTCGTGTTATGATATTTATCATATACTGGAAGCACCCCATACCTCGTGTTATGATATTTATCATATACTGTAAGCACCCCATACCTCGTGTTATGATATTTATCATATACTGTAAGCACTCCATACCTCGTGTTATGATATTTATCATATACTGTAAGCACTCCATACCTCGTGTTATGATATTTATCATATACTGTAAGCACTCCATACCTCATGTTATGATATTTCTCATATAATGTAAGCACTCCATACCTCATGTTATGATATTTATCATGTACTGGAAGCACACCATACCTCATGTTATGATATTTATCATGTACTGGAAGCACTCCATACTTCATGTTATGATGTTTATCATGTACTGGAAGCACTCCATACCTCATGTTATGATATTTATCATATACTGTAAGCACACCATACCTCATGTTATGATATTTATCATATACTGTAAGCACCCCATACCTCATGTTATGATATTTATCATATACTGTAAGCACCCCATACCTCATGTTATGATATTTATCATATACTGTAAGCACTCCATACCTCATGTTATGATATTTATCATATACTGTAAGCACTCCATACCTCATGTTATGATATTTATCATATAATGTAAGCACTCCATACCTCGTGTTATGATATTTATCATATACTGTAAGCACACCATACCTCGTGTTATGATATTTATCATGTACTGGAAGCACTCCATACCTCGTGTTATGATATTTATCATATACTGTAAGCACTCCATACCTCATGTTATGATATTTATCATATACTGCAAGCACTCCATACCTCATGTTATGATATTTATCATATACTGTAAGCACTCCATACCTCATTTTATGATATTTATCATATACTGTAAGCACTCCATACCTCATGTTAAGATATTTATCATATACTGTAAGCACTCCATACCTCATTTTATGATATTTATCATATACTGTAAGCACTCCATACCTCATGTTATGATATTTCTCATATAATGTAAGCACTCCATACCTCATGTTATGATATTTATCATGTACTGGAAGCACACCATACCTCATGTTATGATATTTATCATGTACTGGAAGCACTCCATACTTCATGTTATGATGTTTATCATGTACTGGAAGCACTCCATACCTCATGTTATGATATTTATCATATACTGTAAGCACACCATACCTCATGTTATGATATTTATCATATACTGTAAGCACACCATACCTCATGTTATGATATTTATCATATACTGTAAGCACCCCATACCTCATGTTATGATATTTATCATATACTGTAAGCACCCCATACCTCATGTTATGATATTTATCATATACTGTAAGCACTCCATACCTCATGTTATGATATTTATCATATACTGTAAGCACTCCATACCTCATGTTATGATATTTATCATATAATGTAAGCACTCCATACCTCGTGTTATGATATTTATCATATACTGTAAGCACACCATACCTCATGTTATGATATTTATCATATACTGTAAGCACTCCATACCTCATGTTATGATATTTATCATATACTGTAAGCACTCCATACCTCATTTTATGATATTTATCATATACTGTAAGCACTCCATACCTCATGTTAAGATATTTATCATATACTGTAAGCACTCCATACCTCATTTTATGATATTTATCATATACTGTAAGCACCCCATACCTCATGTTATGATATTTATCATATACTGTAAGCACCCCATACCTCATGTTATGATATTTATCATATAATGTAAGCACTCCATACCTCGTGTTATGATATTTATCATATACTGTAAGCACACCATACCTCGTGTTATGATATTTATCATGTACTGGAAGCACTCCATACCTCGTGTTATGATATTTATCATATACTGGAAGCACCCCATACCTCGTGTTATGATATTTATCATATACTGTAAGCACCCCATACCTCGTGTTATGATATTTATCATATACTGTAAGCACTCCATACCTCGTGTTATGATATTTATCATATACTGTAAGCACTCCATACCTCGTGTTATGATATTTATCATATACTGTAAGCACTCCATACCTCATGTTATGATATTTCTCATATAATGTAAGCACTCCATACCTCATGTTATGATATTTATCATGTACTGGAAGCACACCATACCTCATGTTATGATATTTATCATGTACTGGAAGCACTCCATACTTCATGTTATGATGTTTATCATGTACTGGAAGCACTCCATACCTCATGTTATGATATTTATCATATACTGTAAGCACACCATACCTCATGTTATGATATTTATCATATACTGTAAGCACACCATACCTCATGTTATGATATTTATCATATACTGTAAGCACCCCATACCTCATGTTATGATATTTATCATATACTGTAAGCACCCCATACCTCATGTTATGATATTTATCATATACTGTAAGCACTCCATACCTCATGTTATGATATTTATCATATACTGTAAGCACTCCATACCTCATGTTATGATATTTATCATATAATGTAAGCACTCCATACCTCGTGTTATGATATTTATCATATACTGTAAGCACACCATACCTCGTGTTATGATATTTATCATGTACTGGAAGCACTCCATACCTCGTGTTATGATATTTATCATATACTGTAAGCACTCCATACCTCATGTTATGATATTTATCATATACTGCAAGCACTCCATACCTCATGTTATGATATTTATCATATACTGTAAGCACTCCATACCTCATTTTATGATATTTATCATATACTGTAAGCACTCCATACCTCATGTTAAGATATTTATCATATACTGTAAGCACTCCATACCTCATTTTATGATATTTATCATATACTGTAAGCACTCCATACCTCATGTTATGATATTTCTCATATAATGTAAGCACTCCATACCTCATGTTATGATATTTATCATGTACTGGAAGCACACCATACCTCATGTTATGATATTTATCATGTACTGGAAGCACTCCATACTTCATGTTATGATGTTTATCATGTACTGGAAGCACTCCATACCTCATGTTATGATATTTATCATATACTGTAAGCACACCATACCTCATGTTATGATATTTATCATATACTGTAAGCACACCATACCTCATGTTATGATATTTATCATATACTGTAAGCACCCCATACCTCATGTTATGATATTTATCATATACTGTAAGCACCCCATACCTCATGTTATGATATTTATCATATACTGTAAGCACTCCATACCTCATGTTATGATATTTATCATATACTGTAAGCACTCCATACCTCATGTTATGATATTTATCATATAATGTAAGCACTCCATACCTCGTGTTATGATATTTATCATATACTGTAAGCACACCATACCTCGTGTTATGATATTTATCATGTACTGGAAGCACTCCATACCTCGTGTTATGATATTTATCATATACTGTAAGCACTCCATACCTCATGTTATGATATTTATCATATACTGCAAGCACTCCATACCTCATGTTATGATATTTATCATATACTGTAAGCACTCCATACCTCATTTTATGATATTTATCATATACTGTAAGCACTCCATACCTCATGTTAAGATATTTATCATATACTGTAAGCACTCCATACCTCATTTTATGATATTTATCATATACTGTAAGCACCCCATACCTCATGTTATGATATTTATCATATACTGTAAGCACCCCATACCTCATGTTATGATATTTATCATATAATGTAAGCACTCCATACCTCGTGTTATGATATTTATCATATACTGTAAGCACACCATACCTCGTGTTATGATATTTATCATGTACTGGAAGCACTCCATACCTCGTGTTATGATATTTATCATATACTGGAAGCACCCCATACCTCGTGTTATGATATTTATCATATACTGTAAGCACCCCATACCTCGTGTTATGATATTTATCATATACTGTAAGCACTCCATACCTCGTGTTATGATATTTATCATATACTGTAAGCACTCCATACCTCGTGTTATGATATTTATCATATACTGTAAGCACTCCATACCTCATGTTATGATATTTCTCATATAATGTAAGCACTCCATACCTCATGTTATGATATTTATCATGTACTGGAAGCACACCATACCTCATGTTATGATATTTATCATGTACTGGAAGCACTCCATACTTCATGTTATGATGTTTATCATGTACTGGAAGCACTCCATACCTCATGTTATGATATTTATCATATACTGTAAGCACACCATACCTCATGTTATGATATTTATCATATACTGTAAGCACACCATACCTCATGTTATGATATTTATCATATACTGTAAGCACCCCATACCTCATGTTATGATATTTATCATATACTGTAAGCACCCCATACCTCATGTTATGATATTTATCATATACTGTAAGCACTCCATACCTCATGTTATGATATTTATCATATACTGTAAGCACTCCATACCTCATGTTATGATATTTATCATATACTGGAAGCACTCCATTAAAATGAATAATATTTCAGTTTTTCCATCCATCATTTTTTTTTCTCAGCAGAGCTCCTAATATGTTGTTACTCTTTTCATATTGTTTCATAAAATTAACCTTCCTCATCTTCCTGTAGAATTAAACGTTAATACTTTACATTTAATCTATATCAATATTTGTCCTAACAACCAATGTTAGCACTCCGTCCATCCTTTTAACAATTCATATTACTATTTTCATCATCAAGAGAAACATATACACATCATGTATTTGCATCCTCACCTCGGCCTATCAAGATCATATTAACTCACTAACAATCCCTGTTGGACTAGAAAATAACAATCTAGGGTACATTTTCCATAATCTAGTATTTCAAACTGAGTCTGAGTCCATATCACCTTAGTGGAAGCAGATGCTTCAGAACTTTAGAACTGCAGAAAAGGGACATTCACCAAGCAATGTCTGACTGTTTTGAAGACATTTAAATTGTATTGTGCGGCACACTCATGGAAAGAACAAGGATTGGAGGGAAATGTATTGTCTTAAAGTGTCAAAACACAAGCATAAATATCCATTGTCCTAAGAGACAGATGGTGTAATGAACTTGTGAAAACTAGCACTACACAACAGAGCACAAATACTCTGAGCACTAAATGGGTAGAGAGGGTACTTAAACAACCAATGGGGACAAAATACAAGTCTAAAAACAGGTTATGCCCCTATACACCTATACGACCAGGGTCACTGAGACTCTAAGGGTGCAAGGGATATCACAAACACCTAGAGAAACTGCAAAAATAACTTAAGCTCAGAGAACAGTAAGATTCAATAAGAGCACCCCAAGTCAATCGGAGACACAGAAAACAATTTCCAATGAGTCTGATAGGAAATCATATACAAGTACAACCCAAATAGAGGTTCAATTAACATCCAAACTGATGCACACACTTGAGTAGTTGTGTAAAATATGTATACATTTTTAATAAATATGCATAAAAATAAGGCTGTTTTATAATTGAAAATTGTTTCATACTTACCGTAATTTTATTTTCCTGGTTATTATCCATGGCAGCAGTTATGTATGGGTTAGCTCCACCCTCAAGGTAGGCAGGACAGAAACAAAACTATAAGAGAGCTCCCCCCCCCCCCCCCCGTCTCCTCAGTCTAAGTTCCAAGCTCCTCAAAAAAATATATAAAAATAGAAAAAGGGAGGGAACTCACTGCTGCCATGGATAATAACCAGGAAAAGAAAATTACGGTAAGTATGAAACAATTTTATATTTTCCTGGCTAACCATGGCAGCAGTTACGTATGGGACATACCCAAGCAAAACAACCCAGGGAGGGCAACACAGAAAGCAATAAAACACAGACACACGAAAAATGCTGCAAAACTTAAAAAAAAATGTTTACTGAGAGGAGACAGAGGTCAACACAGAGTGGGCGAAGGAGAAATCCTCAGCCCTGCGAACATCCAGACGTTAGTGCCTGAGGAAGGTGGAAGCGGACGACCAGTTTCCAGCTCTGCAAATCGTTGCCACAGATGAACCAGCCTCAGCCGCCCATGAGGACGAAATAGCCCGAGTCGATTGAGCCTTGAGTCCAGGAGGAACCGGAGTACCACAGGAAATGTAACACTTCGAAATAGCCGCAACAATCCAGCGCCGTAAAGTAGACACAGAGGCGGCTTCGCCCCGGCGGGACCCCAGTGGAAGAACGAAGAGTCTGGAGTTGTTTCTCAGCGCTGAGGAAGCGGAAATGTAGATCCGTAGACAATGTACAACATCTAAGGTATGCCAGCGGGATTCCTCGGAAGTAGCTGGATTCGGGCAAAACACAGGCAACACAGTTTCCTGATTAAGGTGGAACGTGGTTACGACCTTGGGCAACTCCGGGACCGGGCGGAGGATGGTGTGATCCGTAGAGAAGACAGTATAGGGGGGATCCGCCGAAAAAGCTTGCAGTTCCGGGGGCCAGTTGCGGCCCGTCCTTTACTTCCATACGGCCCCAGAGACACGGCTGATCAATGTCTCTCTCTGTGTCTGAGCCATCGCACATCCCTGCCCCGATGCCGATGCGATGGGGCGAGGGGCAGAGCGGAACTTGGCGGGACTCGGGAGCAGACGAGAGATGCCATGCCCCCCACTCTTCTCTATGTGCCTGGCGCCGCCCACGAAGCGGGAATGCAGAAGAAATGCGGAAGGAATTTTAAATCTGCATTCCTTCTCTCACTACACAGCCACCTGTAGCCCCATGTGGAGCTGACCGAGGAGGTCTACTGCCTGTCTTAGTAAGTGCAATTGTATCCATAAAGCCCTGATGCTTCATATATTTCCATATATATACACACACATAAATATATATATATAAATATGTGTACAAGAAACAAGAGAGAAACACACTGCGCCCAATTGTGGTGGAAACAGCTGCAGCAAATTCTACCAGTGTCTCACTCCTGGCAATAAACAAATCAAAACAACACACAAGTGAAAACGTGCGCTGTGACCCAACACTTCAAAACACACAACTCAGGAAAAATAAATAATAAATTGTTACCCTTAAAGTAAATCAGCCTTAAAGTAAATCAGCTCAATATTCAATCCGAAGGGAAAAAAATAAAACAAAACAGAACAGAAATAATATAGTGTAGTATATCACATAAAAGTGCTGATAACAAATAATAAGTGAGAACACACTCACATCTTCCTGAGCAGAGATCTGCTCAGTCTATACAGCATCCAGGGAGCCCACCAAGGGGTTAAAGATCCAACAGGTTCACAGAGGAATCCTATGCAGCTTATTCAGGGTGGCAGACCCAGAAGGTACTCCCAGCAGTAGTATAAGAGAGGGTAAGGAGGAGACTATTTAGCTTCAACGATTTTAATAACAATAAAAACATATAAAGAATCTTACATTCAAAGATCCACTTGAACAGTACATATATAGAGTCCCAGTAGCAGTCTCCTCTTGTCCACAACGCGTTTCACCCCCAAAGTAGGGCTTTTTCAAGTGTCTTCAAGTGCCCCCCAACCATGAGCACTCCGTGGTAATCACCCTGTAGACGACATCTGACAGGGGAAAACCTCTCCTGAGGTGATGAACCTTCAGCCACCAGGCCAGATGGTGAGCGGTTTCCCTCGGTAAAAATATCAGCTCGTCCAACGATGATTGGGAAACCGGAAGACGAGACAGCAGGAGGGATTGGAGAAACCGAGTTTGCCACTGGGCCCAACGGACGAGGCCGATAGTTGAGACCAGGACACCCAGGAGGTACATGAGATTCCTGATGGGCAACTCTGCACCTAGAAAGACCAGGGACTGGGATGGACGGAGTTGGCTTTTCCCGAAATTGATCTCCCAACCTGCTACCTGCAGGAAACACAAGGCCAAGTCTCTCTGGGTGGCCAGAAGATCCAGAGAGGGAGCCACGATGAGAATGTCGTCCAGATAGTGGAAAATATTCAGGCCCCTTTGCGAAGCTCCGTAATACAGACCACCAGAACCTTGGAAAAAGTTCAAGGAGCCGTGCTGAGACCAAAGGGAAGAGCCTGAAACTGGAAATGACGGTCGGCTATGACAAAACGCAGGAACCGTTGGTGCTGAAGTCTGATGGGAATATGGAAGTAGGCATCCTTGAGATCGATGGAGACCATCCAATCGCTGGGGAAAATGAATGGCACGATAGACCGGAGGGACTCCATCCTGAATTTTCTGACCACCAACGATCTGTTTAGGATAGAGAGGTCGAGAACCGGTCGCAGGTCCCCCGAAGCCTTGGTAACAAAAAATAGGGGAGAATAATTCCCTCTGAACCGATCCGGCCCCTTCACAGGGGTAATAACGTTGTCCTGAAGAAGGGATTGTATAAATTTCAGAAGGACTTCCCTTTTCCTTGGATCCAACGGGATGTTGGTACAGATGAAAGCCGGAGTTGGAGGGGAAAGAAACTCCAGACTGTAGCCATTGTGAGGTATGTTCTGGACCCAGGAATCCAAGGAAAACCCTGCCCAGACTGCCGAGAACGCCAGGAGGCGAGCACCGACCGGAGCAGCCCGGGCAGGATGGACTTCAGGACTGGAACTTCCCACGAAAGGAAGAGGCAGGGCGGAAGCGGGAACCCCTAGCCAAGTTCCGGGAACCGCTTCTCCATGTAGATGAGCGAGCCACCTCTCTTGAAGAAAAAATACCTGAAAAAACAAAACAAACATGGTGAAAACTCAGCCAGCCCAAAAAAGCAGGTATGTGACTTCTGCCCAAATAATAATACATCTCCAGTACCACTTGCAGTAAGCTTACGGAGGAATATGTGCAGTAGGCACAGTAACAATAATCCAGCCACATCTCCAGTACAAACTTGCAGTAAGTGTACAGAGGAATAGGGATTTCCAGGTAACCTTCCAGAGGGTAAGGAACCGAGCTTCAGGAAGAAAGAGGCTGAACTTCCCGGAAGGTGAGTAAAAAAAAATTAAATAAAAGAAAAAAGAAATGTGCAAAGAAAGGGCCTAAACAGGCCCTCGTCCTGAAACAACCAATGAGGGCAGAAAAAAAGACTGAGGAGACGGGGGGGTGGGGGCTCTCTTATAGTTTTGTTTCTGCCCTGCCTACCTTGAGGGTGGAGCTAACCCATACGTAACTGCTGCCATGGTTAGCCAGGAAATATATATATATATATAAATATATATAACAGATGAACTATATATAAAAATATATAGTTTAACTAACGAAGTGATAGTACGGCAGCAACTGTAAAATAGACTGTAACAATATTACAATGCTGTTCACATCAATCATTATACAGAAATCAAATAATCTTTCCCCACCCAAGTGTTATCAAAAATGCTCTTCATTTAATCAGAGCACTAAAATAATAATACTTTAAGTACACTAAACATTATAGTAATAAAAGTGATACAATATATACTTAACAGGCTCAAACACAGGAGAATCATTGGTTTGTATCTGGTTATGCTGCTGGGCTGCAAAAGATGCTTCATTGTTTGATGAAAAAGTTTCTAATTCCCATACCTGTAGCTTCAACTAAATAGTATGCTGTACTACTTAGGTCAATGTTGTACACATCTCAGTGTGTGGCTTACTATTTAATGTAGAGAGTTATGCTCCATCACCATCAGTATCTGGCTTTGTATATAATGATGGGCATATGTTATCACTGCAGAGTCTTCTCATTTATTGGTTTATATTATGTTTTTAATTTCTGCCAATATATCCACGCGCTGCTTCAATACAGTCTTGGGCTGGTGCCATTATTTTTCAAGGTGAGACGTCTAGCCCTGGCAGTCTGAGTAGTTGGAACTGCACTTTCACCCACATAGCTGCCACTGCTTTGAAGAGCCGGGAGCCTTACTTTGGCACCCACTGCTGGATGACTGGATATTACAGCATCAGTCCAGTGAAGCCGATGGTGATAGCTAACCACCCCTGCTTACAGGAGCAGGTTAGTAGAGCTCTAATTACACTCAGGGTTGATCATGTGAGACTCAGGGCTTCAGTCCCCTTAGCCCAATCTTTCCTTTAGATAATTTCCTACTAATGTCTGAATGTTCCTGAATAGACCCCTCTGGTTCTATGAAAGTGCATTGAGTGCATTGAGCATGACCCCCAACTCTTATTTTCAATCAAACATTATATTGTACAGGTTCACATTCCAATCAAAAGCATAGGTTAGCGGGTTTGACCCTATTAAATCCAAGCTGTAAATATTAAAATCTTTCCAGCCACACAAGGTGTTGTACAAAAATGCAGTGAAAGACCACGTCCAGCTTGTATGATCAGAAATCTTCTAAATTAAACTAGTGCTTAGGATCTTTAAAATATTCCTCAGTGTAAGTGAGAGGAATGGTGGAATAGCTGGTCTTTATTTATAAAAACTAACACATTTTCTATCTATTTAAGTGTTACAATACAAGATTATGCATAATTGGCATTATAATCCATCTAAGTTGAGGAAGTTTAAAGTTGCTTTCTCACCAATATGCTGGTAATGGAACAAAGAGCAATGGTTCTCCTTGCATATGTGGTGGGCTTGTGATACTGAAATCTGGCATTTGCTCTTATAGCTGACATAACCAAGACAGTTTTGCTCATGCAGCCTGGAAAAGCTCTATTCCATCTCCAGCTGGATAATATGCCATTTAGAGATAGAGCCATTACTATTCAAAGGAACATTAAACAGTGTTTAACCCTTGCTTCCTTGAAGTAAGCAAGGGTAAAACAAAACATGTCTCGGAACATTAAAGTAAACTCAACGTGTATCTTAATAGATACACGCAGGTTTACTAACTGCTGTGTCTCACATGCGACACAGCAGTTCCTGGTTGTCTCATGTTGACAAATGTCAGCACACGCACAGCCAATCAGAGCAGGGGCTTGCCCTGCTCTGACAGCCGAATGCCATGGAAGCAGAAGATAAACTGGCGCGTACTGTCAAAAGTTTATGCTCATACTAGGGACAACTAACTTTTCACTTGTGCTTCTATATTAGAAGCACAAGTGAAAAAAAAAAACATTTAGTGTCTCTTCAAGTATTCATGGCAGTAAAACTTACTATTTGCAAGAACCTGGAAAACAAGATATTTAGTTTATGTAGTTTTATTTGTTTATGTAGTATGGTGGTGTGCGCAAAGTGATATTCTGTATATGCTTGTTTATGTTGTGGTTTTATGTTTGCTGTTAGTGTGTGAATGTATACTGAATAAAAAGAATGTAAATACACATGATTCCTAAATGTACATCTGCTGAAAGTTGAAGTGATGTAAACTAGTCTTGAAGTGTTATCAATGTGAAAGATGAAGAATTCTGGACATGATTTACTTGTGATCTCAGAACAATTTACAGCACATTAGCTCAGTCTATTTGGTGTGAATCAATGAATAAACACAATAAGTGCAGAGTCCAAATTCTGGACAGACTTGAAGCAAATCTCCATTCAGATGAAAGTGCTACAGTAGGAAAATCACATTAGAACAATTACTGCCACATGGGTATTATGAAATACTTCAAATTTAAAAAAAATTAAATCATATTAGTGGTACATATACCAAAGAATAACAAATACAAGAATCAGGCTTACCAGTGCTTACCAGGCAGATGTGAAACACACGTTAGTAATGTGTAATTAAAATACATAATAATACATTTTTGTTATATTATACATATACGACTTCCATATGACTCAAATTAGATGTATTTCCCCACCACTACTGATACAGTATAAGGCAGTCAACTCCAAGCAAATTATTGAAGACCTATCTGTTCCACATTCAATTTTGGGTAACAAGAATATATAACTTCATGTTTAAAAAAATTAATCTGATGATGTGCATTTTTAATATAATCAAGTCACCCTTATTTGCCTTCCCTACATGTATCGCAACCCACCGTTAAGCTAAGTAGGAAACACTTAAAGGTAAATACTCCCTTAAACAAGTCACAGTGGCAACATAACAGTGGCAACATAATTAGTTAAAGCCTTGTCAACTCGATGTAGACTATCATAACTCAAAAAATGCATGCTTTTTAATGTGGCAGATGTTGTTTTTATAGAGCATTTTGGTACTGTGCCCCTTTCAAATATTCTGTTTCTAAACCATGCTTTTTTAAAGTCAATTTATTTGAACATATTCCAGTATAATTCTTAGAGCCACTGCAAGGTGATCTATCCTTTTAGTTGTCACGGCAGTCTGCTATTATTTCACCTTCGTAAAATAAACCCAACTGATAAGATTAGCTCTTTGAGCAGTGTGCCGTTTCATGCTGTTTCCTGTCAAACATAGTATAAAGCCAATGAAAGTTACAAGTGAAGCCAAGTATAAAGGAAAACAGTTCCTAGAATGGAACAAAGACTTCTTCTGCTTAACCTATCAGCAGCTGATAGTCCATATCTCTCGACTCCCCTCAGGTTAAAACTATTTAACTAGCAATTAAAGTTATCTGAATTAAAAAAAAAATTTTTTTAGAAAAAGACGGATGCCTCTTTGATTTACATTCATTTTAATTAGAAATATTTGATAGTATAATCTAGTATGAATGTGCAGAACACATTTCAAAATAGTACAACAAAATATTTCTTGAGTTTATTTAGTCCTGCTGTTTCAACCATGGTATGAGTATTATATGGACTTTTTTCCTTCAGTGAGACTCTTTGTCAAACCACTCTCTATTACTAAACAAGAGATATAGTAACACAACTAATCTTAGTATGGTCTGTAATGCTTGGAGTAGGGACCAATACATTTGTGGCAGGAATTTACTGTACTTTGATTTTCAATGGACTGTCATAGACCTTTCCACAAACACTGGTGACTTTCCACTGCCACTTTGCCTATCCCTGCTCACAAACTAATTTATGAGATAAAGTCAAACCTAACACAGAACTTGATTCAAAGCATGAAAACGTAATCACTTATAACAAACTCACATAAAGATAACCATTTTGTATGGGAGACATATTAAACAACTTCAAACAAACTTTGTGATTATCTCTGTCAATACATAAACATTTATAAGAAGATGAAAAAGAAAAGTAAATAACTAATACTGTGAAAAAATAAAAAAAGAGTATAAAGAAAAAGAGTTTTGGTTGCAATTTTGCCCCATCCATGGTTATTGTTTCATTTAATTTTCTAAATGATTTTCAGTAGGTTTGCAAGATGCATGCCATGTGTGCCATTAAAGAGAAAATCCCTGTTGTTCTCCTCTGATAAATTGTTTGTACAATATAAACATATTTCATTGCTGCAAAAAAGCAACATATGCAAAAAGATAACAATCAGACATATTGATATATCAGCTCTATCCTTTAAACTCACCCATTTCAAAATATGTTCAAAAATCTTTTATCTTATTTTAGAGTGTATCCTTCCTAGTGATTTATGTCCATGTTTAGGTCACTTTATAAGATATTGTAACAGAACACAGATGCCTTTTTTGTTTTGTTCTCTGTTTTGATATGTAATAATGCAGATATTTAATTTATAATGAAAAGGAAATTTTTATTAAATTTAACAAACACCTATTTTAACAGTTCTAACTTTGCCCTTTTATACCTTTTGTACATATGAAAATGTTTTTATTAAAATGAGATAGTATTTTATAATGAAATAGGATAGTGTGCTTGTTTTATTATCTATTACCTTAAAGGACCACTCCAACTGTAAAATGTTATAATTTGCATGCATATTGAGGTTTAAGAGTTAGAAGAATTAGAAAAATGTATTAATAAAAAATTGATATCTATAATGTAAGTGTCTTCTTAAACTCCTCTCTGCCTTTCATATTAGATCCCCCCAGTAGGTTAATGAATTCATATTTGAATATTTTTCAGCCTGCTCTGAATTATTAAATATAATTTACAGGGGGTGATGGTGATACAAGCTGTAGGCAAATATTGGCTGAAAATAATTTTGAGTTAGTTTTAAATGCTCATACAATCTGTAGTATTCCTGAGCGCAATCTGAACTCTGGCTGTCATGGCAAAGTCAATGTTTTTAGCATAGACTTTGTCTCCAGTGGCATTACCAAATTTTGAAGTGAAATTAATGTACCCAAATATCCCTTCAATTTCTGTCAATCCAGTGCTTAGCTTGACCTTTTCAGCCAACTATTCAGCTACCAGATTAACACAAATTGACTTGAAATGCACTGAAACAGCATCGGATAGCCTCATAGGTCCCCTTTTCTGTTGTATAATTGACTCAAATTCAGAGGCATTACTAAAGTTGGTGTCACCCAGTGTAGTAACTCATGTCCCCCCCCCCCCCCCCTTCCCCGGATTTTCTCCCATACCATGCCATACAGAATCGTTAGGACTGCCAGTCAGATGGCACATTAAAATATGCCACACACAGGAGCCAATTAATTATGCCACACACAGGAGCCCATTAATTATGCCACACACAGGAACCCATTAATTATGCCACACACAGGAACCCATAAAATACGCCACATACCCCTGTATGCCAATAAATATGCCACAAAACAGGTGCCCATTAAATATGCCCCACACAGAAGCCCCCATTGATGTTTTAATCCAGCATGTTCTTGCTAAACTTCTGCATTAATGCGGATAAAATTAAAAATATAATAAAGTCAATAAGTGAATGTGGCGCTCTGGAGTATTTTTGTATAATGCTAGAATATCACTCCAGTACAGCCACCTTAAAGTGTACCACCTTTGAGATCAGATTCTAGAATATGCCTGATAAATACAAAAAGATAAGTATTTTAAATTTGTTTTTGACCCCCTGACCATTTTAATGTTTAAATTAAAAATGTAAACTTTATTCAAGAATTATTAAAAAGTAGAAAAGGGATTTAATAAGTACCATAATATAGAAAATACCATAATATAGAAAATATAATATAGAAAAACGCCTAAAAAGTGCTAATACATGTCAACACCCTATGCCTATGAAGTACAACCAGTGCTAAGCTGGGCAATAACATATCCACAGCCATCATTAGTATAGCTATATCTAATTCATGTTTCTTACACTTTCACAACTTACACACTCACATATGTAAATGTATCCTTTCTTTTCCACAATGTAGAACGGTGCATTGTGAATCAATGCTGTAATCTCACTTTGGAAATGAACTGGTACTCAGATATCCATTACGTGATGGAAGATAAATATCCAGTGATGTGATACCACCCTATAGCTGACATGACATTACCAGTTTTGTTATTCCTCTAGAGCTGTTATGTGTGTGTGTGAAATCCAACAGGAGTTGTCCGTGAAAGATCCCTTGAGGAAATCAGGCTACCCAACGGAACGTGTAGCGTCACAGGCTTCTCATTTATTGCATTCCTGTAATTTCTTTTAAATAATGGATTTTATTATATGTTAATTGTGGCGGTTCCTGATAGACATTCCTGCTATTTTCATACTGGCTACAGACCTGAAAAAGAGGTGATCTCCAGCAACTGACAGACCTCACATGATAAGAGATAGCATTTTGATGTACATTGGGGACCCTGTACACCTGAGCCTATCCTGCAAGACAGCTGGTCTCTCTTGCAGTCATGTTATGTGAGTCTAATAAAAGTATATTTTGATTTTATTGGACACAGTTGTGTTTCTAGTGTTCCATCTCCCTTATTTTTGCTTTGTTCTGTGACAACTAGAGGGGTTCTTGGGGGACTGGTGTATTCATCATTGTGCTTTTTACACCTTTTTGATCTTTTGGTGAATAAACCCTTATGATTTGGGATTCTGATATACCAAATAGAATTTATGTTGAATAAGCCATGGTATTGGAGGTATTGTCCCTGTCCATACTAGGTAGGAAAATGAAGGTCATTTTTGGTACCTAAATAAAGCATAGCCTGTTGTATCATAATAGACAAAGATGAATATATAAGAGTATTAATGTGCAACCTTTAAAGTCATGTGGGTGGTGGCTTGTTTTTCCAAGGTTAGATTGATAAAAATACATTAAAACTTGGAAGTTTCATAAAGCAAATACTGTTGTAGAATATGAGTTATAGTTGTTTAATACCCTAGTTGCTCAGCGAGGGTTCTGTATGTAATACAGTCACTTTTGTGCATGAAAAGTATGTTAAAGCATGCACACACTATTGCTAACTGTTTTTCAATCACATTTATAGTGTAGGTCTCTGCATGCTAAAGTTTCTCATGATAGAGATGATATTTTTCAAGTAAATGATATAAATCAGTTAAACAAGGAAAGTAATGTGGTTGGCTTCATGCATAAAACAAAGTATTTGCCAAAATAACCATATTGTGTGAAAACCATAATTTCTACTTGTAGAATGTACAGTGAGGAATTTAAATCCATTCAGTCAAATGAGTTTTCCCTCTTTAATTTAAGAGGACCTGGGTTCATTGGTTGCTGCTCAGCCCTATGATATTTCCCTTTACAAACATCATAAATGTGCAATATTTTCCATTTTCTTTAAAGCTTTCAGTAGGTTCACAGTTCAGAAGTCCCCAAAGGGTACATTATAAAACAGATCTGCCAACAGTGTGGGAATGTTCATTTTCTAAAATATAAATCACTAGAAACAAACAATGGGTGCTTTGTTAGAATGAAATGTTAAAAAAAATAAATAAAGAAAAAACTCCTAAAACAATTTACTTTTTTATATTCTTTAAAATTTTACATTTCAGGCTTAAGATCAGAATAACCTATTTTATGAAATACAGAACATTTAAAATTTTAGTCAGTTGTGGAAAGAAAGACAGGTGGGGATGACTTCTCCTGCACACAACCCAATTATACTGTCTGTGAGCATGTGACTATAAAGGGCAGGTCTGTGTGTGAGAGCTGCTGTGTTAGGAAGCACAGGTTCTCACCACCTCAGAGAAGTTAGGAAAACTAGACTAGACATCTAATAAATTATACTTTTATAGCAGAGTGAATGAAACATAGAGGTCTAAGCACCTGCACCCACTGACTTGCCATTGCACCAACTGACTTGCCTATGCATTAACTGATTTACCATTGTACACAATGGACGTGCCCTTGCACCCACTTACATGTCATCAGATCCGCAGAGTTCGTTATTGCTCCCCCAAGACTTGCTATTGCTCCCCTCAGGATTTTCCATTGATGCTCCAGGACTTGTCCCTGGTGTCTAATGGGGGCAGCTAGATGATGTCCTCAGCATTCCGACTCAGCAGACCCATAAGAAGTGTCAGGCAGCATCAAAGGATGTCTGTCGTGCATCTCAGCAGGGGACTTGTATAATCAGACCTCATTTGAGATGAACCTCAAATATAAGACATGGGGTCTTTTTTTTTATAGCATTTGCTCTGAAAAAGCTTTTTTTATATTCAAGCAAACACTGCAATTTCCTTCAACGCTAGATGACCATTTTCTTTACATTTCCGGATTTTCTTATTATGAACGATATATTATCATATTCTATTAAAACAGGATTTTACGATAATAACATCTGCTGTTCAGCTAGTCAGATTTACCCTAGACTCATTTGTTCTTGTACAGAAAATTCCAGTATTCTAAAGGAAATTCATCCAAATTAGTTTAATGATATGAACTTTCCAGGAGAAAATCATGTATGCTGTAATTACAATACCACCCTGAAATATAACCTGGAATAAGAAGAGTAATACTTTTAGGAAAGATATAATTTGGCAGTCTCTACTGTATTGTATTAAAGTCAGCCAAAAATGGAAGCTGTCTTTCACAATTACATTTATTTTCCAATTTAATCAATTAAAAACATGGGAAGGAATTTTAGTACTGGGGAACTTCAAGAACATGATAGAAAATGAGCAAATCTTCTTTCACACAATTCAATGTAGCTTCCTTTCTTTTGTTTCAACGGTGTTTCCATAATACAGTTCTCACGATCTGTATTCTTATATCTTTCCCTTGATCAAAAGGAAACACATTCAAATAGGAGGCGGCAGGCCTCTTCGCATTTATAATTTGTTTACTATCTTTTGAAATCTTCCATTTTATTATGTGAATGGAATTATAAAGTAAGGTTTTCATGTGGAATTCTGATACTGGCACTTACCCCAAAAGCAGAGGTAACATTCTGGAGCAGGATACATGTATAAATGAAGAGTAACAAGGTCAATCAGGAACGTTTGATAAAAAAGAGTGCTACACAATTTGCACAAATGACACATGCGATTAGAGGCAGTCTAGCAACAACAACAGAGTGATGGAAATGATCAATAATCACTTCCAAAGCTTTGCCCTCAATAGGGAAGCGCCATATTGGAATGTCATGCTGCCTTCCAATATGGCACCAGTGATCGCAGAGCCCTGGAGGGTCAAATTTTAGTGTTGTTGGATGTCTCAATATCGAGGCCTTACAGCAACACCGGCTGAGCATAGGCAGTTGAGTGCTGCTAGTTTTACCTCAGGATATGCTGCTTGTTTTACCTCAGGATATGCTAGATATGTCCTCTGTCATTGACAGATTTTCCATGACATACCTGGTACGTCCATTGCTGTGAAGGGATTAAAAAATATATATGTTTCATTCTCAGTCTATTGATATATGAATATGATATGAAAATTAAAAGTCAAAAAAATTTAGGATTCGGATTCTATATCAAGTAACGTTACCAGGACCAGGGCCGTCTTTAATAGTGATTGAACCCTGGGCAACCATTTGCTTGGGCCCCCTGGACCCTGCCCCCTCCCCTGCATGCAATCCCGCCATCCATCGTAATGTTACCCCCCCCCCCACACACACACATATGCCATAATTGTTGTGCCATTCAGATGCCAGTAATATTGTGCCTTTCAGATGCCAGTAATATTAAGCCATTCAGAGCGCAGTATTATTGTGCCAGTCAGAGCCCAGTAATATTGTGCCATTCAGAGCCCAGTAATATTGTACCATTCAGAGCCCAGTAATATTGTGCCAGTCAGATGCCTGTAATATTGTGCCATTCAGAGCCCAGTAATATTGTGCCAGTCAGAGCCCAGGAATATTGTGCCAGTCAGATACCAGGAATATTGTGCCAGTCAGATACCAGGAATATTGTGAAATTATGACCCCAGTAATATTGTGCCAGTCAGATGCCTGCAATATTGTGCCATTCAGAGCCCAGTAATAATGTGCCAGTCAGATGCCTGCAATATTGGGCCAGTCAGAGCCCAGTAATATTGGGCCAGTCAGAGCCCAGGAATATTGGGCCAGTCAGAGCCCAGGAATATTGGGCCAGTCAGAGCCCAGGAATATTGGGCCAGTCAGATACAGGAATATTGTGCCAGTCAGAGCCCAGGAATATTGGGCCAGTCAGATGCCTGTAATATTGTGCCAGTCAGATGCCTGTAATATTATGCCAGTCAGATGCCTGTAATATTGTGCCAGTCAGATGCCTGTAATATTATGCCAGTCAGATGCCTGTAATATTATGCCAGTCAGATGCCTGTAAAGCCCCCCCCCCCCTTCCCTAGTACTTACATGAACCTGCTCCGTGTCCCCCGCCGGATGTCTCCTCCATGCAGTCTTCCCTCTTGCACGGAGGATGGAAACAGTCACGCGTTAAAGACGGCCCTGACCAGGACCTTCAAGAAACTAAAGAGATTCTAGGTATTTTTGCATAGCATTATAACTGTGTGAACTTTTACAATTCTGACATGGCTGTGTGGGGCAGCAGTAACATTCCCTGTTGCTTAAAAGACTAATACTCAGGATGCCAAATATGACCCACCTAGTTTTCTAGGAAATATACAACATTTCCACATTTGTGAAGCATGCACAGTAATACAGTCAGCTACATACACAGATCATTACATAACTTTACATAAAACATAAGACATAACATTATCCCCATGAGAGATTGGAGAGATTCTCCAAAACAGAAAACCCTAGTAAGACACATAAAACACAAAATCATTTAAATAATAATAGATCAAAAATAACATATATGTTGCATAGAAAGTAGCACATGCATAAAGTTATAATTGCCTCATTATGAACTGTTGCCAATACAAATATTCTATAAGTACAATGATTCATTTTATTTCTTCTTTGGTTTGGAACTATAACATGTCATGAACGTTTTGGAAGTTACAAAAAGTAAAAACTGATGGGAAAGAGAGCAGATCAGGGTACATCATGCTAGAGAAATACTGAGCAGAGAGCCTTGTGTTCTAAGTTTTTTTGTTGGAATTAAACATTTGATATTATGGAACCTATTGATCAGATTGAAAATTAAGCTAGATAAAAGGACATTACATACTGTTAAGGTTAGAAAATTAGAGGAAAGATTTATAATGAAGATGATAACAAAAGGGGAATCTATATCCCAGCAAAGAAGCCTCTTTTTAACAAAGGCACAATCCTCACTCTATGGGTACCATGGCATAATGCACAGGACAGATTTTGGAGGAAAGACGTGACAGAGGGGATATAATAGAAACATTTAAATACATAAAGGCAATCAGAGAAGACCCTTATGTTTCATGTCAGGAGTCATAAGTTTATTAATTTGAGAAAGATAAATTGCAGAGTGCCCAGGGCCCTTTCAGGTTTCTTCTGATTGTTTAGAACAAATTTGGGGGATTTTTCCGTTTCTGAACAAAGAGACCACAAAAGTCCTAATACACTCTCTCACCTACGATCTTTCCAAAATGCTACTGTCAAGCTAATCTTTCTCAAGATATGCAAATACTATGGAGTAACTTTTATATACAGTCAACAATATGTTTTATAAGTTCCGCTCTGCATGAAGAAACAAACAACATGGAATAAACATTCCTATGAAGTCCAGTATTTCTAAGAATCAAATAACTCATATTGAAAGATTATGTACAGATCCGATCATTAGAGACATAGAGAAAAAAACAACTGGTGGCATGTTTTAAACAACTTGGGTACCCAGATAGTATAATACATAATACGGTTCCTATAGGCCTTGCCGGTGGTTTGCCTGTCCTAAAAAAAAACATTGCTTATATATGGCAGGTAAGATTCGTCAAGTGCTAGCCCAACACTGGCATTTGTTAAAATAAGAAGGTAGTTTAAAAGATGTATTGCCTAGTCAACCTAGCATAGCCTATAAACAACTACCCAATTTAAGAACCAGGCTAGTCCATAGTGATCTAGAACCAGTACATGTGGACACACCTTTTCAAGGCAAAATGTCTAAATACTGGCATATTACATGTCTAAATACTGGCATATTGAATGGCAAAATACTGGCATATTGAATGGCAAAAAACTGGCATATATTAAATGGCAAAATACTGGTATGTTAAATGGCAAAATACTGGCATATTAAATGGTACAATACTGGCATATTGAATGGTAAAATACTGGCATATTAAATGACAAAATACTGGCATATTAAAGGCAAAATACTGGCATATCTTAAATGGCAAAATACTGATATATTAAATGGCAAAATACTGGCATACTTAAAAAATTAATCATCCATATTCAGGAAAGAAAATGTATATTAATCAATTCATTAGATTGTACCACTACATTAGTAATATACATTTTAATATCCCCATGTGCCAAGTTCTCTATCGGGTGTACGACTAGATCACTCAGAGAATGCATAAACCAACATGTTTGTTCAGTCAAAGTACACCAATTGTGGGAATAAAAACAAGGAATGCAATTTTTCAATAACATTTTTCTTACATAAATACATGTGAAAATAGTTGAATATAATATTAAAAAGTTAAAATAAGTATAAATGCAACTGGTTATATATATAGAGAGAGATGTCTGTGTGTATAGATATTTATTGTTTTAGAATTATACAATTGTCAACTCGCGGGGCTCCCAAGTGTCACATAATTAATGGGTTTCCCATGTTTGGCATTTTTATTGGGCCCCCATGTGTGGCATAATTAAGGAGCTCTTTTGTGTGTCATAATTATGGGGTGCTTGTGTGTGGCATAACTTTTTTTTTGTTTTGTTTTGTTTTCCCTTTTTCCTTCTTTTTTTTATTTTTTTTAATTTTTTTTAACCTTTTATTCAATGTATAAATCATTACATACATGCATAATATTGATCAATGTAAAGAACTACAATAAAATATAGTACAAATTTATCACTATCCCTCAATATCCCACCCTCCACCCCACCCTATGAGCTCGAATCCTGGACTGGCCCTGGCCGCAAATTTATTCTATCTACTCCTGAGGGTACATTTGTAGCCATTTACCCCATAATAGTACATATCTGTCTCTTTTATTATGAGCATAATAATATCCCCTTTCCATCTGGCACTGGTGCTTAATTTGATTGATTACTGTATTAATATTAATTGTCTCTTGTTTCAACCATCTTCTTGCCATCACCATTTTAGTGGCCAGCAGGCACTGGAGAGCAATGTTTCTATGTTCTTTCTTTTTAAGCATCGAAAGCTCTATGTGTAATAATGCTCTTGCTGGAGGGTGTGAGATTGTTGTCCCAGTAAGATCAGAAATAATGGCAAAAACCTTATTCCAGGTTTCCCTAATTCCCTTACATCCCCACCATATATGCATATATGTTCCCTGAGCTTCCCTACATCTCCAGCATATTGGGGAGGACATAGGGCTGAATCTAGAAATTCTCACCGGGACCCAATACCATCTAGGAGACACCTTACAATGTAATTCCACCAAATTCATACACTTTACAGATTTTCCAATACTATTCCATCCTTCCAGCCATAGGTCACTATCGATGGTCATCTTCAGATCTTTTTGCCAAGCGCTAAGAGCAGGGTTTTTTATAGGGGGCTCCAATTTTCCCATTATGTGGTACCATTTTCCTATACTTCTTTAATGGGGAGATGGTTTAGCAGCTCTATAATTTATTTTTTTTATGCTCTTTGCCCCCCATTGATACAGGTGTGCTCCCACATATTGTACTATTCTAACCAGCGGGAACCATTCTTGTGGTTTAAGGTCGAATTCATTAATTAGCTGAGGAATTGGTTTTGGTCCCCTCGGAGTAAACAGATCTTTTATTCTATATTTCTCAACATCTCCCCATCTTCTCAGGTCAAGCTGAGAAATATTACCCACTACAGAGCATAGTGCTGAGGACCATATCAGTTTATCTTTCAACGCTATTCTCCTCTTAAACCCTAACCAAAAATCCATACAGTTTCTCGTCTTAACTGCCATATTTCCCTCTTTTAACTCCACCACTCTTTTTTGATAATACCATAATATATTCTCTAGGTTAGACATTCCAATAAGTTCCTGTTCTATATAGTAACAATCTTGTGTTTTACTATGGGTGTATTGCATCTTGGTTGTGTGAACTATCATGCTAGTTAGGGAGTATCTTTCCAGGCTTGGGACACTGAATCCTCCCTCTTTATGATTTGTACATAACAATTTCCTGGAGATCCTAGGTTTCTTATTTAGCCAAATAAATAAATCTATCACCCTCTGGAACTGTTTAATCATCCCCATCGGCAGTATAAAAGGCAGCATTCTCATTAGATACAGCCATTTAGGGATGACGTAAGATCTTACTACGTTCATTCTACGCATCCATGGAACAAATAGCCCTTTCCATTCCTGCATTTTCCTGGAGAGCTCATTATGTAAAGGTACATAATTGATCTTCAAGATCTGCCGTAGGTCTCTCGGGATTATAATACCTAGATATTCCAGGCTCTCACTCCATTGAAAGTCATAATTTCTCCTTAGGGTGTCTGCTTCTTGTTCTAGGTTAGCAATCAACATCGCTTGGGATTTTTTAATATTGAGTCTGTGGCATAACTTATGGGTGCTTGTGTGTGGCATAACTATTGGGTGCTTGTGTGTGGCATAATTAAGGGGCTCCTGTGTATGTGGCATAATTAAGGGGCTCCTGTATGTGTGTCATAATAAATTGGGCTCTAAAAAACAAAGCATGACCCCTTCACATACTGCCTCCCTGCTCAAAAGATTCACCAATGTGCAATGGCTAAAGCAAAACATTATCCATGCTCCACTTTGTCTCTAGAACCCACTTCCAAAATTTGAAATTGCTGAAATAAGGGTCGGGGTTTGCCTTTTTTTGGATCAACAGTGGTAAATGGTAAAAAAAATTCCCAAAGCATCACACTGTTTATTTATGTATTACTTTATGTTATTGTATTTTATATGACATTAGTATTTTATGTATTCATATTTATAAACGTATATTCAAAATAATATTTATTTTTATATGTATTAATATTATTATTGTGATTAAATTGTACATATGTTATGATTTCATGATGTATTTAATTATATAATATTATATATATTATAGTATATATATAACAGTAATATATACAGATCCAAAAAAAGGAAAACACGCACTCACGTGACATTGATATATATATATTATTATTTATATTTTATTGAAATTTGTAGGGATACAGAACATAAATGGGGATGTGGAAATATACATATATATGTCAAAAACTTAAATAATAATACCATATTACATTCTAATAATACTATGTTCAAGAATTAACTACTCTATTATATAATCACATTAAATAAACAAAATTGGGGGGTAAGGAAGTATGGGTTTGATATTTAGAAGAGTTGTTTGAGCTATTTGAAAATGTGAGATTTTTTTTATCAGACAGATACACAAACCTTATTTAAATGTGTCTGTAGGAAAATAATTCCCTGTCGTCTATCCATGGGCACCATATCTTGCTAAGTTTTTCCATTAATCCATTAGAAATATTATATTATATTTTATTTATAATTTGTTTTTAATATTTATTTATTTTTACATTTGGGTGCATTTGCACAATAGCTTCACATAGGCTTTTATGGGAGAGTTTGAGGTTACCATTTTGGTTTATCCTTCCTCTCGCAATATGTTGGTTGCAATAAGTAAATCACTATTGATTGTATTCACATGTGATTGCACAATTTAGTGTATGTGTACTAGGGGCACAGTGCACTAGTTCTCACTTCATGGCCATTGAATTTACTAATTTGATTATTATCCTTACTTGAACACAATTGTGTAATCACTAAACCCTGAACCATTGGTCTCTGAACAGAGATATTACTGAATACTATATTATACCAAACATTTGATGTAGAAATAACCAACAAGAATCCAACATAATAAACAAATACATGCATCCATTAAATTTCCCAATCAATAAATCATTTATACTAATTGGACCTTGGGATCACCATTTATGGATATACTTCCCAGTGCTCCTTAAGATTGTCTCCATATGTGTGCAAATGAAAGCTGATTTCATTACCTCAGCGACTGTACATTTGCCAAGTCTGATAATAAATGTATACAGTCTTTGAAACAAATTAGACATAACATGGAACGAACCACATATATAATCTAGCAGAAAAAAAAATCTCCACACGTTGAGTAAATGGTGATAGAATGCCTTACTTGTCACTGAAAATATAGTACAAATTTAACTAGAAGTATAAATTTAACCAAGGATTAGACATTGTTTTAGATTTTTCAATAGATTGTTAGAGTTGATATGGCCATCACTAAAAGTAAACTATGAAATGAACTTGCCCATCTTTCTCTAACTTGCCTATCTTTCCACCTTTATTCATGCCTACTTTTTGTAGCTCACCTGCTGGTCACCTGGCTGGTCAGTTTAAGTGACTATGTGAGCTATCCTCTAAAGTGTGAGTTGATCTGAGCTGAAGTGAGGTGAGTTGAGATGAACATTACATCTCACCAATATAGTTATACATTATGCATGGACAAACCTGGTGAGTTCCCCCTGCTAAACTAGCTCACCTGCTGGTCACCTGGCTGGTCAGTTTAAGTGACTATGTCAGCTATCCTCTAAAGTGTGAGTTGAGGTGAGCTGAAGTGAGGTGAGTTGAGATGAACATTACATCTCACCAATATAGTTATACATTATGCATGGACAAACCTGGTGAGTTCCCCCTGCTAAACTAGCTCACCTGCTGGTCACCTGGCTGGTCAGTTTAAGTGACTATGTCAGCTATCCTCTAAAGTGTGAGTTGAGGTGAGCTGAAGTGAGGTGAGGTGAGATGAACATTACATCTCACCAATATAGTTATACATTATGCATGGACAAACCGTTGAGTTCCCCCTGCTAAACACACTTACAACTCCCCTTTTAGTGCATAGCTCCCCTATGTGTCTTTTTGGTTGTTCTCATAACTGTATTAAGCATACAGGTCTTGTCACCAGGATTGTCACAAACCCTTCCCTGAATTATTTCCTTGGTCCTTAAAGTAACAGACATACATTTCTACTATCTGGCCAATACACTATCTGTCAGATGAAGGAGAACTGTTCTAGAGTTATCCTTCTCTCCCTGTAGAACTCTGCTCCATACATCAGTAATTCCCTATTACTAGGAGTTGGTGGGGTCAGTAGAGCAAGGTATTTTTAGCAATAGAAGGTACTGAGGCAAGGAACTCTAATACCAGTGGTTCTAAAAGCAGTCTATGAGCTGTTGTTGACTAGCAATGCAAGGTATATTTTACACTGATTTAGTCCTAGACTTGTGTATGTAAAGCTTCACTTTCTAATTCAAATACTAGTAGCCGTGTCTGAAAAAAAACAACTAAAAAAAACAGCATTGCCCATAGGTTTACAGAAGAACACACTTACATTCTACTATACATTAGTTTTTCTAACACAATCAGAAGATTTATTTTTTATTCAACAAGTTACATTTCACCAAACAATAAACCATGTGTGACGAAGTGCCCTTCGCCACTTGGTCCTGGAGAGGCCTGTTTGCCAGCCTCCTCCCCTGTGACTATGGCCCTGGGGTGTATGGCCCTTTAAAAATGCTATTTGTGCCTATGGACTGTGTATGGCACTTTAAGAACATATTTGGGGCATGGTGAAAATGCCCCAAAAAGCTAACTTTTGAACTACTGGGTGGAATTGGCTGATTTTTTTTTTTTTTTTTCTAACCATCAGATTATTTTACCGTTTAGAAAGAAAAGTGGACTGTTCTGTTGCGGTAACGTCTCATCATTTGGTACAGCGTCCAAATATTTATTTTGTTAATTGGTTTAGTTTTGTTAAATTTTCACAAAACAAATTAAAGACAGACAGACAGACAATATACCATACATACCTACATTCATACAAGCTAAGCTCCCGAAAAGTTTCTATCCTCTAATATACTCTTTTGTCTCTTTTTTACCTCCCCTTGTTTGGATTGTATAATGAGTTATATTCCTTTGGTTAGGCGTTGAACCTGGGGTCCCATATATGTCTAATCTTATCTTATGCAACTCTTACTGGAAATTAAGGTTGCCTGATTCTATTCGTTCTATCCAGTAGTTCCAGTATTGATTTTCCGAGTGGTCTCCACATCCTCTTTCCATCTTACACTGATAATTTACCTTATTTAGGATATTAGGCCATGTGGGGATCGCATCTGTCTTCCAATTTCTGGCAATCTCCAATTTTACCGCAGAAAGAAAATGGTAAATTATTTTGTGTTTATTTTCTGGTAAATTCATATGGAGGAGTGCCCTTTCTGGAGACAGATCCCATCCCTCGCCGAATAAATGTTTTAGCCTTCGTGAAAGGTCATGCCAAAAAAACCTTATTGGGGGACATTGCCACCATATGTGGGCATAGTCTCCCTTCATTTCACCACATCTCCAACATCGAGGAGAAGTACCAGGGTACATCTTACTTATCGCAGAGGGAACCATATACCATCTGTTGGCTAGCTTATATTGGGTTTCATTCAAATTTAAACAGTGTATAGCTTTATAGCAGGCGTCGAGTGCACCATACCATTCTTTTTCTTCTATTTTTATTTGAAGATCTCTCTCCCATTTTGCTATTGCTTTTGGTCTTAAATTCTCTGTAAGGGATTCTACTATTTTTATAGCTATTGAGAATGGTTTTAGATTAGCCTGTTGGTGCATGTTCTTTTGGAGTAAGTCAATTGTTTCCGAATGTTGGTATATGTATAGATGTTCTACCATGAATCCTTTTATACGTAAGTATTTAAAAATATCTTGACCATTCAGGTCGAATCTTTCTTTGAGATCTGTGAATGGTTTTATTTTCCCATTGTATAACAGAACCTCAATTTTTTTTATTCCTTTAGCAACCCATGGGAGGACATCTATATTCTCCATCAGATCATTGAGTATTGTTATCGGGAGTGCCACAATGATCTTGTTTTCTAATCCCAATTTTTTCTTCATCCTACACCAGGCCCGAATACAATTACTCAAGGGTGTGTTTAAATCTTGTTCTGTCTCTCCAAACTTTGATTTAATGTTAGTTGTGGCCCAAAATTTGGAGATAAGGGTAGTCCCTTTTGTAATCTTTAGTTCCTGTTGGTACCATCCCTCTTTGTTTGCCTCAGGAGAGTGTATCATTATGGCCTGGGCCAGAATGGCTGCTTCTGCTGTCATTTTAATGTTTGGGAAACCCAAGCCCCCTTTTTTTGGCTTCCTGGATAGTAGTTGGAGTCCCAGTCTCGGCTTTTTGGCTTTCCATATAAATCTTGTGAAAGCTGTTTGTATCATTTCCAGCCATGGGTTGGGAATTTTATGAGGGATCATACGGAAAATATATGTAAATTTGGGTAGGATGTATGCTCTAACGGTATTTATTCTTCCCCACCACGAGATGTACATGGATTTCCAAGTGGAGAATTTTTTATTCATGTCTTTAATTTGGGGTAAAATGTTTATCCCTGCCCAAGCTTCCCATTTTGTTGATATATTTATACCTAAATAAGTTAAATGTTCTTGTGTCCAGGAAAAAGCATATTTATCCTCCAAATTTTTTATTTGGGTTGTCGTCATATTAAGTGGCATTACTATTGTCTTGCTGAAGTTTAGTTTGTAATTAGATAGTCTGCTGAATCGGTTAATAATCTGCATAGTGTGGTCTACCGATGTGATGGCGTTCTCTAATGTAAGCAGGATGTCATCGGCATATAGTTTTATTTTTTGTGTTTCCTCTCCCTCAAATCTTTTTATGCTTTGCGAATTGTCTGATTTTTAGTTATGTTCATATTTAAAGTATGCTGATTCTGAAAATGTATGTTTTATGTGAATGTGATGCATATTTTGAAAGTTATTAATATTGTGTAAAACCTTTATATTTTAGCTTGGAGATAATTGAGCTGATACAAAGGTTAACTCATTTATCTCCCAAGCAGAGGAATGTACTGTAATTACTAGGATCCAAGTCTTTGTCCTATTCACTGTGCTTTCCTTAAGTTAAGATTGGATCCTATCCTATAATCCCTGTCATTATTGTCACCTTTCCCATTGTCTTTATGTAAGTCATTTAGTTTCCTGTGTGTATCTGAACTGGGCACCTTTGTATCCTGAAAGGTGTGAGGCAGGATTTCCCTTTGTATGTCCTTAGGTTAAACTTTAATCCTGTTATAGTTCCTTTGTCCAATTTGGTTTGTCAAGATGTTCAACTGTAAATATTCTGTGTTTCTACATCAATAAACAGTTCTGGTCAGTTCTTGTTTGACTTTCAAATTGCAGCCTTGACTCGTTTTGTGGTGAAAGAGTATCCTAGCTGTAAAATAGCTAGTGGGATTGATCTACACTTACAAGATCTGTCTGGATATCGAGACAAAGTGGCTTCTCTCTCTCTCTAAACTGGGATCCAGACATTCTAGCGGTCCAGCTTCCAGCTAGCCTGGGAGTAACCGTAACACCATGGTTAACTGAAAACCGAGTTGCAAAAATCAGGGAAAAATATACAGACAGTTAATGGCCAATGGGGTGAATGACATCAATGGTAATAGGAAGAAGCTAAGGGAACTTGGCGAATTCCATAATTAAAGCGGTTTAGTTGTGAGTGAGGGATAGAATAAAATAAATAATAATTTTAAACCAGTCTAATATTATTCACCCTGGTGAGAAAATGAAGACAAAGATTCAGAAACTATAAAACTTAAGTAGTAGATCCAATGGACCCTGCAGTGTGCCTGAACTCTAGGCAGTTTTCCTTTTTGCTCAGTGGTAAAAATGGCCCTGAGAGAACAGATCACACCATTATAACAGACTGGAGTATAGAATTAAATAAATGCTTATAGTGTATAATGTTACCATGTTTCATACCAAACCAACTGGAAGACTGCATTTCCCATGATTCTCAGCCAGTAAGTTAAGCAGCATGGAAAAGGGAGTACAAAACAACTAAAGTGCTAAAGGTTAGCTATTATTTGCTTATGAATTGGTACTGCAGCTGCTGTGGAATACACATTTATGAAAATCATGTATACGCCTATGTAGATAGCCTTATGTACCATTACCAATCTTAGACAAATAAGGACAAATAGAGGCATGTAAGTTGTTTACATGGTAATGACACTATTGTGAAACACTGATCCATAATGACTACAATTGTCACCTTTTAACTAAGCCAAGTGTGTACTAAAAACTATAATAAATATACTTTTTTTGCAATGTGTATATAGATTTGAAGGTTCTAGTAGGAGCAACTTGTGACTTTTACATTTCATTCCATTAAAATGTTAACATACTTCATGTATCACTTTCTCTTCTTTTCTATCACCAATGGCAGTACAGACTTATCAGGGACTTAGGATATTAAAATACCCAGTCTGCAAACTATTTTTTAATCTGCAGCTGTTATTGATTTACACCTACTTAGCTGGCTTCACTATGCAAAATCTACCGTTTTTAATCTGTAAGACTGTTCAACCCTATTACATCAGCTATCAGGAAAAGCATAGTATAATGTGGAGGAAGGTGTTTATTGCACAACAAGGAATGCTAGCGAGTGACCGGCACATTTAATAGCAGAGAGAACTTAAGGACAAGTGTTTTACACCCTCTGCTTCTCCCTTCTTTTACCCCACAACTTTAATGTTACTTATTCTAAAATAGGCTATATTTTCCATCATGGTGCATTCACAATAGAAAACCTTAGTAGAAAAGGAGAATTACATATTTACATAGTGGTCTGTCTGCCTGTCCATATATGTAGCTATCTTATTGTCTGTGTTTGGTTACTTATAACATTTATAATTGATGTTTAACACCTCCATAGTAACCTCAGCCCATTTCAAGGGTGCATTAAATAGTGCCCCGAGTGGTTCAGTGCTGTTTGTGTATGCTGTGATGACTATAGGGGCTATTCACTCAAAGGTGAGTTGCAGGTGAGTTGAAAATGTAAAAATGTAATTTCACTTTTTTTAACTATGCATTGTGCAGGGACAAATATGGTGAGTTTTCCCTGCTAAGCAAACTCACCAGTTTAAATTGGTGAGATTAAATGCTTTTCCTGGTTAACCATGGCAGCAGTTACGTATGGGTTAGCTCCACCCTCAAGGTAGGCAGGACAGAAAAAACTAAACTACAAGAAAGCCCCCACCCCCTGTCTCCCCAGTCTTTTTTTCTGGTTATCAGGACAAAGGCCTGTTTGCAGACCTATTTTATTTTTATTTTTTATTTTTATCACCTTTTTCCGGGGAGTTCAGCCTCTTTCTTCCCGAAGCCTGGTTTCTTTAAGATTACCTGGGATTCCCTATTCCTCTTTACACTTACTGCAAGTTGATACTGGAGATTTTTGGGGATTTTTTTTACAGATGTACCTTATTACACAGCATACTATAGTAGTGGCTGAGTTTATTCCTCAGTAAGCTTACTACAAGTGGTACTGGAGATGTGTTAGAAATTGGGCAGATGCATATTCCTGCTTTTTATATAAATGTGTATTTTTTAACTGTTTGGTTCTTTTCCAGGTTCCTCTCAGTCCTTGCTCCAGAGTTAAGGTTAGTTGGGCCTTCCAGATGGCCTGTTCTGCAGTTCCTCTCCTCTCTCTCTCTTCCCTGGTCATTTTGTTTTGGTGCTGGAATGCATATGCATGCCACACCTTTGTTTTTTGGCCTTCCTGATTGTTTTTCCCGGTGGTGGAATGCATATGCATTCCACACCTTTTACTTACAGGCCTTCTGTTTTTTTTGTTAGGTGGTGGCCTCATTTTTTCAGTTTTCTGAGACTCTGGAACGCATGTGTGTTCCATGCCTTTACTTCTGCTTGTTTCTCAATAAGGTTTAATCGGCAGTGAAAAGCATATGTGTTCCACGCCTCTTGGACGCCTCTTGGACGCCTCCTGGACGCCTCTTGGACTTCCGCTTCCCATTTTGTTTGGCCCCTGCATCTTTTTTTTTTTTTGTTTCTCTATTCAGTGGGCCCTATAAACGTTCTTCCAGGTAACCACCATTGTTCCCAGTCTGCCTTGCTGTTCTTTCTTCACCAGCCTCAGGTAAGTTAACATTTTATTTTCCTTTTTCTTCCTTTCTAGCTATTCTCTATTTTGATTATTATTATTTCTCAGCCTGCCTTTTTTTGCTACCATGTCCTCCTCATCTAAGAGGTCTCATTCATATCAGCTAAGTGAATTTATTTTCATTTTTTATTTTTTACATTTTATTTTATGAGTGCTCTGAAGGAATTTTTTTTATACTATTGTTTGTCCTTCATCCAACAAACTCGGCATCCTTCCCAGGAAGAGGATTTTTTTTTCCGAACACCCAGATCCTGAGGATCCATTGGGAGTAGAGAGTCATTATTCCTCTGCTGAAGAAGAAGGTGATAGAGGGATCATCCTAGACTCCTCCCTTATTGACCACCTCATTGGTATGGTTATCCTGGGTATTTCTGAATCTCTACCCATGGCTGAAGTGGCTGACAAATATTTCACCAACCTCCATAGGGTTCGTCCATCTTTTCCTGTGCATAGTTCTATTGAGGAATTGATTACCTCTGAGTGGAGGGCTCCAGATCATAAAATCTTGGAATTTGGAACCTCCCTCTGGTTCTTCATGCCTTGACGGAGCCCCCCTTTGAACCCATTCAGGATGCTTCTCTATGGTTGCCGACTCTGAAGACTCTACTGCTGTTGGCCTTAATCCCTGCCAAACGGTGTTCCGATTTGCAAGCCTTTTCGGTGGAACCTCCTACATTATGTTTTTTTCAGGATCGGGTTGTCCTCCGTCCAGTACCGGAATTTCTGCTTAAAGTCGTGTCGGCCTTTCACCTTAATCAAGAGACTGTGTTACCTGTGTTTTTTCCAGAGCCTTCGACTCCTGAGGAATCCCGCTGGCATGCCTTGGAAGTACCACTTCCTCACCTTGGAGAAGGTCTTCCAGACTTTTTGTTCTTCCACTGGGAATCCACCAGGGCGAAGCTGCTTCCATCTCCACTCTACGCCACTGGATTGTTGCTGCTATCTCTCGGTGTTACTTCTCCTGTGGTATTCCGAGTTGAAAAATCCAAAAAGTGCATCTCTCAAATGTGGCCTTTAACCCCTAAAACAAACTGACTAGCATATGCATGGCTGAACATGTATTGGGGTGTTGTTTGGAAGTGACATGACAAAATCTGTGAATTTATGTTTAAAGTACAATGTATGTGGGGAAAAAAAACAATAAAATTACTACCACAAACTTTGACAAAGACTGGTAGTAGAATTAGTGCATGGAAAGTGTTAAAATACCACCATTTGAAATAGCGTAGGGGGTCTACGCTTAAAAAATATTTGTTTTGATGGAGTAAAATACACTGGCTGGCTTTAAAAATGTCACAAATTGGACATGGGTGCAGGTTGTCTACATGTCAAAATGAGAGATGCCTAACACCAACTATTGCTGTTTTCTCATGTAGATGTAGCTCTGCAGCTCAGCAAACTGGTAGTTTGTTAATCAGACCAGGGGTAGGCACTAACATTGTCATGCTGAACTTTTACTGGACTTTATGCCAGACAATTTAATAGTGCTCTATGGAGCGTCATATATCTTTGCACGTACACCAGTATTCTTCTATGGACCCTTTGTCTATCACTATACTAGACCCCCTTATGATTGGTTACTTATTATGTGTATTTTTACATTTGACTTACATAATTTACAGCTGGAGAGAGCTTAGAGTTGAGCTTAGAGTTAAGGTTACAGTGCCACTAAACTTTAAAAATAACTATCTTCTTTTAACAAAAGCAAGAATTACTATTACATTGAATCTACCATTGGGTGAAAGGACATGTACTTTAACAAACACATAATATTTCCCCCTATATCCAGAACCTCTGTGATTCAACTTGGACCTAGTTGCAACTGTCAAGCAATGTTCTTGCAGTGTGTGATACTTTTAGGCTCAATGAATAGAGGGTATAGCTGACAACAGTACTGGACTTACTGGGACAGTCCTTTTTTTTGGGTCCTGTCCTGGCAAATTAAGGTATGTCCAAGCATTACTGCTGCCTATGTACAGTGCTTAGCTCTGTGCAATGGGAGAATTACATTAAAATGATGTATGCCTAGCAGAAATAAACAGATTAAACAATAGTAAATGAGCTACAGGCATCCAGTATATGTATCGGGTAGAACTCACTGCTGTGGGTTCACCTGTCGATGTCCATGGACACAAAAAAAAAGAAAAGTTAGCAAGTATGCTAACTAGTTATATCAATTTAATTTAAAAAATAGTTTCTAGCAGTAAGAGTCAATCTTTCTTTGTTGGAGCTTTTGTTGTTGTTTTTGCAATTTTTTAAAATCAGATTGATTTATGTAACATGTTTATTCGTTGTCAAGCCCACCCAGTTATAGTAACAGTGTCCATAAAAGAACAACAGTATCTGTGGCAACATCTGTGAAAGTCCATGCAACATTATTAAAATGTCTTATCTCAGAGTCCAGTAAATGCACTCCATGAACAATGTTGGTGCTTATCACTGGATCCATTTTAATCATATCATGAATCAACTAGTGTGCAGGTTCATCCAGGCTTTATCCAGTCATAGGTGTAGTGCTTTTCTCAATTTTTTCTGCCCCCGCAAGTGCCTTGTTTTTACATTGTCCAAATAAATACAGGGAGTGCAGAATTATTAGGCAAGTTGTATTTTTGAGGATTAATTTTATTATTGAACAACAACCATGTTCTCAATGAACCCAAAAAACTCATTAATATCAAAGCTGAATATTTTTGGAAGTAGTTTTTAGTTTGTTTTTAGTTTTAGCTATTTTAGGGGGATATCTGTGTGTGCAGGTGACTATTACTGTGCATAATTATTAGGCAACTTAACAAAAAACAAATATATACCCATTTCAATTATTTATTTTTACCAGTGAAACCAATATAACATCTCAACATTCACAAATATACATTTCTGACATTCAAAAACAAAACAAAAACAAATCAGTGACCAATATAGCCACCTTTCTTTGCAAGGACACTCAAAAGCCTGCCATCCATGGATTCTGTCAGTGTTTTGATCTGTTCACCATCAACATTGCGTGCAGCAGCAACCACAGCCTCCCAGACACTGTTCAGAGAGGTGTACTGTTTTCCCTCCTTGTAAATCTCACATTTGATGATGGACCACAGGTTCTCAATGTGGTTCAGATCAGGTGAACAAGGAGGCCATGTCATTAGATTTTCTTCATTTATACCCTTTCTTGCCATCGACGCTGTGGAGTACTTGGACGCGTGTGATGGAGCATTGTCCTGCATGAAAATCATGTTTTTCTTGAAGGATGCAGACTTCTTCCTGCACCACTGCTTGAAGAAGGTGTCTTCCAGGAACTGGCAGTAGGACTGGGAGTTGAGCTTGACTCCATCCTCAACCCGAAAAGGCCCCACAAGCTCATCTTTGATGATACCAGCCCAAACCAGTACTCCACCTCCACCTTGCTGGCGTCGGACTGGAGCTCTCTGCCCTTTACCAATCCAGCCACGGGCCCATCCATCTGGCCCATCAAGACTCACTCTCATTTCATCAGTCCATAAAACCTTAGAAATCAGTCTTGAGATATTTCTTGGCCCAGTCTTGACGTTTCAGCTTGTGTGTCTTGTTCAGTGGTGGTCGTCTTTCAGCCTTTCTTACCTTGGCCATGTCTCTGAGTATTGCACACCTTGTGCTTTTGGGCACTCCAGTGATGTTGCAGCTCTGAAATATGGCCAAACTGGTGGCAAGCGGCATCGTGGCAGCTGCACGCTTGACTTTTCTCAGTTCATGGGCAGTTATTTTGCGCCTTGGCTTTTCCACACGCTTCTTGCGACCCTGTTGACTATTTTGAATGAAACGCTTGATTGTTCGATGATCACGCTTCAGAAGCTTTGAAATTTTAAGAGTGCTGCATCCCTCTGCAAGATATCTCACTATGTTTGACTTTTCTGAGCCTGTCAAGTCCTTCTTTTGACCCATTTTGCCAAAGGAAAGGAAGTTGCCTAATAATTATGCACACCTGATATAGGGTGTTGATGTCATTAGACCACACCCCTTCTCATTACAGAGATGCACATCACCTAATATGCTTAATTGGTAGTAGGCTTTCGAGCCTATACAGCTTGGAGTAAGACAACATGCATAAAGAGGATGATGTGGTCAAAATACTAATTTGCCTAATAATTCTGCACTCCCTGTATAGTTGGCTGGTGTGGCAAGCATTCTAAGTATTCCATGGAGGTCTTCTTTGTGTTTCTATATCCAGTCATTTCTGTATCCTTTCTTGTTTTGCTTTCTTGTTTATGATTTATGCTCACTCCTTTCTTTTCTGTGTATTCCTGTATCCTGCATCTCTTCCCAGTTTGGCCACAGAGTGGCACCTTACCAGTTCAGCCATAGTCTGGCAATGGCCCAAGACTAGCTATAGTCCGGCACCTGCCCAAGCCTAGCCACAGTCAGGCACCTGCCCAAGTCAAGTTATAGTCCTTTACCTACCCAAGCCTAGCCACAGACAGCATCAGCTCTGTCCTGAAGCCCCATTAGGGAATTGCCCTGTTTGAATTCCATTAGGGGAATGCCCTGTGTGGTGGTAGCAGTCTGTGAATTTTTAAAACAGATTGTGTTGAAGTGTTCTTTATCCCAGTAATGCCACTGATGTTTGTTGGTGTTGCTGCCTGTGTGTAATGTCATTATGTTGATGTGTTACTTCTTTGTTCGGGTGTGAACTATGTTATCTCAGGATGTTGCTTGATTATCTTCCTACAAGATGTAATTAAGCTTATGTTACCTTTGTGTAGATATACCCTCCTCCCACTGTTTTCCTATGTATAAGTTGGTCTGTTTTGTAATAAAGAAGAGGTCTTTCCCAAGAGTGTGTCCATTCCTGCGGCATTGTCTTCGGATCTGTCAGCATTTAGCTTATTACTTGGCAGCCTTTGTAACGGTTTCACTTGGAGCCAGAGGGGCTTCTAACTGCCTCCCTCTCCAGTAGATAAAGGACTCTGTGATTGCCCTGGCTACCATCTACTGCCCCTTCAGCCTCACTTTGTAAAGGCCCACTACTGAGACCAGCATCCTGGGGGAGATATAGTCACTGACTTGACTCCGGTCTAAGCAACAGTCGCCTTAAAGACGATACACCTAGAGGAGAGGCTGCTCTAGGGGTCTGTATCGTCACACCCTGTCAAAGCCCCATTAGGCGAATGTTCTCTACGTGCCCTATCAGAGGGTTTCTCTGTTCAGTTCTTCCTTATTCTCTTGCTTTGATTGATTGCTGGTGTTCCCTGCTGCCTATTTTTGTTGTGTTCTATTCTGGATTTTCAATGTTTTGTTTCTGCTTTTCTCTGTTGTTTATACATTTCTCACACTAGTTAATCTATGTTTTCCTGTTTTATTCAGTCTTAGTTATTATTTTAGCCAGGTTTTAATGTTAGGAACTTGGTGATGTGAGGTACCTTGACACCGATGGCAAGCTTATTATCTAATGGCCATTTTGTGTGTCTAAACCCTCGTCATTTACTATTTCAGAATTCCAGACTAATTCCTGTATTTATGTCATGTTACCTTAGCCCCGTTCTTTGTGTGTTCTTTGTTTATATATGTGCTTGTGTCTGTCCTTAATTTACGTTACCATGTCTGTCTTTACCCAGTATTCACTTATATGTAGTCTGGTTTCTGTTTGCCCAGCTCCTGTCTTTTTTAAGTGATGCTTTTACTCCAGTTCTATGCTTTTGATCAAGTCCTGTATTCTGTATTCTAGTCTGTCCTGTCTCAGTTTGCTTTTCTGTTATTGCTCTGTTTTGCGTGTCTCAGCCTGCCCCATCCTGTTTATCCTGTTAGAGTTATTATGTTCCATGCCTGCTCCAGGATGTCTGCAGGTATCTCAGCTTATGCCTCAGCTTTACTAGATCCGGCAGCTGCTACCTTAGTGCCCGGGTATGTGGCCAAACCAACCTGGTGCCTCAAACTATTCATGGGAGTGTGGTTACTCTGCCCCATGACCTGTCCATTCATTTCTGCAATTTGACTCTTGAATCCGGGCACCTAGGTTCCCCTGTCACCTGGACCCTGTTCGTGACAAATCATAAAGAGTGATAATTATTTTGAAATTTTTAAATATGTAAGGGTACACTGCACAGATTTTCAGATCCAAAATGGTACCTCCAAAGGCAAGAAGCACACTTGGAGGTATATTTATGTACCAGTACCCCCCAAAATAAACCGCCATTCTGTTTTTTCAATAGCATGGTGTGTCAGGCACGTCAATTTTAACCAAGTGAAAGTTCTACATATTATAATTGTATATGAATAATTTTGTGTTTAAAATATGATTACTTTAATTATTCTACCCTTTTCTAATCAATTCTTCAACTTAAATTTGGAGAATTGATATGTACACATTTTGTGTATGTTTCCAGAACTTGTAGCATGTTCGGGGAGTGATTGATGCATATTGGGCAGTCCCAAAAAATCTATGTTCGCATAACGAAATCGCCCCAAAATGAATGCTTCTGCAACTGATTCAGTCCCAAAATCAAGGATATTGAGTAGAAGGTTTTTGGAGATTGATGAAATTTGGCTGACTTGCCAAATCCATTTAGGGACAGATTGTAGAATTTGGCAATTATGGATTATTTGTTTCAAAAAATGTAAAACTATTTGTTAAGGAGGATACCAGCTCTTTCTCAGTTCCTTCCTTGTGTCAGTTCCTTATACAATGAGCTTGTACTAAAGTTCAGTTTAATTCCATGGGCTTGATTCAATGATGTAAAATGTCATTTATCACTGGTTTTAAACTCAACATCTTCTATTGCAGTCTATGGTATTCAATAACATGAGCTAAGTTAACTCAGGTCATTGATAGACCTCTATGACTCTCTATGTTAGAATTGTTTCAACATTTTTTAATAGAATATAACCTCAAAATATGGTATTAAAATAAGTATGGCTCACAAAGACAAATGTTTAGAATCCCCTTGAGATTATAGCAAACTTCAATGAAAACTAATTGTCCTGTCTCTTGCTAACCAAAGTAAATGATATTCCATTATATCAGAAATACTAGAGGTGGCATACAGTGTTTTGAAATGAAGGTCATGTGCATTAACAGGCATTATATAATCATTGTGTATTTTATTTAACCGTTCATTAATTGGATCACATACTGGATCATAAGTTACATTCCTATTATATTTGTGCCTTGAGCAGCCCCTGCTGTTGAAAAATCAGGATGAGGTTATTTTTCTTACAAAGAATCTGAAATCAGTGCTAAAGAGATAACATTTAGATATGTTGAAAGAAGGTGCATCTTTCAAACTGACAATCCAACTTAAATAAACAAATATAATGTAAAATATAAATCTGTGTTTTTTTATGTTTTGTGGGGACTGCTCGTTATAAAATTAAAGGGCAACTGTATGTCTTTTTTTTCTTTGTTTGGCTCTGTCCAAGACCGGCGCTCAGTTAGGTACTTCATTTGTAATCTTTCATTAAAACAGTTCTATTTAAACTGATGCAATCTAAAGTATTGCTGATTTAAACAACAATGTCTAAATCATTAGATGTTTACAAAATAACAAGGCACTGTATGGGCCAAGAAACACATGAATAGCAGGATCAACAAATGTCCTAAATATCAGAAAATAATATCCTGCAGCCACTAAGACATGTGATGGATCAATGTGAAATGTAGTATGAATAGGCTAAAGAACTGAATAATGTCCACATTCTAGGATTTAGTAGACCTGAGGAGTAGCAAAGAGTTTGGATTAACTATTTTTTATATATTACGTTTAAATCCTGTAGACATGGAGACCAAAATGGGTCTGAAATGCTGACACAAATAAAATAGAGAAAAATGTACGGTGAAAATATAATAATCAGACATGAAAGGTGCAGCCTGTATTTGAATCAGACTCGTAATGCCCAGTCTGCATTTGAAGCAAATTGGTCTGGGCTGCTGTGCCAGCCTTTCACACGAAGGGTCCAGGAGAACCAGCCTCAGTGGTATCTGTTCCTGTGCAACAGCTGTGCTGTCAATGTGAGCGCTGCCACTCAGCATAGAGGACATGGAGCAGGGAGAGAACAAATGAGCCGCTGCCCAAGGCGACACCCTGGCATGGGCGGCACTTTGCTGCTTCAAACAGCGTTTTTTTTTCTTTTTATTCCCTGTGTCTGGGGTAGCTTGATAGAAGAAGGTCTCAGCCAATCAGGTGAGACCTCTCAACTCTCCTGATATGGTGAGAGTTCAGAAGCCTCCTGTGATTGTCTCAGTCCCTCCTTCACACATGGAGCTCAAAGCAAGAGATGCCTGCATCAGGTAAGGTAAAAACTGACAGTGTGTGTGTGTCAGTGAGTGTGTATATGTCAGTGTGAGTGAGAGTGTGTGTGTCAGTGTAAGTGAGTGTGTGCGTATGTGTGAGTGACAGACTGTATGTGTATGTGTGTGAATGAGTGAGTGGATAGAGGGGTTAACTCCTCTGATACTGCCTATATCTGTCTAGCAACCCAAGGGGTTAACTCCTCTGACACCTCTGACACTCAGGGCTGGCCTCTGGGGTGTGTGCAAGGGGACGATATTTTAAAAAAAATGTTTGAAGGTTGAGGCACTGGCTGGAGTGATCCGAAGATCTCCCCTCACCAGCCTTCTGCACTGCTGAGACTGGAGGATCCTGGGAGGGGGCAGACCATAGAGGTGAAGGTCTGTCCCCACCCTGTAAAGCAGAATGGCGTCTGCTTCACGGGGGAGCTGCGGGCCGCATAAGCTCCATGTGTAAAAAACACACGGAGCTCAGTAAGTGCTGCTCATACTCCCACGCTTAGTGATGATGTATGACATCGTATTCCTAATGCCCTGCATTGTCACTAGATATGGGGAGTGTGAGCAGCACTTACTGAGCTCTGTGTGGGTTTAACACATGGAGCTTATGCTGCCTGTGCTTAAATTAAGAATGGGAGGGGGGCTGAGAGAAAATAGAGGGAGATGGGGAGAAAACAGAGGAGGGAGGAGAAAACAGAGATGGGGAGAGAAAAGAAATTGGGGAGGGGGAGAGAACAGAGATGGGGAGCAGGAGGAGAGAACAGAGATGGCGAACAGGGGGAGAGAGAGAACAGAGATGGGGAGAGAGAACAGAGTGGGGGAGGGGAAGAGAGAAAAGAGATGGGGGAACAGGAGAGAGAACAGAGATGTGGGAGAGAGAACAAAGATGGGGAAGGAGGGGTAAAGACAACATATTTGGGGAGGGGGAGAGAAAACAGATAGGAGAGAGAGAGCAGATATGGGAAGGAGGTGAGAACAGATATGGGGGAGGGGTGGGAACAGATATGGGGAGAGGGAAAGATATATGTGGAGGGGAAGAAGAGGGAAATAGATATGGGGAGGAGGGGGTGAGAACAGATATGTGGGAGGAGGGGGGATGAGAACATATTTGGGCAGATGAGAGACATACATAGGTAGGGAGAGAGACATAAAATAGGGGTTTGGAGAGAGACAGATATGGCACGGGAGAGGAAAGAGACAAACATGGGAAGGGAGAGAGATCCATGAGTATGAGGATAGAGATAGGCATGTGGAGGGAGAGGAGACAGACAGACATGAGGGTAGAGAGGGGGTGCCACGGGGATGGCCCACACAGGGCACCTGAACACATAAGGCCTGCCCTGCTGACACTGCATATATCTGTCTAGCCACCCAAGGGGTTAACTCCTCTGACACTGTCTATATCTGTCTAGCCACCCAAGGGGTTAACTCCTCTGACACTGCCTATATCTGTCTAGCCACCTAAGGTGTTACCTCCTCTGATGCTGCCTATATCTGTGTAACCACCCAAGGGGTTAACTCCTCTGACACTGTCTATATCTGTCTAGCCACCCAAGGGGTTAACTCCTCTGACACTGCCTATATCTGTCTAGCCACGCAAGGGGTTAACTCCTCTGATGCTGCCTATATCTGTCTAGCCACCCAAGTAGTTAACTCATCTGTTACTGCCTATATATGTCAAGTAATCCAAGGGTTCACTCCTCTGGCACTGCCTATATCTATCTGGATTTTGTTACAGGTCACTGGTCACATTATGTTTTAGGGAATTGCATTATCATAATAAAGTTTTACCATTACTTTCTTTTCACCTTATGAGTGAGCTCTTTGAAAAAAATGTTGTATTATGTATATAAGAAGTGCTTTAGCGGGCATATAAAAATAAAAAATAAATTTCTAAGAGAACATCTACGATGTGAAAACAAAGAAATGGTAAAACAAACATTATTATGAAACTAGGCTGTGCAATTCCCCAAAACATAATATGTGACCACTGATCTATAACATGACTCAAATATTGTAAAATAAGTTTAAATGCTCAAACATTTTGGGTACACATTTTAATCATGGCCAGCCTATACTCAGGGCAATACAGTATTTTGTATAATTTTGCACATAGAATGGTGTTCTTGCATTAAATGATCACTTCCTGATATGTTTCACTTCATTTTGAATTATCATGACTGTGGGCTTTTTTTGTGGTGCGGCAGCATTTCATTTTTCATCCCAGGCAGCACAATGTCTTGGGCCAGCCTGGGTAGGACTTCCCATTTTTATCATAAAACAGCTTCCCAATGTCATCTGTGTACTCAAACAGGTTCCCAATATCCTTTACTACTTGCACCCAGACTTTCCATTTTCACCCAGAGACTTTCCACAAGGGATGTGGGGGCAATAATAAGAGGAGTGCAGGAGAAATGACGTAGGGAAGGTGTGGGACCAGACCTTTTGTTCTGTATAGAACCACATAATTTATGATAGCAGCATTTGTTTGTTTCTACACTTTGGATAAATTGTCTTTTTCAATTATATTTTTAATATAAAAAGAATAAAAATAGATTGACCCCATAATAAGTAGTTTAGTTCAACTTTAGTATTTTAATAAAGTTACAATCTGCTAAACAAATGAAAATTAAGTGATTATGATTTTTTTTTTTTGCAAATCATTGAACGACTTTGCATCGTTTCTCAAGAGAACAGGACAGGATACCTGGTCTAGACATTTACTGTGGATGAGAGAACCCTATGCTATAATGTGCTACATCGGCAAGAATTTCCTAAAAGAGTGTATTGAGTCAACAGACGCATACATTTTCTAAAGCGAATCTTAAATACCATCATATCTCCAGAAAGGGAAATTAAATTGCTTGGTTACCTCATGATTCATTTTGGAAATTCACCATGAATAATTATTGAATCAACAAATGTAATTAACAGTGGCCTAGATGAAATGCCCACGCACACGTTAACCCAACAATTCAAATTAGTCCCTACCTTCACCCTAACCACCACTACCTTGCCCAGGTAGGAGGGCACAATCCAAAATTGACATAATATCTTTTTTATAAAAAATGACCCTTGGAGTGATTTTTGCTGTAGGGGAAAAAATATATATAACTGTATCAAACTTCCAGTTCCGCAGTACTCTGGATACCCAGATTCTGGGCCAGGGAAAGGGGCCACCCATAAAAAAAACAATAAACCTCCTATTATTAACTGTGCTACAAATGTAGCACAGTTAATCAGGGCAATAAACAATTAGTTGCCACTAAAAATTCCCTCAGGGAAGCAAATGTACAAGCAAATAGAAACACTATTAAAATAAGTTAAAAAATCTCCTTGTTTCTAGCTGCAAAGAGTGTGCTGAGGCAATAGCATAAAACCTGGCCAGGTATGCAAAAACAGGATGCCGATTTCAGGCTGAAGAAGTAACTAAACGCGACCCGTTCTTGGTGTCCTGGTTTTGCATACCTGGCCAGGTATGCCTCAGCCATTTATTGTATTTGTGTATGGTCCTCTGTATGTACTATTTGTGTTTATAGATATATATTTATAAGGTTCAATTTAATACTGTTTAATTGCAATCTAACAATTAGCGCTGTCCATTCAGGTAATTAAGTGTTCCTATTGAGAGGATAAATGGGCATTTACTTTTGATAGTACACACCAGCGGTTTATCCTCTGACCGACAGCTGCCATGCTTCCATGGGATGCAGGCAGCCGTCTGGTCAGCGACCGGCTCTCTCTGCTAGAGCAGAGCGAGACCTTATTTTTTGCATGGGATCAGCAGGGGGGCCTTAACTAGGTCCCCCCTGCTGATCCCATGCAAAAACGAGGGACTCTCTCTGTGATAGCAGCAAGAGACTCTCACATTTGGCAGATGAAGCGGGACGGGCCCCTGCTCTGATTGGCTGTGCATGTTCTGACGTTGTCAGTCTGCGACAACCAGGAACTGCTGTGTCTCAGAGATGAGACACAGCAGACAGTAAACCTGTATGTATCTATTAAGATACACGTCGGATTTACTTCAATGTCCAGGACATGTTTTTTAACCCTTGCTTCCCTCAAGGAAGCAAGGGTTAAAAAAAGGTGCAATGTTCCTTTAAATGTGAAATCATGTATGCCAGTTAAAGAAAATATTTGTATTCTTTGTGTCCTTGTGATCCTTCAAAATGCTTGCAGGCATATGGATACACAAGAAAGGGGAAAAAATCTAAAATATTGCAATATATTGAATCAAGTGCATCGAACATATAGGTTGAATTGACTATAACCAGGCTTCACTCCTTAATATTATAACCCCAGGGCCACCTTTAATACTGAATGAACCCTGATCAAGCCAAAAATGTTGGCCCTCAACAGAAGTTGGTAAAAAGGTGATATCACTGACCCAAATTTTGGCACTCCAGATTTATGGACAGCATTTCGTCTGATAATGCAAAGGCTGCCTTAAAAACATAGCCCCTGAAAACAGCTGGTGTATCAACTGGTCTAGTTGTCACCTAATCCTTGGCATGGAACTGTTGTGGTAACCGTGATACTAAATTGGTAATCATGGAAAATGTAGTCCACAAGACCTGGAGTGCCAAAGAGTACCAATTTCAGCTTCCGCCACTTCTTGTACACAATTTGACAGGTAGGACAGATTTTATTTAAATCTTGAGCCAGTCCAAAAAATCCGGAGCCAGTTTTACAAGTTTCAGGTCCCAAAGCATATACACAAACATAAACCCATAAGATATGCATAATAATTATATACACCAATATTCATATACATATATATCTTTATATATATATATATATATAAACAGAGATGCAAATAAACACATACATTGATACTCATATGTATATATACACACACATATTGATATACATATGTAAATATACACACACGCATACCCTGTTTCAGATAAACATATACTTACCAGACTAACACACGGCGGTAGATTTTATTCACCAGCATGATGCAGTAATGGTTGTAAGAAGTTCCCCCTTACATGAGATTTCCTCTGCTGCAGGGACTGGTGAGCAGGAGGAACAGGGGGGAGCACTGCATCTTCTGGCAGCTGTTTGTCCTACACACATATCAGGGCAGCACTGTGTGTGGGGCAGGATAACTGTTACATGTAAAAAGAATCGTATGTGCAACTGCTCTGGGCCCCTATGGAATATCTGGACCCTGGGCAGTAGCCCCTTCGCCCTGTGAAAAGACAGTCATTAGAGGGACTAGTAGTGGATGTATGGAATAGCCTTCCAGCAGAAGTGGTAGAGGTAAACACAGTCAAGGATTTTAAGCATGCGTGGGATAGACACAAGGCTATCCTAGCTATAAGACCGGGAACGGGGGACTAAAAAAAAATTGGGCAGACTGGATGGACCACATTCTATGTTTCTATGTTTCTATGACTTAGGCTATATAAAGGAATCTTGGTCGAGGGTGTCAAAAGTAACATCTGCCCCAGATGCCATATACATTAGGTATGTCCCTGCATCCACTGCATTAGCATAATGCCATATATTGTTCTAAGGTGGGGGAAAAGGAAGATATGATGGACAGTGGTAACCTTTTGTAGAAAATAGCCTTTGCTGAAATGAAACCTAGCATGCATTCCAGGTAGCATGGCTAAGAGTGACTGGTAAGTACACGTGGTTACTTGTGCAAGAAAAGACATCACAAGGAAATCTTGAGAAGACAGAAATCATGAATGGCCAGTATTGTTAGACCTAAAAGAATTATGTAATGCTGTGGAATGTCCCTTTAATCTGATTATATTTGTTACATCAAAGCACCAGTTACAGAATTGCAATGTAAAACGTGTTTTAATGCTACCCATCTCAGAGTTTTAAAATTAAACATGTGTTACTAGAGGAGTCTGGCATTGCCAGTAAAATCAGTCTGCATGAGTCATTTCACAGACGTAACCTAGGATCTTTATATCATGTCTGATATATAAATATATCTTAGGGAGTCCATGGGCAAAATTCTAATATTCACAACACTGATGAACTTGGGCTTAACTTTAAATAGACAAAGCTTTTGTAGGCTGAAAATCCAACTCACGTGTGTGATATGTTGGGGGTTAATTCCAAAACTCATTCCAGGGACAAAATTCTAAAAGTAATGTAAATAACATTCCACTGGCTTCCATGGTGACCACCATTTAGAACTGTGCACCTGAATTATCTTGTATAAATAACCCTTTGTTTCACTGTAAGGCTTTTATTTTATTTTATGAGTGCGTTACAGATTTTTTTTCTTTTTAATAAAGCAATAATATCTATTACTTCTAGTATAGCTATGTCTTATGAGAGGTATTGACAAATGTGTTAGTATTCACATATACATGCTCATTGTGTCAGATGGAAACCAAGCAAAAAACATGGAATCTAAGTGATCAAGTAAATGGCACATAAAGCTCTCACAACTATCGGAAACCTCACTCAAGTAAATGGGGACTCATCCGGGTCTGTCTTAAAAAATAATAGGATAAACCTGCATGGCTATCGTGATTTTGTAAAGTACCAGTTGCCCTACATGAGTACGATTTACATTTAACTCTCCTCGAGTTTTCAAACTATAACTTGGATAATAAAATGTGTGCTTTAACCTCTTTCTCAAGATGTGTCGATGGTGTGGAGTGTGAGAAATACTAAAACAAACCATATGTTATAGTGCTGAAAGCAGAATTATCTGTTTGGGTGGAACATACCATTTTTGGATGATTTGACAGAACTACATCCTCTTACTTGCTGGCTTTTATTGTTTTATGAGGTTATGGTTATAAGGATGCATGCAGTAACCATACTAAAACAAATTAAGACACAATTACGGTATATTTTAATGTGGTTTTAAAAAGCATGACATATCCAGATTACCAAAAATCCCCTCATCAAATCAGGCCTGTGTTTCTTAGCAAGACAAGGAACGATATATCTCTTATAACAAGCCATGCTTGTGGGGTGTAGATCATTTTCATTGTATTATTGTACTAATCTAGGAGCATCCAAGACTTTTCCTAAGTTGGCAGCATGTTCAGAAATGCCTATGTGAATTATGTGCATTATGCATGTTCTACTGATAATAATAGTGCAAAATGTCCTGTTGTTAAAATAGAAAAATGGTCAGAGCTGTGGCAACTGAAATTCCATATGGATAACTGCAAGATAATGAACCTAGGGCTTAAAAACCAAAGAGCAGAGTATAGAATATCTGATACAGTCCTCATCTCAACATCTGAGGAAAGGGATTTAGGGGTAATTATTTCAGAGGACTTACAGTTAGATGCTTGGTTTTATAGGGAGGTATCAGCAATAAAAAGAGGGAAGTGCTCATGCCATTGGACAGAGCACTGGTGAGACCTCACTTGGAGTATTGTACGCAGTACTGGAGACCGTATCGCCAGAAGGATATTGATACTGGCGAGAGTTCAGAGAAGGGCTACTAAACTGGTTCATGGGTTGAAGTATAAAACTTACCAGGAAAGGGTAAAACATCTTAACATGTATAGCTTGAAGGGAAGACGAGAGAGGAAGGTATATGACAGAAACATTTAAATACATAAAGGAAATACCTTGCTCCTGTGAACACTAATTCTGTATCATAAGAACTGTACAAAGTACTCATCTTACTTCTGCCATTTATATCTTCAAACTTGCAGCATGTATCTTGCTCCTACAATCATCAATACTGCATAATAAGAATTGCACAAAGTACTTACCTTGTGAGCATTCACCTCTAGAAAGCTGTACCATGCATAAGTACTTATTTTTTTCTATCTTGTATTGTTTCTGTTTTGCATGATTTGAGGGCATATTTTAGTGCTGATGATACACTCACTGTGTGCCAAACCATTCCCATTCTTTCTCTTTCTCTTTGTTTTGGAGCAAATTTTGGAGTAATTGTTAGGGTGATTGCTAGTGTTAAAATAAATAATCACATTTTTGGTAGGCCCCAATTAAATGTGAGTAAGATAAGATGAATCTTCAACACAAAGTGCTTTTTCTCCCTTGCATTTAAGGAAAAAAATCTCCCTCCAATCAAGTCAGTCATAATCAAATTGATGGGATGAGTGAAATGGCAAGTCCCTCTTCATACAGGCAGTGCTTTTGCCATCTTTCTCCTAGACATTAATTCTTTGCACTATGAGGTCACCAGCTGAAGCCACTCCCGGGACTGGAGCCAATCAATAGTCTCTCTCACAGACATGCATTGTGTTAAGGTTAACAGGTGTCCAGTTTTGGAGCTCTGTTCAGTACAAAAATCTGCTATTATGTATCCAACCTCTGAATGTGGTCTCCACTCGTGAACCAACAGAAAATAGCTGTCATATTACTTTTTCACTATTCTTAAGATCATGTTCCCTTAAAATATGTTTACTGAAATGTCAGACACATTGATGTACAAGCTATCACACTTGGACTTGAGCAGACACTTGGACACTTGAGCAGACAGCTATGCAAATAAAAGACAGATTGGTATACATTTGGTAAAATCCCATTATAATGAGCACTCCTACTGCTACTGATATATTTTGGCAGAGGTCGGCTGAGTGAACTTGGTGAACTGAGCTATGATCATAGTTCCTGGCTGGCAGAGATCCCTAGTGTTGTCCCGGCCTAAGGGAGCACAGTTTAGTAGAGCTACTCAGTTGGAGTACGCATATCCATCGCACAAGAAATTGGAGTTCATCTTAATCTCAGGCTTCTGGAGGCATTGAATATCCCTGGCATGTTGGTCTAAGTGTATAGTTCTTACTCGGTGTGCGAGAGCTCCTGTGCTAAAATCCTAGTTGAGCCCCAGTTTTTTGACACAAATGTGTAATTGCTTTATTCAGGGTTCTTATAAAACCTCCAGTTCACGCTTTCATTGCCTGGCTTTTTAAAGTCTATTGACATGTCACTATGAAGTCAATTCATATTTGTTTTTCTTTCTTCCAAGGTATTTGAGGACACATTGGTCGTAATCTACAGAAACTATTACATATGTTTGGCTAGTTTGTGTACAGGTGTGCTTCTTGTGCAAGAGGTCACATAGTAATATAGTAACATAGTAAATTTAGGTTGAAAAAAGACACAAGTAAGGAAGCTATTGTGAATTTTGAGTCCTATGGGGGAAAATCCTTCTTGACTCCAAAAGGCAATCAGATTTCTCCCTTTATGTTCTCCTTTTCTAAAAACATCCAAACAATTTTTAAATGCATCTTTTGTAGATGATAGCACAACCTCTTTTGGCAGTGAGTTACATAACTTTATTTCCCTTACCGTAAATATTCCCTTCCTTTATGAAATCTTTGCTCTTCCAGTCTTAGGGGCTGACCTTTGTACGTTTCTGTTAATGAACAGGTCACTGGAGAGCTCTTTATATTGGCCCTTAGGGGCTGACCTTTGTACGTTTCTGTTAATGAACAGGTCACTGGAGAGCTCTTTATATTGGCCCTGTCCATATTTATATACTGTTATCTGAGAACCCTTTTTTCTAACGTATATAAATGTAATTTTTTAAGTCTCTCTGCATAACTAAGATCCTCCAATCCTCTTATTAATTTTGTAGCCCACCTTTGCACTTTTTCTAGTTTCATGATATCCTTTTTAAGGACTGGTGCCCAGAATTGTACGCATATGCAAGGTGAGGTCTTGCCATTGACTTGTAAAGAGGCAAAATGCTATCCTCCTCCCGTGAATCTATAGCTCGTTTTATACATGCCAATATCTTATTGGCCCTTGCAGCTGCAGATTGGCATTGAACACTGTTGCAAAGTCTGTTATCTACAATTATTCCTAAATCACTTTGCACTAGTAGTTTTTCCCAGGGAAATACAATTTAAAGTATATGTTGCTTCGTTATTATTTTTCCCATAATCCATAACTTTACATTTGTCTATTTTGAACCTCATTTGCCACTTAATTGCCCAGTCCCTCAAATCTTCCTGTAAAGAACAAACATCAAGTTTAGTCTATATTACCTTACCTAATGTTATGTCATCAGCAAACACTTAGACAGTGCTCTCATCAATAAACAAATTAAAAAGAAGAGGGCCTAAAACAGACCCCTGAGGTACTCCACTTTAATACCCTGGTCCAATTTGAGGATTTTCCTTTTACAACAACCCTCTACATTCTATCTTTTAGAAAAGTTTCAATCCAAATACATACATTTGCCCCACACCTATTTCTCTCAATTTTTAGAGTAACCTTTTGTGTGGAACTGTTTCAAATGCTTTAGAAAAGTCCTGGATTCATATCTAGGATGAATCACAGTTCTCCGTCATTCTTGGCAAAGTTGTGTCTTGCTTCATGCGGACTCTATGGTTCTTATGAAACTTCCTGGTCATGTGTCCATTGGTTTGAGTTTGAAAGTCTTGTGACTTCATATTTGCAGCGGGTACACAAAAAAATCAGTACTCCTGGATCCAAGGATAATGAGTATTTAATCCAAAACATATGGTACAAATAAGCTAAAAAGAACTGTGCAATATTCACATGGAATTCTTTTTGTGAAGGTACCAGGTATCCCAGAGGCACAGGGTTCAGTCTCAGGAAATCCTTACCCTTTCTTGCTATGCATAATTTGTGTCTTTCGGTGATGATAATGAGTGAGCAAAAGTTGCCAGCCTTTCCCTGGTACCACAAACCTGTTTTTCATACCTCCCCCAATAAATCCAAATCCAAATTCCCACAGACATTAGTAGATATGGAATGACTGGTGGGAGGAGAATCCATTTGACCTTTAGAGGGGCAAAGATAATCCTTATATGGCAGCCCCTAACGTTATTGTAAATAGTGTAACTACCCACAAGGAAAACAGGGGGAATATTGTGTGTGTTTTATTTATTTTTTTGCACAATTTGTTTTCATAAAAGTTATCCTTGAACAATGTTTCTGGTTCATGCCATAACACCATTGGCATTTTTTAAACATTTTATTAGCGTTTGGCTATAAGATATTGCCACATTTAACCCCTTAACGACAGATGACGTGCCAGGCACGTCACGGCAAATCGAGGACTTGCCGACAGCTGACGTGCCTGGCACGTCATGCACTAAACTGAGTAAAGAAAGCGACCAGCGGTCGCTTTCTTTACTCTAACGGTGTTGCTACAATGCCTCTAGGTAGAGGCATTGTGCAACACCCCCCAAATGTGCAGGGGCGCGCTACGATCACTCCACGGAGTGATCGTAGCAGCCATTTAAAAATGGCTGCGCCGGCTGCACACATGTGCTTAGAAAGCGAACGATCGTTCGCTTTCTAAGCATCTCCGGTGTTGTTAAAGTGCCTCGCCAGCGAGGCACTTAACAACACCGTTCTGCTCCCCAGAGCCGATGGTGGTCGCTCTCCTGAGCGACCCCATCGGCTCAGTAGAAGGGAACGCTGCCTATACAGGCAGCGCTTCCCTTCTAATGGCAAGAGCATCGGAAGTGAAAGTATTTCACTTCCGATGCTCTAGGGGGAGCCAATCGATGCCGGCACAACAGATCTATGTGATCTGTGTGCAGGCATGTATGATAAGTGCTCTGATGAGCACTTATCATACTGTCAAAGGCAATATTAGCAAATATTGCCTTTGACAAGTATTGATCTGCCTCCCTCACCTTACTAGTTATAGTAAGGGAGAGAGACAGATCAGATAAAGTAAAAAAATAAAATAAAATAATAAAACAAATATTTAATAAAATTTTAAACACCAAGGGCTTTTATAAAAGCCATTTAACCCCTTCCCTGCCATTGATCGCTGTGTACGCAGTGATCATACACAGCAGCACATTTTTTGCTGTCTGTGCATTTTTTAGGGGTTAATTTTTTTTACTGTAATTCATTACAGTATAAAAAAAAGCTCTTTTAAGAGAGATTAACCCCTTTCTTGCTGTAGATCACTGCCTAAGCAGAGATCTGACGCAAATGCAGCAATCTTGCTGCAGAAGCATTTTTAATTTTTTTAAAACTTTTTTATTACACCCGTCACGTGTTAATTATACCCGCTAGGGGACTACGTTTAACGTAATTTTTTTTTTAAATAAGAGCTATTAACCCCTTCCTTGCCGTATATCACTTCCTAAGCAGCACATATGGTCACTGCCTAAGCAGTGCATATGGTCACTGCCTAAGCAGCGCATATGGAGCAATCTAGTCGCAGAAGGATTTTTTTTTTGCTATCAGCATTTTTTTTGTCAGACTCGCTAGGGGTTAATTATACCCACTAGGGGATTACGTGTATTCCTTTTGAAGCTGTCTGAACACGTGTATAGCGATCAGTAACAGCCGATCAGTGGCAAAGGTGGTTTGGTGATTTCTCAGATGAGCATCACCATTCGTCTGGTTCGATCAATATTGGTAAATATTGTTCTGACCCATATGGATCTGCCTCCCTCTCCTCACTTGAGTTTTAGTGAGGGAAAGAGACAGATCTGTATAACATAATTTTTTAATTGTAATAAATTAAATAAAATGTTAAAAAAATTGTGAGTCCCAAGGGCTTTTATAAAAGCCATACCCTTTGTATAGTGTAGTGTATTAACCCCTTCCCTGCCACTGATCACTGCACAGCAGAATTTTTTTTCTTGTCTGTGCATTTTTAGGGGTTAATTTTTTTGTACAGTACTACAAAGGCTCTTATAAGAGCTATTAACCCCTTCCTTGCTCTACATGTTCAAATTCCAAGTTTGAAAATCAAAAAGCGCACCTCTCAAATGTAGCCTTTCAACACCCAACAAAGCTGACAAAGCTATGCATGGGTGGTATCCCTGTGCTCGGGAGATGTTGCTGAACATATATTGTGGTATTGTTTGTCAGTGACACATACCGAAATATGTGAATTTGTGTCTAAAGTACAATGTATGTGGGAAAAAATACACAATAAAATGACTACCACAAACTTTGACAAAGGCTGGTGGTAGAATTGGTGCATGGAAAGTGTTAAAATAACACCATTTAAAATAGCCTAGGGTGTCTACTTTTACAAAATATATACTTTTTGGGGTAAAATACACTGTCCTACTTTAAAAAAAAGTCCCAAATGAAAGATGGGCTCAGGCTGGCTACACGTCAATATTCCAAGTTGAAAATGCGCACCTTCACAATGTGGCCCTTTTAGCCCCCAAACAACCCAACAAACCTATGCATGGGTGGTATCCCTGTACTCAAGAGATGTTGCTGAACACTTATTGGGGTGTTATTTGGCAGTGACACATACCAAAATCTGTAAATTCATGTCTGAAGTACAAGGTTTGTGAAAAAAAAACACAAAAAAATGACTACCACAAACTTTGACAAAGGCTGGTGGTAGAATTAGTGCATGGAAAGTGTAAAAATACCACCATTTGAGATAGCCTAGGGTGTCTACTTTAAAAAAATATATGGGTTGATGTGGTAAAATACACTGGCTGGTTTCAAATATGTCCCAAATGGGACATGGGTGCAGGCTGTCTGCATGTCAAAATTTCAAATTGGAAAACCAAAAACTTCACCTCCCAAATTTGGCCTTTTACCCCCCAAACAATCCAACAAACCTATGCATGGGGGGTATCCCTGTACTCAAGAGATGTTTCTGAACACTTATTGGGGTGTTATTTGGCAGTGACACATACCAAAATCTGTAAATTTATGTCTGAAGTACAAGGTTTGTGAAAAAAAAACACAAAAAAATTACTACCACAAACTTTGACAAAGGCTGGTGGTAGAAATAGTGCATGGAAAGTGTTAAAATACCACCATTTGAGATAGCCTAGGGTGTCTACTTTTAAAAAATATATGGGTTGATGGGGTAAAATACACTGGCTGGTTTCAAATATGTCCCAAATGGGACATGGGTGCAGGCTGTCTGCATGTAAAAATTTCAAGTTGGAAAACAAAAAACTGCACCTCACAAATTTGGCATTTTAGCCCCCAAACAACCCAACAAACCTATGCATGGGTGGTATCCCTGTACTCAGGAGAAATAGTAGAATCTATTTAGCATGTTTTTTCGTTCGCTATTGTCGATGAGGAGAAGTTGTTTCAAATAAAAACAAAGAAATTTGTGTATTTTTTTTTTTTTTACCATATTTTATTATTTTTTTTTAATAATATGATAAGATATGATCAAAAATATGGCATCCATAGAAAGCCCTTTTTGTCCCGATAAAAACAATATATAATATGTGTGGGTACAGCAAATGACGAAGAAGAAAATTACTGCTAAACACAAACAGCACAGAAATGTTAAAATAGCCATTGTCCAGAAAGGACAAAAATGTTTCAAAGGCTCTGTCCTTAAGGGGTTAAAATTGTTGGTCTATTTACTAATACAGAACATGTAGAATTTGAGAAATCATGCAAAAATACATGAGCATTAGAATGAGAGTTAGAAAAGTTTTCTTTTTCTTTTTCTGGCAACTCATTTCTCTTTCAATGGATGACGTATTTACAGGCAGGGCTGGGTCTGATTAACTGTCAGTTCGTAAACTCGTTCAAATATGCAATTCTTTTGGGGTTATAATTTTCTGCTGTCTTCTGCCATTTTACTGAGAACTATCCAGAGAGGAAAATTCACTCTAGATTCCACTTCCCCAGTGAACTGACTGATTAAACATTTAGCATTTGGGTGTGACCATGAGGTCATCAGACAAAGTATGCCAGTGTGTATGTAAGAATATAAAAGATAAAAGAAAGACATTGCTCGCTCAAACATGACATTCTAATGCTAAAGTAAAACACTTTAATGTTCCCAATTTTTGTGCAGTGAAGTCAACAACATTTATTAAACATTTAAATCTACACTCCAAATTCCATGTTTAATTTTACACACAGCTTTAGTCTTGTTAAGTAAAAAATAACCAAGCATTCAACTACATTGTGTCATAATTGCCAACAGCAGAGGACACCTGCAGTATAGACACGTCAAGCCACCTGTCTCCCAAGGTTGAAACACAATTTAAAGACGATCGAAGGACCTGCTGATGACCTCTACAGGAACACGTGTGTGAATGGAAGAAGGTGAAGCCACGGTGCAAACTGCAGCTTTAAATTTGGCATTGATTAAGTTCCAGTACTGGTGATACTTGAAGAGTGTAGAAGGCGGTGCTCTGGCGCTTGCAACAATCTGGCGATGTCCAAGAGTACAAACCTCGAGAGTATCACTGAACATAGAAGTCAAATTAGTACACAGGAATGGATGAATATTATGACCAGTACAATGCAGGAACGTCTAGGCAAAATTTCATTTACAAGAATGTGTATTATTAAAAAAAGTCTATTCTTATTACTGACAAGCTACAGTACTACTGCATTCTATGATGGAAGAGCTATACAATGTAAGAGATAGGGAACTACTTTTTTTAAAGCAAATTCACTATAGGGTCGACTAAATAAACACTGATTTGTCCCAAAATGATGTGAATTGGGCAAGTTAGTCGAATTTCACAAATCTCTGAGATGTGGATACATACGCGTTTGACGTCAGCGCGAGATTCAACCGCCAGCGATTGTTTGTTTTTTCAAGACTTCATCTTTGCTACTAATTCCAAGTGTTTTTGTGACACTCAGTTAGAGCTGGAGGAAATGTAAGAGTTTTTTACTTGTTTCTTTTATGTATATTAAAAAGTTTTAATACTATGAAGCTTTCCTCTTCCCATATTCTATGCTAATGAGAGAGTGAATTGGCATCTTTGAAACCAAACTTGCTATTCAAGCAGGATCTACAGTGAATACTGTTTTATTGAGCAGTATACTTCTGCTCCACCTCATGTGAGTGTGTATATATATACAGCAATTTCTGGTTCTGTCTATATACACAGAGAGCACTATTGTCTGTCTCCTTATTTCATTCTTCTCTGAGGAAATATCTGATGTAGAAGATTATAAGGACAGAAGACTGCCATCTCAGTAATTTGAAAGTTATCTGAATATAAGTATATTTTTTAGTTTCCCACATGTGATGTTTTTTGGGAAATATTTATCTGTAGCGCTCCATCCTTGTCTTTCCATTCTGTTTTCTATCTAAGAGGTGTTCTAGGGGATCAACACCTTGGATGTGTATAGCAGCTTGGAGAAATCATTTATATTTGTATTTGATTGTTAGCACCTGAGAACACCACTTCTTTGTTAAGAGGCAAAAATATGATAGAGGAGGATGTGCAATGTCTAGCAATGTCAGTATCATTGTCCTCCTCACCAGACTGACTTCCAATCACCCAGGGGCGTCACTAGGTTTGGTGTCACCCGGTGCGGAAACTCAAAGTGTCACCCCCCTGGATTTCCTCCATACAATGCCAAACAGATTCCTTAGTAATGCCAGTTAGATGGCCTATTAACTATGCCACACACAGGAGCACATAACTATGCCACACACAGGAGCCCCATAACTTATGCTACACCAGAGCCCCATAAATTATGCCACACCAGAGCCCCATAAATTATGCCACACCAGAGCCCCACTGTAACGGACCGTCTACCGGACGAAGTAGACCCTCTGTCCGTTGTGGGAAATCACCTCCTTAGCCCCCAATTACAGCTCAGCATTCACCCCGCAAGTCTTTCCTGGACCCTTGCTCTTTGTACCCAAATAGACAGGACATCTAGCAGTTAGGTACAGCAAGATTGAACAACTCTTTTATTTGAGATTTACACAGCACATATATACCAAACTGCAATCAGATAACACTTGATTAAACAATAGAAAACTTAAACACATCACCAGTAAAGCAGTATCTAGCCACTTTAATCTGGAGCCAGAAGCAAGGTAGTCAGACTGGGTGCCTGACATAATTAAACAATGGCAGGCTTAAACACATTACAGACAGGGTCCATAATCTACAGGGAGGTGTTTGGCCTTCCAAGAACCCCAGTCAGGCAGGCTGTCAGAATTCACTTCATGACACCCACTATTTATGCCTCACCTCTGCCCAATTAATTATGCCCCACACACACAGGTGCCCCATAATTATGCCACACAAAAGAGTCCCTTAATTACGCCACACAAAAGAGTCCCTTAATTATGCCACATATGGGGCCCAATAAATATGCCACACACAAGTGACCCATAATTATGCACACATGAAACCGCCATTAATTATGCAACACACAGGAGCCCCAAGAGGTGACACTCTTACAATTATAGATAACAGTAATATTGTGCCATTCAGATCCCAGTATTATTGTCCCACTCAGAGCCCAGTAATATTGGGCCACTCAGAGCCCAGTAATAGTGTGCCAGTCAGATACCAGGAATATTGTGCCATTCAGAGCCCAATAGTATTGTCCCACTCAGAGCCCAGGAATATTGTGCCAGTCAGAGCACAAAAATATTGTGCCACTCAGAGCCCAGTAATTTTGTGCCAGTCAGATACCAGGAATATAGTGCCAGTCAGAGCCCAGTAATAGTGTGCCAGTCAGAACCCAGTAATATTGTGCCAGTCAGAGCCCAGTAATATTGTACCAGTAAGAGCCCAGGAATATTGTGCCAGTCAGACACCAGTAATATAGTGCCAGTCAGATACCAGGAATATTGTGCCTGTCAGATACCAGTAATATAGTGCCAGTCAGATACCAGTAATATTATGCCAGTCAGAGCCCAGTAATATAGTGAACGTCAGAGCCCAGGAATATTGTGCCAGTCAGAGCCCAGGAATATTGTGCCAGTCAGAGCCCAGGAATAGTGTGCCAGTCAGAGCCCAGGAATATTATGCCAGTCAGAGCCCAGGAATATTATGCCAGTCAGATACCAGGAATAGTGTGCCAGTCAGAGCCCAGTAATATAGTGCCAGTCAGAGCCCAGTAATATAGTGCCCGCCAGATGCCCAGTAATATAGTGCCAGCCAGAGCCCAGTAATATTGTGCCACTCAGAGCCCAGGAATATTATGCCAGCCAGAGCCCAGTAATATAGTGCCAGCCAGATGCCCAGTAATATAGTGCCAGCCAGATGCCCAGTAATATAGTGCCAGTCAGATGCCCAGTAATATAGTGCCAGCCAGATGCCCAGTAATATAGTGCCAGCCAGAGCCCAGTAATATAGTCTAGCCAGATGCCCAGTAATATAGTACCAGTCAGAGCCCAGTAATATAGTGCCAGCCAGATGCCCAGTAATATAGTGCCAGTCAGAGCCCAGTAATATAGTGCCAGCCAGAGCCCAGTAATAAAGTGCCAGTCAAAGCCCAGTAATATAGTGCCAGCCAGATGCCCAGTAATATAGTGAAAGTCAGAGCCCAGTAATATAGTGCCAGCCAGATGCCCAGTAATATAGTGCCAGCCAGAGCCCAGTAATATAGTGCCAGCCAGATGCCCAGTAATATTGTGCCAGTCAGATGCCTGTAATATTGTGCAGCCAGAGCCCAGTAATATAGTGCCAGCCAGAGCTCAGTAATATAGTGCCAGCCAGATGTCCAGTTATATAGTGCCAGCCAGATGCCCAGTAATATAGTGCCAGCCAGATGCCCAGTTATATAGTGCCAGCCAGATGCCCAGTAATATAGTGCCAGCCAGATGCCTGTATTATTGTGCCAGCCAGAGCCCAGTAATATTGTGCCAGCCAGAGCCCAGTAATATAGTGCCAGCCAGAGCCCAGTAATATAGTGCCAGCCAGATGCCCAGTAATATAGTGCCAGCCAGAGCCCAGTAAAATAGTGCAAGTCAGAGCCCTGCTCGTTTTAAACCCCCCTCCTCCCCCCCCTTCCCCATCACTTACCGAATGGCTGCTCTGTGCTCCCGGACGGACGCCTCCTCCGTGCAGTCTTCCCTCTTGTACGGAGGAGCGAAACACAGTCACGTAACGTCACATCCGGTTGCTGTGATTTTATTTTTATTTTTTTCTGGCGGAAAAAAAAGTTAAGCAGCGCGATGCGGGGGGGGGGGGGGGCGGGGTTGGTGCCGGCAGCACGGGTGTCCTGATTACTCATCACCATGATGAGGTGCTGGCTCATCCCTGAGATGTACTGCTCAATCCTAGCAACCACACCATGCACAGCAGTTTCAAATGCCATCATTTGAGAGGGATAGGAAGTCATGGATGAGCTCCTGATGTGCTGTCCAAGCTGAGATCCACCACAGTGAAACTGAAACGTTCCTCCTCTTCCTCCTATAACAGATGTTACTGCAGGAAAAGAAGGAAGATGATTAGACCATTGCAATACAGACTGTGCATTCATGTACAGTTAAAATGCAAGGTTACCTATATCCTGAACTATTGTACATTGACATTCCACTAATACAAATCATTTTTAATATAACATTGTATTTGCATTTATCAAATAGCTATTTTCTGAATGAGTCATCAGTTGCATAAAATTAACCCATAAAAAATTAACCTATGCTAATCTCATTGCTCACTAAACCTGTGATTAAACCCATTATGCATTAAACATTCTCATCCTGGTAGGGCACAGGTAATTAGATGTCATACTACTGTACATTTATGTCCTCATTTCTGTGGAGGTCATAGATGTACAGTAGAATGTAAGTAGATGGTGTTCTATTAGTAATTAGCTACATTTGCATTAACATCTAACTAGAATTATGTGGTATAAATGTGTATATACATTGAGTGGCTGATCCCAGTGCCTGGCCATCAGAAGCCTGAAGTTGGTGGCAATCATCAAGTCCATGAGGTGGTGAAGATACCGTTATTAAAGATGAAAAATAATGCATTGTTAGTGTTGAGTGCAGAACATATCACAGCAACATTTCCATTGGGATTCATTCATGAGATATGGATATTCCATGTAATTCCCTCTTACATGAATGAAGCCCTGTCTGTTGTCAGGGTCAACGTGGTGGAATTTGATGGCAGGGAGGCAACCCCTTGCGATTGTCACTGATCCACAAGTAGAAAAAGAGGCACGAGAGGTGAGACAAGCCGTAGTCAATTCAGTCCAATTGTCAGGTGCAGGCGTCAAAGGTTCAGAATGGAGAGCCAGAATAAGAGGTCTGGCAGATGGTGGGCAAGGATGGTAGAGAAAACAGACCGAGGTTAAAAAACAGATGAAAGCAAGGCACAAACAAAAGGTAAAGTACAGAGAATAATGAGAAATAGAATAGACACGGGCTACAGAAAAACTGAACACCTGCTGAGATGCATAAAAGGGCTTTATAAGGCTATCAGGGCTGACCAATAGAGTACTGGCCCTGGTGGTAGAAAAAGGCTTATGCATCCACTTGCAAAGACCCTTTGTCTGTGAGGGAGACTATGCATACACAATGGCCCGGTGAGTCCAGTGACCAAGGGAGTCTGTCATTGAGCAAGGAAGCTCCTCTGTATCGGCTTTGAATAGCCATACCCCTGGAATGAGCAAGGACATCCACTCTTCCTTATCTAGCCAGGAGCACCTGCCCACCGCAATACATGAGGGAGCCTTGCTCTGGAGGCCTGAGACCCCGGAGTCAAGGACAAATGTGGGGCCTTCGCAGTTATAAGACTGAGAGGCTGGTATGTATTAATATAAATGTTTGCCTCAAGACCCATGTAGCTTTGGTCCTCATGTCTCCTCAAAGTCTATAAGGTCAGCTGGCTCTAAAGAGCCGTCACTAGAGCCTCTGGTGGAGGCGGCTGCTCTAGCTAGCTTCCTCTTCACATTCCACTTTATATTGGAGTATCTGAAAGATATGAGTAGAGCATTGCAATTTATTTACAGTCACAATGATCATCTTCACATGTTAGCCTCTTTATATATATATATATATATATATATATATATATATATATATACATCTATAAATCTATCTATCCATACATGTACATATTGATATCTACCTATGTACTGCCACATATATACTACTGCACTGACATTGCTATGTACTGCAACTGTGGACTGCAACACCCATGACCCTTAGCTTTTTTCAGCATCAGGCGCGCATGCTCCAAATATGCTGGAGTAGCGCTGTCTATTTCCGGGGTTTGTTTGTTGTCTATAATACATTCGGGAGACAGAATGCAGCTGTGAATTTGGCATCAGAGTCACTCGCTCTGTTGCCAATTCGACCAACATGAAAAAGTATACAAATGTATCTACCCAGTGCCATTTACCGGCCTTCCTTTCATTTTCTTTTTAATGCAGCATACTGCTATCAACATATTCTGTTCTAAAATGTTGGTCTTGCCATGTGCTCGATATTTATACACAGATTCCTTGACAGTAATAGTCTTTAAGTTGATTGTATCAATATTTTTGTATTCATTTCTTGAATCTGAGTCATTTCCTATGAAGGTTCGGTGGAATTATGGATTATTTTCTGTATTTCTAAGCTATTTTTAGCTTGTGTAAACCACATACCATTCTGGTTCGGTGCATTTGGGGCATTTTTCAGCTGCGCTTGGTTTCAGGAGATATTGGTGTGTAATCGGTTATCTCTGAACATATCTGGAGGTAACCAGAGCTAGTCGATCTTTATGGGTTGAATATGAGCTGGTTACAAAAATGGCCAAATGGTAGAAGATTACGTTTCTGCAAACTCAACAGGCCACATTAAACTACATTGTACTCTTTTTTTTAAAAAAAAAGCATATTAGCTTCTTTATTAATTGTGAGTTACACATATGGGTATACAATACTATGTAATGTGAACAAGACATGATAGTCAGTTAATCGTGATTAACTAAAAAAAAAGTGGTTTGTTTAATGTTTCTAGCAAATTACATAACTATTCAATTGCAGTGAGAGTTGTGTGTGTGGCAGATGCCGTAATGCATCACGGTATGTATCAACAGAGTTACTCATTTTAATTTTCTTTTGGTTTAATAGAACAATAAAACTAATAATCAAAAAAGCATTTGTAATCATTAATGTAACATTAACCGCTAATTAGAATTCACAAAGTTAATAGTTAAAATACAAGTTGGTATGTAAACCAATCTAACATTTTCTACACATTGCTGTGCTGGAACTTTGCCAAGAGAAACACATGCTTAAGCATCTACTCAATGCGGTGATCTTCGGCCCTGTAATGGTGCCTCCGAAGGCACTGATTCAGTGCGCATGAGGGTGGTTCCTTTCCTTGGGCCACCCATTTATTTGCAGTTGACTCGTCCCCCCGAGAGGTAGGGGGTAGGTAGGGAAATGTATTTTATTTATTTTGATTGGGCCTAGGGGACTTTGGGTACTACCAGACCTGAGGGGTATATTTATACTGGGTGACTCACAGCCCTGGTCATGGCTAAGGGGGCCACGGCCACATGCTACAAGCCCTGGTCCCCCTAACCATAACCAACTCTGAGAGCCAGCCAAATACAGTATACATTAGGGCCCCCATATATTAAAATATACCCCCTAGTTCTGAGGGCTGCCCAAAAGTCCCTAGACCCAATCAAAATATCAAAATAAATAAAATAAAATGCTCTACCTACCCCCCACCTCTACCTTGTCCAGGTAGAGTGGGACACGTCACCTGTGAATAAAATAGTACCTGTTCCTGGGGTTCAGCAATGATCTATGACACCCTTAAGTTCTTATCTTTGGCCCATGGAAAGGGGCCATACAAAAAATAAAATAGTCCAGGGGCTTTTAGTTCTGGCCCCTGATGTATTCAGTAGTGGCTGGGAGTCATTTGGTTGGCTCTCAGCCCCAGTCATTATAGGAGGAAGAGGTACTACCCCTGTCCCCAATGTATTCTATAGGAGCATTTGGCCAGCAACCAGACACATGTATTATGGGGGACTCAGGGCTACATGTCTTGTCCCCCAATATGAATAATGAGGGTCTGGTAGCCATTTGCCTGGCTCCAAGTCCTGTTTTTGATGGGGGGGTGAAGCCTCCCATAATTTTAATTCAGACATTAGAACCCACTAATTTTAATTTGGGCAAGGTTTTTTTTTTTGATGGGGGCAGTGGTAATCTGTTGGCCCCAGGGGTGCTCTTTTAAAAAAAAAAAAAAAATTACTTTTTAATGGTTTACATTTCAAATCTCTAGCTTTTATCTGGAGAATTGAAATTCCTGAAATATAGAGTGTGTTCGGGGGTGATCGGTGCATATTGGGTAGCCAAAAATCTATAGTTTTCATTATGAAAATGTTCCAATCTGAATGACTGCAATGATTCATTTTCCAAACAATTCAGAACCTAATTGAGAACCTAATATTGAGTAGCTGCATTTTTGAGAATTCATGTATTTTGGATAAAGTCTCAGAATCGAATAGTTTCAGGACAAATTGGTGTATATTGCATCGACCCTTTGATTTGAAAAAAATAGTAATAAATTATTTTTCCAAAGATGTAAATAAACTCTCTAACTAAGAATCCTGTCAGGATTCCAGCCTCCAGGGGACACTTACCTTCCACAGGGGCCCCTGTTACCTCCGCATCCCGCCGTGCTGGAGCTCCATCGTGTAGTAGGCCGCATCCCCGGCCTCGAGTAACGTAGGTGCTGCGTCCAGCACGAAACTGTATCTGATCAATTAAATGTCTAGTGTTCTAAAAACATTAAACCATCATAGTTATATTTCTTTGTTATCATTCTTAAAATACAATTTCACTTTTACACATTTTGAATGTGTCCACATGATACTTTCCAACATATTAATGTTATACTGTCAATAGTAGCTGTTATAGCTGTTGTTTTTTATGCACTTCTGCCACCTGCTGGTGCTGATTTATATTCAAGCATGTCAGACCAAAATGAAGGTTTTAATGAAAAAAATTTAATATTTATACACAGGTTTTAGATGAAAGAAAAATATTTTGATTGTATATACAACAATATACAGTGATAAGAAAAAGTAAATGAACCCTTTGGAATTGCCAGCATTTAGGTATAATTTACCTGATTTAGACAACTTCATCTAAGTTGCACAGCGTGGGTTGGAATAATTATGTGAACTCCTACACTAATGACTTCAACAAAAGCTAATTGGAATCAAGAATTAGCGAACCTGAAGTCCAATAAATGAGACAGGATTGTAGGTGTGTTTTAGAGCTACTTTGACTTATAAAAACACTGTAACATTTTCAGTTTGCTCAAAAGAAGTGTTACAATGTCACTATTGCTAATTTAGTAAAACATTGTTTTCAAATAGAATTGCAATATTTGTACTTATTGTCCTGTAACTTGAATTAAAAAAACAACAAAAAAAACATAAAACATTTGCTATTTCTAAACTCAGGACAAATATTATAAACTATTTAGCAGTTTTTTGTTATTTTTTTTTTATAATCAAATCTTTATTTCACCTTTTCATATACAAAATATTAAAACATATTTAAATACAAGACATATCACAAATATATAAATACAGAATGTACCACACATATATAAATACAAAACATATATGCACACATAATTCTTCTAATTGGTCAGTAACCTTATGAAAATATGTATAGTACAAAACATTACAAACTATAACCTATTCTGATTGGGAGGGATCAATCAGCGTCTGAGGGATTACCAAATACAAGTCGTTATTAAAATGATCTTATGCCCGTATCTTAATTAGTTGTTTCTAATTTGTGTAGCCATTCATCATAAACTGTGTATTAATTGCTAGAGAGCTTGTTAGACCATCCCAGTTCTCTTTCCATATTTAACTGATGTCTTAATTGGCCAAACAAATGTTTCTTGTTAAAAGATAAACTGGATTTACAATTACGCGCGATAATAATTTTGGTAGCAAAAACTATTTAGCAGTTTTTTTATTAGCTTTTGTAGAGTATAATATTTTTCAAATAAAAGTCAGGAACACTTTTTTTAAAAAAAGTCACCATATTTTATTGTATTTTATATCTAAAATTAGAATATATGATCAAAATAATGGTATTAAATAAATAAGGTTTTATTTGTGTGATCAGCTTCTTGATTTGATGAGTTTGTACACCATTATGTGTTTTTTTCATACATAGTATGGCGGAATGTTTTAGACAGCAAACATAATGCTTTAATTTATTTTGTTACTAATACAACCTCTAATTTTGACTACCAAAATCAGTTCTGTTTCCGCAAAGCAAGTGATTTGATAGATACAATCGCTGTCATCCATCACGTGTTAAATATATTCCCATAGGAGAATTTATCAGATTGAAACAAATTTGTTCTAACCTGCTGGATTTTAAATAACATGCAGATCAATTTTCCCTCAGGCTTAAAGAAAGAGGTTATGATGATAAAATAATAGAAAAGCTAGTAATAGGTTTAAGAAAAAGGATAGTGCACAATTGTTATCTCCTAAACTAAAGGCCACGAAAAACAAGACACAAATTAACTTTCTGCACTACTTATAGTAAAAACTATTCAAGAATTATAAATATTATCAGAAAGTTTATTCCACTTTTAAGATCAGATCTTTATTATAATGCTATTTTGTCAGGTGGTAGGCACTTCTATTCACAAAGCGCCCGCAAGTTAAAGAACATTTTCTCCCCAAGTTATTTCAAGGAATTTGGTCCCCGGACACGTAGAACTTGGTTGCATTCTTGTGGTACTTTTAGATGTGGCCACTCAATGTGTAGAGTCTGTTCCCATGTTGATAGTTCTAATAGAATTACATCACTTCTATATGGCAAAACATCCATGTCAATTGCTGTACCTCAAATGTAATTTATACCATGAAACGCCAGAAATGTGGGTCCATGTATGTTGGCCGCACTTCACGCCAACTCAAGGTCAGGATCAGAGAACATCTGAATGACAATGACTCTGACGCTGGTACAAATGTTAGTGACAATTTTCATCTGTGTGCCTCAGGTAGCATTGCACCAGTTAGGGTACAGGTAGTAGAATGTTTAACACAGGGCCCAAGAGGAGGTGACATTACCCAAAAGACCCAAAAGCCTTCTGGATTTTCATACTGGGCACTAGTATATCGATAGTGCTTAATAAAGAATACAATGTGTCTTGTTTCTTAAATAGAGGCTACTAATTAGTAAACCTAATAAAATTTTATAGCACAATATACACATATTAGTGTATAGAATAAATTGTTATTATATAGAGAGCAATCTCCAATCTAACCCATAGAGCGGGAACAGTTAGGGACAATATGTACTGTGAAGATTCAGCAGCGATGCACAGATTTAACTATTTATACATTACCTGTTTTTTCCATTATTTGTGCAACTGAGACATAACACTATAAGGGATCTTTTCACAGTATTAAACAACAGATATCTTATTCCTGTACTGGTTTGTATTAAATGCATTAAAACAAGACTATCTTTCTCTCCCCATGTCAGATTGTTTTTAATAATTTCACTATTGTATAATAACATAGATTGTTTTATACCCACATCATCTAAACTTAATTATTGCAATTAAGCATTGTCCCAGTTTATATTTATATTTGTTTCATGTTTGCCTATTTTCATCTTTGTGACACACCCACCAGCTTATAGCTAATTAATAATTATTTACCAGCTTTTGGGTGCTACACGAAGTGGATTGGCCATTTCCTTGTATGATGTCACTTTTGTACACAATTGAAAAGCTGTTTGCACATTGTGAATGTAGCTCATGATTAAGCGCCATGTGCTCCAAACGCTTCAAGCTTTTTGCTGATCTGACTTGCACTATCCCTGCTTGCTGTTGTGGACTTGAATTGCACGTATTTTACAGTAAAGTTTCTAGACCGAAAGTTGGTCTTGTGAGTGTCCAGTGGTGTCCCGAGGGGGGGGGCGGGGGGGGGGGGGGTGGACCGCACCGAGTGACACCTCCAGCGGGGGTGACACCCGTGCTGCCGGCACCCCCCGCACTGCGCTACTTACCTTTTTTTTTTCTTTTCCCCGCCGGAAAAAAACATAAACACAGCGACCGGATGTGACGAGGTGTCCGTCCGGGGACACAGAGCAGCAGCTACTCAGTAAGTGATGGGGAAGGGGGGGGGGCAGGGTGGTTTAAAACGAGCACTGGCATGGCACAATATTCCTGGGCTCTGACTGGCACACTATTACTGGGCTCTGACTGGCACAATATTCCTGGGCTCTGACTGGCACAATATTCCTGGTATCTGACTGGCACAATATTCCTGGGCTCTGACTGGCACAATATTACTAGTATCTGAGTGGCACACTATTACTGGGTTCTGACTGGCATACTATTACTGGGCTCTGACTGACACAATATTCCTGGTATCTGAATGGCACAATATTCCTGGGCTCTGTCTGGCACACTATTACTGGGCTCTGAATGGCACACTATTACTGGGCTCTGAATGGCACAATATTACTGGGCTCTGACTGGCACAATATTACTGGGCTCTGACTGGCACAATATTCCTGGTACCTGACTGGCATAATATTATTGGGTTCTGACTGGCACACTATTACTGGGCTCTGACTGGCACAATATTCCTGGGCTCTGACTGGCACAATATTACTGGTATCTGAGTGGCACACTATTACTGGGTTCTGACTGGCATACTATTACTGGGCTCTGACTGACACAATATTCCTGGTATCTGAATGGCACAATATTCCTGGGCTCTGACTGGCACACTATTACTGGGCTTTGACTGGCACACTATTACTGGGCTCTGAACGGCACACTATTACTGGGCTCTGAATGGCACAATATTACTGGGCTCTGACTGGCACAATATTACTGGGCTCTGACTGGCACAAGATTCCTGGTACCTGACTGGCATAATATTACTGGGTTCTGACTGGCACACTATTACTGGGCTCTGACTGGCACACTATTACTGGGCTCTGACTGGCACAATATTACAGGCATCTGACTGGCACACTATTACTGGGCTCTGAATGACACAATATTCCTGGTATCTGACTGGCACAATATTACTGGGCTCTGAGTGGCACAATATTACTGATAACTGACTGGCACAATTTTACTGGTATCTGACTGGCACAATATTACTGGGCTCTGAATGGCACAATATTCCTGGTATCTGACTGGCACAATATTACTGGGCTCTGAGTGGCACAATATTACTGGTACCTGAATGGCACAATACTACTGGTATCTGACTGGCACAATAAATATGTGCTGGCCATGCACCTGCACTGGAACCGGAGACTAGAACAGGGGAGATATTATACTTCCAGCTTACCCATCCAGCTGTGAAGCCCGGACTGCTTGATTACATATACCATGTGGGTTTTCATGAGGTTGTAATGTGAAATGCAGAGAATGCTTTTATAAATCAGATTCTTATTAAGTGTTTCCCAAATGTTTAATGTGGAGGGCCACATACTTTGGGACTAGATTGTATTAATTTCAAGAAGTAAAACAGTACAACCAATTGTTTTTTTTATCCAGGTTAGTGGCACAAAACATGTCCACTTCTAGCACACAGCCAGTCAGTTGTACATCAATGGCCTATAGCAGTTGTGTCCAGCTGTATTAATATGGAGGGTGTTCCGAACAAGGTCCAGGTGATATGGGACAATGAGCACCTGTATTCAGGAGTCATATTGCAGATAAGGAGACACAGAGCCTAGTGCAGGGCAACCACACTCCCCTGAAGATTTGAGACCCCAGGTTGGTATGGCTACATACCAGGGCTCTCAGGTCACAGGTGCTGTATCAAGTAAAGCCAAGAGCAGAACTAAAAACATATATGAAAGGGCAAAGCAGACACCAAACTGAGAATAATACAAACAGAGCACAAGGCTAAAGACATACATACATACATACTGCTTAGTAACATAACTTAAAGGACACATGTAAACAAAACAACAGGTACAAACACAGGATGATACCACTCTAAGAGGAAAACATTGAATAGAACAGGACAACATAACAGGCAGAAAGGAAAACCAGGAATGGATGAAAGCAAGATAATAAAGAAACGAGGAAGCATGCAAGTAAATAAAGAAAAGGCAGGAGTGGCCATAAATAATAAACACGAGAGAAAATCAAGAAAGGATACAGAACGGATTGGATACAGCCTGGATGAACCTGTAAATGACAGAGGGCCACATACCATGCAGAAGATTAGCTTGAAGGGATGGACATTATTAATTTCACAAGGTAATACAATAGTACAGGATTTGTAGCAAGAAAAGGTGCCATCCCAAAAATGTGGCCACATCCAGCTCCTGCTACACCAGTTGAACATTAACAGCCTATAGAAAGGCAACAATGCTGATGATTTGTTCCTATATGTTTAGCCAAACACTGGATAAGTTAAATGAATATTTTGTGTCACTAACTTGTGCATTGGTATCAGGGCCGGCCTTAAGTGTTCCGGCGCCCTGTGCGGGCTTCCCCCATGGCGCCCCCCCCCCCGTCTTTCACCCCCCTATGTATGTGTCCCTTTCCTTTTCCTTGCCATGTCTGTCTCTCCCCCCCCCCCCCACACCTGTTCTGTCTCTCTCCCACCTCCTGTCTCTCTCTCTTCCCCCTCGCTTGTTCTGTTTCTCTATCCCCCCTCCACCTGTTCTGTCTCTCTCTCTCTCTCTCTCTCTCTCTCCCTCTGTTCTGTCTCTCTCTCTCCCTCCCCTTCCCCCTCTTCTGTCTCTCTCTCTCTCTCTCCCCTCCCCCTGTTCTGTCTCTCTCCCCCCTCCCCCTGTTCTGTCTCTCTCTCTCCCTCCCCTTCCCCCTGTTCTGTCTCTCTCTCTCTCTCTCTCTCTCTCTCTCCCCCTGTTCTGTCTCTCTCCCCCCTCCCCCTGTTCTGTCTCTCTCACACACTGTTCTGTCCTTCTCTCACCCCCTGTTCGGCCTCTCTCTCCCCCCCTTCCCCTGTTCTGCCTCTCTCTCCCCCCCTCCCCCTGTTCTGCCTCTCACCCCCTGTTGTCTCTCTCTCCCCCCCCCCTTGCCTGCAAATGTGGTTCAAGGGAGGGGGCGGAGCTAACCGGCTCAGTGGTGTAGCTCCGCCCCCACCCTGTGAAGCAGAGCAGCGTCTGCTTCACAGGGAACCACGGACAGCAATAGAAGGTGCTGCTCGGCTCCCCATGCCTGCATTAAGCATGGAGCCTGCATTAAGCATGGGGAGCCGAGCAGCACTTTCTATTGCTGTCTGTGGCTCCCTGTGAAGCAGACGCTGCTCTGCTTCACAGGGTGGGGGCGGGGCTACACCACTGAGCCGGTTGGCTCCGACCTCTCCCCGAGCACATCACAGCATGCCGCGCAGAGGGCTGGTGAGGGGGGATCTTTTGATCTCCCCCATCCAGTGCCTCTATCGGCTTATTTATTTTTTTTACTTTTTTTTTTTCAACGGCCGGGCGGGCGCCCCCCGGAGTGTTGCGCCCTGTGCGATCGCACAGGTCGCACAGCCCTAAGGCCGGCCCTGATTGGTATTGTACCCACCTGGTATATTGTTCCAACCTAATTTTAAAGTAACATTTTCTTAAATTCCTGTGCCCTTCATATAGACAATATAATTTGAAAAGTTAGTTCAAGGAAAAACTGGGAAATGGTTCTAAATAGGTTAGTCCGTGTTTCCTAGCCCAGTTTTGAATTCAATATAATGTATTGATGTCTTTGTTAAAACAGGGTTTGTATGCCTGCACATAATACTTTAGGTGATATCTCACACTGATCTATAAACGGAGACAGCCACTGGATACTTGCTGCTGGTAATACCCTATGCATCATACAATTTAATGATCCTATTCTGTGTTTAAGTTTGGATGCTTTTTTATGACAGATTTATTATTGCTTTTATATATTTGTTCTGATATATTCAGCATGCTCGTTATATCATAGCTTATCATTGTCTTCCTCCATTGTACTGAAATAATATAGGACAACGCATAGGAATTGGCTTCTGCCAGCAAATAAAACAGCTTGACTAATTCTATTGTAAATTGCACAGTCCCTTATGTCACTGACTATCGAGAAGGATAAAAGAGGAAGCAGCTTGCCCTACTTTTACTAGCATGTGCCCATTATGATCTACAGCTATTTTCTCATTATATGACACAAGAAGAGACAGTTTCTTGAATAGATGATAGCCTCTAAATGTAGGATTGATGATTACAGGTTCTTTTTCATTAGACTGTTTGTTACACTTTTTGACAAAATGTTTCTTTGTTAATGTTGTGCTAATGCAAAAGCAGCACATTGTTGTGAATTCTCTCTTTTTATTTTGTATAACCCAGGACCCGTCTTATAAAATCAGTCTCACACAGGCCATAATAATAAATACACAGCACTACAGCTGTTCTGCTGAGAATGTTCAGTTTTCTGTACAAGCTGTTACAAAGTTTAATGACCAGCAGATCAATCTTTGAAGGTATGGTGCATTTGTTAATTGATGCCTATGCATACAATGATATTGTGCATATTGTGCAACAGATGGCACATGTAACATGTGATGATTAGCTAAGATTTTAGCAGAGAGTCAGAATTGATGGCTCTGCAGCAAATTACTGCTTTAAGTGGCTCCAACGAAACACCTTAATGTGCTTTAATGTATACACATACATGTTTGTGAGGAAGATTGATATTTCTCTTGCTGGGAGGTGTTTATTTTCAGCCCTAAAAGATTAACAGGAATCTCTTCATGAAGGTGAATACAATACGTTGCTTTGAATCTCTTTGAGAGATAAGAAAATTATTGGGAGCCCAAAAAGCCCAAATTGAAAGTCCTATAGGATGTAACCTACTCGGGACGGGACTCAACAAAGTGTTTGTGTCAGCAGAACATTGTTAAATTGTCGACCACAGACCCCGGTAAATGTTCACCATTGGCAATTTTAGAGCCTACCTCTAAAGTAAATGGCTATGATATAGAAAATATAAGACAAGTAGTTTGAGAGTTGAGAAGATATTGATAATCTGTGAGAGGAAAGAGGGTTTGTGAGGTTATGAAGCAGATTGTACAGCAGGTAATGAGCAGTCAGTAAGGACTACTCATAATTACAATGTCCCACATGCATAGACATGAGCATCATGGCAAGTAGCTGACTCAGTAACACTCACCAGAATCATGTGATGTTTGAATAACAGAAAAGAGTGGTTGTACCTGCTCAATGCCTGTTATGAGAAATATATGAGATCAAGAAGAGGGTTAGAAAGGTAGCAGGCTTCAGTAATGAGAGCTGGCACGAGCATCTGGATGTAGTTGGAGGGACACAGATGCCAGCACTAGAATAGTCGAGAAACAGTCTGAGTAGGGAAGCCATAGAAGGAGCGACGTCAAAATAGCAAGCTGGGTCAGGAGCACAGAAAATGGGATGGTCAAGGAGGAAAGCCAGATCAGGGAGTCCAGAGATTAGCAGAGTCCAGGGAAATGGCCAATTCAATGAGGGAACAGATGAGAAGGAGAATCCCAAAAAAGCCGGGTCGGGAGTCCAGAAGGTAGGGAAGTCCAAAGTACAAATAGTGTCAGGCGATGGAGAAACTGTGAGCAAAGATACTGAAACAAGCTTGTAAAGTAATCAAGCAATTTGAATTAGGCACGCTGCCAATTTAAAGAGCTGTAGCTCCGCTCTGTGATGTGTGGGACCCGGGCCCAGTGACAGAATAACGAGAGAGTCTGAGGACACGGGCATTCACCGATCCTGATCACTGGACATGACTGGCAGTGTCGGCAATGGAGCCCCGGCGTGGCCCCCTCTTTAAGCGCGAACTCCGGGGTGCCAATCGGTGATGGGCAAGTAAGCTATAGTCAATGATAGGCATGCAAAAAAGCTGGGGCGTGAATGTGTGACACAGGTTCCCATGAACGTTCCTCAGGACCATACACGCGCCAGTGGACAAGATACTTGTCATGCCCCCTATGCCAATGGGAGTTAGGAATCTTCAGCACTATGTACTCCTCATTACTATTGATGAGGACCAGAGGTACCATAACCCGACCCGCGAAGGGGTTTGCCATGTAGGGCTTCAGGACATGGAATACTGGGTGGACACAAAATGAGGAAGGGAGCTTCAGGCTTACCGTCACAGGGCTGAGGACTTTCCATGGTTTAGAGGGCATAGGAAGAGGACATAAAAACCCAGCGGGTCTCTTTTTTTATTTCATTGTTTTACTTCTGGCACATACGTCAGAGGAACGAATGTAGGTCGTGACATCCTTTAACAGCTAGGGTCACCAAAAGTGGCATTGTATGAGCTCAGCAGTCTTTGTGATTCTGCCATCTGCAGACAACAAAGAGTCATGGCCAGACTGCATCACCGAGACACGGACAGGTGTGGGTACATAGATCCTCCCTGGAATGTGACAGGAGGGTTGGTGCGGGCAAGAATGGTATTCCTCGTGTAGGACTGTATTTTATTCATCAGAGAAGTATGTGTTGATAAAAAGACATGAGGAGGAAGAATCTTATTCAGTGAACGGTCCTCCACAGGTGGGATTTCATGGAGCCGGGATAGAGCATCAGGCTTGTTGCGTGTTTCTGGCCGGAAGGTGAAATGGAGGTTGAACCTAGTAAAAAATAGGTACCAGGGAGGGTGAGATGATTGGTAAAGATGGTAACTGGATGCAACAACCCTTCTAATAGATGTGTCCATTCTTCAAGTGCATATTTAATGGCTAGTAGCTCTCTATCTCCCACGTTGTAATTAGATGCAGAAGTAGAGAGGTGATGAGAGTAAAAGGTCAAAAGACGGAGGAGAGCTTTTCCCCCTTGTCTTTGTGATAATACAGCCCCCACTGCTGTCTCAGAAGTGTCCACTTCCACGAAGAAGGGAGTAGAGGTGTCAGGGTTGAACCAGAATGGGGGCAGAGGTGATGTTATTTGAGTAGGTTGAAGGCTTTTTGGGCAGCTGTGGTCCATGAAAAGGAGGTATGTAGTTTGGTTAGCTCCGTAATAGGGGTGACGATCTGAGAGAATTTACACTTATACTGTAGACTTCCAACGTCCTTATTCCTGTGCATACACCTACACATGACAATTCACAAACCAACACATAAACAAGCATAAAAGTAGTCAAGTTTCTCTAGATCCAAGTTATTCAACATGACGTATGTCAACTCAATCAAGTGAGTGGGTTTCTAATTCATCATTTTGCTCAGATTTTTGTAGCTAGCATTGCCAAATCCAGAAGAAGCCTTCTGGATTAGAATGAGCATAAAATAATTTAATGGCCCACCAATTTAACACAGGGAACAAGGTGTTATCTAAACATTATTTTATATTGCAATTCCTGCAAGTTTAGACAATGGGATGCTTTTTTGGTGGATCCAAAAAGCTTGATATCAGTTCTTGATTGTAATATCATTGAGTTCTCTGTAATCGATGCAAGGTCTGAGACTTTTTACAGATAAAAAAAATATAGCTGCACCTGCTGGGGAGGTGGAAGGTCTGATGAAACCCTTATCAAGGTTTTCCATTATATAGTCTTTCAGGTAGAGTAACTTGGGCTCTGAGAGTGGATAAATCTTTCCAAATGGGATGGAGGAGCCAGGTAACAATCATATGGGCGTCTTGAAGGTAGGATGTCAGCACCCTTCTTGTCGAACACGTCTGAATAATCAGCATAGGGAACAGGAACACTGGGAGCCACTTCAGTGGAGAATGAGTCAAGGGAGGTCAGATGAGGAGATGGAGCAGCTAAGCAATGGTGCTAGCAGAACTCAGAAGAAAGGGAACCCTGAAGGTTACCACCAGTTTATCAGAGGGTTGTGTTAATGTAACCAGGGTATCCCAGTGTCTCTACAAGTCCACTTTGGCGGCACCAGTGGCACCAGCGACACCCTGTCTTAAAAACAGCTGGGCTTTTAACACGGGGTGCCCAGGACTAGCTCACTCAGGATGTCAGCCAAACATTGCCCCATTGTGTCTCTCAGGAGGTGTTAACATTTTTTATTATCATACTGTTATGAACTAGAGTCCCCATTCATAAGAAATTCTTATGAATGGGGACTCTAGTTCGGTTTATAGAAAGCCAATTCGGTTTATAGAACAGCAATAGTATTACATGTATTCCATAAGCCGAAAGTCTATAAACCGAACGTTGTTCGGTTTATAGACTTTCGGTTTATAGAATACATGTAATGCTATTGCTGTTCTATAAACCGAAAGTCTAAGTAAGAATTTTTTATGAATGGGGACTCTAGTTCGGTTTATAGAAAGCCAATTCGGTTTATAGAACAGCAATAGTATTACATGTATTCCATAAGCCGAAAGTCTATAAACCAAACAACGATCAGTTTATAGACTTTCGGTTAATAGAATACATGTAATGCTATTGCTGTTCTATAAACCGAAAGTCTAAGTAAGAATTTCTTATGAATGGGGACTCTAGAATACATGTAATGCTATTGCTGTCAATAGGTTTTTGATTATTGGTGTATTGTAGACATGTAGACATGTGCAAAACTAAAATTTTCGAATAAATTTTATTTATTTCGTCATTCATTACTGCATTCGTTTCAGACGAAATTCGTTCATTATTTTCGTTTCGTTTTATTCGTTCGTACAAATCAATTGACCTACACATTCCATAAACCCAAAGTCTATAAACCGAACGTCGTTCGGTTTATAGACTTTCGGCTTATGGAATACATGTAATGCTATTGGCTTTCTATAAACCGAACTAGAGTCCCCATTCATAAGAAATTCTTATTCTGTGATAGGCACACTCGTAGCTGTGATAACTAAGTTGGAAGAATGGCTCCAACAGATTCCAGGAAAGACATCAGAGCATGCATGCAGGCAGAACTTCAGGCATAACAAAACAATGGAAAAATGCGAATAAAATACTACTTTACTCTGGAGACTAAGTTTCCTCTCCACTCTACTGGGCAGCTAAGCAGGCTCCAGTAGTTCAAGAACAAAGACTTTGAAAATACATTCCCTTGCTTTACAGTTTGACAGTCTCTTTGCCTCTCAGACTAATAGCTTCTGTGTCTCAGCACCAGCTCTACACAGGTCAGAGATCAATTGCCCTCTGTATAGGATTATGCAGCTCCCTAATTAATGGTCGAAGAGAAACCTAAAATCACTGCAGCTACTGTCAAAGGATGTACCTGGTAAACATTGAAAGCAGTCAACAATCAATTTCTAAGCTGAGCCTGTGGTGCTGCAATGCCTCTATATTGCCCTAAGCACAATGTGATCACATTCACCTTATTGAAAGGCAAGAACTTTACAAAATGACACTGCCCTGCTGTCGGCAAGAATTTCTGATGTGACCAATGATCACATTTTTTTTTGTTTAAAAAGGCATTTTTTTTACTATGGTTAGCCATAGTGAGGTTAGGGTTAACAAGTACCTGTAAGAGAAATACGCTACTTTCATAGTTATTTGTCTCTGACAGAGAATACTCTACTTTATATTATTGCTGGTGATTGGCATTGCGCACATTGCATGAAGTCTGTTGTCTACAATTATTCCTAAATCCTTCTCAGTTATTCAAATAACTGTTAACGTTTAGTTAATACACTTGTATCTATTACCAAGACAGGACACCATGACAGTATACTAAGAAACTGTCCTCTTGGCGTGTTTAGACATTAAATTAAAATTGCTCTATATCCAGAAAAATACACATTGCAGTTGAAGTAAAACTTCAGTTAACCATTCTCCGTTATTCACACAAAGCATTCACTGGTAGCAATAATTGTGTAAACAAATAGGTCAGCATAACAAGCTTAAAAGGACACACTGGATTTGTTCAATACAAGATGCAATGTAGCATAACTAAGTGAAAGGTCATTGTTTCTGTTTAACTGATTTACATTCATTATTTATTTATAACAATCACAGTCTACATTGTGTCAATATCTTAAAGTGCCATAACCTTTTATGTCCAATGTCAAAAATCAATTTGACAAAATCAATCCCAAAAAATGTTTAAAAAACAGATTAGCTCAATAAACATGTCACTAGTTAAAAGTAGCCCCTAAGAAGAAATCAGGCGCAATTATACAGCTGAATATGTTCAATGTCACACAATTCAGGCAAAAATGGCAAAGGGGAAGGATAAAGGACTAAAGCTATGATGTCAGCACATTGCTTAGTCATAAAGGAACTGGATGGTTCTTTGCACCATCATGGTTAAGTAGAAAAACACCCAAAATGGAAGTGAAAAAAATCTCAATCTCAATGAATATCTGCGAGTACAACTTTTCTTTATTCGTGTGCATGCCATTACACCTCCGCTAAACATTATTTGGCAGAAGCTGCCCAACACGTTTCTTGTTCCCGTCAGTGCGGGCTGGCGCAAACTTCAGGCAAACTTATAGCATTATAAATGATACGTCAGTGTTATTAGCTATAGGGTATGTACTTATTAGTACCAAATAACAACAAATAGCTGAAGAAGACTAACGAAACACGTCCTGTGGGGTGTATAGTGGTTAAGTGCAATAATGTTTTTATGTTTTACGACTGTTCAAATCTAGCCAGGTGAACAAACCCTGTGATTTAGTGGCACTAGATAATTCTCTTTGTATAACCATTTTACCATTACTCTTTGTGATATTTAATACATTTACATTTCATATACAGGGAGTGCAGAATTATTAGGCAAGTTGTATTTTTGAGGATTAATTTTATTATTGAACAACAACCATGTTCTCAATGAACCCAAAAAACTCATTAATATCAAAGCTGAATATTTTTGGAAGTAGTTTTTAGTTTGTTTTTAGTTTTAGCTATTTTAGGGGGATATCTGTGTGTGCAGGTGACTATTACTGTGCATAATTATTAGGCAACTTAACAAAAAACAAATATATACCCATTTCAATTATTTATTTTTACCAGTGAAACCAATATAACATCTCAACATTCACAAATATACATTTCTGACATTCAAAAACAAAACAAAAACAAATCAGTGACCAATATAGCCACCTTTCTTTGCAGGATTGCTAAAGGTGTACACACAAGAATACATCTTGAATCAGAATATAATTAGTAAAAGTCAACATGGTTTTGTGAAAGACAGGTCTTGTCAAACAAACTTAATAACATTCTATGAAGAGGTCAGTAAAAATATAGATCTAGGTGTGGCAGTTGATGTGATCTATTTGGATTTTGCTAAAGCATTTGATACAGTTCCACACAAAAGGTTACTCTACAAATTGAGAGGAATAGTATTGGGGGCAAATGTATGTATTTGGATTGAAAATTGGCTAAAAGATAGAACACAGAGGGTTGTTGTAAATGGTAAAGCTTCAAATTGGACCAGGGTAGTGAGCGGAGTACCTCAGGGGTCTGTTTTGGGACCTCTTCTTTTTAATCTGTTTATTAATGATCTCCCACGTTGTGCTGAGTGCCATGTCTTAGTGTTTGCTGATGACACAAAATTAGGTAAGGTAATAAAGACTAATCTTGATGTTTTTTCTTTACAGGAAGATTTGGACAGAGTAGGGAACTGGGCAAGAAAGTGGCAAATGAGGTTCAATATAGACAAATGTAAAGTTATGCATTATGGGAAAAATAATAACAAAGCAACATATACGTTAAATGGTATTTCCCTGGGAAAAACTACTAACGAAAAGGATTTAGGAATCATTGTAGATAACAAACTTGGCAACAGTGCCCAATGCCAGTCAGCAGCTGCAAGGGCCAATAAGATATTGGCATGTATAAAATGAGGTATAGATTCACGGGAGGAAGACATCATCTTGCCTCTTTACAAATCAATGGTAAGACCTCACCTTGAATATGCAGTACAATTCTGGGCACCAGTATTTACAAAGGATATTAAGGAACTAGAAAAAGTGCAAAGGAGAGCTACAAAATTAATAAGGGGATTGGAGGATCTTAGTTATGAAGAGAGACTTAAAAAATTGCATTTATTTACTTTAGAAAAAAGGCGTCTTAGAGGGGATATGATAACATTATATAAATATGTGCAGGGCCAATATAAGGAGCTCTCCAGGGACCTGTTCATTAATAGAAATGTACAAAGAACAAGAGGTCACCCCCTGAGACTGGAAGAGCAAAGATTTCATAGGCAGCAAAGGAAGGGATTCTTTACGGTAAGGACAATAAAATTATGGAACTCACTGCCAAGAGAGGTAGTGCTATCAACCACAATAGATGCATTTAAAAATGGTCTGGATGTTTTTTTTAGAAAAGCAGAACATACAGGGGTATTAATAATAGAATGAGCATTAATAATAGAGCTTTTTGATCCAAGGAGAAATCTGATTGCCCTTTTGGAGTCAAGAAGGAATTTTTTTCCCCCTAAGAGGCAACAATCGAAAAAGCTTCCTTAGGGGTTTTTTTGCCTTCTTTTGGATCAAAACGCTGAAATGATAGGTAGAAGGGTTGAACTTGATGGACTTGAGTCTTTTTTCAACCTAAATTACTATGTTACTATGTTACTATGTTACTATGACACTCAAAAGCCTGCCATCCATGGATTCTGTCAGTGTTTTGATCTGTTCACCATCAACATTGCGTGCAGCAGCAACCACAGCCTCCCAGACACTGTTCAGAGAGGTGTACTATTTTCCCTCCTTGTAAATCTCACATTTGATGATGGACCACAGGTTCTCAATGGGGTTCAGATCAGGTGAACAAGGAGGCCATGTCATTAGATTTTCTTCTTTTATACCCTTTCTTGCCAGCCACGCTGTGGAGTACTTGGACGCGTGTGATGGAGCATTGTCCTGCATGAAAATCATGTTTTTCTTGAAGGATGCAGACTTCTTCCTGTACCACTGCTTGAAGAAGGTGTCTTCCAGGAACTGGCAGTAGGACTGGGAGTTGAGCTTGACTCCATCCTCAACCCGAAAAGGCCCCACAAGCTCATCTTTGATGATACCAGCCCAAACCAATACTCCACCTCCACCTTGCTGGCGTCTGAGTCGGACTGGAGCTCTCTGCCCTTTACCAATCCAGCCACGGGCCCATCCATCTGGCCCATCAAGACTCACTCTCATTTCATCAGTCCATAAAACCTTAGAAAAATCAGTCTTGAGATATTTCTTGGCCCAGTCTTGATGTTTCAGCTTGTGTGTCTTGTTCAGTGGTGGTCGTCTTTCAGCCTTTCTTACCTTGGCCATGTCTCTGAGTATTGCACACCTTGTGCTTTTGGGCACTCCAGTGATGTTGCAGCTCTGAAATATGGCCAAACTGGTGGCAAGTGGCATCGTGGCAGCTGCACGCTTGACTTTTCTCTGTTCATGGGCAGTTATTTTGCGCCTTGGTTTTTCCACACGCTTCTTGCGACCCTGTTGACTATTTTGAATGAAACGCTTGATTGTTCGATGATCACGCTTCAGAAGCTTTGCAATTTTAAGAGTGCTGCATCCCTCTGCAAGATATCTCACTATTTTTGAATTTTTCTGAGCCTGTCAAGTCCTTCTTTTGACCCATTTTGCCAAAGGAAAGGAAGTTGCCTAATAATTATGCACACCTGATATAGGGTGTTGATGTCATTAGACCACACCCCTTCTCATTACAGAGATGCACATCACCTAGTATGCTTAATTGGTAGTAGGCTTTCGAGCCTATACAGCTTGGAGTAAGACAACATGCATAAAGAGGATGATGTGGTCAAAATACTAATTTGGCTAATAATTCTGCACTCCCTGTATTATGTACATCTGTTTCTGGAGTTTTATTTAGCACCGTCTCTTTTTATAATTACTGTGTTTCTCTTTTTCAGTGGTGCAGATCACTGAAGTTGCTAAAGACTAGTTGTTAACATTATCAGCAGTATCTCTACACACTTTGAACATGTGCCTTTCTCCCCCTCCTTTTTTGCATGTGTGCATGCAGGGCCGGCGCCACCAGTAAGGCGACTTAGGCAGCTGCCTAGGGCGCATCTTAGCTCGGGGCGCCGGAACCCTGTCTCAAAAAAAAAAAAATCCTCCCCCTTACTTACCTCATCGCTGGTGCTCTGTCTCCGGTGGAGGTCCGTGGCTGTGAGGGAAGCGTTGTGCGCTCCCCTCCAGCCAATGCGCATTCAATAAAGTTTGTTTAAAAAAAAAAAAATTTACTGAATGAGCATTGGCTGGAGGGGAGCGCACAACGCTTCCCTCACAGCCACAGACGGGCAGATGAGAGCACCGGGAGAGCAGCAGCAAGGAGGTAAGTAAGGGGGAGGATCCTGGCATACTGTGGGGAAAAAAAATCCTGGCATATTGGGTGGCTAAGTCCTGGCTGGCATATTGTGGGGGAAAATCCTGTCATATTGGGTGGGTAAGTCCTGGCTGGCATACTGTGGGGGAAATCCTGGCATATTGGATGGCTAAGTCCTGGCTGGCATACTGTGGGGGAAAATCCTGGCATATTGGGTGGCTAAATCCTGGCTGGCATACTGTGGGGGAAAATCCTGGCATATTGGGTGACTAAATTCTGGCTGGCATATTGTGGGGGAAAATCCTGGCATATTGGGTGGCTAAGTCCTGGCTGGCATATTGTGGGGGAAAATCTTGGCATATTGGGTGGCTAAATACTGGCTGGCATATTGTGGGGGAAAATCCTGGCATATTGGGTGGCTAAATCCTGGCTGGCATATTGTGGGGGAAAATCCTGGCATATTGGGTGGCTATGTCCTGGCTGGCATATTGTGGGGGAAAATCCTGGCATATTGTGGGGGAAAATCCTGGCATATTGGGTGGCTAAATCCTGGCATATTGTGGGGGGAAATCCTGGCATATTGGGTGGCTAAATCCTGGCTGGCATATTGTGGGGGAAAATCCTGGCATATTGGGTGGCTAAATCCTGGCTGGCATATTGTGGGGGAAAATCCTGGCATATTGGGTGACTATGTCCTGGCTGGCATATTGTGGGGGAAAATCCTGGCATATTGTGAGGGAAAATCCTGGCATATTGGGTGGCTAAATCCTGGCATATTGTGGGGGGAAATCCTGGGATATTGAGGGGCATAATCCTGGCATACTGAGGGGCATAATCCTGGCATATTGAGAGGCATAATCCTGGGATATTGAGGGGCATAATCCTGGGATATTGAGGGACATAATCCTGGCATATTGAGAGGCATAATCCTGGCATATTGAGAGGCATAATCCTGGCATATTGTGGGGCATAATCCTGGCATATAGAGGGGCATAATCCTGGCATATTGAGAGGCATAATCCTGGGATATTGAGGGGCATAATCCTGGGATATTGAGGGGCATAATCCTGGCATATTGTGGGGGAAAATCCTGGCATATTGAGGGGCATAATCCTGGCATAATGAGGGGCAAAATCATGGCACATTGAGAGGCTAAGTCCTGGCATATTTGGGGGCAAAATCCATTGGTGTTTGTCTCCAGTCCCCAGAGCCAGACCAAGAGCCAGACTGCAGCCAGAGACCAGATCATCTTAATGTCCTGGTGGTAAGTAGACAATTCAATATGTTTATTATTTAGTTGTTTAGTTATTAATACTACATTGGAAACTAATGTACCTCACATTTAAAGGACACTATAGTCCCAAAACCACTACAGTTTAATGTAGTGGTACTGATGTCTATAGCCTGTCGCTGCAGAGAAAAGACACTGTGCAGTACTGGTGTTAAAGGAGCACTATAGTGCCAGGAAAACAAACTCATTTTCCTGGCACTATAGTCCTTAGGAGTGGGGCACCCTCGTGTCCCCCTCCCACTGGGCTGAAAAGGTTAAAACCCCTTCAGCCATTTACCTTTCTCCAGCGCCAAAGCTGGGAACTTTCCTCCCCGATCCTCCTCTCAGCTGCGAATGTTTTGTTGTTTTTTTTTTGGATGTTCCGCGTCCTCCCACTGTAATGTTCACAGTGAGAATCACGGAAGCACCTCTAGCGGCTGATAATGTGTGTGTGGGGGGGGGGGGGGGGCAAAAATCCTTGCACCGGCCCTGTGTGCATGCCACCCTCATGTTTGCACATCCAAATTTTGGGGGCATCGTTATTTTTAATTTGCAAGTGGAGGGACTTTTACACAATATATATAATTATTAATTTTTATTTAATCATTTTGGAGTTAAAAGTGCTGTGGCTTTTTTCTTATATGAAATAGAACATTGACATGTTCCAAGAAGAAAATGTAAACCAGAAATCCGCTCTACAAGAGCAGGCGGAATAGTTTTCTGTGCAGTCATAGAGCTTCAGTGAACATAAATGAGAACTATCTCAACAGTAGATTATGCTTTCTTCCTAATAAGTACACCAGGTTTCCATTAATTTGATTGCTTGTACGTTCACTCTCTCAATGGATTAAACTGGTGTATTAACATGAAATCCCTAAATAATGCAATAATACAAACATCCTGGATCTTTAACTTTAATAACCACAACCTAAAATACTGATGAGTATTAAGTGTTAAATTCCATAAAGCATTAAAAATACAAAAGTAAAAGAGAACATTTATAAGAAAATATGGGAGTTTAATTTATATTTTCTTTCTAACTCCGTCTCGATTAATACAGCATAGTCAGCTATATTTTACAAATATCCAATGATGTAAATGTGCACTTAATACATTTGCTATATTGACAGGTTCACGACTGAAGCTTTGCAGGGAACTGTTCACTCTGGAATGCATTTCCCAAAAAGTAAATTGTTATAAACTAACAAATGACTTTAAAAAAATCAGGCATTAATATGAGAGTTGGAAAAACAGCCTAATTTTCACTTGCCGGTTCATATTTTAGTGAATAGACACCGCTAATGCATATCAACCTCTTGGTGACAATTGAAGGCCCAGGCACATCATACAAAAACATGTAGTTAGTGACAAGTGACGTGTCATGCATCAACGATAACTTGCTAAGCGCAGCTGGTGGTGTTGCAATGCATCTAGCAACTCCTAAATTTGGCCCCAGGGCACAGCGAACTTGCTATTTTCTTGGTGAGCAGTGAAAAGCAAATCAAGAATTTGACACGAAGTACAAGTTATGATTTATCTTACTTTCTAATACAATTAAAATTCTTTCCGTGACCTGGTAGAAATGCGTGGAGCAATGAGGCTCAATAATGTACATTTTTCGTATACTCTCATTAAAGCATTTTGATTTAAAAAATCTAAATGATGTTCAAAAATGTTTTTTTTTCTATCTGACCCGGATTCTAAACAACATGTCTGTCTCATCAGTTATATGGAGCAAGAAGGCTTAATAAGGTTCATTATTTGTATTCTTTGTGTATCTAGTTGTCCTTTAAGAGCTATAATCCTGGTAATATCTGTGATAGGATAGCAAGAATCTTGAGCATAATTTATTAGATATCTGTAAAGATTTTTCAGCTTCCACAAAACAAACTGGTAGTTCATTACAGCATAATGTGTACAGTGTTGTTATCACCAAAGAACGTAAAAATAAAAATATTATTTAATCATTTATTCACATAGAAGGGAATTTGTTCCCCATCTGTTCTCATTTATCTCTGCCTGCCACTCCATTTCTGTGCACTAACCCGTTTATACTGTAATCTAAAATGTCATTATAAAATTGGTCCCTCCTCATCTTGATGTCTTCCAGATGGAACACAATACCATGACATAAAAAAAAAAATAGAATGAGATTACATGGACAATCATGTACTATCTATTCTATTTGATGCAGCAATTCAACTTAATCTAAAGATGATTGAAACCTTTATTGTACGGCTCAGGGATGTTCAAAAGAAATGCATGCATTTTGTTAAATGTATCTGTAAAATGAAAATAAAATACAGCTTAAAACACAAGGAAAAATAAGACACATTTTATTTAGTAAAGAGCGAATTAAAACAGAAACATACAAATACAAAATGCACAATCTAGAAAGATTTTATTAGAAGGAAAATATATATACTTCAGGCACCTTATTAGAAGTCATTGAATTTAATGACACTAATGCTTAATTCTAAGTGTTGATTATATAACTGAGCCCTTTTAGACATTTTCAAATTTATATTAGTACTTTTATATTAGTACTTTTACTGGTCATGTAATTGTGTGTCATTGTGATGCTTATCTTCACATTGTATGCCTAGTGGCCACAATTGTAATTTTAGCTATACTCTGATTGGCTCAGACAGCAGAGATGCCAGCTGGATTGCAGCTTTGACTTCAAACAGTTCAGTATTTTTGGGGATCTCTCGAACTCTTCAATCTCTGCTTTATGAGAAACGCAAAGCTTTTTCCAGCAGTTAAATACTCAAACCTCATAACATTCACTGTGGGCTTTTTATATAAAAAACATTTATAATAAAGCACTATTGACCTTTAAAAAAAAATTATCCCACATTTCAAAGTTGCTATGATACAAAAAGTTCCAATGGTACAACATTAAAATACATGGTCCCCTAGATAACACTGTATTCATAGGCCAACTAACATACTACCATAGAATGGACTGCTACTACTTGTACAACTTGCCAAAAAATTAACTATAAATTTAATTTCTGTTATGAAGGGGGAGAGCAGGTTTGAAAAATATAGTGATGTGACAATATTTATAAATAAACACAAAAGTTAAGTCCTGTGCTAGTTTAAGTAGAATTGCATACTATAACGGCAGACATCTTGTGTCTAAAATGAATTGTTTCCTCTAGAGCAGTGATGGCGAACCTATGGCATGCCAATCTCTTTGTTGTGGCACTCGTGGCTAATCTTCACTCCACTGGCCCAAAGTGAAAATTCACTGCAAAAGAAATATTTACAGAAATGCTATCCTGTTGCCTCCTGAGCAATGAAATCAGTAATATTGCTCAGGATCCAGCAGGATAATAATTTCAGTAACTGCACACTCCTCCAGATCGCAAGCTGGTTTAGCCTGCCAGTTCCTCTCCCGACATCAGCTTGACAGCTGACACGACGCCTCTTCACACAGCAGGGTAGCAGCTCCAGCAGCTCTGCCAAGGAAGAGACTTCCTGCAATGTATGTGTGTATGCATGTGCTGCATGTATGTGTGAGTAAGAATGTGTGTATACATTTGCTGTATGTGTGAGTATGTGTGTATACATGTGCTGTATGTATGTGTGTGTGTGTGTGTATACATGTGCTGTATCTATGTGTATGTTTGTATACATGTGAAGTATTTAGTATGTGGGTATACATGTGCTGTATGTATGTGTGAGAGTATGTATGTGGGTATACATGTTCTGTGTGTATGTGTGAGAGTACGTATGTGGGTATTTAATATAAAGCGGTGTTGGCACTTTGAGGTCTGGAACTTGGTTGCATGCAGGAAATTGGGCACTAGGGCCCAAAAAGGTTCGCCATCACTGCTCTAGAGCCTTCCTCGGTTGCGACTATAAAGTCCACAGGTTCTATTTTTATTACATCATTAAATTAATAATGTCCACCACACACACACATCATGATATGAGTCACTCAATTTTAAAAAGTTGAGCAACACTGCTCTGGATGGTAAGCGTATAGGTAGAGCTTGTTCTACCTTCTATATACATTTGCCTATGCTCAACTAATTGAGTTTATAACACTAAGTTCTGTGTCAGCTAATGTAATGTACAGTACACAAATACTGCAGTTTCTCGTAATACCACTATAAAGTCTAGCCTTTTAAGTTCATATCCTTAATGGATGATTACGAAGCTGTAAGAAAACTTACACCATAATAGATCTGCCACATGGGATCCTATTTGTTGAATTTCTAGTGATTTATTAAATCTGCCCACATCGTAAAGCTATAGGAATATATATGTACTTTCTGAAAAGTAGCATCTTTCAGTTCGGTAACTATCCAAATGAATTCTTCTAAACAATATCTAATTTTAAATAAAGGTTTGTAAAAGTATATTAGCAGTCTTATTTCACAGTGAGGTCTATTTTCTAAGCAGTGATCCGTGGTGAAAAGATTTGTCAAAAAGAGGGGAAAATAGGACAATAAAAGAAAGGTAATTCTTTATCGTACATCTTTTGTGCCAGATTTTTGCTCTTCCCTTGTTAGTTCAACATAGGTCACTATACGGTGAAAAGGCCTGAATGTGTTTTTGATTACTGGTTCCTAATTCTGTAATCAAATAGCAGAGAGAATCAATTTAATAAAGTTCTTTAGTGAGAATGTCAGCAGGGGCGTTGCTAGGTCTCCAAAAGACCTGGGGCTGGAGCCCATGGCAGATTTGACTGAAATTAGACCTGACGTCCGGGTATTGTTGTTCCCAAATGGTGCCCTCACTGCTGCGATCATTTTTTCCCCTTTTGTTTTATCCAGTGGAGCACAAGGGGGAAGTGTGTGCACCGACAGCTTCCTGTGTGTCTCTATGTTACTAACTGTATGTGTGTGTCTGTATGTTACTGACTGTATGTGTGTGTATCTGTCTGTACAACGTAATATTTAGAACATACGTTTATAACCTAAATAAACCAAAATAAGATATATAGTATTAAAAAAAATTAAAACTGTTACTGACTGTGTGAATGGATGGATGTGACTGTGTATGTTACTGCATGCGATTGTGTGTATGACTGCAAGTGATAGTGTGTGTGTGTGTATGTATGTTTGTGTGATTGTGTGTATGACTGCAAGGTTGTGTGTGTGTGTATGACTGCATGTGATTGTGTATGTGTATGTTTGTGTGACTGTGTGTATGACTGCATGTTATTGTGTATGTATGTTTGTGTGATTGTGTGTATGACTTCATGTGATTGTGTGTGTATGTCTGCATGTGATTGTGTGTGTGTGATTGTGTGTATGACTGCATGTGATTGTGTGTATTACTGCATGCGATTGTGTGTGTGTGATTGTGTGTATGACAGCATGTGATTGTGTGTATGACTGCATGTAATTGTGTGTGTGTGTGATTGTGTGTATGACTGCATGTGATTGTGTGTGTGTGTGTGTGTGAGAATGTGTGTATGACTGCATGTTATTGTGTGTGTGTGAATGTGTGTATGACTGCATGTTATTGTGTGTGTGTGTGTATGTTTGTGTGATTGTGTGTATGACTGCATGTGATTGTGTGTATGACTTCATGTGATTGTGTGTGTATGTTTGTGTGTATGACTGCATGTGATTGTGTCTGTATGACTGCATGTGATTGTGTGTGTGTGATTGTGTGTATGACTGCATTTGATTGTGTGTTTATGTTTGTGTGATTGTGTGTATGACTTCATGTGATTGTGTGTGTGTGATTGTGTGTATGACTACATGTGATTGTGTGTGTGTATGTTTGTGTGATTGTGTGTGTGTATGTTTGTGTGATTGTGTGTATGTGCCATTGTCTGGCTCCTATATTTTTTGTTTTTCTGGCTCCTAAAATTAATTTGTCAAGCCCTGGTATATATATAATATTAACAATAAATGCATATGTATACATGATTTATATGATAATGACACTGAGCAATAGGCATATATAAAAGGTATAATATAAGAAATGAGCAATAAAACATAAATGATGTATATGAACAGTAACTTTATATGCAAGGCTTAATATTGAACTAAATATCGAAATTATTGGGGGTATGTAATAAGGGTTCAGCAGTTTCTATTTATGCCACTGACAGCTCTGAATGTTCCCAAGGGTCCAGTAACATTAGTACTATATTACATAGGCCTCTTCTAATTCTAATCTGAGATAAGTGGGTTGTAACTTTTTATTTGCCAAAATGCTATAACATTGTATATCATGCCAATGATCAGTAAATGCATAATCTTTGTATATCATGCCAATGAGAAGACATACATCCACAGTGTCTCACACAGACACACACACAGTGGTCTATTCAGTGAAAGGCAAGTTGTTGGTGAGTTGATGAATATTTGATGCAGAGTCAATTCTGGGGATCTATAGATATACATGGATATATCTATATGTTTATATCTAATAAAAAGGTTATTGAAAAATGTATTTCTTGTTTTTACGTTCTTCCTCTGCACCCACAATGCACTCAGAATTTACCCCAGCACCCAGCTCACACTCCAATGTAATTCAGTCCGCCAATAAAGCTCACACTCTAATGTAAATCAGTCCACCAATAAAGCTCACACTCTAATGTAAATCAGTCCACCAATAAAGCACACACTCTAATGTAATTCACTCTGCCGATAAAGCTCACACTCTAATTTAATTCAGTCCGCAGATAAAGCTCACACTGTAATGTAATTCACTCTGCCAGTAAAGCTCACACTCTAATGTAATTCAGCCTGCCAATAAAGCTCACACTCTAATGTAATTCATTTTGCCAATTAGAGTGTGAGCTTTATTGGCAAAATGTATTACATTAGAGTGTGAGCTTTATCGGCGGACTGATTTACATTAGAGTGTGAGCTTTATCGGCGGACTGATTTACATTAGAGTGTGAGCTTTATCGGCGGACTGATTTACATTAGAGTGTGAGCTTTATAGGCAGACTGATTTACATTAGAGTGTGAGCTTTATCGGCGGACTGATTTACATTAGAGTGTGAGCTTTATCGGCGGACTGATTTACATTAGAGTGTGAGCTTTATAGGCAGACTGATTTACATTAGAGTGTGAGCTTTATCGGCGGACTGATTTACATTAGAGTGTGAGCATTATTGGCACGCTGAATTACATTAGAGTGTGAGCTTTATTGGCAAAGTGAATTACATTAGAGTGTGAGCTTTATTTTTCAAAATGAATTATAATAGAGTGTGAGCTTTATTGGCAGGTTGATTTACATTAGAGTGTGAGTTTTTTTTATCGGTGGACTGAATTACTTCAGAGTGTGAGCTTTATTGGAAGACTTATTTACATTAGAGTGTGAGCTTTATTGGCGGACTGAATTACATTAGAGTGTGAGCTTTATTGGAAAATGAATTACATTAGAGTGTGAGCTTTATTGGCAGGCTTAATTACATTAGAGTGTGGGCTTTATTGGCGGGTTGATTTACATTAGAGTGTGAGTTTTATCGGTGGACTGAATTACATTATAGTGTGAGCTTTATTGGAAGACTTATTTACATTAGAGTGTGAGCTTTATTGGCAAAATGAATTACATTAGAGTGTGAGCTTTATTGGAAAAATGAATTACATTAGAGTGTGAGCTTCTTTGGCAGACTGATTTACATTAGAGTGTAAGCTTTATTGGCAGGCTGAATTACATTAGAGTGTAAGCTTTATTGGCAGGCTGAATTACATTAGAGTGTGAGTTTTATCGGCGGACTGAATTACATTAATGTAATTCAGCCTGCCAATAAATCTCACACTCTAATGTAAATCAGTCCGCTGATAAAGCCCACACTCTAATGTAAATCAACCCGCCAATAAAGCTCACACTCTAATGTAATTCAGCCTGCCAATAAATCTCACCCTCTAATGTAAATCAACCCGCCAATAAAGCTCACACTCTAATGTAATTAATGTAGCTTTTTCTTTTCGGAACAATAATATCTCAATTTGCATTTTTTGGCTGACTTGGTATCATGAGAATTGTAGTTCACAGCTAACACCTCTTATTGTGTATTTGGTTACCCATTTTCTCATAATCCTCAGCCAGGCAATTCTGGCTGAGCATTATGAGACATTTAGTCAACAGCCCATACAAAGTTAGCTGTGAACTACCATTCTCATGATCCTCATCCAGCCAAAACACACCATAATGCTGGCTGAGCATCATGGAAAGGGTGGTCCACAACAACAAACATACAAACTAATGTTAGTGTCCCTTACCTTGATGGAGGGGGGTCTGCTCTGGCTTCTCCCTGGCACTCTAGGATGTGGAGGGAGCTGCTAAACTCTTCTTGCCAGAGACCAGCTCCCTCCATGCTGCCTTCCTGCTGCTCGGTAGAGGGGGCGAGGTCACGGGTTTAAGCCCCGCCCCCGCATATGATTGGCATCGGGCAGGGAAATTCTATTAGAAGCAGGTCTCTGCTAGAAGAGACAGAGACCTGCCGTGCCAGAGCTGGCACTGAGGCACAGATATAGCATGGGGCTCCCTGTCACTCAGGGACCCCACGCTAAGAGCCAGCTGCTGCCAGCATTAAGAACTGTGCACTGCTGTTAATAATTTTAACAGCAGTGCCTGAGACTCGGGGCTATGGAGTGGAGACTCGGGGCTTCAGCCCCAGTAGCCCCCCCCTAGCGACGCCTCTGAATGTCAGTAAATTCCTCATTAAATTTACAAAACTGCCCAACTGTGCTGAAGCAAGGCCATTTTGGGTTTGGGAATAATGTAACCATGTTTGAGCAAAAGTCTACATGTAAAATATGGTCTACTATTATTTTTCTTCACAAAGCATTAAGGAGTAACTATTATATTTTAAAAAACATTTCATTAACACAAAAAAACAATGTATTCAGTTCACTGGTGTTTTCAGGGGAGGGTTGGCAACTGTTGGCCCAGGAAAGATTATTTAATTGCCCTTGGTGCCACTTTATCAACCTTTCTGATATCATCAGAGATAGAAACACATAGACAGGTAAGACAGGTTTGCTAAGAGATAAGGGACAGATATTGATAGGCGACAATACAACTGGTTAGAAGGATCAAAAGTATGGCACACTGTTTCCATGAATATACCTTAATTTAATGCAACACATATTCATGCAAAACTTTAATTATTTTGCATTTTGACGATAAACGTAATCTTGACGAAAAGTTTTTTTTCACTGTTTTTATATTTTTTAAACTTTGGAAAGGAGTCCTGATTCTGGAGCACTTGCTTTGATTAGGTTTTGAATTTCCTTGAACTTTGGGTGATCTTTGTCTGCTACTAGCTGCAGGAGCACAGCTTCACTTGTTGTAATAATAATTCCATTGCGTGCCAGGCGCTTTAAAAAAAAAACAAAAAAAAACAAGAAAGTTATTAAGAACAAAAAAGCTGCAATCATACAAGAACAAATACAAATATAGGTTAGTGATATATATTGGTGCAGTGGTGTGGGTATATTGATTACTAAAACCTCAAACTGCTTTCTTATCCAAGTACATAATTTTGACACATGCACACCTAACATGAGTACAATGTCTTTTGTTACCAAATATGAAAACATGAGCATCAGCAGTAAGGCCCAAATAGAGCCATGAAAAAATAGACTATAACACCAGTATTAAGGCATCAGTAGGCCCAAAGGTCAGTAACGTATGATATTTTAATAAGTGCAACACAATAAAATAAAGATATTTACAAACATAAGTATTTACAAGATTTCAAATAGAAATGATTGAATCAGCTGTATTAAAATATATTGAAGTATTAAAGCATTAACAAAATGGACATTAAAAGAGCGTATGGTAAAGATGCCATTTATTTATAACCCCTTAAGGACAAGGGATTTTTCTGGGTCAGTGGCCAGAGCAATGTATTCCAATGCGGTTGCTTAAAAGTCACGCATACTAGAAATAAGTTGTTTTTAAAGGAAAAGTTAGAGCTTTCTTTAGATGCCATATACATGTATATAATGTAGAATTTAGTATTTAAAATACATATAAAAAGGAGGAAAATGTATTAAAAAAACATTTATTTTTTCACTAATTACCCAATAATATTCTACACAACTAGTGCAACACTAACACTAAACAACTTATCACAAATAACTAAAATATAAAAAGAAAAACCCCAAAACAAAAACACTTCGGAGCAGGCCATCTTCTGGCTGTAATAACTTCTAAAAGAAATTCCACAGAATGATTCCAACAGTGATTATTCTGCATGTTTACTGCAAGTGCGGCAGCACTGATATTATAGACACTAAGGATATACATTTTTGTTTCATTTAGTCACTTCCTGTGCTTCTCAAATTGATTATATTGTGTGGAATCTGAGTGACCTTGCCCTTGTACACAGTAGGATCTCTTAAACCTGTAAGACATTGTCAGATGATATCACAAGAGAGACAGGAAATTCCATTCATTTGAATGAAATTATTCTCATTGGTTCCTGCAGCAAAAAAAATAAATTACTTTTACTCAGCTAGTGTTGGCAGTCCTGGAAGAAGATATCACTGGTTATAATGATGAACATACACTATTACTGATCTGTTAATAAAGTGTGACAGACCAATGAGGTCAATAAGGGTCAGTGTCTGGTCTCGCACCTTTTAGAATAGTGATGTCAGCTGTGTATGAATCTTTGTGCACATCCATGGAGCAGGTCAGTCAATAATAATAGGTCACATGTGCAGCCCTTTAACGGTCTGCAACCTATCCCTACAATCCTTGAAGGACAGCATACAATTGGTATGTTTTCAAGGTGAGCAAAAGCTGACCAATAGGTTTGTGCAACGTGTTTTTCTCTGCAGGGTACATATTGACTAAAACATTCTCCATCATATGCATAAAAAGAAGAAGAACCTAAAGTCCCCTTTAAAGGGTTTGTCTAGTGCCCAAAATGCATCTTCAAAATATGCATGTTTTACATTTTGCATAAAATATCAAATACGTACAGCTAGATGAAATTGTGAAACTATAGCAATTTGCAAAAAAAAAAGTGATTTCCTTGCTGCAGGAACCAATGTAAAAATAATTTCATTCTAATGTATGACATTTCCTGTCTCTCTAGTGATGTCATCAGACAATGTGTTGCACTGTTAAGAGATCCTGTTGTATACAAGAGCAAGTTGATCACAGTCCACACAATGTATTCAATTCCAAGGGCATAGAAAGTGACCAAATAAAAACAAACTTTATATGCTCAGTGTCTATAAAATCAATGCAGCCGGACTTTGAGTAAAATATAAAAGATGTGATTTATGCAGAATTCCTGCATCAAATCACACTGGAAAAAAGACTGTGAACTATACAAGCAGTACTCTTCATCTTGCACCAAAGTGAGTTTGGGGACTAGATTGTCCCTTAGCATCACTGGTTTTATGAATGATCTGGGGGCCAAACCAAGCACATTTTTACCACCTCTGAGTATTTCCTAACATAAGTTTAAGTGTTGTTAAAACCGTTTAAAAAAAATATAAACAAAAAAGTACATAAATAATAGTTATGCATTTGGCCTGCAGTATGTTCATTTACGGTCTGTAAGAATGAGCACAGACTTGTTATAGCACAGTTATTTAATGGCTAACGCACCCATGAGCCGGGGGCATGGAACAGACGATCTGACTGCAATTTAGTTCGGTCACTGACCTTTCTGCGCTTCTAAGCTAACACACATCAACTAGAAATCAATGTCAGACAAATTGTCATGGCTGATTAAAATCTCCTAAAGGCTTGCAAATAAAATATGGTGTTTCATATACCACTTTTCGATGCTATTATAAAAGATCAAGTAAAAGCAATGTTAATCTATGAAGCTGGTGTATTAAAATGCAGAATTGTTTGTGTTACATAGAACTCTATGGAAGTAACATTTCTTGGCTCCAAAAAAGCTTATGAATTCGTCTCACGGGCTCCGGTACCGTACATGTTTTTGTCAAGCCCTGTATTATCTTTATACAATTAAAAAGAGACACTAAACTTTGCTTGCTGCCTCATTAGAAGCAAAAGTTATTCTTTCCTTCACGCAAACACACACATACCTAGTTGTGAAGTGTACGTTCCCACTTTCACCAATGTGATTGTGTTACATAATTAGAACCATCCAATTAGGTCAAAAAAAGTGGAAGCTTTTTTTCTGGTAAAGTATAGTTACTATTAATGTATAGTTAGCCACCTCAAAAATACAGCTCAGAGTATATAGCTGACCAGCCACTTACTGGACATTGGTTACTATTAGTATACAATTGTTTGTGTCAACTAGAATGCACAGTTCACATTTGTCGTTCCAGTTTCTGTGGACTACAGTTCCCATGTTGCTCAACCAGCTCCCCAAAAATCCCAGGATACTGGCTGAAAATCACGGGATCTCTAATCCACAAATAACATTTACACTATACTCGCTCTAGCCAAGGGTATCCAACTGCAGCCTTCCAGATGCTTTTGGCCTACATAACACAATGTTCTGCCAGGGAAAAGGCTAGAATTGGAGTATGGGAGATGTAGTACACCAAAAGCTGGAGGACAGCAGATTGACACCCAGATTTAAACTAATCTTTGAATAAAGGGAGCCTTTAGCTATATGAGCTTTACATTACTTGTAGCCAGTGCAAAATCTTAACTGTGGCTTTTGATGCTCAACCAGCCAAGAGTATTTTATCTGTTTCCTATCAAATCTGTGGATCTTGCTCAATTCTTATCTGGCCAGACATCAAACCCCAGTGGTTTACTAAAAGTTTAAGGCATGGCCTACACATGTGTAATGCGCTATTTCTATTGAGGAAAAAATAGCAATTGACATCATATTCCTTTTCTCTCCATCAGTTCTGCATGAAGAGGTCTATTCCTGAAGAGGCAGGTCAAAATATAGCAAAAGCATGGGAAAAAAAGTCAAAGGGTTACTTAACTGTGCATTGCAGCAATTCAAAGCGAGCAGACACAGTCTACAGTGTCATGGTAATAACCAAACTCGTCCCTCCTTATCTCAGCCTTTTACGTCTGCCACTGGACTAGAAACAAACTTGGGACTCTATGGTCCCGACAGAATTTCATCTTTCCTGCTTGGTAACAATGTGAAATATTTAGATCCATTTAATACATATAATTTAATATTGATGTGCTCTTACCTCCAAGGCAAACATCCTATCCATCATGCTTCTTGAAGAAGAGGCATCTGCCACAATGTGAACTTCTACACCTCGACCAATCAAATCCAGGGCAGTTTGTTGAATACATACATGAGTCTGAAGTGGGGAAAGATAATTATGAAACTCATTGAAGGAAATTGTAAAATATTGAATTAATGAAACAAAATAAAACATGGATAGTGACCTGTTTTAATTTAATAAACAATTGTTCTTAATTGACAACTTTTAGGATGCTACATTGCCACTTCACTGTGTGTACATAATCATTAACAAATGTTCACTCTGAAATCAGAAACTGGTTTTAAAAGGCACATCATGGTCATTTATTGCAACTCAGTTTTGGGAGAGGAATCATGAGAAATGGAAGTAAAAAGGACTTGGTCACCTAAACATGGTTTGAAATGAAATGATGATATTTGGGCTGTGCTAACAGCATTGTAAGCAAATTCATAGACTAAGCATAAGATGTGTCTGCAATATCTCTTTAAATATCAAATTGTGGCCCGACCACAAGGTAGATAAAACAGGAGACACCACAAACACATTTACACACGGTTTTCTCTTAATATATGCATTTACGCACATAACAGATTTTTTTTTCTTCTCAACATTCTCGGTGTAAAAAGAGGTTGGTGACAGAGTACCTTTGAAGTCAAACTGGACTTTTTTTCAGGCAAACATCTTAACAAAGACATTTGAGCATATGCAAGAAAGGCTCTTTGTTTGAAATTACTATGAATCATTAACAATAAACGTGCAACAATGCAATAAAATAATTTTGAAGGCCCCCACACTAATAATAATAATGATAATATTATCATAGCCTATTCTTTGATTCTTTGAAATAGTTGTGTACCATAAAAAAATAAAAATCAAATAAGGGAAATTAATAAAATTACAACAAATATATATATTAAAAAAAAATATATATATATATATATACCTCCACCCCAAATAATACAACACTTCGAACTCCAGGGATTTCTGCAAGTGCTGCTTCAACTTCTGGCAGTACCATAGAGAATTTCGTTTTGGGGACTACAAGTTTCACTCCTGTTAGATCTAGTTCTTGCACAGTGCTTCCAAGTCCCTTAGGATATTGTTCTGTGACAATAACTGGTATCCCCAAAAGTCGTGCACCTTGGAGCTAAAAGAAAACAGTGTAGGTTTAATTGAGATTTTACAAACATGTATGAATGTTTTGATTGTCCCCCTATCTATCAAATGAACAGCACTTACCAATCTTTGTCCTACACTTATTATATCTCCAAAATATTTGATTGCTGGTCGGAATCGTTCCTGCATGTCACAGCAGAAAAATACAGTGCTTGCTGGGGTAAGGTTTCCAAGGGTTGTTAGCTGAAAAAGAAAAATAGATCAAATGTAGCTAAATTAGAAAGTCAAGCAAGCCCAGACCTCTGAATTGTTACTATCAATCACAAAACTAATACAATATTTTCTTGTGTGCATTGTAAACTCTGAAGTAGACAGTTACTAATCAATGCATGCATGAGTGAACACTAAAGAACACAAATAACAGTACTGCAGAGAATACTGCATAAGCAAAACCTGATGAAAATTCATGGAGACTTGTGTTGTTGAAAGATATAACATGTATTCCTTTCACATGAATCCACCATTGGTGATGTGTGCCGTGTATGAGAAAACGCTAGAACTCCTTAATGCTGCACTTGATGGCGTAGAAGTCAGTTATTTGCATCCGCTACCAATTTGCTTGTCCTAAATACTTTGCAGGGTATAGTCCAGTTTTAATAAAGACCTTTATTTGTGGAATATAAGAATTGCATAATCACAAGTTGCTATTGAGGTGAGATGCACATTCATGGGTGAAAATCGAATTACAAAAATAAGACAATTAAATTCTACACCTTGCTATGTATTTGACACTACTATTCATGCCTGATTTCTGCAATTCAACAATCAATTTAAATCACAACAAGTTAAAAAAATAAATTGTGTAGGGATAAGCCCGGTGAGGAGAACAGAGTTGTCGCTACTTAATGCATTATGTTTAAAAAAAAAAAAAGTCATCCCAACTAACCTGCAACTCATCTTTGTCAATAGACCCCACTGAGGGTTTACAACAACATCATAAGATTAAAAGTGTGTTAAGTAAAGTCCAATATTAACATATTTACATAGCTCTTAACATCTACCCCTGAGGAATCAGGCCGAATCTCTCAAAGTGGAAGTGCTACTGCACACAATACTGCACATGTGCTATATCCCAGACACCAGAGAATAAAGCCAGTAACGTGGGACCCAAATCCAGCTGTCCGACAAAGCTCTACCTCTGTCCCGAAATCGGGCTTTACTGGATAATTAAATAAAATATAGATCTTTATTCAAAACTCCATGTAGACGTTCACCATGAAAAACATACGTTTCTCACTTGACAGCCTTACACATTTCATGCTGCCAAGAACTTAGTGATAAGTAATCAAACCATGGATAATGCATATACTAAAACAATAGAAAACAATAAAAATACACTTAATACATTCAGTAAATGCACATTTAAAAGAAAAAGCAACTCTGAAAATAGATAATATTCAGCGTTTATACAAGATACCCATTTAATAAATGAATTGCACTACACTGTATATACACGTTCTGCCACATATATATAGGTTAGCTATTACGTGTAAACCATATTTATTAATTAGTTCCATATTACTCTTGATACTTTGACACACATTATATATATATATATATATATACACACACACACACACACACAGATAAACACATTAAGGGTAATCCCCTCTCTTTTGTTGTATTTAAGTGTTGGTTCAAGCGCACTTTTTCACCATTTTTGTTATTTATTGTACCGAACCAGGAGTGGAACACTGGTTGATTTAGGTGCTGCTATTACTATCACATTTTGGCGCAGTGTATTTCTTGTTTTACCTTGTACATATATATATAAACACATGGGGGTCTTTTCACTAAAAGGTTAGTTGGGGTGAGATGAACATGTCATTTCTCCGACTTAGCCATACACTGCGCAGGGACAATGCTGGCGAGTTTTGCAAAGCAGGGAAAACCCATCAGGTTTGTACCTGTACAATTATAGTTAAAATGGTGTGATGAATTGCTCACCCCCCACTTACCTCATCTCATCTGCAACTCACCTTTTAGTGAATAGCCCCCGTAGACATCTTACCATATTACTTTTATATGTATACGTTTTTATATTTTTATAAACATTTAATAAAAAGCTATTTTAGTACAATCAGAAAACTAGAGATAGTAAAGATAGAAGGGATAGTAATATGAAATGGGAGAGAACTAGATAAATTCCTGTAAATAATTATACTTTTATTCATAAAACTTTTATATTCCTATTTTTATTGTTATTTTCAAATGATATCTAGTTTTGTAGAGTGTTTAAAACAAATGAAAACTACTTCTAGCTAGTTATGGATATATATGGATCACACAACACAGAGCACTTCAAACTCTGAAGTAAGTCCCTCAGTTGTTCTAGTGTTTAACTGAACAGTCCGTTCAGCCTTTATCTGAAATAAAGAAAGATAGGGCACAGCGCTAGAGAGTAAAAATAATAATAATAATAATATAGTATATATAGTGACCGTACTCCAGGAAAAAGGTAAGAAAACAAGCACAGATCAATACTAACCACTGGAAGCAGGAAAGGCACAGGGTGGGGAAAGGAATCCCAATCAGTATAGGGAGTGGCAAATTACTCAGACTGAAAATATAAATTGAAGCAGCTAGTCTTATAGTAGGATGCAATGGAAAAATCCACTGCAAAAAAGGGGAACACAGTATAAAAGTGAGACAGCGCTAATAGTAAATACAAACACAGTATGGCAAAATGAACTGCAAGGACAATAGGATATATAAAAAAATATACAAAATTTATTGCAACAGAATATATATATATATATAAATAAACATAAAAAGACACAATATGACAATCCAGAGTCACAAAATGAATGAGTGATCACATGGATAGAAAAAACACTGGGAATAGGTAACAATAGACAGAATAAAAAAGCCCTCTATGGCTACAACAATAGTACATAAATGGTATAATACATAAAAACTAATAATGACAAAAATCCCTTACCCACTGGGTCTGTTCGCCTGGCCAGGTCTATTGGTGCACTATCGCCCACCAGCTGATGAAGAAAATTCGAAACGCGTCCTGTGGGGTGTAGCTGTTTTTCTTAGTGCATATCCTAAACTGTTCAATAGACCTGGCCAGGCGAACAGACCCAGTGGGTAAGGGATTTTTGTCATTATTAGTTTTTATGTATTATACCATTTATGTACTATTGTTGTAGCCATAGAGGGCTTTTTTATTCTGTCTATTGTTACCTATTCCCAGTGTTTTTCCTATCCATGTGATCACTCATTCATTTTGTGACTCTGGATTGTCATATTGTGTCTTTTTATGTTTATTTATATATATATATATTCTGTTGCAATAAATTTAGTATATTTTTTTATATATCCTATTGTCCTTGCAGTTCATTTTGCCATACTGTGTTTGTATTTACTATTAGTGCTGTCTCACTTTTATACTACTTTATCTGAAATAACTGCTTTGTCTAGAAACATTACAATGTGTTGGCCTGTTAAAAATCTATGTCATATCATTGCAAATAAGATATATTACTGTATAAAAAATGTTTTAATATCATATATAAATAAAGAAAAATGATCTAAAAAAAAAAAAAAATGTGTTGGCAGATAAGAACCATTCGGCACACCAAGTCTATGCCCTGGCTGATACATTTTTCAGTATCTCCTCCATTGCATCTAAGAAAGCGTTGTATCACTGGTGTATCTTTCATTCTTCCAAAAGTTTGTTCCATAATAACAATCTCTCCTGGTCACCCTAGAGCAACATACTAAAACCGTGTTTCCCTACGTGTCCACAAAACCCCATGCTCACAGCTGTTCCAGCTCCCACATATCAAGGCAACGCTAATAAACCAATTGGCTTTTTGGATCCAAGCCTAGCTGCACTAATGAGCTAATGCCCGCACACAGAGTGTGTCACATATATTTCAAATATCTCATTAGGCTTTTTTGAACATAAGTCCAACTACATTAACACTCGCACATATACTGTGCCATCTATAGTGAAAAATATTATCAGTGACTTAAATATGCACATCTGGAAACACCTTCTTCTGTTCTTGATATAAGTTTGTCATTATATGTGGTTTTATAGCTTTTACATGTGTTTCATGTATTTGATTACTGCTATTACTGCTATCAAGTTCACATACCACTAAATTTAGATTGACTAAAACTTCCTGATATATTGTAATATCCAGTTTGTGTCACCTCCTTACATTTATACCCTCTAGAAAGCTGGTGCCAACACACCGATAATACTTGCTACTCTTTTTGAAATTGAAACAAATGATTTATTGCACTTTCTGACATCCACCTCTGAGGAAGCACTGTGCGCCGAAAAACATTAGGTTTATTGTCGATTTGGCATCCAACTAATCAAACTCTTACACTGTCAAATGTACCTTGTAATTTTTTGTTTTATCTTATCTTTTCCCCCATACTTTTAATAAATGAATTGAACGACATTGTATTCACAATGGTGTATTTTGGTTTTGTGACCCAACAACCACATTGCAGAACCAGGACAAAACCCAACATCCCATTACATACCCCGTCACCCATATTGCACACCTAGGACTCCCGCCAGCCAACACCCGCAGCTCTCTGGTGACACCATGCTGCTTGTTCACCAGCAGGGGGCTGGCGAGGGAACATCTTTTCATCTCCCCAGTCTCGCACTGAACACAGTGCTGTACATACATGATCTGCTATAATTATATATTTGTGTCAACGATACTCATTAATTAGTTCATTTACTAAATGTATAGCTTGTTTTTATAAAACTTTTCAAAGTTGTTTTTTCTTTTAAATGTGCTTTTACTAAATGTATTAATTCCTTTACAACAATGGACACACCATGTACATCACACGAAACCTGTCACCTAGTGACAGAAGAAGTATCTGGTACGTCTTGAGGTGAAACCTGCATAGGCAGCGATCAACAATCGCAACCTGCAATGGTATGGTTGGGAAGGGGCATATGGCCAGCACCTGGTTAATTTAATATGGGACTGGACGTATTTTGGCCAGCTCTGGTTCCGGTGGAAAAGAGCAGAGAGGAAGCACCCGTCGGCTCCCCCAGCTGGTATGGGGGTTCAGGGGACCCTGTAATATTTTATTTGAACTTAGGGGTATCCCTTTAACTGCCCCCACTCATTTACCCACTATTTAAATCAATAGGTCACTATATAATCCCTAAGACTTTTTCAAAGCAATCCTTCCAAATGACAGTATTCATTCAGACACACTGTAATGAGAATACATTTAGTAGTATGCGAACTTGATCATAAAACACACGTATATACACACACACTATATATATATATATATATATATATATATATATATATATATATACGCATACACACATATATATATATATATATATACACACACACACACACTATATATATATATATATATATATATATATATATATATATACGCATACACACATATATATATATATATATACACACACACACACACACACGCAATATATATATATATATATACACACACACACATATATATATATACACACACACACACGCAATATATATATATATATACACACACACACACACACACACAATATATATATATACACACACACACACACACACACACACACACACACACACACACATATATATATATATATATACACACACGCACACGCAATATATATATATATATATATATATATACACACACATACATATACACAAGCCTGGAATCACTAAAGCATTTGATCTACTACATATAGGACACAATTTAAAAAATATACATTAAATCAATTCTCCGTAAATAATCAGCATTATGTAGTGTATCAATATATTAAAAACAAATGTCAGTGATATTTTATTTTTAGCTAACAATATACTTGCCTCAAAGCATTGCTGACAGCTAGAGATAAACAGAATAAGGTTCTTTCATATCCGCTAATTAGAGTAATTCCTCAATCCACAGTAAAATGACTGTGGATCCAGCTGTTCACAGAACGGGTAGGATGAGTAAAGTCACCTATCAGTATTGCATGAATGTATTAAATAGAAACAGCTAATTGTATGCAATGTGTGACTACATGACAACGAACGTTACACTGTAATGATTGTGTAGATCTATGATTGCATAGTCTACTTTTAAGAAAAATATGAGAAAAAGTATAATATAACACTAAATTTAGGTCATGCATTTTTCAGAAGGAAACAAAATAAAAAATGTATAATTTATAAGTCATTCAACCTGATAAGGAAAATGTAAAATATACGAAAATAGATTCAAAATACACCAGAAATACAGAAATTAAAATTGCAAAAATCAGGCCAAATAACTTAGTGGAAGCAATGTCCCAACTCAGCTCTTTTTGGCCTGATTTTTGCAATTCAGTTACAGGACTAAGCATTGTGGGATGGGGGCCATCATAGAGAACTAGGTAACAGTGAATCCATTAATGTAATACATTAGATTTCTTATCTTAATCATCACTGGATTAATCATTTGACCAGCTTTCTAGACCCCGTATTAGGGATGTAGTTTACACTCGTAAGTGTGAACTACCTCTTACAGCTATTTCTTTATCAACAGCAGCAACACAGGCGTGTGGATGGTTGATCTTGATGGACTGAGTCATTATAAACCTTAACCTAAATTACTATGTTATTATCTTACCTGTATGAGTCTGGTACCTGCTAATTAATCTTATATTACACTTTTACAAAGTTTCAAATTAGAATGATCTTATTGAATGTTCTTCTAAGTGTCTTGTAAATTTACGGTTTAGATTTATTTAAGCTATATGTTGTATTTGTGAACTTGAGGGAGATACTTAAGCCTCTTTTTCTTAAAGAGGTTTTTAAAGAGTGAAATCACTAATGTCTAATAAAAAGGTATCATTTGAATTCCCCTTCTTGTAAGGTAAAGCTTCCCAAAATAATTGACACAAATAATTCTATATATTTCTAAGGACAATGAATATAATTTTGCTTTATTATGTATAAAGTGTTACCAGGTAATTGTTCAATTCTTAGTATAATCTAGGGTAGTGCTCCTCAACCTTTTCTCACCCAGGGCACACCAAAGCTCTTTCCAGAATTCCATGGCACACCACAAGCAATAATATATAAAAATTACGTTATAAAGTCAAGTGCATACACAGAACATAAGAACTAGATGCCTTTATTTCCCTTTAAAACCAAACATGTGTGCAAAACAAACCAGTTCATTACCAATGATAAACAGACAAACCAAACCAGTGCATTACAAATCATAAATAGACAAACAAAACCAGTGCATTACCAAACAAAACCAGCCACAGCCTATTTGCCCATTAGTATGCCAGTTTTATTTTGCCATTAATATGCCATTATTACTTTTGTCATTAATATACTAGTGTTATTTTGCCATTAATAAAGCCACAGCCAATTTGCCCAGTAATATGCCAATATTATTTTGCCATTTAATATATCCCAGCCAATTTACCCAATAATATGCCAGTACTATTTTGACATTAATATGCTAGTATTATTTTGTCATTTAATATGCCCCAGCTAATTTGCCCAATAATATGCCAGTATTATGCTATCATTAATAAGCCAATTTTCCCAATATTATGCCAGTATTATTTTGTCATTTAATATGCCCCAGCCAATTTGCCTAATAATATTCCAGTATTATTTTGCCATTTAATATGCCCCAGCCAATTTGCCCAATAATATGCAAGTATTATGCTATAGTTAATAAGCCAATTTGCCCAATATTATTTTGTCATTTAATATGCTAGTATTATTTTGCCATTTAATATGCCCCAGCCAATTTTCCCAATAATATGCCACCGTCCTCGCAGTACTCACCTCCATGTTGCTCCGTGTCCCGGTCGTCTCCTCCGTGCAGTTCCCCCCCCCCCCCCCCCCCCCGTACGGAGGTGGGAAAGACAACCACCGGATATGACGTCCGTAATATTTTTTTTAAACTTTTTTTTTCCGCTGCTGCCTGCCGCCGGGCCCCAAGAGGAGAGCCCGATGTTGTCTAAGTCAACATCGGGCTCTCCTCTCGGGGCCCGATGACCGGCACACCTCCCAATATCCAGAGGCGCACTTAGGGTTGCCACCTGGCCGGTATTTTACCGGCAGGCCGGTAAAAAATTGGCATCAGGCCAATGTTAACTCTATGGAGACAGTACTGAGGCCGGTACTTTTCTGAAGAAAAGGTGGCAACCCTAAGCGCACTGGTTACGGAGCGCTGCTCTAGGTGACCTTTTCCATTTCTTATGTCATAACTGCTGGCTAAAATTCACCAGATCTGGAAAAAAAAAATTCAGAAAAATACCTGTCTTATAATCGAGGCCGTCTTATAATCTGACCTCAAATTGAGGTCAGACTATAAGACTGGGATCCAGGTCCCCCGCAGAGCTGCAGGGGACCTGGATCCCCCTCTCTAACAGCAGGGGATGTCTGCACAATGAGCGCAGACTCCCCCTGCTGCCGCCCGGCACGACCGCCGGGACTTCTATGATGAAGCCAGGTACTTCCGGATTCGTCAAAAATGTCCCGGCGGTCGTGCCGGGCGGCAGCAGGGGAGATCTGCGCTCATCGCGCAGACATCCTCAGCTGCCCCGCTAGCCACCACGAAGAATCAGCTGTCCGTCATAATAGACTGCCGTGTCGGGCAGCATGGAGGATGTCTGCACGTATTGTGCAGACATCCCCCGGCTGCCCCCACTAGCCACCAGGGATCGAGTTACAGGTGAGGGAGGGGGCAGAGCAACAAGGGGAGGGAGGGGGGAGGGAAGGGTCAGAGAGATACGGGGATGGGGGGACAGAGCCACAAGGGGAGGAAGGGGGGAAGAGACAGGGGGATGGAGGGGGCAGAGAGACGGGGACGGGGGGACAGAGCAACAAGGGGATGGGGCAGAGAGAAACAAGGGGAGGGGGCAGAGAGAAACAAGGGGAGGGGGGAAGAGACAGAGACAAGGGGAGGGAGGGGGGCACAGAGTAACAAGGGGAGGGGGGGCAGAGAGAAACAAGGTGGGGGGGCAGAGAGAAACAAGGGGGGGATAGAGACAGAGGTGAGGGGGGAGTCAAAGGGAGGGGGGGGAGAGAGACAAAGCTGGGGGCAAGGGAAAGAGAGAGGCAGCATTGGCACATAAAAGGAAATAAAAACAAGAAATGCATTTTTTTATATAATTTTTTTTATTAAAGAAGCAATTTACATGTGAATATATACAAGTTGAACTTTTTTCCTATAGGGTAGTCTTATATTCAAGCTTTTAGTTTTTTTCCTAAAGGAATATCCAAAGTTTGGGGGGTCGTCTTATAATCAGGGTCGTCTTATAATCGAGCAAATACGATATTAGGGATGGTGTTATTCTTGCTATAAATTATAATGCAAGTGACATGCTTATGACATGCTTAAGCCATTGTACATAACACTTTTTATGTGCAGATGATGACACTTGTACTATAAATGAGTCTCACTTTAAGCGGTTTTTATATACCATGATTAAAAAGGAAACAATTGGATGGATGTATTTCATAAGTACAAATCTATATCTCAACTGCAGCAAGAAATGCATAGACTTGCACTGGAAACTCAATTAAATGAAACAAGATTTAGTTTAATGTCATTCCAATTGTAGACTGTTTGTATATTAAAATATCCCCAAGAGACCTCATGTGTGTAATATAGCTTAAAAAGAGGGGTTTTTTTTTTTTGGCAGTCTCTTCTCTAATAAGAAAAGGTGTCATAACTTTACAGACATGCAATATTAGCAGCAATGGGAAAAAAATGTCATAAAATACATGTTCTATGATTTGTGGCCAAGTTTGCCACCAGGTCTGTATTAATTAATGTAGAAGAGAAGCATATTCATTACTTACTTCCCGGCGCTCACCTATGTACAAAGAAAAGAAATGTCAAGATGTATCAAATGCTACCTCAAAGCCAAAAGCCTTCACAGGTATGATATCATATCCATAATGTGTGAACTAAAATGTGAATAGTATTATTGGGCACATTATTCTCATATGGCTGCTGAAGACAGATCAGGAAAAAGCACTAAGGACTGGAATGAGTAAAGCTGAATACTTAGCCACCAAGAAAACACTAAATTGGAGTTAACGTCTAAGTATGTGGCTAACTATATGACAAAAAATGTTACACAACATTGTTTAAGTCTGGGATTGTATAATCATGGACGTTGTGTAATCATAAATATGTGATCATGTATACTTTATACATTTATGTCATAGTTTTTTTTTCACAAAAAGTAATTCATTCAATCTGATTAGGAAACAGACTCAAAACAAAACACAGAATTTAGGATTTCAAAGATGTGAGAGTACATTCTATATTTCTGATATGGAGAGAAGGAAGTATGCAAATACCCATACAAAATACAAACAAAGATACAAGAGAAGAGCATGTCCAGTGGTCAACAAGTTAACATAACTCTTATTAAAATATAATCAATATGTTTTAAAGCAGTGCCGTATTGGTTTTAAGTGCACACAAGTACAAGTCATGAAGCTCAGCCGGGGAATAACTGGTACATCAGTGACTGAGCATCATGGAAAAACAAACAACCAAAACAAAGTACACATGCCATGAGAGGAAAGTAATTTACAGGTATCCACTTTTCCACGGCAAGAACAGATTTTTATTGGTTATTTAATTCAAAATGTAAAATGTAAGGAACAGCTAATTAAAGAGGGAGTAATGTCAAACATGTTAAAACATAAAAAAAAACTGCTACTGTTTTGCTGATTTACATTTAAATTACCTTTCTACAATGTTTTTCTACCAGATATATGCATTTGAGCAGTACCGGGCCTGGGAGCTGCCCAGTGGGGTCCGATTATTGTGAGGGGTACAGGCCAAGTTGTCCTGGTCCCTGATCAATTTTGGGGGAAGGGGGCTTATATGTAAAAGGCACTTGGAGCCATTTTGGCATATTCCAGCCCCATTTCTTGATGGGGGGAAGGGGGTGGAATTAAAGCTACTTGCTCTAGTTCCCCCTGTAAATATTAGGGGCTAAAAAACATTTTTTTTCCTGTTCCCAGGCCCATTTTATTCTTCTGTTGGTCCAGGGTGACTAGCCCCTAAAATGTTGATTGCCGCATTTGTGTAGCCAAAAAACCTATGGTCCCGAATCGAAGGGCCCCCGATTCGGATCCAAACTGCAGCATATTGTGTAGCTGAATTTAGGGGATCCCTTTGATTCGGCCCTTATGCCCAATCCCAATCCATTTATTCTATATTCTGTAGACCCTTATATTAAACAATAACTTTATACTCTTTAAAGTCTTTATTTTAATATGTTCAAAGCAAAAAACACAGACTTACAGACTATGATGTGTGACTAGAGGCCCATAGGTCTCTGCAGCATAGCCATTTATAGCACAGAGCAGCGTGACAAGAATCAAAACGGATTATTCCTTTGAGAACCTTATTTTCTGACAGTTGTTGCTACCTGTACTCTGCTCAAGAAAGAGCTGGCTTTGTCTAATCACCTACTGCAGGCACCCACTGAGAATTATCCAGGCCAAGAGAAACAAAAGATTTTTTTTTTAATCAGCAAGCGGTTGCAGTAGTGATAATCTTTGGTGCTACCAAGGTAACCAGCGGTGCTATTTTTACTTAATATTGATAATTATATGTCACCCCTTTACTCATTATGCCATAAATATAAGCCCTGGAACATTACTGATGCATTGCTAGACGTGAATGAATAGCTTTGTTGCAATCATACAGCTGCATGAACTGCTGGTTTCTGTGACCCTGGCTTTGTTTATTAATCACATGTGACATTTCCACAGTGTGGAATCAGTATAGGAGAAAAAAAGGTCTTTGTCAAAGTCTTGTTAAACACTGCCATCTGTAGTATGAATCTCATTATGCCAAGTCAGCCAACAAGATGCTTAAGAGTTATATGAATTGTACTCAATAACCATCATAGGCTGGCAATCAGTGCATTAAGGCAGCATGCAATGGGGTTGTCTGATGAGTGCTGTGTGTAATGGGGTTAAAGGTCAAATAAGAAGGTAGCTAGTGGTGGCTCTTCCTGATTTGCTTGAAACCCTGATTGGGCATCTGGAGGAGAGTTTGTATAATAGGAATGCAATAGGCGTGTCAGGTGGAAGATGTGGATGGCTGCATTAGATGGGGATGTATGAGCAATTGAAAAGGTCGGCTTTGCAATGGCAATTAGTACTAGCTCCCAAATCTTTTACCCGGCTGGGTTGTGATTCTATGCCTTCTGCTCACGAGGTCAACGGGTGTGCTACTATCACTTGCAAAAACTACCGCACACATTAACAAAATCGCAGTACACGGTAAAAATGACCACATCCAACAAAGAAAAAATGCCCTATACATACAATGAGGTGGAAACGCATGTTTAACTTGTATAAACAGTGATCCTATGATGAGCAGTAATCAGGGCCGATCCTGGGCGGGTGCACGGGGTGCACCGCGCCCAGGCGCACGGGAGGAGAGGCGCTGAAGCAGGGAGCTCTCTCCCTGCCATCCTCCTCCTTGTTAAAGCAAGCCACGCGACGGGTGCAAGCTCCGCCCCCGTCGCGTTCTGTGATTGGCTGCTGCCGGGAGGAGGACGTTCTCTGCCAAGACACCATAGAGAACATCCTCCTCCCTGCAGCCAATCACAGAACGCGACGGGGGCGGAGCTTTCCCCCGTTGCTCTGTGCTTGGATTACCAAGAAGAAGAAGGAGGAGGAGGTGATGGGGGGGGGGTATTGTTAAAATATATAAAAAATAAAAAAAGTGTGGAAGTGTCTGTGAATGTGTATGTGTGTGTGTCAATGTGTTTAACTATGTGTGTGCTACTGTCTGTGTAAGTGTATGTGAATGTGTATAAGTGTGTATGTCAATGTGTTTAACTATGTGTGTTTAACTATGTGTGTGTTACTGTCTGTGTATGTGAATGTGTATAAGTGTGTATGTGTGTGTCAATGTGTATAACTGTGTGTTACTGTCTGTGTAAGTGTGTGTGAATGTATGTGTATAAGTGTGTATGTGTGTGTCAATGTGTATAACTATGTGTGTGTTACTGTCTGTGTATGTGTATAAGTGTGTATGTGTGTGTCAATGTGTATAACTATGTGTGTTACTGTCTGTGTAAGTGTATAAGTTTGTGTGTGTGTGTCAATGTGTATAACTATGTGTGTGTTACTGTCTGTGTATGTGTATAAGTGTGTATGTGTGTGTCAATGTGTATAACTATGTGTGTGTTACTGTCTGTGTATGTGTATAAGTGTGTATGTGTGTGTCAATGTGTATAACTATGTGTGTTACTGTCTGTGTAAGTGTGTATAAGTGTGTATGTGTGTGTCAATGTGTATAACTATGTGTGTGTTACTGTCTAAGTGTATGTGTATAAGTGTGTATGTGTGTGTCAATGTGTATAACTATGTGTGTGTTACTGTCTAAGTGTATGTGTATAAGTGTGTATGTGTGTGTCAATGTGTATAACTATGTGTGTGTTACTGGCTGTGTAAGTGTGTGTACATGAGTGTCTGTGCAAGTGTATCCTGTGTCTGTGTAAAGGTGGCTGTGTGTGTATTTATGTATGTGTGACAGTGTGTATAAGGGTGTCTGTGTAAATGTATGTCTGTGAGGGTGACTAAGTGTTTAACTGTGTTTGTGTGACTGTGTATTTATGTGTGACTGTATTTATGTGTCACTGTGTGTATTTATGTGTGACTGTGTGTATTTACATGTGACTGTGTGTATTTATGTATGACTGTGTGTATTTATGTGTGACTGTGTATTTACGTGTGACTGTGTGTATTTACGTGTGACTGTGTGTATTTATGTGTGACTGTGTGTATTTATGTGTGACTGTGTGTATTTATGTATGACTGTGTGTATTTATGTGTGGCTGTGTGTAAGTGTGTTCTTGCCCGGGGCCCTCACTGCGCTCATCAATTTATCACATGGAGGGCACCAGCCCCCAACCAGCTGGCGTCTATTTCCCGCCTCCTGCACTTAGCGTGCGTAGAGGGAAGACTGTGCGGAGGAGACGGCCGGGGACGCGAGAGCAGCAGCAAGGTGAGTACTGGGGAAGGCAGGAGAGGAGATTATGCTTTTATTGGGTAGACCAACTGTGGCATATTGGCTGTAGCCTATTTATTGGCAAACTAGCATAGGTATATAAATGGAAAAACTGTCTGTGACATATCAGTGGGCAAATTGGCTGTTGTATATTAATGGACAAACTGGCTGTGGCATATTAATGGGCAAAATAACTGGCATATTACTTGGGAAACTGGTGTATTTTGAGGACGAACTGACATTTTTATTGGGCAAACTGTAGCATTTTTAATAGGCAAACTGGCTGTTGCTTATGTTAATGGCAAAGTGTACCCTTAGTACACCTCTGTAAATGGGCTGCCCATGTGCTGCTTTGCTGCCTCTCAGAGCCAGCTCTGCAGATCGGCGCCATGTTTCCCCTTAGACCTCAGTCAGCGCTTTCTGCTCTTTCCGTGCACAGTGATGACAGAGCGTCGGAACATAACGGTCAGAGTTAGGGACATGGGAAGAGACAAATACATGGTAGGTAGGAGGTATAGGAGAAAGATATGGGGTGTGACAGACAGACATGGGGTATGAGTGGAGAGAGACAAACATGGGGCATGAGTGGAGAGAGAGACAGACATGGGCAATGAGTGCAGAGTGAGAGACAGACATGTGGAATGAGTGCAGAGTGAGAGACAGACATGGGGAATGAGTGCAGAGTGAGAGACAGATATGGGGAATGAGTGCAGAGTGAGAGACAGACATGGGGAATGAGTGCAGAGTGAGAGACAGACATGGGGAATGAGTGCAGAGTGAGAGACAGACAGACATGGAGTATGAGTGGAGAGAGAGAGACAAACATGGAGCATGAGTGGAGAGAGAGAGAGAGACATGGAGCATGAGTGGAGAGAGAGACAGACATGAGGGAATGGGGAGAGAGAGACAGACATGAGGGAATGGGGAGAGAGAGACAGACATGAGGGAATGGGGAGAGAGAGACAGACATGAGGGTACGGGGAGAGAGAGACAGACATGAGGGTACGGGGAGAGACAGACAAACATGAGGGTACGGGGAGAGACAGACAGACATGAGGGTATGGGGAGAGAGAGAGACACGTGAGTGACTGACTTGGTGGAATATTATTTATCACTCATTGTGTACTTCTTTTCTAATGATGCTCAGCCAGACTAATGAGAGACTTTGGCTGGTTGGGAATCATGGGTAGTATGGTAGTAAAAACTCATTCTGCCAGCCAGCAAAAAGTCTCCCATGTTGCTGGCTGAGCATCATAGAAATAAATAAAACTAATACACAGTATTATGGCAAAATATATATCTTTATTTAAAATAAACGTTGGTCCTTTACATTAAAATAAAGTTTTCTCCCTCCCCCTCTCCCCAATATTGAAATGGGCATGTCTGGAACAGAAATGTCTAAAGGGGAGGAGTTCATAATATAGCCACGCCCACCCTTGGGCGCCAAAGGAAAACCTGCACCCAGGCGCCCTTGACCCTAGGATCGGCCCTGGCAGTAATCATTAACGGGTACGTTAATGGGAGGTTTTAACCAAGAAAATACTGCCAGTTAGACCATGGCTTAACTGATCCAATCAAAGAAATGTGTGTTCCAAGAAGTGCATGAGACTCAGCGCATCGATGAATTATCAAAATGTTATGATCCGGTTATCGGGGTCAGAAAGACTAGTCTCTGGATCGGAATAAAAATCAGAAAACGGTATGTATATTTATAATCCCATAGAAAGGGAACATACACACCCGTAGTTCTTTATGACACACATACCAGCATGCTCTGCTGTTATATTGCAGGTACTCCGATATCAAGAGACAGGTGCTGAAGAAGATTTAAAAAAAAACAACCCTGACAGGTGTGCCATAGCAACCCCCAAGAGTATGAACTGGCGTTCTACAACCTCATGTTTCCAGAAACTACTCAGGGATCTCAAGAGGCCATTGATTCCAATACACCAGCAGGTACGCACACTACACAAATAAATGTGATAAAGAACTAATGAAGTCTACTATATCCTGCAGCATGTGTATTTTACAAGGGGAATCAATCTCCTGTGTGTATATCAATCTGTGGAACAAGAGGACAACATCTTCCTGAGTGTGGAGTATTCAGATGTTGAAGATCAGCTGGGAACATCAGGAGCTGACCATGCTCAGGGTGATGGTAGAGAATCCACTCAAACACAGAAGCAGCCCCTGCAAACCAAACCAAACTCCAAAACTCGTATCAGGCCCACATCCTGTGAGATCAGTCCAATTCGTATTGATTAAGCTGTGTTAGTTGCAACACTGACCCGTCCAGTATGTGATTATCACTAAACAATTTGCATCACACTCACATACACAGGTGACATGACTGCCTAGGCACTCTGAGTGCAGCAGTAATCACTGGGGAGTGTTTGTGTCAAATATTAAAAATGTGATTTACGCAGAATGCCTGCATCCAATCACACTGGGGAAAAAAGCGTGTGCACTATATAAGCAGTGATCTTCATCTTGCACCAAAGTGAGTTTGGGGACTAGACTGTTTGCAATTTGCTTCTCAATTCCCTGCAATTTACTCTTCCATGAATATAGTCACAAAGGATTTAGGACAGTTGTTTCCTTGATGATACAATTATTGTAGTGGATTCAATTGGTCTGTGATGGAAACAAATTCTGTTTATTCTCCCCCTTCCTCAACATGCTTAGCCTTAATTGTGGTCCCCACTGAGTGACTCAATACCTTCCTGTTTGCTAGATGGAAAATGATAATTCCCATGGATATTCTCCACTGACAGCAGTTTCATCAATGTATAACTTTTGTATGCACCTATTTCCCCTGGAGATATTATTACATGCTTTTGTTCCTGTATTTTTGACTAACAGTCTATACAGTAAACTTTGTTCAGAGTATTAAAAAAACTTGAATAATTGAATGCATATCTAGTTCAGATATTAAGATCATTCTCTTCTTAAGAAGTTATATTTCCAATAAAGTAAAAATTCTAAACACATTAAATAATAATTATAATAACTAGTATTTATATAGTAAAAGCTGCAAGTCACTAAAAAAGTGGTTCTTAATAAACCTGAATAGAAATACATAAATGACTGGGATAGGAGAGACAAGTAAAATAGCATAGATAAGAATATAGAGAGAACTAAAGAAAGTTGTAATTCGTGTTATTTGACTTTATACCAGTATACACATATAATGTACAGTCAACCTAGAAACCAGGCGCAAGGCTGTTGGTGAGGGTGCACAAAACAGCTTTAGTGGAGATAGAAAAGTGGTAGCAGTGGTGCCCAGGCCCCCAAGAGTGGTGGGCCCAGTTTCAGTTGTAAAAAAGAAATATACGAGACCCGGCACTCTGTGCAATAAGTGAGAATTGTATTCACACGCAGGTGATGTTTCAACCCTCACAGGTTTTTTCAAGCCTAGCGTAAGGCGTTTCAAACAACTTTATATACAGTACACACAATTGACAAACATGTATCAATCAGAAAATCAAGTGAAACAATTATTTCAATATACATTCAGTGTATTATTCACAATAAATAAATGTAACAACATACAAAATATATGTGATACAATGACAGTCTGTAAAAAAATTATACGAGGGTGATGTAAAGAAAGTGCAATCATTTATAAAAGTGACTAGTATTTAAATAGGCATAGCCTTATGTTCTTAATTTCTTATATTTTAGAAAACCATAAATATGTATACATATTAACACACAATGATATATATGTGATGACAAGCTGTATAATAATCGAAAGAATAATAAGGAAATAAATAAATAAAATGACCGCAATTGCAATCCAAAAGGAAGGAAGTGCTATCTTGTTCATGAATGTAGCCATCTCAATAATATCAATTAAATATTCTACTTAATTGACGTGACTCAATATATTGGCGATCAGCAGTTGAGATTAAGATAAACAGTGCAATCACCCTATATATACGCATACCCATCTCCAAAAGCTGTTTTCTAGAAATAATCAATGGTTTCAGTTGTGACCTTATAGTTATGCCACTGTGTGCATTCACTCCTGCTCCACTATCGTCCTTACTAACTGTTCACATTAGCGTTCACATTATTGTTTGCATTTCCATTCACACATACTTTTCTCCCTCCAAGCTTACATGACAAAAATTATGGCAAATAACACACCCTCCCCACAAGAAAATACACACAGACACTGTAATGACTAGGAAGGGCACTGTATTAATAAAATACTGTAAACATTTTATTTGTCAATATTTTGATGTTAAACATTTAACTAATAATGAATCTTTTCAATATATATATACACACACACACATACATATATATATATACATACACACACACACCACATATTAAACAACTATAAAAAAGACGGGGTACACCGCGCCCAGGCGCAAGGGAGGAGAGGCGCTGTAGCAGGGAGCTCTCTCCCTGCCATCCTCCTCCTTGTTAATCCAAGCACAGCGCGACGGGTGTAAGCGCCGCCCCTGTCGCGTTCTGTGATTGGCTGCTTCAGGGAGGAGGACGTTCTCTAGGGTATCTGCCAAGACACCATAGAGAACGTCCTCCTCCCTGCAGCCAATCACAGAATGCGACGGGGGCTGAGCTTTCCCCCGTTGTGCTGTGCTTGGATTAACAAGGAGGATTAGGTAATAACAGTTTGGGGGGGGGGGGGGGTTAAAATAAAAAAAGAAAGGAAGTGTCTGTGGAAGTGTGTGTGAATGTGTATAACTATGTGTGTGTTACTGTCTGTGTAAGTGTATGTACATGAGTGTCTGTGCAAGTGTATCCTGTGTGTAAAGGTGGCTGTGTGTGTATTTATGTATGTGTGACAGTGTGTATAAGGGTGTCTGTGTAAATGTATGTCTGTGAGGGTGACTAAGTGTGTAACTGTGTTTGTGTGACTGTGTGTATTTATGTATGACTGTTTGTATTTATGTATGTGTGTATAAGGGTGTCTGTGTAAATGTATGTCTGTGAGGGTGACTAAGTGTGTAACTGTGTTTGTGTGACTGTGTGTGTTTATGTATGACTGTGTGTACAAGAGACCAGCATGGGGAACAGAAAGATAGAGATGGAAAAATATATAAGGGATGAGGGGAGAGACAGACATGGGGTATGAGTGGCGAGAGAGAGACAGACATGGGGTATGAGTGGCGAGAGAGACAGACATGGGGTATGAGTGGCGAGAGAGAGACAGACATGGGGTATGAGTGGCGAGAGAGAGACAGACATGGAGCATGAATGGAAAGAGAGAGAGACATGGAGCATGAGTGGAGAGAGACATGGAGCATGAGTGGAGAGAGAGACAGACATGAGGGAATGGGGAGAGAGAGAGACAGACATGAGGGTACGGGGAGAGACAGACAGACATGAGGGTATGGGGAGAGACAGACAGACATGAGGGTATGGGGAGAGACAGACAGACATGAGGGTATGGGGAGAGACAGACAGACATGAGGGTATGGGGAGAGAGAGAGAGACAGACATGGGGTATGAGTGGCAAGAGAGAGACAGACATGGAGCATGAATGGAAAGAGAGAGAGACATGGAGCATGAGTGGAGAGAGACATGGAGCATGAGTGGAGAGAGAGACAGACATGAGGGAATGGGGAGAGAGAGAGACAGACATGAGGGTACGGGGAGAGACAGATATTGAGCAAAATGTAATTGAAATATTGTTGATGTGGCCCTCCAGCAGTGCTCGGGTTGCTCATGCGGCCCCCGGTAAAAATTAATTGCCCACCCCTGGATTACACTGTGGATCTCCTTCGACCTGCAGTCTGATAACATAGCAGTCTGCTACAGTGCAGCTGCATGCTTCTGACAGCTAAGACCACTCAGTGACCTCAGCTTGCCAAATGACATGTAGCAGTGCTCATTTTAAGTGAGCACTACTACATATAGTGACCAGAGAGCAGACATGGCAGGGACCCTGATCGGGTGCCTATCACTGTGATCCCTGGCTGATCACAATAAGATGTGATGAGAACACAGCTCTGTAGACCTGTTATCTCCTCACTGTGATGTGATCAGGGACACAGAGCAGCAGGCCGTGTGACAGGCTGTCAGATTGCTGCTGCAGCAGATCTGCACAGGGGGTGAAAAAGTGTTTTTTTTTTGTCCTCTCTGTGATTTAAAGAGACAGGGCACAGTATAGAGAGAGCTATGCACTTCTCTACATGATCCATTGGAGACTAGGATTGAGGGCAGCATGGGTTGGGATAGTTAGTGTCAGAACTACTGAGCAGTATGACTCAAAAAATAAATAATACTAAACAAATAATATGAATTGAAAAATGTAATTCCCCTAACCACCAACCAAAAAAGGCCCACCCCAAACACGGCAAAAAAAAGCCCATGGGGTAAGATCAGTGCACAGGGTTAGTGTGTATATACCTGCTCGCTGTGCAGAGAATTGACAGGGTTATCACCCAGATGGGTATTTAACCGGTAGGCCGGTAAAAAATTGGCTTGAGGTCAATGTTACCTCTATGTAGGCCATAGCACTGCCAGTATTTTTTTGAGGAAATGATGGCAAACCCAAACACCGCGCAGGAAGTAAGAGCTAGCAAGCAATCCTGAGAAACTGGTGCATGTTGGGTATTTCTACAATATGAAGATGTAGCTGAATATATTTTGGGGTGTCTTAATGTGACTGTACATATCTTGTGCAAAAAATGCTATGCTACATGTGAAAAAAAGCGCAATTTACCCTAAGTTGTGCAAAGATTTTTGGCAAAATGGATTCATGGAAGAAAAAAAAAAGACATTGTCGGCCAAGTGAAATACTTTAAGTAATCTGATTTACAAAAATCTCATGCATTTGTGGGCTGCCAGACTCCAACAAAATCAAGGCCTGATAATTTAATCTGTAAACATGTAAAGTTTGAAATCTGTAATATGCATTTTCGATGTAACTAGACAATCATGACAAACCTGTGCATGTGGGCAGAGGAACTAATCATTCGTCTAGGGTGCTGGCTCCGGGGGACGCCATCTGGATGTCTGGGATACATGCCAGCTGCTGCCAGCACCGTGGTGTTTTTATTTTATTTAGCGTCTGTGCGGTTAGAGGGTGCCGTCACAAGTTGCAGCAACCCAGGTGGTGCTTCCTCTGTCAGAGGAACTGGCTGGGGAGATCAAAGGATTTCCACTCCAGCCCTCTCTGTCCAACATTAAGCAGGAAGAGCTCCCCTAGCCTGTGTGGTAGTTAATGTCTGGGATCACATGACCTCCCGGCGCTCAGCTGAGAGCCATCCTGAGAAGAGGCTGCTGCAATCTGACTGCAGGAGTGCTGAATAAGTCCTGTGGTACTGGGTTCTGGGACAAGTATTATGTGCACAATATAGGTGCTGGGGTACGTTTATGTTATATAAATTGAGTGTCAGTGGCAGGGTGTAAGTGTGTGTATGTGTGAGCGTCAGGGTGTAAGTGTGTATTTGTGAACGGCAGGGTGTAAGTGTGTATTTGTGAACGGCAGGGTGTAAGTGTGTGTGTGTGAGCGGCAGGGTGCAAGTGTGTGTGTGTGTGTGAGCGGCAGGGTGCAAGTGTGTTTGTGTGAGCAGCAGGGTGTAAGTGTGTGTGTGAGAGTGGCAGGGTGCAAGTGTGTGTGTATGAGTGGCAGGGTGTAAGTATGTGTGTGTGAGTGGCAGGGTGTAAGTATGTGTGTGTGAGTGGCAGGGTGTAAGTATGTGTGTGTGAGTGGCAGGGTGTAAGTGTGTGTGTGTGTGTGTGTGAGCGGCAGAGTGTAAATGTGTGTGTGTGAGCGGCAGGGTGTAAATGTGTGTGTGTGAGCGGCAGGGTGTAAGTGTGTGTGTGTGAGCGGCAGGGTGTAAGTGTGTGTGTGTGAGCGGCAGGGTGTAAGTGTGAGTGTGTGAGCGGCAGGGTGTAAGTGTGTGTGTGTGTGTGTGAGCGGCAGGGTGTAAGTGTTGTGAGCGGCAGAGTGTAAGTGTGTGTGAGCGGCAGGGTGTAAATGTGTGTGTGCATGAGTGGCAGGGTGTAAGTATGTGTGTGTGAGTGGCAGGGTGTAAGTATGTGTGTGTGAGTGGCAGGGTGTAAGTGTGTGTGTGTGTGTGTGAGCGGCAGAGTGTAAATGTGTGTGTGTGAGCGGCAGGGTGTAAGTGTGTGTGTGTGTGAGCGGCAGGGTGTAAGTGTGTGTGTGTGAGCGGCAGGGTGTAAGTGTGTGTGTGTGAGCGGCAGGGTGTAAGTGTGTGTGTGTGTGTGTGTGTGTGTGAGTGGCAGGGTGTAAGTGTTGTGAGAGGCAGAGTGTAAGTGTGTGTGCATGAGTGGCAGGGTGTAAGTGTGTGAGTGGCAGGGTGTAAGTGTGTGTGAGCGGCAGGGTGTAAGCGTGTGTGTCAGCAGAAAAGTGTAAGCCTGTGTGTGAGCAGCAAAGTGTAAGCGTGCGTGTGAGCAGCAAAGTGTAAGCGTGTGTGTGAGCGGCAGAGTGTAAGCGTGTGTGTGAGCGGCAGAGTGTAAGCTTGTGTGTGCGGCAGAGTGTAATCGTGTGTGTGAGCGGCAGAGTGTAAGCGTGTGTGTGAGCGGCAGAGTGTAAGCGTGTGTGTGAGCGGCAGAGTGTAAGCGTGTGTGTGAGCAGCAGAGTGTAAGCGTGTGTGTGCGCGGCAGAGTGTAAGCGTGTGTGTGCGGCAGAGTGTAAGCGTGTGTGTGCGCGGCAGAGTGTAAGCGTGTGTGTGCGCAGCAGAGTGTAAGCGTGTGTGTGCGCAGCAAAGTGTGAGCGTGTGTGTGCGTGGCTGAGTGTGTGAGCGGCCGAGTGTAAGTGTGTGTGTGAGCGGCAGAGTGTAAGTGTGTGTGTGTGAGCGGCAGAGTGTAAGTGTGTGTGTGAGCGGCAGAGTGTAGGCGTGTGTGTGCGCGGCAGAGTGTAAGCGTGTGTGTGCGTGGCTGAGTGTGTGAGCGGCCGATTGTAAGTGTGAGCGGGCGAGTCTAAGTGTGTGTGTGAGCGGCAGAGTGTAAGTGTGTGTGTGTGAGCGGCAGAGTGTAAGTGTGTGTGTGTGAGCGGCAGAGTGTAAGTGTGTGTGTGTGAGCGGCAGAGTGTAAGTGTGTGGGTGACCGGCAGAGTGTAAGTGTGTGTGAGCGGCAGAGTGTGTGTGTGTGTGTGTGAGCAGTAGTGTCAGTGTGCCTGTGTGTATTCGTTGCTGTGTATGGGATCAGCAAGAGGTGGCAAAATGTCTAGGGATGCAAATTGTCTTGCACTGGCCCTGAATGTGGGATATTTCAACAATCTAGGGAGGTAGCTGATGCAGTAGTTCTAGGTGACCCATACCCCCCTCCCGAACTGTCCCGCTTTGCGTGGGACAATAGCAATTTGAGCGGTTTGTCCCATTGAGCTCTGGGGGGGTAGATCTCAATGGGATTCATGGCCACACTTTTGCCTTCTGAGCTCTACCTCTGTCCTGCTTTTCAGGACAATGGAGAAAGAGTAGAGCAGTCAGAACAACTGATAGTGCCACTGTGAATCATGCGCAGTATTGCTGAAACTTGACCTCTCTAACTCCGTCCCCCAGCATCCCAATTCGCCACAGGGAAATATTGTGAGGTATGGTGACTGCACATATCCTGTGAAAACAATTCCATCCAACATGGCAATATCTGTGAAAACGTGCAAAAAAAAAAAAATAAATACCCTAAACGTTGGCAAATATAAGAGACAAAATGGCTGCATTGTAAAAATCCAATAGTGGCCTAGTGAAATCCCCTAGGTTGTATGCTTTACAAAAATATTATTTATGTTCATATGGTTTTTATATGTGCTTTGCTTGTTATTAGTGTTAGGAGTCCAGCATGCCATATTTTGCACAACTTGTCGGCATGGATGTTCACCTTGCAATATTTGTGCTTTAATTGTCAAACATTATATGCATATCAGATATTTTTTTAATTAAGAGGTAAATCAATTTATTTTGAGGTAATTTACAAGCTTCACTAACTGTGTCAAAATTATTAAATGCAAAACTTTAAAATTATATTTTACCAAATATTTTTCTTTCTTCTATATGTTTTCCATTCTAGCAAACATAGAAACAGAATTTGTCAGAAGATAAGAAACATTCGGTCCATCTAGTCTGCCCAATTTTCGAAATACTTTTATTAGTCCCCAGTTCCCTATCTTATATCTAGGATTGCCTTGTGCCTATCCCTTGTATGCTTAAACTCCTTCACTGTGTTTACCTCTACCACTTCTGCTGGAAGGCTATTCCATCCATCCACTACCCTCTCAGTAAAGTAACACTTCCTGATATTACTTTTAAATATTTGCCCCTCTAATTTAGGACTATGTCCTCTTGTTGTGATAATCTTTCTTCTTTTAAATATATTCTCCCCCTTTACCGTGTTGATTCCCTTTATATGTTTCTATCATATCCCCCTGTTACACCTTTCCTCCAAGCTATACATGTTAAGATCCTATATAATGGGTTTCACATATAAAAAAAAAAAAGTCCTTTAAAAAAAATGATATAAAAAGATTGTGTGGGTGCACTGAACATGAAGAAAGGAAATCACAGTTAAACAATTATACAAAACATGTTACAAATATAGAAATTCTGGTCATCAGGGCACATACCTTTGTCATGTTAAGTAAAATGTTCTATTCGTACATACTTCGCCTTAGTCTTCGCTAGTTACTGTCACATACCAGGCTATTAGACATAAGTGTGGGATAACATCTGACACTCCTGTCATTGATGACTACATTGCCCATGATTCTCAGGCACCTGCTTAAGGATCAAGGGAAACTTTGTACACAATAAATTCTCTGCCAAAGATTACTCAACACCACCTTACGCCATGAGTGAACACTGACCTGGATTTGAAGGGGCACCAGCCTGACTTTGCACCTGTCGTTGACCACGAATCCTTTGGGTAGGTCGATGTATTGCCCCCATTCCTCTGCGAAGAGTTGCACCACAAACTTGCGATGCATATCTATCTGATCTCCGTACAGACTGAGAAACTTCTGAATCAGGACCTCATACCCTGAGCCGTGTGGCACCGAGGAAGGTCGGGCAAACACCGAGAAGCAGAACAACACTGGCACACTGCTGCTATTCCCACTGCCTCCCAGGGCACCGCTGCAGCTGTTGCTCTGACTAGCAGGGCAGCTGTTCACCTGAGCTGTACACACTGGTTGCTCTGCCATGTTCACCAACTGCTATGAACAATCACACAAATGGGTGTGTCTTTATTTTTTTTCAGCAAACGCTGCTTTTTCACAAGCCTTCTTCCCCTCCTCCTGTCACTTCACCAAGAGGAGGCGAGACAGAAAGAGGAGGGCAGGCTAAGCGACAGCCCTATCCCTTTCACAAGCCACCTTCATCCACCCGCCCCTCCTTCTGCTAGCAGCAGATTGGATAAGGAAGCTTGTATCAGATTAGTAACTGAGAATTCTCATTGGGAGCTTTATGATTTGCTAGCTCTGTGGCTGCATGAAGATGCATTGTTTCAAAAGCGGAATACGTTCTGCCGTGGTTAAGTCCGTGGCAGTAAGTGTAAAGCTACATTTTCCATGATGGCTGGCTGAGCATCATGGGAAATGTAATCCCAAGCAACTGCAGTTCTGTGATTTAACCCTTTCACGACCGGACTGTTTGCCAGTGTATTATCATGCTGGTCAATGGCTATTTTACCAGTTGTTTGTTTTTAGCTGTAATTTAGCTTAACGTACCCACGTAAATTAATTTATATAATTATAAATATTTTTTTGTGGATAAGAGGGGCTTTTTTTTTGGATATCATAATTTTTAGCATTATATAAAAAAAATGATAACACATGAGGGTAAATTGAAAAAAAAAAGTTCCTATTTTTACTCCTCTACAACAATTTATGAACACAAAGTTTTTGTGTATTTTTTTTCACACACTTTGTAATTTAGGTATGAATTTGCAAAAATTTGGATGTACTACTGCATACTCTACATTTTCCACAACTACCCCTGAGTACAGTGATACCCCACATGCATAGGCTTGCCATGTTTATGTGGCAGGTACAGAGTTACATTTGGGATATGGTCATCACAGCCTAAAAATGCCTAGGATGAGCATAAGGAGATGATCCAGGTGTATCTGCTGTTACAACCTATGTATGCTCATAATCATTGCAAATAAATTAAATATTGCTGTAATCCAATCAAAGCCTAAGGAACTACAATTTTTATTTCTTTGGTTTTATTTTTAATAAAATTAATGTGTCCGATCTGTTTGTCCATTTATCAATGTTTTTGTTTGTTGTCTGTCTATTGTGCAGTTCAGTAAAATATTTGTATCTTATCAATGAAAAATACAATATGGTATGCTGGTATACTTAGTCCAGTGAGACAGTTTACGGGCCACTCTCTAAATTGTCTCACTGGACTAAGGCTACAACACTTTCCACGGCAGCCCTCCTACTCATTTGAAGTTCTAGATAAGGTTCCAGCCAGCCTGTATTTTACCAGATCAAAATAAAACTCGGCTTGGGGCCAATGTTTAATCTATGGAAGCAATAGCATGGCCAGTATCTATTTCTGGATAGGATTACTAGGATATGATTTAATCTTCATTATCTGGCTTTCCAAGCCCATACCTTCCTCTTTCAATTCTTCTATTATATTCTGCATGTGACGTTATAGTCGCTCCCTGTGTCCAGTCTATCAGACTTACTCTCAACAGCTACATTTCTGGATCTAAGACAGAGAATGTGTAATAAAATGTCAGTGTAGGAGACTGGATGGAACATGATTGGTGCCCAACTACTGCCCTACTTGTCTGTCTTTCTATGCATCTATATGCCTTGTCTGCAGGGGCGTCACTAGGGTTGGTGTCACCCGGTGCGGAAACTCATGGTGTCACCCCCCCTGGATTTCCTCCAATACAATGCCAAACAGATTCTTTAATAATGCCAGTTAGATGGCCTATTAACTATGCCACACATAGGAGCCCCATAACCATGCCACACACAGGAGCCCCATAACTATGCCACACACAGGAACCCCATAAATTATGCCACACCAGAGCCCCATAAATTATGCCACACCAGAGCCCCACTATTTATGCCTCACCTCTGCCCAATTAATTATGCCACACACACAAGTGCCCCATAATTATGCCACACACACACAGGTGCCCCATAATTATGCCACACAAAGAGTCCCTTAATTATGCCACACAAAAGAGTCCCTTAATTATGCCACACATGGGCCCCAATAAATATGCCACACACAAGCGCCCCATAATTATGCACACATGGGACCACCATTAATTATGCAACACACAGGACAATTGTACAATTCTAAAACAATACACATCTATACATACAGACATCTCTCTCTCTCTCTATAACAGACAATTTTCCCAATTGTATGTCAGTATCATTTTGTCATTAATAAGCCACAGCCAATTTTCTCATTAATATGCCAGTATTATTGTGCCAGAGGCCAATACCATTGTGCCATTAAGATGCCAGTATTATTGTGCCATTCATATGCCAGTAATTTTGTGCGATTCAGATACCAGGAATATTGTGCCATTCAGAGCCCAATAATATTGTACCAATCAGAGCCCAGTAATATTATGCCATTCAGATACCAGGAATATTGTTCCATTCAGATACCAGTAATATTGTGCCAGTCAGAGCCCCGTAATATTTTGCCATTCAGAGCCCAGTAATATTGTGCCATTCAGAGCCCAGTATTATGCCATTCAGATACCAGGAATATTGTGCCATTTAGCTACCAGTAATATTGTGCCATTCAGAGCCCAGTAATATTGTGCCAGTCAGAGCCCAGTAATATTGTGCCAGTCAGAGACCAGGAATATTGTGCCATTCAGAGCCCAGTAATATTGTGCCAGTCAGATACCAGGAATATTGTGCCATTCAGAGCCCAGTAATATTATGCCATTCAGAGCCCAGTAATATTGTGCCAGTCAGATACCAGGAATATTGTGCCATTCAGAGCCCAGTAATATTGTTCCAGTCAGATACCAGGAATATTATGCCATTCAGAGCCCATTAATATTGTGCCAGTCAGATACCAGTAATATTATGCCATTCAGAGCCCAGTAATATTGTGCCAGTCAGATACCAGGAATATTGGGCCATTCAGAGCCCAGTAATATTGTGCCATTCAGAACCCAGTAATATTGTGCCAGTGAGATACCATTAATATTGTGCTATTCAGAGCCCAGTAATATTGTGCCAGTCAGATACCAGGAATATTGTGCCATTCAGATACCAGTAATATTGTGACATTCAGAGCCCAGGAATATTGTGCCATTCCAGTGCTCATTTTCATCCTCCCCCCTTTCCCATCACTTACCGCCTGGCTGCTGCTCCGTGTCCCGTGCAGTCCCGGAGGTCTCCGTGCAGTGTTCCCTCCTGCACGGAGGAGGGAAACACAGTCACCGGATATGATGTAACATCACATCCGGTTGCAGTGATTTTTTTTTTCCGGCGGCCGAATCCAGCGGATGTCCTTCCAGAAAGAAAAAAAAGTTAAGATGGGCAAAGCGGTGCGGGGGGATGCCGGCAGCACGGGTGTCACCCCCGCACCCCCCTCGGGACGCCACTGCTTGTCTGTCAGTATATCTTTCTATGTCTATCTCTGATAGTAATGGTGAGGGCTAATGAAATTACCAACAGCTAAAAATTGTCATTCTATTCCTCATTATGTCTTTGGAAATCTTACATCTCTAATATAAATTAGAGTGTAGCTAGAAGCAAAATCCATATACTAGCAATAGGCAAATGGGTTACCCTATTGTTTTTTTTTCTATGCAGCAATCAATCGACTTTATGTAATATTGTCCGTAATTCAAACCATTGTCAAGAACTGCACTAATGACTTTTGTCGAGACCTTTTGCAAAAGTTTATAATACACTACCACAACAATATGAACCAGGTCAGAACCCAATGCTGGTGAACTACAGACTTATAGAACAGGACCACCTTAACACCCTCAAAACGGAGCCAGGGAGAGCTAGTTCTCCGGCAGTGATCACCATCCAGAAACAGCCTTTTAAGTCTCCCTTCTTGGCACTGTCTCTTAATCTTTGCATCTCCAGCTGAGGAGGCCGTAGTTCTCCTTCAAACTTTGGAATTAGGGTTATCCCTCTGCAGACTCTAATACCTCTGTTTAGATGTAGTGGGATATCATATGTCCATGTTTCACTTGACTTGCCACAAAAGACTCATCTTCATGGTCCTAGCCAGCAGTCCTTCTATCGGTAAACAGCTTGATAGAGCTGCAGTCTGGATTTTTTTTTTTTTGTTTAAAATATTTTTATTGGCAATGAACATAATATATGACATAATAAAATAAAGGATACATTGAGACAGTATCATAGAGGTCTAACAGGTACAAATATGCACAAAGACCTGGAATGACGACAGATAAATCCTCATCCACCAAAAACAATAAACCGTATAAACAAACAGTTGTACAGGATCAGGCTTCTGGGCATGATTTTTTTGAATCATATAACACCTCATACTGCCCGTTAATCAGATACATTAATAACGGGTAGTAATACCCAGCCGGACAATATATCCAAATAATTTTCATATATAAATAACAGAAAAAAAAGGTGTAAGAAAAAAGAAAAAGAAAAAAAGAAAAAAAAAATATAAAAGAAGAAATAGAAAAAAAAAAAAAAGAGTTAAAAAGAGAGAAGGAAGGAAGAAGAGAGATCAGGAGAAGATCATTCCAGAAAAACGGAACTAAGACCGGTCTCACTCGCCGTCCAGCACAACTGGGTTCTCTGCCAGATCAATATCATCTCGGCACTCGGCACTCCCCATATACATAGACCACTGTGTCCAAGTGTTAGAGTGTCGCTCTCCCCTGCCCAGGGCGGTCTGCATCGCATCCTCCATGACCCGTATAGACTCCACTTCATCTAGCCAGTCTCGGAATGAAGGAGCTCGTGTTTGTTTCCAGTATCTTGGAATCAAGAGCTTAGCAGCATTTAACAGATGGATTGTCAAGGACCGTTTGTACGCCCCTATGGGGTGTGGGGTGTTGTGTAATAGGACTGTCAGCGGGTCGTCTCGTAAGGTTTCATCACCAACCTTTCTGATAACCTTCAAGACCTGACGCCAGAAAGGGACTATCCCCGGGCAGGACCACCAAATATGCAGATAATCTCCCACCTGTGAGCAACCGCGCCAGCAGAGATGTGTGACAGACGGGAAGATGGCATGTAGTTTATGAGGGGTCAGGTACCACCTTGAGAGCAACTTAAATGCATTCTCTTGGATATGAGTAGATGCTGAGCACTTGTGTGCCAGCAAAGACATTTTGCGCCATTGTTTTTGAGTGAGTACTATATTACAATCACGTTCCCATTGGGAGATATAGGAAGGTCGTGGATGCTCTGTCAAATCTGTAATAATACGGTATATAGTAGAAACTACTCGACGTGGGGGATCTTTGGTCGCAATCAGTGATTCAAATGAGGAGAGTTCGCTTGTTATTGGATGTGTGCGGCTCAGCTTCCCAACAAAATGGGTAAGTTGGTTATGTTTGTATCGTATCCAGGGGGTAGGTGGGGATATTGATGATAAGTCATGGGGTGGGCGAAGCACACCTTCCTCCACAATGTGGCCTAATCTCGGGTATCTGACATTGTCCTGAAATATATCTCTGAAGTACCTAAAATCATGGCCGGGTGGGAACAAGTCGTTACCAATTAGTGACAGTAATAGTGAGGGGGTATTGATTAGGAGTGTCGATTTGATGTAATGTTTCCAAATACGAAAGGTCGGAGCCACGGTTGGGTGTGAGGGCGGGTCGAGGACCATCTGGTCTATGGACGTCCATGCCGCTACAGGTATGGGTGCAGGGAGGGCCTGTTGTTCTAGTGACACCCATAGTTTGGGCGCAGGTCTGGACCATTCCACTACTCTGGCCAGGTGTATCGCATGGTAGTAACGTTCGATGTCAGGGAGACCCAATCCCCCTAAGCCCCTGGGCCTGGTGAGAAGACGGTGTGCCAGACGTGGACTTTTATTATGCCATATAAATTTACCTAACACAGAGCGCAAAATATTAAAAAAGGATTTGGGAATAAACATCGGTAACGTCTGAATTATATAAAGAAAACGGGGGAGAATATTCATTTTAATGACAGATGCTCTGCCAAACCATGAAATGCGCTTGGAGGACCAGTGGGCTAAGTCCCGTGTACATGTGGCGAGGAGGGGCTGTAAATTAAGGTGGAAAAGTTGTGATAAATCCGAAGGGAGGAAAACACCTAAATATTTAATAGTGGTGGTGCTCCACTTGAATGGAAAGGAGCCTTGTATACCGGCCATGGCACTGGGAGGGAGGGAAATATTGAGAGCTTCCGATTTGGAAAAATTAATCTTAAAGTTCGACAGGCACCCAAAGGTCCGAAATTCTTCCAATATATTTGGAAGTGAGATAGTGGGGTTGGTAACAAAAAATAAAAGATCATCAGGATAGGCGGCTAGTTTGTGGTGATGAGGACCTAATTGTAGCCCTGAAATATCCTGATTGGATCGTATGGCTGCTGCCAGGGGCTCCAAAACCAGAATAAACAACAAAGGAGAGAGGGGGCATCCCTGTCGGGTGCCGTTAGACAAGGAGAGCTGGCCCGACAATGTCCCATTTATTCGCACTCGTGCTACAGGAGCATGGTAAAGGGATTGAATCCATTTGCGCATTGCCATACCCATTCCTATATGGTTCAGGACTGCATGCATGAAGGGCCAGCTCACCCTGTCAAAGGCCTTCTCCGCATCAGTGGACAATAACATGGCCGGGGTCCCATTCATATGAGCAAAATGAATAAGGTTCAAGATCCTAGTCGTGTTGTCCCGAGCCTCCCGACCCGGCACAAATCCTGCTTGATCACGGTGTACAAGATAAGGGATATGAGCTTTAAGCCTATTGCTGAGTATCTTAGCAAACAACTTAAGGTCAACATTAATTAATGAAATGGGCCTGTAGCTTGCACAGTCTTCTAGGTTCTTGCCCGGTTTCGGGATCACAGTGATGTGAGCTTCCTGTGCTTGTGGAGGAAGAGTGTGTGACAGGGACAAAGAATTTAGAGCCTCCGCCAGGGGGGGGGCTAATAAATCCCGAAACATTTTATAGTATGACATAGTAAAACCATCGGGGCCTGGGCTTTTACCAGTAGGTGAGTCTTTTATTGCTTCGATTAGTTCCTCTGGCGTAGCAGTCTGGATTTTTTTGTTAATTCCACAATTATTTTCAATGTCCACTGTCTTGGCAAGCAATCGGTGGGTCAAAGCAGCTACTGACAGCCAAACAGAGGCTGGTCAGAGCAGCAGTACTATTCCCTATATGTGTGGCAGGATTGAACATGCTATGAAAAGTTGTGGGTGGGCAGCGGACCTGGCAAAGGCACCTTATAGCTACAGTCATGGCAAAAAGAAAAAATACTCTCTTTGAATTCTATTATTTTACATTTGAGAGCAAAATAAAAATAATCTGTTCCAAAGCAGGTCTTAAAAGTGGGTAAATACAACCTCAGATGAACAACAACATATGACATATTACACTGTCATGATTTAATTAACAAACATAAAGCCAAAATAGAGAAGCCATGTGTGAAAAGCGAAGCACACCCTTACTGCTTCCATAGGAATTAAGAGGCTAAGTAGCATACAGGTGCTGCTAATAAAATAGCCTTAATTAATAGATCAATAGGCCAATTTTGTTTTTTGCATTTTGCAGAGTATTCAGGTGTGTGTTAACAATGATAAGGAAGAAAGACATCAGCAATGATCTTAGAAAAGCAATTGTTTTTGGCCATCAAACTGGGAAGGGTTATAAGGCCATTTCCAAAAAATGTAAATTCCATAATTCTGCAGTGAGTGAGATTATTCAAAAGTTGAAAACATTCAAGACAGTTGCCAATCAAGAAAAGTTGGCCAATGCAGCCATGTTGGAAAAATTCTTGTTTTGGAATTACCTGCATCATCTGCAGGTGCCCAGTATTATAACAACGTGTAAGGGACTACAGGGGTAACACTAACCCATTTAAATGTAGCCAGGGGCGCACAGGGCGCAACACCCCAGGGGGCACCCTCAAAAAAAAAAAAAAAAGCCTGTAGAGGCACTGGATTGGGGAGATCAAAAGATCCCCCCTCACCAGCCCTCTGCAAGCTCTTCTGGATCGCGGGAGGGGGCGGGGCTAACCAGCGGAGGTGTAGCTCCGCCCAAACCCTGTAAAGCAGAACAGCGTCTGTTTCACGGAGAGCCGCGGGCAGCAAGAGAAAGTGCTGCTCGCACTCCCCATGCTTGCATTAAGCATGGGGAGCCGAGCAGCACTTTCTCTTGCTGCCTGTGAAGCAGACGCTGCTCTGCTTCACAGGGTGGGGGAGGAGCTACACCTCTCAGACAGTTAGCTCCGCCCCCTCCCTGGATCAACATTTGCAGGCTAAAGGAAGGGGAGGGGGGAGAGAGAGACAGAACAAGGGGGGGGGGGGAGAGACAGAACAGGGGAGGGGGCAGAGAGACAGAACAGGGGGAGGGGGAGAGAGATGCAGAACAGGTGGAGGGGGGGAGAGAGGCAGAACATGGGGAGGGGGAGAGACAGAACAGGGGAGGGGGAGAGAGAGACAGAACAGGGCGAGGAGGAGAGAGAGACAGAACAGGGGGAGAGGCAGAACAGGGGGAGGGGGAGAGAGAGACAGAACAGGGGGAGAGAGAGACAGAACAGGGAGAGAGAGACAGAACAGGGGGAGGGGGAGGGGGAGGGAGAGAGAGACAGAACAGGGGGTGGGGGGGAGGGAGAGACAGAACAGGGGGTGGGGGGGGAGAGAGAGATAGAACAGGGGGAGGGGGGAAAGAGACAGAACAGGGGGAGGGGGAAAGAGACAGAACAGAGGGGGGGTGAGAGACAGAACGGGGGGGTCAGAGACAGAACGGGGGGAGAGACAGAACAGGGGGAAGGGGGGAGAGACAAACAGGGGGAGGGGGGAGAGAGACAGAACAGGGGAGGGTGGGGGGACAGAGACAGAACATAGGAAGGGGAGGAGAGAGAGAGAAAATAGGTATGGGAGAGTTAGAGAGAGACAGTCATGGCAAGGAAGAGAGAAGGGACACATACATAGGGGGGTGAAAGAGACGGGGCGTGCGCCACGGGGAAAGCCCGCCCAGGGCGCCAGGACACTTAAGACTGGCCCTGAATGTAGCCATGAACCTTTGATACTGCTTAAATAACATGCCAATTCCATAAGTCTCCAATCACTTTGGGTGTTCCTAGCCCTATATGCACAAAAATGAGAAGTAGCGAGTACCTTAGACTGGAATGATGCAATGGTGCTTTTATTTATAAAAGTAGATGTGGGTACAGATACACAGAGACCACCAATGATCTGCCTTAAGCATTTCATGCCTCTAGGCGCTATCTTTACTTACAATCATAAGCGCTGTCTTTGCTCACAACCATTTGGACTTTCACATATTTGGCTTTGAACTGTATTGTTCAGTATTTTGCCCCTTGATACATTGCTTTCTATGAGATTACGCTGAATTGCTTTGTAGTGTCCTGTATTTTTTGCAGGTATTTTCTTATAGTCAGAGCCATCGCTTGCAGTTTCTACCAGAACTGGAAATGATGTCCACATTCTTGATCAGAAATCAAGACTCCTCTCTTTTGTCTGGCAATCTTAGCCAGGACTATCTCCATTGCTTCTGTGTAATCTAATATGTAGTCTTCTTCCTACCTGGATTTTTTCATTCTTTAAATTAGCCTTTTAATAAGCACAGAACACATGATGAGAGAAATGACTATACATGCAAAAGCAGGTGGTTGTCCAGCATTAGGCTTCCAATTCAATAGCTGGGAATCAAAGCTTTGACATAATGTAGGCCTTATTGCTGTCACAGAAAGGGAGAACTGAACAATGGAGAGAATGCTGCTTATAAATTGCAGATAAGAACAATGCAATTAGTCATCCAAATATTCTACATTTCATAAGCTGCAACTAAAAATAAATCTTTGCTTTACTCCACTGAATTGTGTCATTTAAAAAAATATAATAATAATAAATATAATATTACACTGGTGATACATAACCTACAATGGGAGTTACACCCACAGGTGTATTTTATATTTCTTTGAAGGATACATTGAGATTTCTTTCATTTTCTGAGTCATAAGTTTTCGCCCAACAATGTTTATGTCTAAAACTAAATATTCCATGTCTAATTGACAAACTATATGTCTGTCTTATTTTGTTCAAACCAAATGAACAAAGGTACACACAAATTTCTGCAAAACCACCCAAAAATTGCCATGGAGATGAGTCTTCCAAATAACTCTGTAATTTCATGAAAAACGATAACTTTAGGAAAGTATGTAATGTGTTTGTCAGTTCACCACAGTTCACTGTTTAATGAATATAAGTAATAGACAGATTGACCAGCACTCTCTGTCTAATGTGATCTATTCAGCAATAGGCAACGTTTTAATTCATAGAAACATAGAATGTGTCGGCAGATAAGAACCATTCGGTCCATCCAGTCTGCCCATTTTTTTTTAGTCCCCCGTTCCCGGTCTTATAGCTAGGATAGCCTTGTGTCTATCCCACGCATGCTTAAAATCCTTGACTGTGTTTACCTCTACCACTTCTGCTGGAAGGCAATTCCATACAGTAAGAGGTGAGTTTTCAGGTGAGTCAGTTCATTTATTACTTATATTGCATTGGCGGTTGGGGTGAGACTATGGTTGGGCACTTTGTAGTTGGATTAAATCTTTAGTGAACAGACCCAATGTGTTTATTTGCTCAGAATTAGTGCTGAGGGGTATTACATTCTTTATTATACATGTGAATTTCTTTTTCTTTCTGTCATACCTCTCCACAAAATAGAATGTGCATCATAGAGTGATTAATTCACAAAAACAGAGAAACTTCCTCTTGTAAATTACATTGCAGTTCCGAGCAACTATCCCTCTAAAATCCCTTAAGCTGCTTTCAACATTGAATTTGTAATCTTACCATATGCCAAACGACTCAAATGCTCTCCTGTAGCATTTTGTGAGGGACAAAAACAGTGGTTTACATTAAAAGCTAGCAAATAAAATCCGTGAGGTTGACATGCTTGGTATTCAACATTTAAAGTTTGGGGAGTTGATGTTGATCTTAATATTAACCCTTTCACACCATATTTAACTAATATAGGTCTTTCTCTTTCTACATGTGCTAGGTTGTAAACAAAGCACAGTTTTTAAGGCACCATGAACCCTTTAACAAGAGTGAGATGTTTTTAAGACTGGTCTTGTGCATACATAGATGCACGCCTAAACTCATGATAGCCTTTATTATTCATTTGCCCCACCTCCTCTTGTCTAGGCTGCACCTGTTCCTCTTTAGGATTTACAACTTCTTTAGACTCCACTTCTGTCATCTCTGCCCCCAAGCCACTTGTTGGTGACACACCTGACCCCAAATAGCTTATGATTGCCATCTTTGTCCCATCCAGCTTTTCAGTACTATCTTTCACTCCGTGCAGCTTTTTGGTGATATCTCTGTCTCCATATAGGTAAACTGTGGACCCTAATTTAATAAATTAATGCTAGGTAGTTTGGGAACACATGCTAAACAGAGATATATATGACAGTATATGACAGTAGAGCTTCTATTATATGTAGTCACTGTAAATGTATGCACTACACAGGATGCTGACACCTGGGTGGGAGGCTGGCATATATATTTACAAATACAAGGGTCTACTCAACATAGACTGATTTGTTTCAAATTGAATTCTAGTATGGGTATAATAGCCAAAGAGAATGAATACTTGAAAAATTACTTCTCAATGATTTTGGGTCTGAATTAGCAGTTCGGTCATTCAGAAATCAAAGCATCAGAGGCTATTGGATTGGGACATTTTCACCATAAAAATTGTCAGACCCCAGTTCTGTCCAATGCCTCCTGCAGGCAGTGGCGTAGCGTGGGTTGTCAGCACCCGGGGCAAGGCAAGTAATTTGCGCCCCCTAACCCGTGGATTTTAGCACTCGAGTCTCTTCTACTAGATTAGTTAAAGAAACCCTTACCCCCCAAGCACATGTATTGTTTGTTATGAAAATACTTATGTAATTAAAGTAAAATGCATCTAAATACAAGTTTATTTTCCAACACTTTATTGAGTGCGAACATGCATTACACACATTCTCCACATTTTCAGCAGGTCTATGAATACAAATATACACATGTAGTAACCTAGCATGGGCCATGCTATTATATGTCGTCTCACAACCATCGTAAACGAAAAAACAATATCAAGAACAAAAACTAAACATCAAAATGGAACCATACCCGGGAGATGATCCAAGACTGGGCTAGATGGAGCCAACTTCCTCAATCCTGTACCTCTAATGTTACCCCCCCCCCCCCCCCCCACACACACACACACATATGCCATAATTGTTGTGCCATTCAGATGCCAGTAATATTGTAACTTTCGGATGCCAGTAATATTGTGCCAGTCAGAGCCCAGTAATATTGTGCCAGTCAGAGCCTAGTAATATTGTGCCAGTCAGATGCCTGCAATATTGTGCCAGTCAGATGCCTGCAATATTGTGCCAGTCAGAGCCCAGTAATAATGTGCCAGTCAGATACCAGTAATATTGTGCCAGTCAGATACCAATAATATTGTGCCAGTCAGATACCAGGAATATTGTGCCTGTCAGAGCCCAGGAATATTGTGCCTGTCAGAGCCCAGGAATATGGTGCCTGTCAGATGCCTGTAATAGTGTGCAGTCAGAGGCCAGGAATATTGTGCCAGTCAGATGCCTGTAATATTGTGCCAGTCAGATGCCTGTAATATTATGCCAGTCAGATGCCTGTAATATTATGCCAGTCAGATGCTTGTAATAGTGTGCCAGTCAGAGGCCAGGAATATTGTGCCAGTCAGAGGCCTGTAATATTGTGCCAGTCAGAGGCCTGTAATATTGTGCCAGTCAGATGCCTGTAATATTATGCCAGTCAGATGCCTGTAATATTGTGCCAGTCAGAGCCCAGTAATATAGTGCCAGCCAGATGCCTGTAATATTATGCCAGCCAGATGCCCAGTATTATTGTGCCAGCCAGATGCCCAGTAATATAGTGCCAGTCAGATGCCCAGTATTATTGTGCCAGTCAGATGCCCAGTATTATTGTGCCAGCCAGATGCCCAGTAATATAGTGCCAGTCAGATGCCCAGTATTATTGTGCCAGTCAGATGCCCAGTATTATTGTGCCAGCCAGATGCCCAGTAATATAGTGCCAGTCAGATGCCCAGTAATATAGTGCCAATCAGATGCCAAGTAATATAGTGCCAATCAGATGCCCAGTAATATAGTGCCAATCAGATGCCAAGTAATATAGTGCCAATCAGATACCCAGTAATATAGTGCCAATCAGATACCCAGTAATATAGTGCCAATCAGATGCCCAGTAATATAGTGCCAATCAGATGCCAAGTAATATAGTGCCAATCAGATGCCCAGTAATATTGTGCCAATCAGATACCCAGTAATATAGTGCCATTCAGATACCCAGTAATATAGTGCCAATCAGATACCCAGTAATATTGTGCCAATCAGATACCCAGTAATATAGTGCCAATCAGATACCCAGTAATATTATGCCAATCAGATACCCAGTAATATAGTGCCAGTCAGATACCCAGTAATATTGTGCCAATCAGATGCCCAGTAATATAGTGCCATTCAGATACCCAGTAATATTGTGCCAATCAGATACCCAGTAATATAGTGCCAGTCAGATACCCAGTAATATTGTGCCAATCAGATGCCCAGTAATATTGTGCCAATCAGATACCCAGTAATATAGTGCCAATCAGATACCCAGTAATATTGTGCCAATCAGATACCCAGTAATATAGTGCCAGTCAGATACCCAGTAATATTGTGCCAATCAGATGCCCAGTAATATAGTGCCATTCAGATACCCAGTAATATTGTGCCAATCAGATACCCAGTAATATAGTGCCAGTCAGATACCCAGTAATATTGTGCCAATCAGATACCCAGTAATATTGTGCCAGTCAGATACCCAGTAATATAGTGCCAGTCAGATACCCAGTAATATTGTGCCAATCAGATGCCCAGTAATATAGTGCCATTCAGATACCCAGTAATATTGTGCCAATCAGATACCCAGTAATATAGTGCCAGTCAGATACCCAGTAATATTGTGCCAATCAGATGCCCAGTAATATTGTGCCAATCAGATACCCAGTAATATAGTGCCATTCAGATACCCAGTAATATTGTGCCAATCAGATACCCAGTAATATAGTGCCAGTCAGATACCCAGTAATATTGTGCCAATCAGATACCCAGTAATATAGTGCCATTCAGATACCCAGTAATATAGTGCCAATCAGATACCCAGTAATATAGTGCCAATCAGATACCCAGTAATATAGTGCCAGTCAGATACCCAGTAATATTGTGCCAATCAGATGCCCAGTAATATTGTGCCAATCAGATACCCAGTAATATAGTGCCAATCAGATACCCAATAATATTGTGCCAATCAGATACCCAGTAATATAGTGCCAATCAGATACCCAGTAATATTGTGCCAATCAGATACCCAGTAATATAGTGCCATTCAGATACCCAGTAATATAGTGCCAATCAGATACCCAGTAATATTGTGCCAATCAGATACCCAGTAATATAGTGCCAATCAGATACCCAGTAATATTGTGCCAATCAGATGCCCAGTAATATAGTGCCAGTCAGATACCAGGAATATAGTGCCAATCAGAGACCCAGTAATATTGTGCCAATCAGATGCCCAGTAATATAGTGCCATTCAGATACCCAGTAATATAGTGCCAATCAGATACCCAGTAATATTGTGCCAATCAGATACCCAGTAATATAGTGCCAATCAGATACCCAGTAATATAGTGCCAGTCAGATACCAGGAATATTGTGCAAGCCAGCCCCCCCCCCCCCCCCCGTACTTACATGAAGCGGCTCCGTGTCCCCCGCCGGATGTCTCCTCCGTGCAGTCTTCCCTCTTGCACGGAGGAGGGAAGCAGACACCGGATGTGACGCGACGTCACATCCGGCGTCAGTTTTTTTTTTTTTTTTTTTCGGCCGTCGCATCCATCGGATGCGGCTTGCCGGAAAAAAGCGTTCACAAGCGCAATGCGCTGTGAACGCGGCAGCAGGGGCTGGGGGCCCACGGGACAGCTGCCTTGGGGCCCCCCAGGAGTAAATGGGCCCAGGGCAGCTGCCCCGTTTGCCCCGCGTTAAAGACGGCCCTGGCGGCCACGCGGCCGCAGAGGGCTAGTGCGCCCCCCCAGATATTGCGCCCGGTGCGGCCGGCCCCCCCTGCACCCCCCACGCTACGCCACTGCCTGCAGGGACTCGCTACCTGGTCCAGCCGACTCCAAGTACAGTGCCACCTTCGCATGCCCTGCTTGTAGTACAACCTGCCTCACGCAACGTGAGTGCAGGTGTCAATCTGATGGCTGGGGGGGGCGTGGCCTGTGGCCCGGTTGCGTGCTCCCACTGGAGGATGCACAGGAGGTGTTGAGAAGGGGCAGGTCCTACTCTTGCCTTCACTATCTGGCTAAAGCCAGAGGGGAGGGGGGGGGGGGCGATCTACAGGATGGTGGGTGGAGCAAAGGTCCTGGCACCCTATTTAAACAGCAAGCACTGTTCATTCAGTGCTTGCTCGTTTTCAAGCTTGTAGTGTGGCTAGTCTCTCTACAGTGATCCCTATCCAAACCTTCATACCATGTTCCCCTGTGATTATTGATCTCCTGGCTACTGAACCCTTGGACTGTATTTTGGACTACATTTACCTCTCCACTCCTGACCTCGGCTTACCCATTATCTACCCACAACCTTTTCTGTCTGCATTGACCCTTCGGACTGTATGTGACATCGTTCTGCCTTATCCCTTGGTACTGTTGCCACTCCGGGCTATTTCTAGTGTGAGCTCCACCTAGTGCCAACACCCCTGCGCTACACTCCCAGGTACTAACCCTGACAAAATGAATACAATTTTGGCTACCAAATATGCGATGATCAGCTCCAAATGATGTGCTGATTTACAAGCACATCAATACAAGTAGACAACCCCAGAACCCACAGTGTTGTGTAAACAAACGAGACAGGTACCTATTGAAAATCTACAATGTACCTATTATACATAAGACTTACCGTATAAATGATGTTTTCATCATGGACTCATGGACCTCTGCACATTGTGATATAACAATACAAGTCATGTAATGTCAGCTCTATGCTGGCATGACATGAATGGATATTACTCTTCAGCAACAACTATTTTGAAATGTGTATCCCCCTGCATGTGATATTTAACTACCAAAGTATAGTTGTCAACATTGATGTACAATGCAACATACCACACTATTTAAAGAAAATGTTACCCTTACCTGTGAAAGTGTGTGAGGTGCAGATATACCAGAAAAAAAAAAAGAGACACTAAGAAGTACATTTAAATGAAAAGGTTTTAATTCACTTTAGTTTTGAATTTTACATATTTTTGTTATTTTTTCCCAATTTATTTTTTTGCATTGTTTTTTTAAATGTGTTAATTTTTTCTTTTTTTTTCTTTATAATATTTCTTTATTCGTTTTAATATTGGCAAGTCCAGAGAAGGGTGTAGAGGAAATTTGTTTTTCAGCAGAGGGCTATAACTCAGGGATAGGAATGGTAAGAAACCAAGCGTTACACGGCTACTGCAAATAAGTAATACTGTGATTTGCTCATCGTCATCTGAATACATATTTAATTAATTAAAAACAGGTTATTTAGCTATATTAGTCTATAGGGTTAAAATTAAATCATTTTTCGCATAAGGGATAGGGTTAAAATTAAATTAAAATTAAAAAATATTAAGGGATATAATAAGGATTAGAGTTTGGGTTAGATTTAGTGTTAGGCTTAAATTTTGGGTTCGGGTTGGGGTCAAAAGGTCAATATAGGAAAAAACCCAAAAACACTATTTTTGTTTTTGCCCCATAACTCGCAAAAAAATACCAAAAAATATGGAAACATGCATATTTTTGAACTCGGGACAACATTTAGAAACTATTTAGACGTGGTATTTTTTAATGATTTTATTTGTGTAAATTATATTTTAGGTCAAAGTTAGAAAAAGTGGTTTCTTTTACATTTTTCATCATATTTTATGATTTTTTTGTAGTAAATTATAAGATATGATGAACATAATGGTATCTAATGAAAGCCCTTCTTATGACGATAAAAACAACATATAATTTGTGTGGGTACTGTATGTGAGAAAAAAAAAATTACAGCTAAACACAAACACCCTAGAAATGTCAAAACAGCCATTGTCACCAAGGGAAAGTCAAGGTGAAAATGTCTTGTCACTAAGGGGTTAAACTCCTTCGTGACCGATGACGGTCCTGGACAGTCATAGGGGAAAACTCCCTTCGTGAGTGATGACGGTCCAGGACCGTCATGCAGGTCTGATCGCGGTATGCATGCTGGCATACCGCGATCGCGCTACAAACGACATGGCTAGGTGTCTCGATACCGAGACACTTCAGCCATGTCCATTGAAGCCCCATGGAAACATCGGGGCACTGTGACAGCCAATCACAGCGCCCGGATGTTAATAGCTGTCAAAGTACCGTATTTGCTCGAATATAAGACAAGGTTTTTTTCAGAGCAAATGCTCTGAAAAATCCTCCTCGTCTTACATTCGAGGTCTTCTTATAATCTGACCTCAAATTGAGGTCAGATTATAAGACATGGATCCAGGTCCCCAGCAGAGCTGCAGGGGACCTGGATCCCCCTCTCTAACAGCAGGGGATGTCTGCGCGATGAGCGCAGACTCCCCTGCTTCCGCCCGGCACGACCGCCGGGGCTTCTATGAAGAAGCCGGGTACTTCCGCTTTTGTCACAGAAGTCCCGGCGAGCGTGCCGGGCGGCAGCAGGGGAGTCTGCGCTCGTCGCGCAGACATCCTCTGCTGCCCCACTAGCCACCAGGGAGAATCGGGCAGCTGGGGGATGTCTGCACGATACGTGCAGATATCCTCCATGCTGCCCGACACGGCAGTCTATTATGACGGACCAGCTGTCCGTCATAATAGACTGCCGTGTCGGGCAGCATGGTGGATGTCTGCACGTATCGTGCAGACATCCCCCAGCTGCCCCCACTAGCCACCAGGGATCGAGGTAAGGGGGAGGGGGAGGGGGGGGACTGAGGACACAGACAGACAAGGGGAGGGGGGATAGAGAGAGACAAAGGAAGGGGGTTGGGGGGAGGACACAGACAGACAAGGGGGGGAGACACAGACAAGGAGAGGGAGGGGGACAGAGAGACACAAAGGGAGGGGGAGGACACAGACAGACAAGGGGGGGAGGGGGGAGACACAGACAAGGGGAGGGAGGGGGACAGAGAGAAAAGGGGAGGGGGGATAGATAGAGACAAGAGAGAAGTTTTGGGGGAAGAGAGAGACAACGCTGGGGGGGAAAGAGACAGCTGGGGGAGCGGAAGAGAGGCCGCATTGGCACATAAAAGCAAATAAAAACAAGAAATGCATTTGTATAATATAAACTTTTTATTAAATATTAAAAAGCAATTTACATATATACAAGTTAAACTTTTTTCCTATAGGGTAGTCTTATAATCAGGCTTTTAGTTTTTTTCCTAAAGGAATGTACAAATTTGGGATGTCGTCTTATAATCAGGGTCGTCTTATAATCGAGCAAATACGGTAGGTGCCTGCTTTGACAGCTATAGTCTCTCCCTGCTCCACGGCGATCTTGGGGCAGGGAGAGACTAAATATAGTTTTTCAACCCTCCCCCTGGTGCCCCCAAGCACAACCAGCCCCCCCCCGAAGGATTTTTTTATTAAAAAAAAAAAGTTTGTTTTCATTTTTTTTTTCTATTGTGCTAATCCTAACTCTTGGGTTAGGGTTAGAGTTCATCAAAACCCTAATCCTAGAGTTAGAATTAGGGTTTGTACTTACCCTAACCATAATGTTAAGGTTAGAGTTAAATAAAAATTAAAAAAGGTAAAAATATTAAATAAATTAAATAAATAAAAAAAATTCAAAATAATAATAATTTATATAAAAATAAGAAGTTATTCCGTAGAGGACCAATGACATGTTATGTTTGTCTGTGGTCCTCTAGGTATATTTTATTTAAAAAAAAAATAAAAAGACTGCTAGTGGCCCCAGCAGTAGATAGGGGCCCGCAGCAGCTAGATATATGATCCATGCAGCTGCAGGATAGCAAGGATAGCAAAAATCTGTGCTTCCTACTATAGATTACATTTCCTATTGTGCTACGGTAGCTTTTGGCGGCTGAGCATGATACGAAATGTAGTCACAAGCATTACATAATAAATACACGTTTTAAAGCTGCAATGACCGTATCCTAAATTTTGCCCTGTACCTGCCACATAACCCTAGCAAACCTATACATGTGGGGTACTGCTATACTCAGGGGAAGTAGATGAACATATATTGGGGTCTTGTTTGGTAATAAAATAGAACAACCATTTTAACCCCTTAGTGACAAGACATTTTCACCTTGACTTTCCCTTGGTGACAATGGCTGTTTTGACATTTCTGGGGTGTTCGTGTTTAGCTGCAATTTTCTTCTTTCTCGCATACTGTACCCACAAATTATATGTTGTTTTTATCGTCATAAGAAGGGCTTTCATTAGATACCATTATGTTCATCATATCTTATAATTTACTACAAAAAAATCATAAAATATGATGACAAATTTAAATAACCCACTTTTTCTAACTTTGACCTAAAATATAATTTACACAAATAAAATCATTAAAGTTTCTAAACGTTGTCCTGAGTTCAGAAATATGCATGTTTCCATATTTTTCGGTATTTTTTTGCTAGTTATGGGGCAAAACCCAAAAATAGTGTTTTTTGTTTTTTTCCTATGTTGACCTTTTGACCCCAACCCGAACCTAAAATTTAACCCCAACACTAAATCTAACCCCAACTCTAACCCTTATGCTATCCCTTAATATGTTTTAATTTTAATTTCATTTTAACCCTTATGCTAAAAAATATTTAATTTTAACCGTATAGGCTAATCTAACTATATAACAAGTTTTTTGTTAATTAAATATTTTATTTTATTTTTTTTACATTGGTATGCTGCTTAACTACCACAATGGGCAGTCAGAGCGGCGGAAGTGAAGTTACTTTCACTTTCGAAGCTCAGACCTGCAGAGGGCTTAGCCATATTGACGGAGCATGCCCGTCAGTATGGCTCCCATGGCGTTTAAACAGCTATTTGCTACTTGTATTTATTAACCTAAAACATGCAAAAAAATCCAAAAAAATTTAAACATTGGGTATTTCTAAACTCAGGACCTATAGTCGAATCTATTTAGCAGGTTTTTTCATTAGCTTTTGGAGATTAGTAAAAGAATTTACAAAGAAAAAACAGGAAAAGTGTTTTTTTTTTACATTTTAACCATATTTTACTACTTTTTTCACAAAACAATAAATGATATGAACAAAATAATGTCATGAAAATAAAGCCCTTCTTGTCCTAAAAAAAACCAATATATAATTTGTGTGGGTACAGCAACCGACAAAGAAGAAAATTAAAGCTAAACACAAACTCCTCAGAAGTGTTAAAACAGCCTCGGTCACCAACGCACAACATTCCAAAAACAGTCTGATCATGAAGGGGTTAACAGAAACGGGGAATACTTAATTAAATAACGATTTTCTCATTGGGCCTCACATCTTTGGACAGTCTCTTCTGCTTGCTGCTCTCTCCTTACCCAGGAATCGACAAAAACTGATTCTTGAAGTCTCTAACTAAATATGCAAAAATCCTTGGTACCTCCCAGAAAGTTCCATCAAAACCTGTATAATTTAGATTTGGAGCTAGATAATCTATGTAAAAGTATATCCCCCCTTGTCTAACCTATCTGTCAATAAATAAAGCCTGAGACTTGTTCCCACAATTTAAATAAGTAATCTCTGTAACCTTCTTACCAACCTCTTTTGATGTGCAAATGACATTCCATGTGAAACCAGACTACACACCCACACCACCAAAAGCATGTGTCTATATATTAAATACAATATAATATTTACCAAGGCATCCCACATTTCTTACATACCCTCAGTCAGGGGTCAAGTCCTGGGGAAAAAAGTGTGGGAACTCACACAAAATCCACTGCGACCCCCCCCCCCCCCCCCCCAATATATATTTCACCGAAAATTCAGTGAATTTTGCCCCTCTATACCAGGATTCTGCCCCTCTATATGCCAGGATTTTGCTCCTCTATTCCAGGATTTTGCCCCTCTATGTCAAGATTTTGCCCCTCTATTCCAGGATTCTGCCCCTCTATATGCCAGGATTTTGCCCCTCTATATGCCAGGATTTTGCCCCTCTATTCCAGGATTCTGCCCCTCTATATGCCAGGATTTTGCCCCTCTATATGCCAGGATTCTGCCCCTCTATATGTCAGGATTTTGCCCCTCTATTCCAGGATTTTGCCCCTCTATATGCCAGGATTTTCCCCTCTATGTGCCAGGATTTTGTCCCTCTATGCCAGGATTTTGTCCCTCTATTCCAGGATTTTGACCCTCTATATGCCAGGATTTTGTCCCTCTATTCCAGGATTTTGACCCTCTATATGCCAGGATTTTGCCCCTCTATGTGCCAGGATTTAGCCCCTCTATATGCCAGGATTTTGCCACTCTATATGCCAGGATTTTGCCTCTCTATTCCAGGATTTTGCCCCTCTATGCCAGGATTTTGCCCCTCTATGTCAGGATTTTGCCCCTGCCCCTCTATTTGCCAGGACTCTGCCCCTCTATTTGCCAGGATTTTGCCCCTCTATGTCAGGATTTTGCCCCTCTATGCCAGGATTTTGCCTCTATATGCCAGGATTTTGCCCCTCTATGCCAGGATTTTGCCCCTCTATGTCAGGATTGTGCCCCTCTATATGACAGGACTCTGCCCCTGCCCCTCTATTTGCCAGGATTTCTCCCCTCTATGTCAGGATTTTGCCCCTCTATATGCCAGGATTTTGCCCCTCTATGCCAGGATTTTGCCTCTATATGCCAGGATTTCCCCCCTCTATATGCCAGGATTCTGCCCCTCTATATGCCAGGATTCTGTCCCTCTATATGCCAGGATTTTGCCCCTCTATTCCAGAATTGTGCCCCTCTATTCCAGGATTTTGCCCCTCTATATGCCAGGATTTTCCCCTCAATGTGCCAGGATTTTGCCCCTCAATGTGCCAGGATTTTGTCCCTCTATGCCAGGATTTTGTCCCTCTATTCCAGGATTTTGCCCCTCTATATGCCAGGATTTTGCCCCTCTATTCCAGGATTTTGTGTCTCTATTCCAGGATTTTGCCCCTCTATGTGCCAGGATTTTGCCCCTCTATGTCAGGATTTTGCCCCTCTATATGACAGGACTCTGCCCCTGCCCCTCTATTTGCCAGGATTTTGTGTCTCTATTCCAGGATTTTGCCCCTCTATGTGCCAGGATTTTGCCCCTCTATGTCAGGAATAGTGTGCCAGTCAGAGCCCAGTTATAGTGTGTCACTCAGAGCCCAGTAATATAGTGCCAGTCAGATACCAGGAATAGTTTGCCAGTCAGAGCCCAGTAATATTGTGCCAGTCAGATACCAGGAATAGTGTGCCAGTCAGATACCAGGAATAGTGTGCCAGTCAGATACTAGGAATAGTATGCCAGTCAGATACCAGGAATAGTGTGCCAGTCAGATACCTGGAATAGTGTGCCAGTCAGATACCAGGAATAGTGTGCCAGTCAGATACCTGAAAAGTGTGCCAGTCAGATGCCCAGGAATAGTGTGCCAGTCAGATACCTGGAATATTGTGCCAGTCAGATACCAGGAATAGTGTGCCAGTCAGATACCAGGAATAGTGTGCCAGTCAGATACCAGGAATAGTGCGTCAGTCAGATACCAGGAATAGTGTGCCAGTCAGATACCTGGAATAGTGTGCCAGTCAGATACCTGGAATAGTGTGCCAGTCAGATACCAGGAATAGTGTGCCATTCAGATGCCCAGGAATAGTGTGCCAGTCAGATACCTGGAATAGTGTGCCAGTCAGATGCCCAGGAATAGTGTGCCAGTCAGATACCTGGAATATTGTGCCAGTCAGATACCAGGAATAGTGTGCAAGTCAGATACCAGGAATAGTGTGCCAGTCAGATGCCCAGTAATATTATGCCAGTCAGATGCCCAGTAATATTATGCCAGTCAGATGCCCAGTAATATTATGCCAGTCAGAGCCCAGTAATATTATGCCAGTCAGATGCCCAGTAATATTGTGCCTCTCAGATGCCCAGTAATAGTGTGCCAGTCAGAGCCCAGGAATATTGTGCCAGTCAGAGCCCAGGAATATTGTGCCAGTCAGATGCCCAGGAACCACCCTCCTCCCCATCACTTACCTGGTAGCTGCTGCTCCGTGTCCCTGGACGGACACCTCCTCCGTGCAGAGAAAAGCGCGCAAAACGGCCGAAATCTCGGCCGTTTTTTTCAATCACGGCGGCTCAAATCCAGATCCGCCACTGCAGGAGCAAAGGGAACGGCGTTCCTGCCATGAAAAAAGTGCAGGAACGCCGTTCCCACGCGTTCCTGCAGGACTCGAGCCCTGCCCTCAGTACAAGCACATTTTAGGGCCAATTTCATGTGCTTGTACATTAACATTTGCTTGTGGTATTCACCTTCAGACTGACACTCCTGCTGGTACATCAGTCTCATCTGCTCCAGATTCGCAACTCCTACATCTAAACATCCGAGGAACTGATCCTGCCTCTCCATCATCTGGGCATGGTACTGATCCTGATTACTCACCATCATGGTGAGTTGCCGGTTCTTCCCAGTGATGTCCTGCAGGATCCCAGCAATTGCACCATGGGCAGCAGCCTCGAATTCTGTCATCAGAGGAGCGGTAGGAGGTTTAGGATGGTCCACCGTGAGGAGGATGCTTTCCTACTGCTCCTGTACAGTTATAATGCAAGGTTACCTACATCCTAAATTATTGTACATTGACATTCCACTAACAAAAATCCTTTTTAATCTAACATTGTGTTTGCATTTATCATAGCTATTCCCTGAATAAGTTAATGGTTATATAAAAAAAAATCTATGCTACACTCATTGTTTGTTAAACCTGTGACTGAACCTATGAATAGATACAGTCTAATTGCCTTTGGGCACAAATACATGATGATGTCATACTATTGCACATCTATGACGTGTACAAAGTTGTATAGAAGATGTTGTTCTACTAGTACATTTGCACTGACATGATCAAACTATAATAATGTAGTGTAAATGTGTATCTACCTTGGGTAGTGAATGCCAGTGTCTGCACATCATCAGCCTGAAGTTGGTGGGAATCAACTACTCTTGGAGGTGCTGAAGATATCCCTGTTGAGATGGAGAATAATGCATTGTAAGTGGTGAGCCGCATCAACATTTGCATTGGGCTTCATTCATGAAAGAGGGAATTCCATGAGATATGGATATTCCATGCAATTCTCTCTTTCTTGAATGAAGACTTGTCTGTCATTCATACATGTTACTACTGTTGGTGTATGTGTATGTTTTTCTTATCAGAGGCAGGTACAGAGGAAGTGACCAAGACCAACAGAGCTGCCTGACCTGCTGTATTCTGAGGTGTCCAGCACCAGGCCCTGTGTCTCCATCCCTGCAACATAGCTCCTGATCTCGGGTGCTCAGGGTCCAATTCCATCCGGGACCCCGTGCGTTACTCTAATTTTATGGCAAGACAGGAGGCTTTGTATTTGCATAACCTTCTTTACTGTTTAACCTCCAGCAGCAAAACAGTTAACAGTCATAGAAAAGAAAACAACCAATCAAAACACAGTGGTATATAAGGCAGTAACCATCCTCTTCACTTCCTCTTTCTTTGCTGCTTAACCTCCAGGTGAGCTCAATCCATAATTGTTCTCTTATATTGTATTATATATATATTGTAGATTATATTATGGTATTATATATATTGTAGATTATATTATTATTATTTTATTCTTGCCTTCTCATAGTATTCCTACATTGTCATTGTACTATCTCCTATCATGATTTGGATTTTTCTACTGTTCCGTTTTTTATTCTATCATGCTCCTTAAAGCTGAAACTGCTTTCTTTCTACTAAGACCTTAAGGTTCCTTTGTTATATTATTTTTCCCTAGTGCTCCTTTTTTCGTTTCTTCCCCGCTTCGTTTTCCGTTTATGTACCCTGATTGCTTCCTTTTACCACCCCACTCACCTCCGTTTCATGAGCATTGTGCTCCCAGATAGTGTGCTCCCCGCGATAATTCAAAGGAGCCTTTACCACTCGGGGTGAGGCCTCAGGCTGCCTCCACGCGGACCCGCCCGTCGCAGGCCCGGCCGCTCTCCATCGTGCGACCACGTGCGCTCTCGGTTTCTAATACCTCGCGCTAGGCCGCATTTCAAACGGCAGCGTTTGGCCACGTGATAACGGGATTTCCTCCCGTCGCGTTCTGGCCCTCTCTCCCTCATTGGCCTACCTAAAGGCCGTCGGCAGCGTTAGGGCCCTCTCTGACCTGGCGTTTTCCAGGCAGGCCCGGATCCTCGTCCTATAGTAATTTCATGAGCGGGAGGTGCAAAGATTTTCTCCTTACCCCCCCCCCCCTCTTTTCCTCCTAAGACTTTACTTTCGTTAGCAGGTGTAACTACTGCATATATTTTACTTAACACCACACTGTATTTTTCAAACTTGTAATAAACAGTACCTACTTACATCAGGACATATTATAGGGGTGACCCCCCTAAACAGGCATTTGGAAATATGTATGACTTGGGGTGACTCTCCTCTCACTTCAGATTGGCCCTGGTGGTCCATATAGAGTTTCATATTCAACCTGTTGGGAAACTGACTAGCGAGGGTGACCCCCTCCACTTATTTGGCACTATTAGTGGTCACCTAACCTGACCCAGATGGGTGACTCCCACCAAAAAATTTAAACGGGTGAAACTCAGCATAAGCATGCACAACTAAAAGTTTGCCAAAATCTATACTACATGCCACAACAAGTCTATTTACTCATCTGTTTCAGAAAAAATCGAGTAAAAAAGCACGATCATGAGTGATATTCAGCCTACCAATATGCCAGTAGGCTTCCAAGAATGGCGGATTCTCTGCCTTCAGCCTTAGCCAAACTGCGTGAGACGCAACAGCCTCTCCACTCTGAAACGAGGGAAGCCTCTTCGGACTCGGACGTTTCCCACCACTCTGCCGAGGGCGACAGTTCACACAAAAGACCGTGGTCGGTCGCTCCCACCACAAAAGCCGACACAGGCAAGACTCTACTTAAAAAATCTAGGTGCGGCTCGCTGCCCCTACTATCTAGTGTACCCTCCGAGGAACCTTTGGACACATCGCGGGAAGACCCAGGCACATCAAGATCAAGACCTGAATACCTGACCTCACAGGTTCCCAAGGATCCTGAGGTCAACCCCGATCTCCCAGTGGAAATACTGGACTCCTCTGGTTTCCCGTTGTTCGACCCACGTACACTGAGGCATTCCCGTTCGGCTGAATGGTGCCCACCCCAACACGTGGCCGAGTTTCTCCACTATTGGTTGAGAAGACCTCTCGACAAGGAAGTCCTTCAAAAGCTACGGGCTGAATGCCCTCGCCCTTCTCTACCAGATAAAGTCTCCTCAACCCCCGAATTCGACCTTACCTTCATAACTTTTATGATGAAGAATGGGAAGGATACTCGCAATGGACTGGAGCAAGAGCTCCGCGGCACACAAGACAAATTACTGGACGTATCCGGTCCTCTGACACAACTTTTTATCATGGCCCACGAAGCCCTCACGAATGGCTCCCAGATGGATTCCCACCTGGCACGAGAATGGTCTCAGAGGGCACTGTGTCTACTGGGCAATGCCAATACTGCCATCTCAACCGAACGCCGTAAAGCTGCCCTGTTCAAGCTCGATAGTAAATTGGCTGAATTAGCTTCCAAAGAACTTGGTCCAGACGCTAGGGGTCTCCTCTTCGGCACCAAGTTTTTGAAGAACCTAAGCCAGCACGTAAATATTTTTATATCCCTCAACAAGGCACAATCTTCCTTAAAACGGGTCTTTCAATCAAGAGACCATTTCTCCTAAAAAGCTGGTCGGCAGAGGGGCCATGCCATAAGCAGAGCCGCCTTCTCGGCATCAAGGCCCCATCTTCAGGAGTCATCTTCCTACCCTTTACAAAATCGTCCCAGCTACCGCACACCATACTACTGGGGACCCAACCGATCGAGAGGATCATCTTCATATCGGTCAAGATTTCCCGCAGGTAAGGTTACACCTTTTATTACCTCATATTCCCATTGCAGGCAGGATCATGCATTTCTATCGCCACTGGGCCACTATCACTCAGGACCTCTGGGTCCTTCAAACTGTCAAGGGTTTCCTTATGGATTTCTCTTCCCCTCCGCTTCAACTAACTCCACCTAGCCCTATTCGCATGCCACAGGGCGACCTCTCTTTAGTTCACAACGAAGTTTCGGCACTATGGGACAAGGGCGCTATAGAACGCACGTGTGGGGACCCTTGCTTCGTCAGAAACATGTTCCTGGTTCGCAAAAAATCAGGCGAGTTCCATCCAGTGATCAATCTCCGATCCCTCAACCAGCATGTCTCCTACAGGCACTTCAAAATGGAGGGCATCCATCTTCTCCGCGATCTCTTACGAGAACGGGACTGGTTCTCTCGCTTGGATCTGAAAGACGCTTATCTCACGGTTCCGGTCCACTGAGACCACAGACGGTTTCTCCAAGTTTTCTGGCAAAAAAGGCTGTGGCCATTCACATGTCTACCATTCAGACTCAGCTCAGCTCCGTAGTGCTTCACGAAGCTCCTGAAGCCCGTCATGGAGTTCCTGCGGGTCCGCGGCATCCGGTCTATCGTCTACTTGGACGACATCCTCATCATGGCCCGGGTCAAAAACTCCCTCTACGAGGCCACGTATCTTACCGTTCAACTGCTACAGGATCTCGGGTTTATCATCAACAAGGACAAATCGGAGCTGTGTCCTACTCAGTTGATTCAATTTCTGGGTTTTACGGTGGATTCGGTGGCTGCGATTCTCAAGCTACCTCAGTCCAAAATAAGGATAGTCACCAGACGCTTTTTACATCTTCCCCGGGTCTCTCTTCGAGATCTTGCTCGGGCTCCTGTCAGCGTCCATTCAGTCCAAAATAAGGATAGTCACCAGACGCTTTTTACATCTTCCCCGGGTCTCTCTTCGAGATCTTGCTCGGGCTCCTGTCAGCGTCCATTCAGGCGATATTTCCAGGTCCTCTGTAATATCGGGCCATGCAACAGTTGAAGGCTCAACATCTTCGGGCCACAGATTCCTATGACCATGTCTTCCCCCTTTCAGACGAAGTTCGACTTGAACTACAATGGTGGCTAACGCACATGTCGGCATGGAACGGCCGTGCCATCTTTGGCTTGCTTCCAGACTTCATTTTGGACACCAGTCTCCTTGGCTGGGGCGCAACCTGCGGGGCCACAACAACGGGCGGCTCCTGGATGCACATAAATTGTTTGTAACTGATTGCGGGCTCTTTCACCGTGCGCAGTTTTACAAAAGACTCGACTCACTGCTCTCTGGTTCTCCGGATGGACAACATGTCGGCAGTAAGGTATTTCAACTGCTTGGGAGGGTCTCGGTCCAAGCTCTTGACAGAACTGACCAAAGATCTGTGTCAGTACTGCATGGCCCATCACCTGTCCATACGGGCAGAGTATCTCCCAGGGAAGTACAACACGGTGGCGGATTGGTTCTCCAGGCACTGGAGAGACACCAGCGACTGGCAACTCCACCCTCAGATTTTTCACACTCTGGATCTCCTCAGAGGTCCTTTTCACCTAGACCTATTTTGCATCCAGAACGAATTGGCAAATGCCATCCTTCTTCAGTTGGATGCCGGATCCCCTCTCTCTGGCAGTAGATGCTTTTCTTCAGACATGGCCCCCCACGGAAGCATATGCTTTTCCCCCATTTGCCATGATCCTCCGCTCGTTACATCTCGTGATGCGTCAACAAGTTACACTGCTTCTTATCTCCCCCCTGTGGCGGATGCACCTTGGTTTCCCCTTCTGCTAGAACTATCTTGCGCAGATCCTCTCCTGCTACCCTGTTCTTCGACTCTTGTCCGATCCCCAGGGGAACCCCCACCCGTTACTTCTTCAGGATCACCTCCAACTGGTGGCTTGGATGATTTCAGGGGTGCCCGGGATGTGTCTGGACTATCGACGGCAGCTCGAGATCTCCTCCGAGACTCTTGGGCGCCGGGCACTAGAAGATCCTATCTTCAGGTTTGGGGCATCTGGAATAGCTGGTGTCTGGGACAACACCTTAATCCCTTTACGGCCCCTGTAGTGGCTATCTTGAACTTTTTGGCATCTCTCTTCGTCCAGGGTAAGTCCTATTGTACCATTAACATCGTTCGTTCAGCCATTTCGGCGGCTCACGTTCCCATATCAGGAGTGAATGTTGGGAAGGACCCTACGGTCTGCCGCCTCTTACGGGGTATCAGGTCACCTAGACCGCCATCTTCTAAATACTCAACCTTTTGGGACGTTTCCGTGGTCTTACGTTTTATGGATGGGTAGCCAGATAATGACGCTCTCTCGATCCGTCAACTATCCGCTAGGGTAGCATTACTACTCTGCCTGGTATCTTTCAGAAGGGTCGCAGATATTAGGGCTTTCGACGCGAATTCCTTCACTTTCTCCCTGGAGGGCGTTGTGGTTGCTATCTCACATCGAACCAAGTCATCTTCAACCCTTATTTTCCGGATCGTCCATAACTCTGTGTTGCTCGCTGCGTTCGTAGTCATCTCTCTTCCATGGCAGCTTCTCGCTCTTCCACTCAGGGTCAGTTGTTACTCTCTTACGTACGTCCTTTTCGGGCGGTATCTTCCCCGACTATCGCACGCTGGATCAAATGGATTCTGCATCAGGCAGGCATCGAACGGTCTTTTGGCGCACACAACCTTCGTGGCGCGGCAGCCTCTGCGGCTTTCGACCTAGGGGGCTCCTTGTCTAGATTCTTGCAGATTGGTCTAGGGAGTCGACTTTTTGCACTTTCTACTTTCGCACGCGGGTTCTTCATTATTGGCTCAGCGTTAAAATAGCAAATACGAAGCCTCCTGTCTTGCCATAAAATTAGGGATTATTCTAGCCTTGGTGTAGTAATAATCTAAATTTTATTAAAGACAGGAGGCGAGTATTTCCCTCCCTGTTTGTTTACTCTCTTTTATACATACTAACCCACCCTAAATTCATTACCTACCTGTTCTCCATTGGGGGTATCGTAGCAGGGAATTTTATATAAGTTATTTACATTATATGAATGTTTATCCTCTGTTGAATCATTTATGAAGGACAGTTTACTTTCACGATGAATTACATAGAATTACATGTAATTCTATGTATTCTATAAACCGAAAGTCTATAAACCGAACGACCTTCGGTTTATAGACTTTCGGCTTATAGAAAACGTATAGTAGTATTCCCTTTTTATGAACCATAATTCTTATGAATGGGTTCATAGAAAGGCAATACTACTATACGAGAGTCCCATTCATAAGAAATTCTCATGAATGGAGTCCCCATTCATAAGAATTTCTTATGAATGGGGCTCTCCTTCGTTTTATAGAAAGACAATACTACTACAAGTTTTCTATAAGCCGAAAGTCTATAAACCGAAGGTCGTTCGGTTTATAGACATTCGGTTTATAGAATACATAGAATTACATGTAATTCTATGTATTCTATAAACCGAAAGTCTATAAACCGAACGACCTTCGGCTTATAGACTTTCGGCTTATAGAAAACGTGTAGTACTATTGCCTTTCTATCAACCGAACGGTGAGCCCCATTCATAAGAATGTCTTATGAATGGGGCTCTCGTTCGGTTTATAGAAAGCCAATAGTATTACACGTATTCTATAAAATGAACAAATAAAACGAAACGAAAATAATGAACGAATTTCGTCTGAAACGAATGCAGTAATTAATGAAATTCGTTTGAGACGAAATAAATAACATTTTCGTCCGAATGGACGAAAACGAAAAACAAAAATGTTAGTTTTGCACATGTCTAATGGTTACTGCCTTATATACCACTGTTCTGTGTTTTGATTGGTTGTTTTCTTTTCTATAACTGTTAACTGTTTTGCTGCTGGAGGTTAAATAGTAAAGAAGGTTATGCAAATACTCGCCTCCTATCTTTAATAAAATTTAGATTATTACTACACCAAGGCTAGAATAATCCCTAATTGTGTTCTGCATTCCATACATACAAGGCAGGGTGATGGATATGTCCAAATGGGCTGTGCTAGTTATAAGCTACAAATACGAATTCTTAAAATGGATATTTTCTAAACAATGATGGATGGTGTTTAATAAGGTATAAAATGGTATTGTGCGTGTGTGTGTGTGTGTGTGTGTGTATATATAGGATAATTCCTTTAATTTTAATAAAAATCGGTATCTTTAATAGATGTGAATTTATCTCTGCCACTTATATCCCTGATAAAGCCCTATATTTCCTAGCGATCCCACAATGTGAAACATGTTTAAGATGAGTTTGCCATCCTAATTTAACAATAATTTACACACTATAACTTCTATAGTTTACAAGTAAGTCTTGACTACCATCTGGTGGACATTTCTGAAATAACTAAAGAAAAGCTAAAAATGTTTCATTGTTTTGGGATCTATTCACTAAAAGTGAGTTGCAGTTGTGTTAAGATGAACTTTTTCTTAGTCAAACAACTTTACATTGCATTATACAGGGATAACTGAGTTCTTCTTGCAGGAGGGGCTCACCAAGTTTATGTCTATGTAATCTACAGCTAAGACCGTGAGCTGAACTGTGAATCTCACCTCAACTTAGAGCATAGTTACAGAGCATGTGTGTTATAATTATAAACAAACAAATGCAGCCTTCACAGATAAAATTAACCCTTTAAGGACCAGGGATTTTCCAGGGCCAAGGACCAGAGCGTTTTTCAATTTTTAATACGCGGTTTTTGAAACATAAATTTCCTCTCTCATATTTAACGTACCCATACAAGTTATATGTTGTTTTTTAGAGGACAGTTAGAGCTTTCTTTTGATACCCTATACATAAAAATGATTTACATTTTAGTATTAAAAAATACATATAAAAGAGGAAATTTTTGAGGAAAAAAAAGTTTTTCCCCATTATTTTCCCAATAATAAGCTACATAACTAGTGCAACACTAACCCACTTATCCCCCCTAATTAACTAACTAATAAAAAAGAAAAATATTGATTCCCTAACCCCCCATAACAAAAAAGACAGAAAAAAAACTCTGAAGAGTGCGATGTCAGATCAGTAAAAATCATGCAACAGGCATGCAGGGGTTAAATTTTATTAAATAAATATATTAAAATTACCTTTATTTATTCAAAAAAACTTTATAAATTGTAAAAATAAAAAAATCTGTTAAAAAAAAAACTAAATGAGGGCCATAAAGTGGAAGGAAACTGATCACAGTTAAAAACTGTGATCAGCAATGAAAGGGTTAATTTTTTTTATTTTTTTATTTTTTTTTACCTATGTGTATGTAATTAATTTATTTTTACTTACAGGTCACTCTCTGTGCTTCACTATAAGAATGTGAAGCACAGAGAGTGAATTACAGTAGAGGCAAAGTCAGTGTGTGAACACACTGACTTTGCCATCTAATTTGCATGTTATCGCGGTGATTGAGCAATCACCGCGATCACATGCCCGGAAACTGACCGATCGGGTCCAGGAGCTTTGCCTCGGGTGCGAGGCTTAGCCCTGGACTCGTTGCAGACTAGCTGGCGGTGCCCACGGAGCGCACCGCCGGCTAGACTGCATGACGAGTTAACTCGTCATAAGGTCGCTAATGGTGCGGCTCTTATGACGAGTTAACTCGTCATAAGGTCGGGAAGGGGTTAAACAAATACAATGATCACCTATAACATTATGACTACTGACAGGTGGAAAGACAGCGGGGTCAGTGTGATGCTTTGGGCAATGTTCTGCTGGGAAACCTTCCACATGAACCCTTCCATTCATGTGGATGTTACTTTTACAAGTACCACCTACCTAAGCATTGTTGTAGACCATGTACACCTTTTCATGGGAACAGTATTCCCTGATGACATTGGCCTCTCTTAGCAGGATAATGTGCCCTGCGACAAAGCAAAAATGGTTCAGGAATGGTTTGAGGAAAACAACAAGTGCAAGGTATTGACTTGGCCTCCAAATTCCGCAGATCTCAATCAAATCAAGTATCTGTGGGATGTGCTGGATAAACAAGTCCGATTCATGGGGTCCCACCTCGCAACTTACAGGACTTAAAGGATCTGCTACTAACGTCTTGGTGCCAGATAACACAGCACACCTTCAAAGGTCTAGTAGAGTCCATGTCTAAAGGGCTAAAGTCTGTTATGGCAGCAAAAGGGGACCTACACAATATTAGGCAGGGGGTTATGTTATGGCTGATCCGTGTATAAGACAATGGCTGTATTCTATGGTCCCTATTTATCACAACATCCGTGCCTTTTACAGAACAGCACAATATTCGGTTTGGAATAGTATGAAATTCTACGGCAACAGAAAGCGCAGAATTAGCGATTGATAAATGTTAGTGGATCCGTTGGCATTGTATTATCATTATGTGAAAAAACATGCATCTATGCACCAAAGGAAGTAAAAAAAAGTGTGCCAAATACGAGAGACATTAAAAAGGAATGAACCAATCAGATATTTGCGGAAACTGTAACCATTAAATTTCAAGCCAATAACTGTTTCTGAATATCTCTTCCAATCAGGAGTCACAGACATGACCCCAAAACACAAACAAATTTGCTATTTAGGAACAGAAAAGCCATTACACTTCACCTGTGTTTGGAACTTTCTCCTGACACCACGCAGGGCTTAGGAGCAGAAGGCTATTCTTAGATCATCATAGAGAGATAACGGAGTGTCAACGAATTGATTGGTGCGTGTTGGGGATTGTAGCTGTGATTGTCAAAACACCACCAAATCATTGCTGTACCCAGTCCCAGATATAGCCAGGTACCGAACATCCTGAAGGGATAGTGGTGCTGGTTACTTGACCGGCACTACATAATGAAAAAAACACTAAATATACTGTATTTGCTCAAAAACAAGGTGACCCTACATTTTCATACTTAACGATGTCTGTAAGCAGTACATAGAAATCCTTTGTGCTCCCCAGGACAGTCAGAGCCCTTACTGGAGGCCCTGGGATCAAGTGAGATATATTTGAAATAGCAAATATAGAATTGATTTAATCTGTGTAGAGAATTAGCTTCTATTTATTTCCAGAGAACAAAGGAATAATCCTGCCAATTATTAGTTCATAGTTATTCTGAATCTCCATACATATGAAATGTAAGGACAGGTTGACCTAAACATGTTGAACAGGATCCCTTAATATTCCCTCCATTCGAACTTCGAGATAATATCGTATTGGCTCTTATTCGAAAGACCAAAGAAATTAATACGAAGTCGCTAATTCGAACACAAAGCCGAAGAATACCCGAGAGGTGGTTAATACGAAAACGAACACCATTGAAAACCTTCGGAAGCACTCGGAAGACGAGCGGATGGCGGAAAAAGCCGAATCCAACTACGGAAATACACGATCACTTACGAACAGCGGAAAAAGCCGAAAAACTGATGTTTGTTCGTTTTATATGGTCGCACATAGTATGACGCGACGCTGTTAGTTATGTCGCTCTAATAATGATGTAATTATTGTTCTAATTGATATTTGCAGTATATAAACTGCTTTGTCTCTCATGGGTACTATTGGATCCTGATGAAGCCTACCACTTAAAGGCGAAACGCGTTGATCACGATCTACTATTACCCATCAAGAGCTCTCTCCGGATCCTGCTTTTACCTATGTTCCAAGTTTTTGCTGCTACTCCAAAACTGAAGTGTAAGATATTTTAAGCACTTTTTGTATTAAATTGAAGTTTTGTGTACTAATACCATCTTCTATTCTTTGGAGGTCTTATATCAAGATTTGTTGTACATCATTTACTGTGTCCCATACCACCAGGGACTGTGTGTAAGTGTAAAAGTTTTTCTCTTTCATTTGCCCTACGGGGTACACACTCTGTCACAGCCGCACAGAGGCAATATTACCTCATTGCACCTTATTCACTTTATAGCACACAAGCGCACTGCCACTTTCTATATGTTGAACAGGATGTTGACCAGGATAAATTGACATCTCACATTACTATGTTTGTTTCCCATTTCTTGCACGAGTTATGCAAAAAAATCACAGGGGTCTGCATTTCCCAGACTTTGATTCAGCTGTCATGTGGTAATGCGGCCAAGGTTACTCAGCATCCCCAGCTTCGGTGACAGGTAAGCCGCGAGCTGTAAGTGCGATGGTATCTGTGAGGTCCGAGGGTGAATTCTAGCCTATTTTAGAGCTGTATGATTGCCAGGAGGGCTGGGAAAGAGGGTGGAATTCCAACACTCTCCCTGTCTGTGATCAAAGATGGGAAGAGGCTGTTACCAGGTCCCTGATTGACATCCCTATAAATAGTTTGCTCACTCTTCAGGTAATGCTTGCTAAGCTGTGGTTTCTGTTTGCAGTCCCTTTACTCCTGGACTTTTTTTCCACTATCGTTGTAAAGGACAATTAAACTTTTGTTAACCCTTGATCCCTTTCCCCCAAGTAAACCCAACGTGTATCTTTATAGATACTCAAGGGTTTACACTCGACTCTGCAGTTACCCTCTTTTTCACATGGGATCAGCAGAAGAGACCTAGGTCCACTCATCTGATACCATGCATTAGCAGACAGACAGTCACCGACCTGACTGCCTACTTTCCAGGGAAACCTGGCAGCTTCTGGTAATTGGTATGCACCATCAAACGTATATGTAGCCAATGTAAGTTCTAAACTCCTGAAAACGTTTTGACATATATTTTTGCAATCATTTCAGATGTGTGGAATTTGGAGAATTTGACATGGAGGCAGGTATGATTTGAGAAGTGTTTACCTTTAATACCTGCTTGAATAGAGCATATACAACTCCCCACGCAGCAGAAAATGGCATGGGGATAAAGTGTACAAAGTGCCAGCAGATGAGAGTCCCAGCCGTCTGTACGCGTTTCGTTGGTCAGCTGTACTAACTTCCTAAGTAGAAAATGGTTGCAATACTACTCTATGTAAGTGGTAGTGTCTCTTTAAGTCTGACATAAAGTATGCTGGCAGGCAGGGACTCAACAGTGATGGACAAGCCAACATAAGAGTGGTCCAGGAGACCACAACACTGCTAGGTCCAAAAACACTGTAGCTGCCTTAAATTATAAGGATACCTACAAATTTACCTTATGAAAGCTACTTTTCGCATTTCCAGGAAAAGGAACAAATACATATTTAATAAATGTAACTTTTGTTATATTAAATGTTATACACTTTCTACACTAATTGAATGTGTGGACATTCCTTCCCTTGCATTTGAGAGTTAAGGAAGCTGGAAACGACAGGATCTGCAGTGTGACACAGACCTCTGCGTGAAATACTGCTTTTACCAGAAAAAATGAGTGCATCTCCCCAGGGGGAGCATATAAGTCTCTCCTGCTTCAGTCTATCATCACACAGTACTCACCAAAGGTGTTTTATTATCAATATTTATACCACAGTACCGTATTTGCTCGATTATAAGACGACCCCCCAAACTTTATATATTCCTTTAGGAAAAAAAGTTTAACTTGTATATATGTAAATTGCTTCTTAATATTTAATAAAAAATGTATATTATACAAATGCATTTCTTGTTTTTATTTCCTTTTATGTGCCAATGCGGTCTCTCTCCCCCTCCTCCAGCTGTCTCTCCCCCCCAGCGTTGTCTCTCTCTCTCCACCTCCCTCCCCTTGTCTCTCTATCCCCCCCTCCCCTTTTCTTTCTTCCCCCTCCCTCCCCTTGTCTGTGTCTCCCCCCTCCCTCCCCTTGTCTGTCTATGTCGCGCAGACATTCCCCTGCTGTTAGAGAGGGGGATCCAGTTCCCCTGCAGGGGACCTGGATCCCAGTTTTATAATCTGACCTCAATTTGAGGTCAGGTTATAAGACGACCTCGAATGTAAGACGAGGAGTATTTTTCAGAGCATTTGCTCTGAAAAAAACCTTGTCTTATATTCGAGCAAATACGGTATATCTTACAGCCCACTTTTTGTATTTCTTTGTTCTGTATATTGTTTTTTGTGTGTAATATAGGGACACACTGCTTTAAGTGCTGCTAAGATTGTGACCTAAGCGCTGGTATCACTGTTTTGCTTTTATACCTATATAGTGGGAGCAGGTAAGCTGCAAACAGTGTTTTCTATAATTGTGAAAACCTGTCACAGCCATTGATACACTTAAGGGTACAGTCTGACACATAAAAACGAACACCAACCTTTGATTCTTGACTACAGAATGTTGTTTCGATCATATCAAAATACAATTTACAGAATGGGTTGAATTAAAAAAAAAATAGAAATGATCCATAAGAAAATTTAGCTTTATTACTTTTCTCCAGTTATCAGTGAACATAAAAAGAAAACAAATAAAAACACAGTTAAATGTTAACGTTATTTAGTTTTAAAGTTTGCACGTTTTTCTGCAACTGTGCTATAAGCCACTTTCTTGTCAAGTTACTAGCAGTTATTCTTATAGACAAAACATTCACCTGTTTCTTAAGAATAAGTAACCTGGTGCATTAGTGAAAAGGGAAATGTATTGCAGTAGTGCGAAATTAGAGTGAAATGCTCATTACATTAAAATCTTTTGTATGTATTTAGAGAACAGTCATGCACAATATAAATGTATGCAGATATTAGTATTTGTGAAACAATAGGTTGTAGTTTATGCTGAATGGAATAGTACCTAAATGATAGTACTTTAAACTTAATAAACACAAACCTCACAATAGGGTTGCCACCTTTTCTTCCAAAAAATACCAGCCATAGTGGATCAGTATCAGCTGTCAGAGGGAGAGTCACCTGACATTACCCCTTAAGATTGAGTTGCAGTCCCCCATTACAGAGTTCTAGGCACTGTATTTCCCTGTCTTGTTGCACATTACTGCAGCATACACTGCCTCCTCTTGCTAGATATCTTCTCCCTCCATGCTGCTCTAAGGGCTGGGGACATGGCTATGGGTTCAAGTCCTGCCCCCGCCTCTGGTTGGTCTGGAGCAGGAATAACTGACAGCAGCCGGTCTGGCAGAGACCTGTAGTGCCTATGAGCGCTATGAAGGCTCAGTTATTCAGGGGCCACACACTAACAGCCATGTCCAGCTCAATAAAGGCTTTTTTTTGTTTCTCCCACCCTCCTCTGCCTGCTTGTGGGCCCCTGCCCAATGAGAAGTAAGCCCAGCTATCAGTGCCGGTGGTATTTTAGTTATAAAAATACCGGCCGGGTGGCAACCCTACTTCAAAAGCATACAAAACATCCCATCCCGCACACACACATACATATATATATATATAAAGATATAAAACCATTTCCGGCTACCAATGATGTGCTTTAGCCCATTAGCAAGAAAGGTGTCAGTACAATATAAGTAGCTCACCTACTGCTGCTCTCGTCACAAAGAAAAATACTTAATAATTAAAAAGGATTCTGTAACACTCTGTTTCAACCCCTAACAGATAATATTGGGAAGGGATAATGATCTATTAATAATTGTGTCTTCAAACCATTCCTTAATCAATGCGTTAGGGATTAAATAGTTCCAGTCCTACCAGAGTCTGATTAATGAGCTCCTAGCATATCCATATGCCAATAATTGTCTATTATTGGATTATCTTCTAGGAATATCAAGACATTCTCATCAAACCATAAAAACCCATACCACAACAGGTCCATCTCGCTAAAAAAGTTACTTGACTTTAATTGAAAAGATTAATAATATCTAACCTGGATCATGTTAGACATTTTAATTTATTTAGTAATCCTACATTAATGTAGTGCATTCAAATATTGTTTTATGTACTCTCAGAATTATCTTGCTTCATGGCAGCAACAACTATGTGATTTTGAGCACTTTACCATTTTGAATTTTCAAAGGACAAACTCTTGATTAAATTAGAAATGGCTATTGACATTATATTTAGAATAACTTGACCAGGATCTCCAATGGAAATCAACCCCCTGATACCCAGGCCAATGGGTAAAATAGATCATAGATGGCATTTACCCAAAACATAAGAAAGTAGGTGGCAAGATCACGCTTACTTATATCGTGCTCTGCAAACCACTGTTAACTTTTCATTAAAAGTGCTGTCCCTCTGCCAACTCTGCTCAATACATTTATAACTAGGTATAGAATTAAGATCATTGTCTTTATTACTGTTAACAACCTGAAATGTGCATACTTTTAATCTAAAACATTCCGTGATGTTTAAAAGATAGACTACATAAAATCATATTTGTTTGGGGGGAGATTTCCTGGAAGTGTGATCCTTCTGGTTCATATTACTATAGACAGAGGATGCACACAGTGTTGGGCCCTCCAGTGTTGATTAACTAGGCATTTAGCTCAGCATGATGGGAATTTTACCTTAACAACAACGGGAGACTCCCACTGTATAAAGATCTAATGTAGAGGTAGAAACATGAGGGATGAGCCATCCCAGGGAGGTAAGTTTCACTTAATCTGATACCATACAAAAGTACAGTCTTATCGGGTTCTTTCAGCCTAAACATGGAAACTTCCAATCCACTGGTAAAATCATAAAATCTCACACAAACTGCAGGAACTTCCATATCATGAAAGAGACGATAAATTCATCCTGGTAACAAAAAAATATTATTCCCATTCTATTAAAGTCTTTCGATTTCAGTTTGTTTTCTAATCCATGTCCATGCCACTGTGGTTTCACCCGGTCTACGGACTTTAATAAAATGTACTAATACTTTTTTTTTTTTTTTTTTACAATGCTGGATTTTCACTTCATTCTTGATCTGGAAGATGCTTCCAATTGTGTGTGCTTTTATGTACTTTTACATGACTATTAATGCTAACCGCTAACAACACCAAGCTGTCAAATGCAGCAGAGGTGGTCCTCTTACACATTCCATATACAGCATTGTAATAAGTCAGTTCAAGAAATCTAATACGTAGCCACACGCAGCAAGTGTTAAGATGTAACGGTGGATGGTTGGTCCACTGTAGCTGAGAATATAATTCTTAGAGTTTTATCAGACCAGAAATAATTTTGTCATAAATGTCTTTGGTCATTGGATAATAAGATTTTTTTGAGTCATCTAAGAAAAAAAGTGGATCTTGAATTATGGTTGGGTTGAAACCCTCTTTCACAAGGCGGAATTTCTGTTGTTTGAATGTTCCAGTCACTTCCATGTTTTCCTAAGAAAATAGAAAAAAATACAAAAAAAACACATTTAGATTCCAATGGTTATAGATGCCTTTCAATGGGGTTTGAGGAATCAAACTGATGCTCAAACAATCACCGTGAATGTGATTGTATGCAAATTACACACATAGGCAGTGAAAGCTGATCACTGCCTATGTGTGTTAAAGTGTTGCAATGAGGCATCAAGCAACAGCTTCTGTGCCCCCCAATACAGCGTGCCCAGCACAGAGCGACGGAAGAGAGAGAAAAAAAATCTCTTCCGTTGCTCTGAAACCGTTACTTGACTGCCCCTAGAGGCAGTTAGCAATATTACAGTTTGAAAGAGGAAACAAATTAAATAAATAACATAAATAAATAAATAAATTAAAAAAGCTAACCCTTGATCTACTAAACCTAGATCTAGGGTTAGGGTCATAATTAGGGTTACAGGGGGGTTCAGATGATTACAAGGGTTAGATTAAGGGGTGTGGGTAGATTTAGGGTTAGGGTACATTTAGAGTTGGGGTAAATTTAGGGTTGGGGTTAAAAGGTCACTGTAGAAGAAAATGGTTAGAGAAAAAAAAACACTAATATTGTTTATTGCCTTATTACTTATTACTTTTGGTATTTCAAAACTCAGGACAAATATTAGAAATATATAGACAGGGTCTTTTTTACCATTTGTAATTGTGTAAAAGAAATCTGGTCAGTTAGAAAAAGTGTTTTTTTTATGGCATATTTTCATCATATTTTATATTTTTTTAAATAGTAAATTATATCATATGATGAAAATAATAGTATCAATTGAAAGCCCTATCTGTCCTTTAAAAAATGATATATAATTTGTGTGGGTGGACTGAACACAAAGAAAGATATTCACAGTTCAGTAAACATAGGACAAAAATAATGGAATTCCTGTCTTCAAGGCACATCAAATGCAGCATAGCACTCGGTCACTAAGGGGTTAAAGACTAAGAAGCTCATTTGTTTTTATCAGGAGGCGGACATTCTGGATAAGACGGGGCAGATCTTTATTATCTAGCCCAAGATTCTAAACATGGCTGCTGCCTGATAGTGTTAGCAAAGAGCGACCAATAAGTCACTTTATTTATATTTTTCATTTCTATTTAAACTGTCTACACTTGAGGCAATCTTTCAAATACACATAATTTTTTACCAACCGATGTCCTCTAAAGAAATTCTATGGCATGTTATTTCTGTGTATCCTAACCACATTTTATTAATATAGCCATTGTTTGGCTTTACTGTTTAACCCCTTCACGACAATGCCCGTACATGTATGAGTTCCCAATACAATGCATTAGTGACAATGCCCATACATGGCAGCCAGGTTAAACCATTATTTTTTTGTATTTATTGATGTCTCTGAAAATCAACCACATTGATCACATGCAATGAAAGCAAAAAATACAGTGTTGTGTGACCAAGGATTGTCAAAATCTGTTTCGGAACAGGGTTACAATTAGGGTTAGGATTACAGGTGGGTTAGGGTTAGAATTAGTGTTGGTACAAGGGTTAGATTACACGGTGGGGGTAGATTTAGGGTTAGGGTTAAATTTAGGGTTAAAATTTAATTTAGGGTTAGGGTCAGAAGGTCACAGTAGTAGAAAAAGGTTAGGAAACAAAAAAACTTATCGGGTATTGCCCTATTACTTGGAAAAAGACCCCCAGAAAAAACATGGAAACATTGGTATTTCTAAACTCAAACAAAAGTTTGTTTGACAAAATATCAGAAATTATATAGACGGGTTCCTTTTAACAGTTTTGTAATTGTGTAAAAAATCAGGTTAAGTAAGAAAAAGTGTTTTTTTTTTGGCATATTATCATCATATTTTATATTTTTTTTAATAGTCACTTATTTATTTCATATGATGAAAATAATAGTATCAAAATTAAGCCCCATCTGTCCTTTAAAAAATGGTATATAATTTGTGTGGGTGTACTGAACACAAAGAAAGAAGTCACAGTTAAGCAAATGTAGGACAAAAATAATGGAAATCTGGTCTTCAAGGAACATCAAATGCAGCCTAGCTAAGGGGTTAAATTGTATACAGGTCACAAAGGGTTAAATCTCAAAAATCGGTCTCAAAAGAAAGACATAAAATCAATATATATTATGTAGGGATTCATATAAGAACCAAGTGTGCACTTTTAATTTAAATGCACCATCACTAAAAGTATAAAAATGGCTTTTGTACAAGATGAACATTAAAAAAAAGAAACATTGTCCTGAAGGGGTTACAGGGCAATTGTTGGCAAAAAAAAAAATGTGTTAATTGAAAGATTGCACCAAGAAAATTTTTTTTTTCACTTTTAATATACAAGCACAAACATAAGGTCAACTCAATGTACACCGATTTGGCTGGCACCTTAGAAAAATTAAGAGGAAAAAAGTGGAGGGCCATATAAAAAGTACAGATTAAGGTTTATTTATAGAGATTTGGATCAAAAGCTGTAATGATAGGTAGAAGGGTTGAACTTGATGGACTTGTGTCTTTTTTCAACCTAAATTACTATGTTACTATGTTACCATGTTAGATATAACAAAATATGCTCTGTATGTCGCTATATATCATATAAATATGGTATTGTGAATTATAAAAATGTGTGACTAATGTGAAGCAGATATCACACTTCCAAAGAGATCTTTATGAAGGAAAACTTTGGGATTTATGCAAAAGGTTGTGCACAATCTAATAGCAACCAATAGTGGGGCTATTACCATATGTGCTAACCCCAGTGTAGCCAATGTATACAAAAACTGGAGCAGCTCAAGTAAACTCTCAGTATGGAAAAAAAAGGTACAACTGTTCGGATACACAAGACCCCAGTGATTGCATGTGTATCCCTTCTTAGAGGTAACATTTACCAGTATATGAACTTCAAGCCACGGTACAAGTATTTATTAAGGAGATGCAAATGAAAAGGAAAGATTCAAAATTATTACAAACCAATGTATCCAAAGTAATAAAACTTTGAAAGCAGATGGATATACTTTTATGCAAATTAACAAAACTTATTTTATTTGGCTTTTCTTTAAAAAAAATCCTAAGTATTTTGCTTCACGATAATATCCATGAAATAAATTTGACATTTCAGTACCTGTAGCCTTAAAAAGCGAGGACATGCATAGCCAGGTAGGTAATTGGTGACCTGCTCATAGATTGTATGTAAATCCAATGTTTTATCGGGCTTCAAAATAATAGATGCCATTCCCACTTTTCCTTCATGGTCTAAATTCGATACAAGCAAAAGAAGCAGGTAACATGCATTCATGTTAATATTTATAATGTGTCAAGCTATGCAAATCATACAATAAAAACCAGTTTAATGGATGTAATCAATATTTACAAACTATACAATGAGAATCTTATGTTTTGGAGATGGTCATTCTAATCACCTTGGAGAAAATGTACAGATAATTGAATGCACTTACAGCAATTTCTCATGGTCCAGATTATTATGCTGGATGTGAAGTGCTGCAACATTTATTAATATTGATATCCAATTTAGAGATAAAGCTATCTATAAAGGCATAAAGGAATTGTACTGCTTGCATTAGCCTTGGCCTATGTGTTCATCAATTGACTGCTATGTGCCAGGATCTAAAACTGGATAGTCTGAAGCTCTGCTTAATCAGCATGTGTGTACAAGCCAACCTATAGGTTAGAGATTTGTCCAGTAATTATACCAGGGAAACTATGGAGTTTATTCACTAAACCGAAAAATGAGCTAAAAACCAGTCAAAAATAGTTTCAACCGGTCAACTCCGCTATATTGGTTAATATTTGGAACTGGTTGTCAATTGTACACAATTTGCAGCATTTAGTGAATAAACCCTTATTTTTTAAAACTATTATACATTTTAAACTGATCTATACATGACCTCCAAAGCTTTGATCTTGATAATGTCTCCGGGTGGAGCCGAAAGATCAATGTATTTACGATGATTTAAATCCACTGAACTACACTGCATTTTTAATGGTACACTCAAAACTGGTAAAAAAAAACAGGCAGGAATGGCCATTCACACAGGTGTCAAAATTGGTGGTTAACTCCGTATTGAAATATTTGGTAGGTCTGGATAAATGCTTACATTAATTGATATTAATTATATTAATTGATATTAATTATATTAATTGATATTGGCAGCTATAATGGTATCTGTTCATTAATATTAAAAAAAGAAAATATCATCTATTTTCTGATATTCAAACACTTATCATGCAATATTTGTAATATGAATGTATTCAGAAGTAAATATATTTTATTGGGGTTGCATATTCTGTTAAAACCTAAAAAAACAAACTTACCTGGAACAGTTACCCCGTACACATTTGCTTCTTGAATAAAGTCCACCATTCCAATGGTGTCAGAAACCTCTGTAGTAGCTACATTTTCTCCTTTCCACCTAGAAACAGACAGATAATTTTCAGCATAAGTAACTGACCATTTTATATCATTGTAAATATGCTGGTATCACTTAAGGGTCTACTCAATAAAGAAAAACCTGCAGGGAAATGAGAGGGAAATTCATGGGAATGTTCCCATTCAGCTGCATTGGAGAATTTTTCAAACTCTGCTACATTGGCCTATGGTTTGAAATTCCCATCTCCATTCCCTGCAATTCTCTCTTTATTGAGAAGACCCAATAGTGTAAATCCAGCATGACAACTAACTGAGAATAATACATGCTTTAATAAATTATAGAACCAATAAAATAAATATATAATATCAGGGTTTGCACAGTGACGTATAAGGATAAATATTACACAACCTATGTTATGCATTTTCAATCAAGAATTAAAAATGGATATACACAGAAAATTGTTAATGATCTGTTCTGCATCTCTTGCTACATTTTTCAAATAAATCCTGTTGATTTGTTTTATATAGGCAAATGTAAAGATAGGTATTAAAGGAACAAATAAAAGTAATAATTTTGCCATATACCATTACGTCTATAGGGTCTGAAAATATATATCATTAAATTAACTGATTTCGCTTTATGGATATGTATGAAAGCATACCTGAAAGTATCGCCAATTCTGTCACGGAAATATATAAAATTATCATCATCTTGGACCATCAAATCTCCAGTATTGAAATAAACATCTCCTTTTTTAAATACATCACATAGTAACTTATTTGTTGTGTGTTTTTTATTCCCGGCATAACCAAAGAAAGGGTTGTTACTATTCACTTTTGATATCAGGAGTCCAGGTTCACCTTTGGGGTAAAGAAAACACAAATAAACCACAATACAACTAGTACAGCATACTCTTTAAAAAAAAAAAAAAAAAAAAAAAAAGATAATGCAAGAAAGTACTATCCATAAACATTAGTCTCAATTGTATTTACCTTTCTGAACTCTTTCACACCAGCCATACTGGTTTTTTACTGGTTCATCTTTCTGAATGTCGTATTTTATCAATTCAAATGGTAATATCAGCTGAAAATGAAAATGTAGACCATTTTATTATTAAAGGACAGCAGCACAATCAAATGTAAAATAAAACAAATTTCAAAAGTACAAATTTTGTGAAAAATGTTTAATTAATAAAAAGTATTGTATTTCCAATGTGCATTATTCTAGATTGTTAATAGTGTAGGTGTCCAGCAGTCATTGCTCATCTTTCTGGGAGTTTTAAAAGGAGTAGAAATTGTATTTAAATGATTACATAAATCATAGATTTTGATTTATGTCCATTCATATCCCTTCTGTGAAAATGGGACCACACGCCGTGTCCTGTCTTTCAATCTGTCGGCATCATGGACACTTGCAGGGGTTCCTTGCTGACAAGTAATGCCTTAGCATGCATGGTTACCCTACCATTGCATGTGCACATGCACTGCTGTGTCCTAAACCCCTTCACGTAATTCTCCAACTGAGCCTAAGGAGTAGGAAAAAACAGTGGTTTCAGCGGTAAATTAATGGGCTTTTACGATTCAATGGCCACCGCCAACGTTATTAACAGGTTTGGTAATATGATTACTACACATGTTAAAAAAAGGCTATTCCTACAATGGAGGTTTACTTAAAACCGTCATATGCATAGCTTAACCCTTTCAATGCTGAAGGGAACACAAACAGTGCTCCATACAGCACTGAGAGGGTTAACCTGGAAAAAAAAGTGTTTGGCCTTACTATTTACTATAATATGGCAAATAGTAGAACCTACAAGTTACCTAACATGTTTCACAATTGGTCTACTTTTAGCCTAAGCCCTTAGTCTAAGCCTTCTTTGGCTATTTTTAGGTCAGGATTGAAATCTGAAGCGCATAACTCTTTCACAAGCTGGTATAAGCTTATATGTCTGTGATATGTATAAGCCCTTAGAATAAGCATAGATCCATCATGAAATCCATTAGATGACTTGCCAGTGACATATTACAATTAGCTTAATAAAACTTATGTTCTATGTAACCATCCAAATATTTGAGTGTGCACCACTTACATTTTTTGGAGAATATTATGACACACAGGAAGGCCCCACTTAATATATATATATATTCATGAAACAATATTTATACTTATGTGCATGAGCAAACTACAGTAATATATCACTCCTCACATCAATGGCAAAATAACCTGTAAAACTGTATGTTTTGAACAAAGAATGGACACAGTTACAGGAAATAATGAAAGCAATGTATACAGTTGTGCAGTATGTACAGTGTTCTTGGCTAATTCCAATAATAGAAATGTATTAAAAGCGTGTAGTACAGAAGAGCCCATAGCAGTGTCTTTGCATCTTTAGACCTTTACTCCACAAAGCTGTTAAAATGCATAAAACCAGATTGTACAGTAACCCAGAGTTAGCACATGTTGAAGTATGACACATATGAGGCAACTCACTCGTGATATTGCACAAATCCCACATGTGTAAAGTAATATGTGCAGGCTTGCAAAATACAAGATTGTAGTACCCACAAGCCAAATTCAATCCGTGAAATCCATGAATATAGGAGTTTTGCTATACCAGACTGTAAGTGTGTACATTATAATGCGCTATGGCTGGGTTACTGTGCCAGTGGTTTTTGTTTTGCTTTTCATTTAACCCCTTAGTGACAAGACATTTTCACCTTGACTTTCCCTTGGTGACAATGGCTGTTTTGACATTTCTGGGGTGTTTGTGTTTAGCTGCAATTTTCTTCTTTCTCACATACTGTACCCACACAAATTAAATGTTGTTTTTATTGTCATAAGAAGGGCTTTCATTAGATACCATTAACGGCTATACTATTTCCCGTCAGGATGTGCCTGACACGTCCATTGTCGCGAAGTGGTTAAACACATATTTGGGGTAAAGATCGACAGATTTAAAGATAAGGTTATTTACTCTTCTGTATTATATGCGTGTGGGTGCATTATCTGCAATGGTTGTACAGATTACAAAATTGTGTTTACTTTTGACACTATATATTGGTTTAAATTCTGTAATAGAAAGAAAAAATGGAATGCCTCAATCAAATGTAAAAACCCTTAGCTAGCAAATTACCCCAGTCAACTTCCAGGAGTGGGGAGGTTGATGAAGTACTGGACACAGGGTCAAGACAGACTGGCATGAAGGCAGCTACTAAGGAAGTTCCGGGAGCAGCCTCTGAAGCAAGTCTCCTTGGCCAGTAAGGCAGCTGACCCCCTCTTTTTATCTTTCTCAAGAATGAAAACTCTAGGTGAGGGACATAACTCATGAAGACGTTCTAAGGATTCAATACTGAATAAGTGGCCAATGCCCAATAATTCAATTATTTGAACAAAAAGAGTGGAAAACTTGCAATTATTGGCCAATACCATCAGATTTTAAACAAGACCGTTGGCCACGTGCCTCTGGAACCCCTACATGGGATCCATGGAATCTGACCAAGTGCCTGCAGAAATAATATAACAAAAATATTAGTAACCCTGGGGTCTGACCAAATGCCCCCAGCCTGATAAAATTGATGAAAATAAAATTTAACCCTACACTCCCCCACCTTGTCATGTATGGAGTAAAACAATTCTGTCAAAAAAAAACATGAAAAAAAAACTCTTTTTAGGTTCCATGGGGTGGAGAGTGAAAATCGATGGCCCCCAAAGAGTGCCCTGCAAATAAAATCATACATTGGATAATGTACCTTGCCATCCATGATTCCCTTGATCATCCCAGGAAAAAAGGGCCATCCAAAAATAAAAATAATCCACATATTCTAATAAAATCCAGTCAGCAAAAACCACACACACCGTTCTCTTACCAGCTGTACTTTGCTGATGGTGTAAGCCAATCAGAAGCTTTAGAAATTTCAAAAAAAATATACACACCGGGGCTTTCTAGCCCTTATGGTAGATCTGTTAATACTAATATCATCTACTTGTTATTTTTTCTCTCTCCTTCTTTATTTTCTATACAAAAATAATATAAACAGCTCATATACAAATACATAAAAACACAATACACAGATCAACGTACAAGTACATTCCAAACCCTCTGCAGTAATCGGTTTCCCAAAAAGTGCTATAGTTTATTCTACTCTCTTCCCCCCCCCCTCCTTCTTTCTCCCTCTCTTCCCTCCTACCCTCTCCTCCCTCACTTCAGCTCCCCCTATTCCAACAGATTACGTACACATAAATAGTTATATTCAGAAAAGCAAATCTGGCATGATCATAAAAACGGACAATGTACTATAAAGCATTGGTGGGAGGTATTGGAAGAAAAGAGGATATCTACAAATTCTCAGATAATGTCAAAGTAAATATAAAAACAAAAGAAAAAAGGAGAAAATTGAAGTTATCAACTCGCGCTTAGACTGTTCCTGGGGGACATTTGTATCAGAAAAAGAAGGAAGAGAAAGAAGCAAGGGAAAAAAAATAAAAAAAAACTAAAAAAAAAAGGAAAAGTAGATATTTCTCAGGGAGTACCAGTATCATCTACTTATTGATTAAAGTGACTGTCTAGTGCCCCTCCTGAACATTTTAATGCATATTAAAGTACTTTCAAATGCATATTTTATATTTTGCATTACTTAAAAAATGAAGATATTACACTTAGATAAAAATGCACATTTGCAGAGGTTCAGGACAGCCCACTCAATGGGCGGCTCACTTAGGCTTCTAAGGGAGTTTATTTTCCCAGCAGCAGCCATTAAGAATTGGAATAAGATTTCCTGTTTAGTAATGTAATCAGGCAATGTGGTAACCATTTATTCTTTATTTTCTTTTCTCCCACCTTCATAACCTCTAACATATAGCCACATTTGATTGCCTTTATGTTCTGCTAGGTTCTCTTATCTAAGTTGTTTTAAAATGCCCAAATTATCACTTCCCCCCTTCTTCACTTCACCCCTGTCTGTATAAAGTCTCCAATAAGAATCTCCTTCTCTCAACAGAATCCCAGCACACATAGCCATTTGGATTCTTGCAAGAAGGGTGTTTAATCCCGCCACCAGGTCAGTTTTCTTTTATAAACCTTACCTAACCCCTCAAAATCTTCTCACCTGTGCACAGATTATTTACCTCCATCTATTAGCAGTAGGTGTTGGAAATTAGCAGCTACCTGATTAGTCTACCTTGTAACTCATCTGATTTAATATAGTCTGACAGGGCCAAATCAAACAATGAACTCTCAAATGTTACAATTCAAACATGTTACACATAAATTAAAATAAACTCAACTGCAGCTTTAAATTTTGCATCCTAGGAGGAGATACTAGTTTAATCTTCCAATCTATGCTTTTTCTCTTGTCTTCCCTGCCTTACTGACGGTATGAACAGCCAAACAAAATGTATTATTATGTTTTCTTTATGCCTGGCATTACTAAGCCATTTTCCCACCCATCCCAATACACAAACCCCTGCCTTGCAAGATAATGTAGTGATCCACCATGGACTGCTTTGTAAATGTGCACTTGCTAGTGAGTGCTGGTGGAGAGTATTAAAAAACACTCCACCCTCTCCATCTATTCAACATAGGTTGTCAGTGAAAGCAGCTCTGCAAATTTGTGTTCATTCTACTTCTTGCCCTGGCAAATGACATTGAAACCAACCCTGGCCCCTGTCCTAGTACAAATGTCAACTTCTCTTTCAATAAAGGCCTCTCCTGTGTCCATTGCAATATACGCAGCCTGTTACCCAAAATTGATGAACTAAGAGCATGGTGTCAGGAGTACAAACCTAAAACTCTTGTCATCACTGAATCCTGGTTTAGCCCTAGAACCCCAGACTCTGCAATACAAATACAGGGTTATATCTGCTCCAGAAAATACAGAAATAAGAGAGGGGGAGGTATTGTTCTATACATACATGAGACACTAAATTTCATAGACCTTTCTTTATCAAGTACCCCCTCTACTTTTGAAGTTATAGCCGGAAGAATATTACACCCATTCTCAAAACCATTAGTACTTGTAGGGATCTATCGCCCACCAAATTCCCCTGCTCAGTCTCTTACTGGCATCAAGAAACTACTGGGTGATATTAGTGCCCAAAATAAGAAAAGTGAGCTGCTTGTTCTTGGAGATCTCAATGTAGACTGGTTAGACCACAAAAATGTTAAAACATGCTCACTGTTCAAATCCATGAACCTAACACAGCTTATTTCTTCTCCTACTCGGATGAATCCCAACAGCTCTAACCATACGCTGCTGGATTGGATCCTTTCATCTTGTCCCCAAAGAATCTAGCAGTCTGGCATTCTACCCAATGTGTTAAGTGATCATTGCTTAGTGTATTGTGTGCGGAAAGTAAGACCCATCAAATCGACCCCTAGAGTAATTGTTGCAAGATGTTTTAAGAAGTTTAATCTCAAGTCTTTTCTCAGTGACTTGAGCAACTGTCTGTGGAGCAGGCTAAGCTTGATACCCGATCTGGACTCTGCAATTGAATATTTTCAATCTGAGTTCATGCAGGTCTGTGATAAACATGCCCCGCCGCGTAGAGTGAGAGTAAGGGGTGCCCATCTGCCCTGGGTCTCAGCTGACCTCCTGGACTTATTCCATTTCAGGGATGCTTTATGGTCAAAATTTAAGCAAACTGGCTCTCACCAAGATCACAACACTTATCGGCACGTCCACAATAGATGCAAGACTCAAACCAATTCAACTTATTTCTCTGAACGGCTGAATAGAAACCTAGCCAATCCGACCAAATTTTGGAGCTTCATAAAAAACATGTATGACCCTCTGTGCCGCTCAGAACCTACCACAATTAAAACACATAATGAAGTGCTAAAATCTCCAATGGCAATAGTAAATGAATTCAATAACTACTTTGTAGGATGCGCCACAGCTCTTATAGCAAATCACCACAATGAAGATCATGGCACTTTTTCTATGGCAGACGAGTCACCACTGATATCACCCCTGGCCAAACACATTGCTGAATTTGAATTTGCTATTATATCAGATAGTGAAATAGCAGCCCATCTCCTCAATCAAAAAATGAAATTACAGTGTGGGCCGGACCTACTTCCGTCAATGCTACTGAGGCTGAGTGCACCTGTTACTGCGTGACCCATTGCCTGCTTAATCAATGCATCCTTGTCCTCCGGTTATGTCCCCAAAGCCTGGAAAAAAGCCAGAGTTATCCCCATCCACAAAAATGGTGATGTAAACTTAGTGTCAAACTACAGGACTATTTCACTGCTACCCATACTTTCTAAAATCCTGGAAAAATGTTCCCATGATCAACTGTGCAAGTATTATCAACGGTCCAATTATCTAACCTCGCTTCAATCTGCGTTTAGGTCAAATCACTCCACGATAACTGTCCTCTTAAAGGTGAGCAATGACATTCAGAGTGGTATGGAGAGTGGTGAACTCACAGGTGCAGTTTTCCTAGACTTTGCAAAGGCCTTTGATACGGTTGATCATGAGCTGCTGCTAAACAAGCTAAGTTGTTCCGGTATAAATGAGAGGTCGCTCTGCTGGTTACGTTCATACTTGTCTGATCGATCTCAATATGTGTCCATTGCTGATACTGCCTCCCCCGTTACCAATCAAATGTGGATTGCCTCAAGTATCCGTTCTTGGGCCGCTGCTATTCTCACTATTTATAAATGATCTACCCTCCGTGTGTGACCTAGCTCATGTGCAAATATATGCTGATGATACGGTCATTTATACGTGCGGTACTCAACTATCGCAAATGGAATCCGTGCTACAGGATCAGTTTTCTAAAGTTGAAAATTGGATAGCTAGAAACAAATTATTTCTCAACAGTGAAAAAACTGTGTCCATGTTGTTTGGGACAAATGCCAAACTACTTAAATTAAGCAATCCTCAATTAAACATCAAGACCAAATCCAGTTATAACCTGACCCAGGTAAATTCATTTAAGTATCTTGGCATGTGGCTAGATCCAAACGTATCTTTTGGTCTCCATATTGATAAGCTCGTGTCAAAGCTATATCCTAGGATTGGCTTTCTATATAGAAACAAATCTAACCTAGATTCAATGGTAAGAAAACGTATTGTGCAGCAAATGTTAATGCCGATCTTAGATTATGGAGAGGTTGTGTATGATTCTGACCCATCTCGGTAAACTCGACATTCTGTACAATACATTGTGTCGTTTTGCACTACAGTGCGATTATAACACCCACCATTGTAAAATGATTAAACGAGTTAAACTGGCTGAGGCCTGCCTCCAGGCACACTCTCCACCTAGCTTGCTTAGTGCATAACCCAGGGCTCGACAAACTTCGGGCACCAGGGCGACCTGGAAATTGAGCCTGGCGCCCGGGTGCCGTTGCCCTAATGTTCCCCTTGCCGCTGCTATCAGTTTTTTGAAGTGCGAGGGGGGAAGTCGGTGCGTATTGCACAGTCTGCAAGCTCCGCCCCCTCGCGCAACGCGTGTGTGTGCTGGGTGTCGTCACTTGACAACCCAGCACTCAGCCGAAAGAGCCATGAGGATCAGCTGAAGCACAAATGTTCCCCCTCCCCTGCAATGAGGTAAGGCAGCAGGGAGGGGGAACATTCGTGCTGCAGTCGATCTTCATTGCTCTTTCGGCTGAGTGCTGGGTTGTCAAGAGACGACACCCAGTACTCAGAAGTTAAAAAAGGAAAGAAAAAAAACCTGTGTATGTATGTGTGAGGTGTATGTGAAGTAGGTGTGTGTGTGTATATGTGAAGTGGGTTGGTGTGTGTGTGTGTATATGTGAAGTGGGTTGGTGTGTGTGTGTGTATATGTGAAGTGGGTTGGTGTGTGTGTGTGTATATGTGAAGTGGGTTGGTGTGTGTGTGTGGTGTATATGTATTGTGGGTTGGTGGGTGTGTGTGTGTGTGTATATGTGAAGTGGGTTGGTGTGGTGATATGGAACTGGATGGAGACCAATATGCAGGGCAACAATATATATAAAGGTATAAACGTAATGAATACGAGAGATGACCTTGCACTGATATAAGGATGTAATCTGTAGGAATCCGTTAGCATAGAGTCCTTACCAACACAGGTAGAATACAAGTACAGTCACTAGAAATCCACAATAACAGAGGTGGTAAATGAATAACTATATCACTTGTAATCCACAGTGGCAAAGGTTGCTTGGAGGAAGATGTACACTTGTAATCCACACTGCAGGGGTGATTTGGAGATTAATGAGGATAGCAATGGTCAAAGGGAAACAGACAATCTTCAGCACGATAAACAGTCCGGGATCAGGGGCGATAGAGAGACAGCAGAACGATAAACAAGCCAGGGTCAGAACCAGAGAATCAGCAAAACGGTAGACAGTCCAGAATCAGGGGCACAGGCAGACAGAAGAGTAGTCAGGGTCAAGTAGTCAAGGGTCAGCAACGATAATCAGGAACAATAAACGCTAGGCTTCAGAAAACACGAGAATCACCAAGCACTGCTTGTCTGGTGATTCTGCCTTTTAAATCCTCCCGCGCCTCGAGGGTATGCGACGGGCGTGACGTCATCAGGCGCGCGCCTCTGTGTAGAAGGATAAACTAGCGGTGTGAACGCGCTAGCAAGCGCGTGAGACGGATCCTGGCTGCAATACAAGGGGGTGTACTCAGGAGAGTTGCTGCGGGGAAGATCCTGACAGTTCCCCCTCCCAAGGCGAGACCCCCGGGCTCGCCACCGGCCTGGCCGATCAGGATGACGGGCATGAAAAGCTTGAACCAATTCGTCGGCGTGAACTAGGTTGGCCGGTTCCCAAGATCTGTCGGCTGAGCCATAGCCTTTCCAATGGACGAGGTACTGAAGCCGGCCACGATGAAGACGAGAATCCAACACCTCCTCAACCTCGTATTCTTCTACCCCATCCACCAGAACAGGACAGGAGGGGACACCGTCCTTTCCGGGAAGGAATTGTCTACCCAAGGTTTGAGCAGAGATACGTGGAACACTGGATGCACCTTCATGGAAGGGGGTAAACAAAGCCTCATGGCCAAAGGAGAGATGATCTTAGTGATGGGGAATGGACCAATGAATCTGGGGCCCAATTTCTTCGTGGGACAAGAGAGTTTCAGGTGTTTAGTGGACAACCATACTTTGTCACCAGGTTTGTATAACGGAGCGTTGGATCGGTGACGGTCAGCAAAGTTCTTGTACCTTTGTTGGGATTGGAGAAGGGTATTACGTAGTAGAGTATACGTGCGGGTGATATTACGAACGTGTATGGAGACAGAAGGAACGGTGCTGGAGATGGGTGCTCCAGGAAGCATGGAGGGGTGAAAGCCATAGTTCACAAAGAACGGTGATCTCCTAGTAGAGCTGTGGATGTGGTTATTATAAGCAAACTCAGCTAGAGGTAAATAAGTACTCCAATCATCCTGGAGGTGTGTGGTGAAACACCTCAAGTATTGCTCTAGAGTCTGGTTGGTTCGTTCCGTCTGACCGTTACTTTGGGGGTGAAATGCTGTAGAGAGAGAACGGTGAATATGTAATTCGGCACAGAAGGCTTTCCAAAAATGAGATGTAAATTGGGTCCCTCGGTCGGAAACTATGTTCTCAGGTAGACCATGTAATTTAAAAACTTCACGTAAAAAGAGATCAGCGGTCTCCGTAGCCGAAGGTAGATGAGTGTAAGGTATAAAGTGTGCCATTTTGGTAAAACGGTCCACAACCACCATCAACGTGTTGTATTGTTGAGACAGGGGTAAATCCGTAATGAAATCCATGGACACTTCGCTCCAAGGTCTTGTAGGTATGGACAAAGGTTGGAGGAGACCCGAAGGTTTGTGATGGCTTTCTTTAGCACGGGCACAGGTGTCGCAACTTGAAACAAACCTTCGTACCTCGTCTCGTAGTGTAGGCCACCAAAATGTTCGTGAAATGAGATCTTTGGTTTGACGAATGCCACCGTGCCCTGCTGTTGGGGAGTCGTGGAAGAACTGCAAAATCTGTAGACGAGCTTCGGGGGGTACGTACACTTTATCTTGATAAAAGAGTAATCCTTGTTGGTGTGTCAATTGTTCAGGATTGGGTACATCGGGACTTGAAGAATGGGTACGAATGGTATCCCAAATAGATTGTGTGGCATTTAGGAAATGTTCCGACTGGAGTATAGTACTTGATCCCTCTTCATGAATATCTTCGGAATTGGACATACGTGATAGAGCATCCGCCTTGAGATTGCGGGAACCTGGACGGTATGTGATATGTAGTTGGAAACGCGTGAAGAAGAGTGCCCATCTCGCCTGTCTCGGTTGTAATCTCTTAGCAGTACGCAAATATTCGAGATTTTTATGATCTGTAAAGACGGTTATCGGGAAAAGCGCACCCTCTAACAAATGTCGCCACTCCTCCAACGCGAGTTTGATCGCTAGTAATTCTCTTTCCCCGACATTGTAATTCCTCTCTGCAGGTGATAGTGTTCTGGAGAAAAAGGCGACGGGATGCAATTGTTCATCCTCTTTATGACGTTGGGAAAGAATTGCCCCCACTGCAGTATCAGAAGCGTCCACTTCCAGAGTGAAGGCTCTCGTCGGATCCGGGAGAATTAAAATCGGAGCTGTGATAAATCGAACCTTCAAGGAATTGAAAGCCTCTTGCGCTGTATCATTCCAAAAAAAATGATCTGTTTTTAGAAGTTAAGGCAGTAATGGGTTGTATGACCTTAGAAAAGTTCCTGATAAATTTCCTATACAAAATTTGCAAAGCCCACGAATCTCTGTACACTTTTCCTATTAGTGGGTGTGGGCCATTCCTGAATAGCGTTGATCTTTTTTGGATCCATCTGAATGTTGTTTGGTGATAAAATAAAACCCAAAAACTCAACTGACCTTGTCTCAAATTAGCATTTCTCCAATTTTGCATATAGTTGGTGTTGTCTCAGACGTGCAAGGACAGTGCGGACATGTTCTCTGTGTTTCTCCAGTGATGAGGAGTAAATGAGTATATCATCAAGGTAGATGACAACGAAACGGTCCAGGATGTCACGGAAAATATCATTAACGAAATGTTGGAAGGTGGCTGGTGCGTTACACAGTCCAAATGGCATTACCTAATATTCAAAGTGTCCGTAACGTGATCGGAAGGCGGTTTTCCATTCGTCTCCCTCTCTAATTCGTACCAAGTTATATGCACCTCGAAGATCAATCTTTGTGAAGACTTGAGCTGAACGGAGGTGGTCCAAGAGTTCTGAAATAAGAGGTAGAGGATAACGATTTTTTGTGGTAATATTATTGAGTTCCCGATAGTCAATACATGGTCGTAATCCACCGTCTTTCTTCTTAATGAAGAAAATGCCAGCCCCTGCAGGTGAAGTGGATGGTTGTATAAAACCCTTGGCTAGATTTTCTTCTATGTAGTCTTTTAATGAGGTGAGTTCAGGTTCGGCGAGGGGGTAGATTCTTCCAAAAGGAATGGGTGCTCCGGGGAGAAGATCGATGGGACAATCATAATCCCTGTGAGGAGGGAGTACATCTGCCTTTTTCTTCTCAAATACGTCGTGGTACTGTGTGTAAACTGAGGGTAACATAGAGGAGGAATCTGGTTCTGCAATAAAACATAAAGTACCTTTGTCCAGACATGTGTCGGTACAGTGTTCAGAAGTAAACGCCAAGGTACCTGTTCCCCAATTTATAACGGGATTATGTAACCGGAGCCATGGAAGCCCTAGAATGAGGGAGAAGATAGGTGCTGGTACAATATCAAACTGGATGAGCTCTTGATGTCCTTCGCCGATAGTCATGACTAAGGGGATGGTCTCGTGAGTGACCGGACCTGTCTTCAACGGGCTACCGTCTACGAGCTGGATATGCATTGGCGACTTCTTACGATGGGTAGGAATTGCGATGGCTTTGGCGAGATCGGTGTCGATAAAACATCCACTGGCTCCGGAATCCACCATCGCCATCAGGGAAATAGGGCCTTTAGTCCACTGTAGGGAGAGAGGGATGGAAAGATGAGGAGTCTTATCGGGAGACGTTACTGTGTTTCGTTCGGTAGGAGAAAAGGTGATCTTACCATTAGTAGATCGTCTACGGGCACGGCATTCTTTGTACATATGACCTGATTTACCGCAGTACAGGCAGAGATTTTGATTCCTACGTCTGGCCTTTTCCTCGGCAGAGAGGGGACCTCGAACTAATCCGATCTGCATGGGTTCATCGGTGCCTTGGGGTGTAGGGGTTCTGGTCTCGTAATGGTAGGGACTGTAAGCAGCTCCTGTAGATGGAGTATTGTAGGTTCGTTCCGCTTTTCGTTCCCGTAGTCTGCGGTCTATCTGAGTGACGATACGAGTAAGATCATCCAAGGAGGAGGGTATACCAACTCGTGCCAATTCGTCTTTAAGACCATCAGAAAGTCCTAAACGGAACTGATCCAGTAGTGCTGATTCATTCCAAGTCGTTTCCAAAGCGATCCTGCGGAATTCGGTAATATACTCCTCTACTGGTCTACGGCCTTGTTTAAGAGAGCGAATTGCGCTTGTGGCTGAGGTAACTCTAAAAGGATCCTCATATAAGGAGTCCAGGGCTTGTCGGAAGGACCCCCAGGTGTCGAGGACTGAACTATTGGTGTGAAGGAGGTGGTGAGCCCATAATTGGGGTTCCTCTGTGAGAAGAGAAATCACGGTATGTATCTTCACGTAGTCAGATGCGTAGGTTCGTGGACGGAGATTAAATAGAATTTGACACGAAGTGATGAAGGTACGGTACTTCTTTCTATCTCCAGTGAATTTCTCAGGTAATACCACTTGTGGTTCGAGAGTGGTAGCTCCTTCTAGTAACATGGGAGCCGGAGGAGGTGCATGAACCCCTACTGCAGGTTCGGGGGCATTACCCGGATGGGTCTGTAAATGTTGTACCTGTTGTTGCAGGTGGGCTTGGCCTGTTTGTAGGTCTTGCACTGACTGATTTAGTGTAACCAATTGCTGAGTGAGAGCAGCAATAGCTTCCGTAAGTCCTGCGGTCTCCATGAAGAAATGGTTTGGTGATTATGTGGTGATATGGAACTGGATGGAGACCAATATGCAGGGCAACAATATATATAAAGGTATAAACGTAATGAATACGAGAGATGACCTTGCACTGATATAAGGATGTAATCTGTAGGAATCCGTTAGCATAGAGTCCTTACCAACACAGGTAGAATACAAGTACAGTCACTAGAAATCCGCAATAACAGAGGTGGTAAATTAATAACTATATCACTTGTAATCCACAGTGGCAAAGGTTGCTTGGAGGAAGATGTACACTTGTAATCCACACTGCAGGGGTGATTTGGAGATTAATGAGGATAGCAATGGTCAAAGGGAAACAGACAATCTTCAGCACGATAAACAGTCCGTGATCAGGGGCGATAGAGAGACAGCAGAACGATAAACAAGCCAGGGTCAGAACCAGAGAATCAGCAAAACGGTAGACAGTCCAGAATCAGGGGCAGAGGCAGACAGAAGAGTAGTCAGGTAAATCCAAGGGTCAGCAACGATAATCAGGAACAATAAACACTAGGCTTCAGAAAACACGAGAATCACCAAGCACTGCTTGTCTGGTGATTATGCCTTTTAAATCCTCCCGCGCCTCGCGGGTATGCGACGGGCGTGACGTCATCAGGCGCGCGCCTCTGTGTAGAAGGATAAACTAGCGGTGTGAACGCGCTAGCAAGCGCGTGAGACGGATCCTGGCTGGAATACAAGGGGGTGTACTCAGGAGAGTTGCTGCGGGGAAGATCCTGACAGTTGGTGTGTGTGTGTGTATATGTGAAGTGGGTTGGTGTGTGTGTTTATGAATTGCATGTATGTTTTGTCTGGCTCCTAAAAATTTTTGCTGGCTCCTAGAATCAAATTAAATTTGTCAAGATCTGGCATAACCACTTCTCTGGAACGCTCCCCACCTACCTGAGCGGCATGCTCGCTCTTACTCCCTGCACTTCCTACAATCTCAGATCCTGCACCAACCCTTCACAAGCGATCCCTCACTTCAAAAAGGAAACGGGCCAAGGTGCGTTCTCTTTCAGAGCTCCTCATATGTGGAATAGCCTTCCTGTTTCTGCCAAATCATCATCTAGTCTAAAATCCCTGAAAATAAGTGTCTCCCAAATCCTCAAAACAGATTGTACTTGTTATTAGTTTACAAACTCCTTCGTATACTGTACATGTTGTTCCTTTTTTGTATCAATAATGATTTACCCTGTATGTTCTCCTTTCAGCTTGTCTAATATATGTATGTATGTATTTATTTTTAATCTACTGTTAAATGTGTAACTCTGAGTAACTCCATTCTGGACTGGGTCCCCAGGACATACTTGAAAACGAGAGAAATCTCAATGTATTCTTCCTGGTAAAACACTTTCTAAATAAATAAATAAAAATGTGTTGCATTAGAGATCTTAATGTAAACAAGAGTTACATAAGTTAGTGCCCTCTCACTTTATAATGTCAGTCATATCATCCAGCACTGCCTATCATGTCAGGTTGGCTGAGCATGATAGGCAGTGCAGTCCCCCCTAAATGCCAGCTTGGCTGAGCATGATAGGCAGTGCAGTCCCCTCATAAATGGCAGCTTGGCTGTGACAGGCAGTGTGGTCCCCCCATAAATGAAGCCAGCTTGGCTGAGCATGATAGGCACTGCAGTCCCCATCATAAATTCCAGATGGCTGAGCATGATAAGCAGTGTGGTTTCCCCCCCCCCCATAAATAATGCGAGCTGGCTGAGCATGATAGGCAGTGTGCCCCCCCATAAATAATGGCAGCTTGTCTGCGCATCATAGGCACTGCAGTCCCCATCATAAATGCCAGCTGGCTGGGTATGATAGGCACTGCAGTCCCCCCTAAATTCCAGCATGGCTGAGCATGATACGCAGTGTGCCCCCCCCCATCCTAAGTTACAGTTTATTTAATACCAATATGATTATGATGGTAAGTTCAGAGCCTGTGTGAGTATGATAAGAATTATAGTTATAGCGTGATGGGAATTTAATTATTAAAATTTAGATACTGGTGCTTTTTTATTTATATTAAAATTATACTTCATGTCTACTTCTTGAGTGAGCAGGACACCCAGGGGAGTAAAGAGAATGGAACTTTTATTATCAGAAAAATAACTCATTCTCCATGACTAGCACAATACATCACAGGCTTGGTGTCAGCTTTAGCAAGGCAGTAAATAAAATATAATACTTACTGCCTTGCTGACAAACCATGATTTATTGTGCAATCCACGGAGAATAAGTCCTTTCTGTGAAAATACAGGTTCCTCTGTGATCCCTTCCCCAGTCCAGTTCACTCTGCAGGAAACTGCCTGCTCAGTATACCTGTTTCCATGGAGACACTCGCGTCTGAGAGGAAATTAGAGGAGGCCTGGGTGATGCTGGGAAATCCTACAGACAGCCTAGTGATTGATGGAAGAAGCAGCAACTGCACTTGCGCTACTCAGTAAGGCCACACCGATGGAGTACCCAAAAATTGCCACTAGTGGCCACTCTTTCAATGCTAAGTATAATCTCTTTTTTACAGAGAACTAAAAAAACGGAAAGTGACAGTCTAGTCTAACCTGTGCTGCCTACAAGTTTCACCAAAGTTAAAAGGGTGACTAGACTGTCCCTTTAAGCTAAGCTAAATAATTACAAACCTCTATTTTATTTATTTGAGGACTTTTTTAGGTAATTTTGTTATTAATATTAAGTTGCATATCTGATATCATATACTCTGTAAATAATTCTGATAAATTCTATAATCTGTTAAACAATTTTATAAATGGCACATTGACACAATCTAATATTTAGAACATGGGCGTCCAACATGCGGCCCGCGGGCCAAATGCGTCCCGCCAGCCAGAGAGGTGCAGCCCGCTTGAGAGTGGCAGCGGTAGCCGCACCTCTCAGCCGTTCCAAAAAAGTGCGCACCAGGATGTCACCGACACCCGGTGCTTCAACAAAGTCAGAGCACGAGGGGGCTGAGCTTTCTCCCCTCGCGCATTGGAGAAAGCTCCGCCCCCTTGCACTCTGACCCCGTTGGAGCACCGGGTGTCAGTGACATCCCGGTACTCAGATGAAGAATAGGAGCCCACAGTTGAAACAATCCCCCTCCCTGCAGATAAATGTAAACGAGCAGGGAGGGGGAACATAACAAAAAAACATAAACTGTGTAGAAGGTCACATCATACAGGAGCCAGTAAATAAATGTACCTGACAATGCTTAGGGTGACGTGCAGCACAAACAGCGTCCTCGGCTGTAGACAAATAGTAAGGAATAGAGAGTTCAGCAAGCAAGTATGCGCACCTTTTCGACCCTTTTTCAGTAAATCCAAAAGAAATCCAAAACTGGAGTGTTGTATAAAGCCATAAAAAGCAAAGTTTATTGATAGAAGATTAAAATCATAGTTGGAGAGATGCAATCTCACGCGTTTCGCCACACGGCTTAATCATAGACATATACCTCAAACAGGGAGTCTGTTTAAAAAGGGTAGTGGAGGTACTTCCCACAACCTGGATTGGTTCAGGTTAGACCTAACCACACCCGTTAAAAACAGCAAAAAACAATTATAGTAATGAACAGCCTTAAAGTGGCGAAATGTATATCAAAAAAGGCAGTTGAACTAGTAGAAACAAAAATGTCAGACTTTATAGAGAATATTAGTTGAATATTAGAAAATATTAGTTGAATATTAGCCCAATAAGTTTCAATTTCCTAAGTCTTTATTTGATATCTGATCTGGGAGAGGGAAATCCCTCATGCACACAGTGCCAGGGGGAGCCCTCTCAAACACATCAGATATCTGCAAGTATTGCTGTGGAGAACTTAAAGGTACAGTGTGTGTAAACAATATTATTAAACATATGACATGACATGATCTCATAGTAGCAATCCATATATACATGAGGAAAAAAGCGACAAGCAGCATAATATAGTCTAGTTTAGTCAATATAACAATTGAGTTCCCATTCTTTATTCATACCTGTTGGGACCCTAGTACCCATTTTAAAGATCCAAAATGCCTCTCTCCTGGCTAACAGCACATTCAAGTCTCCTCCTCTGGGTCCCAATTTGCACCGTTCTATTGCCATGCAAGTAAAATATTTCAAGTCTCCATTGTTGCAGTTTCGAAAATTACAGTTAATTGTGGATTTTCGATTATCACACCTAATATCAGATGTATATTCCCTCATACGTTCTCTTAATTTTCTGCTCGTGCGACCAATATACTGCATATCACATTTTCCACATGTTACAAGATATATCACCTTACTGGAATCACAATTGATATAATCCTTCATTGAGAAAGAGGCTTTATTTGACAAAGAACTAAAGGTTTTGGACTTAATTACGTATTTACAGCAAGCACACCTCCTGTTACCACATGGGTACATTCCTGTAACTTGCAAGTGTTGGACTGGTGGCTGACTCCATAAAGGGGTTGAGTTGAAACATAACTTGGGGCAAGGGCATTCTGTAAGGATTTGGCCTTACGGGAGACAAAACGAATATCCTTAAACTGTGAAAACGAAGTTTGTAATTTTTTGTCTGCTTTAAGCAGTGGAAGATTGTTTTTAATAATATCCTTGATTTTATTGAATTCTAGACTGAAGTTAGTGATGAAGGCTATAGGGCTATTATCTTTATTATCAGATTGTTCCTCATGTTTAACAACAGTATTGACATGATTATCTCTTTCAGTATAGGATGTTTTGGAGTTAGGGGTATTCCTTTTGGGGTTTAGAGTTCTTTTTATAGATTTTAATGATTTTAATGATTGTTTAGATGTCTTATTGTCTCCTAACAGAGTGTGTCTTTTCCTATGTTTCGCTTTAATATAAGCTTTGTTAATAATTTCAGTAGGATAACCCTGCTTTAGGAATCTCTCTCTAACCTGTTTTGCTTGTAACTCAAAGTCTGTGTCTGAGCTGCAATTGCGTTTAATTCGCAAGAATACACCTAGTGGTATATTGCAGGTTACATGACGAGGATGACAGCTGGAAAAATGTAGGAGAGTATTTCCTGCCGTAGGCTTTCTATAACTTATTGTTTTAACTTTATTCCCAACATGAGATAATTGTATATCTAAAAAGGAGATCGTTAATGAATCCGTGTTGTAGGTAAACTTTAAGTTGACATTATTGTTGTTTAGACATCTAACATATTCTTCCAATTCCATAACACTCCCATTCCAAATCAATAATAGATCATCAATGTAACGGCCGTACCATACCACATAGGATCTAAACAAATTGTCATCCCCAAAGACTTGGAACCGCTCCCACCACCCCAAAAATAGGTTGGCGTATGAGGGGGCAAAAGATGTGCCCATCGCGGTTCCACGAATCTGGAGAAAAAATGTATTGTCAAATAAAAAGAAATTATGAGTAAGTAAAAAAGAGATAGCCTTCATCAGAAAGTCGATTAGGTCTAATGAGTATCCACTGAAGTTATTCAAAAAGTAATGGACAGCTTGTAGACCGAATTCATGTGGGATTGAAGAGTAAAGTGAAGCAACATCCAGAGTGGCCCACACATAGTTTGAGTGCCATGTTACTTCCTCCAATTTTATTAGGGCATGTTTCGTGTCTTGTATGTAGCCTTTAAGATTTTTTACCAATGGCTGAAGATGAAAGTCCACAAACTTGGACAGACCTTCTCCCAAAGAGCCAATGCCAGCCACAATGGGGCGGCCAGGAGGATTAATATCATCCTTATGGATCTTTGGGAGATGATGGAAAATGGGAGTGATGGGTTTATCATTAAACATGTAATCTCTTTCACTCTCAGATATAATCTGATCTGCAACTGCAGAGTTCAGAAGATTTAGAAGTTCTTTATTATATATTTTGGTAGGATTAGATTTAAGTTCTAAATAGGTTTGTCTACCCTCTAGTTGAGATTTAGCCTCTGACATGTAATAACTCTTATCCAGAACGACAACTGCTCCCCCCTTATCTGCATTTCGAATTACAATAGTTTCATCAATGATTAGAGTATTTAGGGCACATCTCTGTCCCTCTGTTAAGTTATCACATTTTGTCCTACTGCCTCTGTTATTAAGTTGTTTCTTCTTAATATTGTAGTCCAGGGCAGTAAGTTCCTGTTCTACCACATATTGGAACAGTTGTATACTTTCTCCTCTAAAGTGAATCGGATAGAATTTCGACTTGGTTTTGAAAAGGTTTTTTCTCTCCTGGGCAGCACGAGCAGAAAATTAAGAGAACGTATGAGGGAACATACATCTGATATTAGGTGTAATAATCGAAAATCCACAATTAACTGTCATTTTCGAAACTGCAACAATGGAGACTTGAAATATTTTACTTGCATGGCAATAGAACGGTGCAATTTGGGACCCAGAGGAGGAGACTTGAATGTGCTGTTAGCCCGGAGAGAGGCATTTTGGATCTTTAAAATGGGTACTAGGGTCCCAACAGGTATGAATAAAGAATGGGAACTCAATTGTTATATTGACTAAACTAGACTATATTATGCTGCTTGTCGCTTTTTTCCTCATGTATATATGGATTGCTACTATGAGATCATGTCATGTCATATGTTTAATAATATTGTTTACACACACTGTACCTTTAAGTTCTCCACAGCAATACTTGCAGATATCTGATGTGTTTGAGAGGGCTCCCCCTGGCACTGTGTGCATGAGGGATTTCCCTCTCCCAGATCAGATATCAAATAAAGACTTAGGAAATTGAAACTTATTGGGCTAATATTCAACTAATATTTTCTAATATTCAACTAATATTCTCTATAAAGTCTGACATTTTTGTTTCTACTAGTTCAACTGCCTTTTTTGATATACATTTCGCCACTTTAAGGCTGTTCATTACTATAATTGTTTTTTGCTGTTTTTAACGGGTGTGGTTAGGTCTAACCTGAACCAATCCAGGTTGTGGGAAGTACCTCCACTACCCTTTTTAAACAGACTCCCTGTTTGAGGTATATGTCTATGATTAAGCCGTGTGGCGAAACGCGTGAGATTGCATCTCTCCAACTATGATTTTAATCTTCTATCAATAAACTTTGCTTTTTATGGCTTTATACAACACTCCAGTTTTGGATTTCTTTTGGATTTACTGAAAAAGGGTCGAAAAGGTGCGCATACTTGCTTGCTGAACTCTCTATTCCTTACTAGGGGGAACATAACGACATGCTGTTTTTTTATTTATTTATTTAGGGAATCAGTGTGTGTGTGTGTGTGTGTGTGAGTCTGTATGTGTGGGTAAGCGTGACACAGTGTGTGTGTGTGTGTGGGTAAGTGTGATACTGTGTGTGTGGGGAAGTGTGACACTGTGTGTGTGTGGGGAAGTGTGACACTGTGTGTGGGGAAGTGTGATACTGTGTGTGGGTAAGTGTGGCACTGTGTGTGTGGGTAAGTGTGGCACTGTGTGGGGAAGTGTGACACTGTGTGGGGAAGTGTGACACTGTGTGTGTGTGTGGGGAAGTGTGACACTGTGTGTGTGTGTGGGGAAGTGTGACACTGTGTGTGTGTGTGGGGAAGTGTGACACTGTGTGTGTGTGTGGGGAAGTGTGACACTGTGTGTGTGAGTGTGTGTAAATTTGACTATGTGTGTATTTAAGTGTGCGTGTTTGTGTATGTATGTAAGTATGACTGTGGAAATGTGAATGTGTGAGCATTTAATGTGAGGTTTTTTTTGCTACTGGGGAATCTGTGATACTCTCACATACTGCATGTTGCTGTGATTATATATATATATATATATATATATATATATATACACACACCATATTTGCTCGAATATAAGACGACCCTGATTAAAAGACGACCCCCCAAACTTTAGATGTTCCTTTAGGAAAAAAAATAAAAGCCTGAATATAAGACTACCCTATAGGAAAAAAGTTTAACTTGTATATATTAACATGTAAAAATCCTTTTTAATACTCAATAAAAATGATATTAAACAAATGCTTTTCTTGTATTTATTGTGCCAATACTGCCTCTCTCTCCACCCCCCTGCGTTGTCTCCCTCCCCCCAAACTTTTCTCTCCCCCTCCTTCCCCTTGTCTTTCTCTCCCCCTCCTCCCCTTGTCTTTCTCTACCCCCCTCCCCTTTGTCTTTCTCTGCCCCCCCTCCCCTTTGACTTTCTCTGCCCCCCCTCCCTTTGTCTTTCTCTGCCCCCCCTCCTCTTGTCTTTCTCTGCCCCCCCCTCGTCTTTCTCTGCCCCCCCCTCGTCTTTCTCTGCCCCCCTCCCTTCCCCTCACCTGTTTTTCGCTCCCTGGTGGCAAGTGGGGGCAGTGCAGACATCCTCCATGCTGCCCGACACTTCGTCTATTATGACGGACAGCCGGTCCGTCATAATAGACGGAAGTGTTGGGCAGCATGGAGGATGTCTGCACCGGCTGTCCGATTCTCCTGGTGGTTAGTGGAGGCAGCAGAGAATGTCTGCACGATACGCGCAGACATCATCCGCTGTTGCCCGGCACTTCGGGACTTTTATGATAGAAACATAGAATGTGTCGGCAGATAAGAACCATTCGGTCCATCTAGACTGCCCAATTTTTTTTGAGTACTTTTATTAGTCCCCCGTTCCCGGTCTTATAGCTAGGATAGCCTTGTGTCTATCCCACGCATGCTTAAAATCCTTGACTGTGTTTACCTCTACCACTTCTGCTGGCAGGCTATTCCATACATCCACTACCCTCTCAGTAAAATAATACTTCCTGATATTACTTTTAAATCGTTGCCCCTCTAATTTAAGACTATGTCCTCTAGTTGTGGTAGTTTTTCTTCTTTTAAACATACTCTCTTCCTTTACTGCGTTGATTCCCTTTATGTATTTAAATGTTTCTATCATATCCCCCCTGTTACGTCTTTCCTCCAAGCTATACATGTTAAGATGCTTTAACCTTTCCTAGTAAGTTTTATCCTTCAACCCATGAATCAGTTTAGTAGCCCTTCTCTGAACTCTCTCCAAAGTATCAATATCCTTCTGGAGATACGGTCTCCAGTACTGTGTACAATACTCCAAGTGAGGTCTCACCAGTGCTCTGTACAATGGCATGAGCACTTCCCTCTTCCTACTGCTAATACCTCTCCCTATGCAACCAAGCATTCTGCTAGCATTTCCTCCCTTTCCTCAGATGTTGAGGTTAGGACTGTACCAAATAGTCTATATTCTGCTTTTGGGGTTTTACGCCCAAGGTGCATAATCTTGCACTTGTCCACATTAAATGTCAGTTGCCACTGCTCTGACCATTTTTCTAATTTAGCTAAATCATTTGCCATTTGGCTTATCCCTCCATGAATATCAACCCTGCTGCAAATCTTTGTATCATCAGCAAAAAGACATACTTTGCCAACAAGACCTTCTGCAATATCGCTAATAAAAATATTAAAGAGAATGGGTTCAAGTACAGATCCCTGAGGTACCCCACTAGTAACAAGACCTTGCATCGAATATACCCCATTGACTACAACCCTCTGTTGCCTGTCACTCAGCCATTGTCTAATCCATTCAACAATATTGAAATCCAAACTCAAATATTTCAGTTTATTGATAAGCCTTCTATGTGCGACAGTGTCAAAAAATCTAGGTAAGCAATATCTACTGCACCACCCTGATCTATTATTTTAGTTACCCAATCAAAAAAATCAATAAGATTAGTTTGGCATGATCTCCCTGAAGTATACCCATGCTGTCTCTGATCTTGAAATCCAAGCAACTTTAGATGTTCAACAATCGTATTCTTTAACAAGGTTTCCATTATTTTCCCCACTACTGAAGTAAGACTTACTGGTCTATAGTTGCCCGCCTCCTCCCTACTACCTTTCTTGTGAATGGGCACAACATTAGCTAATTTCCAATCTTCTGGAACTACTCCAGTTAACAATGATTGGTTAAATAAATCTGTTAACGGTTTTGCTAGTACACCACTAAGTTCTTTAAATAACTTTGGATGTATCCCATCAGGTCCCATCGACTTATTTGTCTTTACTTTAGACAGCTGAAGTAAAACCTCTTCCTCTGTAAACTTACATGCATCAAAAGACTCATTAGTCTTTTTCCCTAACCCTCATTTTCATTTGTAAAAACTGAACAAAAATATTCATTAAGGCAGTCTGCTAAGCCTTTATCCTCTTCTACATAGCATCCTTCTTTTGTTTTTAATCTAACTAATCTTTGTTTTACTTTCCTTTTCTCATTTATGTATCTAAAAAATGTTTTATCCCCCTTTTTCACTGACTGGGCTATAGTCTCTTCTGTGTGTGCTTTGGAAGCTCTTATAGCTTGCTTTGCCTCTTTCTGCCTACTCTTATAGATCCTTCTATCTTCCTCACTCTGAGTATTTTTATAATTACTAAATGCTAGCTTTTTATTTTTTACTATTTTAGCCACCTCTGCAGAGTACCACAGTGGTTTCTTCAATTTTTTGCTCTTACTGACAAGCCTTATGCAATTTTCTGTTGCCTTCAGTAGTGCAACTTTTAGATAATCCCAATTCTCCTGGACTCCATTTAAATTGCTCCAGTCTGATAATGACTCCTTTACACCTAATCTAGTTTTGGAAAAGTCTGTTTTTCTAAAATCTAAAACTTTTGTTTTTGTGTCACTGTTCTTATATTAAACCACACTGTCTGGTGATCACTAGATCCTAAACTTTCACCTACAGTAATATCTGATAACAAATCTTAATTTGTGAACACAAAGTCTAGTATGGCCTGCTTTCGAGTTGGCTCCTCCACTACTTGTTTTAAAGATAATCCCAGTAGGGAGTTTAGGATATGCGTACTCCTGGCGCAAGTAGCTGTTTTGTATTTCCAGTTCACATCAGGAAGATTAAAGTCACCCATGATGATCACTTCTCCCTTCATTGTCATTTTAGCTATTTCCTCAACCTATGAGGAAATAGCTACTGGGAAGGACCCGGCTTCATCATAGAAGTCCCGGCGGTCGTGCCGGGCGGCAGCAGGGGGAGTCTGAGCTCATCGCAAAGACATCCCCCGGCTGTTAGAGAGGGGGATCCAGGTCCCCTGCAGCTCTGCGGGGGACCTGGATGCCAGTCTTATAACCTGACCTCGATTTGAGGTCAGATTATAAGACGACCTCGAATATAAGACGAGGGGTATTTTTCAGAGCATTTGCTCTGAAAAAAACCTTGTCTTATATTCGAGCAAATACAGTATACAGGGAGTGCAGAATTATTAGGCAAATGAGTATTTTGACCACATCATCCTCTTTATGCATGTTGTCTTACTCCAAGCTGTATAGGCTCGAAAGCCTACTACCAATTAAGCATATTAGGTGATGTGCATCTCTGTAATGAGAAGGGGTGTGGTCTAATGACATCAACACCCTATATCAGGTGTGCATAATTATTAGGCAACTTCCTTTCCTTTGGCAAAATGGGTCAAAAGAAGGACTTGACAGGCTCAGAAAAGTCAAAAATAGTGAGATATCTTGCAGAGGGATGCAGCACTCTTAAAATTGCAAAGCTTCTGAAGCGTGATCATCGAACAATCAAGCGTTTCATTCAAAATAGTCAACAGGGTCGCAAGAAGCGTGTGGAAAAACCAAGGCGCAAAATAACTGCCCATGAACTGAGAAAAGTCAAGCGTGCAGCTGCCACGATGCCACTTGCCACCAGTTTGGCCATATTTCAGAGCTGCAACATCACTGGAGTGCCCAAAAGCACAAGGTGTGCAATACTCAGAGACATGGCCAAGGTAAGAAAGGCTGAAAGACGACCACCACTGAACAAGACACACAAGCTGAAACGTCAAGACTGGGCCAAGAAATATCTCAAGACTGATTTTTCTAAGGTTTTATGGACTGATGAAATGAGAGTGAGTCTTGATGGGCCAGATGGATGGGCCCGTGGCTGGATTGGTAAAGGGCAGAGAGCTCCAGTCCGACTCAGACGCCAGCAAGGTGGAGGTGGAGTACTGGTTTGGGCTGGTATCATCAAAGATGAGCTTGTGGGGCCTTTTCGGGTTGAGGATGGAGTCAAGCTATGTGTATACATACATACATTTACTTTCATTTAAACATGAACAAATAGATTTACGGTGAAGTGGCCCATTGCAGAACAATAGATATTTTTGGGATATTTTTATTATATGAGGTCTGGAGGTGAACAAGTTCCCCCAGGTGGACTAATATATTTATATAGGAGGTTTGGCGGCATTTAGGTAGCACCCAAACCACATGGGCAGCAGATATTTTTAAGTAGGGGACCTGGAGTCACTTGACCAGCCTCTGGACCCCAGGGGGTAATTTTTTTTATTATATGGGTGGCCAGGGCTAGTTTCCCTGGCCCTCATGACTTTAATAGGGGCAGGGAACATTTATTTTATTTAATCGTGCCAGCGGCATTCTGCTGGTAATTTTTAAAAAAAATTACATTTCAATTCTCCAGTTTAAAACTGGACGACTGAAATACCTGCAATTATTATGATTAAGATATTATGTAGGGTTAATCCACAGGATTCACAGGGCTAAAAACTCTGAACCGGAAAAATATAAAGTTTGCCTACTTTAACCGATCTGGCCCCATTTCGAGCCAGATTGGTCTGCATTGAGTAGACGCTTCTGTATCTTGCCCCCAAAAAATAAATAGCTGGTTATACAAGATGAATTTGTTCCATTGCTTCAACGCTTTGTCGAATGGTGCAGTTCAAATGGAGTTATCTTTCCTGTCTATCTGTGATATGGTACATTTTTATGTTTCCAACTAATAGACACATTGTTGTCAGACATTCATTAACAGAGCTCCTCTGATCCCTCTCTGCCTTTTAGTGGAGTTCTAAATACATTATCAGAACCCAAACACAAAAAAAAAAAAAAAAAAAAAAAAGATAGGTTAGTAGGGATCTTTTTTCAAAATTTACTATAAAATTCCTGATTTTTGCAGTTCACTTGTCAGCTCAGTTTTAGCGCCTTTTTGAAGAATACTCCTTAACCATCTATCTGATCAAGCTGAATAATATATTGTACCGTCAACAATACCTTGTAAAAGAAATTGGTCCGTCCAACCGATCCAATTTTTCCAGTGTGGTTCATGAAGCAAATGTTGCCTTCCGTGGCTCCGTATAGTTCACACATTTTGATGTCACCAAATCTTGTAAGGAACTCTTTCCACACATCACTACGTACTCCATTTCCAACAGCCATCCGGACCTTATGATCTCGTTCACCTTCTCTCTGTGGGAGATGCCACATGTTAGTTTAATGTAAATTGTAATGTACACCCACACCGTTTGAGGAAAATTAAACTGGGACATAATCATGATGGGTACAGCAGCAGAAAGGAATGAAATTTGACAAAGCATGGTGGCCTATATCAATTCCATTAGTGGGCAAAAACAGTGGACACTGGTAAGAAGTAATGGGGGTACATTTGCTGCCTTCAGTGTTGTTACTACTGTTAATAATTAATATGTGCACTGTGAGATTATGAAACAGGATATTCATAGTATGTGGATATTTGGGGTGGCTGGGTCATAAGGGGTGTGACAACACAGACACAGGCCATTACAAATACTTTACTTGTAATGGCTATAGCAAAAACTGCCTCCATTCAGCCACAGTGCAGTGCACTGTGCAGAAGCAGTAGTAATGCCAGACAGTTGAAGTAGTCACATAGCACAAGAGCAGTTACTATTGCATTAACCACTATAGGGTCTACTCAATAAAGAGAGGTTCGCAGGGAATTGAGATGAGAATTCCAAGCTTACAGCCAAAAGTAGTGTAGTAGAAAATATCTCCAAAAGCAACTGAATGGGAGATATCGAGGTGCGGCCCGCCTGAGAACTGCAGCGGTTACCGCACCTCCCCCTGTATGTGTAGGTAGAAGCAGCTTTCCCCGACTGAATGCTGCACATCATGTCGGGCGCATTATCCCTCCTCTACCCTGCGCGTGATGTCATGCGCACGGGTCAGAGGGAGGGAAGACAGAAAGAGTCCACAGCCCGGGTAACAAAAAAAAAAGAAAAGAAATCTGTGTGTCCGTGTCTGTAAGTGACTATCTCTGTGTGTGTAAATGTGACTCATTGTATGTGTGTAAGTGTAACTCATTGTGTCTGTGTGTGTGTGTAAGTGTGACCCTGTGTAGGTGTGACTGTGTGTGTGTAAAGTGCCACACTGTTTAAAAGATTATAAACATACATACAATAAAAGTTTACAAGCGCTATTTTAAATAAATAATCATAAAAAAACAATTATATACCCTCAAAGGACTAAGAAATGAAAAAATTAGAAATACAGAAAAACAATAATTAAAAGTCCAGCTTAATTTATTTTAAATACATATTTAAAGAGGAAAACATAATATTATTACTTGAGATAAACAATACCCTTAAATATGTGTGTCTGTGTTAGTCTGACTCTATGTAAGTCTGACTCTGTGAGTGTAAGTGTGGCTGTGTATGCATGTGTCTAAGTATCACAGAAATCAGTGTGGGTGTGTGTCTCTGTGTTCGTGTAAGTGTGGTGTGTGTCTCTGTGTTCGTGTAAGTGTGTCTGTGTATGTGTTTGTATTGCTGTAGAGTCTGTGATTCACTCACATACTGCAGTTTACCGTGAGTTTTATGAGTGTTGTGATACACTTACACTGCACACATAAATATTTATATATATATATATATATATATATATATAAAAAATTTTTCTCAATGAAAAATGAATGCGGCCCATGTGCACTTACATTTCTTGTGAAGTGGCCCACTGCAAAACAAACTTGGACACCCCTGGTCTAGATGTATCTGTCAATTGACCTCTAAAGTCAATGAGAATGCAACAAGCAGCGGACTGAGCAGGAGTAACTTTAGCTAAATTCCACCGTTTGCTAAAATGTGGAGGCTTTTATATTACTTTGCTACAAAACAATAAGCCATTCAGCCACTAGCTTTGGCTCAAGTAACAAAAACACCTACATATTATACTTGTAACATGAGCAGCATGTTGGAAATCAGACTTCTTAGCAGCTGTTTTCATGTGTGGAAAGCTAAACTAACTCCCACTGCAGCCATTTGTCTACTTACAAGTACATCTTCCTCCACAGTACACAATGTAATGTGACTCATATACAGTGTTTTTTGATTACAAAGCCACTGCTTTAGGGTAACATCTTACTTTTAGGGAGTAACAATATCTAAAAGAGTCTAAAAGTCCACTTTTCTGAATTATATTTAAGATTCTGAAAAAAAAAAAAAAAGTTAAAAAATATTTATTAGAATAATAATTATAGGATAAGTTAAATAAAACCATATGGGGTGGGGGGAGTGTTGATACAGAGGGAGTGGCCAATAATCAAAATATATATATATTATATACATTGCCACTAAAGCAGTGGTTACAACAGTGGGAATGACACACATCCTACATTTTGCATATATTAAAGCAATGTATATTACAGCACTAGTGCCAAAACTCACCCATGCTGTGGGGGATTTGGCAACTTCAAAATCCAACCACACCAATGTTATTAATTATTAAACTTGGCCTCACTAACCATTGGATGAGGGAATAAGGAGTACAATCACCATCTCCCCTCTTGATACTAGTGCCACCCAACAGACCATGGCAGGAGGGGGGAACTGCTGGCCTCAATTTGGTTGAGTATACACATTAGAAACAAGTATTACATTTATTGAAATGAGAAATTCCATTAAAAATGTAACCTTATGAAGCAAGTATAATATACTTATTTGCATCAACTTTATGTATATATCTACTCTTCAAATATTGCCTTTGATTCTGACATACTGAGTAAGAAGACGACAGGAGGTGAGCTAATGTAACTATTTTCCTACAAAACACAAAGACGAATATAGAAGTCAGTTTTCTTTTGCACAAGTGAGAAATAACATTACAGGTCAGCTCTTTGGCTCTCTGACCATTGAAGGGAGTGTTTTAGTTCATGAAGAACTTTTAGGGAGGAACCTGTCCTTTAATACCAATAGTGGCAATAGGTTTCAGAGATAAGAATTGGTGTACTTTTTAAGTAGATAAGCACTATGTAGAATTGGAGAGATACATGACTAAGTACATTTTTTTTGCTGAAAGAATTTGACAACAATGGCTTAATACATGGCACCAATTTGGTGTAGGCTCTCAGACATAAACAGATCAACAGCTGATAATAGATTATTGTATGTAAGTATATATCTATAACTAGATAGACGGCATCAAAATGGGATTTTGTAACAGACTTGTCCTTTCTGTGTGAGGTGTGCATATAATCTAAACATACTAAATGTTTTCATTTGAAAATTAGTGGGTTTCTGAAGACAGCCCCCAAATATCTGTGGATCTTAAGGGTATAGTGTAGTCTCCAAACTCACTGGTTCAAGATGAAGATTACTGCTTGTTTAGTGCACATGCTTTTTCCAGTGTGATTCGATACAGGTATTCTGCATAAATCACATTTTTTCCCCCAGTGATTATTCTGCATATAAAGTTTTGTTTCATTTAATCAATTCTTTTGAGCCTGGAACTGAATTGCCACTGCACACATATAGCACCCACAAGGACTTGCCTTGCATCTATATAGCACCCACAAGACTTGCCACCACACCCATATTGCACACAAGGATTTAACTATTTTTTTATGTTTATCAGCGAAAAAGATTGCTCCCACTTGAAAGAAGTCAAGTCCTCTAGAAGCTACCAAAGTTGCCAACAGTTTGAACATCTTGTCTGAGATCCCACCTATGGTTTTATGTTGTATACTGTATGGGTATTAATATGTAAGATATCAATGCTTGCATGTGTATAAGGACTGCATTTTTAAATAATGTATTATGGTAGAAGGAATATTTGTTCTCTGCTTTTTCTACATGGATGGAAAACGTTGTACAGGAGTTTGAGAGATACATTTATTGTGTTCATATTTTGGTTACCGTCAAAGTGCTGGGACATTTTGCACTTTGATTTAAAGAAGTTTTGCTGCAGTTTATTGCTAATACTTACCTAATGGCTTTCTGTATTTTTGACCCTTTGACTTGCTGACATTAAATGATGTATCTTAAAGTAAAGAAATATACCAGGTAAGCTTTTTCAGCATTTGGGAAAAATATTTCACACATTAGAAAATGTAAAGTTTTAGTCAGTATTTTTCAGGTGTTTGATAGTATGTGGAAGACTATTCTCCAAATGAGGAGGACTGTAAGAGAAGGCACCTCAACCTACTTCCTTTTTTGTAATGTGGCTATATTTAATCTTCTTCCCATTATGGTAGTGTATTATCAAAGAATCTTCCCATGAAAGCAAAGAGATTGGAATTTAATGTAGGTATTAATTTAGATCTTATCAGTGTGTTATTGTGCGATTTAACCATTGTATGGGCTCTTTATTTATGGATTCTCAGTAGTTTCCTCTCAAACCGACAAAATTCTTAGCTTTTTTTCAGATCACTCACTTCCATTAACACTAAACACAGAGGCACAAAAGTCCCCCTGATCACACACTGACAGGTGAAGTCCTGTACTGAATGCCCTGAACTAAGATGGTTTAGTCCAGGGCTTGACAAATTTAATTAGATTTTAGGAGCCAGACAATCACACAAGCATACACGCAATTGATAAACACACACGCCTACTTTACATATACACATATAAACAAACAGCTCACACACACCTACTCTACATATACACATATATACAAACACCTCACACACACCTACTTTACACATACACATATATACAAACACCTCACACACACCTACTTTACATATACCCATATATCCAAACAGCTCACACACACCTACTTTACATATATCCATATATCCAAACACCTCACACACACCTACTCTACATATATCCATATATACAAACACCTCACACACACATACTTTACATATACACATATATACAAACACCTCACACACACCTACTTTACATATATCCATATATACAAACACCTCTCACACACCTACTTTACATATACACATATATACAAACACCTCACACACACCTACTTTACATATATCCATATATACAAACACCTGACACACACACCTACTCTACATATATACAAACACCTCACACACACCTACTTTACATATACCCATATATACAAACACCTCACACACCTACTTTACATATACACATATATACACATATATACAAACTCACACCCACCTCACACAGTTTTTTCTTGTTTTCTTCTTAACGTGTCCCCCCTCCCTGCTGCTTTACCTCACTGCAGGGGAGGGGGACATTCGTGTTGCAGGCGATCTGCCTGCTGAGTGGCAGGATGTCACGTGACGACACCCGGCACTCAGACACGCGTTGGAGCGGAGCTTGCATTCTGTGCGGATGGCACAGACTTTACCTCCTTGCGCTCCGAAAAAATGAAAAAAAATACAGATGGCAGCGGCAAGGGGACCATGAGGCTGACGGCACCCAGGCGCCAGATCTAAATTCCTGGTCGCCATGACGACCTGGCGCCTGGGGTTTGTCGAGCCCTGGTTTAGTCCCTTATAAAAAGTTTCCTTCCTCAGAACGGAAGACACACACATATATATATATATATATATATATATATATATATATACACAAACAAATCCAAACTGAATGCACTCACCTAAACTAGCATATATTATATTAAACGGGGTGCTGCTGAGACCAAATATTTATACAAAATCCAAAGATCAGCGCACTCACCTCAAAGCAGGTAGGAGAAAAACTCTTAAAGCTATGGTTTTAAATAAAGCTACTTAAAAACACCTGTCTTACTAAGGTAACAAAATTGGAGATTTAGTCACATATATGGCCATATGATGCTAAGCCCACCACTACGTCAAAGTACTCCAATATTGGTGGGTCCTAACACTAAATACTGTTGCTTCTGGGGCTAAATCTCATTATATGTATTACTTACCAGGGACCAAAAGGCCTTCCTATTGTATAATACAGAGACACTCCTGCAATTTATAGGTCAGGACACCACTTATGGAGCACCTGTGATGGGGAGGGGTGCTAAACCAGAGGCCTGGTCATAGCCTCAACTATACAAACAAATCCAAACTGAATGCACTCACCTAAACTAGCATATATTATATTAAACGGGGTGCTGCTGAGACCAAATATTTATACAAAATCCAAAGATCAGCGCACTCACCTCAAAGCAGGTAGGAGAAAAACTCTTAAAGCTATGGTTTTAAATAAAGCTACTTAAAACCTATGGCTATGAAAGGCTAAAAAGGCTATGACCAGGCCTCTGGTTTAGCACCCCTCCCCATCACAGGTGCTCCATAAGTGGTGTCCTGACCTATAAATTGCAGGAGTGTCTCTGTATTATACAATAGGAAGGCCTTTTGGTCCCTGGTAAGTAATACATATAATGAGATTTAGCCCCAGAAGCAACAGTATTTAGTGTTAGGACCCACCAATATTGGAGTACTTTGACGTAGTGGTGGGCTTAGCATCATATGGCCATATATGTGACTAAATCTCCAATTTTGTTACCTTAGTAAGACAGGTGTTTTTAAGTAGCTTTATTTAAAACCATAGCTTTAAGAGTTTTTCTCCTACCTGCTTTGAGGTGAGTGCGCTGATCTTTGGATTTTGTATATATATATATATATATATGTGCATACACATGATAAAAGCTTAATAACTACAATAAAATAAAGTTGAATGTAAAATCTGCACCAAGATCTAATTAGGTATATATGTATGTTTATATAACATTATTCTGATTTATTATAAACAAGTGTTTCTACCAAGTATCAGTTGTTTATAGATAAAGTACCATATAAGAGTACTTTGGCCCAATATACATTTGGTACAAAACAAGCACTCCATTTAGTCAAAAGATAAAATACAAAATATTAAGTATAACAAACTTGCCAAGAGGCTAAGAAATAAAAATGATATACATAAAATGAGAAACAGTAGTAAACAAATGAATATAAATGATGTTGATAAACTAAAGAAGAAAAGTAAAGTAATGTAACCAAAGTACAAAATATGTCTAATCCTGACAGCTGAAGAAGGTTCATTTATTGCATTCGTCCTATGTTACAGAATCCAATAAAAAAAGAAAGAGCATAAGGAGTTGTAAAATATGAAAAATTGAATATATATATATATATATATATATATATATATATATATATATATATAAAATACACACTCAGAACTCTAACGAGGTTAAATCCGGATGAATCACTCTCATTTGGTAGTTATCATTTTATTCCAAACATAAATGCACACTTCACATACATCATGTATAAGTTATACACAAACTGTATGTATATATATACGTCGATCGCTGTGATAACTAATGCAAATTAGATGGCAGAAGTGAATTTGTTCATACATTGACTTTGCCACTAATTCACTCCCTATGCTTCACATACTTATTGTGAAGCACAGTGACAGTCAAGTGAGGAAAAAAAGCCATTGCCCGAAGAAGAAAAAAAAATGTAAACCCTTCCCCGCTGATCAGTTTGTTACTGTGATCAGTTTCCTTCCTACTTTGTGGCCCTCATTTTGTCGTTTTTCTAAAACTTTTTTCATTTTTGCAATTCTAAAGCTTTTTTCTAAATAAATTGTATTATTGTAATATCTTAATTTAACTACAGTCAATCCCTGTTTGCCCATGCTATGGTTCTTATTGCTCTAACAATGCATTTTTCAGAGTTTTGGGGGAAGGGGTTTGGAGGGGGGTAGCGGAGGGAAGGCTGGAAACCTATATATTGTTTTATTAGTTAGTTAGTTGGGATAAGTGGGTTAGTGTTGTACTAGTTGTGTAGAATATTATTGGGAAGATAATGGAAAAAAAATGTCCAGACATTTTCCCTTTTATATGTATTTTTTAATACTCAAGTATAGATTATTTTTATGTATAGGGTATAAAAAGAATGCTCTGACTTTCCTTTAAAAAACAACATATAACTTTTATGGGTGTGTTTCATGACAGAGAGGAACATTAAGTTTCAACAACCACATATCAAAAATGTAAAAATTGCTCTGGTCATTGGCCCAGGAAATCCCTGGTCCTTAAGGGGTTAATGTTTTAGTTTATTTACTGATGCCACATATGTGATTAGTTGTGGACACAAAAAAAAATAAACAACCCTAATAAAATGGCATGCATTATTTAAGATATGTACCATTATTCCTGAAACTGGCACTTTTAAAGTTTTGCCATGAAGCATGCAGGCTGATCCAGAAACTGAAAGATCCTCATTTGTATATGTCAATAGAGGAGACCAGAACAACAGAGGGACTGTAAAACCAGACTCCCTCAGATGCAAGCAGTGAGCCCCCACTCTGTGCACACAATGACCCAGCCAGATCATGTGTGGTTATCTCTCCAGATTATCAATGTAGTTTGCCATATTATTTTATTCTATTAAAATATATGGCACTAAATGTTTATTTTAACGATTGCTTATGCAGCAGAAGCAAAAGTTAAAAATGTAGTACCACTTGTGCTTTGCAAACCTGGCCTGTATGTTTATTGACAAACACCTTGTTTATTCTTTGCTATATCCATCAACTCAAATTTCAGTTCACAGGCATTACAGAGACTAACACAGCTTCACAGCTTTAGTGCTCTACTGGCGGCAGTGGCGTTTCCAGCAGGGAAGTGGGGTGGGGGTGGGGGGGGGGGGGGGAGAAGGAGACATTAAAAGGTACGGGGAAGAGGTGCAGGAGAGAAAGGAGACATTAGAGGGGGGTGAGAAATAGGAGATATTACAGAGGAGTGAGAGAGAGAGAGAGAAACGGGGAGAGAGACATTATAGGGGGAGGGAGAGAGAGAGAGACATTACAGGTGGATTGAGAGAGACATTACAAGGGGAGAGATATTACAGGGGGAGAGACATTACAGGGGGAGAGAGAGAGAGAGACATTACAGGGGGAGAGAGAGAGAGAGACATTACAGGGGACATTACAAGGGGAGAGAGAGAGACATGACAGGGGGAGAGAGAGAGAGACATTACAGGGGGAGAGAGAGAGAGACATTACAGGGGGAGAGAGAGAGAGACATTACAGGGGGAGGGAGTGAGACATTACAGGGGGAGAGAGAGAGAGAGAGAGAGTGACATTTAAAGGGGGAGAAGGAAAGACATTTACAGGGGGAGAAGGAATGACATTACAGGGGAATGACATTACAGGGGGCGAAGTAGAGACATTACAGGGGACATTACAAGGGGAGAGAGACATTACAGGGGACATTACAAGGGGAGAGAGAGACATTACAGGGGGAGAAGGAATGACATTACAGGGGGCGAAGGAGAGACATTACAGGGGGAGAAGAAGAGAAAGATTACAGGGGGAGAGATTACAGGGGGAGCGAGAGTGAGACATTACAGGAGGAGGAAGAGAGAGACACACTACAGGGGGAGCAAGAGAGAGACACACTGCAGGAGGAGCAAGAGAGAGAGATACTACAGAAATGAGAGAGCTAAAGAGAGACTACACACATGAGTAGGGGAAAAGACAGACATGGGCAGTCTCCCTCAAGAAACATACTCTGGATCCGCCCCTGTGAGTGCAATCTCAGTGCTGGGGTAAATCCTGGGTGCTGAGTCAAGTCTTGTTAGTGCAATCTGGGTGCTGGGGAAAGCCCTTTGAGTGCAATCTGGGTGCTGGGGTACATCAATATATCCACCCAGTATGTATGGGGAAGGGATTGTTCTTTGCAGCAAGGTTATATCTCACACACTGCCATGATATATATCATTCCCTGCAATATATATGCGCCCATATGTACAAAAGGATAAGTCTTACACACTGCACTGATATTTACTTCTGCACAGGGAAATTCATATAAGTTTGTGTATATACTTGGGCCTATGTACAGCTCTGTGCATGGGTTGAATATTAGTGCAGTGTGTTAGATATAAGCTTGTGTACATACTGGGGCTATATATTGCCCTACGCAGGGGTATATATCAGTATTATCTATAAATAATACACTATTCAGATGTCCTTTTATAATGCATGGTTTTCCTTTTTATGAGCAAAAAAATAATGTTATGCTATGAGGCTGGAATACAAAAAAATTTCCAGGGCGGGTTTTTGTTCCCAGTCCGGCACGGATTGCAGGACTACATTTCCCATACTCCTCTGGTAGCCTCTTTGCTGAAAGAGCATTCTGCTGAGTTGCATGTTATCAGCAAGTGGAGGGAGCAGGTTGTTAACCTTGTTACAATTAGTAAAATGTTTGATTTTTTAAAATATATTATTATTCATTATTTTTTTCAAGAAATATACAAAATACATCCATAAATACATATAAAATCTTTAGAAGTAGAATGCACATTTTGTAGTTTGCCAATACAATTGCAAGTTGAACGCACCTCTGGCTGCTTGCATAAATAGCGACACAATTCTCCAATGTACTGAATAATTGTGACATCATTCTTTTTGCAGTCAATCCAAAACTGACTTGCTGAAAATTTCTTCCTTAATACACAAGTTGCTCCTATAAATAAGATAACATATTGTATAGTTCTTAAAGTGAAAGCATAAGAAAAATATGTTTTGAAAACAATATGAATATATTTCTTGCCACTCCACTTTGAAGTTGCAACACTAGAAGTTATTGACTAAATGTCAGATTGAGATAAACATATAATTTCACTGTATTAGCTATGTATTGTGCAGGGACAAACCTGGCCTTCTCCTGCTAGAAGAACATAGTTGGGAATGCATTATGCAGGGTCAATTGAGCTCTTCTAGCAGCAGAAACTCACTGTGCTAGACTGTTGTTGTCTTGAAGAATAACTTCTGACATAACACATAAAGTAGAGTTGCCACCTTAGACTTAACCTTGGGCTCAACCCATTTGTTACCAGCCTGGGTGACAACCTTACACATTAGTAGTATGCAGTTGAATACCTAACATAATCTGCAAGCACTGCAGTAATATAAATATTAGTTACACATTTTCATATAAAGCACTGGAAGGAGGCTGATTGATAAGAGTATAATAGAGGAACCTGGATTCTTATAAACTGAGATATGACTAGCTGAATTATGTTGTCATAATAATAAGGTTGTATCAAAATAGGCAACATGGTTTACGAGTTAATAGCCACACATCATATTAGTTGTTGACATTGATCAGAGAATGTCATATTATTAGGAATCCAAATTATGCTTGTTATTTTTGTATGGTCTATTTGCCCCTTGACTGTACTCTAAAATCTCATGAACCAATATGTGAATTGCAAAAAAAATTAAAACAAATAACATTTAACGATACTGTACCTAAATAAACACAGCCAGCTATCCCGATGAGAGAGGCAGCACTGTGGTATAGAGGGAGTGTGATGTATACAATGTCATCTGGAGTGCCACCAAATGCCCAAATGCCAGCAGCAGCTCTTAGCGTTTGAAGCTGGCTGATAACAGCTGCTTTTGGCAGGCCTAAAAAGGAAGTTTTAAGAAATGCGTCAATACAATACAAATCATATGTACAACATTCTCTTATAAATACAGATATGTTTTAATACAGTCGTCAATACTATCCAGTGCCATATGCTGCCACATTGCAAATGTACTTATGTACCATAATTATGCATCATATATTAGACAGTATTTCTTTACTAAATTTATATTGCAACCCTTTATGCATTGGGACTACTATATTTTTTGAAGGCTACTTACACTTCCTGGTTTCCACAAATACACTCCACATAATTAAATTAGACAGCACAATGACACACTTCATGATTGAGCATCACAGAGAATTCCTAGCTATTCTGACCATTGCTTCTAATTCTAAAAAAAATAAAAAAAAACAAGCAGAAAAAAATATTCCCACTACATGATCTTCTAAACACTGCTGTCCATATAACTGACAGAGCACTAATATGAGCATATACCATTTTGTTTTCGAATATGTAAGGTTTATTTATATTACACTGATTTATATCGCGCCAACAATTTACGTAGCGCTAGGTACACAGCATAGAGGGGGACTACATCCTAAGCTAGACGAACAAGAACAGACTGATATATGAGGTAGAGAGCTTACAATCTTTATGGGACAAATGTCTTTAAAATGTTATGTACTGGGGACAGCAGGATGCCGCTGGCCCCAGAAGCACTTTATTTTACATAATGGGACCACCGGAAAGCAACTGGCCTCAAGGGGGGTAATTTTGGTGGGAGGTGAGAGGGGCGATACTAGGGGACTGTGGGTGTCTATTACACCCCCAGTCCTCTTGCAAACCCTAATAAATGAAAGCCCATTCATTGTATGCTAAACACAGTTATTCCCTTATCTTAATACCAGGGATTTAACGCATAGTATTTCTGCGGTCCCCGTTAGCAATTGTACATTATTCTTTAAAGCAGGGCTTGACAAATGTATCTGAGTTTTAGGAGCCAGCTAAAATATCTAGGAGCAAGACAACAGCACATAAACACACGCAGTCACAGACAGACACACAGTCAGTCAGTCACATATATACACACACAGACACATAGTCCATCACATATACATACAGAATAAAGGATAATTTATTCTAATTTGGAGTACCAGGGTGAAAGTCCTCTCCGTGCACCCTCCACTTCTGAGTGCGAAACCCGCTACACCTTGTTTTAATACATATACATACAAACATACACATCCAATCAGTCACATACATACACACACACACAAGTCAGACACATCCAGTCAGTCACATACATATACACACACAAACACATCCAGAGACACACTTATATACACACACATACACATCCAGTCACACACATATACACACACACACATACACATCCAGTCACACACATATACACACACACACAAACACATCCAGTCACACACATATATACACACACATACACATCCAGTCACACACATATATACACACACAAACACATCCAGTCACACACATATATACACACACAAACACATCCAGTCACACACATGGCAGCAGGTTTTTTAAAAAGGAGGAAAAAAGGAAAAATAAAAAAGTTCACCAATCAAGCAGCTTTGCTTTCCTGCTGAGCTCCCGGTGATCAGCACTATATTAGTGCACGAGAGAGCGGAGCAGGAAGTCTGTGCAGCCGGTGCACTCACTCTGCACCCTCGCGCACCGCTAGATTAAAGAGAAGAAAAAAAACCTATTGCCAAAGCACCATGCGGGGCTCATGATACCAGGGCACCAGGTCTGATTTTCTAGTCGCCATGGCGACCTGGCACCCGGGGTTTGTCAAGCCCTGCTTTAAAGGAGAACTAAACTTTTTTTTCTCTTGTGCTTTTAATATAGACAGCTGTGAGACACAGAAGAGTAAAGCTTCAAGTATCTATTAGGAGACACGACCGGGTTAGTTAGGAATTGGAGGAAGGAAGCAAGGGTTAAAAAAAAAGTTTAAACTTGTCTGTTAAAGGAAAACATTAATTAGTAAAACATTAAGCTTTTTCGGCCTTAATTCATGTGTACCCCATTGTGTGCAAGACTAATCTCACCAGAGTGTGGGATTTGAAGATGTATCACCACACCAAAACCCGCAACATCCCTGATCACTGGGGAAGAGACCACAGGTTGAGCACCTCAAGAAGAATGCATCGGATTTCATTCTTCTGAAAAATAATTGCTATGAAAAACTTTACTGAAGAAATGTCAGTTCTTGTCTCAGAAGGAGCTCACTATGACTCTACCCAAGGTCCTCCTTCTTTTGTTACATCATAACGCACAAATCTTACTGAATTAATAATAAGTACTTTAAAATTACGGCGTTCAACAGACAATCACAGTAACAGTAATGACAGCAGTTTTTTTTAGAAAGAAGCATGAAAGCTTCAACAGACACAGCCTGTCTCCTGTGTATGCCCTCTCACTGATGCCATTTAATTTATAGGCCTCTGCAAAAAAAAACGGAAAATTGGAATTTGTTTTAAAATAAAAGTAAGTGTATTTCACATATAATAAAAGCATGTACAACATGCAGAAAATAAGCTAGGTGGTACTGCCCCTTTAAAATGTTATTTCAGGATTTGTCTTGGGAAATGTGCTAAAAATTTTAGCATGCAAACAGAATAACACTATTTGTCCATAGACTGGTTAGTTCACAGACAATTTATCTGGCAGACACACAACAAAATTCTCCTTTAAGAGAACCCTTTCCAGCTGTAACTTTCAAAGATATTTGCCCCCCCCCCCCCCCCGCCAAAAAAAGTGCTGACGCAGTGCAATGAAAGGCAAAATATCTGTGTACATTCTTACATTGCTCAAATAAAGCTGGCCGTCACTTTAACAAACTCAAAATGAAAGCAGTTTTACTAAATGCATGGGCTATGGTTGCCGATTAACACCATAAGAAAAAAGTATCCAGCATTTCAAAAGCACCAAACAAAAATCACATAGTGGTAAAATGACCCATACTCAGCAACTTCAATATCATTAAATCTACCGACTACAAAGTGGGTTCTGGCTTCACTGGCCAGGGGCCACCAAATCTGAAGTAAGCTGGATAATGAAGCCAGTAATCGCGTGTTACTAAGATACTTAAAAAGGTCAGTTCCAACTACAGTGTCCAGAATATATTCTTTAAGTACTGCATCACGTCAAATAGAGACAAAGAAACAGGTCCTATCTCCTAAAAACTGCAAATGTTGAGTTATATATGTATTGTTTTGTTACATTAACAGTCCTACCTATCTCCCTAAGACCTTCTTATTGCATGTCACTTAATTTAGAGGCCACAATGAAATTATTTTTTATTTAAATCTACAGGAGAACGGCAAATTGTTATAAATTAAAAATAATGCATTTCACATATACAAAAAACATTCAGAAAATAAACTAGGTATAATTTCCCTATTAAGCCTATTTCCAACAAACAAAAAACAACTAGTAAAACAATATCCACACAAAAATAGACAAAAGGAGAGTTACAATGTACTGGATTAAGACCTTGACTTATATGATAGAAACAACTACTTTTACAGCATATGTGACAATTAACATTGCCATGTGTTGTTGAGTGGAAGTGAATGTACAAACTTGAAAACATACAGTGTGACATTTGTAACTTACACTGACTGTTGGTATGAAATCATCCTGTTTTTATGTGTCTAATTTTGTATATTAATAGGCAGTATTATTGCTTTCTACAGTAAAACACAGTGGAGTTTTTCAATAGGCGAATAGAAGGGTTTCCGGAATGGTCATTCGCAAACCAAATCTTTGGAGCCCTTCGTTTCAAAAAATGTCACCATAAAACCAACAGGATTTTTTTTACTAGTAAATATGAATTAATGCAAATTATGATTGAAAAATTCTTGTTTTTCTTTTATTTGGCAATGCACCCACACTCATATTTGAGGTCTGATTATAAGATGAGGTGTCTTTTTCAGAGCATTTGAAAAACATCTGAAAAAACCTTGTGTTATATTCAAGCAAATAAATTACCTAATCTATTGAAAAAATACCAGTGCCACAAAAAAAAGCATGCAAGAGTAAAAGTTGGTACAAACAGACATGGGAGGAGTAAAAGGAGATATGTCTGTATGTGTGTTTTTGTCTGTGTGTATATGTGTGTATTTATGTGTGTGTAAATATAATTATTTGTTTATTTATTTGTACCTGTGGGATCAGCAAGGGGCAGCAAAATATAAGTTTGCCTGGGGCAGCAAAAGGTCTAGAACCAGCCTTATTTACTATACAACTATTATGAGGATAAAAATGGCATGTACTTTTTGAGATACATTACATTTTATGCTCTGAACAGCAGCCTTTATGCTTCACTGTATATCATGAATGCAGATTGTGAATCACTGCTAGAACAGTGGCACCCTAACTAGGACAGAGATAGTTGGCATCCATAAGATGAGAGTGCACCAAGAACAGCTCTGCCTCAGTTCAGAGGTAGAACTAAGTTTCAAATCGATTTCATAAAGATACACATCAGGCTTATGGCTTAGTGTTTCAAACTTGTGCTTTAATTACATTTATTTACTTATTTGACTAGCATTTTCTCTCCAGTGTCTGTCTGTCACTCAAATTCGCAGACACACATGGATCTCCCATTTGGAGATGCAATAGGCAGCATAGGCAAGTCATATTTATATGCAAAGTTAAATGTCTTGGCCTCTTGCAGCTGCCAAGACAGCATTGCATTATAGAGAAAGAAGGGAGTATATGTATATATCCAATACATTACTTTCATTGTGCACTCAATGAAAGTAATGCATTGTGCACTGAACAAAATGCTAATAGTCACATATTGTGCTTTATTTGTGTTTTTGTTGATACATTTTGTAATACAGTACCTGTGGTTCCAGACGTGAAAATGTAGAGCGTAGTAGCACTGGTGCTGCTGACAGAACGCAGGTGGTGTGGTACAGGCTCATCGGTTACAGCATCCAGTTTGTCTGTAATAGTATTTACTCCTTGGAGGGAGCTTTCTTTTGCCATTACCCAAATGCTAATATTGTCTTCTTGTAGACTAGGCAAAACTTCCTCTAAAGTTTCAAGCATATCTGATAACAAATAAAAAATGAAGAAAAAAAAAGGCAAATCAGCAGAAATATTACAAAACAAGGCAGACAGTTCATCAATACCTCTTATAATTAACATTTTTAAAGAATGAATGTTAATTGGATCTCAAATTTCAAAGGGTTATTCCAGCAACATCAAAATGTTCCAGCTCCTGTGCCAAGAGAAAAGAGGGATATCAATGAGCGGACCAAACAAAAGCCTTGCTTTCTCACTGAGAAAGTAACTAAATGGCTGATCTGTCAGCACCTGATTTGTAAAAAATCATATAGTACAGTACAATCTGCTCACTTGTTTAAGTTGAGATTTGACACTAAGCTTCCCTGAATCAAGTTCATAGGTTGTGTTTTTAGCTGGTAAAATAGTGAATTATGTCAAGAGTCACCAACAAGGCACAACAATCTCCTGTGGCAAATCTGAGAACAATGATTTCTGATTCTATAAAGAACTGTACTCTTATAAATATATTTGCTTTAATGTAATTGTTTAACAATCTCTAAAATGTTTACATCATGCGCACATACAAAATGGAGCTTGAGCAGGCTATATTGAGGCAGAGATGCACACTGAAGTTAGTCATACTTTGAACTTTGGTCTGGCTCATTGCAGATCTGAATATGCTAATAAGAAAAATATGTCTATGGCATTACAGTCTAGTTGAACAATAGATCCTTGTAGACCAAAGCCTAAAAGGATAGTGCAAAATGATACATAAAAGGTGACCAGTTAATTATATAATGTTTATATACATATAGTACAACTGAAGTTAATAAAATAAATTGCATTTTATTCACGCTTTTTAACTACCTTGACATGTTGTTCCTTATATTCTATATAACATGTTGACTTGGTTCCTGGCATTGTGTCAGGAACATTACACCCTAATAATAAGACTGCTTTCGGTGACACAGTAATCATGTAAGATCACATCTTACATGTTATAGCAAGAAAAGTCAAGTAGGGTTATGGCAAGTGTGTAAGGGAGAAGAATAAAAGCTGGGAGGGCTATGAGTAGCAAACACATCTTGTCCTTATATAACCTACTTTAATTGAATGTAAATGGCTCCCATATTATCAAGTGAGAATACCGGTTTTAAAACTGCATTGAGTAAGTAGGAAACCATTAATACAACTAAATGTACAATCAAATGGATTAATAATAATATAAACACATAATACCGTCTTGTCCCTATTATAGGCTTCACCCCAATAATTTGATGCCATTTTAAAGAAAACTTTATTTTTGAATCCAAAACACATCCTCATCCTTGTATATCCCCATCCTCCCTTATCTTTATTTCTCCCCCTACCTATACCTTGTTAGTCTATCTTCCCATATAGCAAGAGGCATGTTTCTCTCTCTCTCTCCCCATGCCACCATGGCATTTCTCTCTTTCCCCCAATCCCTATCTTGTATGCTTTTCTCTCCCCCTATTCCTTACTGGTATGTTTCTCTCTCCCCCTATTCCTTACTGGTATGTTTCTCTCTCCCCCTATTCCTTACTGGTATGTTTCTCTCTCCCCCTATTCATCCCTTGTATGTCTCTCTCTCTCAGCCTCCCAGTGTTTCTCTCTCACCCCAGTGTCTCTCTTTTTCTTAGCACCCCAGTTGTCTCCCTTGTTTCTACCTTCAGGACCCTTGTGTAATGTCAGTCAGACCTCACTATACTCGAGCATACTGATGACTGAGAGTGTCATGTTCCAACATTCATCAATGTGTCTGATGTCTGAATGAGATTACACATGATCATCTTCCTGCTAAATTCCTTTTACAGGCCAAACCCTCATTTAAGAATTTAAACTAGGTGAAAACATGTGTCTATAATCACAATAAGGTCAAATTCCTGCTAGACTATCATACAGGTAGGTTAGATTAGAAGTATAATAAATATATAAAAGTATACTAAAGATAGATAGCAGACAGCGGTGTGCCTAACTTGCCAGGCAGAACTTCCTCCAACCCGTGCACACCCTCAACATGCTCCTGACAGGTGAAATATTATTGCTTTTACCCTGCTGTGTGTCACCCAGGGTGGTCCTAGTTAATATACCTCTGATTGCAGATAGGTTTAAGAAAGTAGAATATTGAACGTTAAAGAGGAACTAAACCCAAATGTATTCTTTAATGAGACAGACCTCTGCCTCATTAAAACTGTAAATTGAATTGCGCACTACTTAAAACATAATCACCCAAGTCTCAAGGAAATTTCCAAAAGATTAGCAAATTGCTTCTGAACAGTGCACCATAGAAGCATCATTCAGAAGTCTTTTTTATCAGTGGTTAATAATTAACGAGGGAACTAATGCAAATAAACGTGAAGTGTTCCTCATTTTGATTTACTTAAATCCCACCCAAAAATAATTCCTATATATAAAAAAAATACAGTAGAATATCATTTTTTTCCCTTTAATTTACTCCTATATTTAGCTATGTTGATTGCAAAATCTGTCCACATTGGAACAAACAACAGAACTATGCGTGCTTTGTGCAGTCCTCATAATGGAGGGATAAGCAATTTTGTTTTATCCATTAGTTATGAGGACTGAGTGGAATGCTGTTCTGCAATTCTACCGTTAGCATACCTTAGTGCAGGGCTTGACAAATCTAATTTGATTTTAGGAGCCAGACAATCACGCAAGCATACACTCAATTCATAAACAAACACGCCTACTTCACATATATATACACACACACACTTACTTTACATATACACATATATCCAAACACCTCACACACACCTACTTTACATATACACATATATACAAACACCTCACACACACCTGCTTTACATATATACAAACACCTCACACACACCTACTTTACATATACACATATAGCCAAACACCTCACACACACACACACACACACACACACACCTACTTTAGATATACACATATATACAAACACCTCACACACACCTACTTTACATATACACATATATCCAAACACCTCACACACACCTACTTTACATATACACATATATACAAACACCTCACACACACCTACTTTACATACTTACATATATACAAACACACACCCACCTCACACAGTCTTTTCTTGGTTTCTTCTTAACGCTGCAGCATGTCTTCATTCATCGGCCTGCTGAGTGCCAGGATGTCACGTGACGACACCTGGCACTCAGACACGCGTTGCGTGGGGGGGCGGAGCTTGCAGTCTGTGCCATCAGCACAGACTTTACCCCCTCGCGCTCCGAAATAATAAAAAAAAAAATCGGATGGCAGCGGCAAGGGGGCAGGGAGGGTAACTTCACCTAGGCGCCAGGTCTCATTTCCTGGTCGCCATGGCGACCTTGCGCCTGGGGTTTGTCGAGCCCTGCCTTAGTGCCATTGCGTCCAACATGCGGCCCACGGGTAAAATGCGACAGGTGTGGTCCGCTTGAGATTGGCAACGGTAGCTGCACCTGAGCCAAACACTTGTGCAGCGAGGGGGAAGGAAGCTCCGCCCCCTCACACTCTGACACTGTCAGTCAGTCACATTCATACAGAGACAGTCAGTCACATTCATACAGAGACAGTCAGTCAGTCACATCCATACACATACAGAGACTGTAAGTCACATACACACTTAGCCACACACACGCATAAGCCATCAGGTATTTTTTTTTTTAAATGAAAAGAGAAAATAAAAGAATGACTCCCCCCACACAGGCACAGACCGTTTGCACGCTACTGTTGAGCGGTGGGATGTCACGTGACACCCACCGATCCGACACTGCAGCGCGAGAGGGTGGAGCAGAAAAAGCACACTCTGCTTACCCTTGCGCTGCAATGGTAAAACACTTTTTTTTAAAAAAACTAATCACAGGATGGGGAGCGCCATGTGCTGATGATCCTACCCGGGCACCAGGTACAATTTCCTAGCCACCATGGCGACCTGGCGCCTAGGCTTTGTCGAGCCCTGGCCTAATAACTACTCAGAGAGAAAAAATACAAAAAGATGCCAGAACTCTTTTATTGGGGTCCATAGTCTCGAAAAACTTAAGAAAATCATGCAGAATATGCCAGTCAAAAAGCATTTGTTATATGAAAGCAATGTGGAAATATGCTTAAGTGTATATTGGTCAACAGGGATCCTTAGATTCTGGCCGCCGGGGCTCCCGCATCATTCTTGAACCAGCATGTAGTGTCAGGAGATGCAGCGGCAATTTTTGTGAAGCTTCCGTATCATCATCATCATCCTCAGGCACAAAAGACGTTTTTTTCTCAAACATTTAACCCCTTTTGATCTACCGTATTTGCTCGAATATAAGATGACCATGATTATAAGACGAACCCCCAAACTTTGGATATTCCTTTAGGAAAAAAAGTAAAAGCCTGAATATAAGACTACCCAATAGGAAAAAAGTTTAACTTGTATATATTCACATGTAAATTGCTTTTTAATATTTAATAAAAATTATGATATTAAACAAATGCATTTCTTGTTTTTATTTCCTTTTATGTGCCAATGCTGCCTCTCTCTCCCCCAGTGTTATCGCTCTCCCCCCTCCCCTTGTCTTTCTCTTCCCCTCTCTCCCCCCTTGTCTTTCTCTTCCCCCTCCCTCCCCTTGTCTTTCTCTTCCTCTCTCTCCCCCCCTGTCTTTCTCTCCCCCCCTTGTCTTTCTCTTTCCCCTCCCTCCCCTTGTCTTTCTCTTCCCTCTCCCTCCCTCCCCTTGTCTTTCTATGCCCCCCTCCCCCTCACCTTGTTTCTTGCTCCCTGGTGGCTAGTGGGGGCAGCCGGGGGATGTCTGCACCCTCCATGCTACACGACACTTCCGTCTATTATGACGGACAGCCGGTCCGTCATAATAGACGGAAGTGTCAGGCAGCATGGAGGATTTCTGCACTATCGTCCAGACATCACCCAGCTGCCCAGATATCCCTGGTGGCTAGTGGAGGCAGCCGGAGGATGTCTGCACAATCCCACGCAGACATCCTCCGCTGCTGCCCCGGCACTTCCGCCAGGACTTTTATGATGAAGCCGGGTGGCAGCAGAGGATGTCTGCGTGGGACCTGGATCCCAGTCTTATAATCTGACCTAGATTTGAGGTCAGATTATAAAACGACCCTGAATATAAGCATTTGCTCTGAAAAAAACCTCATCTTATATTTGAGCAAATACGGTAGTCTTTCCCTTGGTGACAAGGGCTGTTTTGACATTCCTGGGGTGTTTGTGTTTAGCTGTAATTTTCTTCTTTCTCACTTACTGTACCCACACAAATTATATGCTGTTTTTATCGTCATACGAAGGGCTTTCATTAGATAACATGTTCATCATATCTTATAATTTACTTCAAAACAAATCAAAATATGATGAAAACATTTTTTTAAAAACACTTTTTCTAACTTTGACCTAAAAAATAATTTACACAAATACAATCATAAAAAAGACCCCGTCTAAATAGTTTCTAAATTTTGTCCCGAGTTCAGAAATATGTTTTCCATGATTTTTTTGCAGTTTTTTCTGAGCTAAAGGACAAAAACCAAAAAGAATGTTTTTTGTTTTTTTCCTACAGTGACCCTTTGACCCCAGCCCTAAATATAACGCTAACCCTAAATTTAACTCCAACTCTAACCTTTATGCTAACCCTTAATATATTCTTATTTTAATTTAATTGTAACCCTATCTCTTTTGCTAATCCTAGTTTAATCTAATCTATCCCTAGATTTTAGCTACCGTATTTTTCGCTCCGTAAAACGTACCTAGTTTATAGGCCAGGATTTTGCCTCTCAATATGCCAGGATTTTGCCCCTCTATATGCCAGGATTTAGCCATTCAAATATGCCAGTATTTAGCCACTATATGTCAGGTTTTGTCACTCAATATGCCAGGATTTGCTCGTTTTGTGCCACCCTCCTCCCCCCATTTCCCAGTACGTACCTCCTTGCTGCAGCTTCAATAAAGTAAAAAAAAAAAATAGCGACCGGAGTTTCCTTCCTCCGTGCAGTAGGGAAGACTGCACAGAGGAAATGACTGGAGAGCAGCAAGGAGGTAAGTACTGAACTACATTCGCTCCATAAGACACACAGACATTTACCCTCACTTTTGAGGAAGAAAAAAGTGTTATGGAACGAAAAATGCGGTAATTAAGTCTTTTTGAGGCTGACTGCCTCTAGGGCTGCTTCTCCAATATTGTGCCCACGATCGCTCTGTGGACTGATCGTAGCTGCCCCATAACCGAAATTATGGTGCTGCCTAATGGTAACCAAAATTTCGGTGCTGCCTAATGCCTCGGCAGCATCAGAGCGGTTTTAGCGATCTAGGGCCAGTCAAGCAACAGCATCAGAGTGACGGAAGTGATTTTTTTTCTTACTTCCGATGCTCTACCCACAAGTGGGCAGCAGTCATATTGGAGGAGCAAGCTGCTTCTCCAATATGGCGCCCACGATCGCTCCGTGGGTGCCCAATAACCAAATTTATTTCGGTGCTGCCTAATGCCTCGACACCGCAGGACGTGTCAGTCACGTCCATTGTCGGCAACGGAGTTTTAATACTGTGAAACTCTGTGATATATTAATGCACACCACACATTACTGTGACTGTACAGTTACTGCTTTAGAATTATGTGATACACTCACAGTAATTTTTAAGTGTAACAAAGAGACTTAATGCAATAAAACTCACTTTAATGTGCTCTGTATGTGTGAGTTTATCCCAGAGCTACACAGCAATTTAACACACAGTAACTTGTAATGTGTGAGTTTTACTGAGCAGCTCCATGGCAACTTCTATTAATATTTAGTTTGCCAGTCATTGAATAGCTCCTGTAAACGTTTAGTTAGATGCACAAATATGGTTCAGTGCAGCCTTCCTCACTGCACACTGCTGCTCTAGTCTATGCTACTACCTATGATGCTCAGCCAGCTTTCCTGACATTTTTGTTGGCTAGGTATCATGAGAGTTGTAGTTCACTGCTAATATCCATCACCCCATTTGTTATCTGCCATTCCCATGAGGCTCAGGCAGACATATACCTAGGGAGGTGTCAAACTTTAGGCCAATATAGCAGAGTTGGAAAAATTATCCAATGCAGCTGAATGGGAGAATTTTTTAAACTCATCTACTTTGGCCTTAAATACATTTAAGGGTCTACTCAATAAAGAGAATTGCAGGGAATTGAGACTGTAATTTCCAACTTAACAACAGATAAAGATGCAGATTTTAGCTTTGAACTGCAGTTCACATAATGCTCTGCCAACTAAAATTAGTCCATGATCATTTTTATTTAAAAGGAAAAAACAAAATAAGCTAATGAGTCTTCCCCCCCAAACAGTCATCAATGTCTGGGATATGCATCTGTTCTCTAGGGTCAAGTGCATACACAGAAGATAAGAACTAGATGCCTTTATTTACCTTTAAAACCAAACAAGTGTGCAAAATAAATAACGAATGCACAAACCAAGACAAGTGCATTACAAATCATAAATAGCCAAACCAGTGCATTGCCAATGATAAAAAGACAAACCAAGACAAGTGCACTACCAATGATAAACATACAAACCAAGACAAGTGCATTACAAATCATAAATAGACAAACCAAACCAGTGCACTACCAATGATAAACAGATAAACCAAGACAAGTGCATTACAAATCATAAATAGACAAAACAAACCAGTGCATTACCAATGATAAACAGATAAACCAAGACAAGTGCATTACAAATCATAAATAGACAAACCAAACCAGTGCATTACCAATGATAAACAGATAAACCAAGACAAGTGCATTACAAATCATAAATAGACAAACCAAACCAGTGCATTACCAATTATAAACAGACAAACCAAGACAAGTGCATTACAATTTCCCATTACCCATTATCCAGCGGAGCACCGTTGCGGACTGCTGCTATATAGACAATCAACAAATGTAGAAGTATGGATTTTAGGAATGAAGACTCCCTGGATTTGTCAATCCTTGCTATAACTCTGGAGCTCCTGGTCTTGTCCTCTTTTTTTGATACCTGCTCCCTCCATGTAGCTGCATGCTGCCATGTGCAAGTGTGGGAGAGAGTTTAGAGACTGCAGCAGATCACTGACAAAAGAGGAGAACTGCTGAGCCAAGAAGTCCTCACTGGATGATAATGGTTAGTCTCCCTACTTTCGCGGGGACTGCACTTTTGGTGCCGGTGTTCTGAAAAAATAGGTGAGATCAAAAAAATGGACAGGCAGTGGCGGTGACTGAAATGCACATGCGCGAAGACAAAACTGTGCATTTGCAAGATCACATCACTGATTACAGTTCACAGACAATAAGCAAAATCATGCATGCGCACATCAAAATGTAAGAAATATGGGGGATTAGAATAAGGGTAAGGATTAGGGTTAATGCTAATGGTGTTTTTTCCACCCAGGTACATGCATTAAACCAGGGAGGTTAGGGTTGGGGTTAGCTGTAATTTACAAAGTTAACCCTAATCCCCCTAATAGTTAACCATAATCCTTACCTTCATTCTAACCCCTCAATGTCTAATCGCTAATATGTCTTACCTTTGGATGTGTACATGCAGGGCCGGCCTTAGGGGTGTGCGACCTGTGCGATCGCACAGGGCGCTACACCCCAGGGGGCGCCCGACCAGCCGAAAAAAAATAAAAAAGTTTGCCGGTGGAGGGGGCGGAGCTCACCGGGTGAGAGGTGTAGCTCCGCCCCAACCGTTTCACGGGGAGCCGCGGGCAGCATGAGAATGTGCTGCTCGCGCTCCCCACACATAGTGATTATGCAGGGTATCGGATTTCCGATACCCTGCATAATCACTGTGTATGGAAAGCGCGAGCAGCACATTCTCATGCTCCCTTCGGCTCCCCGTGAAACAGGGTGGGGACGGAGCTACACCTCCTTGAGAACAGAACAAGGGGAGGGAGACATAGAACAAGGGGAGGGGGGAGAGACAGAACAAGGGGAGGGGGGAGAGAAAGAACAAGGGGAGAGAGAACAGTGGAAGGGGGGAGAGAGAACAGGGGAAAGGGGGATAGGGAGAGAGAACAGGGGAAGGGGGGAAGAGAACAGGGGGGGTTAAAAAATGAAGGGGAGAGAGAGAGAGAGGACAAATATGGGGAGGAGGGGGAGAGAGAACAGGTATGGGGAGGAGGGGGAGAAAGAACAGATATGGGGGAGGAGGGGGAGAGAGAGAACAGGTATGGGGGAGGAGGGGGATAAAGAACAGATATGGGGGAGAAGGGGGAGAGAGAACAGGTATGGGGAAGGAGGGGGATAAAGAACAGATATGGTTGAGAATGAACAGATATGGGGGAGGAGGGGGAGATAGAACAGATATGGGGGAGGAGGGGGAGAGAGAACCGGTATGGGGGTGTTGGAGAGAGACAGGCATGGCAAGGAAGAGGAAAGGGACAAACATGGGAAGGGAGACACATATATTAGGAGGGAGAGGAAAGTGACAGGCATGGGGGGGGGGGGGGCGCACCACGGGAGAGGCTCGCACAGGGCGCCGGAACACGTAAGGCCGGCCCTGTGTACATGCATAGTTTTGCTTCTTGTCTGTGAACTGAAATTGGAGATGTGATTTCACGCATGCACAGTTCTGTCCTCACGCATGCGCAGTTCTGTCACTGCCACTCTCTGTTCATAACACCGGTCAGATGAGGTCTTCTTTTTATGTACCGCTGCCAATCTCAGTGGTGTACGGCCCTCTGGGGTCTGGGAGGGGTGTGCACGATCCCCCATATATACTTCACAAAGTGTAATAACATTATCAGAAATGTCATTCATCAGTAAACAACCAATAAGTTAAAGAGTGCGCGTCGATACTGGTTGCACATGTACATACACAGAAGACAATAAGTGAGGAAAATGCACTTTATCTACATATCTGGTAGCAAACATATAAATATAAAAGTATACTTACCAGAAGGGCACTGCTCAGCATGTAACAGAGACTAGTCTACAGTCTACTGCTAGGATTGCCACCTTTTCTTCAATAGAATAATTGACATGCTATTGCCTCCATAGACTTATCACTGACCATCAGCCTTATTTTTTTTTTTTACTGGCCTACAGGTAAAATACCGGCTGGGTGGCAATCCTATTTACAATTTCTATAAGAATCCCTGAATAACATGGGTGATGTGGTCACCCCAATGGTAGCCCTTTACATTTGTTAACACTTTTTTTTCATAGCTGATCCACATTATGAGTATAACAGATATAAGACCTGTTATTTAACTCTTTTCCACAGAGTAACATAATGATATTACCTTCTCCCACAATAAAGAGTTTTGCTCCACAGCTGTGAAAGCAATGCAACAGGGACCTGGATCTGATATTGTAGTTAAGAAATGCAACCATGCATCCAATCTTCGCAAGCCCAAACCACACATTTAAGAAGTCTGGCTCGTTATTCATCAGCATGGCTACAGTGTCACCCTTCTTCAACGTAGAGTGATTCAAGAAAACCTGGGCCACGCGATTGCTTCTCCTGTCCACATCGCCATAACTGTACACCTGTCCCTGGAAGATTAAGAACTTTTTATCAGGTATCCGCTGGGCTTGTTGTATAAACCGGTCCACGACAGTTACCACGTTGCCTGTCCTCTTGTACATCTCAATTTGAAAACCATAGCGTACAATTTTCAACAAAAAGTTCAAGTCGACCCAGAAATAGGGTATCACTTTTTTCTGCAAGAAGTACAAGGCTGCCAAGCCTGTCACAATACCTGTTATCCACAGTAGTACCATGGTCAGAAGTGGGGGGGAAAAAAAGTCTAAAAATAAAATAAATCTCCCAAAAAGGCAAGTAAGTCAAGTCAGTAGATAGACGTGAAGAAATGCAGGCATATGTTTTAGTTTCCAGTAGTTTTAGTGCAGTCTGACTGCAGAACGTGGAATGATTCAGCTGGAATAAAAAAGGAAAGCAGTCAGTGACTGTGGTTTACTAAGAATGGAGGGTAAATGCAAAACTGCACTGCTCTGCTGCAAGAATAATGACTGACATCAACTGCTACAAAGAAACTGGAGTCCTCTATTGTGATAGCTAGGGGTGAGGCATAATCTGTAGCCAGTAGAGGAAATTCCTCAGGGTGTTTTTTTCCCTCCTCTTCTGCTTCTGACAGACTTGACAGAGCTTTACACAACTTGATGGGAGCAGAGACTTCTCGATTCCATGTGTTACAAGCAAGCTCGTCCCTGTGCACAATTCTCCCACTCAGTGCTAGGCATCACTGGCATCACTGCTGTCGTTCTTTTAACAACATGGGAAAAGAGCAAAACCAAAAAATACTGATGAGCATTGGAATCTGATCCCTCCCAATCACATGAAGCCACAACCTCCTTGTTTACTACTCCGGGCTTAGATAACCCCCTGCGTGAGCTTCTAGGATTTGGTACTAGATGAAAAAGCCTGCCAGGAAGGGGCGGTGAATACAAACTAGGAAGTGCTGTATGTGGGAACAAGCAGTTTGGATGGATTTCGCGCTCTATCCTCCCCACACTGCTTAATTTAATAAACGCATTGACAGTGAGCTGGCTTATGCATTGCTAGACTGCATAATGTTACCCCAGCCATCAAATGCAGTGGTCGTAAATGAAGTGAAGCTGCACCCTTTTTACGTTTGAAAAACGTATTAATGTCAGTTGCACTGCTGTTCTTAGGCTTACCTTTAACAAATGTGATGCATGGTCACTGGTAGGGAAAGGAAGGTATATGTACTGTAAACATTTTGTAGGAGTTGTGAAAACACAACTTCACAGTCTTGTTTTTTTAGGGCGAGAGAAGCAATGCAAAGTTAACAAGACCTTTGCCCTTTCTCCTTGAACAAGTAGAACTGCGTTCTCCTGTGTATGAATGACTCGCTGTGTGCATTTGTACTAACGTGTATCAGTGGCAAGTTATTTGGGATGTAGATTAAATATCTTCAGAATGAAATGCGTGTACTCAAAAGGGTTTATTTGTATTTCATTTACTGCTGTGCCAAACCAATTTGCTGGCTCTTTTTTATTTTTAATCTTCTATGAAAAAAAAGACCTGGGGAAATGTGTGTAGAAGGCATGCACGTTTCTACAAATAAAAAGAAAATGTGGGCACAGCAGAGTTAGGTGATACACTCACACTTTGCACCTAACTGCATTTAACTCTTTAGTGACATGACTTTTTAGCCCTGAAATTCTTTAAACATTTCCTGAAAATCTAAAGGGGTACTGCCAAACAACACCCCAATATGTGTTCAGCAACATCTCCTGAGTAGAGTTGAGCGGACACCTGGATGTTCGGGTTCGGCGGGTTCAGCCGAACTTCGGGGAAAATTCCGGGTTCGGGCTCGAACTTAAGTCAATGGGGACCCGAACTTTTGGGCACTAAAATGCCTCTAAAAAGTCCTGGAAAGGGCTGGAGGGCTGCAAAAGGAAGTAAAATGTGGGTAAGAGTAGGACAAGTGCCCTACAAACAAATGTGGATAGGGAAATAACTTCAAATAACATAAAATACATACAAATTAAAAATACAGCTGAGCCATAAAATAGCACTAGATGGAATCTTTGATTTTAGCTTTGGAAGAGCATAAATCTAAATCTAATGCATGGCTGACAGGAGGATCAACAGAATTATCCATTTGAGAGAGGGTTGGAGTGCAGGGTATTCTCTTTCAGTTTATACTAAGTGACCCATAGGTTGAGGAGGCGGTGACCGAGGCGGTGTAGGTGGAAGCAGTGCTGGAGGAGGAGGAGGTAGCCAGAATTTTTCAAAGTGCGCTTTAAGCACAGTATTGGACTGTTCTATTTGACTCTCAGATATGAAGTGCACCGCAAGACGCAAATGTACTATTTACCACCCAAAACTATTCTAATTTTTCAAAGTGCGCTGTAAGCACAGTATTTGACGGTTCTATTTGACTCTCAGATGTAATACATGTAATGCTATTGCTATTCTATAAACTGAAATAAGTCCCCATTCATACGAATAGGTCAATTGACCTATTCGTATGAATGGGGACTCTATTTCGGTTTATGGAATAGCAATAGCATTACATGTATTCTATAAACCGAAAGTCTATAAACTGAATATCTTTCGGTTTATAGACTTTCGGTTTATGGAATACATGTAATGCTATTGGCTTTCTATAAACCGAATTAGAGTCCCCATTCATAAGAATTTCTTATGAATGGGGACTCTATTTTGGTTTAAAGAAAGCTAATAGCATTACATGTATTCCATAAACCGAAAGACATTCGGTTTATAGACTTTCGGTTTATGGAATACATGTAATGCTATTGCTATTCTATCAACCGAATGTCTTTCGGTTTATAGAAAGCCAATAGCATTACATACAATGTAATCACCGAACTCCAACACGAATATACCGTGGAATGTCCGTGTTCTGATCCGGGGTCCAAAAACCGTAATGTTCGGTACGAACCCGAACAGTCCGGTTCAGGTTCGCTCAACACTACTCCTGAGTACAGGGATACCACCCATGCATATATTTGTCAGGTTATTTGTGGGCTAAAAGGCCACAATTAGTGTCAGGCACATTCTTTGTCATTAAGGGAGTTTCTCCCAGGACATGTCTGACACGTCCATTGTCGGGAAGGGGTTAATGCTGTGGAGTCCATTGTACACTCATAAACACAGCAAATTCCTTTGAGTTTTATTGTTTTACATTTATACACTTTGCACCTTACAATGAGTTTTATTATTACAGGGTCCTGTGATATACTATACATGTATGTGTCACCTGCTGCTGTGGATTACATTTCCTACCACAGTCATTTGGCTGGGAATCATGGGTACTGTAACAGATTATACTTGTCATTATCTACTATTAACTGCACTTCCCAATTGGCTCAAGTCAGGTAAAATCATAAGTTGTTGTCAGCTGAACATCTTGGGAACTGTAGTAAGCAGTAAATTAAGTTGAAGATATTAACCCCTTAACGACAGATGACGTGCCAGGCACGTCACGGCAAATCGTGGACTTGCCGACAGCTGACGTGCCTGGCACGTCATGCACTAAATGGAGTAAAGAAAGCGACCAGCGGTCGCTTTCTTTACTCTAACGGTGTTGCTACAATGCCTCTAGGTAGATGCATTGTGCAACACCCCCCAAATGTGCAGGGGCGCGCTACGATCTCTCCACGGAGTGATCGTAGCAGCCATTTAAAAATGGCTGCGCCCGCTGCACACATGTGCTTAGAAAGCGAACGATCGTTCGCTTTCTAAGCATCTCCGGTGTTGTTAAAGTGCCAGCGAGGCACTCAACAACACCTTCAGGCTGCCCAGAGCCGATGGTGGTCGCTCTCCTGAGCGACCCCATCGGCTCAGTAGAAGGGAACGCTGCCTGTACAGGCAGCGATTCCCTTCTAATGGCAAGAGCATCGGAAGTGAAAGTATTTCACTTCCGATGCTCTAGGGGGAGCCAATCAATGCCGGCACAACAGATCTGTCATTACTAAATATTGCCTTTGACAAGTATTGATCTGCCTCCCTCACCTTACTACTTTTAGTAAGGGAGAGAGACAGATCAGATCAAGTAAAAAAATAAAATAAAATAATAAAAAAAATATTTAATAAAATTTTAAACACCAAGGGCTTTTATAAAAGCCATTTAACCCCTTCCCTGCCATTGATCGCTGTGTACGCAGTGATCATACACAGCAGCACATTTTTTGCTGTCTGTGCATTTTTTAGGGGTTATTTTTTTTTTACTGTAATTCATTACAGTATAAAAAAACCTCTTTTAAGAGAGAGTAACCCCTTTCTTGCCGTAGATCACTGCCTAATCAGCGATCTGATGCAAATGCAGCAATCTTGCTGCAGAAGCATTTTTAATTTTTTTAAAACTTTTTTATTACACCCGCTAGGGGACTACGTTTAACGTCAAAAATTTTTTTTAGCTGTCTGAGCGCATGTATAGCGATCAGTAACAGCTGATAAGTGACAATGGCGGGTTGGCGTTTGCTCAGATGAGCATCACCATTCGTCTGGTTAGATCAATATGTGTAAATATTTGATCTGACCCGTGTAGATCTGCCTCCCTCTCACTTGAGTTTTAGTGAGGGAGGGAGACAGAGCTGTATAATGTAAGTTTTTAATTATAATATATTTAATAGAATTGAGACCCAAAGGCTTTTATAAAAGCCGTTTCCAGTATTTAACCCCTTCCCTGCAATTGATCGCTGTGTACGCAGTGATCTTACACAGCAGCACATTTTTTGCTGTCTGTGCATTTTTTTAGGGGTTATTTTTTTTTACTTTGATTTATTACAGTATATCAAAGGCTCTTTTAAGAGCTATTAACCCCTTCCTTGCCGTATATCACTTCCTAAGCAGCACATATGGTCACTGCCTAAGCAGTGCATATGGTCACTGCCTAAGCAGCGCATATGGAGCAATCTAGTCGCTGAAGGATTTTTTTTTGCTATCAGCATTTTTTTTGTCAGACTCACTAGGGGTTAATTATACCCACTAGGGGATTACGTGTATTCCTTTTGAAGCTGTCTGAACGCGTGTATAGCGATCAGTAACAACCGATCAGTGGCAAAGGTGGTTTGGTGATTTCTCAGATGAGCATCACCATTCGTCTGGTTCGTAAATATTGTTCTGACCCATGTGGATCTGCCTCCCTCTCCTCACTTGAGTTTTAGTGAGGGAAAGAGACAGATCTGTATAACATAATTTTTAAATTGTAATAAATTAAATAAAATGTTAATAAATTGTGAGTCCCAAGGGCTTTTATAAAAGCCATACCTTTTGCATAGTGTAGTGTATTAACCCCTTCCCTGCCACTGATCACTGCACAGCAGAACATTTTTTCTTGTCTGTGCATTTTTAGGGGTTAATTTTTTTGTACAGTACTACAAAGGCTCTTATAAGAGCTATTAACCCCTTCCTTGCTCTACATGTTCAAATTCCAAGTTTGAAAATCAAAAAGCGCACCTCTCAAATGTAGCCTTTCAACCCCTAACAAAGCTGACAAAGCTATGCATGGGTGGTATCCCTGTGCTCGGGAGATGTTGCTGAACATATATTGTGGTATTGTTTGTCAGTGACACATACCGAAATATGTGAATTTGTGTCTAAAGTGCAATGTATGTGGGAAAAAATACACAATAAAATGACTACCACAAACTTTGACAAAGGCTGGTGGTAGAATTGGTGCATGGAAAGTGTTAAAATAACACCATTTAAAATAGCCTAGGGTGTCTACTTTTACAAAATATATACTTTTTGGGGTAAAATACACTGTCCTACTTAAAAAAAAGTCCCAAATGAAAGATGGGCTCAGGCTGACTACACGTCAATATTCCAAGTTGAAAATGCGCACCTTCACAATGTGGCCCTTTAGCCCCCAAACAACCCAACAAACCTATGCATGGGTGGTATCCCTGTACTCAGGATATGTTGTTGAACACATATTGGGTTATTGTTTGGCAGTGACACATACCAAAATCTGTGAATTTATGTCTAAAATACAATATTTGTGAAAAAAACCCACAAATTTGGTGGCCCACTACAACTCTCAAATATGCCAAAGGGTTCAAATAATCATGTGAGGTTCAGTGATAGGTGGCCAATGGGAGCTAAAACCCAAAATCTCCACGTAAGACCCAGAAAATTAAAATCTAGAGTCATTACCTAATGCCAAGTAGTATGAATGACCTACAGAAAGTATTTAATTTCTACTTGAATCCCCTTTTCTGCAAACACATAGTTCCAGTTGTCTCTCTCCACTTCTGATGGATTAAAGTGAGAGTGACACACAACCTCTCAAAAGTGTGCCACACAGTTTACAACAATGACAGTTTCCAATAAAGGCAAAGTACATAATTTTATTGTCCACCACAGACTCCAGTAAATGTCCACCATCAGCAATGTTGGTGACTAACACTGGTTTTCAACATGTGATTGTAGAGTTTAAAAGTACTGTCTGGTGCCCAAAATGCTTCTCACAAGTATTAATGCATATTAATGTGCTTTCAAAGTACTTTAAAATGCATGTTTTACATTTTGCATTGCTTAAGATATAAAATACTTACAGCTAGATGAAATTGTGAAATTACAGCAGTTTGCAAGAAACCAGTACTGCCCACACTAGCTGAGTAAAAGTAATTTCCTTTTTTTGCTGCAGGAACCAATGAGAATAATGCCATTCAAATGAATGGAAATTCCTCTCTCTGTGGTGATGTCATCAGACAATGTGAGCACAGAAAGTGACTAAATGAGACAAAACATTATATCCTCAGTATCTATATAATCAGTGCTGCCGCACCTGTAGTATACATACAGAATAATCACAGGGGAGGACTTGAGTCAAATATTAAAAATGTGACTTATGCAGAATTCCTGCATCAAATCACACTGGGGGAAAAAGCCTGTGCACCATACAAGCAGTAATCTTCATCTTGCACCAAAATGAGTTTAGGGACTAGAATGTCCCTTTAAACAGATAAACACGTGTGTTCTTTCCGGGTAAACTGATGAAAAAAAGTGTGACAAAAAGGAAGATAAATGTCAAACAGGAGAAAAAAAAAGTATGCTTAACAAAGGAAGGAAGAATCCCTCAGTACATTTTCACATAACTCATGTTCAATAATAAGACTTAAAGAAAACACTTGCTTTCAAAAAGATTAGAATAGTTTATATATTTATGGTAAAAAAGTCTATCTACTAAACTTATAGATAAAAGATATAACCTTTGCATTATGTGACTAAATACATTTCATGTTATTGGGTCCATTTGATGTTTCCTTATTCTTCAGTTTTTCCCTGTGCACATGAGACTTTGTATGATGAGATATTTATTAAACATTTTACAACTCAGCTATTTTGGACTTAAGTTTGAAATTCCCATCTCTCTTACATGCAGTTCTCTCTTTATTGACTAGACCCTCAATTGTCAGTTGGTTTTAATAGTTTTATGCTTGTTTGGTATATATACAGTCAGGACTGGGGCAGCTGCCCCAGACGACACCATGACAGAGGAGGCACTTTGCTGATTCATGCAGCGGTATTTTTTTTTTTTTCCTGTGTCCAGAGGAGCTTGATAGAAGAAGGCAAATCAGGTGAGATCTCTCAACTCTCCTGATTTGCTGATAGTTCAGAAGCCTCCCGTGATTGGCTCAGTCCCTCCTTCACACGTGGAGCTCAAAGCTGACAGTGTGTGTGTGTGTGTATGTCAGTGTTAGTGAGAGTGTGTGTGTCATTGTGAGTGGTTGTGTGTGTGTCATTGTGAGTGGTTGAGTGTGTGTGTATGTGTGAGTGACAGACTGTCTGTGAATGTGTGTGAGTGAGTGTGTGGATAAAGGGGTTCACTCCTCTGATACTGCCTATATCTGTCTAGCCACCCAATGGGTTAACTCTTCTGACACTGGCTATATCAGTCTAGCCACCCAAGGAGTTAACTCCTCTGACACTGCCTCTATATGCCTTGCCAACCAAGCGGTTAACTCCTCTGATACTGCCTATATCTGTCTAGCTGCCAAGGGGTTAACTCCTCTGACACTGCCTACATATGTTAAGCAATCCAGGGGTTTACTGATATGACACTGACTATATCTATCTGGATTTTGTTATATGTCACTGGTCACATTATGCTTTAGAGAATTGCACAGCCTATTATCATAATAATGTTTTACCATTACTCTCTTTTCACCTTATGGGTGAGCGCTTTGAAAAAAATATATTATTATGTATATAAGAAGTGCTTTAGTTGGCATATAAAAATAAAAAGAAATTCTTCTAAGAGCTCACCCACGAGGTGAAAAGAAAAAAAAATGGTAATACAAACATTATTCTGAAAATAGGCTTTGCAATTCCCCAAAACATAATATGTGACCACTGACCTATAACATGACTCAAACATTGTACATTAAGTTTAAATGCTCAAACATTTAGGGTACACATTTTAAAAATGGGCAGCCAATAATTGCATCATATAATTTTGCATATAGAAAGGTGCTCTTGCATTAAATCATTCTATCCTGATAAGTTTCATTTTAGTTTGAATTATCATGACTGTGTGTTTTTTTTTTTTTTTTGGGGGGGGGTTACAGCATTTAGTTTTTCGCCACAGGGGGAGCACAATGGGCCGGTTCTTATTAACTATTGTGTTAAATAAAGTTTGATATTTTTTTTATTGGATTGCACAACTTGTAATCACAGAGACTGCTGGTGCTGTGTTTTTCACTTTACATATTTTAATTGGAGTTAAGGTTGCTCCTGAATTGATATCAAGGCACGCCATAACAGGTTATAAACATTTTTCCTCGGCCTTTATACAGCTGATCAAGATAACACCAGGTCATACAATAACTGGAAAATGAGGCCAACACCTGTTCTAAAAAGCAAGGTTTATGTAAAATGTATTTGTTTAAACAAACAAAATGTGTTTGTTTAATTTTAAAATCTAGGTCATTAAAATTAATTCTAGACTTTGCTTTCATTATTTTAATACAAATAACTACAAAATAATTTTAAAAAAATATAATTACTTGGAAAAACAAACATGTAACTGTGCTGTACAGTAGCTTATGGTGTCTCTATAAAATGTTAATACCAGCAATCTCTTAGAACTTATAAGGGACTGGTTGGCAAATGACGATTTCTTATACAAATATACAGCATTTTTTGCCAACAGTGGACAAAGAGCCACTGTCTGTGTGTTTGTTAGAAAGTCTTTAATGCATTCTCTCTCCACAGAGTTTTGCATGTTAATTAGCTTCTTTGTAAATGGGTGAGCCCACAGGAAGTTAACACTGCTGCGAGTTTTGGAGTGATTACTTTAGGAAGCAGTGTGCATGTAAATTTTTAGAAGTTGCATCATTTAGTTTGCTTTGATTTTACTGATTTGTTATGTAGTCCAATACTTGTCTAAGATTGTTTTGAAATTACAACTAAACTTTATTTTTCATTTGTGCTTCTAATATAAAAGCACATCTGAAAAAGTAGTTGTCCTTATTCTGAGGATAAACCGGCATGTACTTTAATAGTACAGTTTATCCTCAGTAGTAGCGGGTGTGTGCATTGCTCAATCAGCACAGATCATTCTTCTTTTGGAATATCACCTAAATGCCTCCAAAAATGCTCCTGTTGCACCAAAGAAGGGCTGATATATTTTGTACGGCAGGTGCAGCATCATACCTTGAAACCTCGAACAGGCAACATTATTTAAACCTCTCTCTTATTCCTCCAGACAATTTTACATAATATATAAACACTCTTTTCATTTCTCTTCTCAAACCGCTTTCTCCTTCCTCGTAACACTATATTTCCCCAAATCCCAATCAAAATTAAGCAAATCTACCCCCCACACATTTCAGTCATATCTACAATTCTATTAGGGTTGGTGTTTTAGAGCGTAGACCACAGGATGCTACCTCTTGCCAGGCACCCTTACCAGGTGGTCCACAGATGTAGATAAGCAGAGCACTATGGAAAGGATGAGAGCGCCACAAAATAAAGAAAGGGTAATCCAAAAGCGAACTCAGGAACAGTCAAATAGATCAGGGCAGGCAACTGTCAAGAATAATAGGTAGTCCAAGCAAAGGTCAGGGTTCATCCAGGAAATAAGCCAAAGGTCAGGAAATGGGAAATCCGGTATCACAGCCAAGATAAGTTCTTACATCCCCTACAGGTGCAAATAGTCACTCCTTGATTTTGTTAAACTCTGGATGTTGTCCTCTGAGCTTAGTATCTCTCTTAAATTTCTATTTTCCTATATCACTACCCTTGCCTGCCCAAATCTAGCCACCAAATCAGATAAAAGTATTTTGTTACTCACAACAAATTTATTTTGGACTTTTCACATTCTATCAATATCATCTTTTAAAACTTTTTAATCTCAACTTTTAAAATCCTTCTGTGTGCTGTTACAACTCTGTTCACTACCACCTTTACAGCCAAATAATTGACCACTACTTTTTACTCTTTTGTCATCACTTCCTGGATCATTATGTGCAGTAGAGCTGCTAGCGGGAGTGAGGTAGTAAAGCTTAACATCTCAAGGATGGAGATGTTGGTGAACCACTTTCTCAGTTTCTGCAGCATCATAAGAATGCTACCTCACAGCTATACTTGCCTGTGTTCTCTCTATCACCCTAATCAAAACCTGTTACTTTTATCTGTGAAACATCGCCATAGATTTTGCTGTTCCATAAAACTTAAACAACCAAAATTCTATAGTCAAGCAATACAAATAAACCTAAAAACAGATACTAACATAAAAAAACAGGCTGGTGAGCTAACACCATATAAAAATGAATAACTATAAAATATAAACACTTATCATGCAGTGGTACGGATAAACATATAAAAGACAATAATAATAAAAGTGTAAATAGTGCAGTATGTCTAAAACACTTCAAGAGTTAAAAACAAAGTAAACAAATATGCCCACTCACTTATTAGAAAGAACTTCTCTCTATAACAACACAAAACAATGGTCTCCTCTAGGTATATCTCAGGCAGATATACCTTTTCTCCAACATCCTAAGAATGCTAATTCACAGGCATACTTACCTATGCTCTCTCCATTACCCTAATCAAAACCTTTGAAACATCTCCAAGATTTGGCTGTTCTTGAAAAATGATACACCCAAAATTCTAAAGAACTTACATGTAAAGTCATGTATAGACTACTGCAACTCTATTTTAATTGCCTTGCCATGTAGTTGGTTAGCTGTAAAGTAATTAATCTTGAACATTGCTGCCATAATGATCCACCTCACGTATTGTTCTGAATCAAGCATCCATTTTGACTATTGCTCCACTGACTCCGTATTACTTCTAGAGTAAAACTGATACTGCTTACTCTAAAGAGAGTGAATTTCCATCTCAGTGATTTAGGGACAGTGATCTCATGACAAAGCTGAATACTTTAACTCACAAGCTTTGCTTTCTTCACATGATAATTAGGTAAGCTGATGTATTAATCACACCACTATGTACAAACCAACTATGTTTTAGTTGTCGAAACCACAACAAATTTCTCATTCAGTGAAACTAATTTTATTTTGGCAATATTATCTGTCAGATGTTTTGCACTATGCTCTCATTTACAATCTCTGATTCTGTAATCTGTAACTATTGTTTGTGCTCGCTGTGCTATTTTCGAAGTAATATGATCATTTATTATTTAAGCCATAATTATTTATAGTTTAAGCTTGGGTATGTTAGGGATGCATTATATGTTACTTGAAAAAGTATGCTCTATTTGTAGGTGATGCCACCTGGGGAATTCAAGAGTTTTTCCTAACCCCATTTCCCAGGCTGCTTACTGGGTCTGCTCTGTCGCATGACAGTTGTAGCCTTGAGTACCATGTTGTATCTTACCACATTAACTAGCACTTGGATCAGATGTAGTGGGTAGAAATGGCCACAACCATTTATTTCACGATAGTCAACACTGGCCAATTAAATAATTAACATATAAAATGTTGAACACATACAAACTGTAACACATTATAACATTATAGTATCTACTCAATAAAGAGAATTGCAGGGAATTGAGATGGGAATTTCAAACTTAAGGCCAAAGAAACTGCGTTGGAATAATTCTCCCATTCAGCTGCATCGGAGAATTATTCCAACTCCAGCTACTTTGGCCTACATTTTCAAATTTCCATCTCAATTCCCTGCAATTCTTTCTTTATTGAATAGACCCTTGTAACATGGACAATGACAATAATAAGCAAACATTTTATGCAACCAGCTTGCTCCCATAGGTCCACCAATATTGGACTATAGCCCAAAGTGTTAAGGCATATTCATATGTCATACAACAAGTCTTAGGTTAGGCTGATGGCCTGTAACCATGCACCCTTGTGCAGGCGTATCTAGGCATTTCGGTACCCTTCTCGCTTTGCTTTCTTGTTTATCCATCCTTATTCCTGCCTTGCCCTGTATTTCTGCCTTGCCCTGTATTTCTGCCTTGCCATGAAATCCTGTTATGTTTTCATTTCTGCCTGTCTTTGTTTCATTCCAGGTTTTCTGATTCCCTCTGCCATGTCAGTTTACTTCTATTTAAACCATACCCGTTTCTGTTCAGTCCTTAGTCGTGCAGTCTACAGGTATTTCCTCTCTGTCTAAGTGTGTATTCCATGTATGTCTTTTAGATTTTATTATTTATGTTTTTGCCAATATTATGTTTAGTTAGAGACTTGCCTAATGTGGGGTACCTTGAAGTGGTTGGCAAGCTAACATCTAATTGGCCAATCAGTTAACCAAACCCCCAGCTTTACAATCTTTAGTGTTAGACTAGTTCCTGTATTTATGTTTGTTCCTTTGTATGTGTCTCTTGTGTTCCTTAACCCTGTATCTTGTATTATTTATCCTTAGTTTGGTTTCTGCTTTATCTTATTCTTTGCCTCTGTCCTGTAGCCCTGCACTCTGTATTTCAGTTCTGCTCTCCCTCAGTTACTTTTCTGTTTTAGCTCTGCTTAGCTATCATTTAGTTAATTTCCTCTTAAGCACTGGAACTGGGATACAGCAGCTGCTTCACAGGGCCTGGTTGTGACTGCAAAAACTTGGGGTCCTAAACCTCCAGGGGATTGCAGTTACCCAGCACCAGGTCCTGTGTCTCCACCCTGCAACTTAGCTCCTGATCTCGGGGGCTGAGGGCCCCTCACCACCTGTACCGGGTGTGTTACATGGCCTCAGCTTGTTCACTATACCCTAATCACATGGACAGCCGTAGCATATCATCAATGATCCTGCGGCACCAACTCAGACCAAACCAATTTTGCCCCAGGAGCCAGGATCAAATTATGATGCAAATCCCCTTTCATCTGCCGTCCAAATTCTCTCTGTTGGAACAAGCCTATATTATACCCTCCTGAATTGATTATCCAAATGTTTGGTGTGACACCCAGGCAAAGGATGCACATTATGGTAGAAAGAACCCCAGCCCACTTCATACCCATAACACCAAGACACTTTACCTGTATCCGAGCCACAGTAAAGGTAGCTGCAGGAGAGTATTATCCGTGTGCACCAAAAATCACCCATCCCACAAGCAATCATTCTCGAGCCTCCACACCACTGGAGAGTTTTACCCATCCAAATCCACTTCCAGAGCCTGAACCAGTTCCTGCAACTGAGAAAGAGGATCTGCTATTATGTTTTGATAACCTGGAACCTGCCTAACCCAAAAAGAAATATTCAACTCTGTACACAACAAAATGAAATAGCATTACATGAAATAAAATAAAGATGAGAAAATAAATATTTTTAAAATAGCTAAAGATAAAATTAAAGTTAATTGAAAAAAAAATTAAAGTAAATATAAGAAAAATAAATAAAAATAATAATGGAAATAGATATAAAAGTAAAAATGGAAATAAAAAAATAAATTAAAGATGAAATTTTTATTTACATTTATTATTATTTACATTTTTATTTATGTTTACTTTTATTTTAAATTTATTTTCATTTCTATTTTTATTTTTATCTATATTAATATTTATTTTTAGCACAGACTTTTCCCTTGTTTATTGCTGCTAATTTCCTTGCATTTTCCTGCCTTCATGTGTATACTCCAAGTGCAATACAAATTTAAGTGTGAAAAAATAAATGAAACATTGAAAAACATTTTATATTTAATAGAAAACATAATACACAATACAATCATATATTAAGAATAAGTAGTTCTATAACAATACAATTGATTTGGGCTTAAAGCAAGATGGACAATAGAGAAATCTATCTGCATCAGTCTACAAAATACCTGGGACAGTGACAGAGTTGAACTTTCCAAAAGGACAATGGAGATTATGTTTAATAATAGTGCTGTGCGATTCCTTTAGTCAGCTTTTTACTCTTGGTATGGTAAACCAAAAGCTGTCTGTATGGGTTTTATACATACAAAGAAATGGACAGATTCTTACTTGTAGCAATCACTTTTTCTTGAAAAATAATTAGATCATGTTCCTATTTTTATGTAGACGATGCACTGAGGATTTTTCTGACGTTAATCATATTTATACTTTAATTAATTATGGCACCATTTTTTGTTTTTGACAGAAATGACTTTATTCATAGCCCTACTGTCTCCAAATGATCTGATAGTTATACAATTAAGAAAATAAAAAAGGTTTCATTAAATAAATGTTTTGACTAAAATGGTAAAAATTTCTAGATCATGAAAAGGTGAGATAAGAATACATAAATAAATAGCTTTACAAGTTTGTTATATTCTCGTCCATAACAGTTTTGAGTCTGTTTCTTACCGAGAAGGGACTGGCATTATTATCTGCTATTATGTTTTGATAACCTGGAACCTGCCTAACCCAAAAAGAAATATTCAACTCTGTACACAACAAAATGAAATAGCATTACATGAAATAAAATAAAGATGAGAAAATAAATATTTTTAAAATAGCTAAAGATAAAATTAAAGTTAATTGAAAAAAAAATTAAAGTAAATATAAGAAAAATAAATAAAAATAATAATGGAAATAGATATAAAAGTAAAAATGGAAATAAAAAAATAAATTAAAGATGAAATTTTTATTTACATTTATTATTATTTACATTTTTATTTATGTTTACTTTTATTTTAAATTTATTTTCATTTCTATTTTTATTTTTATCTATATTAATATTTATTTTTAGCACAGACTTTTCCCTTGTTTATTGCTGCTAATTTCCTTGCATTTTCCTGCCTTCATGTGTATACTCCAAGTGCAATACAAATTTAAGTGTGAAAAAATAAATGAAACATTGAAAAACATTTTATATTTAATAGAAAACATAATACACAATACAATCATATATTAAGAATAAGTAGTTCTATAACAATACAATTGATTTGGGCTTAAAGCAAGATGGACAATAGAGAAATCTATCTGCATCAGTCTACAAAATACCTGGGACAGTGACAGAGTTGAACTTTCCAAAAGGACAATGGAGATTATGTTTAATAATAGTGCTGTGCGATTCCTTTAGTCAGCTTTTTACTCTTGGTATGGTAAACCAAAAGCTGTCTGTATGGGTTTTATACATACAAAGAAATGGACAGATTCTTACTTGTAGCAATCACTTTTTCTTGAAAAATAATTAGATCATGTTCCTATTTTTATGTAGACGATGCACTGAGGATTTTTCTGACGTTAATCATATTTATACTTTAATTAATTATGGCACCATTTTTTGTTTTTGACAGAAATGACTTTATTCATAGCCCTACTGTCTCCAAATGATCTGATAGTTATACAATTAAGAAAATAAAAAAGGTTTCATTAAATAAATGTTTTGACTAAAATGGTAAAAATTTCTAGATCATGAAAAGGTGAGATAAGAATACATAAATAAATAGCTTTACAAGTTTGTTATATTCTCGTCCATAACAGTTTTGAGTCTGTTTCTTACCGAGAAGGGACTGGCATTATCCATAACATGAATATACATTAAGAAGGCAAACTTGGCTTGATTTTCTGCTTTGGAACACTTCGAACCTTGGTATTTATACAAACCTTTTACTGTAGAACAACAACAAATAAAAACATATCATAATTTTTCAATGGTAAGTATGTTCCAGTTCATCAACTTAAATTTCAAGGTTCAACATGACAAAAGGTGAACAAGTCAGGTGAATATCTAACTTAGTAGTATTTTTCAGTTTTGTACGTCTGTGTTTGATGTATTTTGCATAAAAGTTTAACTATTGGCCTGGAAATATTGTGTAATCCATCCTTATATTAATATAACTCTTTTCATGTGATCCTCTTAATCTTTCCCCTTATTTCTTTCATAATGTTTTTCCCTCTTCCCACAAATTGCTTTATTTCTCTAAATTCCTGGAGGTTTAGCAAACTACATATATTGTATCATTAAATGGAGCAAGTCTGGCCACATAATTTTTGGAAGATACTACTAAAACAATATATAAAGTAATAAGGGACATGCTATGTCAAATTATTGGGATTCCACCACCTTGTGTAGTAGCAGTGATTTAAAACTTGATATAGATGAGCTCCATGTCAGGATCCATGGACTCACATTGTGATAATAGTGGGAATGCAATGTGAGTCCCGAGATTTTGTTCAACTTCTACTTTAATTAGGAAGGTGAGATCCAGTGCCCCAATTACTCCATAAAAGCCATCGGGGGAACCATATTCTATAGGGAATGTATAGCATTATAATGGGTGTTTACCTTTTTATATTGCATTAATATTTATTGATACAGTGCCTACACTTTACACAGCACTTAGTACAAAGCATAAAAGGGACTTACAAATTATGTTAGACAAACAGAGACAAGCTGATAAAAGTGGTACAAAGAACTGTTAACAAACATATTCTATAAGGAGTGGAGGACAGGAGACACATAAGGTGAGTGAAAATGCAGGTTGTGGCAGTAGTTGTGCATAGAAGTGCAAGAGATGTTAATGGCAGTAGTTCACTGGGATATATAACATCAAGGTGGAGCTTGCCAGAGGTTACTTAATAGGTTTTCTAATTGGATGATTTTTAAGCTTCTTTGAAAAGGTGAGTTCGGAAGCTTGAGTTAAGTCTTTGTCCTGAGGACATAGAACCAAGAGCGCACATTAATGGTATAAAGGAGTTCAATGTGTGAAATGGAGTAACAGGGCCTGGTGCAGGGTAGCTAGTCTCCCCTGAAGGCTTGAGGCCCCAGGTATGTTGGCTTACATGCCAGGGCCCTAAGGTAACAGTGGCTGTATCCAGTAAAGCCGAGGGAGAATCTTAGATACCTGCAGACATACTGGACATACTGACAGGATAAACAGGATGCTGCAGACCGAAACAGATAAAGCAGAGTGATAGCAGAAAAGCAAACTGAGAAGGGGCATAACAGGATACAGAGTACAGGGTTAATGGAGTAAAAGCAGAGAACTAGAGCAGAATTGAAACCAGACACCAGCAGGACAAAGCAGAAACCAAACAAAGAATAAGAAATGTAGGTCACAGGGCTAAAGACAAAGACATGAATACAGGACAGAGTCAGGTTGGGCACAGAAAAAGGGCATAATAACAGAACTAAGGATACATACAAAATCACACATAAACACAGGATTACCCAAAAACTCTAAGATGATAAATAGTGAAGATTTAGTTATAACAAATGAGATGATAAGCTTGCCACCAGTGTCAAGGTACCTCAGATCAGCAAGTTCCTAACACAAACTTGCCTAAAATAGTAACTAAGACTGAATAAAACAGGAAAATATATATTAACATAAGGAACATACCAGAGATATTGAGACAAACTGGACAAACGGGTGTTGCAAATGTATAAAGAGCAGAGAAAAGCAGAAAGGAAACCCAGGAAGAAACATTTCAAGACCAGCATAGGGTAAAAGCAAGCATGAAGCATAATAGGAAGTGGATGCAGAAAGCATAAAGGAAACTAAAGCAAACAAGGAAACAAAAAGGGAGGCAGAGAAAGATTGGATACAGAATAATCAGCCTGGATGAGTTTCACACTGCATGATGGATATTCAAGATAAGTTAGACAGTGTTGCAGGCAATAATGGGAAGAAGTGACAAGGTTAAAAGAGAGCATTTTCCATGTGAGATAAGAGAGGCAATATATGAAGGTGAAATATGTCACAGAAAACCTAGTCTCATTCAAGCACCATTTTCTCCCACATAGAATGTGCCACCCATGGCCACTGCCTGCAACAATGTACAACTGAAATTCACCTTACCCAATTGTTCCACAAAACAAAGATTGCTCCACGTCCGATGATCTACCAAAACATTCTACCTAGTTTAACCCCTTAGTGACATGACTTTTTTGGCTTGTCCAACGCTTGGTGACATGGGCTGTTTTAACATTTCTGAGGTGTTTGTGTTTTGCTGTAATTTATTTCTGTCTCATTTAGTGTACCCGCACAATCTATATATCGTTTTTATCGTTATAAGAAGGGCTTTATTTTGATACCATTATTTTGATAATAGCATATAATTTGATGTAAAAAAAATAATAAAATATGGCAAAAAAATTGAAAAAAATTTTTTTTATGACTTTTATTTGAAAAATCGTATACTCATGTACAAGAGACAACAAAAAAACACTGCTAAAAAGTTTCTAATATATGTCCTGAGTTCAGAAATAGCCCATGTTTTTATGTTTTTGTGCTTTTTTATTCAAGTTACAGGGCCAGAACTATAAGTGGTGCAAAGCTATTTTAAAATCCTTTCTTTCAAAATTAGCGATAGTGACATTGTAACACTGATTTCTGTACTAAATCTATGAATGACCCCCAACATGTACATATTTTTGAAAACTAGACCACTCAGGGCATTTAACTTGGGGTATTTTGACACATTTCATGTAGCCATTTTAACACCAATCTATGCCAAAGTTTGCAGCAAAAAAACTTTTTTTTTTATTTTTCACATATATTGCAATTTAGGTAAACATTACCTTAAAATGTGAAGGGGTATTTCCAAATAACACCTCAATATGTGTTCAGCAACATCTCCTGAGTACAGGGATACCACCCATGCATAGGTTTGTTGGTTTGTTTTGGGGCTAGAAGGCCACATTTAGGGGGTGCGCATTTTGGTTTTCCAACTTGGAATTCTGACATGCAGAAAACTTGTGCCCATGTCCCATTTGAGACATTTTTGAAGCCAGAAAGTGTATTCTACCCCACAAAACCATATATTTTTTTAAACTAGACACCCTAGGGTATTTCAAATGGTAGTATTTTAACACTTTCCATGCACTAATTATACTACCAGCCTATGTCAATGTTTTGGGTAGTAATTTTGTTCACAAACATTGTACTTTGGGCATGAATTCACAGATCCTGTTATATGTCAGTGCCAAACAACACCTTAATATGTGTTCAGCAACATCTCCTGAGTACAGGGATACCCCCCATGTATAGGTTGGTTAGGTTATTTGGGGGTTAAAAGGCCACATTTGAGAGGTGCGCTTTTTGGTTTTCCAACTTGGAATTCTGACGTACAGAAAACCTGCGCCCATGTCCCATTTGGGACATTTTTGAAGCCAAAAAGTGTATTCTATCCCACAAAACCATATATTTTTAAAAACTAGACACCCTAGGGTATTTCAAATGGTAGTATTTTAACACTTTTCATGCACTAATTCTACCACCAGCCTATGTCAATGTTATGGATAGTAATTTGTTTTTCACATTCATTGTACATCGGGCATGAATTCACAGATCCTATTATGTGTCAGTACCAAACAACACCTTAATATGTGTTCAGCAACATCTCCTGAGTACAGGGATACCACCCATGTGTAGGTTAGTTAGATTATTTGGGCGCTAAAAGGCCACGTTTAGGGGGGGTGCATTTCCAACTTGGAATTTTGACATGTAGTCAGCCTGCGCCCATGTTCCATTTGGGACACTTTTGAAGCCTGTCAAAGTATTTTACCCCATAAAACCATATATTTTGGAAAACTAGACATCCTAGGGTATTTAAAATTGTGGTATTTTAACACTTTCCAAGTGCTAATTCTACCACCAACCTATGTCAAAGGGTTGGGATGTCATTTTTTCCCCACACACATTGTAGTTCAGGCAGGAATTTTCAGATTCTGGTATTTGCCACTGCCAACCAACACCTCAATATGTGTTCAGCAACATCTCCTGAGTACAGGGATACCCCCCATGCATAGGTTTGTTGGTTTGTATTGGGTCTAAAATTCCACATTTAGGGGGTGCGCAATTCCAACCTGGAATTTTGACATGTAGTCAACCTGCGTCCGTGTCCTTTATGGAATATATCTTTGAAGCCAGCCAATGTAATTTACCGCCACCAAACCATATATTTTTTTATCGGTAGACCCCCATCACTACTTGTGGCAAGGGCTCAGCAGCCACCGATGTATCAGAAAGCTGAATAGGGTCAAAATCGAACCCTGAGTCCGCGGCCTCAGAATCAGTGCGTAAGCAGTGATCTCGTGCAAAGAAGGGGTTAATAAGAGCCTATCTAGTACTGTAATACATTACAGTACAAAGAAATTAATCCATAAAACAGTGCAGACAGCAAAACATACTGTTGCTGTGCAAGATTACTGCTTACACAGTGATGAATGGCAGGGAAGGGGTTAATACACAGTGAAAGACTTTCATAAAACCTGCCAATTTTATAAAATGTTATTTTATATCACTAATACTGATCTGTCTCTTTCCGTCACAAAAATGTAAGTGAGGAGAGGGAGGCAGATCAATATTTGTGAATATTGATCCGACCAATTTTGATCTGACCAGGGCGAATGGTGAGCTTAATTGAGAAATCACCAAACCGCCTTTGCCACTAATTCGCTGTTACTGATCGCTATGCACTCAGGCAGCTTAAAAAAAAAAAAATCTCAAATATTTTTACTTTACATGTAATCCGCTAGCGGGTATGTGTAAAAAAAAAAATAAAAAAAAAAAAATATGCAGACAGATAAAAATTGCTTTGGCGTCAATATCATTGCGTAAGCAGTGATCGATGGCAAAGAAGGGGTTAATAGCTCTTAGAAGAGCCTTTTTAGTACTGTAATAAATTACAGTACAAAAAAAATTAACCCCTAAAAAATGCACAAACAGCAAAAATAAATGCGCTGATGTGCACGATCACTGCTTATGCAAGATCAGTGGCAGGGAAGGGGTTAAACGCAGGGAATTGCTTTACTAAATTTTTTTTTATTGTTTTATTATTTGTGTGTTGTGTATTTATTGTTTTTTTTAACTTTTACTTACTTTTAGAACTTTGATCTGTCTCTCTCCCTCACTAAAAAAAATAACTGGTCAGATCAATATAGGGTTAATATTGATCTGACCAGTCAGTGGGGATGTTCAGCAGAACATCCCCACTGCCTGTCAGTGTGCCTGGCAGTCACTGATTGCCTCTGTGAAGAGGCAATCGTGTGACAGCCAGAGAGCACAGGAAGCAGGTACTTCCTGCCTCCTGTGCTCTTGCCCTTAGTAGGGCAGCGCCATCTTGGTCACTCAGTGACCAAGATCGTGCATTTTTTTTTTGTGTTTCTGATTGCCTCGACTTGCGAGGCAATCAGAAACACTTTCTGAGCATAGGAAGCGAAAGATTCGCTTCCTATGCTCGTTTTTGAAATGCCCGCGTTTTAAAGGCTCTGTGCCTTTAAAACCGGCATTTCGGTCGCTCTCCGGAGCGATCGAAATGCCGACGGGCATTTTTTTTAGTATTGTACGATGCTTCCAAACGGAAGCATCGTTACAATACCCTTAGAGCACTGAAAGCGGAAAAACTCAGCTTTCAGTGCTCGTTTTGACACAGGACGGACTAGGTCCGTCCTGTGTGCCGAGGCGTTAGTGACACAGGACGGACCTAGTCCGTCCTGTGTCGCCAAGGGGTTAATATGCTATGTTTGACCTCACTTTACATGTGTCACAATCACAGGGCCGGCCTTAGGGGTGTGGACCTGTGCGACTGCATATATGCGTATATATCAGGACTCAACAAATCCTGGGTACCAGGAAATTGTACCTGGCGCCTGGTTATTGTAGTCCCTGCATTATGTCATTTATTTATTTATCCAGCGGAGCGCAAGGGAGCAGTGTGTGCACCGGCTGCACAGTATTATAGTGTCCACGCACTGAGTGTGCTCAGCAGGGCTAGAAACAACAGCAGGGCACAGACCAGGCTAGAATGAGGTATATCAGCCAGGAGGGGGGCATATTGATAGATGCTCTTTTTTTTTATCGTAAACAACAACAAAATTGCTGACTTGTGTGTAAGTGTATGTGACTGACAGTGTGTGTGTGTGTGTGTGTGTGTGTATGACTGGCTGCATGTGTGTGTGTGACTAATTGTGTGTTTATGTGATTGACTGTGTGTATGTCTGCCTGTGATGGACTGTATGTGTCTGTGACTGACTGTATGTGCATGTCTGTCTGTTATTGACTATATGTGTGTGTGTGTGTCTGTCTGTGACTGACAGTATGTCTGCCTGTGACCGACTGTATGCGTGTGTCTGTCTGTCTGTGTCTGTCTGTCTGTGACTGACTCCACAGCAATAAAACTCACAGTAATGTGCAGTGTGTGAGTGTATCACAGTCTCAACAGCAATAAAACTCACAGTAATGTGCAGTGTGTGAGTGTATCACACAAGCATGCTGCACATTACTTTACCACAATACACAATAACTCACAGCACAAAAAAACTCACATTACTCAAAGTTACATTTATACACATAAATACACAGCCACAAATACACACATATACACATGCAGCCACACATACACACTAGCACAGTTACACACACATACATACACACACCCTTACACACAGTGACACACAATCCCACTTACACACACCAACTTACATCTCACACACACACACTCGTATGTGAGCAAATTCCCATGATTTCAAAATAACTGAGCAAACAAAATGTTGTGTACGTTGCAAACACCATTTACCAGACTTTGAGATAAAAATTGACCAACAGTATCATAATATAGGGGATATCACCCCCCCCCCCCCACACACACACAGACACCCACCCTTACAACCCCCACATAGATACCCTTATATAGACACTTTTATACTCACACTCTCTTACACACACACTCACACATCCAGCCAACCTAAAACAGACACCATTATACACACAGATATTCTGCCACGCAGACACGTGTGTAAACATTCAACTCTCACACGCACATCATAAATATATTGTTTTTTTTATAAAAAGGGGTCAGAAACCTGGGGAGAATAGGCTGAGGTATGAAGGTATGCTCCTTCTACCCTGGGGAGAATAGGCTGAGGTATATGAAGGTATGCTCCTTCTACCCTGGGGAGAATAGGCTGAGGTATGAAGGTATGCTCCTTCTACCCTGGGGAGAATAGGCTGAGGTATGAAGGTATGCTCCTTCTACCAACCTCATAAAAGAGAGAAGTGCAGGAAATTGAGATGGCAATTAAACTGAATGGGAGAATTTTTCCAACTCTGCTACTTTAGCCTTAATTTTGAAATTCCCATCTCACTTCCATGCAATTCTCTCTTTCATGAGTAAAGCCCATGATATAATGAGCAGCTCATTCATTCATAATGTATGGGTTTAATACTATAACCAGGTACATGGGATGTTTAATGCCATGTGTATGGACTTTTATGGTCATGAATATAAAGACTATATATAAAGATGAATCACTATTATTCATATTGAATGTGATAATCAAGTGTCAAAATAAAAATAATATGAGATGATAGCATTGTTTCACATTTGATTATCACATTCAATATGAATAATAGTAATTAATCACATTTTCTCCTAGTAATCTCACTGGGATTAACACTTTGCCACTCACACACACTCATAACTCTGCCACTCACACTTTCACTCTGCCACTCGCACACACTCATAACTCTGCCACTCACACTTTCACTCTGCCACTCACACACACTCATAACTCTGCCACTCACACTTTCCCTCTCACACACTTACACTTTTCCAATCACAAATACTCATAACTCTGCTGCTCATGCTTACACTCACTCACACACACACTCATAACTCTGTTGCTCACACTTATACTCTAACACACTCTGCCACTCGCACACACACATTCTGCCACTCACACACATAAATCTGCCACTCATGCTTACACTCACTCACACACACTTACTCTCTTCCAAACACTCACACCCACTTACACTCTGCCACTCACACCCACTTACACTCTGCTACTCACACTCTGCCACTCACATACATACACATGCCCACTCATAACTCTGCCACTCACACCCACTTATACTCTGCCACTCACACTCACTCACACACACTTACTCTCTTCCAAACACTCACACTCTGCCACTCACACCCACTTATACTCTGCCACTCACACCCACTTACACTCTGCCACTTACATACATACACATTCACTTACACTCTGCATGACTCACATTCAAAGCTTGAGGGGGCGGAGTTGAGCATGAGGGGCGGGGTAGAGAGCGAGGGGCAGAGTCTGGTGCTGTCCTGCATCCAGTTTGCAGCATTCTGGGGGTGGGGCCTAGCATGATAGAGCGGGGCCTAGCGTGACAGGGCAGGGACTAGCACGGGGGCGTGGCCAGAGTATCCATCCGGGGCTATGGAGGGGAGAATTGGGGCTTCAGAAAATCAGTCAATTTACATATCAGGCCACAGGTGACTCCACAGATGCATTTAAAACAGATCATTTTCAATATTTTTTTATTCTCTACATTCACAGTCCAAGCCATGTTTAGGTGATACAGTCCCTTTAAAGGTTTTGCAGTTTTGTGGACTGCAGCTTGTGTTGTCAGTGTAAGCACTGATACCATCTCTTTTTCCATTATACTTTACACACGTTCACCACACCAACAATATTAAGATACTGGTAATTATCAAAGAAATTAGGACTAATCACAATGTTATCTGTGCATGTAGGATAATTCATGCAGCAATAGATCCTCCTGTGGTATACTTTAAAATTGCAGGACAAACCATCTAGCATTGGATAAAAGTTCACCCTATACTGTATTTATTTTTAGTATTGTCAGATTTCGATTAAGTTAAATTACTATCTTATTGTTGTACTGAAAGTCTGCAGTTGTCTGAATTTTCAGCATTGATTTAATTTTCTCAGCATTTCCTTTGAGTTGATGTCATCCAGGCGTATGTCCACCACATGGGACTTCAGACAAGCCGACATAGCTTTTCATTTCAGATGAAACTTATTTCCATAGCTCTTTGTCAAACAGATTTTAATCTCATACTATACAATCTTTCATCTTTTTCTGTGTGAAAAACAAACAAGCCTTATGATCAAGCTTGCAGATGTTACCAAATATATCACAAATTCCATTTATTAGATATTATTTTAAGGAATGATATCTTATTTCATATGGACAAAAAGCAAACCAAACAATTATTTAGTAAATAACATATGTGTGGATATATTGGGATGAAATACACATACACATTATTTGCATTTTTATGTATGAGTGTTAAAAAATTATATTAAACTTGAAAAGAGTGGTTTACATTTTTCTATACTCACTCCAATTAATGATGTCATCTTTATGCATTAAATGCAAATAATCTTCAACTATGGTAAATGTAATTTGCATTAAGTACCACTTGGTGTTAATAAACAAGAGACAATGCAGACACATTTCAATCCAATATTTATTAGCAAGAAATTCTCCTAAGGTGTAGATCATTTTATGCTTTACATAAACATTGCACACAACATGTTTAATGCTGTTACATGTTTATGTATTGCAGATTAATAATAATACTGATTTTTTTATTAAAAAAATTATAAGAAGAAATGGGATTGTAGGATGGTAGCCTTGTGATCACAGTGTTCATACCATCACCATAATGCCATTGATTTACATCCCAGTTGTACATCCTGTAGGTTCATCACAACCCATGCTCCATGCATATCTTAAACAAAACCACAAACACATACCAATCCCGCTGTCCTGCTGAGCTTTACTTATGTTCCACTTTTCAGGACAGAGATAGAGCTCAGTGAGAAAGCAGCATCTAATCAGACCATAATCCTGCAGAATCAATGGAAGTCTCTGGTGTCTTGCAGTAGCGACAGCTCCTACCACAACTGGTTACTGTGCCTGACATCATTATGCACAGTAGTGCTGTAAGTATGAATGACAGCGCTTACTATGCTGGGGTCGAGGGTTGGAAGGGATGAAAGCATATAATAATAATGCAACCAAATGCACGGTGAGTAGTCTAGGGTAAGTCTGCTACTTGAGTTGTGGTAGCACAGGAATGTACTTGGTTGGGATTTTTTAATCGGTTTCTCTTCTGCCATCATAGAAGAGTTGCCTACCTTAATGTTATTGAATGTTTAATTGTTAAAACATATTATTAAATAGAACCCATGCAAAATTTTGTGGCAAAGGTTGCTAAAGCCAGTTTTTTGTCATATCATACACTTCTGAAACAACTGATTGAAAAATATTATGTCTATGACAGTTTTGTGTTGAATTAAAGATTTGAATAGATTAACTGAGCTCAAAGAAATAATGTTATCCATATTCTGAATACATCACACTCAGTACAACATTAATAAAAAGTCTAACAATTTTATGATGATGGATCTCATTATTTCCAAGAAGAGTGTCTTTGGAAATAAATAGAAGATTTTTTTTTCCCCAATGAATTATATTATCTGGTGGTTGTTAGAAAAAAATCTATGTATATTGTGTGTGTGTGTGTATATATATATATATATATATATATATATATATATATATAGAAATCCAAAAAACACACACTCACGGGGCTTATGCAAGAACAAGTCGATGCTTTACTTACTCATACAGGTGTGGAATTCACATGAGGATACAACTGCGTGTAGAGCAGGATAGTGAGAAAGACGCAGTGCCATGGCAACGCGTGTTGTAAACAGACCATTTCTCATTCAAGCCTGTTAAGCCGACCTCGGGGAGAACGAAGTTAAGTTAAACCGAAACTGACTGAGCGGCGAGCGTCGTGTAAACCGACCTCGATGCACATTTATCAATGGGAAAGTAACATATGCAGTTCGGTGACTGTAATCCGAGTGCTGAAACCCGAAAACAGATCGGTTGAAGCGGCTATAGCACTTGAATGAGTCTGGTGTGTATAAGAACACACCGAAGCACCAGATCTATAAGCCGAAATTCGAGGTAAAAGAAACAGAGTATCCCTGCAGAGTCACCACATGTGAGACATAAAATAACAACCACCATAAATAAACGAAGAAAATAGTCAATACAGTAAAAAGAGTCCCAAAGGCAAGCAGAAAAAAAGTTAGAAGTGACAAAGCTGATAGACACAACAGATGATACAAACGACAGAGGCAATAAAGTACTGTTAACGCCTGGGCAGAAATGGCCAAAGTGCCACTTGTTCATTCAGTCCTCTAGGGGAGATAGTATCGAGGGTACGGATCCAGTATGCTTCTCTTTGTAGCAATGTTCTCGAACGGTCTCCACCGCGGTGAGGTGCCGGGATGTGGTCAAATGCGATAAATCTAAGTTGTGAGAGTCTGTGACCAAATTGGAGAAAATGCTTGGCCACTGGTTTGTCCGATTTAAGCTCACGATAGGCTACCATGATGGAGGAACGGTGTCCTCTGATTCTGTCCTGCAGAGTGAGGATGGTTTTGCCAATGTATGATAAACCGCATGGGCATTTAATCATGTAAATCACATGTTCTGTAGTACAAGTGATTCGGTGCCTGATAAGGTATCTCTTACCGGTGTGTGGGTGTACAAAATGAGTGCCTGCTGCCATATGTGAGCAAGTAACACAGTTGAGACATCTAAAGCAACCTGGTCTTTGGTGAGCTTCAACACGCTTTTCTTTTTCATAGCAGTGTCGAGGATCAGATAGTACAAGGATTTGTAACAAATGAGGGGCTGTTGTTGAAATGTGTTAGATAGAATGTTGTCGTTTTGCAATATGTGCCAGTTGCTCCGTATGCTCTGTGCTACTTGTGGGGAGGCCGTGTGGAACTTAGTGGGGAACACTATTCTGGTGGGACTACTCTGTGGAGAGGGTACCTGTGGAGAGGGTACCTGGGTCTCGTTGTTCATTTTGTTAATGGCCTTCGTCATGGCTGAGTTAATTAGAAATTTGGAATACCCACGTTGCTTGAACCTCTCGGCCATGTCCTGGAGTTGGATTTCACTTGTGATTTTATCAGAGTTATTTCGTAGTACGCGTAAGAATTGCAAGTATGGTAATGACCTTTTCATGGGTTCTGGGTGGAAGCTTGTGGCATGGAGAAGGGTGTTTCTGTCCGTGGGTTTCCGGTACAGCGAGTACCCCAGGGAAGAACCCTGGACTGATACTTCCACGTCAAGGAACTGGATGCATTTGGGGTCAGCGTGCATGGTCAGTCGTACAGGAGAGTCTAGGCTGTTTAAGTTGTTGACAAACTGGGTCAATGATGTGAAGTCGGCCTTCCATATCAGGAAGATATCATCAACAAACCCATATATATATATATACACAAAAATATTTTTTTATATATGTGTGTATTGTATATACTGTATGTTTTAACATGTTTTAACAACACCACAAATTGCCACTAGGGAGCAGTATTTCATTAAATATGGTATAATAATTAAACAAGAGAAGCTATTTAAACAGTAAAAGCTATGCAGATAAGCAATTTTTGTTTTGGATAAATTTACACATACAACTGCTTCATTTTTATAAATATTACCCAGAATTGCACTGTATACATAAGTGAAACAATTTATTATGCATTTTATGCTATTCTAATGAATAAATAGGTTTGTGATATACAGCTGGTACGCAGGTCAAACCTTCCAAACAAATTACCTGAAATATGTGAATTAAATTTCATAAGAATATGCACTGTTACTCCTTTACTTTACATTGCACCCAATTCATGTTCTTCAACTAACGTTGGAAAATATTACTGAGGCAGTAAACACTCTGTCGTCGAGAATTCACAACCTTGAGTAATCACCAACATTGTTCATGGTGGACATTTACCATACCACCAAACTTCTGCCCCCAGCGATTCAGGACGCCGGCTGCAGTACTGTCACTGAAAATAAAAGAGCTACCGCGCCATGCTGTCACTCAATCTGACATCAGTTTTCAGTCCCGAATTCTGCTGCCCTCCTGAACTCTACCTCTGTCCCAAAAAGCCGTGGAAGCATAAGCCATCTGGATGAATATGTTTCATTGCTATAGGACTGGCATGCTACGCCATTTGTTGTGGCACACAACCAAGTTGACGACACCTGGGGTTGGAAACGCGGAGAACTGATGACACAGGTGGATGACATGCTGTCGCACTGCACTATTGAAAAAGCTGAGGCAGTAAAAAGGTGTAACAGGCTGCTGGGGCATGTCCGGGCCCAAAGTGCAAATCCGGCCGGAAAGTCTGGAGTGGAAATATAGCTGCTGGAGTAAGTCCTGGCTGCAAACACGGGTGCTGGAATAATTCTTGAGTGCAAAACTGGCCACTGGGGTAAGTCTTCGTGCAAAACAGGCCACTGGTTAAGTTCTGAGTGCAAATCAGCATGCTGGGATAAATCCCGAATGCAAATCTGGGTGCTGGAGTAAGCCCTGTGACTGTCACTGTCACTGAAAATAAAAGAGCTACCGCGCCATGCTGTCACTCAATCTGACACCAGTTTTCAGTCCCGAATTCTGCTGCCCTCCTGAACTCTACCTCTGTCCCAAAAAGCATGACAAAGGTTGAGACACAGCCTCAGATCGTAAAGCTGGACAGTAGGGAGGCATGCATTTACTGGAGCTTTTGATGGACAGTTTAGTTATGTTCTGTGAAAGACCTTTTCCCCTGCACACTATTGTTCTTGTTCTGATCTTTACCTTTCACTGATGCTGATCTACAAATTGCTTACTTTTAATGTTATCCCACTGCTGGATATTTGGCAAAAGACTTTGGGGCTATTTACTAAAAGTTGAGTTTTGTTGAGTTGAGGTGAGATTAGCATTTCATGTCACCAGTTTCATTATACCTTGTGAAGAGACAAACTTGGTGAGTTTGTATAGTGGGGTAAGCTTACCAGGTTTGTCACTGTACAATGTATAGCTAAACTGTATATATAATTGTATATATTATATAATTATATATAATGAAATGTGCATCTCACTTCAATTCACGTCTTCTCATCTGCAACTCACCTTTTGGTGAATATCCCACATTGTGGGTGATTTTATAGCCTATCTGTGTTATAAAATGCTACATAAGTAGACAAAAATGGCATGCTCATTATTTATTAGCCTTTTTACAAATTCAGTATTATAAGATTGTACAATTAAATAAGGATGAACAATATTACAACACATCCTAAAATGTAAACCGAAGATCACTAATGTAAAAATGAAATAGTCTATATAGCTTTCCTCCACAAATGAGATAAAAAAAATAGCAATGAGAATAAGGGTAGATGAAAAAGAGGAAAAATTATTATTTACATTTTCTACAATTATTTTTCATTATATTGAAGAAAATGTAAGCATTAATGCTTGATAAATCATATAGTAAAAAATAGAGTGCCTGCATATTACAGGGTAGCTCTACCGTATTAATTTTATATATCTTTCCCTTCTCAAAGAGCTTTTCATGAAAAAGCATGGACATTTTTACTCATAGAAGAAGTTCCATGTAGACTTTATATAGGATCATATAGGCTCTAAACAGTGCCATTTTTATTTTACCAGCCTATTAGTTGCTAAAGATAACTTAATTTTAAGCATATTTTTAAAATATGAATTTTATCATTATTTTTTTCTATTGCATGTTGTATAATTATTCGTTCACAGTAACAATAACTAAAAAATATATTTTTTTATTTCAATAATCTATTGGTGAACTTGTATTCAAATATGGTTTCAGAACTTGAGAAACCAGTATGTTCCTCATTCTCATGCTGTATGAAATGGAAGCAAAACCTATAATTTATAACATTTCAAATAAACAGTAACATGATAATTGTTGAGAAAAGCTTTATTACAAATATTGTTTTGCTTAGAATTTCAGTAAGACCCAGCTCTCTTCTATTGCAGCAACATAAAACCATTGCCAACTCAAGTGCTTTTTTCTTCTTCAAGACATTACAAATGGTTTATAGGTTAGCCAAATGTGTTACAGCAAAGATTCCAACTGTTTCAAAGAGCTGTACGATTACCAAATGTCCCCAGGTCTTTTAAGGTTAAAACAAGTCAGTCTGGTATTTTAACATTTTTCTTAAAGGAACAAATGTAAACGTGCTTAAACTTCTTCAAATACATAAATCCATTTGGTAAACAAATGAAGAAGTGTCTTAATAAGTACTCTACCGTACTGAATACTATGGACTCATCCAAGATGACCTCATTTCAACTTTGGGACACAAAAAAATGTTTTAATGACTTCACAATAATTCATTTTCTTAATATTGTTAATACATTTGCATTGAGTGCCGCTCAACCAAAATGTTACTAAACATTATCTCTAATTCATTTAAAGTATGTGTTTGATTAGGAGCACATAGCTGAGTACAACTTTCCAAGAAGAGCAATAAAATAAAATGAGTCAAATAAAAGACCCTGCTAACAGTTTGGATTTCTAGGTAATGGTTTTAATGGGGGTAATCTTAAGAATTTACTGGACATGTTATACTGTATCCCAGATGTTCCTATATGAAATTGTATGTGCTGTGATAAAGGAATAAACAAATATTTGTAAAAAATGTGTATATGTGTGTGCGTATATATATATAGTTTGATTTTAAAAAATAAGTGATAATACATCCACTATGCCAGAGGGCGGCACTTTGTCAGAGGGTCTTAAAGCACACTACTGGTGCTTCAAACATTTTCGCTCCCTCCCCCACCGTTCAGCAAGCTTTAGCTCCTTCTAGTCTGCCTAGGGCAGCACAAAACCAAGATACACTGAATACATCTCCATATAACAGTAGCAGTAGTTTATAGTATTATAACATGTCCATATAAATATATACTGTCAATGAGATGAACTAGGAAATATATATATACAAATGTAGTTTTAATTTAGTATAACTAACTTATATCCTCAAACTTGTTATTGTAGAATATCAATTACTGTATGGTGCGAGATTTTTTGTAAATGATTCAACACTGTTATATGGAAAAAATGCATGTTATCCTTGTTAAAAATACATTTGTTTCTCACATTTACTCATATTAAAAAATGTCCCATTTATTTTATACACTCAGTTGATTTTTAAAAGGACAGTAACAGTTCATGCATCGTGAACCTGTAAGATCAACTTATTCACAGCATTTTATTTTACGATTTTATCATTTGCTTCAGGTTGCCAAATAACTTCCAATACTATTTTTATAGGCTACTGACAATGTATTTTTGTCCTATAATTATCAATATAAAAGTCTAAAGGGTCTACACAATATGTGCTGGACTTCGGCCCTGAATTGATGCCTCCAAAGTCCAGACGGGGACATATGGGGAAGTGAAGCAAGCAAATAGACATAGGCACTCACCAGTCCGAATGAGGTAAAATAAGTCGATTTATTGATGAAAAAAAATTCATGTAGATAAATTCCAATGTGACAAACAGGATGAATATAGTGGCATCGGTAGTGGGGAAGCAGGAAAACTGCCTTACGCGTTTCGTGCCGGTAGGCACTTAATCATAGCCTATGATTAAGTGCCTACCGGCACGAAACGCGTAAGGCAGTTTTAATAAAGGCAGTTAATAACAGGGACTTTACAGTCAATCTGTAATACATCTTTATATAATCCATTATACATCTATTTCTAATCATAAGAACATACAAAAAGGCAAGAAAATATCCTTCTCCTTCCAAAATCTCAAAAGTAAGAAGATGATGAACCACAGCCGTGGAAGCATAAGCCATCTGGATGAATATGTTTCATTGTTATAGGACTGGCATGCTACGCCATTTGTTGTGGCACACAACCAAGTTGACGACACCTGGGGTTGGAAACGCGGAGAACTGATGACACAGGTGGATGACATGCTGTCGCACTGCACTATTGAATAAGCTGAGGCAGTAAAAAGGTGTAACAGGCTGCTGGGGCATGTCCGGGCCCAAAGTGCAAATCCGGCCGGAAAGTCTGGAGTGGAAATATAGCTGCTGGAGTAAGTCCTGGCTGCAAACATGGGTGCTGGAATAATTCTTGAGGGCAAAACTGGCCACTGGGGTAAGTCTTCGTGCAAAACAGGCCACTGGTTAAGTTCTGAGTGCAAATCAGCATGCTGGGATAAATCCCGAATGCAAATCTGGGTGCTGGAGTAAGCCCTGTGAGTGTAACACTAGGTACCTTTGAGTGCAAATCTGGATGCTTTGGTAAGTCTTTTGTGTGCAAATATGGGTGCTGGAGCAAGGCCTGAGTGCAAATCGTCTTTATTTATGTAGTGTGACTTGCAGTGGAGCATATAAAATTTGTTTTAAAGAAGTGTCACTTTGAGGCCTGCAATACAGAAAATTGGGCACTTAGGCCAGAAAAGGTTTGCCATCACTGTTATGGGATCTATGTATGATCTGGCCATAACTTTATAGGCATTCTGTTGAATTCTTGTTGTTAGATTAAGAACATTTCTACAAGCTAATTTCCAGGCTGCCATATCTAACCATTCTGCCCATCTAACCATGTATGGTAAAAAATATTTGAATTTCTGAATTTATATAGTTCATCTAGAACTGTGAAGTCGAGCTCTGCCTCTCCATCTTTGATGAGAAAACACTACCAATAGGGGTGATAACTCTTTGCCCCTCAGGTATGTTGGCTATGATGATTTCCAAAATGGCCAAGGGAGATCAGTGCGTGCATGTTCAATGGAGACCGTACTGTCATCGGTGAAATAAAAAAGCAAAGCAAAAATTGTGGACCTTTAGAGAGAGAAGATAAATTGCATGAACACTGTGAAAAAGAAAAGAAAAATGTAAGTAAATGCAATAAATGAGTTTAAAAAGTATTAACCTTCGGTGTTAACTGAACAAGAGTTTAATATGTGTGTAGACTTCATCCAAAGTTTAGTTCCACTTTAAATCTTTCAATTGTTGAAAGATAATTAAGCACAGATAACTAAGCACATTTATAATATTCTATATCCACCATTCAAATTGATTTGGATTTAACCCTGGAGTGAAATCATTATTATAAATTAATGAAGTTAGTGATGAGATTTCTTTCCAAAGTTTCAATGAACTATGTATTGCCAAGAGTATGATATCTTGACCTTTCTTATCCATAATATATGTGGCAATGGACATATTTGACTGAAAGATTGTGTAAGTCATACTCTATAGTAATATCTCATTAATATAGGAATTGAAATTCCTCCCCATCACAATTACCATCACAAATATCTCTTCATATAATCAAAGCAAATCTAGAAAAAATAAATTACTTTTTTTTAGCATTTTTATTGTAAAAATCTAGATTTTTTTAATTTATTTTATTTATTTATTTATGAGTTAAATTGAGTTATGTTGTTAAGTAATATATTACCAAGTTGCAATAGATTAACAGTGCTATGAGATAAAGGTAGTACTTAGGCTGGCTCAAAGTCAAAACTGATTTATAGGCACCGGAACATAAGGTTTACATGTGTTTATAGAAAAATGACTTAGTCATTTATTTATGTCATTTAACCACAACACTAATAAATGTGTGTATTGTGTTTATGTCTGATTCTGTAGACAGTCTTATGATAATGGAAAAATAGGAATAAAAGAAAACTACTGTGAATTATCTACTCTAAAGACAATTTGACAGGCACTGTAGCTGAATCAATGGAAATAAATAAAGCAAGGGGCCTTAAAGATAGCTTAAGCATGTATATTAGAGGGTGTGTTACCATGTTGTTAGTATTAGTATGACAATGATTATTAATTGTACTGGCTACACTTTTGTGACAATAAAACACACAAGTGGCATGGAGAACCATGTCGGCTAAAAGGAAGTCATAAATCTATAGCATGGGGCTCCATTCATGAGTTTTTTTTTGTTTGTTTTTTCATATCTATCTTGGGAGTATTGCCTTCCCTTGTGATACTTGCCTCTAGCATGACTATCTAATTACATGTTTTTAAATGTCTCTCAATTTTTTTTTTAAAGATATACATTTCACATACCTAAGATCGTGAGGGTTAAAGACATAATACCAGCTGTATTTCATTCAACTAGGTTTTTCAACTTTTCACGGTATTCTTATTGTTACAGCCATGCTATAAATTAAATGTAATTAAAAGTGCACACGAAGGATTATATACAAATCCCTAAATGCCGACCTATCATTTCAGGCAAACGATCTCTGAATCAGCATTTATCATAATTTAGAGATACTTTATTGCAACACTTAGTCTTACATCTTGACTCAAATTTACGTGACACCACCCACGTTATGAATTGTTTAAACAATATAGTATGGAAAGATCACTATTCAAGGGTCAGTTGAGCATGTAACCTCTCTTTACACTTACATACCTCATAGTAAGGGTTTACAAGCAATACAATATCATTAGGATCACTATAGTGATTATACTGAGGATCACAAATCTTTTATTTTAGAATCAACACTGTTTTATGATATCTTTTATCTCCAAAGATGTGGGACTGCAATGGGCGCTAGATTTGCTCCCTCTTTTGCCAACCTTTATATGGGTTTGTGAGAGGAGTCCCACATCTTTTGAAATGCTGTGGATCCTTTTTTGCAATCGTTTTATATAAGCTTTATATAGACGATTTGATTTTGATTTGGAGTGGTCCTAAGGAATCCCTGAACCCTTTATTTGAGACTCTTACCAAAAACAATCACAAGTTAAGATTCGCCATCGCACAGATAGATTTGAAATACCAATTTTGGATCTAGTTTTGAGTTCACATGAAGGGAGGATCAAGACAAGATTACACTGTAAAATATCTAGTGGAAACACGATTCTACGTTCTGCCACAAGTCACAGGCATCCCAACGGGACAGTTCCTGCGCATTAGCAGAAACTGTTCTGAATTCAATGACTTTATTAAAGAATCATGCCTTCTAAGAGAGCGTCTCTTGGAACGAGGCTACTCCATGTCACTTTTGGGAAAAGCATTTTTGAAAGCAATCCAGTCCAATAGAAAATCTCTTTTAGATACAAAAACTTTAAGAGAAAAAGTAGCGATCTCAAACTCCTCAACACATTCAAAGTCAAAAGCACCTTATTTTATAACTCAGTATAGTAGACAATTTACCAAGATTCTAAGCATTGTACAAAACAGATAACCCATACTCTTAAACAACACAAGGTTGCAAGATGTCTTGTCAGAAGACTGCAACATTGTAGCGAAAATAAGCTCCAGTTTGGCAAACAAGTTATCTCCCATTTTTCTTCACACAGAAAATTCTAATCATCCAACATAGTTACAACATTTAGGCACACACAAACGTGGGGGTAGTCAATGTCTATGTTGTGGTGCTATAAAAACAGCTTTAGATCACCAGTCAGTCAAAAGGAATACAAACACACTGAATATATAATTGCACTAGGAATGTTGTATACCTTTTGATTTTCTATTCATGTAACAAGCAGTATGTAGGAAAGACATTAAGGAAATTGTAAAGTGTAGAGAACACCTTTCATCCATCACATGTGACAAACCATTAAATACACCAATTGGCATTCACTTTTTGACCTGCAATAATTCAGATGCAAGGCAATGTAAAATACAAGCTCTAGAGAGAGCTTTTTTGCTCCCCAGAGGAGGTGACATTGCAAATATACTATCGTGGTTGGAAGTTAATTGGATCTTCTATCTCTTCACTAGAATACCAGAAGGGCTGAATGCCCAATTTGATGTATCACATTATGTTTAACTTATGACATGTTTGACATATATTTAGTCTCTGATATTTAATAGCAAGATATGGGTGTGTTTTTATGGATATATCTACATAATATAAGATTCTTTATCTAAATGCTTTATATTTGCTCGAATATAATTATAACATTATTCACTATTGTAGTATGCATCCTATATGTTTATGCTTATTTACATGCATGATTCATGTTGTAATATAAGTGTTTCGTTAGACAAGGGAGATCTATGAGCTAAAGCTATATGTTTTTATCTATTATTTTTTAAATTTTTTGAGTTCTCTTATTAGAATTCTTTCTTGCAAAAACACTAAAGTGCATTATTACCTGTTTTTTTTCTGCCTCTCCACTGTGATTCTTTAATTCAGGCCTCACCTATTTAGGGTGTAACCTTCATTTATCTTTGTATATAACATCCGGCTAAAAGTTTCACAGTAGCTTATGACTACATGCTACTGGGCAAGCAACGTGTAACGCATGGGCAACTAGCCCTCGTACTTCTTCCACACTCTGGATACTCATGTCAAGCTGTTTTTAACTTTTTAGAAATAAAGGATGATATTTTACATGGATACACTTGGATGAGCATTGTTTGATGCTTTTACCCTTATAGTTCTGTCCGTCTTTTTTTGCTTACACTGGGTGAGCACCAACCCTCTCCTTTTAACCTAGTTAAGGACAACTTCACTCCTTTTGGACTTTTTGTTTTTAAGCAGTGGCATCCCAGTTTATTATGCTATAAATTAAACAAAATGCAAAGAAGCACATATTGTTAAAGAGTGATTTTTCTCCAGTTGAAGATACTTATTATTGGAAACAATGGTATCATGGAGCAAAGACACACATGCTAGAATAGGTAAGCAGCAAACGTTATGGTCTATTTTCGATCACCAACAGGTCAATGTCTGGATCAAGGTAAACATTAAAGGACACTGCATGGCAAGCATTGGAAGGAAAGATACATTTATACAGAATATGATAGTATGAGGTGTAGAAAAGTATTATAATGTAAAGCTGTATAAAAACCACATAAAATTCAGTTTAAAAAACACGTAAATTTATAAGATTCCACTTACTTTAAACAATGGCACAGAGACCAGCTCAAATGCATTCAAGGCTTTCTATAATAAACACATGATAATGACACTCCAGCTGGATTCCAGTAGAAGCTGGGTCAAGAGAAAAGAACAGTTAGATTACATTAACATTTAAATAGCGGTAATAATTTATGTAGCAGTTGGTACATAAAATATATAGAAAGGAACTACGTAGAAAGGAACTACATACTACATTAGATGAACAGAGATAGACTCACAAGCTTACAATCTAAAGGGAAGGGGGGCAGTAGGCACATAAGGTAAGTGAAAATACTTGTATGAATAAGTGGGACAAAGGGAGGAGCAGAGTTAAAGACAACCCCAAAACATCAGGCTTGGTCAGTGGGTACAATTATAGCATCTCCAACGGTAATGATAAAGTAGGTACAGGGGCAGAGCTTGAGGGACGAGAGATTATGTTTTTTTATGGGTTTTCAACAGGCATCCATGTTGAGATGGCCATCAGGCTACCCCTGACACGTGACATGACAGATGGAGAAAGGTGAGTGGAGGAGAGTGTTATCTGTATACAGGTTATGACATCACACCAGCACTTGACACACACATAGGAATGCACACATACATATGACACTCTAAGAGAGAGCAATGCCACCTATGCCCATTAGGGATATATTTTTTTTACGAAGGAGGCGATGGTCAATAGTGTCAAAGGCAACAGAGAGATCTAAGACTATCATTACAGAAAAGTGGCCTAGATTTGGCAGAGAGTAAATCATTTGACACTTTAGTGAGGACTGTTACAGTAGAGTGAGAAGATATTCATAGTGAGTTTGAGTGAACGGAAATAGTCAGGAGGTAAGAGAGGTAAAGTTGCACCTGATTGCGTCAACTTTATTTTTTAATTGGGATGCATTGTCTTTGTTAGACGAGGTTATTAAATGTTGAGTAGAGTTGTTTGGGGTTTGATGAGAGGCTTGATATGATAATCAATTAACTACTGTACAAGTAGAATAAATTGGGGTTGGGTCAAGAGCAAAAAGGGACCAAACTTGAACTTCAAAATCACAAAGCTATATACCTACACGTTTGTTTAGCATAGGATGGTGAGGTTATGTATTTTTTCTGTTTTGAAGTTCAAGTTTGGTTCCTTACTGCTCTTGACAAAGTTTCTACTTATTATACTTGTACAGTAGTTAAACAATACTGGTCAGTTGTGCTCAAAATATGCAAACTCAAGAATGAATGGACTACTCTATTATATGGTAGAATAATGTAATAGCTGCTGAATGAGCCACCAGGTCAGCCTGGTGATCACCGTTAGATTACTGCAGGTTTTACCATGGCGTAATATAATTGGGACCGAACTCTCCAAATATTCCATTGATACAGTTAGGGTTGCCATCTTAGCCTTTTTTTACCGGCCACATATACCTGTGCATGCTGCCTTGCAGAACGTAGAAATCATATGTAACCTGAAGGAAATCAATTAACTAATCAATGTGGTTCTGTGGGATCCACTACTTGATTAGTTAATTGATTTCCTTCTGATCAAATATGACTTCTACATACTGCAAAGCAGCCTTCAAAAGTTATATGTGGCTGGTAAAAAATGACTGAGGTGGCAACCCTAGAATGTGTAAATTGGGTCAAAATGAAAAACAACTGCTTGCATCATGTTAAGAATAATGTAAATTTAACATTTTATAATTTGGATAGGCATATTAAAGCTGAATGCTTATTTTAGTGCAGGCTTTTTTTAAATAGCAGATGGTAGCCATCTTGGAAGAGTGCAACTGTGTTCCCAACAGGCATAATGGAGTGAAACAAATAGATTTTTAATGTAATTCATGTCTTGTGAATTGTCATATTAAGGACAATGTATTCATTCTCTCCTATTTCGTTGTTCACACTGTGAGAGGAAGTGTGGTCCAATTATTGACGGAACATACATCAGGTCTGCTTTGATAAACAGCAGCCTACTTTTTTCTAGTTAACCCCTTTACGACCTTATGACGAATTAACTTATCATGCAATGTTCCTAGACCTGATCGGAATGTTTCAGTAAAAAAAAAAAAAAGCGTTATCACAGTTTGTTCCTAGTTTATGGTCCTGATTTTTTTTTTCTCATAATTTGTTTTTTGCTTTCACTTTTTTTTAATCAAAATATATGAATTACCGTATTTGCTCGAATATAAGACAAGGTTTTTTTCAGAGCAAATGCTATGAAAAATCCTCCTCGTCTTACATTCGAGGTCTTCTTATAATCTGACCTCAAATTGAGGTCAGATTATAAGACATGGATCCAGGTCCCCAGCAGAGCTGCAGGGGACCTGGATCCCCCTCTCTAACAGCAGGGGATGTCTGCGCGATGAGCGCAGACTCCCCTGCTTCCACCCGGCACGACTGCCGGGGCTTCTATGAAGAAGCCGGGTACTTCCGCTTTCGTCACAGAAGTCCCGGCGAGCGTGCCGGGCGGCAGCAGGGGAGGTCTGCGCTCGTCGCGCAGACCTCCTCTGCTGCCCCACTAGCCACCAGGGAGAATCGGGCAGCTGGGGGATGTCTGCACAATACGTGCAGACATCCTCCATGCTGCCCGACACGGCAGTCTATTATGACGGACTAGCTGTCCGTCATAATAGACTGCCGTGTCGGGCAGCATGGAGGATGTCTGCACGTATCGTGCAGACATCCCCCGGCTGCCCCCACTAGCCACCAGGGATCGAGGTAAGGGGGAGGGGCGAGGGGGAGGACACAGACAGACAAGGGGAGGGGGGTATAGAGAGAGACAAAGGGAGGGGGATGGGGGGAGGACACAGACCTACAAGGGGGGGAGACACAGACAAGGGGAGGGAGGGGGACAGAGAGAGACAAAGGGAGGGGGAGGGGGAGGACACAGACAGACAAGGGGGGAGGGAGGGGGACAGAGAGAAAAGGGGAGGGGGGATAGATAGAGACAAGAAAGAAGTTTTGGGGGGAGAGAGAGACAACGCTGGGGGGGAAAGAGACAGCTGGGGGGGAAAGAGACAGCTGTGGGAGCGGGAGAGAGGCCGCATTGGCACATAAAAGCAAATAAAAACAAGAAATGCATTTGAAAAATATTAATTTTTTATTAAATATTAAAAAGCAATTTACATATATACAAGTTAAACTTTTTTCCTATAGGGTAGTCTTATAATCAGGCTTTTAGTTTTTTTCCTAAAGGAATGAACAAATTGGGGGAGGTCGTCTTATAATCAGGGTCGTCTTATAATCGAGCAAATACGGTATATTCTTTTAATATAATTAATTACAGTCAACCCCTGCTTCCCTAAAATGCTTTTTTAAATTATTTTTTTTAGAAAAGATATTCCCTGTGTATTAACCCCTTCCCTGCCATTGTTCACTGCATAAGCACTGATCTTGTACAGCAGCACTTTTTTGCTTTCTGTGCATTTTTTGAAGTTTAATGTCCTTGTGGTATCACTGAACTGAGGTGTTGTTTGGCAGTGGCACATTCCAGAATTGCAAAACTCATGCCGGACGTACAATGTTTGTGGAAAAAAAACCCACCAAAAAATGACTAAATAAAATTTTACAAAGGCTGGTCTAGAATTACTGCATGAAAAGTGTTATGGTTTGATGGGGGTAAAACATTGGTCCCAAATGGAACATGGACACAGGCTGATTACATGTCAAAAATTCCAAGTTGGAAATCCACAATGCGCAGATCCCTAATATGGCTTTTAAACCCTCAAACAATCTTATATTTATTTTTATTTTATATGATATTCCTGTACTCAGGAGATGTTGATGACCATATATTGAGATGTTGTTTGGCAGTACCCCTTTTCATTTTCAGTATGTTTATAGTTGATTTGCATCGGTGCGAAAAAAATCATCAATCTTTTTTTTTGGGCACAGATTGGTGGTAAAATGGCTACATGAAAAATGTAAAATCCTCCCAACTTAAATACCTTGGGTTGTTTAGTTTTGAAAAAATGTACATGTGGGGTGGATTCAGGGATTCATGTCACTATTGCTAATTGTGAAAAAGAAATGAAATAACGTTGCACTTATTGTACTTATTGCCCTGTAACTTGAATAAATTAAATTATTAGGTGAAAACAACAGCAGATATAAGTGATGAAATAAACAAAACAAATACCTTGCTCTTGCATAACATGAACTATCTACCATTGGGTCAATTACACACTTGCCAATAAATCACACTTCACACCAAAATATGCTTTGTAGAGAACACTCCTCAGTTCATCAGCTCTCCTAACTAGCTTTAGAAAATGGTGTCTCTACAATTTCAGCAGGCTGATTTTCACACACTGCCTGCCAATTGATCAGCCACAGGTGAGCTTTAATTGTTCCACATCTATGGAGCTCATGGGTAGAATATAAGCTCTGGCCTGGATTTTACACAGCAATTAGTGCTGTTGGAGTGGCCCAGCCTGCTTTCCAGATGCTCCACCCCAGGGACTCTTTACCATGGTTTGCAGATTACCAACAATGTACTGTGTTTGCAAACCTAAAAACTTTCCCTGTGTCATTCTTTTAACGCTTTAAGGACCAGGGCCAATGACCAGAGCCAATTTTTCCATTTTGATATTTGTTCTCTTAAACATAGTTTTCCTCTCTCTCCCACACCCAAAAAAGTTATATGTTGTTTTTCAAAAGGACAGTCAGAGCTTTTTTTGGATACCCTATACATATAAATAATCTACAATTTAGTATTAAAAAATACATAGAAAAGGGGGGGAATTAAAAAAAAAAAAAAATTGTACAAAACTTGTACAACACTAACACTGACCCACTTGTCCCAAATCAATCTTTTAATTTGAGCTCAGTGTTTTTATGTAGCCTGGAGGAAAACTGTAGTTTTAAGAAAATGTGTAACTTGTTTTATGAACGTGTCAATCTTTTTATGTGTTGTATAAGACTAGCACGATAACATTTTTATTTTAGTGGTAATGTTTTAGATTTGTATTCATTGTACTGCTATTAGTCATTATCAGTGAAGAGGTTTAGAACTCTTAATTTGGACAAATAAATGTGAATAAAATACTCCACAGGATAGCATGTTTAATTTTCATCTGTTTGCTTAATATTTATCATGGACAAAGATTATATCAAACACAACTATAGCTACTCAGGAGACTTGCTTTTCTTTTTCTGTAAACAAATGGTACACATTTAGAAATGGAGTTGACCACAAATGCAGCTGCAATGGGGTGGAAACATTCTTTTTTTTAATAAAAATTTACATTATAAAGCTGTAGATTATACATAGATTCACTCCTGCTTAGATCCAGATGGGCATTAATTCTCGGGAAGTTTGCATTGTAATATTTACAGACATCTGTGCGCCAGTGATAAAAATATGCTGTTCTCATGCTTTTAACAATAAACACTGCCATTAAGTTAGTTTCACGCTTGCAGCTCAGTGCAGCACGTCATATAAAAGCAATGGTCTCCCATACACATATTAAACCTTATTAGGCCTGTGTGGAAATATTTAAAATAAAATCAAAAAACATTTACAAATTGCCAAAGGTGTATTTATCACTGTTGTATAAAGCTGCATTTATCCTAACCATACCCCTGAGCTCATTTTTATCATGTTTTATTGATATACTCAAGACATTGTTTGAGCTATTACAAATCTCCAAAAAGCCAAGGCTTTCAGGTTTTCTGGTTCTAACATCATATGATACTATTATTTCAAACTGACTGACCTAAAGGATGATATCCACATTGGCATGCCTCCCAACTGTGCTGCTTTGCGCTGGATAGTCCTGGTTTGGAGGCTCTTACCTGCCGAGCTCTACCTTTGTCCTGCTTTTCACTCAAACTGACAGTGCTACTTTGTATACGCAGTGCACATTCTCCTGCAGCTCAATTCCGTGCTCCCGATAGGATTCTTCAGTGTCCGGGCCACTGGATGCCCAGTAGAGCTGTCAGTTTGAGTGGCCGTATTCGCCGGGGGGCATAGGTGGGAGGTATGCATTTTAAATAGTGAAAGCAATCGTATATTGCATTATTGAGCTTAACAAAACATTTTAAAGCACTTTTTAAAGGAAAGCAAGAATGTTGGCTCTGACCATTACTCATGAGTGGTTCACTTGTAATACGTTTTGTAATAATAGTTTAATATCATTCAACAATATACTATTTTAAAACCAACTTATTCTCTGAGTGCAATCATAAAAATAATCTACTATATGTCTTAGGTGGCACTTTTAAGGGGGATTTGCAGTAAAATTAGCGGTTCATAAACTCATCACACAAATTAATGGTAGTGATTTTCTCAAGCTCTGAATGATGTACATTTGACGGGAGTTAAATCTTCAACCCCATGGAATGGATATTCTCTACAGTTCTACACTTTGACACTTTTTAGGTTATTCACAAAAGGTAATTGTCAATTGTGCAATTAATGCCTGATCTTTATCTGGAGTTATATCACCCTCTTAACCCCTTAGTGACATTACTTTTTTGGCTTGTCCGACGCTTGGTGACATGGGCTGTTTTAACATTTCTGAGGTGTTTGTGTTTTGCTGTAATTTATTTCTGTCTCATTTAGTGTACCCGCACAAACTATATATCGTTTTTATCCTCATAAGAAGGGCTTTCTTTTGATACCATTATTTTGATAATAGCATATAATTTGATGTAAAAAAAATAATAAAATATGGCAAAAAAATGTAAAAAAAAATTTTTTATGACTTTTATTTGAAAAATTGTATACTCATGTACAAGAGACAACAAAAAAACAATGCTAAATAGTTTCTAATAAATGTCCTGAGTTCAGAAATAGCCCATGTTTTATGTTTTTCTTCTTTTTTATTCATGTTACAGGGCCAGAACTATAAGTAGTGCAAAGCTATTTTCAAATCCTTTTTTTCAAAAGCGATAGTGACATTGTAACACTGATTTCTGTACTAAATCCATGAATGACCCCCAACATGTACATATTTTTGAAAACTAGACCACTCAGGGCATTTAACTTGGGGTATTTTGACACATTTCATGTAGCCATTTTACCACCAATCTTTGCCAAAATTTCCAGCAAAAAATCTTTTTTTTTTTATTTTTCACATAGATTGCAATTTAGGTAAACATTACCTTAAAATGTGAAGGGGTATTTCCAAATAACACCTCAATATGTGTTAAGCAACATCTCCTGAGTACAGGGATACCACCCATGCAAAGGTTTGTTGGTTTGTTTGTGCCCATGTCCCATTTGGGACATTTTTGAAGCCAGAAAGTGTATTCTACCCCACAAAGCCATATATGTTTTAAAACTAGACACCCTAGGGTATTTCAAATGGTAGTATGTTAACACTTTCCATGCACTAATTATACTATCAGCCTATGTCAATGTTTTGGGTAGTAATTTATTTTCACATACATTGTACTTTGGGCATGAATTCACAGATCTTGTTATATGTCAGTGCCAAACAACACCTCAATATGTGTTCAGCAACATCTCCTGAGTACAGGGATACCCCCCATGCATAGGTTGGTTAGGTTATTTGGGGGTTAAAAGGCCACATTTGAGAGGTGCGCTTTTTGGTTTTCCAACTTGTAATTCTGACGTGCAGAAAACCTTCGCCCATGTCCCATTTGGGACATTTTTGAAGACAAAAAGTGTATTCTACCCCACAAAACCATATATTTTTGAAAACTAGACACCCTAGGGTATTTCAAATGGTAGTATTTTAACACTTTCCATCCACTAATTCTACCACTTGCCTATGTCAATGTTATGGATAGTAATTTTTTTTCACATTCATTGTACATCGGGCATGAATTCACAGATCCTATTATGTGTCAGTGCCAAACAACACCTTAATATGTGTTCAGCAACATCTCCTGAGTACAGGGATACCACCCATGTGTAGGTTAGTTAGATTATTTGGGGGTTAAAAGGCCACATTTGAGAGGTGCGCTTTTTGGTTTTTCAACTTGGAATTCTGACATGCAGAAAACCTGCGCCCATGTTCCATTTGGGACATTTGTGAAGCCAGAATGTGTATTTTACCCCACAAAACCATACATTTTAGCAAACTAGACACCCTAGGGTATTTCAAATGATAGTATTTTAACACTTTAGCCCTAATTCTACCACCAGCCTTTGTCAAATTTTAGGTTAGTAGTTTTTAAATGTTTTGTTTCCACATACATTGTACTTCGAGCATGAATTCACAGATCCTGTTATGTGTCAGTGCAAAACAACACCCCAATATGTGTTCAGCAACTTCACCTGAGTACAGGGATACATAGGTTGGTTAGGTTATTTGGGGGTTAAAAGGCCACATTTGAGAGGTGCGCTTTTTGGTTTTCCAACTTGGAATTCTGACGTGCAGAAAACTTGTGCCCATGTCCCATTTGGGACATTTTTGAAGCCAGAAAGTGTATTCTACCCCACAAAGCCATATATGTTTTAAAACTAGACATCCTAGGGTATTTCAAATGGTAGAATGTTAACACTTTCCATGCACTAATTATACTACCAGCCTATGTCAATGTTTTGGGTAGTAATTTTTTTTCACATACATTGTACTTTGGGCATGAATTTACAGATCCTGTTATATGTCAGTGCCAAACAACACCTCAATATGTGTTCAGCAACATCTCCTGAGTACAGGGATACCCCCCATGCATAGGTTGGTTAGGTTATTTGGGGGTTAAAAGGCCACATTTGAGAGGTGCGCTTTTTGGTTTTCCAACTTGGAATTCTGACATGCAGAAAACATGCGCCCATGTTCCATTTGAGACATTTGTGAAGCCAGAATGTGTATTTTACCCCACAAAACCATACATTTTAGCAAACTAGACACCTAGGGTATTTCAAATGATAGTATTTTAACACTTTAGCACTAATTCTACCACCAGCCTTTGTCAAATTTTAGGTTAGTAGTTTTTAAATGTTTTGTTTCCACATACATTGTACTTCGAGCATGAATTCACAAATCCTGTTATGTGTCAGTGCAAAACAACACCCCAATATGTTTTCAGCAACATCTCCTGAGTACAGGGATACCACCCATGCATAGGTTTGTTGAGTTGTTTGGGGGCTAAAAGGCCACGTTTAGGGGGGGGGGGGTGCATTTCCAACTTGGAATTTTGACATGTAGTCAGCCTGCGCCCATGTTCCATTTGGGAAACTTTTGAAGCCTGTCAAAGTATTTTACCCCATAAAACCATATATTTTGGAAAACTAGACATCCTAGGGTATTTAAAATTGTGGTATTTTAACTCTTTCCAAGTGCTAATTCTACCACCAACCTATGTCAAATGGTTGGGATGTCATTTTTTCCCCACACACATTGTAGTTTAGGCAGGAATTTTCAGATTCCTGTATTTGCCACTGCCAACCAACACCTCAATATGTGTTCAGCAACATCTCCTGAGTACAGGGATACCCCCCATGCATAGGTTTGTTTGTTTGTTTTGGGGCTAAAAGGCCACATTTAGGGGGTGCGCAATTCCAACCTGGAATATTGACATGTAGTCAGCCTGCGCCCATATTCCATTTGGAACATTTTTGAAGCCGTCCAATGAATTGTACCCCATAAAATAATATATTTTTGGAAAAAAGACATCCTAAGGTATTTCAAATGGTGGTATTTTAATACTGTATAGGTACTAATTCTACCACCAGCCTTTGTAAAAGTTTGTGGTAGTACTTTTTGGGGAGTTTTTTTTCCACATGCATTGTACTTCAGGCATGAATTCACAGATTCTGGTATATGTCACTGCCAAACAACAACCCAATATGTGTTCAGCAACATCTCCCGAGTACAGGGATAGCACCCATGCATAGGTTTGTTGGTTTGTTTTTTGGCTAGAAGGCAACTTTTGTGAAATGCGCATCTCAAAATTCCAACTTGGAATTTTGACATGTAGTCAACCTGCGTCCGTGTCCTTTATTGGATATATCTTTGAAGCCAGCCAATGTAAATTTACCCCCACCAAACCATATATTTTTTTAACGGTAGACCCCCATCACTCCTTGTGGCAAGGGCTCAGCAGCCTCCGATACATCGCTAGATGATGTATCAGAAAGCTGACTAGGGTCAAAATCGAACCCTGAGCCCGCGGCCTCAGAATCAGTGCGTAAGCAGTGATCTCGAGCAAAGAATGGGTTAATAGGTCTTAGAAGAGCCTATCTAGTACTGTAATACATTACAGTACAAAGAAATTAATCCATAAAACAGTGCAGACAGCAAAACATACTGTTGCTGTTCAAGATTACTGCTTACACAGTGATGAATGGCAGGGAAGGGGTTAATACACAGTGAAAGACTTTCATAAAACCTGCCAATTTTATAAAATGTTATTTTATATCACTAATACTGATCTGTCTCTTTCCGTCACAAAAATGTAAGTGAGGAGAGGGAGGCAGATCAAAATTTTTGAATATTAATCAGACCAATTTTGATCTGACCAGGGCGAATGGTGAGCTTAATTGAGAAATCACCAAACCGCCTTTGCCACTAATTCGCTGTTACTGATCGCTATGCACTCAGGCAGCTTAAAAAAAAAATCTCTAATATGTTTACTTTACATGTAATCCCCTAGCGGGTATGTGTAAAAAAATAAAAATAAAAAAAATATGCAGACAGATAAAAATTGCTTTGTCGTCAATATCATTGCGTAAGCAGTGATCGGCGGCAAATAAGGGGTTAATAACTCTTAGAAGAGCCTTTGTAGTACTGTAATAAATTAAAGTACAAAAAAAATTAACCCCTAAAAAATGCACAAACAGCAAAAATAAATGCGCTGATGTGCACGATCACTGCTTACGCAAGATCAGTGGCAGGGAAGGGGTTAAACGCAGGGAATTTCTTTAATACATTTTTTTAATTGTGTTAATTCGTGTGTTGTGTATTTATTGCTTTTTTTTTACTTTTACTTACTTTTATAACTTTGATCTGTCTCTCTCTCTCACTAAAAAAAATGTAAGGAGAGGGAGGCAGATCATAACTGGTCAGATCAATATAGGGTTAATATTGATCTGACCAGTCAGTGGGGATACTCAGCAGAGCATCCCCACTGCTTGTCAGTGTGCCTGGCAGTCACTGATTGCCTCTGTGAAGAGGAAATCGTGTGACAGCCAGAGAGCACAGGAAGCAGGTACTTCCTGCCTCCTGTGCTCTTGCCCTTAGAAGGGCAGCGCCATCTTTGTCACCCAGTGACCAAGATAATGCATTTTTTTTGTGTGTTCCTGATTGCCTCGACTTGAGACTTTCTGAGCATAGGAAGCAAAAAATTTGCTTCCTATGCTCATTTTTTAATGCCCGTCGCTTTAAAGGCTCTGTGCCTTTAAAACCGGCATTTCTATCGCTCTCCGGAGCGATCGAAATGCCGACGGGCATTTTCTTTAGTATTGTACGATGCTTCCATACGGAAGCATAGTTACAATGCCGCTTGAGCACTGAAAGCGGAAAAACTCCACTTTCAGTGCTCGTTTTGAAACAGGACGGACTAGGGTTAATTACCTAATTGTAGTTTACCCACTGTTTACTAACTGTCACCTGGTTATTCTTGTGATAATAATATACTTAATTTATTGAGAAAGGTCCTTTTAAAACTAGTTTAAAAAAAGCTAAAAAAGAAAATATACTGATCATTTTAATATGACATGACACCTTTCACTCTGATTATATGTGCCTAATTTTATTCTACCATGTTAGTCTTGCCACTTTAAAATGACACATTTACTCGATTCCAAACAGGTGAAATGGAGCAAAATGTTTTTTTTTTAATTTTTTTTCTTAAACATTTCACAAGTTCAGTTTTATTTTAACCTAAATAAAATGTAATTGTATATTGTTCTTAAAAAAAAAATTCTAGAAAATTACTGAACAGGTTTTCTTGAAAAAGAGAGATTTAGAATATATGGGAACAAATAAATTTTAGTTGAATATCTTCTGACCCTCCTTTTTTTTTTCTTTACACAAATTATATATAGGCACTATGCGCTTTAAATCTGTACTTTATTACGGTTAATGGTTTAAGGGTTAATAGAAAGTGGCTCCTTGGTTAGCGACTCCACCCTTCCGCCTTCCTTTTCTCTCTGCTATTTGCTAGCTCACAGCTTGAATGTTTCATTTCTAATTGCACTCTAATTGATATTGTTATTTAAATGGTTGTTTCACTTTTTGTTATCACTTATGAATAAGCATCAGTAGAACGCAAAACTCATCAAGTATGTTTCTGAGCCTGTTTTTGTCTTCCTTACTTGCTGGTTTATTTTTTATAAATCAGTTTTTTAATTGAATTTTCAACCAGAATTCAGGGGTGGGATACAGAAAAAAGAGAGGGGGGAAGTGATCGTATTGGATGGGAGCGTACGGGTAAAAAAAAAAACATGTGGACTGTCGCAGCAGTCCCCTATATCACTGAAAATCATATAGATACATAGTATAGCAATGGTATTCATATGCTGTCTAACACTAGGATAACCTATTAAAAAAAGGCGGGGGGGGGGGGAGGGAATAAATAACTAAGTCAAAAAAATTGGGGGGGGGGGGGGGAGGAATATTAGGGGGATCACGTCTGGCCTACCAATGCACAGATCTGGGGATTTTCCAGAAACTGAGACCAATAAAACCACATGTGTAGGTATTTATCTGATTTGCCTAAAGCGCTGTAGTGGAGCGCTTCTATGGCGTGGATGTCTTCCACCCTTGCTATCCACTCCTGAAAAGAGGGTGGCCGTGGGTCACCCCAGTGAAGGGGTATGAGAGCTTTTGCTGCATTAAGCAGGTGTTTCACCACCGATTTTTTTTTTATACACTGCCACCGGGGCTTTGGCTGTTTTTAATTTTTTTACCATAAATTTGTCACCTTGAGAATTGAAGTGCTGCAAATAAATGTATTTTTTGATGACTACTTTTGCCATGGATATTGACAGAGCTGGTGTGCACCCATACCTGTTATTTGGTTCTCCTCTATTACATTTGCAGCGCCCGTGAGATTGTCTTTTGTTCCATACTGGAGATTATGTCTCAATACAAATTTGAAAAGCTCATCATTAAATAAACCAGTTAGTAACTATGAAATAGTGGCCTGGATTCATTGTCTGCCAATAACTCAAAAAAGGCTGTTAATTAGTAAATAAGTTAACGGGTATGGTAAAATGATGACCTAACCTGTTCAAATAAACCCATACACACTGAAATGCATGGTAATTACAGCACAAAAGGGGATTCAATGGGAAATTATACATGTTTGCCCATTAACTTACCGCTTCAAGAAACATGACTTAAGTGCTCCAATCTCTGTTTAAAAAATGAACACAGATAGAAATGTTCAAACACTTAATACATGCATTAATTCTAGCAGCACCCATATAGAGTTTCTTATCTTCTATGAGCACAATTGTTTGAATGACAAAAGCTAATCATAAGTAATATTGATTTGGGGATTATGTAGGATACCCAAATTTCCTGATTTCAAATCTTAGGAAATGTAGAGAATCATTTGCTATATTAAAAACCTATGGGGTATGGAGCAAGATCAGATTCATGTTCTGGATCAACCTGTTTCTTATCACTCTCAGGTGTCCTTGATCATTTATTTTAAACAATAACAGATCTGTACATGGCATGGGGAAACAAGTGTCCCATAATTAAAAGGGGATCTTGCAAGCTAGTTTTATGTATTTTTTTTTATTTTTGGTGGACACATCCTTAGCAGGAAGATTGCTCACTTATCTGTTGTCTGTAACTTAGTTTATGTTTCATTTGTAACACAGCTGCTGGTAAATAAACTACAGTTGGGAGTGGGTAGCATTACTTTAGTATGTGTAACTAAAGGTTTTGTGAATCATATCCTTAGTTTCCATAGGTGGAACAAACTGAATAATACGATGTCTGCACAGGTTATTTATTATTTTATGTGCTGACATTTAATTGTTTTATGATGAATATATTTCTGTTTTATCTCTTACTTTATTTATTAAATGCCAAATTGTGCTACTGGTAAAACGCTATTTTCCTTTAATAACCTATGAAGAAATTTGGGAATTAACTTATCACAGGTGATAGAATTCTTCCCTAAAAGAGAATTCACGGAGATAAACCCAGTGATAGATTTATCACTTGAAGCAGAATCCAGTTGGGAGATCAGGAGTCCTGTTGTATAGTGTGCATGACTGGCTTTTATTGCATACCTCATGCTTCCTTTTCTCATCCCTCATCTGGAAATGAGATGGACAGACCGTTTACAGATGTGCACTTTTTGGGCAGATTCGCACTGGAAAGAAGAAGGACAAATCTATAATATATATAATATTAGCTTAAGAAAGCGTAGTAGCAGTTTATCTTGAACATGTAAGATTATAACTGCATTAATGGCATGCGGACGGCCTCGTTTTTTTTCTCAGCTTTTTCTGACATATTTCCTGAGGTTTGACAGGATACAGCTGTCTAAGCAGTTACACCCTCTTTCCATATATTCAACTGTATCAGTTCTCCTGATAACCTTACTGAAAATAAAACTCCACCCTCAAGACCCAACTCAGCAATACCTACAGTTCACAGCATTTCAATTGTAGATCTCTAAATAATGTACCATTTTGGAATATATTTTTATTCATTCTTTTTTATCATGTACTATAATTTGAATCGCTTCTCTAAATTGCATCTTCACTGGGATTATCTATTTGATCAACATGTGAAAGGAAACATAATGTGGAATTGTAATTCGTCAGCAACATATTTATCATTGTGAATAATGTTTAGTATTCAATGTTAGTTTACATTTTCATTGTTTGGATATTTGTTTTATTCGTATTTAGTGCATTAGTTGCTAAAGGGTCCTCAGTGGTGTGATCTTGTTCATATTTGTGAATATACTATTCACTACAATAGCCCCTATCTATATAATATTCATCTAATAATATGTACAGACACTGAAACTTTAAATAGTGTTGGAATAAAGCTTTTATATTAGGTGCAGTATTCATTTTAATCATTCCCTCTGAATGGGACATTGCCTGTTACTTTACCTTGCCTGTTACTGATCAGTTTAATATGACGTGACACCTTTCGCAAAATGTATTTTTTTTATATAACACGCTCCATTGAATCTATCAACTTATATGTAAACATAAATCTAGAAAAAAATATATATAAATCCCACCCTCCAAAACAGTTGGCCAGCAAGCCCAATTCTCCAAATTTTGGAGGGGGGATGTATTGGGGAAAGTTTTGTACAACTAATTCCTGAAAGGCTGGCTCTATATTCAGAACAAACGTATACTCAAGTGTGAGTAACAGCTATTTAAACACCAAAAGATCTGAAGGAAATTTCCAAGCAAATAAACAGCTCATATAGTTCAAAATAACAATTAACCTAATATCTCTGACTAGCCACTTATTGCCTGCAGGAAGTCTCTAAATTACTTGTACTTCATATCAGACAGAAAAAGAGGGACAATCTGTATCCCTTGAGTACTGAGGAAGACAAGGGATACAAGGGTTTTTAAAAGTCTAGTACTTGACTAATTTGGTGTGTACACCCTGTCTACGTTACAGTGACAATCCTATCCTGGCAAGTGTTCTGGAATGATACGTTGGAATATTTTAGAGGGAATAGTTAAGTTGCAAAGGATTCTGGAACACACTGTACTGTAGATGCAGACATTAAACAGCTGGGCACAATAAGTCAATTACAAAAACAATATTTTATAGAGCACAATCTGCATATAAATGCATTGTAAAGCAAGCATATGAAGGAGCAAATAATAGTAGCATTTTAAGAAAAATAGAAAAATGGTTATTTTGTGACAAACACATGTTAAATTATTCACCAAGCCTTTTAAAACCTATGTAGCCAGATAATTCTATTTGCAGAAGCTGTTGGTCTTCTTCCAGTACGCAGAAACTGGATTTCAGACAAGACTTGGTTTAGATGGAACAAAAGTACTGGGTAAAGCAAGTAGCAAATATATTTATAGTAATATAAATACTAATACAAATTCACACTTGCAGCATTCTACATCTTTTAAAAGAATACCATCTTAAAATTATTTTGTTACTAAAGAAATCCTTTATTTCTTAAAGTATGTGTGAGTAAAGTTGACAAATATGTAGTCTCGTAGTTATGTCAAAAATGAATATTGTAAAAAAGTGGCAAGGACCTTGTATTCCAGATGTCAAGCTATGCCAATGTGTCAGTTGTGTTTCAGCTTTACTGTATCCATGAAAATGCTGGCTTATGCCCAAGGGTAGAATCCAGATTAGCATTTAGTATGAGTGACTCGGTAACTGTAGAAACACAAAAAATATGCAAAAGACCTTTAGACACATATGCCTTCAGATCCCAGTGGTTGTGTGACCCAACTTAAATGATTTAAACATGTAAAAGAGCAATTGTGAAGTCAAAAAAGCCGGAGAGAGAGAGAGAGAGAAATTAATGGAAGGTTTGTCAGAGGGGTGCAATTGAAAGATGCTATACTTTGTATTATATTCAAGTAATACTAAACTGTGATTGTATATTTTCTTTATCTATAATTACTGGTGTCACCAACTGTAATACCCTCTATGTACAAAAGTATTATGACTCACCACTTAATTATTCAATTCAGCTGTTAGACTCATTGCCACAGGTGTATAAAATCAAGCACCCACAAATAAAGTCTGCATTTACAAACATTTGTAAAAAAAAATTGGTGTTTCTGAAGAGCTCAGTGAATTCAAGCATGGTACTGTGATAGGATGCTGTCTTTGTAATAAGTCAGTTTATTAAATGTCATTTTCCTCCTTTTAACTCTTACCATTGTTTTGCTCTGTTGTGTCTCTCAGTGATGTCAGCTGGGCTTTGTTAACAGGGCCAGACTGGCCTACCGGGATACCGGGAAAAAAATTCCAGTGCCGCCCTGGGGCACTTTAACAATGCGGATGCTTTTAATAATTCAGCCGGGGCCACTTTAAGAAGTTCAGCCATGGCCGCTTTAGGAAATTTGGCCGCAGTGGCTTTAAGAAGTTTGGCTGAATTGCCAGAGCCTGCACTACCATTAAAAGGCAATCAGAACCTAAGGTGCGGGCTGTTGCCATCATCTGCTGCTGCTGCCTGCTGCTACTGGCAGCTTCGTGTTTTTTTTTCTGTTCAGGGCTCTGGGGCCTCCTCCTGCAGACCACATGGTGCCTCCTCAGCCAGAGCAGCTGGCTGGGGAGATCTGGAGTGGAGTGTGGCAGCAAGAGGGCCAGTCCTAGAGAAATCTATAGGAATGCTTGGTAAGAACTGTGCATTTAAGCTTATGTTGGGGCAAACATTAGGAGCACAATATGGGGTGAGTTTATTTTATATTAATTGTGTGTGAGTAGCAGAGTGAGTAAGTGTGTGTGAGAGGCAGAGTGTGTGTGTGTGTGAGAGGCAGAGTGTGTGTGTGAGTGAGAGGCAGAGTGTGTGTGTGTGAGAGGCAGTGTGTGTGTGTGTGTGTGTGTCAGTGGCAGTGTGTGTAGATGTATGTTTGTGGAAGAGTGTGTATGTGTGTGAGTGGCAGTGTGTGTGTGAGAGTGGCAGTGTGTGTAGGTGTGTGTGTGTGATGGCAGTATGTGTAGGTGTGTGGGTGTGTGAGTGGCAGTTGGTGTGTGTAGGTGTGAGTGAGTGAGTGAGTGGGGGTAAGTCCTGGGCGCGGGGGAAAGTCCAATGAATGCAATTAGGTTACAGTCTGGGTGCTGGGGCAAGTCCAGTGACATGCAGTCTGGGTGCTGGGGTAAGTCAATCAATGCCCCAGTATGCACACAAGGTTATATCTCACACACTGACACACTGTATAAATAATACACTCTCTAAATGTGCTTTAAAATGCATGGTTTTCCCTTGATGAAAAAAAAATTAAATAATGTTATGGTATGGGGCTGGTATACAATGTTTTCCAGGGCTGGTTTTTATTCCCAGTCTGGCACTATTTGTTAATTATCTAGCCCTATAAGTAAGCATGCATCTGTTCTAACTATACTTTTACACTGGAGTTGGCTGCCTGACTTTTGTGTTCTACCTCATCTGGCACTTGATCCATTGCTGGAGGCTGCACTTATCTTGTGCCAGTCCAGGATCTTGGACCCCTATCCTGGATGGCTCAACCACTCAGGGGATGGGTTCTAGCTTCTCTTGTGACCATCCTGCTACAGCATAACTATTCCAGCCTTTACCCTATCCAGTGAATAGTTACACCCAACTGGCTGGTGACTGGCTCCAGTTTTGTATTTAAACCCCTCATTTACCTTCTAGCTTTGCTTGTAATAGGTCCTTCATGCCTGTTATTAGCTACCTGGCGATTATTGTTGTTTCGACTCCTGGATTCCTGACCCGACTATTCTTGATCTTCATTCCTGTGTACCAGACCCTCGGCTTCCCCTTGATTATCCTGTCTTCTATTATGCTGACCTTGGCTTCCACTCTGTTTCCTGCATTTGGTGTATCAGTACCAGTTGCCAGTGTGTCCATCTGTCCTAATCCTCAGAACCAGTGGCTGTGTGACATCCAGTATCTCAGTTCCTGTAGCCGTTTATTATAATGAGTTCCAGAACCAGTACAGCAGAGTGTGTCAATATCCTACAGTATATCTCAGTACCAGTGGCTGTGTATAATTCCATATCTCAGAAACAGTACTGCTGTGGGTTCAGATATCCTGTGTTCCAGTTGTCTAAAGCTATCTGTACAAGAACCTTATGTCAATAGCATTTCCTTAACCAGTTTTCGGAGAGAGGTAGAGGTGCAGCTATTTACCTTTTCAGCAGTGTGCTTAACCAAGAATATCGTTGATTTGGAATGAAGACCCCCTACTACAGTGATGGCGGACCTATGGCATGCATGCCACCACAGGCATGCCAAGCTCTTTGTTGTGGCACACGTGGCTAGGAGGAGTTGTGGGGCTGAAGGCCCTAATCTTAGCTCCATTTACCAAAATTGAAATTTCACTGCAAAATAAATATTTACAGAAATGCTATCCTGTTGTGTCCTGAGAAATTACATCAGTATTATTACTCAGGAGCCAGCAGGATAATCATTTCAGTAACTGCACACCCCTCCAGATTGCAAGTTGATTTAGCCTGCCAGTTCCTCTCCCGACATCAGCTTGAAAGCTGACAAGCCCCTCTTCACACAGCAGTGTAGCAGCTCCAGCAGCTTTGCCAAGGAAGAGACTTCCTGCAATGTATCTGTGAGTATGTGTGTATGTGTGTATACATGTGCTGTATGTATGTGTGTGTACGTGCGCTGCATGTGTGTGTACGTGCGCTGCATGTGTGTGTACATGTGCTGCATGTATGTGTACATGTGCTGGATGTATGTGTGAGTGAGTATGTGTGTATACATGTGCTGTATGTGGGTGTGACTGTGTGTATACATGTGCTGGATGCATGTGTATGTTTGTATACATGTGAAGTATGTAGTATGTGGGAATACATGTGCAGTGTGAATACATGTGCTGTGTGTATACATGTGCTGGATGTATGTGTATATTTGTATACATGTGAAGTATGTAGTATGTGGGAATACATGTGCAGTGTGAATACATGTGCTGTGTGTATACATGTGCTGTATGTAAGTGTGAGTATGTGTGTGTATACATGTGCTGTATGTAGATGTGTATACATGTCCTGTATGTATGTGTCAGTGTGTGTATACATGTGCTGTGTGTATGTGTGAGAGTATGTACGTTGGTAAATAAGCAGGTGTGACCAGCTCCAGCCCTTTCCTTAAAGACGTGAGTGTGCAGCCTTTCTCCAGGTGCTGTAGCACTGTGAGCCTACTCCTGGCTCAAGCACTGGACTCTGGAGCAATGAAAACATGTTCTGTGGAGTCTTCACTGTTTAGCAGTCTGATACGTAAGTCTGGGTTTGGCAGATTCCAGGAGAATGTTACCTGACTACATTGTGACAACTGTAAAGTTTGGTAGAGGAGGGATATTGGTATTGGGATGTTTTTCATGGTTTGGGCTAGACCCTTTACTTACAGTGAAGGAAAATCCTAATGTTTGGATGAATTTGATGTGGAAGAACTTGACTCTCACAGAGCCCTGACCGCAAATTCATCAAGCACCTTTGGGATGAACTGCAATGTAAATTGTCGAGCCAGGCTTTCTCGTCCAACATCAGTACTTGAATTCACCAATGGATGAATGGGCAAAACTGCCTACAGAAACACTCCAAAATCCTACCAGAAGAGAGGAAGTTGTCATAGCTGCCAATTGGGGATCAACTACATATAAATATCTAGGTATTTAGAATGCAACATTATAAAATTCCTTGTTGGTGTAATGGTGAAAACTGTCCAATACTTGTGTACCCACCCCCCTGTATTAGCCCTGGGATTTATTTTTTGTGGCCCTATGTCATATGAAGCAGTTATTTATTTCTAGTGAAATCCCTATTTGGAATCCATGTGAATAATAACAATTTTTATTTTTTTTTGCTAGATAATGCTTTTGAGTGTTTTTATTGTCATTTTTCTTTTTATTCTTTGTTTCTTTTAAGCAGACTAGAAATAGATTCAGTAGAATAAGTTTAACATGTAACCAAATGTCATTCAGCAATTGTTTGTCTTTTTTGCATATATTGTAATTTTAAATGATTTATATGACATTTCTGTGCAATATAAAGCAAACACAATGTTGTATTGTAGGGTAACTTTACCAAGCAGGTTGGTTCTAGTGTCTGTCTGCCATTTTATCTTCGAACTTTGGTAGTATTTAATAGAAATTGTAGTGAATATTTAGTCAGATGTATAATGTAGATCAATCCTGAATACCTTAGGTTAACTTTGGGCCAAAAGCTTACGAGAACTTGAAAAGAAATGAAAAAACTCCAGCCCAAACAACCAGATGCTGCTCCTGGAATGGTACCAATGAGGCAGTGCAATGTTTGCTATATATACAATATATAAAGCAAAGCATTTAACAACTTCCTATATATATATATATATATATATATGTATATATATATATATATATATATATATATATGTATATATTTAAAATGGCAGGCAATGTTAACAAAGAGCAGTTCCTCCATATATTTTCCCAAATTAATAAAATCTGATAAGACAAAAAGTAAGAATTAGTTATATGGCACACAATAAATGCAGTGAAGATAGTAAAAAAAAATCAGTGGAACAAATGTAATATTATTTCAGCATGGAACATGTGTTAATGTTTTTAAAATAGGATATTCTGAATGCCAACAAAGTCAGAATCACACTTAGGAAAGTTTGCATTGGCTACATTATCAAGACTTATTTCTACAACTGTATTCATAGCCGATTAGGGAATATACATGCCCCTCAAAATCACATTGTTGTATTATATGCATTCTGACTATTACAGGAGGTTGTGTTTGGTCACTATGAATACACTTATAATAAGTAAACATTACATTAATGTTTATAGAGCACCAATGTCTTACATTGTGTTAGTTACCTAGTTAGGAAAAATGAATACATTACATTAACATCTATTTATATAGCCCCAATAATTTACATAGCGCTAGGTACAGAGCATAGAATGGAACTACATACGAAGTTAGACAAACTAGAACAGACTGGTACATGAGATAGAGAGCCCTGCTCACATGCTTGAATATATAGAGAGGGAATGGGGTACATGAGAGACATAAGAGATTGAAGAGGTCAGAGGGATCGAAGTTGTAGTAACAGTAGTGTGCATGGGTGGGACTAGGTGGGATAGGCCAAAGATGAATTGTGTGTGTTCCAGCTAGGTGGGATTAGCTAGAGGTAAAGTTACCGGTATTCTAGATGTAAAGTTACTGGTATTCTAGTGGGTTGGGTAGTAAGCTTCTTTAAAGAGATGAGTTCTGAGGGACTTTTTAAAGTTTGAAAAGGGAGAGAGCTGGATGCTCTGCGGAAGGGAGTTCCACAGAAATCTTAGAGATGCGAGTGAGAAGTGGCGATGAGGTTGGAGGAGAGTTTTAGTCCCATTGAGGAGCACAAATGTCTTGCAGGTAGGTATTGGTTTATGAGGGAGGCAATGTACAGAGGGGCCTCCGAGTGGAGGGCTTTGTAGGTTAAATACAGAATTTTAAATGTTATCCTTGCGCAGATGGGGAGCAAGTGGAAGGCGTTGCAGAGAAGAGCTGCCAAAATCAGACCGACGTGCAAGAAAGATGAGTCTGGCAGCTGTGTTTTGAATAGATTGCAAGGGAGACAGATGAACCAGTAGTAGTCCAGTCAGGAGGCTGTTACAGTAGTCAAGGCGAGAGATCACAAGCGAGTGCACTAGGATTTTGGCGGTCTCCGTGCTGAGGAATGGCTGAATGCATGCAATGTTCCTTAGGTGCAGACGACAGGATTTGGCTAGATACTGAATATGGGGAATAAAGGTGTGAACAGAGTCAAAAGTGCCCCTAAGACATTGGACACGGTCAGCTGGAACTATTGTAGCATTTTCAATGGAGATTGTGAAGCCAGGTGTAGGGACAGAGTTTGAGGGAGGGAAGATGATCAGCTCCGTTTTGGAAAGATTAAGTTTCAGGTAGCAATCCGACTTCCAAGTGGAGATGGCCGAGAGACAATTAACTACATGTGACATGACAGAGGGAGTGAGGTCAGGGCAGGAGTGGTAGATCTGCATATCATCTGCATATAGGTGGTATTGTAAGCCAAAAGAGTGGATTAGTTCTCCCAGAGAGGTGGTGTACAGCGGACAATAGCGGGCAAAGGATCGATCCTTGCGGAACGCCAACGGAGAACGGAACAGGTGAAGATATCGCTCCAGCGAGCGGCACTGAATAGGAACACTCAGGTATGTATGTCTCTATCCAAGAGAGTGCCATACCACCTATACCACCTATGCCAAATGAGGATAATCTGTTAAGAAGGAGGCGGTGGTCAACGGTGTCAAAGGCAGCAGAGAGATTTAAGAGTATCATCACTGAGAAGTGGCCTTTAGATTTGGCAGAGAGCAGGTAGTTTGATACTCTAGTGAGGGCTGTTTCAGTAGAGTGGAAGGGTCTAAATCCAGATGTAAAAGGGTCAAGTAGGTCATTAGCAGTCAGAAAGTCTGTTATTCATAAGTGCACAGTTCTCTCCAGCAACTTGGCCATGAATGGGAGAAGGGATATAGGACGGTAGTTAGATGGAAGTGTGGGGTCGAGGGAAGATTTTTTCAAAACAGGTATGATTTGGGCCTGCTTGAAGGTTGATGGTACTATTCAAGAGGACAAAGAGAGGTTGATGAAATGGGTTAGAGTTGGACAGAATAGAGGGAATGGAGAAGATACAAGGTGAGTCGGAATGGGATCTAGCGCACAAGTAGTAGATCTTGAGTAAGAGAGCAGATCGTCTACCTCTTTCTCAGCTACAGGGGAGAAGATATTCAGAGTTGGTTTGGGGGATGCGAACGAGGCAGGAGGTAGTTGAGGCAAGTCGCCGGTGGCAAAGTTACACCTGATAGCGGCAACTTTATTTTTGAAGGGAGAGGCAAGGTTTTGGGCTGTAAGAGAGGAGCAGGGAGGAGGAGCAGTGGGGCAGAGGGGAGAATTAAACATTGAGAAGAGATGTTTTGGATTTGATGAGAGGATGGATATTAAGGTAGAGAAATAATGCTGCTTGGACTGAGTGAGAGCAGATTTATAGGAGCACAGCATGAACTTATAGTGGAGAAAGTCTTCCTTGCTGCGTGTTTTCCTAAAGCACCGCTTGTTTGCTTTGTGTGTCATAGTTGTTGATTGAGTCTGCGGGCATGTTTGGCAACAACAGGGGCAATGTTGTCAAGGGTTGAGGTGAGGATGCTGTTGTCAGAGTTTGCAGCTTCCTCCGGACATGAGATGGATGGGAAGGAGGGGTGAGAAGTTTGAAGAGCTGTGGTAAGTAGCAGGAGGGTGGAGTTAGAGAGCAGTCTTTTGAATTCAGTCAGGGGGGGACGTGCAGAAGTTGACTGAGGTACAGTGGGATAGAAGGTAAGTAGGTGGTGGTCAGACAGGGAGAAAGGAGAATGGGAGAAGTTAGATATGGCACATGACTTACTGAATACTAGCATTAAGTAGAACAAAGTGTGCACTCCACTCGCCAAGTAGTGAATAAATAAAGTGCTTTAATGCTTTAAAAAAAAAATCCAAACAAACAGGGTAAGGTACAATCCACGGATGATAGAGTGAAAAGGGAAGGCCACCTAACGCATTTCGCGTGTCACCACGCTTAGTCATGGATAATGCCAACCCCACCACCCTTTTTGTTAAACAGTCTTCAGTTGTAGTGAATGGGGATATAAGTGTCAGGTCTGTGAATATGGAGGAGAGAAAGAGGTCAGAGTAAATTTGTTAGAGATGGGGGGTCATTTAGAGCAAATTTCATCAAATCAGATAAGAGAAAGTTACCAGAGAATTTGGGGATAGCAATAAATCTAACAATATTCTCTAAAGTGTTAAAGGGTATTTAGCTAAGTAGAGTTACAAATAATATTTTTAACATACACATAAGCAGAGGAATTTAGAAGTGGCTAATCAAACAAAAAATAATAAGGCCAAAACTGGAGCAGTTGCTAAAATCTTCTTCATATACCGTTTGCAATGGTGAAAGATGCAAAACGGTCTTCAGTTGTAGTGAATGTGGATATAAGTGTCAGGTAGTTTACAATGGTGGAAGATGCAATGGTGGAAGATGCAAAACAGTCTTCAGTTGTAGTGAATGTGGATATAAGTGTCAAATCTTTTGCAATGGTGGAAGATAAAAAAACAGTCATCAGTTGCAGTGAATGTGGATATAAGTGTCAGGTATTTTGCAATGGTGGAAGATGCAAAACACTCTTCAGTTGTAGTGAATGTGGATATAAGTGTTAGGTCTTTTCCAATGGTGGGAGATGCAAACAGTCTTCAGTTGTAGTGAATGTGGATACTTACGATTCTATTTAAGTCAATTGTAATCATCTTCCAAGATTAATTTTGAGGGACTTTATTGAGATAGAAAGAACCTGATGTTCTGTTGAAGTGAGTTCCAAGGATATGACAGCACCTCAAAAGGCTTCTTGAAAGGCCCGAAGAGCTGTTGAGGGAGTCATGAAAGAAATATTTAGTCACAAGGATGGAAATGTATTAAGGGGGCTCAAACATGGACAGCTATTTATATTATTTAGTATCTAGGGACTCATAGTGATTCACTCTGGCTTCTGAAAAGCATCATGCTCTTCCAGAGCAGCCACCATATAGCTTCCCTTTTGGTAGGCTTTTCTTCCCCCAGGAGGCATCCGGTTAGCAGACGCAGGTATGCCAACCACAATATGGTGTGGTAAGTCGCAAATGTTTGCTGCCAAAAGGAGGAGTCACATGTGTCCATGGGGAGGGTACCATCTTAATGGTGGTCGGCTGGAACTGACACATGCCCACTTTAGCATACAAGTGTAGGAGGGTGTTATAGGTGTGCTAGTGTGCATGTCTCATGGACTGTGAGGGGAGAGTTACTTTGTTTTGATTAATAAATCCCCTATGCTGGTGCTCAGTGTTTCTGGTGAACCCATTTGGATTGATTCACTGGTTCTGTGCCCTTTTACTTCTTTACTTGTTGTTGGCTCACCAGTGTATGACCTTGCTTTGCTGAACTAACCTATCTTGCCTACCGTGAAAACACAAAAAGGAAACAAGTGCCTCAGGGTCTAGACACTAAAATATAGTGAATAGCATTTAAACATACCCAAGAATAGGGCTAAAATAAGCAGTTTGGCTTAATTTAGAGTATTCTAAAGTTAAAATATGCAAAACTGCCAAAGACAATAAAAACTGTGTTCATGCCACACATGAACACATGTACATGCAAAATCCAAATACACCTAAGCATAGGGCTAAAACCTATGCATGCATATATTGCACGGATATACGACACACAAAAATCAGTGATAAATATCAATGTTAAAAAAATAAATCGATAAGAGATTACCAGTAGGGTTATTAAGTAATGTTGGCCTGCAATACAATTACTGAAATATATATTGTGCAGTATATTTAAATTTAAATTGAGGATGTGGAAAAGTTTATAATGTAAACATTTTTTAAGATGGGCACACTCACAAACACTGGTTTCCCTGCATAGCAAGATGAGACTTTGTTGTTTGGTCCTCCGGAGCTACTATAACCAGTAAGTGGAACGACTATAATACTACATGCATGAGTACTGAAGAACTAGAGGACTTATTTCTTGTAATATTCAGCAGCCATTAGTTGTTCTGTGAGTGTGGCGGTACATAATAAATACATCTGTTTCAAAATGTCTTCATATGAGGAGTACCAGTGCTTATCTATTCTTCTTACAAGATCATGGATTATGACATCCAGTACAGTAAGTGTGTGAGTTTGGTGGTGCACAATAAAAATGTCTGTTATAAAATTTCTATCTGAGGAGCACCAGTGTCTGTCTACTTACAAGACCCTAGAGGATGACATCCTGTATGCCACCCGTGAGCACTTAATTTATGAACCTTAATACAAAAGGTTATATTTGGGCGCAGAAGCATGTGGAGCACTTCTCGGACAATCTGGCAGATTTCCTGAGTCATCCCAGCGTCGCGACCACTGAATGGAAGTTGTCCAAACGTGTGTTTCACAAACTTTGCCCTAATTAGTGCCATCTGGCTTTGAATCTTATGGATCTCCCTACAACACTCAGGTTTCCTGGTTTTTCTCAGGACATTTCATCCCTGGATGAGGATGGGGTGCTCTCCCATGACCAATAACTCTTCTCTACATCTTCCCACCTGTTCCCCTCTCTCCCTGGATTCTTCCTATGATCCGCATGGAGGAAGAGGAGGTGATGGTGATTCTGCCAGGGTGGACAAGCCGGCCACGGTTCTCGCTGGTCCTCTGATGCTGCTCCATGTCAGAGATGTCCTATCCCAAGGTCTGGTCCTTCACCTTTCTCCACAGTCACTTCAACTAGCGGCATGGTGCTTTAACAGGAAACTTTACAGCTCCAAGATTTTAATGTATCTCCATCTTTTTGAAGGCAAAAGAAGCCTAGAACATCCTCTACATATCATTCTTTCTGGAAAGAAGCTTACCACATCCTCTACATATCATCCTTTCTGGAATGGGCTTGTGGGAATCTTTGGTCTCTGTCTATTTAGGATGTGTTGGGATTTTTCCAAGCTGGTTTAGACCATGGCTTGAGTCTTAATTCCCTGCATGTTCAAGTCTCTGTTCTTTTGGCTCTTGTATCTATCAGATGGGCAAGGGATTGTGTGTTCTCTGGAGGCTGTTTTGAGATTAAGCTCCTTTGATACTACCTGGAATCTCCAGTTTGATCTTAATGCCTTGGCTGACCCACCATTCGAACCATTCAGGATGTGACTTTGTGGCTTCTGACTCTGAAGATGCTCCTGTTGCTGGCTCTAACCTCAGTCAAAAGATGTTCCTCATATTACCTTTTTTTAAGATTGGGTTGTTGTCGGTCCTGTTCGGTAATTTCTGCCTAAGGTTGTGTATTCTTTTCACCTTACCCAAGATAATATCTTAACTGGCTATTGCTATTTCTGAGGATTGCTGGCTATGTCTGCATATTCTCCACACTTACACTGATAGACCTTTGGATGGGAGGAGGTCTTCTCATTTATTTGGCCTGCCACTGGGGTGACGCTGCCTCTGGCTCTACCCTCTGGAGGTAGATTGTTGTGCACATCTCACTCTGTTATCAAGTGAGGTTCCAGTTCAGGTGGATCTACAGGCCATTTCTATTCTGGCTATTTCAAATTCCGGACTGGTGTCCCTCTGGAATCAATGTGCAAGGCTGGGAACTGGTGATCTAGGAGAACGTTCATTCAGCATTACTGCTGGAATATTCAGAGTCTACCTTTGCCTGTTCTGTTCTTTCTTCTTTTACCTCTCATGAAACATTTATTTTTTACAAGATATATCCCATAAATAACTAGTGCCATGGTTAACCAGGAAAACCAAAAACTTCCTCATGCTTACTGTTATTTTCTTTCACTTTTTTGGTTCCTGTTTTTTTTTTTTGAGGATCTTGGGACAAATACTGGTGAGGTGAGCCTTGTAGAGTTTAGTTTTTTTCTGTCTCCTCTGCCTACTTTTTTGTCTGCCTACTCTATGGGCGGCGCTAAACCTTACAGCTGCCATAGATAATAACCATGAAAAGAAAAAGATGTTAAGTATGAGACAATTTTCACTTATATTCAATATATTAATGTGTAGTCTCTGCTGTCCTTGTGTTACTTTTTTGTGTTTTTGCAAATGCAAACAGTCGAAGTAGCCTGCTTTTTCATGAGCTTTAAGGAGTTTAGTGGACACATTTTGCATTGTTTTGTAATATCTATCCAATTTCACACAACTTTTGACCTTATGCCTGTTTACCGTTGTGTTGTCTGTGCTGTTTTGTCGCCTGCCCTCTGACCGTCGGACCAGACTTGACTAAACTAATCTCTTGGGCCTCATGCTACCACTCCTGCCCAAGTGTCTGCATTATATCAGTTTCATCAGGTAGTAGTGTTTGCAAAAATGTGTACCTGTATATGCATTTCACTTTTTATACTTAGTATGTTAGTATAAAAATATATAAAAAAATTAGAAACTTCTAATTTTATATTGAAAGAAAAAAAATATTTTTGAATCCAAAGGTGATCAGATTTTTCCTGGATCAACATTACCCAAGCTATTTTTAATTATTCCTTGTATCCATTTCATTGTTAAAAAGGCATCCCACTGTCTTTTAACCCCTTTATGACAATGCATGTGTCATGCACGTCCAACTGGCAACTCTGCTGCGGAAAATGGATGTGCCTAACACATCCTGTGGTGGAACGAGCGGTTTTCAAAATCAGTGATCATGTAAACCACTCTGACAGTGCTGGTCTATTGCCTTGATGTTGAGGCATTAGGCAGCACTGAACTTTTGAATCTGGGGAACCCACAATCGCTCCACGGAGTGATCGTGGGTGCCATATTGGAGAGCAGCATGCTCCTCTTGTGGGTAGAGCGTCAGAAGAAAAACAAATTCACTTCCGTTACTCTGATACTGTTGCTGACTGCCCCTAGAGGCAGTCAGCAACACTGCAATAAAAAAGACTTAATTAGCTAAAATCTAGGGTTAGAGTTAGAATAGTTGTTAGGGTTACAATGAAATTAGGGTTAGCATAAGGGATAGGGTTACAATTAAATTAAAATAAAAATATAATGCGGATTAGCATAAGGGTTCAATTTAGGGTTGGGGTTGGGGTCAAAATGTTTCTGTAGGAACCCCCTCCCCCCACAATTTCTTTTTTTTTTTTTTTCTTTTGATTGAGTCTTTTTTAATTATTGCATTTGTGTAAATTATTTTTTAGGTCAAAGTTAGAAAAAGTGGGGGTTTTTTTCATCATATTTTATGATTTGTTTTTGTAGTAAATTATAAGATATGATGAACATAATGGTATCTAATGGAAGCCACAACATTTAATTTGTGTGTGTACAGTATGTGAAAAGAAAATTACAGCTTAACACACACACCAAAGAAATGTCAAAACAGCCCCCCTACCTTTTTGTTGTTTGATTCGTTGGTTGTTGTTCTATGATGATTTAGTCTTTCCACAAATGGAAGAGGTATTTTGCTAATAGTATATAAGGTGCAGAAGTTAGGATTTGAGGGGAAGGCTACCACTTATGGGGGGAATGCACGATTTTAGGTATCGGAAAAGTAGTAGGCACAGGGGCTAATAATATGACAACACTTTAATATAAGTGTGGGAAATATTTTTGTAATTAAGAAGTTTTGTCATGTATTAGAAGTTAATGAATAGTACAGAGAAGAAGATAGGATGTAACACGAATATTATCGAAACAAATAGTTACCATAGCAAATATGTATACAAGTTATGGATAAATATGGGATATAATACAAAATGTAAATCTGTCTTCCTCTCTCTACTTTCTCTTTGGATATTCTAATTGTTAACAATGAATCAGCAGGGGAAATCAGATAGATAGTGGAGTGGTATCTTAATACATGAAGTATACATGTAAGAATTTAATATAGAGGTTATATAATAAAAGCGGAAGTAAAGCTTCTGGAGTAATCACGGTTACAAAGGGGGAAGAGCGTTACTTCCGGGGGTGCCCGGAAGGGGAAATCAGATAGATAGTGGAGTGGTATCTTAATACATGAAGTATCCATGTAAGAATTGAATATAGAGGTTATATAATAAAAGCGGAAGTAAAGCTTCTGGAGTAATCACGGTTACAAATGGGGAAGAGCGTTACTTCCGGGGGTGCCAAGGGAGATAGAGCAAATGTACAAAGGGTCTGATTCTAGGTGAAAAGTTATTACCCTCAGGATACACCCAGATGCCAGTAATCTCCAATGGGAATTTCTAGGGGGGAGGTTACTTTGAGGGGGTTTGGCTTTGGAGGGGTCAAGGGGTTCTCCTTTTTTTTTTTTTTCTCTGCCTGTGTGTCTCCCCTTCCTTGCTTAATCCAACCCTCCAAGGGAAAGGAAAGTCTGAGGATGTAATTTCTTTGTAATAACTACGAAAAAGAGGGGAAGAAGGAGGAGGAAAGAAATGGGAATAAATAATATAGAATGTCAGTGGAGAAGGAAAAAAGTCTAATAATGAAAATTAAGTCAATTAATGCGAAAGTGCTGAATTCCCAACACAAAAGATTCTACCTGTTTCATGATATGACTTTACAAAACATAGCTAGACTATTTCCATATTAACTATAGATTTCAATATAGGTGTCTCTTTCCTTCCCCCCATGTCTGGTGTCTCTTTCCTTTCTCTCCCTCCCTTCTTCCTTCCCCATGTCTGGTGTCTTTTTCTGCCTCTCTCCTCATGTCTGGTGTCTCTTTCCTTTCCCCCCCCCCCCATGTGTGGTGTCTCTTTTTTTTCTCTTAAATTTTCCATGTATTTCAGATCAACATTTTTACCATCTATAATGAACTACTATAATCATCTAATTGTCTAAAACACCTAAAAACGAGTGTCTTCCAAGGTGGCATCCCTAGATGTACAACCCAAGACAGACTCTTCTACAGAGATGAATTATTGATTGCAGAGCATTACCTGAGAAAATACTTTGTTTCTGTTTAAATTACCTAGCGAACTATTCGGCTGCTGAATCATATCGGGCTATGAGCCGAGCCATCAACAATCTGGCGATTTTCTGTGGTTTTGTATGTATTTTTTGACATGTTTTTATATGCTTTATGTTACAAATCTATTTATATGATCAATGTTACATTTTATTGTCACCATACATCACTGATTGGACAAGCAAATGCCTTAATTTATGCCTTTTTTGTATTAAATATTTTTTTATATAATCATTTCATTGCGTGGATGTATTAATTTTTCTGTGCAAGCACAGAGTTCAAAATAATTAATGTACAGCACATTTATTTGGTGTTCTTTTTAGTGGTTAAATATAATACTCTTGCAAATGCATATTAATTATGTATAGTCTCACAACACTGTTTCTAATTATTTCCAAATCAACTCCAACTCTACAGTTTTTTGCTTTTAATAAAATATTCTACTGGGATTTGCAATACACAATCAGTCAAATTGATTTGCAAAAGTGAGTATATTCCATTTTTTTTACATTATTGTTTAAAATGAATGCAACAATAATCCAAACAAAATGAATAACTTCAATTTAGAATATAAGCAATGCGTAATAGTATACATATTAACAAAATGTTCCCTTTCTCCTGCCATTCCTGGGCACTTCAAATGTAATAATCAAAATGTTGATCTAGTCACTCAAGGAGCCGTTGGATTAAAATGTGTTGTCCGCACTGGTTCTAGTATAATTGTGGTATTTTTCTTAATTTTTGTTCATGGTACCAGGTTGTACAGTGAAATATATTTCAGATATACGGGCACAAAACTTGGAAACTTGGCTATCCAAGCTTTTGCAGATCACCAACATCGGGGGCTTAGCAAGCAGGACATCTTGGCCGATGAGAGTGAAATACCAGAAGAAAGAAAAACTTGGCATTCCCAGAGATCTTCTTCCATTAAATGGAAGCATAGCAACACATTTTACATCTCCATAAAACATTTATTAATATGTTTTCTGAATAAGTGTTTATGGAGAGATAATTTTTGTAATATGCAGCACCACAGAATAAACATTTAATGGAACACCAACTTTTGGAGATCCAAGTATTTTTCTTTTCTTTCTTCTGGTAGGTTGAAATGCTAATTTAGTGTGACAACTTAAATCTTCCTATTGTATATTTGCTAAAATAGTTCCAAAGTTTGAACAAAGTGTGCACATGTTTTTCATTTTTAATAATTCTTGTAGAATTCTATTTGCGCTCCCAAGATTGCAGTAAACTGGACTGTCCACTGACTTTTTCCATAGACATGTTAGATCCTATTCAGAGATAAATCAGGGAATCTAACATTTCTGAGTTAAACACACATTTTTATATTTAATGAAAACACCTTTAAATCTTCATGGACACACTGCTGTTTTCAGCAAAAAGTTAATGAGACCACACAGAGAACGTATAAATTTAAAGTATTACAGAATCTTTTTGTTGGATGTAAAATGCGTACTCCATCCTCACCACCTCTCAAACAAAAATAGAAGAATTGAAATGAAATTGAATTCACAAACGTCTGATTCTGGTAAGCATTACATACTGCTATTCTGCAATATCCAAAAAGGAAATGTAACCTTGCGGTTCTAGCATTGGGATATAAATGTCAAGAAGCGACTTTAGTTGGAATTACTAACTATGAATTACTTATATGACTTTGGGTTGAACGTTTAGAAAAGACTAATTTATCCAATGCAGCTGAACTTTTTTCAAGTTTGAAATTCCTGTCTCAATTCCCTGCAATTCCATGTTTTATTGGAAAATTGCATTATGTGTATATTTTTATTGTTTTCAAAAAGGTATAAACATACAATTGGCACAGAGGAGACATTCGGGTTACAATTTTCAAAGAAATACAAAAGTGCAACAAATACCGTAAGACTAAACATTATGCGTAACAGGCTTAAAATACACAATTTAAATACATAATAGAATAGAAGGGTCTTAAGTTGCAAAAGGTGTGGACCTTGTACATTGTATTATACCCATGCAATTCAGTACAAAATAAGACCATAATTCGTGTGAACCAGAATGTCATAGGGATATAAACAAAATAGAAAAACGATAACAAGGAGAGAGTAGAGGAAGCATAGAGTAAAGCTAGATGTAGAGAGAGAGGAGGAAGAAAGAAGGATAGGATAGGAGCCAACGGGCGGTATTCCAGTTGCTTATTTCATCAGGACGGGGGGCAGAAGTAGACTCAGCCATGTCTATATCAGATTGGCAGTCTTTATCGCCAAGGTATAGTGTCCAATGCAGCCAGGTATTTTGATGCTGTGTGCCTCTGCCATTAGCCATCCTCTATGACTCAAATTGATTCTACGGCGTCCAGCCAGTCTCTGAATGAAGGGGGAATCGATTTCTTCCAATATCACGGGATAAGTAGTTTAGCAGCATTGAGTAGGTGTATCGTCAGGGAGCGTTTATAAGCGCCTATTGGGTGTGAGGTGTGATGTAAGAGTACATTTAGCGGATCGGGCCGCAGCGATTCGTCTCCAACTTTCCTTATCACTTGGAGAATGTATAACCAAAAAGGTTGAATAAGAGGACAGGACCACCATATATGCAAGAAATCGCCTATCTGCTTGCGGCAGTGCCAGCATAGATTGGTGGTGGAAGGAAATGTTGTGTGGAAGACAGATGGAGTCATGTAGCATCTCGTGAGTAATTTAAATGCATTTTCTTGGACGTGTGTGGCTGATGAGCATTTGTGTGCCAGTAGGGACATTTTTTGCCATTGTCCCTTTCCCATTGGAGTATATAAGAAGGTTTTGTATGATCTACCGTATCTTTTAAGAGCCGGTAGATGGCTTAGTTAGCGGTTCTTTGGTCAAAAACCGGAGTTCGAAGACCGTAGCGCTAGTAGGGATGGGGCCCAATTGGCGTAGTGAAGACAAAAAATGTGTAATCTGCTTACATTTGAAATACATTCCGTGAGTTTGGGGGGAAGTCTGCACTAAAGTGCTTATAGGTCTGATTAAGCCGTCATCCACAACATGTCCCAGTCGTGGATAACGGACCATAGTAGGAAACATGTCCCTGAAGAAGGTATAGTCATAACCAAGAGGAAATAAGTTGTTTCCTATCAGGGAAAGTAGTAGTGATGGCGATTAACCAGAGTTGTTTTTTGAATATATCGTTTCCATATGCGAAGCGTGGGGGCAATGGTTGGATGGTTACCGTGGATAGGTGTCATCTGGACCGGTGAGATCCAGGCCGTTACTAGAATCGGGGTGGTCAGCCCTCGCTGTTCCAAGGACACCCATAATTTCGGGGCGGGTCTTGTCCAGTCCACTATTCTGGCCAGATGAATGGCATGATAATAACGTTCGATGTTTGGGAGGCCTATGCCCCCCAGTCCTTTTGGGCGAGTGAGTAGGTGTTGGCTCAGTCTGGGGCGTTTATTGTCCCATATAAATTTAGATATCATAGAGTGTAGGGTATTAAAAAACAATTTGGGGATGAATATGGGTAGAGTCTGTATTACATAAAGAATACGCGGCAGGATATTCATTTTAATGATAGCAGCTCTACCAAACCATGAAATCTGTTTAGTAGACCACCGAATAAGATCTGCCTTGCAAATGGCCAGTAATGGTTTAAGGTTGATGTCATACAGATGGCTTACGTCTTGGGTTAGGTGGATGCCAAGTTATTTAATTTTATGGCTGCTCCATTTAAAAGGAAAGGAACTTTTGAGAGTTGCCAATGTGGCACTAGCTATCAAAATATTGAGAGCTTCTGATTTGGAAAAATTAATTTTGAAATTTGATAGCTGACCAAATGTTTTAAACTCAGCAAGTTTAAACTGGAGAGTGATGACGTAGTAACGTACGCACGCACGCGCACGCTGTTCCTGAGCCCCGGGAGTATGTGAAACCCGCAACCGCCGCAACCGCCGACACCCACTGGGGAGCGTTGAACTCAGCGACTATCCTTCCTCCGCTGTCTCCTGAGATCTCCTCACACAACTGAGGTTCGCGGTGACCGGAGTTTCCCCGCTGCTCTCCACAAACGCCCGCTTGATTTAAATTGTGAAGCTGCCTTTGTTTCCACGAAACCGGAGTTTTTTAAAGCTCTTACTTCACTCCATTGCGGAGTATACAAAGTTTCAAGCTTCAAGTCGCTTCAAACTGTGGGATCGCAGTGAGTAAAGGAAACAACCTTTTCACCTCTTATATAATTGAGTGGAGTATTACTCCTGTCATTTTTGACTCTGTATAATTATTCACCTGCGCTACCAGATTTATAACAGATGTATATAAAGACTACTTCTTATCCTCATACAAGCAAGTCTGTGCTACTAGACTCAAAACAGAGCCACATAAAGGCAACCTCTTTCCCTTATACAAAACCATTATATAAACCATACTAAAAGCAGGAACAAGGGGAATCATTACTGGTATTCACTTACTCAATACTGTTTGTTTCACCTATATGTACTTGACACACGTGCCACTCACGTCTCCCCATCTCAACAGAGGATCCTAATAAATCTTAAATTATTAATGGATGGAAAGAAACTCTGATGATACCTTGCTCAAAAAAAAAAAAAAAAAAGGGGAAGAAATACTGGATTAATGTTAGTTTCATCTGCTCTCTGATTGGAGGTCTACTCTATTACAAATATTGTTACCATACCATACTAAATAATACGTGGGCACCGGTAAAGGAGGTTATTTCTGATATGTTTACAGATTGGAGGTTTACTCTAATATAAGCACTTTACCATGCCTTACTAAACTATAGGGTGATACAGGTAAAAGTGACTATTTTCTAGAAAATACCCATAAAAGCAGCATCGGATTAACGCTGCCGCCACATGCTCACTGTTAGGAAGGCGGTACTCCCTGCAATCAGAATTAGCCATAAGACACATGAAAGTAGCCCAGGAGATTGTTGCAGTTCACCTTCTGCAGTGAAGAAGAAAATTAGACAGATCTACCAAAGCAGTTAAACCGTCTATTAAATTCCCTGGATTACCGCCATCAGCTGCTGCAACTTGGTAGAAAAACACCCGAACTGGACTCGCGCTAAACTCTTTGGAGTTAAAACTATCGGAATATATAAAAGGGCATAGGAGAGCAGCGAGGGAAAAGAAAAGAAGGACGAAGAGGAGTAGAGAGGAGGGGAAGGAAAAAAAAAGAAAAGATAAATAAATAAATAAATATTTTAGAAAGCAAGGAAGAGAGGCGGAGCGGATAGAGGGAAAGGGACCTTTCGAGCTCACGAATTTACCTGGCTCAGATTACAGTCTCCAAAGACTGGTTCATTGATTTGATAAGCCACAAGAAAATACAATGCCACCAAAGAAAGACAAAGAAAGGCCCCTTGAAAAGACAAAACAGTTACATCTCTCTTATTCACCTAAATTGAGTGAGCAACTTAAATCTAGGAAATCACTAACAACAGAGAGACGCGAATCAACAGGGGAGAACAGAGCAAATACCTCAGAAGAAGACTTAATACCCGACTCAATATCAAATAAAGGAATGGAACTAATGCTGGACAATCTGTATAAGAAAATAAAAGCCGACCTCGAATCAAACATAAATGTGCTTAAACTCGAAGTATCACACCTATCAGAGGCACTCAATGAACAGACGTCCTCTCTAAATAAACTACAGGTTGAACATCTCTCATTGCAAACCAAAAACACCACTCTTGAAAATAGGATTAAAGCTCTGGAGAATAAAACAACTGACCTTGAAGACCGATCCAGGAGAGATAACGTTAAAATACGCGGTATACCAGAATCAGTTAAACAAGATCAACTGGAAAAATACCTGATAAATTTAATACAGAATCTAGCCCCTAATGTTGAATATGGCCCACATCCATTCGACCGCTTCCACAGACTTCAAAAAGCAAAAGGAATCGACCCCTCATTACCAAGAGATACAATGGTTAAATTCTCGTCATTCTACAATAAGAACCTATTTATGAGATCATTAGGAAAGCATACGATACAAGAAGAGAAATTTAAAGATATAAAAATATTTCCAGATATTTCTAGAGCAACGAGGCAAGCAAGACTCCAGTTCTCCGAAGGAACCCGGATCCTTAGAATTAATGAAATATCTTACAAATGGGCTTTTCCAACAGCCCTTATTGTAAACTATAAGGACACTTCACATTATTTCAAGGACCCTGGAATCCTTACAGAAAGTCTAAAGATCTGGGACCTAATTCCTAACTGAATTCTAACCACTGTTTTGTGATATATGTTTTTAAGCAGATTACTTTTGAGATAGCTTGCGCTTATGGGGGGGGGGGGGGGGTTGGGTAGATACAGGGGGAGGGTGGTAAGAGGGGGGTCATGATAATCAATAGAGAGGGGGTAAGATGAAGGAAATATATTGATACACAAATTTTTTAGACAACTTGCATATTTGGGAGTAGAAAGGTATAAATTAAATTAAGATTATGTTTTTCAATATCACAATACCTCACACCTTTATCCGGTGAAAAGAGGTTTAAATATTCACTGGATTTACCTTAAGGAATTAGGGTAACACTCTTAGATTAATTGATCATACTAACTAACACTTTGGCACATCAGCACTTTATATAAGAAATCTCACTATGACGTAATTAATACAGTTCAAATTGAAAAAGATGAATTTTTAAAACATCTGATTAATCACTTTAGGCAAAGCAGTGATCTTCACCTTATATATTGGTAATTTTGTATTAGCACTATAGAAAGCACAGTGTCACTTTCCTTTTTTTTTTTTTTTCTTTCTTTCCCTCTCTCTTCTTTCTATTAAACTCACTCATTTAGTGGGTATATGAATAGCACTTTAGCACAAAGGCACTTTTATATTTTTCCTGAAATATATAGACATTACTATTGTTATCTTTCCCATTATGATATTCTGACGCCTGACCAAATATCGGCAGCAGTCCTTAGCGAAACATAAATATTGGCCAAAACCAGAAGGACCCCTTCCCCTGAGGCAGGTGATATTCTATTAGTTTTAACACCGTTAACAGAGATGACCCAATGAAAGATACATTGAGTACAGAAGATCTAGCGGATATAGATGATAAATAAGTGCACGATAGAAGAGTATGTTACATGTTTGTCCCCACTTCGGATTTTCTGTCCCTCTCTCTGCCTCTCTCCCTTCCCCCCCCCCTGATGACGATGACAAATATAATATATTAGCTCTGGTACTCCAGGCGGTAGCGAGGTCCATACCTCTTGGGGCTCTAATCCTGCGGCGGCAGCAGGACTAGACTTATTGATAAGGTAATTTCCTTGTCGAATGGGTCTCTGGGTTGTATGCATGTGAAGTATGAATGGAGAATGCCTGAAGGTGGAGACGGCGGTCGGGGAGTGGGAGGGGGGAACAGCGTAACATCATAAAGATGTCGCTGGTGATTGCCACTTTGAATGTCCGGGGCCTTAATTCTCCTCAAAAGAGGGGCTGTTTGTACGACTTATTGGTAAATAATAATGTCGACATAATCTTAGTTCAAGAAACACACTGGACTGAACCCCCAGAGTAACTCTGGAGGTATTCTAAATACCCCACAGTTTTCTCAACCAATTCCTTGGATGGAAAAAAAAGAGGAGGAACAGCTATTATGATGAACTCGAACATTAAATTTGAACTGATACATCAGATTTTAGATACAAATGGACGGTATATGATCATACTGGCTAAAATCAACGACATACCATACACATTGGTAAACATCTATGCCCCGAATCAGTCCCCCATAAAATTCTTAAAGGAAGTTTTTGATAAAATTGAAACCTTTACGACAGGTCTCTTAATAATTGGGGGTGACTTAAACTGTATCTCAGATCCAAATCTGGATAGGAACGGAAGATTTCCTCTAAATAATACTTCACCAAATAGAACATCACAACTATTCAGATTCTTTCAGAAAAATACAATCTTTGATATATGGCGTACTCTATATCCAAGGGAAAGAGATTATACTTATTTCTCACAGGTACACCAATCATATACGAGAATAGACTATTTTTTAACAAACTGTGTAAGTATGAACTCTGTGAAAAAGATTCGTATAGGTCCAATCACATGGTCTGACCATGCCCCAGTATTTCTAGAAATTAAAAATAATTTAAAATACAAGTCAAGAACTAACTGGAGACTTAATGAAAATCTGATTAACAATCCTGAACGTAAAGAAGCTTTGGAAAAGGAAGCGAGGAAATTTCTTGAAATAAACGATAATGAGGAAGTCTCGAATAGCACACTGTGGTGTGCTTTCAAATCATACATGAGGGGGGTTATAATAAAAATGGGTTCAGTCTATAAGAAAAGTCTTGGTAAACCGCTCCTAGATCTACACATAGCTTTGGCTAAACTAGAGATAATAAATAAAAAGAAGCCGGACTATAATATAACTCTAGAACTGGCCTCAATTAAGGAACAAATTAAGATCAAAACTATTGATAAGGTAAACAGAGCAATTACACGTTTAAAACAGAAGTGGTACTACGGGGCAAACAGAACAGGGAAATTATTAACCAACAAATTAAAACATAACCAAAGTAAGAAAATAATTAATAAAATTATAGTGGGAAATCAAACTCTTTTATCGCCAAACTCTATAGCACAGGCCTTCAAAGATTATTATTCATTATATAACCTCCCAAAGAATAAAAAATCCTCACAAGAACTCAAAGGATTTCTAAAAGATATTAAAATTCCGAGGCTCTCCAATGACAACTTGGACATATTAAATCGCCCTATTACCTTAGGTGAAGTAGAGCTAGCTATCTCCAATTTAAAACCTGGGAAAGCCCCGGGCCCCGATGGATTCTCAGCCCCCTTTTTTACAAATCTGCACACGATTATTTCACCAATTCTTCTAAAATGTTTTTGTGGGTTTGCAAGGGGAGATTCCATCCCAAAAGAGATGCTCCTAGCCACAATTACTCCAATTCCCAAACCGGGTAAAGACCCAGCATACACATCTAGTTATAGGCCAATATCTCTGATTAATTTGGATATTAAGATCTTTTCAAAAATATTGTCAGAGAGACTAAAAAGTATTATACCACTACTTATCCATCGAGATCAATCTGGCTTTGTACGGGACAGATGTCCCTCTGATAATGTCCGGAAGCTTTTAAATCTGATACACATAGTAAAGACCAAGCGAATCCCAGCCGCCCTATTATCCATCGATGCTGAAAAAGCATTTGATAGGGTTGATTGGCACTTTCTCGAAGAGGTATTAGTAAGCTTTGGTATCACGGGCCCCTTCCTGGCAAATGTAATGTCTCTCTATACAGTTCCAAGTGCTACAGTAAGAGGTCCACTTTTTCAATCCGATCAGTTCCCCATTGCCAATGGAACCATACAGGGATGCCCGTTGGCACCGTTACTTTATCTCCTTTCACTTGAGCCATTGGCCATTATGATTAGAAACAACTCAGAAATCCATGGAATCACATTGAATAACAAAGAATACAAATTAACATTATATGCAGATGATGTGATGCTGTCCCTATCAAAGCCAGATCGATCAATTCCAGAACTGCTGAAAACAATAGAGGTATATTCGAGCATATCAAACTATAAAATAAACTTAAAAAAAACTCAAATAATTGTAATTAATATATCTCCAGAAAATAAAATTAAACTTCGAGATTTATATCCCTTTGATTGGAAATCTGAAGCACTTGAGTGTATAGGTTTGAAGCTGGGGTTTGATATTCAGAAAACAAAAAGGCTAATGTACATGGAAATGTTGAAAGAGCTAAGGGCAAAGCTTCAGGCCTGGACGGGCCTAGAAGTTTCCTGGCTCGGTAGAATCGACGTTATCAACGCCTATATCATCCCAAAGCTTTTGTTTCTTTTTAGGACAATGCCGCTCAGGGTCAACTCCGATGTCCTTACTCAATTTCAAAGACTATTTGTGGACTTTATTTGGCAAGGTTCTAAACCAAGAATAGCACAGAGATTACTGAAGCAAAGTCCACAAGAAGGTGGCACATCATTTCCAGACATATTTAAATTGCATGAAGCTAGTATGGTTAACCACGCTCTTGAATGGAATAATCAAAGAACTCATGTTTTAGATTGGTATACATTAGAGTTGGCATAACTCTCTCCTCTCTATCCAACCACTATTTTTTGGAACAAAAACAGAATCCCCAAAAAATATCATTCACAAAACCCAATAATCCAGGACTGTGTGTTCACTATCAAGAAATTTAAAAGGAAAATGACCATCACAGATGCCCTAGCACCAATTGTCCCATTTGAACTTTTAGCATCTGAGATCGAAGATCTCTATACGACTCAGTGGACCCTGGCCGGCATTGTAACGTTGTCAGACATATTATCAGGAAATAAAATTCTTCCATTTAATGATCTTCAGGCTAAGTTTACATTTCCATCAAATCTACTTTTCCCATACTTAAGAGTCAAGTCCTATATTCAGAAAAGTAGGATGCTTCCCTCTAATCACCCATTTGTTTCACTCTTTCTAAACCTCTACAAAAAGAAACAAATATCCAGAACCCTGAAATTGTTTAAACAAGTGGAACAAGATATTAAACCTTCCGCCTTCATTAAATGGGAAATATCTATCTCTCATTCATATTCTAGAGAAGATTGGATTCGGGGCCTCTCCCTGGTGAGGAAGAATATACACTCCGTGTCCCTACTCGAAACCCATCTCAAACTCATTTACCAAGGATACCTGGTCCCCTCCAGATTGAATAAGATATCTCCCACATATTCAGATCAATGCTGGAGATGTCTTAGACAAAGAGGCGATCCTCTCCATATCTGGTGGGCATGCACTGAACTTACTCAAATTAAGGTTAAATTGAATTATGCACTAAAATCAATATTTAAATCTACATCGGATATCTCTCCCCAAACTTTCTTATTTCACATAGAACTAGAAGAGTATGATCAGTCTCAAGAAAAACTTTTGGTGCACATTCTTATGGCTACCAAGAAATGTCTAGCCAGAGCATGGAGACAAACTCAAACCCCAAACTGGTTGGATGTAACTAACCAGATACAATATCAAAAAACAATGGAACTAGGTTTTTGCAGAGATCAAAATACGTATAAATCTCATGGTGATATATGGGCACCATGGCAGACATTTCTTGGTGGTGATCTGATGCATTAAATCGATCCACTTTTGAGTAGAGAGGGACACGGGGTGTGGGTCTCCGGACACCGGAGTGGATTTCGGTCCCCCCCCCCCTCCCGCCCCCCGACTTCGCCGACGGTAGAGACTGCAGTATGAAAGTGGTGTGTGTGTGTGAATTGGGTTAAAAACGGGAAACTGAGTTCAAAATTTGAAAAATTGGATTATGGGCCTCAAATTAACTCCTAACCTTAGTTGTATTGAATCATATCTAGCGTAACGTAACTTCAAAGAAAGGAAGGAAGGTGAAATTCCAATTCTTTGTTCTTTTCTCCTTAATCTTTCTCTCCTCTCCTTCCTTCTCACCTGTCCTCTCTTCCCCTCACGAATTCGAGATGATTTCTTAGTCTTTCACGTACCAAAAGGCCCACTAACACATGTTTAATATAGGCTTATTACATGTTTTATATGTCTTACAATGTTTATTACATGTCCTATATGTTTTTCACAATGTGTATTGAATAAAGAAAAAGATAAATATAAAAAAAAAAAAAAAAAATAAACTCAGCAAGTATGTTGGGTAAGGAGATGATCAGATTAGTTATAAAAAAGAGCAAATCGTCTGCATATGCAGCTAGTTTATGATGGTGGGGGCCAAGTTCCATACCCGAGATATCTGGGTTTGCTCTCAAAGCGGCTGCTAGTGGTTCCAAAATTAATATAAAAAGGAGTGGGGAAAGGGGGCAGCCTTGTCTGGTACCATTTGACAGGGTGAGCTGGCCCGACAAAGATCCATTCACCCACACCCTAGCTGTAGGGGCGTGATACAAGGATCTGATCCATTGACACATAGCCGGTCCCAGTCCCACACTATCCAGCACTGCGTGTAAGAAGGGCCAGCTCACCCTGTCAAAAGCCTTTTCGGCATCGGTGGATAGCAACATAGCCGGTGTATTAGACGTGTTGGCATAATGAATAAGGTTCAGGACTTTGGTCGTATTATCCCTTGCTTCATGGCCAGGGACAAAACCCGTTTGGTCCCGATGGATCAGGGAGGGTATATGTATTTTATGTCTAGTGCTAAGGATCTTGGCAAATAGTTTAAGGTCAACATTCAACAAGGAAATGGGTCGGTAACTGGCGCAGCTTTCTGGATCTTTTCCAGGTTTAGGAATTAGTGTAATATGTGCCTCATGGGCCTGAAGGGGTAACGAATGACCGTCCTTCAGTGAGTTGAAGGCAGCAACAAGAGGAGCAACTAGTGATTCCAAGAACACTTTGTAATAGGATATAGTGAATCCATCTGGGCCTGGGCTCTTCCCATTGGGGGAGTCTTTAATAGCGGCATTCAGTTCTTCTATCATTATTGGAGAGTCTAGAAAAAGGGCATCCGGGGGCGAAATTGTCTTAGTCATATTGGTCTCTAGGTATCTCTGGATTTTAGAAGATAGGTCATGATTCTGTCATTCAGTCGATGGGCCAGATAGATTATATAGGTCGTTATAGTAATCTCGAAAAACCTCTGCTATTTGTGGTGTAGAGTGATGAACAACACCCCCTTTCGATTTTATTTTTGGGATAAAAGTCATGTTGTGGCGATCCCGGAGCATCTGCGCTAGAGCTTTGCCCTCTTTATACTTGTACTGGTATAATTGTTTTTTAATTTGCAGGTGGGCACATCTGTCCCGGCTATTACAGAGGTCCGCCAATTCAGCCTTTAGGACCAGAAGGGATTGATAGACAGAGGGGCTAAGGGACAGTTTGTGGGTGGTCTCTATGTGAGCAATCTTTTTTAGTAGTTCTGTCATGGAGGCGGAGTGTTGTTTCTTTACATTGGAACCTATACTAATTAAGTGTCCGCGGACGACCGCTTTATGTGCCTCCCAGACTATCGTGGGGGGGCTTCCGGGAGCGAATTATCCTTAAAGTAATTGGCGATGTGTACTTTCAGGGTGGAACATGACTCCGGGTTTTTAATCAGGGATTCATTGAGCCTCCATGTAGTATGTCTCTTGATCAAAGATGGTAGAGTCAATTTTATCATTACTGGGGCATGGTCACTCCACGTAATGTGTCCAATGTCCGAGTAATTAACAAAGGGGAGGTGTCTGTGTGATATACATAGGTAGTCGATACGTGAATAGCGATCATGGGGTGGTGAATAAAATGTATAGTCCTTAGAAGTAGGGTGCATAACACCCCAGACATCTGCTATTTGGGTATCTAAGAGGGCCTTCTTCACCAATTTAATCTTAGAATAGCGGACAGAGGAGGCCCCTGTCGTTGAATCTTGTTTTGGGCCTAAGGTTATATTAAAATCAACTCCCAAAATTGTCACCCCCGATGCGAAGTCTCGCAGTCTATTTGGTGCATATAAGGTGGCCATGGTGATGGTATCATTCCCAACTGTCCACTTAAGAAAAAGCGCTCGGCCCTTATTATCCGACCATTGATCCTTGACACAGAATGGGAGGTGTTTTGAAATAAAAATGGCGACACCCTTAGTTTTTTGGAATGGGGAGTGGGAGTAGAATACTTGAGGATAATCATGGTTGTGGAAGTTGGGGACTTTATGTCGTTTAAAATGGGTTTCCTGAACCATGGCAATATCGGCGCGTAGACCATGGAGTTCCCGAAATAGGCGGGATCGCTTTGTAGGGGAGTTAAGGGCTTTCGAATTAATAGTGACTGTGGTAATATTGGTCAATTTAGTCATGGTAGACTGGTAAGATCTAGGCCATGTAGGCCGAAACGTACGTCTGTGGTTTGCTGTGTTCCTCGTGTAGAGGGTATTAGCCATGCATTTCGGATCTGGACTGCCCTTATGGGTGGGATCAGTCTGATATGCTAATGGAGTGGTTCCTTTGCAATGGTGTAAGCAGGCAAAAAATGGAGTTGCTCTCCCGAGTAGGTATTATCCTACAGAACAGACTATTGCAGTACTGTTTGTTCTCGGGCATTGTAGCACCCACCCCCCTCTTTGTCGCCATGAGTAACAGGGTATGCCTACGGCCGTGGGTCCCTGGCCTGCTTGCACCTAGAGGATCATCAGCCATACCACACTGACGAGGCCATGTAGGCCGAAACGTACGTCTGTGGTTTGCTGTGTTCCTCGTGTAGAGGGTACTAGCCATGCATTTCGGATCTGGACTGCCCTTATGGGTGGGATCAGTCTGATATGCTAATGGAGTGGTTCCTTTGCAATGGTGTAAGCAGGTAAGCATAGGAAGTTATAAAGAGAAGGAGAAGAAAGGGGAGAACAAATACAACTCAGAAATGAACCAAATTTATAACAACGACTACACGTCTTGGGGACGTTCGGGGCAAAAGTGCCAAATGAGCAACCCTGGACACCCCACAGCTGTGGGGAGGGTTCGCTTGTAATTACAGAGGCACCAACTTGCTTTGGGGGGCGTGGGCCAGCGAGGTGCAGTCGCATGAAATTAGCAGGTAGTGACTAGGCTCGGTGTCCTTCGGGCCTAGAAGTATTACTGAGGGAAGGCGAACCTTGCCGTGCATTCTAGTAAATCGCACGTTGCATCAATATATTTTCAAAAGGAAAAGAGGAATGGAAAATAATGACTGTGGCAGATCAGGGCGGGGGAGGGGGTTTGCAGGGGGGGAGGTTTTCTGATGGTATCCTATTGTAGGCACTCCGGAAATGAAGACGGTGGGGGAAAGTGTGGCAATCATGGGCTATAGGAACCAAGCACATGAAACCACGTCTCTGAGACCGCAAAAACCAGGGACTCGTCTATACAACTATATACATCAATACAGCAATAATACATTGTTTCCCCTTACATAAGTGAGAAACATCCATGTAACCAGTTGTTCTGGTAGTATGGAACTATGAACATGTCATGTACATCTTATAGTAATAAACATATTTAAGGCGCTTGGGTACCTGAGGCACTTAAGCACACTTGGTAACATCCAATTTCCCAGAGGAATATATACCCCAGTATAGGGGGGAGAATTGTGTATGCGTATGGATTGAGAGTTTAGGGAAGGGGAAGAGGATCCACTTATAGGTATCAATCTGGCTTCGGGGGAAGTAAAACGCAGCACGTTGCTTCTCATAACAGGACCACCCTAATCCGGGTTATGTATACCCCTAGAGCCATATATGACACCGAGGGGAGGGGGGGGGGAAGGGGTGTATGAGGGCAGGTTATGCGGGTCTAGAGGCGAGTCCAGGAGATCGGATATTCACATTCTGGCCAAGGCATGTAAGCACAGCTGTGCGTACGTAAACATTGGTATAAGATCAGAGAACACCCCTTGTATCGAGAAGAGGAAGCATGTGTATGCTAGGTAGAACTAGCGTCATGTACAGCGTGAAGTGGGAGTCACAGTACAGCAACAATAAGAATAGCACCAGGAATATTTAGGTCCACATGGCAACACCCATATTCGTAGAGATATATTGGTCACCATATGAGGGAGAGGAGTGGACGGGGGGTCACACAGTTACCTTGATTAGGGCAAATATACACATCTATATATACGTTTACAGCGATGTAGAACCAACAGTAAGGGTGAGGTACATTAAAATTGTATAGTCCCCATCAGTTTCATCCTCTTTCCTGAAAGTATATACAGGGGGGGGGGGGGGGGTGAAGTGGTTGATAATATCTATATTAATTAAGGGAGGGAGAGGGAGGGGGTAATCAACTGTATGTCTATTGGCAGTAGGGCGGGGGGTAGATTGTGGTATGGGATTTTATAAAATATATTAACTTAAGTCTGGGTCATACCTACTCCTAGGATTATTCAAATTATAAAGGATGGGGAAAGGGCAAGAGTGACAGATGAAATCTGGACGTACCTAATGGGGAAGGATAGAGAACCGGGAAAGGGGCAGAAATATCGTAAAGGTCTATAAAGTGTGGTAGGGATTTAGCAATCTAAAATATAATTAATCAGAACCAGATCGTGAACCTTACGGTTTGTGTTGGGGTCCACATAGATGGGGTAAACCTCGTACTCAAACACAGCAGTAAGCAATAAATCCAGTGTTATTGTAGGCCACCTGCTTGGATCCAAAGGAGCGTTCACGAGTTCCAATTAACAGACGGTCAATGAGGAGGTCCTGGAAAGAGGGTCTCTTAAGTAACCTTGATAAAAACCAGAATCTAGGATCCAGCAGGTCCAGGTGGGGCCCGTACCATTTCCGAAGACGGACCTGGGGTTACGTGGTAGGCATGTTGTGGAGGCCTCGGCCTCCTCTTTCTCTGCGGCTGCGCGATCCAGGGTTGGTTGATAAGTCGGGGGACAACCGATCCATTTTGTCGTTTTAAATCCAGCCAGGTAAGTCTGGGGCTTGCAGGCCTAAAGCTTCACAGAATGGAATCAAATCCGCAGGAGATCGCAAGGACAGTCTGTTGGAGCCCTGGTGGACAGTGATGTTCAAAGGGAAGCCCCATGAGAAGGGAATGTCTTGGGCCTTTAGCAAGTCAGCCATTGGTTTTAGCAATCTTCGGGCATGTAATGTCGCCCATGCCACATCAGGTAGTATAATGATTTTGGCGTCTTTATAAGTGATGTTCCTTTGTTTCCTGGCTGCCCGCAAGATCTCCTCCTTGATTCGATAAGAGTGCACACAGCAGATAATGTCTCGCGGATAGGAAATACTGAGGGTCTTAGAGCGCAGAGCCCTATGGACACGATCTAAACAGATATCTTGTGTGTTGCCCTCACCCAGGATGGATGTGAAGAGGTCAGGTATGATGAACTGCAGGTCTTCGGGGCCCTCCGATTCCGGGAGGCCACGCACTCTGAGGTTGCATCTGCGGCCTCTGTTATCCGGGTCAACTAGATTTTGGGCCAGTTGTGCAGTGATGCGACGTTGTTCCTGGAGTTGTGACTCCAGGTCTGATAATGCCGTATGTAGAGATGTTTGATCGGCTTCCACTTTATCTATGCGGTGTCCCTGGTCCGCCAGCTCCGTCAGGATAGTTTGAATTTCCTCTTTTATGGTGGAGCGGATCAGATCCACCGCTGAAGACAAGTCAGTCTTGACCTGTGCCACCAGCTCCGCAAAATCCGCCCTGGTTGGGCCCTCCGAGGCCGAGGGTTGGAAGGGAGGAGGTGAGTAGGTTTCCTCATCAGATTCTTCACTCGCGGTTTCCCGCATCAACGACGCCATCTTGGCTGTATCATTCAACGAGAGTGGAACCAGGAAGGTCCGTAAGTTAGGGATTGATGATTTCTTCCCCGGTTTTCCCGAGTCTGGGAGTTGGGGGTGTTTTTTAGAAGGTTTCCCCATCGAAAAATCCCGGTGAGTGTGGGAGCCGCAACGTGCGTTTTCACGGCCCTGTTGGTGGGAGCTCAGCTCAGACGCGTCTTAGAACATCAGCGTCAGGACACGCCCCCCCAATGTGTAGGCATTTTAAATAGAAATGTATAACAATTACGGTAGACCTTTACGAGTGAAAAACAAATGCAGACCAGAGTGCCTCGGTTAGAGCTGACGTTCCCTTCTAGTGCAGTCAACATACTTATATAAACCAGAGTCCATGAATAGCAATTACATAAATACAAAATTAATTCTAGGAATAAGCTAAATGTTGAGTCTGAAGAAATCTAAACAAGTAAGGTTTGTACATGGTAGAAAAATAGACTGGAATGCCACTTCTTCAAAGTGAAGAAGCCAGAAAGAATGAAAGCACCTTGTTCTTGACTTGGATAAAAGCAGAGTGTTGGAGCTCACCCAATGTAGGCAAAAAATTATGGACAGAACTTTAAGGGTAAAAGCATCAAACAACGCCCATCCATGTGCATCTGTGTAAAATATGTAAATCCTTTATTTCAAGAAGTTAAAAACAGCTTAACACGAAAATCCAAAGTGTGGGAGAAATTTGAAGGCTAGCTGCCCATGCTTCATGCGTTTCGTGACCTGTAGCACGTAGTCATAAGCATAGTTACATTTTTTTACACAGATGCACATGGATGGGCGTTGTTTGATCCTTTTTACCCTTACAGTTCTCTTCGTACATGGTAGGACAACATCACACCCAGGCACAGTAAAACAGGCTCAATACACAGGCGTCAGGGACAATACTCTGGTAACATAGGTCCCAGAGCACACACTGATGTTATACAGGAGTTCAATGTTCATAACTCCCCTGAGTCTTGAGGCCCCAGATTGGTGCAGCCAGATTCCAGGGCCCTTTCCTAGCAGCTGCTGTATCCATACATAGGTGAGACAAGAACTGGCGGAATCCTGCTAACATCCTGGAGCAAGTATGGAACACAACTCTGACAGTATTAGTGGGATGCTAAACACACATGAGCAGAGCAAAGACATAAGCCATTACTACAGAACTAAAGGAGTTATTAACAGGTACAGACATACACACAGGACAATAAACAAAGAATAGGGTTAAGTAGTAAGAAGCACAAGGGACTGAGTGAGGAGCCAGAATCCTCAGATGTATTATAAGAGGAACCAGAACTGGGATTTGGGAAGAGGATAGAGGAGCTGGTATTATCCGTTAGTTCAGGGAAAGAAAGTAAAAAAACATAACCAAGCACAGACATAAGCACAGGACAAACAAAGGACATGGTTATGATAAGGAGAACAGGGGATGTAGTGAGAAGCCTTAATCCACAGTCAATTCTATAGGGAAGCCAGAACTGCAAAATAGGGAGAGGAAAGAGGAGCTAGAATCCTCAGATGCATAGAGAAAGAGGGAAAGGAAACATATCAATCATGGAATGGTGATGATTTTAGTCCCTAACGCTGAAACTAATAACCAATTAAACAGAAACTCAGACACAATAACATAGAACATTCCTGTACCAGGACTGACTGAGGAATGAATCAAACAGTATGGGTGGGGCACCTATATATGCATAAGCAGAGTAAAAGGCAACAAGGAAAAATATGAATGGATCAGAACAAAATAACAGACAGAAAGGAACTCACAAATGAGTAAGAACAAGGAAACAGAACAGAGCTCAGGAAAACTGTCTAACAGGGCACAAGAGAGCCCCTGACAGGGCTAAGACCAAGACAGCCTTTTAACAGCGTTCAGGATAGAGCAGTCCCTTAACAGTTTTCAGGACAGGGCATCCCCATTACAGGGCAGGAGGGTCTTTTATCAGGGTTCAGGAGATGGAGGCCCTCTAACAGGGTTCAGGGGAGGGATGCCGTCTAACAGGATTTAGGGCAGGACATAGAAGAGGGACAGGAACAGGTATAAGTAATAAGCATAGAAAATTGGATACACACTGAATAAGCCTGCACACAGGTATTAGCCTGACAACAGGTGATGAGATGCTGAACAAGTTTGGCTAAATAGGGGTGAGTGCATAATGATAGGATACCCAAATTAGATGCAAGCATCAGACATAATAGGAGAAATGAGATGCACATGCACAATAAAAGGAAAAAGGTCAATCAAAAAAAAAAAAAACTGATATGGAAAAAAAGGACATATGAACAAACAACAGAACTGAATCTGAAAAATAATCCAGGACAAAACTACTATGAACTATGGGCAGGTATAGTAGTGACAGAAATACTTTAATGAACAAAATAACAAGTAAAGTACTTTGTTGAGCCCTCTTCACTCTCTATAGCCCTATCAGGGGGTGGACATGTTCTTCGGAATCTTGGGTCAGATCTTCCTTTGTCCGAACCATGTAATTTAGTTCTGATCCAAGATTATGAAAAGCATATTAGCACCCTTATAGAGCAAAAATGTATCAATAATGTAATTTATTTGTATTCTTTTTTTTCTTTTTTATTATAATTCTTTTTATTTCAAATTTTTTATTTATAACTTATATTAAATTCTATTCAAGTTATTATTATTACATTATACATTTAAAAATAATAAGTATACATTACAATGTCATACAATATCAATAATAAAATAGTTCCAAATATACCATATTTGCTCGAATATAAGACAAGCAAATGCTCTGAAAAATCCTCCTCGTCTTACATTCGAGGTCTTCTTATAATCTGACCTCAAATTGAGGTCAGATTATAAGACATGGATCCAGGTCCCCAGCAGAGCTGCAGGGGACCTGGATCCCCCTCTCTAACAGCAGGGGATGCCTGCGCGATGAGCGCAGACTCCCCTGCTTCCGCCCGGCACGACCGCCGGTGCTTCTATGAAGAAGCCGGGTACTTCCGCTTTTGTCACAGAAGTCCCGGCGAGCGTGCCGGGCGGCAGCAGGGGAGTCTGCGCTCGTCGCGCAGACATCCTCTGCTGCCCCACTAGCCACCAGGGAGAATCGGGCAGCTGGGGGATGTCTGCACGATACGTGCAGATATCCTCCATGCTGCCCGACACGGCAGTCTATTATGACGGACCAGCTGTCCGTCATAATAGACTGCCGTGTCGGGCAGCATGGAGGATGTCTGCACGTATCGTGCAGACATCCCCCGGCTGCCCCCACTAGCCACCAGGGATCGAGGTAAGGGGGAGGGGGAGGGGGGGGACGGAGGACACAGACAGACAAGGGGAGGGGGGATAGAGAGAGACAAAGGGAGGGGGATGGGGGGGGAGGACACAGACAGACAAGGGGGGAGACACAGACAAGGGGAGGGAGGGAGAGAGAGAGAGACAAAGGGAGGGGGAGGGGGAGAACACAGACAGACAAGGGGGGGAGGGGGAGACACAGACAAGGGGAGGGAGGGGGACAGAGAGAAAAGGGGAGGGGGGGATAGATAGAGACAAGAGAGAAGTTTTGTGGGGAGAGAGAGACAACGCTGGGGGGGAAAGAGACAGCTGGGGGAGCGGGAGAGAGGCCGCATTGGCACATAAAAGCAAATAAAAACAAGAAATGCATTTGTATAATATACATTTTTTATTAAATATTAAAAAGCAATTTACATATATACAAGTTAAACTTTTTTCCTATAGGGTAGTCTTATAATCAGGCTTTTAGTTTTTTTCCTAAAGGAATGTACAAATTTGGGGGGGTCGTCTTATAATCGAGCAAATACGGTAATATATATAATCATTTCCATTAAAATATTATCATGTAATACAAACAATTTCAATAAATATAGTAATACAATACCGTGTATATATATAATAACAACAATAAACATAATAATACAATACAATATATATATAATAACAACAATACTTTCATTTTTTTATTACTTATTTTATTTGTATTCTTTAAAATAATATTGCTTTTAACGGAGGGGGCATGGCATTGAACCTAGATGGGCGCTTGAACTCGGAGCTCCGCAGCCTAGGAGCCTACAAAGAAAACTAAAGCATCCTAAGAAGGTCTGCGACCAACTAAAATACCTCTCTGGAGGGTTAAATGGGTCCCCCATCAAATACCCGTCGCAACTCTAAAAAAGATCCGCCAGAAGTTGCACCAATCTTTAAGAAATCCAGCTCCAGTGATGAACACTCACCATCGGAAGAAATGGCGGGAAACTCAATGTCGTAGTCTCTTTCCACTAAACAAGATCTGGAAGACGTCTTCAACAGAATGCAAGCCTTCATACATAAAGAAATAAGTACTGCAATTACAGCAGTCAAAAAGGACCTCCAGGAGCTGCAATCGATGGTGAATACTCATACCGAGCAGATTGCTACACTTGCATTTGATTATGACCAGATGGCAAATGACAATGTCGACCTACATCACAGGGTTACTACCCTGGAGCTCATTACAGAAGACCTGGGTAACAGATCTAGGCGAAACAACGTGCACATCTGGAGACTCACCGAAGCGGTGGGGATGGAGGCTCTCCCAGCCACACTACATTACACACTACTTACTCCCAGATATGCCGCCTGAAAGGCTGTTACTCGACAGAGCGCACAGAGCCCTATGGGCCCCATACCCTTTGGGATCCAAACCGAGGGATATCATCCTCCGTTCCACTATCACCAAACGAAAGAGGCAGTGATGAGGATGACCCATCGCTCACCTCTGCACCACGAAGGGGTCCCGATACAAATATTCCAAGACCTAGAGCCATTGACCCTATACAAGCAAAAACAATGGAAGCCTCTTACGGATCTTCTACGCAATGCAGGCTTCAAGTACGCATGGGGATTTACATTCAAACTGATTCTCACAGTTATTGGCACCACCAAAATCTTCTCAACATATGAAGATTTACAAGCCTACATGGACTCGATGCAAGTTGAGGACACGCTCAGGAGAGCCAAACCCCAGCACCGAAAGTGCACCCTAGACTCATCTGGAAGCTCAGGAAATGGGAACTACCATCGTTCTCCTCCATCGGAGTAAGACCCACATCTAAACTGCTTGTCAGCATGTCTAGAGGACACATGACTTTACTGCTCCTTTAACCCTATGATCTACCGAGGACCACCCCAACCACCTACCTGCCGACATTCCCTGAGGTCCACTCCTATCATAGCTCATCAAGGCCCAATGGAGGAAACCCATAACTCTGAGAACTCTGATCCGGACTCATGGACCTTTTGTGCTCTATCCCTAGTGGGTGGCCTTGTGAACACTGACTAGTCAGCATATGGTCTTTCGCAATTCCCGGTATGGGAGGATTCCAAGCAATATAGTTTTCGAGAAAACGGACAATCACGTTGAGTACTGTTTTTTGGTTCGATTTTTGTGGGTGAAAATCGATAGGGAGCAAAAAATGATAACCAAGGGTAAGGGGATTCCGCAGGCCAGATCTATTAATAGCCCCCCCCCCCCCCAGCCAAAAGCCATATCACAACTCCAGCTGGAACGCTGGATCTCAAGCCACATGGGTTTTACCCTATTGTAGTGGGCCCCTCACTCACATGGCAAGTAGGCCTGGCCAGCACCCCCGAGCCATTATAGCCCGACAAAGACATGAACTCCCCTATGGGAGCACCGGTTGTAGTATGGTACAGTTGCGGCCTCTGATTCACTAGCCCCCATAAGATAAATCCACGGGGGGAGGCGTTGGAGGTAGGGTTAACCCCCAATATTCTCGATGCATGGAAATGTATATATTTTTTCGTTGAATTGTTGTGTTTATGATAACTTCTGTGTGCTTAGTATGGATGGCTGAGCCTTGGGATGCAGAACAGAACCCAGCATCTGTGATTCATTAAATATTATTCTCCACATCCCCCTGGGCAGGGGGGAACAGGCATTCGATTTATATAAATCTCTCCAGGCTATTCCAGAGGAAGGGGACCACACCCCCTTTAAGGGCTAGACTCAACTCCACACGTCTAAGCAATTACATAGTAACATAGTAGTAACATAGTAATTTAGGTTGAAAAAAGACACAAGTCCATTAAGTTTAAGTTAAGCTTTTGATCCAAAAGAAGGCAAAAACCCCAAAGGAAGCTATTTCAAATTTTGCCTCCTAGGGGGAAAAATTCCTTCTTGACTCCAAGGGGCAATCAGATTTCTCCTTGGATCAATAAGCTCTATTATTAATTCTTATTCTATTATTAATAGCCCTGTATGTTTTGCTTTTCTAAAAAAATAAACCCTCCAGACCATTTTTAAATGCATCTGTTGTGGTTGATAGCACTACCTCTCTTGGCAGTGAGTTCCATAACTTTATTGTCCTTTACCGTAAAGAATCCCTTCCGTTGCTGTCTATGAAATCTTTGCTCTTCCAGTCTCAGGGGGTGACCTCTTGTTCTTTGTACATTTCTGTTAATGAACAGGTCACTGGAGAGAAAACGAAAAAAGGAAAAACAGCAGTGTATGGCGCTACTGTAATTTTAAAGCAACTAATTTAATAGATGCAGCTCACTGCTCTGTAGAAGATTACCTCTTATTTCTACAAATGGCACAGAACACAAGAAAAAAACGAGCGCAAGGCTATTTATATATGAGTGAAACCAGTGAAAAGTGTATGTTTGTGATGAAAAATAAAGATAAATAAATATAAATAGTAAGTGATAAGAGAACGTTCGGGGAACTTCTTCAGCCTCTAAACAAACAGAGCAGCATGCTGGTCTGTTTGTTTAGAGGCTGAAGAAGTTCCCCGAACGAAACGCGTCCCTCATGTTTAGTAAAATTACCTGGCCAGGTTCTAAATTCTTCCTTCCTTACTGACCAGCACGTTTCTGTAGCCATGTACTATTCATGGTATTTTGCTAACCTAATCAGCAAGTGAGTAATTTGACACTCTGCCTGTGGTTACATTTGTATCTGTGTCTGTTCATTTGTATTTAAATTCACATATCATTGTTTCTTGTATTTAACAATTTATTGTAATTTTTTGTTACATTTGTGTATATTTTTTCTATATGTACTTATATATTGCATTTGTTTTTATATATTATTACATTTATATATTTTATATTAATTTACTATCTTTGTTTTTTTATATTGATTGACACTTACTTTGTTTAACTGCCAAGCGCTGTCTACTCACCTTCCCATTCTGTTTCCCTTTACAGTGGCTTGTCCCACTGTTTTCTCATAAAGACTAGCAGCTTATTTTCTCAATGCGGCTCATCTGTCCAATCCACTGAGATATTTCATTGTCAATATCCTCAATCAGTGTATCACTGGGTTTGTATACGTTTATAATAAAAAAAAATTCCCCCCTTTTTTTTTTATGTATTTGGTAAAGGGTTCACTTTGATTTCACAAAATAGGCGCTGTGTATATCACATTTATACTTAACAGTGTTTTATTGCTTAAGCACTTTTTCCTGTGTCAGCCAATCCCATGTTTGCAACCATAGTCCTCCTTAACTGTATTTCTTGATGTGACACTGAGAGGCTGGAAGCAGCCTCCCCATGTCTTTATCTTTATGTGACATTGGGTGACCTCAAGACTCATCTATATCCACCCATACCTATACTGTCCCTCTGTTCATCCCTCAGGGAATGAGCATTACAGAACATTTGTATTTTGAAGCTAAAGTGCAGACCTCTAGGTTTGTAACCCGCTTAGGCTCTGAACAAGCTGCGCTAAGATACTCCTCTGATTTCCCATGTTAATTTTGCACAGAGTTGCCCTCCAAATTCTGTGACTGGCCACTGAAGTAAGCCCAGTCAGGTGCCTTACCCACCCGATTTGAAAACATTAGCCAAATTTAGTAACCCCACCCTCATACCTATCTGCTTTCTCTTTTCTTATCTCTTAGTTTCCAATCCTTTTCTTACTTCACTGCCCTCTCCTCCCCCCAACCTCCTAGACAACCCCAATCCGTGAGCTCTCACCAGATATCTAGAGATAGCCCTACCAGTGCTGTATTTACCGCGAGGCATCCTAGGCGGATGCCTAGGGCGGCAAATTTTGGGGGACGGCAGCGCCCCCCAGCACTGAAAATGTAAAAAAAAAAAAAGTAATAATAAAAAAAAAAATATACGGCCCTTTAAAAAAAAATAGACCGCGCTTGCAGGCAGAGACGGAGGTGAGAGGGGATCACCATCGCTCTGCCTGCCGGGCTGCACGGGGAGCCGAACAGGCAGCACAGAGAAACCTCCGTGCTGCCTGTTCGGCTCCCCGTGCAGTGTGACACGGAAATGCCGACAGTCAGGTGACGGGCGCGCTGACGTCATACGCGCGCCCGGTCACGTGACCTGTCGGCACAATCGCCGGGAAGCCGAACAGGCAGCATGGAGGGACCATGCTGCCTGCCACTAGCCACAAGGGAAAGGTAAGTGTGTGTGATGGGAGACAGTGTGTGTGTGATGGGAGACAGTGTGTGTGACTGAGTGTGATGGGAGTCAGAGTGTGTGTGATGGGAGACAGTGTGTGTGACTGAGTGTGATGGGAGTCAGAGTGTGTGTGATGGTAGACAGTGTGTGTGACTGAGTGTGATGGGAGTCAGAGTGTGTGTGATGGGAGACAGTGTGTGTGACTGAGAGTGATGGGAGTCAGAGTGTGTGTGATGGGAGACAGTGTGTGTGACTGAGTGTGATGGGAGTCAGAGTGTGTGTGATGGGAGACAGTGTGTGTGACTGAGTGTGATGGGAGTCAGAGTGTGTGTGATGGGAGTCAGTGTGTGTGACTGAGTGTGATGGGAGTAGGAGTGTGTGACTGAGTGTGTGATGGGAGTATGAGCTTGATGTGAGTCTGAATCTTATGTGTGATGTGGGGTCATGAAATGGAGGTGATGGGGCATGTCTTAGGTGTGTAACGTGGGTGTGCAGCTTGGGTAGGGGGGTGCCCGGATTTTGTCTGCCTAGGGCAGCACAAAATCAATATACACCACTGAGCCCTACTGAACCCAAACACAACAATGCCATCAGAACTTGCGCTCCTTTCCCTCAATGCCCATGACCTCAACACCCCCCAAAAATGAAAATCCCTCCTTCGATCCCTGAAAAGTAAGAGAGTAGATATAGCACTCATACAGGAAACTCATTTCTCCAAAACCAAAGCACCATCCCTCTGAGACCAGACATATCCCCTGTGCTAAACAGCTAACAATGCTCACAAGAAATTTGGAGTTGCTATCGTGATTCATAAATCATGCCCTCTGACAATCTCATATTCATTCTTGGATCCAACTGGCCGATTTCTCTTTATCATAGGCCAAATAGGTTCTCACACCATAGCTATATTGAATGTGTATGCCCCTGCTGCCCCAGACACCTCCTTTTGGACAGCCCTATTCGCCTTTCTTACTATCAATATGAACATCCTCCCCAGAAAGTTATACCTCTTTCAAGCCCTGCCCATTCCACTTCGACACTCTGATCTCAAATCACTACAACAATCAATAGACACCTTCATCTGGCAAGGAAAAAAGTGAGAGTGAACAGACACACCATGTATATGCCAAAAAAGGCGGGTGGTCTGGGTTTGCCGAACCTTGCAAAATATTATATTGCTTCCCAAATGGCCCAAATTGCTGCTTGGCTTGCCCTGATAGCACAAATCCGGTGGGTCGACTTCGAAAATGATATCTTCTGACTCGATGTCCTGCCACAATATATATGGACCCCTAAACGTGACAGACCCCTGACGCGGACTCTCTGCCCCACGATCCTTCACTCCCTCAACATTTGGAACCGGCATGCCATTAAATCTGACCTAACCACGGAACATTCACCACTCACGCCCATATATAGGAATAGAAGTTTCCCTCCAGGCATGGCTCCCACGCTTTTTAAACTATTTGACCTAGGGGACATCTCAAGGGTATATGATCTATACCTGGACTGGAAAATTAAACCCTTCCAGGTACTAGCTCAAACCATTCCACTCTCCACCTTCGATTACTTCCGATATATACAACTATGAGACTTTGCCTCCAAACCAGCAGTCTTGTTGGCAGCCACTACTACACCCACATGGTTTGAAAAAGTATGTATGGACACTCCCAGGCAGAAAAGCCTGATCTCATTACTCTACTCCGAATTGACCTTGTCCACCCAAGGCCCCCCACTAACCTATATTGCCGCCTGGGAAAAAGATTTGGGTACCACACTAGACAGAGAAGACTGGGTTGGCATCTGGGAGGTGACCTCAAAAATTTCCATATGCACCATTCATAAAGAACAAGCCTACAAAACCCTCATGAAATGGTAAATCACCCCCTCTAAATTGGCCGATTAGCATCCCAAGTTTTGCTTAAATCAATCCCGCTCGATCCTTGTATATTTCTCCTTTCCCTGGCCCACGATTCTTTCACCAGAAAAGAAAACCAATTGCTGGCCAGAATCTAGCCTGGGTGCTAAAAGGGCCTTGGCCCCAGTATGGAAACAGCCGATTACTCCTCCTTTACCCAAGGTCATAGCATTGATAGAGGAAGCAATGGATATGGACCAGCTGACAGCATATATACACGACACACCCTCCAAATATGGGAAGCTGTGGCTTTCCTGGAAGAGCTATTTCGCTAATTGAATAAATAATTGGAGGGGGCCTAGGCCATAGATAATCACCCACACACCCCATCTCTCCTAGACGATCTCAAGCTAATGAAGCCAACAGCTCATATAATCCAATGTACACTACGTCCCATTCCTTCTTCTCTTTTCTTCGTTCTTGCTTTATTTTTCTATTGCCACTACCACCAAAGGAGCCCATTCCTCTCTTTCTTTCACTGTTGTGTTTTAGTTGAAATTCTCTGTTTTTATAGTACCGTTGTATAGTGGTATTTAGATTATGATTATATTCAAATGTTAATTTTTAGTGACACACACTTGTCACATTATTGTGAAAGATGTTATTTGGTCATAACGCAAGTGTAAGCTTACAGAAATGACTTATTGGTTAATTGAAAACCGGAAAATAATGAATTAAAAAAAAATAATAATAATATTGCTTTTAAAATGACATGTTAATGTGGATATTATAATTTTATTGAAATATATATATAGTGTCAATATAAATAACTCTCCAGTGTCCTGTTTATTAACTGAACTATACAATGAACAAGAGGTCATCCTCTTAGACTGGAAGAGAAAAGCTGTGATACAGAACAAAGGAAGGGATTCATTAAAGTAAGGACAGTAAATAGATGAAATTCAGTGCCTACTGAGGTGATGCTATCAAATACAATAGATGCCTTTGAAAGGGTCTAGATATTTGTTTTCAAAAAGCAGAACATACAGAGCTATTAATGATAGAATCAACATTAATATTTAGAGATATAATGAGATTGCCTTCTTGGAGTCAAGAATACATTTTCACCTTATGTAGAACAATTTTAAATCGTTTAATTTGCGAGTTTGACCTTCATGTGGATCAACAGCAAGATGAGGCATAGATACAAGGGTTACACTTTATGGACTTAGGTATTTTTTTCAACCTAAATGACTATATTACTATGTTACTATGTATAGAAAATGTGAAGCAATATTTAAAGTAAACATAATTGTTGTTCCTACAGTTGTACTTTACTACAATTTTAAAACAAAAACATCTACAAGACTGGAAGCATTCAATGCCTGCACAGAAGAGGGTTAAACAGTGGATGTCTTTGCATTACCTAAAGGGCAAACATTTACACCAATAAGCAACATATGAAGGTGTGCAAAAGCTAATGTGTGTAATAGATGTATTAAATATATTCACTGGTAAAATTACTGATAAGATAGGCATAATAATAATAATAATGGTAGAGGGGAGGGTACCCACCTCCATATTTGGTGGGTGTTTCATCTTTTGGCCCCTATTAAACTCTTAGTCTCTCAGATACTAAATGCAGTGTTTCAAAGAGTTGTCTTACTAACCCCCGAAACTTTTTTATTTCATACTAATTTGGGAGCTAGTAGATCACCAAAACAGATTTTTGCAATAAACCTACTTATGGCAGTAAAACTCTCACTAGCGCGACTTTGGAAGAGTCAGGACCTCCCCAAATGGGTGGACATTGGTAAACAGGTTGATTCTCAGCTTTCAGCCGAGAAGGCTTTTTATATTTCAAGGGGATCTGAGAGTAAATTTCAAAAGATCTGGGCTCTGTGGGAGGCCAGGAGGCCAACCCTCTTGGACTAGCTGGATGTAATGACAGCGGGGAGGACCGGGGCGACGTGGTGGGTGCCGGCGGAATGTGTAGTATATTTTTTTTTTTTGTTTCTCTCCCTCTCTCTTTTTTGTGGTGCGTTTTTGTGTTACGTGTCTCTTGTGAGTTTTAAGATTATTTGTCTTAAATGTTGATTAAAGCATGACTGATATTTATAAATTATAAACTTTGGATATAATAGACACAAGGATGACCCATTAAACCGTTACACTACTTAAGTACAAACGTCTGTAGGTGTCTGAGTGTCATGGAAAAGAAAAAAAAAGGGAAAAAAAGGAAGGGAAAAAAAAATAATAATAATAATAATAATAATAAAACAATGCTCCTTTAAATGAGCAGGGATTAAGTGATATAAAACCTAAAAAGAATTACATATTACCCTTGAAAGTTTAAACATATACCTTACAGCATATTAAATGCTAGTACTTCCTTTTATGTATCTAAATAACCACCTTGCACATCCTAGGAGTCTATCCTATATATAGTGATCTATAGTGAATTGACAATAGAATAGCAACAGAAAAAACTGGCATTTCAGTAAAAAAACAGAATTGAAGGCTTGGTAATAATGTAACTATTTTAAAAAATGTTAGTTCAACAAAACATTTATATGAGTATGTAGGTGTTTGACATCAGTTTTTCTAAAACAAACCTTCTTATAATTACATTGTTTATGTACAACTGGCTAAACAGTTTCTTTTTTAAATAAGTTATTAGCTTTAAACTATAATTGTATGTTACACATATTTGATAGTTTTGCTAAACATGTGTGCATTATATGTATGAAATGTAACCTTCAACCTTTATTAAACACACAGGACCATAATGGCAGAGTACATGCTGAAGCTGAAGGTTTTTTTTATGAAACAGATGGTGTTTGGAATTATAATTAGAGGGTTAAAATGTAGCATATTGTAATGAAAGTAAACAGCAGCAGTTGTGAGAAAGTCTGAGGTGACAAACATTCCACAGAGCATCCATTTCACTTCTTTCTAAAAAGCACTTTTTTTTTTATCACTGTGACTTTTGTCAGAGTATACAACATTAAATTGGCAAATAATGAGTAATACGTTGATCTTCTAAGTATTACATAACTGATATACATATAATAAAAAGTCTACAGCAATATAAAAATGAAATGTTTATACAATCAAAAAAGTTAGTGTGTGTTACATCACAGACATGTACAAATAGACTTTTGATGTCCCTGTGTGTGGCAACAAGTTTGATCATTTTGTGCACATTTATTTTCAAACAGTGATGCATATAACCAGGGGGAGGAGCTAAGGTTGCTACACCTCTTCAGCCTTTTTTTTACCTGCCGCATATATATTTTACATGGTGCCTTACAGAAGTGAACAGAAGAATACTTATCAAGGATCAGATCCCACAGAAGCACATTAATTAGTCCATTGATTTCTATCTGTCACATATAAGTACAACAGACTGCAAGGCAGCATGCAAAAGTTATATGGCCAGTAAAAGATGAGTAAGGCAGAAACCCTAATTTCTGCATGGGCAAATCCTAAAACTATGCATGTAAAATATTAATTATTAATATATATATTTATGCAAGCTCAGTGCATGCTAAGTCGCTAAGTGCACTCTAATCCCCCCCCCCCCCCCCCCCCCGTTCCTGTATTAAGGTAATGAAACAGTTATATTTTCTAGCACATGGAATCATGGTAGCCAAGATTGTAATTCCTAATTATATATTATAATATGACTATATATTTTAGAATAGATGCTTCTGATTGCAGGCTAATGCTATTTTATATATGTGGCATCTAGAAGTATGTAATTATGATTTTAAATGACCAATATATTTATCTGATTTGTTGCTTTATTAGTATTTTGAGGACTGTAAAACCTTCTCTTTAATGTAACGATTAAAATAATTTTTTGTTCATTTAATAATTATATTATTAGCAGGATGGGTAAATTTAAATATGCCACCTTTTAAAAATAGTATATAATGTTTTGGATATTCCTTGACTTATGCTTATCTCCAGATTGTTAATATATGATCTGTGGCATTGATCACAGCTCTATTAATATAAACAGTACATACCGTATTTGCTCGAATATAAGATGACCCTGATTATAAGACGACCCCCCAAAATTTGGATATTCATTTAGGAAGAAAGGAAAAAGTCTTAATTTAAGACCACCCTTAAAAAATCAGTATTACTTGTAAATATTCATATGTAAGTTGTGACAAGTGGAGAAAGACCAGCGCTTAATCTGTATCACAGCAGCACCAGCCTATGTGTTTCTCTGCAAAACACACGTGAAAAACATACAATAAATACAAAACAAAGTGGTAGGTGTGCTATGTGACAAACACTAGTGAAATAAAGAAAATCTGATAATTGCCTTATAGTAGGTAACTCTTATATGCCGATGTACAATCAGTATCTTAAAAAATATAGAAAAAACACAAAGACCATAGTGTAATATAGTCTAGACATGGAGTAATCTTGTGCAGGTAAATAGTGCACTCACAAACAATAGAAGAAGAAAATCTTATCTGTAGTTTCTTGTGTGGTCCTCTTGTTCCTCATCCAGTGGATGTGTGATGTAGAAATAGGTGAAGAGAACCATAAATATGTGGTAAAATACAAGATTTTAATAAAGCAATAAGGTAGCTAACATCTAAAATGGAGATATGCAGCACAAAAGATGATCACAGGCGATGGTCCACAGAACAGGTTCCACGGCAATAGTAAAATCCAAGTGGAGGCAATATTCCAGAGAACAGGATAAAATGTTATAAAAGGTCCGCAGTACAATGAATCACGCTACGCGTTTCGCCTTCCTGAGGCTTCCTCCTGGCGTGTGATTCTTGTACTGATGTGTGGTCTTTAAATATTCGCGCTCCTTCACTTCCGGGTTTGTCTAAATAACCTAATCCCATAAACGCTCTGACCACCACTCTCTAGACTTCTTGTCACCCACCAAGGTAAATCACAGTGTCAGCAAAGGGCATCTAAAACTCCCTTTCTGTTGCTTGCTTTGAGGGATAGAGTGGTGTTACCAGGTAAATAGGTGACAGCGTCCAGCAGCCATCAACTCTCACACGCCAGGAGGAAGCCTCAGGAAGGCGAAACGTGTAGCGTGATTCATTGTACTGCGGACCTTTTATTACATTTTATCCTGTTCTCTGGATAAATGATCGCCTGTGATCATCTTTTGTGCTGTATATCTCCATTTTAGATGTTAGCTACCTTATTGCTTTATTAAAATCTTGTATTTTGCCACATATTTATGGTTCTCTTCATCTATTTCTACATCACACATCCACTGGATGAGGAACAAGAGGACCACACAAGAAACTACAGATAAGATTTTCTTCTTCTTTTGTTTGTGAGTGCACTATTTACCTGCACAAGATTACTCCATGTCTAGACTATATTACACTATGGTGTTTGTGTTTTTTCTATCTTTTTTAAGATACTGATTGTACATCGGCATATAAGAGTTACCTACTATAAGGCAATTATCAGATTTCCTTTATTTCACTGGTGTTTGTCACATAGCACACCTACCACTTTGTTTTGTATTCATATGTAAGTGCTTTTTTTTAATTTAATACAATTATGATAGAAAAAAATGTATTTCTTGTTTTTATTTCCTTCAATTTGACCCCCAGACTTAGTCAATGCTTCCCCCCACAGAGCCAACTTACCCCCAGACTTAGCCAGTGCATCCGCTCACACAGCTATCTGCCCCCACTCTTACCCAAAACATCCCCCCACACAGTCATCTGCCCCCAGACTTAGCCAATGCATCCCCCACACAGCCGTCTGCACCTCAGACTTAGCCAATATTGCCTCCCACAAAGCAATCTGCCCCCCAGAACTAGCCAATACTGCCCCCTCACAGCCATCTGCTACAGACTTAGCCAATGCATCCCCCCACACTTAACCAATGCTGTCCCCTCTCACCCCCTCCCTTTAACAATGCTGCCCCCTCCATTTACCAATGCTGCCCCCTCCAAGCCCCCACACTTTACCAATGCTGCTGCTCCAAGCCCCCACCATTTATCAATGCTCATCAACATGGGATATGGTCATATCTAGCCCAGTGACCCCACAGATAAAGGGGAGAAACAATGTCCTTAGAAATTTAAATATTTACAATACATTTACCAATCCTAAAATACTATATTGGTAGACCTTATTTTTTTTTTTTTAAATACCTACTTTCATGAACCATATTTCAAACATGATTATATTAAAACATATAATGCAATTTTTTGAATGTTGCTGAATGTTTTAAAATTAAAATATAACAAAAAAATAAACAGACTAAATGTGATCGACATGCAAAATATATTATTGAACCAGTTCATCAGTTTTATTTATCAATGTTATCTTAAGACACATTTATTGCTAGGATTTGTCCTGCATATGGAAAATTAAATCTTAGGTAAGGATGTTCTGGAAAATCTCAGGAAGTTTCCATTGCAGTATTACTTTTGTAGCATATAAAACGTTTTAAATAATTCACATATAAAGGCTACAAAATGGAATCATGCTAATTCACATTGTAAAAGAGATAATTTGTCAGTCTACGTATTACTGTGGCTTATAGGATCTGGAACACAAATCCCCAGGAAATCGTCCAACTCCTACAGGTTTACTAATCAGTCATTAAAAATACAGAAGAGAAAAAAAGCTGGCAGAAAGCTAAAGAATTATAGTAACAAGATTGCCAGGGATGTAGAAAAAGAGGTTCTATTTTTGCTTTTGATCACATTTGTCAAAGGAAAACTAGACCAGTTCTTGAATATACTTCTATATATGGATTAATTACCATAAAGAAATTAATATTTCTGTTTATTATTATTTTTTTGTTTATTTGTTTATAAAGTGTTTTACCAGGAATAATATAATACATTGAGATTTCTAAGCCTCATTATTACTCTAGTTTTGATATAGCATGAAAGGCTCTGTGTGTTGTCCTCAATTAAATAAAAACATGTAATAAAAGAAATGTAGAGATACATATTATTTCCACCAAACAACGGTTACCATAGTTCTGTGTCTAAGGTTTCCATATTTCATTTATTTACTATAAAACAAATGAGTATTCTTTTCTGTCCATTATAGTCTCACTACAATAAAATGGGAGTTGGCATAGGCTTTCAAAACTTTGCATCATTAAACTTTATGCAATGTAGCATCAAGATACTATTTTCTCCTATTCCATTATATCAGGACTTCCTTATTGTTGGCAGAACATTCTAAGAATGTTCTCCATCTAATTCTAAAGTATGTGCCAACGCCACCCTTTCTACAGAAATGCAGACCTGATTAAAATCCAAATGAAAAAGTGTCTTACATGATTTTTTTTAGAAGTTAGTTTGAAACATTTAGAAATTTTTCTAGAACTCCACAATTAATGCATATAAAAGATGACATTTACATATATATATATAAAAAATATATTTATATATATATAAATATATATATATATATATATATATATATATATATATATATATATATAAATAAATATGTACAATTTATATTTTTATGCTTATCTATAACTATAAAAATATATATTTATAAATTATTTATTGTTTTCCCCTAAACGCTAGAAGCACTAGACATTAGTACATTTGCTCAATGTTGCCAAACATGTCATACGTCAGCTTTGGCAACAATCAACTGCTCCCACTTTGAGAATGTGGCTCACACAAGTAGAAGATGTGTACTTTCACTTTATATGCATTTTTTATGAGTGAAAGGAAGTGTTAAGCAAAAAGACATGTCTGTTTTGTTTTCTTCACTTTACATAATAACGTGCTTATCTAAGGATATATTCCAGACTCTGTTGGCCCAGTTATTCAAAGGGATACGCTCTCATTGGTCTTTCACCACTGACATTTAGCACTGTTGTGAAGAGTATTTGACTTGAGTAAACAAAAATTTAGAAAAAAATGGTATGAGGAGACTTTTTACATAAAACAGCTTATTTCAAATGAAAATAGAACTTTTCTCCCTCGTCTCTAGCGTCATCTCCAGTGCACCTCTTTTTTTTTTAAATCTCTTCTCTATTTTCATCAATAATAAATATATCATGCCATGATCCCATGACTATGATTGACATAAAAATATGTGCTCTGTCTTACTCCATTTGAAACTTCAAACCAACTTGACACAAATCCGCCCCTCCGTACCTGGGCTGACGGATCAACATACAGTGCCATTATGCTGTGCAGGATCTTTCCTCTCAAACCAAATCTCTGCAGTGTCTCCCTCATGAAGTCCCAGTTGACCCTGTCAAAGGCCTTCTCTGCGTCTAATGACAGGGTCAACATGGGGAAGCCATCTCGATATGCAATATCCATGGAATCTACCAGCCTCCTTGTGTTGTTAGAGGAGGCATGGCCCGGGACAAAGCTTGCCTGATTTGGGTGGATCTACCTTGGGATATCTCCAGTGCATTTCTATCCGTACAGCTATTGATTCCCAAAATCATATATTTTCTACATATTTATTCTGACAGTAAATAAATAAAAACACATCAGGTTTAGCTTCCATGGCCCCCTAGAAAGCTGCAAAAAAATATAACGTTTATATAATTAGAAACTAAACTTACAGATATAACTCAATTTGATATGCCTCTAGATTATATTAAAAGTACTTAAACTATAAAGTTTAAAGGAAAAATCTTGTCAATTTCTGGAATTTACAAATAAACACAGGCTGTGCATAATTATAGGTACTTTATGGTATATGACATATGTTCCATTTTACAGCTATAGAGAATTGTAGTAATTATAGTAACAAAAGCAACATGGTTGTACAGTAAATATTTGGGTCACACAAGTATTGCTTATCATTAAATGCCAAAAGATTATTTTTAAATACTTGCAGCAAAAATCATTACTTATTTAAATACGTGCTTGACAATATGGAGCATCCAAGACAGTTTTGTTATCACTAAATAGTTGCAGCTGCTATAACTAACAATCATAGCCCACAGTAATTATTCATATGCAGAAGTACAACCTTGTTTTGTGTACCCCCACAGAAAATACAAGGCTATGTGATCATATACATGGATATCTTGTGTTTGAATTAGGGGTGTTACTCATCCTAAATTGAAATTGTCATGGTTTAAATTAATTATTGGAATAAGCCACAACTAATCTGCTTGTGGATCTAATATTAAAAGTAATGCCAGCTATTCACAAAAAATGAGTTGCAGGTGAAGTGAGCGGGACATTTTATTTCTACGAATTAACTATACATTTTTACATGGACAAGATTGATGAGCTTCTCCTGCTAGAAGAGGTCAGCTAGCCATGGAGAAATAGAACTGCCACTTCTGTAATAATGCATTAGGCAGGGCCTACTGTGTTTTACTTGCAGGAGGCATGATACATGCCCTGCTTGATACACAGTTAAGTCACCTCAGCTCACCTTTTACTGTATGCAACCCAGTATATAAACACCATGTAAGGAAATTCACCATTATACCAAGAAAAAACCTCTGTAATATCACTAAACATTTAGTATATTTGTCCCATGGAGAAATGGAAAGATGCTCACAAACTTTGAGATCTGCCCATAAGTTTGAATTATAGCTTTTATTTCAGTATTGTAGAGAACAGAGCTCCTAGTGCAATGACAATGCTCCAATTAGCAGCATGTATCTGAATAGGATAACTTATTTTGATGTGCCAGTGAATTATGTATCATTTTCTCTGCATTCTCAAATTTAGACACGGTTAAAGGTTTATTATGTCAAAAAGCCTAAAGATTATAGCAGGACATATGGAAATCTTTTCAGAAAGGCATTTTTTTTCTTTCCAATGATTGCTCAATAGATTTTTCTACACATGTTACAGATGGATTCACTGTAAAATGTGCAATCATTGAGTAATGTATGAGGTAAATTCATGCTATGCCACCAGCTAAATGTAGCTCTGAGAACCCTAAAACAAAATGCCTTGGCTGCTGTCACAAAACACCTTTTTGTTATGTTTTGTTGGTTGTTATGTGCTGTCTAAAAATACATGGGTAATGCCCTTGCCAAGCCACCTCTACAAATTGCTGTGGGCTTTTTTTGTATACAGAACTTTCTTTGCTCAGAATTGGATCTGCTTGTTATATTCTCCTCATGCAAACTCACATGTTTCTCTTGGTCTTCATTTGCCTCTATAATTTCTTAATGAGTTGCAGATGATTTCCACTTTTCAAGCTTATAGCAGGCATTCTGGAATCTTTTTCCTGTTATAAAGCCATGTGTGATTTTTTTCTTATTTCCGCCATGACGAAGACTAAAAAAAAAACTATATGACAATAACTCATGCCACTTTGCCGTGGGTAGAAATTGTGAGGTATGTAATTTGACTATTTATTTTTGGAAATGTCTCCAATGATACAATGGCATGCATTTATTGCCTGCTGTTCACTGAAAACTGGCATTAATGGTAAATTAATGGGCATTCTTTATTCAATGCCCGCTGCTAACACAGTTAACCTGTTAAAAAAAATGCAATAGAAACACTGCATTTTTTGCCCATTCAATTTTACCAGCCATCATTGTAATTACCGCACAAACAGTAATGGAACAGTAATGGTGACTGGTAACACTGAATGGGCAAAAATGTACACAATTTTGCCCATTACCTTATCTCCTCAGAATACATGACTTTTCTTAACGCAGCCAATATGGGCACCTTAACCCTTTCAGTGCTGTAGGGAACACAAACAATGTTGACTACAGCACTGAAAGGGGTAACCCTATCTGTAAAGAAAACCATGGGGACTCCAATTTCTGCTCCCCTCCTTTGTCCTTTCAAATTACTGGACCAGGGGATGCCACAATGACCCACAGCGCCCCAAATTAAAATCTGGGCTTGGGGCTGGCCAAATGCCCTTGGCTGCCGATATAACTCATGGGGTCAGGAGATGTGGAATTGTCCCTGGCCCCTAAGCAAAATAATGGGGCTGTCATATTCCCACTCCTGGGCAGCTCACCACCAGCCAAGACTGGTCTAATTACTTTTGAAAATATTTCTCTACTTGTTTCAGTGGGATATAACCATCAAGAAGATCTACATTTTGTTTTACTGCATTCTTCCTACTTTCCTTTGATATTGGGACTCCCGTTGCTTAGATTACATAATAATTTCAATAACTGGGAACAAGGCACTTTTACTTTCCCTTCCTTTTATTGTAGCAGTGGTTGTAGATAAGAGCCAAACAAGCCAAACATCACCAATGTTTCTATTAGTTCTTGTTCTCCAGTTCCAAGGGAATTGCACTGGCCCCTAATCCAAGAGGGATACTTATTTTAGTTTATAAAGGGACCCCTCCCCCTCACTCCTCTTAAAATTAAGGCCCCTCCCTCTGACCTCCCCAAAATAATACCAAAACCAGTGGCGGCTCAACTGCCCTATTAAAAAATAAAAGTGTTGTTAAGTGACCCCCCCCCGGACCACGGATGTGCGCATTATCCCTGGACCCAATAATAATCACAAGACTTGCTACCCCAGTGATACGTCCCATGTTCAATACATTATACATTAACCCCTTCCTAATACTAGGACGTACTATGCCGTCCTGATTTTATAGTGCCTAAAAGACGTTAGGATGGCATACTATGTCCAGTGTTAAATCGCTTATCTTGGCTCCCCGCAGTGAGCTGTGCTCGGATCCCGCTGCAGGCACTTGCAGCTAGATCCCAACTGTCAGATGAGGTCACTTTGAGTGACCTCAGTCTGACAGGGAAAGTGTAGCCAATGCTCAAATCGAGCACCGGCTACATTTCACTAAATTGTGCCGTGTCTGAACTTCCGGGTTTGGGCATGCCTTTGTGACATCACATGTAACGTTCGGAGGTTTAATGATCTTTTGGCAGGGACCCACAGTGTCTCTGCCATAGTGTTCCTGGCAATCAATCACCTTGTCATCGGTGGCCAGGAAAAAATCGTGACGTTTTGGTGCTTTCGTCTTCTGGGACACAAGCACCATGTGTCCCTAAGGGGCAGAGGCATCACTGGGGGGGGGGGGGGGGGGGGGGCGGCTACTGGGGCTATTGCCCCGAATCCCCAGTGCATAGCCCCTAATGGAGATTCTGGGGCGAAAGTATACCTTTAGCCCCGAGACTCCAGTGCTATCACTTTTAAAAATAAAAAATCTCCCCCGCTGAGCTTTCCCCCGTCTGGGACATAGTCCCAGGATCAGAGGTTTATGATCGTGCGGGAGTGAGGATGAGAGGCGCTGCTGCGAGCCCCTCCTACTGGAGGTGCGGCCCACAAGTAAGTCCCTGCGGTGACCGCACCTACTGGTCATAATGACAGCGCGATGGGTGCAAGCTGTGCCCCGTCGCTCTGTGAGTCTGGCTGCGTGCCGGATGTGACATCCGGCAGAAGAAACGGTGTCCCATCGGAAATGTCCTCCTCCCTGCAAAAAAAGGTCATTTAGCAGGGAGGGGGACCAAAGCTATTAGGTTTTTTTTGTTGTTGAAAAAAATTAAGAAATGTGTGTTAGTGTCTGCGTGTGTGGGTGACTCAATGTGTGTAAGTGTGTGTGTCAGGGTGTTTGCATAAGTGTATGAGGGTGTGTGTGTCAGGGTGTTTGCATAAGTGTATGAGGGTGTGTGTGTCAGGATGTGTGTGTGTCAGGGTGTTTGCATAAGTGTATGAGGGTGTGTGTGTCAGGATGTTTGCAGAAGTGTATGAGGGTGTGTGTGTCAGGATGTGTGTGTGTAAGTGTGTGTGTCAGGGTGTTTGCATAAGTGTATAATGGTGTGTGTCAGGATGTGTGTGTGTGTCAGGTTGTTTGCATAAGTGTATGATGGTGTGTGTCAGGATGTGTGTGTGTAAGTGTGTGTGAGATATAGATGCTGTGTGAGAGAGAGAGATAGAGAGAGAGACGCTGTGTGAGATAGAGAGAGAGATGGAGTGTGTGACAGAGAGAGAGACGGAGCATGTGTGAGCTTGAGAGAGACGGAGTGTGTGAGCGAGAGAGAGACGGAGTGTGTGAGCGAGAGAGAGAGAGACGGAGTGTGTGAGAAAGAGAGAGACAGAGTGTGTGTGAGCAAGAGAGAGATGAAGTGTGTGACAGAGAGAGACGGAGTGTGTGTGAGCGAGAGAGAGACGGAGTGTGTGAGCGAGAGAGAGATGGAGTGTGTGAGCGAGAGAGAGAGAGACAGAGTGTGTGAGAGCGAGAGAGAGACAGAGTGTGTGAGAGAGAGAGAGACGGAGTGTGTGAGAGAGAGAGAGACAGAGTGTGTGTGAGAGAGAGAGTGTGTGAGAGAGAGAGAGAGAGACAGAGTCTGTGCAAGAGAGAGAGATGGAGTGTGAGAGAGAGAGAGATGGAGTGTGTGAGGGAGAGAGAGAGAGAGAGAGAGTGTGTGAGAGAGAGAGAGAGATGACATGTGTGTGTGAGAGAGAGACGTGTGTGAGAAAGAGAGAGAGACAGTGTGTGTGTGTGTGTGAGAAGGAGAGAGAGGCGGTGTGTGTTAGTAAGAGAGGGAGAGAGACGGGGTGCGTGAGAAAGAGAGGGAGAGAGACGGGGTGAGACTGTGTGCAACTAAGCTCATCTGGGCTCTAGCCCCTAATCATTTGTTGTCCTAGCAACGCCCCTGCTAAGGGGTTAAGCAGCCTCCCTGGAACCAGGTGGACAAAGCAATGCCCCTGGTTCCTAATTAAAATAATTCAGAGCCCCCTGGGTCTGTGGACTGAGCAAATCCCCTGGCCCCATAAATAAAATGAATATTCCACCAGGAACCGGTGACATGCCTGTGGCTCCTAAATAAAATCAAACCTCCTAGGTATATCTTTCCTAGTTAGGGGGGAATGAATCCATAACATGTAGAAACCTGCAAGAAAAATCAACACTGAGTGCCATAAGGTTGGGCAGTGAAAATACATTACAGATACGCAAAGCCCTGGATCCTTATCTTTGGCCCATGGGAAAGGGGCCACCCAAAAATTAAAATGAATCCATTTTTTCTATTAAAAAACAAACCGGACACCGGACCTTGTGCAGACAAAAGATTGCTATGCCACAAGCCCACAATAAATTAAAATAATTGGCCAATTTTTCTTGGGGCGGATGCTATACCCGAAGCCCAGAATTAAGAAAGAAATCATTCCCCCATTTACCCACACGCTCACATGGCCAAAAGATAATGACATTAAATAAATAAAATAATTAAATATACCTATTCCCAATACCTCTACCTTGACCAGGTGTTGGAGGACAATCTAAAATGGCCTCATAATTTGAAAAAGATGTGTCATGAGACTGGGCAGTGAAAACAACTTGCCACCCCCCTGTTGCACAAAGGTTTCCCTGTTGGAACTACATGTACCCGTATCAAGGTTCCAGCGGTGATGCCCTGGATCCTCATCTGCCGCCCCAGAGAAAGAGGCCATCCATAAAATACTCCTCTAATTCTAAAAAATCTGCAATAAACAGGAAGAGTAGACTCAAGGTCAGATATCTCCTACTGTCTTTTGAAATACCAGCCCTTCTTTTAGAGATATGAGGATCTTTTTTTTTATGGGATGTTCCATTTCCCTGGGCCAGAAGATGAAGATCCAGGGTATCGTGAATCGCTACTTCTTAAAAAAAAGAATGGCGTTTTATAGAGGATGTAGGTTTTTTTTAACAGATGAGGTAATGATATTACCACACACATTAATGGCATTAGCGGTAGGGATTGCAAAAAAAAAATACCCATTAAATCACTATACTTACTAACGCGGGCCATTAAATCTACCCCATTTTCTCTTAATTTACTTGTAATTCAGCTAGCACAATGAAGAACATTTTCATAATTTTTATGCTCTACCATCAAAATATAAACAATATTTACAATTAAATTATCAGGAATGCAACATTTGGATACTCAACATTTGTAAGTAGCAGTTCACTAGTAATATTTGCATGGAGAATGCCATACATTACTCACGTTTCTAAGACAAATGAGGTTCTCCTGACATCAGGACAAATAAATTGATCTATTTGGAGATGTGGTCCAGTAGCTGAGAACAACAATTTGACAGACAATAAGAGAAGCCCTAATAATTTGTGTGGGTACATTTAACGAGCAAGAGGTTAATTTCAGTTAAAAGAAACAAAGAAAAATGCCATAGTAGCTCTTAACTTCAATAGTTCTGGTGCTTGTTAAACAACAATACATTTTCTTTTGATGTTAGCATGAAGAGTCTGGAATGTTGTGTTAATTAAAATATGCATACATCATAAATCGTAAACAATGCAACCCTTGTTTCCCCCAGTCCTTGTTTAGATGCAGGCTACTAGCTATTCAAGTTATTTGTGTCTATACTTTGATTATGTGGATTTGGTGACATGTAACTGTTGTCTTGACAGAGAATACACTTATGTTCAGACTTAATACATAGATTATTTTATTGCATCTTCTAACCCTGTATCACAAAGTGTTAATAAAATTGTACTACAATTGCCAGCTGTTCTAGAATCATAAAGTGATATCATTTTTGTATCAATTTTGTATTAGCCTCTCTATGGTTATTGAAACGTTTGTCCCGATTCATGCATTTCAGTGGTGTACATATAGAAGAACAGAATTGGCTGACCATCCCGGGTGAAATTACCTAGGGGGCTACCACTGGCGGGGGTGCAGTGCCCCCCTGTTTAATTCCTTAGGGTGCAAAGGCAACAAATGATATACTCACTCAGGCTGAATGGTGTGTGCCCCCTTAATAAATCATCTCTGGTGATTATATTTGCCATGAGAGAGTGCTGGTATAGCCTATCAAGCTCTCCTTTATGATGGAGGGGACTGTAAGGTTTTTACTGGGTAACTCTATGTGGCATATTTTAATGGAACCTGCATGTGGCATATTTTAATGGGCAAAGTAACTGTGGCATATTTAATGGGCAAAGCAACTGTGGAATTTTTAATGGGCACTTGACTGTGGCATATTTTAATGTGCAAACCATCTATGGCATGTTTTAATGGGCACCTGACTGTGGTGCATATTGTAATGGGCAAAGTGATGCTGTGACCTTTCCTGTGGGGCAAAGTTATACTGTGACATGTTCTGCACGAAAGTTCTGTGGGGCAAAGTGAAAAGATCTGTTTGAGCAATATGGAAGCAGGGGTAAGCCCTATTTTTGCGAAATGGGTGTATGCTATGGGTACCGTATAGGTGTATGTACGTGCTGTGGGTACAATACAGTGCTGTGGCAAGCAGAGGTGTAACTATAAACAACTGGGCCCCGGTGCAAAAATTGCCCTGGGGCCCACCGACCCACCATGCAACTCCACCCCAGAAATGCCACTTCCATCCCTCCCAACTTTTCCACTTTGTGTGGGACAGTACTGATTTTGGTAGGCTATCCTGCTGTCCTGTCAACCTGTATTGGAAATTAACATCAGTATTATACATAATTGATTTTAAAACAAAAAAACTTTATTAGTCTCTTACAGTAAAAAATCTAGTGAAAAACAAACAACAAAAAAATCATGATGTGACAAATAAAAATAAATGTTAGGTCAGCCTAGCTCAACCAGGTGTTAAACAGGGACAATAGTTATATGCTGTTACACATCCCAGACATAGGTGATATTAGTATAAAACAAGAAGGGATTAATCAGTCTGGGGATCATTATAACCAAGACTCATAGTTGCCAACATATAAAAAAAAATCCAGGGACACTTTGCAGCTCAGCTTCCAATTACTAACTTTATAATTGACCACACCTGCTGTCAAAAGCTCCACCCACTCTGCATAATTAGCATAATGTAACTCCACATTCTTAACACAGTGTAGATTATATCACCATGTTCCCACTAACATTACCATGCATCCTTGGTATACAACAGATACATTCACAGCGCTACATCTACATCAGGCATTGTATCACTTTTACATGAAATATAGTAAGACCTTGTGCAGATGTGCTTCAGTCAGAGAGCTTTGTCTAAACCATAAAACATACATTAGTATGAACCTACCACTTCTGCTGGCCATTCCATGGATCCACTACCTTATCAGTAAAGTAATACTTTCATTAGTCCAAGGTCTTATCTTATATCTAGGATAGCCCTATCCCATGCATGCTTAAACTCCTTCACTGTGTTAACATCTACCACTTCTGCTGGAAAGCTATTCCATGCATCCACTACCCTTTCAGTAAATGAATACTAAGTTTCAGACCTCCACTGTATTAATTTCTACCATTTCTGCTGGAAGGCTATTCCATGCATCCACTACCGTCTCAGAAAGTAATACTTCCATTAATCCATGGCTTCATCTTATTTCTAGAATTGCCTTATGGTTATACTCCTTCACTGTGTTAACATCTGCTACTTCTGCTGGAAAGCTATTCCATGCATCCACTACCCTCTTAGTAAAGTAATATTTTTATTAGTCCCTGGCCTTATCTTATATCAAGAATAGCCGTATGCTTATCCCATGCATGCTTAAACTTCTTCATATATTAACCTCTATAATTTATTCAGGAAGACTATTCCATTCATCCACCACCCTCTCAGTAAAGTAATACTTTAATTAGTGCCTGGCCTTATCTTATATCTAGGATAGCCTCATACCTATCTCATTAATGCTTAAACTCCTTTACTGTATTAACCTTTGCCACTTATGCTGGAAGACTATTCCATGCACCCACCACCCTCTCAGCAAAGTAAAATGTATTTTCTGACAACAGAAAGCCGTATGACTGTGTGAGACAGTCATACAGGCAGCGGGGGCCCCCCCTGAATGAATGGGCCCTGGGCAGCTGGGGTTGACAGGGTATCTGGGTCCCCTGGAGTGACAGGCCTGGTTGCAGCTCTGACCCCTTCGACCATGATATTTCCGCCACTGGTGGCAAGTCCTTTAGGTGCAATGTGGGTATAGTGCAATGAAATAAAAAATGCATTTTTTCAATAAAAATTTTATTGGTGACAGGGATTACAGCTTTGAGCAGCATCTCAGAACTCTTTCCACCTCTAAGAAATGGAACCTATCATCATTATCCATTAAGCAACATCTCCAAGCTGGTGGGATTAAACTGCTGCACACCACAGATTGGTTACTTTCGGTTTCTACCAGATTGTGGAGTTCAGACAAGTTGCAGCCACAATATTTTGCATGATCATCTTTATCTTGATGTGTCTGATATACTATCATTCTTTCTATGTGCAGATTAAAAACTTGCGTGTTTTTTATCAGTCTGAGCTATGTGTTGCTTTTAATTATCTTTTCAGCTCACCTACAAAGAATAAGAGAAAACAACTGGAGTTATTGTTGGAGTTACATACATAGGTTATTATATACAACTTTTTTGTCCACATTTGCTCATATTTGAAATTTTTAAAGTTGAGGTCACAACCTATTTATTTTTTGGGTTGTTGTTTTTTGCACATGTACCAGAGATTAAGAAAACTGGTTCTAGTCTATAATGCATTGTGAGACCTCAGCCATCCATCTGATCTCCAACACTCAATGTAAAGCCCACGAAACTGGAAGTGCAGCTACCAACACAACACAGAAACAGACATTGTTCCAAATAGTTGAGCTCACATTAAAATCAATTAAAACGTGCTTAAAAACTTGTGAACTGGTAGTGTGTCCAAGTGAAAAATTGGTTAAGTTGCCTGTATCAATTCCTCCAAATAAACAATTTTTAACTTCATTGGAAGCCCACTGGCAGCATCTCACATCACATGGACACTCCCATCTTGCTCCAGTGCCTGGAATCTGGAGCATTTCTATTCTGTTTAGAGATAGTTTGTCCTGTTCTGTGAAGGGAGTAGTACACAGCATTTAACTTTATTTCTTAGAAGAAGAATAGAGTGTTGAGTTTTAAAAGAAAGATTTTTGTGTCTTGCCATTCTAAGCCTGTAATGAAACCCACAAATGCTGATGCTACAGATACTCAGCTAGTCTAAAGAAGGCCAATTTTACCGATTTTTTAATCAGCACAACAGTTTTCAGCTGTGCTGACATGATTGCTAAAGGGTTTTATAATGAAAATCATTTAGTCTTTTAAAATGATAAATTTGTGCTATTGAAAGACAGTAGTGATTGTTGCTTATAATGAGCCTCTGCAAGCATATGTAGGTATACCATTAAACATAAGCTGTTTCTATGCTGTAATAGTCATATACAAAATTAACATTGTCTACACCCAGGGTGGGGAGGGTCTAGGACACTTCTTCGCCGCATCTTCATCGCTGACAGTTCAGCGCGGCAGTTAGAACGCTGAACTGTCAGCAATGAAGTATAACGCGGCCGTTTCACCGTGGCTGCAGGTATGTAAGAGCTGACAGTTCAGCGCTGAACTGTCAGCTCTTACAAATCTAAAAGTAAAACTAAAATAACCCCCCTAATAAATGATTCCCCCCCCCAATAGTAACACTAAACACTAAACCCCAATACTAACTAAAAAATTAACCCCAATGCTAAAATTAACCCCCTAAACCCGAATACTAACCCCCGACCCCTAATACTAAAATTAACCCCCTAAACCCTAATACTAACCCTAATACTAACCCCCGACCCCTAATACTAAAATTAACCCCCTAAACCCTACTACTAACCCTAATACTAACCCCCGACCCCTAATAGTAAAATTAACCCCTAACACTAAACACTAAACCTAATTCTAACCCCCTAAACCCTAATTCTAAACAAACTAAAATCAGTAAAATACTTACCTTTAGCGATGAAATTTCCCGCGATGAAATCTCCAGCGACGATCTGTCTTGTGCTGTAGAGTCGGCGGTGAAGCGGCTGCGCGGAAGCAGCCACGATGAAGTGGCCCATCCCCAGGTGGGGAGCCTGCTGTCCTCCAGATGTTGCAGGACTACCTTTCCCATACTCCTCTGCCAGTATCTAAACTGAAAGAGCATTATGGGAGAAGTAGTTCATCAGCAGCTAGAGGACCACAGATTCCACACTGTACTAATGATTCCTTTGATGTTATTCTAATGGACAAAATTTGCTTTCTTTCAAAAACAAGGACATTTCTTAGTGACCCAAACATTTGAATGGTATGAATATCTATATAGATAGATAGATATTTTATAATTATAGTAAAGGTGTCAACAGCTCTAACTGCAAATGAGGTAAAAACAAATCTAGTAACATTGAGATGAGAACATGTTTCCTCACCTAATTTGTGGTAATTTTAAACTCAGTCGTATGACTTTCACAAGAAGGTGTGAACTGGGGACAGAGCCGTGGGGTATGCTGATCAAAACCTTTCTACAATTGCTATCAAGAACAATTTTCTCATGTCTATCCATGAGTCAGTCTTTTTATTCAAGCCCCTATCCATAGATTCTCTTATGGAGTATTCTAAATCCACAGTCACATCCTGATCTATAGTTCTGCTCATTTTTCATTTGGTATTTGGTATGTGATGATCTTTCCTTCATGAAGTCCTGTTGATGTCTACTGATAGGAAACCAACCTCTAGGCCTCCGAGACAATCAATGTGTTAGGATGTGGTCAATTGCCTATAGTTTGTAGTGGTTGACCCCACGTAGCTGTGCAATTTGTCCAGCTATTAAAACAGTTTTGGTTTCACCTCATGACTAATAGTACTACTGCAGAAATATTTTCCCTCTCAGCAACCATTAAAACCTCCTGTTGTTTGGACTTTAAATGCAGTGTCTGTTATTTCTCTCAAAGACCAGCTGCTACTGGTGAGTGATAATTGTGGATCTTTAGCAAATCCAAGCAATGTAGCAAAGTCCAGACTTGCCTTTCACAATTTCTATATATTACACACAGAGCGGTTTTTTGAAAGCACTCTTGGTTTTATATAAACTAAATTGGCTACATGTTGTATGAATCATATAGACCATTGATGTCTTCTATAAGGTCTCCTGGAATAACCTTTGCAATCACAGTGTGCAACATATAAGAAACTTTCTTACAATGTATTTTTGGTCATGTGACAAGATGATCTTTAATCATATCTGACACTTGTTAACATTACCTAGAATAAATAGCTATATAATTGTGCATTATCTATTTTTCATGTCCAGTATCATGTGTTTCCTCTTTCATACAACAGAACAAGGATAAGATGAATTGTGCAGGTGCACTTGTTCAAAAGAGCGTGTGTTTGGCTCTTAAGATTAAGAAAATAGAGAAAAATTGGTAGACAAAATATGCTGTATGGCACAATGATTTATCCATGTAATAAAAACAACAATCCTTCAATCATGATTCAAGATGAAATCATCAAATTTTCCACTATCTTAAAAATCCTGAAAATATCTGCTTCTTTGTATCCGAAATTAAAGTACACCTGCTGTACATGTTAAGGTTTGGTCACATGTATTTTATTTTTATATGTTTAAATGTGTAACTGTTTGTACAATGCTTCCTCCCAAGACTTACTTGCTTGTATATGTAGCTAATTTTCATATATTTTCTAATCTGCTGCAATGTATTTTACATGCTCTCAGGACATACTTGAGAATTTAGTAATTAACAAATGTTCTACTTTGTATGACCCACATTTCCAAGGAGTGCCTTTAGTAACTGATAGGTTAGCAACATGGTGAATATAAACCACCTTAGAGACTAGCAAGACTATAACCACTAAGGTGACCTCTAAGTAAAATCCCACATGTGCAATGTGTTCCTTCCTTGAAAGGCTCCATTTCCTAGAAAATTAATACACACCCTGATCACGAGGAGCGTTTCAGTAGTTCTTTGTCTAATCCATAGAAAGACTTGCCCCTGACCCAATTTAGAGTATAAGTAGGCACTACCTATAGTATTCCAATGCACTAGACTAAAGAATATTGTCTTAAGATCATCACTTATTTCTAACAGAATTGCAGGTGATACCTGTGTCATCAAAGTTTACGTAAGTGTTCCTGATAGCTGGCAGTGACCGGATCTAATTACAAAACCCTGTTTGTATTACAGCCATCTATGTACTTGCCAAAGTACTCATTAGCTAGCCCAACTGACTTAACATTGGTTTCATTTTTTTGTGTGAAAAATACTGTGTGAGTTCCCCATAGGGAGTAATCCACTTAACCCTTTAGTGACAAGACATTTTTACCTTGACTTTCCCTTGGTGACAATGGCTGTTTTGACATTTCTAGGGTGTTTGTGTTTAGCTGTAATTTTCTTCTTTCTCACATACTTTACCCAAACAAATTATATGTTGTTTTTATCATCATAAGAAGGGCTTTCATTAGATACCATTATGTTCATCATATCTTATAATTTACTACAAAAAAATCATAAAATATGATGCAAAATTTAAAACTTTGACCTAAAATATAATTTACACAAATACAATCATTAAAAAAGACCCGCTCTAAATAGTTTCTAAATGTTGTCCAGAGTTCAGAAATATGCATGTTTCCATATTTTTATGTATTTTTTTGCAAGTTATGGGGCAAAAACCAAAAAATAGTGTTTTTTGTTTCTCCTATATTGATCTTTTGACCCCCAACTCGAACACTAAATTTAACCCTAACACTAAATTGAACCCCAACTCTAACCCTTATACTTCCCTTAATATATTTTAATTTTAATTTAATTTTAACCCTATACCTTATGTTAAAAAATATTTAATTTTAACCCTTTAGGCTAATCTAACTATAAAACCAGTTTTAAGCTAATTAACTTTAATTTCTTTTTAACATTGCAATGTTGCCTGCTCCACTTCCGAAGCTCTGACCACAAAAGAGCATCGCAATATTGACGGAGCATGCTGCTCTGTCGACATGGTGCTCCATGGGTCTATTGAATCGACATCGAGGCAACAGACCAGCACTGTTAAAGCGCTTTTCGCGATCATTGATCATGAAAACCGCTTGAGTTCCCGGCAGGACGTGCCTGACACGTCCATTGTCGCGATGGGTTAAAGTTAGTTTCATTTCACTACCTTAACTATGTATAGTATAGTATAGGGCAAGTTTCCCCTTAAACAGAACAAAGTTGATTCTGCTGAATGCATTGTTAAACCAGTGAGCGTTCTTTAAAGATTTAGAAATACATTTAGGTAAGATTATTTAGTAATAATTTTTTTTTGTGGTATGCATCAATCTTTACCAAAGTAACACATGTTATAACCATTTATGCATTGCTTACCATAATTAAAGGGAAACTCTATTATAACTTAGTTTGTCAGAAAGTAATTACATAGATAGTCCTATAGAAATCCACAGATGGGAATTAATATTTGAAAACTTAATAAGCATGTGTTACACAATGTGCTACACAAGTACATGACAACTAATAGGTAATGTATTTTGTATGTACATACATATATATTGTAATTCAGTTTTAAGTTTCCAAATGCTTTTACAAATAATCTCTACAAGGCCTTTTCTCTGGGTATATTCCTTAGTGAACACTAAGTACTGACATATTTTTTTAAATCACAATATTATTGAAACATACTTTTAAAAAGAACGTTTCCTCCCTTCTTGTGTGCTGAGTATATTTATATGCAAAGTGCATGAACATTTATGTTTATGGTTAGAAAAGCTGTTTATGCATAATATGTATGAGACTTGGCTTGGAGACATGCCCAGAAAAAGCATTGCTACGGGTAGAAGAGCCTCCATAGGAGGTCAGATAGCAAATCTCTGAATGATTTGACCTATCAATTTCAGCAGATGTTTTGGAAACTTGGATATTGGTCAGGTGCTCATGTGCAACAAAGAGAATTAAAAAATTATAGGGCCAGCAAGAGTGAAACAACATGTAATGAGGCTAATTAGTGTGTGTTTATTAGTGAACAATAGAACAAGGGAATTGTATGGTTGAACAAGAATTACAATGTCAGAAATGTAGAAAGTGTTCAATATTCCACCAGCAGAATCCGAAGAAACTAAAAAATATAAAAATATTCCATCAAAGGACTTGTTTAGGTATATAGTAGAGACTACTGATCCTGTTTGCTATTTGAAGCCTTTACTTTTTATATCTCAAATACAACAAATTGTGAATAAATCCAAATGTTTGATCAACTAGAAGTTGTTGAATGGGATATTGTCCTAATGGGATCTAAATGTAAAAGCTTTACAATAATGAGGCTTTATTTGTTCTCCCAAAGATATTTACTAGCCATAATGGTATATTTTTTAACTACAAAGTATTTTAATACATGTTCCTTAACAATATTCCTCTATGGGTCCTTTGGGCTCTAAACAAGCTGATATAAAGTAAACACTATGATGAATACAAAATAATGAGAGCAATACTGGTTATCACATTCAGCAAAGTTTTTGGCAAAGATGAGGCACAAGGTTGTACTGTTATGCTTCTTGATTTTTTTGTGTGCACAGATAGAAAGCAAAAGCTTTTCCTAAACAGGTATATATTTTAATTTCTCAGAGGTGGTTAACAGGGTGGAATTCCACAAATAGGGAGCAGAGACCGGAAGAGAGGAGTCTTATAATGGTTAGTATGAGATAGAATGACAACAGATAAGCATTGGAATTACATTACATTACATTATCATTTATTTATAAAGCGTCAACAATTTATGTAAAGCTAGGTACAGAGCATAGAAGGGAACTACATACTAAGTTAGACAAACTAGAAACAGACTGGTACATGAGGTAGAGAACCCTGCTCCCAAGCTTCAAATCTAGAGGAAGTGGGGTCCATAGGTCACATAAGGGATTGAAGACGCCAGAGGGATTGAAGTTGTAATAACAGTAGTGTGGATGGGTGGCACTAGGTGGGATAGGCCAAAGATGAGTAGTGTGTGTTTCAGCTAGGTGGGAACTGCAAGAGGTAAAGTGACTGATGTTCTAGTGAGTTGGGTAGTAAGCTTCTTTAAAGAGGTGGGTTTTGAGGGACTTTTTAAAATTTGAAAAGGAGGGAATGAGCTGGATGCTCTGCGGAAGGGAGTTCCTGAGAGAGGGGGCAGCTCGGGTAAAATCTTGCAGTCGCGAATGAGAGGTGGTGATGAGGTTGGAGGAGAGTTTTAGTCCCAGTGAGGAGCGCAACGGTCGTGCAAGGAGGTATCGGTTAACAAAGGAGGCAATGTACGGAGGGGCGGAGGAGTGAAGGGCTTTGTAGGTTAAAGACATTGGAATCTTAAATATTAAAATAAGTAGAAGTTGTAAATGACGGTGAATTATAATACATGAGTAAGTGGTGTTGGCAGGGCCGGACTGGGAATAAAAGCCAGCCCTGGAAATAATTTTACACCAGCCCCATAACCCCAACATCATGTAATTATTTTCTTGTTCATAGAAGGGAAAACCATGCATTTTGAAGCACATTTCAAGAATATGTTATTTATAGACAAGACAGATATGAACACATGTAGGAGTCTGTATATAAAAAAAGCAAATTCTTTTGATGATCCAGAGATATCAGAGGGGACACTATGATGCGCAATGAAATGTGTTCTGAGGGGACATTTACTGAAGAAAGAGATATGGCTGAGGAAACAGAGGGCTAAAGACCTGCCAGAACTTTATGCTACATTAGCTCCGTTGGAAAGACAACATAAATTGAATCCTTCGAGGGAGGTCACAGAACAAGTCCAGGTGATCCAGAATCAAATAATTCAAAGACTTAAGGTTAACGCAGACCATGCTTTATCTAGATTAAAAAATAAATGGTATTACAGTAACAATAGAACAGGGAAGGAAATGACTAGGAAAATTAAATTACAAAATGCAGAAAATATAATTAAAAAAATAATATATGATGGACAGGATTGTACTTCACCCCCACAGATTGCGGATGCATTTAGGAAGTTTTATCATCTATTATACAATCAACCTAAACTAACCTCCTCACCAGAAGAGGTCGCTAGGTATTTAGAAGCCTTGAACCTCCCTAAGATCTCCAAACAGAAATTGGATAAGTTGAATAATCCGGTCACTGTTTTGGAAATAAATGAGACTATTAAGGATTTTAAAAAATGGAAAGCTCCTGGCCCAGATGGGTTTGCGACCCTATTTTATCAGGTCTTAAGTCCAACGATTTCCCCGATCCTCGCCAGACTATTTAATTCAATAAACTCAAACAAAGGATTTCCAACCGAAATGTTGGAAGCCTCAATATTGCCAATCCCGAAGCCAGGGAGGGACTCCAGCTCTGTAGCAAACTATAGACCTATATCTTTGATCAACCTTGATATTAAGATCTACTCAAAGATCTGGGCCAATAGACTGTAGGGAGTGATCGTGGACCTGGTCCATTCGGACCAGTCCGGATTTACCCCAGGAAGAACAGGAGCTGATAACGTCCGGAGGGTCTTGGGCATAATAGAGGCAATTCATCAGAAAAAGTCCTCGGCAATCATCTTGGCGCTCGACGCAGAAAAAGCTTTCGATAGGGTAGACTGGAGGTTTATGTCCAAGACCCTCCGGTCGTTTGGCCTTACGGGCAGAATTTTTGACTCTATAACAGCTTTGTACTCAGATCCACAAGCACGAATAGAGGGTCCCTCACTGGCTTCCGAGTTGTTCAGCATCAAGAACGGAACCAGACAGGGCTGCCCTCTGGCCCCCCTCCTGTATGCCCTGACTATTGAACCATTTGCACAACAACTACGCCGGGCCAGACAGATAGAGGGTATCCAGATTGGTGAGCTCGACCACCTGGTAACCCTATATGCGGACGATATAATTATAACTATGTCATCTCCAGAGAAGTCGATCTCGGAACTACTAATCTCTATGGAGCAATATAGCTTAATGTCCAACTATAGTCTAAACCTGGCCAAAACACAGACCATTCCTTTTTTTTTCGGCCCGAATCAAGATGGTATTCTCCAAAAATGTAATACACAAAAAGGGGACTCTGACTACATTGATTACTTAGGGATAAAGGTCCCATCACAAATAGAGAGCTTGGTAGCACTAAACTACTCCCATATGCACAGCGAATTGCAGGAGGAGTGCAAAAGATGGACTAAGTTTGAACTATCTTGGATGGGACGTATAAACATACTAAAAGCGTACATTCTTCCTAAGCTTACCTATCTGTTCAGAGTTATTCCACTTAATGTTCCAACAGAGATCTTAAGGAAATTCGATTTACTATTCTCTAAATTCATCTGGGGCTCAAAGAAACCGAGAATACCAGGCCAATGGTTAAAACAAACTCCCCAGTATGGGGGCTTAGGCTACCCCGATATCAGAAATATTCACAGAAGCTGCCAGATAGCACATATAACGGAATGGAAAAAGGCGATCTCCAGCAACCCTCCGTGGCTAAAGATAGAGCACGCACAAATGCACACAGCAGATCTATATCAGATCTGCTGGATGCCACAGATTCTATTTAAGAAATTAGAGATCACATCTAGAATAATAAAAGATCTTATGGGAACTCTATATAGAACAAAAAAAGCACTGGGGATCGACGATGCACTATCAAAACGCGCCCCGATTCAGGTAGTCTCACTCTGCGTTGCGGATTTGAAACTGCAACATTGGAGAGATAAGGGTATCAAATGTATCGGAGACCTGTATAATGATGAACATCTGTCTCAGTTCTCGGACCTAAATAGGACATTTAATATAGACTCAAGCCAGATTTTCACTTACCTTAGAGTCAAGAGCTTTTTGGCGACTCACCCTCCCGCGGACCATCCGCGATGGGATGCCTTTTTGTAGGCCCCTCCAAGTAAGAATCAAGTATCCACGATTCAAAAACTACTGGAGTCCTTTGTTCAAAGAGGCAAATCCAAGGCAACACTTCAGTGGGAGAAAGATATCGGCCAGTCTTTTCCATACGAAGTATGGTGCATGGCGTGGGGGGAGACCAGGAAGGCATCCCATTGTGTGAACATCCAGGAGCAATTTTATAAGCTAACGAATAGATGGTACCTAGTTCCCATTCGGCTGGCAAAATTTAGCACAGATGGGAATGATATATGCTGGAGGTGCCATGAGCGGAAGGGATCGCTAATTCACATATGGTGGGAGTGCAGGGTTCTGGATACATTTAAGAATAAGCTTGGGTGGGTGTTGGATACGGTACTTTCTAGGAAAATTGAACTAACTCCACACAGGGCACTTTTCCACATTGATTTACAGTGCACAGACCGGTACGAAAAAACCTTGTGTATAAATATCTTACTGACATTTAAAATCTGCCTCTCGAGATACTGGAGGAGACCGGAGATACCTTCCTGGCCCGAACTTAGATCCCAAGTGGACTTCCAGGAGTCCTCGGAAAAATACTTCTATAGATTATTATAGTATTTCAAAGAACCTATCCAAATACGAAAGAATCTGGCAAGCATGGTCCCTGATCCAGGCGTAACAAAAGTTGCAGGTGAACTACAGATAGTTGATAGCCCTGGTCGCTCTGATAGCTGTACAATAACGAGATGGGACAATGCTAATAACTCGGCCGCCCCCCCCCCCTCCCCCCGGACCCCTTCCGTTATCATCTAAGGTACCCCCTAGTGAGAATGTTAGTGTGAATGGTACGAGGTTAAGTACGGGAATAAATGAGTGGGACTGGGAGCTTTGAACTATGCAGCTGTAATTAGAGCTGTAATTAGAGCAGAAATAAGCCGATCACTAATAATTTTTCCGGCCAGACCTGTTGTTGAGAGATGGACACCGGGGATCTACCGATCCGCGGGTCCCTACATCACTCACAAATGGTTAAAGGGGTGGTATAGGCAAACTCCACTGTTTCCCAAGAATGTATGTATTGTAACTGTATCAATTTCTGCACAAAGCGATATTTGTATGTGTTTTTTCATTTTATAGGTTATGAAAATTTAATAAAGAGATATCAAGTAAAAAAGCAAATTCTGGTGCAAAGTGGCAAAAGGGGATCACTCAGCCAAAACAGTCCATTGATTGCTATACAGCTAATAACATTAGGCCACAGGCATATTAAAATCCAGCTAATACCAGGCCGGGTCTTATATAACAAGTAAATAATATAATCCAGGGCTTAACAAATTTAACTCACATCCAGGAGCCAGCACAAAAAGGTAGGAGCCAGACAAAATTGTAGTGTGAAAATTAGCACCTGAATGGCATATACAGCACCAACTGCACCCCATTACACATATAGGCAACAACATTCCACTGATAGCAAACCTGGTTTGTAATCAATGCCCTAGAGCAGGGGATGGCAACATGAGCCCCCCCCCCCCCCTCCCCCAAATGTTGCAGAACTACATTTCCCATACTCTTAGCTTAAAGAGTATTATGGGAGTTGTTGTTCAGCAGCAGCTAGAAGGCTGCAGTTTGTCATTATTATAATAATGTTTGCCATTATTATAGTTGGCTGTAGGTTATTGACTAACCTAACTAACCGTTCAGCCCCAGCTGCTGTGGACTGCAGTTCCCATGATGCTCAACCAACCATTAGGCTGGTTGTGCATCAAATGTATCTCAGTCCAGAACAACTGGGTTGTTTGGGGTTAAGGAGTAAGGAATTTGCATTATTAGGAGCACTATATTTATACATTCCCTCATTATGTTTAGTAGAAAGGACATTGGATAAAATAGCACACAGTACCAACCAAGTTAATAACAATGAAATTGCTAGACTATCTGAACCAGGGCTCCTAAAGTTTCTGATAGTTTTACAAGCACCATGTTCCTGGCTACTAAAAATAACCAGATTCACTCCTGGTTTGGTCGGGCTCACACATATACACACACAGTTACACCCCCCCTCCCAAATACATATACACACATGCAGAGTCACAGATACACACAAATGCCAAAGTGTACACTCTGTACCTTGCGATGTCCTGGCTGGAGGAAACAATGAGTGGGAGTTGACAGGTGGGACTGACAGCTGCTGCAGCACCTCTAAGACTGTTCCTAAAAGATTGTGGTCCCTATTCAGGATACCTGTTGAGCCCCAGGGTTAAGATCTAGCAGAGCAGCTCCTGCCACTGCAGCAGCAATTAACCTGTGCAGGCCTGGGGGCCGGGTTATATTCTCTCCTGTAGGCTCAGCATACAGTAACTCTGCAGCTCCCAGTGATCCCTGTATACATTATGTGTAGCCCCAATTGACTTTAGCTCCAAATCTCCTAACTTGGGGCTACACATGATGTATACAGGGATCACTGTATACATCCCCTAAATATCCTCTGCAGGTTCAAGGAGGATTGTACCCCCCAGGAGATCAGCACTTTCATTTGATTCCCCCCTGTGTGAACCCCAGGAGCTTCGTACCCCCTCCCCAGGCTTCCTGCATGGCGCTTGTACCTAGGCTGCCCCCTCCCCAGTCTTCCTGCATGGTGCTTGTACCTAGGCTGCCCCCTCCCCAGTCTTCCTGCATGGTGCTTGTGCCTAGGCTGTATGCACTCCCCAAGCTTCCTGCATGGTGCTTGTACCTAGGCTGCCCCCTCCCCAGGCTTCCTGCATGGTGCTTGTACCTAGTTGCCCCCTCCCCAGGCTTCCTGCATGGTGCACTGTATGTTGTCCCCCTCCCCAAGCTTCCTGCATGGTGCTTGTACCTAGTTGCCCCCTCCCCAGGCTTCCTGCATGGTGCACTGTATGTTGTCCAACCCCTTTGCCTGCAGAGCAGCATGCTGGCTCGTGTCTCCTTACCGAGCAGCTCTTGTACGCAGGTCCTGCTGTCTCAGAAGACAGGCGGAGGGGCAAGTGTTACTTTACCAGCATTGTGATTGGCTGGCTAGGGCATGCGACCTGTTTACTGAATCCTGATTGGTGAAATGGTTCACTGCTTTCCCTATGCTCTGAATCTGTGCCGACAGACCATCTGCTCTCTCGCAGTTGCAGCCACTCTTCAAAGTGGCCTCAGGACAGCCGGCCTACCGGGGAATTTCCCGGTATCCCGGTAGGCCAGTCCAGCCCTGGGTGTTGGTGGGAAAATGTGGTGTATATTATTGCTATTTTTTTACAGGTCAGTGGTAAGATCTCACCTTGAATTTGCAGTACAGTTCTGGGCACCAGTCCTTAAAAAGGATTTTATGGAGCTAGAAAATGTGCAAAGAAGGACTACAAAATGAATAAGGGAATTGGAGGATCTTAGGTATGAAGAGAGACATAAAAAGTAGCATTTATATATATTTAGAAAAAATACTTCACCCCCTGAGACTGGAAAAGCAAAGATTTCATAGACAGCAAAGGAAGGGATTTTTTACAGCAAGGACAATAACGTTATGGAACTCACTGCCAAGAGAGGTGGTGCTATCAACTACAATAGATGCATTTATGAATGGTCTGATGTTTTTTTTTTTTTTTTTTAGAAAAGTAGAACATACAGGGCTATTAATAACAGAATAAACATTAATCATAGAGCTTATTGATCCAAGGAGAAATCTGATTGCCCTTTTCAGTCACGAAGGAATTTTTCCCCCTAAGAAGCAAAATTCGACATAGCTTCCTTAGGATTTCTTTGCCTTCTTTTGGATCAAAAGTGGGAATGATATGTAGAAGGGTTGAACTCGATGGACTTGTGTCTTTTTTCAACCAAAATCACTATGTTACTATGTTACTATTTAGCTAATTTTAAACAATTAAATTGTTGTAATACGGTGTGAACAAGAACGTAGCAACTCTACAACCATGTTTTGATATTTCACTCCTCAGTTATGGACAGCAAACTATAATGTGTGCTGCCTTGGATAATGAGGGACAGAGATTTCCAACCAAACAAGTTTTTTTTTCTTTCATTGGCAAAGATTAACTTTAACGTTCCCATTTCAGCAATTGTTGTATAATCTAGAAAACATCACATAGCTATTTAGAGACAGTTAAGCTATCTCTGAGTTCTATTTAATATACAGTTAGCCAGTTACAGCCAGATGAGCAGGATACCATCCATTAGTATATAGTTGACCAGCCACTGGTGATGGTACATCATAGCTCTTATTAATATATATTTAGGCAGACACAGACATGACACAGTATAGATGAGATGAATATATAGTTATCCAGACACAGGTGTCGTATAACTTAGCTAGAAACAGACTAACATGTAGGATAACTCCCATTACTATAAAGTTGGTGGTGATTGCATCAGTATATAAATAATAATGGTGATAATGGTGATACACTATCAGCATCAAAGTATAAAAGTGTAGCTGTAGTCAGCATACAATTATGTCACATTAGGCAAACACAGCATTACAGCATAGTTTGCAATATAATATAGTTAGTCAGACATAAAAATAATAAAGTATATATTTAGCAAAAAGACAGATATGATACAGCATAGCCTCCCTCATAAGACAGTTAGCCCTATGTGGTGCAGCGCAATATTGTTGGCCAGACACAGACGTTGTATAATATTTTTACAGAGTTTAAGAGATTTTGTCACCTACACATTGCTTAAACTGTGAATGTAGAGAACAATACATTATCAAAAATGATCTATATATGTATCAGTCAGCAGAATTGCATGTAAATTCATAAATTAAGAGAAAAATGTGTTTCAAATGTGTCTGTAGTGACTCTTGTTTATGTCATCAGTTTGTCAGTATACAGTTAGACAGACATGGTATAGCATAGTTCCAATCAGTGTACAACTAGTCATACACAGACATGGTACAGCATACCAATCAACAGTATACAATTAAATTAGTCAGACAAATAGGGACATAGCATCTTTTTCATCAGTATATATTAAACACACAAAGACATGTTATAGCATAGCATCCATTAATATATAGTTATCCAGACAAAGGTATGGTATAGTATATTTTGCCAGACATGTATGCTGCTGTGAACTACCATTCTATGGGCAGGGGTGGAATTAACAGTCAATACATGAGTGCTGTTCACTATACTAAAAACAATAGATTTGTCAGCCTTGCCCCTTGGGCAGGTGCCCTAAGTCAGACATCTAGTTCACTTTAAACATACACCTTGTTCCAAATTATTATGCAAATTCTATTTAAGTGTCACAAAGATTAAATATTTAGTTTTTCAGTTTAACTCAGGGATGGCATTTTGTCTCAGGGCTCTTTTGATCACTGAAAACAATCTCGGACACCTGTGATAATTAAATTGCCAGGTGAGCCCAATTTAAGGAAAAACTACTAAAGGAGGGTGTTCCACATTATTAAGCAGAGGACCATTTTCATGCAATATGGGGAAGAAAAAAGATCTCTCTGCTGCCGAAAAGAGTGAAATAGTTCAATGCCTTGGACGAGGTATGAAAACATTAGATATTTCACAAAAAATTAAGCGTGATCATCACACTATTAAGAGATTTGTGGGTGATTCAGAGCACAGACGGGTTTGTGCAGATAAAGGCACATTGAGGAAGATTTCTGACAGATCCATGCATCGGATCAAGAGAGCAGCTGCTAAAATACCATTACAAAGCAGCAAACAGATAGTTGAAGAAGCTGGTGCCTCTGGAGTCCCACGGACATCAAGGTGTAGAGTCCTCCAGAGTCTTGCAACTGTGCATAAACCTTCTATTCGGCCACCACTAACCAATGCTCACAAGCAGAAACGGCTGCATTGGGCAGAAAAATACATGAAGACTAATTTTCAAACAGTCCTGTTCACTGATGAGTGCCTTGCAACCCTGGATGCTCCAGATGGATGAAGTAGTGGATGGTTGGTGGACGGCCACCCTGTTCCAACAAGGCTGCAACATCAGCAAGGCTGTGGTGGAGTCATGTTTTGGGCCGGAATCATGGGAAAAGAGTTGGTCGGCCCCTTTAGGGTCCCCGAAGGTGTAAAGATGACCTCTGCAAAGTATGTGGAGTTTCTGACTGACCACTTTCTTCCCTGGTACAGAAGGAACAACTATGCTTTCCGTAATAAAATCATCTTCATGCATGACAATGCACCATCTCATGCTGCAAAGAATACCTCTGCATCAATGGCTGCTATGGGGATAAAAGGAGAGAAAGTGTGGCCTCCATCCTCCCCTGACCTCAATCATATTGAGAACCTTTGGAGCATCCTCAAGCAAAAGATCTATGAGGGAATGAGGCAGTTTACATTCAAACAGCAGCTCTGGGAGGCTATTCTGACATCTTGCAAACAAATTCAAGCAGAAACTGTCCATAAACTCACAAGTTCAATGGATGCAAGACTTGTGAAGCTGCTTTCAAATAAGAGGTCCTATGTTAAAATGTTTAAAAAGTTAAAATGTTGTTATAAGGTTGATTGAAATAGCTTTTGAAACTTACTGTGCGTAATAATTTGGAACAGTGCATTGTAAGTTTTTTATGTTTAAAAAAATACTGTTATCATTAGGAGGTTTGTTCAATAAAATTTGAATTGCACTCTTAATAGTTGATAACATGAGAATTATGCTGACTGTTATTTACATCAATTATTTAGGTAAATGAGAAAAATATAATTTGCAAAATAATTTGGAACAGGGTGTAGAGCATGGTCCTACTACAATCCTACAATTAGCAATACAATTCTAAATTTCTGAAAATCTGTCTGCAACTAAAGAGTTAAAAGTCACATCATTGCAGCTGCACTGCAAATCCTAGCATCTACAATCTTGCACCAGCTCTTTTATCGTCTTCAGGGCTCGTTTAAGCAGTCTGGTCTGTATTGACAGCTATTGTCCTTATCCATACATAGAGTGTTATCTTCTGCTCACAGGTTGCTCTGACAGTACATATTATTAACATAATTTTACTAATTTGCAGCTTGCCCCAATCCCTTGGTCTTTTCATTATTGCCTTCCTCATGGCCTCAATCTGTCTGTGTACCAATGCCAGGTGGGTCCATTTCATGGATAGGAACCAGCTGTGTTGCAGTGTTATTATAGCACATTATAATACATTATAATAAATTGAACAGATTTCACTATTTACATGGTTTTCAAAAACAGGTATTCAAAACACTATAGCTATCTCAATATTAGAATGTTATTTAGACCAATTCATGTTGAACTTGATGCTGTATACTGGGATGTGAATCAAAATACTGTTTTTTTGAGTTGTAATGTTCCCATGCAGTATACACAATATGTGATTTTTTTTACCCTAGGCTCTAAGGGGGTTGTAACTAGCATCTCCTCTCTAGTCGCAAGACTTACAGGAATGCAAAACCACATCTGTATGGCATTAGCACGGTATTTCTTCCTGTTATGTACAGATTCAGATGGCTGTACAGCCAAAACTTGAGAGCTACACTTGTTATTTGATGTATTTGTTATTTGATGTATTAAATAACATTACTCTTTAATGAATCTGAAACTAAAATCCTTCATTGCACTGAATGAAAGTGTGCACCTATTTCAACAATGGCAATGAATAGAGAAAGTCTAAATTTGTATTCTGCAGCATAATATCAAGCTTGTTTTTATTTCTTTAGAAACTTATTTTTGATGAATGGTATCCATAACTACTTAAATCATTTCCGGTTGAAGTGATAATGTCGTGGGGTGAACCAGGAAGCAAAGCACAGGGGTCACCACTGCAAAGAGGTAAACAAACAATAGGAAGTTCGTATCAAAGGTACCAGAGGAGCAGGCAAAAAGGGAGGTCAAGTTCGGTCTGAAGGTGAGGGCAGGCAGAGAGGGTTCACAAGCGGGTATCCAAGACGGGGTCAAAATCAGAGGAGAGAGTAGCAAAGTCGAGGGAAATCCAAAAAGTAGATCAAAAGCCGGGAAGTCAATCTGAAGGAGGTAATAGGGACTACAGGAAAGGATAGGAATCACAGGAGGGAACAATACTAAGTACTGCAGCTTGAAACGAGCAAACACTAAGTGAGCAGTGCTATCCTGTTTTATAGCCTGCCTAGTCCTTAACCCCTCCCACCACTTGCCAGGTACACACCTCTTTACCTGGGAAGCCTAGGGAGGGAGGTAGGGGAGAAACCCACCTCCTTTTCCCTCCTCCTTGCTTAACCACTGAGGGCGCACTTGCATAACGCAGGACTTGACCACCGCCTGCAGCCTAGTACTTGCGCTCGCAAAACACTGGACGCGAGTTACTACAGGCTGGGGATGTGGCCTACATTGTGCTCGTGCTGCTCCCCATTGGGGTGCTTGGAGCCTGGAAGTGGCAGTACCAGGTAAGGGACCCTGGGGAAGTGGCCTCGGCGGGTCCGGGACTCGACAGATAATAAATGAAGTTCTATTATTTATAGTTTTAATAATTAAACTATATGAGAGTCAGACACTTTATTACATATCTGTACATATCTTCATGCATAAATAACGTATAAATATGTTCAATTGCTGGCAAGGCCAACTCAGCCTTTAATCCATCCGGGGACAAAATGAGTACCATTAAGATGTTTAATAATAACATCTAGTCTGAGAATATTTGAAGTGGTTGAGCCCCCTGTCACTTTTTATTCTTAGTTTTGCTCATTTTTACATAGTTAACCCCTTCCCGAAGCTAGGATGTACTATGCCATCCTGATTTTTACAATGCCTAAAAGACGCTTGGATGGCATAGTACATCTAGCGTTTAACAGTTCATTGTGGCTCCCCACGATGAGCTGTGCTCGGGTCCCCCTGCAGGGACTTGCAGTGGGATCCCACCTGTCAGATGAGGCCACTTTGAGTGGCCTTAGTCTGACAGGGAAAATGCATGCACCGGCTACATTTCACCAGCGAGAAGGGGTTAAAAAAACACCACCTGTCAGAAACTGACTGTACCTGGATGTAAACCCTGACTTCCATGTTCCTAGCTCTTCTGGTTTTCCAACCTGTTTGTCACAATTTAGCCTCTATTCTAACAATCATGATTCTACAAAGTCTTATTGCTAAAGCATTTGATACAGTTCCACACAAAAGGTTACTCTAAAAATTGAGAGAAATAGGTTTGGGTGCAAATGTATGTATTTGGATTGAAAATTGGCTAGAGATATCTAAAAAAGATAGAGTGCAGATGGTTGTTGTAAATGGAAAATCCTCAAATTGGATCAGGGTATTGAGCTGGGTCTGTTTTAGGCCCTCTTCTTTTTAATTTGTTTATTAATGATCTCCCAAATTGTGCACATGTCTCAGTGTTTGCTGATGACACTAAATTAGATAAGGTAATACAGACTAATCTTGATGTTTGTGCTTTACAGGAAGATTTGGACAGAGTGGGGGACTGGGCAATTAAGTGGCAAATGAGGTTCAAACAGACAAATGTAAAGTTATGCATTATGGTAAAAATAATATCAAATCAACATATAGTTCAAATGGTATTTCCCTGGGAAAAACTACTAATGAAAAGGATTTAGGAATAATTGTAGATAACAGACTTATCAATGCCAGTCAGCAGCTTCAAGGATCAATAAGATATTGGCATGTATAAAACGAGGTATAGATTCACGGGAGTAGGATATCATCTTGCTTCTATACAAGTCAATGGGAAGACCTCACCTTGAATATGCAGTACAATTCTGGGCACCAGTCCTTAAAAAGGATATTATTGAACAAGAAAAAGTGCAAAGGCGAGCTATAAAATTAATTAGGGGATTGGAGGATCTTAGTTATGAAGAGAAACTTAAAAAATTGCATTTATATATGTTAGAAAAAAGGCGTCTCAGAGGGGATATAATAACATTATATAAATATGTTCAGGGCCAATATAAAGAGCTCTCCAGTGACCCGTTCATTAACAGAAATATACAAAGGACAATAGGTCACCCCCTGAGACTGAAGATTTCATAAACAGCAAAGGAAGGTATTCTTTATGGTAAGGACAATAAAGTTATGGAACTCACTGCCAAAAGAGGTAGTTCTATCAACCACAATAGATGCTTTTAAAAATGGTCTGGATATTGTTATTTTTTGGGAAAAGAAGAACATACGGGGCTATTAATCCCAGAATAAACATTAACCCCTTAACGACAGATGACGTGCCAGACACGTCACGGCAAATCGTGGACTTGCCGACAGCTGACGTGCCTGGCACGTCATGCACTAAATGGAGTAAAGAAAGCGACCAGCGGTCGCTTTCTTTACTCTAACGGTGTTGCTACAATGCCTCTAAGTAGAGGCATTGTGCAACACCCCCCAAATGTGCAGGGGCGCGCTACGATCACTCCACGGAAGTGGCTGCGCCCGCTGCACACATGTGCTTAGAAAGCGAACGATCGTTCGCTTTCTAAGCATCTCCGGTGTTGTTAAAGTGCCTCGCTAGCGAGGCACTTAACAACACCTCCAGGCTGCCCCAGAACCGATGGTGGTCGCTCTCCTGAGCGACCCCATCGGCTCAGTAGAAGGGAACGCTGCCTGTACAGGCAGCGCTTCCCTTCTAATGGCAAGAGCATCGGAAGTGAAAGTATTTCACTTCTGATGCTCTAGGGGGAGCCAATCGATGCCGGCACAACAGATCTATGTGATCTGTGTGCAGGCATGTATGGTAAGTGCTCTGATGAGCACTTACCATACTGTCAAAGGCAATATTACTAAATATTGCCTTTGACAAGTATTGATCTGCCTCCCTCACCTTACTACTTTTAGTAAGGGAGAGAGACAGATCAGATCAAGTAAAAAAATAAAATAAAATAATAAAAAAAATATTTAATAAAATTTTAAACACCAAGGGCTTTTATAAAAGCCATTTAACCCCTTCCCTGCCATTGATCGCTGTGTACGCAGTGATCATACACAGCAGCACATTTTTTGCTGTCTGTGCATTTTTTAGGGGTTATTTTTTTTACTGTAATTCATTACAGTATAAAAAAACCTCTTTTAAGAGAGATTAACCCCTTTCTTGCCGTAGATCACTGCCTAATCAGCGATCTGACGCAAATGCAGCAATCTTGCTGCAGAAGCATTTTTAATTTTTTTAAAACTTTTTTATTACACCCGTCACGTGTTAATTATACCCGCTAGGGGACTACGTTTAACGTAAAAAAAATTTTTGAGCTGTCTGAGTGCATGTATAGCGATCAGTAACAGCTGATAAGTGACAATGGCGGGTTGGCGTTTGCTCAGATGAGCATCACCATTCGTCTGGTTAGATCAATATGTGTAAATATTTGATCTGACCCGTGTAGATCTGCCTCCCTCTCACTTGAGTTTTAGTGAGGGAGGGAGACAGAGCTGTATAATGTAAGTTTTTAATTTAAATATATTTAATAGAATTGAGACCCAAAGGCTTTCATAAAAGCCGTTTCCAGTATTTAACCCCTTCCCTGCAATTGATCGCTGTGTACGCAGTGATCTTACACAGCAGCACATTTTTTGCTGTCTGTGCATTTTTTTAGGGGTTATTTTTTTTTACTTTGATTTATTACAGTATATCAAAGGCTCTTTTAAGAGCTATTAACCCCTTCCTTGCCGTATATCACTTCCTAAGCAGCACATATGGTCACTGCCTAAGCAGTGCATATGGTCACTGCCTAAGCAGCGGATATATTGAGCAATCTAGTCGCCGAAGGATTTTTCTTTGCTATCAGCATTTTTATTGTCAGACTCACTAGGGGTTAATTATACCCACTAGGGGATTACGTGTATTCCTTTTGAAGCTGTCTGAACGCGTGTATAGCGATCAGTAACAGCCGATCAGTGGCAAAGGTGGTTTGGTGATTTCTCAGATGAGCATCACCATTCGTCTGGTTCGTAAATATTGTTCTGACCCATATGGATCTGCCTCCCTCTCCTCACTTGAGTTTTAGTGAGGGAAAGAGACAGATCTGTATAACATAATTTTTTAATTGTAATAAATTAAATAAAATGTTAATAAATTGTGAGTCCCAAGGGCTTTTATAAAAGCCATACCTTTTGTATAGTGTAGTGTATTAACCCCTTCCCTGCCACTGATCACTGCACAGCAGAACATTTTTTCTTGTCTGTGCATTTTTAGGGGTTAATTTTTATAGCTTATAAGAGCTATTAACCCCTTCCTTGCTCTACATGTTCAAATTCCAAGTTTGAAAATCAAAAAGCGCACCTCTCAAATGTAGCCTTTCAACCCCTAACAAAGCTGACAAAGCTATGCATGGGTGGTATCCCTGTGCTCGGGAGATGTTGCTGAACATATATTGTGGTATTGTTTGTCAGTGACACATACCGAAATATGTGAATTTGTGTCTAAAGTGCAATGTATGTGGGAAAAAATACACAATAAAATGACTACCACAAACTTTGACAAAGGCTGGTGGTAGAATTGGTGCATGGAAAGTGTTAAAATAACACCATTTAAAATAGGCTAGGGTGTCTACTTTTACAAAATATATACTTTTTGGGGAAAAATACACTGTCCTACTTAAAAAAAAGTCCCAAATGAAAGATGGGCTCAGGCTGACTACACGTCAATATTCCAAGTTGAAAATGCGCACCTTCACAATGTGGCCCTTTAGCCCCCAAACAACCCAACAAACCTATGCATGGGTGGTATCCCTGTACTCAGGATATGTTGTTGAACACATATCGGGTTATTGTTTGGCAGTGACACATACCAAAATCTGTGAATTTATGTCTAAAATACAATATTTGTGGAAAAAACCACACAAAAATTACTACCACAAGCTTTGACAAATGCTGGTGGTAGAATTAGTGCATGGAAAGTGTTAAAATACCACCATTTGAAATAGCGTAGGGTGTCTACTTTTAAAAAATATATGGGTTGATGGGGTAAAATACACTGGCTGGTTTCAAATATGTCCCAAATGGCACATGGGTGCAGGCGGTCTGCATGTCAAAATTTTAATTTGGAAAACCAAAAACTGCACCTACCAAATTTGGCCTTTTACTCCCCAAACAACCCAACAAACCTATGCATGGGTGGTATCCCTGTACTCAAGAGATGTTGCTGAACACTTATTGGGGTGTTATTTGGCAGTGACACATACCAAAATCTGTGAATTCATGTCTGAAGTACAAGGTTTGTGAAAAAAAAACACAAAAAAATTACTACCACAAAGTTTGACAAAGGCTGGTGGTAGAATTAGTGCATGGAAAGTGTAAAAATACCACCATTTGAGATAGCCTAAGGTGTCTTCTTTTAAAAAATATATGGGTTGATGGGGTAAAATACACTGGCTGGTTTCAAATATGTCCCAAATGGGACATGGGTGCAGGCGGTCTGCATGTCAAAATTTTAATTTGGAAAACCAAAAACTGCACCTACCAAATTTGGCCTTTTACCCCCCAAACAACCCAACAAACCTATGCATGGGTGGTATCCCTGTACTCAAGAGATGTTGCTGAACACTTATTAGGGTGTTATTTGGCAGTGACACATACCAAAATCTGTGAATTCATGTCTGAAGTACAAGGTTTGTGAAAAAAAAACACAAAAAAATTACTACCACAAAGTTTGACAAAGGCTGGTGGTAGAATTAGTGCATGGAAAGTGTAAAAATACCACCATTTGAGATAGCCTAAGGTGTCTTCTTTTAAAAAATATATGTTTTGATGGGGTAAAATACACTAGCTGGCTTCAAATATGTCCCAAATGGGACATGGGTGCAGGCTGTCTGCATGTAAAAATTTCAAGTTGGAAAACAAAAAACTGCACCTCACAAATTTGGCATTTTAGCCCCCAAACAACCCAACAAACCTATGCATGGGTGGTATCCCTGTACTCAGGAGAAATAGTAGAATCTATTTAGCATGTTTTTTCGTTCGCTATTGTCGATGAGGAGAAGTTGTTTCAAATAAAAACAAAGAAATTTGTGTATTTTTTTTTTTTTTTACCATATTTTATTATTTTTTTTAATAATATGATAAGATATGATCAAAAAGATGGCATCCATAGAAAGCCCTTCTTGTCCCGATAAAAACAATATATAATATGTGTGGGTACAGCAAATGACAAAGAAGAAAATTACTGCTAAACACAAACAGCACAGAAATGTTAAAATAGCCATTGTCCAGAAAGGACAAAAATGTTTCAAAGGCTCTGTCCTTAAGGGGTTAATAATAGAGCTTACTGAACCAAGGAGAAATCTGATTGCCTTTTGGAGTCAAGAAGGAAGGCAAAATTCAAAAAGCTTCCTTTGGGGTTTTTGCCTTCTTTTGGATCAACAGCTGGAAGGATAGGTAGAAGGGTTGAACTTGAAGGACTTGTGCCTTTTTTCAACCTAAATTACTGTGTTACTATGTTGTTATAATTATCACCTCCCCTCAGCAGTGTCTGGTCTCTGCCTATAAAAGCCACTTCCTTTCACTAGACCGTTGCCAGATTATTGTGGTTACTGCCTGCATCATAAAGAAGCTTGTTACTGATCTCTATTTACCTGTTACCAATTTTGGGCCATCTGACTACTCTGCCTTCTCCTACCTACTGACCTCGGCTTGCCTGACTACGCTTCTACTCTTTGTTCCAGCCTCTCCGCTCTGCTAAAGGCCAGATTATCACTCAAAGTTCAGGGGCTCAACCACCTGGGTGACAAGTAGCTACTTCTGGCAGAAGACTTTGCTGATCTGGCTGCTGGACTACAAAATCTGCTAACATCAGTATCATTACACTACCACTGATATAACTAGATAACCTCTGCATTTAAAACAAACACATAAATAAGACATATGTCACTGTTTTTTTTTTCTTCTATGTTTGAATTAATTGCATATAAAAGTAAAAATAAAATTAGGTGTTTATCTCCAACATCCATTTTGAGATTTTTACCCATAATGTCATAAGATATACCCCTGCTCTCTTACTGGCCCTTGTGTTTCATAGTGGGCAGGACTAGGTGGCTGTGTACAACTTTTTTTTTACCTGCCTTCCAACAAAGAGAGTAGATTGAACTGATCAAACAGGATTGTAACTCTGTCCCCTTGTGTTGTAATAGTTACATTACCCTCCTATTCAATCCAAGTCTATGATCATAATTCTGATTTATAGTCTGCATTCCGTGTCCCCAGCCCCAAAGAGATACTAGTGCTGGAAAATCTTTCATAAAATACACTCAACATAACAAAAACTAAAGAAATATCTGAACTCAACAATGCAAAATAAAAAAATAAAGCATTTTTGGGTGGGAGTGTCTTTTTAAGATGTTTGATTTACTGTACTGCCGTCAATTATGTGATTGTTTGTCTGATTTACAGGCTGTTATCCACAAGATTGGTGTTTTGATTCATGAGATATATCAGGGGATGTATCGTGTCTCTGAGTGACAGGTGTACTGCCCGTCCGGAGCACACCTGTCACTCAGGGGCCCGCTGTATCTCGTGTATTTTCCCCAGGAAATACATAAGATACACCGAAGGTCCAACAACAGCTCCGAATTCGGCAACAGAGTCACTTACTCTTTTGCCAATTCGACCAGTGCGAAAAGTATATGAATTTTCCTACACTTTTCGTGCTGGTCGAATTGGCTTTTGGCCACAGCGCGGTGCACACCTAGCACCTATGGAACATACACCACTGGTTATAACAGCAATACTTTCCCATTTATTTATCCAATGTATTGTTAAGGAAACTGATAGTTTCTGAGTTTTTTTTTTACCTGTTTACTGGATGAGTTAGAACTGACGAATGACCTCAAGTTCAAGTTCAACGACATGTATCTGTTTATAGACAGTAGATATATTATTACTTTTACTGAGCTGGGAAAGACCTTTGCGCCCAGGCGTCTATTATCAGCCAGTATGCTATTTATTTTGGAATAACGTTACTGCCAAATGTCAATTAAGTACAGTTTTGCAGCTTATTATGAACTATACTGTTCACTTTTCCTTGACACTAAGTCTAAAATATATTTGTCATGCTGCATTGTTCACGTAATACAAGCTACATTTGTAATCACATATTGTGCTAATATAAAATGTTGTTTGGCTAGTTGTTTACATTGCAAAAAACTGGCGCGTCTTAACAGAAAAAAATGTGCATATTTTATGTGCAATTAAAACTGTGATACATGCCAAGACTCAGTACAATGATTTCATTGTGTAGATATATTTGTTTTCTAAGTAATGACTGAGGCAGACATGAAATATCCCATCTGCTTCTGGAAGAGGAAAATTATAGCCTATAAATTGAATTTTAAATAGTATCATGGTAAATACAGGAATGTGTTCCTTTGCTTAGCCAGAATGGCTTGATCACATTACCCCAATCTTCAGAAAAAAAATATGACACTGAATTTGGCCACAGTTCTGCCCTGGTACACACCACCATTTTAGAGCAGGTCTTAAGTGCTCAGTGGAATTGAAATGCTAAACACATCTTTTCCCAAAAAGTAGACAATAGCAAACACTTTTTAAGCTGTGTTTATTCCACAGCTGGTGCCATTTATATGCACAGTCTGGACCCAAATACACTTATTTTTTCTTAACTTTTTTTAGTGTTACAGAATTAGAACTATTCCAAAAATTTACATTTATAAGTAAGTGCTTACAAGTATGTCATTAAATCATTTGCTACACACAATCCTAAAAAAAAAAAATTAAATTCACAAACAGTTAATACAAAAGGACTGCAAGAGAGTCAGGATTTATTATTTACCTTACATTGAAGCTGTGCTTTTAATTTAGCTTATCTACATGGCCTAATTTTGTGATCCAACTGTCCCATTAAGCTGCTTGATGTAGACAAAAAGTTTTTAACCTAGCAATGCCTCTTTCCATTTGGCATTACCAGATGGTTCATCACCATCCTCCCTCCAATTCGGAATAACAATGGATTTCCAATTTCTAGCAATGCACAGTTTGGCCATACTTAATATATGGATCAAAATATTTTTTTCTCTTTTGGCAATATAGGTAAGTAAAGTTGTAATAACACTTTTTTCATGATCATATCCTCTGTTAATATCACATATCGTCCCCAATTGTTTTGAGTGTTTCTTTCCAAAAAGGCTAAATACCTTTGCAATGCCACCAGATATGTACAAAGTCACCCGAAGACCACATTTCCAACAATCGACCCTGATACAACTGGGTAAATTTCAGTCAAATTATTCAACACTGAATGCTACAGTTTAAGAGTTTAAACTGTTACTTCTGTTAAATTCAAATACTGAATGGCCTTAAAACTGTATTTAATGACTTCACCCAGTCACTTTTTTGGGTATTTATCTGCAGATCCTTTTCCCAGCCGGGAAAATACATCTCCTTTCATGTCATAGGGCAGGTTCACACGTCTAGTTAATAGATTTTTGTTGTTACCTTGTTTTGTTCATCAGACCAAATTGTTTTTAGTTCAATACATGAACCTTCATTTTGTGCTCTACCTTCCCAACTAAGGGAATATTTCCTTCTTACTAGTGTGTCTTACCTACAGCTTGTATCATAATAATAAAGAAGTTATAGTTTGTGTGACCCTTTCTCTTGATGGTATATCTTCCCTTTAAGGTTGTGTTCGTGTGTTGCTGTTTAAACTCACCCCCTTACCATTTCACTTTTATGTAAGTGGTTAACTTTAAGTAAAGCCTTATGATCCGTCTCATGCCTTTAGATCTTATAATAAATATGTGATTTAAGAATTTATACTGTGTGCAGATTAGAATCATTTGGTCCATCTAGTCTGTCCAATTTTCTAAATGTTTTTATTGGTCCCTGGCCCCATCTTATATCTAGGATAGCCTTGTGCGTATCCCACGCATGCTTAAACTCCTTCACTGTGTTTACCTCTACCACTTCCATGGAAGGCTATCCCATACATCCACTATAGTAACACTTCCTGATATTACTTTTGAATCCTTTTCCACTCTAATTTAAGACTCCTCTTGTGGTAGTTTTTCTTCTTTTAAATATTTTCTCTCCTCCTATATGGTGTTGATTCCCTTTATGTGTTTAAATGTTTCTATCAAATCCCCCTGTTATGTCTTTCCTCCAAGCTTTATAACTCTGTTAATCAAATGTGTTCTATATCATAAATAACACAATTAAATAAATGACCTGTATTCTCATAATTATGTGCTATAAAGATTATACAATTAAAAAAGAAAGAACGAAGAAGAAGAAAGTTCCTTTATCTGATCCTTTTTTGCTATATTTTTCTCCCTTTCCTTTCTTTTTCAGCTTGTCACTTTTGTTATTACATATTTTCCAACAATTATTTAAGGCTTGACGCGTTACGTGCTCATACACTTACTCATACACTTACGAGTAGGCGTTAAACAGCACAAAATGCATCAAACACTTGTGTCTGCCACCTCACCTCACCTTTTTTTTTTTTTTTTTGCTGTACATTGTTCACGGATGCTCACAACATTGTTATATTAAAACTGCTGATTAGCTCTGTACATTGTGTGTACATCTGTTGTTTGTGAGTCACCAGGATCACTCAGTATGACAAAATCCTTGACACATACTGTACATGCACATTAAAGCTGACATTTTACAAATAAACGTAAACAATAAGAAGAGAGTACTGCCATCTAGTCTGCATCAATAAAACAGATCTTATGTTAATAAGTTTTCAAATGTATGGTCAAATGTAATACATAGAAATACTGTGTTAGTGTTACTGTGTTACTAATTCCATGCTTGTTATTATGAAAATAGTTAGAAAATGTTAGAAAAGTAAATATCCTGTCAGTAAATTAATTAAAACACAGTCAAGGATTTTAAGCATGCATGGGATAGGCACAAGGGTATCCTAAATAAAAGATAGGGAACTGAGGACTAATAAAAGTATTTAGAAAATTGGATAGACTAGATGGGCCGAATGGTTCTCATCTGCCGACACATTCTATGTTTCTTTGTTTCTTATTGAAGTATGTCCTGGGATTCAAGTTCAATACAATGTTAGTTACAAAATCAGTATGTGTATCTACTGTATACAAGTAAGCTGTGGAGAGAGCATACAGGGACATACCTATTGGATATACAGCATATATGGATACACATTTCTGACAGTAAAAATATACATGTACATTTTGCTTCTTCTTTGCATTATTCATTTCTCAAAGTTTTACTGAATGTGAATGTGTAGAAATAAGTCATTCAGTAAACAATGTTTAACTGGAGTGACATTTATTGCTGCATCAGTATCAAGGGTTTGATTCCATGCGTGGCTTAAACCCTTTACGCTTGTTAGACAGTCTGCATTAAACCGCTCATTGCAGCCACGCACGATGAGCTATGTGCGGATCCCGCTCCAGGGACTTGGACTCACTGTCAGATGAGGCCACTTTGAGTGGCCTCAGTCTTACACAGAAAATGTAGCTAATGTTCAAAATGAGCATCGGCTATATTTTATCGAAAAAAACCTGCAGGAAGGCATAGACCGTCCTGACAGGAACAGCTCATTGCAGCTCCCCTCGATGAGCTGTGCTGTGGATCCTGCTGCAGGGACTTGCAGCGGGATCCCCAGTGTCAGATGAGGCCACTTTGAGTGGCCTCACTCTGACACAGAAAATGTAGTGAACGATCAAACTGAGCATCCGATACATTTCCGGTATCCCTGCGTGCCCAAACTTCAGGGTTCAGACACGCCTCTGCGACATCACACGTGATGTCACGCGGTATCGTGGAATGTCGGCAGGGAACGACAGGGTCTATAGAGACCCTGATTGAGTCCCTGCTTGTATGTTCCTGGCTGCTGATCACAAAGTGATTGGGGCCAGGAACACAAAGATGCTGGTTGGGCGCTTTGGTAAAAGCCCCATCCGTCGTAAAGGGGTTAAATAGATATAAATCTTTGTATATCAGTAATGACTAAACTTTAGCATTACATATGTTGTGTCCTACCTTTGGCTTGCTGGACATCGAGGTAAATGTAGCCCAAAACAGCTGGAGTGTCAAAGGTTAGCCGTCAATGGTCTAGAAACATGCAACTGAATTTTTGCTTACATATGTTAAATGGAGAATAATTTACAAACAGTAAGTAAGGTTTTAGATTGCAGAAAACGTATTTGCACTTTTATAGTAATAGTAAATATTTTCCTCTTTAGTGAGTTTTCTTCAGCATTGCTACCACCCCCTAGTGAAAATATAAGCAATTACACAAAAGACTAAATTTCTGTCTTCTTGACAATCTCTGTCTCTGAAATCTTATGATAAAATACACCAGCATTAATGACAGCACTTCCGTGTGCACCTTTACCCAACTGTAAGAGGTACAGATTAAGGCAGTAATCCGAACCTGAGTCTGCAACTCCACAGGTCATGTGATTACTGTGACGGCCACCCAGGTCTGAGAATAATAGCAAGGGTGCCAGGGCCACTTGTCTTGGCCCCCCATTTTTGCCAAGAGCATCAGCAGCTATCTGCCTTGCTTTAATTATGGGAGGCAGGGCTACTTTAGCCTTTGCCTTGTATATGTGTTAAGGATCACGGTGGCCTTTTTGAAGAGGGGGGTATTTTTTTTTATTATTGCGTTACATTTTTTTTTTTTTTACATTTTAATGCAACTTGCCTCCTGTAAAGCTGAAATGGAAGGGAGCAAAGTTAAACTCACCTCCCATTCATTTCAATTGGGGAAGGAAAACAGTGGTTTTTAGGCTGTTGAGTCTGAAACAAATTCTCCCACTGAAATGAATGTCCTCCCATTAAAAGAAAATCCCCAAAGTGGATTATAGAGGTTAGGAATTTAAAGGGATCAGGGGCACTTGGCAAACCTCGGCCCCATTTCATTAAGGGGCAGGTGATTAATGGGGGTCAGGAGCATTTGGGCTGTCCCTAGACCCATATACTATAAATGTCTCCACATGACAATCAAATTTTTCCTTGGATCAACAAGCACTAAATACATATTAATACCTATACTAACTTACATAGTCTTTTATGTTCTATTCTTTAAAGGCATCTAATGCATTTTCCAGCACCACCCTTTTCAGACAGTGAATTCCATACCTTTATTGTCCTTACTTTAACCCCTTTGCAACAATGGATGTGTCAGGTACGTCCAGCCAGGAACTCCGTTGCAGACAGTGAACATGCCTGACACGTCCTATGGTGAAACAAGTGTTTTTTGCGATCAACGGTCGTGAAAACCGCTCTGACGATGCTGCTCTATTAACTTGATTCTGGCTCTGGGGCATCCATGATTGCTCCATGGAGTGACCGTCAGTGCCATATTGCAGGATCAGCATGCTCCTGAAATATGGGTATGCCCTCTTATGGTCAGAGCTTAGGAAGTGAAAAAAAATTAACTTCCGACACTCTGAATATGTTGCTTGACTGACCCGCAAGGCAGTCAGCAGCATTGCAATGAAAAAAAAAGACTTAATTAGCTTAAATCTAGGGTTAGGGTTAGAATTGTAGCTTGGGTTACAATCAAATTAGGGTTAGCATAAGGTATAGGGTTACAATTAAATTAAAATATATTAAGGGTTAGAGTTGGGGTCAATTTTAGGGTTAGGGTTAAATTTATGGTTCGGGTTGGGGTCAAAAGGTCAATACAGGAAAAAAAATTGGGGTTTTTGCCCCATAACTCGCAAAAAACTGCAGAAAAAACATGAAACAAGCATATTTCTGAACTTGGGACAACATTTAGAAACTATTTAGATTGGGTATTTTTTAATGATTGTATTTGTGTAAATTAAATTTTAGTTAGAAAAAGTGTTTATTTTTTAATTTGTTCACCATATTTTATGTTTTTTTTGTAGTAAATTAAAAGATATGATGAATATAATGGTATCTAACGGTATCTTGTTTATCTTATGACGATAAAAGAAATATAATTTGTGTGGGCACAGGATGTGAGAAGGAATAAAATTACAGCTAAACACAAACACCACAGAAATGTAAAAACAGCCCTTGTCACTAAGGGAAAGTCAAGGTAAAAATGTCTTGTCACTAAGGGTTACAAGAAAATAGGAAGAGATGAAAATGTCAACAAGACCAGAATGATTACATGAAGGGTCAAATGTACAACTGGAATGGTAATAATCAGAGGGTATGAGTCTCCATACCATGACAAAGAAAAGGTTGCAAGCTTACAGGAAATCAGGATCCATTTGAATATACACTGGGACTAGACACAAAGGATACTACTTCTTTTTTAAATGAGAGGAGGGTCCCTTCCACTAACACAAGAAAACCAGAAGGGGAGGGAAGAAATATTGTCAGAATACACCTAGGATTCACATTGACATATGAAACAAAGAACCATGAGTAAGAGACATTGACTGTTAACTTATCTAATCGGCAACTGTCTGTAAATGAGGTAAAGGCTCTTAAAAAGGATTTATCATTCTGTCCTTTTAGTATTATTAAGCCTTTTCAAGTTAAAGTTTAATGTTTTTCAGATATACTGACATCATTTGTAAGCCTGTAGATAAGGGAGAGTCACTGGTAGTGATGAATTGTGGGGATTATGTGTCAGAAATTGAGGGGAAACTGGTTGAATCAAATACGGAACAGATATTAAATAGAGATCCAGGAGTTGAAATTAGATCAAGGAGTTGAAATTAAGTGCCAGATTGATCCAGTGTTAAAAGAAGCCTTGGAAAATAATATAAATGATAAGGGGATCATTAATTTCCTTACTTGTAACCATCCGATTACCCTGGTATTTTGCTAAAAGTACACACATTCCTACGTTGTCCCCTGGGAAGACCCATAGTAGCTGAAGTAAATTATGTATTAATTAGTCCTCATCTATACATTGTACCTCTCTCTACGTAAATTGTTGGCACTATATAAATAAATGTTAATGGTGTTGTTATTAAGTCCGTTATCAGTTTTTCAGGATAGAATATAGAGAGTGGGCCTTGTTGAAATTAAATTATATTTGATAGATACAATGGATTTACAGAATAAATTAAAGAATTTAATGATAAGACAATTTTTAATTATTTTGACATGGTTAGTCTTTACACCTCCATCTCACTTTTGGATGGTATTGAGGCTATGGTTGAGATGGATTTGATATTAGACCATCAGGGTATATGACTAGAGTTTTTTATTCGATTATTAGAGATGGTATTATTCAAGAATGAATTTTGTTTTTCTGGAAGTTAGAATCTTCATATTAAGGGGGACGGCTATGGGCTCCAATATGGCCTCCACATATGTGAGCAGTTTTATGGCTAGTTTTGAAGATCAGTTTGTTTATACTTAAGACGTTTTATGTAATATGCCTTTAAGTGGATCAGGTATATAGATGATCTGCTCTTGTTGTGGGGGGGGGGGGGTGTTTTTGTACGATGTATATATTGTGGGGGGTGGTGGAAAATTTTGTATGATGTACATATTGTTTTTCCAAAAAATAGTATCTAATGGGGTACTTAACCAGCTGCACTTATTGATTTTATTCATACTGGTCTTGATTATTGCAACTGAGTTTAAAAGATGTTTTGATGTGTGAATTTATTGTACCATATTTTGTATGAGTATTGCATTTATTCTATAGTACATGCCTTTTTTTGATAATATATTGAGTTCACTTTGCACATATATGATATATGATTGTGGCACTATGTTTGTTCTTATATTCCACATGAATGCCATAAATGACTTAAAAAGAGCATGCATAAGAGCTCTTAACACTGATCCAGTCTTTAATCAAAGACCAGACGAGACAACTCAGATTATCAGAAATGAAAAAGATGACACAAAATTAAGATGCATTGACACTTATCATAATAGGTGAATTTCCATATTCTCCATACTTCAAAAGTACTGGCAAATGATCTCTTGTGAGGATTTATCAAAAGACCAAATGCCCATCTATTACAGCAAGACAGAGTATTAATCTAAAGGACAAGCTGGTCAACAGTGATCTGGAGAAAGTGGTAACTGAGACTTGGCTCACTCCAGTAAAATACTTTTACAGATGTGAATCCTAAGACCTGCATATTTATGGGACCATCTAAGACCTTTTCATCACATATCACAGAGGAAATGTTTACAGTGAACAAATATGAAACATGTCAATCTGGTTTAAAGCAAAATTACGAAACACATCAAAGCCTACCATGGAGTCAACTCCAGCTGTCTGTCCTTTATGGGGATAGAAACTTGAACATGGCTCTAGAAAAGAAAATATGACAAACTACTTGTTCAAAAAGCACATCACCAATATGTTTTTATTCATCATATATAAATATAGACATGTATATATTGGGCAATGATCTGTCCAAAATACAAACTTTATGGTTCCACAATCCTGCTGGGCTGTAATTGTGAGTGGTTTTTACTGTAACTATGCAATTTAGATTCACCAGTTTGACAGTTCCAGTTTGAGTTCTTCATTTATAAGCATCTCAGTGGTTCCCTGTTGGCATGCCATGCCTCCTCTATATGGAATTAGATGCAATGTAGTCCATTAGGACCGGCCTCCTCGACCCATGAGGAAGTTCTGATGTTGTTTATTTTGATAGGCTGAACTAAATGAGCCTTCTATTCTCATTGGTTCATGTACACTTGCACACAGTATTTAAACACAATGTTCTACACAAACAAATTTAGACCCTGATGAAGCATTAGGCGAAATGTACAACGGACTGTTTCCACACTTAGCATCCAAAAATTATGTATTACTATACTAAGCCTTGAGTCTAAGATTGCAATAGAGTTTATTTCAAACTCCAAAAATGGGTGTGACAGTACACTCAATAATTACTCCTTGGAGCTGAGACGTTGTTTGCTAGTATGGTAACTTTTATTATTTAATAAGGTGGTTGTTATAGTGGTCTAAATTAGGGGGCTCTTAAACAGTTTGTAGCAGCAATGCACTTTCCATTAGGGGATTTATTTGAATTGTCTCCTTAAAAATGCAACAGTTATATATACTGATGTTACTATCACCTTGCGTTGTTGTTTTAAAAAAAAATGGCTTTAAGTAAAATGTCTTTTTGGTACAGAACAAGGAGTGGGCAAATCATAATTGCAGTTTCAAGATCTGCCTTAAGGGACTGATATTCATAGTGCAATTATGCTCATTTAAGTGATCATTATTTTCTAGTAGCCACTGTATGTAAATATCATGTGTTATTTCTTTCTTTTGGAAGTTAATTTTTCACATGGATTATTCACATACTATGGTGGTGAAGTTTTGCTTTTAAGCATCTGGTATGTATCAGTTTTTATTAATAGTTAGTAAAAGTTCATTTTAACTGGGTATTAAGGAGGGGTTCTGTTTCATTTATTCTCAATTAAATTATGCTCTGGTCTTTGATCTGGTCTGTAAGGGGTTAAGCAAACAAGATTTAAGATTAGCAGTGTAAGTCAAGCTACCAGAATGATATGGTATTGAGTTTTCTTTGAATGGAGTCCATTGAGTAAACAGTGGCCCGACGATTGGATAGCTAAAGCCAGGCATTAATAGCAGAGCTGGGAAGATAGATAAGCAGTAGAATCTTTCCAGGTCAGATATTCATGGTGATTTTAGCTATGCAATTTTCTAATCACTGTTTTATTGAATACTTCCCAATAATTAAAAACTGTATACGTTATCTATTGCATTCTGCTATAACTATCGTTTACAAGTGTATCAAGTCCAAAATAGTCACATAAAAAATATTTTTGTTCTTACCCTTTGCTCTCTAAACCTATTACATATAGTTGCATCAAAGTTTAAAGTTGTTTTGTTTTTTTGCAAAACTGCAGGCTAATTAAAATGTAGTGTTTAGAAACAAATGGAACATTTAAACATACTATATTAACTCTCCTGTTTATTCATTTAACACACATCACCATTATTTGTAATGGTAACATAATCTGAAATCACATCATCCTTCTGAGCTAGATAAAATAAGTAACATTGAGTTTGGTAATGTTAAAATTCTTTGGATGTTGGGCAAAAGTACCTTTCCTGGTTAAACACATTATTATTATTATTACTGTTATTATTATTTTTATTATTAACCCCTTGCCGACACAGGACGTGCTAGGTCCATCCTGTGTAGCGAGGCGTTAGTGACACAGGACGGACCTAGTCCGTCCTGTGTCAAAACGAGCACTGAAAGCGGAGTTTTTCTGCTTTCAGTGCTCAAATGGTATTGTAACGATGCTTCCATATAGAGCCATCGTAAATTACTTAAAAAAATGCCCTTTGGCATTTTGATCGCTCCAGAGAGCGATTGAAATGCCGGTTTTAAAGGCACAGTGCCTTTAAAACGCTGGCATTTAAAAACGAGCATAGGAAACAAATTTTTTCGCTTCCTATGCTCTGTAAGTGCTGCTGATTGCCTCGTAAGTCGAGGCAATCAGTAACACTTAAAAAAAAATGCACGATATTGGTCACTGTGTGACCAAGATGGCGCTGCCCTTCTAAGGGCAAGAGCACAGGAGGCAGGAAGTACCTGCTTCCTGTGCTCTTCAAGAAGTCACATGATTGCCTCTTCACAGGAAGACTGACAGTCAGTGGGGATGCTCTGATGAGCACCCCCACTGCCATGGTCAGATCAATATTAACCCTATATTGATCTGACCAGTTAGGATCTGCCTCCCTCTCCTCACATTTTTTTTAGTGAGGTAGAGAGACAGATCAAAGTTATAAAAGTAAGTTTAAGTACAATAAAATAATAAATACACAATACACTAATAATAAAACAATAAAAAAATTTTTTATAAAAGCAATTCCCTGCATTTAACCCCTTCCCTGCCACTGATCTTGGGTAAGCAGTGATCGTACACATCAGCGCATTTATTTTAGCTGTTTGTGCATTTTTTAGCGGTTAATTTTTTTTGTACTGTAATTTATTACAGTACTACAAAGGCTCTTCTAAGAGTTATTAACCTCTTCTTTGCCGTTGATCACTGCTTAAGCAATGATATTGACGCCAAAGCAATTTTTATCTGTCTGCATATATTTTTTAAATTTTTTTTTTACACATACCCGCTAGGGGATTACATGTAAAGTAAAAATATTTTAGATTTTTTTTTTTAAGCTGTCTGAGCACATAGTCAGCAAATTGTCAGGTTTTATGAAAGCCATTCACTGTGTATTAACCTCTTCCCTGCCATTCAAGAATCCTGAAGTACAATGCATGTGGAAAAAAAACTCCCAAAAAAGTACTTCCACAAATTATTGCAAAGGCTGGTGGTAGAATTAGTACATATGCAGTATTAAAATACCACCATTTGAAATACTTTAGGATGTCTATTTTCCAAAAATATATGATTTGAAAGGGTAAAATACATTGGACGGCTTCAAAAATGTTCCAAATGGAACATGGGCGCAGGCTGACTACATGTCAAAATTCCAGGTTGGAAATGCACCCCCCCTAAATGTGGCCTTTTAGCCCCCAAACAACCCAACAAACCTATGCATGCATGGTATCCCTGTACTCAGGAGATGTTGCTGAACACATATTGGGGTGTTGTTTGGCACTGACACATAAAAGGATCTGTGAATTCATGCTCGAAGTACAATGTATGTGGAAACAAAACATTAAAAAATTACTAACCTAAAATTTGACAAAGGCTGGTGGTAGAATTAGTGCATGGAAAGTGTTAAAATACTGCCATTTGAAATACCCTAGGGTGTCTAGTTTGCAAAAATGTATGGGTTTGAGGGGTAAAATACACATTCTGGCTTCAAAAATGTCCCAAATGAAACATGGGCGCAGGTTTTCTGAATGTCAGAATTCCAAGTTGGAAAACCAAAATGCGCACCCCCTAAATGTGGCCTTTTAGCCTCAAAACAAACCAACAAACCTATGCATGGGTGGTATCCCTGTACTCAGGAGATGTTGCTGAACACATATTGAGGTGTTATTTGGAAATACCCCTTCACATTTTAAGGTAATGTTTACCAAAATTGCAATCTATGTGAAAAATGTAAAAAAAAAAAAAAATGTTTTGGCAAAGATTGGTGGTAAAATGGCTACATGAAATGTGTCAAAATACCCCAAGTTAAATGCCCTGAGTGGTCTAGTTTCCAAAAATATGTACATGTTGGGGGTCATTCGCTAATTCGCTAATTTTGAAAAAAGGATTTTAAAATAGCTTTGCACTACTTATAGTTCTGGCCCTGTAACATGAATAAAAAAGCACAAAAACATAAAACATGGGCTATTTCTGAACTCAGGACATATATTAGAAACTATTTAGCAGTGTTTTTTTGTTGTCTCTTGTACATGAGTATACGATTTTTCAAATAAAAGTAATAAAAAAGTTTTTTCCATTTTTTTGCCATATTTTTATTTTTTTTTTACATCAAATTATATGCTATTAGTAAAATAATGGTATCAGAATAAAGCCCTTCTTATGACGATAATAACAATATATAGTTTGTGTGGGTACACTAAATGAGACAGAAATAAATTAAAGCAAAACACAAACACCTCAGAAATGTTAAAACAGCCCATGTCACCAAGCGTCGGACAAGCCAAAAAAGTCATGTCACTAAGGGGTTAGTAAACATGTGGCAACATTTTATTTTACAGGCCATTTTTTCTATGTGTAAAATTTTATTAGAGAATTCATTTTAAAATAGTTTTAGCCTTTCTAAGTTCCTGCCTTTCTTTCAAACGTAGGACGTTGCTGATGAGGCCTCAGTCCAAGAGGGAAAATGTAACTGATGCTCAAAGTGAGCGCACGTTACATTTCACCAAATTTCACCATTAACAAATTTCTGGGAACTCTTTGTGATTGGGACCAGGAACACAAAAATCACCATTTATGTGCTTTTATTCCATAAGTACCATGTTGTGTAAAGGGGTTAATATACCGGTATTTATTATATTGTATATATTTACTTCTAAAAACTTGTTTCCAAAGTAAATATAGTAGACTGATTGATAGCTTGATAGCATCCTAATTAGAAAGTTACATTTTCCCACACTGTCTTGGTGATCTGCCATAATCTAGCTCTGAAAAACAGTGACATGAACACTCCAAATTTTGCTATGATAAGTTAAGCGAGTTTAATGGAATATGCAGGGAGGGATGTTCTTGCAACAGTGTACCCTATACTAAGCAGTGTCTCAGGGGCTGTGCTGGGAGATGAACCATAGAGATGTTACTGTTAATTTCCATGCAACCTTCAACAGAGGAACAAAACAGTCATAAAAATTAGTGGGTCCGATCATATAAAATGCAAGAATATCAATGATCTACTCAATATGCCCCGATCTGGCCCAAATTCAGGGCATAACGCTGAACTGTGGATACAATGGTTTGGCTACCCAATATGGCTGATTTCCGTTGATTTTGTGCTGGCTTTCAGCTACATTCAGTTTGGGGGGAAGGGGCAGATAGCAACATCCTATGGATTTTTTCTTACTCCTAAAGGACAGAATTCCCCCAAATTTGGCAGAAATTGCAAAATATATAGAATAATGCAAGGTGATTATAGCCCAAGATTCTCAAGAAAAGCATTGCATGACAATCTCCTTGCACTCTTCCCACATATAAGATAAACTTGCAGGTGCTGGGAATTGTAGATGTACTGTGCACACATACAGTGAAATGTATAAAAAAGTTTATAAATTTGCTGTCTTTTGGCATGCTCCATAAAGTTTATGTATGCACTAGTCATTAGCATGATATTCACAGTTTATGCATGTACTGCTCATTGGCATGGTATACAAAGTTCATGCATTTAAAGCTCATTGATATGATATACAAAGTGTATGCAGTTACTGCTCATTGGCATGATATGCAAAGTTTATACATTTGCTACTCATTGGCATGATACATAAAGTTCATGTATGCACTGCCGATTGGTATGATATACAACATTTAACCATGTATTGCTCATTGGTATCATATGCAAAGGTTATTCATTTAAAGAAATCTTTGGCATGATATACACAGTTTATAAATGTACTGCTCATTGACATGATATACATATTCTGTATATTTACTGCTCATTGGTATGGTACACAAAGTTTATGCATTTAAAGCTCATTGGCACTGGCATGATATGCACAATGTACACATTTACTGCTCATTGGCATCATAGACAATCATTATCTACTTGTTTTCATAATCGTTTCTTGAGAAAAATTTCAATGCCATAAAACAAATGTGGTGCAGTTTAAAAATTCCTGTATTCCTTATTTCATACAGTATAAATCGTTTTTTGGAACACCCAAACAATCTGGACAGTCACAAATCAGGCAAAGAACACAAATGTGTATCCTATGGTATGCCATTTATAAAACTATGTCCTATGCATTTGAAAAAAAAATTGAATTTTTACATAGGTCACATTTCTGTACTTATGTTTACATAGCAGCCTTTTTTTCTACAGTATATACTTTTTTTTAATCAACTTTAGATTATTTGCATCCCTCAAAAAATAAATATAAACTTGAGCTTATAACTGAGTCATGGAAAATTCTATTCCTGTTAACTAATACAAACTGTTTACTGTAAGTGTTTTACTTCACAAATACACAGTAACAGTAGCTTCCAGGCTCGTTATTTTTTTTGGACATAGGACTGATGATTGTGGTGTTCACAGTGAAGGATTAATGGAGGGCAGAGGATGTAAAATAAAATTTACACAAACATGCTTAACTTTTTGTGCAAAGAATCCTGAGTGCAATTGATTTATTTTATTGCTTTGCACACAAATGCCAGAAAACATTGCATATTGTCCTCCCCCCATTATGGCTAATGGTGCTCTATATTGGGAAGGGTCTAGGACAGTTCAGCATGGCGACTTCATCGCTGACAGTTCAGCGCGGCAGTTAGAACGCTGAACTGTCAGCAATGAAGAATAACGCGGCCGTTTCATCGTGGACGTGGCTATGTAAGAGGTGACAGTTCAGCGCTGAACTGTCAGCCCTTACAAACGTACCAGTTAAAATAAAATACCGCCCCTAATAAATTAATCCCTCTCCAAAGTGCCCCCCAAACCCTAATACTAAAATAAACCCCGAACCCTAATACTAACCCCCGAACCCTAATACTAACCCCATAAACCCTAATACTAACCCCTGAACCCTAATACTAACCCCCTAAACCAGGGGTCCTCAAACTTTTTAAACAGGGGGCCAGTTCACTGTCCCTCAGACCGTTGGAGGGCCGGACTATAGTAAAAACAAAAACTATGAACAAATTCCTATGCACACTGCATATATCTTATTTTGAAGTGAAGAAACAAAACGGGAACAAATACAATATTTAAAATGAAGTAAAGTTAAATCAACAAACTTACCAGTATTTCAATGGGAATAGTGTGCCAGTCAGATGCCCAGGGATATTATGCCAGTCAGAGTCCAGTAATATTATGCCATTTAGAGCCCAGTAATATTATGCCAGTCAGAGCCCAGGAATATTGTGCCAGTCAGATGCCCAGGAATATTATGCCAGTCAGAGCCCAGGAATATTATGCCAGTTAGATTCCCAGGAATACTATGCCAGTCAGAAGCCCAGGAATATTATGCCAGTCAGATGCCCAGGAATATTATGCCAGTCAGAGCCCAGGAATAGTGTGCCTGTCAGATGCCCAGGAATATTATGCCATTCAGATGCCCAGGAATATTATGCCATTCAGATGCCCAGGAATAGTGTGCCAGTCAGATGCCCAGGAATATTATGCCATTCAGATGCCCAGGAATATTATGCCAGTCAGATGCCCAGGAATAGAGTGCCAGTAAGAGCCCAGGAATATTATGCCAGTCAGATGCCCAGGAATATTATGCCAGTCAGATGCCCAGGAATATTATGCCAGTCAGAGCCCAGGAATAGTGTGCCTGTCAGATGCCCAGGAATATTATGCCATTCAGATGCCCAGGAATATTATGCCATTCAGATGCCCAGGAATAGTGTGCCAGTCAGATGCCCAGGAATATTATGCCATTCAGATGCCCAGGAATATTATGCCAGTCAGATGCCCAGGAATAGAGTGCCAGTAAGAGCCCAGGAATAGTGTGCCAGTCAGATGCCCAGGAATAGTGTGCCATTCAGATGCCCAGGAATAGTGTGCCAGTCAGAGCCCAGGAATAGTGTGCCAGTCAGATGCCCAGGAATATTATGCCAGTCAGATGCTCAGGAATAGTGTGCCTGTCAGATGCCCAGGAATATTATGCCATTCAGATGCCCAGGAATATTATGCCATTCAGATGCCCAGGAATAGTGTGCCAGTCAGATGCCCAGGAATAGTGTGCCAGTCAGATGCCCAGGAATATTATGCCAGTCAGATGCTCAGGAATAGTGTGCCTGTCAGATGCCCAGGAATATTATGCCATTCAGATGCCCAGGAATATTATGCCATTCAGATGCCCAGGAATAGTGTGCCAGTCAGATGCCCAGGAATATTATGCCAGTCAGATGCCCAGGAATAGTGTGCCAGTCAGATGCCCAGGAATATTATGCCAGTCAGATGCCCAGGAATAGTGTGCCTGTCAGATGCCCAGGAATATTATGCCATTCAGATGCCCAGGAATAGTGTGCCAGTCAGATGCCAAGGAATATTATGCCATTCAGATGCCCAGGAATAGTGTGCCAGTCAGAGCCCAGGAATAGTGTGCCAGACAGATGCCCAGGAATATTATGCCAGTCAGATGCCCAGGAATATTATGCCATTCAGATGCCCAGGAATAGAGTGCCAGTAAGAGCCCAGTAATATTATGCCAGTCAGATGCCCAGGAATACTATGCCAGTCAGATGCCCAGGAATATTATGCCAGTCACAGCCCAAGAAAATTATGCCAGTCAGATGCCCAGGAATAGTAGAGTTCTCGTTATACCTCCCTCCTCCCCCTCCTTCCCCATCACTTACCTCCAGCTGCTGTGTCCCCGGGCCGGACGTCTCGCGCAGTGTTCCCTCCTCCCTGCACGGAGGAGGGAAACAGTTACCGGGTCCGGATGTGACGAAACGTCACATCCGGTCGCGGTGATTTTTTAAATTTTTTTCCCGTTTTCCTGCAGCCGCATCTTCTGCGGCTGCAAGAAAAAAAAAAGAAAAAAAGGTAAACAGCGGGGAGCGGGGGGTGCCGGCAGCACCCCCCGCGGGCCGGACAAATGTGCTCGGTGGGCCGCATGTGGCCCGCGGGCCGTAGTTTGAGGACCCCTGCCCTAAACCCTAATATTTACCCCCGAACCCTAATACTAAAATTAACCCCCTAAACCCTAATACTAAAATTAACCTCGAACCCTAAAAACTAATTCTAAACCCCTAAACCCTAATTCTAACCCCAATACTAAAATTCTAAGTCTAACACTCTATCTTCTAATTGTAACACATTAAAACTCACCTTTAGCGATGAAATGTCCCGCGATGAAATATCCTGTGACGAGCTCTCGTGTGGTGAAGTGACGGCGGTGAAGCGGTTGCGCGGGTGCAGCCGCGATGAAGTGTCCCATCCCCTATTGGGAGGTGCAGTATATAATGCAGAAGTTTATTTTAAGGGCCAGACAAGAACAGTTTATGCAATATGCAGGGGACTTGCATATTGAAATTCTGGGTATGTTATTACAACTGTGTCTGTGTGCAGGTGTGTGTATATGACTGTGTATATGTGTGACTGTGCGTGTGAGACACAGTGTATGTGTGGCTGCATGTGCATGTGTAGCTGTGTGTGTACATGTGCCAGTATGTGTATGCAACACTGAATGTGTGACAGTGTATATTCATTGCTGAGAGCCGATTCAGCAACGGGGGTCAAAATATACGTTTGCACCGGCCCTGATTTGACATCACCTGAATTAATGTGAAAGGTGGTATTATTCTTTAATTATTAACTGCACTAAATCTTCTGTAAAAAAATTGTACTGAAAAATGTTACTCTGAGAGGAGCGTATGTTCAGCTTGGTGTAACATTTTATTAATGGAAAGGTTGCAATCATCTAATGACATTTCAGTGTATAATGTATTTTAATGCACGGCATTCAATGAGTTAATATTGTTTGAACATTTACAGTAAAATGTCTAAAACATTTTTAATTAGACACAATAAGCTTGATGGCTTCATGCCAGGCAGTACTACACAATATTTGTGCCAGGCCAATAGTCACAATTCATTTCCTGTGACCAGAAACATAGCAATACAATTATATGACACATAATTACTGGATAGGGAGGTGGGTTGATGGGAAATGCAAAAAGCAGGCATTAATAGCTTTTGGAAAAGTGTTCAAATTTTCCTAGATTTCAAGCTCAGTTAGCAATGTCTTATTTAGGCTATAACATAGGTTTACTACTGTTTAGTGAATCCACCCCACTCAGACATCTTTTGCAAACGGACATCTAAGCAATATATCCAGCCTCAGCCACACAAATGTGAGTACTTGTTTAACCTACTTGTTGATCTTTTCTCAACAAAATATTCAGAACTTTGCATGATCAAAAGCAGAAAATATTCTTCAATATTTGTTACTGTATTACATTCCATGCCTGGTATTTGGAAATATCTGTAAAATGTAAAATTATTAAGCAATGAGTTATTCTCAATAAAATTTATCAAGCAGTAGATTTAAGGAAGCAAGTTCTAGAAAAATGCACATATATGCAACAAAAAAAAAAATGACATTTCCCAAAATATACCTTTTTTTCTTTTTGGCGAATTCAACCTTTTTTTCCATCAGGTACCCATTCTGACACACAATTTTAATTTGAAGGTATTAGGATAATTCATAAACAAAATTGATGCTATACAGTAGAATAATAGATAGCATAATAAGTAAATAAAAAATAATCTGTTTTTAAATTGTACCTAAACTTTAAAAATAACTGGACCACCAGATATTATACAGGATGTAGGGAATTACCCATCAGGTACAAAATGTTATAGTGATTTAAAGATAAAGACACAAATAATACTATAGGAAATTAGCTTTTTAATTTCTTGAAATTCAATATATGACTCCAGGAGACAAAGGGAACCGGATGTAACCAGGTTTACAGACATTCCTCTGATATTTACTTATTTTTATATTCTCTGTATTTTATTAACATACAGCTCATTGTAGTATTATACCCAGTACCGGCAACCGTATCTCCAGAAGGATATTTAAACTTTGGAGAGAGTTCATAGAAGGGCTACTAAACGGGTTCATGGGTTGAAGAATAAAACTTACCAGGAAAGGTTAAAGGATCTAACATTTATAACTTGGAAGAAAGACAAGACAGGGGACATGATAGAAAGATTTAAATACATAAATGTAATCAAAGCAGTAAATGAAGAGAGTGTATTTAACCCCTTTGTGACGCCAGGACGTTCTATGCCTGGCCAACTTGTGATAGGTGGCCAGGATCAAATAGTGACATGTTGGTGATTGCATCGTCTGGGACCATGCATTCAAGAAGGGGTTGAACGCAGAAAAGTCACCACAACAATAGGATTTAAATTAGTGGTGCAAAGATTTAAAAGTAATATTAGGAAATATTACTTTGCTAAGAGGGTAGTGGATTTAAGTAGCGGAAGTAGTAGAGGGTAACACAGTGAAGGAGTTTGAGCATGCGTGGGATATGCACAAGGCAATCCTAGATTTAAGACAAGGCCAGGAACTAATAAAAGTATTTAGAAAATTAGGAAGACTAGATGGACCAAATGGTTCTTATCTGCCGACACTTTCTATGTTTCTATAGTTCATCGGTTATTCATCATGAAATAGAACTTAGTTATGTAGCGTGAGGCTGTATATTCATGCAATATATATATTTTTGATAAACTAATTACATTAATCAAATGAATCAAAGCTGAGATAACATGCACTTTTTCACAGTAAAAATGGTATAAAATAAACAAAGTTCAGGAAAATACCTTAATACCATTGTTGTTCTGCAAATCTATGTACAAACAAAGAACACATTACCTTTACACATTACCACTTCAGTGCATGCAATATAACGCAATTGTTTTTGTTAAATAAAACAATATAAGTAGTTCTCCGAATATGAATTATTAACCCGTTAAACTAAAATCAGTTCTGATATAGCTGTCTTACTGAACTGACAGGTTTTTCTAAATATAAATCTTCATCTGGTTGCAAATACTAAAGATTATAAGTATCAGCAAGAATGAGTCTTTACATTTAAAAAAAATCATGATTTAAATTGAGTCTTAATGACTAGTGACTTAAATCATGATTTAAATCAAATCCATCCTGCACCGAATAATCCTTCATTTAAAAATCCTGAGAAACAAACTAGAAATGAAATCTCAAAATGAAACATAATTATAGGAATATTAAAAAATAACTACAAATAACATCCTGGAATATGTGTAATTAATGAATCATCACAAATAGAGAACAATATCAGAATTCATTAATATAATCACCCCAAATATTTGAAAAACTGAAACCAAGTTGGGGACTGGAAGGAACAGTTCAAAATATAATTTTTATTACTAGCCACAAGCAACATAATTGCAACGGACAGACATCCTGACAGCACAGATTAAAAAACAAAAAACTAGTGAAGAGGCCAGATCTGACAATGCTGCACTGTGACAAAAAAGAGTTGCACAAATAGTGAATCAGCCACAGAGGCTGTGTTCATACAGTACATCATTGTGCCTATCACTGGCATCCATGACCCAAAAACGGCACTGATAATGGAAAAAGCGCAGAAAAAAAGAGCATGATTATTGTATTGTATTTCACATTGACATTTCACAGATTCTTGGACATTTTTTTTTTATTATTATAAATAAACGTAGTATTTTTGATTTGATAGGTCTGAATATGAAAAGAACATACATATGCTCGATTTAAAGGGACATTTAAAGCTTGAAATGAAATAGATATTAAAGTTGACAATATATGCAACATTATTTTTTAAATGATATCTTGAATACTTACCTTTGCTAAGTGTCCCTGCAGGACTGGATTCTCCCCTTTTATTGTGTATCACAGGATGTGGAAAAAGTTGAATGGGGCGATGCTATGTGTGGTTTCGTTTTTAATTTGCAAAAGTTGGCTAGTAACTTGATTTACATGCTCAATGTAAAAAAAATAAAAAATCATGTTTTTGGTTACACCACAAATTGAATACGTGCCATTTTATAAAAAGAAGTTCATTTTTTTTTTATTATTGACACAGTCAAATAAATGAATGCAATGTTTTTTTCACCAAATCTATTAAAAGAATTTGACCAGAAATCGGTGTTTATTTAATTCAGTGCATGGAAAGAGGTAGAATTGAGTCTTGTAAATCATTTAATAAATCTAATGATTCAGGGCACATGTTGGTCTTTCTTCAGGGCATTATAGATTCAAATTAACCTACATACTTTAAAAACTCAAAGTAATTTCCTATGCCTTGTTTATACAATCGTATTAGTCCCAATTTCCAGGTGTTTTTCCACAATCCTCTTTGCAGATTTGATTTTTTTTTTTAAACAGTCATTTTTCAAATACAGTGGTGCAATGTGGTATTTTCATACCTTCAGTTTGGAGGTTATAGATGTACCAGTCTGATTCTCTTGTACAAAAATGAAAACCTCAAAACATATATGTGTAAAGCATTTGCAATTTTATATGTCCTTATTTCAGCTTTTTCCCCATAGGACGTATTACCGTATCTGCTCGAATATAAGACGACCCTGATTATAAGATGACCCCCCCAAACTTTGGATATTCCTTTAGGAAAAAAACTAAAAAAGTTTAACTTGTATATATTCACATGTAAATTGCTTTTTCATATTTAATAAAAACTTATGATATAAAAAAAAATGCATTTCTTGTTTTTATTAACCTTTATGTGCAAATGCTTCCCCTACCCCCCAGACTTACCCAATGCTCCCCCCAACGGTGTCTGTCTCTCTCCCCCACCCTCCCTCCCCCAACATTGTATGTCTCTCTCTCCCCCTCCCTCCCCCCAACATTGTCTGTCTCTCTCCCCCACCCTCCCCCTCCCCAACATTGTCTGTCTATCTCCCCCACCCTCCCCCCAACATTGTCTGTCTCTCTCCCCCACCCTCCCTCTCCCCAACATTGTTTGTCTCTGTCTCCCCCCTCCCCCCAACATCGTATTTCTCTGTCTACCCCCTCCCTTCCCTGGTGGCTAGTGGGGGCAGCCGGGGGATGTCTGCACGATATGTGCAGACATCCTCCATGCTGCCTGCCACTTCCGTCTTTTACGACGGACAGCCGGTCTGTCACAATAGATGGAAGTGTTGGGCAGCCAGGGGATGTCTGCACGATGTCTGCACGAAAGTGCAGACATCCTCCATGGTGGCTAGTGGAGGCAGCCGGAGGATGTCTGCATCATACGCGCAGACATCCTCCGCTGCTTACCCGGCACTTCAGCCAGGACTTCTATGATGAAGCCGGAAGGTCCCGGCTTCATCATAGAAGTCCAGATGGACATGCCGGACAGGAACGGAGGATGTCTGCACGCATTGTGCAGACAGCCACCGGCTGTTAGCGAGGGGAATCCAGGTCCCCTTCAGCTCTGCTGGGGACCTGGATCCCAGTCTTATAGTCTGACCTCGATTTGAGGTCAGACTATAAGACGACCTTGAATATAAGACGATGGTTCTTTTACAGAGTATTTGCTCTGAAACAAACCTTGTCTTATATACGAGCAAAAACAGTACAGGGAAGAATATCAGCAATGGTGGTTCAAGGTTTTTTTTTGTGTGGCACTAAGTGAAACCTCCCTCCAGATAGGACCACCATTTAGCTATTTGTACCCTCTCCACTTAGATACCTGCTGCATGATCCTTAAATGGGTTAAGAATTGTCAATTATAATTAAAATACCTTGAACGGTCAACAGATATAGTTCAAATGTTTGTTTATTTTATCTTAGCGATGTTATAGATAATTAATCATGATGCATAGTTACACAAACATTCAGCAGAATTGGCAGCATGGATTTAGTGAACATTGTCTACGAAATGTGGAGAAATGTGTGTGCAGAGCTTTGGCTATATGTTATATGATTTTGCCAGAGGTACAGTACACTTATGGGTAAATAACAACATTTAAAAGAAGGGAAGACACAAAAAGTAAGGATTTTAATAGTTTTTTTTACTGTAGCTCCACTGATACAGGGAACACCAAATACTGTATACTATTTGGTGGTTTGGTAGACTGTAAATGTATATACAAGGATATTTAAACATAATAAAGTAAATGTAATACATATGTGTACACAAATGTTTAAATTGTGAGCAATAAAGCTTAAAAACAAAAAGTATGGAAAAAGTAAAAATTGGAAATCCTTTTTAAAAATCATGTTTGTAAATACATTTTTTTTATTCTTTATATATAAACACTAAGTGTTTTTAGGATTACATTTTTTTTTTTTAGATAAGTATTTTTTATTTGGATATTACTATGTTTTGACTTACATTAACATTTCATCCTTAATTAATTGTTTCTTGGAATATTTTACTGTTAGAATTGTTTCATCAGTATGAAATGTCTGTATCCTATAATGTTTAATTCTTGAGCATGATGGATTTTGTTTGCATTGTGAATAGGACATTGGAGACGTATGTCTTCTCACTAGAGATATTCTGATTAATGTGTGCACACATTATGACATTTATACACATACAAGATGGGGAACATCTGAAAGACTTAATTATCATTCCAAATATATATTTTTTGCAGTGGATTACAACACCAGATACAGCCCAACAGCATAGGAACAAAAAACCCAAACACCTCCCAACTGCTGGCAACAATAGTCACTATGTCATTTGATGCCTCCATCATGTTTCTCCTTGTTTCTTATGTTAGGCTCTGCAAGGTAAGGAGAAATATACACGTGTACACATTCTTGGTCAAATTATTGTTGATCCCTTTTCTATTTTCACATTTCCCCCCAGATGCCAACAAGCATATAGAGGCGGTAGATGCTAAGGTGAAATGTTAAGATTTAAGTGCTGTTGGAGTTAATTATTGCAGTGCAGAGAACCAGAAATAAACCAGCTGCTCTCTCAATACAGGAGAGATGAATATAATGTAAATGTTACTCCTTTGCTGTCTCAGTGCAGAGAATGAAAATGTGCTAATAATAAACAGAGAAAACAGCAGGATGAAGATAAAGGATAGACAAACAAATCATTTATTTATACTAGCTAGCCATATATACCACTAATGTGTCCACCGCACTGCCTGTGTACAAGCCACTATATAATTCCTTACTTGGTTTGCCGTTTAAGTTTTCCATCCAGTACACAAAGGGTTGAGAGATGGAGCGTGAGGAGGGGGGCCAATACTTGAGCCGTAGGAGGTAAGCCACTGGGGACTTAACAGCACCACATATTATCTGCAACTCACCCAGAAGAACTCAACTATGAGAACACAAGGCACCAAGGGGACATGCAAAAACATAAACAATGAATGAGCAGGATTGAAGACAGGAGGCAATCAGAATGGTCAGGACAGGCAGAGTCGGCAATCGGAATTCAAATAGGGGATATATTCAATATAATGGCAACCTGCTACTGTACAAATGATTGTTTCATTTGCTGTGCCTTATCTGTACATATTAAGCATATTGAGTGGACTGTGCCACTGCCCTTCAGGTTAATTACTGATCTTTCAGAATATCATGGTTTCAATCAGGCCCGGACTGGCCATCGGGCACACCGGGCAAATGCCCGGTGGGCCGCGGTGGCCATGGGCCGAGGCCGGCAGGGGAGGTCCCAGAATCTCCCCTGCCGGTCTATGCAGGGCCGGCACTATCCGAGCGCCGGCCCCGCTGTTTGACATGAAGGGCCGGTGAGGACATCAAAGATCTCCCTCACCGGCCCACATGCCTTCAAATACGGCCGCCGGCGGGGAGAGAGGGAGAGAGGACCCGGCGGAGCTCTAACTTGCAGCTCCACCGGGTTCATCTCGCGAGATCCGGAGCATTGCCATAGCAACGACCGGATCTCGCGAGAGTGAACCTCTCACCACGAGGGAACATTGCCACCGCCAGTCGCAGGTACCAGCGTGCCGGTCCCCCCCTCCCAGGCTAAAGGTAAGAAAGGAGTGATGGGTGTGAGAGTGCTGTGTGTGATGGGTGTGAGAGTGCTGTGTGTGATGGGTGTGAGAGTGCTGTATAAATGTTAGAATGGATTGTGTGTGTGTGTGTGTGTGTGTAGGGGGGGGGGGGGGGGTAGGTAAATAAACAAATAAAATAACAGGCATTATGTCCCCATAATGCCTGTTATTTTATTTGTTTATTTACCCCCCCCCCTACACACACACACACACAATCCATTCTAACATTTATACAGCACTCTCACCCATCACACACAGCACTCACACACCCATCACACACAGCACTCACACACCCATCACACACAGCACTCACACACCCATCACACACAGCACTCTCACACCCAGCACTCTCACACACACAGCACTCTCACACCCAGCACCCTCACACACACAGCACCCTCACACACAGCACCCTCACACCCAGCACTCTCACACACACAGCACTCTCACACACACAGCACTCTCACACACACAGCACTCTCACACCCATCACACACAGCACTCACACACCCATCACACACAGCACTCTCACACCCAGCACTCTCACACACACAGCACTCTCACACCCAGCACCCTCACACACACAGCACCCTCACACACAGCACCCTCACACCCAGCACTCTCACACACACAGCACTCTCACACACACAGCACTCTCACACACACAGCACTCTCACACCCATCACACACAGCATTCTCACACCCATCACACACAGCATTCTCACACCCATCATTCTCACACCCATCATTCTCACACCCATCACACACAGCATTCTCACACCCATCACACACATCATACACAGCACTCACACACATCACTCTCACACACCATCACTCTCACACACAGCCCCCCTCACACACACATACTGCACCCCTCACATACACACAGAACACAACACACTGCACAACAGACATACACAATACTTACATATATATATATATACACACACAGCACCCCTCACACACATACTGCACCCCTAAACACATTACATTCCAGACACACACTAGATCCCTTACCCAACTCTGGATCATCTACACACATACACACACTAGATCCCTATATACACTCTGAAACCGTTATAAACACACACTCACTAGATCTCCTATACACATTCTGGGTCCTTCAAACACACACTAGACTCATATATATATATATGTATATATACACACACTAGATTCCTTGTAAGCAAACACATACTACACCCCTAAACACACACTAAATCTATATATATATTCACACACACACACTATAGCCTGTATGCACACACTTGCTATATCCCCTATACACACATTCTCTACAGCCCCTAGCCACATATGCATCACATTACACCACAAACACAACACAACTAAAACCGACCTTATTACACAATACCACACCACAATCAGCTTACTCTACACACACGCAATCCCACAAGTAGGCTCCAAACACATGCTCAATACTCTTTCCTGGCATTTTTGTCTCCTGGTATCCATTTATAGAGACACCAGAGACAAGTTGCAAGGAAACACAGTGCAAGCATGTTATTAAATTTGCTTGCACTGTGCAGAACACATACAGGGCTTTTTTCTCATGCTAGAGCTCTTCAGCAGAGCTCTGCGCATGGTCTGCCCTGGAAGAGCATTGAACCAATATGCTCACTTTGAGAGGGAGCGTGTTTGTCATTGGTGATGACAAAACACACCTCCTCTGCCCCGCCCCCTTCTTAGTGGGCCGCTGTGATCAAAAAATGCCCGGGCCGAATTTTTCTCCCAGTCCGGCCCTGGTTTCAATGGTCCAGATGAAAAAAAACTCTGACCTTCTGCTATTCCCAAACTAGTAGATTTTCCCTTTGTTATTTGGTATGTTTTAATGCCATTGTTATTATTATTATTATTATTGACAAAGGTCAGTCTAGTCAGTTTCAGAAGAGTAACTAACAGATGTGTCATATTTTTCCACCAGATGTTGGTAGGTGGCAAGTATTATAAAAAATAAAACAGAGTTTACAGGAATGCATGAACCCTCTTTGTTCTAGAAAATAAGAATGTCATCCAATATATTTTCACACCTGGTTATGCTTTTCTCCTGCTAGTTACCAGGTTTGCTAAGTCGTTATTGATTCTCTAATAGATGGCTGGTTTCAATAAACTTCAAATTCCTTACCTGGTGCTATTGATGATACTAGTTGGTTCTAAAGAATATATTATAAATAATGTGTTTGCATTACTACACTGAATAAGCTCTGTGGGGACATTGTGACACTGGAGCAGGGCCGATCCTGGGCAGGTGTGCGGGGTGCACCACGCCCAGGCCCACGGGAGGAGAGGTGCTGCTACAGGGAGCTCCCTCCCCAGCAACTCCTCCATGAGGTGCGGGCTGCAGGTGAGCACCTGCGGTCACTGCACCTCCTTGTCACACTGACCACAGTGTGACAGATGCAAGCTCTGCCCCGATCTCGCTCTGAGGTGGATGGTGCGCCGGATGTCAGCTGACATTCAACAGGAGAATCTAGGTGCCGGTGTTCTGCCTCCACAGACACTGTTGAAAATGTGTATAAGTGTGTGTGTGTCAGTGTGTGTGCCAGTGTGTATAAGTGTGTGTGTCAATGTGTGTGTCAATGTGTATAAGTATGTGTGTGTTAATGTTAATGTGTATAAGTGTGTGTGTGCCAGTATGTATAAGTGTGTGGTTCAATGTGTATAAGTATGTGTGTGTCAATGTGTATAAGTGTGTGTGCCAGTGTGCATAAGTATGTTTGTGTCAATTTGTGTGTAAGTGTGTACATAAGTGTCTGTGTAAGTGTATCCTGTGTGTAAGGGTGGCTGTGTGTGTGACAGTGTGTATAAGGGTGTCTGTGTAATTGTATGTATGTGTGTAAGGGTGACTAAGTGTGTAGCTGTGTGTGTGACAGTGTGTATAAGGTTGTATGTGTAAATGTATGTATGTGTGTAAGGGTCACTAAGTAACTGTGTGTGTGTACGTGTGACTGTGTGTATTTATGTGTGACTGTGTGTAAGTGTGCACTTGCCCAGGGCCACTGGTTAACCGGGGCCCCTGCTGGCTGCAACATGGTTCCGCTGCCCACTGTCACTGTGCCACATGTAGGGCAGCAGTCTTCATCCAGCCGGAGTCTAGTTCCCCACTTCCTGCACTCAGCATTCTTAGAGGGAAGACTGTGTGGATGAGATGGCCGGGGACACGAGAGAGTCGCAGCAAGGTGAGTACTGGGGAAGGTGGGAGAGGAGATAATGCTTTTATTGGGTAAACTAACCATGGAACATTAATGGACAAACTAACAGTGGCATATTAATGGTCAACCTGGCTGTGGCATTTTAATGGACAAACTGTGGCATATTTTAATGGGCAAACTAACTGTGGCATATTTTAATGAGCAAACTGTAGCATTTTTAATGGACAATCTGACTGTGGCATATTAATTGGTACCTGACTGTGGCTCATTTTAATTGTCAAAGTGATGCTGTGGGATCTTCTGTTGGGGCAAAATAAAATGTACTATGGGGCAAAATGGTATTGTGCCATGTGCTAGAGACCCTAGGTACACCTCTGAAATGGGCTGCCCATGTGCTGCTTTGCTACCCCTCAGAGCTGGCTCTGCAGACCGGTGCCCTGTTTCCCCTTAGACCTCAGTCAGCTTTTTCTGAGAGATGGACGTGAGGGTATGGGGAGAGAGAGAGACACACATTAGTGACTGACATGGTGAGCATGGCGGAATATTATTTATCACTCATTGTGTTCTTAATTTCCAATGATTTTCGGCCAGACTAATGGGAGACTTAGGGCACTGGGCTTGGGCATCATGGGAACGGTAGTTAAAACACATTCAATTAGCCAGCAAAATGTCTTCCATGTTGCTGGCTGAGCATCATTGAAATAAATAAAACCACTACACAGTATTATGGCCAAATATATATCTCTATTTAAAATAAAAGTTTGTGTTGGTCCTTTACATCAAAATAAATTTTGTGCTCTCCCTCCCTCTCTCCCAAATAATGAAATGGGCATGTCTGGAACAGACATGTCTGAAGAGGAGGAGTTCTTAATATAGCCACGCCCACCTGGATGCACCAAAAGAAAACCTGCACTCAGGCGCCCATGACCCTAGGATCGGCTCTGCAAGTTCCATGGGACACTGGGGCAAGCTGTGTTGGACCATTGAGACATTGGGAAGATTTGTGGCATCCTGTCACCCCATGCAAGCTCTGTGGAAGTATTGTGACACTGACAACTGAGTAAACTGTGTGGTGGCAGAGTAACATTCGGGCATGCTCTGTGGTGGCCTTATGAAAGTGGGATAGCTGTATGGGAGTTTTGTGAGACTGTGGCAAACTCTGTGGGGCATTATGACACTGGCAAGCTATGGTGGGGCATTGTAAAACTGGGGAAGCTCTGTAGAGACATTGTGACATCATTTAATTACAATTTTGGTGCTATTGCAATACACATGTGAATGTGGTTTTAATGGAAAATGGCACAGTGTATAGCACAGTGTATTGGTCCAGTCCTGCTCATGGGTAACCTTGCTTGTTAATATATGAAATAACCTATGATAAGTCCTTCTACAGGAACAGAATTGTTTTTGTCATATTAAAACCATGAGGGATGACAAGAGTTCAGCAGTAGGGTGGCACACAGTGTGCTAATGATGATGGCTGGTTTAGGGGATCATACTACAGGCGTAGGGACAAGGCAAACTGGAATGGATTAGCAATGAACAATTAGCTTTCTCCATTAATGCTCACACATCTCACCAATCCCTTTATTACTTCACATTAGAATATTTCCATTAGAGAAATTGTTTTTAAGAGATCAGGGCCAGAAACATAATTTTCAGATAGAAGTAGAAGACAATGTGCCTTTTATCATCCTGCTTTACAGGCTGCTGGATATTTACATTAGTCCTATGACAGAATCCTAAAGTACATAGATCCCAACTTGAAAGTGGATCCCCAACGTGATGTAATGTTCAAATTCACCATCTGATGCCAAGAGATAGCATGTTTTTGCTGTGTTACTTGGTTTTGAATGGGGACTCTATTTCGGTTTATAGAATAGCAATAGCATTACATTGCTATTTCAGTTTACAACTATTTCGGTTTATAGACTTTCGGTTTATGGAATGCATGTAATGCTATGAACGAATGAACGAATGGTTAATAAACGAAAATCATTTGTCCATTCGTGCTATTGGCTTTCTATAAACCGAAATAGAGTCGGTTTATAGAATACCCATAGCATTACATGCATTCCTGCACTTCATATCTGAGAGTGAAATAGAACCATCAAATACTGTGCTTACAGCGCACTTTGAAAAATTCTAATAGTTTTGGGTGGTAAATAGTACATTTGCGTCTTGTGGTGCACTTCATATCTGAGAGTCAAATAGAACAGTCCAATACTGTTCTTACAGCGCACTTTGAAAAATTCTGGCTACCTCCTCCTCCTCCAGAGCCGCTTCCACCTACACCGCCACGGTCACCGCCTCCTCAACCTATGGGTCACTTAGTATAAACTGAAAGAGAATACCCTGCACTAGAACCCTCTCTCAAATGGATAATTCTGTTGAACCTCCTGGCAGCCATGCTTTAGATTTATGTTCTTCCAAAGCTAAAATCAAAGATTCCATCTAGTGCTATTTTATGGCTCAGCTGTATTTGTCATTTGTATGTATTTTATGTTATTTTAAGTTATTTCCCTATCCACATTTGCTTGCAGGGCACTTGATTACTTAATTTTGCAGCCCTCTAGCCCTTTCCAGGACTTTTTTAGAGGTATTTTAGTGGCCAAAAGTTTGTGTCCCCATTGACTTCAATGGGGTTCGGGGTCAAGTTCGAGCACGGACCCGGACATTTTTTTCGAAGTTCGGACGAACCTACCGAACCCGAACATCCAGGTGTCCGCTCAACTCTAGTGCAGACTCTTCTTATTGGTTAAAATGTCCTATGCAGCTCTATAAGTAAGGAGCACTTGTAGCAAACTAAATGAGATCTCACAGATTTATGTGGAATGAGGGAAAACATCTTTTTCCATCAGAAAAAAATGTTCTTCCATTCTTACTTTCCTCCCTTACTGGTGCAGACCCATACCAATTCTCCAACTTCTCCACTATTAGTCCAACCTCCCCCTTCAGTCCCTCATTTCTTATTTAGTTCTATTGCCTTCTTTATCAATTCCCCTCACCCACTCTTTTCTTTCGCACAATTTTGTGTTCTTATCCTTGCTACTGTCTTTGGCAGACCATGCTCTGATGGTAAATTCCACTAAGTAATGGAGCTCATTGTGTGCTACATGAACGTTAAATACAAAGTTAATTTAAGAGGACCATTCAGCTCCCCCTTGCATACTGTACTCCTCCCTCGAGTACCAGTTTTAGCCACCTGATGGTGGCTCTCACTTATATTCTCATGGAGAACTGAAGGAGTGAGCAATCTATTTAGGGAGCTGTATGCAGTTCCTTCTTTAATTGTAATGGTGCCCTGAGCAAGCCTCTGCTCATGGGTCCCCAAAAAAGTGTTCCAATGTCTTCTGCTTCAGTGCCTTTGTGGCAGTATATTGCTCCCGGTGCATCACTGAAGAGCAGTCCCTGATCTCTTGGCCATATATCCCCTCTTTTAGATAGTGAGACACAAATATATATATATGCACATACATATAGCATATAGAATATTGATGGGCAAGCTTTTGAACTTTTGTCAGAACTTAATGGTACATATTGGTGCACACGGTGAAAATACCACTTTTTGGGTCTATTTCTCTGTGCACTGGTTTTATAAATAACCTCCGTAATGTCAATATTGTGTGCTGGAAGAGCTGCAATTAAGGTAAAAATGGAGGCGATAATGTTCAAATGTTCTGAATCCTTTTACCAAATCTTGGGCCTGGGCAGCGGCCCCTTTTGCCCTGCTTTGAAGATGCCCATGGAGTATGAATACTGATGCTATTTCTAATACTAAGCATGCTTTCCCTCCATCTAACTATATGCTTGCATGGTATGTACAAGGACATTGGATTGTTTTATGCATAAGAATAAAAAGAAAGTTACAAGCAAACTTTCTAAATATTCCATTGCCATGATGTCGGATAAATGTAAAATAATATTATTGTATTACATCTACGTCAAAATTATTAAATGATCATTATTTTGTGTTTTGTTTTTGCACCAATCACACTGGTGTTTTTTTCTCATGCATATGTTTGTGTTTTTGTTATGTGTTTATTGCTCTACATCTCCCCCAGTATAATTGCAAACCAAGTAATTGAACATTCTCAAGAGATATAATCTATCACTCCAGTGATTACTACTCCCATCCAAACAGAAACATTGGGAACCCCCTCAGCAAAGTTTGCAGGAGAAGTGCAGTAATCTGCGTTTAATCTCTCACTTCAATACAGATGTCAAACAGAATGCATTCCCAGCTTTAAAGCCTATCATTACATAGTTAAAATAAGAGCCCCCTCCATTGCTGTTTTCTCATTTCTCCATCCCATTTAACTCTCCTCCTCTTATCCTTCACGTGTGTGACTGGTTCTGTGGTTAGCTCCCCACTGACAGGCAGCAGCCTCTTAAACCTCCAGCCCACAGCACTTTTATCCTAATCCTTCTTCTCACACAGGCTGAGTATGGGGCTAGATCTGGATGCAGAAGCACAGAGATCGCTTTATTCAGAAGTTTTTCACATCTGATCCTCTTATTTTTCCCGGATGCTGACTGTGTAGCTGCCGTGCAAAAAAAAAAAAAAGTCATTTCTATGAGGCACTGGTTTCTAGGAACAGAATAGGCTGTGTAAAGCCATCTCATTTCAGTAACTGCACACATGCAACCTGGGGCATCACATTTCAGAATCATTTGTTTTCCGTAGAACTTTGGGTGTTGCTTTGTTATCTAGTTTCTGGATTTTCACATTAACAATAAGACAAGATACTAAAGTACTTGGGGATCCTGATTTGGAATTGGATCCCTCTTCCTTGATTACCAATGGATAATATTTTTAATTACCCTCCAATGCCTGGAGAACCGAAGAGGGTATTTTTTTTATTGCGCTGCTTTTTTGTAGTGTTAGGGTGCACGACTGTACCAGGAGCTGACGGGCAAAGTACCTTCAATGCGGATTCCAGATTTGGAAATCGAGAAGCCAAAGATGCAGTCAACAGTGCTACCCGATCCCGTAGATGGGGGTCTCAATATGCTTTGCACGGGTAGGTATTTACCAACAACACACAATCTAATGTGGTCCTTGTTTCTCCTTTGCACTTGCTGCTTCTGTATCATAGACACATGCACTGTGTGACAAAGACAGCTATAGCTGGCTCTTATTGTAGGGGGGCATAAAAGGTTTGTAAGAAAATGTTTAAATAATATCATTGCTGCTGCAATGTGTTAGTATTTCTGCAGATGGAATTTAGTGCATTCTTTAGGATGCATACATGTCAATGAATAGAAACTATGTTGAACAGCTGCTTAGAAAAGAAATAGTTAAAAAGTGAGTTTCTCAGCTGTTATTATTTTTCGGAGTATTTGCTACTAAACTTCCCAATGGCCAATCCATTCTGCACACCTTATAGCACTCCCTGGATATGAAATCCTACACCAGTGCTCACTTGTGGAGACATTTTAGCACATGTTAAGATGTTCAACAATCTATAAAATCTCATGTAGAAACTATTCCACTGCACCAAATTCATAGATGATCTTAAAAGTATTGCATAGTCTTATTGGCTAACAAATCAGTGTATAAATACAATGCATTAAAAAGTCATCAAATCCTTTGTTTGGGAATGAAAAGCTTTCCAGTGTTGCAGCTCTAACTAAATTAGAGAGCTACATATTCCTTCAATATTTTTAATCTACAAAAAAGGTTAAAAGGTTTTCTTTCCCCAAATTCCATTTATAATTGTAATTCTACCCTTTATTATCATTTGTTACTATGCTGTATTATTTTCAGTCAGTGGTTAGTAACAAGCTACTTTGGTGCAAATGAGCAGCAATTTCAACAATTGTTCCATTATCTGGAGACCAGATCATCACATAAAATATTTTTAAATACTCAGCCAAGGGTAAGGAAGCAAGCAACACATTGTGTTATACAATCCATTTAAAGGGTTAAACATAGTTTAACACATTTCATTGCTGCTTAGACTGAAGTCAACACTAATGGCTGTATCCATGCAAGAGGCAAATGCAGTGAATTGACAAATGAACTGCAAACATCAGGCCAAAGTAGCCGTGTTGAAAAATTCTCCCATTTGAATATACTTCAAACTCTGCTAGTTTGAAAATTAAGGGAGCTAAAGGGTGCCAGGTCTGTGTTGTCCAGAGGGTATTAAATGCAGCATAGTTCCATTGCCTTAACCAAAGCAGTATGAGGCATTTGTTAATACAGTGCAGATACTCTGTATAGCTTGGAGAATGTGTCCTAACTGAATTTTCACAATAGCATTTTAGTTTCATTACACATGTGTCCTAATGAGCTAGTGCTTTCATATTTTAAACATTATTAAAACATAACTTATTTCTGATTGATATTCCACAACCCTATAAAAAATTAAATAAAACTATTTTAGAATTATGATTTCAGCTAGTATGTTTTGTTGTTTTTTATTATTTGTTTTTAAAACTTTCATTACAGTTTTTAGTTCTGTTAAAAAAAGCCAGCACCTCTGCATGCGCAGCCATTTCCTGCACCTATACCCATATGTTCCTTTCTATAAATGCAGGAATAGGGAGTCATATGCATTATATACAGCTGGAAATATTACACAGATCAGCATCAGAAGAGCCATGAAAACAGACCCATTGTTCTATTTTTTGGATTTGTGAGAATTCAATTTTTGACCAACCCTACCACCATATTAAACTGCTTTCTTTGGTTGCTCTGGAATGTTTTAAACAGGTGAAAACTAATGTTTAACTTTATCCATCAAATTCCATTATGGGTTGACCGCTGTATGCTAAGCAGAGGATCATATGTGTATAGGGAAAATATGGATTGTTCATCCAGTTGGTAGCCAGAGGGCTTGTATTGAAGGACAGCTGTTAGAAAAGATGAAGTTGTGTTTAACTGAGTGCATCAAACATAAGGCATTTTAAACAGAAATGTTTTAATTAAGGATTCCAAATAACGTACCTTACTGAGCCCTTGTTGTGCATTCTACCGTTATTTACTTTAAATTGCTTTGTATTTATTTAGTTGTTTTAGATTAATATTGTACTTATTATTGTATTTTGGTTCAGTGACATGAAATTGCTATAGGTATTTGTCTGTTATGAAACTATTACTGTTTGTGTTGGAAAGGGCTGCACTATTTCTACTGGCAGACATTTTACTAGTTGGATTTACATACCCATATGCCTATTGATGATGATAATATTAAAACCTCTATTGCCTTCTACAGCAGGTTTCATGATTTCTGCTACTACATATGTACTTTGTAGAGGATTTTCCATCCATCCAAAAAATACTGACAATTCACTTTTGTAAATATGGTGAATACATGGCAATCAATGATTGCATTTTAGTGGGTAATTTTGAAATATTATAATTTCTCTCTTTGTTTAATTGTACAATATCCATATTTAATCATCTGTTCCAGCATCTGTGTTGTGAATAATGATTTATTTTTGCTTTGGGCACTAAAAACATTAATACATGGCAACTATTGTTTAATCTACAAGGTGATGTCCTAAAACCAAGGACACCAAAGACACATTTAAAGCATATTTTTCTGCATATTTGATGACTTTTTAATGCATTGTATTTATTCATGCAAAAGAGAATTGTGCGGGGAATTGAGAAGAGAATTTCAAACTTAATGGCAATGTAGCAAAACTGGAAAAATTATTTAATGCAACCTAACAGGATAATTTTCCAGATCGGCTATTAATGGCTCCCTGCAATTCTCTTTGTCATTAATAAAGTCCTTATTATATGTATTTGATTTATAGTAGTTTTTGCTCAGGCCTGGCTGACCCCTGTTCCACCCAGTACTAGCCAACCCAGTGGCAGCAAGGTTGTGGTGTTCCCCATATCTGCTTTGGTCCTCCCAGTGGCACAGGGCATGTTCTTTCACATTAACATTGGAAAGAGATTCTCTGAACCATATCCCTGGATAAATCAGTCATAAACTAGCACTTACCCCCACTACATGCAGATGGGCTGAACTAGCTATAACTATCTAGGGCTACACCAGCAGTTGAGGGTAGGTCTAATAGCACAGCAGAATACATGCTGTGGAGCAGACTAGGAAGTCACCTCAGGAATGGGGGAAAATCCACCCTTGTATTCCTGAGGGGTTACACTTACAGTTCGTCTAACAGAATATATAGATATATTTTTTTGTTTTCTTCATTCACAATGCAAACATGACAATGTTTAGAAGACAGAGTACATTTCACCATATAATTGCCAGCCTAATGTAAAGTACTGTTTACCTTTGTAGATACATTGGCACCATATGCTGTTTCCCAGTAGGCATTGCAAGTTCTCTTTATTTATCCTTCTATTCCAAAGATATTCTTGGCTAGTAGAACAGATATTTGATACAATATAGCCTGCAAGCACTACTTTGTTTTTACATTAGTGACACATTTATGGTCAGCTTACTTCCGCATCGAAAGAATCATCATCTTTTCACACCTTAACCATGAGATCAACTTTGAGGTGCTGCACTTTGTAGACTGCTTAAAGTCTAATTATAGTTATCCTGAGTTGCCCTACCGGCTGACCTAAGTTTTAATTATCTAGATTGGTAACTAAAACATTAAAACTGAAGAAATATCCCATGTTAAATAAGTGGAAAGTCTATTGCAGGTATATATAAGGTATTTAATACAGGTTGAGTATCCAGAAACCAGTTATCCAAAATGATCCGTTATCCAAACTTTTTAAAGTATTTTACCGCAAATGGCAAATTCCACACACACCTGTCAGAATGCAAGCACACAACAGGTTATTCAGTGTCCAGTCCCCTTATGCCTTTTCATGAATGCTCAGACTCCCCAATATCCATAAAGGGTAATACATTGGCACGTGTGCAGTCCTGATGCGCCAAGGGCAGGTTCACAATGATGCCTCATATCATAACTACATCATAGTCAAAGTGATTGATTTGCTCTATACAGTATTTTCATTGATGATACTGTATTTCCTGAGTGCTGAAAGAATTTAATATGTCTTATTAGTGAAAATGATCCGTTATCCAAAATACTGGTCTCTTTAGATACGGGATACTCAACCTGTATTTCTAATTTGGACCCAATAAAATAGAAAGTGTTTTTCTCCTGGTAAATCTCTCATAGTCTGGGGTGAAGGTAGACAAAGCACCTCTGAGGTGTCCATTCTGTTCATATATTTTGTCTTCGGCTGGACCAGAGCTGACAATATCTCACAAAGAAATTTACATTAAACACTTATTGCCATGTATCTGCCGTATCAAGCCCAAACATCACTTGACCCATCTCAGGTGAATAATATCCCAAAAGTAAACAGTGAAGCCTCGGCTGTTTCTTAATCCTAGAGGGAAGAGATACCGGCAATGCTATCAAAACAAAGCCATCCATTCCTTGGCAGGCTTCTCAGCTTCAGACGATGGAACTCAGTGTGCGTAGCTCTGTAAAGGTTCCTCCCCTCAGTCAAAAGTTAAACTTTCTGAAGCACATATCCGTAACCCACTCTACCCCCGGTCATGACTACATTTTGGGTCGGGACCCATCAGTTTGAGAAACATTGACTTAAAGGGAATCTGTCACCTGACCCACAATTAAATGACTAAATTAGGAGCAAGATTTGGTTTTAATGTGTCTGTGGTGTCTACTGTTTATGACATCACCTATGGCTTGAGATGGAAATACACATTTCCCAAAGCAGTATTAGCTGTTTTTACTGACAGTTCTGACAGCAAGATTTCCTTTGTTCACATGCGCTTTGTACCCAAGCAGTTATCCTGCTACTTATCCTACAACTTAGAGACAAACTCCCAATGCTGTTAGTAATCAGAGTGCCTGTGTCTACATTATAGCTGAGCCTAACACAGTCACTCTGTACCACAAATCAGACAAGAGTTTTATATGTCAAGGAGGATTCCTTCAGCAGACTATAATAGTTTGTATTATCCATTTCAGCTAGTTAAATGGCAATCCTCTGGGGTATATGTAAGCTCACATATCTGAAATATAGAGCACAATCTATTTTACGATCCACTTAATTGAACTAGAAATGAGTATGTGCTCAATGGATTAATCTGTCCATTGCTTTGGGACGACCTGGATTAGATTTCTGGTCACAGATACACAGACAAATCGGAACATGCAGCATTATTAAAGGACAGCTAAACTTTAGTTTTTCACTTGTGCTCTTAAGATAGAAAAATGAGTTACCCCAAGTTTAAGGATAAACTGGAATTAACTTTTAACAGTATATACCAGTTTATTCTCTAACCGGCAGCTGCCATGCTTTCTACTAGTGCAGAAACCCCCGCAAACGCAGACTCTGAAAAGAATAGTGGGGTGATCTCTATTCTCATTGGCACACTGACACTGTCAGGGTCCGCCAGCCTCCAGTCCAGCTCTGTATCAGCTTTGAGACACAGCTGGGAGTAAACCCGCATGTATCTACACGTTGGATTTTCTACAGAGAAGGAGGACATATTATTTTAACTTATTCTTCTTTAAGGAAGCAAGGGTTCCAAAAATAAGTTTAATTGCCCTTTAAAAACCTCATGATTCACCATAGTTTTATTTCATGTTTAGTTCCACAGAAACTAAAGGCTCTCACTATAGGGGCACAATTTATTTCTAGTTTTTAAATGTAGTTTTTCTGAACTTTAATTTAGACCACTTGTAGAATGACTGTTAAATGTTAGACTTAAATTCACCTAAATGGGCTTATTAGAAAATTGTCCGGTAGTGCGCTTTACCTCACAACTGTTTATTTCACATTCTATTTTGTGATACTGAGAATTTATCACACATGTGTTTTGGCTTTTTTAAGGTTTCTACTTTTTTGTTTGTTGGCTTGGGTTACACCTTGAATTTCTTCCAGGAACTAGGTAAAGTGGTAGGGGTGCCACTACTCCCCACTTATAAGTTTAATATGCAACTTCTTTATCACTCGAGCTAGACGTATTAGAGTTTTGTATGATTCCTATTCATTGTTTTGGGTATTGTTAGTTGTATGTTGGATTTTATGGTTTTTTTTTGTATTGTAAATGTTTTTTGTATTGTAGATGTTCATCTGTACAAATTTTGCATCATTACACCTTGTTATTTAACCTTCTAAAGTTTATATTTTTTTCTGTTTTCATTCAGTTTTTTTATGGGATTTTTGTGTTTTAATTTAGAGACAATTTGACTATAGAATAGCTGAGGCGTTCAAGGCTTAAGCTGCATGATGCACAACTTCCCTGTCATGAACTCAGCTTGCCTTCTTCTAACGCTGCCAGAAACAATTAGTTTCCACCAGAAAGCAGGAGTAATTAATGGGCAGGAATGATCATGCAAATCATGTGACAAGTCATTAAGATGGCTGCTCTCTCTGGCATAAAGTGGATTTATGATTATTTTAAACTATATAGTCAACTGGTGTCGACATCATTGATTTCTATTATAACATTTTTTAAGTTTTATATTGTTAGTGCTGTGAGCACTGTATTACTACTTCTCCGAATTCATTTGACTGGAAATATTTTTACTATTGCTACACAACAATGGATTATTTTCAGAATGCATCATGTATTGGTGTCAGAAAGAATTTTTACATAGGAATACATAGGCTATTTACTTATCCCCTGTCAATTGCCTACCATTTGTGACTTGGGAGGGGTGATATCAGGTTGTCCAGCTTAAGGTCTGAGCTGTGTATGACTAGCACAAGGACATAAAGAACACTCTAGAAATATAAATGTCTTTTTCTCTGTCATGTGACATTTTGACACCCCAGATAGAGTAGAAGCACAAGATGGAAAATTGTATGGCTTGGGAGAGTGGAAGTAAGATTTTTCTCTAGACATAAAGCCTTCTCCCCAACCTGCACAACTTTATTAAAAAAACAACACAGACTTTTCAAGAAATAAAGACTGATGATCTTGTTATCCTTAACTAGTCAAGCACTGAGGCAGATTGTAAATGACATAATCTCTTGTATCTGAGGTCACAAATATTTTGTGTGGGCTATGAAAAAAATGTTAATATATTTAAGGCACCGATATTTGACATGCATAATTCTGCTAAAGCATTTGTGATACTAGAGGGAATTATTCTAAACATATGTATTTACTTCTGTTTATGAAAGGCCAAATGTATGTGGATCTCGATTTCAGTCGTTTTGCTGCCCTGGATGGAAAACACTTCCTGGAGGAAACCAGTGCATTGTCCGTAAGTGTGCGCTTTCTTCTAGTAACTGACTTCATATTTTCTGTTAAAGTAATTGAATTGTCTTATTCCAGCTTACTAGTACACTTATGTAATACTCATTAAGGGCTTGGGTACAAAAAGGCACATAAAAGAACAATATAATAATTGTCATGGTTTACCCAACTTGTGAAATACTTATAGCTAATTACACATTATCATTCAACAATATTTATTAAAGGTCTTACAAATATTTTTAGTTGTTTATAATGCTATGGCAGCATTTCAAACAATGCCAATATGTGGAACCCAGAATGTAAATTAGGTATTATTATAATCATTTATTTTAATCTTTGCATTCGCACACTGTAAAAACTATTTATGTAAGGGTTACATTTAGGGTTTGCTTTAAAGAACTAGAACAATGTGTGACTCTTCCTTTCTAAAAGAATAGCTGTGTGTTTTTTTGTTGCAAAGTAGCAGTCATGTGGGAGTTATGGACATGTGTAGTGGATCCATCTGGATTTGTATGTCCTGCTTTGTAATCATGGACTACATTTTATGTCATTGGGGAGTTCAAGTGGTTAAAGAAACACTCAACTCTAATATAGAAGCACAAATGAAATGTTAGCTGTTCCTATTGTGAGGATAAACTGGTGTGTACGTTTGATAGTATACGCCAGTTTATCCTCTGACTAACAGCTGCCATTCTTCCGTAGTAAGTAGGCAGCCATCTGGTCGGCTACCGGTTCTCTCTGCTAGCGCAGGAACAGCCCCTTGTTTTTGCATGGGATCAGCATGGGCGACATTACCTAGCTGATCCTATGCAAAAATAAAGGTCTGTCTCTGTGCTAGCAGCGAGAGACCCTCACATTTGGCAGATGGAGCGGTTCAAGCCAGAAACTGACAACGTCAGTGTGCGACAACCAGGAACTGCTGTGTCTCAGATGTAAGACACAGCAGATAGTAAATCTGCGTGTACCTATTAAGATACATGTCAAGTTTACTTCAAATTCCTGGAAATGTTTTCTTAACAACTGCTTCCTTGAAAAAAAAAAGGTGGAATGTTCCTTTAAGGAGGACAACATTTTACAGATGATTCCAAAGTTATAGTTTAGTAATTTTCAAAACACTGCACAATCACACAATTCTTTCAATCACACCCATATTTACAAAAAATATAAACCTGTCATAAATAGAAACACAAAAGATTTCCCTTTCTCATATGCTCTGTTTCCACCCATGTTTCGCAAAATACAGCCTTAAGCAGTTGCTCACTTTATTCTACTCACTACCATGCCTAGCCAGTGCCATAACAAGGAGACACCCTTGCCCCTTAGTATTCCTGATATGTTGTCTACTTAGCTCTATTGGGAGCAAACTGAGCTTTGGCTTTAGGCCCTTCTTTAATAATCATTGAATGCAGCCCTAATTGTGGAAGTTTGCCACATAGATCAAAACTTCCCTCACCCCTGGCTCCAGGACACTTGATCTGCTCCCACTCGTCTGACTTTTGATCATATTCATATCCATTCTCCTCTTTTGTCCCCCTTCTTTCTCTATAAACCATTATATACTGCAAGACTATAAGGTCACCTTCTACCCCTTCTGCATAATACTGTATCTATACTTAATATTATGTCATGTTTTATTTATAGTTTGTCATCATGTTTGTTTCTGTTGTTTTGTACACCAATGTAGTTGTTGATGGTGCTTTATAATAAACAAATAATTCTTATACAAGTTGTATGAATATCATCTTAATATTATATTACATTACTATTTATAAATATCGCACCAAAAATTGACATAGTACTTGGTATAGATACGATCTTACATACACTGTAATTTTGTAAATTATTTAACATTTTGATATACATTAAATTATATGAACTGTGCCCTTTAGACCTCAACCAGAAGGAAATAAAACGTATATTTTCAGAAATTCAATACTAAAATGCACCAATTATATTCTAACAATATATAATTTAGACATACTTTTTCAGTATTCCAGGGCAGGCTATCATTATTATCTAGATACACTTTTCAAATTTTAAACAGAAAGTGAGATGCTTTAATTGGGACTGAGCAGACCATGTAAACAAGCACCTACACACATATTTTGATAACAAATTGTATATGACATTAATAAGCAAACCAATGGAAAAACAAGGCTAAAAGAAAATATTAATGGTTATGTTTATTGTCCCTCACTGTGTAAAGATTTGCTAAATTAACAAAAAGGCACATTCAACTATTTGTATATGTAATACAAATGTTATTGAAAAATTGCATTTCTTGTTTTTATTCCCCTTTTCTGCACCCACATTGCACCTAAATAACTTAACGCATCACCATAGAGTAGCCACAGCACTTGGCTTGCACTTATATTTCACCCATATTGCACCCACACAATTTGGCATGCCACAGTGTCAATTTGCCCCACAGAACATACCACAGTGTCATTTTGTCCCACAGAACTGCCCCTGCAGAAAAGCCACAGTGTCACTTTCCCCCATAGTACATGTTGCTGTGCCCCACAGAACATGCCACAGCACCACAATTAAAATAAGCCACTGTCAGGTAACAATTAACATGCCACAGTCAGTTTGTCATTAACATATGCAGCAGTCAGGTTGCCTATTAAATGTGCCACAGCTTGCCCATTAATATACCAGTTATATTTTGCCATTAATGTGCCACAGCCAATTTGCCTAATAATATACCAGTATTATTTTGCCCGTTAATAAGCCACAGCTAATATACACAATAATGTGCCAGTATTATTTTGCCCATTAATAAGCCACAGCCAATTTGCCCAGTAATATACGACCATCCTCCCCCCCTTCCCCAGTACTCACCTCCTGGCTGCTCCATGTCCCCAGTTGTCTCCTCCGTGCAGTCTTCCCTCCGGCACGGAGGAGGGAAGTACATCCACCGGATATGACGTACTGTCATATGCGAAAAAAAATCACAGGAAGTCCAGCAAACCGTGAAGGAATCTTTATTCAGACAGTGAAGGCAACATTTCAGAGTTTTTTCTCAAGCCTGGTTAATGTATAGCAAATGTGAGCTTTATACAATGTATCAAATAAACATCTGATAAAGGGGTGGGGCTAATCGGCCCATTTAAAGTACAAAAAGTCACAATAACAAATACAAAGTGAACAATGTGGCAAAGCATTACATTCATGCATACACAATTATGAATTTACATGATATTGTCATAGATTTATCAGTATACAAACAATAAAAGTACAATAATAAACATACCAGTAAAAACAATGCAATTGCACCAAGATGTAAAAATAGCTAAAGCACAGCTGTTCCAGTGTACCACCATTATATTATTTGTTTAACCTTATTAAGTGTATATATGGGCAATTTAAAGACAAAACCATATCCATGTTTACAAGTCAAAATGAAATACCGGACCAGCTGTGCCAGTGATTATTTCTCTTCCGGCTGATAATTTTCCACCTGAGAGATAAACAGAAGCAGAGGGTAATTAAATATTTTTATATTCATTTTTAATATAAGACTTTTATGTCTATAAAAATGGTAGGAGATTAAGTTCCCTATTCAGACCTTTTGGGGATAAACTCCCAAGTTCCCAAATCCACCACGCTTCTTTTCTCGTTAATAATTCCTCTGTGTCCCCTCCCCTTTCTAGTTTTAGGGACCCAAACAATAACCTGAAAATGTAGGTCATCAATGTAGGTCATCAATCTTATGTTCCATCTTCAAATCTTGGATTTATGTTTGGAAAACCTAGCTTTCAATTTTTTGATGGTTCCTCCACATAGAATAAATCGAATGGACACAAGTATATAAATTACAAAACTTGGATCACAAGTAAATTGAGAATTAATATTGTACCAATGCTCTTTGAATGGATGTTTAATGTGTCTCTCTTTATCACATAGGCACAAGACACACAATTCATGCATGGGAAGTTCCCTTTCTTTGTGTACCAAGGAAAGTTGTCAGGGGTTTGTCAACCGCAGGGGAATATTCTGCATTTACCAATCTGTTTCTCAGATATACACCCCTGCAGAATGCCATCATTGTATTTGGGACTCCTTATTGGTAGGATAAGAGTCCCATAAAATATATCAATATTTCTTTAGAATGTTAGACCTGGCTAGCATGAGTGCCCAGACCAAGAACAAAAATTATTCTATCCTTTTTTTCTTTTTTATACTTCTTTTTAGGACTGTAGTATGGTCAGCCTTGGCCACTACCTGTAAAGTGTCCCCCACCAAGCCTTCAGGGTAACCTCTGTCACAAAAATGGGCCATTTCAGTCAGATATGTAATTTGCATGACTTCCTCAGCTACAATTCTTTTGACCCTCAGTAACTGATTTTTGGGCAGGGATTTAAGTAGCCCATCAGGGTACTGTAACAGATTATTTTTAGCAGTTGATTTAACATACAAGTCTGTCTCTAATTTATTCCCAGAATTATAAATTCTTGGGTCCAAAAACTTGATTTCTTTTAGACTCCACTGCATTTTAAATTTGATATCCCCAATGCAGTCATTCATTTTACCACAAAATCTCTCCAGGGACTCCAATGCCCCCCCCCCCCCCCCCACACACACACCACAAGCACGTCATCTATGTATCTGTACCACCTCACAGCAAACTGCGTAAAGAACTCATTTATATGAATTGGTCCTCAAAACCTGCCATAAAAATGCCTGCGTATTTGGGAGCCATGTTGGAACCCATGATTTTGCCCCCTATCTGTAGGAAGTAATCCCCACCAAATCTAACATAGTTTTTATACAAAACCATTTAATGGAGCTCTATTACAAATTCCAATGCCTGTCCCTCATACACTAATTGTATAACCATTTTCCTCATTGACCCCACACCATCCACATGTTGAATCAAGGTGTATAGACTAACCATGTCCAAAGTAGCAAGGATAGTGTGGGTTGCAACTGTCACACTCTCTAATTTAATCAGCAAATCTGTGGTGTCCATCAGATAGGATCTACCCACCACTAGGCCCCTGCAGAATTCCGTGTCCAAGAAAAATGATAATGGGCTTAAGATCAAATCCACAACTGCCACAAATGGCCTCTCTGGATGATTTAAAATGGATTTGTGAATTTTTGGCAGGGTGTACAGCACAGGAGTAATCGGGTGGTCACAGGTCTAAAATTTAAAAATACCTTTATCTATAAGTTGAGCTTCAAATGCTCTTTTCAAGATTACCTATCTACCTTTTTTTAGTTTCAAATCCTGGAGCTCTATCCAATTTCACAAATGTATTTACATCAGACATATGAGTATATATTTCAGATTCATAGTCGCCACTGTTCATAACCACTAAGGATCCCCCTTTTGTCTTACAAATAATATCTCGATTTTTTGATAAATCATCCAGCACTCTCCTTTCAAAGGAGGAAATGTTGGAGGATATTTTTGAATAAGGGGTTTGTGCAAGTAATGCATCTATATCCTTCTCTACCAACGGTACAAAGGTCTCAATAGGGGCTTCTTTTACATAGGGTATATACATTTATTTTTCAATCCTAAATCACACAGTTGAAATAAACAGGTTGCATCCTCAACAGGTGTTGATGTAACTTTATCTTTGAAAAAGACCCTTAATTTGATATTTCTAAGGAAGAGGAATAAATCATTTTTAACTTGAAGGGACATTATCACATTTGAGAGGGAAATTGATTCAGACTGTCTGAATAAAGATTCCTTCACGGTGTGCTGGACTTCCTGTGATCTTTCTGATTATTTAAAGGCATAAGGTGGTAGCCTTTTCCGTGCACCCTCCATTTTAGTGTGCGAATCCGAACACTACTTTGTACAATCATGTCCGGTCACAATTATTATTTTTTTAAACTTTTTATTTTCTTTCAGGACCCGCATCCAGCGGATGCAGACTGCCAGCAGATGCCCGTGTGACTATCTCCGTGTGAGACAGTGATATGGGAAGCAGGGGGGGGGGGCATTGGGCCAGCTGGGGCCCCTTAACCAGTGGGCCCTGGGCAAGTGCGCACTTTGGTTAAAGCAGCCCTGGGAATATGGAACCTCTGCCAAATACTATTTGCTGTCTCTGTGTGTGCCTTGTTTATACATAACCCCTACTGTTATATTGTGTAATATTCAGTGAGTTGGGTTATTTTATATTAGCTCACTGAATATCTTAGAAAATTGTAAGTGGAAAACCAGTGATAAATGATAATTGACATAATTGAATAGAGGCCACTGGGAAAAGGGTGGGTTATAAATGTGAAGTTCACCAAATAACTAAATTATGGGCAATCATAGAGGTCTGATTTACAGTAAGGATTGCCCTTTTGTATCCATGCTGACACTTTGCTGTAGCTTTCACTGCTCCTTTTCGAAACTGTTTGGTGGAGGTTTGTCCACCATGCTTTAGGTGCCTTGCTGTGTAAATTTTTGAAAAATAAAGTTTATCCTCTTTTAATTATATGGTTCTACATATCAGGACATAACAACAATCTGTTCATTAACAGGTCTTAAAATTAGGTAAATTCAACCTCAGATGAACAACAACACATGCCATATTACACCATGTCATGATTCAACAAAAATAAATTCAAAATGGAGAAGCCATGTGTGAAAAACTAAATACACCATCACACCATTGTTTCCATAGGAATTAAGAGGCTAAATAGTAGACAGGTGCTGCTAATCAAATGTCTTTGATTAATTGATCATCCGCAAGTGTGACCACCTCTATAAAAGCCGAAGTTTTAGCACTTTACTGATACGGACCATTCAGTTGTGTATTAACACAATGCCAAGGAGGAAATACACCAGCAATGATTTTAGAGAAGCAATTGTTTCTGTCCATCAAATTGGGAATGGTTATAAGGCCATGTGCAAACAATTTAAAGGCCATCATTCTACAGTGAGAAAGATCATTCAAGACAGTTGCTAATCTTCCCAGGGGGGATGTCCTAGCACCTCAAGCCCAGACCTCGTTTGAAATGCTGTGGTGGGAACAAACAAATGCCTGTCCACAAACAAATGCCAGCAAACCTCAATGAACTGAAATAATGTTGTGAAGAAGAGTGTGCCACAATTCCATATTCCATATTAAGGTCACAGAATGATAGTTATACAGAAATGATTACTTCAAATTGTTGCATGGGGGTTCTACAAGCTAATGAATCTACTTAGTATTTCACACATGGCTTCTCCATTTTGGCTTTATTCATGTAATATGTCATGAGTTGTTAATCTGTGATTGCATTTACCTCATTTTTAGACCAGCTAAGAAACAGATGATGTACTTTTCTTTCCCCATGACTGTGTATAACCTGCATGTCCAGCATCTTCAACAAACCAGTTAGTTTGGTTTTTGACTTACTAGTTATATGTCATTAGAAATGACATACAGCGTTAGTATGCATTATTTATGCATCAGGAAATGTTTGCCAAATGAAAATGGTCAGTTTAAATGGTATATGCATGTTCTAAAGATTACAATTAAATGTGATTCTAGTTATAATGATGGAGCCATCAGGGCAAAGGATCTCACTTTAACTCGCTTTAAATGAAATTAATTCAGACGTTTAGTGAGATCTCGGGATCACATTGCAATCCCGCTAATATTGTGATGTGAATCCGTGGATACTGAGCCCAACGTTATATGTTTAGATTCAAGAATGCTATGTGTAAGAGAAGTTTCTTTATGTATATATAGAATTCTACCATGATAGCAATTATAACCATTCTTCAGGAAATGATACAATGTTAGGTGACCTAGAGAGAAGTATGCCCCCTGATGGCCTTGAGCACACAGCATGCCTTATACTGTAATATTGACTAAACAATATTATAATACAGAACAGCCCATCCATTATGCTTTATTAAAACAAACATTTCAGTTCCACTCAGGAGCCTATGCCAAGGAGAAAACAGAGTCTATGCATTGATTTATCCACATAATCAAATATACATTGCACTGAGGTCATTCATGATGAATGGCTAGTGTTTTGTATCAAGGGATCAAGGAATTAGGGATGAATATGTGATATGAATACTTATAAACTTAAATAGTAATCACACATTTCTCCAAAACATGGATATCATATTGCAATAAATCCAAGGATTCATTATGCACATGAATATAAGTATTTTATTGAATTTACTGCTCTGTAGTACTGACAATCTAGTGATGTATATGATTCATATGTATATCATTTAACGTTAACTGACCACCTGAACGAGATATCCACATTAATCACTAGAACGCACAAACACTTAAAAAAACACTGTCTATAAAATGTGTTCATCTTTTTTGTATAAAACTACTCAACAGTTTTTAACACATTTGTTATATGTTATATGTTCTATATTTTTTACATGTATATATAATATCTTATTTTACTGTTTTAAGCTTTAATCACTGGATATCTTAAAAAAGCCCTGTGATCATTATTATTAGAATGCAGGGGAATGAATATAACATTTATAAGTGTCCATTTTATCTATCATGTCCTAAACTGTATAACTCTGTCTAGAAAACACTCTCTCTTCTTCAGACACTAAAGCATATCCCACAACTGTCCCGCTTTAAGCTACATGTCACTTAGATTGCACACTTGCACCTTGTACTTGCAGCATGACCAATTAGCATTTTTTTGATCCTGGCCCGATCCCAGAGTGATTGATAGCCAAGTATACTGTAAAGACCCTGAATGAGTCTCTGCCTCAAACCCTATGGGTCCCTGCTAATGTGTCGTGATACCTCACAACATCACTCACAACTAAGCCATGCCAGAACCTGGAAGTTTGGACACTGCTTGGTTATAGATAATGTCGCCAGCACTCCTTTTGAGCATCGGCTACATCTACATTTAACCTGCCAGATGAGGCCAATCAAAGTGCTCTCCTCTGACAAATAGGATCCCACTGCAAGTCTCTGCAGTGGGATCTGGAACACAGCTCATCAAGGGGGGCCACAATGTGATGCTGTTCATAGGATGTTCTATGCTTTCCACATGGTTGTTTCAGCCATTTCACTTATGACAGCATCAAACATTAAGAGGATAAGCACAAGAGTCTCTCTCTCCTAAACAGAAACAGTTATACTTGACAGACCTCAGTGGTGATTGATGTAAATCTGGCATGTAAAAAAACATTATTATTGTCACTTTAAGCACTGTTTAGCACGGATAAGGTATAGAAATAGCATTGGCGGCTCTGACAATTTAAGAACACAGACTTTCTTTTTTTTTTTTGCGTAGTCCGTAAGCTTGTTTGAATTCTGTTGCAGAATGTCTAAGATGATGTTACTTAAGATTTGGATTCCCTTGCAGAGCTCTGTGGAATGTGCCTGCTCATTTATATATAAATAATATCAGTGAATAAATGTTTGAAATTAGAGATATATTTTAGTAAAAAAGAATGTTCTTTAGAAATTATTTTGACATGTTATCATGTAAAATTGTTGAGGATATAATCAGAGGTTTAAAAGTAACATTCAGGGCATATTTTAAGAGATTTTACTTATTGCATGTTTCAGGTCATGTCCACAAAACAGTGGATCTTAATTCCTCCACCCCTTTTGCGTCCAAGGTCTATTTTAAGAAGAAATTCTCACTGCTTAACGCCTTTGCGACCTTATGACGAGTTAACTCGTCATGCAGTCTAGCCGGCAGTGCGCTCTGTTAGTCCAGGACTAAGCCTTGCACCCGAAGCAAAGCTCCTGGACCCGATCAGTGGATTTCCAGGCATGTGATCGCAGTGTTCAAGTGATCGAGTGATCACCGCGATAACATGCAAATTAGTTCTTATAGTGAAGCACAGAGAGTGACCTGCAAGTAAAAATACATAAAAAAGAACATTTCCTGAAGGAAAATAAACAATTAACCCTTTCATTGCTGATCACAGTTTATAACTGTGATCAGTTTCCTTGTCATTGTCATTACATGTCATTGTAATATGTTTATGTAATTAAATTTAACCCCTGCATGCATGTTCAAAGTTTTTTTCCTGTCTTTTTTGTTTAGGGGGGTTTGGGAACCAATATTTTTCTTTTTTATTAGTTAGTTAATTAGGTGGGATAAGTGGGTTAGTGTTGCACTAGTTGTGTAGCTTATTATTGGAAAAATAATGGGGGAAACCATTTTTGTTTCCCCAAAATGTCCTCTTTTATATGTATTTTTTAATATTAAAATGTAAATAGTTTTTATGTATAGGGTATCAAAATAAAGCTCTGTCATTTAAAAAAACAACATATAACTTGTATGGGTGCGTTAAATGAGAGAGGGGAAAATGATGTTTCAACAAACACATATTAAAAATTGAAAAACGCTCTGGTCCTTGGCCCAGGAAACCCTGGTTAAAGGACAACTGCAGCATTTGTTATACATTGAAAGATTTCCTCAAATGCAGATGGTTTAATGACAGAATTAAAACACCTTATTGAGCTATCTATCCATGTCCGTCCCCTTATAGAGCTGTATGGAACAAAGAGGGTTCAGTATGTTATTTTATTTGTATTCTTTCATTAAAGCATTTGTGTCTAAAACATGTACACTTGATGAAATCTTTTAATTAAACATAAATTACACTTTTGATGACAGTTGTAAATCCATCAACTTTGTATATCATATCAGTCATGAGCAGTAAACACATCAGTGTTGCATACCATGCCAATCATGAGCAGTAAACACATCAACTTTACATACCATGTCAATCATGAGCAGTAAACACTTCAGCTTTACATACCATGCCAATCATGAGCAGTAAACACATGAACTTTACATACCATGTCAATCATGAGCAGTAAACACTTCAGCTTTGCATTTCATGGGTAAATGGGTAGTACATACATAAACTTGGTATATAACACCAATCATGAGCAGTACATACAAAAAATGGTAAATCCTAGCCAAATAAGCAGAAATGAAATTCCATAAACATGGAATATCATGAAGGGCCATTCTCCTCAACAAATAGCATTACATTAAAAAAAAAAAAATTGAAAACTAAAATCGCTTTCTGCACGGATTTGATTTTTCTCTGTACCAACATGGCCATAGGCACCTTTAAATAGGCCCAGCTTCCAGCAGACATAGGAGAGGTTAAAATCATGAAGGAGTTTAAACATACATATGCATAAGACTAGCCATTAAATATGCATAAGACTAGCCTAAACATAATAGAAAGTCATGGACAAAATAAAGTTTTGACAATTTGACAATAAGCAGAACTATGGGCAGACTAAATTTAACTTAAGTGCCACAAAAGGGGACATTTTTATTCCATTATTTGTCTGCCACACATTGGTTTAACATTAGGCTGGGACAACTAAACTACATTGTCTAACAGCATTTAAATTGTTTAATAATTCCACTATACAATGCCACTTTGTCTTGATTTTTGGAGTCCAGCCAAGCTCTACCCTCTGTCTATGGAATGCATAGTGTGCAGTGGCACTGTCAGTTTGAGTGACAGGGCAACTGTGTGTGTGCAGTAGCACTGACTGGCACCTACCAAATTCCATCCCCCGATGGCCCAATTAACTAGGGGAAGGTATACTAAACATTTACACATAATCGCATATTGATATATTTGAAGTTAGATATTAAAAATGCCTAGTATGAAAGGTTCAAAGTTTTAAAAGTAAAACCAAACCTTTTTTTTTTGTCTTTATTCAGCAATTTGTAGAAATAGCTGTGGCGATGGATTCTGTTCCCGTCCAAACATGTGTACCTGTTCAAATGGGCAATTATCTACTACTTGTGGTGCTAAAATTGGCGGTGAGTGTGCATTTTTTTCAGCTATTATTCATTGTTTTCCTCTGAAACTGCATAATAAACTTTCTAAATCTGTTCAATATATATACACTCTAAAAACTATATATGGTGAGCTGCTTCCAAAAACACATCTTTGGTTCCTGTGAACAATTCCAAACAATAACACAAAATGAGAGAGCTCCCACCTAGGGTTATTTTGTGTTATTGTTTTCCAATGAGTAGCACCAAGTTATAGACTTTGTGAATGTGAGATCCTAAGGACAAAAATCAAAATGTTTCCTAATTTATATTTTTAATGTCCCATTTGCCCATTGAGGTGCAAATCCCCCTCTAGTCTATAAAAAGCTGATTATGACCCCACAGTGCTCGCTGTGTGAAAGATTCACAATTCTATAGTTCATAAGTATTACAAAACATATACCAGACATGAATAATATTGTGACGTGCCTAATTCATATGTCTAGTTAATAATACCAGTTTTCACACAATCCCACTTGGATACTCTCTAGTGTAAACTGTTGTGAGCATAATCCCCTCACAATTAAATGTATTTATATAAATAGCAAAGGATGACCAAACATTCATTCACTTCTAAATCCTTCTGTAGCAATCTTGTAGCAAAAAATCTGTAATTTCTCTCTTTAAATAATTGATTAACCATAGATTTAAGATTATTTCTCAGTGATATAATAACTATTGATTTCCTCCAAGATATTGGAGATGATTAAAGAGATTCACCATATAATAAAACAAAGATATGTATCTTAGTTAGGTAATTTTATGGATATGAATAGATGATCTTTCAGGGTAGGAACAGTGAAGTCAAGTTATCTTAGGGAAATTGATGACACTGATATGCAGTTTGATTCTAATGTGTCTGACAAAATAACAATGGTTTCTGATATTCATTAATAGGACAACAGTGCAGAATTCGATGCATGAATGGGGGATCTTGTGCTGAAGATCAGTGTCAGTGTCAAAAGGGATATGTTGGAGCTCACTGTGGACAGCGTGAGTATAAACCCTCAATCTCATCCAATTGCAAAGGAAAAACAGGTTGCCATTATATATGCATGAAAAATCAAATATTCAAAGGAGATTACATGAACTGTGCCCTAAACCAATTATAAAGACCCAATTCAATACAGAACAAGTAGAAAAGATGGAGATATGGACATATAGATTATAGATAAAACATAGTTAATCATAACTTCATTGTAACATACAAAATAAGTCCAGTTCTTCTTCCTCCACCGTTCTATATGTTTCATTGTGTGAGATGGCTTAGTGGGCTAATGCTCAAACTGCAGAATCTGTTCCATCCTTGGTGACAGAAATATCTCTGGATGTTGGGCAAATGTAACACGGCCAAGACATGTCTAATAATTAGAGAACATCTAACATACCTTTCATTATCAGAGTAGGTATGAGAGGAACCCCCTAAATGATTGTTATATAAACCCAATAATGCATTTCAGACATGCATAACTTACACCAGTCTTACCCTTCATATACAGAACAAGTAATCTAGATAATTAAAAAACAAAAATTGTATGAATAGACAGAAGCTAAAATAATTTGAAATCAGGAGTATAGTAATCATATTATCAGAGCCAGTGAGTCAGTTGTTGCAGAATATGTTTATGTTCGGTTGCTGTGTTGATATATGTGTGTTCAAAGGTTATGTATTTCATAATAAATGGTTCTTTTTAAAGTTGTGTTATTTTTCAGCATTTCCCACTTGCTTCTATTCCATATTTTGTTTGAAACATGTCAAGGACCTGTGCTAATGACAATATTTTATGTATTTTCCATAATGTTAGGAATGCAATTTTGATTTCATGTTGTGGCATAGTCACTTCTGTGAACATCAGCATATGACAGTTGACATTCACTCTTGATTTAGAATTTTAGATTATTTTCCGCTGGTAAAAATCCAAATATTGTCTGTGTGTTTGTCTATCATTTTAAATATGTAGATTTTTTTTTTTTAAATTGTAACTAACAAATATGCCTTTTGGGTGATATAGGTTACTGAAAGTGTCTATTTATTTTAACAAATACTTTTCACTCATCTTATTGTTGATCTTTGCATACTGATCTACATTATAATTTATAGTCCTTTCATCCCTTACATTTTTGTCATTGAAAAGAAAGCAGAAAAATATATAGGAGGAGGTTTTTTTGGAATATAGGAGGAGGTTTTTTTCAGAGCAAATGCACTGAAAAAGTCCCCTCGTCTTATATTCGAGGTTCGTCTTATTATCAGACCTCAAATCACAGAGCTGAAGGGGACCTGGATCCCCCTCGCAAGCAGCCAGTGGATGTCTGATCAGTGCGTGCAGACATCCTCTGCTGCTGCCCAGCACGTCCGTCGGGACTTCTATGACGGAAGCCGGGAGGTCATGTGACCTTCCGGCGGTCGGTCATAGACGTCCCATCGGAAGTGCCGGGCAGCAGCAGAGCATGTCTGTTCGTATCATGCAGAAATGCACCGGCTGCCCCCACTAGTTACCAGGGAGATTGGGGCAACCAGTGGATGTCTGCACAATAAGAGCAGACATCATCTGCTGCTGCCTGGCTCTTTCACCGAGAATAAAGATGTATCCAAAGTTTGGGGGGTCGTCTTATAATCAGGGTTGTCTTATATTTGAGCAAATATGGTAAAACATATGAGATTAACAACAATTTAGCTGCCTATTTTGTGAAAGGTACATCACATCTGTGATCTGTTTGAACACCTGATTTTATTGAAGTTACTATTTTACCCAAATACTGATATGATTTAAAGGAGCTTTGGCTTTTCTGTGACAGTTATAGCTACTTTCAATATATAACCACAAAACCACAAGAAATAAAAGATTTTCATTTCCTTTGAACCACTTGTCCTCCTCGTTGTCTGTCAGTCATCTTGGCATGTCCTTCTGTTTTTGTTTGTGATTACTGGCCATGCCTTTGATCTCCTATACTGAAGTCTGGGGTGTAAAACCTAAAACCTTTCATTTTACAGCAATCTTTCCAAAAGAAGCAGCAGCTGCCGGGGAGAGTTCATAACCTTTTATATATCAACACATGTTTCCATTACTTTATAATGTGTATGTGTGAAACTGGGCTCTTGCTAACCTCCTTAGTACATGTGAAGGACTTACATTTCTCAACGAGGCCTTAGCTAAGGTATGAAAGTCTTTTCCGACACTATGACATTTTAACTGTCCAGAACCAAATGGCCAATGCCTTTAACACATTCCCTTTTAACATACAACTAACCATACCTTTTAATATATTTTGCCATTTTTTAAACATCTGGACAAGCTTTCATATTATTTACAGGACTCTATAAATTTGGTTGATACTAAAAGTGATGACAGACCAAATAAAAATACTATAGTCTTTTCTTAATAAATTATGGCAACATTTTTATTGTTATGGCTTAAAATTAAATATCTATATTAAGTGTCACAAATATATCCAAATACAGTGAACACTAGAGCAAATATAAATATTTCCGCATGAATTTGCTAACATAAATAAAGCTTAAATGACAACTGAAGTGCTTTTACCCTTACAGGAAGCAAAATCAAAACAATTGAGTCCCCATGCTCTGAAGTAGACCCTACATGTATCTTTAAAGTTACACATGGGTTTACTCTCAGCTCTGCCTCAGAGCTGTAGTTGAGCCAGTAAGAAGGATGGTGCACACTGACAGCATCAGCGCATACACAGCTAATTAGAACAGGGGCTCGTCCCTTCTTGTGTGATCGGCGTCTGCATGGAGCGATGGTCTCTCTCTTCAGAGATAGACCCTTGTTTTCTAAAGGCATCAACAGAAGGGACCTAGTTAAGAGTCTATTGCCATCCAGAGTAGGCTACCTTTCTATATGAGAATTTTAAAACAAGTTTAGTTGTCCTTTAAAATAAAAAAATTTAATCTGCAAAACACATTTTTCCCAAGTATTCAACAATACCTGGTAATAGTCTAGGTTTATAATTGAGTATATAGTATTTCCTGCTATATGTTACTAATGGTTAGAGAAGACGTTTCATTAGACTCACTCTTCTGAATCCCGTTCATCATCTATGTTTCTGATAAACTGCACCAATAGAATATATTTCCAGAATGTGCACATGGAAACCAAGGGAATTAATGATTTTTATTTTGTAAAAAAAAAGTCACTATTCTTGTTAACTAATTATGACTACATTCAGGGGCGTTGCTAGGTCTTCGGATGATCTGGGGCTAGAGCCCAGATGAGCTCGGTCACACACAGGGGCGTACCTAGAGCATTTGGCACCCGGGGCGGACCCTGAGTGTTGCACCCCCCACCCCCCCACCCCATAATAAAAATGTAAGAAAACACCCACAAATTTTTCAGTGTTTGAAAATTGTACAATTATAGATACCAGGAATATTGTGCCACTCAGAACCCAGTAATATTGTGCCAGTCAGATACCAGTAATATTGTGCCTTTCAGATACCAGTAATATTGTGCCAGTCAGATACCAGGAATAGTGTGTCATTCAGAGCCCAGTAATATTGTGCCAGTAAGATACCAGTAATATTGTGCCACTCAGAGCCCAGTAATATTGTGCCAGTCAGATACCAGGAATATTGTGCCATTCAGAGCCCAGTAATAGTGTGCCAGTCAGAGCCCAGTAATAGTGTGCCAGTCAGAACCCAGTGATATTGTGCCACTCAGAACCCAGTAATATTGTGCCAATCATAGCCCAGTAATATTGTGCCACTCAGAACCCAGTAATATTGTGCCAATCATAGCCCAAGAATATTGTGCCACTCAGGACCCAGTAATATTGTGCCAATCATAGCCCAAGAATATTGTGCCACTCAGAACCCAGTAATATTGTGCCAATCATAGCCCAAGAATATTGTGCCAGTCAGAACCAAGTAATATTGTGCCAATCATAGCCCAGTAATATTGTGCCACTCAGAACCCAGTAATATTGTGCCAATCATAGCCCAGTAATATTGTGCCATTCAGAACCCAGTAATATTGTGCCAATCATAGCCCAGTAATATTGTGCCATTCAGAACCCAGTAATATTGTGCCAATCATAGCCCAAGAATATTGTGCCACTCAGAACCCAGTAATATTGTGCCAATCATAGCCCAAGAATATTGTGCCACTCAGAACCCAGTAATATTGTGTCAATCATAGCCCGAGAATATTGTGCCACTCAGAACCCAGTAATATTGTGCCAATCATAGCCCAAGAATATTGTGCCACTCAGAACCCAGTAATATTGTGCCAATCATAGCCCAGTAATATTGTGCCAATCAGAACCCAGTAATATTGTGCCAATCATAGCCCAAGAATATTGTGCCACTCAGAACCCAGTAATATTGTGCCAATCATAGCCCAGTAATATTGTGCCTATCAGAACCCAGTAATATTGTGCCAATCATAACCCAAGAATATTGTGCCACTCAGAACCCAGTAATATTGTGCCAATCATAGCCCAAGAATATTGTGCCACTCAGAACCCAGTAATATTGTGCCAATCATAGCCCAAGAATATTGTGCCACTCAGAACCCAGTAATATTGTGCCAATCATAGTCCAAGAATATTGTGCCAGTCAGAACCAAGTAATATTGTGCCAATCATAGCCCAGTAATATTGTGCCACTCAGAACCCAGTAATATTGTGCCAATCATAGCCCAGTAATATTGTGCCATTCAGAACCCAGTAATATTGTGCCAATCATAGCCCAGTAATATTGTGCCATTCAGAACCCAGTAATATTGTGCCAATCATAGCCCAAGAATATTGTGCCACTCAGGACCCAGTCATATTGTGCCAATCATAGCCCAAGAATATTGTGCCACTCAGAACCCAGTAATATTGTGCCAATCATAGCCCAGTAATATTGTGCCAATCAGAACCCAGTAATATTGTGCCAATCATAGCCCAAGAATATTGTGCCACTCAGAACCCAGTAATATTGTGCCAATCATAGCCCAGTAATATTGTGCCAATCAGAACCCAGTAATATTGTGCCACTCAGAACCAAGTAATATTGTGCCAATCATAGCCCAGTAATATTGTGCCAATCATAGCCCATTAATATTGTGCCAATCAGAACCCAGTAATATTGTGCCAATCATAACCCAAGAATATTGTGCCACTCAGAACCCAGTAATATTGTGCCAATCATAGCCCAGTAATATTTTGCCACTCAGAACCCAGTAATACCCACACACACCTAGACACCCTGACACACACACACACACACACACACCTAGACACCCATACACAGTCACACTTTTTTTTTTTTTACTTACCTTACACTTGGTCAGTCATCCAGGACCTTCTGCCGGATGTCCGTCCACCTGACATCCGGCAAGCAGCTGACACAGCGCGACGGGGGCGGAGCTCCCTATAGCGGCCTCTCCTCCCGATCGGCCCTCACCCCCGCGTGAGGTTAATCCTCCGATTCTGGGACTATGTCCCAGACGGAGGAAAGCTCACCGGGGGATTTTTTTTTTTTTTATATTTATAGCCCTGGAGTCTCGGGGCTAAAGAATACTTTAGCCCCAGAGTCTCCATTCGGGGCCATGAAGGGGGGACTCGGGGCTATAGCCCCAGTAGCCCACCCCTAGCGACGCCTCTGACTACATTACTGATAACCTCAAACCATGATATTTCATGACAACTATTCCACATGAAATCACTCATCTTTTTACTTAAAGAATTACAAAAAATATTTTTGACACTTCATTTTAATGGGCAAAAGGTGAGATCAAAGTTATAGTTCTCAGGTCAACAATCTTCTATATCTCCAAATTGTCTAAATGACTTTCTAATTACAATCACTGTGATACAAAACAAACATATGCAATCAAATGTTGTACCAGTAATTAAAATTGAGTTTTAAAATTGTCACATTGTAAATTTACCGCTCAGTTGCTACGAATATTACTAAAGTCACACAACCTCTCATATGGTCTTTATATTTCTTGTATTGTTATCCAAGCTTTGTGACCAGACATTTTTGTCTGTGTCTTGCCCTTCAAGGCTATTTTAACACGTCTGGGGTGTTTGTATTTATCTGTAATTTTCCTCTTTCATTTAATGTACACATATTATATATTTTTTTTTTATCAGCATAAGAAGTACTTTCTATACATACCATTATTTAGATCATGTCATAATTTACTATAAATGTACTATAAAATGTACTTTAACATGTTAACATGTACAAAAGCTAATAAAAAAGACCTGCTTAATAAATATGAATATTTATGTTTAGAAATAGTTATAGGGCAATAACTTAAAATAGTGTATGGTTTTTTCCTAACCATTTTCTCCTACATTGGCTTTTTTAACCCCAACACTAAACCTAACTCTTGCTCTAACCTACACATAATCCTAACCCTAGTTCTAAAGCTATCGTGGCCTTTTTTATTAAAAAAAAAACCTTTTACAGTGATGTTGCAAATCGCCTCTAGGGGCAGTCAAGCAACATTCCCAGAGCAACGGAAGTGATTATTGGGACTGCACCATCTTTAAAAAGGCATTCTGTCATTGTATATGGATTATGTGATCAATCCAAGGAGCGATCACACAGTGCTCATGTTGGGGTTGCTGAATGCCTCAACATCAAGGCATTATAGGAACACAAGCTGAGCAGTGGTACCAATCACTGATCTATTCCACTGCTCATTTAACTGCACTAGGTCCATCCTGTGTGGTGAAACGTTAAGGACACCGGACGGACCTAGTCTGTCTTGCAGCAAAAGGAGCACTGAAAGCAATTTTTTTCCGCTTTCAGTGCTCCAACTATTTTGCTAAAATGCTTCCATGTGGAAGCATCATGCAATAATAAAAAAAAAAAAAATTCCATCGGCATTTTGATCGATCCGGAGAGAGATTGAAATGCGCTGCCCTTCTAAGGGCAAGAGCAGAGGAAGCAGGAAGTAGCTGCTTACTGTGCTCTGGAGGCTGTCACATGATTGCATCATCACAGAGGCAATCTGTGACTGCCAGGCAGACTGTCAGTTGGTGGGAATGCTCAGATGATCAAATTTTTTTACAGCTGCTAGATGTTTACTTGTAAAGTAAAAATATATTTGATTTTTTTTAAAGCTGTCTGAGCACTTGTATACCAATCAGTAACAGCAAATTAGTGGAAAAGGTGGTTTGGGGATTGCTCAGATGAGCCTCACCATTCGCCTTGTCAGATCAATATTTGGGAATATTGATCTGACAAATTTAGATCTGCCTCCCTCTCCTCACTTTTTTGTGAGGGAAAAAGACAGATCGGTATTAGTGTTAAAATTTAATTTTATCAAATTGTCAGGTTTTATAAAAGTTATTCCCTGTGTATTAACCCCTTCCCTGCCATTGATCACTGTATAAGCAGTAATCTTGCACAGCAACACTTTTTTGTTGTGTGCATTTTTTTAAGGATTAAATTCTTTGTACTGTAATGTATTACAGTACTACATAGGGTCTTCTAAGAGCTATAAACCCCTTATTTGCCATAGATCACTGCTTAGGCACTGATTCTGAGGCCGCTGGAAAACAAATTGAAATAGCTGTGCACTACTTATAGTTTTTGCCCTGTAACTTTGTAACTTGCATAAAAAAAACATGGACTATTTCTGAACTCAGGACAAATATTAGAAACTGTTTAGCAGTGTTTTTTTTTTGTGTTTTTTTTTGTAGATGAGTATACAATTTTCAAATAAAAGTCAGAAAAAATATTTTTAAAATGTATTCCCATTTTTTTTTTATATATAAAATTTTATGCTGTTATCAAAATATTGGTATCAAAAGAGAGTCCTTCTGTCGATAAAAACAATATATAGTTTGTGTGGGTAAACTAAAGTATAAAGAAATAAATTACAGCAAAACACAAACACTGCTGAAATGTTAAAACAGCCCATGTCACTAAGCGTCAGACAAGCCAAAAAATTCATGTCACTAAGGTGTTAAACACAGGACATATATATACATCCATTTGCACCAAGTTTACGTCCTGTGTCTAAGAAAGAAAATGATAGTACAATTAATAATGCCTCTTTTCTATCACTGGGTTGTGGTATACTCCGGATGTAGTAGATACATCCTAGTGTATCCATCTCAGTAATGGAAATCATGCATAATAAAATGCATATAATGCTTTTAGTTGGTAAAGTCCTACACTGGTTTATAAAAGAGTTGATACCTTTACCTGTCTTGGAATCTCGGGAAAGCACCCACTCTGCCTCAGACATTTGCTCAACCCAGCTTTTCACACTTAGTATAACAAAAAAAGATTGCGCATAACACATAGTGTACAGACATAATGAAAATGTGAAGAATAATTAATATATGAAGAGCAGCCAAACATAGAGGCTCAAATACAATAAATAAATAATATGATGCTTATTAAACATGCATGAGCAGCAGTAGTGGTGATTTGTGTACCCACTTCATACAGATAAGAACAGGGAAGGGCTGGCAACATTTGGCCTGGGGAGCAGATCATATAGAGAGGCCCAAGGTGCAAATTCAGTAGCTTAAACTGATTATTAAATATTAAGAACCACTGAAGCAGCAACACAAATGTATAGTGTGGCACAGCATTATCAGAAGGAGCACCTCTGAAAAAACTGTATCACACAATGAAAGATACAAAGGGTCTAATAATACAATTGTGAGATATAGGTGAGTTGCGATGAACATTTCATGTCACTGACTTTACTATACATTGTGTAGGGGCAAACCTGGTAAGTTCATCCTGTTGATTTTTAAAGCGGTAACTCTGCATTATTCATGGCCACACTCCTAAATACTCATAAAATAATGTCACGTAATATCTTTTAAAATTAACCTGCCTGAGTGTGTGATCTATTGACCTGGGGAGCGGTCAGGACGTGATGATGTAGACACGCACATCTTATGAAGATGGGAAATTTGCGCTTCACAGGTGAATAGAGGAGAGACCATGAGAATGACGATGGAGTGACACAGTGCGACTATGGCAGATTAGGAGAGAGGTTGTAGCAGCTCTAGAGCAGAAGCGAGCACTGGATGCACATCATACAATGGATAAAGTTCAGCAGAAGTCCCGTAGACCTGGCATAAAGGAACTGTTAAGGAGCAGAAACCGCGCCGTGAAGACACTATCAAGCTTAAATAAGAGGAGTTTGGCTGGAAGGTTTTGAAAACAGCAGAAAGGTAAAAAATAAAGGGTCTGGAAGGAACATAATGCGGGAAAGACGCACACAAAATCAGACTGAGACCCGATAACCTCTAAATGGTTATAACTTCAAGATAAAACCTTTTGTTTTACCAATTCAGAATTGAGTATGTGTTCTGTTGGCGATAAATAAATGAATAATGGAGCCACCTAACGTTTTACCTGGGATTTGTCCTCTCTTTAATAAGATATCACTGCTGGGCCATTGGAACGTGACACTGTTGTGTTCATAACCATCTAAGCAGCTGAGTGTGCCTTTTATGGGGACTGGCACAAGGAATAATTGGAAGTCTGTACTGCTATATCAACATAGACTGTGACAAATATCATTAGGATTACCTAATACAGGGTTATTTAACATATTTGACCCTAGGACTGTGATTACACAGAGTGGGGGGTTTACTCTCTTATGTTTCATGGGCACATAGCCCTTTGCTCTTGGCGCCTCCTGTAGCTCAAACCGAAAGTGAAACCAGAAGTAAGACTGCACCAGACTAAACAATGCCCCTTTAGTTGCTCCACCAGACAAACGCTTCTGTGGTACTTCAATTCATTTTAAATGCAAACTTTTCTAGTTAAAATTTATCTCATCTCTGCCCGTTCATGGAACTCTAAACGGAGGATATTTGGCTTCAGATATCCTATTGCTATAAATGTTGCTCCACATCTAAGTGGAGCACCGTTTGTGAGTATTATTATTTTTAAATATTTCTTAATGTGGTCAGTACTGTATTATACTGTTTTTGGCTTTATAAATGTCTTTACAGTTTGACAATACAAACGTTAAAAGTCTGTCAATTTTAGTCTCCATCGTACTGCAGTTTTATTTTCACCCCTGCTGTACCTGTGTGTTTCTTGCCCTCTTTTGGCCAAAAAAATCTATGCAATCCATTTACATAAATAAGTACATTCAAAGTTAAATGGCTCCAAAAAGCAATCACCCTAAAAAGGACAAAAAAAAGATACAAAGCCAGAAAAGAGAGTCTCTGCCATTTTCTCAACACAAACCACAAGATATAGAGTGGATAACATTGTCTGCGAGGGAACAAACACCCATGGATGATTCTTTTGAGATCATAACTTGCATAGAGCCTGCTGTAGTGACTCAAGCCTTCTTAAAAACTGTTTTGAAGCTCTACAAGATGCTCTTCAGGAAACTATTACACAGGAGATAAACAACAGCCCCAAAGACATTTAACTGGATATTGCTCTACTCACAAAAAAGAAAACCGACCTGGAAGAAAAAAATCACAAAAGCTGATGAGGAATATCAGTCAATGAAAGAAACAACCAGGGTTTTGGAGGGGAAAAAAAGTAGACAATATGGAAGAAAAAATAAGTGACCTGGAAGATCGTTTCAGAAGGAACAATATTATTTTAAGAAATTTACAGGAAGTATACACTCAACATAAATGTAAGGACCTTTTTATTGAATTCATTAAAATGCTTGGATCCTAACATGGATGTGCTTAACAACCAAATGGAAAGATAGGACCTACTGATAAAACCAGGAAATATGTACTTTTCAAGTTTAAGCTGCAGTACCAATCCATAATGATATATAGCTAATCTTTGGCACTCCAGTTGTTGAGTTCTCACTTTCTCATGATGCCTAACATACCAGACTCACTGAGGGTCATTATTTCGTCCTCCCTTTTATTCTAGTGAGTGTTGTTTTAATAGACTAACCCTGTGTATGGGGTATGAGTGATATTGTTCCCAGGGGGAATGAGTGTAGTTATGTTGGAGGTTCTTTTTATAATTAGGCTTAGGTAGCAGTAGGTTTTTGATGCAGCACACCAATAAACCAATATTACAAACCTTACTTACAAAACAAGTAAGGCACATTTAACTTGTGACTGGGTATTGTGTCCATACCATTTCAAATGCATTATGAGATATTAGATTTGAATCTTTCTTTACGGGTATTTGCATGTTCATTATGCCAGAATTAAGTTTAAGTGAGATCTTTGTTTTGTTTGGACATGTTATGGATAAAGTCAGATGTCTGGATAATAGTTTAGAGTTTAGATGAAAAATATTAATTATAGGGATATATAATTTTAAGATTTTTGACAGAAGACTTCTTATTATTTATTATAGTTATCTGTTTTTTTTAATAAATGTATAAAATAATTACAAATGTGATACTGTAGACATTGCACACCTCTTTATTGTAGGTAAAAAAAAAAAAGCAGAGGGTTGATTTTGTAAGTACTCTGAAGGTTATCTATAAGATATCTTAAATCAAACTTGATATTTATTCACTTTTTCATCTGACTAATAAGGCAATTTGTATTTCTACCCTATAACTGGAGAAATGGTTTTGGAATTGCGCCCAGAAATAGAAAAGCTGAAACCTTTTCTTAATAATGGTGGTTCAGGTTGAAAAGACAGTGATCTGTCAGGGCCTGCAGGTAACTTAAATGTTTATATGGATTAAAGTTGGGTCTTTGACAGAAGAAGAATTCATTTTAACATGCGGCGCAAATAAATGTGAGTCATTAATACGGTATTTGACTTATGAAGCAGATTCCTTTCATCCATTTATATTCTTTCGCAAATAATTTAATGTGATACTCACAACAACATAAATGTTTATTCTAGGTAGACTTTATAAAGTTCCCGAACTGGAAAAAGTTAAGCAAAGAATATCACTGAATTAGACTGCCTGTTTAAACTTTCTATAGTAGACTGCTGGAATATATTTAAACATATATACAGGTTGAGTATTCCTTATCCCAAGATCCAATATCCAAAATAACCCAAAATCCAAAAATACATTTTGGATAGGGATCAGTTCAGATAAGGGATACTCACCTTCAGGGAGCCCCATTGTAAAGCTCCTTTGTTCCCCTCTCTTGGGCATCATACTGTGGAAACAAGCACTCACAGGAAATGTAGTTCCCACAGCACTGCGAGGGGAAGGACTACAGTGCTTGGCGAGGATCATTTTGCCAGCCCCCTGAAGCAGGTAATTTCAGCAGCTCCACTCCTATAAATGTTCTACATTACTTTTATCAAATGTGAGCAAGTGAGCAATCGGTTGCTTTCCCAGGATAGGGATCCCCAAACAAAACATTGAAGGCTACATGTGAACCACGGGCCACCTGTTGGACATCAGTTGTCTAAGGCATCAGATAATAGTGAAATATTTGTTGTCTATAACAGTCACAAATTTGTACCACAGTTTTTTTCCTTAAATATTAAAATGATTTTAAATAGAAATGGCTATGTTATGGTCTTGGCTGAAACCATTTCACATTTTGACTTACTGAGCCACATATGGTTCTTAAGTAGAAGCACAAGTAAAAAAATGTGTGGCCCAAGCATGAGGCTAAACTGGTATGTCATGGCAGTTTATCCTGTAACCGAGAGCCATGATGCTTCGGTAGGAGGCTAGTGTACCACCATCCCGAAGAGCTCTGACATTTAGTGCCAGATTAACACCCATGAAAATTTAGAGATATAGACATCTTTTGTGGACATTTATTTATAAAACTCACAACTAAAAAACTCCTCTTTCTTGGCAAAGTTACAGAAAGAGAAGCATATTGGACATGATTAAAATGATATGTCTGGAATATAGTACTATAATCTTGATATAAATATTTCACAACAAAGAGATACATTTAGAACTGTAGACAAACATATGCATTGCATTTACATAGCATGCAGGTGATCTCAGTGTCTATTACAATACATATGGCCACCACATGTTTTGTAGTGTTTGCCAATGTAGTAGCTTAGGAAAGACTTAACCCATTGGGTGGGAGAACAAATTAAGGATACAAAAAAGATCCTAAAGAATTCCTACAAAATACTTGTTGTTTTTACATTGTTACAGTTCAAATAAGAAAACAATACAATAATTAGAGATCAAGTAACTATAAGGGCAAGAAGTATTAACAAATGTTATTTGTCAGTTGTGACCATTATTATGTTTTCCCTAGAAAAATATTGTTTTTTGTGTAGTTCTATAAAACATTGTATTATACACAGATTGTTATTAAGGATGAACATTTTTTAAAAGTCATGCAAACACAATTCATATTTAAATATTAACCCCTTAACCCATTTTGACGTATATATGTCCTGCAAAGCATGGTCCTTGAGGACCATAAGGACGTATATATATGTCCCGAGTTTTAATGTAGTGTTGCGCTCCTTAGCACAATGCTACATGCTGGCAGTTATTCTCAGAGGTTGCTTTGGATCTGAAGCAGCCTCTGAGTGTGCATTCGGCACCTGTGCTTATGATCACTGTGAATGTGATCAGCTATCACAGCCTATGTGTTAAAGTTGTTGCAATGATGCCTCTTTTGAGGTGATCCTGAGATCGTGGGTGCCATGTTGAAGAGCGTGCCCAACAAATCTTCAGTCGCTCTGAAATTGTTGCTTGACTGCCCCTAATGGCAGTCAGCAACAATACAGTGAAAAAATAAATTAAGAAAAAATAAAAAGGAAAAAGCTAACCCTAGATCTACTAACCCTTGATGTAGGCTTAGGGTTACAATTAGGCTTAGGGTTACAAGTGATTTAGGGTTAGTACAAGGCTTAGCTTTAGGGGTGGGGGCAGATTTAGGATTAGGGTTAAATTTAGGGTTAAGATTGGGGTCAAAAGGTCACTGTAGGAGAAAATGGTTAGGAAACAAAAAAACACTAGTATCAGTTAATGCCCTATTACATGAAAATAAATAAAAAAACAGAAAAACAAGGAAACATTGGTATTTCTAAACTCAGGACAAATATTAGAAACTGTATAGATGGGTTCTTTTTTACCATTTGTAATTGTGTAAAATAAATCTTTAGATGCCGAAAAGGCCTTTGACAGAGTCAGTTGTACCCTCCTGAAAATAGTACTGAAGGCCTTTAGATTTGGAAGAGGGTTCACTGACTCTGTCATGGCTTTGTATTCTTCCCCCTCGGCTAGGATAATTGGACAAGGAATATGCTCAGATTGGTTTACTATTAATAACAGCACCCATCAGGGATGCCCACTGGCCCCTTTCCTCTACATAACGACCTTGGAACCACTAGCAACTAAAATTCGGAAGAAAGTAGGGATTAGAGGCATTAGAAGAGGTAAGTTGGAGCGTAAACTTAGTCTCTATGTGGACGAAATTCTCATCTCCCTTTACGACCCAGAGATAATTTATAATTAACTTAAATAAATCCCAGGCTATGGAAATTGCCATCCCAGAGTATTTAAGACAGAATTTGGAACAAAGCTCCATTTTTAAATGCGAAAAACAATGCCTTAACTACTTGGGAGTAATATTGCCAAGGGGAATTAACTCCCTGGTTTAAATGAATTATGCAGCCTTACTAAGAGAGCTTTCAGAAGCAGGTGGGAGAGTGGAGGGGCCTATGTATTTCTAGGCTAGGACGAATGGATTTGGTACGCTCATATATAATTCCCAAATGGATATACCTGCTGTGGATGTTACCTGTATGACTTCCCCTGAATTGGATAAGGTCCTTCCAAAGTATGATAGAGGGTTTTATTTGGGCAGGTAAAAAATTGAGAATTTCAGGAAATGTGGTATAAGGGCAGGGGAAAACTAATGCATACTTTGAGGCTACAACACGCCTCCAGCCAAATGGAGGATTGGTTCCATATAGAACAGGATTTAACTGGCCTCTCCAATCTGGAATGTATGTTGTGGTTGCATCATGATAAAGCAGCCAGATTAAAACAGATGAAACTGCCACTAATAATTGATAACATCCTGAGAGCGTGGAGTGCCTTTAAAAAACAATTGGCTGGAAAAACCACCTTTTACAAACAGCACCCCTAGAGACTCTACAAAACAATGTAAATAAGTTAAAATGTAACAAAATTTCAGATAAAGTAAGATAGAAAATGTACTGTGGGGGTCTGATTTTAAACCGTTTACCTATCTGTTAAAGGAATTTGTTCTACCCTAGTCTGAAGCATTTACGCTGTTAAGAATTAGATATTATCTGAGGTCACATCTAGTTATGGGAGATGGAAATGGCATATCCTCACAAACAGAGGCATTATCCTACTGCAGGCCCAATAGAAACGCAATAAGTGGTGTAACATACTTGAGAATTTTACAAACCCAAAGGAGCACTCAGCAAGACTGGCTTGGCAAAAAGTCAAATTGGAAGAAGACTTGGGCAGATAGTTTAGTGGGGATATCTAGAGCAACCCATTGTCTAAACATGGTCGAACTGCACTTCAAAGTAATGCTGCGTTGGTACTTAGTTTATGAACGGCTCGGTAAATTCTCTGCCAACAACAGCTCTATCTGCTGGAGATGTGAAACAGCACATGGCTCCTTCCCTCATATATGGTGGCTTTACGGTAGAATATATGGTACCTGGGAGAAAGTGTTTCAAATCATTTCTAACTTAACAGACACAATATTCCCCCCAACACCCCGAGAGAGCGTTACTACAGGTTGGGGCTAGAGAGTCTTAACTTGAGGAATAGATGTTTTGCAATCCAATGTTTCTTGGCAATGAAGATAGTAATTGCCAGGTGATGGAGGCAACACGAGAAAATCCATTTAGAGATAGTTTTAAATCAGGCTCGTTATCAATGTGAAATGGAAAGGGGGTATTCTCAGAGACCACAACGACTGGATACATTCTTTGCTAAATGGCAAAAATGGCTCTCGATGTATACCTCAAATGAGAGAGTCAGTAAACGTAATGGTATGATGGAATGGTTTCAAATGGTTGAGGATGTTGTGCTCCGCAGTGCCACAAATGTCAAATGTCTGTGATTGTCAGTGTATTATTATGGTTACTGTTAGCATGTATACCGAGTATGAAATAATGTCAAGTTGTTATATATGCAAAAAAAATATAGTATCAAAAGAAAGCCCCGTCTGTCCTTCAAAAAATGATATGTAATTTGTGTGGGTGTACTGAACACGAAGAAAGAAATCACAGTTAAGCAAATGTATGACAAAAATAATGGAATTCTGGTCTTCAAGGCATATCAAATGCAGCATAGAACTCTGTCACTAAGGGGTTACAATTATTTATTATTCACACTTTACAGCAGAGGGTTATTTTGAATTAAAAAAAAAATGAAATATGTTGCAATGTATTTTATGGATAACTGTTTGCAGTGTGGTCTCGTTTTGATTTGGCACTAGATGATACCAAAGGATAAACTCTCCATTATGTATTTCATTTATTTCTCTAATATATATTATGGAATAATGTTAATGTCAAATAGACACTAAACCCTCCATTCAAGGAAAAGAGGTAAGCAGTTGTGCCAATGTCTACTTTGATAGGCAATTTGTGAAGAGACATAACTATAAATATCTATAAATACAGAGTGACTTACTCTTCAGATATGCATGGAAGTCTAAAAAGTGAACTATATGTCATAATAAATCATGATTTAACACAGAAGACTTTCCATTGTTTGGATACTTATATTCTGGATGAACAGAAAAGTATATGGTTGGTACAAGTAAAAAGCTTTTCTGTATATAAAATCATTAATGTCTAGATATGTATATATACCTTACATGTGAATTAGCATTTCTGATTGAACAGATTGTTATAGGGAGGAAAAATTACTCCACAAAGAGTATAACATCAAGAGATTTTGAAAAGTTTTAAACTGTAAACAAACCTTAACTATTTTTATTTCAATTCTACAATTATGAGCACCATTTCACACACCCATAACTTCTGGTTACACAGAATTTCAGAAAATTGTCAGATCTTTCTTTTAGAAAAGTAAAGTTAACATTATATCTTGTATTGACTGAGGATTTGATGGCATGCTTTAAAGGAGCACTAAACATTATTGTTCACTTGTGCTTCTAATATAGAAGCACAAGTGACATTTTAGTTGTTCCTAGTGTGAGGATAAACTGGCGTGTACTTTTGATAGTACACGTCAGTTTATCCTCTGACCGACACAGAGAGACCCTAGTTTTTGCATGGGATCAGCAGGGGTGGACATTAATTCGGCTGTCAGACGAGCCCCCGCTCTTATTGGCTGTGTGCGTGCTGACAACCAGGAAATGCTGTGTCTTGCATATGAGACACAGCAGATAGTAAACCCGTATTTTAAATAGTAGTAAATGTATTAAGATACATGTCGGGTTTACTTAAAAGTCCCAGGACATGTTTTGTTTAACCCTTGCTTCTGTCAAGGAAGCAAGGGTTAACAAGGTTTAATCTTCCTTTAAAGACCAGCCTTCTAGGTAATTTCCTCAGGCAATAATGCCACAATGCCTAGCAAACCACTCTTGAAAGCTCGCACTCAGTTGGTCAACAAAGGGTATCATTTTAATTCTACTTGTTTCATGTATTTCTTTAGCTGACATAGTACTATACTTTTACCAAAGAAAGTGCAAAGCATTTTGTTTTCATTATACTTTTTTAGAAAGTAAAAGTAAAATGTTTATTATACTTAATATCTTAAATGTTGCTGTGTACTGGTATTTCCAAAATATGTTTGTCATTGCAATATAATGCTCTTTCATATAAAATAATCCCATATTTAGCTAGAGTTTCCCTTAAGGGATGTGGGGTGTACAAAGTATAATAAAAGCACATGAGTATGGCTTATGTTATTAACTATGATAGTCTGTGCCAGCATGGAAAATAATGGCTAGACAAACCAGAGCCTCATGGATTCATGGGTCTGGTACAAGTTGGCACTGAACATGCTGTATGCTGGCATATGTTCATTTACAATTTTGTTACATTTTTAAATAGAAATGCATGTCTGCTCCTTTTTTTCTTCTTCCAACATATATTTTTTCAGTAAATCATGTACAGACATGAAATAGCAATGATCTGATGTATTCAGTCCCATAACTAAACCTGAGGTTTCAATATTTAATTATCACCTTTTATACTTATGAAAAGTGATTTTTCAATTTATAAATAAAGGGGCTTGTAATTCTCACATGTTCTAAGTGTTTAAATGGGATATAGAACTTACCTCTACTGTGATCAAATCAGTCCAGGCCCAGTCACTTTACTCAACCAAACCTTTGACTTTTCTACTGCTTTTGGCACAATGGACCACTGACTTCTGTTTCAAACATTCAACTTGAGCCCTTTCGTATTGGTTCTCATCCTACCACCCATGGCACTGTGTCTACGTTTCTGACAGCTCATTCTTTCCACATAACTCTCTTCATTTGATATACCACAGTGATCTGTTCTTGGGCCCTTTTTGTTCATGACATAGCCTCTCTTGCAATTTAATAAGTTCCTCTGGTTTCCCACGCCACCCGTACATTGGCGATAACCAGACCTCTCTTTTTTATCTGGCAGATTTTGTCAATTTTTATTTGGACACTTATATCTGCCAGTTTCTTAAAATGTATACTCTCTATAACAAAATGTCCTCTATTGCCAAGTAATACTATTCTACATTACGCAACCATAAATCTTAAACCACAAGATTTTCTGTCATTTTTTACACTCTTGTTTGCGTGTCACGTGAAGGCATTATCTCAAACCTTGCATCTTGCACATGTCCCTTTCTAAAGTATGATGCAACCAACTCCAGTATCCCTCCCACTATGTCGATCTTCACACGGGTTGCTGATAACCGTTAGGAGCAAATTTTCAATTCTTGTCCTTACCTACACAAGCTTTACATTCGCATTTGTCAAATTACATTTCTTAACTAATTTAAAAATACATAGCAATTTAGTTCATCCGTTATATTATTTACCATTTATATGTGTTGTTTTTCTGTTGTGAACTTCTGTGGGATATAATATTTTTCTTCAAATAAACATTCATATTAAATCTGACACAGAATGTCACCTTTAGAAAGTTATGTTTAATTGATTTTTACCTATCAGTAGTAAATGTATTTCACTGTAACATGCTAATTTAATATAAATGTCCTCTTACCCACAGCTGTATGCGAAAATGGCTGCCAAAATGGAGGACGTTGCATTGGACCCAATCGATGTATGTGTGTGTATGGGTTTACTGGACCACAGTGTGAACGAGGTAAGAAGTGTAATTTACATATTCATGGTACATCTCCGTTCGATAATCATTAATTGCGAGGGACCTTGCTAATAGACTCTGCTATTTGCTTTAGGAGTGAATTTCAATAGTTAATAGAAAAAATGTTAACTAATAAGAAAGGCTGAACTCAGATTGTGCTGTGTTATCCTGTCATTTGAAACTTTACAGACTTGTTTAGCCGTTTGTCCCAGATACTGTGGCTTTATTCCAGTCTTTGTTGTGACTAATCCTTTATAACCTCAGAAAGATCAGATAGAAGTATTTTTTAAGGTCAGTGACAGTGGGTTGTTTCAGCAGAATATGTATATACAAAAGTTTACAATGTCATGCATAAATGACTTAATAATATATTGTACAATTCTCCTTTTAATATGAAGTGCTGCATACCATCCAGAAGCTTTGGGGGCCACACATTATTTCAGACCTTGAGGGTTGCATATGGCTTGCATGATACAAGTTGGTCATCAGTGCTCTAGAATATTAATGTCAAATCAGTGGCATCAATGGTTTGGAACATGGCTCCCCATTCATTACAACAATCTCCTCACCGTGTACCCTCCCATCTAAAATGACTAATGTTCATCACTACGTTGGATGAACACCAGGATAAATTCTAAAATTAACCTTAACAAAAGAAGCTTAGACCACTGCGTAAACATATTAAAATAATGGTGGTGCTACTGTATAGAATAATAAAGCAATACCTTTGCTAACTATAGTGCCTAACTAAGAGAAGGCAGCTAAGGAACCAAAACAAATAATGGCAGACAGCACTCAAAATTGCTTGAGAAAGACCATTAGAGGTTGAAACGTTGCCACTTGCAGTTTGTGTTTACTGCGCATTTTATTCTTTATTTCATAGCTAAGGAGTTGATTCTGATCACTGGCCATCTCGGGTTTTTTCTTATACCCTGACCCTGAATGAAGAGTCACCTACATCTGATCATCAGGATCTCTAGTGATTGCATGATTTTCCACTGTGTCCATTTGGCCTACTACTGGTATTGGACTGCAAACCCCAAAAGTCAATTGTTGACTGGCAGAACGTGATAGAATTTGAAGTTAAACACAAGCTGGAGGGTCTCTGATACATCCATACTGCTGTAGGTTCACCAGTGACTGGAAACTTTCTTCTTATTAAAACCAACATTAGTTTAAAGTGTGTGGTCCAATTATGGAGCACTTGGACTTGTTTGACGTGAAAATGAGTTCAGCAGCAAAGAAAACACATAGTAAATCTTGATATATTATACTCATTATGGTTAAATGATTTTAGCGACACACAAAGAAAAAATAATTCTCAAAAGAATGTTGGCGTGCTTGAGATAACTCTATTTTGCATGGTTTGCATAATAATTGATTGGAATAAACAAAATAATACATAAAAAAGGATTAGTTACTAAAGAGACAATACTAGAAAATTCCTAACAAATGGCTTGTTTTAATTTAAAGACTCTGTATGCACTAAATATTGCTTCTTACTGTGAATATAGAGAAAACTCTTTTTTAATTTGCATTTTGTTGGTAACATTGCGAGTAAATTCCTAAATTCGGAGAAACGTGTTTTAAATATGTCTGTGGATACTCCTGTTTATGACATCACCGGGGGCTTGATATGCAAATAGAAATTGTTTAATTTGCATATCCAGCAGCAGGTCATAAACAGAAAGCTCCACGGACACATTTAAGAAACATTTTCTCCTAATTTTTGAATTTATTTGCAATTTTGCTAGCACAATGTATAGATCAATGTCTAGGTAATACACTCCTTTTAAAGGCTTATATTATTCAACAAGAGTCACTGTAACAGAATCTGCAGAATAAGGAAGAAAAAGGATTGTCTCAACGTGGCTATTAATGTATGAGATTAAATTATAACAATTCCTTAGTTTCTACTGAGTTTCTTAAAGGCCCAATTCTGACATTAATTTCCAACTGATTTAATGGTTGCAGAGGTCTGTATAACCATACTTCCCAACTTTGCCCCCAGGGGGTGGAGTCTGGGGAGGGGCGGTATACAGGGGGCAGAGTCTGGGGATGGGGGTGTCAGTACTATCGCTCATGTGCGGTAACACTGTCACCCATTTTTGATCCTGGCTTCTAAAGCCAGGATTGCTACTGTGCATGCGCACAATGCTGTATTCTTGTCTGGGACACCGGAGAATGCGATCAGAACCGCAGGATTGCGGTCCTGAGTCCCGCTCTCCCACTGCGCTCTACCTCTTTCCCAAAAATCAGGACAGAGGTAGAGCGTGGTGGGACAGCGGGACATTGCTCCCAAATAGGGACTGTCCCGCACAAAGTGGAACAGTTGGGAGGTATGGTATAACTCCTAATGGTAAATACGTAGCACATGGCTGGGATGATGGCATTCAATTTCACTGGTACAGTAATGTCTATTTTACTGTATTTAATTAATTAAAACCATTCTCTTCTTTGTGCATTTTGTAATTTCACTACAGGGGTTTGTGTCAGTTTCCACAAAAAATCCTAGTTTTCACATATAATCTATTAATTATATATATAAAAATGAGGGTTTCTCACTGTACTAACAGCGAGTGGCAGCCAGTGACCTAGTCATCTAGTCATAATTAGTTAAAATTCATAGCAATGGCTGTGTCTGAGATTTATAGAATAACACTATTAGAGGAAGTATTAGACAACCATAATATACATAAACTGCTCTGTTTACCAAAAATAACAGCTTGAGACAAAAGAAAAAAGTATAATTGTGAGGTTGCTTTATGAATACAGGTAATTAACATTCATAATCCATCATGGCTATTGCACTGACATGCTTGAATTTGGAGAATAAAAGAAGTGAAAGCAAAGATTCTTATTTTCATTATTTAAAAAATCTGGTCACTTAAGTTTCACAAGTCTAATGTTTTATGTTTAACTTTTTTAAAAAATATTTGGCAAGGCCACTACAAGTGAATTTAAAAAGAATAGCCTAATAATCTGTGAGCAATGGCATATTATTTGCTGTGCAGGCAGATCATATAAGATAAATTATGTAATATGGGGACCCTTACAGCCCAGTTCTACAGAATTACAAATCAGATATGTTTCCCCCTTTTTCTCTTGATTTCTGTCCCTTGTCTTGGTGACATAAAGAAATTCATGAACATCAGACATTGTTCATGGACCCAGGACATACTTGAAAATGAGAGACATCTCAATGTATCGTTCCTGGTAAAATACTGTATAAATAAGTAGAGAGATGAACAATCATAATATAATCCCAGCTAGCACCATTATTTGGTGGTATCTGCGTGTGTGCCGTAGTTATATATATATATATATATATATATATATATATATATATATCCCCCATTGTTTCCAAAAACATTTGGCTACCAAGCACAAAACATAAAAATAACCCTTTTATAAAAAGCAACATAACTATGCTACGTATGCACACGTTAGAAGCTGACAATGATAAATGGGTAATCACGCGTTAGGAGCAAAGGCTGTGTAGTGTGTTACAAGAAATCTGTAAGAGAATGACAGGCCAGAGAAACAGTTATTGAAACACTCCCTCCACAGTTGCATAAATACATCTTTCAATGTGATGACTATTTTATCAATGAGTGACTGTTATACCCTTAAGTGAATAATCTTTTTTTGGGGTCAATTTCTATAAAACGCTGAAAGTTCAGCTCCGTAGGGTCATTTAAATAAATCATCTGTATTTTATTTCAATTAGAAGAATTGGGGGGGGGGGGGGGGGGGGGGGTGAGATGAATAACTACTTTCCCTCTTGTTACGTTTTAATTCTTGCAGCCTCTACTTTCTCTAAATGTTACTGTAAATTGATGAGAAATATGTAATCTGCAGTCTTTTAACATAGTCATTTCCTTAATTTTGAACACATGTCGTTTTCCTTTACTTGGCCTCTTGTGCTTAACTATATGATAAATCCTGACTAGTTGTTCAGCTATCTGAAGTTCTTGCAGACTAATTTCCGGGCTGGAGACAGAAGGCTGAACAGTAACTAATGACTGGCAGGATAACAGAATTTTTCAGTCTTACTTCTGTGGAACATGAAAACAGTATATGTTGTGTAAACTATATTGTTCTGTTGCGCTTTCCTACATAATCCCTTCTAACGTCAGTATTTCATTTGTAAAAAGTTTATGCAGAGGACCAGCTTATTCTTATTATATATAAATATTTTGTTGGAAATAAAGTGTAATAAATGAACCTACGATATCTCGCCTTGATAAGACTTAATTTTACTTGATCTGAAATTAGCAATAAATTAAATTAACATGTAAATTGAATTCTAGGTCAGTGCTCTAACGTTTAACATTTAACACGTAACGTTCAACCTTGTCTTTCAACATTAATTTGCGATATTAATCATTATAAATAAAAGTCATACATATTAAGGAATGGGAAAGGAGAAAAGCTAAAAAAATGTTTTAATACAAATTTGATATTTCTGGACTATGGAATATGTTCATAGAACTGTACTTTTAATCCAATTGATAGCAATGCTTATTGAGCAGATAGTACAGAAAACACATCCATTTTCATGGGTATACAAACAATAATCATACGTATACATCATAGTAACATAGTAATATGTAGTAAATCAGTTTGAAAAAATAAAAAGGTCCATCAAGTTTAATCCTTTTGCCATCACTAATTAATTAAATGTGCATGATAAGGGAAAAAAATCCTTCTCCAAAGACTCCAAATGTCAATCAGATTTCTCCTTGAATCAACAAGCTCTAAATTTTATCCTATCATTTAAACACCAGTAGATTATTGTTTTCAAACAAATGTTCACTCATCCAGCTTAAAATCATGAGCCACATGGGCAAATGAAAACATATTGTGATATATCTTTAATAGGCAAAAGCAGATGAGTCCATGTTGTATTGCTTGCAAACACCAAAACAATTGGCTTAAGCACTCACTTGGGTCTATTCACTAAAATTTGAAAAGTCTCAAGGTGGTCAAGCTGGGAGGTTGAATTTGACTGTTAAAAATTAAATTTGACCTCCCAAATCGACCACCTTGAGCTATTCACTAAAATACATTCGCCCTTCCATCTTGAACTACCACTTTTAAATCAACCTTCATTGCAAGAAAAATTGATGTTCAAAATTATTAAAAAGTAAAACATTTGAGAGGCGACGTGTGTGCTGCAGGATTCTGAGGGTTAATAATCAGACACTTAATTCAACAAGAATGTGAAGCTCTACAAATTGCATTGATTTTATTTTATTCTTGCATTATACCAGTAACACAATTTTCAATGATGAAATTGAGCCGATCAAGATGTTGAACTTTATGATGACACATAGATAATCCTTATCAACTTGGACTGCTGAAATGGTGCCCCAATCACCAAACAAATACTGGTTTCAGGGCTAGCCCCCTAGGAGTCATGGGCCAGGGCAGTCAAGGAGCCCTAGACACCTACCCTGATATTAATGTGGTTGGTGGCTGGCCAAGTGCCTGGGCACCACCTTAAATATATAAGGCTGGGGGCTTCCCAAGGAGCCCCTGACCCCCTTTAAAATGAATGGGACCAGGGACTGACCAAAAGGCCAGCTGAAGTAAATTAAATTAAAAAAGTTTCCTCCCTACCTCTAACTTGCCCAGGTGGGGGGGATAAAATCTTTTTAAAAAATTTAAAAAATTCCACCATTTGAGTGCAATGGTGGTGGGCAATGAACACCATATGGAAAAAACTATTACCTAAATGAATGTACAATGATAATCACTGATGCCCTGGAATCTTCATCTTTGGCCCATGGAAGACAGCCATCCAAATTTGTCCATCCCCTGTATCAGTTAGAGGGACATGGGGAGCTTTGCCCTGTGATTTTTATTTAAGGGTCATTAGTGCAACACCGGCCACAACATTTTTTTCGGAGGATGGGGGAGGCTGGCAACTGTTTCAACCCTGGTCCCCTTTCGTTATTTTACTGAGTGGGAGTGGGTAACGGTATTTTCGACAATTAACCCATTTTTCTCAATGCAACACTGCTCAATGTGTAACATTAACCCCATTATGATTTAGAAAATTGTAAATCTTCATGGATAGGAGCAATCTATTGAGACCAGCAAAGCCTGGCATGTGCCAATATACTATACTTATTAAACTGCTCTTTTGCCAACTTGAAGGTTAATATAGAAAAGAGAGGGATCCCAATCACATAAGAATTGGGTGAACAAATATGGAATAAAAGAGAAAGCCATCCATACTATAGTAATCTATATTATAAAAGTATAAATACACTTTAATGGCACTGAGAGATACTTACTGTGCAAGTGTACATCAATTACAACACAGGCAAGCTGGTGGCAGGACCTTCCTTCTCCTGAACAGGACAACCTGTGAAGTGTAGGGGCTGGAACAAGTAGAACTGGATGTTCCAAGCTGTTATGGTCCACACAAAACCAGGAAGCTGGATACAATGATAAGAAATAGAAATAAAATAAAAAGCACTTCTCTATATGCCAATCCCAACAAGTCCCAAAATAATCTGTTGCAGCTGAAAAAGGAATCGACCAGTTCCCAGTGAAGTGTTCTCCATGAGGTCTTTATTTCTTCTAATTAATCTTGCTCTACTTTGTTGCTCCTGAGGAAGTTGCTATGGGAGATGAAGTGCATTGAGCGTGGAAGCAGCCTGCCAGCATTTTAATTTATGCTCATTTGCACTTTGAGTATCTGTCAGTACCATTTCTACTGGAGTGGATTGGGATCCCTCTCTGTTCTCTATCTATTTCTTCAGACCCGTAGGACTGTGAAGGAAATTATGTGGTAATTTCCATTGACGTGAAAGATTATTAAAACAAATTGAGATGTAAAAGGTGGAATCTGTTTTCATGAATCTTCCCCTATCTACTTTACAGTAATGTTTTGTAGAATAGCAGGGCACATAATTTAAGTGTATGCTATTGCTTGAATTTAATTTTTTTTTTAAAAAAGCTTTCTGCATGGACATGTATACATATTATTTTATTTAACATTCCAAGAGTGTCTTTCTGATTTGAAATAAATTATTCCTAATATTATAAAACTATGCTAATGATCTGTTATTGTTATAAGCACATCCCAAGTGCCGATTTATAGCATACTGGTCCTGTGGTCCACCCATGACTGGCAGCGTGTCAAAATGTGATTAATAGTATAACATGTACTGGTTTGTTTTATATCCCCACACTGTCTATTGATTCACATGCAAGACAATAATTATTCAAACAATTATGAAAATGCCTACAGTTACAAAATGCGGTCTTCTTGCTTTGTGTTTGCTCAGTTACTGAAAGGACACTATAGCTAGAACATAAGTTTCACTGGAAGTAAATAACATTTTGCATCATTGAGGGATCTATTCACTATTGAACAGTGGTTACCTGTAAAGGGACCTGCAAAAAGCAGGCATTCATAGCCGAATTTGGAAAAATTCACGTCAGTTCCCCACAGTTAACTTTTTTAGTGAATAAGCCCCTGAAAGACAAGTTAGAACTTTAGGATTTACTCTTTTGTCCAAATGTTATATGTGCTTTTTTTTAAAGATATCGTCCCTCCAGCCATTTTTCCATCCGAGTACAAATACTGGGCTCTATACAAAGACCCATTGCATAAGTCATTGAATCATTTAGCACAGTTTGATATCTCAGAGTTTTCTGATGCAGGCCAAGTATTTGGCCATGTATTTGGTCATTGAATACCCCCAACATTTCTCCACATCCTGTGAATATTAAATTACAACTTTTGCAGTTGATTAATCATTTGATCGACCACTGGAGTATTAATGTTAAACTACAATCAGACTTTTATTTCTTAAATCATTACACAAATTTGAAATTATGGACATAAATATTAACTTTATTACAAACCTTTTTTGTTAATCCAGTTACCTGCAAATACATTTTAGCTGCACCTAAAAATGTTATTATGTGTGTGAGTGTTGAACTGTAATTATGAAATAAATCATGGCACTTTCTTAAGTTCACTGAATGCACAAGTGAAAGAACAAAGGTATTTGTTTTATAGTCTCCTAGGTAATGTATAAATCAGCTTGAGGGTGTCCCATATATGGATATGTTTGGATATATAGTAGAGATGCTATGGGCGCACATAAATCATCTAAGGGCACGAGAATTCGAAGCTGCCGGCTAGATTGCTAAATGTGTTGCTGTGAGTAGGTAACACAATTGTTCTGCCTAATTTTTCACAACGTAACAGTTGCAGTGATGTACAGTCATCCAACATGATGGGAGCCAGCTGTTTTGATGGCTAAGCATAATGGGGATAGTAACGATTCCACCAGCACTTCGATGCACAACTGAAAGAATAAAGACATTTGTTTTATAATCTCCTAGTTAATGTATAAATCAGCTTGAGAGTGTCCCATACGTAGACATGTAGGGATATACACTGATCAGTTATAACATTATGTCCACTGTCAGGTCGCGAGCTGATGGAGGCGGTGTGATGCTTTGGAAAATGTTATGCTGGGAAACCTTGGGTCCATTCATGTGGATGCTTCTTTGATATGTACCACCAGCCTAAGCTTTGTTGCAGACCATGTACTCCCTTTCATGAATTTGGTATTCATGATGGTCTCTTTAAGCAGAACAATCAGCCCTGCCACAAAGCACAGATGGTTCAGGAATGGTTTGAGGAATACAGCAATGAGTTCAAGGTGTTGACTTTGCCTCCAAAGTCCCCAGATCTCAATCCAATTGAGCATTTGTGGGATGTGATCGACAATCAAGTTGTAACCATTCACCCATGTGCATGCTCATCCAGGCTGTGTCTAGTCATTTTGGTAGCCTTTTTGCTTAGCTTTCTTGTTTATTATTTATGCTCATTCCTGTCTTCTTGCATTTCTGCCCTGTTTCTTGCATCCTTGTCTGGCCAAAGTGTGGCATCCTTTGCTTGTTCAGCCTCAGAGTGGCACCTGCCCAGTTTGTCCTTGTATGTCACCTGCCCAGTTTGACCTAGTGCAGCATCTGCCCTGTCTTATATTCTAGTCCTGTCTTGCATTATAGTCCTGGCTAGTATTACAGCCATGTCTAGTAATCCAGCCTTGTCTAGTATTCCAGCCCTGTCTAAGTATTTCAGCCCTGTCATAGTATCCTGTTATATGTTTTCCTTGTTTCTGGCTTCTGTTCTTTCTTCTTCTGTTCCTTTCTTCTTCTGTTCTGGTCCAGTTCTGGTTTTCTTGCTGCTTGTTTGTTGTTCCATTCCATCCCCGTTTTACTCTGTTCCTAATTGTGGAGTACTTCGATGTGGTTGGCAATTTTAATCATCATTTGGCCAATTGGTGTTACCAAACCCCTACCATTTATCAACTTTAGTGTTAGGCTAGTCACTGTATATGTGTCTGTGCCTTTGTATGTTCTCTTGTGTTCCTTAGTTCTGTCCTCAGTATGTAATTGTACTTCTATCTATGCCTGCCCATTAAGTTGTATAATATGCATTATAGCTATATTGTTATCTGTATCTCTGCGCCTTGTATTGTTTATCCATAGTTCAGTTCCTATTCTCTGTCGTGCTCTAGTCTGTCCTTAGCCCTGTACTCTGTATTCAGTTCTGTTCTAAGGGGCAGGCTGGTTTTGCTAAGTGTGTTGCTGTGTGTAGGTAACATTAGTGTTCTACCTAATTTTTAACAACATGACAGTGGCAATGATGTACTGTCATCCAGCATAATGGAAACCAGTTGTTTTGATGGTTTGAGCTTTGAGCATGAAGAGAATAGTAGTGCATTCATCAGCGCTTTTATGGAATTGAAGATTGAGACCCCTTATGGTACTAATTATTACCTTTCCATTCCTAAAAAGAACAGCATCCGCCAACCCCCATTTAGCAATCTATTGTACCCCACAATCCCACAATCCATGCATCTCCTGGGACCCCCACTCAATTGTTTTCAAGAATAAAAATACCGGCTGTGCTCTACTAAATTAACATTGGTCTCAACCCCTCTAGTGTAAGAAAATATATACACACATATAACATATCCTGTTAGCAGGTTATACACTGCTGCTATGAAGAGATATATCTGATTTTCAGTGTAGTTTAGATATCCTGTGGCATTCTGACATTGCTTCTTAAGAAGTGCAGGGTTTGTCATATAAATATATTCCATCCCACCACACCAACCATTTCAAACAAAATATATCGATAAGCAATGCAAAAACTAAAATGAAAATAAATGGATATATTTACATTTACATTACATTACATTGCCATTTATTTACATTGCTTCAACAATTTACATGGCACTAGGTACAGAGCATAGAATGGAACTACATACTAAGTTAGACATACAGAACAGACTGGTACATGAGGTAGAGAACCCTGCTCGTAAGCTTACAATCTAGAGGGAATGGGGTCCATAAGACACACAAGCGGTTGAAGAGGCCAGAGGGATCAATGCTGGAAAATGCTGGTGCCTAACCCTGTTATGACTTTATAAGGCAGGTGTATTTGACACCCTGAGCAGATGTTACTTTTTACACTCCCTTAAGCAAGCCTTTATAAACCACAAGTACTTTATTTTTAAATACAGTTTGGCAACATTGCAGTGTGGTCAGTGTGGTACCACACAGCTTCCCTAAATTTGCAATGTGCCAGAGACATACACTAAGTGTATACATCACCCCATGTCTGTCTCTTGCTCCCCTTTCTCCTCCATGCCTGTCTCTCGTTCCCCAAATTATCAGGCATGCCTCTCTCCTGTTTTCCCCATGTCTGTCCCTCTTTCCCTATTCTCCCATGTTTGTCTCTCTCCCTCATGCTCCCCATGGTCTGTCTCCATGCTACCCGTGTCTTTCTCTTTCCCTCATTATCCTTCCTTTACTTATCCCCTCCTGCTCTTGTTATTAACAGAAGCTTTGACCCACACAAGCATCTGCTGGTTGTGTCACGCTCAGACCTCAGTCAGTAAGTACCGTATTACGACCCCTGCACATAGTAATAACTCAGAGCATCATGTTAAAGCTCTGAATCATCACTATGCAGTGGCAGAGCAAGACAGCGCTGACTGAGGTCTGAGAATGACACACTATTAGACATGTGGCTGCCAGCATGAGTCCATACGCAGTGCAGCTTCATGAGATACTGCATTCATCCCTGTACTACCCCCTAAATCCTGCCACTTTGTCTGGACTGCCTCCTTCTAAGTAAATCACTGTTATAAGATAAAGTGTTTATATTTATCTTTTATAACTTTTTTTGCAAGCTTGGTGGTTGTCTGGATCCTTAGTCAATACATACTGTCTATACAAAATGTATCTTGTAATGTGGAGAGTGGCTCTTTGAGAATTGCACAGACTAATTTAGTACACATTTTCCATTCACCTTTTAGCCAACTGTCTTTATGGTGTCAGCTTTATATATCAAATGACTGCTGCAGTTTATTGTTCTGATTGCTCTGCGTGCTCTGAATCAGCTATAAAAATACATGCCCAGAACAATTAAACTTTATTGAATATTCTCGTTTGCATGTCTATGGGTTTCCACTAACCACCCTGTCTACAGTCACTGATCTTTCCTTTCTCTTCCACTATAGTCTTTCTTTCTTCCAATTCCTGTGACTAAATGAACAGGCATATGGCATAGCTGATACAGAAGTTAGTTTCAGTGGCTAATTACTGGAGGCTGTGGTTGAATTTACCACCACATCACTTTCATTTCCACATGTGCTGGTGTTCTGACAATAGGTCCAGGAATGCAGTTCTTACCTTATCAGGTGAACCATGCATGCCCTCCATCACTCACAGATTGGACAGCAGGGAGGACATTTCTACACAACTACATTTCCCATAATGCCTCTTACCTCCAACGGTATAAAGTGAGTGATTAGGCCAGGGGGCTTATGGTTACAGTGAGGGTAAGGATTAGGGTTAACTCTTATCTGTTTTCCCATCCAGGTACATACATTACTCCAGGGAGGTTAGGGTTGGGGTAAGGGTTAGCTGTAATATACACAGTTAACACTAAATCTTACCCTTACTATACCCATAAGCCCCGCAGAGTAAACCCTTACCCCTACCCTCAGCTGGTGGTGGCAGGCGTCATGGGATGTGTAGTTGTCGGCATCTCAGTCGGCATTTCCTCCCAGCTTTCTTAGTTTTTAGGGACTGTGAGTTTGTTTGCTATTCCCTTATCAGTTCACCATAGTTCACTGTTTAGTGAATGTACCCCAATAAAATAATGACTGATGAAATTATTGTGACTAATTAGGGCAATAAGATTTACAATTTAATTATAATTTTGTGCTTAAACTAAAAATCACAACTAAAGTCACCAACTTTAAATTGTATGATGTTATTCACTGATGGAAATGATTAAATGCAACAATTTAGGGGGCTATTCACTGGAAGGTGAGGAGCAGGTGAGTTGAGGTGAGATGAGAGGAGGTGAGATGGCCATACCATCTCATCAATTTAGCGATACATCATGCAGGGACAAACACTGTGAGTTTCCCTCACTAGGTTTGTCCTTGCACACTGTATAGCTAGATTGGTGAGATGAAATGTCCATCTCACCTCAACTCCTCTCATCTCACCTCAACTCACCTGCAACTCACCCTTTAGTGGTTTGTCCCCCATGTTATAGGCTTATTTTGTTGAGAATCTACTAATTGGAATTAGTTACTCATGACATTTCAATATGTTCTTTCTTAGACTACAGAACAGGACCTTGTTTTACTCAAGTCACCAATCAAATGTGCCAGGGCCAAGTCACTGGCATTGTTTGTACAAAAACACTCTGTTGTGCTACAATTGGCCGTGCTTGGGGTCATCCATGTGAGATGTGTCCTGCTCAACCACAGCCCTGCCGTCGTGGATTTATTCCCAATATACGCAGCGGAGCATGTCAAGGTAAGCCTAATCACATCAATGTGGATGTATTTTCCAGTTTAGATTTATTTTGTGTAGATAAAGCCAGTATGATTGGATTCTTTACAAAAGTGAAATCAATTCTACAAGATATAGAAATGAGGGTTGGGGAGCATTTCTGTATTTATGCTATTTAACTATAATACAAGAGGGGTTTCGCCAATCACCAGAATTTACATTCAGCTCTGTTGGAGATACATTTAATGTGCGTACGTGCTCTGTTTTACATCCCTGTCATTTCATGGGCCCTCTGTTAGTCATCAAGGCAATCATATAATCAGATGTTCCACATACTATATGGTTTTTGTCTTTACGTTAATAGGGCACTGTGTGTTTGTGTGTACAAGAAATGGGCCTGTGCAAACAATTTTGTTGAATTCTCCCTTAATCCCACCATCAGATAATGGGATTTTTGTTGAAACTCGGACTGTTACTTAGTTGTTATATTAAAAATGCCTACAGTTTGTATAACTCTTATATGTATATATTTATACAGGCTCCATATTAAACAAAAAATTCATAAATGAGTTTGGATAATCTTTTCAGACATAAACACAAACATTCAGCTAGTTGACTTTGCCAGAAGTGATCTGCTTAGGAAAGAATTGACTCAAGATAGGGATTGTGCAATATATATCTTGGGTCTAGTTAAAGTATCCATGCCCGTATTTAAGTGATACCTAAAGACTGAAGTGAGTTGACTATGTCGGTCGGTTTATATATGTAATCAAGACCCATTAGGGTTGCTTCTTTTATATTTAAATCAGTAACTTTGAGATTGCACCAAACACTCCATGGAACTGACTACAGGTAGAAGTGACATCATACCTATCATTCAAGGTGTTTCAGGTTGTCATCTCATTATGTGATATGCCTCAACTAGCTACCAGTGCATCAACAATGCCAGCTGCTTTGTGCTTGTTTAAAGGAGCTTGGTCAGCACATCTGGAGACCATGTCTTGAAATTTCTGCCTAGGAGAGACCAGCATAACAACCTTGTGTATTGTTGTTGCTTTCATTCTTGCCATGGTGGTCTGCCAGTACATACCTGTCTTTTCCTTACATACTTTTTGCAGGAGCTGTGATTGCACCCTAGTAAAAATGTGACATAGCCTGTCATGGTGCTATGTGTGCCCATTACTCCGGATATGGTGCACTAACTTCTTCTTGTGATATTGCACACTTCCCAAGTGTTCCTATTTAGGAAGGATAGTTCCTATTTTAAAGCCAAATCCCCCTGTCCCTATTTCCTTTTCTAAAGTCCCTCTTTTCTAGGAGCTCGCAATATCTGTTTTGTGAGTGTATCAAAGAGCTCCAAAGCAACAACACTTGCATTCAAGTGTATCTAATTTGCAGTTAATATGTAATCACTTGAAAAGTCTCATTGATACCCCACATATAGCCACACCTTCAGCCACTCCCCCTAAATCAAAAGCCTACCTCTTTGGCAATTTGAAATGTTGGGTGTTAAGATATTGACACTATATGTGCGCTGGTTATATACATAAACAGAAATATGTTTGTTGCATTATTTATTTATCATGCAAGTTAAAGGGTAACAGGATCCAGCCAGATAATATTAAAGGGACACTAAACATTATTTTTCACTTGTGCTTCTAATATAAAAACACAAGTGAAATTTTAGTTGTCCCTAGTAACAAGGTCCCCCCTGCTAATCCCATGCAAAAACAAGGGTCTCTCTGCGCTATTGCTTCTGATTGGCTGAGCGTGTGCTGACATTTGACAACCGGGAACTGCTGTGTCTCGTTTGTGATACAAGTTGGGTTTACTTAAATGTCCCAGTGACATGTTTTGTTTAACCCTCGCTTCTTTTAAGGAAGCAAGGGTTAAACAATGTATAATGTTCCTTTAAGCTTTTGTGCCTAGTGCCCTAATCAATGGGTCTAGGACACTTCTTCGCCGCATCTTTATCGCTGACAGTTCAGTGCGGCAGTTAGAACGCTGAACTGTCAGCAATGAAGTATAACGCGGTCGTTTCACCGCGGCTGCAGCTATGTAAGAGCTGACAGTTCAGCGCTGAACTGTCAGCTCTTACAAATCTAAAAGTAAAAGTAAAATAACCCCCCCCCCCATAATTAATGATTCCCCCCCAATACTAACACTAAACACTAAACCCCAATACTAACACTAAAATTAACCCAATACTAAAATTAACCCTCTAAACCCTAATACTAACCCCCCACCCCTAATACTAAAATTAACCCCCTAAACCCTAATACTAACCCTAATACTAACCCTAATACTAACCCCCGACCCCTAATACTAAAATTAACCCCCTAAACCTTAATACTAACTCTAATACTAACCCTAATACTAACCCCCGACCCCTAATACTAAAATTAACCCCCTAAACTCTAATACTAACCCCGACCCCTAATAGTAAAATTAACCCCTAACACTAAACACTAAACCTAATTCTAACCCCCTAAACCCTAATTCTAAACAAACTAAAATCGATAAAATACTTACCTTTAGCGATGAAATGTCCTGCGATGAAATCTCCAGCGACGATCTGTCTTGTGCTGTAGAGTCGGTGGTGAAGCGGCTGCGCGGAAGCAGCCGTGATGAAGAGTCCCATCCCCCTAATCAATGGCCTTGTTATACCAGCCTTAAATAAACCAGGTCAAAAGTGTGCACTATAACCAAAAAGTGCACCAGAAGGATTGTTATAAACATGATGAATAATGTGCTGCTGCTAAAGTAAATGTAAAATAAGTTACAAAAAAAATAGTATGTTATTTTTACTGATTTTAAAAATTGGTATGTGACACTGTACAAACTGAGTGATCTTTGGAAACATATTTTTACTCCCTTGATCAGCCAGATATGCTGGGATTTTTTTTACTTGTTTATTTTGTAAATGGACTAGATAATTCTGCTGAGATCAAAAGCATAGCTGGAAAATAAAGTAAAAAGCAGGGGGGCAAATTTGTCAACAGTTTTCTCCCGACATAAATAATCAAGTTCATCTTGGTGACATTTTGTCTTTTAAATGACTGTAGTCTGTGTGAAAACCACCACCCCATTTCCTTTTATTGAAGCACTGCATTATATTTTAGTATTGCCTACAGGGGAAAATGGCCTTTGACAGATTTTTAATGGAAGAATGTACCCCCCAAAAAATGGTATTTATGTTTATAAGACGTTTATCTAGAAGTTTTAAAGATAAAGTTTTAAGGGTAAAGTATTATTGCAAAACAATAAAAAAAAAAATCAATTTAGTACATTTTTTAAAGAGTCAGTTTATAATATCCATTTATTAGTTTTTTTTGTTTGTGTGTATTGAATGGGGGAATTGAGGCAGGAGCATGGAGGAGTGAAATAGATGATGGAAAGGCACATAGAGAAGAGTATGCAGAAGGAGAAAAAGCGAATTGATACAGTTATTGGTCAACTCATAGGGGAAATGGTGGGAAGGAGGGAAATGATGTAAGAGGAAGAGAATCCAGTAGTCTCAGAGGGAAGTTTTATTGGTTGGTAGTTTGGGGGGAGTAGAGGATTTTTGGGAAGGACTGATGGCAAGTATTGAGTGGGGTATTGAGTTTTATTGAAGACGGTATGAGTAGAGGGAAACTAACAGGGGAAGAGATAACATGGAAGAGGACAAACATGGTGGAGAAAGTGAGTGATTAAAGGGTAAGACTGATGAAGGACATGGGAACTATTTGGGTTACAACTCTGGATATAGGATGAAGAAAGAGTCAAAAGGACCTACGATGTTAAGTCAGTACAGTGCTCCACAATTTCTATTTGAGTCCATAAGGTTTGTGTTAATTAATGGAGTTGGTGTATTAGCCTTGCTCAATGTCCATATTAAGGTGTCTAATATCCAAGGGGATTTTATGGAATGTTTAAATTACTGGAAGCTTGGGAGAAGAAGGGGATTTCCATAAAATGATTAAAGGTTCTAACAAGTAATGGAAGAAGGAAATGGGAATGGAAAGCAGGTGCCATGGGTAGAACAAAGGGGACAATTAGGTGAGTATTTAAATGCATGTACCTATGTATTGGCCGCAGATTCTGATGGACAGTCAGAACCTGCATTTCTGTACAATATTTCACAAAACCTAAAAATCCTAAGTAATGTTTGGCAAACATGAAATAGAAGATACAAGTATCATATGTTTGCTTGAAGCAGTCTAAAGATTGTTAAGTGCATGAACTTTTAGCAAAATATTATTAGAAATCTTTCTTTTATCCTTAAAAATGTCACATCTTCATTCCATATTTCTGGGTGTCTGCTATTAATCAGTAAACAAGGAAAGGAACTAGACAGAGTAGGAGGAGACCACAGGGACCAAATGAATATTTTTAGGAAATTTTTATAATGCATTTTAAAGAAAAATATATTATTGTATGCAGAACATATAGCAGGATAGTGATACGAAAAAAACAAAATACAGACAGCATAAGCTGGAAATGAACAGCAATATATTCCCATGATTAGGAAATGCAAATTTTTTTAAGATAACATAAACTTATATAAGTATAAAAAGCAAATAATACTAGGACCAGAGTACTAGTGATCTCTAATTATTCCAAGAGTCTGCACAAATAATTGATAAAAATGAGGCAACCTAGGTTACTGCTTGTGTATGCACTGTTTCAGACATTATATCCCCCCCCCCTACTGTGAATCTTATGTACTCTATGCATGCATGTACACTATGCATGAAGATGTTGGAGTCTAATTTAGTACCACATATAGAACCCTACAGAGAATTAAGAAGATTTTAATAAAATATTTGCAAATAGCAGTGTTATTGGGTCAGATGGGTCAGATATTACTTCATCTGAGCCAAGATTCTAAACATGTCTGCCCTCTAATGTAGCTAAACAAGCACAGAGGGCTCAATAAGGTGCTTTATTTATGTTCTTTCATTAAAACATTTCTATTTTAAATGTCTGCACACTCTCTTAACAACACAGGGCATGTCTTTCACATCCTGTGAGCTTAGGAGGTAATCAGTGATTGCTTCCTACACTCAGGGGTATTGTTTAAAAGGCTCACTTGTGAGGCATTCAGTCACATCTAAATTGGGCCCCTGGGTGCAGTGTGATCGTAATCTAGAGCAATCACATTCTCCATATTGAAAGACAGGATGGCTTTCAAATATAGCGCTGCCCTTCTGCTGGCAAGAAGTTCAGAAAAGACCACTAATTGCTTTTGTCCTTCTGGGATGTTGCTAGATTACCTCTAGAGGCAGTCTAGCCACATCCACGTAAGAAAGAAAATGCCTTAGCCTTAGGGTTAGGCCAATGTTACGTTTAAGATTAGAGTTACAATGTGACTATTGGTAATTCCAGGGAGAAAATGGTGAGGAAAAAGCAATGCACTACTTATGGGGAGAGAGACAGACAAAAGGGGATAACAGGGGTTATGTGGGATTTGAAGAGATATGCACTTAAGGATATCCACAATGCTTTACGAGCATTGCGCTTCAAGCACCCAGTGGCCTGAAGCTCAATCTGGAAGGGACATTACATGGGTCTGCCTCTTTTATGACTCCATCCTCACAGACCCACAGTTATGGCCATTTTCTTTTAAGTAAAAGACCCTATATCCATTAGGTACTTTAAATATCCATCTAAAGCAATATATATAGCTACCATATATATTGATTAAACACCTGTATAAAACCTACCAGTTTGGATATGTGGGTGTGTAAACCAGGAGTCAGTAATGGCTACCTTTTGGAGGCAGTGCTGCATCTGATGACATCTGTTAGACCATGAATTTTCATGTACCACAAACTAACTGTAGAAGCTAGGTACCTCTGTGAACAAAAAAATCCACTAATGCATGACAACCCCGTGGCATCATGGGAATTGTCACTTAACAAGTCACATCTCTTTAGCTACTGTGGTCTTCCTCTGCTTTATATCATTTCTAATAATACTTTTCTTGTTGATTGTTTACTGTCCTTCTGTTTTCTCCTGTGTTTTGCATTTTTATGAATTAATATTTATCTTGCAGATGTTGATGAATGTCAGGCAATTCCTGGGCTGTGTCAAGGTGGAACCTGCATTAATACGGATGGATCCTATGAGTGTAGGTGCCCTGCAGGACATAAGCAGAGCGAGACTAGTCAAAAGTGTGAAGGTAAGCATTTTACTTAGAAAATGAGCTGTAAACACTGTTTAGACACCCAGTTAATGATACAGTCTCCAACTCTGCCATACTATGTATTTCTGAGCATTATTATTTATTTTAAGTCCAGTACTGTTGACATTCCATAGTACAGAACACAACATGGAAGAAAAATGAGAGGCAAATGGTCCTCAGAAACATGTGTAAATTATACTGGTTGCTGAAAAATATTTTTATTGTTTGCAATGTTTTGTAAAAAAGCTCCAACCATGGTACATCTTTCTCACAGCTTTGTAGTCTAGAATTTGATGTGTTAAACAAACCAAAATGCCTGTGATCTACAAACAAAGCTGTGTGCGCAGTAAACATGCCGCTTAATGGCTGCCAAAAACTTCAGACGAGCACAGCTGAAACGTGTTAAGTGATCAGTTTTTGCTAAACAGACATAACCACTTAATTTGTAATCCACATTTCTTTTCTTGTGCACTCGTTTGCTCTCCTTCTGTTCCCTCATACAGTTTGCTGCCATTAGAAAGAGATGCAGTGGCAAGAAAAAGCAAGAATTACCAGCATTATTCATAAATGTGTCTTAAAATATAGTGTGATCGTCATCTAAGTCACAAGCATTAACTAAATGAATCTGTTTTACCTAATAACACACAAATTATTGTAGTGTTCTTGTCCATATTGAACACATTCAAAGATTCACAGTTTGGATTGGAAAAAGTGAACCCCTCAGCTAATAACTTCAACTTAGATGAATGGAGTCAGGAGTTGGCAAGCCTTGAACCCAATCAATGAATAAGGATTGGAGGTGTGGTGTACAGCTACTTTGACTAATAAAAAATAAAAAAAACACTTTGAGTTTGCTATTTACAAGATACATCCAAAAAGTAGTATATAGACACTTAATTAATAGTTGGTGCTCAAACCAGGTTCCACAAGGTCCTCAAACTTGATGCAGCTAGACAATAACCCTAAATATCGAAGTAAATCTACTACAGAATGCCATTCACACCAGACATCCTAGCTTAAGCAATTCTGTAGGGAAAATGGTCTATAATCCCTAAATGTTGTGCATGTCTGTTTCACAGCGACCAAAATCTCTAGTTTGAGGTTACTGATGCTGAAAGAGGTGTAATCAGTTTTTAAATCCACGGGTTCAATTACTTTTTGCACCAGCATTGTGAATGAATATCAGTGCTTGTGTTTTATAATTTTAAGCACCTTGTTTTTTTCTGTACTTAATAAATCTAGACTCAAATGGCCTTAGTATCACCCCTAAAATAATCACGGGGGGCGGGGGGGGGGGGGGGCAGGGCAAGAAGCCCTGTCTTTGTCTATTTTATAGGGGGCTGGGAACAATTGCCCACTTCCCAGTCCCATTTATTATAGGGTGTCAGGAGTACCTGAGATAATAGCCCTGGCCCCACCTAATTATGGGGCCTTTTATTTTTATATTTATGTTCAATATTTGTTTACTAGTCTTGTTAATTTTTATAGACATCAGTTCAATATACATCAGCTTAGCACAATGATATATAAAAATGTAAACAAAGGTGTTACAAGTAAAAGTAAGATTAACAGTTTGCATAGTCTACTAAGTTATAATATCACAGCAGTGCATATTATATATAAATTAAAGATTCCAGCGTTATGACATCAGTTAGATATCAAGACCAAGTACTAGCAGATATCTGATTATAGCTATATGGGCTCCACTCATTTAGTCACGTGATAATCCCAAAAGGTTGGTTATGACCAATTGGAGGCATATTTATAGCCGAAATCACATTTCTCAATTCCAGTGGCAGATGTATATTAATGAACATGTAGTGCCCTCTAGTGCATGTTAAAATCATTAAAACAGGAGGCATGTCTTCAATATAAGACAGAGGAAACTGAGGAGTGATATAAAGGAAAGGGGGTAAAGAGGAGAGAGCGATAAGACTACAGGAAAAGCAGAGAGAGTAGAAGTGATAGGGTACCAAATGGGAGGTGTAACTGGCAGAGCCAGAAAATCACTGCCAAAAAAGAAGGGGAAGCATTATGTGTCTAAAGCGGTGTGGCTTATAAATAAAACATCACGTGATTCAGTTAAATATGTCTATTGATGACTTTCAGTTAACCTGACTATGGCATTGCCATTGCACCCAAAGGACTTGTCATTGCATCCAAAGGGCTTGCCATGGCAGACACAATGACCTGCTAATGCACTCAAAGGACTTACCATTGCACCCAAAGGGCTTACCCCATGCACCTACTGACTTGCCCCTGCACTCATTGACTTGCCATTGCAACCCCTGCACCCACTGACTTGCCCCTTCACCCATAGACCATGCTATTACACCCACTGGCTTGTTCCAGCACCCAAAAGACTTGCAATTACGCCTAGTGACTTGCTATTGTACCCTCATGGATTGTCATTGCACCCCAAAGTGCTTTTCATTGCACCTCACAGTTCTAGTGGGGGCTGTCAGAGGCTGTCTTTGCACAGTATATAGGATGCATATACGCACAGACAGAATCCAATTAATTAATCATGGTAGATTCTAAGAGATCTCCACCCTGATTAATTAATTGGATTGTGTCCGTGCATGTATCCATCCTACAAATAGCCAGGCTGCACTGTGCATGTTCATCCTGCAGCATGTGGAACAAATATGCATGCCTGGAAACATGGCCAATGTTGGCAACTATGTATGAGTTGGAACGACAGGACCGACAGGACATGACCTGGATCCTAATTTTGTAATCAGACCTCACTTGATGTCTGATTATAAGAGAAACCTCAAATATAAGATGAGGGGACTATTTCAGAGCATTTGCTCTGAAAAAAAGTTTGTGTGGGAAGATGAGTCACTTTCTATGTGCTCATATACAGTAACTCCTAATGTATATATTTTATAAAGCATAGTATGTATTTATCAGATTTTTGTTGCTGGTTTTATATACCCTTGAAATCAGATGTATTATCAATGTTAAGTGGATAAACCAAAAAGTCCCTATAGATTGCTATAAATAATAATTTTGTGGAAGGCCTTCATAATGGCCATTTAGTTATTTACAATAAATACAATTTACTCTGTTTGGGAACTGGTTTCCCTGGGTTACTGTTCAGGGTTTGTTTACAGTATTAACATTTAGAGTGTCAGCTTCTCTCAAAGGCTTATGTATCAGTTTGTTTTGGTTTGTCTAATACCAAGCACTGTGTAAAATGCTGGTGCTGCATAAGTAAATATTAAAGAAATGTAACAAAATACAAACGATTTTATCATTGTGCTGATTTTATTCCTCTTTCATTACTAATTTTAAATGTACATATATATATATTTTAGCAAAATGGTACTCAACAGTAATGGCAGATGTTCCCATATACCATTTTCACCTATAGCAAAGTACAGGCTGCAATAATATTGGCTGTTAATCTCATCAATGAGGGTAATCATGACATTTTTCAACAAAAGGGAGTGTGAGCTTTTTAAGCATTTTATATTTAAAAGTTGATCATCTCATATCAAAAACAGAAATGCTTAACAAATTTGTATGCACTTATGAGAAACAAATAATTACTCTGCCAATTAAATCTGTGTGCAACATAAATACAATCATACAAAATGATGATGATTTTAAGAGTTGCCAATCTGGCATCACATGAATTTGATCCTTGGAACCTGTTTGCCAATTTTGTTTTAAGTGTTTTTAAATAGATTAAAAAAGTAGATCAAAGAACACTATCATTGAAAAATAATCTTAGTGCTACTAGTAATTCTTAATTTTCACATACTGTAGAGGACCTGTGAGGCGAATGCATTTTTAGACGTGGATGTTTATTGATCTTTTTCAGTAGTGTGTACCTTACATATAATATTAAATGATTATTTATAAAGCACCATCTTATTTGTAATGCTGTTTAATATAGTCAGAAATTATAGAATACATAGAATTACATTTTTAGGAGGGCCCTGCTCATACCAAGTTATATTCTATATATATTATATATATATATATATATATATATATATATATATATATATGAGGAAAAAAGAGTACAATACTTATGGGCTACAATTACGGTACTTTGATATTGTCTTGTAACTCTTGGGAAGCCAAAAGAGATCTTCTTTGGATCACATAGGGTACAGACAAAGAAACTATTGTGATTTATTCAGTAACTCTGTATCTGAAGCTTACCTAAGAAGAGGTTTATATGAATGTTTTAAGGTCTATGAAGTAAAACAAAAAAAAGATTCTAATAGAGCAGAGGCGTCCAACGTGCGGCCCGCGAGGTGCGGCTCGCCTGAGCTCTGCTCCGGTAGCTGCACCTCGAACTGCACACCACACAAGAAGCTGTGTCGGGGAACGAAGTTCCCTACACGCTCTGTGTAGAGAACTTCGTTCCCCGATACAGCTTCCCGTGCGGTGTGCAGTGCACAAATCCCCTCCTCTACCCTGCGCATGAGGTCAGAGGGAGGGAAGAAGCGCACCGGGAGTCCACAGCCACGTGTGTGGGGTAAGTGTATGTATGTATGTGAGTGTGTGTATCAATGTGTGTGTGGGTTAAGTGTATGTATGTATGTGAGTGTGTATAAATGTGTATTAGTGTGTGGGGTAAGTGTATGTGAGTGTGTGTGTGGGGTAAGTGTATCTATGTGTGTGTGTGTGGGGTAACTGTATGTGAGTGTGTGTGTATAAATGTGTATGTGTGTGAGTGGGGTAAGTGTATGTGTGTGAGTGGGGTAAGTGTATGTATGTAAGTGTGTGTATAAATGTGGATGTGTGTGGGGGTTGAGTGTACGTATGTTTGTGAGTGTCTATAAATGTGTATGTGTGTGGGGGTAAGTGTATGTATGTATGTGAGTGTGTGTATCAATGTGTGTGTGGGTTAAGTGTATGTATGTATGTGAGTGTGTGTGTGTGTGTGTGTGTGTATAAATGTGTATTAGTGTGTGGGGTAAGTGTATGTGAGTGTGTGTGTGGGGTAACTGTATGTATGTGAGTGTGTGTGTATAAATGTGTATGTGTGTGAGTGGGGTAACTGTATGTATGCGAGAATGTGTATCTATGTGAGTGCATGTTAAGTGGGTGTGGGGTAAGTGTATGTATGTATGTGAGTGTGTGTGTATAAATGTGTATGTGTGGGGGGTAAGTGTATGTATGTGAGTATGTGTGTATAAATGTGCATGTGTGTGTGGGGTAATTGTGACTGTGTGTGTGGGAAGGGGGGGGGGTAAGTGTGACTGTGTATGCATGTGTGTGTTTGTAGTTAATGTGACCACTAATATATATATTTACATACACACACATGTATATAATTATATATATTATTCTCTGAATGAATGAAAAATGAATGCGGCCCACGCACGCATACATTTTTAGCGAAGTGGCCCTTTGCAGAATAAACTTGGACACCCCTGTAATAGAGTATGGTAGTGCAATCCGAAGGATGAGAGTCTCATGTGAGAGGTTCACATGAGAGCAGAGGGATGACATAAGTCATTACCTTATGAGAATATATGTGGAATTTAATGTATTTTGAGAAGCAGTTATGAAGAGTTTTGGAGGTCTGGACCAGGATTTTTCATTGTATCATAAAGAATAAAGCAGCCAGTTTACTAACTGGAGCAACGGAGAGTAGGATATGTAATATTCAAAACAGGTTAGTAAAAGTGTTTGGACAGGACATTTGGTTCCAACAGGGTGGAAATGTGTCAAAAATGCCAGTGTCAAAATTGGTAAAAGGTTCAGGTAGAATTAGAAGAGCATAGTGATCCATTTAGCAGCAATAATATCACTGTCATGGTAAAGTATTGAATCAAGATTATAGACAGTCATGAAGAGGATTAGGATTGAGAAATGTAATCGAGCACATACAAGCCATCTGAGAAGCTTGAGAATGGATATAGACAGTAGTCTGTTTTTAAGTAGCTTTTTTTTAGGATGGGAGTAATGATGGCATGTTAGACAAAGTTGGGAAGGAACAGAGTGGAGAGGGATAAATGAGGTCTGGAGAGCAGAAATGGTAGCTTGGCAGAGTTAGAATAGAATTATGAAGTATGTGCTGCTTTCCTCTGGTCCAAGAGAAGTGTCATTAGAAAGACACAGACCTCATGTTTTATACAGCCAAGTTTCCATTTGTACATTTCATGTGAGTATATCATTTCATTCATTTTTTTACAAGCCTTTCTTCATACACTGGCTATTTTTCCTCACATATTCCCCACCATGCTCACTGCTAGTATCTGACGCTATGCTGGACTTATACAACTTTATTCAGTTTTGTCTGGTGTTGTTTTTTTTTATTAAACAGCTGACAATTAGTAGCTGTGACACAACTACTATTCACACACAATTTTTTTATTGAAATAAATCTGGTCGTTAACATTAGACTTTTTCATTTAAACAACAAATATATTAAACGCTGCTGGTTTAGCGTCATAGCCAGAGGGGCTAAAATAACAGTGGGACAAGATCTGAAATATGTACAAAGCTGTCCACTCAATTTGCAACGTGTCCAGAGACTACAAACTACTACTGCAATGATTGAGCATCTCACCGCAAAACCAAACCAGGGTTTCGTCCATTTTAGATTTCACGTGTTGGAGTTTAGAAAGGACAGCATTCTTGAACTACGCCATTTAAGAGCTGATGTGTCTAACAAACAGAATGGCAAACTTAGATGTGCCACTCTGTTTCCCCTCCACTTTAACTCCCACTGTTAACCAGCTAAATTTGAATGTTAATAAAATAGCAGTTGAATAGTTATTCATTCACCATGCTAATACCCACAATGCAGCATGCCTGTGAATCTTGTAAATGTTTCTCAAGTAGCTTAGCTTCATGGGATTAACTGAAAAAGGCATTTCCTTCAGCACATTATGCTTCTGGCCTTAATGTGGTCAGTTCGTGTAAGGATTTCAGAATTTTTGGACATGGCAAAGTCTTGGAATTTACAACTATTAGCGTTATTTCAAGTGTTTGGCTTTGTATCCCACAATGCAGATTCTATTTCAAAGACTGTTTTTATTTGGAAGATGGAACAACCCTTTCCAAAAACATACATATCCTGTAACTTTCTGAAATTGCAGATATTATATCCCTGATATTTTAAAACCTGCCAGTGAGTGAAAAAAGGATAATATATCTCAACATAAAAGAAGCCATTTAAACCTTTTAAAGTAATTCTTAGGATCACTTTTAAGTTTGTTTTAAGATGTTAACATGATTGTTACAATATCCTAGCCAGTATTTTATACCCAATAGCTACATTTTCATTGTTTACATGCTGTATTTCCCATAATACTATATTACCAGCCATGCTTTATATACCAGTTTCCAATATAAAGGGTTATGTAAATATGGATTTTAGATAATGTCTCCAAATCATACCTTGTGCCAGCAATATGCATCAATCTGGTAACTAGTGATTGTTAGTATGTATAATTTACTAACCAGATATCCTAAACCAATCAAAATGCATACACCAATCTGCACATTTTAATAGTGTCATATGTTGGCTGCTAAGTGTCTGGTTTCACAGCCTTTTCATAAATACAGTGATGTCTTGTAGATTCCTGCAAGTTAGTGACTTAATAAATAGCTTGGGATAACCCATAAAACCAATAGCTCAATTTATAAAGTGGCCAAAGGAACTCCTTAAAATAATAAAGGATGATGATTAAAAATAGTTTATAAAAATGTGGACATTGGAAGTAGTTTCAAAAATTGAAAATCTTAACATCACTACATCTAAAAATCAGTTGTATTTGATTAATCTTTTTTCTGGTTATTTACATTTCTTATTTCAATTATGTTCTGTCATCCTCCAGATATTGATGAGTGCACCACTATACCTGGTATTTGCAATGGCGGAGAGTGTTCCAACACAATCGGCAGCTACTACTGCCTATGTGCCCATGGCTATGTTACATCTATTGATGGCTTACGCTGCATTGGTAAGTATATGGTTCTTACTCCTGACATCAGCAGTTGACCCTAAGAAAACATATGAGTAAACTCTTGGATTACATTAGAATTTAGGAATCGTTTATTAACTTGTGCAGGTGTGATTTATAGACCCCCATTATAGGTAGAAGAGTTTTATAATATTCTAGTTGATGAAATAGCTTAATGAAATTGAAGAGGGAAGTTTTCAGTATGGGTGACCTTAATCTTCCTGATGTGTACTGGAAAGCCGAAAACAGATGGAGATATTCTAAACTCCCTACTGGGATTATCTCTCAAACAAGTAGTTGAGGAGCCAACTCATAAGGAGGCCATATTAAATGTAATGTTCACAAATGGAGATTTGATATCAGACATTGCTGTAGGTGAAAGTTTGGGATCTAGTGATAACCAATCAGTGTGGTTTAATTCCGGGACTGAGTTACACCATGGAAAAACTAAAGTTTTAGATTTAAAAAAAAAACTACTTTTCTAACATTATAATCTGCATAAAAGAGTCATTATCAGACTGGAGCGGTTTAAATGGAGTTTAGGAGAAATGCAATTATTTAAAGTTGCTTTATTAAAGGCAACAGAATAATTGAAGAAACCACTGTGGTACTCCGCAGAAGTGGCCAAAATAGTAAAAAAAGCATTTAGTAAATAAAACCCAGAGCAGGGAAGAGAGATCTATAAGAATAGGCAGAAAGAGGCAAAATAAGTTAAAAGCGCTTCCAAAACACAGAGAAAATAACCTAGTTAGTCAAAAATGTAAAAAAAAACCATAAATGAAAAAAGTATAGTAAAGAGGATAATAAAGGTTGAGCTAACTGCCTTAATAATTATTTGTGTTCAGTTTATACAAATGAAAATAAAGGAAAGGGACTTGAGTTAGGCATAAAGACTAAAGAGGCATTTGATAAATATGAGTTTATAGAGAAAGAGGTTCAGCTTCAGCTGTCTAAAGTAAAGACATGTAAGTTGATGGGGCCTGATGGGATGGGAAAGATATTAAAAAAGCTTACTGATGTCCTGGTAAATATATTTATTTAACCAATAACTGTTAACATTTACAAGAACGGTAGCAAGGAAGAGCTAGGCAACTAAAGACCAGTAACTTTTACATCGGTAGTGGGGAAATTAATGGTTCTTCCTGCTTGATTTGTATCCACCTGTGTTATCTTTTTCAGGACAATTTGTATTACGAGAAGTAAAGTTTTCACTGTTTGTGCACTATCACACTCACTTATTCCATACACAGTTATGCAGTCTATATATGTTCAGTTATGGGAGATATTTGATTGTTATCATTGTTTGCTTATAAGCTTTGTATCCTTACTTGACCATCTTATGTATTTCATAGACATAAAATATTGTATTGGTTGCCCTGATGCAAAACTTTAAATGATGAGGAGGCTATCCCTGTTAATGTAGTGTAGGGAACTGGAGATGTGTGCATTCTTTAACAAGGCTTCTAGCTTAAAATGCATTCAGATACACTTAAGGGCAAACCTAATATGTTTGACAACTGGACAGTTCCTATCCTTGGCACTCCCTCTACACTCATCCTCAGTATCCTTTATACTCCCAAATTCCTCCATTTTTAAAATATCTTTCTATGTGGGAGCCAGCTGCCCATATTGTTCCTTTTATCTCCCCCAGCTGTCTATCTTGACACTTTTCTCCTCCCAGTTGTCCTTCTTGTCATTTTATTTCCCCCAGCTGTCTCCCTTCCCTCTTTGTTTGCCCCAGCTGTTTCTCTTGCCCGTTTTTCTCCCCCGTTTCTCTCTCTCCCCTTGATACAAGTTATTTTCTTGGACCAGCTCAGATGCTGCCAGGCACTACTTGTGCATATTGATGATTCTGAGCTTTAGGATCCAATGCTCTAAGTAATAAATCAGCAGATATATTCTGCTGCCCATGGTGCTCCTGATGTACATAAATGCATCAGAGCTTCCAAGCATGCTGGACGAACAATGTCACCTTCCTCCTCCTAAGAATTCCACTGGATACACTCCATAATCTACAATATTGTAACTTTTTGTACTTCATCACATTTTCAAGATCGCTGGTTCTTTAAGACTAAGGGAGAACCACAGGCATTATTTCTCTCTGTTTACATCCAAATACTTTATTGTCATCAGTCATCCCATTTAAGAAGACTGATGTAAGGAGCTTTCTTTATACAGTCACATTAGAGCATAAATACAGCATATAGATACAAAGCTCTGGCATTGACTTGTCCTCCATGTCCTCAGATAAACCTTTAAATATAACAATGTGTCATCACTTTCTATGGTCACATAAGATCGCATTTTAAGGTCACACAAGGTTTTTTTGTTAATCCAAAATGTCACTCCCAAGTATTTATTTATATGAGGTATGTGTATAACTCTGTATATTCATATCTATATATACACATCGACACATTTGATGCAATGCTACATTTTTCATTCTTTCTTTTTTATGTTGGGCTTCTTATTAATTACCACTTTTTAAAAGTAAAAAAAAAGTGGACAGGAGAGAATTTTGGCTTTGGTTGTGCTTGTGTTTGTTTTGCTAGTTAAGACTTCAATGCAGTTATATTTTAAATCAATTTGATGAAACCTTTCTGCTCTAATGGGTTTGGTGTGGAAGATGACTAAAAAGATTTTGGAGCGTATAACAATTCAGATGTAGATGATTAACATCAACTAACCTTGCAAGTGTTTATGATGACAGATAGGGTTCTCTGGGGTCAAGTTCTGATGGTGTGTGCTGACAAATATGTATCGAGTGGACTCCAAGAGCACTGTTTAAAATCTATTTACATCAGTAGCGTAAACAATATATGTATCATTATGTGCAAGATGCTGGCTATAAATTTCATTGGATCACCATTTGATTTCATAGATGATTTTCTTTTAGGATTCCAAAGAATTTCACAGAAATTGTGTTGAATAATTTCAAACATCTGAAATAAGAGTAATTTGTGGCTATTGTATGTAGACATATACAATGTGACACTACCTCTGCCTTTTGAAAATCAACTGGCTCTTCTAATCATCTCCATTGCTTCTCATCAGTAACCATTTACTTGCCTACAGGAAAAAAAATGACTTGAATTTCTTGTTCTTGTTTCCTTAAAATGTAAAAATGTGAATGTGCGAATAAGTTTTATTACGTTTAATCAATTTTTTATTTTTTTTTTAATTAACAGATCAAAGATCAGGAGTATGTTTCTCCAGTCTGGTAAATGGACATTGTGCCCAAGAACTGGCAGGCAGATTTACCAAAATGCAGTGCTGCTGTGAATCCGGCCGTTGCTGGGCCCTCAGTTCTATACCAGAAATGTGTCCCATCCGTGGCTCTGGTGAGTAAGAGTGTTGAATGTATATTTATCAGTATACTAAAGAATATAATTAGTAAGTGATAACTACATCAAAAGAAAAACAAACCACCTTAGTTATGCATTACATTCATTCACAACAATACATATTTCATTAGAAAAAAACAAATATAAAATGAACAAAATAAAACTTAACAAATAAAAACAATATTTGAATAAAAATCCAAAGTGAGATTGTAAAAAGCATGCCTTTAAAAGATAGTGGAGCCAAACAAATCAGTATAAACAAAAATAGGTGCATTACAACTCCTTTTGTGTGTGCTCCTAACCTGGCTAAAAATCAACCATGTACTGTTGTATTACTTCATGATATTAAGAATACTAGGCCCCTCAGCCTAACTATCTTTATGGAATGCAGCCCTTCACATTAAATATTGAATACAACTGTATTAAAGTACTGTAAGTAAGTACAGATGCTGCTGCATTAGTTTATTGTAAGGGAGAAAATAGATTATATCAGTATAGCGAGAATAAGCTTGTGTCTATTCAAAATTGACACAAGTTTAATCTTTTCTTGATACATTGTTGACTGATAAGGAGGTTATAAACGCACCAATGAAATAGTGCGTGGAACTCCACCATGGTATCTGGATACTGGCATTCTGAAATTAATAAAAGAAGAAAGTAAGTTCAGAGAGGTTTAGGTTTACTATAAATAGGTGGAATGGATAGGTTTTACTTTGAGAAGGAACAATAGCAGATGTGTTTTTAAAAAAAATATGTTCAAAAGATACCTTTGTAAATGTAAAAAATAAAATATATGTAATACTTTTCCTTTGTACTAATAAAGAAAGAATAACAATTGGGTAAAATGTTTAATTAATATTTACTTTTGCTATAGATGAATATCGTAGACTTTGCATTGATGGGGTTCCATTTGGAGGTCATAGACCAGTGGGACCTGTGGGACCAGTGGGTCCAGGGGGAACTGGATACTTTCCTATACCTGGTGGAAATGGATTTCACCCTAGTGTAGGTGGAACAGGAGTAGATGATCATGGCACTGGTATTAACGAAGGGGTTGGTAAGTTCATAAAACTCTCTGAACTATGTTTTGTTCTATCAACAGTTATATTCCATGAAAACCACATAACTTACTATGACTGTGGAAGTTATTTCTGTTCATCTGTTTCTTTTAATGCCAACAATATCAAGTGATTTCTCAGTACACATTACATTTTACTGGATTTGTTGTGGTTCTGTGCAATTGTTGTTTCACCCAACCATCAAACTATATTAAGCAGAATTGCTGAACAATGTACAAAGTTAAATCTACATGTAATACCGGTAATTAAATGGATCTGCCATAACCCACAATATCAATTTTGGTTAGTCAACACAGTTTTATGGTTTTGCACTGGCATTACAAGGGTTTACAAACCTCAATTTAATAATGTGTTGATATCTTTGTACAATACACGCGTATGTGTAGTGTGCTAATGATCTCTTTTGTTGTATATAAATGCATATGTAAATTTTGCTTTCTGTGTTGTAGCCACTCTAAACGAGACAATAGATATATGCAAACAATACCCCAATCTTTGTCGAAACGGACGCTGCATTCCTAATCTTAGGAGTTATCGATGTGAATGCAATATGGGATATAAACAAGATACACAAACAGAATGTATTGGTATGTACACTGTGTTTAATGTTATAGAATAAGGCTTTGCATACGGCAGCCCTCTCTAATGCTTTACATGAATCAATATGGTAGACCTGTGTATTAGACTGCATCAAAACTATGCACTAATGGGTATTAATTTAAAGAGGGACTAACATCTCCTCAACAACTTTTACTTAAACAGAAGTCCACTTCTGTCTGATTAAAAGGGCATTTGGATGATGCTCCTTTGGAGCACATGTACCAATAATAGAGAAAGCCGGTGGCTTGAAGAGCACTCTCTGCCAAATCTATCTTCTATCAGTAGCATAATTAATCTTTATTAAAACATAACAATTTGCCTTCCTATTGATACAGTATGAAAAGATTGTTACACATTTTATTAAAAGGTAAAAGCTCATAGACAAAATAATTCATAGAGAAAAAAAGGGCCTTGCCAGCAAACAGTATTTTTTACGTTAGATTTAATTTTTAAAGACGTGAAATATATATGAAGGAAGAAGGTGAGGCACAACGCTGGTGAATAATATGTGTATATAGTGACCTTCACTCCAAAAACCAAAAAATATACAAATAATAAAAACGGTACTGACCACTGGAGGCAGGGAAGGTACGAAATGGAGATAAGAAAATCCCGGATAATATATGGAGTAGCAAATGACTCGATTGAAAGAATGAAAAAATGGAAGCAGCTAGTCTTATAATGGAATGCAATGGAAAAATCCACTGCAAAAAGGAGAGATAGTGTAAGAGTGAGACAGCGCTAAATATATATATACAAAGACAATTTATTGTAATAGACTGCAAGGACAAATAGATATAAAAATATATACATTTATTACAAATAAATATAGATACATAAATGAATGACCATATGAAATATATAGCAATATAGTCCAAAGTCACAAAATAAATATGTAATCACATGGAAATAAATAGACATAAATACAATATATAATAATATATAAAAATAAAGGGCCCCAAATGGATGAAAAAAGAGGATTTTTAAAAATATATAAAAAAAAAATAGAGCCAAAGATCCCTTACCCACTGGGTCTGTTCGCCTGGCCAGGTCTTTTGAACAGTTAGGATATTGCACTATATAGAAACACAGCTACACCCCACAGGTGAAATGTATATGGGTATAGGCAGTGGTTTTCATTATGAATTAAAGAAAAAGTCTACAGTAATATATTTACTGTGCAGTTCTCTTTAATGAAGATGTTTTCCAAAATACACATGATAAACACTGGATTGTATTACTTTTAATGCCCTTTTCCAGCCTTAAGGAAATATATGAATGAGTTTATTTGTCATCTGTAAAACGTCTGTCTCTGATCTTTAGTTCTAAAAAAAAGAGTTAATAGCTGAAGATATCTGACACGTATTATAAAAGAACTAATTAAATGTTTTACTAAGAGCCTGACTTGTTTATACACCACAAATGTCTGTGTTGTACAATTTTGGGAATTCATCTGACATATTATTAATTTACAATATACGGCATGTTGAGAATTATGTAAAAAAAAACAAAAAAAAAACAAACTTTTTTTTCAACGTTTAGCTATTTTATACAGCAGTCTATTTTTTAAGAAACTGCTTTAGAAAATGAATGTTCTGTTTAAACATTGCACAGTTTATGTATAATCATTACTGTCCATGACACATTCTCAGGTTCTGTATTTTGGATCGTAAATTACAGCACAGTGTAATTATCTTTTTATTACTACAAACAGATGTTGATGAGTGTACATCAAACCCATGCACCAATGGAGATTGCGTTAACACACCTGGGTCCTATTACTGTAAATGCCATACAGGTTTCCAAAGAACTCCCACAAAACAGGCTTGTATTGGTAAGTCATGCTAATACTCTATATAGGCCACATCTGATTTTTACAAATGCTTGACTTCTGGGAGCAGATGGGAAGTGCTTGATAATGGAGTCATGGTTATTATTATGGTAAATATATTTTTTTATTAATTTTTCTTGGCAAAGATGCATTCTTATTTGTATTATTAAAATATCTAGCGACTGCATAAAACAAATATCAGAAGATGATATATATTACATCTGTTAACGAAGCAGATATTTTAAGTGTAGTTCAGAAGGAATTGTAACTATGCCATTTCTAAATTATTTTATGCATATGTTTTTTTTAAAAGCTTTGTTAAATGTAGGAAAGTCCATAGAATGGGTTTTATGTGAAATTGTAAAATATATATTCAAATGGTTCAGCTTTTATAGAATAATGTAAGAGAGATGTACTAAACTAAGATACATTTTTTGACAGACAAAATGACCTTTAAGAATGTTATATATGTATTTAAGGCATATGCGTGTGGGCATGTGAGTGAACTACTACTGAATTATATCCAGTTATCTAGAAAAATACTAATGTACACCTGTCATCTATACAAGTTCACATGCGAGTAGATATATAACTTAATTTACCTATTTCCTGGCAACATCATGAGGAAATATGTAGCTCAAGATATGTGCCTACCATAAAGAGCCTGCGGCCTTCTCCACCATGGCCTCCATTTGTCCTACTCCAAACACTGACACCAGCTTTCCACAGTGCTTGGTACCCAAGCACAACACTAAACACTGTGACTTTGTCCAATAATGTGGGGTACTTCTTTTACCCCACAATATTGTTGAGGGTACTTCTGCCAGGTAGGTTAAATTATATTTCTATGAATCTGCTTAACACTCATAAAGATGTTAAAACAATATACACATCGTGAAACCTGTACTGATTAATGGAAAGTTGTTTTTTTTTTTCATATTTGGTTATCTTCAAGTGTGATTTTTAGTTAATTTGTGTTTTATTTATTTATATTTTAAATAATCTATCAGTTGATGCATTACTCTTTCTCAATACAGATATTGACGAGTGTATTCAGAATGGTATTCTTTGCAAACATGGCCGCTGTGTGAACACAGAAGGCAGTTTCCAGTGTATTTGTAATGCTGGTTTTGAACTAACAGCCGATGGTAAAAACTGTGCAGGTAAATATTTATTTCTATTAGTTAAATAAATGTTCATAGGAATACCTCTTAAGATAGTTTCAGATGGCAGGTATACCCCTATTCCATTAGCATTCTTTGCTCTCTGTGGAGTTCTCTCATAATGGCTTGCACTAAGTGTAAACAGGCAAGAGGTGGGAGGGCTGGCAATGTTTGACCTGGGGGAGAGTAGAAATTAGCATCTCATGGTGTGAGAGCACCAACCCATCTTCAGAACAAAAGCAGAACAAATGTGTTAGCCCTCCTCTGTCCTGTTATCCCAATGTATAGATTTGGGAATACTATCTGCACTATCTTACCCCTCAAACAGTCTCTTTTTGATATCGTGGACCACCACACAGCCTCTCTGCACCACACTTGCCACCAAACATCTTCTCTGTGCAACGCACAAACAGCCTTGCTGTGACATTTCTGCCCTTCGATGCCAACCTAGACCCTCAAACAGTCTCTCTGTGGCATCTTTGTCCCCAACTTTCCTTATCTTAGCCTCCAGCTTGCTGTTTCACTCTCCTTCCATGCAGACAGCTCCAGCATGCTGGAAATGGCTGTGATGTCACTTTCTGCATGCTGGATCTGACAGCGGATGATCTCTACACTCTCTGTGCCATTAGCTGTGGGTAAAACCTGCAGCTAACAGTATTTAAAGCGGTTTGCCCGGGCCCTCTAGAGTGGCAGGGTCGGTTGCCGTTGCGTTTCCTGAGACCATGATTTTTAAACTCCTGCCCTCAAGACTTAGTCCTGCAGCTAAGGTTTACCAGGATGTGGCCTTCCCCTTCCTGGAGTGACACCAAAGACAGCACTCTGAGTTCACCTTAGATGTGCATGGGATAGAAAGGATTCCCTGCACCAGTACAATTGATGTGGTTCAGCATATCATATGGCACACCAAACCAAGAACATCACACGAGCAATAATGCAAGAGATTTATGCATTAGCAACAAACATTGTAATGAAATCATTGAATTAGTATGGGAGAGGCGGTCTAGAGACCAAAAAAAAAATTGTTACACTTCAAAACATGTTCCTTTGCATTTCACATCAACAAACCTTGTGATTTATTTTTTAAATAGCAAAGTAATGATTTTATTTTAATTTAAATATGTTTTAATAAAAGATTATCAATGTTATTTAAGTGGACTGAGTAAACATGTCCTCTTATAACTTTGTATTGTTTTATGTGATTATCTTTAGACATCTTGTCGTGTAGTAACTTAATATTTACTAAATCCCTAATGTAGCCAGATAGTATCATACAGCAAAACTGTGTCATTAGTTCATTGTTTCTGCAAGTAACTAAGACTATTTCTTTCACCAGAAAAATATCTTGAAAATGAATTTAGTGATGTAACTTTAACTTTGTTTTTATCTTAACTCAAACGATTCTGACAGTTTTCCTTTGCTTTATAATGCTTTACACTGGAAGCTGACGCTTGGGGCAAATTATACAATGCTATTTAAGAAGGTAAAACCTCTCAAAAAATCAGTTGCACCATGGAATGGTGTATGAAGAAAATAAAAGCATGCATGATGATAATCCTATCATTGTTCCTCAGCCCTCCTATGTACAAAAGACAAGACTAACACAACGCCAGATCTTTGCTGTCTAAGTGCTTATAGACATGAAATTCAACCGACTCAATCAATGTATGGCATGTGAGGTAGCCACTTAGTTATTCTCTGCCCTTATGCTGAAGGGCTCACAAGTCTGGCCTCTGATGACAGCATGTCATATTTTAATTAATTGAGCTGGACAAATTATGTATCTTTCGGCCATTAATGTTTTCCAGTTCACGTCTCATTCACTTTTACTGAATACACAATATTATATGTTGTCACATATTCATTTTTTCATTACCAGAATAAGCAACAGAAATATACTAAAGCCTGGAAAGGCAGTGTATTTTTAATATTTTGTGGACTTGTTTTCTCAAGATAACAACAAAAAAAAGTTTGAAAAATATTTTCAAATACACGACCTCCCTGGGCTTTTGTATATTTGTGCTACTTATTCCGGTAATGAACAAATGAATATATATGAATATATACGCTTCCGTACATTTGCAACTAAAGCCCACAGAGGCCTCCGTTCGAAATATACAACAGAATATTTTCAGTGACTTGTTTTGAGCTCTAATAAAATGTATGGGGAATTACAAGATTTTCTTGGTATTACCGGTAATAAACTACTTAAATGAAAGTCTAGTGAGTCAAAATATTTATGCAATTAAGAATAATGTTTACATCTCAAATATACACATATTTCTATATTTTTTAACAACCAGTCATCTTGAGAAAAAAAAGTCCAAAAAATATTAAAAATACATGGCCTTTCTGGGCTTCTGTATATTTGTGTTGCTTATTCTGGTAAGGTTAACATGAATATGTGACAACATATAATATTGTTTATTCACTAAAAGTGAACTGACAAGAGAACTGGGAACTGGAAAATTGAGAAATTAAGAGCTGAGTTGGAAAGATAGGCAAGCTAGAGATTTTTTTTCAGGTCAACTTGTTATCTCGGGAAAACAAGTCTGAAAAGTATTCCCTCTCTGGGCTTCTGTACAAATAAGCAATTTGTTTAAACAATTTATAGAATACAATTATAAAGGCTGCAATATTAAATCCCTTAAATGTTCGTAGGACTATAGAAACTTTAGAAACTTTAGAAAGCAGGCAGTTTCCTTCCATGTGTTAGTTTGTGGGCAGTGAAGAAATAGCATTATTTATCTACCTCAACATCTAACTTCCCGGAAATTTAAACAATTCACTTCAAAGTCTTTCCATACTTGGTTTCCATACATATAAATTGTTTTGTTGTGGAAAAGCCTGAGGTGCATTGATTTGTAAATCTTTAATTCATTGCCAGATATTGACTGCATTTAAAGAGGCATTTTAATTGGTTATTTGTTCAAACAGCATAGTTTTTCAATTGCTTTGTAGGGGTTCAGTTTAGCAACAAATAAATGATGTAGTACTTATGTCTATATTAATTGTACATTTACTGTGCTTAAAGGGCAACTACAGTTTGGGTTAAAAAAACAGTGTCCTCTTCTCCAAAGTAAACCCGACATGTATTTTTAAAGATACAAGTGGGTTTTACTTATGGCTCTGCCGCAGTGTCAGCAAGTGCACAGTGCCAGTTTATTCTCATCCTAGCCACACTAACTGTGTCACCTGTGTTTGTGTGTAGAAGTATAAGTGAAAAATATTTGACTGTTTATCTTCTGGTGCACTGTAAACTACAAATCCCATAATGCCTACCAAACCAAGAGTTGGTCATCTACATATTATGGGACTTGTACTTCACAGCAGTTACAGTTTATCAATTGGAGCAATAGGTTTCAATAATCTGTCTATTAGACTGCCATTCCTAATATTCCCAAGCAACCAAACACTGATTACCTTAGAGAAATAGTTTGAATTGCAGGCCACCAGCAGTTAAATCAGGAGCCATTTCCCTGTACCATGCAGTGTATAAAATCCATGACTGAGTTAAACATAATGTTCCCTTTTGTTTCTAGATCACGATGAATGTGCCACAACAAACATGTGTTTAAATGGAATGTGCATAAATGAGGATGGAAGCTTCAAATGCATTTGTAAACCGGGATTTGTGCTTGCTTCAAATGGGCGCTATTGTACTGGTATGTATAACAAATCTTCTGTTTTCACAACCTGCGTTTTGGAGGATTTGATTAGTGATAATTATGCATTTTAGAAACATAGCTAAACAAAACATTGAGAACCTCTGTAAACAAGCTGAAAAAGGATCACAGCATTTTGTTTCATTTGTCCCTTATGAATATCCAAAAGTAATTTGGAATAATGACATGTTGATTCTGACTGTTCCAATTTCATGTAGATATTGACGAGTGTCTGACGCCAGGAATCTGCATGAATGGACATTGCATCAACACTGAGGGATCTTTCCGATGTGATTGTCCACCAGGATTGGTTGTTGGAGTAGATGGCCGAGTTTGTGTTGGTAATGCTTTTATTTTAAATAAAGTTTAGTATTTTCAGTTGCGTATGGACATAATTCTTAAAGTTTCTATTTTGAGCTGTAATAAAATAGAATACTATATGAGGCATAATATTTTCTTGGTATTAATAAACTACTTAGGTGAAATTCTCATTAGTAAAAAGTAATTGATAACTTTCTCCCCATCTCAAAGATACACATATGCGAAGCACCTGCTATGGAGCAATCAAGAAAGGGTCCTGTGTCCGTCCTTTTCCAGGAGCTGTAACCAAATCTGAATGTTGCTGTGCGAATCCAGACTATGGATTTGGAGAACCATGCCATCCCTGCCCTCCACGAAATTCCGGTGAATTAATAATACTTTGCATTGTCTTCTGTTGACGAGGCAGAAAATGTCGACAAGAATAATTGTTGGTGACAACACATAAAATAAATAAACAGCAGGGTGGGCGCTGGTAGCTGGGATTATTGGATGAAGTAACTGCTCCATTAGCCTCTGCATATTAAGTGATGTGGTGAAATCAGGCAACTTCAGTCATACAGACAGGGCCGGACTAGGAGAAAAATTCAGCCCGGGCATTTTTTTATCACAGCGGCCCACTAATAAGGGGGCGGGGCAGAGGAGGTGTGTTTTGTCATCACCAATGACAAACACGCTCCCTCTCAAAGTGAGCATGTTGGTTCAATGCTCTTCCAGGGCAGACCATGCGCAGAGCTCTGCTGAAGAGCTCTAGCATGAGAAAAAAGCCCTGTATTTGTTCTGCACAGTGCAAGCAAATTTAATAACATGCTTGCACTGTGTTTCCTTGCAACTTGTCTCTGGTGTCTCTATAAATGGATACCAGGAGACAAAAATGCCAGGAAAGAGTATTGAGCATGTGTTTGGAGCCTGCTTGTGGGATTGCGTGTGTGTAGAGTGAGCTGATTGTGGTGTGGTATTGTGTAATAAGGTCGGTTTTAGTTGTGTTGTGTTTGTGGTGTTGATGCATATGTGGCTAGGGGCTGTAGAGAATGTGTGTATTGGGGATATAGCAAGTGTGTGCATACAGGCTATAGTGTGTGTGTGTGTGTATATATAGATGTAGTGTGTGTTTAGGGGTGTAGTATGTGTTTGCTTACAAGGAATCTAGTGTGTGTATATATACATATATATATATATATGAGTCTAGTGTGTGTTTGAAGGACCCAGAATGTGTATAGGAGATCTAGTGAGTGTGTATTTATAACGGTTTCAGAGTGTATATATGGATCTAGTGTGTGTATGTGTGTAGATGATCCAGAGTTGGGTAAGGGATCTAGTGTGTGTCTGGAATGTAATGTGTTTAGGGGTGCAGTATGTGTGTGAGGGGTGCTGTGTGTATATACATATATATATATATATATATATATATATATATATATATATATATATATATATGGAAGTATTGTGTATGTCTGTTGTGCAGTGTGTTGGGGGGGTTCTGTGTGTATGTGAGGGGTGCAGTATGTGTGTGTGAGGGGTATTCCTTAGTAATACCAGTCAGATGGCCATTAAATATGCCACATACAGGAGCCCCACAAATTATGTCACACGCAGGAGCCCCATAACTATGCCACATACAGGAGCCCATAACTATGCCACATACAGGAGCCCATAACTATGCCACATACAGGAGCCCCATAAATTATGCCACATCAGAGCCCCATTATTTATGCCTCAACTTGGAGCCCAATTAATTAAGCCACACACACAGACGCCCCTTAATTATGCCACACACACAAGCGCCCCTTAATTATGACACACACACAAGCGCCCCATAATTATGCCACACAAAAGAGCCCCTTAATTATGCCACACATGGGGCCCAATAAATATACCACACATGGGACAGCCATTAATTATGCAACACACAGGAGCCCCACAAGATGACAATTGTACAATTCGAAAACAATACATATCTATAAACACAGACATCTCTCTATAACTAGTTGCATTTATACTTATTTTAATTATTTAATATTGTATTTAATAAAAATGTTATTGAAAAATTGCATTACTATATTTTTTTCCCTTCCTCTGCACCCACATTGCACCTACAGGACTTAACACAGCACCATACAGTACCCACAGAACTTGCCATCCACCTATATTGCACCCACATCACTTGGCTTGCACTCATATTGCACCTACACGATTTGGCATGCCACAGTGTCACTTTGCCCCACAGAACTAGCCAGTGTCACTTTCCACATAGTACATGTTATTTTGCCCCACAGACCATGCCACAGCATCACTTTGCCAATTAAAATATGCCAGTATTTAACCCCTCGATATGCCATGATTTAGCCATTCAATATGCCAGGATTTTGCCCCCAAATATGCCATTTAATATGCCAGGATATTGACCCTCAATATGCCAGGAGTTTGCCCCCTAATATGCCATTTAATATGCCAGTATTTTGCTCTCAATATGCCAGGATTTTGCCCCCAATATGCCATTTAATATGCCAGGATGTTGCCCCCAATATGTCATTTAATATTCCAGGATTTTGCTCTCAATATGCCAGGATTTTGCCCCCAATATGCCATGTAATATGCCAGGATATTGCCCCCAATTTGCCATGTAATATGCCAGGATATTGCCCCCAATATGCCATGCAATATGCCAGGATATTGCCCCCAATATGCCATGTAATATGCCAGGATATTGCCCCCAATATGCCATGTAATATGCCAGGATATTTCCCCCAATATGCCATGTAATATGCCAGGATATTGCCCCCAATATGCCATGTAATATGCCAGGATATTGCCCCCAATATGCCATGTAATATGCCAGGATATTGCCCCTTAGTATGCTCGTTATGCCACCCTCCTCCCCCCTTCCCCAGACCCTAGTACTTACCTCTTTGCTGCTCCGTCTCCCGGTGCTCTGAAGGTCCGTGGCTGTGAGGGAAGCGTTGTGAGCTCCCCTCCAGACGCGCGGAACAATGACGTTTGTTTAAAAAAAAAGTTCCAACAAAATTTATTGACCTCGTGGCTGTAGAGGGGAGCACACAACGCTTCTTTCACAGCCACGGACCTGCACCGGGGGACAGAGCAGGAACGAGGTAAGTTTTTGATTTTTTTTTAATGCAGGGGACGCCACTGCTGGGACCTCCCCTGCCGGCCTCGGCCCATGGCCACCGCGGCCCACCAGGCATTTGCCTGGTGTGCCCGATGGCCAGTCCGGGCCTGCATACAGACCACATATTAGTCACCAGCAATGATAAATGGCACTTTATTAAACTAAGTTAAGAATTATTATATCACTAGGAGGAATTTGTGTTGTATTTCACACAAAGTAACATGTTTAAATATTCAAAAGATTGTTGGTCGTGATCTCTTTGTATGTGATTAATACATATAAAGTTTCACATCCAATTTAATTCAGATGTTTACTCTTTCTTTAAAATGGGGTATTGATTTAATGGAAAATTCTGTCCTGAGCATGACTAGATTACAGTAACTGTTTTCTTTTTCAAAATAGCCGAATTTCATGGTCTGTGCAGTGGAGGCATTGGGATTACTGTCGATGGGAGAGGTAATAGTATATGTTCTGATATTCATGCACAATTAACTTAAATATGGATTTTCAGGATTATGTAAATACTTTTTTATGCATGAACAAACAAATGTTTTTACTATAAAAAATACCCACTAATTTAGCAATATGGTGGAATTCAAAGTTTAAGCAAGTAAGTAACTAAGGCATACTTTTATGAACAGCAAAACAAATAAAATAATTCAGCCTGGAAGTCCCCTTTTTCATAATTGCATCCTAATATATATAGAAATTATTTTAGCTCTAAGTCTTTCTCTTTCTCAACCTCCTTTTTGTCAGATAAGTAGTTTCTCTTTATTCTGCATTTGTTCACTGGAAATCTGGTAGCTAACACTTGGGCTTTGTGGTGCTTAGCAAAGCATTCTAAATCCTTTTCTGGGGGGGGGGGGGGGTTTCTAATGTTTTATCTCTCTTCTCTGCTGTTATAACCCACTGACCAAATGTTCTTCTGTGATTATTTATTTTGTTATTCAATGTGTTTCTCTAATCTTGCATCTGACTCGCCCTGCTTATTATGGTCTATTTCCCACTTCTTCCTGAAGAGATTTATACACAAAGGATTGGGTCAACCAATGCCATCCAGGTAGTCCCCTGACAAGTACAAGCCTACCCATAACTGTAACTGTTTATATGGCAACATTAAGCACCTGAACTGACCCCAGTGCACAAAATGCAAGGGACGTTTAACAAAATATTAAAAAAGGGCAACAAGAATGCTTGGATGTACCTGTATAAGAGTTTACATATGTATTTTGTGTTGTCCTCCTCTATGTATGCCTTACAAAGACTAAATTACAGTTCATTTTGATTTGTATTTAGTTGTGATATTTTAAAAGCAATAACTATTATCCACATTTTTCAGACATCAATGAGTGTGCTCTTGATCCTGACATCTGTTCCAATGGAATTTGTGAAAACCTGCGTGGAACGTTCCGCTGCAATTGTAATAGTGGTTATGAGTCTGATTCATCAGGGAGAGCTTGCATTGGTGAGTGCAACTTTAGACTTTATTGTGATCCCTTTACCGCAATTTGCAAAAAGCCACATTATTTTTTTACTTATACAATACTGTTTGGTAACTTTTTTTTTTTTTTTAAATTGTATACATTTTTTATTGTTTTTAAAAGCAATTATAAGTATAACATCAAAGAGAAAAGGGAGGTGATTAAAGAGAAGGACTAAAGGGGGAAAAGGGAGTTTCAGTGGGCAGAGGAAGGGGCTCTGAGGGCATAGGACAATCAGGTTATAAGTTACATAAGATATTTCCAATCAGAGTTCAGTAACAGTGTAACACAGTTAACAGTTAGATAGTTGTATATATCTAACATTTATCATTTATATAGTGTAAATATAGTGTAATACATTGTATTTCTAGTTATTGGGTTAGTAATACTTCCAAATATAAACTGTTGAGCAAATTAGACCATTGTTTCCTTTGTCTTAGTTCATATCTTTATACACCTTCTCACCTTGGGAGATAAGACATATATTAATTTGGGGTTTTGGGACAGGTGAGGGGGGGTGAATGAGGTATCAACATGAAGAGGGAAGGTGGGAGTCAAGGGTAGGGAGTAAGGCGGGGCGACAGGGAGGGCAGGGGGGGGGGTGTTTTGGATATAAAATTGTTGGTTTTATATATTTAGTTTCACACTGAATGAAGGTTATCATTTAGGTACCTTTCAGACAATTGTCTGGCATGAGCTAATCCTCTGCCCTGTGATGTGAGGATTACATCTTCTGCTGAGTAGATCTCTATCACCAAGGCTATCCACTGTCTATCCACTGGTGTGTTGCTATATTTTAAAAATCTTGGAACCAGGACCTTGCGTATTGTCAAAGAAGTTCTGCATTTCTAGATTGTTTGGGGAGTGTGATGTAGGAGGAATGTGAGTGTTGTTAATGGTAGGGATCCAATTTTGACTTAAGAATGGATTGGATCAATTTCCAAAAGGGCTTGTTGTTGGTGCATTGCCATCGTATTTGGAGGAAGTTCCCTTAGTCAGTTTTACACCTCCAGCATGTGTCGGTTGTGGATGGCTACTGTTTGTGAGTTGTTGTGGGTACCTTTTACCATCTGCTGAGGCTTTTAAATGTGTTTTCCTAGATTCTAGTGGAAAAGGAGCATTTGTGGGTTATAGTTGTTATTTTCTGCCACTGGTTGTTCTGTACATTACTGTTACAATCCCTATCTAATTCCTGGACATAATATGGTTTTTGACGTTGAGATAATGGGGTGAGGTGGTTTTCTAGTGTACATATTAGGTTTGTAGGGGTTTATTTAGTAAGACACAAAGCCTCCAAAGGGGTGAGTATGATTTTATTGTTGGGCTAATGACGTATTGTAGTGACATAACGGAATGTGTAGGAAGGAAGCTATTGGAGTGACAGGGATGTCCGGGGTTAATAAATGTCCCAGTTTTGTGCCAACATTTCCACAGCTGAATTACTCCGGAGTTCAATTGCCAAACTGGTAGCCTCAGTCCTTCCAATAGACTTCTATGGGTTGCAAAAATAGCCAAAGTCCTCTCGAAATGGCTGAAACAGAAAAAAAAAAAATTGTTTAAGAAGTCTTACATGTGTGCCCTAATTAACTAACAATTAATCAGGACATTCCTGCAAACATCAGGCTAATGCCTGATGTTTGCAGGAATGTCCTGGTCAAGAGTTAGGAACAATTTTAGAATGGTTTGAGAAAAAATGATTTTTTTTCATTGAAATGTTGAAATATGTATTGAATGAAATGTCACCAGATTGCCCTATGGTATTAGTTCTAGAAATGCATCATCCGTGTCTTGGTCATGTGACCATGTGGATATATCTGGGTAAGCCATAACATTAAGTTATGCTATTTCTCTCACAGCTGGTCTTAGAACGGAACCCTGTTTTTCATGATTTGTTTTTCTTTTGGAACTTTTTTTCCTTGTCCTTTTTATTGCCTTATGCTCTGTGTAACAGTGAAAATGGTGGAGTTGAGGTATGTGTCTGGTGTAGATCAGATTAAGGATATAACACTGTGTATGGGAGGCATTATTGATTAGCTCAGTGAAGCTCTGTCTCCTCATGGCTTAGTCAAAGATGTGTCAGTAGGAGCAATGCTATTATTCATCCTTGTGTTGAAGCCTTCTGGTTCCTGCTGTTACTAATAGTCATGTGGACCCTGAATGCTATTAGTCAGGAACCAATGGAATGACCCTGGGCAGGAGTTATTGTTTTAGACCATATCGTTAAGATGACTGTGCGGTCAACATTTGAGATGCAGCTCATTATCAATATGCTTAAAGACCTGGAACTGTTGTTGGAAAGAAATGCTGTTGGCTACATCATTTGGATGATGAATGATTATGATTGAAGATAAATTAAATCATCAAGGGTTTCATCTTATATACAGCTTGGAAAACAGACCAGAATTGTGGGAGTAAAAAAAAAATTATTCCAAAAAATAAATAGAGGCAACTACATCTAATGAACAGCTAATAGGTGAAGATACAAAATACAGAGTTATGCATTTTGACACGTGGGTTTCTGTTGGCTGAGGGATCATTTACTAGTCCTTTGTCCTAGAATGCCGTGAAGAAAAGGCAGGAGCATTAAATGTGGTTCTCCATTAATTCCACACATTCTTTGTGGTAATCTAAACAAACATGTACTTCCCACATATGCCTTTACATCTGTTTAGGTTTTGCAGTTGTTTTATTATTTGAGACCAATACATCTACAAGGTCATGTGAATTATTTTTGGCATAATTAACCTCCTCATCATCATGTGAATTATCAAGACAAGCAGTCATGCTGTTATTGAGTAGTCTTGTTCACCTTTATTGAATTATACAGAACATGTAAGTGCTGTTGAGTCACGTGAAGCCAAACAAAACACCAAAAGGCTGTGTGGGGGAAAAAGTGATAACATACTATCACCACAAACATACACACACATACGCATGAAATATTCATATTTTCAATCTTCTCTTTTGATCTTCCAGTCATGAATATTAATAAGTGAAGTAGGCACTTCCCACAGAAAAAATGGTGCTGAAAGATAATCCTAAATGCTTGCACACTTCAGTTCAATAAGTCGCTCAACTAAAATAGACACACAGAGACTGAGAATGAGAACTTTTTTAATATGTAACACAACTAAAAAATACAAATATAATAAGAGTGCTTATTAGATGCAATTGTCACAGGAGAATGGCTCTCACAAACATCAGTCTAGATACTTAGTCCGGAAGATCCATAGATGCAGTCTACATGTAGAAGATAGACACATCTTAATATCCACAAACTTTCATATTCACCAGCTTCTCCTCCTGTTGATGTTCTTGTATTACACATGACAATCTATTTAAAAGTATAAACAATGTCTATGCATTTGTATATTGCCCAAACTTAAGATGACATCTATACAGGTAAGATAATTCATTACACCATCTTCATACATTAATTAATATATACACTAATAGAAATATATAGTGTAGCACAACAAACAATGATACTAAATTCCTTGAATTTCAGTTCTAGAATGCCCATATTGGTGGGACCAGTCTGATATGCTGATGGAGAGGTCTCCTCTGTAATGGTGACAATGAGCACAAAATGGCGATGCCCTTCCCGAGTAGGTTACATCCTATAGGGCTGGCTATTTCAGCTTTGTCAGTTCTTGTGATGGGACTCCCCCTTCTTTGTTTTTGTCTACTTATCTACAATACATACCATGATACTCAATTCTCGAGCTCAAAATGTACATTAAAAAGAAAGAAAAACCTACTGCACATATGTGAATCTGTACCACAAAAGAATCTTTTAGAACCGTGTCCCCCAAAGTAATTAACTTACATGTACCAGAAGCAATAAGATCGTCTCTGGTTTGGAATGCAGAATGGGACCTCAGTCCCCACTATTCATAGGCAAAAGCAAGCATTGCGGGAGAAACGACAGGGAACAGTGTTAGTAGGGCATTCAGAGGATGGAAATGGAGAGAGAGGCAGACATAGTGTAATATCAATGTATAAATTATTATATTTCCACCTCTAGATTAGCTTGCTTGAAATATATATATAAAAAAAATGTGCATTTCAGAACAATTTAAAACTTCCAGAAAAATCTGAGTGGTAGCAGCAGACATGAGTAGTAGCAGCAATCTGGTTCAACTCATCTGAGTAGTATTGCACACAACTGGAACTGCATCTATACTTTACAATAAAGCAGCACACTTGTTATACACCCCCTGCTTACATCCATCATGCACAACTTGTTTCACTCAATCAGCCTACTTCAAGCTGCTGTATTTTCTCTTCATTGGTTGCACACGACATCACCCTCCGATATTCGCCGGCAAAACAGCATGTTTGTAAGACATTTCCTCCTTAAAGGACAACTTGATTTTCAAGTTGAAGGTGAAACATTCATTACTTTGGGGAAAAGGATTCCAAAAGATTCTATTGTGGTACAGATTCACACAGATATGTTTTTTTTTTGTTTTTATGTACTATTTTAAGGAATTGAGTATCATTGTCTGTTTTGTAGATAAGTATATTGATACTCTTATGTACAGATTAGACAGCGCTACTTAATAAAGAATCGCTGAGGATTTCTAGGTAAGTTATGTGTTCCAACACAGTGCATCTGTACAAAAGGTAAGTATCAGGTGAACAACAAATTGTGTTATAATTATCCAGGGTCCCAAGCAAAATCAACTAAGTATTCAACAAACTCAGAAAATAAAATAACACAATGCAACATTTATATTGTTAATGAACAAGAACAAATATAAAATTGACAATATTTATACAAATTGTATAAGATAGATACTTATGTACTTATGTATACAAAATATATAAAAATCTCTAAGCATCCAAGCCACAAACATTGGTAACTAACATTCTTGTGCAGCATTATATTTTGTATTGTTAATATATTGTGAATATATTTGTTTGTGTTGACCCATACATTGATTTTTATAGAATTTTGCAATGGTTGCTTAAATACTATCTATATCTCAGAAACAATATATTAATAACTGAAATGGAAGCATTATTAGCAAAAGCAATGCATGCACAGTAAAATTTAAAAAAAAATGGAAATGATATGTGTTCTTCAATGCATGCTACTTTCCCACTCTCCAGCTCATTGTAGGAAGACCAACATTTATTAATTAGTGATTGTTAAACATAATGTTTTGCAGACATTGATGAATGCTTAGTAAATAGACTGTTGTGTGACAATGGTCTTTGCCGGAATACTCCAGGAAGTTACAACTGTGTATGCCCCCAAGGATATCTTTTCAGGACTGACACTGACACTTGTGAAGGTAACTAATACAACTATTTATTTTAATGGAATACAGGAACTGTGGCTATGTATCAATGCCAGGTTAACCATTAGGCACTCTAATTAGTTGCCTAGAGCACCATTTCTGTAGGTGTTCCACATGTAAATGGGCATTGTTATATCTAATCCAGTTGCAAATGGACATTGTTAGCTGTCTCTGTATGCCTGCCACATTTCCGTCCATGACCTGCCTGTGATAAGACATTATTATTTTTCATGTAAAAAGGGGGAAGAGGGGGGGGAATCTATCTCTAAAATGTTGCAATTACCCTCTCTTCTAAGCAGTTGTGTGTAATGGCAGTTTTGATTTATTTTACACCATTTAAAAAATTAATGATATAAGATATTTTGGATGTATGAATTGTCTTCCATGGGGGAGCATTTTAAGATAAAAACATGTCTCTTGATTCTGGCCCATAAGGATATTTTTGATAATGAAGAAACAGAATCTCTCTAAGAACAGTATGTTGATAGTAGAAATAATTTCTATTGTTGAATATTAAAAATACAAAGTAGAAATAAAAAGGCTAGAATAGCAACGACATGCCAATCACCTTTCATGTAGGATATTCTTATTAATCAAGTTCAATACGAGTGTCTGTGCTACACTAGCTATCTTTTTTTATGCAAAAGTAAAAGTGATTTTTTTTTTACCATTATTCAGAATTATCTCTTGTATCTCTATTACTGTTTCAAGATAATTTGTGTTTTTTGTTATTTCAGCATTAGAGCAGTGTTCTTTCACTCTATTAAAGTAATAATATAATCAGTGAGACATAGTAAATGTCAAAAGTCTGATATCGTCAATATAAACAATGTTAAACGTTTTTTTTCATCTTTATCCTACGTCATTCTTATCAACACTAAACAAGAAAATAGGTAATTATTCATGTTCATGAGCAAGTGCTGGTAATAGTGTGAACGCGTTAAACTGATCTGTGGGTCTCTCTCTCTTGTATTGTTGCGCTGGATGGTGACATTAAACCACTTTATTGCAAAAAGAATCCTGTGTATGCAGTTTTATTCTAGCTGCCAAGAGAGGAGTACTACTTGCTTTCTACCTTTTTGCAAATGGAGAATTACACCTTCTGGCAGCTGGAACAAAATAAAGTTACTACAAAATGAAACGCAATCTTTAATAAAAGTTTAAAAAAATACATATTGTCAATACTTATCAAATAATACTATTCATCATACTTACATTTTAGTGTTATTACAAGTGACATGTAGATCATTGTGTTCATAAAAATAAAACCAAATGCAGTATTAAACAACATAATGTGTATCTACTCTCTATTCTTCCTAAGTATCTTCAACAGCTAGTGGAGCCTTGCGAAGATTTACATAAAACAATGAGGCTTGTCTGTGTACACAGTATGACATGTCACGCAGTGCAAAAAAACCTTCTGTTAAAACACAGTTTTTCCTGTTCTCGAAAGACAATTATATTTTACATTAAAAAGAGTGAGCCAAGATGTTATTATATTCCAGAATAAAAAGATATGATTGTTTAAATAATATACTGAGCACATCATTATCCAAATCTTGCCACAAAACACAAGCAGATTCCTTTAACAAATGTACAGAAATGTTGGCATGTATTTTAATGTATTCATTACAATTCCACATAAGACGTCTGGAACCAAAAAAAATTTATGTTCATTTCTTTTTTACAGACATAAATGAATGTGAAAGTAGCCCTTGTGTTAATGGAATTTGCAATAATCTACCTGGTTCTTTCAAATGTGAATGTTCCGCTGGAAGCAAGTTGGATTCCGCTGACCTGATATGCATAGGTGAGCATCTCTAATCCAAACATATATTCATCTGACCAAGATACTAGTTTGTAAATGCAAAGGTATCAGCCATACTGAAACTGATCCAATCGTCTTATTCTCCTAGCTTTCTAATAATCCATTTACTCTATTTTATTATAATTTTGAGAATATTCAAGTTCTATTCATTTAAAATAATTTCTTATTACTGTGTTTTGACATAAGTGACCCCCAAGTCTTTAGAAATTTACATTCAGAGTATAAACATATTGCTAGTATATCATTATGATTTCGAATGGCAAATGAACTCAAATGCAAGGGACAGTACAATAATAACAATATATGGAAAAAGGCATTTGTGGTGGAAATAATGAAATGAGAAAGTTGAAAAGGATTAATAGTTTTCATCAGATAAATCTTTATTGAACGTGTTTTTGTATAGTTATTTATTTATTTTCCAGCGCAGGTCAATTCTAATCATTGTTATGTTAAATCAGTTTAGTATCCGAAGTGCTTACTTAAAACTGGGATAAATGCTGTTTTAAATGGAAAACTTGGTGCAGGCACTTACTGAGTAAGATGTTGTAGACAAACAAAATGCTATAAAGATTTAAATAATGCGTTGTAAATGAAAATAAATCTAAATCATTTTTCCAAGATTTTGTTGATGACCATCAGTTTTACCAGTTGTGTTTCTGAAAAGAGAGATTATTTGGCAAAAGATAGTTTTTCAATAAGATGGCCAGAGGAGAGGTTAGGTTCTAACCATATACATAGTGTTTACAAAAACTGACATAGACCCATTTGTATTTTGCCGTTGTATTAATATTTGTACTACGTCTTGATCTTACTAGTATTCCAAAAAATAGAAGAAATTCACAATACTGCAATAGTTTCAGGTTTGCACTGTAATTTATCAACATGTTCCAGTAAAGATAATTATTTATTTTATATTCACATCAGATAGCCTTAAAGGAACTTGCTGGCTCAATGTCCAAGATGGTCGCTGTGAAGTCAATATTAATGGAGCAACACTCAAATCTGAATGCTGTGCTACCTTGGGTGCTGCGTGGGGCAGCCCTTGTGAACGATGTGAAATAGGTACCCAATATTTCCAGATCATGATGACAATATACTTGCTTGCTGTATTTTTATATACATTTTAATACCCAAATATATCAATATATTAATATTAATTTGCTTGTCTTGTGTAATTTCTGTTTCAAATACTATCATATACAAAAGTCACCCTTAAACTAATAGCCAACACAATGTTAATGTAATCCTAATATCTTTCATTGCCTAGTATAGGAATGCTGACAATCATCATTTCTATATTATGAAATGAGCTACATTTGGATTTCATTAAGTATAAGTTGCCTAGTTTAAGGATGACTTTTGTATATCTCTATTTATAAGCTCATTAGCTGGTTGACCAATACTATTACTGAATATAAAAAATTACAGTGTGTGGTCTCACATTTGTTTTTCTCAAAATTAGAAGTGATGGCTGGGGTGGTTATTGACTGAGTAACGTATGAAAAGGTTTGCTTTGTGATTTTACAGGCTACCTTAGTTAAGACAAAATCATGGTGATTCTGGTGCAAAGTTCTGAATTTGGTTAAGTCAACTGAAACATTACATTGATTACTAACAGTGTCTGCTCCTATAATGTGGGGTTCAGGGTCCATAGTCTCACACTGAAAGTCCAAAAATCTTGCTAAATTTCTGCTTTAATACAGAAGTGAAAGCATGATTTGGTGCCATGGGAGCCATTGCCATGGGAGCCACATATAAAAAGCACTAATTGCCGAAATATCTCTAGTTTCGTCTTGATATGTACTTTTTGTTCTGTCAGATTAATAAAGATTTGTAGTAATGGCCCTTTGCCATATTTACCATGAAGTATTATAGTGAGAAATGTTAGTTAACGCATATTATTTCTGGTTAATAATAACAAATTAATAAAGTTTAGAGGGAAAACTGGATATAAGCAAATAAGCTAGAGAATCATGTGGAGAGACCTTTCTTTTGGGGACAGGTACATCACAAGATGTAGGGATGAACGATTTTAGTCTGTCTGTTGCTTCTCTGTGATCTATAATATGAAAACACAAGAGATGAAACCAAGGCATTATTTTTAAAAATAGTGTTTTCTAAAATATCCAGTAATAGTATCCCAATGCTGAGAATTAACTAATTGCATGACAGCTTTGTATTACTCAATAACAACCTACTTTTCCCTTTTTTATTGTTTTAATAGATACCGCCTGTCCACGAGGATTTGCTATAGTGAAAGGCATTTCATGTGAAGGTGACAATGAAAGTTTTTAAATTGATTTCAATATTGATTTAACTACTATGGGACAGATTTATCAAGGTAAAAAAAGGTGCTATTTCATAAAAGTGTGAAATTTGGAGCAAACTGCTATAGAATTCCATTGGTTTCCATGGTTATTACTACTCTTTTAGCACTTTTTCCTGAAATAGCACCAGTTTTGTCTTGCTAAATAAGGCTCTATATTCTCATACTTATTGCAAAATATATTAGGCTGCCTCGCAATTTTTGTTGCTTTATTGGTCTCTTTGTATAGTTAAAGATATCGTCTACAATTCTGTGTAGTTATATATATTTAAAAAAACAACTGTCCTAATAAAGTCAACATCACTTATCAAACATCTGACTTACCACAGATTAAATATTGCACTATTTTAACAAACATTTTACACTAATGCCTTTGCTGTATACATTACAGTATAAAGATAAACAATAGGGGTAGTTTTTTTAATAAGCTTAATATATATTTTTTGCCTATAACTTTTGTTACCCCCTGCTCTAAATATGTAATAGTAATATTATAATAATTAGTTTTAAAATCCAAAATGTGGATAGCTGTTACTTTGTAAACTAGGTTTAATATACCACAGTTCATATCATCTTGTTGATGGCATAACTATTGATATTTATTGATACATATTTTTCAACGAAAAGAAAACCACATCTACATGCAGTAATGGTGACACACACACATTGGCAAGCACCTACTTTATGGAGAGGTTTAAGCACATTATGTTGAACTATATATATGAAGTCATTACCTTGGATGTCTTTATCTAATAAAAGAAACAATCGTATTATTTCTCAAAACTTCATAACATTTATAGACATATTCGAATATCTGTGGCTTGTTCTCTGATATCATTACTGGCATTAGACATTATGTCAACATGGTCTTACTTCTAACTGACCCAAATCCCCCTGAAGCTCTCAGTGGATATCTCACATTATTTGGTTCAGACTGGGCAATCCCTTGTGATATTTCAAAATGCCGTAATTTGTTGGGGTAAAAATGTTTCCAGATCTCTACCCTATTTAACAAAGTAATAGGTTCAGGAAAAGGTCTGTGATGTTTTCTAAGGTTACTCCCAAAAAAAAGGTACTAAAATCAAGCTCCAAAAAAATTACATGTCCATTACAGTCCAAAACTTGGAAACAAAAAGGTAGTTCATTAAATCTCTATCCAAGAAACTGGATTATTGGTGTTGGCCAGATGAGTAATTGGAAGAGACATAATGTGCTCAACCAGGAGCTTTGGATGTTACTTTGGGTGTTACTAAGGCTAAAAGTATATTGAGAGAGAAAAGGTTTTTTCTTCTTCCCATAAATAATGTGTCTGAATAATTATTAAAGTAATACAGTAGTAGCCTTTGCAAACAATGAGAACATTAAGGCTAGATGCAGACTGATAGTCTGAATCATGATACAATATCTTTTTTAATAATGTCAGAACACACTAATCTGATTCAAAGTCTTATCTTTTCATCTTTCCCAGTAAACCAGTCTGCATAATACGCTCTACTAAATATATTTGAGATTGCCTTTTTGTGTTATTTTTAGAGTGGTGATTCAGCCAGAAGTATACTTGAATATCTCTAAAACAAACATGGAGCAGATGAAATGGTGTTACCAAATATGAAGGTTGTTCCTGAAACTGCCTACAAAGAAATAGATTTAGACTTAGGTTTATCATTTCACTTTGCTATTGCTACAGGAGGTATTATTATGTAATTTAATGTAATAATTAAGTGAAACAATGCTTTTTTAAAAGGTGTCCATTTTTTAGTGTTCAAAGTACCCACATAATTAGAAATTAAGAATATCTTTTTGAATGATTTTTAAAAAAAATTCATTGATGCATTATTTAAATTACCAACACTTCAGTTGATTATGGACAGCAAAATTACCATTGATCGCTCTACCTATTTTTTTGCTCTGTATTCTCATGAATCAAAAATGAAGAAATTCATCCACTCACACAAACGATAGACAGAGCTGCATACACATTATTAACACACACTTTGGAAACCAGATATGGTATTACTTCCATTCACAGTGATTATATCATCTGGTACTAATATGTTTTATTGTTTTCCAGATGTCGATGAGTGCAAGGTTTTTCCAGGCGTGTGTCCTAATGGTCGCTGTGTTAACACTAAAGGGTCTTTTATTTGTGGATGTCCAGAGGGACTGACTTTGGATGGAACAGGCAGAGTGTGCATAGGTAAAAAGAGTTATACAAATGTTTTTGATGGGGCAGGTGGTGGTCAACTTCAACATGCGTAATGATTTTGTTTTTCATGTTACTATTTCAAGATGTTAAGCTGATCTGTAACAAAGATCAATAAAACATTTGTGATCTACACTCTATTTTCTTAAACCTTACTATACCACAATTACCACTACACCACAGTCCATTCTGCCCTATCAACATTCCCTTTATACCACACTTTTTACCGCACAAGAAATATTTTTAGCTACTTACGGTTCAGTTCGAATTATTAGCACCAATTATTACAAAGCTATCAACTTCATATTATGTTTTTATTTAAATTTCTTATAAAACTGTCACATCCTTTCGTAAGCACATACTACCAATATTATTATTAGCCTTCTATTTAGTTATGTGCTACTTATGTCCAAAATGTAGTAGCTAGTTACCAAACTGGACAGTGATAGCATATCATTTGCATAGCCTCCCAAACAATCATCCACTTCAATTCTAAGTCGCTTAATACTTAATTTATTGTAACTCAGCAAGGCACAATATTTTAAAACTATTAGTGTAAAATGGAGCTTATTTGACCAGTTTGAGATGCTTTATTTGCTTGCAGATTTGCGTATGGAACAGTGCTTCCTCAAATGGGATGAAGATGAATGTGTTCAGCCTGTGCCTGGCAGGTTTCGTCTCGATGCCTGCTGTTGTACTGTCGGAGCAGCTTGGGGTATGGAATGTGAGGAATGTCCAAAGCCGGGCACTATTGAATTTGGGGTGCTGTGTCCAAGAGGTCCTGGCTTTTCCAACAGAGGAGATATTTTGACTGGCAGACCTTTCTATAAAGGTAATGAGTCTGGAGTATAAGCAAATACAATATATGCAAATTTTTATATTTTCAGATGAACAATGAATTGCATTTTTTTATTGTAATTCTTCGTTAAGTCCCTTTATATAGCTAATTTCAAAATATTTAATTATTTGTATAAGTGCTGTACTGAGTTCTATGTAGCTGCACAGCAGAAGATACCACATACCAACATAAAACACCTTGCTTTATCACTACACCATGTGAAGCCAGATGTTATAAACTCCACATTTAGAAAATACAAACAGAGATATGTAATAAATTGGAATGAGCCACAGGCCTTTATTCCAGCAGGGTGTGTTGAGGTGGGTGAATGTGGTGCACTGGTTCAGGTCACATATCTAATTGAAATCAAACCGTGATGTCCTGCAAAGGTTTTGAATTAAGTGGGAGAGAGTTCTCTCATCAAAGTGCGTATGCATATAAGTATTACACCGTATTGCAGCCCTGGGCAATATTCAGGTACTGCTAAACTATAAATGTCAAGAGGCTTGGCATAATTGGAATTTGTAAAATATGATGCACAGTTTGTATGAATCTTTCTATTGTTATTATATTTCTTGTAAAAGTTTAATAGCAACTATCGTATCAACTAGATTAAATTGTGTATCCTTCAAACAAAATGTGAAATATGTTGTTTAATAATGATAATAAATGCCATATAGTGTCACTTATAATTTTTATTATCAATGTACATTGCATCAAAAACAAGTTAAAAAAAAGCGGTAAGAGAATGTTTTGGTTTAAGTCCAGAAAGTTTTCTTGTAAATTGTTTATGATTAATAATTTAAATAAATCACTTTTTTCTACAGATATCAATGAGTGTAAAGCATTCCCTGGGATATGCACTTATGGGAAATGCAGAAACACTATTGGAAGCTTTAAATGCAAGTGCAACAATGGATTTGCTTTGGATATGGAGGAAAGGAACTGTACAGGTAAGAATTTTAGTTGTGAAGAACAATTGGATAGAGGGAAGACCATTAGTTATTTTCAGGGACAGTCAGGACATTCAAAAGAGAAGGAAGGGATTCAACGTGGGGCACAACAAGAAAGAACAAACAGGAGATGACATGTATATTTGGGTCTTATTAGCTAACAGGTAGTATTTGAAGCCAAATGAGTGAATTAGATTGTCAAGAGGATAGATTCTTGGACTGCACCAGAGTGAAAAACAGAGTTCTGAACTTCCAGAGATGGGATGTACTCTTTGTTGCCAAACAATGGGATAATGTTTTAAAAAATGTATTTTCTCATCAAAGAGCAAACCTAGTTATTGAGTTAATAAAAAGGTGTAATTGAGCATTTTACAAATATTTTTAAATGATAACCATGAAAAACATAAAAAATCAGTGGGGGTAATGTATAAAAACTCACACACTGTAAAGTTTCAGGAGTTTTTTAAAAAGGCGCAATTTGTTATGTATAGTGGCGATTGCGTTTTTTTATAACTCCTAACACTTTGCTGTGCGGGAGAGGGACCTCCTGAATTTTTAAACATAATCTGCACAGTCGCAAGGAGTGCCAACACAACCGATATCAACTTATTCACATAGAAAGACTCACAAAATTAAACAGTGACAAACAGGTCCATTTCATCATTACTTGGCACAATCTGCGTGTATGCCATGGTCATACATGACTCCCACAGTGCGTATGTTGTCATAGTTTCAAATCAAATTATCTTTGTATTGTTGTATGCTTTATGTATAATTCACCACAAACCACTCACTGTTCTCTACAAAAAGAAATCAATTCATTTTATATTTGATTAAAAGTTACTTCTCTTAGTCAAAATAATGAGAGTCAAATAAATGTCAAAACGTGGATAAATAGTAAGATCATGTAGATGGAACGAGCAGAGAGGTGGGTGAAAAACAAAACTGAAAAATAGAGAAATTTGTTGAGGAATTTTATTTAGTTATGTTTTTGTGAAAGTAAAACTCACGTGCATGTTGTGCAAATGTTTTGGGTCAAATACAATGTCTTTGTTATTGCAATACTATATATTGCAACAATATATGCTGTTTTTATAGTCTATCCTTTTCCATCCTAAACCAGATATTGATGAATGTCGAATATCTCCTGACCTTTGTGGCAGTGGTACTTGTGTTAATACCCCAGGTAGTTTTGAGTGTGAGTGCTTCGAAGGCTTTGAAAGCGGCTTCATGATGATGAAGAACTGCATGGGTGAGTTTTATAACCGACTATTGTCTTGTTTACAGGTAACACATAAAAGAATACGAAAAGGAAAAAAATGCTCTGTGTGCTATACTCTTGTGTTGTAAAATCATTTATTAAATACAAAATATAAACTTCTTTATAAAGCACACAACAAAGATCCAGAGAATGTAGACAACCACATGTTTTATGGCTTATTCTACAATCTTAGTACTAAAAACATTGTGCAAAAAGCCCTCAGGTACTAATCAAATCAGTATGGTGCTTCACAGGAATCACAAAAACACTCTAAAATACAGGGAGAGGGCCAATAAGTAGCCTAATGATCCATCATCATGGTCTGTTTAGTTTCACCTTGTAAGAATAACATTCAATTCACAGTAAGAGTCCTTTTAAAGCATGTTGTATTGTATCTTTAATTGATGGTGGTTTTAGCCCAATGAAAATAAGTTAACTTAAGCTGGTATTACAGCAGCATCATGAAAAAAGACTGGATTATTTAAATGAAGGGTACACAAATTTGGTCTTTGACAACTGGAAGGTTTTTGGAATTGTTTAATGTGTGTCACTAAGTAATGTACTTAATGCCATCATGAAAAACTCTGCTGTGACACACCTTAATTGTGAATTGAGTTAATTCAGATTTCAAGCATTGTTAATATCTAAAACATAACTTCCATTGACTTGACGTGAATTGTATTTACTTGGAGCAGATTGATAGACAATACATGTGGCATAGAGGCTATACACAATAGGATTGTGTCAATGCATAGCAAGTTCTGTTAATCAGTATTACAGCTTTATGGCTTTGACCTTTAAAACACATGTTGGGGTCTTAATTGCATTATTACTTCTGATTATATGAGCCACTAATTCCATTGGTACTCATAATAAGAGATCGTAAAAATCTGCCCCATCGGGGTGATTCCTGAGAACAGATGTGAGAACATATGAAGGCCTACAGGTTTCTCTGTGCTGCCCATGCTTTGTCTTGAATTATGAAAACTAAACATTGATAACACTGTTTTTTTTTTTTCTTTTGTTACAGATATTGATGAATGTGAGAGGAACCCTTTACTTTGCAGAGGCGGGGAGTGTGTGAACACTGAGGGTAGCTATCTGTGCAACTGCCCCACAGGACATGAACTCTCTCTATCCGGAGAAGCCTGCATAGGTAGGTAATATAAAAAAAAAAAGCACTGTGCTTGCAAATCACCTTATTATAACTTTTATAAAGCATAGATCAAATGTATGACATGCAAAACAATATGTTGTATCCATTAATCTATTTTCTAAATATGTTATATGTTGTAACTTCCCTGCAGATATTAATGAGTGCTCTCTGAGTGACAGTCTGTGTAGAAATGGAAAATGTGTGAACATGATTGGAACCTATCAGTGTTCATGTAATCCAGGATATCAAGCTACCCCTGACAGGCTTGGTTGTACAGGTAAGTTATAGTATAGGAACATTCAGCAAATTATCTGCAAATAATATTAACCCCTTAGTGACACGACTTTTTTGGCTTGTCCGACGCTTGGTGACATGGGCTGTTTTAACATTTCTGAGGTGTTTGTGTTTTGCTGTAATTTATTTCTGTTTCATTTACTGTACCCACACAAACTATATATAATTTTTATCATAATAAGAAGGGCTTTCTTGTGATACCATTATTTTGATAATAGCATATAATTTGATGTAAAAAAATTATAAAATATGTAAAAAAAATGAAAAATAAACATTGTTTATGACTTTTATTTGAAAAATCGTATACACATGTACAAGAGACAACAAAAAAAACACTGCTAAATAGTTTTGTAATATATGTCCTGAGTTCAGAAATAGCCCATGTTTTATGTTTTTGTGCTTTTTTATTCATGTTACAGGGCCAGAACTATAAGTAGTGCAAAGCTATTTTAAAATCCTTTTTTCTAAATTAGTGATTGTTACATTGTAACACTTATATCCGTACTAAATCCACGAATGACTCCCAACATGTACATATTTTTGAACACTAGACCACTCAGGGCATTTAACTTGGGGTATTTTGACACATTTCATGTAGCCATTTTACCACCAATCTTTGCCAAAGTTTGCAGCAAAAAAAAAAAATGTTTACATTTTTTACATAGATTGCACTTTAGGTAAGCATTACCTTAAAATGTGAAGGGGTATTTCCAAATAACACCTCAATATGTGTTCAGAAACATCTCCTGAGTACAGGGATACCACCCATGCATAGGTTTGTTGGTTTGTTTTGAGGCTAAAAGGCCACATTTAGGGGGTGCGCATTTTGGTTTTCCAACTTGGAATTCTGACATGCAGAAAACCTGCGCCCTTGTTCCGTTTGGGACATTTTTGAAGCCAGAATGTGTATTTTACCCCACAAAACCATACATTTTTGCAAATAGACATCCTAGGGTATTTCAAATGGCAGTATTTTAACACTTTCCATGCACTAATCCTACCACCAGCCTTTGTCAAATTTTTGGTTAGTATTTTTTTAATGTTTTGTTTCCACATACATTGTACTTCGAGCATAAATTCACAGATCCTGTTATGTGTTAGTGCCAAACAACACATCAATATGTGTTCAGCAACATCTCCTGAGTACAGGGATACCACGCATGCATAGGTTTGTTGCCACATTTAGGGGGGGGGTGCATTTCCAACTTGGAATTTTGACATGTAGTCAGCCTGCGCCCATGTTCCATTTGGGACACTTTTGAAGCCTTTCAAAGTATTTTACCCCATCAAACCATATATTTTGGAAAACTAGACATCCTAGGGTATTTAAAATTGTGGCATTTTAACACTTTCCAAGTTCCAAGTACTAATTCTACCACCAACCAATGTTGGGATGTCATTTTTTCACCACACACATTGTAGTTCAGGCATGAATTCACAGATTCTGGTATATGTCACTGCCAAACAACAACCCAATATGTGTTCAGCAACATCTCCCGAGTACAGGGATACCACCCATGCATAGGTTTGTTGGTTTGTTTTTGGCTATTAGGCAACATTTGTGAGGTGCGCATCTCAAAATAACAACTTGGAATTTTGACATGTAGTCAACCTGCGTCTGTGTCCGATATGGGATATATCTTTGAAGCCAGCCAATGTAATTTACCCCCACCAAACCATATATTTTTTAAATGTAGACACCCATCACTCCTTGTGGCAAGGGCTCAGCAGCCACTGACCAGGGTCAAATTCGAACCCTGAGTCCGCGGCCTCAGAATCAGTGCCTAAGCAGTGATCTACAGCAAATAAGGGGTTAATAGCTCTTAGAATAGCCTATCTAGTACTGTAATACATTACAGTACAAAGAAATAAATCCATAAAAAAGTGCAGACAGCAAAACATACTGTTGCTGTGCAAGATAACTGCTTATACAGTGATGAATGGCAGGAAAGGGGTTAATACACAGTGAATGGCTTTGATAAAACCTGACAATTTCATAAAATGTTATTTTATATCACTTATACTGATCTGTCTCTTTCTGTCACAAAAATGTAAGTGAGGAGAGGGAGGCAGATCAATATTTGTGAATATTGATCCAACCAATTTTGATATGACCAGGGCGAATGGTGATGCTCATTTGAGCAATCACCAAACCGCCTTTGCCACTAATTCGCTGTTACTGATCGCTATGCGCTCAGACAGCTTAAAAAAAATAAATCAAAAAATAGTTTTACTTTACACGTAACCCCCTAGCGGGTGTGTGTAGTTTAAAAAAAAAAAAAGCAGACACATAAAAACTGCTTTGGCGTCAATATCATTGCGTAAGCAGCGATCGACAGCAAAGAAGGGGTTAATAACTCTTAGAAGAGCCTTTGTAGTACTGTAATAAATTACAGTACAAAATAAATTAACCCCTAAAAAACGCACAAACAGCAAAAATAAATGCGCTGATGTGCAAGATTACTGCTTATGCAAGATCAGTGGCAGGGAAGGGGTTAAACGCAGGGAATTGCTTTTATAAACTTTTTTTATTATATTATTATTAGTGTGTTGTGTATTTATTATTTTTTTTGTACTTTAACTTACTTTTATTACTTTGATCTGTCTCTCTCCCTCACTAAAAAAATGTGGGGAGAGGGAGGCAGATCCTAACTGGTCAGATCAATATAGGGTTAACATTGATCTGGCCAGGCTCATCAGAGCATCCCCACTGCTTGTCAGTCTGCCTGCACACAGTGACCAAGATCGTGTATTTTTTTTTAGTGTTACTGATTGCCTCGACTTATGAGGCAATCAGCAACACTTACAGAGCATAGGAAGCGATTAAATTCAGCATTTAAAACCAACATTTCAATCACTCTCCGGAGCGATCGAAATTCCGACGATGCTTCCACACGGAATAATCGTTTCAATACCGTTTGAACACTGAAAGCGGATAGAATCCGCTTTCAGTGCACGTTTTGACACAGGACGGACTAGGTCCATCCTGTGTCACTAACGCTTTACAACACAGGACGGACCTAGTCCGTCCTTTGTCGCCACGGGGTTAAACTTACAATATCTGACTAAAATAAATATATTGTCTGTCCTCAGTGATCCGATTTGTAAATGGCTGTTGAACACTTGTGACACCATTATTTCACACGTATCTTTTCACAACTCTCCTCTTTTTACAGATATTGATGAGTGCACGATTATGAACGGAGGCTGTGACAGCCATTGCACTAACTCAGAGGGCAGCTATGAATGCAGCTGCTTGGATGGATATGCTTTAATGCCAGATAAAATGACCTGTGGAGGTAACAAATATTCAATATATATTCAATCATTAATCTACTCTTATTTTTATTGTGTTACCCAATCAAATAACAACATATAATGTATGTGATCATTAAACTTAAAATTGTCTTTTGGATTCCAGTATGCTATGTGTAGAAAGAAACATGATATACATATGGTAACAATTACTATGTGTTTGTATGGGGTCTATTCACTAAAAGGTGAGTTGCAGGTGAGGTGAATTGAGGTGAGACGAACTTCTCACCACTTTAACTATACATTCACGTACATTCACCACTATGAAAACTCACCATGTTTGTACCTGCAAAATGTATAGCTAAATTGGTGAGATGATATGTTCATCTCACCTTTTAGTGAATAACCCACTATGAGTAAGTGACCTAGAAACCTTTAGCTTTCCTTGCTGTTGTCAGTGACTGTAGGTTTATTTCTTATTACATTTTTTTACAATTAAAAAGTTAAATTTCAGTTTGAAGGCAGTGAATAAATAAACTTCTAAAATCTTTCACAGCAGCTGCTGTAGTAAATTATCCATTTTATTGTTATACTTTCCTAGATATTGATGAATGTGAAGATAACCCAGAAATTTGCGATGGAGGCCAATGTACCAATATACCCGGAGAATATCGCTGCTTATGCTATGATGGATTCATGGCTAGTTTGGATATGAAGACATGTATTGGTAAGTATTTTTTTTTACTACAAAGTTGTATCCACTCAATCCAGCAGCAGCCATAATAATAATCTGGCATATCTATACATCTGAAATATTAGCATATCAGTAGTCCAAAACTGATCTTCATCTTTCTTGATAAGAAAGTATATGTTAGATGGAGAGACTATATTTCTAATTCAGCTGTTCTTTCCTGAAATTTGCAGTTCACAGGATGGTTCTGCTTTTCAGTGAATAGATCACATAATGTTAGTTTATAATTTCTTTAGGGTTCCATTTTACCTGTAATTATGCCTTATACATCATGATATTGAGTTACACATCTCCTGTAAGAGTAGTGAAGGCCGAGTGCTCCAAGGCATGGGTCTCCAAACTTTTCAGTATGAGGGCTACATTGAACATTTTACACATATTCACAGGCCACAGAAAACACATTATTATAATTCAACTTATTTACATGTGTAAGAAAAAAAGGTTATTGAAAAAAAATCAATTTCTTGTTTTTATTGCACCCAAGACTTACCCCAGCACCCAGATTACACTCCAAGGACTTTACTGAATGATCTTCTCATTAACATCTGTATTGCTGACAAAATTATTTGACACAAATTTAGACAATTCTTAAAGATGTTCATATTAGTGTACCTTTAAACATAAAAATCATATCTATAGTATTTCGTACCAAATGTTTCTAGAAATCTCTTTGCTTAGAAACTGTGGCAAACCTGTCAACGGTGCCTAAGAAGAGTTAAATGTTAATTTACTTATTTTTGCTATATTTAACATGTTAGAGCAGATTTCAGCAAATGTATTTCTGAGGATGCATTTCAGGGAACATGTGCAAAGGAAAATACCTCTGCCAAAGCATGCTAGGTGTAATTGTAGGTCTCTTAATTTCTCTAGAAATCATTCCATATAGATGTGCAAATGGAAAAAGAATTTACAATCTAAATGTTAAAAGAATAACATCAATGAACATGCATGTGTCTAGTACTATATGAGCATAGTGATTAATAAATGCATAGCAGACTGCTATTAAATAAGTGGAATGTCTGGAAACTATACTCTTAATGAATGAGTAAGGATAGGTAATTTACTATAATTCTCTGGAAGGAAGGCATTGCAACACAGTCTTAGTCATAAATAGCCTTTGATTTCACATAATGGCTTTACAACTATTTTATTTGTATTAAATGAGAAAACATACCGAATTCAGGATTACCTTCCTTTGAACATCTATTAAATATGTAATCCGCTTATATGTAAGTCTTGATATCCTCAGCGATAATTCCATAATGAAACATTAGCTTAAACTCAATTATCATTGTGTAATCACTATATCTCACAACTAATTAGTAGTGCTCAGTAGAGTTACAAAACCTGAAATGTAATGATTCACCTTTCACGGCTTTATTCATGTTTTTCCTCTAGGAAATGTATTTAATTTAAAATAACAAAGTGAACTGCAGAAATCAGTTGTGTTAAAGGAATTACCGGTAGCTGTATATTTGCAAACTAGCAAACAAATCAGTGTTATTGGATTATTTCTGACAAGTTAGAGAAAAAAAAGAACAACAGGTGAAAAATGTGGCACATCAGCTGCCTCACGGGACATTTACTCTGCTCGGTTTCCTTGTTAACTAGAGAGCCGGGTCCATGATTACACACCTCCAACCTCAAAACGCGTGAGGCAGTTGGAATATTACATTTTCACCTGCTGGATAACATATATTTTTATTATACTTTTATAACTGAAGATTAAAATAAATATATTCTTCACCAAGAGAGAGTCTTTCCTGATATTTTTCTCCTTAGCTAAATTGGTTCCATGGAATTACCTTATGAACTTCATAAAACCCAGTCTCCCAATCCAACCTTTCTGCATTGTACAAAATTAGTTAATTAAATGTATAATGAGGTCATGTAACTTTTTAAAATCTTTTATTATTTTCAATTTTTCAAGTTTAAACTCATTCAAACATTCCTGGTTAGGATTTTTTATTCTTTTTTATTATAAACATACAAAAAAGGACAATAAATATCACAAACACATTTAACATGAACATACACATTGTATAGTTTCTGAGCAGAGCAGGGAGCATTACAGTTTGCTTTGATAGTCAAGTCCTATTTAGACCTATATCACCTACCCATAATAAGAGCTGATATTATATTCAATTCTTCTATATTTCTAACTGCCTTGTCTATAATGTTACTCATTGGCTGCTATTAAGTTTTCCTGACTGCCTAGTCTACTTTGTTACAACCATTTGTCAAATAAGTATTTCTCGAGCTTGTACAGGTAGACCTTGTTTTATGGCGCTTCAACTAATTGTCCTTCACAGTTATTGCTCTTGACAGGATGTGTCAATTATCCATTGAGCAAGTGTTTCAGTGCCATTTTCTTTGTATCCCAGACTATTCCACATCCCTATTTGCACAGACACAACAATATATTATTGAAATTAGATCAATTACAATGAATCACTTACAATGGCCTCTAACCATCCAAAGAAAGTATGTAGAGTACATATTTTTCTACTTCATTATTTTGACTTATGTGACTCACTTAATTGCGGGATTCGACTTATTGCGGTGGTCCGGAATTGAACCCGCAATTACTCTGAGGTATGCCTGTATGTACATACTTGGCTGGTGTGAGCGCAGTCACTGGTTCCCTCCATTACAGTAATTTCAGCTGCTGTACTTCATCTTACCACACACGGATGTGCAGCATATTCAAATATAATGTATTATTAATAGAGATCTAAGAGACTGCATCCTATTTATTGAGTTATAGTACTCTACTATTGTTTAGTGAAGCATATGCAGCAGCTCTTTACTGCATCTCTTTGGCTCATCAATCACAGTAACATTGTATCTTCTATTCTTTCCAGGCAGTTAATGAATCACCTGTACATCGATATTGGTAGACTTAATGTCTAGGCATTTTTACAACTGAAGGCTACCATATATTATTAACTGAATTTGTGATTAGTGAAATTTTATCTGAACAATATATTCAGTTATACTGAGTTACTTTCACTTGGGGCTGCACAATGCGAAGGGGCTCCCATCTCTATCTCTTATTGATTAATGTGACATTATATATATTATTTAGCGATGCAGCCAACAATTTATTTATACACCGCCATGGTGGCACGATTACTATCTTATACCTTCAGAGCATTTTTTGCATGCATAAGTATGATCATTTACCCAACAGCGCCTCTTGTGGAGCTGTCTGTATCTAAGCTGCTACATGATTACACTCTATTACTTCTTTTATTACTTTTTCAGCTGGTCTGTCTTTATATAAGCACTTTTTTTTACAAATAGGAGACTCATCTTACACTCTCCACCTTTGTACTGGATTCTTTGTTTGGTGCTGGGACAATATATCAAAGCCTCTTTCTAGAACGATGTGCCTCTGTCATTCCTTTGACTATTTCCTTTCTTTAGCAGCAATGTTTTACAATAAAGTCAATATTTTTAGTGAATTATTCATATTCAGCTGCAGTGTTCATGAATTGTGAGCGTTATTTCGTCCTTATATATGTGTAGGATTGTAGTATTTATTATATTTTCCCATATCCGTGTTAATACTTGTCTTTTTATTGAGTTTGCATTCATTTTATAATATATATAAATTTACTAATAAAGGTTAAGTTTTAATTAGCCGGGGGGGGGGGGGGGGATCTCAAACATGTTTTACTTGTTCTATTCTTTATGCTATTGGGTAAACTCCTTTATCTTTGACTGTCCCCCTTTTTATTATTACATAGGATAAGCTCATTTCCTTTCCTATTATTAACTTAAGAACAAAGCAAGAAAAGTGTTCAGATGAAATGGAAATAAAAAAAAGGACCAGCACATTTATTTCAAACAATTCTGATTTAGGAAATACATAAAGAAAGCCAAAGGCAAACTTAAGATTAAGTAAGGCACCAGACCTGATGACATTCACCCAAGGTTTCTTTGGGAGCTTAGCACAGTAACTGCTAGACGTTTATTTTTAATATTCAAAGACTCCATTTCCTTTGGCTTTAAGCCACAAGACTGGAGGAAAACCAATTTTGAAAAAAAAAAAAATCATTTAAAAAGGGATCAAAAAATCACACTGGGAATTATAGACCAAAATGTTTGAAATCAATAGTATGGAAATATTTCAATTTTTTTTCATAAAGAATCTCACAATGGAAAATGTTGTTGAAAATCAGATATTTCAAATAAATGGATATATTTTTTTTTTGCCAGAATGTCTGTGGCTTCTCTGAAGAAGCGTGGAGAGATATAAATCAGTGGCTCAGATAATTAGATTGCACTGAAATATTTGACACTATACGATGCAGGAGATTGGCATCTTAAAGTGTATTAGAAGATCAGCCAATAAGGCTAGACTGATTTGCCTTTTCTAGCAAACTAGTACTGTTATTGCATAGTAGAAATGTAACTCTTCTTTGCAGTAGCATGATAGGCTTTTTTCAGTTACATAAATTATCATTCTGGGAATTAGAGACTACAGTGTTTGATATAAATAGTTTGGACACTTTCCAATTTTTTTTTAAAAAGGAATCCCACAATGGAAAATGTTTTTGATCAGATATAAAAAAAATCAGATAAATCAAATAAGTCAATCATAGATCTTGTGGAATCTGTAAAGAAACAGCAAAATCCATCGGCTGTTAGCCATGCCACCCAGTTTTTAGCTATGGTCAAATTCTACTCTGTAAAAAGAAATAGTGTGTAAATGAAGATGTTATATGATATCAGAATGCATACTGTAGTTATTTCTGCCGTACATTTTCAGCAACTTACAAATACTGTTCGATTCAGTATACCATCTACAATTTGCATATTTTATCTTTTTAACCCTGACAATGTATTATTCTTTTCACAGATGTGAATGAGTGTGACATCAATTCAAATATCTGCATGTTTGGCGATTGCGAGAATACCAAAGGATCTTTTGTGTGTCACTGTCAGGTTGGGTATTCGGTGAAAAAAGGAACAACTGGATGCACAGGTATATCATAAAATGACAAGCTTTTCACATACGTATTTATACTACTTCCTATGATTTTATGTACATTGAGATGTAGTTATTTTAAAAATGGTACTGTTACCAACTGCTGTATTTCTAATTGGTGAATCCATCACAATAAAAAACTTCTAACTGTCTCAAGTGTTTCTGTTGATTTTTGCTATGTGTACCATTGTTCAGTTGTGAGAGGCATCATGAAGGTGTAGAAATTGGGCACGTGTGAAAGAAGATTAGAGAAATGGAATAGTGACACAATATAACTACAGGAGAGAGAAAGAGAGACAGATTATTTAAAATCTAAGCAAAGTGAATAGAACACACATTTTCAACTGGCACAAACTTAAGGATAGGGGATACAAAATATTTTAGAGACAGTCCAGAATATATGGTTCTGGCTTGATGCATCTGGAATCTGTGTAGATCACTCTGAGTCCAACAGCAGGAGGATGATGGGTCATGAAGTTATTGCTGTGCGTGGAATGGCTTAGGAATCTATGTAGATAACTCTGAGTGTAATTGCTGTGGGACAATGGGTCATGAAGTTATTGCTGTGCATGGAATGGCTTAGGAATCTATGTAGATCACTCTGAGTGTAATTGCTGGGGGACAATGGGTAATGAAGTTATTGCTGTGCGTGGAATGGCTTAGGAATCTATGTAGATCACTCTGAGTGTAATTGCTGTGGGACAATGGGTCATGAAGTTATTGCTGTGCGTGGAATGGCTTAGGAATCTATGTAGATCACTCTGAGTGTAATTACTGTGGGACAATGGGTCATGAAGTTATTGCTGTGCGTGGAATGGCTGAGGAGTCTATGTAGATCACTCTGAGTTTAATTACTGGGGGACGATGGGTAATGGTTATTGCTGTGCGTGGAATGGCTGAGGAGTCTATGTAGATCACTCTGAGTGTAATTGCTGTGGGACAATGGGTCATGAAGTTATTGCTGTGCATGGAATGGCTGAGGATTGATTTATACATGATATAAAATACCAATTAACCCCCCCCCCCCACACACATACACCCCTCCCAAACTGGGTCTTTGTTAGGGCACATGCACTTAAAGAAAAAGAGCCCTGCAATAAGTCTCTGTTTGGTTTAGAGTATCGAGTGTTCAACCATGTTTTGTCCAGTGATAGGAGAGACAATGTTTAATACACAAATGTAATTGTTGAGTATTTTATCTCTTCAGTACCTGAGAGCAGCACCCATTGTAGTCAATAAAAATTTAGTTCTGAAGAATGTGTTCAATTTTGAATATTCTCTATAATCTTTTATATTCTTTATATTTATCTAATTATAAATTTACTATTAACCAGAATGGAGACTTGGTTTGAGTTTCATTGCAGCTTAAGTATCTAGCTTATTACCTAAAACCTACCCATTATTGGCTGAACTCTGAAGAAATACAGCCTCGTGAAATACATTACAAATTTCCGCACTATTTACAGGTGGATTTTAATGAACAACAAGATCATTATTTTCTGTTATTTTCCCATGAAAATATGAATGTACCGTTTAAGAATGTATTGTTTCCTTGTTCTTTACTATCCTGGATTTTTTCAGATGTGGATGAATGTGAAATTGGTGCTCATAACTGTGACCTACATGCTTCCTGTCTCAATGTCCCTGGAAGTTTCAGATGTTCATGCAAGGAAGGCTGGGTTGGAAATGGAATTATATGTAATGGTGAGTGCAATTAAACCATTTACCTTTATTTTTTACTAATGAAGAGCAGCAGGCATATAATATAATATGTAACAATGTATAATACGGATAATACATTTGTTACTTTGTTGAATTATTGCTTTATTTCCAGTGCATAAGGTCAGATTATATTACTTCTCTTCCAGTGCATAAATCAACTTAGATAAGTAAAGATCGTTATATATGCATAACTAGTCCAACAGAGAAAATGGAGAATGGAGAAATGATCACCGTTTACTTCCATTGTGTGAACTCTCCAAAAATTCATGTACCACATTTAGCATTATACAACCATACTTCATTGTTACTGGGTTATTCTGCATACATTTAAAAAAAATAGAAATATTTAGAGATTTGTGTGGCAGGTCTCACAATGAGAACACTAGCGCTTCCAATCATCCATAATGACAGATTATTTGAGACCATTAATAAATTGTTCCTGCCTGTTATAAAACATAAGCACCATTTATATATTTTTTTTTATATAGATCTTGATGAATGTTCTAATGGAACCCATCAGTGTAGTATTTCTGCACATTGCTTAAATAGCCCTGGATCTTATAGATGTGCCTGCATAGAAGGATACACGGGTGATGGGTTTTCCTGTTCAGGTAAGTCAATCTAACCAAGTTTCAATGAATACATAATTTACCACTGCAACATTTGTCATTAAGCTCTCAACTAGATAAACTGAAAAACAATATAAAGGTAAGGTAAGTTCAGACTACTTTCTTGCGACAGGATATTTGGTTATTCAAACCATACATCCTGGTTATTCACAAATATAAAACACTGAATAAAACACATGTACATAAAGTCAGTGTGTTCACTTGAGAAACTGGTGAAAAAGCCTTGCCCTATTACGGAACCTTGAACCATAAAGAGAAATCAGTGGTCTGCCATCATCTGCACCATAATAATCCATGAAAAAGTAAGAAAATAATATAAGTGATAATGAAACATAAATCAGTTGGTTGGTTCTAAAAAAAATAAGAAAGACATTAAAATGAAATACCTGTGCTGTACTCCACAAACATCTTCTAACTCTTCTGCATTTTTGCAATAATGATTGCAAAGAGAAAGCTAGTGTGATGAACGTACCGTGGTTCAGAAGTGGAGCCCCGATTGCAGTAGTGACAGCCCTTGCCAGACACCACAGTACTGGAGGATAGTGAGACTGCAGCAGTGACAACTGGCACGAGTGTCAGAAAAAAGGGTAGTCCAGGGGAAATCCAGGTAGTAGTGAAGAGAAAGAGTAAACGGTAACCAAGCCGAGTCAGGGAGTCCAGAGATCACAAAAAACGAGGAGGAGAGCCAAGGTCAGGGAGCCAGAAAGCGGGAGGTCCAAATATCAAGCCGGGTCAGGAGTCCAGAAGAAGCGAAGGTCAGTAAACAATCCGGGTCAAACAACGATAGCAGGAAAAAATCACTAAACAGGAACAGGCAAGGTGAATACTCAAGCAATTTTGAAAAAGACGCGCCGGTGTTTTAAAGGGCCATAGCCCCGCCCCCGTGACGTGTGAGACACGCATCGTGCCGCTCGTTTCCATAGAGACGCTCGGGAGAGAAAAGCCACAGAGGTCTGACGCGCGCGCGCGAGTAACCAATGCCGGGCGCGCGCCGAGCGGGGAATCCGACGGCTGGGGACGCGAGCGATGCCATGTCCCGATCGCGGGACCCGTCGGGCATCAGGTCCTGCAGGTGGGTGACGGGGGGTAGTCCTGCGATCCTTACAGCTAGTCAGAATCCACAAGAGATTAAGGGTTTTGCAGGAAATTTATATAGGAATTTCATACTTAATTCCAAAGTAGCTGTCAGGTGGCATGGACGCATGCAGGCCCGAGTTCAGGAGTTGTGGTGCAGGAAATGGAGACACAGGGCCTGGTGTAGTTTAACCGCACTCCCTCGATAGCTTTAGGCAGCAGTTATATCCAGAAAACCAAGGCAGAAACTGGACAAACATCCTGGAGCAAGCATGAAACAGAACTATGACAGGATAGCAGGATGTAGCAGCCTAGGCCAGTCAAACTATTACAGAATACAGGGCTAAAGGACAGAATAGAGCAGGACAGAAGAAAACATAAGCAATATGAAAGAGATACCAAAATAAGGCTAAACAGTATAGGGCACAGGGTTACAGATAATAAAACAGAGATACAGGCCACAGGCAAACAACATTGCTACAGACACTTAAGGGACATACATAGGCAAAGATATAACTACAAGACTACATACAGAGGACAGGGCTAAGAAGAAGGAAAAGAAGGAAACACACAAATAAACAAACATAGATACAGGGACTAGCCTAGAACTCTAAGATGTAAATAGTAGGGGTTTGATTACACCAATTGGCCAAATGATGATTAAGCATGCCAACCACATCATGGTAAGTTCCTAATGCACAGATATACAGATACACAGCAAACTTGTGTAAAGTCTGCAAAATGGGAGCTAAACCACTGAACAGAAATGGGTGAAGTTGCACACTTAAATAGAGGAACTGAGAGAAAAGCAAGAAGAGACAAATACAACCCAGAACGGGACAACAGAAAAAGTAACAGACAGCTAAGAAGCAGAGAACAATAGCACTCTAAGACAGGACTGGATAGGCTTTACTGTGACAGGGGGAAATCTGATACAGGACTGGACAGACTAAGATAAGACAGGACATCTATGACAGGGCAGGGCATAAAGCTAGACATGGGCAGGTGCCGGTCTCTAGCTAGGCTTAGGCAAGTGCTGGACTATAGCTAGACCTTAGACAGGTACTAGTCTGTAGCAAGGCTTGTGCAGGAGCCATCCAATAGCTAGGCTATGCAGATGCCGCTCTGTGGCTGGACAGGGCAGGGAAACAAAATACAAAGAACAGAAAGTAACAAGCATAAATAATAAACAGGAAAGCAAAGTGAAAAGGATAAGGAAATGACTAGATATAGCTTGGATAAGCATGCATGTGGGTTGACTCATGACAGTAGCTGAGTTGGAAATGGGTGAATTTTTCCAATTTGGCAACTTTGACTTTAAGTCAAATAATATTTTGTATGAAACATGGGGTCATAATGTATCGTTCAATGACCGCAAATACTACAGTCACAATCAATGCATTTCATGAGCACTGACACTGTTTTGAGGCTGAAAATGTGAACCTACAAAGAGTTTTTTGAAAAGTTGTGCAAGTAGCAAAAAAATAATTAAATAAATCCTTAAACAGTTTCCTCTTGTACTCTTCCCTTTAGTAAATTGCTTTTATTAATTTTCTTTACCTTGGCATTCTCTGGCCAAAGGAAGACCCACATGTGTGATCATGTGTATTTCATTCCCTTTATTAAATTACTTTTTATTAATGTTCTTTACCTTGGCATTCTCTAGCTAGAGCAAGACCACACATGTGATCATGAACATTTTAAACTAAACGCCTCATCTATACTAATGAATATTCCAGGAAGTTCCTTCACATGCACAACCCCCATATGCACACCAGCAATACCATATTTCATTGTTATTTAATTGTTTCACACCATGTGCATTTCCATGTGTTGCAAACATGTCCGTGTCAACATATGGAATATGTATTTGTTGTTTAATTGCCATAAGTTATTTGGTTTCACATTAGCATGACCATTCTTATACTGTCAAATAATAAAAAGACATGTTGGTGTGGGCTCTGAAAATATTGATGCATTGTGTCTCGTTATATATAATATTACTAATCATACTATCATAGTAATCATGTATTTATACATATATATATATATATATATATATATATATATATGTATACATACATACATACATGCACACACACACATATATATATAAATATATATATACACACACACACAAATATATATACATAAATATACACACACACACATTTATATATAAATATATGCACACACACACACATATATATATAAATATATACACACACACACACACAAATATATATACATAAATATACACACACACACATATATATATAAATATATGCACACACACACACATATATATATAAATATATACACACACACACACAAATATATATACATAAATATACACACACACATATATATATATATATAAATATACACACACACACATACACATATATATATATGTTTATATATATATATATATATATATATATATATATATATATATATATATATATATATATATATATATAAAACAGATAGTAAGACAGACAATCATGCAGAATTACAAAAATAAATCAATAATGAAAAGTACTGATCTTAATTTTTACACCTCTTGGTTGTTCAATTGAAAAGTGTTATGTTCATCATCTGAACTTGGAAAATTGCCAGTTCACTTGATCTGTGTGATGAAAATCAGAAGAAAAATGGCCTTCATAATAAAATGGAATGCAGCCGTTCACCTCTATTTCTTTTAACTCACAGATGTTGATGAGTGTGCAGAAAATATTAATCTCTGTGAGAATGGGCAATGCCTTAATATCCCTAGCTCGTATCGATGTGAGTGTGAGATGGGCTTTACTCCAGCTGGAGACAGCAAGTCTTGCCAAGGTACGTCTACCAGTGTTTCATTCTTTATTTTTTTTTTTTAAAGTTCGAATTGGCTTAGTCAAAGGAAATCATATAAAGGGCTTTGAATAGCTTTGACCTGGGTGTTGCAGGCTCCAAAGCAAGAGTCTTTACATAAAGATCAGTGCTTCCAATATGACTGAATTTGCTGTCTGAATTAGAGGAGATATTTGCTATCATAAAAGTGTCTGCTTCCAAAAACATGCCATTTTCATATCAGTAGAGAACAGGCAGCCAAATCACGATCATATATTCCAATTGCCCTCTTCATGCCAGACACTATGGGGTCTATTCACTAAAAGGTGAGTTGCAGTTGAAATGAGATGAATTGAGGTGATATGAACATTTCATCTCACCATTTTAGCTGTATATTGTGCAAGGACAAACCTGGTGAGTTTCCACCTTTAAGCAAACTCACCAGGATTATCTCTGCACAATGTATAGGGAATTTGCTCATTTGGTGAGATTAAATGTTCATCTCACGTCAACTCACCTCATCTCACATCAACTCACCTGCAACACATCTTTAAGTGAATCGACCCCTATAAGTGTGGCTAAGAAACCGCACAAAGCATTTTCAGTAACTTTGGTCATAAATGTGTCATAATTACATGGTAATTTCCACAGTCTGATAAAAAAAAAATCAGTGGTATCATCAAAAAGCAACTGTAGGCAAAATGTATACATTATTTACATTTTAATTATTAATTATGCCAGTCTACCTCTCATTGAAACAATTTCTAGCAAATATATAGCCTTTTCTTCTTTTAGACATTATTTTTTGTTATTCAGACATTATAGACTATATTATTATTAAGACTTATCATTCTTACTGCTATGCCTTTTATTCATATACCCATAGTTGATTTTGTCAAACAATGTATAGATTTATTGTTTATGTCTGCCTGAAGCGGTGCTTGTTAACCGACTTTTGTGGCTGACAGATTCAGACAGTATAGACAGTTTGAGGGCCCTTTAATCTATATACAATTTACATGTTTTGATTTTTTGAACTATTTTTAGAATTAACCATTTTATTTAAAAGTTAACAATCCTGACACCAATTAAAGGTTTCACTGACATGTTGATAGGTTGATTCAGTTATATTTTATTGTATGCAAATAATAAGAACATCATATAAAACATCATTTTTCTATTTCAAAATTTTTTATATATTTCTATACCCTATTTAATAAATCGTTTCTTGTTTTATAATTAATAAAACATACAACTTTGTATATGGCACAGGAGTAAACTCATTGTTAATCCCTAGTGCTATTGCTTGCTATTTACGTATTGCCTAGAAATAAATAACTTAAAGATTGGAAGAAATCTTTAATAAAGAATATGATGTATTTAGACCAACCTGAGCCATTATCATTGATAACCAACTCTCATTTAACCCCTTAAAGACAAATGAAGGTACTGACACATAATGAATGTAACCATAATTTCTTTTGATGCCATAATTATCTTTTTATTTTATAAAAAGATAATTATGGCATCAAAAGAAAGCCATGTGTTTAGTTAAAAAAAAAGCAATATACAGTAAATACGGTATATAAATAAAAAATGACAGTTAAACACATACATAACAAAACAAACCACAAAAAAAGATTTTTCCCTATAGGGAATAAAAAGTTGGACACAATGTTTAGATTTCACAAAATGCTTTGACAGCAACCTACAAGTTATTTATATTTGGCTTCTATAGACCGAATATATTATTTTCTTACCATAAAATCATCAGAGTAATTCATTGTATGCTTCTTATGCTTTTACTGTGTTATGTTCTATTTACTACTGTATTCTACAAGTATCAAATAATTATTTGTATTATTTATAACTTTTTATTAAAAAAAAAATGTATTATGTCCCAACAGATATTGATGAATGTGCTTTTCAGAATATATGTGTATTTGGAACCTGTAGTAACCTTCCGGGAATGTTCCGATGTATCTGTGATGATGGCTATGAACTGGACCGTACTGGAGGAAATTGCACAGGTGTGTAATAAGCGTCTAACAGTTTATTAAATATACTGGATCCAATGAATCTATTTGAGTTACAGTATGTGATCATCTGTTAGATACCACCAATATAATAATACAAATGTCATTCTCATGAAGTTAGGGTTGTAAACATGGTATGCCATATTATTTAGTTTGCATTGATTCGTTTTTGATTTAAGATAGCTCTATGTTCATTTTGTATTTTAATGGTTTATTTCAAAGATGTTATATCACTCCAACTGAATTATTTTATAGATGTGGATGAATGTGCTGATCCAATCAACTGTGTTAATGGCTTCTGTGTTAACTCTCCTGGGCGATATGAGTGCAATTGTCCACCAGACTTCCAGCTGAACCCAACTGGAGTGGGTTGTGTGGGTAAGGTGCCTTAATACATGAAAAATTGCTCACTGAGATATGTTCTTGCTAATATAGATGTACAGATGTAGCCATGCATAGGTTAGGATGGTTACCTTGCCAGTATTTTACCAGCAGACCAGTAAAAAAAAACTATCTAGAGGTCAATATTAAGTCTATGGAGACTATAGAATTTCCAGTATTTTTCTGAAAACAAAAATATGGCCTTCCTACTTAGGGTTGAATATATATCCCCCATGCAGTCAGTGAAGATTGCTTATCCAATAAGTCTTCCGTTAAGCAACCCTAAATCTGTAGAGTAACATGCGAATCTTCAGAATATTATACTTTTAATACTTTTAAATCTAAGTAACCTTTTGTAAGGGATACCCCGATGAGTTAAAGATATTGCTGTAGAGTATACATGCTAACAGTATAAATGCTAACATATTGGTAAAGGATGAAACTGCAGCACTGGGATTTCCAGCAGATATACACACCTGTTCTTGTTTAACTAGGCAGCCTGCATTGCCACGACTTACAACAAGCTTCCAACACTCAAGGACTGTAACTGTACGATGTTTGTTTAATTGTCTCTATACAACGTTGCAGTATTTCAATGCACTGTGTGCCAGCTCTCTTTTTTAAAGAGGTATTTCTGTTTTTAATGAGTGAACCTTATGACTGGTCCAGATGACATAATTCTATTATTAAATCACATACATTAACAGGAGAGCAGACACTGGGCATTCCATGAAAGCTTAAAATCTAAGAATTATTCAAACGTTACACTGTATTGAAATCAAACTGACAAATACTATGGTTTGAGCTGATTCTTGCTAGTTTGATTTTTTATTATAGAGTCCCATGCCATGTCCTGTACTTCACAAGTTATTGTTTTAGATATTCAATCAATAACTACTTCTAATGTTAATTGGGAGAAGTACATTGTTTAAGGAGTTATAAGAGTATTTTTATTTGGACTGATGTTATTATATATAGTATGTATATTTTAATGACCACAATCGATTTCATAGTGTTTTTTTTTTACCTTTCTTTTGTTTTTTATTACAGTGTACTGTGTACTGATAAAAAAAAACATGTAATTTCTCTATAACCCAAATCTACCTTGTTAGATCTGTGCGTCCTAGCCTTGTTTATATTGTTTTTCAGAATTTTTGTTCATCTGTGTTTAGTCTTCAAACTAAGAATTCTTAATTCAGATTTCTTGACAAAATATGTTTTTGTCTAGTTTGTTTAAAATATCACATGTTACAGACATACAGAAGACATAGATAACAAGTCCTTATTATGATGTCTGGAACAACAGAAATAACATTGCAATATCCTTACAGATACAAGAATTGGGAATTGCTATCTAAACCATGGTCCTCGGGGAGATGGAACCATCTCTTGCAGTACAGAGATTGGTGTCGGTGTCAGTCGTTCTTCATGCTGTTGTTCTCTTGGAAAGGCATGGGGAAATCCATGTGAAATCTGCCCTCCTGTCAACAGCTGTAAGAACTATTTGATTGTTAGATACACATTTTAAAAACTAGGGCTTACAAATCATTGTTAGTGAATATAGAGGCATACTGTTAAATCCTTCTTATATTAATACACCCTCAATCAAGGTCCGGTGACTAAAAACAGCCTCCGAACAAACATAGACCTACTGATTTTGGACAAGTTATTACTTAATTACACATTCAGCTTCACATATGGGAATTACTATTACAAATGTTACGACAGAAAACTAGGAATGTCTAGTACTAAAAATTAAATATCAATAACAAGTGTTGCACTGTCATTAAATATGGTCATTGTAAATAATGCCACACAACAAATGATCACTTTCTACACATATATAAAATCTGTTGCATATACTGAACACAGCAATTAATTTTCTTGAACATCACTTTTCTAGCTGAATATAATACGTTATGTCCAGGAGGCGAAGGATTCAGGCCTAACCCAATTACCATTATTTTAGAAGGTAAGCCTTTTATGGTGTTGGCTGTTGTATGAGAGGTACTTATGATGAAAATTGAAAGGGTGGTGTGATTTCAAAAAAGATGGGAACCCTTGAGTCAACAACTATAGATTATTATGAGCAAGACCTTTATTTTTCTGCTACAATAGGTAAACCATTTGAATTATTTTCAGCTAATCCTTCATTTTTGTAAGTGGACAATATGTCATTGCTTCGGTGCTGCGCAAAGAATATACACAGTATTGGTAAAGGGAAAAAACTGGGTTACAGACTAGATTAGACAAACAGAGACAAACAGGTACATGTGGTAGATGGCCCTGTCTGAATGCGCCAATTGTTGCATTACAATGGCTTCTTGCATCTAATGAACATATAAAATATTTTATGGTAACTTTATTTCTAAAGCTTTCCTAAACCAGTCAGAATTAATATGCCAACTGGATCATACAGTAAAAGTTCTTGTTTACATTGAATAAACTGTTCTTGATTTGTCTGCCTCCTGTGACTTCCTCTACCAAGTCCAGACCTGACACTTTCATTTTGTGGAGTTTACTTTTGGACCTGGGGTACAGATCTATCATGTCTCTCACTGCTGTTTAAGGCTTTATGTCGATAGTCTATGTGGTTTGGAAAGTTAACAGCAAGCCTGACCAGACTTTTTGGACCACAGTATTTTGAGGAAACACAGCTTAGCCAAAATTATAAAAACTTACCAAGTTTAAATTTGAAATGACACATGAGTCTGCATCTAATCCACTTATTGAGCTGTGTTTCTACAGTTTTTCTATAATTCTAGTTGTTGCATGCTCTAGCTTAAAGGATAACTCAATAAAGCTTTCTACAGTGATCAAATTAGCATATTGTGGTAATTGTTCTCCATTAGTAAACATGGTATTACACTAAACTTACATTTCCCTATGCTTCAGTACATATACCAGGACCAGGCATTACAAAAATGGTGGGAAATGTATTTTCTTTACATAGACAGCAAAGTAATGCTATTTTATGCACAGGAGACAATTAATTTTCTGCAATATTTTTTTAGACATTGATGAATGCCAGGAGTTGCCTGGTCTCTGTCAAGGTGGTAACTGCATAAACACTTTTGGAAGCTTCCAGTGTGAGTGTCCTCAAGGCTACTACCTTAGTGAGGAAACCCGCATATGTGAAGGTGAGTGCACAATTATCAGAACATGAACAAAACAGTCTCTCTGATTTAACAAGCAGTGTTCTGAAAGAATTAATTTAATTTGCTTATCCAGTTCTCATATTTTGTTTCTTCTGGTTTAGATATAGACGAATGCTTCACACACCCTGGTGTTTGTGGGCCAGGTACATGCTACAACACCTTAGGAAACTTCACCTGCATATGCCCTCCTGAATATATGCAGGTTAATGGCGGCCATAACTGCATGGGTATGTAACCTTAAGATAGATAAAGCATTGTTGGAAATTATCTAAAAATTGAATTTTTCTGCAACCATATGACTAAGTAATGTGATATATTTTCCTATACCCCAGCGCTCTACAACCAGTGTGCCGCACCACACTGGTGTGCCGCTGGATAATGGGAGGTGTGCCACGAAGCTGCATGCCTTCGTATGAATAATTTTTTTTTTAACTTTATTTTTTTTAAACTTAGACAACATCAGGCTCTCCTCTCGGGGCCCGGCACCTGGCATCCCCTGGATGCGGCTGCCGAAAAAAAAATAAAGTTTAAAAAAAAATCATTGCCACTGGATATGACAGTAGGTCATATCGGGTGGCTGTGCTTTCCTCCTCCGTGCAGGAGGGAAGACTGCACAGAGGAGACGACAGGGTGACACAGAGCAACAAGGAGGTGAGTACTGGGGAAGAGGGGGAGGAGTGGGGCATATTGAAGGGAAAATTGGCTGTGGCTTATTAATGGCAAACTAACATTGGCACATTATTGGGAAAGTGGGCTGGGGCATATTAAATGGCAAAATAATACTGGCACATTATTGGGCACATGGGCTGCGGAATATTAAACGTCAAAGTAATACTGGCATACTATTGGGCAAATTGGCCAGGGCATATGAAATGGCAAAATGACACTGGCATATATTTTGGGCAAATTGGCTGGGGCTTAATAATGGCAAAATAGCACCGGCATATTATTGGGCAAATTGGCTGGGGCTTATTAATGGCAAAATAATACTGGCACATCATTGGGCAAATTGACTGGGGCATATTAAATGGCAAAATAATACTGGCATATTAAATGGAAAAATAATACTGGCATTTTATTGGGCAAATTGGCTGGGGCATATTAAATGGAAAAATAATACTGGCATATTATTGGGAAAATTGGCTGTGGCTTATTAATGGCAACATTATTTTGGCATATTATTTGGCAAATTGGCTGTGGCTTATTAATGGCAAAATAACACAGGCATATTAATGGCAAAAGTAATACTGGCATATTAATGGCAAAATAATACTGGCATCCTGATGGGCAAATTGGCAGTAGTTGATTTTGTTTGTCTATTTATGATTTTGTAATGCACTGGTTTGGTTTGTCTATTTATGATTTGTAATGCACTGGTTTGGTTTGTCTATTTATTATTTGTAATGCACTTGTCTTGGTTTGTCTGATTATCATTGGTAATGAACTGGTTTGGTTTGTCTATTAATGATTTGTAATGCACTTGTCTTGGTTTTTGCATTTTTTGCATTTGTTATTTATTTTGCACACTTGTTTGGTTTAAAGGTAAATAAAGGCATCTAGTTCTTATCTTCTGAGTATGTACTTGACTTTATATGTAGAGTATGTAGAAGTTATATGTGACCAGACGGATATAAATTAACTATTCAAAGTGGTTCTGTGGGGTCCACTATTTGATTAGGTAATTGATTTTCTTATGGTCATATATAACTTCTACATACTGCAAAAGTTATATGTGGCAGGTAGAAAATGGCTGAGGTGGCAACCCTAGATCTGTATTGTATGTCTCTAGTAGGCTGCAACTGATTTTATTAAATTAGGCTCAGGTCTAATATTCAGGCCTTGGTTTCTATTAGGCCCAGGTGCTCCTCCAGTTTTAGTCTCAGCCAGGTGTTTTTATTTATAAGGTGGTTCTACATAGCCCAGCAATCAAGTAGAAAGACAGGGATGTTCTTCACTGTTCAGAAACAAGGGTTGTGGATAAAAGCTCCATTTGTTCTTTACAATATATGTCTCAATATATTATAGATATGAGAAAGAGTTACTGCTACAGAACATACAATGGAACATCATGTGACAATGAACTGCCTTTTAACGTGACAAAAAAAATGTGCTGCTGCACATACAATATTGGCAAAGCCTGGAGCAAGCCATGTGAACCATGCCCAGTCCCTGGAACAGGTGCAGTATATGATTTATATTCTTAAAAAATATAAAGAACCTTCACAGATCATCTAGTTACAAAGCGTGTATTGTATTTATTTAAGCTTCATTATATATATATATATATATATATATATATATATATATATATTTATATATATATATGTAGAATAGTAAAAATCAGACATGAATAAGTGAGTTGGAAATGTAGGCACATTGAAGAACTTTTACAACACTATGTTGTCTGATTTTTTTCCACTATACATATCTATTCGCCAAAGATCACTGGTAAGTAAATAAAGCCCAATAAATGCAGTATGGTATATTGTAATTTAGATGTTCCATGAAAAAATATTGTATATCTGTTATTAATCAGTATTTCCTTTTGGTTAATGTACACACATATACTGAATTTATTAACATACCATAACAATGACTAAGAGGTTGGCAGTGAACGGGAAGCTGCAGGATACTCTTATAATAATCGTTACAAATTGAAGCATCTTACTCCATGGGAATTAGATTCTTTAAAAACAAGCTTCACGCAATCCAGATTAAAACTTAACTCTGTAATTATGTTAATGGGTTTTGTAATTAATTGTACTAAGTCAGCGGGCACTAAAGTTATTTTGTTCTGAGGTAAAAAGCCTGCCAATTTTATGAAGGAAAGTTTTCAACTCCTTCCAAAACAAAGCCAAAACAAGCCTGGATATATTTTGCATTTGAACTGAAGGAGAAACTGAAGGTGAAACCTGTGTTTCCTAGACACTACTTCATTCTATATGAAGGTTTCAAGAGAAATACAAATTAGTATCCAAGGAAAATGTATAAAGCAAACAATGGTCGCTATCCAACAGAGGAATAATATCATACATACATAGTTACCAATTAGACAATGTTGCTTTATAGAATCAAGACCACAGCAGCCATCTTGGTGGAATGATGGACCTCTTCAGTGCTTTTCACTAAGCTGCTAAATTGCCACCAAAATTAATAGTTTTAAGAAATGTACCAATCTGGCATTTACTTGATCCGTGTTATTGCCTCCCTAATCTTAAATTGGGGGTCATCTTGAACCAGACAAAGAAAGATCTGGCCTATCAGACCCAAGATTTTAAGTAACGTGTCAGAGCCCTGATATACAGAGTGAAGAGGGCATATACTGGTACTTTATTAAACGTATTCTTTTAATAAAACATTTCTATTTAAACTGTCTACACTTGATGCACTCTTCCAAATAAACGTAACGTAATTTTTGCTGACAGTTGTCCTTTACCATCAAGCCAATTTTTACTGGCCTGCCAGTAAAGTACTTACTAGCTGGCAACCATAACTAAATGCAGCTCAGCAGACATTTTGTAGGTTTCACCGTGGGGAATTGGATTTCTGTCATATTAAGTTTCAAGTCTGATTTCTATACAAAGCAGTGGCTGAGTTCTCTGTCAAACCACCAATAACATAATAATGAGTTTGGCCAACTTTGGGCTATTTATTAGATAGTAGTAGTATTTGTGACATCTAGTGGATGTCTCACTGAGTGAGGAAATTAGCTGGCAGTTCTCTGTGTTCTTCTACGAGGGTATTTTTAACAGTAGCGGCAGGAAGTCCTGATGACTCTTCAAAGCTCTCTGAAACTCATCTTCTCAGCAACTGATCCTGGATCCATGGCCCCTCTATGTTTCCTAGCATATTAAATCAATTATGTTCAATGAATAACAAATGGGGATAGTAGAAGCTACTATAATGATGCAATCCAAAAGATTTGGTATAATAAGAAATTGTTACATTTAAGAAAACAATATAATGCTATGCAACCTCACTAAACCTTTTAATGCTTGTACTGCAGATAACTAGTGTTACTAGAAACGAATACAATGCTGGGAAGGTTCTCCTCTTCTTAAACATTCTTTAAAAACTTCTGATTAAGACCGCATTTATTTAGCATGTGCTATTTGTGTGTCTAGATCCTATGTCCTAAATGTTCTTCTCACTTCTGCACATGCTGTGCCTGTCCCATCAATGAGCTGCCCACAAAATAATTCATAGTCATTGAGAAATTATGTTTTAATTGTCAGCAAAAAATGTAAAAAACTTTCAAGCTGTGCATAATGTTACAAATATGCACTAGGGAAATAATTTAGTTTGCTTAAAGGACAATTAAGCTTTGCTTCCTTTTGCAAACGGGCTTACTCACAGCTGAGACACAGCTGACAGTCAGTATGCGCACAGCTAATCAGAGAGGCCTGGAGGCAGTCACATGGTGACAGAGTCAGTATGTGCACCGTTAGTTACAGCAGCCTGGAGGCGGTCACATGCTGACAGAGTCAGTATGCGCACAGCTAGTCAGAGCGGCCTTGAGGCGATCACATGGTGACAGTCAGTATGCGCACAGTTAGTCAGAGCGCACTGGATGCGGTCACATGCTGACAGTCGGTATGTGCACAGTTAGTCAGAGCGGCCTGGAGGCGGTCACATGCTGACAAAGTCAGTATGCACACAGTTAGTCAGAGCGGCCTGGAGGCGGTCACATGCTGACAGAGTCAGTATGCACACAGTTAGTCAGAGCGGCCTGGAGGCGGTCACATGCTGACAGTCAGTATGTTCACAGTTAGTCAGAGAGGCCTGGAGGCGGTCACATGCTGACAGAGTCAGTATGCACACAGTTAGTCAGAGCGGCCTGGAGGCGGTCACATGCTGACAGAGTCAGTATGCACACAGTTAGTGAGAGCGGCCTGGAGGCGGTCACATGCTGACAGAGTCAGTATGCACACAGTTAGTGAGAGCGGCCTGGAGGCGGTCACATGCTGACAGTCAGTATGCGCACAGTTAGTCAGAGCGCACTGGATGCGGTCACATGCTGACAGTCAGTATGCGCACAGTTAGTCAGAGCGCACTGGATGCAGTCACATGCTGACAGTCGGTATGTGCACAGTTAGTCAGAGCGGCCTGGAGGCGGTCACATGCTGACAAAGTCAGTATGCACACAGTTAGTCAGAGCGGCCTGGAGGCGGTCACATGCTGACAGAGTCAGTATGCACACAGTTAGTGAGAGCGGCCTGGAGGCGGTCACATCCTGACAGTCAGTATGCGCACAGTTAGTCAGAGAGGCCTGGAGGCGGTCACATGCTGACAGAGTCAGTATGCACACAGTTAGTGAGAGCGGCCTGGAGGCGGTCATATGCTGACAGTCAGTATGTTCACAGTTAGTCAGAGAGGCCTGGAGGCGGTCACATGCTGACAGAGTCAGTATGCGCACAGCTAGTCAGAAAAAACTGAGGTCTCTAATCAGAACAGGTAGTCTGATTCCTGGGGAAGCATGGCAGATGCTGATCACAGGACTATTAAAAGATTATTTCTGGAGCAATTAAAAATCTTCATTTTATCTCTTGCACACAAAACCATGTATATGTATTTATTATGCCACATCAACAACTGTACATTATTTCAGATACAACCCGTTCTGCCTGTTGCCAGTCATAAAACCCATAATGTGTGCTTCTTCACCATATTTTATATCCCATCACAATGTTTTATAGTAATATAATAGTAATATAATTTCCAATGTTTTTAAAACATTGTCCATTTTTTTCCTTTTCTAAAAAGACAATTTCAAAAATCTATGCGGCTCTATCCCTGGCTTCAAATTTGACATACACACCGGCAAGGCTGTTGGTAAGTACTTTATTTATTCAACATAGCAATTGCTCAAATACCTCATACTTTAAATATGGAGTCACAAAACAATTGTGGAAAATCGACAAACCTAACTACAAAACATAAGATAAAATAGTAAAGTTTGAAGTATCCTCATAGATTTTGGTTTAAGCTTTGCCATTCTTTTATCAGTTCACCAAAATACACTGTTTAGTGGATAAACCTTATAGCTGAAACATTCTCTTTCATTGTGTAGCATATCTTTACTAAAGTAAATTATACATATGATAGAACTGGAGTGCTTGTTAGAAAAATACATATTGATAGGAGAGAATATTTAATGGATGCAGTAAAAAAGCAAGGGAATTAAACATACAGATTCGGAGTATTATGTTATGAATATGAATTTGTAAAAACACCAACATATTCCACAGCCCCATAGATGTTACAGTAAAAAAGAAGCAAATATGCTATGCGTGGGATCGGCACAAGGCTATCCTAGATATAAGATAGGCAAATGGGGACTAATAAAAGTATTTAGAAAATTGGGCAGTCTAGATGGACCGAATGGTTCTTATCTGCCGACACAGTCTGTATTTCTATGTTTTTAAACAGCCTTACAATAAATATACATTTAAATTATCCAGTTTAGACTCTAAAGAAGATGGGGAATATTTGAGATGATATATAAGGGGAGTGTATTAGTATATTAGTATGTCAAGTGATTTAAAAAAAATAAACGATTGAGATATAATTTAAAGCTACAGTAGCTTGGGAAATTAAAATCGGTTAATATTTTATTAATAAATTGGATACATTTAGAATAAAAAGGTTCTCATTTAAAAGTGTGCTTACTTACTGCTTTGTATAATGGTTTTTATATTTTTTAGACATTGATGAGTGCAAAGAGATACCTGGTATATGTGCAAATGGGGTATGCATTAATCAAATTGGCAGCTTCCGCTGTGAATGCCCTACTGGATTCAGCTACAATGATCTTCTCTTAATCTGTGAAGGTAATAAACTTTCCATACCAAATAATAACCGAATCATTGGTTTGATTAAGAATTTTATGAATATATTCTTTTCAGCTGCCACATTATGTATGAGATTATTGGTACCATTCATGATGAAAGGAACATTCCCATGAATTTTTTTCTCCTATTTAAAAATTAAGTGTAAATTATAGTAAGATTTTATTCTTCAGTATGGCGGTTGCCATATTTTGTCGTCTAGTGTAAATATAATTTGATTTCTTTTATGACTCAAAAAACTTTTACCATTTCAGATATCGATGAGTGCAACAGTGGAGATTATTTTTGCCAGAGAAATGCTGATTGCATAAACAGTCCTGGTACTTACCGATGTGAATGTTCTGTAGGTTTCAAGCTTCTACCCAATGGCGCTTGCATAGGTAAGCAATTAAGCAACTAAACTAAGCACGATTCACACTTAGTGGCAAATTTAGTAAAAGTTTTTCTTGTAAATTACCGTGTTTCACAGATCGCAATGAATGCCTTGAAATCCCAAATGTTTGCAGCCACGGCACTTGTGAGGATACAGAAGGAAGTTACCAATGTATTTGCAACAATGGATTCAAAGCATCACCAGACAGAACAATGTGCATGGGTAAGCATTGATTTCCATTGGTTATCATGCACAGTTCGCAATACATTATCATTTGACTGTGCAATGACTATATGTTTAGGAAAACTAGAAGTAAAATGTGTATAATTTATTACATTGCAAATATTCACTAACATTCTCTGCGTTACCAGCATGTTGTCCTAGTATTTTACTTATAAGAACCTAGTCCTCAATGTCATGTTACAAAATATAAAAAAGTTAAATAAAGCATTTATAATATTGCTATGACAGTCCTAATAAGTATACCCTTAAAACAGTAAGCAATGTAACTCTATCCAGACAGTGTTGGTTTTATTGATCCATGGAATGTTGGCTGTTTGACGGAGTGTTTGAGTGTAAAGCCTACAAAAGTGCGGCAGATGGCAACAGGGGAAATGTATAGTTGTGTCATCAGACTAAGTGTAACCACAGCTGGAAGAATATTTTCTTCTGTTTCACATCTATGTTTTTCCCAGATATCGATGAATGCGAGAGGCAGCCATGTGGGAACGGAACCTGTAAAAACACAGTAGGATCATATAACTGTCTCTGCTACCCAGGGTTTGAGCTCACCCATAATAATGACTGTATGGGTAAGTTCTCTCTTTCAGATACTCTTACTAAATCACATAATGTTTTGGACTACTTTAATGACTGCATCATTTTCATTTCTTAACGTCAACCACAAACATACATTCTGTAATTAGAATTGAATAATCTATATCAATGTAATTAACGTAATTAATCAAGTACTAAAATTTAAACTTCAGGGACTTACCATTTGAGTGAAGACATGTAGCATGTCATTGCTTTGAACTAGCTGTAGGTAAATGAAAGGTTAGGGAAATTGGACAGAGACCTGGGCATATTCACTGCAATTTGGGCTGATAGTAGGAAATGACAACTGAGTCAAAAATTATCATGTTGGGTACTTCTCTCAGCAAAGCTTCATTATTAACCTAGAAAGTTCCCTCAACATCCTGGAGTGCTCTGAGATGATAATTACAAAAATAGTATTATACCCGGAAGGATTCATTAATCTCATTATTAATGGGGATGCTACAATTATGATACTTGATTCCATTTTATTGATCATGAAAGACTTTAAGGCTCGTTTGACCATGCCAGGAATCGAACTTGCAAATGTTGGTCATTTAAAAAGACATGATTGTTGGTGCACCAATCAACTTTGTGATTGCAAATGCATTGTCAGCTTCCCTCATAATGCTAACTGATGGGCATTCTCACCACTGAAATCTCCTCAGAACTGCTTTAGGTATAGTACATTTATGGTTTGAGTTGCCCGAAGTTGGAGCAAAATAGATAAGCACTTATAGTTATGTGGCTACATCTCATAATTTAGTAACTAAACCTCTGTATGTGATATGGAAGTTCTTCATTAACGTATTTTTGTTTTCAGATATTGATGAATGCAGCTCCTTGTTTGGCCAAGTGTGCCGGAATGGACGCTGCTTTAATGAAATTGGTAACTTCATCTGCTTATGTAATGAAGGTTATGAACTCACCTCAGATTTTAAAAATTGTTTGGGTAAGTCTCACTTAACTTCTTAAGTTTACTTGGTTTCATGATATGATTAGTACATTTTTTTTTTAATCTTTATGCTGTAATTAAGTGTCAGGCCCATCTATAGTTATAAAGTAGGAGGATGGTAGTCTTGAAAAAACCATAGACAGACCATTCATCTGTCAATCTACATAGCTCTCTCTTGGGGCTATTCACTAAAAGGTGAGTTGAAGTGAGCAGCAGGTGAGTTGAGGTGAGATGAACATTTCATCTCACTAATTTAGCTATACATCGTGCAAGAACAAGCCTGAAGAGCTCATTTAACCAGGTTTGTTCCTGCACAATGTATAGCTAAATTAGTGAGATGACATGTTCATCTCCCCTCAACTCACCTGCTATTCAGTTTAACTCACCTGCTACTCACTTCAACTCACCTGCTACTCACCTCAATGCACCTACTACTCACCTCAACTCACCTTTTAGTGAATAGACCCATCTGTGTCTACTTCTCTGTCTAGCTGTATTTTTCTGGATCAGACTTCTATTGACGGACGTAGATATTTTGGAATCTAAATTACAATACAACTAATATGGTTATATCTACCCTGTACATTTTTGGAATATAATCCGATTCTGTGGCATATTATTTGATTAAATAAGTGTTAATCCATTTGTATTTTAATCCTTATTCCATACTATATGCTTTTTATTATGGTTCTGGATTGGCCATAGAAAGATAGGTCTTGGGTGCAGGCTATGGCTTGTGAAATGGTAAAGTATGGAGTGCTCTGAAACAAAATAAATAAATTGGTGGTGAATGTGATTTTGTGCAGGGAGGTAAAATCAGTTGTCTATGAAGTGAATGGCAAGGTCTTGGTCAGTGAGAGAATAATAGAGTGTTAGTGTAGTGGAACACAGGAAATAAATATTGGGGTGGAAAAATTCAGTCATTTAACAACTGAAGGATCAGAGTTGTAGGAACACAGCATAAGTTTAAAATAACGGAAGTCTTCTTTACAATCAGGTGCAGGAACATTTCTGGACGTAGCATTATTGTGTTATCTGGCTTTTATAACATAAACGTGTTACCATAAACACAGATATAGTAAATTATGTATGTATGAAAATTCATTTGCATTGACTATATAATGGCACAGGTCACATCCATGGAACAGCAGCTTTTATGACTATTTCAGTGAATAACACAGAAAAAAGTGATTATGTTACAAAAGCCTGCAGGGAATGGTTCAAATTTTCTAAATTAAAGAAACTTTTGAGCAATCAATGCAAAAAAAAAAAAAAAAGAAGTACAAATGCACATATGCTTGAAGTATTTCTTTTTTCTCAAAATGTGTTTAAATATCAAAGTATGTGAAATCTTGCAAATGGAAACTAACATATACAACTAAACAACAATGTTTATAATATAAATGAACTTACAGTAACAGGATGAACTGATTTGTACAATCTCACTGTTGAATCGTGCAGAACTAAGAAAAACCCATCTGGGGAACTAAACATAACAAATGCTAACTGTAATTAGAATCAACTATGGTTTTAGGGAGTAGATGAACTAATCTTTGCTAATAAACTATTGTGTATAGTTGAAATAAGAGTAACTTTTGGATTGATCGTTAACGTTTTAATGGTGTATATTAGATACAAACATTCAAAACATATAGGTATAAATTTCCACTATAACCGCTTTAACCTATATTTCTGACATTTTACTGTTGCCAGGTTTTGTGATCTGTGACACAACAAAATAAGTATCATATTTAATACTCCCATCATGAAAACCGGTGTTATCATCATTTGGTGATTTTATTAAAGCTAATGAGTAGTTGTTTTTTGTTCTATGCATTTAATGCATTTAAAGCTAGCATTTAGTAATTATAAAAATACTCAGAGTGAGGAAGATAGAAAGATCTATAAGAGTAGGCAGAAAGAGGCAAAGCAAGCTATAAGAGCTTCCAAAGCACACACAGAAGAGACTATAGCCCAGTCAGTGAAAAAGGGGGATAAAACATTTTTTAGATACATAAATGAGAAAAGGAAAGTAAAACAAGGATTAGTTAGATTAAAAACAAAAGAAGGATGCTATGTAGAAGAGAATAAAGGCTTAGCAGACTGCCTTAATGAATATTTTTGTTCAGTTTTTACAAATGAAAATGAGGGTAAGGGACCTCATTTAGGGAAAAAGACTAATGAGTCTTTTGATGCATGTAAGTTTACAGAGGAAGAGGTTTTACTTCAGCTGTCTAAAGTAAAGACAAATAAGTCGATGGGACCTGATGGGATACATCCAAAGTTATTAAAAGAACTTAGTGGTGTACTAGCAAAACCGTTAACAGATTTATTTAACCAATCATTGTTAACGGGAGTAGTTCCAGAAGATTGGAAATTAGCTAATGTTGTGCCCATTCACAAGAAAGGTAGTAGGGAGGAGGCGGGCAACTATAGACCAGTAAGTCTTACTTCAGTAGTGGGGAAAATAATGGAAACCTTGTTAAAGAATAGGATTGTTGAACATCTAAAGTCGCTTGGATTTCAAGATCAGAGACAGCATGGGTTTACTTCAGGGAGATCATGCCAAACTAATCTTATTGATTTTTTTGATTGGGTAGTAGACATTGCTTACCTAGATTTCAGTAAGGCTTTTGACACTGTCGCACATAGAAGGCTTATCAATAAACTGAAATCTTTGAGTTTGGATTTCAATATTGTTGAATGGATTAGACAATGGCTGAGTGACAGGCAACAGAGGGTTGTAGTCAATGGGGTATATTCGATGCAAGGTCTTGTTACTAGTGGGGTACCTCAGGGATCTGTTCTTGGACCCATTCTCTTTAATATTTTTATTAGCGATATTGCAGAAGGTCTTGTTGGCAAAGTATGTCTTTTTGCTGATGATACAAAGATTTGCAGCAGGGTTGATATTCATGGAGGGATAAGCCAAATGGCAAATGATTTAGCTAAACTAGAAAAATGGTCAGAGCAGTGGCAACTGACATTTAATGTGGACAAGTGCAAGATTATGCATCTTGGGCGTAAAAACCCAAAAGCAGAATATAGACTATTTGGTACAGTCCTAACCTCAACATCTGAGGAAAGGGATTTAGGAGTAATAATTTCAGAGGACTTGAAGGTAGGTAGGCAATGCAATAGAGCAGCAGGAAATGCTAGCAGAATGCTTGGTTGCATAGGGAGAGGTATTAGCAGTAGGAAGAGGGAAGTGCTCATGCCATTGTACAGAGCACTGGTGAGACCTCACTTGGAGTATTGTACGCAGTACTGGAGACCGTATCTCCAGAAGGATATTGATACTTTGGAGAGAGTTCAGAGAAGGGCTACTAAACTGGTTCATGGGTTGAAGGATAAAACTTACCAGGAAAGGTTAAAGCATCTTAACATGTATAGCTTGGAGGAAAGACGTAACAGGGGGGATATGATAGAAACATTTAAATACATAAAGGGAATCAACACAGTAAAGGAAGAGAGTATATTTCAAAGAAGAAAAACTACCACAACTAGAGGACATAGTCTTAAATTAGAGGGGCAACGATTTAAAAGTAATATCAGGAAGTATTACTTTACTGAGAGGGTAGTGGATGTATGGAATAGCCTGCCAGCAGAAGTGGTAGAGGTAAACACAGTCAAGGATTTTAAGCATGCGTGGGATAGACACAAGGCTATCCTAGCTATAAGACCGGGAACGGGGGACTAATAAAAGTACTAAAAAAAAAAATTGGGCAGACTAGATGGACCGAATGGTTCTTATCTGCCGACACATTCTATGTTTCTATGTTTCTATGTAATTGGTTTGGGTCAATAATTAGGGACTGTTTTACCTCCAGAAGACAGAAGGATTATGTATATAGGCTAGAACCGCTTATATGTCATGACCTAAGCATGTATTTTTCTAAGGCTAAATTGGCAGAACTAATAAGCTCTTCTAAAACAATATAAATTTCGAAGATGCTGATTATTTGGTTATTTTGATGTGTGCTGCATATCATGGGTATATTAAGCTGCAAGCATCTAAGGTTGGGGCAGTTTAGTAATAAAATGACAGCATTATTCTCTGTACACCTTTAGAAGACATAAATACCTCAATTTTAAAATTAACACTGTTTTAATTGGTAAAGGCTGCTGGTGGTTGGGTGGAAAAAAAGATTAGTTAGAATGGGGGGTTGGTCCAATTAATGGCCTACAAGCAATGTTTTTGGGCAAGCCAATCCTGGCTAAAAACCCCATATGTTCTATTTTATTAGGAAAATGAAACTTTCCCCAAGGTAATATTCAGGATCCTCTAGCATGTTTAAATAAAGGGAGAGGGAATAGAGCCATTAAAGAATAACAAAGCCGGCACTCCAGCTTAGAGTTAGTTGGCTTGAAACACACAAGTGTAGCTCTTGCCCCTACATTTTTGTTAACGGGTTAAATAATTCAACTTGTATGTATGAAGAAGACTGAGTGCTGGCTATCTTCTTCTTTATTGGTTCTATATTATTACCTCATGATATTCACAAAACATGCCCCCCCAACCCAAGCTTCTGCATGGTATATGGCCCTCGACATTTAAAGAGTGAGTTAACCATGGCATAAAAATAGGGTACTTTGGGACATATATCCAAATAAACATAACCACAATGCTGCTTCTCTATTATAAGTACAAAGAACTGTTCGATTTCTAAAGCGGACCTATAATCCATCAATGATAGGTCAACTTGTAATTATAAAATTAAAATAATCAATATATTACTTTGGGAATTCGCTAACCAATATACTAATCAAATCAACATATGCACTTAACCGTGGTTAGTTTTCATTAGTACTTACAGAACTATAATCTTTGGCACTGAAGGTAGAGATCAAGTTGTTGGATTTTTTAAGTGCACTCACTTTTGCTTCCCAGGTGTCTGATATATAAATTAATCTAGAAGCATTTGGTAATCACCATATTTCTGATTTATTTAAGACATTGATGAGTGTGTGACTTATCCTGGCACATGTTCTCCTGGTACCTGTCAGAATTTAGAAGGCTCATTCAGATGCATCTGTCCTCCTGGATATGAGGTTCAAGGTGACAACTGTATAGGTAAGGCTTTTCATGTAACAGAAATGTGAACTTCTAACTTGTATATTTTGAGTTGTTCAGTCATTTACTTACAGGGCTACTTCAAGTAAAACAAATTCTCATTTGATGGGCATATTTTTTCTCGCTTGCGCAAATATCGTAGTTGAAGCATGCTCCAGTCACATTTATAAAAATGCATGGTGTATAAGTTAAAAATTGTGTGTGCCCTCCTATTTCCGCATTGAAAATGGGTTATTCAAAGGACATTAATGACTCATATTTATGGTGCATGGAGAGGTATGTACATTTCACAGTGTGTCCCCATACCATCTCAGTGTAGCTCGGTCCTTTAGACCTTTGCTTATGAATCACACCATAACTTAGTGGTTGAGATGCACAGAAATGTGTGAGGAGAATAATCTATAAGTTAAAAAATATGTCTTTATTCATATCCTTAGACGTCTTAAAATATTTGATATATGACGCAAAGGAGGATCAAAGAGAGTGAATGCTTCTTGCATTTTGCACACTAAGTGCTTAATGGTAAGCTGCTCAAACTGTTTTTAACAACATGCCATTATTCCCTTAGCACAATACCTACATTTTAACCCCTTAGTGACATTTTGACCATAACTTTCCCTTGGTGACAAGGGCTGTTTTTACATTTCTGGGGTATTTGTGTTTAGCTGTAATTTTCTTCTCGCTCACATACTGTACCCACACAAATTATATGTTGTTTTTATCATCACAAGAAGGGCTTTCATTAGATACCATTATGTTCATCATATCTTATAATTTACTACAATCAAATTCATAAAATATGATGAAAAAATACAAAAAAATAACACTTTTTATAAATTTTACCTAAATTATAATTTACACAAATACAATCATTAAAAAAGACCCCATCTAAATAGTTTCTTAATGCTGTCCCTAGTTCAGAAATATGCTTGTTTCTATGGTTTTCTGCAGTATTTTGCAAGTTATGGGACAAAAATAGTGTTTTTGGTTTTTGACCTTTTGACCGCAACCCGAACCCTACATTTAACCCCAACTCTAACCCTTATGCTAACCCTTAATATATTTTAATTTAATTTTAACCCTATCCCTTATGCTAACTCTAATTTAATTTAAACCCTAACATCTAATCTAAACCTAATCCTAGATTTACGCTAATTAAGTCTTTTTTAAATTTGATGTGGCCTGCATTGGCACCCAATGCATTTTCCATGACAGCAGAATACAGCACTTAACCTTTGAGGGCATGTCAATGCCTACAGTGAACATGAACTAGTGAACATGAACTAAATAGTCACTCTCTGCTATGTTGCGTGAACAGAACCCATTTCATGGTATGTGCAGTGCAAAATATACAATGTACTTTTCAACAGTCTTACTAATGTTCAATGGCACATTCCCTGCAAAAACAAAGATATTACATAAAGCATCAAGGGTCACATCAAGCATATAAAAAGTACAATTAACATAAACAGGCACTTAAAGCAGTTTAAGAAAACCTGAAGTTGTGTATTTTTTCTTTTCTTTTTTCCTTCTACTTAAGCGTTTATACATATGTCAAACGGCAGACGGCCTACTCCTTGTCAATGTCTGCAAGACTGTAATGCTTGGCATACATCATATTAAACAGCTATTAGTGGTGTCTGTCTGTTCTTTGAGAATTGTAAAAAGTCTAAGATCATTTTTCGAGGGATTTTAAGACTTTTTATCCTGGAAGCAAGAATAATATTAAGAGACAGTTTGAATAAATTCATTTTGTAAATGAAATTCAAATATAATTAATAGCTTGCCTTGACATTACTGGCTAATTTTTTTAGACTCTATAAACATAGATAGTAACAGCGAATAAGAACAAACTGGTTTTGCTCATAATGAAAGTTCGGATTTATTTACTCCAGGATAGTCTTATGAACTACCCAAGTATTATTAAATTCCTTTATGGTGTTAGTTAGCCTTGGGTACTTCTCCTCGAAGGTTATGCCACGTATCTGCTACACTTTCTGAACGTTAGTTATTTTTTTCCACAGCATTAATTAAACAGTATAATCTTTTTAAAAAAATTAAAGGCATATTTGTATTAAAATACAAGGTTTTTTTTATATACATTGGATATTTACTGTATTTGTTACTTTAGGCGTGAAATGCGTTAGGCGCCTCTTCTAACCAGGTCAGAGGATCTCCTCCAGTTGTGTGGCTTCATTAACTATGAATTAAAATTATTCAACGTATGTAGTATGTCCGGAGCTTCATTTCATTCTCACTGCTTTTGGATTTCACTATCCTTTGACTGCTCGGTTCATGATGTTACAATATCACCATCTGGTTATTTTTAACTTACAATTTACCTTTCTCCTTCTTTACCCTTGTGGTGGAATGTATCTATTTATTAGTGTTCTGTGAACTTGTATTTCTCTAAAAGCAATAAAAGCTATGTTTTATTTTTCAATCTGGACGCCCTGTTTCCTTTAGCTATCAGTTCTCTGGATAATTGCCTTTTGAAAGGACCGGCTGCTAGGTCACTTGGGTATCTACATTTAGGAAAGGAGTGACATGAACCTTCCCCATGCTTTTCAGTCCTTCCTTCCTTCTCCTGGTTTCTCCATTATTCTGCACTTTCCTTTTAAATTTAAACCGAAAAAAATAAATATAATTATTGTCAAAAAGAATGCCAAGGTTAAGAATCCCTACCACAAAGAATAAACACTTCTGAGGTCTCTGTCTTCAATCCGTTTCTCTCAAATATCAGTGAAATTCATCCTTTTAGGCTGAAATAAAAAAAGTTTATTAACATAATGTCATATGAGTAGACAAACCTGATCTGGTTGGAACTCAGTTTGATAAATACCGTAGATCATGTTTTCTAAGTACAATGTGAATAGATACATGTTATTGTTCTTTTCTAGATATTGATGAATGTAATGAAGATCCAAATATCTGTCTTTTTGGAACCTGCTTTAACTCTCGAGGAAGTTTTCGATGTGTCTGCCCTCCAGGTTTTGTACTGTCAGATAATGGGAGAAGGTGCTATGGTAAGCAATTTTTAATCTAGTCAGAATCATAGAGATCATAGTGTTAGGACTAATCATGCAGGTATTGAATATAAATGTCTTAGATAATGAGGATAAAAGTCTGATTTTACTTCATTATACATTATTTTCATTATTATTAATTATTTTCTCCTATAAATAAATTCCCAGGCACTAGAATTTAGCTTAATGTGTGAACCTTTAGGAAACCTATTTTAAAAAAAGGGGGGGGGAGAGAAAACACGTACGTAAGTTTTAACTGCACCAAATAATATCTCAAATGCACTTTATGCTAATATATGTTAAATATATTTGTACCTTTATAATAAAATAAATAAATAACCTATAGGAAACCTCTATGGTAAATGTTATTTTCCCATAGATGCCCACTGTTTGGTCAGTCTGACTAACCTACTTTACAGACTTTATTCATCTCCTACGAGCCTACCTACAAAGAAAAACAAACTAATTTGAAGACAGGCTAGTTATGCCACTATCTGTTGTATAAATCTGTTATGTTCAAGACTGTATAGAAATGTTTTTTTTTTTTTATAACTCATTACAAGGACAGTTTCATTGAGAATTATATGTTTGTATAATTTAATTGTGGAAGCATAACACGATATGGGTCTTCGTTTCTTAGATACCCGCCAAAGCTTCTGTTTTACCAAATTTGAAAACGGCAAATGCTCTGTACCCAAAGCTTACAACAGTACTAAAGCAAAATGCTGCTGCAGCAAAATGCCAGGAGAAGGCTGGGGTGATCCATGTGAACTGTGCCCAAAAGAAGGTGAAGGTATGTGGTAAAATCAAAGTTTATTATCCAAAAACAGTTCCATAGACAGGGCCCAATTAACAGATACGCTCCTGAACATGAAAGCTTCATGCACCCCTCATGTGTCAACTGATAATTACATTAATAAAGGCAGATGTATTTAGGATGGGATGGAACAGTGACGTAACATGCCCAGGAAGAGGTAAGACATGATTGGTCTGCTATTTACTAAAACCAACATGTGTGAATTACTGTCATAACTATTCAACTGTGTTTGCTCTTTGAGGGATGGGAAGAACGGACCCCAGTGTAAAATCTCACACAGCTGGCCAACGGGCGAGCTGGCCAACGGGCTGGGGATGGAGAAAGGCTAAGTCTGAGACAGATTTCTTAGATTAAATAATATGGAAAATTAGACAGACTTCATACAGCTGCCCTTTCAGCCTGGCTCTTCCTACAGTATGCTATGCCAAACCTCTGTGCTCTGATATGGTTTGGCTGTCTTTCCTTATTCTTTGTCTTTCTTTCTATTATGTCAATTATATTTGCTGTTACATTAACCTTTCTGAGGTGAAGTTCTCTGCCGTCCGATGAAAATAAATCTTCCTAAAATCAGCAGTCTATATGCAAAACATTTGCTAGCTTTGTAATGTTTAATATTATTTTTATATTTGTATTTTGCAGTGGCGTTTCAGGAACTTTGCCCTTTTGGACATGGGACAATCCCTGGCATAGGAGATACACGAGAAGGTATCTGTTCTAAATGAAAAACAAATGGGAATAAGCCAAGGATACACAGAGAGCTATACCTATATCATTATTTGGTCTTTATTTGTTATACTATGCAGGTAGCGAAATACTTGCATAATACATAATTTTTATGAGAGTGAAATCCAAATTAAAATTGTTTTTAGGTTCCAAACGCTTGAGAAACGCTTGAGAATTTAGCACTGTCAAATGTATTGATCCAGATAGGTGATCATGCTATCTATAACACTACATGAATTACATTTTCCCATAATGCAACATATACTTATTTCTTTGCAGATGTAAATGAATGCCTTGAAAACCCAGGAATCTGTGCAAATGGACATTGTATTAACACGGATGGATCATTTCGTTGTGAGTGTCCCATGGGATATCACTTGGATTATACAGGAGTACATTGTGTAGGTATGTATTATGCTGTTGTCTCCATACACGCACAGTTATGTGTCACCACTTTTAACGTTTGGTTTTGTATTGTGTCTGCTTTCATTTCATGTTAACCTTACACCTTCCAGACACTGATGAATGTTCTATTGGTAATCCATGCGGGAATGGCACATGCACAAATGTCCTTGGTACCTTTGAGTGTTCATGTGATGAAGGATTTGAACCTGGACCAATGATGAACTGTGAAGGTAAATAAATGTTACATAATGATTCACTCCCACCAGTTTTATTGTGCAGTACAAATCCCTCTGTGTGTCCTTGCCAAATCTAAACATATGTTAAACAAAAATTTGATGGGGCCAAGGAAAAATGCACGTGCATCTATGTTTACAGCATGTATCTCCTATCTTTGAAACCCTATATGAGCTATGACATTGCCATCATACAGTATCTGCTACTTCATTAGTGTAAACAGTTTTAAAAGCATTGTCTACACCAATAAAACGGGACTAAACCTTTATTAACACATATCCACTGCTGACAATGCATGACAACTGAGCATGCCTTCAAAATCGCTAGGAGAACAAACCCAGATGTCCTCCTTCCAAAAACATTCCCTCTGTGCTTGCATGCCAAGTCCAACACAAACAAAAATCCAGCACTCTCCTTAAGGTGGCTATGAGACACTTTTATTATACTTTCCCAAGTGGCAACTTTTCAGCTCCTAAAGCATTTTTGTCAAAACCTGCTTAAGAAAAGCTTCTTGTTAAGAGAAATATTTCTACTTTTCAGTGTGTAGTAAAAGTGTCACCTTTTCACCTAAAGCAATGCTTTATTTTAGTTTTTTGGGTGATGGCTTTTACCGAATCTTGTCTGGTACAAATTTATATATATATATATATATATATATATATATACCAACCTATACTTAATTTGATAGAGTATTTATAACATTTTTCCAACCTTATGTAAAGTCAGATATGGATATTAATTTCCCTTGTTGCATCCTAATATGCCAGGATAGCAATTCATAATCAAGAAAATGGTCTGAGCTTCTGCAAAAATATCTTCATGTCAAAACACTATCAAAACGGAAACTACATTGGATAATTGACCTTTTGCTGGCAAACATAAAATCATTGACCCTGCTAGAGTAGCAGATGACATAAGCCTGACATTTAGTAGGATATCAAGTTGGTGGGGGGTTTTCATTGTCACTATGTCTACCAGAACGTTACACTACTTCAAGCTAAACACATTGGGAGTCATGTATAAATGTGGTACACACACAGATTAAAAAAGAGATCTGAAACGTGCCTGATTATTGTCGAGGGAACCAAACAGTGTTTGGTCGGTGTCCTTCTCCCCGTTGGCAATGTGTCGGGATATGTAAAAATGTTAAATCGCCATTATACATAACTAACAACGTTTGCACTTTTTTTTATAAGTTTCCCAAAACTTTGCAGTTCAGGAGTTTTTATACATGAACCTCACTATGTTTACAAAATTCCATGTATTCCATGAAACTCAATATGATGTTTTCTGCAGATATCAATGAATGTTCATCCAACCCACTTTTATGTGCATTCCGTTGTATTAATACCTATGGATCCTATGAGTGCACCTGTCCTGCAGGATACATCCTCAGAGAAGACCAGAAGATGTGTAAAGGTTGGTACTATTTTTATAATATAGTTTTACCAATACCTATAGAGAATAGTGGTGAACTTACAAGGGACTTGGAAAATCAGATGTTAAAATCTTATTGTTTTTCAAACTCAGGTAATGATCTTTGCAATTCCCTTGCCACTTCACCACCACTAACTGTTTAGTCAGTAGACCTGAATGATTTAGTTGTATGGCTATATTAATTCAGTTTCTTCTTTATTCAGATCTTGATGAGTGCCTAGAAGGGTTCCATGATTGTGAATCTAGAGGGATGCTTTGCAAAAACCTAATTGGGACTTTTATGTGTATTTGTCCTCCTGGAATGACAAGAAGACCTGATGGGGAAGGATGCATAGGTAAGAGTTATATAAATATATACACTTATATGTATAACTAAACATGGTTTCCTGGCCCTCTCAACTTAATTGGCCTTAAAGGATCAGCAAGCGACAGTCACACTATGTTTTGAAGAGCATATTCAGTCTTCTAGTATACTGTTCATATACTATTGAGTGTCATGAGTGTCAATTAAGAAAGTGATGCATTTGAAATGATGATGCAATCTGTAATATATTTTTTACTGTAATAATGTATGTAACAGGGATTTGAACACTCTGGTTGGTTATGATTTTGAACATGCTTTGGTTTGTTAAACACTAACATTGAATTTACCCCCTCAGATAATGTTTACTAAAGCGAGCATGACAAATATAGGTTTTATTTAGTATAACACAACCCAATCGAATAAAGCCTTAAGTTGAGAAAAGAAGAATAACTACATTTTTTGTTAAAACAGAATTTTGCTTCAGATGAAATCAACAATATACATCATATGGATAAAATCGTTATAAGTATCTTTTTTGGATGCTGTCATATGCAGTACTTCACATATATGTTAACTCAAATGTTCTTTTAGATGAGAATGAATGCCGCAGTAAGCCAGGTATTTGTGAAAACAGTCGCTGTTTAAATATTATTGGAAGCTATCGCTGTGAATGTAATGAAGGATTTCAGTCAACTCCATCAGGAACCGAATGCCTTGGTAAATATTGTCTATATTTTCACAGATTACTCTTGCTATGTCAATACAGGAAATATATCTATATTAATCTGTAAATGTACTCATGTATTAAAACATTTCTAAACCTAATAATTTCCATTCGGCTAAAAAAAGTTGGGGTGAGAAAATGTTATTTATAATTCTCTGTTACAATAGATTTCCAAATACCCCTTGCTACAAAAAGTTGAGGTGAGGAAAAAATTCCCAGCATCCTTTGTCACCATAGAATGTGTTTAATAAGCATGCTAGAAAATATAGTTGCTTGTTGTTTTACATTTGTGAGGTTTACACACAAATTACCACACATTTATGATATTTTTTTATTTAAATACATCTGACAGCAGTTTAAGCATTTACTTTCAAACACATAGTGTGTTGGCAGAACAGTCAGCCCAGAGATTGAGTATTTGGGTACAAAATTAAGTGAGATATTTTATGCCAACTTTTCATGAAAATGACATGTATAAATGTGAGAGTGAAATATGTGATGGCTGGAAAAAAGGCTGACGCCATTATGTTGTTTTTCAAATCTAGACGTAAAATTAGAGTATGTGCTATTTTAAAATGCACTATTCTATGTACTGCAAATAGTTTATTGCTCTTGGAAAATATAAGATACATAGGTTAGTAGATTTTTTAAAATCAAATATCATTTTATTTCAGAACATTTTCATTTTTCAAGTTCAGATATAACGTATTTGCTCGAATATAAGACAACATTTTTTTTTTTTAGCAAATTCTCTGAAAAACTACCCTCGTCTTATATTCAAGGTTCGTCTTATAATCAGACCTCAAATCGAGGTCTGATTATAAGACTGGGATCCAGATCTCCCGCAGAGCTGCAGGCGACCTGGATCCCCTCACAAGCAGCCGGTGGATGTCTGTGCAATGTACGCAGACATCCTCCGCTGCTGCCCGCCACTTCCGCCGGGACTTCTATGACTGAAGGCGAGAGGTCACATGACCTTTCCAGCAGTCCATCATAGAAGACGGAAGTGTTGGGCAGCATGGAGGATCTCGTGCAGATTTGGGCAAGTCTGAGGGTGGAGAGGCAGAATTGGGCAAGTCTGGGGGGTAGAGGCAGCATTGGTTTAGTCTGGGGGGCAAATATCTGTTGGGGCAGATGGGCAAATAAGAGGAAATTAAAAACAAGAAATGCATCTATTTATATCGTCATTTTTATTAAATGTGAAAAACGAAATTACATGTGAATATATACAAGTTAAACTTTTTACCTATAGGGCAGTCTTAAATTTTTAGTTTTCGTTTCTAAAGGAATATCCAAAGTTTGGGGGTCGTCTGAAAATCAGGGTCGTCTTATATTTCGAACAAATATGGTACTTGATTATTTCCATCAATACATGAAATAAAAAATATTAAATATTACAATAGATTCATACATCACCATACACAAAGTGCATACAAATAATCAAAATAACAACATAAACTCAAAAACCCCATCCCCCCACCTACAGTCTATCTATAACTCTAATTCTATGTTTTTTTCAATATATATCTGACTCTCCTCACTTTTCCTAAATGCAACCCCATGGCATTCACCTAATAATGTCAGTTTCCACCCTGCCTTGCACAGACATTATTAAATCCTCCAGATAGATTTAACATTGTGTAGCCTCTTTCTTGCTCTTTGCATACCTGGGAACATTTGTTTTGGAGAACTCCGCCATGGTAGGATGGGGCTAACTAAAAAACAATAAGGTACTAGGTGCTAAACTTGGGAGACAGACATTCTATAGCCTGTCCTTTGCCTCATATGACACATGCCACAATAACATTGCTTTACTTGCAGAACACAGAAGATACCCACAAGAAAAGGGGATTACATATTTGTAAAATATACATATATGTATATATATCACGGTTGACTGTCCCTTAAAAAAACATAGAGATAATGTATCTATCTAGGGCCTTACATCTCTGAGTTATTCATTCTGCAAGACAATATTTGGGTGTATATAATGTATATGTAAAGAGTGTGTGGACAGTTATTAATGCTGAATGGAGCATATACAGCTGGTGCCATGTATTCCATATTAAGGTAATGCTCACTTCTCCTAACCCCTCCTCACCTAAGAGTTTAGCATATGACTTGTTTGTTCATTACTTGGTATAACACACTGCAATAATCCCTAGTGGAAAGCTTAAATATGTAGCATCATGGCACAAAGCTTAAAATTTCCCTTGGTATATTTTGTTTCCATATGTGTCTATGAGAACCGAGCCACAAAAATGCTCTCAAGAATATGTGGGGGATACATTCCTCCAGGTTAACATGCCCAGCAGTTTTCCTTTCCTAGCTGTGCAAAAGTCATGCTTGTTACATTTTCCAGGTTTATGATCATTTAAACTCTATGGGAGACAACAGTAATGTTCGTGTGCAAGACAAATAACAATACGGCTTGGTAAAATTAGAACCAGGAATAAATCACTGAAAAATTATCATCTGATGGGACAGAATCAGTATTTCTCAGCTGAAATAAGACTTAGTGTTGTAAAGTAATTAGGACAACCAAGAGAGCCACACTGTGTAAAATGTAATTACAAATTCCATCTGATAATGCCAGGCTCAACAATAATGTAGTAACTTTTGTAATAAGATATTTTTTGTTGCCGTATATGTATTTCTCTTTGAACAAGCAGTCTATAGCACATTCATGCTTCTTACATAAGAAACAAATGGTATGCTTAATGGTACGCTTAAGTACTTATCAGTAGTAGGAGTAGTAGGAGGCTCCAAACATATATAAATATATATAAATGAGACCCACAATATTTCAAAGGATAAAAAAATGGTGTGCAGTTTCAAACTTATTTAATAAGAAATGGTTTTAAAACAGTGTGAAAGGGACAAAACAAAACAAATGAATATTGTGTTATAGTGCAAAAACTGTGATTTGAGAACAATGCCAGTCCCACTTCCACACCATTATCAGTGAATTAAGACTTTAGGGACTGTTTATTTACTTTAAAATCTGGAACCCCTACGAATATTTCTAGCTCTTGATTTATATAGGTGAACATGGTCTCAGGATCAGTAACCACCGAAATAATGTCATCAGCAAAAGCAACTAGCTTATGTTGTGCCCTCCAACTATCAAGCCTTCAGTATTCAGACTTGCCCATATCGCGGTTAACATGGGTCCCAGGGCAAGGATGAAAAGGGCAGGGCATAGTGGCCAACCCTGCCTTGTTCCATTGGACAGGGTGAGCTGATCATTCAGAGTCCATTCAACCTGATCTTAGCTGAGGGATTCATATATAGGGCCAGTATCCAATCCATAAAGCATGTTCCTATCCCTAACCTCTTTAATATCTCAAACATTTATAACCAGCTCAACCTGTCAAATGCCTTCTCTGCATCAGTTGAGAGAAGCATTGTTGATACTCCCTTCTCGTGCGCCCACTTAATTAAACTCTTTATTGTATTATCTCTCCCTTCCCTGTCACATACAAATTCCCCCCTGGTCCCCATATATGATTTCCAGGACAAGTGGTTCCAGTTTTAAGGCCACAATGTTTGATAATATCTTTGTCTACATGTATTGGACGATATATCCCACATATCGCCTCATTCCCTCCCTTCCACAAAGCTTTGTGGGCCTCAAGTGTTCTAGGATCTAGCACTGCTTCATTGATTAGTGAATTAGCCATTTTCCCAGAGGTAGAGACCAGTTCATTTTGGTGGGGAATCCATCAGAACCAAAGCTCTTTCCAACTGACAATTTTTTTCAGGGCATATTTTATCTCCTCCATAGAGTTTGGTCTATCCAGAATCTGTGACTGTTTTACTGCAAGTTTATTGTCTAAGTGTTGGTCTAGATAAGTCCCGATGCTTTCCCTCAAATCTCCTGCATTCGCCATCCTCACTGTTTGGGTGCAAATTATACATAAAACTGATGAAATACTCGCACAATCTCCTCTGTGAGGAAATGTATTTTTCCACACTAGTCCCTAATCTTGGGAATAAATGTCCTAGTTTGTTTAGCTCTTAGGGCCCTTACCAACAATTGACCCAGTTTGTTGGCATGCTCATAGAAATGTGTCTGTGTCAGAACTTGAGCTCCACCTAATTTGGTGTTAATCAATAATGCCAGGTCCGCTCTAAGTTTGTTTAATTTAATTAAGATATCCCCCTTCAATGTAGACTAATACATTTTCGAAAGCTGATTAATTTGCTGTAGCACCCTATTAATTCAGTTTTTTCATTACAGTTCAACATATATTTCTTTTATGCTTTCCTTTTACACTGTTTTACAATTATTTTATAAGCAGATTTATATACGTTAGGTTTTAGATAAGAAATGTCACACCATTTTGTTTAACTTATCAGTTAGGTGACATTGAGTCCAATGCAGAGTAGAGGGAAAGAGCATGTTTAATTACTATATAAATGATAATACCACAAGAAGATTAATAGGTCACACAAACAGGTCTATATTGGATTGTTGCTATACTAAGTGATCTTACAAATGTGTCTGGTAGTAAATAAGAGTCAAATTAATAATGTGCTTCTATGCTACTTTCAGTTATGCAATTGGATACTGTATTATGAGGTATCACTTTCTTTCTTTCCAGATGTGCGCCAAGGATTTTGTTTTTCTGAGGTCTTACAAACAATGTGTCAAATGTCATCAAGCAGTCGCAACCACGTCACCAAGTCTGAGTGTTGTTGCAATGGAGGCAGAGGCTGGGGTAACCAGTGTGAAATTTGCCCACTTCCAAGTACTGCTCTATATAAGAAGCTTTGTCCCCATGGTCCAGGATACACTACAGATGGAAAAGGTAGTATTAAGGCATACATATCAAATAGAGCATATAAATAAGAAATGTAAATAAAAATAAATGAATGACGTAATGTATGTCTTGGTTTTTGATGTGCTGCATTCTCAAAATGCTAAATGTCATCGCTTTTAACAGATATAGATGAATGTAAAGTGATGCCAAATCTGTGTCGAAATGGACAATGCATCAACAACATTGGCTCTTTTAGATGTTTCTGCAAGAGTGGCTATACAACAGACATTGGAGGGACTGCTTGTGTCGGTAAGATATGTCTGCTGTCCACGTGACCAGTGAGTTAAAAATGATATGTACATGATACATATACAGTTAAATTACAAAATCTTAGAACAGAGTGCATGAAATTCTCAGCCATAGAGTGGCAGAAATTCATAGGGTGGAGATTTTAAGCACAATTTCGGTTGCAAATTGGTGCCTTTTTTTAATGCATGGATTCCAACAGCACTAAAGCCACTGGAACAACCAAGAAGTGCAGGCCCAGCACACGTGTCACTAACTCCCAACAGGGTTTGTAAAGAATTAGCATTATACATTGGCACATACGATGATAGTGCGGCTATAAGTGATATTTCTGTGTTGCACCAACTTTTATATATTACAATATATATATTCTAAAAATAAGCACTCATAGGATTTGTGGAATGGTTAAATATTGTTGTTTATTTTTAGGAACAAAAACCAATCAACGTTTCAGTCTATACTCAAGACTTTCCTTAGGAATATCCACATGTGTAACTAATCCCCCTTAAAGCATCATGATTGTTTATTTTTTTTTAGACGTTAACAGAGATTTGAGTTGACCCAAGATTTCCATATATATATATATATTTATATATATATATATATATATTTATATTACTTGACTGTGTTGCGAGTGTCAATTTAGTGTCAATTTAGAATTTTGTGTTGGCTAATCTGATCCACTTTGGTTGCAGACCTTGATGAATGCTCACAGTCCCCCAAACCATGTAACTATATCTGTAAGAATATAGAAGGAAGTTACCAATGCTCCTGTCCACGGGGTTATATCATGCAAGAAGATGGAAAGACATGTAAAGGTAAGAGGAACCAACATTTTACAGATTATCTTCCTGCTATGTATTAAATATCAGTTCAGTTCAATGATGCAAACACAGAGTATGCATATGCAACCCCTAGTCTCTGCACTTCTAAAGAGAACATAATATATAGAGGGATTTATAAAAAAAAACAAATCTATAAAAACAAGTTTAAAATAGACCTAAGTAATTGAATTGAAAAACTTGGGGTTTACTTTTGCATTTCTGTTGTCAAGTCACCAAGATTAACTTTTTAGTAAATAATTCTCAATAAATGGTTTAATAATCATTAGAAAACAGACATATATAATAAATAATCACAAAGCAATAACTATAAATACCATAAAATGTGGGTATCAAGCAATAAGACTAAATAGCATACTCAGCTGAAATTACACTCACATCTACATACCCATTCACAAAATAAAAGGAACAATGACATGCAACAACGTACTATTATTATACATTTACTAAGGTAAAGCAAGGAATTCCCATAGGCATTCTTCTAAAAGTAAGTTAAATAGTTTTCTCTATATTCCAAGGTAACAATACTACAATAACAACCAAAATAATATTTTTCCATATCACCCTAATAACATATTTGATTGATTATTTTGGACCATGAAGGCATCCCAAACCTTCTCCAGTATCTAGCTATACTTAGCTGGTAAAAAAAATATTCTCAACGGAAGTTCAAGATGATGAAGAAAGGTCAGCAGGGGACTTAGCTATTCTATCTGAAAGATGGATTTGAAAATCTCTGGTACCTTTCTGTTTTAAAGATTTACATTTTTTGCAATCCTGCCAAATATGGTACATGGATCCCTCAGCATTATTACACCTCTAACATTGACTGGAAATCGGGGGGGAACAGTGCGCTATGTAAGGCTATAAATGGATTAAAGCTGAGGAATAGAGGAGGAAATGAGAGAGAGTGGGGAAAAGTGGAAACATTATGGAAACAGTGGTCAGATTAAGAGTGTGGGATAGATGGAGCAGAAAAAAACAGGTGAGAAAATTGAGAATGAAGATTGAAAGAAAAGGAAAAGCAAGGGACAGTAGAAAATAGAATAAAGCTGGCAGAACAAGACTGGGGATTGTTGGACGAGTAAAGAACACCAGTGAAAGAGAGGGAAACAAAAATTGGTGAACATAAGCATACAATGTGAAGGGAAGACAAATTAAGAAAATAACAAACAAACTGGGGGGGTGAAGAAAATGGTAGAGAGAGAGGGATAGACATTTGGCAGGAGAAAATGTGGCCCATGCAAAGTGGAATAAAAACTGATTTTGTTATGGTGAAAAAAAAGACCTGCAGTGGTCTTAAAAAAAGAGTTTTGGAAAGAAGAGTTCAGTCATGTGAAAATATTACTAACTAATCATTAGCAATTTTTTAGAACAGAATGTGCCCTAGAAGACATACTTTATTGTGTATTCTTTTAAGACTGCGTTGGTTCTGGCACATATTCAAGGTAATAACTGCTGGGTATAAACCTTATAATTATCACCTTGGGTATTAATTGAGTTGAATCATGGCTCACTGGAGAGGAATTGCTGAAACAGAGGAATTCTTATTGATAGCATAGGAACTCGCCCCTTTTTTTTGCTTGAACTGTTGATTGAAAGGTTAAAAATGACTGTAAAATACCAACTATTTTCCAATTTGTGCATTAGTGGGGATTAGCAGACATATTTATATGGCCACAGACCTCATATTTTATAAGGGTTTGCTCTCTCAGGTAAAATGAATATAGATCAAATGTACTTCCCATTCAAAATGTGGCCTGGTGTAAATTAAAGAATTGAGAACAATCCTTACACTCTACTTGGATTTCAGAAACATGTTCTTGCCTAAACGTCTCTATGCCTGTGGCCTTGCACAGGAAATCAATGTGAAATATTTGGGATGTACAGACTGGCAACTGTAAAACGTCTGCAAAAATCCTAGACAAAAACACCATCAAATACTTGTTCACCTGTTTTGTGGCTGCAACAGAAAGAGTAGACATGTGTCTAATAAACTGCTTAACTGAGGACTCCTGTTTATTTTAGATCTCGATGAATGTCAAACTAAACAGCACAACTGCCAGTTCCTCTGTGTCAACACTGTCGGAGGTTTCACTTGTAAATGTCCTCCAGGCTTCTCACAGCATCATACAGCTTGCATTGGTGAGAACAATCTAGGAGTAAAAATGTTCTAAACATCTGTGCAGAAAGTTAGCTGTGTTGCATGATCTAGTAGAAAAATGTGTGTCGGATGTTTATTGTGGATATGTCATTCCAGATTAGGATTTCCTGTTACTAACAATAGATCATTGATGTTATATAAATGGAATTTAATATTAAAACATTATTTTATGTGGTAGAATCATTCAGATGTTTCATGATGTAGACAACGTGCCAGGGGTGCAGTAGATCTGGTCCAGATGTTCTTCACCCTTTTTCACTCCCTTCCTTATTGGCTTAATATGTGGGAGCAGGAAACGGATCTTTATTCACCACTGACCATACTATAGTGATAAATAAAGCAATAAATATATTACTATATTACTCTTGGAAGCAACAGAGGGAGAGAATATGAATGGTTTCCCACACAATAGGCATCAAAACTTGTAGAGATAGGATATAAGCAGGTTTTGTTGTTAATTCATTTTGTTCTGTTTTGCTTTTCTTGTGTTTTAGGGGAAAAAAATGTTATTAGCTAAGATGTAATGTGATTGTATATGTTATTAGCTAAGATGTAATGTGATTGTATATGTTATTAGCTAAGATGTAATGTGATTGTATATGTAATTAGCTAAGGTGTAATGTGATTGTATATGTTATTAGCGAAGATGTAATGTGATTGTATATTTATTAGCTAAGATGTAATGTGATTGTATATGATATTAGCTAAGATGTAATGTGATTGTATATGTTATTAGCTAAGATGTAATGTGATTGTATAGTTTAGAAAAAATAACAATGTTATTGTGAAAATGTTACTGGGATTATTGAAACATAAGTAACTACCGTTTTTGTGTCATATGAATATTTTACAGTGTATTAATTAAATAATGTAATCAATGGACTGTAGTTTTTTCTTAGTCTCTGTTTAACATTATGCCATAAATTAGTCTTTGGCACAAATTGTGCACATTGCTTGAAGGGGGTATTAACAATGAAAATGTATTTTCCAGATAACAATGAATGTGGTTCACAGCCTAACTTATGTGGTTCTAAAGGAGTCTGTCAGAATTCACCCGGTAGCTTTACCTGTGACTGTCAAAGAGGATTTTCATTAGACTCATCTGGATTAAACTGTGATGGTGAGAATAATTTCCCTGTCAACATTATTCCGTTTTACCTATTTATCTTTTAAAGCAAATATCCAGCTTAATATGATGACCTCCAACCATCCATGAGGCTTTGTACACACCACACCTACATACAGTAGTATGTATTGAACTAGAAACGCCCTTTACTAAGGAAAAGCAGAAAAATACATTATAATTTATTAATATTAATTCATGTGTCCTCTATTTCTGTAGATGTTGATGAATGTGATGGAAACCATAGATGTCAGCATGGCTGCCAAAACATAATTGGGAGCTACAGGTGCAGCTGTCCGCAAGGGTACATCCAGCATTACCAGTGGAACCAGTGTGTTGGTAAGACTTTAAAAAGCAACGCTAAAGTCTGCTATTTTATTATTTTGTTATTCCATCAATATTTTTACCATTCAGCCTGAAGAGGTGGTGCCATTGAATACATTAGCCACCAATATGGCTGCCAGCCTCCTGTTTCATACATGCTGTAATAAGTGAGGCTGAGAGCTTGGTTCAAAACCCAGCTTTATTCAAACAAATCTACACATTTATAGGGCTAATGAGTATATGTCTAGTTAGATCATTTATGCATCATCTTTCCATCAATGGGTCACATTTCGGCCACATGCTACTTGTTGGATCTCCCTGATGTAGTGAGATGGTCATTGTTTTACACTTTATTTGTTAAACATGAAGAAATCTTCATTGACATGGCAGCTAAACAAAATCTTTCCAGTTAGATTAATTTTGCAAAAGCTATTATAATTATTTATGTACAGACATCTCTCTTTCAAATATTATCCTCGCTATTACAAATATATTTTTCCAGTGTAAATACCTTTGGAGTGACCTTTTACTGTCTATGTCACTGTAAGCACATCTGTTGAGTGTTTAATAGCAGCAATTTAGCTACAATTCAGATTAGTGTTATTCCTGGCAATTTCTTCAAAGAGGAATAAACAGTGAACAGTGTGTGTCTGTAGAGTAAGCACTTTGAGAGTTGCTTATGTTTTATTTTTACTGAGCTTTCAATACATCAGTGATCAACCACAAGTGACATAGTGCCCACTGCCCAAATATTTTCAGTGTTCCTTGATTTTATTATTATTATTATTATTTAATATTCCAGACCCAAAGGGAAATTTACCATCTGTTTCTTTTATGGGAACATTTGTTCAAATTGATATCTGCCAGAAGACAACAAACCAGATTACTATAGCTAACTTTAAATGTTTCCTATTTGAAATCATTGTTATCTATTGTATACATGGTGTCTAATTAGAATACATTTCATAAATACCTATTAATCCTGTTCATTAACTTCCACAGATGAAAATGAATGCAGCACCTCACACACTTGTGGGTCTGCGTCCTGCTACAATACACTTGGCAGCTACAAATGTGCCTGTCCATCTGGATTTTCCTATGACCAATTTTCTAGTTCTTGCCATGATGTCAATGAATGCACAACCTCCAAGAACCCTTGCAATTATGGTTGCTCCAATACAGATGGTGGTTATCTTTGTGGGTGCCCTCCTGGATATTACAGAGTTGGACAAGGGTAAGAAATGAATGGATGTTGTTTATGTGCGAAAAAACTTACTGGTAAAATGCGTTTACCAAATTAACAATTTTATTTATTTATTCAACAAGTTTATGTTGAGTGGCACAGAGTGCTATTATGCCATATATATATGTATGTATGTATATGAACAAATAAGAATATATCAATACAATTTATTACACCCAGAGCATCACCATAATAGATTAGAGAAGTTCACGCTTAAAGTGATGTGGGTGTGCACTGTAGAACACCTTAACCTTTAGCAATGTCATTATTTTGTTGACTAAAAGCATAGTGGTATTGAGGTAACAAGGCAGTAATCTGGGCTAAAACTTATGAGGCTAAAAACCTCCAATCGTTTGCTATTCAGTTTTGTTACAAGATTAGTTAATACCAGTGGCGGATGCTCCATATGTGCTACGTGTGTGCTGCACAACAAGCACAGAGCTTCCGCGCTGTGTATTTCTGGGGTTTTTGTGCTCCGAACACATGTGGAATGTGTGTCTTTGCTATGTATCTAGTTTCCATTCACCACAAATGTCACAGTTTTGAACTCCATGAGTATAGTTAAACTTAATAAAGTTATATTTTGCATGTATTGTTACATTTCAGTCTAAACATAGTATTGCACCTGGATAATGTTCAGTAGCGCTCTGGAAATTGGTTAATGTGGTTACTAAAGTTTATAATTGTTGGCAAACCCTTAACATATTATGATTTAATAATTAGACATTTGAGTGTACAAGACTCTCTAATCACTAGTGTAAAATAAGAATTCTTCCTATCCCTGAAAAAAGGGGTAGCTAAAACCCAAAATGTCAGCAGCAAACAAGTAGAGAAAATAATAGGCAGACACAAAACACTAACAATAACTGTGCCAGATATATCAACTCAAAGGATATGTTCCCAATGTGACAATTTAATTGTTGATGAGTTTGTTTATGTAATGTAACCTGTACATACATATATATATTAATAGTCTATAACACTCTTTATTATAGTCAGAGGTGCTCAACATTATCACACCTTATCTGTGATTTTATTTTTATTGTGCTGTCCTTACTAAGACTTTTCATAGCTTATCACTCTTTTTTGCTAAGGTTGTCTTTGGTCTTTTATTTCTTTTGTTTCTTTTCTCATTTGCATCTATGTAGGCATTAAACGTGGATGTTTTGTAGGATTGGTCAAATGTGAAACCTTTACCATGGATTTGTTCGTGTTCATTATTTAGCGAGATATCTGAAATATTAAAAATATGATTTCCTTATTTTTTCCTCTAGCTCTTCCTTTTCCTCCCATTTTCTTTTGTTTTGTGTTTGCGATCTTGTTTCCATTCTCCATGGATGGAACTGATTGTGTGGAGTCCATATCTTGTTCTGTCTAGAAATTGGGGCATTCTAATTTCATCCCTATTAATTGTGGGATGTCCTCTTCAATTGTCGTTTCGGAACGTATTATTTTGCCTAAATGGATTACGGTTATCATACCGTATGGTCTCATTCTTGTTTCTCTGTGGGTATCTGTTACTGTTGAAATAAGAGACTCTTTTCCACTCACTGGAGAATTCTTTCCTTACTTCTGTCAATATTTATTTGGTATTTTGATTCGCTTCCATTATCAACCTGTTTTATTTAGTGTGGGACAAACCGCTGCTGTTTACATCTGCAGAGCTAATTTTTACCATTGTGAATCTGTTTTTATCTGCTGAATTGCTGAAGTGTGTGAAATTAGCTGTTTTCAGCTGAGGTTACTAATATCATTGTTATATTATATATATATATATATATATATATATATATATATATATATATATATATATACCTATCATATGGCAACATGTGCTTTGAGTTGTATCACTATTATATCTAACACAGTTTGATATACACACTTATAGTGTTTTTACTGAGCCTATTTTTCTCTCTATGTATACTGCTGACATTTTGGGTTTCCTTGTCACTTTTTTTAGTGACAAAAAGTGTGTGTGTGTGGGGGGGGGGGGGGGGGGAGGGTGAGTAGTTTACTAGTACACTATCTGACATAACTTTTATTGTGCAGTTTTTTTCTCCTAATTCATGTTTTATTTCTGGGTACTTCTTAATTCACCAGTGGAACACACTATACTCAAATCAAGGGTGTGGAAGTCCATTACCGAACTGCTTGCTACTTCACCTTCTTGTGTCTGACATAACGCGTGTGGGGGCATGATACATTATTGAGTGTGTTTTTATTGGGTGGCAGAATACACCATGTTGAGTTTTTGGGAGCACTACAGATATTTTTTGCTTAAGCACTGAGAACTTTTATTTTTATTTAGAAGCAAAAAGGTATTTAAGAATTATTGTTATTTTGCAGGCATTGTGTCTCTGGAATAGGCTTTAACAGAGGACAGCACCTGCCTCCTGATGGAGACGGAGGTGGAGACAATGCTCTTTCCCCAGAAACATGTTATGAATGTAAGATCAATGGATTCTCAAAGAAAAATGGTAGAAGGAAAAGAAATGTGAACAACACAGTATCTGCAATGGTAAGAGAATAATGTTCTTATTTGGAGAACATATGACTTATTTTGACTGACCTGGAGCCAACAGTTATTTCCTTCATCCTTTACGATGCAATGCACTTTTAACTGAATTTCCAAATACATAAAAATTTAGATTTCACTTGAAGGCCAACACTATCAATCAACATACTAACTCAACAAAGCCCAGCTGTCACATCTGACAAATGAAGCCCTCAATCTAGAAGAAAAAACTGCTATCAATTTTAATAGTACATGATAGAAACACTCAAAAAGCTTTCTTTCCATCTTCAGAAAAAGGATTTTTGCTTTTAAGTTCACCTAAAGTGACAATCATAGTAAAATCATCATTTAATAATATATTAAATAAACCATACTCATTATGTTTTAAAACCCTGAGAGTGAATTTGTTTCTCACCCGTATTAAATAAATGGTAGCGTGTGCATCCACTTTACTATATCGAGTTAGACTATGATCCACATGGCTAGCATATCATGTAGAAACAAGCTGGATAACATTCTGTACATATATCTGTACAGGACATATTATAATATTTGTAAATAATTATAATTCTTGAAATGGTTTGCTAAAAGAATGTAGACAACATATAAAGCCATACATACTAAATGTCCAATTTCATTTGTGGTTATTTAAAGGTGGCTACAAAAGTATTATAACCATTTAAAATTCAGGGAAAAAAAGGAAATCCGATCATTATCCTTGCACTAATGTGAAAGCTCAATATTCAAATTAATGTTTCATTATATAGAATAAAACACCATTAATCAGATCTAATTCCTTGGTCATTATGTCTGCTGATAACGTGTCTGGTTTTATAATAATGGATTTACAATTTGTAGTACTATTAAAAGTTTTTATAGTGAAAATGTTTCATAATCATTATGATAAGTGTGATGATTTTGATGGTAATATGCTTTTCAATGTAAAACAATGTGTTCAAAAATATACTTTTTTATTGTCTTTGTAATAATGTTTTGCTATAGCCCATGCATTGTTCTGCCTTGGTCCAACATTAAAATGCTGTTCTTCTTAAACACACACACATACAAACAAGGTCACATATACAGTCATGCTCATATAATCAAACATGCAGAAGCACAGTCAAGCACTATCACAACAAAGTCATGCACACACATATATATGCACACACACAGTCACAAACACACAGTCACATATATACACACCCTGATCACTCATATCACAGATTTGACAGCTGTGAGGAAATCTTGACAATTACACTTCCAATGATGCCTCCTGCTTCCAATGGTAAGAAATGTGAGCAATTAGGGGATTAGTGTTACAGTGAGGGAAAGGATTAGGGTTAACGCTTATCATTTTCTCCACCCAGGTACATACATTACTTCAGGGGGTTTAGGGTTGCGGTAAGAGTAAGTTTAGCTGTAATCTACCTGGTTAACCCTTACTCTAACCCTAGCCTACTATAGTAGACCTTAATCCTTAACCTCACTGTAACTCTAACCTCCCCCCCCAGTCTAATTGCTCACATTTCTTGCCATTGTAGGCAGTTGTTGGCATCTCAGATGGCATTTCCTCCTGCTCTCAAATTTGTTATGTGATGGCCCATGCGCATGCGTGGTTCACCCAATGGTTACAATGGATGGCAGCAAGGTTGGCAATCTGCCACCCCTTAAAGACTCAGAGGACCCATGCAGACCCACGCAGACCCATAGTAGGGAATGTTGCTGGCATAAACCCATGACAGTATATTACTTTTGTTTTCTTTTGTACAGAATGGGCAGATCAGCCTGAAGAGCCTTGATATGGATGTGCCACTAAAACTGGTGCTAAACATTTCACAACTAAATGCCAAGAAGCACTTACTACAACTGATTCCAGCCATTCAACCTCTGAATGACCACATACGCTATGTTATCTCGCAGGGAAATGATACACTCTTTCACATTGACCAGAGAGATGGACTTAGCTACCTCCATGCAGCACAAAAGAAAATGATGCCTGGGATTTACACACTGGAAATCACCAGCATTCAACTTTTTAAGACAAGTGACTTAATTCAACTGGAAGAGAAAAATGATGAAAACTACCTCTTAGGTGAAATTGGAGAAACGCTCAGAATGAGGCTACAAATAGAGCTCTCTTAAGAATGAAACTCAGACCACGGCATCTATTAAATCCATCCCTTTATTTATCTTCTGAGCATGTCTTCTTTTTGAAAGCTTTATGGAGTCAGTGACCATTTTTAATGTACTTTTGTTTTAATGCCTTCTCTGCAGTGAATCTTTTTGGAGACAGAGCTGTGGCAAAGTTTGTTATCATAAAACCTTCAGCCACGGTGGTTATATTTTACATGTATCCTGAAACAGATAAATGTGCATACGGATTTTTGGAATATGAGTCGACCGTTTTAACCTAATCATTCTGATTCATGCTATTAAAAAGCAGTCACAAATCATATCTAACTTATTTATGCACATGTTTGAAAAGGACTCTGATTTGCAGAATTATATCACATGCTCAGACATGTGATGTAAGGCAGCCAATCATATTCCATTTGAACTCATCACAATGTTTAGCATTTAACAATCCAACAAAACTAGCGGATCTGACTATGCTAAGTCAGATAAAGTGCTCTTATTAACTTAGAAGATGTAGTCCATGAAATGTTACCATTTCAGTCACACAAAGCTGTTTTGTACACTACAGCACTAATAATTCATATGCATCAATGCCAGGCATTATCCAGTTTTTGGTATACTGCAAAATATCCGCGTATTACACCAAAGCTGGTGGTTTTTAATGGCAGAAGAACGTAATTAAAAAAAAAAAAAAATACAAATACCAAAGTCAAAAATGTTATTCAATGGCAGTCAATATTTTGAATCCCTGAGGGGTACGACTGATTTCAACTCAGGGAAGTGAAAATTTGTACTTAGTATTCTGGACTTTGTTTCATAACAAACAAAAGATTTTTTTTTTAAAATCAAGTCAAAGTTTGTGGATTTACAAAGTAAGTTCTGATAGATCCATTCTGACACTTATTAGTAACCAGCAAAAAATCAGTCCACATGCAAACAAAAGCATAGAATTATAACGTTGAAGCTTTTCAGATTTTGAGATTTGTTATGATAGCCGTCTGCATTTCTTTGGGGTATTTTGCTATAGCCCCTTATAAAATGTAAATGTTTATTTATTTTTTGCAGTAATATATGGAATGCATAATGAAATATTTTAACAACGAGGGAGCTTTTTTTTGTTTTTTTATTTTGTCTTTCTATTTAGTTGTTACATTTGAGCCATTTCATTGTAATCACTTGTTGAATAACACACATAAACTGCACTTGTTCGATTAACTTGTGGCGCTATAAATAGTTTATACAACTCTGAAAGAGAAATGTCTCATCCTAGTCATCTTTTTACAGGAGGCATTTCAAACGGTAATAGTGCAGGTGTAGGAAGTCCATCATATGAAGCACTGGACTTTCTCAACAGAAGTTGAGTAATAGGCATTTAACTTTAAAAGGGATCAATGTCTATGTCTCTATCTTTTTAAGTACATAGTCATGCATTTTTAGTTCTTACTGCATTATGCAGAACTGGATAAATTGCTGGAGGCCTTGCTGTCCCTGATTGATATAAAGGAACACAATATACAGAGATATGATAGAATTGTGCTATTTGATGTTCTCTGATCAGAGGAAGGCTATTGCCATAATACAGAAAGTGGAAGGCTAAACTATAACTGAAACGACACCTTACATAATAATGATATTTATTTAAAAAGGCAACACATTGACATCCCTCTTTAAACATCATGTTCACCTGCTGTAGCAAAATCCCATGACTGCTCTGTGTAACCTGTGCATTGCAATTTTGTAAGATGTACTGTAATTATATTTTGGAATGTGTTGTATAACATGGTGCTTTATACAATTCTTTTACTGTAGGTAGCTCAGTATGGAGAAGGTGATATCCAGTGCGTGCATCATACTGTTGGGTGTTTTAATAAACAATGCATTCACTATGAGCTGCTTTTAATACAAGAAAACACATTCTGTGCAGGCAAGGAAAATATATGTATGTATTTGATATTTGTATAGTCAATTGTCACTATTAGTGTAGTTATACACATTATGCCTCAGCTAATAATCTTTGAGCTTTTCCACAACTTGTTGGAAGTACATAGTTTTTTTTTAATTATATTAAATACTATCCCTTTCCATTAAGAAAGGGTCAACCAATATTGCATTTTTGGACAACTGGTGCCCCATACCTAGTTATATGAAAGAAGTGGGGCCTTGTTTCATAAAAACCTCAGTTACATTCAGAGACTTCATATAACATATCTGTCTAGACCAAAGATGACATATTTTTTGTTTCTTTTGCTTGGGAAACATAACTGTGTTTGACAAATGTTGATTTGCAAAAGCATTTGTTTGTTTGTCATTTTATAATTCTATACATCAGTTTTCTTGCAATAAAACTTATTTTGGGGTAAAAACATGTTTGAAAATTTCAATTTTTGGTGCAGGCGAATATCTTTATTATCCACATAGTGCTCTAAATACAGCATCCACACTGTCATTTTTTATTGTTAAAAAAACTCCAGTAGTTGATGGTAACCAAAGTTCACACTAGGCTATTTGACTAATAAATGATATTTGCAACATATAGAAATATATAGTGCATGTACATAAAAAGAAAACATTTTAATTATCAATATAAATTGTTCTAATAAAGTCTCTCATATTAAGTACAAATAATTCCATATGCATGGCATGCATACAAATTTTTTTTTTCCAGTAATAAAGGCTTTTAGTTTTTTTATTTTATGATATTTTAACAAACATATTTCCAACTTACCAGGGCCCTAACCTCCACTGCGTTGCTGCTTTATCTTGTTCAGATCTACAACTCTTTGGTCTAACTGGAAATGTTTCTTGAAAATAAAAAAATAAGAGATTTTAGAACAATAATCCTCAACACGAAACACTTTTGAGAACGTGCCGGAAGTTTACTAAAAATTCAATCTTTTTGTATAATACCATTTATGTGTAACATTTAACAAAGTAACATATTGATTTTTTTTTGTTGTTTGTTTTTTAAATTACGTGCTTTCCTCAGAAACTGTTGACAATTTAATGGCTCAATCTTCAACTCCTTAGTTGCCAAAACAATTTCATAACATGTAAATCAAGAATCTTGCTTTCACATGAGCATTGGAAAAGAAATCCAGATTATGTATTGGTTTTTCAATGAAAATTTAATTTACTGCAACGTAAACCTGCCAGGTTTTTAAGTTTTTACTCACTTAAAGCACATGGAGAAAAAAGTAGCAGTACTGTTTAGAAATGGGAACTTCTTATGCCAAAATGTTTCTACAACTTATATTTCAGTGGGTGGGGGGGTGTCTACAAATGGAAGCCAAAATACAGGATAAGCTATCCACGCATTTCATTTCTGTATATGCAATTTGTCATAAAATACTTTTCGGCCAGTTTAAAGGCAATTTATGATGACAAATTAATTACCAAAACCTTTATAATGTGTAATCAATCTTGGCACCAGTCTTTAATTATATTTAACTGCTGATGTGCAAGTTAAAACCGCAACATGGGATCTTGTTTCATTTAATCAGACTATAATTATTATATTGGACAATATAGGTGGAACTGTTACTTGAAAATCTCATGAATATGATAAAAAAAATGTATTCAGTTTGTAAAAAATATAGAACAAAACAAGAAACACACTGCGCCAAAATGTGACAGTAATAGCAGCAACTCAATCAACCAGTGTTTCACTCCTGGTTCAGTACAATAAACACAGAAAAAAATGAAAAAGTGCGCTTCAACCAACACTTAATATACAAAAAAAAAAGTGGATTACCCTAAATTATGTAGCAATCCGCTTGATTAATACATGGAGTGAAAACAAAAACAAAATAGTGATAATATAGTGTAGTATTTTAGTACAAATACAGGGAATGTGTAAAAATTGAAAATTCACTCACATATCCCTGAGCAGTTTTCTGCTCAGTACATAGAGCCTCATGGGAGCCCACGTAGGGTAGATGGTCCAAGTGTATCCCAGAAGATGAGAGAGCAGAGGAGAGACCATTAACAAGGGTGTAGAGATTTATTATAAACAAAATATAAAATATCTTACATTAAAATAAACAGGATTCAGCAGGTAAATGCAAAGTAAAGCAAGTCCCAGTGTCCAAAGATAATCCCAGCAGGTCTTCTCCCCTCCACGACGCGTTTCGCCCAGTCAGGCCTCCCTAGAGCAACATTTATTTTTAGTGCATTAGTGAATTTAATAGATATAAAGGTGTCCAAATGATATGTGTTACAGTTTATTTTAATACTGTATAAATTAATTACCTTTTCCCCTATTGGTTAATACTTTTATAATTAATAATAATATTATGGCCATTGACTGGGTAAACCATTATTTCAGTTTTATGGATCTTCAGCATTTCACACAATGAAACTTTCATAAAAGTAAAGACAATAGCTCCTTTTTTGTTAGCGGATGCCCAAGTATCATCTGGAAGGTTAAACTTCTGAAATCTTAGAGGAATTCTTAACAGCATCATCTGGAAAGTTAAATTTCGGAAGAGAGCCCCAAGAATGAATTTGTACTGCTCTTGAACATACTTGTATATGGTAATCATATCCCCTCGAAGTCTGAGATTTAGCTGAAGCGCAGTCTATTTCCAAACGTATTCCCAAGGCATTCACTGTAGAGTAGAATCATTTAAAGTATAATCAGCCATCTTGTTTTGAATACACAAATGCATTATTTTACATTTATCTAGATTAAAACTCATCTGCCATTTAAATGCCCTTTGCAGAGAAATAATATCCTGCTCAGATTTTGGCTGGTCAATTACTGAACCAAGTTGCCTAATTATCCAAAGATGATGCGATGCAAAGCTGATGTGGCTCAGGATATTTACTGATCACCATTGTATCTAATTGCTGTTGGTTTTTAGCCAGTGTCACCTGTCAATATAATGTTTGTGAGCTTAAAGTCTCAATAATGTGTGAGATCCCTGGCATTGGTCCCCTGTGGAACTAAATTGAAGAAAAAAATTAACTGAGCACGGGCTACATTTCCCGAAATCGTGGAAGTTCGGGCACGCCTCCATGATGTCACACGGAGCGGAGGTATCGCGATCTTTTGGCAGGGACCTACAGGGTCTATTAAGTCCTTGATTGGGTCTATGCCATAGTGTTCCTGGCTACTGATCACCCTGTGATCAGTGGCCAGGAACAAATTGTGATGTTTTAGTGCTTGTGTCATCTGGGACGGAAGTACAATGCGTCACGAAGGGGATAAATACTGGTGCTTACATGGAGCTTAATCTCAATTGTCCCATATTAAATGGCATATTGGGGGCAATATCCTGCATATTAAATGGCATATTGGGGCAATATCTGGCATATTAAAATGGCATATTGGGTGCAATATCCTGCATATTAAATGGCATATTAGGGGCAATATCCTGCATATTGGGGGAAATATCCTGCATATTAAATGGCATATTGGGGGCAATATCCTGCATATTAAATGGCATATTGGGGGCAATATCTGGCATATTAAAATGGCATATTAGGGGCAATATCCTGCATATTAAATGGCATATTGGGGGCAATATCCTGCATATTAAATGGCATATTGGGGGCAATATCCTGGCATATTAAAATGGCATATTGGGCTTCAAAGTTCTTAATTTAAGTTCTTAAGTTTTTTTTCCTGAAATTTCCTTCTTAAAATTAGGTGCGTGTTATACGCCGGGGCGTGTTATACGCCGATAAATACGGTAATTCTCTGGTGTGCCAAATGTCTTTCTATGGTGTAAATGCTATTAAATACAGATTCACAGCAGGTAGACCTGATCCAAAATCGAATCCTTGACTTTGACGAATTTCGACAGCGATTTCCCACAGTTCAATTATCTCTATTCACTTATTACCAAGCTAGGAGCTTTGTCATGTCCCAAACCCAACACTTTACGGGAAATGATTGGAATAATATTTTAGATGATTTCTTTAGATGAGATTTCTTTAGATGAGATCTCCTCCTTCGACACGAATTATATACCGAATTTTACAATCAGATGAATACCAATCAGATTTAAAAGGTGGCATCACCCACTGGCTTACCCATATACAGGGTATAGACATAGAAATGGTGTATAAGGCAACAACCTTCTTAATTAAGGTAATACCATTTGCGCTGTATAAGGAAATGGCTCCCAAAATCGCCCACTACGCCTATTTCTCCCCCTCTAGATTGCACCATATGGGGTTAAGTGTATCTGACGTATGTCTGAAATGTGGGGCACCTGGGGCTAATATGTTTCACTGCTTCTGGACATGCCCAATTATATCAACCTTTTGGACCCAAGTTAAAACTTATTGTAATCTCTCTATTTGTATACCTACACTTAACCCTGAGTTGGCAGTTTTGGGGATCATTGATGAAGAATATCGTGGTAATAAACGCACTCTACATATCTTTCTAGCAGCTGCCAGAAAAACGATACTTCACCAGTGGATCCTCACAGCCCACCCTTGTATAGAACTTTTAAAAAACAAACTTTACTATCTAATGCGCATGGACTGGCTGGAGACTAGCTTAAACAAAGAAAAATTGACTAAGAAGTTTTTTAAAACCTGGACCACTTATATTAACACCTTAGAGATAGAAATTAAAACTAAGATATATGACAATTTTTGCTACACAGAGTGGTATTGGGCTGAACTTCTCCAAAATAACCCACCAATTATATTACCTAGCTGATGGAGACATATTACTGATAACTCCAATTATCACTGTTTTTGGGTGCGAGGGGGGGGGGGGGGGGGGGTTGGTTAGGCGGACAGCTTTTAGGAATGTTCCCTTTTCTACTAAAAATTAACAACACTGTTTCTTTAATGTAGTGTTTTTGGAGATTGAAGGATCCTAAAAAAAATGGTCGCTATACGTCTATATGTTATACGGCTATGTAAAAACATTTGTACCATGCATCTATGGAATTTATGTTAACTGGTGATCTGGAAGGAAAAAGTGGAAAATAATTGAGATATGTTATTTGTACGTATATATTGGTATTTCAATGTTCATTTTTGGAATAATTGCATTATACAATCTAATACCTATCTTTATCCTGCATCTCTCATAATAAAAAAAGAATAAAAAAAAAAATACAGATTCACATCAGCACAGAATGTCCAGGGCACATTGTTATTCTAAACTTGTCTAGATCAGGAAGGCATTGGGGGTTTTGTATAAACATGGTACACAGTGAGATAGTGCCAGTATTAGGTGCTCTCTCCAGGTGCGCTCATGAATAAAACAGGTCCAAAACGTCTGGTATGCTCAACCCATGTTTAAATAATCAGGAGCTTTTAGCAGCTGATTATAGTCAGAGATTAATTGGCAGGGGTTCTCTGTGAAGTGTTGGAATGAATAGAAACATGTTATCACTGTATTACATAACCAGGGGTGTTGCTACAGGTGGGGGCAACATAATGATGTGACCTCTCCCACCCCTCATCCCCCTTCCCCTCAGCTATTAGCTGAACTTTTTTTCCCTTCTTACTTCGAGGGAGCACTGATCTAACCTGATAACCGCTCCTTTGCCATTAAGAGGTACAGGCAGCTTCAGCATCAACTCTCTGTTCTCCACAGCATGGATTCTGTGTGCTGTGAAGGACTCTGAGTGTTGCAGGCAGAAGCAGTTAAAAGCTTCCTTTCAAGTCCTTAAAGATGTGGTAAGTTCTGATAGGCATTCTGATTGGAGGACAAAAATGGCTCTGGCAAGGTTTTTGAAAGACATGTGGCACTGGTAAGATGGTTGTGGCACTATAATGTCACTGGTAAACTGTGTGGGGCACAAACAGGAAGTTTGAAGGCAAATATGGCACATGCAGGCTGTTTGGGGGCACTGCCACAAGCTGGCTGGGGCAAATATGGCACAGGCAGGTTGTTTTAGGGCACAGGTATGCTGTTTGTTGGCAAAGATGGCACAGTAGGCTGGGGGCACAGAGAGCACAAGCAATTCCTCAGCTGTCCCCTGAAATTCAGTCTGTCCTGGCTTATCGCCTTCCGGTGCACAGGCAGCATTATGTTTAAACTTTGCATGTCTATTAGACATACTCAGCTTAAACACTAAAATAATTGAGCTCAGTATACCCGGTAAATTATGGACTATTCACGGGACTATTTTATAAAGTTATGAAAGATAGGATAAGCGGACAGTTGGCTCACCATTTCAATGAAAGTAAGTCAAGATAGGGTTACCCCCAAAATTCTGCAAGCCAATATCCAATCTTAAAACCAAACAAAGACCCAACATCTATAGGTAACTACCATCCTATTTCATAGATAAACAGAGATATAACCTTATTCTCTGCAGTTTTGGCAGATATAATGAAGATAGACACCCCTTATCTGATACGCCATGAACAAATAGGATTTGTAAAAGGCAGGGTGGCACCTAATAATATATGCTGAATGGTAGATTGGATAGATCTAATAAATAGGAGAAAGGCGTCAGCAGCGATGGTAACCATTGATCTATTCAATTTTTTGAGGATTAAGCACTGCCTCTCTAAACATAACGGTGCAGCAGATGACAAGGGTAGAGATTTAGATCTATTATTCAAATATGAGAATAGATTGAGTTATTTTCTTAAGAGTGAACTATTTGATCTATAAAGATCTAGGAATAAAGATCAAACACCAGGACTGGCTGCAGATAATCTCTAAAGTCAAGACGTCTATCCGTATAAAGTTATGTGGAGGTGGTATTTGGTTCCAGTAAGACTGAACAAGATGTACCCAGACCAATCAATTACATGCTGGAAATGTGGGGGAAGGGAGCGTTCATAGCTCCATATTTGGTGGGGATGCCCCAAGTTGATTATATTTTGTAACTTATCTTTACGATTGTGAGGGAATTAGTAGATGAGACACTGAGATGTGAACCAGAGGTCGCCCTGGTACACCTAGGATGGTCTAAATTAACGAAACTGAAATCTTACCTGGGTATCCATATTTTTATTGCAGTCAAAATATTGATAGCCAGAGTACCTCTGAAACTCCTATATGGGAGCTTATAAAGAGACAACTCTCTTTCATACTCCAAACGGAGAAGGACGTTTCTAATTTAACCCAACAGGGAAAGTTGGGAGGAATATAATACGGAAGTCTTATAAACCCAAAAGAGGTAAAGGACTAATGAAAGGAGGAGATTACAGCGCTGAGTGGAATAATGATATATTACGGTATAAACCAGTGAAAACAAGATAGAGTGCAATACCCCTCCGCCCTTTCTTTCTCTCTCCTATTTTTAATACATTTCCTTTATATATATTTATTCATTTAGGGTAATGTGTGTTTTTATAGATAGGATTTGATATGAAATAGTTTTTTCTACAACAGTATATGTAAAGTATACATGTTATATGTGTGTTAATGTTTTTTTATTATCAGTGCTCTATATACTCCTACGCAGGAATGAGGCCATGCACACCTAATTCTGACAAAAATTTGTTAGAATGCAAAAATATGAGGTGATCAAGCTCGTGGACAGGTCTAATGGAAATATCCTCAGACAAAGCACGGATAAATCAAGAATCCCAAATAAAGGATTCAATTACTTATACACACATTACAAAGTTTACTACATATATGACAGGTGAAGCATGTGTTTGTATGTTTGACTTAACATAGGCAGGTGAAGAGGTCGCTGTCACTAAGACCAAGACTAACCTGGTGAAGTTGGAGGAGGAGCTAACAGAGATTCTGCATCCTGTGCAGGCCATGGGGCCTTGTCATCAGATGTTACTGAGGCTTGAGAGGGCACATGCAATGAGTGAGAGAACAGTGTTAATACATTTCAATTCACATACATAACATATCAATGGATGTACCATACTTACGACCAACTAAGTCTGTGTCAACTGTGCCCTCAACCCCTGTGACTGTCTCAGGTCCCAAGACCTGCAGTAGGTCCTGTTTGAAATCCAGTAGGTCAGCTGGCTAAGGAGGACTGCCGCCAGTGGCTCTGGTGGTGGCTGCCTTAGAAAGCTTCGTCTTCACCCATCTATTGATGTTTGAATACCAGGAAAATAACAGTGGATTGGTACACTATCATAAATAATCTTTATATGTTATCCCATTGATACATATTAATTTGTATATTTCTACCTCTTAGGCCTACACTTTCCCCCTCTCCTGCTACCACTGTCCTGATTTCCCCACAGTAATTTATTATATGAGTCAAGAACTTTATCATAAATTTATTTTGAAAAGTGTAGTGTAGACGCAACTTTAAAATGTGTAGAAAACATTTTTAAAATAATACATATAATGGTTGCCATTGCTTTATATTGCATAACAGAAAATAATCTGAATATCCGCATGAATTTTGAGTCCAAATACCTATTGTATTCCTAGCTGAGTATGTCTAATTTGAAAGGAATCTAAAGAAATATTTGAGGCAGAAATAACTAGCACCCAAGTGAGAAAGGGAAGTAAAATTACATTGTGGATCAATGCACCTAGAAATCATAACATGTCTAAGCCTTTCTTGATTATTAATTTTGTTTTGGAAACAAATATTTCTGAAATGTTTTGATAATTACCAATATTTACCTTAATGGGTTCATCTTGTTGCCCCTGCTACTGGAGATGAAGCAACAACATATTCATAACCCTGTTATCTGTTGGAGATAAGTGATACCTGAACCCGTGGGTAGTAGCGACCACTATAGTACACTAAAGGGGAAAAATTATTGGGATACATGACCATTATTCCAACCAGGATTTGTATGACATTGATTTCTAAATACATATATTAATACAGCTATAATGGCTTCCACTCATCCAGGATGTTTTGTTTGGGGAACGTCTGGCCCGAAATTTCCATTACAGTTCATTCCACAGGTGTAAGGAGGGGCTGCGGTCAGTGCAGGCCAATGAAGTTCTTCCACACCAAACTTACCCAGCCATGTCTTCATGAACCTTGCTTTGTGCACTTGGGCACAGTCATGCTTGAATAGAATAAGGCCTTTCCTAAACTATTCCCACAAATTTCGATTCACAGCATTATCCAAAATATCTTGGTATGCTAGAGCATGAAGATTACCCTTCACTGGAAGTAAGGGGCCTAGCCAAACACTTGAAGAACCCCATCCCTCTTCCACCAAACTTTACAGTTGGCACAATGCAGTCAGGCAAGTAATGTTCTCCTGGCATCTGCCAATCCCAAACTCACCCATCAGCCTGTCAGACTGTGAAGACTCCACAGAACATGTTTCCACTGCAGTGGTGGCATGTTTTACACCACTCGATCCAACGCTTGGCATTGTACTTGGTGCTTTGAGGTTTGCATGCTGCTGTTCAGCCATGGAAATCAATTCCATAAAGCTCCCACCACACAGTTTTTTGCGCAGATATTAATGCCAGTGGATGTTTCGAAGTCTTCAGCTATGGTATCAACAGAGCATTGGCAACTTTTATGTACCATGTGCCTCAGCAGTCAATGACCACGCTCATTGTGGCTTTACGTGGTCTTCTGTTCATGGCTGATTTGCTGTTGTTCCTAAACACTTCCACTTTCCAATAATAGCACTTACAATTGACTGTGGAATATCTAGCAGACATGACATTTCAAGAACTGACCTATTGCAAAGATGGCATCCTATCACAATATCACATTTGAATTCACTGAGCTCTTCAGAACAACCGTTTTTCAGATGTTTCTAAATGCAGACTACATGGCTAGGTGCTTGATTTTGATGGGACTGACTGAAAGAGCTTAATTTAATAGTTAATTGCTGTGCTCAAATACTTTTGTCCATACAGTGTTTGTCCCTTCTCCCCTTCGTGTCAGAGTTGCTGACAAGAACGGTGCACTCACGACTAACAGACTTTCTGACTGCCAATGACCTACTTGACCCATTTCAATCTGGCTTTAGACCCTTACACTTTACTGAAACTGCCCTCACTAGAGTATCAAATGACCTCCTTTCTGCCAAATCTAAAGGCCACTTTTCAGTGATGATCCTCTTAGATCTCTCTGCTGCCTTTATAGAAACATAGAAACATAGAATGTGTCGGCAGATAAGAACCTTTCGGTCCATCTAGCCCAAATTTTTTATTTTTTTTTAGTACTTTTATTAGTCCCCCGTTCCCGGTCTTATAGCTAGGATAGCCTTGTGTCTATCCCACGCATGCTTAAAATCCTTGACTGTGTTTACCTCTACCACTTCTGCTGGCAGGCTATTCCATACATCCACTACCCTCTCAGTAAAGTAATACTTCCTGATATTACTTTTAAATCGTTGCCCCTCTAATTTAAGACTATGTCCTCTAGTTGTGGTAGTTTTTCTTCTTTTAAATATACTCTCTTCCTTTACTGTGTTGATTCCCTTTATGTATTTAAAAGTTTCTATCATATCCCCCCTGTTACGTCTTTCCTCCAAGCTATACATGTTAAGATGCTTTAACCTTTCCTGGTAAGTTTTATCCTTCAACCCATGAACCAATTTAGTAGCCCTTCTCTGAACTCTCTCCAAAGTATCAATATCCTTCTGGAGATACGGTCTCCAGTACTGCGTACAATACTCCAAGTGAGGTCTCACCAGTGCTCTGTACAATGGCATGAGCACTTCCCTCTTCCTACTGCTAATACCTCTCCCTATGCAACCAAGCATTCTGCTAGCATTTCCTGCTGCTCTATTGCATTGCCTACCTACCTTCAAGTCCTCTTAAATTATTACTCCTAAATCCCTTTCCTCAGATGTTGAGGTTAGGAATGTACAAAATAGTCTATATTCTGCTTTTGGGTTTTTACGCCCAAGGTGCATAATCTTGCACTTGTCCACATTAAATGTCAGTTGCCACTGCTCTGACCATTTTTCTAGTTTAGCTAAATCATTTGCCATTTGGCTTATGCCTCCATGAATATCAACCCTGCTGCAAATCTTTGTATCATCAGCAAAAAGACATACTTTGCCAACAAGACCTTCTGCAATATCGCTAATAAAAATATTAAAGAGAATGGGTCCAAGAACAGATCCCTGAGGTACCCCACTAGTAACAAGATCTTGCATCGAATATACCCCATTGACTACAACCCTCTGTTGCCTGTCACTCAGCCATTGTCTAATCCATTCAACAATATTGAAATCCAAACTCAAAGATTTCAGTTTATTGATAAGCCTTCTATGTGCGACAGTGTCAAAAGCCTTACTGAAATCTAGGTAAGCAATGTCTACTGCACCACCCTGATCTATTATTTTAGTTACCCAATCAAAAAAATCAATAAGATTAGTTTGGCATGATCTCCCTGAAGTAAACCCATGCTGTCTCTGATCTTGAAATCCAAGCGACTTTAGATGTTCAACAATCCTATTCTTTAACAAGGTTTCCATTATTTTCCCCACTACTGAAGTAAGACTTACTGGTCTATAGTTGCCCGCCTCCTCCCTACTACCTTTCTTGTGAATGGGCACAACATTAGCTAATTTCCAATCTTCTGGAACTACTCCCGTTAACAATGATTGGTTAATTAAATCTGTTAACTTTTTTGCTAGTACACCACTAAGTTCTTTTAATAACTTTGGATGTATCCCATCAGGTCCCATCGACTTATTTGTCTTTACTTTAGACAGCTGAAGCAAAACCTCTTCCTCTGTAAACTTACATGCATCAAAAGACTCATTAGTCTTTTTCCCTAAATGAGGTCCCTTACCCTCATTTTCATTTGTAAAAACTGAACAAAAATATCCATTAAGGCAGTCTGCTAAGCCTTTATCCTCTTCTACATAGCATCCTTCTTTTGTTTTTAATCTAACTAATCCTTGTTTTACTTTACTTTTCTCATTTATGTATCTAAAAAATGTTTTATCCCCCTTTTTCACTGACTGGGCTATAGTCTCTTTTGTGTGTTCTTTGGAAGCTCTTATAGCTTGCTTTGCCTCTTTCTGCCTACTCTTATAGATCTTTCTATCTTCCTCACTCTGAGTATTTTTATAATTACTAAATGCTAGCTTTTTATTTTTTTACTATTTTAGCCACCTCTGCAGAGTACCACAGTGGTTTCTTCAATTTTTTGCTCTTACTGACAAGCCTTATGCAATTTTCTGTTGCCTTCAGTAGTGCAACTTTTAGATAATCCCATTTCTCCTGGACTCCATTTAAATTGCTCCAGTCTGATAATGACTCCTTTACACCTAATCTAATTTTAGAAAAGTCTGTTTTTCTAAAATCTAAAACTTTTTTTTTTGTGTGGTGTGACTGCGTCACTGTTCTTATATTAAACCACACTGTCTGGTGATCACTAGATCCTAAACTTTCACCTACAGTAATATCTGATAACAAATCTCCATTTGTGAACACTAAGTCTAGTATGGCCTGCTTTCGAGTTGGCTCCTCCACTACTTGTTTTAGAGATAATCCCAGTAGGGAGTTTAGGATATGCGTACTCCTGGTGCAAGTAGCTGTTTTGTATTTCCAGTTCACATCAGGAAGATTAAAGTCACCCATGATGATCACTTCTCCCTTCATTGTCATTTTAGCTATTTCCTCAACTAGTAGATTATCTAACTCCTCTATTTGTCCAGGGGGCCTATAAATCACACCTACCCGAGTTACCATATGATTACCAAATTCTAATGTAACCCAAACTGACTCTATGTTCGCCTCACTAACTTGTATTACGTTACATTTTAAGCTATCCCTCACATACAGAGCCACCCCTCCCCCTTTTTTACCTTCTCTGTCTTTTCTATATAAAGAGTACCCTGGTATTGATATGTCCCAGTCATGTTTTTCATTATACCATGTCTCAGTAACAGCCACTAAATCTACATTCTCAGTTGCCAATATTGCCACAAGTTCATGGATCTTATTCCCTAAACTGCGAGCATTTGTAGACATGACCCTAAGCTTATCATTTTTCAGCACACTGACTACAGTTACCTTCTGTCCCTTTTGTGGGGGGCAATTGGATTGATGTTTTATCGCCATTTTGTCCCCCTCTTTTAGTTTAAAAGTTTAGTTTGACACCATTGACCACCACCTCCTTCTTAATAGATTATCCTCAATTGGCATAAGTGGTACGGGACTCTCTTGGATCGAGTCGTACTTATCTGAGCACTCCTATTGAGTGTTGCTTGCTGGCGCGACATCATCACTGGCTCCGCTGTCTGTTTGTGTTCTGCAAGGATCAGTCCTTGGCCTGTTGTTGTTTTCCCTGTACACCACCTCTCTTGGAGAACTCATCCGCTCTGATGGTTTCCAATACCACCTATACGCGGATGATACTCAGATCTACCCCTCCTCCCCTGACTTCACTCCCTCTCAAGTGTCACGTGTAGTTGAGTGTCTGTCGGCCATCTCCACTTGGATGTCTGATCGCTACCTGAAACTTAACCTTTTCAAAACAGAACTGATTATCTTCCCACACCTGGGTTCACAGTCACCGCTGAAAATGCTACAATTTTACCAGCTGACCGTGTCCGATGTCTTGGGGTCATTTTGACTCTGCTCTCTCCTTCATTCATATCCAGTCTTTAGCCAGATCCTGTCAGCTGCACCTGAGGTTCCTAAGCGAAGAGACCGCCAAAATACTAGTGCACTCGCTTGTGATCTCTCGCCTTGACTAACAGCCTCCTGACTGGACTACCTCTGGCTTGTCTGTCTCCCCAACAATCTATTCAAAACGCAGATGCCAAACTCATCTTTCTTGCACATCGGTCTGATTCGGCAGCTCCTCTCTGCAACACCCTCCACTGGCTCCCCGTCTGCTCACGGATAAAATTAAAAATTCTGTCTTTAACCTACAAAGCCCTCCACTCCTCCGCCCCTCCGTACATTGCCTCACTTGTTAACCGATACCTCCCTGCACGACCTCAATGACTAAAACTTTCCTCCAACCTCATCATCAGTTCTCACTCGCGTCTCCAAGATTTTGCCCGAGCTGCCCCCTCTCTCTGGAACTCCCTTCCACAGAGCATCCAGCTCTCTCCCCCCTTTTCAAACTTTTAAAAGTCCCTCAAACTCATCTCTTTAAAGAAGCTTACTACCCAACCCACTAGAATACCAGTCACTTTACCTCTAGCTGATCCCACCTAGCTGGAACACACACAATTCATCTTTGGCCTATCCCACCTAGTGCCACCCATCCACACTACTGTAACTACAACTTTGATCCCTCTGACCTCTTCAATCCCTTATGTATCTCATGTACCCCATTCCCTCTAGATTGTAAGCTTGAAAGCAGGGTTCTCTACCTCATGTACCAGTCTGTTCTAGTTTGTCTAACTTAGTATGTAGTTCCCTTCTATGCTCTGTACCTAGCGCTACGTGAATTGTTGGCGCTATATAAATAAATCTTAACGTAATGTAAATGTAATGTAAAGGGCAACAGAGGGACAAAATTCTAAAAAAGGAGCAATCACCAATGGAATCAATGGAATGTTGCTGCATTTTATGTAGAAACCCCACTGCTCAGCAAGCATCTCTAAGAGTATAGACTTTGTAGACAATTCCTTTCTTGTTCCTTAATAAAGTATGCGGCATCCTGTGTGAGTGACTTCCTGTGGACACACTTCCTGTAGCATGCAACATTTGTCCATGCTGGTTCTGATTATAATTGTGGTTGCACACACTACAAAGGCGTGCGTACAAAGCACTGCTCTAAAGATTTGCCATATAAGTCATACTGGTAACCTTTCAGTTTCAATGCCTGGTGGAAGTGACTCATACAACTTTCAATTGATTGGAGAAAACAGCTGAGGTTAAAGAAAATACTATAGACAAGATCCATAGTCCATAACCTTGAATGTAAAGATTCCATATGCTAGTGCTCAGTAGTGACGTAAGGGGCTCTTTTCTCACTGCATGAGGTTTGACACCTGGAATAATTAGACCAAATTCTCATTTCCCATATACAGCCTGACCTCTGCCTAAAGTTGGAAACAGTACAGTACAGATTTATGATTTTTCCATACCTCGGTAGTATGACAAGGAACATATGTTGTTCCTTGACATATGAAGCCTGTTGTATATTTAACTACAGAAAATAACGTCCAAATTGGAAAATATGACGTGTTCATATAACCTCATTAATAAAAGGAATATGTATCAGCAATACCTTGGACTTGATTAACTTTAGTCCAAAATGTTTGTAAAGAACTAGAGATACCCTGACTGTGGTCAATGCACTTCCTGGAATTCTGGGTAAAAAATAGTCTTCTTGGAGACCTTTTCTCACTTGACTAAATTTCTCAACTCACATTCTGATGTTTGGTAGATAAATTGCTACATGTATCTTCTGATATGTAAAAGAAAAAAAAACCTCACTACACCAAAATCCTTATACAGTGTAAATCACCACGCTGAACATCTCACGACGAAGAAGCTGCGAGGAGGCAGCCGTGGTTATCTGTCCCACTCCCCTAATCAGGGCTGACTTACCAGTTTATCCTCATAATACTATGGCCAATAGTTTTTTTCTCTTGTTCTTCTACGTTAGAAGAACAAGCAAAACAAAAGGTTTAATGGCTCTTTAAGTGCTAAGGTTTATGGCTTACATTTCTCACTCGCCTAAACAGATGTTTAAATGATTCCATTTTACAAATGTTTGAATGTAATGCATGGCATGGTATTAACTATTTTTAAAGCATTGCACAAATACATTCAGTGCCTTTTTGTGACATGTTAATTCATTTTATACATGAAGCAACATTACCATCTAGTGGTAAATGGTGGTAGCTATTTTATTTTATCAACCTAACATAACATTTATATATATACACATAAACAAATATATATATGTTAGTAAGGCAAATCATCAGTTTACTTCTACATTATTGTATAATTCTCTCTTATTTTTATCCTGTGTTCATATATTCTGTATCCCTTAAAAAGAATCAATAAAAAATGAATATGTATTAAGGCCTTTTGGCCTGTAATTGTGGGAGGGGCGTATGACTCACCTTCTCCCTACTTAAGGGACACCCCTTACCTGGCTCCATACCGTTCGAGGTCAGCGCTGCATGAGAATCCACTTCCGGTTCACGTACCGCGCCATCTTGCTTTTCAAAAAACCCGCGCTTTCGTTTGGTGTAGCTGTGTCCAGGAGCCCTTACAGGTTTTCCGCCCGTCCAGCCACGCACATTACCTGTTTTTTCGCCGCAGATTAAGTCCACAGGACTTCAAAATCGTAAGTCCGTCGCCTGGATCATTTTCCACGGCGTCGCGATTTTTAAACGGCCTTACTTTACGGCCGCACGCTTTACGGCCCAGTCACAGGCATTTAACCCTTTTGCTTCCGGCAATGATCGCGGTATACTCTATGTACTGACTGACGTTTCGGTTTTCTTGTATTAAGCAGACTTATTTTCGTTTTTCTGCAATATCAGTATCTGTAGTTGTTGTTCATGTCACTATTGGTATTTATTTTATGCAAATTGCGGAATCCTTGCATATGACTGTAGCCCCCCCTATTAAATACTTATTTAGATCATGGTTCAATTTTTAGCAGATATTGCGTTATTAGCGATATTGGAATTCTTCATGTTTATATATATATGGAGTTATGCTTGAACAAGCTTTACATTATTTATAGATATCTCACGTAGTACCTGTGTTATAACTTATGTTTAATTCATTTACAATTACGCTTCTATCACACCATGTACACACGTTTCTTACATGGCACGTATAAATTCTGACTTTTTCTTTGTGTACTCAAACGACATACCAAGTACACTAGAACACGGTCTCAAATCTCACAAACTTTCGGGTTGAATCACACGTCTTGATTCAACCACTCATACGTCACGTAGAGACTTATCATATACACCCCTAAAACCTGGTTACCAGGGCCATACCACTTAACATGGCCAGTCGCGTCACTACCATTCATTAAACAATTTTCCCCTCCATATGTACCGCTAGATACTCATCACAGCTAGCTAGTCTAAATTAGTATCATAAGATCCAATTCTCACACTATTTCTGGTTTTCTATCCCTTTAGGTTTTTTCCAGGTTTTCTATTCTTCCCGCTTATCTATCTCATACATACTACCAGGTACGTTAAGCCTGCTCACGCCATATGTCACATACGGTTCCATCTCTACTTAGGACATAGAGTACTGGCAATTCTAGGGGTTATAGGCCCAAATAGGTATTTCCCCTCTAGGCATTCTGCCTATCGTTTAGTGGTCCGCGAAGCCAACACCCCACCTCAACGTTTCGGAGGTAATGCCCCCCGGGCCACACGTGAGTTAGCCGCCTCGCAAATTATAGAGAGGGCCTCACCTGTCACTCCCTTCCCTTGTTTTCTTTTATTGTCACCGAGAGGCCAACGAACTCCTGCCACTACGTCGGGTGGCCTCAATAACCCCTCGCGCCAACGCATAGATAGAGCCTCTCATAGCCACTTGGCAACTAGCAGGGCCTCACCTGTCACCAAAGAACAAGATTAATTATTCGCCTCATTCAGCATAATTAGCCTGCCAGTACATTCCCTGGGGTTTTTTCACGCTAACCATATATTTTGTCATCTAGTATGTCTCAAGAAGGGGTAGAGGATTTCTCCCTCCCGAGTACTCCGGCTAGAGCAAACACCCCATCACAGGTGGAAGATACGGCTAGTCCAGCATCTTTCAGGTCATGGACTATCCCTCGCATCACTAGCGAACTCAGGAGACGACAAATCCCTTTTCCAGCATCGGCAAGGAAAGCGGAACTTTACAAGTTACTGCACACCTCAACCAATAACAGGGACGCTGGGGAAGGGTCTAGCCAGTCTAACCCAGGAGACATACATGGCATGCTCACGTCCCTCATGGCATCCATGAGCAAGGTCAATTCTAGGCTGGAGAAACTTGAATCGGTCACTACAGCCCTCACTTTGGCTGGACCGGCCACGGCAATCCCTCCAGCAGTGGTGGAGTTGCAATCAGTTTCTCCAGCCATCACCTCGGATGACCAAGAGGTTTACCCTGCCCACATGATACCTGAGCACCTCAAAAAAGATATCCTAGAAGGTAAAGATGTCAATCTGGCCTCACTACTAATTGCCTCCCAGGATATAGTGGAACATAAGACGTACGCTTATGACGATATTTCTGTGGTGGTCAAATCTAGGGATGCACGAATAAATAGGAAGCTAACTATTCCAGAATTTGTATTAGCTTTTGGCATTTATCGTGATGTGATCTGTACGGTATATCCCCACAGACGTGAGGAGTTTGACTTATATATGCACAGGCTGGTGGACCTGGGCAACAAATATGGTGGGTCAGCTTTCTATGACTACCATAGATCCTTTTCTGCCAAAGTGTCTGGCGCCTTCTCACAGTACGGGACAAGGTCCAACTGGAGCAAGATTGATACGATAATTTCCTGCAGGCACTTTGCAGATCTAAGAGCACCGGCCTGTGCATACTGCTCCTCCATGGCTCATACTGCTAATTTTTGTCCTACCACTGCGAACGAACCTACTACCTCGCAGGGCACTAGTTCCACTGTTTCGGGAGAGAGAACACCCAAAGACAAATTGGGTCGACCTATCAAGTTTTTGGGGAAATCCCAAATATGTAATAATTTCAATGTCGGTGCATGTAATTACAGTGGATGTCGGTTATTGCATATATGTTCAAAATGTTTTAGGGCACATGCGAAAACTATGTGTCCGAATAAAATGTACCCTAAGCAATACTTAACGGAGATAAATATTTCTGTACTCACGGCATTACTGTCACAACATCCATCTAGACATTTGGTAGACTTCATCATCACTGGTCTATCACAAGGATTCCATACTGGTCTCATACACATGCCTTCAGGGATCCTTGAATGTCCTAATTTACAATCTGCACAACAAAACACTACAGCGGTTAGCACACTCATAGCAAAAGAAGTGGCAGAGGGCTTCCTATTGGGACCCTTTCAGTCCCCTCCATTTTCCACAAGGCGGACAAATCCCATCGGTATTGTCATGGGGAAATCTTCCCTCAAACAAAGACTTATCATCGATCTGTCTGCACCTCACACCTCTGCCACACCTAGTCTGAACTCCCTTATCCCCTCTGAGGAATTTTCACTTCAATACTCCACCATAGATCACGCCATTACGGCTATCATGCAGGCAGGGGTCGGTGCATGGCTCAGCAAGACCGACATAACAAATGCCTTCAAATTATTGCCTATCCACCCTACACTATGGCACCTGCATGGCATTAAGTGGGCCGGGCACTACTACTTTTTCTCACGCTTAACGTTTGGTTCAAAAAGTAGTCCTGCCATTTTCGACTTATTCGCCGAAACACTATGCTGGTTATTATTAAATGTAGCCAGATGCCATACAGTTATACACTAACTGGATGATTTCTTACTGATCGAAAAGAATAATTCCCCTCCCAGTAGCCTCATAGAAACCATCAGTCATTTTAAACAAGTGGGCGTTCCAGTCTCCCCCACCAAAACTGAAGGACCAGATACAATCATCACCTTTCTGGGAATCATGCTAGACTCAGCCACCATGCAAGCCAGCCTGCCACGCACCAAGATAGAGAACATTCTTACCAACATTAACCTCTACATACACCTCGGTACTTGCAACCGCAAAGAATTGCAGTCTCTACTTGGGTCACTGAATTTTGCCATGCGCATTATACCTCAAGGCCGGGCTTTCATCTCACGGCTCCTGTACATGTTCCCACTGTTTAGACATGATGCACACAGGTTGCCCCTGGATACCCAGGCCACGGCAGACCTACTTATGTGGAGAAACTTTTTAACCACCTGGAATGGGAAAAGCATGTTCCTCCCCAAATTATCTGACTCCTCACCTACCATCTGGTCAGACGCGGCGTCTACCACAGGTTTTGCAGCAATTTACGGGAATGAATGGCTTTGGGGTAGATGGCCTCCAGAGGTTCAGGACCTGGAGGGTTTTTCCACTACCTCAGCTCTATTTGAGATATATCCCATTGTGGCAGCTGCCGTGACATGGGGGACTCTATGGGCAGGTTCGTCAGTACGTTGCTACTCAGACAACCAAGCAACCTGCCACATCATAAACAAAGGCCGATCCAAGTCACTGTCCATTATGAGGTTCTTGAGGAAACTCACCTGGCTGGCTGCGTGTCATAATTTCTTCTTGTTTTGTGTTCATGTCCCAGGTGTATGTAACACGGCTGCTGACAATTTATCTCGTTTCAATTTACAGGCTTTTCGGCAAATACTTCCGTCAGCCGCACGGACAGCCATGACCACTCCACCTTTCCACCAGCTAGTAATGGACTAGACGCTATCATGCAATATAGCAGGACATTGTCACAATTAGAACTGTCCGCCAATACCCGGAGAACCTATGACAGGGCTTTCCTTCTATTTAAAAGATTCCTGTCAGTACACGACATCACACAACCTTTCATCATGACATCCTTGTTGGGTTTTGCTTCTTTTTGCCACCTCAAACTCAAATTATCATACAACACAATCAAGCTATATCTGACAGGCGTACAACATCACATGCTAACATTACAACCAAACAACACAAGTTTCATGTCCTCCTACCAGATCAAGAACATCCTTAGGGGTATTCAGAGATCTGAACCCCCACGTACTGCGCAAAGGCTACCCATAGACTTCAATATTTTCAAAGATTTATCCAGCCTACTAGACTTAAAACCCTTTGCCAACAACACAAACCTTGTTATAAAAACCGCCATATACGTGGCTTTTTATGGGTTTTTGAGACCAAGAGAATTTACCGCCATCAACACAACCCAATCCACTCACATTCTGCTTCACTCACACTTAACAAAACACATGGATTACTATATCTTGGCTCTGCATCACTCCAAAACCAATCAACACGCACCTCCGGTAGAGGTTAGATACTATCCTACCCACAACGAGTGGTGCCCCGTCACATTACTGGACACATACACCCAGCATTTCAAAGCATCACCATCTCAACCACTTTGCTGTCTACAAGGCTCGGTACTCACTACCACCACATTCATGACCCACGTCAGGTCTCTACTTACACAACTAGGCCTAAAATCAGCTAACTATTCGGGCCACTCCTTCCGCATAGGAGCGGCCTCCACAGCGTCCAGTGCAAACATTCCAGTACATGTTATCAAGTCACTAGGGCGCTGGAAGTCTTCTGCATACTCTAGATACATACCTAACCCGGTACAAGAAGTTAGAAATGCCTTTCAAGACATGTCTGATTAAAGTATGTATATTGCTCGTTTCGTAATAAATTTGATTTTCTACTTTTGCCCTCTTTATTTACAGGCCTACCTCATCGTCGGTTCCGGCACACCACAACCGACTTGCTCTTTTTATACCATCCCACACTTATCAGTGTTTGTATCTTCTGTACTATCATGAGCCCTTCACACAAATATATATATATATATATATATATATTACTATATATTTATCACAGGCCACACATTACTTTTTATGATATAGTTAATGGTATAATGAATCACTTTTTTACTGGGTGGCAGGGATGCATAAAGTTCTTAGGGTCATTGACCTCACTTATGTTGGGCTGAGGACCTCATCACACAGGTAGACATTATATAGAAACCAGAAGTAGTATGACTCCTTGAATATTCAGGTCATCAGTGATGCTTACCAGCACATTATGAGTGTTAAAGGGACTGTATCACCTTAAGCATTGATTTTTCTTTGAAAGTGAATAATAAAAAAAGATTGAAAATGATCTGTACATTGTACATTGGGTTAGCAAAATTCCAAGCCTGTGACATCACCTGTGGCCTAATATGCAAATTACACATTTACCATTGATGACTCTCCCCTGAGGGGAGATATGGCAGAGTGTCAGACCAAAAAGGGGAGATGAGGGAGAGTGGCAGATCAAAAAGGGGAAATGTGTGAGAGTGGCATACCAAAAAGGGGAGATGAGGGAGAGGGACAGACCAAAAAGGGGAGATGAGGGAGAGTGGCAGACCAAAAAGGGGAGATGAGGGAGAGTGGCAGACCAAAAAGGGTAGATGAGGGAGAGTGACAGACCAAAAAGGGGAGATGAGGGAGAGTGACAGACCAAAAAGGGGAGATGAGGGAGAGTGGCAGACTCAAAAGGGTAGATGAGGGAGAGTGGCAGACCAAAAAGGGGAGATGAGGAAGAGAGGCAGATCAAAAAGGGGAGATGAGGAAGAGAGGCAGACCAAAAAGGGGAGATGAGGTAGAGTGGCAAACCAAAAAGGGGAGATGAGGGAGAGTGGCAGACCAAAAAGGGTAGATGAGGGAGAGTGGCAGACCAAAAAGGGTAGATGAGGGAGAGTGGCAGACCAAAAAGGGTAGATGAGGGAGAGTGGCAGACCAAAAAGGGGAGATGAGGGAGAGTGGCAGACCAAAAAGGGGAGATGAGGGAGAGTGGCAGACCAAAAAGGGGAGATGAGGGAGAGTGGCAAACCAAAAAGGGGAGATGAGGAAGAGAGGCAGATCAAAAGGGGAGATGAGGAAGAGAGGCAGTTCAAAAGGGGAGATGAGGAAGAGAGGCAGTTCAAAAGGGGAGATGATGGAGAGAGACACGTCAAATTTATAGATAACTGTGGAGCCTGCTTCCTAATCTGGTATGGACATTGAGTGGATCTGCACTCTTTGTGGCTGCATCCACAGCTATGGCCATTTTTGTTGGCAACCCAGTGCCATCTACAGAGTATGGCATGGTGTTGAAAAATGTATATCACTGTCGTTACTCAGGAGTTGTAGCTGAATTGCACTACAAACTTGCAAAACAGATTAAATGATGGTCTCTAAAGAAATCACTTCTTATCCTGAACACATATAATTTGTATGGGTACAGTAGGTGAAATAGAGGAAAACTACAGTTAAACACAAACACAAATATAGATATCCATAGGTAATAAAGGGCAAGAAGTAGAAGAAGAGTCATGCACACATTTTGAGAAATAAACATGCGAGCAGCCATGTTTCTGGGAAATTGCATCCAGGGCAGAGTTAGGATGTTGGTTTTCCACTCTTATGTGCTGGCAAGTAAGGCTGCCAGGTTGAGGAAGTGGTTGTTTGCCCAAGTGCACCCTGTTTGGGGGTGGGTAGTGGAGGCAAGACAGTTTAGCCCATGGAATGCACTCTAGTGGTGTACCCTGTAGTATGAGTAAATTAATAGCTTGTCAAACCTAGTACTACTTGAAGGTGGCAGAACAAGGTACTATGCTACTTTGCACTCAATCAGCACATTTAGCTTCCCATTAAAAATAAAAATTAAAAATTATAATAATGTGGTAATACATAAGTTGTGGGTGGGTCACTTTCAGTTCATGACACTTTGAGGAGCTGGGGTACCCCATTCAGAAAAACTCTGCTTAGTCCACATGGCATAATCCCAGAACAATATAGCTGACAAAGCACATGGACAAATAAATAATAGCATCTAATAAAACACAGGGAAACTTTACCCCACCCCTACGGAGACCTAATAACTCACTTTTCCTAGTCAAATAAATAGTGAAGGGAAATCTTCAGTAAGCCAAGCAATATATATCTTCAGCATGACAAAAACAGATTTGAAATCTGTCCCTTTCACGCAAGCTGTCTCTGTACTGAGCTGTTTGGTTGCCAGGAGATTAAGTGACATCACTTCCTCTGCTAGGAGGAAGTGTTTGAAGACAGTTTGTGGGCAAATCTCTGCAACATATTGGGATGGGTTGTGTTCAAAATTAACATATCATGCCACCTGTTCCTATTGTTGGCGACAATTATGCAAATTTATGACATCATCTCATTAATATTTTTTCCTCAAAATAGCCTACTTACAGTATTTGTATCAGTGTTAAAAGCACAGATACCTTCAATTCAGTATTTTTTCACTTGCTGCACATTTGTTCTGTGTTTGGTGATGGAGACCCTTTAAAACACACAAAGGGTACAAAGTCTCCATTCATAATGACTCTGTCTCCGTATAGTTAAATGCCGACAGCCTATAAACCGAACGTTCGGTTTATAGGCTGTCGGCTTTTCACTACACAGAGACAAAGTCTCCATTCATAAATTTATGAATGGAGACTCTGTCTCCGTGTAGTGAAATGCCGACAGCCTATAAACCGAACGTTCCGTTTATAGGCTGTCGGCTTATGTAATACATGTAATCCTATTGCTATTCTATAAACCGAACGTTCGGTTTATAGAATAGCAATAGGATTACATGTATTCCATAAGCCGAAAGTCTATAAACCGAACGTTTATAGACTTTCGGCTTATAGAAAACATGTAGTACTATTGCCTTTCTATGAACCGAACGAGAGCCCCATTCATAAGAATTTCTTATGAATGGGGCTCTCGTTCGGTTTATAGAAATCCTATAAACCGAACGTTCCGTTTATAGGCTGTCGGCTTATGTAATACATGTAATCCTATTGCTATTCTATAAACCGAACGTTCGGTTTATAGAATAGCAATAGGATTACATGTATTCCATAAGCCGAAAGTCTATAAACCGAACGTTTATAGACTTTCGGCTTATAGAAAACATGTAGTACTATTGCCTTTCTATGAACCGAACGAGAGCCCCATTCATAAGAATTTCTTATGAATGGGGCTCTCGTTCGGTTTATAGAAATCCTATAAACCGAACGTTCCGTTTATAGGCTGTCGGCTTATGTAATACATGTAATCCTATTGCTATTCTATAAACCGAACGTTCGGTTTATAGAATAGCAATAGGATTACATGTATTCCATAAGCCGAAAGTCTATAAACCGAACGTTTATAGACTTTCGGCTTATAGAAAACATGTAGTACTATTGCCTTTCTATGAACCGAACGAGAGCCCCATTCATAAGAATTTCTTATGAATGGGGCTCTCGTTCGGTTTATAGAAATCCTATAAACCGAACGTTCCGTTTATAGGCTGTCGGCTTATGTAATACATGTAATCCTATTGCTATTCTATAAACCGAACGTTCGGTTTATAGAATAGCAATAGGATTACATGTATTCCATAAGCCGAAAGTCTATAAACCGAACGTTTATAGACTTTCGGCTTATAGAAAACATGTAGTACTATTGCCTTTCTATGAACCGAACGAGAGCCCCATTCATAAGAATTTCTTATGAATGGGGCTCTCGTTCGGTTTATAGAAATCCAATAGTATTATACGTATTCTATAAAACGAACGAATAAAATTAAACGAAACGAAAATAATGAACGAATTTCGTCTGAAACGAATGCAGTAATGAACTAAATTATTTTTAGACGAAAAAATAACATTTTCGTCCGAATGGACGAAAACGAAACGAAAATTTTAGTTTTGCACATGTCTAGTTTCTATTATGTTTATACAATTGTTGCGTACACAGTATAGAAAATTACACTGTATTTGCAGAATGCTAAAACCTGTTTAGCAAGCATCATATGATATATGTATAGCATTTGAGCCAGTAACAAGCTTAGCACACCTACACTTTCCTTCTGAAGTATATTGCACTTTTCTTGTTTCTCTTTCATGCTCTCCTCTTTGATCATTGTGCTTTTTGCGGTTCAATGAAATTCATAGGAGTAGGGACAATCATAAATATTGTTATTCCCATTTCTAGATATAGTAATCATCTTGTACTACAAAACTCCCTGATATGAAACTCTGTTTTCTTGATTGGTCTCTGTTCTGGAATGTATTATTACTACTTAATAGACTGTAAATACCATCCGTATCAGAGTCAGTTATACATAAAACTCTTAAAACGGCTGCAATTGTAGTAAATCCTCACAAAACTTTGCAATAAATTACATTTTACTTCCCAAAACCTCCTTTAGGAACAGATTAAAGATCAACAAGTTCTTTCTTGAAAAGTGCAGAAGAAGGAAGATTTTGGCCTGATTCATGTGACCCAAGACTCAGAATAACATCAGCTCCCTGATGACGCTATAACAGGGGTGGGCAATTAATTTTTACCGGGGGCCGCATGAGCAACCCGAGCACTGCTGGAGGGCCACATCGACAATATTTTAATTACATTTTGCTCAATATATGTCTCTCCCCGTACCCTCATGTCTGTCTCTCTCTCCACTCATGCTCCATGTCTCTCTCCACTCATGCTCCATGTCTCTCTCTCTTTCCATTCATGCTCCATGTCTGTCTCTCTCTCGCCACTCATACCCCATGTCTGTCTCTCTCTCGCCACTCATACCCCATGTCTGTCTCTCTCTCGCCACTCATACCCCATGTCTGTCTCTCTCTCTCGCCACTCATACCCCATGTCTGTCTCTCTCTCTCCACTCATACCCCATGTCTGTCTCTCTCACCATTCATACCCCATGTCTGTCTCTCCCCTCATCCCTTATATATTTTTCCATCTCTATCTTTCTGTTCCCCATGTTGGTCTCTTGTACACACAGTCATACATAAACACACACAGTCACACAAACACAGTTACACACTTAGTCACCCTCACAGACATACATTTACACAAACACCCTTATACACACTGTCACACATACATAAATACACACAGTCATACATAAATACACACAGTCACACAAACACAATTACACACTTAGTCACCCTCACAGACATACATTTACACAGACACCCTTATACACACTGTCACACATACATAAATACACACACAGCCACCTTTACACACAGGATACACTTGCACAGACACTCATGTACATACACTTACACAGACAGTAACACACACATAGTTATACACATTGACACACACATACACACTTATACACATTCACACACACTTCCACAGACAATTCCTTTCTTTTTTTATTTTAACCCCCCCCCCCCCCAAACTGTTATTACCTAATCCTCCTTGTTAATCCAAGCACAGCACAACGGGGGAAAGCTCCGCCCCCGTCGCGTTCTGTGATTGGCTGCAGGGAGGAGGACGTTCTCTATGGTGTCTTGGCAGATACCCTAGAGAACGTCCTCCTCCCTGAAGCAGCCAATCACAGAACGCCACGGGGCGGAGCTTACACCCGTCGCGCTGTGCTTGGATTAACAAGGAGGAGAATGGCAGCTACAGCGCCTCTCCTCCCTTGCGCCTGGGCGCGGTGCACCCTGTGCACCCGCCCAGGATTGGCCCTGCCTCACGCGGGCCGGGGCCGGACAGGGACGCAAAAAGGGCCGGATGTGGCCTGTGGGCCGTAAGATGCCCAGGTCTGCACTATAAGGTACTTTATATTCTTTTATTAAATCATTTTTTAATTAAATGTCTTATATATGGTATTTTTGATAATATTGTTGTTTCTCCTGCTAGACCAGGTTTGTCCCTGTACAATGTACAAAGTAGGTGAGTGAGAGAAAATATTAATCTCGCTTGAAACCTCCCCTGCATCTTACAGAATTTATAGCACTACTGTGTTTCCATAATGTAACCTTTTTGGTCAGTAGGTCTGTTAATTGCCCGTCATAATATAGAGATTGAAATAACTCTTTTTACTTTAATTCCTGAAAGGGAAAAAAAGAAATGACAAAGATTTAACTCCATCATACGTTAATTCACACCGTTTGTATAAGGCAGCATAGTAGCTGTCCAATATCGACATATGTTTAATCATTTTACAAGTATGCGTTGGCATGCCACTGATTAAACATTGTGAAATAGGCATGCTAAGGTCGTTGTTCAAATATTTTGTTGAAAAATAGCAGATTCACAAAGAAAGTTCATTAAAAAAAAAGGCTTTGCCCATTCTGACTTAGACATGTTTTTACCTTTTCCAAGATGTTCCAATAGCTCTAGAGGTAACTCAATTGTTTTCATTTACAAATCTCTGCTCCATTACCTCAACCCTCTCTGGACAATGTCTAATATGTCAACCACATCTGTTGCTTGCGTCATCCGTGCAGGTTTTTTTTTTTTCAGATCTTAAATCACCACTTTCACCATCAGCATTAAAACTCATGCAAAGCATAAGCTGCCAGAAATGCATTTTTTCAAAGCAAGAAAACTTCACACTTGACTATTTGGAACTTTTGGAAATTGCTGCTGGTTTAAAGTCTACTTATATTGGTGATTTTATAACTGTTAAATATACATTTTCCACCGAACAGCATATTTGTTCTGTAGGGACTGTGTATTAAAGGAAATAGTTTTAAAGAGACATTACATTCTTTATTGAATCTTTTCCTTGGCCAAATTAATTTGTCATGTAGTGATCCATTAAAGGTACAGTAATTGGTGGTTTCAGTAATATTTTAAAGATCATTTTCAACAAAATAGAGATTATAGGGTTGTCTAAAGGTTACCATATTTTTCACTCTGGTTTTAGCTGGAACACCCTAAAAATAATTAATTGGGTAACTTGTTCAATTATAGATCCCCTTGAAATCAGTAAAATGATCTTAATCCCACAACCATTCAGAAAGTCTATTTAGCATTAGCTTTAGAAGTTAAAAATATACTTGTAATTTTACCTATGAAAAATACAAGGGGTGGGGGTAAATGTAATAAAATCCCAGAATGGCACATGCACCTAGAAAGGTGAGACAACTACTGCCAAACCCCATTTCACTACAAAAAAAGATATTTAAAACAATACCAATTGCTGTTTTCAATTAGATGTCAGTGACTGCCCCATGTTTTTACCTTCATGACACTTAGCAGCAAGTTTATGAAACTGTCAATATGTCAAGTTAGTATTCTGTATGGAATAGAGAAAATAAATTCTCACCAAATGTTCACTTACTGAAGTATACAATTGTAGATAATCATGAAACCCATATACAAATAATGATCAGTGTGTTCAATCTTGGGTGCTTTTCTCATGTGAGACACCAGTCCTCACCTAAGTATACATTATGGGTTAAAAAGGATTTACTACAACAGTATTCAATAATTACGTTTGTGTAACTGAACGTGGAGTCTCACTTGGCAGACTGACTTTGATTACCTATTAGCAAACTGTTTTTCTTACTAACCAGATATTTAACAGTATGGTAGATTACATGCAAGTTACTCAACATGATATTAAGTGTCTTAGACATCTGAAGTAATGGGATGTTGAGTAAAAAAAATGTATTATTATTTTTATTATAAACCTTCACACTTGACTTAGAAAACTAGGGAATCACATTGTCCTAACTTTAGTCATATGAATAATTTACAAAACACACTATGTACTACATAATTACAAATGTACAAAATTCATAAAAATATACTAAGGGAATGGAGTTGCAAGTAGGTGCGTATTTATGAAGGAGATCCAAAGTAACAGCTAAACTTCTAGTTTCCGATTTAAGAATTATCACCTTTCTGATATTTGCCCAGAAGCCCCAGATTTCATCAGAGTTCATGTTCATGTTTCTACTACAAAATATCACTTTTCCATTAAATATAATTTGTTAATCTAAGATTTAACTTGTTTCCATTTTTGTTCTCATTCCTCTAGGACCTGTCTATAACTAGTTTCATAGAGAGCAGTATATTAATAGCCAGTTTTATTCCAAGAGAGGTCCTACATATCAAAATGTAAGCCTCTGACTCAACAGATCTTAGAAGAGGGTAAATATTTTCTTCCAATTACTCCTTCATTTCCCACAGGGTCACTAAAAACGAATGATGCTGCCTATTTCCTTTTTACATCTCCAACAGGTCTCAGTTACGCTATTATCTGTTTTATAAAGTTTTTGCAAAGTCAAACTTTTTTTTTTTTTTGCAAAGTTAAAACTTTGTATTGTACTTGCTGTAGGTTTAAATAGCGAACAATCTTGCATGTCTGTGTCCATGCTTTACATCATGATTTCGTATACCTAACTAAACTTGATATATGTTTCCCGTTTATACTGGGCTTTAAGAAGATATATTGGAGGAGGGGACTCTAATAACCTTGAAAACCCCTTTAACACATTATGCTTATCAAGTTTAGCAAAGATTTAATAAACTGCTTTTAGGAAGCGAGCGTTTCTTATTAACAAAGCTTGTTTTTTAAATAATGAGTAATTCTCAAATGTGTATATTCCTCAGTTTTTGGAAGAAGGGACGCCTCTGTAATTTGGGAGAAACTCTTTATTTCATAAGACATAAGATCTAAAACTTGACCAATTCCTCTGTCTTTCCATGTATTAAGATCTGAATATGGTATATTCATTTAAAAGACTTTAAATGGTGTGTTACTTATTTTATCCTGTAGCCCACTTTTCTTTTTAAATACCCTCCAGGAATCTGAATAAACTTTTTATCACCACTGATTTTAATGTGTCTAGCCAATTTTTAGACCAACGTTTGATCTCATGCTACAGTTAAGCCAGTATTCCTGTCTGGCAGATGTCAGTTGGCATTTGTAAATATGTTAACATGCTTGCTTCCATGCATCAGACCATGCAACTTACTCCCAGGCCTTACTGGGATCTATCTTTATACAGAACTGTTTTAACAATTGGCTTTTTATCAAGTCATATAAACTTTACAAAGGCTGAATGGAGCTGAACACAGCTGATGTATGGAAACTCTATTAGTATTAGTGAAAGTAATAAAGCCATCTTGGCAACAAGTAGGATTTTACTGTATTAACTAATATGGAAATATGTGTAGATGTTGACAAAACAGTTCCTATTTTGCTGGACATCTCTAAAGTATCCCTGGGTAGTGCAAGCTGCAAAGCCTGAGATTAAGTTATATTTATTATATGATTTGAAGTTACTTCATATATTTCAATCTCCTTGACCCAGGAATTCAATGAATTTGGGATGTCGGTAAGTGTAAGGGGACTCCCACCCCCTTTTTGTCTCCATGAGTAAACAGGATTTGCCCAGACATGGGCCCGGCTCACTGCACCTAGAGGGACAACAGCCGTACCACACAAGCGAGGCCAATGAAGGTTGAATAGTACGTTTGTGGTTTCTGTGTTCCTCGTGAAGAGGAGGCTTGCTATGCATTTCGGGTCTAAACTGGCCTTATGGGTGGGTTTAGTTGGATATGTTAGTGGAGAGATCTCCTCCTAATAGTGGGCAAAATCTGTTGATGCCCCTCCTGAGTAGGTACCATCCTATAGGACAGGCTATTTCAGTACTCTCTGTTCTTGGCAAAGAGTGGCTCTCATCCCATTTTTGCCTCAAAATGTAAGGATTATATAATACAGCCTTAGCTTGTACATTTCCCCCCCACACACACACTTTTACTCCATTTATATTGTCCCTGATCTTCACGGTCAAATATTTGAGAATTAGAATATATAATATTAGAATATATAAAATAGGAGCCAATGGGCATCCTTGTCATGTCCGGTTATGAATCTTGCACCAATTTATGGATTAACCTACTATTTTGGCTGAGGGGCAAGTATACAGACTTGGAATTAATTAGACCCATACTAAATCTGAAAGTGTTTAGAATTCCTTCCAAAAAGACCCAGTTGATCTGGTTGAATACTTTATTGGCGTCCAGTGAGAGAGCAACACATTGAATACAAGCTGATAATTATGGCATTAGCTTTTAGGGAGACATATATTACTGCAAAAGGTATATGAAGAAGATTCTAGCAAATGCTCCAGCTTGGGCCCTCTTAATACTTGTTTTGATTAGCCACATTTAAATTCTTCTGTATTAACTGTATAGTAATAATGTTCTTTGTAGCTCTACTTAATAATCTTTAACAACTAAGTGAATATTGTTAGATTGATTGCTATCCCCAAATGCTCTGGTAACTTTCTGTTATGTGATTTGTGGAAATTTTCTCTAAATATACCCCCCCCCCCCCCCCCCATCTTTCACAAACTTGGTCTCACGTCCCTCTCTCTTCACAGACCTGACTTTTCTATTCACCACTCACTTCAAGTAACCCAAGGCTGTTTGATCCCACCCACCCCCTGGTCAATCTTCTTTTATAGATTGCACCAAACAAATGATTCTACTCAACCCTAGTAGTTGCCCCACCTACACACAGGTTCTAATTATCAGCTACTAATATAAGTTGAGAAATAACTGCAGACTTTTAAATTCACTGCATAATACAATCCACTCATAAATCCTTAGGTCCAGTTTATTCAATCCTATTTAGTACTCTTCATCTCCATCATAAAACCTACATTAAACACACTGCCTTTCTGAGTTGTAGGCTCATTAACTTACCTCAGCATCTTACAATACAATCATCCTAACTGCTCCTTCCAGCCCCTTACCCTCAGCCCCTTCCCTCTCATTTCCATCATTGGAAGAACACGCTATTCATCTTTTCTCCCCTCTATCCCTTTATGTTGCCATTTTTTGTTGGCCCCCGGGGCCCACTTACCAGTTTTTTGACAACTTTTCTGAATGGCTCCCCAACTTTCTCTCCACTGATGTACCATGTGTCATTCTGGGAGATTTGAAAATTCCCATTGACCTAACCAACTCTCCTGCTACTTCAAAACTACTCTCTCTAACCTCTTCCTTTAGCCTCTCCCAATAGACCAACTGTCCAACCCACACTTTCGGTCACTCACTAGATCTATTATTCACTAAATCATGTGCCATTTCTAACTTTTCCCATTCACCTTTCCCCCTGGCTGACCACCACCTTCTTACCATCTATCCCACTGTACCTCAGTCGATTACTGCATGTCTACCCTTGACTGAATTCAAAAGATTGCTATCTAACTCCCGCTACTTACCATAGCTCTTCAAACCTCTCTCCCCTCCTTCCCATCCATCTCATGTCCAGAGGAAGCTGCTAACTCTTACAACAGCATCCTCACCTCAGCCCTTGACAACATTGCCCCTGTTGTTGCCAAACGTGCCCGCAGACCCAACCAACAAGCGTGGCACACTTCAAAAACAAAGTTGACACTATCAGGTGTAACTTCACCTCCCATGACTTGCCCCAACTACCTCCTGCCTCGTTCCCATCCCACAAACCCACTCTGAATATCTTCTCCCCTGTAGCTGAGAAAGAAGTAGATGATCTGCTCTCCTGCTCGAGATCTACTACTTGTGCGACAGATCCCATCCCGTCTCACCTTGTATCCTCTCTTTCCCCTCTACTCTGTCCAGCACTAACCCATCTCATCAACCTCTCTCTGTCCCCTGGAATAGTAGCTTCAACCTTTAAGCAAGCCCAAATCATACCTCTATTGAAAAAATCTTCCATCGACCCCACTCTTCCATCTAACTGCCGTCCTATATCCCTTCTCCCCTTCTTGTCCAAGTTGCTGGAGAGAACGGTGCACTTGTGACTAACCGACTTTCTGACTGCCAGTGACTTACTTGACACTTTTCAATCTGGCTTTAGCCCCTTACACTCTACTGAAACAGCCTTCACTAGAGTATCAAATGAGAGTATCTCCTTTCTGCCAAATCTAAAAACCATTTCTCAGTGATGATCCTCTGCTGCCTTTGACACTGTTGACCACTGCATCCTTCTTAACAGATTATCCTCGTTTGGCATAGGTGGTACGGCACTCTCTTGGATTGAGTCGTACTTATCTGAGCGCTCCTATTCAGTGTCTGCTTGCTGGAGCAATATCGTCACCTGTTCGCGTCTCTGTTGATGTTCCGTAAGGATCAGTCCTTGGCCCGCTATTGTTTTCCCTGTACACCAGCTCTTTGGGAGAACTCATCCGCTCTTTTGGTTTCCAATACCACCTGTAAGCGGATGATACTCAGATTTACCTCTCCTCCCCTGACCTCACTCCCTCTCTTGTGTCACTTGTAGTGGAGTGTCTGTCAGCCATCTCCACTTGGATGTCTGATCGCTACCTGAAACTTAACCTTTCCAAAACAGAACTGATCATCTTCCCTCCCTCAAATTCTGTCCCTTCACCTGGGTTCACAGTCACCGTTAAAAATGCTACAATCGTACCAGCTGACCGTGTCCATGTTCTTGGGGTCACTTTTGACTCTGCTCTCTCCTTCGTTCCTCATATTCAATCTTTAGCCAAATCCTGTCGGCTGCACCTAAGGAACATCACACGCATTCACCCGTTCCTCAGCGAAGAGACCGCCAAAATACTAGTGCACTCGCTTGTGATCTCTCACCTGGACTACTGTAACAGCCTCCTGACTGGACTACCTCTGGCTCATATGTCTTCCCTGCAATCTATCCAAAACTCAGCTGCCAGAATCATCTTTCTTGCACATCGGTCTGATTTGGCGACTCCTCTCTGCAACGTCCTCCACTGGCTCCCTGTCTGCTCAAGGATAAAATTTAAAATGTTGTCTTTAACCTAGAAAGCCCTCCACGCATTGCCTCCCTTGTTAACCGATACCTCCCTGCACGACCTTTGCACTCAATGGGACTAAAACTCTCCTCCGACCTCAATACCACTTCTCACTCGCGTCACCAAGATTTCGCCCGAGCTGCCCCCTCTCTCTGGAACTCCTTTCCACAGAGCATCCAGCTCTCTCCATCCTTTTGAAACTTTAAAAAGTCCCTCAAAACTCATCTCTTTAAAGAAGCTTACTACCCAACCCACTAGAATACCGGTCACTTTACCTCTAGCTGATCCCACCTAGCTGGAACACACACATTTCATCCTTGGTCTATCCCACCTACTGCCAACCATCTACATTACTGTAACTTCAACTTCCTTCCCTCTTACATCTTCAATCCATTGTGTCTCATGTAGCCCATTCCCTCTAGATTGTAAGCTTGCGAGCAGGGTTCTCTAGCTCATGTACCAATCTATTCTAGTTTGTCTTACTTAGTATGTTGTTCCCTTCTATGCTCTGTACCTAGTGCTACATAAATTGTTGGCGCTGTATAAATAAATGTTAATGTAATATAATGTAATGTAAGCTGCCCTGTGTGGCAACGGCATGCCGACCACTCGAGATGTCAGCGCGGACATCGCCATATAGTTGGTCATATGAAGTTAAACTTTATAATATTTGGTGTGCATGTTAAGGGGGGGAGGATTATAATCATGGAACTTAACTTAAAGAACTTAGCAAATTTAAGACAAAATAAAGCTTTAGTGGACCCGGCCCTTAAATTAGAGATTTTCTTAATAAAAAAAGAAGCATTGACAAGTTATTGAACAAAAGAGCTAATTAGGTCTTAATTAAAGCTAGACAAAATTGGTACTATAAAGGCAACAGGGTCAGTAAGATATTGACAAGTCAGTTACTTGCCCAAAATCTAAACTCAAGAATATTTAAAGTAATAACAAAAGGAAATTTTCTACATCGACAAATTATTGACCGCTGTACATAAAATAAAAGGGTTAAATTTAGGCAAAAGATTGTTCTCTGTAAACAACTCCCCAGTGGTGATTTCTACTTTTCCTGTGTGCGCCATGACATGAATAGCATATCTAGAAATAATATTTCTAGCCAAGTTTTTTTTTATTTTCCAATTACAAACCTCTTTTTTATTTATTTGTTTTTCCCCATTTATTAATATTAAGTTGTGTATCTGATAACATATACTATATATTTATATATTTAGAAGATACGTTATAACCTAATAAATCCAAATAAGCATATATAGTAGAAATTAAAAAATATCTAGAAATAATTGAACAATCTGTAATAGCATTCAAGTTTTCTTTAACTCCTAATTAAACATCTGGCACAAAACTGTAATGAAAAGCTACCTTATGTTTAAGCCAAAACTCACACTAAATATTTTCCTTTGACATGTACAATATAGCATTATACTCATAAATGTTTCCACAGGTTTAAAGCCAGCAGACTATATAATAAAGTGAGAATGATCTTAACTGTAAGCATGGTGTTAATCATTATGGTTTTCTGTACATGATAGAGCCAGCATAGAATAATATTCTCCATGTCTGATTGCTGTATTGCTTGGAATAGTGGGAGTTATAAGGCAGGCATGGACATAGCACCTAATACTGGCTCTATCACGGTGTGGACCTTTGTTTGAAGCAGACTCTCTACTAATTTCAGAAGTAGCCCCTGTACCCAAATTTCTCAGCAGCGCACTATTCTCCTGCGCAACCCATATGTAAAGAAATAGGTGCTTGTTAGAGCTGGTTAGAGGCTCCACTCCTGCAGACTGAAGTGTCAGGATATATAGAAAAGTCACAATTAGTGCTCCCTGTGTCTGATATCTACTTCTGCAAAGCATCTAGTACTCTCCCTCACTCTAAATCTTCAAAAAGTTCCTCAAAATTCACTTTTTTAAATAAGCTTACACATTAATCGCACTATTAAGTAAACTTTGGCCAGAACAACATATCTCCCAAAATACACGGGTACTACCACCACTTTTCCATCTAGTATTTCCTCATGTCCCCCATTCCCTCTAGCTTCTAAGTATGGGAGCAGGGATCTCTGCCTCATGTAACATAGTAACATAGTAATTTAGGTTGAAAAAAGACACAAGTCCATCAAGTTCAACCCTTCTACCTATCATTTCAGCGTTTTGATCCAAAAGAAGGCAAAAAAAACCCTAAGGAAGCTTTTTCGAATGTTGCCTCCCAGGGGGAAATTCCTTCTTGACTCCAAAAGGGCAATCAGATTTCTCCTTGGATCAAAAAGCTCTATTATTAATACTTATTCTATTATTAATACCCCTGTATGTTCTGCTTTTCTAAAAAAACATCCAGACCATTTTTAAATCCATCTATTGTGGTTGATAGCACTACCTCTCTTGGCAGGGAGTTCCATAATTTTATTGACCTTACCGTAAAGAATCCCTTCCTTTGCTGCCTATGAAATCTTTGCTCTTCCAGTCTCAGGGGGTGACCTCTTGTTCTTTGTACATTTCTATTAATGAACAGGTCCCAGGAGAGCTCCTTATATTGGCCCTGCACATATTTAAATAATGTTATCATATCCCCTATAAGACGCCTTTTTTCTAAAGTAAATAAATGCCATTTTTTAAGTCTCTCTTCATAACTAAGATCCTCCAATCCCCTTATTAATTTTGTAGCTCTCCTTTGCACTTTTTCTAGTTCCTTAATATCCTTTTTAAGGGCTGGTGCCGAGAATTGTACTGCATATTCAAGGTGAGGCCTTACCATTGATTTGTAAAGAGGCAAGATGATGTCCTCCTCCCGTGAATCTATACCTCGTTTTATACATGCCAATATCTTATTGGCCCTTGCAGCTGCTGACTGGCATTGGGCACTGTTGCCAAGTTTGTTATCTACAATGATTCCTAAATGCTTTTCGTTAGTAGTTTTTCCCAGGGAAATACCATTTAACGTATATGTTGCTTTGTTATTATTTTTCCCATAATGCATAACTTGTATTGGTATTGGTCTTGGTATTGGTCTGTCTAAGTTAATCTAATGTAGTGAGTAATTCCCTTCTTTGGTTTTTACCAAGTGTTGCATAAATTGTTGGCGCAATATAAATAAATGTTAATCTAATATAATGTAACAAGGCAGTGGACCTAAGGCATGTGTGCTACAGCTGAATTATCTTCTGTGGGACATTGCACAACCCTGTATCATGACACTCTTACCATTGCTATCTTGATGTTAACCGTTACCTCTTGATACACTGACCCGCCAGTTGGTAGGTAAAACACCAACCAGTCCGTTAAAACAAAGCTGGCACAGAACATGGCAAGGATGTCCAGATGCCAGTGGTGCCATGCATGCCACTTCTGAGGCACCACTCATACAGGGCTCCGATTTGGTGGAGTAAAATATTGGGAGGTATGATGATGTCAGATTCCCAAAAATGAGTGTGCGCGGTTCTGCAGACAAGTAGGGGTCATACATCATAGGGATAGCCTTAGCTGTATAAAATAGACTGCATGCAGGAAGCATTGTCAGAGCTGTGCAGGGATCTATGATTCCAGCAGTTGTGTAAATGATACAAAGTGATAATCACACAAATCCTTTGTTGGTTCCATTTTAATGAATAGCCCTAACTGTCAAATAATTAAATACAAAATCTAAAAAAAAAATTGACATAATCCCCAGTGAATCATATTACCAACAATACACCCTGATCCAAATTATGCAAATTATATTTTTCTCATTCACCTAAATAATTGATGTAAATAACAGTCAGCATAATTCTCATGTTATCAACTATTAAGAGTGCAATTCAAATTTTATTGAACAAACCTCCTAGGCCTATGATTAAGTACCGAAAGGTACGAAACGCGTAAAGGCAAGCCGTCTGCTTCCACACGTTTGCAGTTTCCATATTCTGCCTGTTTGACATTTTGCACTTTGCACTTTTTGTTCTCCATCAATAAATGTATCTACTTTGAACTTCATCTGGACTGGTGAGTGCCTAAGTCTTTTTGCCTGCACTACTCCTTGTTAACTTGCTGACCTCACAGCTCAGACAGAGCACCACACAGCCAGAGACACCTTCAAAGGATTTGTTATTATATCCCTCGGTGGAGCCGGCAGCTCCCTAACAGGAAACCCTTTTCTACTACTTAGTGGGTTTTTTTAAACATAAAAAACTTACAATGCACTGTTCCAAATTATTAAGCACAGTACGTTTCACAACACTTTATAGGTTGTAAGGAACTGAAAATTGTCATTTGTTGTATTTGCAGCGTATTTACTGAAATCAAAAGCTATTTCGATCAAACTTATAACAACATTTTAACTTTTTAAACATTTTAACAGGTCACGTTACATTTTAACATAGGACCCCTTATTTGATATCCATTGAACTTGTGAGTTTTTCGACAGTTTCTGCTTGAATTTGTTTGCAAGATGTCAGAATAGCCTCCCAGAGCTGCTGTTTGGATGTAAACTGCCTCCCACCCTCATAGATCTTTTGCTTGAGGATGCTCCAAAGGTTCTCAATAGGATTGAAGTCAAGTGAGGATGGAGGCCACACCATGACTTTCTCTCCTTTTATCCCCATAGCAGCCATTGATGCAGAGGTATTCTTAGCAGCATGAGATGGTGCATTGTCATACATGAAGATGATTTTATTACGGAAAGCATAGTTCTTCCTTCTGTACCAGGGAAGAAAGTGGTCAGTCAGAAACTCCACATACTTTGCAGAGGTCATCTTTACACCTTCGTGGACCCTAAAGAGGCCGACCAGCTCTCTTCCCATGATTCCGGCCCAAAACATGACTCCACCACAGCCTTGCTGACGTCGCAGCCTTGTTGGAACAGGGTGGCCGTCCACCAATCATCCTTCTACTCCATCCATTTGGACCATCCAGGCTTGCATGGCACTCATCAGTGAACAGGACTGTTTGAAAATTAGTCTTCATGTATTTTTCTGCCCAATGCAGCCGTTTCTGCTTGTGAGCATTGGTTAGTGGTGGCCGAATAGAAGGTTTATGCACAGTTGCAAGAGTCTGGAGGACTCTACACCTTGATGTCCGTGGGACTCCAGAGGCACCAGCAGCTTCAAATATCTGTTTGCTGCTATGTAATGGTATTTTAGCAGCTGCTCTCTTGATCCGATGCATGGATCTGGCAGAAATCTTCCTCAATGTGCCTTTATCTGCACGAACCTGTCTGTTCTCTGAATCAGCAACAAATCTCTTAATAGTGCGATGATCACGCTTACGTTTTCGTGAAATATCTAATGTTTTCATTTATTGTTCAAGGCATTGAACTATTTCACTCTTTTCGGCATCAGAGAGATCCTTTTTCTTCCCCATATTGCATGAAAATGGTGCTCTGCTTAATAATGTGGAGTTTTTTCTTAAATTGGGCTCACCTGGCAATCTAATTGTCACAGGTGTCCGAGATTGTTTTCAGTGATCAAAAGAGCCCTGAGACACAATGCCATCCATGAGTTAAACTGAAAAACAAAATATGTAATCTTTGTGAAACTGAAATAGAATTTGCATAATAATTTGGAACAGGGTGTATGTGCAAAATCTGTGCAGCTTTCTTAGCTCACCTGAGACCTTGTAGAACTCTTGACCTTTAGCTTTTTTTGTACAACTGTTTATTTAAGAAAGGTGGTGCACATCTTCAAATAAAGCAGGTCAAACATTCTGCTAAAAGTGACACGTATGCTCCAATTACAAAAATTGCACAAGGTAGATTAAGTGCAGGTAATCAGAATGAATCCGAATTAGCTTCAGTTTTATTTTTTATATTAATTCTTGAAGAATATGGTACATGTAACCAAAATATTTTCAAGGTGCAGGGAGCGAAGTCCCTCCCTCCCCTCACAGGGCTGCCAGAACATTAACCACTGTCATTGCAGCTTCCTCAACATCACTACCATCTGCCATGACTCTGTTGGAGGCAGAATGTGTGGTGTGCAGCTTCAAAACAGAGCTCCAAAAAGTATTTCAGACTTTGGGTCATTTCGGATAAGATATCTACAGATAAGGGATACTCAACCTTTACTGACTCCATAGGCCTTATTTATGAAAGAGGGGATTTCAAACTTAAGGCCAAAGTAGCAGAGTTTAAAAAATTCTCCCATGCAGCTATCATTTAAGATCTGCTCCTTGTCCTTTAGGCACTATGATCACATGCCAAAACCTTCTGTTAAACTTACCACACAGGAAGTTTGCTGAACTTAGGCAACGTGACCTCTATTCGTTAAAGATTTCTGAACCCATAAAACAGTTGTTTGCAAAGCTCTAGATGGAAAGAGGGAAAAGAACTCCACTGGTCAGGCCAGGTAAGCCAAAAAGAAAATATGAAATCCCCTAAAAGAGATTGCTTCTATCAGCTGCCTAGGCCAGACTTTTTTTTTTTTTTTTTTGCAAAGGTGGAATCTATATACAGTGTTTATTTTTGTTTCTGTCAATTGATTCAGGAGGAGCTAACTACCCATTTGTAATGGTACCATGGATGGCTGGAAAATATATTTATTGGCCACCAGATGGCGCTGCTGTTATTTTTAATATTCTGTTAAAAGCCAGAACAGGCAGCTGTTTACCAAAAAATGTGGAATCATCAATCATGGAACCTATCAACACACCATGCCACTTCAAAGGTGTTGACCACGTGCTTAACACAGTATTACTTATTTTTAGAATTCGGGCAAAGCACTTTTTCACTTTTTTTTGATACTTTACTTATTTTATCTAGTTTTTCAATGTTTTCAGATATTTGGCAGTTAATGCAAGACTTTTTGCCACCCTAAGCAAACATATTTTGCTGCCCCTTGCTTACAGACACAGAAATACTTTCGGTGTCACATACATATGCAGGCACATGTACACACATGCAATGCGATCCAATCTTTAGCACCACCCTCTCCATGCTATCCCTATCTGTCTCGCTCTCCCTCCACGTCATCCCTGTCTGTCTCGCTCTCCCTTCTCTCCTTTGCCGTCTGTTTCTCTCCTCCTCCATGCCATCCCTGTCTTTCTTGTGCTCCCTCCACGCCATCCCCGTCTGTCTCACTCTCCCTCCTCTCCATCCCTGTCTCACTCCCATCCACTCTACGTCTGTATCGCGCTCCCTCCACTCCATCCCCGTCTTTCTGTCTCCTCCATGCCATTCATCTGTTTTCCCCTTTTGTCTTTCTCCTCTCCCCTGTGCATCTTCCCCTCTTTTGTTGGTATTTTCTCTCCCCCCACGTCTGTTGTCTCTCTCACTCCCCTCACATTTCCTTGAAATGACTGATGCAGGTGGGTATTTTCACTAAAACTTTTAGGTAAACTGTTAAAATTAGGACAGGTAGAAATGATAGACATTTTATAAATTTTTCCAACTCTTGCTTGATTTTTTGAACTCCCATTTCAGTTCACTTTTTAGTAAATACACTCCGGCGAGTGTAGTTTGAAGCTTCAGTCTCTTATAATTGTAACTTGTAAAATCCACTTAAAGTGGCACTAAAGTACTCTTAAGTTTGCTTCACTAATAGAAGCAAAGGTTAGAAGACTTAAATCATCTGTATAGAGAAAACATGGTGTGTATCTTTGCAGATCGGTTTACTCCCAGCTAACCTCTCAGTTAAGGAAGAGCTCTCCTGATGCTGGTGCATCGTGCTCTCAACCAATTTGTGCGGGGGTTCGTCCTGCGCGTCTGATCGAAGTCCATCATGGACAGATGTTTACACATGACCACAGAGGGAACCTTAATTAGGGAAACATAATTGTTGCTGATCAGAGGATAAACTGGCATGTGCCTTAAAAAGTAGGATTCCACAGGCCAAGTTCCCTAAACTGAATATGGAAGAAAAGCTGCCTGAAATTGAAGATTTCGGACTGAAAACCACCATCTTGAACAGCCAAAGTTGCAGATTTCTCCAATCTGGCCTGATTTGGGTATAAATAATGAATCATTGGTATTTGTACCAGGGATGCTGGAGCTCAGTCTCCGAGGGTCATGCACGGTCACACATCTCCGCCCCTTTTCATTCCAGTAGCCAACAGTATAAAGTATCAATTAAGTTGTATCATGGATCACTAAATTATTTTTTCCTCCTGGGAAAGTCACCACTCCATAATTACAGAATTTAAAGACTATCCAAATACAGCATTGCACATATGTGTTACCTAAATAATCCTAAAAAATGCTTAAGACTATGGTTTCTATTCACTAAATTATCCACTTATTATACTTCATACACACAAAAACTCCCTGTATGTTTGGCTTTATATTGTATGTGTAATACATACACAAATTCTTTTAAATATTCATATAACAGATTCATCCAAATCAGCATCTTACAAAGGATTCTTAAATAATGGCACAAATACTAATATAGCAATAGTAACAAAACCAGTCAAAGAAAGGTCAGTTATTTTCAACTGCGATAAAACAGTGTGGAAATCTAATTAATTATGTCAACATCAAAGCTAAAAAAAAAGAACTGACTACTGCAGTGTTATAAATAGTAGCAAAGATAAAAAAATTATTTAACATGAATTGGACTTGGAAATTTAGCTTAACATCAACGCTTGGTAGCAAGTATCAGATGTTTAAATGGAAACAGCAGTTACAAAAAGGCAAAACTAATTAAATCCTACTTAAATAATTAAAGTGTACTTAGTAGAGATGAAGTTTGTTAGCTTCAATATCTTTCCTTTTTTCTGTGTGGCCATTTTATTAAACGAGGTCACTTTATTACACATTATTGTGAACTAGTCAACATTGGACACAATTGGTTTGCAAGACTTCTGTATTTAACACAGGGTTAAAATAGTTAAGTTAATATAGTTGTTATAGTAAAACAATACCCAATGCATAAGTGTGTGTTATGTTCATGAAAGACTGAAAAACCTAACTCATAATGAAATGACATGAACAAAAAAATTCCCAAGCTACATCCAATTGACTCCAGATACAAGCAAGGTAATCCGTACGACAGCTTCCACTAGTTTGTAATACATTCTCTAAAATAATTCAGCCATAGCATTTAACAAAGCAGTAGGGAACAGGCTTGCACTGACTGGCACACTTGCTAATTTGGAATGAACAAATGGCTCACCATATCCCAAAAAAGAGGATTCCACTCAGCTTAATGTTTTTTTTATTCTACCTGTAGAAATATATTAATCTATTATACCAATACTTTTTGTAATTTCACTAACTCACACAGAGGGGGAATTGTTGCAGTCAAGGCTTTCACTATGTCATCAAAGTGCGTCACTGAGTATGCACTAACCGCACTAGCTCTGTGACTAGCTTCGTCACCAAGCTGTTTTATAACGGCCAGGTTGGTAAAAATTTGCTTGAGACTAATGTTAAAAATATGGGAGGTAATAGTATTGCCATTATTTTATATTACATTATATTATATATATATATATATATATATATATATATATATAGAAAGATAACCACCCAAACACAGCAGGCTGCAGGACTTCAACTCCCCTCATTCTTATAAATATCTTGCGGCCTTGCCTTAACCTCTATTTTGGTATCCATGTTGGCGATAGGAGGAGAGTATATTTGAAAGAAGAAAAATCTACCATAACAAAAGGACATAGTCTTAAATTAGAGGAGCTAAGGTTTAAACATAATATCATGAACTATTAGTTTACCGAGAGGTTAGTGTAATGCATGGAACAGTCTTTCAGCAGTATTTAATACAGTGAAGGAGTTTAAGCATGCATGGGACAGGTATGAGACTAACCTAGATATAAGATAACCCCAGGGACTAATGTATGTATTCACATTTTTACACACTATTACATACTATATAACCCGAATAGTTATTATCTTCTGACACATGGAAACAATTTGTGTTTTTTATTCATCAAGAAAACATGTTGTATAATTAATGCTAGTGGATTCATTATGAGGATGTGTTATGGGCATATGTGGCAAAAAATCCATTTAGTTAAACTAATTCTATCTTTAAAAAAAACTGACACGTTTATAAATCACTGCTTTAGAAATCTCCTGCTCTATCCTCACTATCTTCACAGCTCTATAACTTGCAGTCTACCTCACGCACAAGACAAAATAAAAAAAAAAAAGTAAGCTGCACTTCCTTCTTTCTGATAGCTTGTCAAACATGAAATAACTTGCCTTGGGTCAAAAGATCTGACCCAAGAATCTTAACCTTCATGACCAAGGCTTGTTTCCCACTTCTGAAGTTTTTGTGTTTAGCTGTAATTTCTTTTTCTTTTCATTTAACCCCTTCGTGACGCATGCACCAAAACGCCATGTTTTGTTCATGGTCACCGATCACACTGCAATTGGTAGCCAGGAACACAATGGCAGAAACTCGATCATGGTCTTACTAGACCCTGTGGGTCCCTACCAAAAGACTGCAAGACTAGCGTTGGGAAGGGGTTAATGTGTCAACATAGCCATAAGAAGTGTTTTCTTAAGATACTATATATTTTCATAAATCTATATAAAAAAATAAAAAATATGATGAACAATTAAAAACAAAAAACCTTTTCTTTTACCTAAAAAAATCTTTTACACAATTAGAAACGGTAAAGAAAAAGACCTCATCTAAATATCTAATTTGTCCTGCGTTTAGATATAGCCAATATTTACATTTTTTTTGCAAGATATAGGGCAATAATGTAAACCAGTGTTTTATTTCCAGTGTTGCCTGATGCCTCCTCATGGCGGTATCATGGAAACACCATCTGTTCGCTGGAGGCGATTATTGAACAAAGAGGACTCAATAGGGTACTTTATTTGTATTCTTACATTCAAGTAATTCTATTTAAAATAGAAATTCTATTTTAATTGTTTTAAATTTTCTAATTAAAAACTTAAAAGGACATCTGTAGGAATTTTCTTTTTTACTAAACTCAAATACGTCCGAGTGTAATGGCAGACATCAAAAGAGCCAAAGTGACAGTATACATAGACTTTGTAAAAGTAATTATCCCTAATTTATGTAGTTTACTTTTAAAATAATTGCTCTTCAAAAATTGTCTTTTTTTTCTTCAAAGAAAATAGACTGTTTTAATACTGAATTATGACATCTGAATTATTCAATAGATTAATGCAAACAATAAGACAGTCACTATTCTATGGTAATTGAGCCACTTTGAAAAACAAATACATGTGTGTCATTACACCGTCTATTAAAAACAAATATAAAACCCTCCATTGTATGCTAAATTGTACCTGTCAGGTAAAAATCAAATGGTATCAAAATATTAAAAAATTTTTTTTTAAAAAATTCTAAGCTATACTGCTATGCTATTAATCATTGTTTTAATTATGTATTTTATTATAGTAGAAGCCTTTTGTTGTCTGCAGGTATTTATAACATGCAGCTTCTGGTAGTTCGAGAGCCACCTTCATGCTCTTCAATTAGTCTTTTGAAAATGGGTCGCTTTCCCAATCAGAGTGAGTGGAAGTTACATCATAACTGCAGCAACATTAACTTAGGGTTGCCAGCTGTTCTCTTTATCCCCGGACATGTCCTCTTTTTGAGGACTTAAATGTGCATCCAGGGTTTTTTTTTTATTTCCCAAAATGTCCGGGTATTTTTTTTTTAAAGATTAACATGCTGCATGTTAAATTGTACAAATACAGATACCTGTTAACCCACAGAGGTGCTGGCTGGGAAGATCTGTAAGGAGGGATGGCAGTCTATGACATCCTCTTAGGCTGCATGGCACACATCACACGTCAGCATCAGGAGTCACATTACCTCAGAGGTACAGGGAATGCAGAGTAAGTGCAGGAGCCAGCACCTGCTCTGTGAGTAAGAGTGCAAGGGGTGCTGGGACATGTCCTGTGAATGCAATGGGCGCAAGTCCTGTGACTTCAGGGGGGAAGTCCTGTAAGTGCAATGGGTGCAAATCTTGTGAGTACAATCTTCGTGCTTGCTGTAAGTCTTTGGCGCAATATGCGTATTGAGGGAAGACCTGTATGTGCAATGGGTGCTGTTGCAAGTTATTTGGGTGCATGCCCTCTCTTCTAGTCACCAGGATATGGTTCATTTGCAACAATGAACGTACCAGGTACGTTACACAGAACCGGTCACTCAATTACCTGGTAGGACCTGCAGTCAAACCACCATAGGCAGCAATCGACTCTCTGCATTTGCTTTGATGGTTTTGCTAAAAAACCTAGATATTGAAGCAACATGTAACACCAAAATTCCAAGCCTGCTCCTCCAATATGGCTCTGCCCTGTCTCTAGAGGCAATCAGCACCACTGCATTGAGAGAGAAAAAAAAAGCTCTAGGGTTAGAGTTCCTCTTAGGTTTGTAATAAGTGTTGGTTAGTGTGATGATTAGGGTTGGGGTCAAAAGGTCACAGTAGGTTAAAATGGTAGGGAAACAAAAAAAAGAAACTAAGAAATTAATATAGGCTATATTCCGATAAATAACTCCAAGGACATGTATAGCTTGGAGGAAAGACGTAACAGGGGGGGGGGGGGTATGATAGAAACATTTAAATACATAAAGGGAATCAACACAGTAAAGGAAGAGAGTATATTTAAAAGAAGAAAAACTACCACAACTAGAGGAGCAACGATTTAAAAGTAATATCAGGAAGTATTACTTTACTGAGAGGGTAGTGGATGTATGGAATAGCCTGCCAGCAGAAGTGGTAGAGGTAAATACAGTCAAGGATTTTGCTATAAGACCGGGAACGGGTGACTAATAAAAGTACTCAAAAAAAAAATTGGGCAGACTAGATGGACCGAATGGTTCTTATCTGCCGACACATTCTATGTTTCTAGGACTGGGAGCGATGCGCAAGGAGGCGATTGGTAGCAGCACTGGAATCCCAAAGCTGAAGAGAAGTCACCAAAATACACCAAAACAGAAGGATGAGCCAGAACTAGAGTCAAAAGGTAATCCAAATAGTCAGGACAGGCAGCAAAGGTTTGTGAGTGGTAGCAAACAAGTCAGGTTCAGGTTGAGGAGAGGAGAGCCAACGGTCAAAGGCCAGGAGATCCTAGCAGAAAGTAAACGTGAGCAGGAAGCACAAAAGGGAATGGGACTGCATGCATACAGACACCAGCTTGATATTTCAGCAAGCAATGGAGTGTGTGCAGGTTGTATGTGGCTGTCTCCTCCCACTGGCGTCAGGCTATCACACACACCTCCTTAAGCATGCCCACATACATTAAAAACAATTGCATAAACGCTTTTTCCAAAAATGTACCTTCGCGAATAAAAATGACAAGCAACAGAAGTTTCAAAGCAGCAAGGGGCTTTCATCTGTGCTGGCATATATGAGAACATCATCATTTTTAAAGTACAAAATAAATAAGTTTATTATAATATTATTGCATACTAAAAAAAGTTTCAGCTAGGGATGTTAGTGGCATTGGGCCTATGACTTACAGCTCAAGTTGAATCAGTGTTTTCTTAGGTCATGTCAAAGAGGTTCATTAAACATGTATGTAGCCTGAGGGGAACCCAGCAGGAATACATTGCATTTCCTCATTCAAAACATGTCTGGTGTTGGTGGTCTTTCTACAAGTCTAGGCAGTGATATAAAAAGTCACATAAATTATTAAAAACGGCAGCAGTTAAAAAAAGTGTAATTAATTCAGCTTCTATACTGGTTTTTCCATACAGTGGTGAGAAAAGTTCTGTAAACCATTGTAGTAATGTCACATATTTCACACCTACAATGCTATTAAATGCAACCTCTTAAGCAGGGTTGACTTCATATAAGGATTTTTTGGTAATTGTGTACATCTTCTCCCAGCAGATTTGAGCGACTTTGGCCTAATTATTCATATAGCAGCGCACAGACATCAACAGACTGCCTTCAAGGAGGATCCAGGTCTCCTGCAACTCTGTGTGGGCCTGGATCCTAGCTTTATAAGCCGAACCCTGAAAAGTGAACTGTAGTGAACGAACAATGGAATTACACAAATTTAAGAATGATCAGTGGAGCTAGAGACAAAGGGCAAATGTTAAGCTCAACAAAATAATTTTGCAGTTCCATTGTCAGTTACAGTTCCTTTTTAGGGAATAGATCCCAAAGTTATTGTATACTTGAACAAATTTGCTTTGTATATAGACTTCAAAACATAATCAACTTGCTACATGGGCATATTGGAAATAGATTTGTTTTAATGGACAGTGTCCCATGATTTCAAAAATCAATTCCAATAGATTAAAAAAAAATTACGAGAATGCACTATTAAATGACAACAGTCAGCAAAAATTCACTTATATTTTCACTGATTACTACATCAACTGCAGGCATTTTAAATGGAAAGGCTTTAATAAAAGAATACAAAATATACTAATGAGCACTCTTTGTTCCTTATAGCCCTGTCAGGGGCAGACATGTTTAGACTCTGGTCAGATGAAGAAAGAGCTGACCCAAAATGTTAAATGAACATAGAAACATAGAATGTGTCGGCAGATAAGAACCATTCGGTCCATCTAGTCTGCCCAATTTTTTTTTTTTTTTTGTTGAGTACTTTTATTAGTCCCCCGTTCCCGGTCTTATAGCTAGGATAGCCTTGTGTCTATCCCACGCATGCTTAAAATCCTTGACTGTATTTACCTCTACCACTTCTGCTGGCAGGCTATTCCATACATCCACTACCCTCTCAGTAAAGTAATACTTCCTGATATTACTTTTAAATCGTTGCCTCTCTAATTTAAGACTATGTCCTCTAGTTGTGGTAGTTTTTCTTCTTTTAAATATACTCTCTTCCTTTACTGTGTTGATTCCCTTTATGTATTTAAATGTTTCTATCATATCCCCCCTGTTACATCTTTCCTCCAAGCTATACATGTTAAGATGCTTTAACCTTTCCTGGTAAGTTTTATCCTTCAACCCATGAACCAGTTTAGTAGCCCTTCTCTGAACTCTCTCCAAAGTATCAATATCCTTCTGGAGATACGGTCTCCAAGTGAGGTCTCACCAGTGCTCTGTACAATGGCATGAGCACTTCCCTCTTCCTACTGCTAATACCTCTCCCTATGCAACCAAGCATTCTGCTAGCATTTCCTGCTGCTCTATTGCATTGCCTACCTACCTGTCTGACTGGTATAGCGCTAAATGGATCAAAGAGGGCTCAGTAAGGCACTTTATTTGTTTTCTTCCATTAAAGTATATATTTAAAAAATATATATTTAAATCGTGTGCACTTCGTACAAGCTTTCAATTAAACACAAGTTAATTTTTCGCTTACAGTTGTCCATAAAGCAAGTCCTGATTCTTTTTTTTTTCATATTTGAGTAAAAAAACTAAATAATATGCACATTTTATTTTTTTAATCTCTGCATGCCTATTACAATATTTAGGAAGCACTGGTTATGCCTCTTCATGGACTGTTTTTGTATGCATCTATTTCATTTTTTTATGGTCTTGATTTATGGTTAAGGAATATCCAAATATCACATTTTTAAATTCAGAATTATTAATTAAGAAAATCTGAAATAAAATAACTATTTTGCATAAGTCATTCCTAAAAAGTATCACAATAATAAACAAACACAAGGTTTTAATTCATCTCATTAGTTCAGCATTGTCTTTATTACTGTCCAATGACCAGAATTCATATAAAAATAAGTTTTAAAAACGCAATAATGGAAAATTCTAAAAATCCCAAACATAAAAGAGCACAACTTTTCAAAAGAAATCATAAATAAGTCATTATTTGTTACACTTACTAGCGTATCTTAATGAAATGAAATTAGGCAAATGCATTTATAACAGTTGTGATACTAACGCAGTATTAATTTAGGTATACTGACATGTAAGTACATAATGAAACAGATGCTACACTATTATAGCAAAAGGGGTCCCTTAAAATGAAGTTGTCCCAGAAGTGGAAATGTATTCTATGAAAGTGCTCAGAGTAATTACAAGGATAAATAATATAATAATCCAAAGTTTGCATCTGAAGAAAAAAATGTTTATATACACACAAACACACATACACAGACACACACACCCCCCAACATATGCCCGTCATACATTTAGCTGTAAAGCAGATCTGTTAGCTGCTGTGTGGGTAACTCAAGCTGAAACAAAGATTTGGAGGCTTATTTAGGGTTTGCATATTTTCCCACCGATCCTCACTGCACATACTGGCCATGATTTATTAAAGAATAATTCAAGTTCATTAATTTGAGGTGTCACTTTACAAATGATTATGCATTCATTAAATTTGTTTTTTGTCTTGTCTTTTTACCTACCTTTAGAACTTACACTTCTGGGAATCCAATTCAGCTAATGTAAATGAGATGCCTAGTATCTCATGGCAGCCAATCACAAGGCTCCCATAGAGATGCACAGGAATGTTCATCAAAAGTTATATTCACAGAACTGCTAAACTGCAACTCCATATGTAACGTTATGACAAAAATAACATTATTTATTGGGAGTAGGAGAGGTAATATGTTTCAGTTTAGTGCCTTTCCATATTACTATTACCAATAAATAATTATGAAGAGATGCAGTGTTAATAAGCAAGTTTCTTGAAAGGGAAATATCATACCTTTTACACATATATATTAGACATGTGCATTCGTTTTCCGACGAATGCACTTTCATCCGAAAATAGCATTTTCGTCCATTCGTCTGAAAAATGAATAACGAAAATTCTAAACTAACGATTGACCTATTTTTCTTATTGACCTAGAATTTCTTATGATTGGGGACTCTATTTCGGTTTATAGAAAGCCAATAGTATTACATGTATTCCATTCCAACGACGTTCGGTTTATAGACTTTCGGTTTATGGAATGTGTAGGTCAATTGATTCGTATGAACGAATAAATCGAAACGAAAAATAATGAACGAATTTCGTCTGAAACGAATGCAGTAATGAACGAAATTCGTTTTAGACGAAATAAATAACATTTTCATCCGAATGGACGAAACGAAAATTTTAGTTTTGCACATGTCTAATATATATACAGAGACCTATATGGTAATAACTATGTTAAAAGGATATAGGGTTCCTGATCCTGAACCAGCACACATTGCCTTTTAATGGTGCAATACTGACCAGCACCACAAATAGGATGGGACTAGAAAAGAGGCAGAACGGTCTGCCAAGAAAAATGAAATCATATATGTGATGTCTTCCTATGTAAGTATTATCAACAGGTCCCAGCTGTGTTGATACCATAAATCATGTGATCAGCAAGGCATTGTAAACTAGATTCTAAGCCTATGGTGAGCGAAGCATCATGGGAGTTGTAGCTGCACAGAGACTGGAAGGCTATATATTTTTCGAGCTGCGACAATTGATAAATTGCTGTCAGTTAAAAATATTAGGGCCAATAATTTCTTATGGCATAGAATAGTTACTATGTGCAGAACGTATTTACGCTGCATGTTCTCATTGTTGTCATGAAAAAATAACCTGATAGTGTTAAATGAATAATCATCAATTAATTAATAGCAACAGCTTTACATATTTTATACAATGAAAACTTTTCTTAGTGATGCTTCCCTTTCAAGAATCAAGCTGGCCTTAGATTATACATTTTTTAAAGCACTGCTCCCCAATTCTATGTTCAAGACAATTAAAAATGTACATATGTTTTACATTATCCTGGGTAGACGATGGTAAGTTAATTAGAGATGGTTGCAGAATATCTTGAATACTGTCTTAGAATCACTGAATAAAAGAACCTGTAACAGGACAGGTGGGAGCTGTAGCTATGTTTTTTTGCACCTTTTTATCAACGTTCTGGATAAAGATGTCCTCAGACCACTATCTCCCTTTCACAAATTGTTAGTAACTCTTCGTGAACTCAAAAACCTGGTTGTAAAAGTAGAAAGCTTGAGTACTAATTTAGCAGCACCCATGTCCTACAAATCACCGATTAGTACATTAACAATTTACCAAAATACACAAATGCATACGTACATACAGGATCAGCATGAATCCATGACAATAATACAAATTATTGGGACAAAAGTAGGCGATCAATGCAGCTAGATATTTTTGCCGAATGTTTCAAGATATTTACATAGATTTAAACAGCTCTTTCATTTACATTATTACTCACCCTCTTCCAGAGAAAAAAAAAAAGAAAATTTAAACAGACTTAAAATCCTATTGACCCAGAGGTGGGTGCTGAAACTCACCCTAAAGAAGTAAGAGCATATTTTGGATTAGGCAGAAAAAAAAATAAACTGGATTTTGCCTTTAAAGAAAGAAAATGATCAAAACGAAAAAGCTTTAGTTAAAACTGCATCTTGTAATTTCCGGTAAATTTTAAGGGATGTATCGGTTAACTTCGCCAAATACTTTGCATAGGAACATTAATTAGCAATTAAAAATCCATTTTCTTATCACAATTTTTAAGGATACATATGTTTATACATTTTCAAACATCTATTTAAGATTTGTTGCCTATGATGACACATTGAGTAATATATTGAAAATATAACTATGGCATTCAGATATTAACATTTATCGCCTACTTCCATCAGAAACCACTGAAAAATATTCCGATCACCAAGCACTGCGGATAATTACACAACCTAACCCCCCCCCTCGAATTCCAGACACATATATCCCCAATCTTTGTACATACAGTATTTTTGTGATGTAGTCACATTGACTGAACAATCCAAGCAGCAATAATGAATTAGTACATAGTGACATGTGGGCCTGAAATACACAATATTATTACTGTGTACTTTTCACAACTCCCGTTACAAACTATTTCAATAAACATTCTGCCTTCACTGAAGGGGGAAAGTTTGATCCTTCAGCTAAAATATTACAGCATAGTTTTGACGCACAAAAGAACAGACAAATTTTAGAAGAAAAAAAATCAATTTATGTTAAAGTGTCTACTAAATAACCATGCGTTTAAAGCCGAAATAACACAGTTTATTACTTTTTTTCCATACTGGTCTGCTTATTCAGATTGGAGTTTTTTCTAAGCAACGCTGGTCCCAGTTTGAAAATCAGGGAATCATTTTTTATTTACTTAAAAAAAAAACAATTTACAATTATTTCCTAAACAGACATTAAAATAAATCCCCACCCAAAGAATGTAGTCTGTACATGAATTCAAGAAACCATACATAGTCTGTGACAAACCAGATGGTGCTGAATTCTAACCCCCATTATCTTCAGAAATGTAAAGTTATAGTATAAAAAAAGTAATTGGTAATGTTGGACGCGTGTTAAGTATTCCTTCCCTTTCAATGAAAGGGAAATACAATTGGGTAATGTATATTTAGCAAGCCTAGGACAAAGTTCGAAAAAATGGAGAAAGTAGCTGGAACATTCCATTGGTTTACAGAACAATTAGTTCACTTCTAGAACTGTGCCCTAGGATTGAATGTATACACAAATTAGTGTTACATGTGCAACTGATGGGGTTGCCACCTTTTCTTCAAAAAAAATACCGACCTTGGTACTGTCTCCATAGACTTAACATTGGCCTAATGCCAATTTTTTACCGGCCTGCCGGTAAAATACCGGCCAGGTGGCAACCCTAGCAACTGAGCATTTGCAATCTTTTCAGCGGCCAAGAAGCAACAAGAAGAAAGTGGACCTTTTTAGTTAATAGTTAATATAACAAATGTATATTTTCTGATCAAATGCGAGTAATTCTAAAAGCGTCTGCTACATTGCCAACATACATTTGCTTGCAAAATATAATGGATGGTCCTTAAAACCGAAAAAATAACTCATCAATCGCTGTGTAAATGCTACAGAGCACTGAAGAGTTCAACAAGAGGTTTACTGACCTATTAGATGATAACATAACCTTGGCCATTACTCACTTTCTTATAGAACAATGGTTTGTAAATCTTATGGTCAGACTGTGCCTGATTAAACATGAGGAATAATAACTCTTTATTAATCTTTGTCATCAACTCCTCCATTATACACCAAAAGGAGGATAACTATTTAAAACAACAAATTGCAATACAGTGGACAGAAATTGCAGCATTCCTATATATCTCTAGGCACTTGCATATTTAGATTATTATTAACAGATAACATTACCATGTTACAGTACAAGGGACAGCATTGGGAATTAACCCACTGAGTGTCAAACAGATAAGACAAGCTATGCTTGGTTTTCTGCCACTCAAAGGGGTAAAATATATAACACTTAACTCCCCTTAAAACCATAATAAAAAAGCAATCCAATTGTTCAAATACACCAATCAGGTTACTTGTCTGTTGTTGGGTTTTTTTTTTTATTAATATGTAAATAACTGGCTAGTTCAAACCCTGTGCATTAACTAACAGACAAAATTAAAAACAAAGAAATAAACATTTCTGACATATAATAGGTGTGAGTAGCTTGATGGAAGACGGAAAAGCAGCATAAGTAATCGTCAAGGTGGAAGAGACTAGAAACTAAAGGGTTCTTTTGATCTAAAGTCCTAGTTGAAGGCAGATTGTACATTCTATACAAGTTTATAAAAAGGGGGTATGGATGAAGTTTGGTTAATTTCAAAAAAGGCACCTCAAGGCTAAAGGCTTTTTACAAATCTAGAATCCTTTCATTGGTCAAAATAAAAACAAAACACACTTTTTTATTGCTGCTGTTCAAGTAGCAGAGAAATTAAATTTCCATGTATCTCAGTCCCATACATCGGAATCTCCCTTATAAAGCCAAGATCCACCTGTTATGTAACAGAAGCAGTAATAACTGCAGATTTCCCAACCGTGGAAATACAATAAACTTTCCTCTGTGTGCTTTCAAGTCTGTGGAATCATTAAAGAAAAGTCAAGTTCTGCCAATTCTAGATTGCAGAGAAAGTGATGAAGCTTGCGCTCTGAAGTACCGTCTCCTCAGGGCTGCGTGGCTGAGGGTGCTTAGGAGTAGAATGTAAGGACGCTTTGATGATTCCCACGGACAAGAAGGGTAGGTGGCAGATCTTTAGACAGCGCTTCTATCCAAGCCATATAAAGTGCACTGGACACGGCCCCTTTCCTTGCAACTGGAAAGCTCCTGCAAGCAAAGGGAATATTTTGTTTTAAGACATGGTGCACGTAGATTGATGCTATGCAGGTTGCCAATGATGGAAAACATGAACAATATTGAGTTAAACTTACATAACAATGACATTAGCTGTGCTTGAGTGCTCTTTCAACAACTCGTTCAATCGGATCTGACGATGTGTCTGATTAAAAGAAAAAAAGGAATAATAAAAGGAAGAAAAAAAAGTTATGTTTACAGAGAAAGTGTTTTTACCTTTTACAAACGAGTAATTAATTCACTCAATGCTCAGACATACACATGTTCATCATGTCAGTGTTAATTACAGAATATTAAAATGCCTTGGTTCTAAGAACCAGATGGGCTTACTCCAAACAGGATGTAAGACAAAGACGCGTCCAAAGTGCTGTAACTTACAATGTATGAACGGATGGCTCCCAGGATGGTAACAGTCTGTAGCACAATACACATATATTGAAAGACTGTATAAATGACACAGTATGACACAGGGAAGAGGTAGCAGATTAACTGCCTACATTACGGTTGCTGTCCTTTGTATATATTTGTATACCACTTTGGGCGTGGACGATATTCGTTCATACATTGTGACTTCAACCTCTTCTTTCTACCTATAATTTGTTACATTTTTTTTTTTTTACACTAAGAAGAGAAACTCAATCACTTGTCTAATTAGCTTTAAGCAGAAATAGGACATCATTTAAATCTACGGTATATAAGACATGAGTAGTTTAGTTTTTACCCAGTGACCAAGCTAGATTCTAAATGTATTCATAAACGTGGGGACGAAAGAAAAAAAAAAAAGAAATGTGTACCTTTGTTTTGTACAATTCTAGCTCATTATCAGTGATCCTCCAGGGCTCTTCTTCTTTCATTTTGTCTGCTACATCTTGCTCTTTCTCATCTTCATGAAGTCTGAATGGTTCAATCATCTGTTCAAAAGCTGCAACGCTGAAAGGTAAATAGGAATCCTTCATATAGACACATATGTACATACATAATTTTGATCTTTTTATTAGTTTTCTTTTGATGTCCAATTCATAATTATTCTAAAGCAACCCAAGTAAAAGGTGCTCTAATCATAGAATAAAACATATGAACATTCCGGCTGTAACGACATACAGCAATTGTGTTGCTGTGGTGCAAGCTGAAGAAAAAAAAAAAACACGTGTTTATTATCTTTTATAAAGTAGTAGAAATTTGTAATGCTAAAAAAAAAAAAAAAAAGCATTTTGGTAAAAGTAATAATGTAACTCTTAGAACGCATTTTGGTTAAGGTAATAACTACTTACGCTACTTAAGTGTGGTTTGTATCCCTGGGAAAGTTTGAATTCCCATATAGATCGTTTTTACACAGCAAAACTGTACATATTTTGGGGGCAGTGAGATTTTTTTAAAGCACTAAATCCAGGATTTGTCAAAAGTGATCTTGAAGAAGTGATGTGATGCAGTGAGCACATCTCCCAAACATAGCTTTACATGGTTATTGTACTTGGCAAGCTCTTCAAAGAAATAAAAAGGGCCATAGTCAACTTTGAAGTTGGCTTAACAAGTCTGTTTTGTTTAAAGCCAACGTGATTATAGGTTTTATTTCATGTAATACAAAAGGAAAAAATCAGCTTCCAGATATTATTTAAAGTATATTTAAAATATATTTTGAACAGCAATAATGTGGTTTAGTGCTTCCAGATGTACTTTTATTTAGAAATGGAGTCAAGGTGAGCATCCAAGAAGCTGTAGTAACATAAGCAGAGTAATGGAATAGTGATCTGTGGCTTGTTAAATAAACAGAGCTGTGTCCTCTCAACATCGGGCAGTGTGCAAGTAATATCGACGTCACTGAAAGCTAGATTTTGGCAACCTAGCTGCTGTGAACTACAATACCCATAATGTTCAGCCAGTTGATTGGACATAGTGGTAAAGGTTAGCAGTTGTTACCATAATGCTTAATCAAACAATTGCATAGGGCAGCAGTGATCCAGATTACATACCACTGATATAACATACCAGGCCCTTAATCCATTGAAACAGGAGGGCATTAGTTACAGAATTGTCCAAATTCTCATTTTAAATTTTGAAAGGACAAAAGCAGTATGTGGTTTAAAAGAAGTCTGTACATTTACATCCTACTTTTTGCTTGCAAAAACCCAAAGAACGTGGGGACAATGCTGGGATCACCATACCCATTCAATGAAATATCATTGTTGTTCCTTTGATCACACAATAAGGGGGACCCATATTCAAGCAAACACACATGTAAATTCTGACATAATATTGTGTAAAATGAAATTTAACAAAAAAATCAAGAAAAAAAAAAAAAAGACAAATAGTCACCATACAGCAGAGGTAAAAACAAACAAACAAATGGCAATAAAAAATAGTGTATACTATAAAATAGGTGGGTAATAATGCTCACAAAAATATTTAAAAACATACTTTTCTTTTTTTGGCTTTGTGTTAATATCTCCAAGCACCATAATATCCGAAAAATCAATTCTGAACTTGCTGAGTAAAGTTGCCATCCTGAAAAGAAAAAAAAAAAAAGACAGTTTGTTGAGATTAACTTTTTTTTTTTGCTTCTTTCTAAATTGAACTGATACACCACACTGTCTACAACGGTTAACACATAAATATGGTACTTTAAGGTTCTTTAGCGCAGTTCCACTTGTGTCTGATTAAAATGTTTTGAACATGTTCAGACGCAATTTGTATTTCCCTGAAAATCCTAGTAAGCCTTGCAGCCTGCCAAGTTGGAGACGCCAAAACACATCTCCACCTGGGTAGACCTGCTCATCTCTGTATTGGTTGTGAGAGGAACAATCTATCAAAAGGCAGGCTCTTCGTTCTTGCCTTGGCAAATATGGAGTAATCAATTTGGCATGATGCACATCAGATTATGTGAAGTATGTTAATGCTTTCTTATTAACTAAATAAGAACACATAAATCAATGTATCATAAAATATAAATGATTTGTCAAGATACCAAAGAGCCTGGTTAGTTTGCCACTCTCCTCTGCCTGCACCTGACTTCCTGTTCCTGGTTCATTCCATTACTTACACGTATTTTTTGTGTTATTAGTTTTATAACGGTTGCATAGTCGTTCATCTCAACATGAAGAATAATAATACATGCAATGATATATGTTGTGTTTTGCTGTTTATTGTAAGCTCGAGGTCATATTTTTATTGTAAGCTCTTTATCTACTTCTAAGTAGGCATTGTAGGCCCCTTTGTGGAGTCACTTGCACACTGTGTAATATGAAATATATCTATATTATACAACATAGATAATGAGATACCATGTTAATGCAAAAGTAGTACATTTTAAGATGGCTCCACATAATAAAACTCCACATTAAAAGTTCACACCCACACAAATACTGGTGCTGATTAATGACAGATTTAATTAATCTTGCTTTTATATTAAGATGCTGAAATGACTCTAATTAGCCTTCTATTTAATGATTGGAATTACCTTTGGTATCATAAGGATGGTTTATACCGGTATAAATTACCCTTTCAGCACAAAAACCATAAAACAAAGTATGAACCTGTGACCTTCAAAGGCTTTTTAATTGTTTTTTTCTCTGTAACATAATGTGTTCATATTATACTGGAGCATAGCATGTGACCAAAAAATGTATTGTACTAATATGCTGCAAGGGTTGACAAGATTAGCATTACTCAATGGTGAGTTATTATGGTGACAAAGTTGATCAATTATCAAAAGTACATGGAAAGCGCTTTCCCACTGAGCAGCACATCACATTTAATAATGACTACCATTACGTTGGGTAATAATACATTCTATAATAAGCAGCCAATCCAGTAAAGTCTGATGGTGTGCGCTAGAGCACGTTATGTCCCCTTGAGGACAATAGTATTATATTTAAAAAAAAAGAGATGACTAATATTCCCCAGTTTAATATACAATAAACTTACGCTCTTCTGTCGTGGTCTATCCTATTGATTTTTCCACCAATGAACACTCGGATCTTGCAATCATTCCACTTCTTCTTTGTAGTCAGTAGGTAGGGAATCAACAGTGTCAGGCCTGTAAAATGAAATATGAAAAATACCATTAATAAGTAACAAATGTTACTTAGCAACATGAAACCAATAAAAACATATGATGCCTGTAATTTTAGACGGGACATGTTTACAATAGCCGACTTGTTCTCAGTGGGACTGGTACATGATGTGAGTATTTATAAGCCTGGCAATGCCTATTGAACTGGGTCATTTAGTTTTTTTAGTTTCAATATTATCTTACAGACCCCTTAATATACATTACACACACACACACACACACACACACACACACACACACACACACACACACACACATTATCTATATATATATTTATTTATTTATTTTCCTCTCAGGATTGGTCATGCTAGATCAATTGGAACCAATAACATGCATTGACTCTATTCGCTATGTGATTTGAACTATAGGTCAGTTGGAAAGCGCAGATAACTTTGTCCTGCAGTAAAAACCATGAATAATAAGGGCAAATAATGTGCAGCAGCTGACATTGCACACACAGTAAACAAACTGTTCAATGGATAGATAGCCACTAAATTAGATCATTTTTTAACATTTGTGATTGATCTTAATTCAACAAAGCCTACTGAGTACATGCTGCCCAGAACATTTATAGATCGTCAAGGTTAGACAAATCTGCGGTCACGCAAACTTGCAATTGTATAATCATTTCTATTATTATAACCCCATTTAAAGTGGCAATTCCATTTATTACACCTTATTTGCAGTTTTTAGAAGATGGAGCGTTTTAAGGGAAAAAAAATGATAATCTGTTTCCGTTTGTTTAATATACATGATATATCACAAAATAGTTTTTGGACATGTGTAGGCACTGCCCCCTCAAGTATCAGCAAGTTTATTTAAATGCAGATGACCCACCCCTTTGATATATATCTTGCTTACCTCCATCATCAAAAAGCCACCAAACATCAATGGTGCTTTTGCCTTGCTTCTTCTGGAACTGCACACTAGCATCCAACAATTTTTGGTCTGCGGTGTTTAGTGAAATACCGGGAGCTTTGGAATCTGTTATTTTAAAAGACAATGCAGACATTCAAATAAATGCAGATACATTCTAATCTGTATAACCCTTGTTTATCGGATGCTAAATAACAAATACCATAGCAAGAGTGGATTGTATAATAACAATTGTTTATAAAGTTCACCAGGCACAGAGCTTAAGATACTTTATTATTGCCCGTGTCATTCTTCTCATAGCTCCTTCCAAAGCACCCCTGCTCACACAGTGCTCCCAGAATTCACAGTACACAAGGAACTATGCACGCTTCCTTGAAAACTATCTTTCCCAATTGTTTTCATTATCAGGACATATATATATACACATACATACACACACGCATACATACATACATACATACAGTATTGTCCTGATTACAGGTCACACTCCCCCCCTCCCCCTAATTTATGTTAGGGGTGCAGCCAATAATTGGGCTTTAACATTTCACGATGGTGAGTAGGGAGAAGTGGTCAGTCTTCTAATGTGGGTCCCCCAGGAACAAAAGTGTGGCACATTATTTCTCCCGCTTGCCATCCCGAATAGATTGTACCAATTATAGGCTGCATCTATATGTCTCCTAATATCTCGAGTCCAAAAATAAAAATAGAGGATGCACTCACAGGTCTTTGGATGTCACCGTTTAATATCAAAGATGTGGAAGAACGATGTTTCAGGCTCACAAGCCTTTTGTCAAATTTTTGGACTCGATATATTGTTGATGTTGAGCTGCACCCAGGCATTTGTTAATGAATGGCGATTGTTGCGCAGAGTGCTAGTACTTTGGACTGTATATATATATATATATATATATATATATATATACATATACACACACACATATATATATATATATATATATATATATATATATATATATATATATATATATATATACCCACACTATATGAGTTTTACACAATATACTCTAGAGACAGTCTAGCAACAGTAAAGAGCGGCGGAAATTATATTTATCATTTCCGTCGCTCTTGCAGGCTCACAGACAGCGCCATGTCGGAGGGACATGCTCCCTTCCAATGTGGTGCCCGTTATCACTCCCTGGTGCGATTGCAGCACCCAAGACAAAGGACTAAAACCCCACATGCAGACCATACAAATAAATTATATTAGCTACCAATACTAATCTAATATATCTAATATAGTCTATGAAATGTATGAAAATGAGGAGGGGGGGATTGAAAAAAGCACAAAAAAATGAAAGTAAACCAATACCTCAAACACAATATAATGTAAAAATAAATGAATAAAACAATAAGATGATAATGCATGCCTTTTTTCAATAGTGGTATTGTTGGTGCCTTGCCATCTTCTTCCTCATCTGTTTGTTTGTTTTTAAAACAAAAATGAAAAAATAGTATTTAGTAATGTCAACTTAATAAAAATAAACAAAGGTAGATAAGAATGAGAACATAAAATGAGGTTTTGCATCAATTTCAGGGCTCAGATCTAAAATAGATAATAACAGGGGGACATGCTATTGTTTCCCATCAAACGTGTGCATGATCTAGGAAAGCAAATTAAAATTAGCTTTGATATTCTATAAAGAATCATATCAGTACAAAAAAACAAAAAAAGCAACAGTGGCATGCTCTCAGCATTCAGGCTGTGTAAGAAAATAGCAAGTTACTCTGTTGTGCTGCTTTGCAAGACTTATTTTAAGTCACCTCGACAACAACGGTCAAACTGCTTGACGCGTTCCCTACTGTTGTCCTCAAGTGTAGTCTCCTCACATCATGTAGATCCTGCTACTTTTTTCAACTAAAGATTGAGTATCCCGTATCCAAAATGCTTAGGGCCGGCAGCATTTCAGATAATGGATACTTTCAGTTAATGGACCATTTCGGCAGCACCGGCCATATAATTGTTCTACATTACCAAAATCCAATGTGAGCAACTTGCTAACATTGGATATAAGTAATGTAGAACATTTTATAGGACTGGAGCTGCCAAGATTACCTGCTCTAAGGTGCTGCCAAAATGATCTGCTCCATTGCGATAGTGCATCCCTCCACTTGCAGCAATGTGGAGACTATATTTCCTATGAGCGATTGCTTTAAAATATGGTGCCCCGGCAGGGTGGACCAACGGAGCTTCACATCAAGGCTCAAGAAGGTGAACTGACCCTTACACAAAAATGTTTTTTTTTGTGTCATTTCAGATAATGGATCTTCAGATAAGGTATACTCAGCTTGTACTGTTAAAATGTCAAATTAGCAGAAGACTATTAATGGAGCTGAAAGGGATTAAAAGGCACAGTAACATCTAACAAAGGAAAGGGATGCTTTGTATTTTAAAACCAAGTACTTTCAACTGGTGTGAAAGGAATAAAAATAAAATTATTCTGTGCAAGATCCTTCATTTCTAGCAAATATATTGAATGAATTACACACTAGTGTGTCCAGATTCTGTAAAAAGGGTTTAAAAAACAAAAAAACACATTATTTACGTGTATGGTTACCTTTTCTCATCATAGAACTACCATCACTAGATAAAGGCTTTGAAGACTCCACTTCAGCTCTTTTGCTGTAGTCTACATTTACAACGACATCTTTGGTAGCAGGAGATTTCTCTTGAGAAGACAGCAACTCCTCTGGAAAACAATTTAAAACAAGGCATGTATTTAGAAGCAAGACAGAAAATGATCTTAAGTTATTATATGCCATTATAGTAAAGGTACCGATCCAGCAATCCCACTGGTTCCCCGTAATGTGCAGCCAAGTAGCTGGATAAGTATTAAGAGAAACATAGCACACAGCAACTTGAGTGCTCACATCAATCGAATCCATTTAATATTCTACAAAACAAACATTGCTGGAAAAATATGGATTCAGTTTTTCAAAAAATGCTTTGGTTATATAGAGATAGATTACAGTTCATATTGAATACTTTGCTTTCTTATCAAGTGCTCTAGTAGGAGCTCACCCCTGTGTAAGTCCTCGCCCCATCAGGTACAGGGTTTAATGGTTCAAGTAAATCTTGATTTTCACCTACACAGTTCTTGTGTTCCCATCTCTCCTTTTACACCTAACACTTTCAAAACTTCTCTAGTGAATAAGGTATTGCGGTCTATGTTTTACACTACTTTCCAAGCATTAAAAGCAATAGACATGCTGCTGGAAAGTAATTGGCTTTTCCAGGTTTGTTTTTAAACTCTACCTATAACCGTCAACCCATGCATATCCAACCAGAAGTTTCACCATCTGGTCTAACCCCAACATGCCATCTTGCTGCATAATTATTTATATGTGCAACTCTAGTTATATAATGTATGTCACGGAACATCACATTGTTTGTCCATTCTCACACGCTGTGCAATACACTGGTGTTTTAAAATATATATTAGATGAAATCCTGTAAAGATTTAAAATGAGCTAATTGAATATTCCTTTCTACTATGCATTCATTTGAGGGTAAAATTAGGTATTAAAAGGAAAAGGAAATGAAGCCTATTCAAAGAAACACAACATGAGTCCACGCTTTTATCCCCAACCTACTAAAAGTAAATAAATATTTAGTCAAATCAAATGACTAACACAACCTTGTCGTTCAGACACAAATGTCATTGGGCACTGCGTTACTTCTGTGCATATAGGACTAGAGCTGAGAATGTGAATCTGGGCCACTGGTTTCTGACATCTATGCACTCTGTCATTTATTGACAAAATTATATTGATCTTTCAAGTTCCACTTACATAATCCAAAGTAATTTGCACCAAGGTTTTAATTAAAAATGCTTATATGACTATGTCAGAGGATCACTGGAACCTGATGACAGCATTAGCAACTACATAAATGTTGAAACTAGTTAATCTACGTAAATATATATCTAAAAATAACTACCAGAACAATATGGACGTTAAAAACCATAATCAGAATCCTATTTTTTTTTATGGACACTCCATAAGATCGATTTCCAAAACCTTGTGAAATGATGGATGGTAGCTATATTTTTTTTTTTTTTTTTTTTAATAAATGATTTATAAGCAAATAATTGCACAATGGGAGAGTATATACCATAAAGGTGGTAAGCATGGTAAGTCATTATATTTTATCTGTAATATTGGATTCAGATTTTCAATGCATCACGTTCATGGGATGTACATCATTAGAAAGTAATACAATAAAAATACATCAGTTTTACAGCTACCTTTATGTCTTGCATGAGAAATTCTGTACAGAACTGCCAAGCAGACAATAAATTGTAGACAGAGATACTAACCACCAGGAAATTCCTTTCGTCTGGAGCAATAATTTAAAGGCCATTTATATAACATTTAAATAATCCTTTCACATGGAAAGATTTCAATAGCAAAAAAGCATGTTAACATTCCTGGAAAGGCTAACCACAACAGAGTGCCTCTTGGTAGAGCGATGATTAAAAGGTGACCTTACAACTAAGCAGAGTATGTAGAAAACCTTTCCTTGTATTGAATCATTCCAATTGTTCCTCTGCTAATTAATTTTACCCGAGTTGAACACATGGGAGAAGGAAGAGGGCCATTTGTAGGTTTAAAATCACTGTTACCATACCAGCAGACAATTATCAGCATCTATATTTAGCTTAAATTTCTTTTATTTTTGCGTTAGAGAGCTCTGCTACGTTTTTATCTGCAACTTAGTGAATAATGTCTATGTGGAGCAACAACTTTAATCTACGAAGTTGGTCATTATATTAAAAAAAAATCTGTAGAAAAGAGTGACAAACAGCAGCCCTCAAGCTGTTGGAGAACTACATCTCTCATATGCAACTGCCAGACCCTTAACGGACAGTTCAGTATGGGAAATGTAGGCCATCAGTAGCTGGAGGGCCACATTTTGAACCACTGCTGTGGAACTTTTAAATGTAACTGACAAATGATGAGCATGTAGAAGGATAGATAATTTCACCTTTTACAAAATGCACATTGGAACCTAGGAACTATGGGTTCTATTGACCTTGAGCATACTATGAAAGTTGATCACCCTGGTAGCTTATATACATAGCTTATATATATAAGCCTGGGTTCATCATACCTTATTACTACAATAGTCCTTGAGCGCCTCTCTGCACATAGTTCTATTTGTGATCCCCCTATTTTTTTTACCCTGGTATTAGGCTAATAAAAAACGGCTTGAGGAAATGTTAGGCTGAGGTGGTAATGTTTTGACAAAACGGTAACTACCCAAATTTTATATCAGCAAAATAATACCCTTTGGAAAAAAAAACGTGAGGGTGCACAAACAGGAAATTTATAATTTTTTAAAGCACCTTTTTTACACAATTCACATTTAACATAATATCCTTTGCCCCTCTTAAAAAAATGTCTTCCTTTGTTTCAAACGGCAGGCCTCAGTTTACTGAAGAGGAACAGGTAAGTCAAACTATATGGTCAATTTTTTTTTTTAAAACTATAGTTTGAATAAAAAACAGAGGGAAAATCTACAAAAGTATTTTGTTTTCCCAACTACTAGAATAGCTTTTTAAACGCCATCTACAGAATGTTATTTAAAAGATATATATTTTACCTTTCTTTTCAGTGCTCTGATTTAGTTTTGTTTCATTGCGGTTAAAGGAAAAATCGAGTTTCTATAACTCATTTGTTGAGGACTAAAATGTTCAGAAATGGACAATAGTATACCACCACAATTATAAATGTCACAAGTGGCATTGCACCCACTGATGTAGCACAGTAATAGATGTCCATTTAACGGTATGGAAATACCCATATCTTATTCTTTGAGGACAACTAAGGTTGCCACCAGGCAGGCCGGTAAAAAATTGGCATCAGGCCACTGTTAAGTCTATGGAGACAGTAGCAAGGCCGGTATTTTTTTGAAGAAAAGGTGGCAACCCTAAGGACAACATATTTATTATTTCTTATAATATGCAAAACTTCCCCTTTATATCCTCCGGACTAGAAGTCATTGCATGTGAAATCCACGCTGTTGTACAAAAATGTGTAGAATCGTTTTGTTAGAATTTTTTCTCCCACAAAAAAGAGTTTTTTCCTCTCCTTGAAAAAATAAACGTTTTTTTTCTTCCCGGAAAGAAGTCCTTCCTGCAGTTGTAAAAACCCGTCTATAAATAAGTGGGAGATTCAGCTGCTGATAGAGAGGAGTGCCTCTTGGGAATGGTGTCCTCAGAATACAAATGTACAATGCCTAAAACATTTCAAAACAAATGCTTTGGGGTTTTTTTTTTGTTAGAAGGATGTTTTCCACTTGCATATATGGAACTATTAACAACATTTTTAGAAATCAGGGAAATGGTACTTCCCTAGAGTTCTATATAACACACAAAAAAAAATAAGTTAGGCAGTAGTAGGGATTTTATGGTTCCCTGGCTTCTGGAATTTGGCAAGCCCTGCATACGTTTCTATGCATTTAGTCCACCGAACCATTTTCTTCTACAGCACTTGTCAGCATGCAATCATTGCCTCACAATGCAGTACATATGGTACAGAAAGGGTTGAAGCATATCCGTGCTAAGTCATACATTCCTTCTATTGTCAAAAAAGGGCCAGACTGCTAACAAGAAGATAGAGTTGTTACAACAATGTGCTATATGTCAGCAGATTATTGTCAACTAACTTCACCCCACCCAAGCAATTAGGTCTGTTCATCTCTTCTGGCTTGATCTCAGTTTCCTTTCCTTCAATAGATGCTGTAAAGTCTTTTATAAAAGTGGGGGGAAAGCAGCAACCTTTAAATAGTTTTCCTTGACGCACCTCCCTCTGACATCCTCTTCTCATAACCTTGACAGCATTCTGGTCTGAGAGAATTGTGACGTTACAGACACAGGAAGGCTTACTGTGTCTCTGTTTATTGAATGCTTTTGAACTCCTATCTGACTGCAAAATGAATATATTAATGATCAGAAAAGATCACTTCAGCAAGTTCAGTTAGGTACTCCAGGTCGATGAGTAATCAAGTATGCAGGAGATACATGGAAAAAACAATAAATATATTTTCTATTAAATTATTTATCTTTTGTTCAGCTAAAGTTGGACGGCAAGGAAACACATTGTTTCTGTTATTCCAAGGAAACGACTAATTTATAGAATATGGTTTTGGACATCACCACCAATTGGCAGCCAGATTATAAAACCCAGTTTACAAAGCAGACAAAGACAGATTATATGCAAGAGGATGATTAGATAGGTGCACCGGAAGCATATCAAACAAGTATTTCTTTTTTACAGTTCTTTTGCTAGTGTGTAGTTTGACAAGTCTCAGATGGATTAGACATTTTACACTTAAAATAAATCAAAGAAACCAAGAAAAACTAAGCAGACAAATGAAAACAGTGCTCACCATCCAAAAAACAAAAATTCCACTTTGTTTATTTATGATCCACATTCAAAGTAATATATTAAAAATGTGTTACGTTCAATGCTTGTGTAGTTTTGCTCTCTCATTTAACGTGATTTCCATGTGCTAGATTTAAACTACCTTACTGTGGCTTAAATCAGTATTAACCCATTCCTTTAACTACCGTGAATAAAGGGTTGAATCCAGTCTGTTATAGTGGCAGGTAAACAAGACTTGGGAGTTTGAGTAACACAAGAGAATCTTTCACCACTGAACTAAAGCACTCCTAGATGTATTCTCTTTCCAGCAATATGTATTATATAGGAAAGAGGACCCATTTGCAAAAACTGGTGAATAGACAATTACAATAAAAGGCCAATTGCACACCATTCAACAAGTTTAGTGAGTGGATATTAAGTAGTATAATATCCCCTCCAAGAAAAGAAAAGTTCAACGTGTGTGGCACAATTTGCACTAAAAAGAAAAGGCTCCTAGAGTTTGTAAGAAACACTTTGCAGTATTCCTTAGGAATGACTGACCTTGGCATGATTTTAATGAAATATTCAAACTCTGATTACTTACCTTGTGCTTGGAGGTGGGAAATGTCTAGGCCTTCTTTTAATCTGATGACAACAACACCATACTGGTAGTCAAATGCGTCACTGGAAGAAAATATAAAGAGTATTAGAAAGTAACTTTACAAGACAACAAGATCAATAGTAACATGTTTAATAGCTATAGCTGAAACCCAAGACACAGGAAAACAGTCTGCCTTTCTAATACAACCATAAATTAGTGTGAGGACTACTACAGTAATAGATGATTGGTCTAGAGATAAACATGCTATTTCTACCAGCTCAATACAGAGTTTCTGATTTTCAGTACCCATAAACACCAAACAAGCACAGTTTGCATATAACCCAATTGACTGAAACATCAAAATCAGTGTGAGGCAAGTACAAATACTCTTTGTACCACATGTAAATAGTCGCCATCTGAAGAAAAGTGACGTTTCTGATCCCTATTCAACAATGTACTAACCCACGCCATTTAGTATATTTACTGCACAAATCACTGGCCACGGATAAAGGTTTGCTTTACTTACTGAAATAGGTTAATGTAGGTTTCCACTTCCTTCATATCACATTGAATCCAATCGTTTTTATAGCCAACCACCAATGTGTTTGGTCTCATTCGCCCTAAACCAGCAGCCTAGAAAACATCCATTGAGAATTAACAACCAACATGTGCTTGGTATACGTACAGCACTTTCACAATACATTATACAAAATCGCTTAACTTGGTTATACGCAAGATATAACCGTTAAAGATCATTGCTTGTAGTAACATGTAAATTCAGCTCTAGGATATGTGCACCATGTGAGAAACTAGATCAAGGTGTCCACATTTGACCAGGACAGGATAATAAAAGGGATTCAGTCAATCAAAACACTGCCTAGACTATGAAAGTAGAGAATACTAATTGATCTATACATTGTGTTTTTTTATGCCTTTGCTTGAAGTTCATCTAAGGGAAAAATGTGGCATCACCTGTGGTTTTTTTTAAGCATCTATTTCTCTTATATTATGCATTTGCCTGAAATTCTGCTAACAAAATATATAGATCATCATTAATCTAGCAAATATATATATTTTGAAATCATATATAACTGGCAGTAACTTTCTCAATTTGTTGATAACTGGCATTAACATTTTCAATGCATTTTGGTTTTTAAACAAAAAGTTACATTAAACTTTCATTTTAAGTGTTATCAACTTTACCTGCATAAGATATTGTGCACCATCCCGTAAGTCTTCTGCATGGACTGGGGAGTAGAAGGCTTTCGTTTTATTCTTGATAAGCCACCGCTGGTATTTAGCCTGATCTGTTAGCATTTCTTTCATAGCTTGTCTGCGAGGACCCTAGAAAATAACAGATTAAACTGTTTTAAACAATTTTGTATTAACCAACGGTTCCAGCTAGTCCGATAAATTGACTGAGCAAGGTAAAGAGTTCCAGAATGAAGAAATCGGATTGTGGGACCTGACATTTTAATGTATGCTAATAGACAGTAAGGTCGAAGTTCCTTACCATATGGACATGCCCACAGATCATCAAGCCAACATTCTTTGTAAAGGCATGTACTAGGTGAAGTAAAGCTGGTCGGGAATTTGGTGCACCTATTAAAACAAGACACTGTGGCCTGTTTAGGAAAAGACAAAAATAGAGTCAGTGCTGCAATGCGGCCAACAGTTTTCAAAGCTTTTTACAAAAATAATGTAAGTCATTTTCAATAACATGCTATGTACTCCCTTCTATTGGAATACAAGAACTAATGTAATTACTACGAACATGGAGATTACAACTTGTAAAATACTCATCTATTAACCAGATATTCACACATAATCTAGTGTTAGGATTATAGAAACATAGAATGTGTCGGCAGATAAAATACATTCGGTCCATCTAGTCTGCCCAATTCTCTAAATATTTTATTAGTCCCCAGTTCCCTATCTTATAGCTAGGATAGCCTTGTGCTTATCCCACGCATGCTTAAAATCCTTGACTGTGTTTACCACTACCACTTCCGGTGGAAGGCTATTCCATACATCCACTACCCTCTCAGTAAAGTAATACTTCCTGATATTACTTTTAAATTGTTGCCCCTCTAATTTAAGACTATGATAATTATTTAACCCCAAAATAACCACAACCTAATTCTAAAATGCTTACCTGAAATTCTTTACATGGTCTTCTACCCCAGCAAGGCGAATGGTGTGCTGCAAAGCATTCAGATACGTCAAGGCTTGTGTTGAGGATCCCCAGTTCACATCTGAAATATATGATTTATATGAAGATAATTTTTAAACACAGTTTTTGCAAGCTCCTTCTCTTAAGTATCCAACTACAAATAGTTCAGTGCCAGCAATTCTGCACTGGAGAACCTCTTGATTATTTTGAGATCAATTATATGCACCATAACTAAATGGGCTTAATAGTAATCAATACTTGCTAATGTTGTATCTCCATAATTACATTCCAATACAGCACATGGTGCACACTCATTTATACCCCAGTGATCCCACTGCACAGAAAGCTGTATCTGATCCAATAAATCATAAATGGATCCCAACTTCTATAATAGTGGGAATCAATGGAAAGTCCATGCAGATTGCCCCTCTTTTAGATCATTGTCCTAGAACTGACCCTAATTATATATGCAATTAAGAATATATCTTTGTATTGTTGTCAGAAACTAAGTTTACTTTTTCTAAAAAACACAATAAAATGATCTTTAGGGCTCTCTGCCATTGAATCCATTATTGATGTAACTATACACGTACTGGTTTGACACCTCTATGTATATTATGTTCAATGCTCTCCCCTTTCTCCCAAACTGTGTATTCATTCACTAGTTGTTTATAATTACAATGCAATGTACGCTGCTAGGCAGGAATAGACACAATAGTCCATGAAAAATGTGTCTACCTTTTATATTTGAGCAACTGAACTGAACTCTCGTCCAGGCATAATGGAGAGTAAAGCTTGCAAAGGTTTCTCCTGTACCACAAGCTAAACAACAACAATCAAGAGCGGCCGGAACTAATGGAGCTTTATGTAAACTATGTGGAGTAGTGACATTCTGCAGAGATGGGAGCATCCTGACTATGAATGCATTCCTTTACAATATGTGACTGCCATTTGCCTGGTGTCCATATTACTGACCAGGCTCCATACGTTTAAGTGAACAGGTGATTAGAAAAATAAGGGGGGGGGGGATGACATACATTACGCATTGCACCGCCCTCAACCGTTCAAAAGTTTGGAGTCACTTAGATGTATTGGGTAAATACAAACATATATGTGTGGTGGCAGGGTTCAGAATTGTAACACGTTGGTGCTCTGTCTGAGTCAAAGACATAGACTTTTAAATAGTACCCTGGAATGGATGTGCAATAATAGCGCTACATCATTTGATAACAAGTAGACGTTTTTGTTTCAATTGCAGGGCATGACAAAACTTTAGAGGTCAGCCCAGTTATTTTAAGGAGCCAAGGAAATTATATTTAATCTACATAAAACAAAAGCACTACCGCCCACCAGCTGATGAAGATAATTCGAAACGCGTCCTGTGGGGTGTAGCTGTGTTTCTGTTTAGTGCAATATCCTAACTGTTCAATAGACCTGGCCAGGCGAACAGACCCAGTGGGTAAGGGATTTTTGGCTCTATTTGTATTTTTTATGTATTTTTAATAATTTATCTTTTTTGTTTTGCACCCATTTGGGGGCCTTGATTTAGTGTATCATTGTATTTTTGTTTATATATTTTCAGTCTCATCTTGTGATTTTATATTATATTGCTGTATATTTCATTCACTTGTATATTTATATTTCCTCGTAATAAATTCTATTTTTTTATTATAACATTTCTGTCTTTGCAGTCTATAACTTTTGTGGTATACATATTTAGCGCTGTCTCACGCTTACATTATAAAACAAAATAAAAAAATGTCAGTCAGCAGCAGGGATTTGAGGAGCCAGGATTTTGGTTCACCTGGTCTCTGTCAAGGCCTGCTCTGCTGATTAAATGTAAAAGGCTGTGCTTCCGGTTACACATCTACTTTTGTCATGATATTTCTGACAAAAAGGAAATACAATCTACATTTGCATACTAAGATTGAGGATTAAACTTGCTTTGCACTACTGGTTAATGAACCCAACAGTGACAAGTATCATCCAGTTATTCAGTCTTCCATAAACTTGAAAATGAAGATCTCTGCAAAGCCTGTGAACTCGCAGAAATTTTAATCTTGCAATCTAAGCCCTACAAATCTACACATTTGCTATATAGCCCTCATCATGCTTTTTAGATTGTGAAATAGTTTCCATTGATATAAATAATGTGTGAATGACTTTATAGTGCACATTGTGATTTTCTACAAATAGTGTCAGGGCTATGCAGAGACTACTTTAACCCTGAGGCTGAATATGGCAAAATCATACAATAAATTATGACATGATTTAACTACCCTCTTCTCTCACGGTAACATTTGTTTATATGTATACATGGCCAGGAACTCACATTTAATAGTAATAAAGGAAAGTTGGCAAGTAGATTTACAGGTTTAAATAAAGGATATATTAGAGCAATGAACCTGCTTTACGCTACCATTTTATTCAGTAACACCATGACATGTCAGACAGGCTACAAAATATTCTGCCAGGTCTTTCATGATATACAATTATGTACACAACAGAAATGTGCGAGGGCAAAAAAAACAAAATTAATTAATTGCAACATGATTTGTTAAAGGGACTGAATCTGCGAAAAAAAAAAATGTAATGCGAATGAAGAGAATAAAAAAAGGGATTGAAAATGATTGTGAAGTGGTTGTAATAACCCCCCCCCCCCCCCCAAAAAAAAAAAAAGCCACCTAGGAGTTAAAAACTCCAAACAAAGGCAGGGCGGCAGTCGTTTAAAATTTTGCCTGTGGTGCAGTTGCAGCAGCGGCACAGGTGATTCCAGAAAACTAATTAAGCGTGTTTAAAAATGTGCTGCATTTATATAAGAGGAGGCCAGTGTAGAAAGAGGCATCAGATTGGCAGGAAAACCTTGTGAAGTGTGTGTAGAGACTTTTTTTTAATAATACAATAAAAGATATGAACAAAATAATGGCATAAAAAGAAATCCCTTCTTGTCCTGAAAAAAACAAATATATAAGTTGTGTTGGTACAGCAATGACAAAGAAGAAATTACAGCTAAACACAAAAACCGCACAAGTGTTAAAACAGCCATTAACAGTCATTAACGCACCAAATGCCAAAATCAGTCCGGTCATGAAGGGGTTAAATATGTCTGTGGAGTCCCCTGTTTTTTGACAACACCTGTGGTTAAATATGCAAATTAACTATTTTTCAATGGTAAATGTATAAAGTGCATTTTAAATCATGGGTGATGTCATAACGGTTTAAAAAACATTTTCTCTTAATTTAAGCATTTCATTGCAGCTTTGCTCTGCACAATGTATAGATCATTTTCAATCATTCTATACATTCCCAGTAAAGACAATATTTACATGATTCAGTCCCTTTAAGTCTTGTGATCCTGACCTTAGATGTACAAAACTTGAACATATTGAAGTTACTTTTAAATAAGAAGGTTGAAAGCATTCAAGAGGGTGTGTAAACACTTACCAGGCTTCTTGTAAGTCACGTATATATACAATCCAATGACTATAACATATGTCAAAAGAGCTGCTGCCCAGTTGATGACAAACATGACTCCACAGCAAAGAAGAGCTCCGATGAGTGATACCCACATGTTGTAATATCTGAAGGCCGGACGCCATCCTGTTAATAAAAACACACACAATGTTTACCTATGTGCAAATTACAGCATTGTTTCACAATTCCATATTTACACATGGTGAGATTCTAACATCATTTACTCATGGAGGACCAGTAGACTAACTACTAAAAAGGTATAGGGCTTTTGTTGCAGGTGGTTGAGACAATGTAAATATTAAAATAGTAGTGACTTCAAATGCAAATTACAGCTATGTAAACTAGAAATAGAGACCAGCATCTCAGATGTTGGTTTACGAGTGTGCACTTTAACTTCTATCAAAAAGGCTCTTACACATGGTCACTGCTAAAAATGAAGCACATTTATTTTTTTAGTTTCTGTCTTATTGCATCATTTTCTTCACTTTTTAATATTTTAACACAAGTGTATGAAAGTTTTACACATTCCGAATGAGTAGTTTACCTGGAGACTTGGCCAGTGATGCATGGAACACAGAGAAGTTTATTAAGGCATATGAAGCCAGGAAAAAGTTGGAGATGATCGGGGCGATGGTGTTCAGTTCAGCTGTAGATTGAAAACAAATTTAACAAATGAGACTGGGAGGCATTACTCAGCCAAGCTTGCATGTGCTAAACATTATTTTATATAGCCTTCATTATGTATAATACCTGGGACAACGTTCTAAAACTGGCGCAATCTGCAGGAACATTCCATTGGTATCCATGGTGACTGCTCCACTGTTTTACCTTTACTCTAGAAGTGTCATTTATATGTAACACCACTGACTTTCAATAAACCTTTCAGTGCCATACTGGTGTGCAATGCATTGCACAGAAATGTATCTCATTTGATGGAAACAAAAAAATATATATACCATATTAACAGGGGTAATCATGATTTATATATATATATATATATATATATGGTTTATTTGTGACCGTGGTCTATTATAATGTATACTTATTGATTATATTCTGAGTGGCACATTAGAATTCCCATGGCTGTTGTCAATTTAATGATAACAACGTCTCCATTTCTATAGATATATTCAGTTTTGCTTAGATATAGTTCTAGCCAGCTTTAGCTATTAACAGATCTTAAGATAATTTGACTCACGTGCGCAGAGTAGGTATGTCATAAACAAACATAATGACTAACCAATTAAAATGAATCCCAGGGCGATGAGAAATGTAAGAAGGTAACCACGCAGGGGCTCATTGTTTTTTCCATATCCCTTGGCAAACATCATAAGACCAGGATATATGTTGTCCTTACACAAAGCCTGGAAGAGAAGTAAAATTCAATTCAAATAAAAATATATTCAGGAAGTACACACCACAGACTTCCATTCCACAGGCCTTTGATGATTCATATTAACATGGCTACAGAGAGCAGGAGAATCAATTGTATGCACAAAAGTATTATTTTTGTAGCAAAGTGCGCAAAACCTCTAATGTTCAATATAAAGCATGTCAACATGTACATATGTTGGAAACAAAAACCATCTTAGGTGCAGCCCAACTAGAATAACTGCCAGGAAAAGTTGCAGTATAAAAATGTATGGAGCATACGTGACATTTCCCCAGAAAATATTTTTATTGTATACAACAAATAAAAAAAAATGAAAAAAAGAGTAAAGTCAGAAACACATTCTCTGCCTTTTTCAGCTTCGTTTTGCATGATGTTTTCATCAATAAATATTTTAATTCTGAACTTGATTTGGAAAAGAAAGAGAGAGAAAAAGGGACTCGCTGTGTGAGATCATTTGCATGGTGCAGCAGGTAATCCTCTGCCCCAGTGTAAACATGTATGCTGTGCTAAAAACTGGGATTTATTTATTTATTGGGAGAGGAAAGAGCATGTGGACGTACATACCAGTGCATTACAAAGTCTTTATGTTCTGTGGGGTGCAGAGATTGTTGGCACCTTTGGACACCATAAATTAAACTGAAAGCGTGTATCTATAGATATAAGGCACTTTATTTGTACAGTCGCAATCAATGAAAGCAGTCTATGGTATCCAGTAACAATCCCTGAGAAAGCGCTTTATAAGAGAATCTGGTCAGGACTGCAGCTTAGGGTAAAAGAAGTAACAAGAGAAACATCGATCCGTTACTGCAGTCAAGCAAAACAGTGGCGTCAGGAGCCTGAGACGGGGAGTAAGCAGGTACTGTATCACTGCTGACAGCTAACACTTGATCTAAGAGACTATTGGGGTAGCTTATATCCGGATTTAAATGTGCATCAAACCCAAGAATGTTAAAAAGGCTTATGTTTGTTTTTTTAAACATTGTATGACACGTCTGACCTGCAGACATTACTGTGAATCCCTAAGCACTATATTAAATATAGCACTATTACCCTAGGGTCCGGCTGCTATTTCTGTACCACTACCATAATTCCCTACCATTCTACAGAGATGGTGGAAAATGATGAGGTTTGTAGTTCTGCAACAGCCACAGGGGCCACAGTTGGATGCTTGGACACTATTACTTTCAAAATCAACCTGTGATTCCAAAAAATAAAGTAAGGAAGAGTTGATGTCGACCAATAGTGGCTTCCCACTCAACAGGTCTCCATCCTAGCCCATGTACAGCCAGTGTACATTGCTGTTTGAGAGTGATGGTAACCATTGTGTTAAATTACATGTCACCCAGCAATACTCACCATCAGTTGCAATTATTTACAAGTCCAACAAAATGGAGCAAGCATGTACTTTGCAAGTATGTTGTTTATTTATATTACTAATTTAACGTTGTTTTATTTTTTATGAAGAATTTAAAAAGGACTTAGAATTCGGCATACTACAAGGAAGTGGAGCCTTGTTGGGGAAGCTGCTTATTGTGATTTAAATGGCAGCCATTATTTACAGACACTTTCTTACCTGGAAGACCTTTGGTGCACTAACTAAAGATGCAAGGGCCGAAGAAAGGGTTGCAGAAAAGATCCCAGCGCTGATGAGGGGAGCAAATCCAGACACCATACCCATGACCTAGGGAAACAGGAAAGAAACCGAAATTATTATCAGGAAAATTTGAAGCAGAAGGTCCAATATGCAGGAATCATGAAAGAGATGCCGGATCCTTAGAACATAACTTTTATTGAATGATGAATTGTAAAACAAACTTGTGACATGGACAGCCACATACGATGGAACCACCTAACGGGTTCGTCCGAAAGGACTTAATCATATTCAGAGTTCGAGTAAGCAAAGGCTAGCACAGCTGAACCATCAAACTTTCAAATTAAAAGTTTATTATCCTTACTTAAAAATGAACAAATATGTTATGCAGAACCCAAAAATATAACAAAATTGCAAAACCTATTTAATAATAGTCTAAACTGGAGACACATGATCTCTCATGCTTTCATTCTTTACAGAGCTATGAACTATGAAAGGGGTCCATGTTAAGCAAACGTACATCTGAACTAATTCAGGTGACAAAGCACAAGCTCCTCTTTGAAAATTAAACACTTCCAGCCATATCAGTCACCTGCATGAAAAGAGACCACTGTGGTCAACGTTCATTCTACTATTTGTATTCCTACAGATTAAAGATAGATTATGCATTGAGCAGCTGTTGGTTTTTGTACAAAGGTCAAAGTAAAACCCAGGCACTAATGATGGTTCCAAGCATATTGCTGCTGGTACACAAGATTTTCTGAAGAATAAACCTGTTCTGAAAATAATGGCTGGAGATAAATGGTGTGCGGAAAGTAAACAAAACAAAGGCCTCTATTATTTACATGCAGAAGTGTGCAACGCAATACAATGGTTTAGATACACAAACACCCCGCTGGAAGATCAGCACAGTGCTAATGTTTTACCGTCTCTCTGTGTGACTTCCATGAGCACAGAACAACAGACAGCTGGAGTCGAAATCAACATGCCATACAGAGGTGAGCAAACCAACATTTCTACTTTAATGCTCTTGGGGAACATCACAACAAGCCTTAACGTGGATATATTTTTATTTATTTAGAAAGTGTTTTACCAGGAAGAATACACTGAGATTTATCCCATTTTCAAGTATGTCCTGGGGACCCAGTCCAGAATGGAGTTACACATTTAACAGTAGATAAAAAAAAAAAAATACATACATACATATATTTATTTAAACAAGTTGGAAGGAGAACATACAGGGTAAATCATTAGTAATACAAAAAAACAACAATATATACATTACACAAAATCGTTTGTAAACTAATAACAGGTACAATCTGTTTTGAGGATTTGGGAGACACTTATTTTCAGGGATTTTAGACTAGATGATGACTTGGCAGAAACAGGAAGGCTATTCCACATATGAGGAGCTCTGAAAGAGAACGCACCTCGACCTGCTTACTTTTTGAAGTCTTGTGTGTCCCCAAGGACGTTCCAATTAAGTATTTATGAGTTTGACAAAAAGTGCTGAGAATGCTAAAGGGGAGATTATTTAAAAAATCTGCTGCATTGTAAGAAATCTTCTAAAATGACAGTACACGAAAACATTATATATAAATAACTCTATTATAAAATATATGTACTCTTACATATATGTTATACATATTGTATTTGCAGCAGAACAGATTAGTATTAACAGTTTTTAGTGATTTATTTATCAAGTCGGGCAACAGCTCAAACATTTAAAAGGCGCTAAACACCCTCATACAAGTTTAAAGGTGAACTTCTGCCCGATTAAAATAGCTTTTGAATAGTACTACTAGGAAGAACCTTTCTAAAGAGATTGCAATGAAAGACAGCCAGTCGCCTCTCCAGACTGCCACAGTGGGCTGCTCTGTAAAATGGCAGGCCCCTAATCTTATGAATGGTGTACAATCGAAGGATCATTTAAAAGGTAATTTTAATGAGGCATATATGTGTGCTTCTGCCTGGTTAAAACTTGCTTAGGGTTTAGACTTTATATAAAAGGACAACTACACTTTTTTTTTAACCCTTGCTTCCTTAGAAAAAGCAAGGGTTAAAGAATATGCCCTGCTGGTCTGGAGCAAACCAGACATGTATATAAATAAATAAACCCGGGTTTACGGAGGACTGTCATCGCATTCATAGCTGGAGCTCACCCCACTCACCTGATCTTGGTTTGCAGAGTGCAGAGAGAGACCTCGTTTTTGCATGAGATCAGCAGAGGGGACTTCAACTCGCACCAGCAAAAAGACAGTCGCTGACCAGATGGGGCTGCCTGCTTCCTATGGAAGCATGGCAGCTGCCGGTCACATGATAAGCTGGCGTGTACGGTCAAAAGTACACTAGGGACAACTGTGCTTTTATTTTAGAAGATCAAGTTAAGAATACAAGTTTAGTGACCCTATAAGATACACAGATGCCTCTCCATAAAAATACAAAAGATATTTCACAAAGACCCTTTGGCAGATATCGACATAGAAGCACATAGATCAGTAGGTAGAGTATTCTCAGCAGAAGACTAATAGTAATAATAGTCCTATGATTGACCTTTATGATAAAGTGTTCATCAGTTATACAGATGAGAGGTCGGTTTCATTAACCCCAGATACTTTAACACAATGACAGAAGGCCTGTCTAAAGAGTGTATACCTGGAAGCTATTCATCAATCCGTACTTGCAGGAATCTGGAACGTCCGCTCTACATTCTGTAAAGTTATAGTTTAGTTTACATGCTGCCGTGGTACAGTTTGTGAAGGACATAGAAAGGGTATCATTGATGTTCCCAGTTGCATCACGGACAACACACGAACCTAGGAAAAAACAGAAGAAGCAGAAAGGAGTTAAAAAAAATAAATAAAAATAATTACATTTCCAGGCAAAACTTTTAAAAAACACTTCTTGTAATGAGTATGTATGTATGTATGTATAGATAAAGTATTTGTGTATCTAGCAGTAAGATAGAAGCACAAATGAAAACATTTGTGGCCCTAATAGGATGACAAAGTTGCATGTACTTTTTAAGGGACTCAATAATTAACTTAAGTGAATTTATTTATTTATTTGGGGGCGGGTGCTTACTTTATACTATATTTCATTCATAAAGGGCCCAGCCTTTAGAGAATCTACAAATGTTACATCTTAATTGCATTGCTGACAATTGTGTCGGCAATGCAGTTCGGAAGATTCCTGGCTGGTGAACTGTGCGCGCCGGTGTGATTGTGGCTTCTTCCACCGCAGAATCATAGATAATGTACTTCCCATTGATTGTTCTTTATTTTAACAGCTGGTAGGCTGTGTCAGAAATGCAAATCGAATGCCACATTCAGACCCTTGTCTGAAAAAAATGTAGTTAATTATTGACTCACTATTGAAAAAAAGTTTTGTTGTCCTTTAAGGTAGATTCTAGTTTAGCCTCTGTTCCTATGATGCTTCCATATGAACCAAGTCACCTCTGTGGGTTGCATTAAAAAAACTAAATGATTTCTCTCTGTATTAGCAGAGAGACCGTCAGACCCTGATCAGGACATCATCCAGCTGAGCACTGCCTCAACTGAGAGGCAGAGCTCAGAGTAATGTGTATCTGCAAAGATACAGGTCAGGTTTACTTCTGGAAAGTGGCAAAGGCTTTTTAAAGGGTCTGTATCGCCTGGACACTCTTTTTAATGTGCATGTCGAGCATAAAAAATTATTGAAAATGCAGGCATTAGGAGAAAAATGAATTTTAAATGTGTCTGGAGCCTCCAGTTTATGACATCACCAGTGGCATGATATACATATTAACTATTTTTCAATGAGAAATGTGTAATTGGCATACCATGTTACAGGTGATGTCAAACTGGAGACTACACAGACACATCTAAAACACATTTTTCTGAACACTGGTCTGTTGATGACAGATTTGTTGATGTAGGTGATGGGCCAGCAAGCACTATTTAAGTCAGTCCTCACGCCCACTTGTGTTTAAAAAAACACAACAACAACTTTAAACTCAAGTGGGAGATCCCTAAATCCTGGACTGTTAGAGGTGGCTTCAGGACAGGTTTGGGAATTACTGATTTGGGTGATGGGCCAGCAAGCATTACTTATTTAATGTGCCATAATTTCTTAAAAAAAAAAAAAAGACACATCGGTCCATTATATAACTAAGTTTAGTTACTATCGAAAAAAGGATCCGTTCAAATAAAAAAAGGTGTCTTATATTTGTTGGGTTTTATTTATTTTATGGTAACTAGGGCCACATCCACAGTTTTGCCAATAACTTCTAATAACTTGTCAGTATCACATCAAAGCAACCAGGCGCTTTATTGTGAATGAATAAAGTGGACGGATTAGGAGATTTACGTTTGACTTCTTACCCACACTCACGCCGACCGCCATGTACACTATGGTTGTTATAAGAATGGCCAACAATGTTCCTTTAGGTATGGCTAATTGAGGATCCTGGTGATTAAAAAAAAAACACAACATCAATGATATATCCCAGCTTACACATTAACTGTTAGCGGCAAAAGACAATCTGATACTCACCGCAAGATCACCTGAGATATTAGCTCCTGCCAAAATGCCAGTGGCAGCAGGAAAGAAAATCGCAAACACCGAAAAGAAGGTTTCATCATTTCGAAAAGCAGGCCCAAAGTTTTCACTGAAAATTTCAGCTACCAAGAAAAAAAAGGCATAGTCAAAAGGAGATTCATCTATTGCAGCGGAAAATAATGGCTCTAAATGTGAACTGGTTAAACTGAAAAGAACAGTGATATGTTCATATGACCTGCATTATTAGCTTTATTGTTGCCCTTTGCCAAGTGGGGACTCAAAGTAGATCTAGCAAATCTGTGGACTATAAAGCATATCATGCCAACTCAAAATGATATGTTAATCCAGAGCTTCTGAACTACACAAGCTTACATATCCCTGTAACGTAATTTGGATTGAGAAATTCATAGAAATGCTTATTTTCTCTTAAGGTTATCAATTGTCAAAAAGATCAACACAAATCCTAAATGTTTAGCAAAACCACTATAGTTTTGCATTTACACCATCTTATGGAAATGAAGCTGACAAATTTAAGGAAACGGGAGTCTATAGAATTTATACGATTACATTCTTGGTATACTGTACCCTATAATTAAATCTTAGTTAGCCTTAGGGCTAGGGTTGGGGTTACAATGTTACTATAATGTAATTCTGGAGAGAAGATGGTTAGCAAAAAGCAATGCGCTACTGGCTGTTATTATCCTATAAATATCACTCACAAACAGCAGAAAAACATGTAACCATGGGGTAATTCTAAACTCAGGACAAATATTAGAATCTATTCTAATATGCACGTTTTTTTTCTTTGGTGTTTGTAGCGGTGTAAAAAAATTTCAAGTAAATTTGGATATGGTCCAAATAGTGGTATCTAAAGAAAGCCCTTCTTTTCGCGAAAAAAACAAAAAGAAAATATAGTTTGTGTGGGTACAGTAAAGAAGAAAGATGAAAAAAGAAAGAAAAAAAGCTAAACACAAACACAGCATAAGCGTTAAAACAGCCTGTGTCACCAAGGGTAAGACATGGCCAAAATGTTGTGTCATCTAGGGTATAATCTGACAAACACACTTGGGAACTAAAACATGCATGAGGCTATAAGCCTTCTTCCATATTCATATCACTCACCTACCTTTATACCCAAAGAATCCTCTGGCTTTTTTGTCCTCAATAGGAATGACTGTTCCTATGAAAAAGTCTACAATAGCCAGGAGCAAAATTATCAGCAGCACAATCTGTGCCTGTAAGGAGAAACCCATATTAATGCATGTACCAGCAAAAGCAATTAAAACAAATACATGATGTGATGTGCCTATCAGATGTACAGTTAAAATATGTAGTGAACTATAAAACTGGTCCATTTAACAATAAATGAAGCCTTTTGAAAACCAGAGGAATACCTGGCAAAAACACTTGAAACAAGCAATAATGTAAAGAAGGAAGGTGGTTTTGAGAGATTGTGTGGATTCCCCTCCTGATGCACTCTCACACAAAGCACACTGCCCTGTTCTTCACCACTTTCAAGGAGCTCATTTTATTTAACGTTTTTCTTTGAAACCCTGGATGACTGATCCCATCAATTAAAATTAGGGTGTTTACTACTCTTGTATCTCTCCTTGGGGTTGTGCCGGTGTGCCAGGGAATCTGATTACAATTCAGATATTCTACAGCTTTGTTGCAAAAGTCCAAAAATATGCAGGTATAAACTAAGTGAAAGGGAATCCAGTAGCACAAACAAAGCATTCAAAAACAATAAAAAAATATTAATATTAGAAAAGCAATAGCGAAAACACTTTGGAGGATATTATTTTTTAAAGAGTAATTTTGAGGCAAGGTTCTAATTGGAGCAGTCAATATGATTATTCCATTAGTTCCACAGTGATTTCTTCTGTTTTGCAACTCTGCCCCAGAGTATCTAAGAAGGTGTACTTAGTAATGCAAAGATTATTAAGCCTAACACAAGTCAAAAATCTTGTGTAAACTATTTTTAAACATAATGGGAAACATCCTATTCAAAATTCAAAACCCGTGGGATTCAAATTTCCAGTTAAAATATTCACTGTACTTCCTTTCAACAAATAATTCCAAACAAGTCACAAACAGCAACTCATGACATGCCAGAATAGTTATCTTGTAAGCCCTAGAAAAAGCGTCTATTGCCATAGGATAGAGATCAAGATCAGCTCAGTTTAGTTTTATTATAAGGGCACTTGAAATAGAAGCACATTACAGTCCATCATGACATCCATTACCAGTAACATGTTCAACATGCATTAGGATTATAAAAGGTGGCACAGCCTATATGTTACATAAATGGTTTTTTTTTTTCTTTCATTTTTAATAAGGATTGGGTGTGGCTTTGTGTATTTCATGTATGCCTCTTTCAATGTGTATACACATAGTGTATGTTACTTCATATTTACATATACATAACCACAAAGCTACTACTTTTTAAAGCTTGTTTTCAATTTCATAGATGTCTCTATCCTATTTCGGACAGGACCTCAAGCCCATGTGACTGAATTAAACATGAACAAATTAAAACCACTAATAAGCTTAAGAGTTTGGGCCAACATAGAGTCTTAGTTAAGTCCTATCACATGGAAGACAGTGACGACATTGCGTTTGAGGTTCCATATAATCTATTTTGCACCAATTAATTACGTTTCAAAACCTTAATAAATGATACAGTACAGACGTAACTCTTAATCTTTACATTTCCCTCCAAGCCTTTTTTCACTCTGGCACATAAGGGGTTAAGGCAGGAAAAAAAAAAGATTATAATTCTGTCTAAAATGTTCCCAATGTAAAACAAGTGTGCTAAATGTTTAGGAGCAAGCAAGAATGTCTTGAGCACAAATGGGTAGTCTTCTATATGAAGGGAAAACAGCTCTAACTACATTTGAAGCATAACTATTTTAATGTTGGCATTTCAGCATGCACAGACACAGTGGTGACCTTTCATAAAAGAAAAAATCCTAAAGATTAGCAAAATTTGAATAAAAACAAAAATAAAACTCTGAATATAATAAACCACCGGTTATGCACATAACTTGTTAAAAAAAAAAACACAACAAAAAACATGCTTTGCAGCAAATGATAGAACTAACTTATAAAAAAGGGCAAAAAAAAAAAACAGCAACAAAATAAACAGACAAAATCCATTTCCTTTATTTTTATAATCATTATTATGGCCAAAACTTTGGAAGCGTGGAAGTCTGGCAGATAATCTGGTAAAAAAGGCAGATTTTAGACGAGACAGATTGAGTATCCCTTATCCATACATATGTTATCCTCCAAACTGTGGGGGATTTTGCCACAAGTTGCAAATTCCACACACACCTGTCAAAATGCAGCAGTTTACTTAGTGTCCAGCCCCCTTAAGCTGTGATATAGCCTTTATATGCAGCTCAGATTCTCCCATGCCCACAATGGGTCATACAATGGCACGGGTGCCGCCTGTGGCACCAACGGCAGGGTCCCAGTGATGCTTCACGTCACAGCCAAATCACAGTAAAAGTGATTTATTTGCTCTATGCAGTATTTACATTGATACTAAGGTATTTCACAAGTGATGAGAGGCTGTAATATATCTGATTGGTGAAAATGATCCGTTATGATCCGTTTGGATAAGCTATACTTAACCTGTATCCACATTTATTGTTTCCTTCACAGTTTAAATCTCATGAATGCAATATTTGACTTACTTTTGCTTCCCACTCCATTCCCGCTACAGAGATGCCGAGCAATAGTACAATAGTAATTGCTCCAATAATTCGGATATCATTCATTTTATCCACCATAAAAAGCTCATTTTCCTATATAAGAATTAAACAAAGCATTAGTTCATTTAAATAGACTAGACAAAATAAGAAAACTAATAAAAGAATACCATTCTAATCATCAAATGCACAGTTCACTTTTTTTCCCCCCAAACTGACAAAGTAGTACCACTCCTAATTTAAAAATGTTGCTAAATAGGTTTTCACCAGCCACACCTTCATGTAAGTAGTTGCCAAGCAGTATTACTCAGCCTATACTCATGCACAAAGGATACTCCGGTATCCATAGAGAAGAATGAGGTGAAGACAAATTCTTGAAGGAACTTTACATAAATTAAAGGAACCCTGCCCAAATAATCTGTGCAGACAATACTATGGTGTGTAGAGTTTATTAGGGCTAGTTCCTGGAACACAGTAAGAGACAAAAGCCAGTGACAACAGCTGTATACTGCCATCAGAACAGTAGTCTTGGGATTTTTCCTATGCTTGGCACAGTAATAAAAAGCAGCCTGCAGGAAAATTTGACAAAACAAAATCCAGAGTACTGGGAATCGTACACGTAGCAAAATGGCACATGGACAAAGTTTAATAGTGTGATCTGTGGGAAGGCACCTATTTGGCAGCATGTCAAAGTCCTCATGTAACATTTATAGTATATATATATATTTCTTCAATTGTCCAGTACTGAACATTATGTATTATACAAAGGAAGCAACTTTTTTCTTTAACTTTACTGCCAATGACAGATTGGGACCCAATGGTATTTGAAAAGAGAATGTGTAAAGCCTATAGCTCAAAGAGTGCAGTTCGTACCAGTAGTTACAGTTGTACATGAGTCACGGTTGTTTACCTGAAGTAGCTCCACAACCGTTTCGGCAAAGCCCACCACATACATAGCAACTGCCACGGCATTGGCAAATGCAAAGATAAGCCCAATCGCACCTCCAAATTCTGGCCCTAAACTTCGAGATATTAAGTAGTATGCACCTCCTGCCAACAAAATAAATGTGAAAAAATGTAATTAACAGAGACTCTGTGATTGGTGTTACAAAATACACTGTTACAAACACTATAGATCGTGGATGGATACCATCGGTCCTTTGCAAATGGCTGGTGGTGTTAGGATTTGAATACCAACAAAAAGGCACAGCTGGTGTTATTACGCCACATCATAACAAATCATAGGGTACACCTTAGCCACTCCAACTGTTTTGGACTAAAGCTTCCCTGAACTTCACCATTTGTTTTGTCACAGTAAATAGAATAGTCATTGTAGTCTACTTATCTCAGCTGGACAGTCACTTCTATGAACATCTTTCCATGCAAAGTATTTTTAGTTTGTTAAAATGATACTTTGCTGTTCAGAAAGACCGTTTCTTTCTCATCTTTTTTGTATATACTTCAGAGGATTAAAGCTGCACAAAACCAAAATTGTAGTGGGGGGAAATGGCACCACACAATTATTACTGAAAGTTATTATGCAAGTGTCTTTTCCCTTACAAGTTCCAGATGCCAAATATATAAAACTACTGTAACGAAGGATCAGTACATCAAACTAACCATTCAGATGTTCACAAAACATCTGTAAATAAAATGAATAGGCCATCCATAATCATCAGAAATATATGAAACATGATAGCCAGAGATGCAGAAACACAGGATTTTACTTTTATTCCACAGAAAAATAAATAAAACCATAGGAAGCCAATAGATCAGGAAAAGCCCAAATCATTGTTTATTTATCCAGCTTTATAAGTGTTAGATGATGTAAATAAATAGTGGTCCAAGATTATATAGAAATTTACAGCCAATTTAAAAAAAAAAACAACTATAATTTAATTTACTATAATTTAACCAACAGGAGCGTTGATATTGGTTACAGGGAATCATATTACTGGGTCTCTGGATATACCAGGCACTGCCCCTTCTGACTGCTAGCATTTTAATTAAAAAAAATAATTAGACATTAGCATTGAATATGAAAGTGTTATTTATTAAAGGCAGATTAAAAGAGCCGAACAATGTGCCCAGCAATTAAATGTCTGATGTATCAAAAACAGCAAAAGAAAATTTAAAGATTATATATATATATATATATATATATATATATATATATATATATATATATATATATAAACATGCCATTCAGTTATGCAGCCTGTTTACAGCAAAATTAAAATTTAATCAATCCAATGTATCAATATGTCCGGTGCCACATTATGAGCTACAGTCCTCTGAATACGGCTAGATTATCTTACTTAGACATAACACTTGTGTTGCATGCTCCTACACTGCACTGAAGTGCAGAATAAAGTAGCACTTCATTTATGTCACACACACTACAGTGATAAATAGACACAGACTGGGAACAGAAGGTACAGTGTCACTTTCTGGCTTCACTATACTGCTGAAAGCAGCTATTCTGCACCAGAATGTGCTGCAGTGCTTTTTTTTTTTCTTTTTCTTTAAGTGCTTTTTAAATCAACGGAAGTTTTAAATGCAGCTGAAGAAAGCTCTTCTTAAGATACAGATATATAATGTATGAGTTTGGCCTCTACGTTCAAGCTTTGGCTGGCTGAAATGTGTGTGGAAATGCTAGGGGGGGAAAATATGCAGGCCAATCTTAACAGTGTAAAATGGATCATTTGTACAGAAGATGCAGTGGAAGACAATACTAGTTATATAAATAACTGTTTTCCAACTTTTTAGGAGAGAAATGGCCAAATTTGTGAAACTTTTTTCACTTCTACAGTGATGTACAATTTATGGGTAGTGTTCTAGAACAATCAGCAGGAAGGTCACATTGGTTTCCATGGTGATATGTCCTAGCATTGCTTTTCATGCATAACCCATTGTAGGTCAGTAGACTTTATTAGTCTCCAATTTCTCTCAGTTAGGAGAAGTGGTAACTGCTGGAGTATTCATTCATCGTTTCTGCTATTACACTCCCAAACAGTATATGCGATCTGCAGTCTCAATGGTTATACATTCCAGTTGTGGGAGGGGGGGGGGGGGATAGTAAAATGTAATAATATTTATAAATAAAGTATTAACTTTCTAGAGACATACGTGGGAATTGCATATGGGAGCCTTCATTTAAAAAGCAGCCAGTGTTTTGGAAATGTGGACATCTGGAAATGTAGTATGTGCAACACAAAGCACACACAAAACACAGGCCTGAATAGCTTGTGTTAAAATAAACCATGTCATACACACTATACACACAAGTTCTATGTAGGATAAGGATGTACATCAAGCATTTTCAAACATCCTATTGCAGGATAATCATATTTCCTTCCAATATATACCAATGTGAAATAACATGGCTGGGATATATTTCCACTTTTGCAAATAATTATAACAGATTCTAGAATAAGATACATTTTTTGCGGTGGTATATTCATCTGCATTTACATACAGAATTCAGTCTTACCTCCTCTCACAAAACCGTTGGTAGCGATAGCAGATGTGGACAGTCCAGTGATGGTGGTCACAACTGTGGCCATTCCAATAACCACAATAGTTAAACCTGTAACAAAAATAAAAATGATACCGTATTTGCCAAGAATTCAGGACGATTAAAAGTTAGGGAAAAAAAAGAAAAAAAGAAAACAATTTTTTCAAGAGCATACTCTCTTGCATTCCCATGCTGTTACCATGACCAGCCCTGGAAAAGTCCAGTGATGTACTGGTCAGTGGCCATCTTTTGTTGGCCATGGGGAAAAACAAAAACAAACAAACAAACAAACAAACAATCTGGAGTCAAACTGCTGTATTTAAACAAAATGACTTATCACATTGTAAAATGCTAGCTTCATCAGTCATTTAAAGAAATCGGAATCTCACAATTTACTACATGTACAATTATTCTTTAATATCAGCAAGCTTTTTACAAAGCAGCCTGCAAATATTCAAAGCAATTGGATTATGACAGATCTTAGAAGAAAGTATTAGGAGGCATATTTCAAGATCACTTTTTATAAAATTGACGAATAAGATGTGTTAGTATTTCCAAGGGACAGATCAATGCGACCTCCTTAGCACTTTGGTGGCTATTACTTTTACATTTCTTTATAAATCACTGGAATTGGAGAAGCAGGTCATATGGGTGAACAGACATCTACGTGTTGATATGGTCTGTAATCTGGACATTGGCGTTTTTAACCACCAATGTGCAATGTGAATGTGAGGGAAAGGGAGCAAGAGAGAAATAGAAAATTTGTGCAGTGTAAAAAAAAAAAACCCAAAAAAAAAACATGGAATTGTATACAGAAACTTACCAATTCCAGCTTGTCCAACTATCCATGATAACCGGATGAAGAGCATCACTCCCCAAATATTTAGCATGCATCGCACCTATGCAGGGAATAGGAGAACACTTTAATGGCAAAATAAAATTAAACAACTCCTCCAAAATACATTTAAATTCTTCCATTAGAAAAATGTTGTTTATCTTTTCCTTATAATATGGGGACGGTATTAGGACATACTGGCTTTGTTTTTTGTAGGGTGCATTTATTGGCTGCATAGGGCACAGTAAACTTCTATTCTGTGTAATTATTCTATTGTGAGCGGACATTTGTAATTCCCACACAGGCTTAATATGATATTACAACAAACTTAGGTGCTAAATTTGGAGCAAACTGCCATAGTAATCCATTGGTATCCATGGTTACTACTACTATTGTAGCCCTTTTTCCTGAAATAGCACCAATTTGGTCATGATAAATATGGCCCATAGACAGAAACATTTTCTAGCATAGCAGCTGGCAAAATATAAACAATTCAAAGAAAAATCAGTTGATGACAAAAGACAATTTTTGTGTTTGGGATGGCAAAGCTATTAAAGAAAAATGGTAAAAAAAGAAATCATAGAAGAATTGCTAAACAATTCATCCACACACCCATCTCGAAAGACTATGGATCAGAGGATCACTTTCTGTTAAAATGGTTTGTGTTTTTAATTGTCAAATTGCTTACCCCTACAGCAAAAAAGTGTTCAGAATTCAGAGTTATAAGTTTTATTAGGGCAGGATTGAGTAATCTATGATAATCCTAAAGACACTAAAATTGAATTTTGCCAACCGAAATAATCCTTCTTACTGAAGCATAAAAATACTTTCAAAGAAAAACGTTAAAAATAAAAATAAAGTTATCCAAAAACACTCGCACAAAACTTTACATTAGTCAATAAAGCATAAAACCAGAGTTGTGCATTGAAGTGTGAGCATTAGAAATTGCAACCCGTTTATCATGCAATCATTAGGCTGTGGGAGTTTTGAGACATGTTATAAAACATGCAAAAAAAATGTTCTGGACAGTTTGAGCAATCAATCAATCAATCAGAAAGAGGAGTCCAGATGCATGCTGGTTTTATGTTCACCACGAAACACAAACAGTAAAGTAGATATATGTATCATTAAAAACATTTTTTTAAACCGGTCCAAATAATAAAAAAAAAAAAAAATAATAAGTATACACAGATTTGTAACTCTCCAAATGATTAATGAACATTTTATATAGATGGATTTATCTAGACAAGATGGATTTATTTAGTATATTGAAAGCAGATTGCATTTAAAATGGTCACTGGTAGACCTTTCCATTTCTTGTATGCCTGTCAGTTCTCATGTCCTTATATTTCACTTTAAACCCTGTATTTTCCCGAACAGTACTTATAATGGCAGTCAATGAGTGAGCACTATTCATTTTTTTTCTTCACCTACATTCATGTACTTAATTCTAAAAACCTGCATTCTCTGAACCCCTATTAAAGAAAACCATAAAAGTGTGAAATCTTGGGGGGCGTGTATAAACACGGCGCACACGCAGATTGGGCCAAATACTAACGCAAATAGAGTGAGCACCAATTTATAAAGCGGACTCCTGACACACTTAGGGAATCTGCATCATCTACACTGAATTCGTAGCTTTAGGTTGTGTTAGCGCAGTCTATGTATATAAACAGACGCACCTTTCCCACACTGCAAAGTGTTGGGAGTTATAAACAAGGGAGTTTTTAGAGATAACCTCCACTGTGCGTTAATGCGCAGAAATTTTTAAAGTGAAAGAGCATGCTCTTAATGCAAGGTATATATATATATCTGAGGATGCCACTTTACAAAAGTTAAAGCATGCTTGCACAAAGATTAATAATCGAAGAACACATTAAAATGGACTCTTCTAGTAGCTTGATATGGAAAATTAAATGCTTGCCAGTTTCCCTTAATGGAACAAAGCAAGGATCTCCTTGGAGGGAATGTCACTGCATTTCCACAATGGCAACTTATAACATCATTATTAAAGGGAAGGAATGTTTCAAAATATAAGTTATCTTAAAATGGTACAGATACATATAGCTATTTGTATCATTAGACATATTTCTCATAACACAACTTGTGGGGGATTTCCCTTAAACAGTGTAGTTGATTTAGGAACATTTTGTTCAAAAAGCCACTAAAACAAAACAAAACCCCTGAAAACGTATGAATTCTATATTACTCAGGGAAACAGGAAAGTTATTTGTTTAGCAAACAGGCTTTTCTGGCAACACTAGTTTCTCCTGAGCAATTCAAGTATGCATTTATTACAAGTATGGTTATCCATTAGGAATTATTGCAAATTAGCATTTTTTAAAAATCTTAAAGGATCAACTCTGGTAGCTCCAATTTTCATGAAAAAAAATAAGAGCTGAGAGTTTTGGACCCAATTGGATAACTTGGGTGATTACCGAAGTGACTGCACTAAAACCGGCCAATGTTGCAGATCTTTATGCCAACATTGCCAGCCTCAATCCTCCCCATAGACTTCAATAAGATGACAGTCAGCTTATTTGCGGGGCATTTTTTTGGGAGGACCTCGGCTATTAGAGAAATAGACAAAGTCCTCTCATCAGTCAGTCGGAGGACTTGGGCTATTGCGAAAAATCCTGAAATGGTCACTAAAGAAGTCAAAGTTCTCCCCATAGAAATCTATAGGGAGTATGGACATTACCATTTCGGCAGCTACACTCTGAGATCTCTTCGTTAATCTCTGAATAGCCCGTATTTGATATATATATATATATATATATATATATATATATATATATTACACAATAAATACATAAAAATAAAATGAACATAAAATATCACATAATTTTTTTAAATGTATACTATCATAATAGAACCTTAACATATTATAATAGTATTTGTACATGTTTGTGATTGAAATAGGTTTACTTTTATTCTTCTACACTTTTCTGTTCAATTCTCCACCTAGTACGAATTGTGTGGATCAGTAGCAGATGATAACCTGCTATCATCAGTAACCTGATATTTGCGACTAAATTAAACATATTTAATTTTTGATACATGCATACATTTGTATAGTTATTTAGTAACTTTAACAAGCCAAAGGCCAGTCATCTTGAAATCTGAATGATCAGATAAGCATATAAAAAAAAAAAGACTCACCAATACACCTTTAATCCAGCCAAACTTCACTGTGCCTTTACTATCTGCAACATGATTGGTGACTGCATCTCCTGTTGGGGTGCCTTCTTCTCCATTTGCAAAACCATCTTCAAAGGGTTCCTTAAATATAAAAAAAACACACAACAATTGAATATGAAAATTCTGACTATTTGACATAGGTGGGCACACATCTTAAAGACCTACATGAAAATGTCATGTTTTAAGAAATGTTGCTTCTATTGTAATAAATGTAACCTACACGAAAAATATTCTATGGACATTTTACAGTTATGTATTGTAGAAATATATGGAAATACAATAAATAGATTTTTAAATAATCCTCTATAATAAAGTTGAAGTGTCTCTGCGTCCAGTCCCTGTGTCCCTGGGATTGCGCTACTGCGCATGTGCCCCACGGACAGCCGTTGGGACCTGGAGCGCAGAGACTTCTGTCAGAACAGTGTTCTGACAGATTTCTCGAGCAAATTCTCATGTGCAATCGCAGGAGCAACGAGCGGAGCAACGCTACCCACCTCCCGCCCCCTTCACACTACGCTAAGGTGGTAACACGGGGGGGGGGGGGGGGGGAGGGACGACATAAGGGCAAGCACCCTGGCGAGGGGGAGCCTTGAGGGCTGCCTCATCTTGATGGGAGTTGTGATCCCCCTGCTGCATCAATAATACAGCAGGAGGATCACAACTCCCATCAAGATGAGGCAGCCCTCAAGGCTCCCCCCCTCACCAGGGTGCTTGCCGCTATGCTGCCCCCCTTATGTCCCCCCCCCGTCCACATATGTTCTAGCGCCTGTTAATTTAACGGGTTTACGGTCTAGTCATATAATATTATGTAATATGTATTAAATCATTAGAACATTATGCTCTGTCCCAACATAGTAGAAAGGATTCTGGGTAAAGATATGTAATGCAATCCAAAGGTTGCCTTTAAGCCTCAGTATCCATGAAGCCCTTATAATTCTTTATAATTATATTACAGAATTATAATTCTGTAATAGTTTCCCATGAGATATTTTGTACCATATATCTTTTGGTCTAAGACAATGGCATAACCATCTGGCTGTTTATACCAATACAATGCCTCAGATTTCTCACAATTTAGGGTCCATACCAAATCACCAATTAACAAAAAAAAGATGCAATAACTTATTTATTTTGTACTGTAACAAAAGAATGAATTTGTAACATTTTTGTTCCTTTGAAAAGCAGACAACTCCAAGAAAGTCTCTTAAGTCTTAGCTAGGATGAAATCAGGAGTAAGAAAAATATTTAGCTTATCTGGGAATTTGTGTAAACGACTTTGTAATTGTATGTTCTACACACAGGTCTACACTGCCAAACAAAAATCACGTTACAGGACATTTCTTTAAAAGTATGCTAAGCGTTTTTTCAAACACAGATATGCAATAACTAGTTATTCTTCATACCAAAAAGCAGCTTAAGTATTTGCCGTTTCTTTACTTTGTTTATATCTTTTTTTACTACAGAAAATGATTTAAAAAAATGTGCGTAACTGTTTGTTTTATTGCTTTGTTTATTTATTGAAATATTTTTTGGGGTTACACAGTCCCTTTAAGAAACAAAATTAAGTTTATTTTTATAGCTTGGGGTATAATTGGTTAATTAGAAAAACAACAAACTCTCAGAATAACTACTCCAGATTCTCATGCCATTATACATCTGGCCTCTGTGGTGCTATGCAATACCTAAATTAAAGAACTATATTGTATATAAAAAAAAATAAAAACACATTTTAAAAAGCTGAAATGTGGTCAACATTTATAGAGTGTGCTAAAGCCGCAATTAAAGCCTTGCATTTAGCAGTATCTGATAGTACATTGTGCTATCAAAACAGACAGTGCAGCATGAGTTATTCCTAATAGTTCAATTGTCTGCTTATAGCATTTAAAACTTATAAAAGAACCAATGGGTGTTGACACAGACATTTTATTTGTCTTTTCTATAAATGGTATTACAACAGCATGGCCTAGGCGGATTAAACACAACAACACTGGCTTTATAATGGGGGATTGTCACTAAAAGTGTATTGACACTGGAGTAAACTTGGAAACCTGGCTTTATTAGTTAAGCTGGAAAAATATTATACTAGTCACTAAATGTGACCTGCAAACATTAGGCATTAATAATGGACTTCGTAGAATTCTCCAACTTGCTTGTCTGTCCAGCTCAGCTATTGATACCCAGACTACTTGGCCTGAAACATAATTCTCTTCACCTTGTCGACCAATTTGTCTCACCGGACTTGTAAAACTACAGAAACCAGCTGGATTATTGTGCCATGGCAGCATTAAGGATATTTCAATACCTTGACTGTTCTGCCTGATTTCGCTTTGGAGAAAATCCCAACTTCGAATTCTTGTTGTAATGGACACTTATTCAAACGACATCTTTTGTACTGTTTGCTGTTATTGACTTGACAAATATGTATTGAATTTAGGAGCCAGTCCAGGATCCAGTCTAGTTAAGTTTAGCAGGCATGAAAATGGTACATCTATAGAGGTACATGTAAAACAATCAAAAAAGTTAGAAGACAGCAGTAGTGGATTTTAAGAGCCAGGATTTGGAGATCTTACAAGTCCTGGGCTTCAGTGTAATGCAATATGTGGCTGAATCTAGGGACAACTGTTTGTTTTGAGATGATCTTTCTCAAAACAGCAAACTCACAAACTATCAGATGAGCAACACAAGAGAACAGTTCTGGTCTTTATTTAAAAAATAAAATAAAATAAAAAAAAACTCCTTTGATTGTAACGTGAGCAAATTTGAAGTGACTTGCATTATCCTGCTCAGTCAGCATGTTAAATATTGCAAACTCTGTCTATCAAGAGTGCACAGGGAAATATACAAAACAGCAGCATAAATAGACACAAAAATAAAACTGGAAAAAGGGAAATTATATTTTAAAAAGTCTGCGTAAGGAGTAAGGAGGGAATGACCTACACATCTACCAGCTGTTCCCCTTTAAAGGTGCAGGCTTGATTTTGGTGCTCTGTCCTAATTTGCAAGTGCAGCATTCCCTTTCCCTCATGTTTTTCTAGTGCCTGATAATCTGTGTCAGTGAGACGGTACAGGTAATAACCAGGCGATACACCTTTACTAGAGTCCTGGTATCACTGTCAGTGTCATACATTTATAAAACTCCATTACAAAGCATGTATTATTTTGTATATAATACTGCATTTTTATATATATCAAATATTTTATATATATAAAAAAAAAAAATATTAAAAAATGTTTTATTTTGCTAAATAGACAAAGACTGAAAAGGTAAATAATATTCTGCAGGAAAAACACTGGAAATGTTATTCCTGGCTAAAATGTCTAGTAAGCGTGCCAAACATTCCAGCAATTGTATTTTCTTTAAGGGGAAATCATCTTCATTTTTCCCATGACTATTTTGCATGACATGCGAGTGAACGGATAAATTAAAAACTACATGTGTAAAAAAAATGAATGCTGCAGAAAACTGAGTCATGATTGAATTGAGTAAGGTACCTTGTTTACAGAGGACAATCCCTAACCTTTTGTTCCCATGGGTCTAACCGGTTAGGTTACCTGCAGTTTAAATGTTTTGACGGCCCATGTTACAGAGTTGTAGAATATCAAAGTGTTTTATAAATAATGAAAATGTATGCATAAAAAAAAAAAAACAGTATTGCTTCAGTTTATGTTCAGCTTCTGAATAAGTTAGAGAAGTTAAAATATGTATATAAACATTGTGGTACTGCCCAGTTTTAGAACTACGTGCTCCAGGAATCTTGCACTTTATAACAGTTTTATGATGGACCTTCAAACTCTGTGGACGCAAGATGTACAATCACCCCATGGGCCTCATCCATGTGTGAATTCATTGAGCAGTGTTCTGCTCTATACAGCGTAAGTGAACCATTACCTGCTGACTTCATATTGACATTTAACCCCTTCTTGACGCAAGGTGCTTGCGTCCCAGACGTTGCAGACACCAAAACGCCACTTTTTGTTCCTGGTCACCGATTCAGCAAAATGTAGCCGGTGTTTGCTTTGAGCATCAACTACATTTTCCTTGTCAGACTGAGGCAAATCCCTGCAGCGGGATCTGAACACAGCTCATCGCTGGGAGCCGCTGTTAAACGCTGGACGCTCTATGCAGTCCTAGTGTCTTTTGGGACCAGTAAAAATTAGGATGGTATAGAACGTCCTAGCTTCGGAAAGGGATTAAATTAATATTGCACAATGTATTTTCTGTTGTAAGTTCATGTGTGAATTTGGTTGAAGGAAAAAAAAAACAAAGAAAAAAAACACTTCCATTTTGTTATTATTTTGCATTACTGGTGTACCCTTCGTAACGATACATTACACAATGTAACTTTTCTTATGTACAGCAGAGAAGACAAGTGCTTTGCACTTATAAAATCACTTTGTTTTTCGTTATAATTCTTTTGCCATTTGTTGGGCCGACTAGTTCCGCCCTCTCCTGTCACTTAAGTTGTGTGTTACATTATCTATAATGTTTTTGTTAATTGCATGTTCACCGGGTTGGAAAGAAGAAGGGAAAAAAAACACGCGTTGAAACGTTGATTTTGTGGTCAGAATCAAGATCCCATTCACTCTGTGCTTTTTCATTATCTAAAAGGCATGGGTGGTGCCTTGTTCGAGCACCCTTCCCTTTTGTACGATTCAGGACATTGATTGTTATGGAAGTTAATCACCTACTTCGGAACGTTGCACCAAATTGGATATAATTAGAATAGAAAATATTCTGACATCTGGTGCCTTTGCTTTTATGGACCAGGATTTTGAAGTCTGTAGTTGCTGGCAGCGCATTCCTAACTACTAGGTTGCACCTAGTAAGAAATGTTAAGATGCCAATGACCCAAAGGATACTTATAAATGTCACAGAATAAGTCACAGGGTTGGTGTACCTTGACTAATAAGTGTCAAGAGGAGAGGGTTTACAAAGTAACTTACTATTATATTTAGCGAGAAGAAAAGCATTGTTGGAAACAGGGCTTATTTCATTATGATAACCCTTCAAGCAATTTGCTAAAGCAGATTGTAATGATGAAACGCAGAAGATGTTTCTGTATTCCTTTCCCATGGGAAAGGCTTTAGAAAGTTATTCTTACATAATAGCTTTGTGATGAAAGGGCCAAAAAAGAAAATAAACCTTCCGTTGTGACAATGCGTCCATATGCATTCTTATGGACTGTATCTGGTTTTTTAAAAAAAAAAAATAATAATTAGACCAATTCCTCCCACAGATTAATGGGTATTTTGGGCAAGAAGAGGTATTAACAGAGTATAATAGAATATACAGTTCATTTTATAAAAACTTAAAACCTCTGTGGAATTTAGTATCCAGCGCACTAAGACTAAAAAGTTAATGTTGATAACCTCAGATAAATGACACGTGAATCTCAGTAATGGGATAGCAGGGCATGTAATATTTCCAGCTATACAACAAAATATGTGAAAGTCTAAGCTGGGGACACACATTCCTAACTCACAAGCCAGATGGATACTCTTAGAAGCCAGCTTAAATTCTTTAAAGTGGGGGCGTGCTTCCATAATATGAACACCACCATAGGCGTGCGCAGCCTATTGCATTAGGGTGTGCACCCTAAAGCACAAACACACACGCCGCACACGTGCGCTTAGTGTTTTGAAGTGCAATAATTCAGAACTGCCATGTATATTGCAAGTATTTTATATGTCAGAGTATGGAGCTGTAACATTCCAGAATAATGATAAATGGCATAATATTTATTAAGAAATAAATTTGGATTCCTTCAATTCTCAAGTATGTTCTCAAATGCACGTGTGTGTCTATTTAATTCTCAATCTCAGAACTATAAATAATATAGCCGGACCTCAAACACGAAATCAAACCTGCAGCCTCAGAAATCAATCAATCAAATTTAAACTTACTTAAAGTTTACCAGCCAGCCGGCCGCCCCAGAACCCCTCCTGGGAAAAAACGATGTGCCTGTGCTCCGCTCTGCACCCTCTCCTCTGGCACTGCGGCTGGGCCTCACCCTTGCGTTGCCGTGACTCCGCCTCTGCGTGACGTCACGGAACGCGTGTATTACAGGGGAGGTCTGAGGGAGGAGAAAGTCCGTCCTTCACTATGCGGCGCTTCCGCTCGCATAGTGAAGGATCGGATTAGGAGACAAACTCGGGCGGCAGACGGCAGTGCAGCACGGAGGTGAGAGAGCCTCACCAGCACGGAGGTGAGAGAGCGCACCCCGTGCGCACGCCTATGAACACCACACTTTCCTATTAATAGTTGAAAGACTGCTTATAAAACAAATCTGCAAAAAACAAAACACTAATATATTTATATATATATATATATATATATATATATATATATATATATATATATATATATATAATATAAATATATAATATAAATATATATTATATATAAATATATATATATTATATTTGTATATTTTTTACTGGTCACTTTATTCCAATTGTATCCGTCCATAGGATTTGTTGATATATTCAAACGTTAAACGTCAGTTTACATATTAAAAACTAAGCATTGGGTATACGCTCAATATGGTGCAGCCGTCTTCACATATGGTTAGAAGGTACAATGATTAAAATGGTGAAACCAATCTAACCCTAGCATCTAATCTATAGAAAAAAAACGTAAATCAACATATTATATCTAAATATATACTTTTTTTTACTTTGTCAGGCGATGGGGCCAAGTTTCCACAAGAGTAACAAACTACTATGGAACCATTAAGCTATAAATATGTTGTATCTGGGTCAGGCTATACTCTAGAAGTGCATGATGACCGTTAAAAATGACGGACGGACTGTCTATGAATGCCATGGTAAATTCTTGCTGTCGACACTTACAAGCTTATGCCTATTATCAAAAAACAACACTGGTGCAATCAAACTATTTTATGGCTGAAGCCGTGTGTATATTGGGTAATTTACCTGTTGCTGTGTTGATCTATGGCCAAGTCTCCAAACATTATACCTTTTAAAAAGCATTGGTGCAGTCTCAGTTTGCAGAAGTCAGTGATAACTCTGTATAAGGGTCATCATATCCATGGCAGCATAAAACTTTACACTATGTAGATATCGCCGTACAGCTGGAAGTAATCCACCACTGCCACAAACCATAGCATCAGAGATATTTTACAATTGGCTGAAACATTAAACAGTTTGCACATTGTGTCGTGTCTGTTACAAAGCATGTAAATTATAGTAAGTTATCAAAACATTACTTCCTTTCAGACCTTGTAGTTTAAAGAGCAAGCATATAACTCGCCTCTGAACCTACATGAACTCCACTTCCTTAGAAGATAAAGGTCGGTTTTTGTGCTGGTTTTTTATTTTTTAATTTTTTTTTGCTATGTTTGTTTGTTTTGTGCTTCTGGAGATTGTTGATTGAATGGCAGAGAAAACAGCTGTTTTCAAACAGGAAGGAATAACTATCCAATTTGTGTCTTAAATCTCAATGTAAACTGCGGTATAATTATCACAGCCAGACAAACAAAAAAAAAAAAAACGCTCAAGGACCACTGAAGTATTTCCCACAGTGCATGGGAAAACAAATTTAAAAAAAAACAAAAAAAAAAAAACATATAAAGCATAAGGAAGAACCATTACCACACCATACACAGATCAATTTATTAAATAGTTGACAAATTGATAAATTGACCACTGCAGAGGAAGCCACAGCCTTCACCACATCAATTATTTATGATGTCATACAAATGCCCCACAAGCAAAAAAATCTATTTATTCACATTAATAGACTAAATAAAAGTTTTCTGGATAAAGCGCAGTCCGTTTCATCATTGAAACAAATTTACGGGATGCATGAGAGTTCTCATGTAAAACGATCAAAAGCCCAACAGAAGCAAAACATGCTTAAGGGGCTGTGTAATAGGAATTAATCGAAAACATTTAGGAGCTTAGGCATGGCAAATGGTAATTCACATATACTTAAGTTACATTTTTATGAGCCAAAAAAAAATAAAAAAAAAATAAATATATATATATATATATATATATATATATATATATATATATATATTTATTTATTTATATATATTTGGTGTAGAAAGCTAAAAATTGAAGCAAGGACAAAATACAAGGAAGTTGGAATATTAGATACTTCATCCATAATAAGTCCAGTAACCAAAAATACAACCTTTATAGTAAATATAAAACTGTGAGGATGATTGGACAATGAGGCTTGATCATGTGGCTACACTAGCAATAGGCCTTATGATTAAGTCAAAAAAGATAACTGCAATGTGCCTATTTTGTTTCACTGGGATGCTAGTGGTTATTCTCTCTGTATTAGCTAGTATGTAATGAAGGTGTATAAATTAAAGGAATTTAATAGGGCGTGTTGATGAAGTATTACATATGTGGTGGTTTCTACCAAATCAACACCGTGTGGTTCATTGTAGCTGCACTGGTCACACCATAGCTAGCAGTGAAATGTAACCACTGGCTATCCACATTGCATGCATTGATGGTAATGGTGCACAATCAGTATGCTTATATATTAAAAGTTAATGTACACCAGCATGATGGAAATCCAGGGATATCACTTCAGGATCCAGAATATTACTTTTTTCACAGCTTTGATTAAATGTGGCTAAGATTAGAATTTTACAGGTATACCAAGATGCATTCATATTATGGGTACTTATTTAATCTGTACTCAAAATTTAGCATTGAGCTATTTTATAGTATGTCATAATAAGAAAAGGCAACAGAAATGCAAACATCTAGTAGCTTGATCACCACCTACTAACACGGCTGTTGCGAAATGATCCAGTCAATGAAACTCATCCACTCCCACACTAACAAGAATCCTCTTTGCGTTTTAGTGACACAATGGCCGATATCGATCATATTTTACAGGAGACTATTGTGGGCGAGTGTGGTATGCGGCATAGACTTGTTTCAACTTGATCACTTAGATAATACTTTGTTCTTTTCTCTACTGCACACTAAAATTACTGATAGGATCTGTCTACGCAACACCATATAAACAGTTTATTAAACTATCAACTGTGCCAAGCTGAATGTCAAAAAGTTATTATAGGGTGCCAAATTCTAATTCAGTCTACCAACAAAATCTCATCCATTGCACCATTCTGAAATGTTATCAGTGCTAAATTAATTTAAAAAAATTAAAAAAATTAAAAAAAAAACACAGATATGGAATTTTTCCAAATAGTGTAAATTCACCGGAGGGGGGGGGGGGGAAAATGAATCAAATGTTCTGGTAACTCACACATATAATTAGTGCGAAAATATAGATGTGCCAAATGGCCCCGTGCAAATTTGTTCAATAATAATAATAATAATACTTGCTGTACCACAACAATGCTGCCTTCTGAAGTAATCTCCAGGATACTTTAAACAATATACAAAAAACGAACGCAGAATGGCGCAATAGTAGTGGATACGTGAATAAAAATAATTTTGAAATGAAGAGTAATATTCTTCCAAATTTTAATCCGATTTCTTTTGTTGAAATGGTCTTTGTATTTCTCCTTATAATGTCCACTTAACATGCCATCATGCCACTTCCTGTGCGATCACAGGTCAAGATTGGCATAGCTTCACTGTATTACTCCATATCATTTTTCATCTGGCTGGTGTAATATTTTGCATGAACTGTTATAGGTGAATGGAAGTGATAAAGAAAAACATTCAGTGGACATTTTAAGGAGAAATACAAAGACCATTTCAGCAAAAGAAATCAGATTCAAATTTGGAAGAATATTACTCTTCATTTCAAAATATTTTTATTCACGGATCCACTACTATGGCGCCATTCTGCGTTCGTTTTTTGTAACTCACACATATAAACTGATTAAGCAGATATTAAAAAAAATAAAAATCACATTCAGAATATTCATGTATTTGCATATAATGCATCTATTGTGGCAGGTAAATCGAAGAACTCACTGGTTTGTGTTTCTCCCGTTCAAATATCTATTTTAAGAGCATACATGAATTAAATTAAAAGCGTCTACGAATTTACCCTTTATAAGTAAATCCAACACTAATAAACATACTACACATGCTGCCATTCTATAGCATTGGATTGTTCTATACCTTGTCATTGGGTTATTAAAATAAATTGTTTCAAAAGTAGTCTGGTGTGGAATACTATTGGTCTAACCTAGTATCAATATATATGCTTTACCAAAGTTAGTGTTAATAAGGTTGATAAACCAGCGTTTAAGCGTCGTACAACTTGCTTGTTATATAAGAAATGTTGTTCCCAGTTTAATTGTGCTATGATTTGATATTTTAGTAATGAGTTGCTTGCAGGCACTGATTGTCTGCCTACACTATGTATATATGTTTTTTTATTTAGAGTTTATTGAAAATAAAGTTTAAAAAAAAAAAAGTGTATATACTTGGCAGTCCAGCTATACTATAGGCGTCAGCAGTTTATGTGCCAACAGAATGCAGTAAATTTATGCTTTGATAGAGCCACAGCCAGACTACAGCACAAGCCAGTACAAGATACAAATGCTAAATATTTTAAAACGTTTTAAGGGGAAATCATACATAAAAATAATGGTCAGAAACGTTATCATCAAAAGGCATTTTTTATTACAGGAAATAACAATTAGAAAAGTTTATAATGTATTGAAAATTATAGCAAGTCAATGCCACTTTGTACAAGCAATATAATGAGATTGTTTAATAAAAAAAAAGTATGTTAGCTGGAAGATTAGGTTAGAAAACACACATTGTTGATGATGATGTACCTAAAAAGAAACGGGAAAAAAAAAAAAAAAAACACACTTGACCACATGTTTGTAGTCTTCAGGAGTCAAACAGACCAGGGAAACTGTACTTCCAAGGAGTACTGTGTAAGACAATCAAAACAAGTTCAGAACCAGCTCTAGGGATTTTAAAAGCCATGGCTTGCTGACTCCCGGGATATGTAATAATCGTAAAGAGAAAGTCCAATGCGGAGTAGTGAGCAACTGTTTAAATTCTGCAATTTACAGTGGGATTAAAAGTAGGTGTGTGTGTGTGTGTGTGTGTGTGTGTGTGTGTCTGTGTGTATTTTTAAGCTTGGGATTTTAATATTCGGGATTTTAGTATTCTGGATTGCTAAGGGACAAGGCTATTTCTGGACCTAAGCATGAAAATGTTTAAAAGCTCAAATACACTTTTTCAGCACAGATTAGAACTAAATTTGCCAAATGTATTATATTTTATTCTTTTAGCGAAAGGCTTAATCCCTAGTGGGATCTCCCAATTCGGAGTTATGATTGAGTAAGAATAAAAGTAATGTTTTGTGGCGTACCACAGAATTGGCAAAGTTTAGTAGGAAATGTAGTTAAAAGTATTCTGTCATCAGACAATCTAATCCTATTTACATGTAAACATAGCTTTAGGCAATAAAGGAGTAATCCAATAGGAGTGCTACCATTCTAGTGTTTATTTAGGGATAATTCAGGAACTAAAGCTCACTGCCGTGCAAATGCTGGTATTTTTGTTTTTTTAACTCCTATATAAATATTCTCCTTCCCATATTACTGGGAAAAAATATAAATAAACTACATCCATACGGAGAGTACAATAATTATCAATATATGTATATATATATACATTATACGACTGGGCGTATAAGACTACCCCCAACTTTTGAGGTTAAAATATACATTTTGCCCATCAGTATGCCAGGATTTTGCCACCCTCCACCCCACTTCCCCAATCCCTAGTACTTACCTACTTCCTGCTCTGTCTCCCGCTGTTAAGCCGGTCCGTGGCTGCGAGGGAAGCGTCGTGAGCTCCCTCCAGCCGTGCGGTCAATAAAGTTTGTTTAAAAAAAAAAAAAAAAAAAAGCTTAAACAAACTTTATTGAAGCCGCGCGGCTGGAGGGGAGCACACAACGCTTCCCTCACAGCCACGGACCGGCTTAACAGCAGGAGACAGAGCAGAAAGTAGGTAAGTAAACCCCCTTACGGTAGCGCCGGCCCTGCCTGCACTATGCGACCTGTTGATTAACCTCTAGCTAATTCCACCTGGTTCTCTGTTCTCGAACACTGTAAGGCATCGGAAGCTTACAACTTATTCAACTAGAACACACATAATTAATCTCTGGCCATACCCACCTTGCTACAGCCCTCCTAATACAGTTATACACTTGCGAGCAGGGCTCTGTATCTCACCAGGTATAAGTCTGTTCTCGTATAACTTGTATGTAGTCCCCCCTCTATGTTTTGCACCTAGCACTACATAAATTGGTGGTGCCATACAAATTAATGTAATATATACTAGAGAATGTTTATCCTTTTACACAAGTCTGATCATTATAAAATCGAAAAACACTAAATAATATTTTTATTTACATCAATTTGATTAAAAACAAACAAAGAAAGTGGTCTTGTAATGCTTTTCAGTGAGACCTCTGGAGGACAGTCGTGAATTTTTTGTCATAAAGATTATGGAGCTTTGGAGGATTATGTGAGATAAATCTTCATTTCATAGTTTCAGGCCTAAACCAGACTTTATTTGAAGAATAAAAAAAAGAAAAAAGGCAAAAAAAAAGAAAAAAATGACCCAAGCGAATATGTACATTACAAGTATTTGGATGCTTCACATGTGAGGCACTACATCCTGATGGAAATGGAGGTAACTAACCAAATATGGGAATATAATTATATATTATATTATATATTAATATTTGGTCTCAGCAGTACCCCTTTTAATATATGCTAGTTTAGGTGAGTGCATTCCCTTTTGGATTTGTTTGTATAGTAGAGGCTATTGCCAGGCCTCTGGTTTAGCACCCCTCCCCATCACTGGTGCTCCATTAAGTGGTGTCCAGACCTATAAATTGCAGGAGTGTCTCTGTATTATACAATAGGAAGGCTTTTTGGTCCCTGGTAAGTAATACATATAAAGAGATTAAGCCCCATAAGCAACAGTACTTAGTGTTAGGACCCACCAATATTGGAGTACTTTGACGTAGTGGTGGGCTTAGCATAATATGGCCATATATGTGACTAAATCTCCAACTTTGTTATCTTAGTAAGACAGGTGTTTTTAAGTAGCTTTAATGTAACCTATAGCTTTAAGAGTTTTTCTCCTACCTGCTTTGAGGTGAGTGCGCTGATCTTTGGATTTTGTTTAAATATTTGGTCTCAGCAGCACCCCTTATAATATATGCTAGTTTAGTTGAGGGCATTCCCTTTTGGAGAGAGAGAATATATATATATTATACACACACACACAAACATATATATACACACACACACACACCCACACCCACACACCATTTGCCAAAGATTCAGTACCAGGCAAGAAATGTCAAGCTTTTCTATATATAGCACAGTACAAGTGTGAATTAAATTGCTGAGATCCCTCGGGAAAGTGCAAAAGGAGGTCTATTTATATAAAACCAAGGACAGACACTAACAGCACAAATTAAACCATCATAGAATATGAAAGTGAAAAAAGAACAAGTGCCTAAAAGCTCACCTATCTTTAAAAACAGAATAACGTTTTATCATTTTAATAACAAAAAATAAACTTTGCTATTCTATTTTAAATTAACCTTTAGATCTGCTATTAATAAATCTACTGGTTTTAGGATATATTATTCAACACGTTCATTTTAAATGTGTGCATTATGGGTAGAATGGAGTGGATATAATAGAAGGAATTTTTATTAGCACTTGACCTTAAACCCGTTAAATTAACGGGCGCTAGAACATATGTGGACGGGGGGGGGGGGACATAAGGGGGCAACATAGGGGGCAAGCACCCTGGTGAGGGGGGGAACCTTGAGGGCTGCCTCATCTTGATGGGAGTTGTGATCCTCCTGCTGTATTATTGATGCAGCAGGGGATCACAACTCCCATCAAGATGAGGCATCCCTCAAGGCTCCCCCTTCGCCAGGGTGCTTGCCCCTATGTTGCCCCCTTATGTCCCCCGTCCCCCCCGTGTTACTTACCACCTTAGCGTGGCCGGGCGAAACTTGAAGCGGCGGGTCTGCGCATGTCCCCGACGTTGCTAGGGCAACAGGGACGCTATGGTATGATGTGTCTCTGCGTCCAGTCCCGGTGTCCGTGAGCGTCCCTGTTGCCCTAGCAATGTAGACAACAGGGACGCTCACAGACACAGGGACTGGACGCAGAGACACATCACACCATAGTGTCCCCGTAGCATCCCTGTTGCCCTAGCAACGTCGAGGACATGCGCAGACCCGCCGGTTCAAAGGCCGGGCGAAACTTGAAGCGGCGGGTCTGCGCATGTCCCCGAAGTTGCTAGGGCAACAGGGATGCTATGGTGTGATGTGTCTCTGCGTCCAGTCCCTGTGTCCATGAGCGTCCCTGTTGCCCTAGCAACGGCTGTCCGTGGGGCACATGCGCAGTAGTGCAATCCCACGGACACAGGGACTGGACGCAGAGACACTTCAACTTTATTAAAGAGGATTAGTGTAACCTGTAGATAGAAATGAAATGCCAGGGTAAAATGGTTAGGTCTTCTACTTTCGCATGCAGGGATTACAGAGCCAGGGCATCCTTATTTAACCTGCCAGAATATAAAAGATGATCTTAAAATAAGGTCGGCTCTAACTCACAGTGCTGCATTTGTAATGACAAACCGTTTAATTTCACACGAACCAAACTAAAATAAAAGCATAGGAACTTGTTGGAGTTGGTGCAGAAATTACAAAGCAGCTGTTTTACATTGAAGTTTTGCTAGTTTAGCTAAAGTGGAGCCTGCTATGGTAAACATATCATCCAATTTGAAGTAGACTATTGTAAATATACCTGTTTCTCGGAGAACTACAAATCCTAAAAACCACCAACAAAAGCAAGTGGTGAACAGCTGAAATCAACATTTTTTACTTTGTTTCCAGTTCTTTGGAGACACATAAATGACAAAAGTATGCAAAGTCAGTTAAATAAGAGTATATTTCATGACTTACAATACGCTAGCTGCAAGGAAAGAGGGTAAAGCACTCAGCCATGCGGTCTAATTTACCATCATTTGTGAACAAAATGGGTTGTTCTAAAGAGCTCAGTAAATTCAAGCGTGTTACTGTAATAGAATGGCACCTTTGCAATAAGTCAGTTTGTGACATTTCATATCTGCTAGATATTCCATGGTCAACTGTAAGTGGTGTTACTGGAAAGTGGAAGGTTTAGGAACAGCAGCAACTCCGCCACAAAGCAAAAGACCATATAAAGTCACATAGCGGGGTCACCGAGTGCTGAGGCCCATGGTGCATAAAAGTCGCCAGTGTTCTGCTGATTCCATAGCTGAAGAGTTCCAAACTTCCACTGACATTAATATCAGAACACAAACTATGTGACGCAAGCTTTATAGAATGGATTTCCATGGCCGAATAGCTGCATGCAAGCCTCACAACCCCAAGTACAATGCCAAGTGTCTGATCGAGTGGTGTAAAGCACACCACCACTGGACAATGGTATGGGGTTGTTTTTCAGTGGTTAGGCTTGGCCCCTTACTTCCACTGACAGAGAATCTTTTACTACTTCAGAATACAAAGACATTTTGAACAAGGATACTTTCAACTTTGTGGGAACAGTTTGGGGAAGGTCGTTTTCTCTTTCCAGCATGACTGTGCCAAAGTGCACAAAACAAGGTCTATAAAGACAAGGTTGGATGAGCTGGGGGTGGAAGAACTTGACTGGCCCACACACACCCCTGACCTCAACCCCACCTTTAAGATTAACTGGAATGGAGACTGAACTCACAAATGCACTACTGGAAGAATGGGCACAAATTCCCACATACACATTTCAAAGCCTTCTCAGAAGAGGGGAAGCTGTAATGTTGCAAAGGGGGAACCAACTACATATGAATGTCTATGTATTTAGGATGCAATGTCAAAAAACCTTGTTGGTATAAGGGTCAGGTGCCCCAGTAGGGTGTGTAATGTTTACTTCTCCCTCCCTCACTTAATAGCTCTTTCTTTGATTCGTATTATTTACAATACTTTTTTTTAAGTCACTATTGAAACGTTAATTATTTTAGTAGTGTGACTTGATTTATTGATTTATTTACTTGATCTAGTTAATTAATGTTTGTTGTTGTGGTGGTCTGGACCCATGTGGGGGCACACTGCCCCATCAGATAAATGATTGTAAGAGGCTATATCATAACTTGCCCACCTTCTGCCAGCCCATCATGTGCATAATATGGGGTCTCTCAGTTGGCTCTATGTTTCTTCTAACAGTTGGAAGAAACTGTTCTCCAACTTACAACCCTCTATTTTGATTATATAATTGTTTTATACTATACTATAAACTATTATTCTAGACACTGAAGCAAAATGTATCACCATCTGGTGACCATGACTGAATTTACTTGGATAGAACTAATTTCCATTATCCTTAATAATGTTATAATATGTTGTCTCCAATTTACATGAAGGTTTAACCATTAAAAAATGTAGATTATATTTACATTCTATAGTCATGCATATTATGAAGATCTTTCAAGTCATATCTACAAAACAACATCTGCTGGTACAGAACTGTCCTTGTTTTATCTATAAATCTAGAAAAAAGCACTAAAGGATAGTTCACCCAGGATCTCAAAAATTGGGAAGTGGATGTAGACACAGGGAATTTTAAAATAAACAAGCAGTCTCAGCACGTTTTGATTCTTGAGATCACTTCCAGGAATGGCAAACTGGACTCCAAGTGCTTATGAACTATAATGCCAATGGTTTCACGCTGGCCTGTGTGCCATGCAATTGGCAGAGGATCATGGAAACTGTAGTTAAACCAGCAGTGAGAGGGCCAAAGGCAGACTGACGTATATGAAAATGGCTTAACTGTGCATGGTGGGCATTTACCAGACTTTGTGACGGACACTTTAATGACCGACCTTGCCACAGATGATTTTCTCATTACCGAAGAAGACTGCTTATTTTGCATCTACATAAACAACTGAAATGGCGTGTTGCAGCCTACATAACATCAAAAACAGGGACATAGTTTAGAGCCACACAAGCCTGGGAGACATGCTTGGAAGCACACAACACCAAAAGGAAAAAGGCCAAGGGACAATATGTAATATTTGTCAGAAATGCCAGAAAGCAATGCTTGATCACACACAAACTGTGGGACATCAGAAGAGGAAAGGAAAGCACACCAGGTTTTTAATCAAGTGACTACAAAGACAAAGAAAAGGGTTAATTGCCATAAGTTGCTCTCATACTACATAAGAATATGATCAGGTTTACTAATGTAACTGTTAATTTCTTTGTTTTGATAGTTTGAAATTAAATACAGAGCCTGCAATTTAAAACACAATTTAAAAAATCACTTCAATGTGTGTGCTCAAGAGAAAACCAGTAATTAGTTTCAGTCACCGTAACACCAGTGAGGACTATAGCTGGTCAAATGAAGTCTGTGAGAAGTGGACTATGAAAACAATACTTAAAGTGGTACTAAAGGATATTTGTAAAGTTTGCTTCACTAATGAATGACTTTTTTTGCTTAAATGTTTGAATGACGCTAACAGAGGGAAGTCGGGCACCTAGATAAAAGAGATGGCCGGTGACAGCCACAGCCCTGAAGTTTCCTATGGAAGCACAATGGCTGCCTGTCAGAGGATAAATTGGCATGCATCTTAAAAAGTACATGTCAGTTTATCCTTATTCCAGGAAAATAGTACATACATAGGAGTTCTATGCAAAATCTATTGATAAAGTAAGGACCGGCAGTAGGAATGGTAGGTTCCCTGGCTCCTGGGATTTGTCAATCCCTGTTTTACCTTATTATCCAAACAACTCTATTGCTACTGCCTGCCAAACTACTTAGTACTATAGACACATTTATTCAGCAGTACACATTAATAATAAACATAAAAGGGCTGCTGGCTTCAAAGGTCATTCAATAGGAAGTTGCAATGGCATGATTAGATAACACAGGAGCTTCCTATTGGACTGGTGGGACAGCCCTTACAGGTCAGCTATTTTGTTTTACAGTCCAAAATGATTCCTTCTTGCAATCAAAACGATCACCATTTTGCCAGTAATATTTAATAATACACCCTGCCTACCAAGTTTTCAGTGCTCCTAAAAATAAAGGTGGGGGTAGATAAAATAAAGTTTCAATAATGTACTGTGGAATATGATAGCGGTTTATAAAAAATAAAAAGTCTTTAAGTGATACTATGGAGTTATAGGAAATATTGCATGGACTGTATAAATGCAACTGTACATGGTTTCATAGGGCAGGTCCCACCACAAATTTGCACATTGTTTTCTTTTGAGATATAATACAACTTTGAATGAATATAAACAGAAGGATACCGTAAATGTATTATGTTGTTGTAAGTGGTCATAAATATAGCAGAGATTTCTTTTCATGTATATACAGTCCAAATGGAGATATTGTTTTACGCGCAATCCATTTTTCCTAGGTCTTCAGTCTATAGAACATATGACAGTGTTAGTCTGCATGTAGAGAAACTTTTTTGTTGTCTGTTCAATCCTCAATCATACTGAAGAAAGAATATTATCAATATGAGTATGTATGCCACGGCTGCCCTGTTACCATTTAATGCTTCTTGTCTCTGGTAACTGTATTCACTTTCCTAGTGTTCAGTGATAAAGTTTACACCTAGTTTCTATCTCACACTTTTCTTAAAAATGTTTGTCTGCTGTTTTACGTAACATCGTGTGCATTATTGTGATTGTAATGCATTTTCTGTGTTTTCCTAATAAGACTTTATTACAAATAAAATGCATTGTGGGAATCCTTCTCAATGATTTAAGACCGTATGTTACACATGAATGATTGTACGGTACACTTAAACTAAGATTTGTACGTCTAATAGAAATTCTATAGATTTTACAGCATTTCAGCCTCTAGATAGGTATGAACCCATTGATACAATCAGCACGTCCATAGAAAAGGATATGAGGCTATTCAAGCCAGACAGAACCAAGCTCAAAACCTAAACTACATTTTGATTCTCTGGCACATTGTTGCCAATTTCTTACTATACTGTACTAATGAAAGAGCAAGTTAATAATTCTTACTAAAGGTGAGTTCATCTCACCATTTTAACTAATGTAGGGACAAATCTGGTGAGTTTCCCCTGCTAAGCAAAATCATCAGGATTGTCCCAGCACAATGTATAGCTAAATTGGGGAGCTTCAATGTATTTCACTTGCAACTCACCTTTTAGTGAATAGACCACACTGTATAATGAAATGGCATATTTATGTTTTGTGGCGCCCTAGGCCTGAATAAATATAGGCTCTCTTAACCTTTGTCATACTCATGCCTCTCCATGTTGAACCCCTTCCTCACATAACCTTTGCACTACACCAGATTGCACCCACATACCTGACCGATGACAGATTGCCCCATATCCCTGTCCATTGAACCATTTGTCTGCACATCATTTTTCAGTGCACCATACTGCTCAGTGGTTATCTAGTGGGGCAGCCCAGATGTCTTAGGCAGAAATACAACATATGAGTTGGTTAACAGTTAACTACAAATAGGACTGAATTTCATGGGATTAAATAACATTCAACGTTTTCAACCTTTCAGTTTAAATGTTTGTTATACATATACCACCGAAAACACAAAACCTATCTGGATTCCTACCACTCCAAATTATAGCACCCTTATTATACAGAATACTACGGGTGATTATGTTGCGTAATATATAGAAAATAAAGTTTAAATGCCAGAAGCCATATTTTATGGAATCATCGTGGCCTGGCATGTTTTCACAATTGGTTTATTATATAAAATGGGTCTAAAACAAACATTAGGGTCATTTTTAATTTAGGATTCGGTGGTACTGGTGACTAGGACTGGGTCCTGTTTAAAATTTGAATAAAACAAGCTACAGGTTTTTTTTATTAAGTCAGTTATTGTTTTTAAGCCTTTTATTGTCCAATAAAAAAATGTATTTATATTCTGACTTTCCCAAACAAGTTCTGCCTAAATTTTTCATCAAATCACATCAACCAAACCAGCTCCTAACAAATATTAAGTGTCGCAAGAACATTTTGACCCACAAGAAAAAAAAATGAAAGAAAGCAGAGGAGGCAAATAAATTATTCATAGAGTAAATAGCGCTAAAGCAAAAAAGGACAGATTGAAATCCAGAAAAATCAATTTTACACGTGGACTTTGGGTAAATATAGAAGTCTAAGATCAGCTAGCATGAAATTTCAGTTAATTATGCGAATGTCACTTTGTAGATTAAGAATCCAGAATAAGTGTGTTTTGGAGGGTTTTTCAACCAAATTATTAAACAGCAAAAGAGGCAAGAATTAATCAGGGTAAATAATGTCAAATATTGCCCCTCAGCATTTCCCAACTATGCCATCAGGGATGGCTGGATACTATGCAGGCCCAAAGCACTAGACTAAGCTTTCACAACAAAGTATTGTTTTACGGGAATCTGATCTGCTTCATGTTAACAATGCTCTATTAATATCCACAGCATTAATGCAAAGCTCAAATCACCAGAGCTACAAATAAAATAGGGTAGCCAGGCCTTGTGATTTACAATGTAACCAGTCACAACTGCTGATCCCAGTGAAAAGAGGATCATTCAGCATTGTACACCTGGCGTATCATGTTCTTTACCAACACGCTTCAAAGAATGACATAACCAGTTCCTAACAAACATGTGCAAAAAGGATAGCATTGTGGTGGAGTAATACTATTTGTATTAGGAAATAACGTATTCGATTACATTTCAGGGATAACAAAATGAAGTTAGGAATCAAGGACCTTATAACGTTATAATTGAAAAAGAGAGGATTTAGCACCAACACATTAACCTTGCAATGTATCAACTTACATTAATCTTCATGTCCTAATAACCGGTATTCAAGTTATATTACCTTTACAAAGAATATACAATTTCTTTTTTAAGTAATAAATATTTTATTTTCAGAACAAATTGCATTTATTCCCTTTTGCAATTTCAGAATTCAACCCTGTCCGATAATAATAATATAGGCATTGATAAAAATGCCTCTGATTTCATGCTGTAAAAGCACTTTCGGAAAATGTTCATGTTTAACTCTCAAAATATTACCGTATTTATAAATTCAAATAATCTGGTTTCCCACCATCACCTATTTCTGGCGTTCGGCATCAGTTATAGAATGGGGTGCAGAGCAGAACTTACTTACACAAATAAACTGAAAGCTATTCTAAGTGACAAGATTATTGTTCAAGGAAAGTATATATTGGATGGTAACATTTGTGCAGATTTTAGCTTTCACTTTTTCAAATTAGTGTTTTGTAGTCTCCTAAAACTCTTGCCGTCTATGACTCTATGCCAAAATATATCCAGTCAGACAAAAGTGGTGGAAATAAATGAACACACCTCATCAAACAAGCAATTCACAAATAAGTAGAGCACTCACTGGAACAAGTCTTACAGGTAAACGTCTGTACCTAGCTACCTCCAATTCACAAAAGACACAGTTCTACTAGAAGAATGCGGTCTTAGCATAGCAATGGAAAGACATCTAGAGTGTTAACACTGAAGATCACAGGTTTAAAAAAAAAAAAAAAAAAACACTAAAAAATGATGTTTAACCCCTGTATTTCTCAATGAAGTCTGCATTAAAACGCAAACAATTTGTTTATTTATTTCCAGGTCACTGACCCAAGCGACTGCTCATATGTCTTTTTCATTTGCCCTTTTGTATTTACAGAGTTATATACTGAGGAATGTGTGAAGTTTTGCTCACAATTTCTGGTAAGTAACCCTGGGTGAATAAAATACACAAGATAAAATTATCATGAGATGGTTTTATCAGATTGACAATTTTTTTTAATAATTAATAGGGATAAAAATTATTATTAAAAAAATGCATTTATATAGACATTTAGTAGAGTTTCCCCATCCATATATGACTATGCCTTTAAAAGGTGAATAAAATAATAAAGGTCTCTCTTTAAATCAATGAGTAAAGCCTTGTGTAGTTCCTGATGCCTCTCTGCAAGTCTTTGTTTCTCTCAAATACAGCATAACGACCGTCTCAAACCACCTACTGAAAGCTGGCAAAAGAGCGGAACTGAATTTTAACTGATTGCAGGAATGTTGCCACAGGTAAGTTATCGGAGAGGTGCGTAAAAGGCAAACAGAAAGTAGCACAGGGAAGAAGAAACATGAAAATGTGTACAGCTATTTAGTAGCCCAACTTCTAATGACTTAAAAAAACCATCTGGCCAGATGCCAAGTGCCATTGCATAGCAATCCACGCTCCAGGCGTGGCACGTGGCACAGGTTTCCCATCACTGTATTACGCTAAATACTCAGTACGTATGTATAGGCTTTAAGAGTTCTGGACATTAGCACTTTGACATGGATTGTTATCAAAGCAGCATGAAGCAAAAAAAAAAAAAAGAGAACCAAGAAAGCCAAACAGTGAGTGTTTTCTAGTTGCAGCTGCATAGGTCATAGAGCAAATGTTATCCAATCTATAATGAGCATTGATTTTTTTTTTTTTTTAAATACATTTAAAGGTAGTGCTAAATGAGCTTCTGATTAAGACACCAGCATTACTTTAGCCCTTGTTTCTGAAATGGTGCCGCTGACTACTTTGATGGATTTGTTTATGTGAGTGGTCTGATGGTGCGATGATGAACACAAAGCCATTTGTTTTGGATCTTATGCTTAAAGATATTTAGATATGTAAATGTATAAAATAAAATATTAACAACATAGAAAGTGTTATTGCTAATTTTCATGTATCATACCAGTGGGTGAGAAAAGTTGTAATATATAGCTATATCATATATATTAATCTATATATCTATTTATATCATGCCCATACTGTTCCCGTATTGGCAAATTACTTTGTGACAAATCAACTTCCTCAATTTTGACACATGAAATGAGCAAAGAGCAACCACAAAAAATGTGCTAATCAGGTGTTTCCACACACACTCGCATAACATTGGTGACACTGGAGGACGAACAACAGGTAGACCTGTTAATAATGACCTTTGTAAGCAATGCAATGGTTTTTTATGAGTATTTAAACAAATCTGAATACACACCTAAACTGCAACTATATCAGTGAATTTTGAAAGCGTCATAGATATCAATAAAGAGAAAAAAAATCAGCACAAATAATGCAATCTAGCATATTTATTTTACATAAAAGTTCTTAATTTCACACACCAAATAACAATTATGGCTATATAGGAATAGATGTATATTTACAAAAAATTACCTTATAGTCACAGACAATTAATTTCAGTTTGTTCTATCTTTTGTTTGCACAGCCATTACAGTTACTTTATCGGTTTGTTTGATGATGTAACAGAAGTTGTTGTACTGGTATTTAATAACACTGTGCTGGTTGCTATACTGCTTTTGATTAATGCTAATATACACCAATCAGCCACAATATTACGACTGACAGGTGGAAAGTTGGAAGAGGCAGTGTACTGCTTATGGCAATGTTAGCTGGGAATTGGGTCCTGCCATTCATTTGAAAATTACTTTGACATGTATTACCTATCTAAGCATTTTTGAAGACCATGTACACCCTTTCAGATAAATGTGATGCCATGATGGCATTGGCCTCTTTAAGCAGGATAATGCGCCCTGCCACAGAGCAAAAATGGATCCGGAATGTTTTGAGGAACACAATTCCCCAGATCTCAATCCAAATGAGCATCTGTGGGATACGCTAGACAAACAAGTCCGATCCACGGAGGCCCCAACTTGCAACTTAGAGTACTTAAAGGATCTGATGCCAATGTCTTGGTGCCAGATGCCACAGCACACCTTCAGAGGTCTAGTGGAGTCCATGCCTTGATGGGTCAGGGCTGTTTTGGTGTCTAAAAATTACCTACACAATATTAGGCAGGTGGTCATAATGTTATGTTTCATCGGTGTATTTATATGGTTCTATTTCCTTGTCTGGGATGGAAAAATAATAATAATAATAATAATAATAATAATAAGGACACCACCAAAACATTTCTTATTATTCTATTTCGCTTTAAGCATAGTATAGATCAGTAATGGCAAAGGCTTATGAGCCTAAGTGCCCATTTTTATGCAATAATTTAAGTTAATCTCAAAGTGCCATTTCTCCCTATATCAAGTTCCATCTCTCCTTGGAAGCGCCTGAATGCCGTACGTGGCACACATAACTTCGCCATCACTGGTATAGATAGTAAAAAAGAAAAGTGGTTGGTGCAATATAGATATCGATGTTCATAAAATTAGAACTTTGAGTAATACACTCATTACAAAATTATTTGTATTTAAATCTATTTACATTATGAACTGCTCGATGATACATTGGGGGTTTATTTATAAAGGAGGAGAAAATAAGGAGTGCAATGAAAAGGGATACTAGGCCGTTTTTTCTTGTTTTTACTTAGAGATTATTTGCATGCGGGAATGTTTATACATAACCCCCACTGAGTGAATCAGTTGCCCAGACAGTTTTATTCGGAAAGCTTAAACAATGTTCTTTTAATTTGAAGGAATTAATCCCAACATGGTTATACTACTAGAATAAGAAAAATGATCGCACAATTGCAAGCAAATGCATAAAATAGATATTAAACAAGTCTGCGGCATTTCCAGATTCTGAAAACACACTGTGGAATGATGGGTATATAGCACACATGCACTAAAAAAAAGTAGTTTATATGTATATACAGCTATTAATGAAGCAAAACATTAATGATAAAAATATATTTGTAGCATCCTTTCAAGAGACAAAAAGTTATTAGTTAGCAATAATCTAGTCTTATTCAGTTATTCTCTACTTATTATAAAACACTGCCTCTGCACACAAACAAAATGGCATAAAGAGGACCATAGCTGAATGTTGTAGATATATCTTAATTTGCATGTATACATTGTGTGTGAAAGAAAAAAGTAGTTCAGTGGAAAGAGTTTATTTACGTTAGTCTTTTTTTTTTTTCTATTTGCCTGCTGGATAGCAAGTAATTTATGATCTGTATATGCTCCCTCTGTGCTAAGGGTTGCCAGATCAGCCATTTTTAAAAGGCAGGCATAAACTTGAATATGCTTACCAACAGTATGTATAATAATGATTTGTTCTTTGGAAATCAATGAATTAAATCAAGTAGGGGAACAGGTATACCCACCCTGACCAAGTTGATTTTCCTCTGTAATATACTATGTATTCAATTTGCATATAGGATCTGTAAAATTGTAATATGCCCTCTAAAAATGCCTGATCTGGAAAACATGAATACAAAGCAATCACATAACAGTACCTTGGCTGTTGCAAGAACAGCAGTACCATGCGTTCTTTAAAAATGTTGAATTTATTCTTGTCCAATACAAGGATTGTTAACATAAAAGCACACACAGAACTTTTCTAGGATAACACATTCCCGAAGGCTAGATGGGATACGTGCCCCCACAATATTAACAATATGGCAGTATAGGCAATAGGGGCATCTGTACCGCATAAAATTTTGTAAAAGCATTTGGAATAAAATTAAGAGGGGAAATATTTTATTACTTTTATCCGATAGATCTTTCGTCCAGCAAGGAGTTAAGTCTTGAATACAGACTACATTAATTCTCTATGTTTTGTCTGATAGACCGGTGTTTGTAAAATCTGTCAGGAAGATTAAACACTTCCTCAGACAAATAGAGGAACAAAATTCAGAGCTTTGAGAGTCAGGAAACTGAAGTTCTTATCCTTGTAAAATAAAAGGGAAAATAAGTTTTGTTTAAATCTGAAGATGCACATGGGCAATTACTTGCTGCACTTGCAAAGATGAAACAAAAGTAAACGAAAATAAAAATGTACATTTATGTCAGTCCATCCCTGTAAAATAAGTTACATCGGATTCTTTAACATTACAATGACTCAAGGAAATCAAGACATTATCTAATACAAATAATGACCTTTCCTAATGTCAATGAAATTCTTAAATGAACAAAAAATGTTTAATCCTTGCTTCCTCAGAGGTCTCCCCTTCTCTGAAGTAAACCAAACATGTAGCTTTACAGATACAAACTGGTTTACTTTTGGCTCTGCCTCAGAGCTGAGGCAGATCCAGCGAGGAAGTGGGCACACACACACTGACAGCATACACAGCCAATCACCAGGATGCTTACCCCGCTCATCTATTTGGGGTCTGCATGGAGCAGGCGTCTCTCTTCCGTTAGTGAAGAGAGATAGATCCCTATTTTCAAAAGGGATCAATACTGCAATAGCAACTTACTGACCCTGTGATGGATTTATGGCCCAGGACATGTGGTAACCAAGTGATTTTTTTTTTTTTTTTTTTTTTTTTTACTAACAATCAACCTAAAATTCACAGGGAGAATAAAGAGGATTTGATTAGTGCAACCTTCTCATGAAAAGAGTAGCACAAATTTTAAACCCGTCTATTATGGTTTGAAGCACTTACTCAAGAAGAGTATGGGTGACTAACAAAAGGACTCAACATTATTTCCCTAAAGCATTTCTACTTAAATTGTCTACACTTGATGCAATCTTTAATTAAACATAACTTCATTTTTGCTGACAGTTGTTCTTTAAATGTTAATAAGCCACAGAAATTATTAAAAAAAAAAAAATGCATCTAAATTAGCTGTTAATGTCTGTTTTCCAATTGACTTGTCAGTTCACTTTTTTGTGGTTTTGGTACCAACTGGGATACTTTTATTTTGGTTAGCCAGAATACAAAAACAGTTATATTCAAATGCTAGAGGTTGCATGCTGTAGCCAACATTTATAGCATTAAACCAGCAAACCCAAAGCTAGAAAGAAGGAAACCAAGAGGTGATAAATGGGTTAAATCTCAAAAGTGGCCACCTTTAGTATACACCAGCGCAGAAAGGCAACAAATAGATTGGGATGCTAAGCTTTACTAAAAAGGTGGCCAACTCGGAGTCGAGTTCCTGAGCCAAAGTCCTACTGAAGTTATTTTCCACTGGGTTAGCCTGAATTTTCACCATGCAAGCTCAGTTCTTACCCATTATATTTAGTAGAGGAAGCACTGGCCTTGCAGAATTGTCTTATATTTCTTAAAGACATTCTATTGATAAACAATTTCAACCAACGTGAATTTTACATCACAACATTTAGGTTAAGAAAGAATGAGAAAAGAAAAATACAGTCAAACCAGAGTATAAAGTTCACAAAACTAAATGTGAATACAAAATCAGTGGGGAAAAAAGTGTGATTGAAAACACACTTTGTATTTTAAAAAGTCATTACATAAACAATATAAAACCATTGTGATGTGTTTTTTTTTTATTAATGACTGTATTTTTCTACATCAACCACAGGTTTTTGTGAACTTTGCAGTGGTTTAGGGCAGTGGGGTTGTTGTTTTTTTTCTATACTATTGATTAAATAGCTTCTCAGATCGTAACCCCTTAAAGACACAGGATAATCCTGGAATGTCATTAATGTAAACAACACTACCAGGGACACTACCACTTACAGAAGATGTAACTAGATAACCTGGTCATTTAAAAAAAAAAACCACATATATAAATCATATGCCACAGTTTGTTTTTTATGTATATGATTGAATTAATTGCATTTAAAAAGGAAAAATTAAATTAGGTGTTTATCTCCTGGCTCCATTTTGTGAATATTTCTCAAGATTCAACATCGTTCAAAATCTTCCAGCCAGTCTCACTTTACAACTGTGGCCAAAGTCTGCATGTTGATGTCATAAGATACTCCCCTGCTCTCTTACTGGCTCCAATGTATCATAGTGGGCAGGACTAGGTGGCTGTGTACAACTTTTTTTTACCTGCTTACCAACACAAAGAGAGGAGATTAACCTGATCAAACAAGATCATAACTCTGCCCCTTGTGATGTAATAGTTGCATTACCCTCCCATTCAATGCAAGTCTATGGTCAGAATACAGACTTATAGACTGCATTCTGTGTCCCCAGCCCCAAAGTGAGAAATTTGTACTGTAAAGTCACTAGGGGGTGGCACCCAAATACACTATTTCACAAAATGGCATAGCCAAATGACACCTGTTTAGTTACATATTTTTTTATACAGTAACATAAAAACAAAAGACATATCTGAAATCAACAATACAAATTAGAACCTTTTCATTTATTGGTGGGAGTGTCCCTTTATTTTAGAAGGATAATTGTGTCAAAGAAGAGCCATATTTTTCCTTAAAAAAAATTATATATATATATATATATATATATATATATATATATATATATATATATTGAACACTAAATGAGAAACAGAGACATTACAGTTAAACTGACACACATAACAAAAAAAATCCAAAACAGCTCATGTCATTAAAGGGTTAAATGTAAAAGTATTTAACGTATGGGTCCTATTTATCTCTGACTGCCTGTCCACTATCCTGAAACTCACTATAGTATCGGAATTATGGTTACCAATAAAATGCTCATGATATTTGTTGTATTCTGTATCAGTTATAACTGATAATAAAAGAAAATTAGTAATGTGTATGGCTATAATACATTGATTATTTATCCACTGAAAAAGGCTTACATTATGCCCCTAGGGGTGGGAGAGGAGAATACAGCCTGTGTATCAAACATCAAGTCATGCAATTCACATGGTAATATCTAGAGCAAATAAAATCATGTACTCTAAATGGTAAAGCTGAGGAGTAAACCATAGCTGGGCACCATAGACTTGCCTTGCGGATATTTACAGTTGTGGAGTATGGCAGTTGATAGGACATTGTTTCTTTTAGCTATATTATTTTTTTATAAAAAGGTTAAGAAGCCATTTACAAAACTTTTAACTGGTTACCTTAAATGCAAATGGGACAATTATAGGCATTTGGGATAGTAACAGTGAACCTTAGGCCATGTGTAAACATTGAGATGGGAGAGAAACATTTAAAAAACACAAATGTAATTCATAGTTTACAGTTTTCTAAAAAGATAGAAAAAAAAATCACAGACTCTTCAGGCATTGTGCAGTAATGTCAGGATTGCATTTCACCTAGTTCTTAGATGTTTATCTAATTATACTGCTGACCACAAAGATGACATTCCTGACTTCCATCTCTCTCTCATGCTGTGCATTCACAGGAGCTAGTAAAGTCTTTACATATAGACAAAATTCCACTTTTGTGTGTAATGTAAATGACCCAGTTTACTGTGTTAAATATCTGCACAACACACCCTCAGGTGCATTGCCCTCTTTGATGATGTTGGTGTCTTAGTTCTAGAAGAAAGTACCAGAACAGTTTTCCAGAACAACTTGGTTTTCACAATATTTAATAGAGCTGTAAAATCTGTTTAAAAATAATAAGTGAATACATGGAGCAGTTAAGGTAATGGACACACAAACTCCTTTCAGATGAGAGAAGTGTTTCGAACATGACTGTAACCATTTAGTTCATCCAGCTTTTCCCCCGGAAAGTTTTAAACAAATCAGAACAGTTTCCAACAAAAATTAGCATCTCCTGTGAGTTATCTTTTACATTAGTTTGCCATCAGTCAAATTAAACTGTGCGTTATAAAATAACAGTCCCACAGAGCAACAAAAAGTGATAAACATGGTATTTTTAAATATTGCAAATTCAGTGCAAAAGTTTTACAAAACATGTTTCTGCCTCTCATATTTTTCTTTATGGTTACCATAACAAATGTGCCACCACCAGCCTTCAAAGACTTTTTATGGTGTTTTGTTATTCTAGCAACTTTATGCATGAAAGAGAATTGAGACCAGAATTTCAAGCTTAAAGCTTAAGTAGCAGAGTTGGAAAAATGCATCCATTCAGCTGTATGGAAGAACTTGTCCAACTCTGCTACTTTGGCCTTAAGTTTGAAATCCTCTCCTTAATTCCCTGCAATTTTCTCTTTCATGAATGAAGCCGTAGATGTTGCACAATGGTTGCACTTTGTGATGACTGCCCTATAGGGTATTGATGCAACATCTTAAAATCAAGGGAGAAGAAAGCTGATGCTGATAACTGGGAGGGTAACAAAAAAACTTCCACTTTAAATGACCTACAAAAATGTTTTAAAATATGTCTGGTTTTTTTCAGGGAAGAATGATAGCTTTAGTAACTAAAATCTTAAATGGAGCTGGGGGGTAAAAATAAAAAATCAGGGTTTTTTTTTTTTGTTTGTGTGTTTTTTAACAGTCAAACTTCCCTTCTGCTACTTTTTTTTCCGGAAGGATAAATAGTTTTCAGTGGGAGAACACACTGTACACAGTGCTAATCAAACAGCGGTATAGCTAGATTTTTAAAAATACAGACAGGTGTTGGACATGCACAAATAGAGGTTACAAAGCAACATGCATATAGCAACATGCATATAACAACCTTAGGATTGAATAGCCCTTTGAGGTTACCATTTAGCAATGGCAATAAAATTAGGATTAGTTATTTGGGCATAATTTAGCGGACCTTAGAATTTTCCGTTGTGAGACATGTTTAAAATTTAGGTACTGCTGTACAGCTGTTATTTACCCTGAAGTGAAAAATGTCTCTGCAGAATGACATCTGAGAGAACAGATAAATGTATTAATTTCTCCTTAACTAAATGCCTCTCCATTACTTTCAAATTTTGTGTACACACTGACTCATCACAAAGTAACATGTAGGTTTTCTTACCTTGTCCAGCTCATCATGCAATTCTGCCAGACTTGGTCTCAGAAGTTTCTCCCCAAGATCAGGAGCGGTGTGTCTGTAAAAGTCTATCCTGGGCACAGCATCAATTGTGTTATGCCCAAATGTGCGCAGGTAATAGGTATTTGTATGGGTATCATAGTGGTAGTGATGTCCAGCTCCACCGGAGTGTAAGCTACCCTCACTTAGCACAGTATCTCCATTCTGAAAACTCACCCCACCACCACCCTCACCACCTGGCAAATCGGGCGAACTACCCTCAGGATCCGCAGGGTCCACAAAATTCACCCTGAAACGCCCCTTGGCCTCCTCTCCACCTGATCCCCCTCTGGACCTGTGGGTAAGGCCATCCCCTGAATGTTGAGCTGCCTCTTGCAAAGCAGCAGCAGCAGCAGCTTCCCGTGCTCCTTCACTGACCAGATCAACCTGGAAGCGGCTCTGGCTGGGTGTTGGTCCCAAGGGTCTTCCCAATTGCGCATCATCAACCTGCAGATCATCGGCATCCTCAATTGAATGTGGAGGAGGAGGTGGTGATGATTTTGAACCTCGATAGAGTGGAGGGGACTTAGGTGGCTTTGCTTGCTCAGCTTGGGCTGAAGGTAACTTTGCTTTCTTCTCCATATGTTGCGATCTGTGTATAGCTAATGAGGTGCCAATGTGAGCTCTGGGGAAAAAAAATAAAGAAAAATATGCATTCACTATATTAATACAGAACTAACAGAATTGTAACTGTACATGATTTAGATCTAAATATTCTAGTCTTCCTTACTTGTCTTCTGCACAAGCAGAGTCTTTAATAACCCAGCACAACAGAATCAGCTTTAATAGGACAGAGATCTGACTCCTCTTCCTCACGTAATATACACCAAGTCAAGTCTCTACACACACCCAGTCCATCTCACCAGTGCTAAGGAATGATGAATGTAACTATTGTGAGAGGAAAGGGGAGGAGAACGGGCGGGTAAAGACGCCTCTTACTCCATGAAGGGACAAGTATATGTAGTTTGTGTGCGATCCCCACCAAAAAAAAAAAAAGGCTGTCCATGCTTTGTGCATCACTGAGGAAAAAAAGCATGCACAGTCGCTGTTTTAGTTCCTACACTGCACTGCTATTACTGCACCAGTAGAAGTGGGTTATTCCTCTATACACAGATTGTATGCAGCACACTGACAAAGAACTGGAGCCTGAAAATCTGGTGTCATCTCCAGTGACCTTGGAATGTTCCTTGCTCCACTGGACACACAGATTACTTTTCATCGTGCGGTACACATCTTGGTACCCGACAGCAATACTGGCTACCTGGATGTCAACAAACGCGCCATCACCTAATACACAGGCACATCTCATGGTCAGCAACACGTATCGGTTTGGGGAAGGTGTGACCACCCCACTATGTTGATGATAATAGATTCTGAAGTCCCACAAAGCAGTGCACCCTGTCGGATGCAAGAGCCAAATTATAGTGGCACCCTTGCTAAGGACTCATTATGTTATTGTTGCATATTTAATATATATAGATCTGGATCCTTCCAGCTCTGTGCATATTTCACATACACACAGCCGGATCGACGAATATTTCACATTTACACAGCCAGATCCATGCATATTTCCCATTTAGACAGCCGGATCCATGCATATTTCCCATTTAGACAGCCGGATCCATGCATATTTCCCATTTAGACAGCCGGATCCATGCATATTTCCCATTTAGACAGCCGGATCCATGCATATTTCCCATTTAGACAGCCGGATCCATGCATATTTCCCATTTAGACAGCCGGATCCATGCATATTTCCCATTTAGACAGCCGGATCCATGCATATTTCCCATTTAGACAGCCGGATCCATGCATATTTCCCAGTTAGACAGCCGGATCCATGCATATTTCCCATTTAGACAGCCGGATGCATGCATATTTCCCATTTAGACAGCCGGATGCATGCATATTTCCCATTTAGACAGCCGGATCCATGCATATTTCCCATTTACACAGCCGGATCCATGAATATTTCCCATTTAGACAGCCGGATCCATGCATATTTCACATTTACACAGCCGGATCCATGCATATTTCACATTTACACAGCCGGATCCATGCATATTTCACATTTACACAGCCGGATCCATGCATATTTCACATTTACACAGCCGGATCCATGCATATTTCACATTTAAACAGCCGGATCCACGAATATTTCACATTTACACAACCGGATCCATGCATATTTCACATTTACACAGCCGGATCCATGCAAATTTCACATTTAGACAGCCGGATCCATGCATATTTCACATTTACACAGCGGGATCCATGCATATTTCACATCTATACAGCCAGATCCTTGCATATTTCACATCTATACAGCAAGATCTTTGCACATTTCACATCTATACAGCAAGATCTTTGCACATTTCACATCTATACATTTCACATGCTTACATTTTTCCACATCTACACAGCCTGATCCTTGCATATTTCCCATGTACACAGCATATGTGAAATATGCGTGGATCCGGCTTTATAGATGTGAAATATGCGTGGATCCGGCTGTGTAAATATGAAATATGCGTGGATCCGGCTGTGTAAATGTGAAATATGCGTGGATCCGGCTGTGTAAATGTGAAATATGCGTGGATCCGGCTGTGTAAATGTGAAATATGCGTGGATCCGGCTGTGTAAATGTGAAATATGCGTGGATCCGGCTGTGTAAATGTGAAATATGCGTGGATCCGGCTGTGTAAATGTGAAATATGCGTGGATCCGGCTGTGTAAATGTGAAATATGCGTGGATCCGGCTGTGTAAATGTGAAATATGCGTGGATCCGGCTGTGTAAATGTGAAATATGCGTGGATCCGGCTGTGTAAATGTGAAATATGCGTGGATCCGGCTGTGTAAATGTGAAATATGCGTGGATCCGGCTGTGTAATGTGAAATATGCATGGATCCGGCTGTGTAAATGTGAAATATGCATGGATCCAGCTCTATATACATTAAATATGCAACGATAACATACATTTATAAGTGAACATGTTTGGATCCGGGAGGATCCGGCAGATCCGCCTTTTACCCAGTTCCCTCATTATCCATCATTTCCTTTATGCTTTACTCACGGCCACTATGTTTCCATATCTGGCTCTATGGAGGGAACTTCATCTCCACTATTGGTTATTAAAGTTATTTTCACAGAGGATGAGAGGAATGCCGCCCCCATGTACCGCATGTTACTAAAACACCCCTCCCCCGTGTGACCACCACCCCCCAGCCCAGCAAAGGCCATGTGCACTACGGCAGATGCTGGTTCCCCGAGCAGTCACATTCATAGAGCAGCTTGGAGCCGCCTTACTGAGGAATGGCATGCCTGCCCTAACCCCTGCATCTCTTCTAGCTGCACCCGCCAGACATCACCCACCACTCACTCAGCAGCTAGATCATACGGGTAAGCGAACCTTTTACACTCCAGTTGCTGTGGACTGTATTTTCCATTATGCTCAATCACACAGGGATGCGGAAGTGTTGGGCTGGCTGAGCATCACGAGAAACATAATCCACAACAGCTGGAGCGACAAAGGTTAGCCATTACTGTACAATAAGATGCCAAGCGCTCTCCCATTACATAGTAACAGGCTGCAGCATGCCCTTCTTCTCATCCCTGGAGCCGGCTGGCCCGTCTGCTCTTCCATGTGTTACCTGCTTAGCTGCCCTCGTGTGTATCCCCGGTGCCTGCAGTGTAGAGCTGCTGTTCCAATGTGGTGGTAGTGGTGGTGATGATGATGATGATGATACACAGAAGAGGAGGAGCTGCCTGAGAGCTCAGCACAGGGATCCGGCTTCACAGCAGCCTGTGCGGCAAGATCCCAACCCTTTTTTTCTCTGTGTTGCTCATGCAGGTTTCATGTGTGAATATTCAGAGCTGGAGACAGGGGTGGGGCAAGAGGGGGAATTTGTCCTCCTCCCTTGGAAATTCAACCTAGCCCACTGGAGCAGCAGCAAGTTAGATGGAAGCAGTAGGCTGATTAGGGTATGTTAACCAGACAGAGAGCAGAAATATAATACCTGATAGGCAGTGGGAGGCAGCAAAAAAAGCTTATATAGAATTCTATACACCCCCTTGTTGTCATAGTGGTTTGGTCGGCTCTCTTCCTCTCCCTCAAGTCTAGTTGGTCTCCTCCCCCTATTCACTGCTAGTACTTCACAAGCACAGAGACAGTTTGCGTGTGCTGACACAAGGTAGTTTATTTCAAACACATTGTAACTTGGGGTTAGTTAATTTTTCAGTTGTTGAGACTACATTTCCCATGACTGATGTATTGTTAGTCTGATATATTAAGCGCTATGGGAGAGTACTCAACAACCGGAGTTGCCCAAGGTTAGCTATCATTACTATGGACTGGTACTGCAGCTGCTGTGGAATGCACATCTCACGATTCTCAGCCATCAATTTGGTTGGCTGAACATCATGAGAAATATTATAATAAATAGAGTGCCAAGGGTTAACACCTCTGCTGCAGAACTTCTTTTTTTGTTCCAAGCCTTTATGTCCTTTTTTACTACCCCCTAATTACCATCTTTTTTGTAAAAACTAAGAAAGTTTCCTGTGCATCACATAGCTACACCACACACACCACAAACTTAACTGCAACATTGTTAATTGATTATTATGAAAATAGTAGATGGTGGTCAAGGTGTCTACAATAAAATCACTAACTTTTGTTATCTGCATCCCCAATAACATTCAGCAAGATAAATTGCTAGCTGGACATCATGGGAATAGTAATTAGCTATACACTCTGGATGTGGAGGCTTACACAACACTACACACTATCTTGTTTGTTGACTGCAGCTCTCATGATATACAGACAGCCATTACTGACTGAAAATCATAGGAATGGTAGATTGGGGTCGTTGTGGTTAATCTTTACCACTGCTGCTATTGTAAATTAAAGTTCCTACTGGTCTGCTAGCCACTGCCACAGTCATATATGACTGTATTCAAATAAGAGAGAATTGCAAGGATTTAATAGGAAAACATTTTTTTCTTATTACTGGGTAACTAATATCAGCCTTTCACCAGAAAAACTCTCTCCTGAGCCAGCAAAGGGAGACAATGGGGAAGAGGTATTAGGGTGGGAGAGGAGAAAGGTATGGATGATATTTTGCCCCCTCTCTCCCCTGGAAAAATCCTGTGGATGCCCATGACAGGCAACTCTGTACCCACTACCCAGATGGGCGATACTTGAATTCAACTTTTCCTTACAGCAGGTGAGTGAATCTGCCCATGGATATACATTGCTTAAAAAAGCAGAAGGCTTGGTTTTGTAACTCCCCTGGTTTGTATATCTCTGTGTGTATTTGCTTCCTTTTTTAATGTGCGTATGTTTCTGTAACCATTTGCATACAGCAGTGCTTGGTGGATCTGTTTTGGCAGCAAGAAGGCCTTGTTGCCTGTGGTTATAGGGGATTATCACCCATATAGACTGCCCTGGGTTACACAATTTGTCATCACTTAGTATCAGAAAGAATGATCAGTGTGTGGGTGAAAATAAAGGGAAATGGGCTAGAAGTATTTTCAAGTGCACATTATAAAGCTAATTTATGCTTTCTTTTGATGTCTGGATCTGAAATGTATTACTCTTTGTTAGTAAATAGCTGCCAACCTGATGCTAACTTAATGTAAGTATAGTGACTATATGTTCATAAGGGAATTCTGAAATTAAAAAAAAAACTATTACATTTAATAATATTTGAATTCATAGGCTTTATAACTCTCCCAAGCTCTTCCTCCATACTCATAGACTGTTTCTTTCATTACATCTTCATAACCGGCTTTTAACATATTGTTTGGGACATTTTGATAAACCACAATGACCACAGAAGATTGCAAAAGATAATACATTAACAATGGGAAAATTAGTACAAATAATAATTAGTAGTAATAATTAAAAAAATTCACCCATGTTATAGAAATTGGCTATGATTTCTATTTTTTTTTTCAGAAAGCGTATTTGATAATGAAAAGTTGGCACTTTGTCAACCCACGTTTAGATAAACCTTTCCACATTATATCACAGTACAGTAGTTTTGTGGATGTGCAAAAGATCACTTCTGCGGCCTTTGCATTTTGCAATAGGGTTTAGATACCTTTTCAAGTACATAGACAAACAACTCATGATTCCTGAGCAAATACCTCATGAGCCTGGTAATTAGGTAACTAATGTGTCTATGGATGACTCATAGGGGTTTGTTCACAAAAAAAGAATATTTGTTGCAAACGTTCATCTGTGGGTATTCACAAATACCGTATTGTGCCTATTATAGGCTGCTCCACATAGAACCTGCCACAGTGTCTCATGTGCCAATACCACCAAAAAGTGTCACTTTGCCCAACACAGAACCTGCCCCTACAGAAACTGGCATATTGTCACTGTGTTCCACAGAAGCTAACACATTATCATTGTGTGCCCGTAGAAGCTGGCACATCATTATGCCCCCACAGAAGCTGGCACATTGCCACTGTTCCTTCATACAAGCTGGCACATAGCCACTGTGCCCTCAGAGAAGCTGGCACATTGTTACTCTCCACGCTTGTCTCTCTCTTCCCCACCTAGCTCTCACTGTCCTCAATCACTGTTAGTACCAGGTAGCTCATCCAGCTAGAACACACACTATTAATCTTTGGCCAAACCCACCTAGTGCCAACCATCCACATTACTGTTACTACAACTACATTCCCTCTGACCTCTTCAGTCCCTTATGTTTTTCATTTACCCAATTCCCTGTAGATTGTAAGCTTGCGAGCAGGGCTCTCTACCTCACATACTAGTCTGTTCTAGTTTGACTTAGTATGTAGTTCCCTTTTATGCTCTAATAATATGTTAATGTTAATGTAATTTAATGTAGTATAGTATTACTTTACACTGTGTACACTTTATGTTACACTACTGTTAATACAATGTCACATTGTACACTGTACACAGCTCTCTCACTCTGTTTAACTCAGCATCTGGTGCTGTGTGATCAGATGCACTTATTAGCATTTGATCATATAACTTACAAGCTGCTTTCAGCAGTGTAGAATCCCAAATGATCTGATCACATACAGTGGGATAGCAAGGAAGCATTCAGAATATGTGCAGGAAGGCCAGGACACCACTAGGAGGGGAAGCGGCTGCGTGGAAGCAACCGCGATGAAGAGTCCCATCCCCCTAATACCATGCTTAGCCAGACCAGCAGAAAATCAGTCTAATTAAGGATGGTTTTGTAAGTGGTTTTAGACTTCCAGTTTATAATGTTAAGTTAGTTTTTGACAACTTAAGTTCAGTTAAGAAATTCCCTGTAAAGGAATCTTTCTCTGGTCTCCCGTGCTTCCCGGCGACTCTCTGCTTCCGAAGCTTGTGCCATGATTTGTACCACAATCTCTGGTGCAGGATTCGGTCCTACCAAGCTGAGTCTCCATATCACATCTTTCTGAAACTCTGTTTCTTCTGCGTTCGCCATTTGTACCTCGCTGGTTCGGTCGCTCTCCAGTAATTCGGCTATTATCGTGGCTTTCGTCTTGTTGCTTGCCACTATGCCTCGAGCTTCCAGCAGTTCTTTAAGTGTTGTTCGTTTCAGCCGTTCGTATCTATGCGCCATTCACTTCCTTTTCGGTTAAATGAAATACATCCATTCGGGAGAAATCCCGCCGCTTGCCACCAGTGTAAAGGAACCCATATATAATAAATGAGCCCTGTGCAGCTTACTCCCGAATAAACAGCCGAAATACGATGCAAAGTGAATATAAAATCCCAGTTCCCCAAACATGAGCCGAGACTTCATGAAGGGGTAAAATCAGTGAGTTTATTCAGCTTTCAAATCATTCTTTTTATGCTCTGCCAGAACTCCTCCCCACATCTGGAGAGATAAATGGATTACAGTATAATCCCAACCCAGCTTCCCCCAGCACACCAAATACAGTATCAAGCTCCCAATGAAAACAAACATTAGAATTATAATTACATTGAAATAGCCCTGACTGATAACCTTCCTGACCCTAATTAAGATCCCCTCCCTTGAACTCTTAAACTAATTACTTTTAATCCATAACTTGCCAGGATGTCTCAGACTATAGCCCATTGTCCTATTGTCTCTGGGATACATCCTGAGACACCCTGGAGCCATCTCAAAACCAGCAGGCCATTAGTAATGCAGAAACTCACAAATGGAGCTAACTTGGTATATAAAACAAGTGGATTTAAACAGAACTCTTCCTTTCGCCACATAGCTCCCCCTTAGTTCCATGGGAGGCATACCCGCCTAGACCCTAACGGGTTGGCTTGGGGATGTCCGCTGTTACACTTTGTTTTTCCAGTTCTGTTTGCCGGGATAACCCATCTGCGTTGGCATTCTGCTTCCCTGGCCGGTACTGCATTGTAAAATTGTAGGGTTGCAGTGCCAAGCTCCATCTTTGCAGTCTGGGGTTATCTCCGGCTACTCTGTTGAGCCAGATGAGGGGGTTATGATCCGTCATAACCGTGAAAGATTGTCCATATAAATAAGGCTGTCATTTCTTCAGGGCCCAGACTAATGCCAAACACTCTTTCTCAACGGTGGCATAACTGACCTCTCTGGGTATAAGTTTTCAGCTCAGATATGCTACCGGATGCTCCAGGCCATCGTCCCCCACTTGACTTAACACGGCTCCCAGTCCGAACATTGAGGCATCTGTGTGAACGAGGAATCTTTTAGTGTGGTCAGGTGCCGCCAATACAGGGGTTTTACTTAACGCAAGCTTGAGTTTCTGGAAGGCCTCCTCACACTCCGGAGACCATACTACTTGCCTAGGTAACGACTTTTTGGTAAGATCGGTAAGGGGTTTGGCTGTAGCGCTATAGTCTGACACAAATTTCCTATAATAGCCAGCTGTTCCCAGAAAGGCCATAACCTGTGTCTTGGTGCGTGGTTGGGGCCACTGCGTGATAGCCTCAATTTTAGCTGGCTCAGGCATCTGCTTGCCTGACCCTACCCTATGGCCTAGGTATTGGACCTCGGCCATGCCTACATGACATTTTTCTGGTTTCAAGGTTAATCCTGCCTCTTGAATTCGCTTGAGTACTACAGAAATGTGCTCCAGGTGGGCCTCCCAAGTGCTGCTGTAAATGGCTATGTCATCTAGATAAGCACAGGCGAAGCCCAGAAATCCCTCTAAGAGCCGGTCTGCCATCCTTTGAAAAGTAGCTGGGGCATTCTTCATCCCAAATGGCATGACCTTAAATTGGTACAAGCCAAATGGGTTGACGAATGCAGACTTAGGAATAGCATCAGGCTCCAAGGGGATTTGCCAATACCCCTTGCACAAGTCAATAGTGGTCAAGTAATTACCCCCGGCCATACGGTCTAATAATTCATCTACCCTGGGCATGGGGTAGGCATCCGTGACCGTATGGTCATTAAGCCTGCGGTAATCCACACAAAACCGCGTGGTACCATCTTTCTTTGGTACTAATACCACTGGGGAGGCCCAAGGGCTCTGCGAGGGTTCTATAACCCTTAGATCCAGCATCTCCTGAATCTCTTTTAACATGCTATCTCTAACTGCCTCAGGAATTCTGTATGGTTGCTGTCTCAAAGGTACCTGACCTGGGGTCTCCACCCGGTGGACTGCCAGCGTCGTGTAGTCCGGGATAGCAGAAAACATATCCCGAAATTCCCGTAACAGCTGAGTAGCCTGTGCCCTTTCCTCTGGTTTCAACTCTGGTCCTAGTCCAGCCTGCTCCACCCCGGTGGGTTCTTTGTGGAGCAAGTTGGGCAAGGGAATACCCTCACTATCTTCAAGCGCCGGAGCGCATACTGCAGAGACTTCCTCTGGCCTCTCAAAGTAGGGTTTCAACATATTAACATGAAAGGACCTGCGGATCCTTTCATTGTTACAATCTGTTACTATGTACGTAGTGTCGCTGACCCTGGCTACTACTTTGTAGGGCCCTTGCCAAGAGGCCTGTAACTTATCTGTTTTGGTCGGTTTGAGGACTAACACTTTTTGATCTATCTATAGAATACGATCTCTAGCTCTCCTATCGTACCAGTGTTTCTGACGTTGTTGAGCCGCCTGCATGTTTTCCCTTACCGATTGAGTAAGCGCCTGCAGTCGGTCTCTCAACTCTAAAACAAATGGTACTATCGGCATGCCTGATTCTCCCATATCCCCTTCCCAGTGCTCACGGACCAGGTCCAGGGGTCCTCGGACTCTCCTTCCATATAACAGTTCGAAAGGAGAGAATCCGGTGGATGCCTGGGGTACCTCCCGGTATGCGAACAGCAGGTGGGGAAGGAACTTTTCCCAGTTCCGCCAGGTCTCTGTGAACGTGATTAGCATCTGTTTTAGAGTGCCATTAAAACGTTCGCAGAGCCCGTTCGTCTGGGGTTGATAGGGAGAACTCAGTATGGGTTTTACTCCGCAACTCTGCCAGAGCTGCTGAGTAACTACCGCTGTGAATTGGGTCCCTTGGTCGGATACTATTTCCCTAGGGAACCCAACTCGAGTAAATACTTTGATGAGAGCTTCAGCTACGGTTTCAGCAGTGATATTAGGTAAGGCTATAGCTTCCGGTAGCGTGTAGCATAGTCCACCACCGTAAGAATATATTTCTTACCCGATGGACTAGGCTTACTAAGGGGTCCTACCAAATCCACTGCCACTCTGAAAAAAGGTTCCTCTATTATGGGAAGAGGTCTTAATTTCGCTCGGGGGTGGTCACCCCTCTTTCCTACTTTTTGGCATACATCACAGGTTCTACAATAATTTTGTAAATCTTGGGTAGCACCTGGCCAAAAAAATGTCTGAGTCAACCTATCTCGGGTTTTCTTAATCGCTAGATGTCCTGCTAAGGGTATATCGTGGCTAATCCGTAATAACTCTGCCCTATATTTGCGGGGTACCACTAACTGTTTTTTCATCACCTGTCGGGTTCCTCCTCCCGCCCCCTCTGTTATCCGATATAGCAAACCTTTTTCCCACTGGAACCTTTCCTGTCCTACGTCTCCCTGGGGTTTATCTGCCTCCCTCCTGTACCCACTTAAAGTGCTATCCTCCCTCTGAGCCTGCCCAAAGTCGGTGGGAGTGCCCCAATACATGTTAGGAATAGAATCTACAGAAGCATTATTAGTGCCTACCGTGTCATCCGTGGAGTGTGAGGTGTCCATAGCTCGTGCCTGTTGTCTGGTTGTGACTGGGAGCGCTCCTGCTGTAGTCGGCTGTATAAATTGAGAAGTCAAGCACCCCAAATCGTTTCCCAGCAAAACCTCTGCCGGTAACTCTGGCATGATGCCCACCTCCACAACCTTAGCCCCGGTTCCCCAGTCAACGTGTACCATGGCAGTGGGTAACTTGTGAATAGCCCCCCCGCCACCCTTACAGCCACGGAACGGCCAGTATGTTGGGACGGTTTGACACGGTGTGGTTGTACCAGAGTTATCGTAGCTCCAGTGTCTCTCAGTCCTCATGCTTCCTGCCCATTAAGTCGCACGGTCTGTCGATGGTGCGCCCGATTGTCATCTGCTGCTTGAACTGGGTTGACCTCGTGTTGCATGGACCAATTCTCTGAATTAGTGTGGTCACCCCCTTGCGTAGAATAGTTGTAATCCTCTTGTACACAATGAGCAGCTGCTCTCGTTGGTGGGGCTGGTGCTCGCCCCCATCGATCAGTATTACGGTGTGGACAATTAGGTTTTATGTGTCCCACCTGCTTACACCCAAAACACATCGGTGCAGTTTTCTGAACCCCAGTGGAAGTAGGTTGACTCACCGGTGGTACTGGTTTCGGTTGCGGTGCTGGAGCTTGAGCGTGATACAGCGGTCGAAATCCTGAAGCTCCACAGTTGTGATCTATCCGTCTGCTCTCATGAAATTCGTCTGCTAGACGTGCTGCCTCTTCTACTGACAGCGGCTTTCTGTCTCTGACCCAATCCCTGGTATCTGTAGGAGTGTGGTCAAAAAACTGTTCCAATAATAACAATTGTAATGCATCCTCCAGTGTAGTCGCCTGGCATCCCTGCATCCAGTTACTGGCAGCGCGGTGCATGCAGAATGCCAACTCTGTGTAAGAGTCTTTGCCCTGCTTGCGGAGCGACCGGAATTTTCTCCTGTGTGCCTCCGGTGTAACTGCATAACGGGCTAACAAAATCTCCTTCACTTTTTCATAATTTTGCATGTCCACATCAGGTACCGCTCTAAAGGCTACTGCTGCTCTGCCTGATAGCTTGCTGCTCAATATTGCAGGCCAATTAGTTTTATCCACATCTTCTAATACACACTGTCTTTCAAAGTCCTGCAGATAATTATCAATATCCATTTCGCTTTCTATAAAATTTTTAAAAGCAGCATAATTTATCTTACGTGGCCGCCCCACAGATGATCCTGGTAGTGACAGTATGTCCATTTGTGGTGATCTTTCTCTGGTCTCCCGTGCTTCCCGGCGACTCTCTGCTTCCGAAGCTTGTGCCATGATTTGTACCACAATCTCTGGTGCAGGATTCGGTCCTACCAAGCTGAGTCTCCATCTCACATCTTTCTGAAACTCTGTTTCTTCTGCGTTCGCCATTTGTACCTCGCTGGTTCGGTCGCTCTCCAGTAATTCGGCTATTATCGTGGCTTTCATCTTGTTGCTTGCCACTATGCCTTGAGCTTCCAGCAGTTCTTTAAGTGTTGTTCGTTTCAGCCGTTCGTATCTATGCGCCATTCACTTCCTTTTCGGTTAAATGAAATACATCCATTCGGGAGAAATCCCGCCACTTGCCACCAGTGTAAAGGAACCCATATATAATAAATGAGCCCTGTGCAGCTTACTCCCGAATAAACAGCCGAAATACGATGCAAAGTGAATATAAAATCCCAGTTCCCCAAACATGAGCCGAGACTTCATGAAGGGGTAAAATCAGTGAGTTTATTCAGCTTTCAAATCATTCTTTTTATGCTCTGCCAGAACTCCTCCCCACATCTGGAGAGATAAATGGATTACAGTATAATCCCAACCCAGCTTCCCCCAGCACACCAAATACAGTATCAAGCTCCCAATGAAAACAAATATTAGAATTATAATTACATTGAAATAGCCCTGACTGATAACCTTCCTGACCCTAATTAAGATCCCCTCCCTTGAACTCTTAAACTAATTACTTTTAATCCATAACTTGCCAGGATGTCTCAGACTATAGCCCATTGTCCTATTGTCTCTGGGATACATCCTGAGACACCCTGGAGCCATCTCAAAACCAGCAGGCCATTAGTAATGCAGAAACTCACAAATGGAGCTAACTTGGTATATAAAACAAGTGGATTTAAACAGAACTCTTCCTTTCGCCACATTCCCTAATATAGTTTATGATAAAATTATGAAAGATGTCAAGTAGCAGGCCCATTTGCTGAACCATTTTTGAAGGTTAGGGGTGTCTCCATTGGGCCTCGTGCCTAAAAAAGAGCCAGAATCTTTTAGATTAATTCACAATTTATGGAGAACTCATTGAATTATGAGATCAATAGTGGACAGTGTTCAGTAAGCTATGCATCATGTCACGGTTATTCTGGGTTTGTGGCTGTTTTTGTCTTCAGCCTCTAGTGGCCGCTATTGTGGTGTTCCCATTCTACTCCTGTTGTCAGCTGCCTCGTTATCCTCAGCCCTTCCCTATTTAAACCTGCAGCTTATGGCAATCAGTGCCTTTGCATTGCTTTGGTTGCAGCCTGTGATAGTGCCTTGTTTCTAGTTCTAGCATTTATATATTGATTATTGATTTCCCGGTTCTGACTCCTGCTTGATTTTGACTCCGCTGTTTTCTGCCTGCCTCGACCATTTTGCCTGTCTAGTGACCTTGCCTCTGAATTCCTACGTTGTACCTTGTTCCTGTTTCGTGGATGACCCGGCCTGCTGACTATCCTTCTCGTCCAGTACTCCCTGTGTATCTCTGCTTCAGTGTGCGGTTGCAGTCAGTGTACAAGTCCTGGGTGGTCATTTACCTGAGGCTCAACCATAGGGTATAATACCATTCATGTGAAGAACACTGCTCTGTTTCCAAACCTGTTGCAGTAGCTACCAGTCCTGTCTCAGTTCCAGTCTCTGTTACTTGTCCTGCCTCAGTTCCAGTCTCTGCTACCAGTCTTGTCTCAGTTCCAGTCTCTGCTACCAGTCTTGTCTCAGTTCCAGTCTCTGCTACCAGTCTTGTCTCAGTCCCAGTCTCTGCTACCAGTCCTGTCTCAGTCCCAGTCTCTGCTACCAGTCCCTTCACAGTTATGCATCGTGGGGTGCAGACAGACCCCACACCCTGCCCTGCAACGAGGCTCCTCCCTGGCCTGTTATCCCAGGTTGTGACACATCATTTGAAGATGCCCTGGGATGGGTTAGGGTGTGTGGCAAGAATGCATGGATTGCTAAGGTGGACTCTAGTGCCTTCCCATCCCTGGGATTACATTTTGGAGGGAGTTTGTATTTCGGTTGTGTTTACCAATGGGTTTTTCATTATCATGTTATTAATGCAAAACATTTGCCATCTTTTTAGAGGGGTTGGTGAGAAAGTAGGCGGGGGTGGAGTGTAGTCCATTATTTAGATCATTTTTTGTTCACTGGGAAAGAAGATTCTCAGGAGAACTATTGTTTCAAAAATTTCATGAGATTGCTGAAATATTTAGTGTGCCCCTGGCTAAGGACAAGACAGTAAGCACTACTAAAGTGTTGGAGTTTATGGGTATCAAGATAGATACAACAATATGGAATTTAGACTGCCTAGAGAGAACGTGGATGTGCTGCTGGGGGAGTTGGAGGTGGTAAGGAGAAGTGAAGTAGATCACTGATGAGAAAATGACAATTTGCTGCAAGGGTAAATCCTCTCCTTTCATGAAAGTAAAGGTGACCAGGCATCTGAAGGAGGATATTTCGGTCTGGGAGGAATTCTTGAAGGGAAATAATAGGAAAACCTTATGGAAGACACATTTCCAATGTATGTGGAGTTGCATCTTTATACAGATGCAGCTGGGTTGATTGGGTTTGGTATTTTTTGGGAAGGGAAGTGGGAAGTGGGTAAATAAGACAAATTACACAAAAAGTGACAGTGCGCTAAAATGTTTTAAAGTCACCAGTGCAGTGATAATTCAAACTGTGCATATAAATAAATGGAAACAAATATAATGAGTGATGCAGAGCATATATATGTCACACGCAAAAAGAAACCAGTATATGTATGTAATGATTCCTCTTCCAGGGTCTTTAGTTTCTGTGACCTCCAAGGATGAAAAGATATCAGTATGGTATCGATGGATTTAATAAAAAATGCATAAAATATCTTACACTTTCAGTAACTGGAACACAGGTAACACAGCAAGGTCCTGGTTGGCAAATACTTTTGGTGAGTCTCAGCCCCAATGAGTAGTGCCTGATTAACGCGTTTCACCCGTCAAAAGTGGGCTTCTTCAGAACCTGGAAGACTGGGTAAGAGCAGGATGGACAAAAATATGGTATTATTGGATTTTTTTTCCAAGATATGGGATGATGTGTTGGTAAAAAAAAGGATTATTTTCCACTGCAACAACAAGGGTGTTGTGGAAGTGGATAAGAATGAGTTCACTGATGCATTTACAGTTTGCTAATTTCAGGGAGCTCGCACCAGAAACGTATTTGGAAGGCACAAGGCTGCCAAGGAGCATTTTGGACATTGCAGCTCTGAAATATTTGGTTTGATTCCAAATCCACCAGCAAAATCTACTAGGGATGGTGACATGAGGACTTGGAGGAACTGGAGTTTGTTCATGGAGGAGAGGGAAATGGCTAAATTGGAAGGGGTTTTGGAATATGTGATGGTTGGATTAGGATGGGATGTTGTAAGAATGATTTTTTTTCTTTTTTTAGGTTTAAAAATTAAGTTTTGTAGGGCTCAAATAGTGAGTCATTTTTTTTAACTTTATTCAAAGACCCTGCCATTCCTTAAGCGAGATGGTACAAGTTAGGTCTACTTTCCCATCTTTGTTTTTTACTTATGGTTTTCTTTATATAATCTCTAAGGTCTATGCACTTGGTAAGTACATTCCTAAAGGAAAGGCGCATTGTACAGACCCTTCATACATGTGGACAAATCCATAACTAAATGTCTCCCTAAGTAGTCTTTTACTCTAAGACATGAGAAAATCTCACTTGACGTAGATGGAATTTTTGTGTGATACAGAGATAAGGCTTAACTAGGTAATTATGGATTATGTTGTCTGTCTTCTGGATGCCGGGACCCTTCCAGCTGTAATAAATTCAAGTCCTCGATACTGGCAACAAAAGTTTAAAGTGGCACAGAACCTAATATTGTATTACTTGTATTAAATTGTTTCCTAAACTTTTTTTTGGGGGGGGGGGGGGGGGGGGGAAATATTATTAAGAAAAAACTTAGTTACTCACACTGTTTTTGTGTATCTTACCTATTTCAAAAAAAGCATGCTAAGTCTCCAACTGCCAATCTCCTGGGCTGCTTTTTATTTCCAGCTCATCTCTGTTGTTATGTAAAGTGTGGTGGAAACTGCAATGATAAATACATACTACATTTATGGTGTATATTAAATATATGTAATGAGGCAAAACAAAGTTGGTTTGTAGGCTCAAACTTAGCTGTTTTTTTTTTATCCGTATGTCATTTGTTGATAAGTGTCTGCCACTGAGCAAATTCATCTCTCCCCCACCCCCCCCAAAAAAAATCTATACCATTTTTTCACCATTTTACTTAAACTGATGTTAAAGATGATTTTTTTTTTATGCTGATATTGATCCATTCATGTTAAGGCGTTTTTCTAAGACAAAAGTGGTCAGAAGAGGCATAGTTTCCTATCCTGCTAATTGTTGCGTCTAGGAATTTTCAACTACGTTTCTTTCTGTCTTGAAAGGCGTTGAAGTTATATCATATTTTTTGGACAATGTATTATTTTACCTCAAAGGTAATTCAATCCTATGCGGCAATGGCATATTAAGAATTTTAATCAGAGACAGAATTCTTGTCTTGTTCTGTCTTGGCTCTGACTCATGGCACACCCTATGTGAATTTAATGGTGCCTTGGTATGTACTTTGTTGGGGTTTTTTTTTATCCTTTATAACATTACTCATATAAAGAAATGTGGTATTGTATAATGTTCTGAGTATTATTCGCCAGTAAAATCTCTAATTTCGATGGAAAAATAAATATTACTTTCAAACTGGTGGTTTCATGTAATCTGATATTTTTAAAATCTCAAACTACACCTTTAGGGTGTAATTTTAAAGAGAATTAAATGTTATGTATACATTACACTGACCATAATCCACTGATCAGGAAGCACATTTGTTAAATAAGTAGATCATGCAATCTGCATATTTACATAAAATAAAAAAAATATGGAGCACTAATGTAAAGTTTAATTAACCCCTTAAGGACAGAGCCTTTGAAACATTTTTGTCCTTTCTGGACAATGGCTATTTTAACATTTCTGTGCTGTTTGTGTTTAGCAGTAATTTTCTTCTTCGTCATTTGCTGTACCCACACATATTATATATTGTTTTTATCGGGACAAAAAGGGCTTTCTATGGATGCCATATTTTTGATCATATCTTATCATATTATTTAAAAAAAATAATAAAATATGGTAAAAAAAAAAAAAAATACACAAATTTCTTTGTTTTTATTTGAAACAACTTCTCCTCATCGACAAAAGCGAATGAAAAAAACATGCTAAATAGATTCTACTATTTCTCCTGAGTACAGGGATACCACCCATGCATAGGTTTGTTGGGTTGTTTGGGGGCTAAAATGCCAAATTTGTGAGGTGCAGTTTTTTGTTTTCCAACTTGAAATTTTTACATGCAGACAGCCTGCACCCATGTCCCATTTGGGACATATTTGAAACCAGCCAGTGTATTTTACCCCATCAACCCATATATTTTTTAAAAGTAGACACCCTAGGCTATCTCAAATGGTGGTATTTTAACACTTTCCATGCACTAATTCTACCACCAGCCTTTGTCAAAGTTTGTGGTAGTAATTTTTTTGTGTTTTTTTTTCACAAACCTTGTACTTCAGACATAAATTTACAGATTTTGGTATGTGTCACTGCCAAATAACACCCCAATAAGTGTTCAGCAACATCTCTTGAGTACAGGGATACCACCCATGCATAGGTTTGTTGGGTTGTTTGGGGGGTAAAAGGCCAAATTTGGTAGGTGCCGTTTTTGGTTTTCCAAATTGAAATTTTGACATGCAGACCGCCTGCACCCATGTCCCATTTGGGACATATTTGAAAACAGCCAGTGTATTTTGCCCCATCAACCCATATATTTTTTAAAAGTAGACACCCTACGCTATTTCAAATGGTGGTATTTTAACACTTTCCATGCACTAATTCTACCACCAGCCTTTGTCAAAGTTTGTGGTAGTAATTTGTGTGTGTTTTTTTTTCACAAATATTGTATTTTAGACATAAATTCACAGATTTTGGTATGTGTCACTGCCAAACAATAACCCAATATGTGTTCAACAACATCTCCTGAGTACAGGGATACCACCCATGCATAGGTTTGTTGGGTTGTTTGGGGGCTAAAAGGGCCACATTGTGAAGGTGCGCATTTTCAACTTGGAATATTGACGTGTAGCCAGCCTGAGCCCATCTTCCATTTGGGACTTTTTTTTAAAGTAGGACAGTGTATTTTACCCCAAAAAGTATATATTTTGTAAAAGTAGACACCCTAGGCTATTTTAAATGGTGTTATTTTAACACTTTCCATGCACCAATTCTACCACCAGCCTTTGTCAAAGTTTGTGGTAGTCATTTTATTGTGTATTTTTTCCCACATACATTGTACTTTAGACACAAATTCACATATTTCGGTATGTGTCACTGACAAACAATACCACGATATATGTTCAGCAACATCTCCCGAGCACAGGGATACCACCCATGCATAGCTTTGTCAGCTTTGTTGGGTGTTGAAAGGCTACATTTGAGAGGTGCGCTTTTTGATTTTCAAACTTGGAATTTGAACATGTAGAGCAAGGAAGGGGTTAATAACTCTTATAAGAGCCTTTGTAGTACTGTACAAAAAAATTAACCCCTAAAAATGCACAGACAAGAAAAAATGTTCTGCTGTGCAGTGATCAGTGGCAGGGAAGGGGTTAATACACTACACTATACAAAGGGTATGGCTTTTATAAAAGCCCTTGGGACTCACAATTTTTTAACATTTTATTTAATTTATTACAATTAAAAAAGTATGTTATACAGATCTGTCTCTTTCCCTCACTAAAACTCAAGTGAGGAGAGGGAGGCAGATCCATATGGGTCAGAACAATATTTACGAACCAGACGAATGGTGATGCTCATCTGAGAAATCACCAAACCACCTATGCCACTGATCGGCTGTTACTGATCGCTATACACGCGTTCAGACAGCTTCAAAAGGAATACACGTAATCCCCTAGTGGGTATAACTAACCCCTAGCGAGTCTGACAAAAAAAAATGCTGATAGCAAAAAAAAATCCTTCTGCGACTAGATTGCTCCATATGCGCTGCTTAGGTAGTGACCATATGCACTGCTTAGGCAGTGACCATATGTGCTGCTTAGGAAGTGATATACGGCAAGGAAGGGGTTAATAGCTCTTAAAAGAGCCTTTGATATACTGTAATAAATCAAAGTAAAAAAAAATAACCCCTAAAAAAATGCACAGACAGCAAAAAATGTGCTGCTGTGTAAGATCACTGCGTACACAGCGATCAATTGCAGGGAAGGGGTTAAATACTGGAAACGGCTTTTATAAAAGCCTTTGGGTCTCAATTCAATTAAATATATTATAATTAAAAACTTACATTATACAGCTCTGTCTCCCTCCCTCACTAAAACTCAAGTGAGAAGGAGGCAGATCTACACGGGTCAGATCAAATATTTACAAATATTGATCTAACCAGACGAATGGTGATGCTCATCTAAGCAAACGCCAACCCGCCTTTGTCACTTATCAGCTGTTACTGATCGCTATACATGCGGTCAGACAGCTAAAAAATTTTTTTTTACGTTAAACGTAGTCCCCTAGCGGGTATAATTAACACGTGACGGGTGTAATAAAAAAGTTTAAAAAAAATTTAAAATGCTTCTGCAGCAAGATTGCTGCATTTGCGTCAGATCGCTGCTTAGGCAGTGATCTACAGCAAGAAAGGGGTTAATCTCTCTTAAAAGAGCTTTTTTTTCTACTGTAATGAATTACAGTAAAAAAAAATTAACCCCTAAAAAATGCAGACAGCAAAAAATGTGCTGCTGTGTATGATCACTGCGTACACAGCGATCAATGGCAGGGAAGGGGTTAAATGGCTTTTATAAAAGCCCTTGGTGTTTAAAATTGTATTCAATATTTTTTTTATTATTTTATTTTATTTTTTACTTTATCTGATCTGTCTCTCTCCCTTACTAAAACTAGTAAGGTGAGGGAGGCAGATCAATACTTGTCAAAGGCAATATTTACTAATATTGCCTTTGACAGTATGATAAGTGCTCATCAGAGCACTTACCATACATGCCTGCACACAGATCACATAGATCTGTTGTGCCGGCATTGATTGGCTCCCCCTAGAGCATCGGAAGTGAAATACTTTCACTTCCGATGCTCTTGCCATTAGAAGGGAAGCGCTGCCTGTACAGGCAGCGTTCCCTTCTACTGAGCCGATGGGGTCGCTCAGGAGAGCGACCACCATCGGCTCTGGGGAGCATCAAGGTGTTACTAAGTGCCTCGCTAGCGAGGCACTTTAGAAACACCGCAGATGCTTAGAAAGCGAACGATCGTTCGCTTTCTAAGCACATGTGTGCAGTGGGCGCAGCCATTTTTAAATGGCTGCTACGATCACTCCGTGGAGTGATCGTAGCGCGCCCCTGCACATTTGGGGGGTGTTGCACAATGCCTCTACCTAGAGGCATTGTAGCAACACCGTTAGAGTAAAGAAAGCGACCGCTGGTCGCTTTCTTTACTCAGTTTAGTGCATGACGTGCCAGGCACGTCACCTGTCGGCAAGTCCTCGATTTGCCGTGACGTGCCTGGCACGTCATCTGTCGTTAAGGGGTTAAAAAGTTACATTTATAAAAAAGGAACACCTTCCTGAGAACTTTTGTAACTAAACGTGATATTAATGGGGTGTTTGATCTTTGTTTATTATAGATTGCAGATTTTTAAATGAGTAACATTTCATATTGGCTATATTATTTCATTTATTTAAACCGGAGTTCTTAATTGATTTTACAATGTTATATTAAATGTAGCAGTCTATTTATTTTGGTATATTTTTACCTAGTATAATGGCAAATGTTGCTACTTTTTACATAGATTATTATTTGTTTATTTATAAAGTCTCTCCATACTCTAAAGTGCTGCACAATATAGTCTCTTTCTGTATATATATTTTCATACTGCATTACATTTCTGTCAGTTTAACTTTTTTTTAGGAGTGTTCATGTTGTTTTTGAAGTGGGCCACATGTCCATAAAGCCGATAACATTTCAGTTCAAGTAACATAGTAAGTTAGGTTGAAAAAAAGAGTCCATAAAGTTCAAACCTTCTATCATTCCTGCTTTTGATCCAAAAGAATGTAAAAAAAAAGCAGTTACAATGGTTACAAAAGTTACAATGTGGTTAGGAAATCACTATTGTTTTTGACTAATACCATATAATGAAAGAATCCTTATTAACCCCACCTTTTCTCTGTTTGATCTACATTGTTTTGCAATTATTTGCTATCTCCCTTTTTTATTATCTTTTTACAACTTCCCCACCTTTTTTTGCAGCTTTTTCTCTGTATTTGTTTCATATTTCTTTTCCCATTTTCGTATCTCTTGTATTCTTAGCTTTTTGTAGTATATTTTTTTTTCAATTTGTTTCCTGACTTTGGTTTTCTGCACTCTGCATATTCGTGCACTTCGCTTTTTATTTAATCTTGCTTGTGGTGTATATTTCAAAACTTTGTATTCCGTTTGTTTTGCCCCTCTTTTTCACATTTACTTTTTCCATAATTTTTTTGCCCCCCCCCCCCTTTTTCATAATCCCCTGTTTTTCTCCTCCTCTGCTTTTTTTTACATCCATAATAGAATAAAGTCACACAAAAATATAAAAACAATGTAGAATACACTGCGCCTATATGTGATAGGAGTGGCAGCACCAAAAACAACTAGTGTTTCACTTCTAGTAAAAACATAACAACATACAAAAACATGAATTTGTGCGCTATTCCCAAACACTTCACACTTAGGTTACCCTATAAACTGAGGCAATCCTCTCTGTGTTATGCAAAGGGAAAGAGAATAAAATATTATAGTGTAGTATATCAAATAAAAGTGATTCTAAAAATAATAATTCCAGATCCACTCACATGTTCCTTAGCTGTATTCTGCTCAGTATAAGTATACAAATAAATATACTTTCATATGAACCTTTCAGTTGCATGTCTGCTTTTTTATATTATGTGTTATTATATATGTACTTACATTATCATGCTTATAACCTTGTATACACCTTTATCATGCCCTATTCAATTATTGTATACTTTTAAAACTTATTCTACTGAGAGAGGCGTGGCTTCCCACAGTGATGGCCGCCTAAAGCTACAGCTCCGCAGTGTCTGAGCCATCTATCGCACACGATAGCTTCTTCAGCCAGCCACCAACAGCCTGAAGAGGTGATACACGTCCCTAAATGGGTCCACCATCCAACACCCGCAGAAACAGCCGTAAAGACCCACCCGAAGTCGCGCCTATCTTTAAAAAACCTACCCCGACATCAGACGCCAGCCCGGGAGAAGAAATGGCGGGAAACTCAACGGATCAGCTCCCAATCACCAAGCGAGACCTTGAGGAGATCTTCACTAAAATGCAGGCCTGCATACGTGAAGAGATAGGTATGGCGCTGATGAGCATTCAAAAGGATATCTCAGTTCTACAAACGGAAGTCTCCAAGCACACGGAGCAACTTCACAGCCTATCCGGAGACTGTGATCAGGTGGCCAATGACACGATAGACCTGCATCATAGAATCACGGCTCTTGAACTGGGCCTAGAGGATCTTGGAAACCGCTCCCGAAGCAACAAAATCCGCATTAGGGGTCTCACCGAGACAGTAGGAGTAGAGGCCCTCCCCATGGCCTTGCACAACATGTTCCGAGATCTCCTGCCAAACATCCCGCCAGAACGTTTATTATTGGACGAGACCCCGTGATGTCATCCTGCGGTTTCACTACCACCAAACCAAGGAAGAAATTATGAGAGCAGCACGGCGCACCCCCTTAAAGTACGACGGGGTCCCGGTACAGGTCTTCCAAGATTTAGAACCAGCGACTCTCTACAAACGGAGCCAATGGAGACCACTGACGGACCTTCTTTGAGCTGCGGGAGTCAAGTATGCCTGGGGCTTTCCGTTTAAAATCATACTCACCCAGAATGGATCCACGAAGGTGTTCTCCTCGTATGAAGACCTCCAAGCCTATACAGACTCCATGCAGATAGAGTAAAGCCAGCAAGGACCGGCTCTCACCCCCCGGGCGCAGAGAAGACAGGCCCTCACCTGGAAGCTCACCAAGACGAGATATGTAACCAGCTCATCACCAACAGCAAAGAGCCCGGTGACTGTATGACACGGCATGACATGTGGCAGTCCCATATTTGAAGCAGAGGTCCGAAGTGGCCAGGTCTACACTGCACGTTAGCTTCGCCACCCTATCCAGACTGTCTCATCGTTCACAGGACACGATAAGTGTTATTTCACACTCGCTCATATCTTGTTGTATGTGTGGTGGTCATGTAAGGGTATCGGAGGGATACTTACGGGGCCCCTACGATGAGCACTAATTTTACTCTATCAGGTAACCCCACTATATTTATACTTAACGCCCCCCCCCCCCCAAGGACTAGCCTTGCCCTCCTCACCCAAATTCTAGGCCATTCTCCACACCCAAGAGGGACGACAACACCTCTACCTCAACCCCACTCCCCCATTGCACTATAATCTCAGGGGTCGCAAGGTTGTAAAACCAGTCCCCAATATGTAAGACCCCAGAAATGTCAATAGAGTTGTTTAAAACAGGGAGCGAGGAGCATAATGATCGGCTCCCTACTAGAATATTTTCACAGGCTCTCCTCGGATCCTAGAGGTTCGCTCCTGGAGGTTGCGGTGATACGCTATACAAACCTCACTTTTGGGCCGACCCCGTCGACCCAAGGACGTAGATATCTAAGCTGCCCCCCGACACACGTATTTCACCCTAGTTTTTTATGAAGATTCAATTAAGTTAGCTTCATGGCTCAAAGATACTGCCTGGCAATGTTTATGTTTATTTCTATTGTATTTGTATTGCACCGTGATAGCTTGATGGGACACTCATTCAATCTGTCATGGAAAGTTTATTCTGGAATTTGTTATTTCGGACTATATGTTGTTGTGTAATGTTTAACCGTCTCTCTGAGTAACTGGCCACTTGAGTAAGCCCAGTTAAAATTAGATAGTGTTTTACCACTGATATCCCGAGGGGATGTAGTTACAATTTAATAAGCACCTTGCTCTCACTATCACTACAGCCCACTTACTGTGTTCCATCTCCCCAATCCCTACACTCTCCCCCGTCTCTTTCCTGACACTCCAACTCACTCTGACGGAACACACAAGACATTGGTCTTGGAGACTAAATGATTCGCTCCTGCATAACCCCCAAGTGATCTCTTCAGTCACAACGCAGATCACCGACTATTTCGACACCAATAAAGACTCGGTGAACGATCCGGCTATTGTCTGGGCGGCACACAAAACAGTAATCAGAGGACACCTGATCCAAACTGGCTCGAGACTTAAGAAAACAAAAGCTGCTACTACACAAAAACTCCAAAACCAACTCATCCAACTAGAACATCAGAACAAAGCCAACTCCTCCAAAACCATCACAACCGAAATTATGCAGGTCGCACTCAACTCCGCCAGCTCCTCCTCACGGACACAGCTAAATCCCTACGCTTTACCAAGAGAACCTATTACGAGAAGGCAAACAAAGCAGACCGCTTGCTAGCATCCATGCTGAAATCTCAAGCTAGTTCCAGACTGATCTCAAGTATAAGGACCGCAACAGGCCTAATCTCGACCAACCCACAAGATATTGCTAAAGAATTTGGGGCGTACTACTCTGCACTATACAATCATTCTCCTACCAAAACGCTTCTCGACCCTACACACGTAGGCAAGGTCCTCGAGTACCTGAAGAATATGACACTCCCGAAATTATCAACGGAAGAAGCGGACTTCATGGATGGCCCAATAACAATCGAAGAATTGAACGACGCAATAAAAACCCTAAAACCCAATAAAACACCGGGACCCGACGGATTTACAAATCTTTACTACAAGTCCTTCACAGATCTCCTGACCCCCATCTGTGTCCTATGTACAACGCAATTCTAGAAGGATGTTATCTCCCGACGGATATGCAAACGGCGAATATGACCCTTATTCACAAACAGGGGAAGCCCAGAGATATCACAACAAACTATAGACTAATTTTGTTACTGAACGCAGACTACAAGCTTTTCACAAAAATGTTAGCGTCCCGACTGAACCGATTTCTACCACGACTGATTGACGCGGACCAGGTGGGTTTTATCCCGAACAGACAGGTATGGATGGCCTCCCAAAGAAAAACTCCAACCCTGTTCCTCTCCTAAGATGCAGAAAAGGCGTTTGACCGTATGCACTGGTCTTTCTTGCGCCTCACAGTGGAGAAGATGGGCTTCACGCAAAACTTTCAGAACTGTCTCGCGGCCCTATATCACACACCGTCATCTACAATCCGTATACCGGGGGCATCCCCCATTACCTTCCAGAATCACAACAGAATCCCCCCCTGTCCTATATCACGGCTTGGGGAAAAGATATTGGCCATGCTATCGACAGGGAGGACTGGATTGATATCTGGGAAGCAACCTCGAAAATATCAATATGTACTTCCCACAAAGAACAAGCGTATAAAACCCTTCTCCGTTGGTATATGACTCCCGCACAGCTTGCCAAGATACAAGGGGGCCTCTCCCCATTATGTTGGAAAGGTTGTGGCGCAGTGGGCACGTATTTTCATACATGGTGGTCCTGCCCGAATGTTCAGACTCTCTGGAAGCAAGTCCAGAATCTACTTACCCGTATTCTTCATAAACCAATCCCTTTAGATCCATGTATCTTCCTCTTATAGCAACCTATAGAGTCTTGTACCACTAAAGAAAACCAACTAATTTCTAGGATAGCTCTCGCCACACGTAGAGCCATGGCACAGATGTGGAAACAACCACAAACCCCAATACTATCCACAGTGATCTGTATGATCAATGACGTCATAGACATGGACCAACTGACCGCCCTAGTACATGACACTCCAGCTAGATTTGAAAAATTGTGGTTTGCTTGGAAGAGTTATTTCCAGACTTAGGTATATTTAGGCTGAATATATTCGCATATTGATCTGGCATGTTCCCCAAGTCCGCGCCCCTATCCCTTCCTTTTTCGATATTTTAATATCCCCTTTTCTTTCTTTCTTCTCTCTCTCCTTTCCCCGTTCTCCCCCTCGGATTTCCCTCGTGTATTTCTTTCCCAGTCTGATTATTTTAAAAATTATTTGAGTGCAACTGTGTTAAGATATATTGTTTTATTAATATACTGTCATGTTATACTGGAAACACCCGATATGCCTTCCTGGTATTATGATTTTTTATATCTGTGTAATTTTTTTTTTTTTTTTTGATGATTTCTCCAAACTAAGTTGATGTATGATGTTATTGGTCAAGCGTCTATTTGTTATTATTTTCTATTATATATAAAACTCAAAATTTCTACAAATAAAGAATTTAAAAAAAAACCAACTTATTCTACTGTGTAATACTTTTTAGCGCTTGCTCCAGTATTTTTACACCTTATTTTATTCCCTCTTCTGTGTGAGAGTTTTTGGAACACACTCCCTGGTGTTTTGCTAGCAGTTTCTCATATCTATTGTCCCTGTCCAGTTTTCTCCCTCCCTATTGGTGTAGACACCAAACCTCAATTAAGATCCTCCAATCCTCCTTTGCACTTTTTCTAGTTCAATAATGTCCTTTTTAAGGACTGGTGCCCAGAACTGCACTGCATGTTCAAAACGAGGTCACACCATTGACTTATAAATAGGTAATTATGTATCATGGGAGATTCGTATCAAACAAAATTTAAAATGAGGGCCTAAAACAGACCCTTAAGGTACTCCACCTTAGTTTGAGGATTTTCCATTTACAACAACTCTGTGCTTTCTGTCTTTTAGCCAAGTTTCATTCATACAGTTACCCAAACCTATTTCTGTCAATTTATAAAGTAACCTCTTGTGTGGAACCGTATCAAATGCTTTAGCAAAGTCTAACAAGATAACATCAACTGCTGCCCCTAGATCAATATTCATACTGACTTCTTCATTGAATGCTATTAAATTGGTTTGACAAGACCTGCCTTTCACAAAATCTTGTTGATTTCTACCAATTGTATTATATTGTGATTTAAGATATTTTATTGAGTGTATACCTTTCCCAGGTTTCTAGCACCTAACTTTACCAAACTTAAGGTTTCCAAAGTTACATGGTCATGAGACACATTCTATTGTTGCAATTTTTCAAACTGAGGAAAGCTTGTCTTCTGGCCATTTATTTAACCATACTTGGATTCATGTTTCAACTAGTTCAACAAAATATTACCACACATTCGTTCGGGCTTAGCAAATCAATGGACATTGATCCACATTTGGTCATTCTTCAATTCTTGAAGTAAACTGTACTAACATTTTGTGGTTCCGCTTGACTTTAACATAGCAACTGTCAATTTAGCCATCATAGTAGAAAATGCCCAGATGGACCTGTTTTCTACCACTAGCACTCCCTAGCAAGTAACTTTATGTTATTTTACAAATGATCATTGCCTTATATCCTGTGTATCTTGATCTTTTAGTGGGTTTGGTGTGATTGGCTGAATAAGTCTATGTTTTTAATAGTGTCCATGATTATGTGAAAACACATCAGCCAGATGGTGGCCATTTTTTATGGATTTGATGCTCTGACATTTTTGGATTGCTGTGTGTTTTAAATGGATTCAATAAGGATATATATTTTTATTAAGCTGCCGTTCTGGTCCTGTTGTATCTGCACATCTTCGTCTGTTCTTCTATTTTGTTTGCCATGGAGTTCCAGGATTCACAGGCATATATTTCTTCCAGAGAAGTTTGTTCACTTATTAGGGGTTTGCCACGGAAGCTTTAACTTTAACAACGTTTGTTGTGTTTTTAATAATTTAGCCTGTGTAAAAATAGGAATAAGGATATGAAAGTTTAATGTTAATGTTCTACATGTTCATTAGATTTTTGCAAAGAAGTTCACTCATTCATTTATTTTCCATTCTATTGTCAGAAAGGGCTAAGCGCGCACGCCTCTCTACCTGCACTATTCTCCAGTGAACGGGCGCGCCCGGTGTGACGTCATGCCCACTTTATGCCTTGATAATTTAAATAGACTCACCGCACAGTGATTCTCATGAGTTTGTTCCTAGCGTTGTTCCCTTGTAGTTGTTTCCTATTTCCTGACCTGGATTGTTTACCGTTCTGCTACCATGCCTGTGCCCCTGGATATCTTTTAAAAAAAAAAGGAATCCACCTAGTGCTAAAAAATCCATGGGCAAAAAAAAAAAAAAAACTGCATGCACTTAATTCTATTTAGCCTGCCTTCACAGGAGAGCAGGTTGCTAATGAAATACCACTCCAGGAGGGCTGGTATTTCAAGCTTCATTTTATACATTTATATTATTTGAGCCTGTGACTAGCTTAGCGCAGCAACATTTTTCTTTTCCCTGCTTGCACATAGTTGAGGTTATTGGCTCCTCATTGCCTTGTTTCTTCTTGCTGTCGAGGGGTTAATTGGGTGGAGGTTTAATTGCACCTCTTCCAACAAATTAAAAAGGTTTTGGTAGCAGTATAGACTGCTTTGTGTGCCCACTAGACGAGGTGAGAGTAAGTTCTAACCCTATTCAGTAGTGTATATTGAACAAGGCACTCACCTAGGACGGCACTTTGCCAGAGGGTGTTAAAGCACACTTCTGGTGCTTCAAACATTTTTGATCCCTCCCCCATTTTTGATCCCCTCCCTCAGCAAGCTTTACCTCATTCCAATTAATCGGGGTGATGGGGGAATATAATGGATGTGGTGGGGGTATGTAATGAGGGTGATTATGGGATGTGATGGGACATTTAGTGTGTATGCAATGTGGGTGATGGGGGCACCTAATAGGGTGATTGGGCATTTAATGTGCGTGCAAAGTGGGTGATGAGGCATGTAATGGGTTGATGGGGCATGTTGTGGGTGGGTGATGCCTAGGGCATGTATTGAGAATGTGTAATTTTTTGGGGGAATAGCGCTCTCATTGCACAGGGGGGATAATGGGGTGCCATTATTTTTTATTTCATCTGTGCAAGGTACCAACAGCTGCTGCCTTTTTTTGTGGGGGTGGGGGGGTGGTAACACTACGGGCAATCAGTCGTTTGTCAATGACGACGTACAAACAATAGCGTAACCTGCAACACTTTGAACACAATGTGCTGCTCTATCTCTACTGTAAGTGTGGACAAGACAGCTTGTTCTTTAAAAACATGATAAACACATTTAGACTACTGAGAAATGAAAAAGCAACATGATATTTTACTGAGCAATTAATAGCACATTTATTTGTGGTGAATAATCTAAGAATAGTGTTTGCATGTATCATACATATGTATATACGTATACTATGGGGCTATATTATTAAGTACACCTGCCTACTAGGAACTCACTTCCTCTTCATAAATGTATAACTCTTTCCAGGGCACCGACATAATGTGAGATGTTGGAGGTGTGCCATAGATAAGGTGGTGCATTTTGACTGCGTTCCACAATTGCTACAAATTGGTTTGCATTGCATTTCTGCTGAGAATCTCTTAATTCAGCTCATCCCATGATTCCCAAATTGAGAAGACCAACGACTTATGCAAAAGAGATCATTTACATTTTTTTTATACCATTCCAGGAACATTCTTTTCTATGTAAAAGTATGCTTTATCTTAGTGGAAGCAGAACAGATTTGCATTTTTTAAACTGAGGCTATGAACAGATGAAGCTGTTCAGCAACAGTGTCTGAGTATACTGAGCCCACCTTCTGGCACCAATCACTGGCACTAACTAAGCTGACACAAATCACTCCACACACATGGGAATATAGACCCATTGACCAGTGCCAAATGCTGACAAGAGGAAACCGAATGTATTGTACCAGGCTATATTTTTGACATTTCTCATGTAGCCATTTTTTTTTTGTTCATGACAAAATCTTTTGACCCACCCAGCACATGTGCACAGTGGTGCAGCATTTATGCACCATTTCATGTCTAAAAACACCATTGTAGTGGTCGTGTCTGAAATTATTTTACCAGCATAAAAAGCACTTGAAATAATAAAAAAAAAGTCTAAAGATAAAATGCATAGTTCATAACTGATACAATAATAATTATTGTGCACTCATTATAATGACTTCGTCCATGCCGTCTTTTTCACGCTGACTTCACAAAAATTAATCTCAAACGAACTGACACAGATTATTCATTATTTTTATTTATTATGCAAGACACACTAGTTTTGTTTCTTAGTTGATTGAGGTAAGAGGGAATTGTGTACTACGAGTTTGTCAAATGTTTGCACCTATTTGTACTTTGAACAGACAACACATTTCTGTCAGTGGAATATCACAATAAATGATCTTCTTTCCTCACAAAGACTTAATTCAACATTCAGGATTCTACAACACCTGCAAGCGACGAGCTGTTTATTTGACATTGAGGAGGTCAGGCATACTGCTGTTTTGGATCAGTTGATGGTACCTCCCCTGGCTGCCATTGTCTTAAAAATGATTTTACATCACAGTGCTGGAATTCTGACAAATACTTTGGTTTTAGATGCCACAAGTGGTTCCTTTCCTGCACTTCCTATTAACACACTCAAAGGCTTGTTTTGTGCAAACTTGAAGCCTTCTCATTTTCTTCAATGTCAAAAGTACAGTATGTTCATTTATGTCACACATGGCCTTATCATTCTTCCACGCTGCCATCTATCGCCATGCAATATTACTTTTCAGCACTCTGTCATTATATTCACTGCTTCTTATCAAATTCAAAATAAGGTGTAACTTCTAGAAGAGTGACATATATATACAGAAGAAAAGTGCATGTGGATTTCAATGAGCAAACAAATGGATATTTACATAGTTATAAACTCATATTTTATTGCCACATTTATCTAATTTCCTCTGTTCATTTGTGTGTCTATTGACTGTTAGGGTGCTATCTTGTTTAATATATTGATCATTGAGAATAGTAGCATATTCAAATGTTTGCAGTTATAAGGTATACAACTGTATGATCTCCTGTAGTGCCTGAAGGACCTGGCTGAGCCTCTCCTTGGGCAATGGTTGGCTTCTTCAGGAATATGTTAAGGGTTTTTTGTCTAGTTTACTTGTACCTCTCTTCATGTATTTATTGCAGGGACTGAGAGATTAATTGATGCATAGTTAAAGTAGCCATTTTTCCTTTAGTTTTGTCTGATTACCTTAGAATTAAATCTTGGCTGCAGCCCTTATTTACCCCATAATAGATTGTGGTCTCTATTCAATTATCAATAGGTAAGCTATGCCTGAATACTCAGGCTACACCTGCCATGAGTATGGAAAATAAAATCAGTGTTGCTATTCAGGCTTAAGACAGTAGTATGTTATCACAAATATGGTGCCACTGATGATCTTAGGGATCTAGTAACGTTCAAAAAATTATAGTCTGTCTTAATGTACATTTGACAATGGGTCTTTAGCAAATGATCACCGTATACAAAATTAACAAATGTACGCTGAAAGCTTGTGAATCACTCTGCAAAGAGAATGCCTCAAGTTTCCATGCTTATAATAACTTTTGCATGAGACATCTCTCAGCAGTGGGTGTAACCTTGATTTATTCCACCAGAAAAGAAAGTATCTGCAAGTGGAATTATTGAATAATTAAGGGTCTACTATTTAGTGATGTTATGGCTTGATTATACACACATGGGATGCTGTAACTCCTCCAAGAAGGGTTGTTGTACCTGCTCCCGCATTATGTTTAAAAGGCTCTGTAAAGGAACGGTTACCCAAGGCCAGTAGCACCTCTTCCCATTGTAGGAAATCACTTCCTCCTTAGCCCCCGATTAAAGCTCAGCATCCAAACAGCAAGTCTTTCCTGGACCTTGCTCTTTGTACCCTTATAGCAGACAGGACCACTAGCAGTTGGGTACAGCAAGAATGAACAACAACTTTATTGGAACAGAAACAGAGTCTCATATACAGACATAATCAAGTTAACATAACTCAACCCACCTATTAACATACACTACAATAGAAACCAAACAGCAGTTAACCAGCATTGCTACAGATATAGAAAACCACATCATAATCAGTTTAACAGTAAATTAAATTAACACAGAATAATGGATGTTGGAGTAAACTATCAATCGTTGTCACTGACTCCTCTGTGACCAAGGCTGGCGCGACCTATAGACGAACTAGGTCAGCTGTGCTGGGGCGGCTGCTGTCTGTCACTGGGATACATGTTTCCCAGCGGCAGGCAACCACAAGATTTGTTTTTATTTCGCCTGTAGCGCTTGGTAATCCGGGGGGGGGGGGGGGGATTGTTGCAGATGTGCCAGTCCGCCCCCACGCAGGGACGCAAGCAAGGGAAGGGAGGGAGGGAGGAAAAAGAAACACCAGGCATTGGGAAAGGGAGGGAGGGGTAAAAATACACCAGGATTACAGAGGGCACAATTTTGGTGCATGAGTAAAGTCAATGCAAAGTGCAAACTTACCCACTGTACCCAAATCCCCCAAAACAGAACCCCTTTTTAATGCCAGGGCCCATAATCTATAGGGAGGTGTTTGGTCCTCAGACCCCTCCAAGAACCCCAGTCATGGAAGCTATCAGGATTCACTCTGTGACAGGCTCACTGTTTTCCTTGCTGGTCTAGTGGGTGGACGCTCGTTCTATTTTCTTCTGGTGATCTTAGGCTGACGAAGATTCGAAACGCGTTCCTACACCAAGTGTTTACTTTTTTTAATACAAAACCTGTCCAGGTTCTTTGTACTGCCCAACCCAGCAGGGAAACAGTAGGTGAGTATTTACGATTGGGTTTTTATACTCTATTATTTTAAGTTTAGATTTGCATTGATTTCACAGCAGTGCAATATATTTGTAGATCTATATTTATATAGTTTTTATAACTGTTGCTTATCCTAGATATAGTCAGAGGCTATAATATGCCATGTTATGTGGCTAATTTATATTTTTTGTATATTTTATTTATCCTGTATATTTGAAATGCTATATTCACAATATATTGATTATTTGTGAAGTTGCAATAAACTTTTTCCAACTATTAATCAAAGTGGTAGCGCTGTCTAAAATTTAAACACATTATTCCTTCTTTTCTCAGCTGTCATCCACTGGATTTTTAAGATTAGCAGCTACTCCCCATATTATCTGTACAGTGGAAGTACATTACAGAACAATCTCCTCCACAAATTTTATATATATATATATATATATATATATATATATATATATATATATATATATATTATACTTGTAATTGTTTTTCACATATATATTGTTTACACTATTGGGTGTTGTAATATTAAATAGATGCTGTGTATATTACTATTTTCTATTTTCCAAGATTGTATTAAGCAGAGAATTGAAAAGAATATTTGAGATGGGCAAAATAGCTTTCCATATGTTTTAACAGTAATGCATACGCTGAAACAGTAAAAGGTCAGTAAAAGCAGAATAAACATGGTGTTACTAGAACCTTAGAATCTGAGTATACATTACCAGAATGGTTTATAATGTTGTAGAAGTTCTTCTATTAACATTGGCAGAGATTGTGTATTTCTTTTATCAATGTCATACATATTTTTTTCTTCAAAATGTGCCAATTTTATGTTACTGGAGCATTGGAAGTCAAATAGAACATGTTTTCTTGAGCACAGGTGTGCAATAAAAGTGATATATTGTATGATAGTAGTGTGGACAGTGTTGTAATTTAAAACCTGATAAAACAAACTTCCACCCCATATAGATATAAAAACATGAGACTTAATATTGATGAAAATAGGCCACAGCAATTTATTAAAGGTACACTCCAACCAAAAAATGAAAAGGTTTTTTTTATTTTTATTTTATTACTAAACTCTATTCAACAACAAATTCTCTACTGACCCCACAAACCTTTCTTTTTCACTTGAATTAAGGCCCGGGGAGACCAGAAAATAGATGTTAGAATTGAGTTGTCAGTCGTAAGATCATACTTAATCCCCAAATGGACCTATTTTTTGAGAATGGTCCAGATGCAGGTCCCCACCAGTTGGCTTCAGATGATCCACACTAGGTTTGTGAATTTTATATGGCAGGGTAAAATTCCACGCATAAGCATGAAGCAAATTGCGAAAAATAATGGGGGACTAGGCTTATATACATTACGCAAGTAAAAGAAGTAGAAATAGAACGATGGTATAAAATAGAAAAAGAAGCGGTTAAATTTAAAAATCTAGACAAATTTATATGGAACACAAACAGTGATCAGATAACAAAAGATGTGAAAGACAAGAACATAACATTGGAGAGCCTAGTACCCAGTTGGTATAGAATATTGAAAAAGTTGGGGATCAAGCATAAAATACCAAGAGCAGAACCATTGAATATTATCGAAAACATCCTACCAGACATCTCTCTGTCAAAATGGAGAGGACTGCACTCCAGTCAAATTAAAGATATATTGAATGAGTGGTGTATAAAGCCTTACCCACTCCTGGCAAAACAAAACGGCCTCCAAAATAATCACATTTTTAATTATCTAAGGGTAAAAAGCTTCCTACAGCAACACTTATATATAGCACAGGAAGACAAAATAAAAGCAATAGAGGCAGTTTTTTCACATAATAAGATCACTAACCCTATCTCAAGATGTAAACATCTTATAACAACACACGAGTTAGGAGATAGAGGGAAAGCTATAACAAAATGGGAAAAAGAACTCAATATCTTAATAGAAACTGGAGAATGGAATGAGGCTTTCAACTCAGTTAATAAAAACATTCATAACCTATCGTTGGTGGAGACTTTTTATAAGCTATCCAATCGATGGTATATGACTCCGAGAAGATCGGCCTTAATAAATGAGAAGAATGAACCTAAATGCTGTGAATGCGGCCAGGAGTTGGGTAACTATATCCATATGTGGTGGGGTTGTGCCCGGATTAAGAAATTATGGGAAACAGCCTTTGATATAATACAACACAGCACAGGCGTACACCTGGAAAGGAAACCAGATGTAGGACTGCTGTATCTGAACTGGCCCAAAATGAGCCATTGGCGACAAGCACTGACAATTCATATAATGGTAGCAGTTAAGATTTTAATTGCAAGAGCCTGGAAACAACCGGGTGTTTTTTCGAAAGAACAACTAACTAAACAGAACAAACTCCAGCTTACTTTAGAAAAAGGTCTTAGCTGGATAAGCTATATCACAAATAAAAAAAAAACCTTTGGGAGATATGCATAGAGAACTTAGAAAGGGCTGAGACATAAGATCCCTAATAGCAGAAAAATTAGACGCGGGGCCCTGCACACAATAGGAATTTAATATTTTAATAAAATTAAATTTCACTAGCAAGCCTAAGTTTATATGAATAATACTGAACTCCCGACTCCGGTTCCGTCGACTATCCGTCCCACCCACTGTATGCATGTTTGTATGAATGCGCCACCGTAGCACCCTCCCCGAGTATAACTGGTACAAGTTCCAACTTGGACAGGCAGAACTTGGGGGAGGGAAGAGAGGGAAGTAGGAAAAAGAGTGAAAAATGGACATAGCTGCGGTTGGTCACGTTTGAAAAGTGTTTTTTTTCCCCCACACAATTGGTATTAAATTTAAGCTTTTCACCTAGGTATCATTTAAGTAACAAGGAGGGAGAGGAGAGGAGAGGGGAGGGGAGGGGAAGGTAAGGGAGGGAGAGGAGGGGAGGTTGAGGGGGAGTGAGAGAGGTAATATAATGGTGAAGGCAAAAGAAATAAGCAAAAATGAAAACCAAACACAAGGATGATCTGAATGCACATTATAGTTATGAGAACTACTAGAAGGAATAAGAAAATTTAAATTTTGTGCAACGGAGTGTGGAGGAAAAAAAAAAAAAAGAATTGAGTTGTCAAATGGATTACAGCTCATTATTTATTTTAGATCATTGTGAAAATGTAATTTTTTGTGTGTTTTTTATGCTTATTTACTGCTGCAATCAGATTGGGTAATTTTTTAAAATATACGTTCATATTTTATTCATATATAATATGAATATCAGATAGCAACTCTATTATCTAACCTCCATTTAATTTCTTGTGTTATGTATCACAATGCCTGGGAACCTAGAATTATAAATGTTAGGTGCTCTAACACTTGATAATCAATGTAGATTTGTGGAGGGGTTTTTCCACCACCTTTACGTAAATGGTTTGTTCTTCATGTAATGCTCCAAGCCTCAAGCAGCAAACCAGTAAACCAACATCATGCTAACAAGTCCCATTAAGGATGAAACAACTGTCCATGAGTGGACATCTGACTTTTGCACCCACGTCCTGAGCGGTGTTTAAAGGCTGTCTTGTTTAGTGTCCATGTTTAAAATGTATTAAGAGGCAGAAGGTGTTTATTGTTGATCAGATTTGCATATCCCCAACCAAATCCCTTGCAGTGGTGGCACCATTACCTAAATGTTTTGTACTTTTTAAGATGCATACTATCTTCACTTCACAGACTATAATTCACTGCAATTGCATTGAGAGACCCTCATTTTGATGTAAAACCAACACCAACTAGGCTCCACACTTTCACAAATAGAGTAGAGGCAGTCTGAGTAAAAGTATAAACAGATTTAATAGCCCATAAAATCCATAAAGTGCAGCAATGTACAAAAGGGACACTTACAGTATCAGATGGCGAGAAGCTACTTCTACTCTATTTGTGAAAGTGTGTCATATTCTTATGGGCATTTATTGAGCATATTATTACTGCATAACTCAATGCTCATTATGTCTGCATTTGGCGTGTTTATCAAGCTGTGCTCTTTTACCTTTGTTTTTTATGTTTCTCTCCATACATGTGATTCTCGCCATCAATACTTTTTGAGTTGAGTTTGAAGTATCCCTGTGTCATTTTGTATTCCTGAGTTATCACATTATTCTAAATATAATTAATTTTAAGTCACTTTCCATATATTGTTCTATTATTTAAGTGCTCCAGACTTTTCTTTTTAGTCTGCATTTTAGGTGTAGTTAAAAGAGTGCTACCATAATAGCTGTGGAAAAACAGAAAACAAGTAGAGTTAAAATGATACCATTTATTGGCTAATTAGAGTTTGATTGCACGCTTTACAGAGCAAGTTTCTAAATGAAGAATGCACGAGGCAGGGGCCTAACAACTTGGTCTTGAAAGCTTGCAATTAAACTCTCAGTTAGCCAATAAATGGTATCATTTTAACTCTACTTGTTTCCCATTTTAGGTGTGGTAATTAGGTTTCCACTCTGAGCTGCTAAAGGTTACTTTTAACTAATTGTAACTAGTGTCTATGTCTTCATTACTTTATTAATAAGTCTAGCAATTTATATTTAAAAAAAAAAAATCTGTTTCAGCACTAGCAGAGAGAGGCAACCAACAGACCTCAGACAGAAAGAAGTGGCAAGCAGCTATGCTGATTGGCTGAGCATGTGCTGATACTATTAGTTCATTATACAAAAGATTACATTGAGATACATGCTGGATTTACACTGGAGAAAGGACACTGTGTTTTTATCGTCTGCTCCTAATTACCAGGAGCATGTTAAAAGTAATCTAATGCTGCATTAACTCCCTTTAATTTCACTGGGCTTTAAATAATAAGGTACTTGAAAACAAACCCCTGCTCGCTTCCACCTCTAAGTTGTAAACATTACATTATAGGGACTGTATCACCTAAACATTGTATTTAATGTGTATGTAGAGAATAAAAAAAGATTTACAATTATCTCTACATTGTGTTATCCAGGGCCGATCCTGGGCGGGTGCACGGGGTGCACCGCGCCCAGGCGCACGGGAGGAGAGGCGCTGAAGCAGGGAGCTCTCTCCCTGCCATCCTCCTCCTTGTTAAAGCAAGCCACGCGACGGGTGCAAGCTCCGCCCCCGTCGCGTTCTGTGATTGGCTGCTGCCGGGAGGAGGACGTTCTCTGCCAAGACACCATAGAGAACATCCTCCTCCCTGCAGCCAATCACAGAACGCGACGGGGGCGGAGCTTTCCCCCGTTGCTCTGTGCTTGGATTACCAAGAAGAAGAAGGAGGAGGAGGTGATGGGGGGGGGTATTGTTAAAATATATAAAAAATAAAAAAAGTGTGGAAGTGTCTGTGAATGTGTATGTGTGTGTGTCAATGTGTTTAACTATGTGTGTGCTACTGTCTGTGTAAGTGTATGTGAATGTGTATAAGTGTGTATGTGTGTGTCAATGTGTTTAACTATGTGTGTTTAACTATGTGTGTGTTACTGTCTGTGTATGTGAATGTGTATAAGTGTGTATGTGTGTGTCAATGTGTATAACTGTGTGTTACTGTCTGTGTAAGTGTGTGTGAATGTATGTGTATAAGTGTGTATGTGTGTGTCAATGTGTATAACTATGTGTGTGTTACTGTCTGTGTATGTGTATAAGTGTGTATGTGTGTGTCAATGTGTATAACTATGTGTGTTACTGTCTGTGTAAGTGTATAAGTTTGTGTGTGTGTGTGTGTCAATGTGTATAACTATGTGTGTGTTACTGTCTGTGTATGTGTATAAGTGTGTATGTGTGTGTCAATGTGTATAACTATGTGTGTGTTACTGTCTGTGTATGTGTATAAGTGTGTATGTGTGTGTCAATGTGTATAACTATGTGTGTTACTTTCTGTGTAAGTGTGTATAAGTGTGTATGTGTGTGTCAATGTGTATAACTATGTGTGTGTTACTGTCTAAGTGTATGTGTATAAGTGTGTATGTGTGTGTCAATGTGTATAACTATGTGTGTGTTACTGGCTGTGTAAGTGTGTGTACATGAGTGTCTGTGCAAGTGTATCCTGTGTCTGTGTAAAGGTGGCTGTGTGTGTATTTATGTATGTGTGACAGTGTGTATAAGGGTGTCTGTGTAAATGTATGTCTGTGAGGGTGACTAAGTGTTTAACTGTGTTTGTGTGACTGTGTATTTATGTGTGACTGTATTTATGTGTCACTGTGTGTATTTATGTGTGACTGTGTGTATTTACATGTGACTGTGTGTATTTATGTATGACTGTGTGTATTTATGTGTGACTGTGTATTTACGTGTGACTGTGTGTATTTACGTGTGACTGTGTGTATTTATGTGTGACTGTGTGTATTTATGTGTGACTGTGTGTATTTATGTATGACTGTGTGTATTTATGTGTGGCTGTGTGTAAGTGTGTTCTTGCCCGGGGCCCTCACTGCGCTCATCAATTTATCACATGGAGGGCACCAGCCCCCAACCAGCTGGCGTCTATTTCCCGCCTCCTGCACTTAGCGTGCGTAGAGGGAAGACTGTGCGGAGGAGACGGCCGGGGACGCGAGAGCAGCAGCAAGGTGAGTACTGGGGAAGGCAGGAGAGGAGATTATGCTTTTATTGGGTAAACCAACTGTGGCATATTGGCTGTAGCCTATTTATTGGCAAACTAGCATAGGTATATAAATGGAAAAACTGTCTGTGACATATCAGTGGGCAAATTGGCTGTTGTATATTAATGGACAAACTGGCTGTGGCATATTAATGGGCAAAATAACTGGCATATTACTTGGGAAACTGGTGTATTTTGAGGACGAACTGACATTTTTATTGGGCAAACTGTAGCATTTTTAATAGGCAAACTGGCTGTTGCTTATGTTAATGGCAAAGTGTACCCTTAGTACACCTCTGTAAATGGGCTGCCCATGTGCTGCTTTGCTGCCTCTCAGAGCCAGCTCTGCAGATCGGCGCCATGTTTCCCCTTAGACCTCAGTCAGCGCTTTCTGCTCTTTCCGTGCACAGTGATGACAGAGCGTCGGAACATAACGGTCAGAGTCATCACTATGTGCAGGGAGATCAAGGCAGCGCTAATTGAGTTCTGAGATGAGGTCAGTAGGGGGCATGAAAAAGGGACATGGGAAGAGACAAATACATGGTAGGTAGGAGGTATAGGAGAAAGATATGGGGTGTGACAGACAGACATGGGGTATGAGTGGAGAGAGACAAACATGGGGCATGAGTGGAGAGAGAGACAGACATGGGCAATGAGTGCAGAGTGAGAGACAGACATGTGGAATGAGTGCAGAGTGAGAGACAGACATGGGGAATGAGTGCAGAGTGAGAGACAGATATGGGGAATGAGTGCAGAGTGAGAGACAGACATGGGGAATGAGTGCAGAGTGAGAGACAGACATGGGGAATGAGTGCAGAGTGAGAGACAGACAGACATGGAGTATGAGTGGAGAGAGAGAGACAGACATGGAGTATGAGTGGAGAGAGAGAGACAAACATGGAGCATGAGTGGAGAGAGAGAGAGAGACATGGAGCATGAGTGGAGAGAGAGACAGACATGAGGGAATGGGGAGAGAGAGACAGACATGAGGGAATGGGGAGAGAGAGACAGACATGAGGGTACGGGGAGAGAGAGACAGACATGAGGGTACGGGGAGAGTCAGACAAACATGAGGGTACGGGGAGAGACAGACAGACATGAGGGTATGGGGAGAGAGAGAGACACGTGAGTGACTGACTTGGTGGAATATTATTTATCACTCATTGTGTACTTCTTTTCTAATGATGCTCAGCCAGACTAATGAGAGACTTTGGCTGGTTGGGAATCATGGGTAGTATGGTAGTAAAAACTCATTCTGCCAGCCAGCAAAAAGTCTCCCATGTTGCTGGCTGAGCATCATAGAAATAAATAAAACTAATACACAGTATTATGGCAAAATATATATCTTTATTTAAAATAAACGTTGGTCCTTTACATTAAAATAAAGTTTTCTCCCTCCCCCTCTCCCCAATATTGAAATGGGCATGTCTGGAACAGAAATGTCTAAAGGGGAGGAGTTCATAATATAGCCACGCCCACCCTTGGGCGCCAAAGGAAAACCTGCACCCAGGCGCCCTTGACCCTAGGATCGGCCCTGGTGTTATCAGAATTGCAAGCAAATGCTTAAATTAAGTGAAAAATGCATTTTAAATGTATCTGTGGAGTCTCCTGTTTATGACATCACCTGTGGCCTAAAATGTAGATGAACTGTTTTTAATGGGAAATGTGTAATTAGCCGCAGGTCACAGGTGATGTCATAAACTGGAGACTCCACAGACACATTTAAAACACATTTTCTCCTAATTTAATCATTTGCATGCAATTTTGCCAACACGATGTATAGATAATTTCCAATCATTTTTTATTCTCTACTTTTACAGTAAAACAATGTTTAGGTGATACAGTCCCTTTAAGGTACATGTACTATTCAGTGTGATAATATGTTTTAAGAACTGATACAAATGGTCTCAATGACTTATCTCACATGGACAGAGCACAATGGCTCTACAGATCCGAGCACAATGGCTGTACAGCTCCAGCTCTAGCACATCCGTGTTTTATATGTAAGATTCAGAAGATGCTCTTGCCAAATATGCAAGATTGTTTGTATAGACACTGTCTGAAAATTCCATTCATTATAAGGATTTGTATAATTACTTTTTGTCATGAATTTCTAATAACATTCAGCAAAATAGCAAGATTGCAATTAATTGACTCATATTACATGTGCTTCCTAATTACACAGATGGCTCCACATTATCGCTCAGTAATGATGGAATCGAATGCAAAGATACAGAAATACAGTTATAATACACAAATTAAAAAAAAAAATTAGCCAGTGATCTAAGTTATCATTAATGTGGCAGATTGCGAATGCTCAATACAGCAGATTGCTTACTTAGACAGTAGAACATAATGGACCAAATTTCTCAGGGCAAACCAGGTGCTATTTTCAAAAAAGTGCTAAATTCAGAGCAAACCATTCTTGCATGCCATTGGTTCCCATGGTTATTACTACTATTTTAACACTTTCTCCTGAAATAGCATTCATTTTGTCTTCGTGAACAAGGTCCCATATTTAAAAAAATAATGACTGCATTGGAAGATTATAATTATGAACTCATTTTATTCAAGTTAGATCATTATAAAGAGCAATTCCAGATAATGTTCCTGGCTGGCAACTCCATGTTTCCAATCTGAAATCTGTTTCATAATAAATTGGCTAGATGATTATCAGTGAAACATTAAAACTTAATGCATATGTGCATGTGTGTGTATGCAGTGGTGTATCTTGGTTTTGTGCTGCCCTAGGCAGACAAAATTTGGGCACCCCCCCCTACCCACGATGCACACCCACAACATGACCCATAACCCACGTTGCACACCAAGGACATGCCCCATCACCCCATTTACATGCCTCCATCACCCCATTACATACACATTACCAATATTATTTGCCATTAATTTTCCCCAGCCAATTTGCCCAATAATATGCCAGTATCATTTGCCATTAATATGCCCCAGTACATTTGCCCAATAATATTCCAGTGTTATTTTCCATTAATATGCATCAGCCAATTTGCCCAATAATATTCCAGTGTTATTTGCCATTTAGTATGCCCAGTAAATGTTCCCAATAATATGCCAGTGTTAACTGCCATTTAGTATGCCCAGTAAATTTGCCAATAATATACCAGTGTTATGTCCCATTAATATGCCCCAGACAATTTCCCCCCATCTCCCCAGCACTTACCTGTTTTCCCTGGTGGCTAGTGGCAGGCAGCATGGTCTCCTCCATGCTGCCTGTTCGGCTCCCCGGCGGTTGTGCAGAGAGGGCACGTGACTGGGGCGCGTCTGACGTCAGAGCGCAGGTCACATGACCTGTAGGCACTTCCGTGTCACACTGCACAGGGAGCCGAACAGGCAGCACAGAGTTATCTTCCGATCTCCTCTAACCTCCGTTTTTGCCAGGAAGCGCGTTCTTTTTTTTTTTTTAAAGGAACAGATTTTTATTTATTTATTTATTTTCAGTGCTGGGGGTGCTGCCGCCCCCCAAAATTTGCCGCCCTAGGCATCCGCCTAGGATGCCTCGCGGTAAATACAGCACTGTGTATGTACGGTATATTGTACAAACGTGTATTGATCTAGCTTGCTGCGCCTGGCTGTTAAAACGTGGCTATTGCTCCAGTTTCCTGATTACCTGTGTATTATCAACCGCAGCTTGACTTGGGGCACCCTGACCTATTCAGATTACAGACAGTGTGTCAGCTGACTCATTTTATAGGATGGAAAATCAGAAAGAAGGATAGGTTGGGTTGGCTGTATCAATCATTGGTAAAGCAGATCCCTTTCTTGTCCAGTGGCTGGATCCAAACATTTTTAGGGAAATGGGAAATCATAATAACCTTATCAAGGGCCTTGTAAGCAATGTATATAAGCTTAGAAGATCTATTGGAACCGCCATTTTTGTTTTCTAGATGTGCCCCAGTTGAGATAATCCCCCTTTATATTAAGGATATTGGTTTGACTCAATGGAGCAATTGTAATATTAGAACAATTGCTGATATTTATGAGGGAGATCAACTTATGTGATTCACAGATTTACAAAATAAATTCGCTTTACCTATTTCTGAACTGTTTAGTTACTTAGGAATGAAAAACCTCAGCTTGACTTGATAGACCTTTGCCTGTCCTAATCATTGGCTTGTCCAGATAACTGGCTACACCTGGAAGCTCAACCTCAAAGGAATAGCAACTATTACTGGATTATCTGATTATCTTGTTCTACACCATCTGTTTCACCATGTTTGCACTTGACAAGTGCACTTTATTGTTGTATGTGTCGCATCTGAAATCACATGTTTAAATGTTACACTTTATGAACTCTTGCCAAGCATGAGGCTGCTTCATAATATAGCTAAAAGCAAAGATGAGAATATAATTTTGACTGCTAATTAAAATATCAAATGTTATTTGTTAATTTATGTCAGGGTAGGAGAACTTTTACATGCATAGCTCATAATTTATAAAAATTATCTTTTACATTTGTAGTATCTTATATTTCCACTCTAAAAGGTTGATCAGATAGCTCTGATTTTCTTTCAGAAGTGTTCCAAGTACCCCTTAAATTTGGGTTACAAGAGACCACCGAAGTGATCTTGAATCAGCATGGAAATCGGCCTTTATGGCATCCAGAGGTTGGCTGCCGAAATAGCCTCAGTCCTAGCAACAGACTTCAATGCGGAGGACTTCTTATTTCAGAGGCCATTTCAGGGGGACCTCAGCTATTATGGAAATAGCTGAAGTCCTCCCATAGAAGTCAGCAGAAGAACTTTGGCCAAATCCGAAATGGCCTGAAGCGTAATAATAAATAAAAAATCTCTAAAAATAATTGAAAATTAAATACATAAAAATAATGTAAATGAACATACAATAATATAAAATATGTTTTTTTTTTATTAAAATTAAAAATGCTTATATTAATGTAAATAGACTATTAAATAACTAACACATTTTTATTATATATCTCAATTTTTGTGTTTAAATTATGTTTACTTTAATTCTTCTTGTCAATTTATGCCGATTTATGCCAACTTCCGTGAGCTACGGTCCTTTAAGAGTAAGCAACAGCAATAGACTCTCGCTCTCTGACCCACTGAACAGAATGTGGTCAAACTCTGTCCTGAAATCAGTGGAAATTGCCAACTTCGGGCCACATTGAGGCATACTGAGTCAACCCAAATGACATTTTGACAAACCCACAGCAGGACCAACAGCCACGGTTGGCTCTGAACTGAGCATTCAAGTTAAGCTTTAGTTTCTGTCATTCATAATTGTTTCTTGCACCAGTATTATTTCCACTAATTTATGGAAATTATATGTACATACATTAACAGAAATGTTTCCTGCCTTTATTTGACACGCTTGGAATTTGTGTTTTGTGTGGAAAAAGTGTTCTCATGGTCTTTTCTTTAGTAAGAAAATAATGAAAATGCCTCTGTTTTGTCACAGGATGTCATATGAAATGGATGGCGACCGTATGTCACTCCCATAGTGGTGTTTAAAGTAAGATGGGAGGAGAGAATTTTTGAATGACAATGACAATGAAAATGGGTATGTGAATGGTAATATGAACAGTTAGGAAACATGACAGTAGATCAGGAGTGAATGTGAAACCAAATGCAAATGCTAATATGAACAACTAATAGTAGGAGGACCGAGGCAAAATACTAAGACAGGCATAAGTTGTTTGCAAGAAGGGGGACGGAACCAATGCTGGTGGAAACCTTTTTGCCACTATAGGCAAACGTATATTTGGCCACCTCATGGTGATCCCACTTTCAGGCAAGTATACACAATCACACATGCAGTTTCAAATACACATGCAGGCAAAGGTACAAACACAGTCACACATGCAATTTCACATACACATGCAATTTTACATACACATGCAGCCACACACAGTGTCATACATGCAGAATCAAATATATACAGTCACATATACAAACAACAATAAACACTAACATATATAAGGATATATTCCTTTTTAGTCCTCTCTTTTAGTCTTTTTCTACCCTTTTTTACCACCCCGTTTATTCCCCCCCCCCCCCCTGATATTCTACCCATGTCTTCTTATCTCTTTTACACTCCATCCCATTTTTGTTCCTACTTTTACTACCCAATTTTTCAAAGAGTAATGGAAAGATTAGAGCTTAGACTTATTTTCCTAACCTAATTTTCCTTGTATTTTGGATCACATGCTTTGCATACACTGGATTTGTTGTCTCTACTAAAAAATGTAATGTAAATTCTGAACAAGGAATTCTAAGGATTATGAATAAGTATACAATTTGACAACACGACAGCTACATATCCCATTTAGTCTATTCAGTTTCTTATCTTTGTTAGTACATCAATTTTATATTATTAGGGCTGTTTACCCACTGAGCATTCTTATGTCCATCACCAGTTTTTAATTCAGAGACTGTATTAAATTTTACTGATCCCAGTGTTTAATGGTAGATAATCAGATTAAAGCCATTCTGTCATCAAAAATGTTCTTTGCACCATCATGTAGAACAGGGGTCAGAAGCAAACTCTTCTATTGGATGTCGAGCCACTAACTCTCATGCACATGGGAGGTCAGGTGTCAGTGTTACCGCAAATGCGCACAAGATCAGGACAGAGGAAGAGCTCAGAGGAACAGCAGGATCTGCACTGCGTGCCAGGGAACAGTGGTTGTGGAACTGGGGACTACAGGCCAGATAACATTGATTGGAAGGGCTTATACTCTGGCAAACCGTTTCCGAGATTGGACAGACATAGTCTATGATCGCAAACACCACACAAATGGTGATGCTTTAATGCCTTGAGGTCGAGGCATAAAGCAAAACCAGAATCTGGTGCCCAGGGCACCCACGATTGCTCCATGGAGCGATTTGCAGTCAGCATATTGGAGAGCACTTCCGTTGCTCTGATACTGTTGCTTGACTGGCCCTAAAGACAGTCAGCAACATTGCAAAGTAATAATAATAAAAAATACTTAGCTAAAAATCTAGGGTTAGGGTTAGAATAGTGGTTAGGGTTACAAATAAATTATGGTTAGCATAAGGGTAAGGGTTAAAATTAAATTAAAATTAGATTAAATTAAGCTTTAGCATAAGGGTTAGCGTCAGGGTTAAATTTAGGGTTAGGGTTAAATTTAGGGTTTGGGTTGTGGTCAAAAGGTCACTGTATGTAAAAAAAAACTATTTTTTTTTTTTGCCCTATAACTCGCAAAAAAATGCAGAAAAACATGAAAACAAGCATATTTCTAAACTAAGGACAAAATTTTGAAACTATTTAGATGGGGTCTTTTTTAATGATTGGATTTGCGTAAATTATTTTTTTATGTCAAAGTTAGAAAAAGTGGGGGGTTTTATTTTGTCATCATATTTTATGATTTTTGTTGTAGTAAATCATATGATATGATGAACATAATGGTATCTAATGAAAGCCCTACTTATGGTGATAAAAACAATATATAATATGTGTAAGAAAATTACAGCTAAACAAAACCACTCCGTAAAGTTGAAAAAAGACCATGCCACCAAGGGAGAGTCAAGGTCAAAAGGTCATGTCACTAAGGGGTTAAAACTGAGACTATAAAAATAAAACTGCATTTTTTTTTATTTGTAAATTTAAGTTTTTGGAATACTTTTTTACTTTACTTTTTTTTTCAAGTTCATTGTTCCCAGCATCTCTCAGAGCCAATTGCATACCTCCTATACAGATACATGGGGCGGCCCAAAGTGCATGCAAGCAATCTCACACAGATGTACTGTAAATGTATTAGAGGCATTAGAGCAAGGTATTTATATGTACAAACGCACATGACATCACCATCACTCGCTGACAAGCCCCATTATGAGCATAAAGATTTACACATATTCAGAATATGCAAAACTAATCTAGATGTGTAAGCAGGCAATTTATTTTGTATGGTCAAATATGCAGAAACAAAGCATATTTTAACAAACTGAGTATGTTTAATTCAGCAGGCTCCATCATTTGCAGTTATGGACCTTAAAAAACTGGCTGAACCTTTACAAAGATATTTGTACTATGGTATACTTCCTATTATTACTTACTGGTCAATTGAGGAGTGGCCAAGGGCAATTGTTCCCCATTTCCGTTGTTAGACGTCCCCTGATCCCAAAAAGACATCACACACATACAACTGTATATTCCAATTACATTCAATATGCACATGTGTACTGTTTCTTTAAATGGTATGAAAAAGCAATTTGCAGGCATTGTCCTTCTTCTGTTTTAAAGGTGGGCCCTTGTATTTAAGTTTCTCAAATGCAAAACTGTGTGCAGGATAAAACATGGCAAGTTACCAGTGTTGAGAGCCTTGTCACAACCTTCACTTGGATATGCAGTATCATTTTCAGAAATTAAAACACAGAGTTCAGAGAAGGACACTCGAGGTTTTGAGCAAAATAAGGTTTGCTTACATTAGATAGAAGGTGTGTTTGAGGAGATATGACTATATGTAAATACATCAAAGGTCAGCACAAGCTCTATTCAAGGAAAACTTTCATCCCAGTAACCAAATAAATATCACAGACTCATCTCCTCAGATAAGAAAAAATATGTAGACAAAATACAAAACCTTGTGAAATTAAGTTTATCTCAATATAAATAAATATAATACTTACCAAATGTACTCGCAGCACTTAAGTCAGTGTCTTAATGTCCAACATTTTTGCCAATTTTTATACCAAAAATGTTGGCAACCCAGAAGACTTTGGATGACTGAAATTGTAGCATCTGTCCTCCACATAGACTTCTAATTAAGGGGCTTTGGGAGGAATCCATAGGTTTCCCAAGGCCATTTCCCCCAAACTGAATCTGGCTGAAGAACAGCTGGAAATTGGAGGAATTTGCTGATTTTGTACTGAAATTGGCTTTATTGAGTCAAACACTTATCTGGTGTAGACCCTTTAGTTTAATTAATATAGCAAAACTAATTCTAAGTTTACAAGCTGGGATCTCTCGACCTCATGTCTCTGATATTCTAACGTGGTCTGTAATTCTCTTTTATGCACTGTACCTAAGTGCAATTGGCAGAATACTAATAAATGTTAATGTAATGTTCTATGTTGCATGTCCTGTGCAAATTAATAAAATATCAATTACCTCATCTTTGCACGTACTAGAAAAAACAAACTCATGTCTACAGAAAAACGATTAAAGGCAAAAAAAACCCCAAATATAACTACTGAAGCAAACAAATCATATTTTATTAAATATTTTGCGTTTGCCACTGAGTTTTTTATGTGTGCATATACTTTTAGAAAGGACCTGTGAAATAAATACTGTGACAGGTCTGGTGTAGCATGTAGAGGTGGCTTCATTTTAACACCAGTATTCATTTTAGACAGCATTCTTCACCTTCCTATGAAATTTTATTTAACAAATACATGTAAGAAAAAGTATATGCTCTAATTTAATTTTATTCTGTGAAAATCACTTGCTGATTCAACCACCATTTTCATGCTCACTTTGTTTCTGTTCTTCATTGCCCTTTTCTCTTGTTGCATTTCTCTTACTACATCTTTCCAATCCTCACTCTACTTCTCCCACCCTCACTTATTTTAATTTATACTGAGCCAAAATACAAAGACTTGCTAGCCACTGCAGAAATTCAAGTGTGCCATGCTGCCCACTATAAAAAACAGAATCATGTGATATGTTATTGATCCTACGATCACAATGTATGAACAACAAAGACTTATTCATTATTAGCATTATTGATAGCATTCTACAGGGAGGGATAATTAAGGTTAGTCATATGAGGAACAGCGTTCATTGTAACACCCTACACTGCAGCATAAAGCAAATTGCCATGCAGTCACGTCCATTTTAAAAGCCCTGATCTTGAAAATTGGAATATATTAACAGGTAGCGAGAGTGATCATGAGAATAAATTTGACTGAGCAATGATTCAATTGGTATATCAAAGTATTAAGGGTCAGTGTAGATTTATTTTTTTCACAACTGGTTCCAGAGCACCAACATTATCATGATTGGTTGGGCATGTTGAGAAGCTTAAAGTGGCACTTACGTTTTCTTTCCTTTTTGCTTCACTAATAAAAGCAAAAGTTAAAAGACTTTTGCCACTGGTCCAAAGTAAACCTGACATGTATCTTTACAGAAGTGTAAACGTATATCTTTACTGAAACTCGTGTTTACTCCAAGCTCTGCCTCTTAGCTGAGGCAGAACTTGTCGGCTACTGGCGCAATCTTCCATTGTCAGTGTGCGTTAAGCCAAGCAGCACAGAGACTCGTTCCGCATGTCTGATCGGGGTCAGCACCAACAGCACTGGTAGTGAGAGACTGTCGGAGACAGCTGCTGCCATGATGCTCACCAGGGAAGCAAAATGACATTAAAACCTGCAAATACATATAAATAGAGATAAATAGCAGCAAAACTTTCCATATTAAAATAAAATACCTGTATGAACAATGTGTGTTTACTTTAAGCAATACCATGTTTAACAAAATAGTATCCTAGGTGATAATTGTGAATAACACACTGCCTCTTATTTTATGAGTATCATGCCAATATAAGTGCATTAAATTAGCACAAGTGCTTTGTAAGCAATCATGATAATATGCAGTTACAGTTCTCTAAATAATGAAGCAGAATGAGCTGTCAAACCATTCAGGCTCTTGTAAAGGATCCCTTCTTCGAGGAAGAAACTATGTTTCCTTTAACAGAATCCTATCCAAAAAACAGATCATTAAGCCTGCAATGTGCGTCCTTCCTCTGGGATGCTTTCCATTTTTTAGATTCAGTTCTAATTTAGCGTTTACAATCACAACTTGCCTTGGAAGCAAATACCACAGTCTGTTTTATTTTCCATAATTTGAAATAACACTGAGCAGCAGGAAGCATGCTTATTCTTTTTAAGATTATATTTTATTTACACAGTGTACTTAATGCACCTTTTAATTTAGTTCTTGGCAAGTTTGGTTTTACAGATGAATATAAATATACTTTCATACAAGTATCCTTAGAATCTTAAGGGTCCTGATTGTAAAACTTTTACCAGTTAACCATAAGAACTGCTTTTATTACTAAATATTCTATGGCTGTAGTGTAAATATTCACCTTTTCCCAAACGATACCAGATGAACTTTGTGCAGAGCTACAGGGAACACATCATAACCTGATAAGAACTGAGACACAGGTACAGGATAATCAGACTCCCAACATTTCGGCATTACAGCCTTCTTCAGTGAGAAATCTGTGTCTTGTTAATGTGTCTTGCTGCTAGACTATAATGCTGAAAGTGCATTAGTCATTCAGCTGCTTAGCAGTGTCATAGATAGAAGCCCCATTGGCTTAAAAGAAGACAGGGCCATGACTGCAGGTGTATCACAGGTTTTGTTACAAAGTTTGTAGGTAAGGTACTTATTGTACAGAAGGTAAGGCCTAACTGTATCCAGCAACAAGGTACTGATACAAGTTACATTTCATTTTAGAAGGAGCCTATCCCGAAACGTATGAAATAGCTATTCCAGCAGGGAGGGATCGGCCGTGTACATTAGACACTTTACATTATGGTGAATGCTTGTAATGTTCAAAGGCACCAATGTGTGGTCAGGTTATACTAACCAGCATGCTTTGTGGTAGAAGGAGCCAGTCCTGACACTTGTTGAGCAATAATTCCAGCAGGAAGTTATTAGCCATCTACAATGGATATCCGGTGAGCACTGGCGTCCCTGGCTTTTGGGTTTACTTGCTTTGAAAATTCTGTCTTTATAATACTTACTACCAACTGCTGTTGCATACCTTTGGTTTCTGGACTTTTGGGGCTATTCACTAAAAGGTGAGTTGCAGTTGAGGTGCACTTCATCTCACCAATTTAACTATACATTGAGCTGGAATGAATATTGTAAGTTTCCTCTGCTAAGCAAACTCTCCAGGTTTGTCCCAGTACAATGTAGAGCTAAATTGGTGAGATAAAATGTTCATCTCACCTCAACTCACCTTTTAGCGAATAGCCCCCTCTATGTTGAAATTGAGGTACAGTTCCTCTTGCTATATCTGCAGTGTCTGGCTGGCTTTATGGGCAGAACTATTCCTGTTTTATTGGAGCATTTACTGAGCTATGGGATCTGCTGCGTTTAGGCTGCTACATTGACTATTTACCTGGAAACAGTTATCATTATCTTTAACCACTGGAGGAACTGGAAACTGGTTACATTTTGTCCTATTATGGAATAAAACCCATGTATGAATTTCTGATAATTCGTTCTGTGGGCAAACACTGCATTCCATACGTATGATTTTTGTATTTTCTATGTTTAAGTATGTATGCTGCTGTACATGTGTACTGAGTGATTGATTTTATTCATTTATTTACTGTGCTATCAGGTGCAATATTTACTATTTATGATTTATATTAATATGATATTTCCATATATCTAAATTTCTTTTTTGACTGTCTGTTATATTCAGTAGGTGTGCTTCTACAATGTGTTTCCTTGTCTGTTTTTTTTGTTTTGTTCTCTTAATCCAATAATTGCTGGGATCAACACACTCCCATTTTCTTTTCTTGAAATGTTTATAAAACTAGTGGTGTTACTACATACATTCAGTGAATACATATCACTATATATTATATATGAGCTTTAATGAAGACGCATCAAAAAGATCATTTGTGGCATCTGTCTGAGCAAGGTCAGCAAGATCAAGATTAACTTTAACTCTTCTCTAACAAATAAGATAATTAAGCCTTTTCCCTTGTTACATATAATTTAACATGTACTGTGAATTGCTGTGCCTTACAGGAGAGTGTCTTAATAACGTAATGCACTGCTCAGCTGTGGCACTGGGTTACATTTACTATTCCTTGATCTTGTGAAGACATTATTGCTTATAAAAAGTTTTCTTGAATAGCAAACAACTTGCATTCAATAATATCTATAAATAGTGAATAAACATGTAGCCAGGTACACACAAAAATGTATATGCATCTAGAAAACTACAGACTCATCTTTACACTGAACTCCTTTAAAGCACATAAAAAAATCACTAATAATGTTAATATGATCCCTGCCAAACAGCTGAGTATGATACTACGTAACACTAATTCCTTATTTATTGGGAATTTAATTTAAAAGGCAAGTTATTTGTTAAGCGATCATACCATTACCAAGAATACTAACCCAGCATCAATAATTACGATAACATTACACTTGGCTGTACTTGCATTTATTTGCATCTAAATCACTGGACTAACATGCGTCCACTTCTCTAGGCTACTTAAGTATGTCAAAAAAAGCAAAGCCATTAAACTTGATTGTTTTGTAATGCGCCACTATAATTTAAGTGAACCATGGCTCAAGTACAGAGCAGTGACAGCTTCCATTCTCTTGTAACAGGCAGCAAAATGCACCCATTATACACCACAGCTGGACTGAGCCTGACGAACCCGCCATTTGAAGGAATAAGTTAAGTAGAAAGTAATTAGGAGATCACTGAATAAAAACAGTATATCCCTCTGTTCAAGCAAATCACAAGCAGCAAGAGAGAAATGTGGTATAACTGTGACCATTTTGAGTATTTAATGCATGTGCAATTCATTAAACAATGTTTTTTTTATTTTTTTAAAAAGGCACATTGTCTGTTTAGCAGTGAAGAGCAAAGCATAGTTAGGATCCTGGGTGTATTTTTTTTAATAGGGAAACCACATTGCATTATTAGTCAGGAATGCCTATGAAAAATGCATTCTTCAGGGCTGCAATGAGTAGCATAAAGACTGCAGATCAGTCTATATTTACTGGTTACAACCCTGGAGTATGCATTTTTCATAAGTGTTCCTGAATACAACAGGTATATAATCACCGTACTTTGGAACAAGCTATAGAAAGGGCTAGATTAAAGCCCAAGACAAATCTTTACCCTTGAACACAGTACTGCAGAGCAGAACCCTGTTCTGTTTATTGTCTAATGCAAATAGGCCCTTCAGGCCTTGCCAATTGTAATAACAGCTGGTGGAAAACATTTTAAAAATGTGGCAAATATTTTCACAAAATTTGTCATACTATTTTTGTCAAAGATTATGTACAATAGCTAAAATTATCTTCCAAATTGATTTGGTGTTTTCTAGTTACCTTCAACTGTGACCACTGGTTTCTTGCTAAATAATTATTGGAATTAAAAACATAATTATAGAAATTATGTAAATAATAATATAATACTAATTTGAAAGGTGCAATAACATAAAATTGAGAGCAGATTTTTCAATAATTTCTGGTAGTGTAAAATTAAAAATGTGAAAAAAAATTCAATGTCAATTGAAGGGGTAGTACTACATTAAAAAAAAACTTTCAATATAACAGTGGAAGCAATACGTTAATTTCCTATACAACTGAGAATACACCTCCTGAGTTCCTCCACTGACAGTCTGGAGTTTACATATTTCATAGTATATATATAGAAAGCAGCCTCACGCAGAGTGCCCAGTTTTCTGTATAAACCAAGATGCACACCTCAATGTGCCACACACTTACATACTCACACACCCATGCATACAGTTCATGCATACATACTTATATATACACACACATACTCTCTCTCACACACACACAGTTGCAGAAACACATACATACACACAAACACACACACACACACACACAGTTGCAGACACACATACATACTCACACACACAGTTGCAGACACACATACGCAGGGCCGGCGCTTCCTATAGGTGAACAAGGCATTCGCCTAGGGCGCCAGCTTTGTGGGGGTGCCTGCTGCCAGGATACATGTATCCTGACGGCAGGCAGCCATGAGATATTTTTCTCTCTCCCCACTGGGGGGGGGGGGGGGGACTGGAGCTGCAGAAAGTGGAGGTGCCAGTCTGACCCCACGCAGGGAGCTGCAGCATCAGCTCTGTCAGTGCTGGTCGCAGGCCAGCCATCAGGGGATGACGGACGATACTGGCGTCCCGGGCCCGGCGGGTACAGGGTCACACCAGCAAAACAATTGTTTTTTAAAAATTCTCTATTAAGCCAGTCCGCGGCTTCAATAAAGTTTGTTTAAAAAAAAAATGCGACCGGGAGTAACTCTGGTCGCATTTTCTTTTTTTAACGAGCATACTGAGGGGCAAAATCCTGGTATATTGAGGGACAAAATCTTGGCATATTAATTGGCAAAATCCTGGCATATTAATTGGCAAAATCCTGGCATAATAATTGGCAAAATCCTGGCATATTAATTGGCAAAATCCTGGTATATTAATTGGCATAATCCTGGCATAATAATTGGCAAAATCCTGGCATATTTAGGGGCAAACTCCTGGCATATTAATTGGCAAAATCCAGGGCATATTAATAGGCAAAATCCTGGCATATTAATTGGCAAAATCCTGGCATATTAATTGGCATAATCCTGGCATATTGAGGGGCAAAATCCTGGCATGTTAATTGGCAAAATCCATGCATATTAATTGGCATAATCCTGGCATATTAATTGGCAAAATCCTGGCATATTAATTGGCATAATCCTGGCATATTGAGGGGCAAAATCCTGGCATATTAATTGGCAAAATCCATGCATATTAATTGGCATAATCCTGGCATATTAATTGGCATAACCCTGGCATATTGAGGGGCATAACCCTGGCATATTGAGGGGCATAATCCTGTCATATTAATTGGCAAAATCCATGCATATTAATTGGCAAAATCCTGGCATATTAATTGGCAAAATCCTGGCATATTAATTGGCAAAATCCATGCATATTAATTGGCATAATCCTGGCATATTAATTGGCATAACCCTGGCATATTGAGGGGCATAATCCTGTCATATTAATTGGCAAAATCCTGGCATATTAATTGGCATAATCCAGGCATATTAATTGGCAAAATCCTGGCATATTGAGGGGCAAAATCCTGGCATATTGAGTGGAAAAATATTACTGGCATATTGAGTGGCAAAATATTACTGAAATATTGACCAACTGCTCACAACCACCCTCCATATTACATTAGACCGGGATAACATGCTTGTGAGGGTAGGTGGGGCGAGTGGGAGATATTGTCGGGAGGGGGGCAGACAATTTTTTCAGTAAGGGGCCCTAAAATTCCTCGTGGTGGCCCTGGCTGCTCGTCGCGCAAACTGAGCATAATGATGATGCAGAGCATGGGAAATACAATGCTCTGTATCATCACTACGAGTGGGAGCACAAACAGCACGGACGGAGCACTCATGCTGCCATAGGTATGATATGGGAGGGAGGGAGGCAGGGAGGGATGGAGGAGGAAAAAGGCACCAGGCATTGGGAGAGAGGGGGGAGGAAAAGGCACCATGCATTGGGTATGGGAGGAAAAAGGCACCAGACACTGGGAGGGAGGGAGTGGGGAGGAAAAAGGCACCAGGCATTGGGAGGTAGAGGGAGGGGGAGAAAAAGGCACCAGGCATTGGAGGAGAGGGGGGAGAAAAACGCATCAGGCATTGGGTGGGAGGGAGGGAGGAAAGAGACTCCAGGAATTAGGAGGGGAAAAAAAGATATGATCACATTGCATGTGTAACTGTTTGTGTGGCTACATGTGCATGTGTTACTGTGTGTGTACGTGTGGCATTACATGTGCCTGCATATGTATGTGACACTGTGTTACTGTGTGTGTGTAAATGCCTTAGGGAAGGATCAGCAAGGGGCGGCAAAATATATGTTCGCCTAGGGCTCCAAAAAGACTTGCACAGTTGCAGACACACATATATACTCACACACACAGCTGCAGACATACATACATACTCATACAGAGTTTCAGACACACATACATACTCACGCAGAGTTGCAGACACATATAAATATTCACACTTTTTATACTATACATCTTTATTTGGATTTATTAGGTTATAAACTGATATTCAAAATATTACACTGTGTACATATTCACACACACAAAGTTGCAGACACACATTCATATTCACACATACATATTCACACACAAAGAGTTGCAGACACACACATACATACACACACACAGAGTTGCAGACACACACACACACACATACATACACACACACACACACACACAGAGTTGCAGACACACACACATACATACATACATACATACATACACACACACACACACAGTTGCAGGCACAACAGTAAATGTATACAAACACTTACATCACACACACATTCAGTCAGGGGCGGATCAGGAGTCTGATCTCGAGAGGGGCACATCTCTGTCTGTCTTTTCCTCTCTCCCATGTCCGTCTGTCTTTTCCTCTCTCCCATGTCCGTCTGTCTTATCCTCTCTCCCAAACTGATATTCAAAATATTACACTGTGTACATATTCACACACACAAAGTTGCAGACACACATTCATATTCACACATACATATTCACACACAAAGAGTTGCAGACACACACATACATACACACACACAGAGTTGCAGACACACACACACACACATACATACACACACACACACACACACAGAGATGCAGACACACACACATACATACATACATACATACATACATACATACAGTTGCAGGCACAACAGTAAATGTATACAAACACTTACATCACACACACATACAGTCAGGGACGGATCAGGAGTCTGATCTCGGGAGGGGCACATGTCTGTCTGTCTTTTCCTCTCTCCCATGTCCGTCTGTCTTTTCCTCTCTCCCATGTCCGTCTGTCTTATCCTCTCTCCCATGTCCGTCTGTCTTATCCTCTCTCCCATGTCCGTCTGTCTTTTCCTCTCATGTCCTTCTGTCATGCTCCTCTCCCTTCCCATGTCTGTCGCACTCCTCTCACTCCCGTGTCCCTCTGTCTCTCTTCTTTCCATGCCCGTTTCTCTCTTCTTCCCTCCCATGTCTGTCTATGTATCCTATTCTTTCCCATGTCTGTCTGTCTCCCCTCTCATTTCCCATCTCTCTGTCTCTCCCATCCCATGTCTGTCTGTCTCTCCTCTACCATCCCATTTATGTCTCTTTGTTCTCCCTTCCCATTTATGTCTCTCTCCTCTCCCTTCCCATGTCTGTTTGTCTCCTCTCCCCTTCCCATATCTGTCTCTCCTCTGCCATCCCATATCTGTCTGTCTCTCCTCTGCCATCCCATGTTTGTCTGTCTCTCCTCTGCCATCCCATGTTTGTCTGTCTCTTCTCTGCCAACCCATGTCTGTCTGTCTCTGCTCTATCATCCCATTTATGTCTCTCTCTTCTCCCTTCCCATTTATGGCTCTCTCAGCCAATTTGCCCAATAATATGCCAGTGTTAGTTGCCATTTAATATGCCTCAGCCAATTTGCCCAATAATATTCCAGTGTTTTTTGCCATTTAATATGGCCCTGCCAATTTGCCCAATAATATGCCAGTGTTATTTAATATGCCCCTGCCAATTTGCTCAATAATATGCCTGTGTTATTTGCCATTTAATATGCCCCAGCCAATTTGCCCAAGAATATGCCAGTGTTAGTTGCCATTTAATATGCCCCAGCCAATTTGCCCAATAATATGCCAGTGTTAGTTGCCATTTAATATGCCCCTGCCAATTTGCCCAATAATATGCCAGTGTTAGTTGCCATTTAATATGCCCCAGCCAATTTGCCCAATAATATTCCAGTGTTATTTGCCATTTAATATGCCCCTGCCAATTTGCCCAATAATATGCCAGTGTTATTTGCCATTTAATATGCCCCAGCCAATTTGCCCAGTAATATGCCAGTGTTATCTGCCATTTTATATGCCCCTGCCAATTTGCCCAATAATATACCAGTGTTATTTGCCATTTAATATGCCCCAGCCAATTTGCCCAATAATATTCCAGTGTTATTTGCCATTTAATATGCCCCTGCTAATTTGCCCAATAATATGCCAGTGTTATTTGCCATTTAATATCCCCCTGCTAATTTGCCCAATAATATGCCAGTGTTACTTGTCATTAATAAGACCCTGCCACTTTCCCCAGTACATTCCCACCATCTCCCCACTCCCCAGCACTTACCTTTTTCCCTGGTGGCTAGTAGCAGGCAGCTTGGTCTCCTCCATGCTGCCTGTTCGGCTCCCAGGCGGTTGTGCCGATAGGTCACTTTACCCGGCGCGCGTATGACGTCAGCGCGCTGGTCACGTGACCTGTCGGCACTTCCGTGTCACACTGCATGGTAAGCCGAACAGGCAGCATGGAGGTTTCTCTGTGCTGCCTGTTCGGCTCCCCCGTGCAGCCTGGCAGCCGTGCAGCCTGGCAGGCAGGCAGAGAAGGTGAGCGTGTTTTTTTTTTTTTTAAAGCGTCGTTTTTTGTTTTTTTTCCCTCTTCTCGGGGGGGGGGGGCAATTGCCCTGTTGCCCCCCCCCCCCCCCCCCCTGGATCCCCCACTGCACACAGTACATGTATACACACACTTACATACTCACATAGCTTGGCATGAAAATGTGCACTTCCCCTGCTTGAGCTGGTGCCCCTCCCACACATTATGTCAAGCTCCGCCCACCAGAGCCATCAGCATTTTGTGCTCAGCGGTGTCAGCGCTGGCAGCATGACTGTCCGCTGCACCACTGAGCGCAAAATAATTAGTCGGCAACCTGGCCACGTGCCACGATAGAGGGCTCGGCGGGCCCATTGTGGCATGCATGCCATAGGTTCGCCATCACTGTATTAACATAACAGACCAATTTGCAGACACATAGACTACTCCAGTCCTCGGCATGGAATACTCCATGTGCCTTAACATATTACTCTACTTTAGCCCTGTTGCTGGTGGCTGTTTGTGGAGATCTCTCGCAATGATCCTTCCTCCTGTTGAGATCCAGGATCAAGGACAAATGAGTGTGTGCGTGTTCCTCTTTCCCTACTTTGGTGTGCCAGGAATCCGAGCTCCAAGTGGAACTGCTGCTTGCTGAAATGTGGGCATGTAGAACAATGCATACAGCTCTAAATATTCCACTAAACCACCAGGGATATAAAAAGCATTTGGTAGGGGTCTAAATATTTTGTATAGGGTGCACACCGGCTGTAAAGGGGAAGAACCAGTAAATCTTTCTATCCTTTTTTAATTATAAAGTTATAACTATTTAGAACAAATAATAGGTATTAAAAAAGTGAATATATTTAATGTGCAAAACTATTTTTGCTCCTTTTGCAATGTACAGAACATTTAATACTCAGATAGTAAATATGAGCAAACTGTGACTCAAAACAGGCTTATTTGCAAATAAAACCAGGCGTGTTTGCGAATATGTTTTCTGACTTTCTTTTAGCCCTTGCTAAAAGCTGGTGTCATTTTCACATGCAGAATAAGAATTATTTTTTCACAAAATATAATCGCAATATATTATCGCAACCTGAAAAATGCACACTAAATAAAAACAAACGGAAGAGGCGCAAAACCGCAAAATGATACAAACACTCACAAATTGCTCCTTTTACCTATTTTTTCCCCCACTGCACTTGTTTAGTACATGACTCCCAAAGTCTCTACTCCATATGTAAATATCGCGAACAATGTCCCTTGGGTTCCACCTGTTCACATGGGTGTTATTCCATTGAGGGTTACATGCTATTCAATGATGTGAGAATGAAAGTCAGTTAGCAGAACTGGTGCCAATGAACACAGATCTGAGGCTCGGATTCATTATAGAACTGGTAAAGGTAGTGCAATAAAATATTTTGTACATATTCTCCTTCACCTTACATTTAAACATTGCTCACTTATAAACCCCCATAAAAGGTATCAAACAAGTCAGTTTATTTCCTGTTTTAATTTAACACACTACTACATTAAAATACTTTTTTTATGTTTTCTTTTTTTAACAGTTTACACATTTGGCAGCACAATTTTAGCTGTGGACCGTTCCAGCAACATTTTGTATTTTAAAAAATTTTTTTATTGTAACAATATACTTTTTGAAATTGCTTTATCTATAGGAATAGCATTTAACCTAATTAATTACTAACTAACTTTACTTCTACAAGTAAACAGATACTGTGTAAACTAAACTCTAGCTACAGATTTCTCCTCTCCTCCAATTCTTCTTTGCATCTTGCTGTCTAAATGATAAAAGGGATGATAATTACCTAACACATTAGTGCTACATTCCATAACTAATTCAGCACCATAGACAGGCAGGTACAATGTCAGATCAATCACTGATCACTCTTCACAATTTGTATGTTGTATTTAGCAAATGTAAGTAACATCAGTACTAGTTGACCTGCTAGTTTCATATGTGTGGTGTTAATTAATGCTGTTCATATTACAGTGTGGATTAGAATCAAACAAATCAGTGACATTTAGCACTTGTATACTGCATGAGACCAGTGGTACACTATTTACTAAAACCATGCATTCTGTAGTGGTTAAAAAAAGTGATATATATAAAAAAAAACACTTTGCTGTTTTGTTGTTTGATGTATTCAAAATAAGTAGGCTAATTGATGCTTCATTTTTAAAATGTCCCAGTAATCTGTAAAATGTCCCAGTAATCTATATACATGTCATATATATGTATATAGATTACATATGTCATACATATGTATGCATGACAAAATCAGTCTCCAGTGAGCATAAAGTTTAATATTACATTGTGCTAGTACTTTCAGAAAGCTTGCTTCATCCCGCAAGATGGCCACCTTCCAAGATGGCTGCATTGAGAGACCTTTTTGGTTTTTATATGTAATCAATCTTATTCTGCACTAGCACAATACCATTCAGATCAGCTGTGCTTCAGTTGAACAGCAGAGGTGAATGTAAACGTAAACATGTTTCTGGAATGGTATACTTTGGGTATATACCTCTGAAGTGAGTGTCTCAAAATGCAATTCAGATAATTCAGAAACCATTAGAAATAGTGATCATTCCTCTGTTTTAAGTGAAATGTATTTAAGAAATCTTGTGATCGGGGCATGGCTAGCCAGCAGCCAAAGCAGTCATAGAAGCTCCTGCAGTACAGCTTGTAAAATATATATTTTGCAAGGATTAACACTAATATGGGTAGAAGCATTAAACAAACAAACACCCCTGGACCTTGTGTTTTTATTATTGAATCTCCAATCCAAATAGACAGTGCCTACAGAGCACGCAAAACATGGGGGCCCTTGACGCACGTCCACAAGACATGATATTTCATCTTCACCCTCTCTTAGTTAAGGAGGACATACTACAAAGGTATCGCACCAGAGACCCAATAGAGATACTTCAAAGTAAGCTCTCTATCTTCTCTAATCTATTACTAACCACTCCACATGATCACCTTTAAGAAGATGATATTAATTACAGGTGGGGAACACCACTTAGCCTGGTTGTTAAAAAAGAAAGAAAACAATACACACTTAATCACCCCATGGATTGGGAAATTTTCATTCAGAACCTCGGGCTCCCTTACACTCTGTAGTACCACAGGTGTACTTCACTCCTCAACACACGACAGCTGGAAAAGGAGATGCACAGCCCCAACAACACTGATAACTGTCTGAATCTACTCAGCCCTCATTAAACTCTGTTATCAAAGTTCACCAATCACTGATAATTTGTATAATGCACTGTTTAGTTTAGTGTCGATGGTTTATTGACTGCTAGAATTACCATGATAATGAGGCTTTAGATTTCTGGTTGCACTACCAAGCGCTAACTCACCAGACCACAAAATCGATTGGAAAGGGATATCTTCACATTCTTTTAATTGGCTGAACATGTGGATTGCTCAACTTTAGTGCCATAGGTGGTCAGTCCAACTCAAACTCCTATTCCGCACTTAATTTATATTCCATTTTTCCCGTATTTCTGTTCCCGCATTCTATGTCTACTCAGAATTTTTTACTTTTGAGAGTAACCTCGGATATCTTGGATACCTTGGATATCTGTACCCGCCACTGAGAACCTCAGAGGGCCATTGCTGTTTTATTACTGTAACATTGACTCTCAACCTCTGCTGGTTGCTGGGGTAAGTCCAAGGTGTGCAATGTGGGTGATGGGGAATATCCTGGGGTTCTAGGGAAAGTCCTGAGGGGGCAATGTGAGTGATGGGGCATATCATAGGGTACTGGGGTAAGTCCTATATGTGCCATGTGGTCAATGGGGCATGTACTGGGGTAGGTCCTAGATGTGCAATGTGGGTGATGGGGTATGTACTGGAGTAAGTCCTGGGTGTGCAATGTGAGTGATGAGGCATTTCCTGGGTTTGCAATGCAGGAATGCATTGGCAAGTCTAAGGGGCCGATTGGCATATCTGGGGGCATAATGGCAAGTCTAGGAGTGCATTACTGCTGGTAGTGTATGGTTAGCACTAATTTACAACGTGCTGCAGTGTGTGGTTAGCACTAATGTCCTCTGTTTTGCACATTGGCAGGTAGAGTTTTGAATTGGTACTGAAACTGCTGTAGAATACACATCTCAAGATTCTCATCCATCCATTTGGTTGCCCCCCCCCCCGAAAAAATAATTCTGCGGATGCCCATGATGCCAAGTTTATACATTACTGCTGATTTTCTCATGATATGAAAAGTTTATACATTATTGCTAATTTTGCATGATATGCCAAGTTAGGAATCTTTAAAAAAAAAAAAACATCTTATTGGAATCAAAATCAGTACATTGATGCCCTAAATTCAACTGTGTATCTTCAACAGGTATAGGCAGATGATATATTATACTTAAGCACATGTTTCAACATGCTCATTATCGTATTATTCAATTTTTAACATAGCATACTAGGTACAATATAAGTGGAGGTATCAACATTGCTTCACTTTTTTTATTTACAGAATAATTTCCATATTATATGAGGAGCTTTGATCAACACTTTAAGGAATTTGATAAAAAGGTGGAAGGTTCTGGGCCTCTCTGATAACACCAAATTGTCCACTTTTGTCAAGTTCTTCTCCATCCACCATACATTTTTTTCCCTCATCTAACAGGTACTTTGTGAAAACAAAGGTTTAAGGAATATTGGTGTAATGGGATCATGCTCCCATTCCTGACCCTTCTGCAATTCAGTGAATAATATGAATGTCTGCGTAACTGTGGGACTGCCAGTGCTCTTTGGAGTTTGGGTCCATGATGAATTATATTTGCGGTCCTCTGTAAATATTTCCCTCAGAAGGGACTCCACATTTTCTTTATTTTACATGATTCAGTACTTATCGATACATTTTTTGTAATACTTTATTTTTGGAACTGCCCCTTTAAGAAATTGTATTTTGTATAGTACTACCACTGTCCGAACTATGCAAAATAGAAATGCTCTTTTGTTCCTGTCATAACTCTAAATTTTGTTCCCAAATACACTCCTCTATCGTATAAATGAAAAAAGGCAATAATATTTTAATTCATGTTATATGGAATCTATTGTAAGCAAAGTGCAATTTGGGTAGGTTTGTTTGCTTTAAAATAACTAGTAAATATAGGACCTTTAAATCCATTTACAAGTATCCAACACTACACAAAGGGCCAAAATACAGCAATACATCAATCAGTCTTACCATTATGACCACTGACAGGTGGCAAGACAGCAAAGGCAATTTAATTCTATGGGCAATGTTATGATGGGGAAATGGTTCCTGCCCTGCATGTGGATGTTTCTTTGACATGTACTGCCTATAACGTATTGTTGTAGAACATGAACACCTTTTCATGGAAACAGTATTCCCTGATGACATTGGCCTCATTAAGCAGGATAATGCGCCCTGCCACAATGCAAAAATGGTTCAGGAATGGTTTGAGGAACACAACAATTAGTTTAAGGTGTTGACTTGGCCTCTAAATTCCCAAAATCTCAATCCAATCGAGCATCTGTGGGATGTTCTGGACTAACAAGCCCAATCCATGGAAGCCCAACTTACAGGACATAGAGGATCTGTTGCTAATGTCTTGGTGCCACAAGACATTATCAGAGGTCTAGTGGATTCCATGCCTTGACGGATCAGTGCTGTTTTGGCACAATATTAGGCAGGTGGTCATACTTTTATAACTGATCGGTGTAAGTTACATCAGAAGAAAAAGAGAGAGGGACTATTCCAAGCAAAACTCCACATGACAGTGGATCAACTTGAGAAATTGTTTATTTGCTGGAAAGGTAGCACTAATTTATAATTTACATAGTTCTGGACAGTATTAATCATATTAAATACTACAATTTATTAAAGGGACAGTTCCAATAAAAGGCATTTAAAAATATCTATAGATAAGTACTGAATCATTTAAAGTAAAGAAAAATATGCACAGCTGCATTATCAACACTTCCATCCAGCCTGTATCTTCAAATCCTCATTATTCGCCGTCTCTGAATTTAATATACAACTATAGGCAAAATTTAAATTGTTTTAAGTAAAAATGTGTAAAATTCACATATATTAAACACATGTAAAACATACAGTAAGCAAGCTAAATGGAACTGCCCCTTTAAAATGAACTTGGTACAAATCATTATTACTGAATAAGGATTCTTATTTTTACCTTGATAAAAAAAAAAAAACAAATGCTAAGGAAGTTATGTAGACAAGTATTCAAAGCACAATTAGTAAAAAGTTTTTCCGTATTGTAATTTTTTTATACTGCATTTTTGTTCATTTTCTCATTCTCAAACAAAATATCCTGCTTCACTGACCTGTGAAAGTATGTAAAGCATTAATGAATCCCATGCATGACGTTAAATTTGAATACTTTCATTTTTAAGCTAACACAGAGCATTTCAGTTTTAATCTTTCAGCTTCTAATCTTACGTCTTACTTAGAAAAGAAATACTAAAAATAACCACTTTGCTCAGCAAAGAATTTGTATAAATGCTAATGCGACACTTTATAATCCCACTTGCGTTGACTGTAATTCTGTCATAGTACTGATTTAAAATAGTCTACACAGGTAGACTTGATGTACCAGAATAATACATTTTATAGACTGATGGGTCTGTTCAGTAAAATTCAACTTTGGGGTTGATTTACATTTTTTGAGACTAAGTCAAATTTGGCACCCGAGTTTGACTTGTAAAAAAAAAAAATAACAGGTCCGAAGCTTCCCCACTGAAAGTAAATTAAGGTGAAATTATCACAGCAATTTTTGAGACTAAGTCAAATTTTACACCCGAGTTTGACTAAGTCTCAAAAATAGCTTCAGTTATTTCACATCCCATTCATTTCCATGGGGAACATTCTAATCTGTTTTTTTTTTTTTCAAAATAAAACTACGCTGAATTTGACGTAGTCTCAAAAATAGCTTTGATAATTTCACCTCTATTTAATAAACCCAATAGTAACATAATACATGTATTAGGCCCCTGACTAGATACATTATGTCAGGGACGGGTCCAGGAAGATATGGGACCCTGAGTGCCTGATGCTGGAGTTCAATGCGCTGGAAATGGAGACACAGTGCCTGGTGCTGGGTAACTGCAATCCGTCAGTGGTTTGAGACCCCCAAGTTCATGCAGCCATATTCCCAGGCCCTGTGAAGCAGCCGTGGAATCCAGTGATGCTTAGGTGTAACTGAAGGGATCCTGCAAACATCCTGCAGCAAGCATGCAGTATAATTAGAACAGGTTAGCAGGATGTAGCAGGATAAAGCAAACAGATGAGCCAAGCAGAGCAAAACAAGTACAAAGGAACTGGGGCAGAGTAGAGCAGAAATACAGAGTGCAGGGCTGCAGGACAGAGCAAAGTGCAAAGGGAAAATACAAGGAATGGCAAAGGATATGACATAAGTACATAACTAAGGAGACAAAGAGATACATATATAACCGAGAACAACATACAGAGGACAGGGTAAGGGCTACAGGAACAGAAGGGATGGAGTGAGGAGCCGGGATCCTCAGACGCTTCATAAGGGGAACAAAGCTGGACATGGGGTTACAAGAGAGTAGCTGAGATCCTCAGGTGCTTCAGGGAGAGAGGATAAGTGTACATATATATACACAAACAAACATGCAGGAACTGACCTAACACTAAAGTTGGTAAAGGTGGGGGTTTGGTTCACCAATTGGCCAATTAGTTGTTAGCTTGCCAACCACGTCAAGGTACCCCACATTAGGCAAGTCCCTATGCTAAAACTAAATAGCAAACTAATAACAATACACAGACATACAGAGAAATTACCTGCAGAGCTGAATGAAGTAAATGGGTGTGGTTGCATTTATAGTGGAACTAAGCAAGAGGAAACTAAGAAAACCTGGAATGGAGCAATAGAATAACATAGAGCACAAAAACCAGAAATGGATCAGAGAAGAACCTAAAGTAACAGGAACATGAGAGTATAACAGAGATCTGAGACAGTACTTAGAAATACAGGGAATCAGGATACAGGGCATAAGAGCAGACTTAGCCTACAATTACATGAGCAACCTCCGGAGGTGACCAGCACTACTGCTTTGCTGGATAACTTCTTTAAAGGAACAGAAGTTATCACACATACAGATTCCCTGGTCATATGTCATGGAGTGCTCACAGGTAGGGGCTACTCTGGAACAGGGCAGGATTCCAGACTGTAGCTGGATTGGGAAGGTGCCACACTGGGGGAGTACCAGTCGGTGGCCAAGCAAGTGAAGTGTTGCCACTCTGTGGGGGATATCAGTATGTGGTTGAGCTATAGAGGGATGCCACTCTGTGGGGGATACCGCTACATGGCCGAGCTATAGAGGGATGCCACTCTGTGGGGTATACCACTATGTGGCCGAGGAAAGGAAGGGTTACCACTTTGTGGGAGCTCCACTCTGTGGCCAAGCGAGAGAGGGTTAGACAAGGTACAAGTATGCAAAACAAAGGTAGGAACGAGCATAGGTAATAAGCGAGACCAGAGAGGAAACCAAAACCAGGAGCGGAACAGCTGGATGAGTCTGCAAACTGGGTGAGGCCTTACAACATGGTAGACTGTCTGATATGATGGTGACCTAATTATAATGTGGACATTTAATCAAAATGAGTATATTTCCAAGCTACTCCATCCAATTACTCCACAAATTGCCTACCTTTTTTGGCTTTTACTTTGTACAGAGACACACATGAAAAATTAACCCAAAGCTGGTTAAAAACAGAAATATCATGGCTAGGTAAATTAAATGTGGTTAAGAGTTATATACTTCCAAAATGGTTATATCTTTTCAGAATGTTGCCAATCTCGATCCCTATTAATAAACTGCTAGAGGTCCAGAAACTAATGTTTATTTATATATGGGGTGGTAAAAAACCAAGAATTGAGAAGACATCTCTTATGAGGAAAATAAATAAAGGGGGCTTCGGTCTCCCGAATATGATCAGGCTATATGAGGCTAGCAGGGTCTTTCATATCAACAAATGGCATCTTAATTCCGAATCAGAGCAAGCTTGGTATAATTTGGAAAAAGTAGCGATAGGAATTTCGGACCTGTCACTGATTCCCTGGTTGAATGACAGGGCATACAAAGAACTTGTGGGAAAACAACACACAAACTATATCATAGACCTAGTAAATATTTGGATCAAAATCAAAAATATAATGGGCATAGATGATTGGATCATATCTTCCACCCCAATAAAAATAATGGAGTTCATTATAGAACATTTTTCATTGAAGAACTGGGAAAAAAATCAGGAACTAACAATGGCAAACTTATTAAAGGGCAATTCAATTAGAGGCTTTCCGCAACTACAGCAAGAATTGAACTTACCTTCAAGGGAAGTGTTTAACTATTTGAGGTTAAAGAACTGCCTGGCATCAACTCAGAGCAAGGGAAAAAAAGACATCCCAATCGAGGAATTAGAAGCAATGTTCCCTAAAGAAGATAAACCCAAAATGCTACCCATATATTATGAATGGTTATGTTCAGATGATGACGAAAAAAAACCTAGAGCCTGGCTATCGTGGGAGAAAGAAATAGGTTGTGAGTATCATAATAAGCTGTGGTGTAAATCCCTAATCGAAGTCAGGAAAAGTGTAAGATACCTGAACATAATTGAACTCCATTACAAAGTCATTTACAGGTGGCATCTAACACCAGATATTTTAAATAAAATGGATCAGACGAAATCACCTTTATGTTGGAGGTGTAACTTGAAGAAAGGTACTCAAGCTCATATCTGTAGGAGATGCTCCAATATAAAATCATTTCGGAATAGAGTTCTTAATGAAATCACCCAAGTATTTGAGGAAACCCTAAGCATAAAGCTAGAAAACGCACTCCTACATCTATATCTGCCACTGCGAACCTTTGACAGAAATTATCTTCTGATTTACCTCCTTATGGCCGCAAAAATAGTGATAGCACGGCATTGGAACCTAGCAACTTGTCCCGCATGGGAACAAGTTCGGGGTCAAATTAATTTCCAATATAACATGGAGTTGGGAATCGCAAAAAAATTGGGTATAAAGGAGCTTCAAAAATGTAAAATAAGATGGGAACCCTGGACTAGAAAAAACCAAGATACTAGTTGTTACTGATTTATAATTAAGAGTTACTTGAGTCATGCTGAAGGTGCCTCCCCTCCCCCCTCCTAATATTTATATAAATAATATCTAATATGCAGTAAGGACTGACTAAAATAGGAGGATTATTTCCTCACTTATCGCACAGTTAACTTCTGAAGTCAGCAGATCCTGCTCTTTTTTACTGTTATGTAAACTTTGTAACGTATTTCTTGTTGTGTAAAATGTCCAATGTATGTTAGATTTTCTACGATTATTGAATAAAGAAAATTAAAAGGAAAAAAAAAAAAAAAACAGGAGCGGAACAGCTGGATGAGTCTGCAAACTGGGTGAGGCCTTACAACATGGTAGACTGTCTGATATGATGGTGACCTAATTATAATGTGGACATTTAATCAAATTGAGTATATTTCCAAGCTACTCCATCCAATTACTCCACAAATTGCCTACCTTTTTTGGCTTTTCACCATTTAAACAAACACAGACTGCTGAAAATTTCCAGTGGGAAAGGTACTAAATGTTAATTTTTTCTCGTTTTCTCCAGACATCCATTCATTGTTTTGTTTTTAGATTTAATGTCTGACCAAGCTCCTGGCTCTTTGAATGGTTTCCAGATTAGATTAGATATTAAAGTCAGAATGGTGTCAGAATGTATAAATATGTAAGGTTGTTGGTCCCATTTTAGAAGATTAAGATTCCATTTAAGTAATACATTTAGTTAGGCGTTGGCAATTTAGAGTTACTTTGATGGTGTCCACAGAAAACTATAGATTCAGGAGTGTTCTATGGCAGGAAGTGAAAATTAATTTCAATTTAATCAATGTTTGGTTAGGACTCACCAATGTTATTCATTTTGCCCCACTTCTGGGTGAAGCTTGGTTTGGCCATATTATGTGACAAAACTTCTAATATTGTTTGTCTGGTATAGATGTTTTTGTTACTTCAAGAAACTTTGTAGTATGTTGTTTTGTCAATCTGGTCATGCAATGCATTGCATGGTATCCCTAATATTAGGTGAGTATCTTACCTTCCCTGTTTCCAATGTTTTTCTTTTACTAATGAACAATAATCTTTTTGGTATATTACACTGAACATCATGTGCAAACTTGTGAATGTTGGTCATGTTTTGTCTCTCAGTTTAGCAATATAAATAAATAAAAAGATCAAAGTGAAAATGACAGTTATCCATTAGCTTTCAAAATCATTATTTGCCTAAAAGCACACGTACTTTATAGCAAACTACATTAAAGCAGAATTATAGCTAAATTATTATTTTTCGAGTATGAAAGATAATTCTAAAACATTTACAAATATAAACTGTAAAATATGATGTTCATTTAAATATATATTATTCCCATCAACTGTTAAATCAGGCAATTAAAACAAGCACATGATCTTGAAAAACAAGGATTTTTTATTTCGTTTTTCGAGGGATGGAAACATTACTTTATCTACTGCTTTATATTATGTATTGTGTATTAGGTGCTTCATAATTATAGGTGCATGGACAACCTATATGCACTCTCTTGAAGATTCGGACTGTACACGAGATAACTGAGAATCACTAGGCATCCATGATTTCTGATTGGTTCCTAAAAGATGCTGGAGACCCATATTTTGCACAGACCAGCTGACCTCATTGTAGCTGGATTGATCCCTATGGCAAAGCCTTCAAAATCTAAGTGTTGCAAAAACTTAAAAAAAAAAAAAAAAAAACACCACATCCCCGAGAAGTAATAAATAATGGATCTTATTTGTGTAAGTGTCAGCTTTAATATACTTATTTATTTACATTTTCTTTTACTATTCAGAGTGGTGCTTTAAGGCTCTTTGTACTGCCTGTGTGTGTTACAATATGTTCCCGAGCCTTATCAATATATAATAATGAGAGCAATCATTTGTTTACTTTTATTATACCTACCATTCTTTCAAATACTGCAGTCTTCTAAACTGATCCTTGGTAAATCTTGTGACCATACCATTAAATGCTATGTATCTTGGTAGAAGCTGATGTCACCATGCTCCATTGTATCTTGATAAAGAACAAACAACCTTTTCCATCTCTGGCTATTGTTCTCCAATATTAATGCCTTAGAGCTTGTGATTAAATTAGTTCAATTTGTTCTTTTAAGAAACGTCGCACATGTTTTACATGCCTTGATTAAATATATGGGAAAAAATAAAAGAATGAAAGAAAAAAAAAAAATTCAAATCTAAAAATATACTTTTGCTTATGGATCAGTTAATGAAATGTAAATGTTTCTCTTTATAATGGTGGTATAATCACTGCATGGCACAACTGTGTATACCAATGAGTTACAAATCCAAGTCATATACCACACACTTGCAATACATGACACAAAATTGGGTTAGAACAATATCTACACAACGGCCAGCTATACACCTAACCTTTTCTGGCTAAGTATATAACCCGTCTTTAGAAACCTGCCTGATATCTCAGACTGCCTGTAGCAATTAAAACAAAATTCTGCTAAAGCTCTTAAGCCGAGGCTGTTTCAAATCTTCCCAGTGCCCACATGCCTTAACTTGCCAACATAAAGGTTCTCGCCAGGTGTGACACTAACTGAGAAGACACAGAGACGGATGGGAAAGTGACCTTTGCCAGGAACAAAAGACTGGAAAAACCAGAAACAGTTATTAATAAGCGTTTTAACAATATTATTTTTGACTTACTAGGGGGGCTTAACAACTTAGCAAACCTATCAGACATAGGTCAGCCATCTTGTCCCCTTTTCCTAAAAGTAAAAGAGAGTATTTTATTCAGATATTAGTGTGTACAGCTGGCTTCTTCTACTTTATGGTAAATTCCTACTTTGCAGCAAAGTACACTTTTGTGTGTTCACTTGCACCATTACAGAGAGAGAATCTCATAAAAAAACATAGGACTAGTCCCGACCGCAACGATGGTCTAGACCAGAAAAGTCAGTCATCCTCTCAGACATGACACAGGTCTTGTCAGTGAATTAATATATTCATAAATATGCTAATTTGTCCACATATACCAAAAGCAACCATGCAAGATATTTATACAATAAGAGACCTATTTCTGGTGCTTTGATACCTATATACTTATTCTGAATTAATAGAGGACAGGCCAAGGTTTAAGGTTCTTTATCCACACAGCTGGAGGTGGATTTAAAATCAGGTAAGCTCAGTGTTATGTGGAAAAGACCATTGCCTGAGTCTTAATTGCTAGGCGAGTTAATTCTCTTTTAATACGTAGTTCGCTAATTACTCAGTAATTTTACTGGGTTACCCAATTTTTACAAAACTAATAATGTATACGATTATCTGCTGACTTAAGTCACCCTTGAAACCAGGGCACAGCAGGTAAATATCACAGTGCATTGACTTACATGAAAGAATATTTAATCCTTCAACATATTTTAATCTGTCTTTACATTTATTTACATTTCACAAAACCACTTGGAGTATATGTTTGTAAGTGTAAGGATTAATTCCATTGCTGTTAATAGCCACATGCTGTAGTTTAATGTAAACTATTTACCAGACAGTGTTATTTCCTCTCATAAAAGTAAAGAATCTCATTCCAGATAATATCATACATGCTATATTATAGGAGGTATCCATTAAAACGTCTAATATAAGCTACTGCTAAATTAATGAGCCCCATAAAGAGATGTAAATTGTTGCAGCTATATAAATAAATGCTAATGTAATTTAATATCATCACAGTATATATATGTTCAGATGTGTATATAGAATATTTAGGGTTCTAACTGATTTACTTGATTAATAGTAACTCTTACCATATAAATGTATTAATAGCTTACAATAGACTGTACTTTCACTAAAGTAGGGTTCTTAACTATTCTTTAACAGTATGTAGTTCTATATATGTTGTGTTATTTAATGTTTCTTTTTATGCTGAATTGATTGTAACCATACATTATTGTACAGCACTGAGGAATTTGCTGACGTCTTATGAGCTATAAATTCAAATAATAGTAATTTTATCACATAATCATCTATATTTCTTTACTACTTTATTGCATAGCATTAGATCATTCTTGCAAGATGAACAGTCATAGTATATGTGTTTAAATCATCCAAACCTCTCTGTTATACGCAGAGATTACAATTATTAGAAGTCTCTATAGAACAATATTATTGCTCCCTTTTTGTTATTTTTACCATAAAAACTTGCTCTGTGAGCCTGTCTGGTGATAGCTGTCTAATACTGCCTCTGTTACCCAGTGATTTTTTTAGTTGAGGGGTCTTCCACCTGTACCCCACCGTAACATATGTTGTGCATGCTTCTTGTACTCCCCAAGCCTCAGACAGAAGTATAGTATCGAACCTCATACTGATGAGTTCCCATTAAACTCATTATGGTTTTTTTAACATTTCTGCAGTGTTTAAGTTTCGCTGTAATTTTCCTCTTTGTCATTTAGTGTACCCACACAAATTATATATTGTTTTTTTGCACGATGAACAAGGGTTTCTTTAGATGCCATTATATTGATTGTATCATATAATTTATTAGAAAATATAAATATGGTAGAATTTTTTTTAAAAAAGGGGCAGGTGACCCATTGTTTATTAGTCTCTCACTGCCCTATGATTGCTGTAGGACAGAAAGAGACTAAAGCTATGAATGGCATGTCATTTACAGTTCGATCACAGTATACTGGAGGGCAGACCGCGATCAGACATGCAGAACATGACAGGCATGTCCAAGGGCACATGTATAAAGTGGGTCTCAAGGCACAAACAAGGATCATTGCTGAGGTGATGATAGCACTGTGAATGTGGGGTTTCTGTGGGAAAAAAGCTCTTTGAACAAGTGTTTGGAAATATTTGTTTTATAATGTCTTTGCTAGTGATCAAAATAAATAAATCAATGTTCACAGAATAGATTTAAGCAATTTAGTGTTTAACATACACAGGGCTGGCCCAAGACAATGTGCTGCCTGGATCCAAGAATGAAAAGTTGGCCTCACCCACAAAAAAACTACAGAAATGGAACCACAGGGTTTTGACTAAAAATAAAGACATTCCCTTACAATAGGTAATGGAGTTGATAGTACAGGATAACTTTTTTCCCCATCAGTATATAGTCGTCCATACACAGACATGTTACAAAATAGCCCATTAGGATGGTGGTACAGGATTGATCCCATCAGTATTTAGTCAGATAGACATGGTGCAGTAATACTTGTTTATAGTTAGCCAGACACAGATGTAACCAAATAAAGACATGGTACTTCTTCCATCAGTATATAGTTAGACAGATATAGATTATGGTACAGCATAATACCTGCATAAAGGTATGCAGATATTGAAACTGAGAGCGTAAAGCTCCTACCAAAATAGTTAGCCAGACACAGATGATAGTATATTATAGCCTCCATTTGTATAACATGACACAGAAACTTGTATTACATTGCTCTCAGTGATACATCATTTGACATATATTGACAAATAATTCTACAGAAAGGGACACTGGCAAGGCAGAGCACAAACTGAGAAACGGAACTGGCAATACATACCCCCCTCCACACAGTATGCCGCACAGTCATATATATATTCATACTGTCACATGTACACACTCACAGTGTTCATACTATCACATGTACACCACCCAACCTCTACCTTGGCGACCTCAAAAAGACCACATATTGCTTGACGGACGAAAGGAAAATCAATAAAAAGAATTTTTTGAAAAGCATTTATTTCCTAAGGTAGAACCAAATGCATTTTCAAGTGACAATACATGTCACATAGCAAGTCCGCGTGACATCCTGCAGATCTCTTTCTTCCTGGTACTTCTTGCCTAAGAAAACAGAAATGTCTAAAGTACCAAATATTGGCAAAGAAGGACTTTAATACTGAATATCCGCTTTCAAATCTATTAATATAGGATTAGTGGAGTGGAAAGCCAACAATTTTAAAAACAATCCTCCTCCTTGAAATCAAACAATGTGTTTAATGTTAGGTCACGTGTGGCTAGGTTCCAATTTCTGAGATGGTAGACATTGCAGTGACAAATGATTCTGTCTTACAATAAATACACTTAATCATACAAAGCATTCATTTGGTCTAGATCCTCATAAGGACTTAGATTTATCGAGGCCCAGATTATGAGATACTTTCAATTCACAGATTTACAAAGTAGAAGAAAAAAGATGAGTTTGTGATGAATAATTGTTATCATATTTAACATTGTAAATATAGTGATTGTTAATACCATGTGTAAGGTACAAGCCTTCAAGTAAATATGGAAGACAACAGCATACATTTTAATGATTTGCCCTTTCTAATGTAAAAACTACTATACTAAATCTACTATATATACCATGTATCTTCTAGTTGGCTGAAGATGCTCCATGTGTCATCTTTTGGAGTTAGTGGGACAGGACACCCTGGAATTAATGGTTACAGCATCCTGCTAACCCTGTATTATGTGTGACCAAATGTAGCCTTGAAGATGCCTTGCGTAGATTTGGGCCTTCTATATAGAATATTACCTCCAGTGGTGTTGTTGTTTGCAACACCCAAATAGCCTGAGAAACTGAGTGATACCATTGGGTAAACAAAACCGTGTAGAGCAGGACCTCTGAGGACAAAAGAGGATGTTGCTAAGACAAAGGCCGTTTCACCAGTAACAACAAAAACTCACTATGTATATACCATATTTGCTGGAATATAAGACAAGGTTTTTCTCAGAGCAAATGCTCTAAAAAAGTCCACCTCATTTTATATTTGAGGTCATCTTATAATCAGACCTCAAATAGAGGTCTGACTATAAGACTAGGATCCAGGTGCCCCACAGATCTGGATCCTCATCGCAAGCAGCCAGTGATGTCTGCACAATGCTCGCAGACTTCCTCCAGTGCTGCCCGGTACCTCCGCTGGGGATTCTGTGACTGAACACTGGGGTCACATGACCGTGCTGCTTTCCATCATAGAAGCCACAGAGAGTCAGGCAAGTATGGAGATGCATATAATAAGTCTGGGGTGGGGCAGGTGGCAGATGGCATGACTGGGGACTGTAATACTTACCTCGAGGTCCTATACGCAAAGATCTGCTGCTGCTGTTTCAGAGAATGTGCACATGCGCTTACGCAGTGCAGTGCACACTCCTCCACACTACACACTGTCAATGGCTTAGCTATTGCCTTACCGAAGTCCCTTCCATACGGCGGCGCCATCTTAGTTTTTAAAAGCTACTTCCTTGTTTGCTTCCAAGCCTCGTTTTCATCCCAGAGGCAGAGACATGCTTTGGAGAGATATTTAAAAGCTCAGTCTGCATTGAACCTTTGCTGTAATAGTGCCTTGTGCCTATTTGTGGTATTGTGATTGGTTATTCGCTATTCGTTATATCTGGTATTCTGACTCCTGCTTGTTTTGACCATTCTGACTTCTGACCTTGTTCCTGTTTATCCTGCTTCCCGTGTTTTGTCCTTGTTCCTTATTTGTTCCTGATTGATTCCCTGGATTCTGACCTCAGCCTGTTCATCATTTATCCTGCCTTGTCCTACCCTTTTGTTTGTATACTTAGGTTCTGGAGGTAGTTATTGGTGCCGCACAAGTCTCTGGCCTTCTCCATCTGTGGCTCAACCATAGGGTGCATGTTGGTCAGAATGAAATCCATCTCGACTACCTCTTAAGTCCTCAGTTTCCTTCAACACCAGGTTCTGCATCGCTGATCCTCCTCAGAGTTGTTACAGGGACAGATAGCATGCATGGTAAAAAGGTGGCAAGCATAGGGTGACAGATGGCATGTCTGGGGGCATGTGACAGTTGGCATGTCTGGAAGTGGCAGGTGGTATGCAGTAGCAGACTAAGCAGGGTGCAGGGGGGGGGGGGTCCGCCCCGGGTTCCATCCATTGAAGGGGTGCCACTGACTGGGGTGCCCAGGTCTATTATCTGGGGGACCGCACCTCTGTAAGAAGCAGTGTTGGGAACATAAGTGGCATTTTAATGGGCATACTGACTGTGGCATATTAATGGGAAAACTGGCTGTGGCAAATTAATTGGCAAATAGTGGCTTATTAATTGGCATAAAAGCTGTGGCATATTAATTGGCAAAGAGTGGCATATTCATGGGCAAATTGTCTGTGGCATATTAATGGGCATACTGGCTGTAGAATATTCATGGGCAAACTAACAGTGGCATATTAATGGGAAAACTGTACCACACTATTGTACAAACTGGCTGTGGCATATTAATGGGCAAACTGGCCATGGAATATTAATGGGCATACTGACTGTGGCATACTAATGGTCAGACTGTGTGAGTGTGTCTAGTTGTGACTGTGTGTGAAAGTGTGAGAGTTTTTTTTAACAAATTTTTCAAAAACAAATATTTTTTTGGGCATGTCTGGATGGCAGAAAGGTTATTCTGGGATGCATTGTTAAGTCAGATTGGGAAATAAAAGAAAATAAAAACAAGAAATGCATTTTTTTCAATTATAATTCTTATTAGATATGAAAAAAACTGTTTCCAGGTGAATTGATATTTATAATAAAAACTTTTTTTTCTATAGGGTAGTATAAAATTCAGGCCTTTTCTTTTTTCCTAAATTAATATCCAAAGTTTGGGGTTGTCTTATAATCAGGGTCATCTTATATTTGAGCAAAGGTAATACATATTAAACTATGAATGTCATCAATTAAATGAATGCACAATGTATTACTCACTGTGCAATACATTTTTAATTGTGAATGTGTAATAATGTACAACAATGCTTTAGTCAGTACAGGTAATTATTTTCTGCCACTTTTTGCTCACTTGCAAGGGGGGGGGGGGGGGGGGGGGAGGAATCTAGTGTCCTTTAGATACAAGTGAGCTGAATGTGACAAAATAACCAAATCAATTTTGTTTTATTTCCTGGGAGCTTCTTCTGTAATATGTCTAGGGCCAAGAAAGATCCTAAGAACGAGAAGCAGTTCATCAGCCAGACATCATTTCTGGAGTGTTGGGTTGTTTCCAGTCCAAGGATTAAAAGCGTGGTATGCAACATTTGATTCCCATCAGTCTAAAGATGCAAATGCAACTCATACAGTAGCTGATCTAATACTGTAAATTGTGCTTCAAAATGCACAATAAAATATCAGTACAGTAGAGCTGAGATTTCAAATGGAGGCATCTGATTGGCTGACTCTGCCTCAGCCCTACCCCTAGCTGGTTATCCAAACCACTTTATTTTATTGTGTATATTTGATGTATCTATTATCGTACCATTTAAATTATCTAATAGAAGTACATTCATATTGGGCCTTCTAAGGGGGCTTTCCTCCCCTCATCTTTCATAAGCAATTACGGGTTACCCTTTCTTGAGCTCTTTATGAATCATAGCAGGCAGCAATGTTGATTATACTATCTGTGTTTCAACTTTAGCTTCATTAGCCGACCCATTATCATCCAATATAGACAAAAAGAGACAGGCAGGACAGATCTGCTGACAGATAAGGTACAGAGAGGAACAGACACAAAAGACAAATGGACAGACATACAGACAAGACACAGAGAGAGACAGATAGAGCAGTGGTTGTGCCCAAATGCATTTTAATGCAGTCTCTTCTAGCCATTTCACCCCTTTTCTACCTTAGATACCAAAATGCAGATGGGAGAGAAAGGACATGAAGATGGAGCCAGCAAAGGACTGTCCTTTCATACAAGGACATACATGTGGGGTCTGCTTGGACAAACTACTGAGCATACTTGACCCAGCTCTTATAGTCATACCCGCCCCAAAGCGCATCTAAGAAAGATGGCTGCTTAGCCAACGCATTGGAGCATTTGGTTGTGATAAATGGTGCAGCCTCAGCCCATTTAGCCATGTTAGAAAGCAGCTTTGGGGGCACTTGCTCCTCTGTACCAGTTTCAATATGTGTCTTTATGCAGATAGGTGTTTTAGGGGTCTAGGGGGCATGGATCAGCTTCCAGACTCATAATGGCAAGGGAAAGGACAGATGGTGGATGATCCTGAATTTGCCTTGCTCCTGTATAGAAACTACACTCAAGGGAGAAATTCTGAGGTTGTGGATGGCAAAGAATGCAAAAGGAATGGCTCCTGTCCATGGAAAACCTGAGAGAAACCTGATGTGATCAAAGAAGCTAATGCTTTGTCGGATGTCAATCTTTTGTAAACCGGTGTCACCCCCTTTCAAACGAAAAGAGGTCTTGCCTCTCTGGTACTTAAGGCACTTGGACAGAGTGTGCAAACCACCACAACTGGTGGAGCCCCTGGTCATTGATAGAAAGGACTGGATCGCCGACTGGCCAGAGGAGCCTCATGGAGATATCCTGAGGTCTAGTGTAATACTCTGGTGAACAGGCATCATCTGCCTGAACTACTTGTCATAATGCAGCCATGCCTGACTGCCAAAGCTATGGGATGACTCATAGAAACATAGAAACATAGAAACATAGAATGTGTCGGCAGATAAGAACCATTCGGTCCATCTAATCTGCCCAATTTTTTAAATACTTTTATTGGTCCCCCATTCCCGGTCTTATAGCTAGGATAGCCTTGTGTCTATCCCACGCATGCTTAAAATCCTTGACTGTGTTTACCTCTACCACTTCTGCTGGAAGGCTATTCCATACATCCACTACCCTCTCAGTAAAGTAATACTTCCTTATATTACTTTTAAATCGTTGCACCCTCTAATTTGACTATGTCCTCTAGTTGTGGTAGTTTTTCTTCTTTTAAATATACTCTCTTCCTTTACTGTGTTGATTCCTTTTATGTATTTAAATGTTTCTATCATATCCCCCCTGTTACGTCTTTCCTCCAAGCTATACATGTTAAGATGCTTTAACCTTTCCTGGTAAGTTTTATCCTTCAACCCATGAACCAGTTTAGTAGCCCTTCTCTGAACTCTCTCCAAAGTACCAATATCCTTCTGAAGATACGGTCTCCAGTATTGCGTTCAATACTCCAAGTGAGGTCTCACCAGTGCGCTGTACAATGTCATGAGCACTTCCCTCTTCCTACTGCTAATAGCTCTCCCTATGCAACCAAACATTCTGCTAGCATATCCTGCTGCTCTATTGCATTGCCTACCTACCTTTAAATCCTCTGAAATTATTACTCCTAAATCCTTTTCCTCAGATGTTGAGGTTAGGACTGTACCAAATAGTCTATATTCTGCTTTTGATTTTTACGCCCAAGGTGCATAATCTTGCACTAGTCCACATTAAATGTCAGTTGCCACCGCTCTGACAATTTTTCTAGTTTAGCTAAATCATTTGGCTCATCCCTCCATGAATATCAACCCTGCTGCAAATCGTTGTATCATCAGCAAAAAGACATACTTTGCCAACAAGACCTTCTGCAATATCGCTAATAAAAATATTAAAGAGAATGGGTCCAAGGACAGATCCCTGAGGTACCCCACTAGTAACAAGACCTTGCATCGAATATACCCCATTGACTACAACCCTCTATTGCCTGTCACTCAGCCATTGTCTAATCAATTCAACAATATTGAAATCCAAACTTAAAGATTTCAGTTTATTGATAAGCCTTCTATGTGCGACAGTGTCAAAAGCTTTACTGAAATTTAGGTGGGCAATGTCTACTCCACCACCCTGATGTATTATTTTAGTCACCCAATCAAAAAAATCAATAAGATTAGTTTGGCATGATCTCCTTGAAGTAATCCCATGTTGTCTCTGATCTTGAAACCCAAGTGACTTTAGATGTTCAACAATCCTATTCTTTAACAAGGTTTCCATTATTTTTCCCACTACTGAAGTAAGACTTACTGGTCTATAGTTGCCCGCCTCCTCCCTACTACCTTTCTTGTGAATGGACACAACATTTGCTAATTTCCAATCTTCTGGAACTACTCCCATTAACAATGATTGGTTAAATAAATCTGTTAACAGTTTTGCTAGTACACCACTAAGTTCTTTTAATAACTTTGGATGTATCCCATCTGGTCCCATCGACTTATTTGTCTTTACTTTAGACAGCTAAAGTAAAACCTCTTCCTCTGTAAACTTACATGCATCAAAAGATCATTAGTCTTTTTCCCTAAATGAGGTCCCTCACCCTCATTTTCATTTGTAAAAACTGAACAAAAATATTAATTAAGGCAGTCTGCTAAGCTTTTATCCTCTTCTACATAGCATACTTCTTTTGTTTTTAATCTAACTAATCCTTGTTTTACTTTACTTTTCTCATTTATGTATCTAAAAAATGTTTTATCCCCTTTTTCACTGATTGGGCTATAGTCTCTTCTGTGTGTGCTTTGGAAGCTCTTATAGCTTGCTTGTCTTCTTTCTGCCTACTCTTATAGATCTTTCTATCTTCCTCACTCTGAGTATTCTTATAATTACTAAATGTTAGCTTTTTGTTTTTTACTATTTTGGCCACCTCTGCAGAGTACCACAGTTGTTTCTTCAATTTTTTGCTCTTACTAACAAGCCTAATGCAATTTTCTGTTGCCTTCAGTAGTGCAACTTTTAGATAATCCCATTTCTCCTGGACTCCATTTAAATTGCTCCAGACTGATAATGACTCCTTTACACATAATCTAATTTTAGAAAAGTCTGTTTTTCTAAAATCTAAAACTATTGTTTTTGTGTGGTGTGACTGCGTCACTGTTCTTATATTAAACCACACTGACTGGTGATCATTAGATCCTAAACTTTCACCTACAGTAATATCTAATAACAAATCTCCATTTGTGAACACTAAATCTAGTATGGCCTGCTTTCGAGTTGGCTCCTCCACTACTTGCTTTAGAGATAATCCCAGTAGGGAGTTTAGAATATGCGTACTCCTGGCGCAAGTAGCTATTTTGTATTTCCAGTTCACATCAGGAAGATTAAAATCACCCATGATGACTACTTCCCCCTTCATTGTCATTTTAGCTATTTCCTCAACTAGTAGATGATCTAACTCCTCTATTTGTTCAGGTGGCCTATAAATCACACCTACCCAAGTTACCATATGATTACCAAATTCTAATGTAACCCAAACTGACTCTATGTTCACCTCACTAACTTGTATTATGTTACATTTTAAGCTATCCCTCACATACAGGGCCACCCGTCCCCTCTTTTACCTTCTCTGTCTTTTCTATATAAAGAGTACCCTGGTATTGATATGTCCCAATCATGTTTTTTATTATACCATGTCTCAGTAACAGCCACTAAATCTACATTCTCAGTTGCCAATATTGCCACAAGTTCATGGATCTTATCCCCTAAACTGCGAGCATTTGTAGACATGAACCTAAGCTTATCATTTTTCAGCACACTGACTACAGGCACCTTCTGTCTCTGTTTTGGGGGGCAATTGGATTGATGTTTCATCGCCATTTTGCCCCCCTCTTTTAGTTTAAAAAACCTCCTAGCAAAACCTCTGAACTGCTCAATGAGAACATTTGTTCCCTTTTGAGAAAGATGCAAACCATCTTTTTTGTACAGTTCCTTTCTGTCACGAAGTGAATTCTGACAGCCTGCCTGACTGGGGTTCTTGGAGGGGCCTGAGGGCCAAACACCTCCCTGTAGATTATGGACCCTGTCTGTAATGTGTTTAAGCCTTCCATTGTTTAATTATGTCAGGCACCCAGTCTGACTACCTTGCTTCTGGCTCCAGATTAAAGTGGCTAGATACTGCTTTACTGGTGATGTGTTTAAGTTTTCTATTGTTTAATCAAGTGTTATCTGATTGCAGTTTGGTGTATATGTGGGGTGTATATCACAAATAAAAGAGTTGTTCAATCTTGCTGTACCTAACTGCTAGATGTCCTGTCTATTTGGGTACAAAGAGCAAGGGTCCAGGAAAGACTTGCTGGGTGAATGCTGAGCTGTAAGTGGGGGCTAAGGCGGTGATTTCCCACAACGGACAGAGGGTCTACTTCGTCTGGTAGACGGTCCATTACACTTTCTATCCCATAGTGAACTTCCATGAGAAACATGAATGGAATCCATGTAGCAGAACAGGCCAGAGGAGTTTTCTGGGCTCTTTTTGCCAACCACTCTGGCCAGGATACAAACGGTTTATAACCAATTTGAGAAAGTGCTAGAGTTGAGACAACATAACCTCTTCTCCTCATCCTCCTATTTGTTATCATCAGGTTTGGATAACCTGCCCTGGTTACATTTTCCAAGCATGTACTCATTATACCAGGTCTTTTCCTGAACCTTGCGTCCTTGCAGAGTCTGCAAGGCGCACTCTGTCTTTAGGGACATCTGGGGGTATGGGTGTATCGGACACCAGAACAACCTCTTTGGAGCTGGAGAGCGCCAGCCAAGAGGGACGGTAGCCTGTGTGGTTGGAAGAATGGCAGGGGTAGCAGCATTAGCATTCCAAACAGACACAGGGGCTGACTCGTTAGCTGATGCTTGAGGGACTTTTTCTAATCTAGTCTACCTCCCTGCAGGTCAAGACTGTGTCACATTGGGTGCTACAGAGAAAGAAATTATGTGCAAACCACAGATGGGCTCCGGGTGACTGGATTTGGGCTCCATCTCTTGGGTGGATAAGCTCTACTGGTAATGGAGCACGATAAGAGGCAACAGTTGAGGCTTGAGAGGTGGAGAGTTGAGATGCTGCATTATTCAAGATGTGCCCCAGCCAGGAATATCAATGCAGGAAGGCAGCCAACCAAAACTGATATAACATATCTTTCACTGCACTCCTTGTTGGTAAGTAGAACAACTTTTTACAAATGTTAAAGAGGATTCCACCTACATGTGTGCAACATTCATACAGAGTCTGGCCCCTCCTATCCTGGATTCTGACAGTCCCTCTTTGCACAAAACATGACATGCTGGCACATGGCATGAAGCAGTATGAACTAGGGGTCATCATAACTACCTCAACCAAATCCTTTTGTCATGTCAGATGAAGGTAGGCAGAGTAACTGATCTGTCATGTTACTTGGTTTATTGGTATTGATGCAAAGCAGAACAATGGTATATGCCTAGAAATCATAGTACACTTCATGTCCTGTTCTGCTTTACCAAGAACAATGCAGTGTGACAGTTCAGATCCTGACTACTGAAAACGAGGGGGCTTCTGTAGTGAAAACAAGAAGTAGGAAAACAGACAGCCAGAAGATAAGCCAAGCTTTACTTTAAAACATCTTTCCATGTGATCATTCAGTGAACATAGACTAATTGCCCAGAGATAAGTACTTGGCAGATCATTAAATATATTCTCTCTCCCACTCAACTGTTATGGAAAATAATGATTAGTTGACAATTCTACACCTGAAGTGATAAAACTGAACCAGTAATGGAGACATATAGATTAGGGATGAGAGGTCAGATCTAGTGGGCAGGAGTGTGTGAAGATATACTACAACAATACCCAGAAGATAAGTGGATGCAAGGGCTAAGCCCAATAACACTCACAAGCAGCCACAAAAAGAGCAACATTGGTATATACAGATACCCCCTCTGGAGGTGTCACCCGGTGCGGTCCGTACCCCCCACCCCCCCCCCTCCGGATGCCACTGCCTAAAAGACCCCAAGGTCTTTTTATTTTACTAGGTCTTGATCTATCATATACTAGCTTTCTTTGAAGAATTATGGATTCTGTGTATTGAAAGCATGAAATTACATATTTGCCTTATAATATTGCTATATTGGAGAAAGACATTTGATCATCTTAAGCCAGGCCTCAGGGACAGCTAGAGGGGCCATCCTAAATAAGTATGTCCACCTGTTGCAAATATTTCAATATATTAATTCTTCCCCACCAGGAGAATTCCAGTCCTTAAGACATTTATTAGAATGTATAAAAATTGGAAGACAGTTAGTATCAACAATTGGAGTTGATGTCTGAAGAACTACTGTTGCTCAGGTGGTTCAGGGTTTTTGTTTCTCCTGACCCACTGATGTTCTTCTGAATTTGATGTGAGCAGACCCTTGTGGAATAATGTCCTCACAGTTTGCTCTTCAATTTTCTAAATCTCTCTTACTTGAATGAGTTCCCTTTCGGGATTATAGAGCTTGTTTATCAAATAAACTGTTGCTCTTCAGATATCACACATATTGATTTCACTACTAAGTGTTACATTTAGGCTATAGTTGAATCTGTCCGGCACTGTTTACAGTATCATGCCAACACTTCAAAGGAATGGGCTTACAGAAAAAAACACAGATTTTGTTCCGTAGGTGTCCCATACTATGTGCAGATTCCCAATAGGACAGCAACAACCTTGTGCAAAAAACTCCCTACAAGCTGTCATTGTAAGTACAATGTGGAACATAAATGTAAAAAAATTTAATGTTGACATATTTTATATACCAGCAAAGGCCTGTTAACATAGTGCACCGCATTTGCTGTCTTTTAACGCAAAAAAAACAACCAGGTCACTTGAGCCCAGTTATCAGTGCTTTTCTGCTTACACCTTCAGTTCTTGTATGTATTTATTCAAGGCTATTCCACCACATCAGATACAAAGTTGACAAACAAGTATGTTCCTCCTTAGCAGGTATAGTATGGTTTATTACCCAGCCATGTTAACACAGAAATTTCCGCTAATTCTGGTGACAACCTTGGGTATGGTACAATGTCGCTGTTCAGTCATGCTCTGCCGTCTATATTTACATTTCTTTTGGCGGGATGTAAATATGCTTCTGTGAAGATGTTCTTTGCATCAGACTAGCAGAATCCTCTCAAAACAGTAGGTAGTAGTTTGTGGGCATATGAGAAGGAACATGCGGGAACAGAAGCCGGTGAAAAGTGGCTTTTGCTTCCCAATTTTCAGCGATCAGTTCCCTAGCATTTTATTAAGAAAGTGTTTTACCAGGAAGAATACATTGAGATTTCTATCGTTTTCTAGTATGTCCTGGGAACCCAGTCCAGAATGGAGTTTCAGAGCATCTAGCAATACCTCGCAAAGCGTAGTTACGCTGCTACAGCATGCACGGCCCCCACATATAGTTTGACTTCATTGTAACACTATAATCAAATTCCTACAAGCTAACATTTCATAGAACTGTATAAAAACATGTTGGCCTTTTGGTTGTCCTTCAGTGGCCTCAGACATAATACAAACTTGTGGACTGTCTCTAATTTTTATCCTGTAGACCTGTAATGTAAAACAAGATTTCATCAATGCAGAGTAATTAAGATAATTGCTATTATTTCTTCTCTCATAGAGTAAACCAAGAATGTAGCATACTATTACAACATGTTTTTACTGCTTCATGTAAACAGATTAGCTAAATTGCTGCTATCTATTGTCCCTGATCACTTGAGTTATTTTCCTGTCTGTATTTATGTCACCACAACTCATTGTTTTATTTTCAGAAACATTTAGAAAAACTGCATTTCCACTAAAATCAAATAAAAATTCTATGTGTTTAATTATTTTTCTAATAATTTGTCAATAGCTTTGTTTTCATACATGTCTGAATTTAGTTGTCGAAAATGACTTGGTATAATGTTTATGCGAATAAGTCATAAGTAATGCACAATCTCTCACAACTCTAATGGAAAAGTATCTATTGTTGTGTACATTTATTATAATGGTCACCAGGGCCGCCATCAGGGGGGTACAGCCATTATTCTAGTAAGGGGCGCAGCTGTCCTTGGGGTCCCACTGCTGGGGAGGATGTCTCTATGCTGCGCACAGACACTTTCTGAGGCTTCCCACCGATACTGGCGAGACTTCTGAGCAGGAACCCTGGAGCCCCATGAACTCTCTGCGTTCCAGCTTAGAAGACCCATGTGTTCATCCTCTGGGTGCATGATAAGTCTCCTGAGTGCAATAGCTAGTCCTGTGAGTGCAATCTAAGTGCTGAAGAAACTCCTAGGTGGGGTAAGTCCTGCATGCAGTGTCATGCCCTGTGAGTGCAATCTGCATGGTGAGTGCAACCTGCATGCTGGGGTAAGTCATGTGAGTACAATATAAATGCCGGGGTAAGTCCTGCATGCTGGGGGGCAAGATCTGTGTATGCAATCTGTGTGCTTGGGTAAGTACTGGTTGCTGGGCAAGTACTGTGAGTGCAACATAAGTGCTGGGTGTGTCCTACATGCTGGGGCAAGACCTGTGAGTGCAATCTGGGGTAAATCATGTGAGTGCAATATAAGTCCTGAGGTCAGTTCTGGGTGCTAGATCATGTCCCGTGAATGTAATTTGGATGCTGGGTTATGTCCTGGGTGCTGGTGCTACATCATATTAGTGCAGTCTGAGTGCCTTGGTAAGTCCTGGGTGCTGGGGCAAGTTTTGTGAGTGCAATATGCATGCTGGGGTACGTCCTGCATGCAGTGTCATGCCCTGTGAGTGCAATCTGCATGGTGAGTGCAACCTGCATGCTGGGGTAAGTCCTGTGAGTGCAATATAAATGCTGGGGTAGGTCCTGCATGTTGGGGGGCAAGACCTGTATGTGCAATCAGGGTTGCTAGGCATGTCCTGTGAGCAAAATGATAGTCCTGGGGTCAATCCTGGGTGCTGGAGAAAGTCCCGTGAGTGCAATTTGTGTGCAGAGTTAGGTCCTGGGTTAAGTTCTGTGAGTAGAATCTAAGTGCTGTTGTAAGTCCTGGGTGCTGGGGAAAGTCCCATGAGTGTAATCTAAGTGTTGGGGCAAGATCTGTGAGTGCAATTTGGGTCCTGGGGTAAGTCCTGGGTGCTGAGTCAAATTCTGTGAGTGGACTCTGCATGCTTTGACAAGTTCTGGGTGCTAGGGCAACACCTGTGAATGCAATCTGAGTGGTGGGTTGAGTCCTGGGTGATGAGGCACGTGCTGTGAGTGCAATAGAAGTGCTGGGGTAAGACCTGTGAGTGCATTCTGGGTGCTGGAGCAAGTTAATATATTTACCGGCAAGAAATGCAGGGTGCCTTTAAAAATTATATTTTATGCTTAATATATAGACATATGCTTTTGGGGAGGTTTGGTGTGCAATTACCTGCAATAAGCGATCTGGCTTCACATTGGTAGGTAATTTGCATATCAGAAGACATTGTCATGAGGAATTCCACCTCTCCAGTTTATAGCACACTGTAAAATAAGGTGGTTGGGTGAACTACTTTCTGGGAAGTCGATGAATCATTAAATGGCCCTCTTATCCATGTGGACTTTAACGGGTGATTAAAGAAAACCCAGGAATTTGTTGGTATTTGTCTCAGTTTTACTTATAAACCATGGACATGAAGGCGGTTAAGGATATTCCGCATGTGTCTTCTCTGCTCATCTATGGAAGAGGATAAAACAGGGATGTTGTCTAAATATATACATATCCAATATGTCTTGCAATACATCATTCAAAAAGTGTTGGAATGTAGCAGTTGCATTGCACTTTGTATTCAAAGTGGCTGTAGCGGGATCTAAATGCTCGTCCCCACTACGGATATGCACAAGGTTATAAGCACAACACAGATAGCGTTTTAGAAAATATTGGCTTCTCGTATGGGGTCTTATAACTCAGGAATAAGAGGTGGTGTTTCTTTTTTTATGGTTATCTTGTTCAGTCCCCTATAATCAACTCAATCTCAAAGACCACCATCCCTTTTTCCCCCCACAATAAATATGCCACCTTCAGATGAAGATGTAGAAGGGTGTATAAAACCTTTTTCTAGGTTTACTTTATGTATTCTTTCAGATGTTGCAATTCCAGTTCGGATAACAGATATATGGACCCAAACAGGATAGCGGCCCCTAAAAGCAAGTTGATGGGGCAGTGGGGGGTAGAGTGTTAGCGGATCTTCTGTCAAATACATTGCAGAACTCCAGATATTGACTAGTAATCTCTGGAATGGATAGGGGGTTTATTTGATTGCTCTACAGATAGAGGGAGAAAGGAAATACGTGCAATACGCCGAGGGAAATGTGATAATATCGGAGGACCATGGGGTTGCGCCACAGTAGCCACGGGATGCCAAGAATAAGGGGGAAAAGAGGTGTGTCAAAACTTAGGGTCTCTGAGTGACCTATCTTGGTTTGTACAAGGAGGTGAATTGTCTCAGTCGTCATGGGACCAGATTGTAGATAACTACCATCTACAACTCATATCATGATTGGAGTGGTTTTTGCCAGGGTAGGGTAATGCAAGACCTTGGCTAAACTGCAGTCCATAAAACAACTGCTCACTCCTGAATCCACTAAAAGAGGCAGAGTTGCCTTTCCATTGCAAGAAAAGAGGAAGAGAACAATGTAGCATGGAGAGAGACAATGTAGTGCTTGCTTACCTTTAGATTGACGAGAGAGAAGGGGACAGAATTGGACTACATGCCCAGGTTGTCCACAGTAGAGGCAAAGATTCGGCTTCTTCTGTGTGCCTTTTCATCCTCTGTGAGTGGACTGAGGATAAACCCAATTGGTTCTTTAATGTATGTTGTCTTCGGAGCATCCATATGATGTTAAAGCAGATTGACGTTTCTGTCTCCTTTCAAAAAGATGACAGTCAAGTTGGATGGCTGTGTTAACCAATGCTTCATGTGGCGTGGATAGACCGATACGAGACAGTTAATCTGATATGGAACTGGTCAATAAGAGCCGATTTGTTCCATGTGGTGGCACTGGCAAGACTCTACTAGTCTACTAGTCTACTTTTTTGCAAGGCCCAGATAGCTGTTTGTGTAGATGTTGGTCGTCGGATAAGGCGTCCATAGCCAGAAGGAATGAAAGCCATTTATCCAATCTGGTCCATCAAAGGGACATCAAGAAACTAGAAAAAGTTCAAAAAGAGGGCTTCAAACTTAATAAGGTGGGTGGAAAATCTTCTTTATGAAAATAGACAAGAAAAGTTGCATTTATAAATATGCTAGAAAAATGACATGTTACAGGGGATATTATAACATTATATAAATAATATAAAGAACTCAACAGTTACTGTTCATTAATAGAAATGTACAATGAACAAGAGGTCATCCTTTGGGACTGGAAGAGCAAAGATTTCACAGGCAACAAAGGAAGGGATTCTTTAAGGTAAGGACAATAAAGGTATAGAATCCATTGCCAAGAGAAGTGGTGCTGTCAGATACAATAGATGCCTTTAAAAAGGATTTGGATATATATATACATATATATATATATATATATATATAAATATATATTTTTTTTTTAGAAAAGCAGGGCTATAAATGATAGCATTAACATTGATACTAAGAGATTGTTAATCCAAGGAGAAATCATATTGCCTTTTTGGAGTCCAGAAGGTATTCCCCCTCCCCCTCTGTGGCAAAATCCAAAACCGCTTGATTAGGGGTTTTGCCTTCTCGTGGATCAGTAGCAGGAAGAAGGATAGGTAGAAGGGTTGAACTATGGATTTAGGTATTTTTTCAACCTAATTTACTATGTTACTATGTTGCTATATAGTGATAGAGTTGGTATATTTTACTGTTGCCATAAAAAAGATTTATAATGTAATTTACCGTGATTACAAGGGTTATTAGTGAGGAAATAGTTAAAGTTCAGTCTGATAGAAAGCATCCAAATAATCAACATTTGGATAAAGGTTGCCTTCATTTCTGCTGGAATTAATAATTATTTTCATACTAAAAACCACATTCAAATCAAGCTTTGTAAAACCATTAATGGATAAAGCGGTATACATGTTTGTGGGTTTATAAATTGATACTGACCAACAAAAGCAAACATTGCTTGTTAATAATGGTAGCCATCAATTACATTTTAATAAATGTTTTGCCTACGCAAACTGTGCGGGTGTATGAAATCCTTTTTCATTGTTTATGTCATTGTTATTCAGTTTTGTGCACACACATACGCTCAGCACTAAAACAAAAAGACTATACAGAGAGACACAAACACAAGCTCCACTGTTCACAAAGACTGTGTGTTTTTTTGCTATGTCATTTTGAATAATTATAACAATAGGCCATTAACACCAAAGACCTTAGGTTAATCAGAGAATACTCATGCCATGATATTTCCATAAATTGCTGTTATTTGGTTTGTGTCTTTATTCAGAAATTGAGGGAAACTGGCACCGGAGGGGGTGAGAGGAGATAAACGGAGAGATAAATGAAAGTTTAACTGTTTTAAAGCCAGAGCTGTAGCTAGCTCTTTCTGTGCTCAAGGCAAGTACTGAGAATTAAGCCCATTTGATATAGCTTCATAGAGACGTTTTGATAATGATCAGGTGTATTGAGGGAGTTATTAATGATTATTATCATTAATCCATGCAGCTGCAAATTGCCGCATGCTGGGGTGGGGTGATATGGCTTCATATCCCGCACTGCACCAGGCAAAGACATGCTGCTCCGTTACATGAGAGTGCATGAGTTATGCTATCATAACTGTACCTTCTCAGTTGCGGCAAATGACGCTTTGTCAGAAATACACAAGCAAGAATTTGAAATATGCTTCAGTGATATTTGATAAGAAATAAATAATATACAATATAGAAGCCAAAGAGATTGTTTTTATATTAGATTCATTTGGGATAAATTAAGGAGTGGACCAATTGCTTGTAAAGAAACTGTACATAGTCTACAAAGTATGGAAAATGCCTTCTCTAGAATGGGATGGAAGAAATAATCTCGAAACCTTCAGCATTTGTAACATCTCTTCTATTTACTTGCTGATATACCAAAAAGCTTGTTTAGCAAGATCTAAAAATATAATGTTAATTAGAAAAAGTGTCACTGTGCAAGTGGTTTACAGAACAGATCACATGACATGGAGAAAGAGAGAAACTGGAAAATAAAAAAATACCATTTGTGAGAAACTATACATGCTTTTTACTACTGCAATGCCTTCTCTGCCAAGAATGAAGCTTCCAAGTGGATTACTTTCCACTAACTCGGCAACCAGCAGATTCATTCAGGAAAAGCACAGATTTCCATAACCTTTGGCATGCCATGTATTTAGGAGCTCCTGATTTTTGCCAGAATTTTGATCACTTTGGGTGACCCTTTATTTTGGACCATTAAGTGATCACTGAAATTAACCCAAATCTGCCTGAAATAAGGTTGCGATGAATGAATCTGGGACCTACATTTTTGTGGCTGAATTCATTCAGATTTCAGTCGAGCTGAAATGGTAGCCTCGTGCTTCTAATTATATAGAGGCTACCAATTTATCTATTTTTTCAGATCAGGGGTTTATTAATAGATTAATTAGTTTGTACCCAGCATAATAACTCTTTTAATATAAAATAGTTATTGTGAATTATTTACATGGATTCAGTCACCTAAACATTGTTTATTACATGAATGTAGAAAACACTGTAATAGCAGAATTTCAAGCAAGGGCATCAATTAATAAAACTATATAACCAATTAAACTGTACACTGATTAATCAGACTGCACATACACACACTTTAAACTTAATTTTACTATTGCGCTGAACTCAGCGAACGTGATAAAATTCAGCAATGATACTGTGTAGATCTCTTTAGGACTCTGCTTGATTCAGTGGGCAGTCTGTATAAGATCCATTTTCTATCCCCAAGGGTGAGGCATTTACATACCTAAGGATTACACATTTTCTGACCCAGAGCCTTTATACTGGGGATCCAAATATTAATAAACAACACACAAATATCTTTTCACATAAAAAAATAAACAAAATAGTATCTAAAGGTCTAACCCTGATCAGGACCACTATAAATAATGGCCCTATTACTGAAATCAAATCATGGGAAAGGGTTATTGTAAAAAGTATCACAGAGGCTGAGTGGTTAAAAGCATGGAGATTCTTAAATAAAATATTTCAGTGTTTGAATATTAGAGAAAATCAATTTAAGATTCTGAATAAATGGCACCTGGTGCCAAAATTACTTAATAAAATGAATCCACAATACCCCAAAAAGTGCTGGAGATGCGCAGGTCCAGATGGCTCTTTTATACACATATGGTGGGAGTGTCCCAGAGTTAGCCAGATATGGAGATGGGCGTTTCATATGATAAAGATAGTTGAGAAAGTTGACTTGGAACTCACTCCGGATACTGCCTTATTACATTTGAACTTAACTGAACTAGCTACATAGAAAAGATGTCTAGTGGTAAACTGTTTTGTTGCAGTTAAGATAATCATTGCTAGACATTGGAAAGATCCATCTCCCTTCATCAAAATACAATGGATCAACCAGATTAAGCTCCAGATAAGAATGGAAAAGGATATTCTTTGGTTAAATTCAAAACCAAAGTAATAAAATTGTTTTATATGAGGAATGGTTAAAAAAAAATTGATCTATTTAAGGCCTAAGCAAGACTCCTGCGTGTTAGACAACCGGTAATAGAGGGGGATGCCCCTCCTCCCTCCCCCCTTCAACACCTCCAGACTAGATCCGATGTATGTCTTAACATATATATAAAATATAGATATTTTATAATTGTTATGCCAGGAAAGAAAAGGAAATGTAGTTATTAAATATGAGACAAATCAAAAAATGATTAAAACATATGCACTTTTGGCTTACAAGTGTGAATAAGCAAATTGCTGAATATTAACCTTTTGTCTTTTTGTATTTTTGTACTTTTGTAAAAATAAAATAAAAAAAATAAAAAAAGATCAATTTTTCACCACAATGAAATGATAGGAACTCATGACACTAAGCTAAGAAATGCTATAAAGGTTGCTGGCACTTAGTGTTGCTACCTTTTCCACACAAAAATACCAGCCTTTCTATTGTCTTCATAGATTTAACATTAGCCTTTGTAGCTCTTTGTAACTTTACCTAGCTAAATAACCTTTAACACTTTAGAGAATAGTGTTAGATTTAATCCTGTCCCCAAATGCTCTGTTAACTTTCTCTTATCTGATTTGTTGAAATTTGCCCTAAATGCCCACCTCCATCTCTAACAAATTAAGTTTCACCTCTCTCTCTCTTCCATATCCACAGGCCTGACACCTATATCAACATCCACTACAAGCAACTGAAGGCTGTTTGGCTCACAGCCATACATGATCTTTTCATCTCTCACTCCTTTAAACTCCTTGCGCTTACTGAAACCTGGCTTACCTCATCTAACACTGTCTCTCCTGCTGTTCTCTTTTATGGTGGCCTACACTCTAGCCACACCCAATACCAGGGGACAAAAATGGTGGTGATGTTGGCATTTTCCTATCTCCTAACTCCTCCTTCTAGCCCTCTAAAAAAACACTATTTGTCCTTTCTCCCCTCTATCCCTCTGTGTTGCAGTTGTTTATCGCCCCCAGGGCCAACTTCTCAATTTTTTCACAACTTTTCTGCATGGCTCCCCAACTTTCTTTCCTCTGTTATGCCATGTCTCATTCTGGGAGATTTCAGCATTCCCATTGACCTAACCAACTCTTCTGCAAATGAAAAACTTCTCTTCTTAACCTCTTCCTTTGGCCTATCCCAATGGACCAACTTTCCAACCCACACTCTAGGCCACTCACTAGACCTAGTATTCACTGAGTCATATGCCATCTCTAACTTCTCCCATTCTCCTTTCCCCCTCTCTAACCACCACATTCTTATCTTTCATCACACTTAACTTCAGTCAACTACTACACGTCTTCCCCAATTCCAAAGACTTCTATCTAACTCCACCCTCCCGCTACTTCCCGGAGCTCTTGAAACCTCTCTCGCCTCTTTTCCATCCATCTCATATCCGGAGGAAGATGCAAACACTTACAACAGCATGCTCACCTCAGCCCATTACAAAATTGCCCCTGTTGCTTCCAAACATGCCTGCAGACTCAAACAACAACCATGGTACACAAAGCAAACATGGTACCTGCAAAAATGTACGCGCACAGCTGAACGGCGATTTATGAAAACACACTGCAATTTTTGCCCTAATTTTGATCACTATAAATTCATGCTGGGCTCCTACAACTCTGCGCTCGCTCAGTCCAAGCAACACTATTTCTCTACCTCTCTCATAATATACACTCTCTCATCAAATCCCAAATGTATCTTTTCAATGTTTAATTCTCTCCTCTGCCTTCCTGCTCCTCCGCTCTGCTCCACTCTTATGGCCCAAGATCTTGCCTCTCACTTCAGAAGTAAAGTTGATGCTATCAAATGTAACTTCACCTCCCGCACTTTTCCCCAACTTCCTCCTTCCCCGTTCCCATCCCCCAAACCCACTCTGAATATCTTCTCCCCTGTAGCTGAGAAAGAGGTAGTCTATCTGCTCTCCTGCTCAAGATCTACTACTTGTGCACTAAATCCCATCCCGCCTCACCTTGTATCCTCTCTATCCCCTCTTCTCTGACCAACTCTAACCCATCTCATCAACCTCTCTCTGTCCTCTAGAATAGTAGTAATAGTTTTGAAAAAATCTTCCCTAGACCCCTTCCCTAGACTTCCATCTAACTACTGTCTGATATCCCTTCTCCCCTTCATGTCCAAGTTCCTGGAGTGAACTGTGCACTCATGACTAAAAGACGTTCTGACCGCTAACGACCTACTTGACACTTTTCAATCTGGCTTTAGACCCTTACAGTCTACTGAAACAGCCCTCACTAGAGTATCAAATGACCTGCCACATCTAAAGGCCATTTCTCAGTGATGATCCTCTTATATCTCTCTTCTGCCTTTGACACCGTTGACCAACATCTCATTCTTAACAGATTATCCTTGTTTGGCATAGGTGGTTTAACACTCTCTCGGATGCAGTCGTACCTATCTGAACGCTCCTATTCAGTGTTGCTTGCTTGAATGACATTGTCATTTGTTCTGTTCTTTGTTGGTGTTCTGCAAGGATCGGGCCCTTGGCCCACTATGGTTTTCCCTGTACACCACCTCCTTAGGAGAACTCATCTGCTGTTTTGGTTTCCAATACCACTTGTATGCGGATACGCAGATCTACCTCTCCTCGTCTGACCTCACTCCCTCTGCTGTGTCACATGTAGTTGATTGTCTCTCAGCCATCTCCACTTGGATGTCTGATTGCTACCTGAAACGTAATCTTTCCAAAACAGAGCTGATGATCTTCCCTCCCTCAAACTCCGTCTCTACACCTGGCTTCACAGTCTCTGTTGAAAATGCTACAATCGTACCAGTTGACCATGTCCGATGTATTGGGTTCACTTTTGACTATACTCTCTCTTTTTTTCCCGATATTCAGTCTTTAGCTAAATTCTGACGTCTGCACAGAAGGAAAGTCGCACACATTTGGCCATTCCTCACCACACAAACCACCAAAATAGAGTGCTGATGTACAATTAGTGCTTCACAGACTGAATGTGCCCCTCAAAGTTTTTAATGTGGCCCCTATATAGTATAAAAAGCTCTTCAGTTCTATCATATCACCTGACATGAGTAATGTCAGGTGTGGCCTGTACAACAATATGCACAGTCAACACACACACAGTGACACACATATAGTTATACATTTACATGCACAGTCACACACATTCACACATTAACACATACACACAGTCACACAAACAAAGCCACGCATATACAGTCACACATATACACACTGATACACAAGCACACAGTCACACACATTCTCACATACACACACACTAACACATCACAGTCACACAAAAAAAGCCACACATACACAGTCACACAAACACACACTCACAGATGTTGTCACACATGCATAAAATGCAGTGGTTATTAGGTCAGATATGTTGCCCTAAAAGCACAGGACAGCACTTGATAGAACAAATAACTGAAAATAATAATAAATAAAAATAGAACCAGTCCCAGGCATCGCCTATATGTCCCTGTATGTGCCTCCCCACATTAGAAAAACATATATAGGAAATTATTGTTTCAATCTTTCTTTTACAATAACAGTTTTTAAGGTAAACAGAGAGATGGCATGTTTATATGAAGCACAGGAAAGCATGCTGCTCTGAGCACAGCAAAAAAAGACAACATGTGGTGATGCTATGTCTGGGTCAAAGCTGTCCACAGCGGCATTGTCATTTTCTGTAATAGCATTAAAGACATCATAGCTATTAAATAATATATCACTGATATACTAAAGTCCTGAACTATTTTATTTCTACTATTCTATTGTCAATGGGTTGTCCCATGAGTGAGGTTACTGTGTGATTTACTTTTCTTAAAATCTATGAATAGATGAAAGTATGAGTCATCTCAATTATCTCCTAAATGCTACCCTTTGAGATACGAGGTATTGATTTTACTATCTGTCTGAAAACACAGTAGCACACTACCTACGCGCTATCCTGCTGTCTACTGGAATACACAGGGTACTGCTATGAACTATTGTCATCAGATAATGAAATAGATCTCAGCAACTGGCCAGCTTCCAACATCATTTCTTATAAGGGGCTACCTGCTTTGACATGAAGACATTTGGTCATGTCCTAGCTCCATGTTTAATAATGTCACCAGGGCTTCTTTCACTGGCCCCCCATTTTATTTTAAGGGGGCTGAGTACCATTTTGCTGGTTCCCAGTCCTGTTTAATAATTTTATTTGGGGCAAGGTGTTTTTTTTTTATTGATGTGGCCATTGACGGCAGTGAGGCTGTATTTCAAGAAATGTTACAATAAATGCATTGGTTTGTGAGCTAGTACTACCTAGTCGATATGCAAACAACAGTTACTATGATAATTATAGGCTAAATGTGGAATACAGCAGGAATTCAGACCTTTCAAAAGGATCAAGTCCCTCAAGTGGTTAATATTCAGTAATACACAAACTTTTTAATTGTGAAAACGACTAGATGGCTTAGTGTGCTAATGCACCAACAGTAGAATGGCATTGTGTATGTGCCATTGGGTGAAATTCATTTTTTTTTTTCATTTTATAAGAAATATAAACTAAAGAAATATATCTATATTTAGTACTCTTAATAGCTGTGAGGTTGTATTTTAAGTAATCTTACAATAAATGTGTTACTTGGTGAGTTAGTACTACTTGATTGACATGAAACAACTATTGTTTAATGATAATTAAAGAATTGATGTGGAATCTAGGAAGAAGTAATACCGTTCAAAAGGATCAAGTCCCTCAAGTGGTTAATATTCAGTCATACACATACACTTATTGTAACCATTGAAACAAAATACTGGAGGCAGATGGCTGAGCAGAGGAATAGTCAGAGATGCATGCGGAATGGATGGAGGGGAGATATGATGTCAGAGGCCAGGAAGAAGGCTCCTGTATAGACTGAGATCAAGTATAATATAGAAACACAGAAAGAATTCTAAACCACATATTCTGGTAGTTAGAAAGAATACTGAATGTTATAAACAAAGCAGAGCAATGGAGTATGGCAAATGTATGACAAAAAAAAAACTGCCAGAGTTATACATGCAGGTTCACAAGGTCTGTGTGCCTGACAGATGTAACAAAATATTATTATACATGGTTCCGTTTCAGGCGACAACTGTCTCATTTTGTTTATCTCCAAATTATTGCATTGCTCTCTACTACTGCTAATGTTTACATGACTAAGAACAACAGACCTTTATGCAACCCTTTTAAAAATAAGTTTATTTTGATGCATTGTTTAAAGTTGTATATTAAATGGGCAAAATATGATTCCTTGGTTTGTTGGGGAGAGCAGGACATGTATTAATATTCTTTAAAGTAATATTTAATTCATTTAGGTGTGTTTAATTCATTCGGGAGCTCGGGACCTGCTCTCACCTGGTCCATTAAGTTTGGTAGATGGAGACCAAATAACTATTCCTGCTTCACTGGCTGGGAATGTTCATAAACCATTGAACTTGGCATCTCCTGATCTCCCTGTATGTGATTAGCATGAGGATTTGGAATCCAGTTTTCAGATTTATATTGCAGGTTACATACCAGGGAGAAAGTTGCGTTGGAGTTCCGGACATTATTAAATGATGAGTTATACCATGGAACCTATGGACTTTCCAGCTGGACATCAATGCTTCTGGACTACAACTACCATAATTATTTGCCATTTTTAAAAGCTATTCAGGAGCTCTTGGAGTTCCACCTTTGAACACTTAGCCTTACAGCCTCCCAAAACCTATGGGGGCTATTCACTAGAAGGTTGCAGGTGAGTTGAGATGAGTTGAGTTGTGGTGAGATGAACATTTCAGCTCCCCAGTTTAGCTATATATTGTGCAGGGACATACCTGGTCAGATTCGCCCACTTAGCAAACTCACCAGCACAATGTATTGCTAAATTGGTGAGATGAAATGTTCATCTCACCACAACTGACCTCAACTCACCTGCAACTCACCTTTTAGTAAATAGACCCCCATGACAGCAGAGCAAGTATCATGGACATACCAAAATAAATCACAGCTTGGTTGATTGTATAAAGTCATTTTGTATACCAAAATGTTGTTTGATTTCATGAAAATAAGGGTAACATTAGGTAAGTTCATTATAATATTTGTTTTGAGTGCAATAACATTTAGTGTTACAATTTATACAATAGCTATTGTATTGTTTTGTGATGTGCAACGTACATATTTTCTGGATCAAGGAAAATGCAAAAATCTTAGACATTGATACCTGAGTTGAAATCTCATTTTTAGCATTTGTATTGATTAGTTTGTGATTATATAGAACTGAATTAATAAATGCAAATTCTAGTTTTTCAATAAGTTGTCAGTAGTTTAACCCCTTCGTGACACATGGTGCTTGCGTCCCAGATGACACAAGCACCAAAACCTCACAAACTGTTCCTGGCCACCGATCACAAAATCACACTCAAAGTGGCCTCATCTGACAGGTGGGATCCCGCTGCAAGTGCCTGCAGCGGTATCCGAGCACAGCTCATCGCGGGGGGCCATGATGAGCTGTTTAACGCAGGACGTATTATGCCGTCCTAGGCACTTTAAATCAGGACGGCACAGTACGTTCTAACGTCGGGAAGGGGTTAAACTGCTGCTCATAGAAATGTTCACAAATATGTTCACTGCTTGGAGTAATATATTGTAAAGTATAAAAACAGACCCTGAAATGAGTGAATATGTCCTGTATAACATTTGATTAGCAGAACAATGTGTTCTAATCACATTATCTGACCGTACAAAATATGTTAGATATTTCCATTTTACATACTAGATAAACTACATGAACTTTTTAATTGTGAAAAGGACAAGATGACTTAGTGTGCTAATGCACCAACAGTAGAATGGCATTGTGTATATGCCATTGGGTGAAATTCATTTTTTTTTCATGGGAAGGACTGGCCTGGATGTCACACTGCTTCTCTACCCAGAATGTATCACAACAACCAACCTCTGTATATGTCCTAAACTAGGCAGCTATAGTATTGTCAGTTTTGGGCTCATGTTTATTGAGCACGCCTTGTCCTAACTATGTACACCAATTATTTTATAAGAAATATAAATGAAATAAATATATCTATATTTATTACTCTTAATAGCTGTGAGGTTGTATTTTAAGTAATCTTACAATAAATGTGTGGAATCTAGGAAGAAGTAATGCCGTTCAAAAGGATCAAGTCCCTCAAGTGGTTAATATTCAGTCATACACATACACTTATTGTAACCATTGAAACAAAATACTGGAGGCAGATGGCTGAGCAGAGGAATAGTCAGAGATGCATGCGGAATGGATGGAGGGGAGATATGATGTCAGAGGCCAGGAAGAAGGCTGCTGTATAGACTGAGATCAAGTATAATACAGAAACACAGAAAGAATTCTAAACCACATATTCTGGTAGTTAGAAAGAATACTGAATGTTATAAACAAAGCAGAGCAATGGAGTATGACAAATGTATGACAAAAAAAAAAAACTTCTCACAGCTCTGCCAGAGTTATACAGGCAGGTTCACAAGGTCTGTGTGCCTGACAGATGTAACAAAATATTATTATACATGGTTCCGTTTCAGACGACGACTGTCATCTTTTACATTTCCAAATTAGTTCATTGCTTACAACCAGTGCTAATGTTTACATGAGTAAGAAAAACAGACACTTTTGTGACCCATTTAAGAATAAGATTTTTTTTGTTAGCATGGGGATTTGGAATCATTTGGCCCAGTGTCCAGCAGTGTATGCAGGTTGCATACTATGCAGAAAGTTACCGGTAGGTTGGTGTTCTGGAAATTATTAATTTGATGGAACCTATGGAATTTCCAACCATCATAGAGCTTCCAGTTAGACATCAATGCCCTGGCTAGCTGTTTGTGGACCTCAACTTCCATAATTATCTGTAATAAAAATGTATACATGTACTGTGCATTTGATTTCTAGGTGTGATTAATTGCTATTGTGTGGCAGTTCATGTATTGGCTACTGAATTGTTTTAGTTTAGTATTTTCTGGATCAAGGAGTTTAAAAAATACAGATTTTTGAAATTCCCTTCTCTTTTAACTTGTATTCATGTTTATTGATAAGATTATGATGCTATAGAACTGCATTAATAAAGGCAAATTCTATTTTTAAAATACGTTTCTAGTAGTTTAAACTGCTGCTCAGACAAATGTTCACAAATCCTTTCACTGGCTGGAGTAGTATATTGCAAAGTAGAGTAACAGACCCTGAAATGAGTGAATGTCCTGAATAATATTTGATTAACAGAACAACATGTTCCAATAACATTACCTGACTGTACAAAATATGTTAGATATTTCCTTTTTACATACTAGATATTTGCCTTCCCATGTTTATTATCAGCATATAGAGAGAAAACAAAACAATTTCACTCAGATAATTTTTTGCTCATCATGTACAGACTCTTTCTATTTTACTATAGATGTACTACATTTATACAAGACTGGTTTTCACCACTTAACTGATTTTAATCATTAGTCAGATGACCATGGTCTGCCTCATTTCACGGCTATTCCAAATTAGACCAAACATCTTTTTCATGTTTTGTTTCTTCTTGCTAAGCAGAACCATCATGTATAAATTAGCTTTATTTAATCTAGTGTATATCAAAATTGTTAGTTGTACACAGTCTCTCCTGGGATCATTGATGGCATTTAATTTTCTACAGCAAAGAGAATGATACATGCTGAAAAATTATCCACATGCTGCAGCAGCAAAATCCCAAGCAATGTCACAAAATGACTGTGTCTTCTGTGTGCAACACCATCAGTGGCCCATCACGAAAATGCACTGATTTTAAATGGGAAATGTGTAATCTGCACACCAAGCCACAAGGCAACACCACAGCTTTTCCGCCAACGCAATGCACAGATCCTTCCCCACCATCTTTCACCATCTACAACCACAGCACAAGCATTGCCCCAGCAGACAGAGCCCCTACAAATATTATTATTTTTTACATTTTTTTTCATTTTGTTATTCAAAAGTCATGACAATTGAGATAAGATGATAAAAGTAAAAATGTTTCACCCTACACAACTTCATCAGGAGCGTATGACAGAGCCATGTAGGGTGAAACATGATTTGAGTGGGCTCCTTGTTACACACTGATGCCTTACCATTGATGCACTTCTTCAGCCAGATTCTAGCATTTAGCTTTAGACTTTCACACCTGGTCCCAAGCATTTTGGATAAGGGATAGTCAACCTGTACCATAACTTTAAGGTGTTTTTTGCAGATACTGCCAAATGTAATTAGAAAACATTAAGGTGTAAAAAAGAAATAAAAATACTTATGTATACTTTTTTCTCCCCTATTTAGTGTTGCTGCTCCTTTTTTTTTTTTTTTTTTTAACCAACTAAGGAGTGTTTTGACCTTAGCACTCCTAAAACATTGCACATAGGTCAAGCTTGTAATCTTCTTATGAAAACACATTGTGTTGCAATATAAAATACCAACATAAGTGGCATTAGTGATAATGTCATTTGCCAGGGGTGTAGTTCTTCAACAAGTATTTGAAGTAATTAATGCACAATAATGAGGGTGTGTAACAGGTAAAGTATGGTGACATCACATTCTTAGATCCCAGGCAGTGTACAGTACAGTGAACAGTTCAGGGAAAAGAATCAGAACTTTAACAGAAATAACTTTGCAATTGTCCTTACTCCTTCTGCCAGATATAAACAGGTTCTCACAGATAAAATATCCACCATTAGTATCTACTAGCACTATAAAACAATAGAAAAGTATTAGCTGCTGACAGGCACGATGAGAATCCTGTGACCTCAGACATAATTTCTTTCTTTCTACAGAACTAGTAAAAGTCCCGGATCTGGCAATATTCTTGCTTAAGCACAGATGAATTAGCCTACTAGTTATTTGGATTAATTAAAGAATCATGGTGGGATAGGCAAAGTGTCCGTGTCAAGGACCATAGAAACATAAGGCTCTGTTAATGTCCACCATGATGGTGCCGACCATTAGGTGTGGGTATGAAAGGATCGATGATAAGCAGAATACCTATGCTCAACCATTTCTTCCCAGCATCCCAAACGTCCTGTTTGGAGACTTATGGGTCTGTTCATTAAAATTTTACTTTGGAGGACAACTTTCATTTAGAAAAAAATAATAATCCACACATTGTTTTGGACTTTCATTTTGAAACTAAGTCAAACTTGGGTGCCGAGTCTCAAAATAAAAGTCGATTTCCAAAGTCAAATTTTAGTGATTAGACCCATTGGGTAACAGTTGTGAATACTTAGTAACCCAGATGTTGTGGTATAAAATGACTCTCTTTAAAAGGATGTGAGCCCAATTAGACCATAAAGATTACATGTGGGTAAAATCAGTTTCAAAATAGAAAAGGTAAAACACAGAGAACACTACTTACACTGTGAGTATTGAACTGAACTGAAGTGACATAATTTGCTGTTTCACTATCATTGTTAACAAGGAGGCGTGCTAAGTAAGGTGCATATGAATGCATATATATATATATATATATACATACATATATATATATATATATATATATATATATATATATATATAACGACGCCATAACATTATATCCACCTGCCTAATATTGTGTAGGTGCTTTTTTGACACCAAAACAGCCCTGACCCATCAGGGCATGGACTCAACTAGACCTCTGAAGGTGTGCTGTGGTATCTGGCACCAAGACGTTAGCAGCAGATCGTTTAAGTCCGGTAAGTTGCAAGGTGGGGCCTCCATGGATCGGACTTATTTGTCCAGCGCATTCCACAGAAGCTCATTTGGACTGAGCTCTGCGGAATTTGTAGGCCACCTTGAACTAGTAGTGTTCCTCAAACCATTTTTGCTTTGTGGCAGGACACATTATTCTGCTTAAAGAGGCCAACGCCATCAAGGCATACCGTTTCCATGAAAGGGTCTACATGGTCTGCAACAATGCTCAGGTAGGTGGTACGTGTCAAAGTAACATCCACATCAGTGTTCATTTTGGCTGAATATTTTGATTTAGTTTTAGTCTATTTCTCCAGCAGATTTTAGTCTACTAAATCTCCAGCAGTGAAGGATGGAACAGGTCTGAGAAGGCTGTTACACAGTGTTAAGATAACTTGCTATGGAGATGGGAGCGGAAACACTCACGTGGCAGTACCAGGTGAATCAGATGAAGGAGTATCCTCTTCCTCTGCAGTATGCAGTGCATTGTTCCAGGGGGAAGGAGGTACAGGTAACCTGTGTCTCAGCCAATCCAGCTGCTGATAGAGTCAGGGACCTTGGGCTTTGGCAGAGATCCATGGGAACCTAAAATCCAAAGAGATAAATGCAGTAGTCCCTCCCTAACATTTTAGTAACATTTCACCAGTTCACAAAATTGCAATGGATTTTAGTCATAGTTTTAGTCCTATCAACTTAGTTTTAATTTAGTTATGGTTTAGTTTTAGTTCCCAGCAGAATATTGCCCAAAGCATTACACTGCCTCCGCCAGATTGCCACCTGTCAGTGGTCATAATGTTATGGCTCATAGGTGTATATATATATTGACAGGTTGGATTGCTTACTATGGTTCAATATATTAATTCATTTTGAAATGAGAAATAAGATATATTATTGTATAGTATTCTGTTATAGAGGGGCATGTACTAAAAAAACGCAAATATATTTTATGTGCAAAACTATTTTTGAGCTTTGCTCCTTTGCAATGTACTAAACATTTAAAACCCTCAAATAGTAAATATGAGCAAACTGCGAATAAACCGGGCATAATTGTGAATAAAAACAGGCAAGTTTGCAATTATTTTTTCTACCTCTTTTGATAGCTTGTGTAATTTTCACATGCAAAATAAGAATTATTTTTCACAAAATATTCACAAAAGTCTTTAGCATGCGTAAATATAATCGCAATATATTAGCACAACCCCGGAAAAATGCACACTAAATAAAAATAGATGGAAGAGGCGCAAATTGGGGGAAAAAAGCACAAAATGTTACAAATAGTCGCAAATTGCTCCTTACTCATGTTTTACCTACTTTTTTCCCCACTGCACTTGTTTAGTACATGCTTAGTCCCGCTTAGTATACTGTGTGACAAGATGGCTACCCCGCTGCATAAGAGAAGTTTAAAAGAACTTAAAGTTAGTAGACTCTGACAGTAGTTAAACTTAGACAACACCACACATGGGGAAATGGATCTGTGGAAACGTGCTTTGTGCATGCCCCACACTACAAGTATACTTATCATCTGGGACATTTTACAGTGTTATTTTTCTGCAAGTAAAGTAAAATAGAGTGATTGCTGTTGCTATAGCAACAACTCTGCCTAGCACTTCAAGCCCTCCTTATTGCATACATTTAGAGGCCGCTGTAAAATTATTTTCAATGTCAAACTGCAGTAGAAAATGTAAATTCTTTTCAAGCAACCCTACACAAGACATGCATGCCTGGGCTTGTCAGGCAAGTAGTAGGAGCGGCCAAGGCTATATATATTGGTTGACCAGTAGTTAGCTTAGTTATATACAGGGGCGAGACTTCCCAGCAGCCGCTCATGGGGATATCCATAGTTGCTACCAGACCATGTAGACTAATGTTTATTCAGACTTATATATTTACATTAAGTTTGGGTAAGTTCCTGTTGATATATTGTGTTTTACAGCTGTTATCTTAATAAACACTGTGGCCTATTTTAAAGTCACCACATCTCCATGTGCTTGTTGTTTGTTTAATATATTTATCATGCCATTGTGATGTAGAGAATTTAAAAAAATACGAAAAATGGTATGTTGTTAGAAAAATTGCAAGCATATGCATAAAGTATGAGACAAATTAAATGTGTCTGTGGAGTCTACTGTGTATGACATCACCATGTGGCTTAAGTACACACTTCCCACCGAAAAGTAATATATTTGCATATCAAGCCACAAATGGTGTCAAAAGCAGAAAAAAACAGTTACATTTTTAAACACTAATTTTTCTTGCTTTATTCATTTGCTTGCAATTTTTCTACCAATGCATAAATCATTTTTCAGCATTTTTATTCTTTACATTTAAAGTATAATCAATGTTTAGGTTGACAGTCCCTTTGATGGAGGAAATAGCAAGGCCAGTATTTTTTTGCTGCATTTCTGTTATCACAATGTATAGATCATTTATTATCCTCTACATTAACAGTATGAGCAATATTTAGGCCTGAAGCCAATTTTTTTTACCTGTCTGCTAGGCGGTGACCCTACATACAACCACTTGTATTCACACCTCTGTTCTTTATTGATCACCAGTACAGTACAAATGTAAATTGCACAATTCTCCTTTTCATTTTATAAGGCATACTAACAACGTGCACAAACTAATTAACTTAAAAGTGCATGACTCATGTTACAGACACACATGTCACAACAGATTTAGCCTGAAGCAAAAAGCAGCTGTCTTTCTCCAAAGTAGAGTACCACCTGTTGTCTTGGTGTGACCTCACTCAACAGCCCACTGCTATGCAGTGTTTTTCTTCTATTCTTATTATTCTTATTCTATAATAAATAAAACTGAAAGCTAACATGCTAGCTACTGGACAGTGATGAAAAGGGATAGAGTACCTAAAAAAAACTAAGGGGTGTTTAATTAGGTAAAAAAAAATAGTATTTTTACCACTCTTCTTGGTGATGAGAAATAATTTCCAGCTGCAACAAACCCCTATTATGTGAGGCTACTTTTCCCGTAAGTTTGAAATTCCCTTGTCAATTCCCTCTTTCATGAACAAAGCCCATAGTGTCTACAAAGTAATAATAATATTAATAACAAAAATGTTATTAGAGTTCACATTCAGTTTTTGTTATTAGTATATGGAAATTACACAGTACTTACAGCATGCAGGTCCTGCCTTTTTAGCATTCAGAAAAATCAAAGGATCAAATCCCCCCGAAATTGTCCCCGAATTCTGAAAAAATAACTGAATTTAATTAAACATTGAAGTGTATAAAAAATACATAAAAATATTCCTTTAAAGATTAATTGACATGGTAATATGCTTAGTATATGCTATCATAGAATATTTAATAAAATGAATTCATTTTTTTAAAATATGAGATTATGACATGAATGGCGCAGTGTAACAATTGGGTAATAAAACACATACGTATCCCATTAGGATGCCACTTAGGAAACCCAATAAAAGTTAGGGCATTGCCATGTTACATACAGTAACATATACTTGTAACCGATCTTGTGGTATAACAATACTGACAATGTCATGCCAGTTATAGATTGGCATTGCAATACCGGTTATTGTTCACCATCAACAGCTGTTAGCTACCCTCCTGACATCATGCCACATGTATTACGATACTGTTTCATGTCCACAGTGTGGGTGTCAACACTGATAAGCAATGCACCATTTGCTTCATATGGGGTCAGCAGAGGGGATCTTTAATAGGAAGCAAGGATTAAAAAAAAGCTTTAGCTGTCTTTTAAACAACTCTTTAAAGCAAACATTGGAAGGCTGAAAATCAGGAACAACTGGAAATGATGTGGGATGTTCAGAGATGTAATAATCTGAACAACATTATTAGGACATACTTAATATCATTAATATGAATAACAGTTCTGATTCAAGTACATGTGATTCACTTATGAATAGTAGATATAATCATTTATAACATATAATAATATGACAATAATTGTGTTCCACTATGGCATGAAATATGCGATATAAGGCTGTCCTGAGTAATGCGTCAACATAATGGAAGAGATAAGAAAGGGAAATCTCTGCAGACTTCATGCAGTTTAATCATGGTGATTCCATACAAGAAGGGATGATTCTTTATTTCTTTCAGCTTCGCATGAAACCTCTTGGCTCTTTTCCAGGATGAGTCATGCCTTATCTGTCTCAGTGACGACAATGGAAATCAACACATGTAACATGCTAATAGTTCTCTGCGAGGTACAGGCATCCATCGCTAGCAGTGTGAGACAAAAAGCACATTCCTGCTTTGTATGGTTCAGTGCTAGGTTTAAATTCATTCATTCCTTTTACTATATAAAAAGAACATTTTCCAGCACACATTTATTCTATATATTTTATGTATTGGAAATCTGCTTTGCAATATAAAAATATGTTATGTTGTATAGTATATGTAACAATATAGCAAATCCCCTACTTCCTGTCAGACCGTTTGTGCTTATTTTTCTTACCTTTTGGTCTGATTTGTTATGTCCATTAATATTTGTATGATTTGTTTACCCACAGTTCAAAGCTGTGAAATAGGATGGTGGTGTATAAAAATATAATAATAATAATAACAGACAAAGCTCTGGCTAAATGGGCTAATGTTCTGAAAAATAAAGACACAATTTATCAGGGTGGCATGAGACAAATCCTATGTATTTGGTAAAATTGTTATTGAATATCCAGTTACAGGAGGTGAACAAAGTAACTAAATCATAATTACAAACACAGCTGCCAAAGTGAGTCATATTAGGTTGATTGCCAATTAACAATATATATGTTTCAGCTAAAACAGATCTAACAACTGTGGGGTTTTAAAGAAACATGGGGCAACTATCAGTGTGCCACAGAAGAATTTGAATTTGTATGTCAAGGGAAATAGTCTGATAGATGGTTCTTCACATGTACTCAATATTGATTATTATGTAGGGATCTTTCACATTATATAGAGAGATGATTCTTGCTTACTGTTGTTTTCTAAGGTTGCATGATAGAATAAAACATCTAATTCAGAAAACTTCAAATGAATTAATACATCTGCTAGCAGCACTGAGAGTGGCATATATGTGTATATATACCTAAATATACGTTCATGGGAAAAAGAATATTCACACTTTTGAATTCTGTGGTATTACATATCAGGGCATGATAACAATCATCTGTTCCTTAGTAGATACAACCTAAAATGAACAACAACTAGGGTTGCCACCTGGCCGGTATTTTACCAGCAGGCTAGTAAATAATTGGCTTGACGCCAATGCTAAGTCCATAGAGGGAACATGGCTGGTATTTTTGGAAGAAAAGGTGACAACCCTAACAACAACACATGACATGTCATGATTTATTTAACAAAAGTAAAGGCAAAATGGAGAAGTCAGATGTGAAAAAACAAGTGCACCCTTACTGCTCTCATTAGCAATTAAGAGGCTAAATAGCAGACAGGTCCTGCTAATCAAATGCCCTGGATCATCAGGTGTTTGTTAACACAATGCCAAGGAGGATAGACATCATCATCAAAGCTCTTAGAGAAGAAACTGTTGCTGCCAGGAGAAAGCCTCTTCTCTCTAAAAAGAACATGGCAGCATCATTTGAACAAACCACAAGACTTCAGAAACAATGTCCTTTGAACAGACAAGACCGAAGTGGAGATGTTTGGCCATAATGCCCAGTGCCATGTTTGGCAAAAAACAAAATCCGCAAATCATCACAAACACCTCATACCAACTGTCAAGCATGGTGGTGGAGGGGTGATGATTTGGGCTTGTTTTTCAGCCACAGGACCTGGGAAACCCACAGTTATTGAACTCCTGTACACCCTAATACTATAATAACCTTTCTCAGGTAGAGCCTCTGACAACAATAAACTTTCAGGTGGTTGATGTCCCGTGATGAAGCGGACACAAAGAACTGTCCCATTCCACTGTCTGGTAGCTAAAGCTTTGCCAAAATTGGATCATGCAACAGGACAATGATCCCAAGCACACCAGTAAGTCTACAAAAAAATGGATGAAAAAGAAAATAATCAATCGATAGATAAATAGATAGATATATGGATAGATAGATAATAGATATATAGATAGTAGGAAGGTCTGATTTATAAATAACTATGGAGTTTATCTGTAAATCACACTGAATTCAAAATAAATTATGGAAGCAAACATTAACTTGCCAGTTATTCCCACCATGTTTGCAATATACTTGTCAATTCACCACAATTCACTGTATAGAGAAAATAAATTTGTGTGCAGCTTTACACAATTGTAGCACTAATTCATTAAATATTGCTTCGCAGCACAACATAGTAAGAATAATTGTGGGGACAAAGACAATTTGGTTTATGTTAGTCTTTCATCTCCAGCCTAAGTAAGTGTAGATATGCTGGAGAAAGGAGACGGCTGACTTGGCCTGTCCCTTTCCTCCTTTTCTTCTCCGCACACCCAAGACTACAATAGCCTAAGAAGGGAAATTACATTTTTATGTCATTTGTCGCCTATCCTCACAGGCTTGCTTCCTGACTCCTCATTTTAAAGCACAAGCTAACACTGAAACAATAGACTTTGTGTTGTAAAGATGTTTTAAATCATTGTTTCCTGTCTTCCTGCAGATGTCTTACATTTATCATTGTTATTTAATTCCTTGACATTCTTCTTTGAAATTCTTTCTTTTGTCAGTTTTGAGAAAAACTATTATATATGTGGTTAGCTTTTTGCCAAATGTTGTTCTTCTGATATTCACCTCTGTTTTCTGGCATTTCACTTCACCAAACACTTAGCAGATGTGCAGGCAATGAAGAAAATACTAAATTAAAGGTATCTGTCCTATTAACACTGATACAAATACTAAGTAAGCTATTTTCAGGCCACAATATGAATGTGATGATGTTATAAATATGCTTAACTGTGGCCACCAATAGGAAAGTGTGGCATGATATGCAAATGTATTGCACAAACCCTCCAGCAGAGGACGTGATGTCCTTTGCTTAGGATTGCGCACAAACTGGTAAAATGGTTTCAAGCACTTCCACCCAGCAGAGGAAGTGATGTCACTTTGATTCCTAGCAAGCAGACAAACAGCTCAGTGCTTTTGTGAAAAAAACATGACACCGATTTACTTCCCTTCACTATTTATTTTGCAGTGAGTGGTTTATGAGATACTCGGTCTCAGGAGGGGGAGGGGATGTTTTATGAGATGCCCAGAAAACATAGCCTGTTGGGTCAGTTCTATTATTCTGGGGTTGTGTCATGTGGACTAGGCAGAGCTTTCTTGAATGAGAAACCCAGCTCCTCAAAGTGTCAAGAACTGGAAGTGACCCACCAACAACTAATGCATTACCACATTATCATTATGTTTAATTGTTATTTTTAATGGGAAGCTGAATGTGCTGGTGGTATGCAGAGTGGCATGTGTACTTTGTGCTGCCACCTTGGAGAATTAAAATGTTTTACAAGCTATTTATTTACTCATACTATAGGGTACACCTGTTATGCTTCCCAGACAGGGCCGGACTGGGAGAAAAATTGGGCCCAGGCATTTTTTATCACATGGGCCCACTAAGAAGGGGGCGGGGCAGAGGAGGTGTGTTTTCTCATCACCAATGACAAACACGCTCCCTCTCAAAGTGAGCATGTTGGTTCAATGCTCTTCCAGTGCAGGCCATGCGCAGAGCTCTGTTGAAGAGCTCTAGCATGAGAAAAAAGCCCTGTATTTGTTCTACACAGTGCAAGCAAATTTAATAACATGTTTGCACTGTGTTTCCTTGCAACTTGTCTCTGGTGTCTCTATAAATGGATACCAGAGACAAAAATGCCAGGAAAGAGTATTGAGCATGTGTTTGGAGCCTGCTTGTGGGATTGCGTGTGTGTAGAGTGAGCTGATTGTGGTGTGGTATTGTGTAATAAGGTCGGTTTTAGTTGTGTTGTGTTTGTGGTGTAATGTGATGCATATGTGGCTAGGGGCTGTAGAGAATGTGTGTATAGGGGATATAGCAAGTGTGTGCATACAGGCTATAGTGTGTGTGTGTGTATATATAGATGTAGTGTGTGTTTAGGAGTGTAGTATGTGTTTGCTTACAAGGAATCTAGTGTGTGTATATATACATATATATATATGAGTCTAGTGTGTGTTTGAAGGACCCAGAATGTGTATAGGAGATCTAGTGAGTGTGTGTTTATAACGGTTTCAGAGTGTGTATATAGGGATCTAGTGCGTGTATGTGTGTAGATGATCCAGAGTTGGATAAGGGATCTAGTGTGTGTCTGGAATGTAATGTGTTTAGGGGTGCAGTATGTGTGTGAGGGGTGCTGTGTGTGTATATATATATATATATATATGGAAGTATTGTGTATGTCTGTTGTGCAGTGTGTTGGGGGGTTCTGTGTGTATGTGAGGGGTGCAGTATGTGTGTGTGAGGGGGGCGGTGTGATGAGGGGGGGCGGTGTGTGAGGGGGGGCGGTGTGTGAGGGGGGGCGGTGTGTGAGTGCTGTGTATGATGTGTGTGAGAGTGCTGTGTGTGAGAGTGCTGTGTATGATGTGTGTGAGAGTGCTGTGTGTGAGAGTGCAAGAGTGCTGTCTATGATGTGTGTGAGAATGCTATGTGTGAGAGTGCTATGTGTGTGTGATGGGTGTGAGAGTGCTGTGTGTGATGGGTGTGAGAGTGCTGTGTGTGATGGGCGTGAGAGTGCTGTGTGTGATGGGCGTGAGAGTGCTGTGTGTGATGGGTGTGAGAATGCTGTGTGTGATGGGTGTGAGAGTGCTGTGTGTGAGAATGCTGTGTGTGATGGGTGTGAGAGTGCTGTGTGTGAGAATGCTGTGTGTGATGGGTGTGAGAGTGCTGTGTGTGAGAGTGCTGTGTGTGAGAGCAATGTGTGTGAGTGCTGTGTATGATGTGTGTGAGAGTGCAAGAGTGCTGTCTATGATGTGTGTGAGAGTGCTGTGTGTGAGAGTGCTGTGTGTGAGAATGCTGTGTGTGAGAGTGCTATGTGTGTGTGATGGGTGTGCGAGTGCTGTGTGTGATGGGTGTGCGAGTGCTGTGTGTGATGGGTGTAGGAGGGGGGGGGGGAATAAACAAATAAAATAACAGGCATTATGTCTCCCCCCCCCCGACATAATGCCTGTTATTTTATTTGTTTATTCCCCCCCTCCTACACACACACACACACACACACACAATCCATTCTAACATTTATACAGCACTCTCACACCCATCACACACAGCACTCTAACACACTCAGCACTCTCTCACACACAGCACTCTCAAACACAGCATTCTCACACACAGCACTCTCACACCCATCACACACAGCACTCTCACACCCATCACACACAGCACTCTCACACCCATCACACACAGCACTCTCACACCCATCACTCTCACACCCATCACTCTCACACCCATCACACCCAGCACTCTCACACCCATCACACACAGCACTCTCACACCCATCACACACAGCACTCTCACACCCATCACACACAGCACTCTCACACCCATCACACACTGGTACCTGGGACTGGCGGTGCGGTGTTCCTCGTGGTGAGTGAACTCTAGCCTGCGGGCTAGAGTTCACTCTCGCGAGATCCGGTCGTTGCCATGGCAATGCTCCGGATCTCGCGAGAGGAACCCGGTGGAGCTGCAAGTTAGAGCTCCGCCGGGTCCTCTCTCCAGTCTCCCTCCCTCTCTCCCCGCCGACAGCATGTGGGCCGGTGAGGGAGATCTTTGATGTCCTCACCGGCCCTTCATGGAAAACAGCGGGGCCGGCGCTCGGATAGTGCCGGGCCGTGCATAGACCGGCAGGGGGGATCCTGGGACCTCCCCTGCCGGCCTCGGCCCATGGCCACCGCGGCCCACCGGGCATTTGCCCGGTATGCCCGATGGCCAGTCCGGGCCTGTTCCCAGACCTACACCTTATGTCCACTATAGTGCATTCCATGGACTATACAGTCTTGCCTCCATTACCAAGTCGCAAACAAAACAAATGATGCTTGAAGCACAGTGAGGTCTCTGCATGGCACACTGTTTTCTGAACCTGGAAGCATTACTTGCCAGCACATAGGAGTGGAATGGATGTATGTGAAGAATGGTTTACTGGAGATGAACCGAAATGAATGAACAGCCTAATGACAGCTGAGCGACTACTGAATGAATTAACAGTGAACTTGGGGAAATGGATTTATACCAACTGAATATACTAACAATTAAAAAACTGATTATTGTATGAAATGTCAATCGATATAGCCAATTACAACTGAGGAAAAGTCCAGCGTCCCTTGGATATGCAGCAGGACTCTAGTTTGATTAGCAAAAAAAATTACAAAAAGGTATAAAGCTCTCAAAATGTGAATATAGGTGAATATCAATCCTTTTCACTTGCGATCAGATGCAGAATCTTTGAATGTGGCTATAGATTCACTTGCTTTCCAAAGCAGACCTGAATGTAGCTGAATATGGGTTAAGATCAGGATGTCGGGATCTGTCCCGCTGTCAGGATCCATACCACATTCAATCCATCTTGTTTCCAGGTTGTATTCAGTTTCTCCGGTTTCTTCTCTGCCTTTGCTATTCCATTCTGCTTATTTGTTATCCTTGTTCCTGGGTTTTCCTTTATCCTTGTGTGTTTCCACTTCCCTGTCCAGGCTACATGGTGGCACTTTCCGTAACTCTCTAGTTCTGGCCACATTGTGTCATTTTGTTGCCCTGGCTACAGGAGTGGCATTTTGTAGTCCCGGCCACAGAGTGGCATTCCCAAGTCCCTTTCCTGAATGGCACCTGCCTAGCCTTGTCCCAGACTGGCACCTGCCTAACCTGGCCCCAGAAAAGCTAACTAGATTAGCCCAAGAGTGGCACCTGCCCAGTTGGCACCAGAGGGGCTTCTGCCCATGCCCTGAGTCCTTGGATGACCTGAGCCCCTTAAATGGTGATCTGAGTAACTTAAATCAGGTTCCTTGTCTCAGTTCTTCCCTGCTCTTGTACCCAGTTTCTATGTTTACTTTGTTTTCTGCTCTGATCAATTTCTGGTTTTCCATTCTGCTTAAGATTATGTTCTTTTCCGTTCCAGGGTTTTTTTCCAGGTTTTTTTTCCTGGATTCCTTCTGCCTCATTACTCTGTTTCTCTATATAAGTATTTCACCTATTGTTTTAGCCTTCTTTCAGTCCTGTGCAGTGCAGTCTACAGGTATGTTCTATGTGTTTTAGTGTCAATCCAATGTTTGACTTTTATATTCTATTAATAATTTATTTGCTAAAATTAAGTCATAGTTAGGTGCTTAGCTAAATTTGGGGTACCTTGACGTGATTGGCAAGCTAACATCTAACTGGCTAGTAGGTGAATTAAACCCCCACCATTTTACCATGGGCTAGTAGGGTAGTTCCTGTATTTATTTGTGTTCCTTTGAATGTTCTCCTGTGTTCCTGTGTAGCCCTGTCCTCTCTATGTAGTCTTAGTTATATCTGTGCCTGTCCTTTTTAGTTCTGTATCAATGCTTTTGTTTGTTCCCTGCCTTTATCTATGTTATATTCTGTAACCCTATACCATGTATTGTTTATCCTTAGTATGGCTTCTACTTTATCTTGTTTACCTCTGTGCTCCTTAGTTTGTTGTGTAGCCTTTTACTCTGTTTTCAGTTATTTTCTGTCTCAGTTCCTTTTTGCTTGCTTTGCTTGGTCTATCTGCCTATCTTAGCCTGCACCATCCTGCTAAATTGCTTCAAGTTTGTACTCCATGCTCAATCCAGGATGTCTGCAAAGTATCCTTAGCTCCTTGTCCTTGTCTACTGAATATAACAGCTGATCCTACAGGGTCTTGAAATGTGGCCGCAAGAAGCTGGGGTGTCAAACCACTGGGTCAAGTGCTGTGACGGGGTCTAGTACCATCAAGGACCCCATGGATGACACAAGGCCAGCTTGGCTGGAGCAGGGAATAAATTGTCCACAGCAAGTTGAGAGAAGTGTTTTTTTTTTGGGTTTGATTTTGGAAAAATGCTTCAATCATTTCTTCTCCTATTATAGCCCATGATGTTCAAGCAATCAGATGAATTGCTTGAATATGAAGTTGAATGTAATTGATTAAAAAGCTTAATCATTTTCCTGTCATTCATTAATTGCTGATCACATTTTACCCTCAATGAATCTTCTCCACAAACACATCTGGCATTTTGATACCTGGTTCATTTATTTTATTTAAAGTAGCAGATGAACTAATGATACATTCACATCACAAAGAAACCCTTCTGTATAAACTTTAAAATGGCTCTCTCTATTATTATCCCATTGAGTGCTGATCACACACTTCTTGTAACAATCACATTTCTGTAGCTAAATGGATGAAAGCTGTACCAAAGGAACATCTCTATCTGTCACATCCTGATTGTCACTGCTCGCTAAATAATTACGGCTGTTAAGCTATGCTGTGCTTAATCATAGGGCTATAATCTATTGATAGCTGTAGCCTAGCTATGTCATTAGGGATGAAATTCCATGGTCCACCATTTACTTGTGATGCTTAACATAGTAATAGAAAACCTTCTCTTTCTATATGAATAATGCAACCACTGCTAGGTCATGGTGCAGCCGTATACACAGTCACTGCATTAGTCATTATTTAATGTCAGTGGTAGCTACCTTCGTTATGCTCAAAATACTATTCATTGGAATCAGTATACATCTCTGTATGATCTGGAGAGCAGATTTTACAGGTAAATACAATGCAAATTCCATCATTTCTCCCTTTTTAATTGTACAGTTTTCCCTGCAGTATTTCAAATGTTATAACATTTAATGGGAGACTATGAACTACTAGAAGCTATTACAATCCATTACAGCTTCTGTCAGTTAGCCAAGATTTATTTATCCTGGTGATAAAAAAACAAAATAAAATAAACCTTCTAACATCATGTACACTAAGCATTAATTCCACTCTAATTGTGTGTATATCCAAATACCGAACCTATTTCTATAAACTGAATTGCTGTATTTCACTTCTTGCCACTAGATAATACACCAATGCCAGCAGAGATATTTTATTTGGATAAATGTGTTTCCTCATCTGGAAAAAAATTTACAACCTAGAGGGAGTGGGGGACATGAGACACATAAGGGAATGAAGAGGTCATAGTAGCGCTGTCACTTAAAGAGTCCATTATTCAGTCTCCATTGCGGGTGGTTAAAAAAAACAGACCTTCCACCATAGCTGGCTAGAATTGTACATAAAGAAAATATGAAACCACCGGAACTGGCAGCCCAAACACCAAACGAGTACAGCTCCGCAATCCCAGCACAGGTGAGTGCAACAAACGAATGGCGTTCCTTGCCGTGATATGAATGCACAGAAAAAGAGGATGGAGCAGACGGTGCACCACTCCAAATACAAGTAAGAAGATGAAAGCAGGCAGGATTCTCTTTTATTTTATTCCAAATAATTAAAAGGCAATACAGGACCGAGCATATTCTCACGCATTTCGCCCATGAGGCTTAATCATAGACTAACGACATACAAAAGAGCATGCTATAAAAACACTTGTAAGACTGCCCATAGAATTCTCCTATTGGTTGGTATTTGTACTCCACAGGTGAGCACTAGTAAAAATTGGGCAGACTAGATGGACAGAATGGTTCTTATCTGCCGACACATTCTAAAACAATCAGACTCTGCATCGATAATTAAAGACACAGGAAAAATACATTGTATATGTTTAAAGTAACAAAATAGTTATACATTTAGTATTATTAGCTAAGAGGGAAGTCTGTAGAATTGTACATAGTGGTACATCACAACTAAAATGACAGGATTTCATATATTGTATGACTTTCTTTTAGCTCTATGGCACACAATCCAGTTTGGATTTTTTATAAAACAGTGTAACCATGTCTGCAAGAATCATCACAATCTCTATCCTTAAAAGAGATTGGACAAGCACGCTCTTTAGGAGGCTTCCCCTTGCCTTGTGAAAGACCACTCAAAATCTCAGATACAGTTGACATATTAAAAGTTATCCTTAACCAGGTGAGTGTAGCATCCCTGAGCATGGGCAGCAATGGGAAAAGAATATGTTTTGTATACACTGACCAACACCAATAAAGTACAATTACTTGGAGAGACTCACTATCCCAGGAGTTCCAATTCCAGATCGAATATGTTGTAGAAAAGTCTTCTTTATTAGAATACGATATAGCAAAGTGACACATTTGGTTACGCAAGAGCAGCTTTTTACCTTATGCCTTTAGTGCTAAGGTGCTTGGTCATAGCTCCAACATCAACATGGTATATATATTAAAAAAAAAAACAGTTTTGCAAGACTTGGTATTGGATGCTGAATGTTCTTCATTATGACCATCCAGAAACACAGGCGATTTCTATAATCAACTTCTCTACTGTTATAAAGACCTTGGGATGGTCTAACCTGGAAATGTCAACAAGCCAGAGTGAGCAGCAAGCCAGACCAATCTATAATTGTTTTCCTATTAATCTGGTGCGTTGCAGTGTAATTTAAGATTAGCTACTATGTAAATACAGTTTCTTTTCTATTAATCTTAACTTTTCTGTGTGATAGTGGCATTTGAGATTAGTTCCTCAATGAATTTACAATTCCTTTTTTTAGTGGGCCTTGATACTTGCTAGGTAATGCATATGAACTCGATTATAATCTTCTCTGGACTGTGTGGTAGTGGATTTTTAATTACCTAATGAGGAGTTACTATGGTAGTACCTAACCTATGGGATCTCAGCCTCTGAAGCCTGCACAGTGAAGGTTTTCAATGTCTCCAAGGATATAATTAAATCCCTGAAAGCCTCAATCAGTGCTACTATGTGGGAATACAATTTTTTACTTAATTTAAAAAAAAACAAAAAAAAAGCCTGGTCCTGTAGGTCTGTAGCATATGTATTGTTACCTAAAGCTCTTCCTTACCTTAACTATACCCTTTAAATATGATTGTCCAGTTTTACTAGGCAGAATTACCTATTACACATTCAACTGAAAATCGATCTTTATACAATACAGGCTGGGTGTCTCAAGTAAGTATATAGAAATCTATTATTTACCCAGGTTAACAATGAAGTAATCGGATATTATTTGAGTTATTAATGTATACTTATTCTTGACATCGTATGCCTATTAATGTGGACATTCCACCTGCAATGTGAAATAAGTGCTGCATCATGTTAAGTAAAGAAATGTAAAACTATTTGTCTCACCAGTGCATTACACATATATTAAAAAACCTGTATAATAGACAAAAAATAAGCTAGGAGGAGCTGCCCTCTTAATAGGCATTAAGTAAATGGGGGCTATTCACTAAAAGTCGAGTTGAGGCAGAAACATTGCTACGTTCCTAAATTATCAGGGGCAAGAGCCTAAAGGGAAATATTTGACTGTCTGGGACTCATGGAAAATATAACTGGTATTATCTGTCATTCCATCTGCTTTTAACTACATCTCCCATGATCCTCACCAGGAAAAGCTGCAAACATACTGGCTAATGATAGAGGGAAATGTAGTCCACAGAGCAGTACGTTTATGCAAATTTATCTTCAAGGAATTTACCTGGTTGCCATATAGCTCCCTAAATCACATCTAGCAACACCAGATTCACCCAAATGAATTGCCAGAGCACTAGAGTCATTCAAATTAATCGCAACAGCACCATAAGATTTGCCACAGCAACATATTCCTGCAAATGAATTGCTACACCCGATTCCCCCAGTAACATTGATGCAGCACCAGATTACACCACATTAATAGTTTCAGCACCAGATTATACAAATTCATTGCCACAACAGATTGCCCAAAATGAATTGCCACAGCACCAGATTCCCCAAAACTAGTGGTCACACTGTCAAATCCGCCAAAATGAATTGCCACAGCACCAGATTACACCAAATGAATCGGCACAGAATCAAATTACACCACATTAACCCCATGCCGACATTTGACGGACTAGGCCCGTCCTGTCTGGCAAAGCGTTGCCGACATTGGACGGACCTAGTCCGTCCTGATGTTAAACGACCGGCGTTTGCGATCTAAGATCGCAAACTCTACTCACGGTGATGCTTTAAGCATTAAGCAACATCGAAATCCAGTGCCTGGGGAACCCGCGATTGCTCCATGGAACGATTCTCGGGCGCTATATTGGAGAGCGTCGGAAGTGAAAAAAAGTCAACATTGCAATGAAAAAAAATGTCTTAATTAGATAAAAATCTAGGGTTAGGGTTAGAATGATGGTTAGAGTTAGAATTAAATTAGGGTTAGCATGAGGGTTAGGGTTACAATTAAATTAAAATTAGGATAAATTAAGGATTAGAGTTAGGTTTAAATTTAGGGTTAGGGTTACATTTAGGGTTTGGGTGGGGTTAAAAGCTCACTGTGGGTGAAAAACCCCCCACTATTTTTAGTTAATGCCCTATAACTCACAAAAAACTGCAGAAAAACAAGCATATTTCTAAACTCGGGACAACTTTTTGAAACTATGTAGATGGGGTCTTTTTAAATGATTGTATTTGTGTATACTATTTTTTAGGTCAAAATTACAAAAGGTGTTTTTTGGGGGGTTTCATAATATTTTATGATTTTTTTGTAGTAAATTATAAGATATGATGAATATAATGGTATCTAATGAAAGCCCTTCTTATGACAATAAAAACAATATATAATTTGTGTGGGTACACAATGCAAGAAAGAAGAAAATTACAGATAAACACAAACACCCCAATGTCAAAACAGCCCGTGTCACAAAGGGAACGACAAGGTCAAAAGGTCACGTCACTAAGGGGTTAATTGTCACAGGACCAAATTACACCAAATGAACAGTCACAGCACCACATTACCATATTAATTGTCACAGTGCCAGTTTCCGTTAAATTAACTGGCACAATGCCATAATGGGAAAATTCACAGTTTATACTAGTTTCTTACATTGGGGCAGCAGAAAATGGTCAGCAGGCATTGTCCCTTGAGCTGGTCTGCAGGTGGTCTGTTGTGCTGGTCAGCAGGGGGTCTGTGCAATATGCAGTCAGCAGACCCCTCCTACTCACATGCCCTTCCATGCAACTCTGTCTGTCAGAGCCTCAGGAAGTCATGTGACCAGGACTGAGCCACACAGGCCGAGTGAAGCAGCTGCAGGAGAAGCAAACGGGCCCTGTGCAACTGCAGATCACACAGACCCCACACTTCTTCAATGGCTGATGGCACTTAGACAGGCAGGGTAGTTGAACTCATGCCTAGCCATGTGAAAGGCTTGTCATTGGGAGACTCAGCACTTCAGCCCCATTAACCCCCTAGCTATGCCACTGAGTTGAGGTGACATGTTCATTTCCATGCAACTTACCATTTATGTGAATAGAGCCAATGTTTTTTTTCAGGTGAAATCAAATATAAGATAAATATTTGCTTGAAGGATGGTTTATGCATAAGTAAATATGACACGTGTAGAGATTGTTGTGAAATCAAAGTTTATGGTAATCAGTTCAGTGTTTTATGTACATGTTTTATTGCCAGTAAAAAGAAATTCCTCAAATAAAGCTCACTGTCTTTTTTATTTCAAACCCATAAAGTGACTGGTAGTGTATGTATGGACTCTAAATAAAAAGAGGGGGACATTTTTTAAAATTCCAGATGCCTATATAGATATTGTGATCTTGATTACTCTTACATTCACGTAGGTATCATAACACATAAATTACTTAGATGTCTAAGATGTCATAAATATTTAATCATGGACATGCTTATTGCCTTACATTATTTATATTACATACATTAGTTGATATCTTATATAATGTGTAACATTAATATTATCCTCATGTCTTGCTTATCCTTTATTTAATTCAATTAATTTTATTTATCCTGAGTATAGACATTAGAATGCACAGGACATATTTAATTTACTAAGTGCTACTTCAAAGACTAGATCAAACATATTTCCAAACATACTTGTTTTGTAGCAATACTGAAGAAAGCGGAAGAATCAACAAATCTAACCATTAAATATCTGTCACTATGCCAAAAGGGTGCAGTTAATAATATGCCCAACACCTTCCCACGAACTTCACCATTCCAGCTCTGTTTACCCAGGTATGTAACAGATTTTACAAAAATTCTTAGGAACAGACAACAGTACTAAATGTAAACTATTGTCTCAAGAAATCCCTATCTACATGAAAAATAACTCTGGCATAGGTATGTGGGTGATTTTATAAAAGTTTGTTTAAACTTCTATATATACTACTGTATATCTTACCCACCTTTACAAGGCCAAAGTTCCACCACAATGCTTCACTTATGCTAACGTAGTTCCACCATCTGTATTGCAGTTTGTCTTAGTGGTGAATCTAAATCAGTAGCACTGTCAAAACATGCCCAAAACGCTACTGAACAGGTAGCCTCTATCCTCCCCATCGACTTCTATGGAGAGGATACAGACTCATGTCAGGAGGACTTCAGCTATTGCAAAAATAGCCAAAGTCCTCCCGAAATAAAAAATAAAAAAAAGAGATAACATTAATAATAAAATGAAAAAAACATTTGGCCCCATAAACAATTACAATCATGGGGGCCAGGCCTTGGCCTCGCTATTAATAAAGTGTTATGGGAGCCAGCCAAATAGCTCCCAGCCCTCATAACATACATTCTGGGGCCGGGTCAAGTAGCCCTAACAACCGTTTCAAAAATGGGGCTGGGAGCCAGCCAAATTGCTATCGGGAAAACCAAAATACCAGCTTGTTCCAAGACTACACATATTATTATTTCCCTACTGAGATTATCTTTAAAACAAGTAGTTGAAGACGCCATATTAATTTAGTGTTCACAATGGATTTGGTATGAGCTATTACTGTGGGTGAAATCTTGGGATCTAGTTATAAACAGTCGGTGTGGTTTAATATATAAATACCAAAAAAAAAAGGTTTTAGATTTATAAAAAAACAACTTTATATAAAAGTAGAATATGTGTATTTTTCAGACTGGAGAGGTTTGGACATTGTTGCACACAGAAGGCTTATGAATATACAGCAATCTTTGAGTTTGGATTCTGATATTGTTGAATGGATTAGGTAGTGGCTGACAGACAGGCAACAGTGGGTTGTAGTCAACAGAGTATATACGAAGCAAGGTCTTGTTACCAGTGGGGTACCTCAGGGATCTGTACTGGGATCTATACTCTTTAAAGCACAACTGTTGGTACAGATTTTTTCCAACTTGGCTACTTTGGTGTTAAAGTTTGACATGACCCTTCTCAATTGCCTGCAATTCTTTCTTTCATGAATAGAGCCCTAACTCTCATCCTGAGCGCAGGATAAAACCTCTAACTAATTTAATATATTAACATCAGCATGAATCCTTACAGCTTAATCTGTGCTCATGTGGCTTTTGTTTGAGGCGTTTATTGGTCTTTTTTTTCTTAAGCCATATTTACTAGTCATCCTATTGTATGTTTGTACTATATTATTTTACATGAAAGTGACATGATAAATAGAATTGTACAAATATGGTATCCTGCACATAAGTGAAGAAAAAATTGTGTGTGTAAATGCATTTCTTAGGTATCAAAAAAATAATTTTAATATCTGAAGAATTGTAATACATATACAATTGTCAAGATTGTTGGATTTAGATTTCAGAATACAAGTTGCATTTCCTGTTTGTAGATATAAAGTTAATTTTTTTGTTCTGTGACTACTGGGGCAAATTGGATAATAAACATGAAGGGTGTAAAAAAATGTATCTGTTGGGATTGCCTTTCCAGATGATTATACCAATTTACTTATTATATAGCTGAATAACAATAAAATACTTATTCTTCACTATTTTTGTACTGTTAGTTTGATCCTGACATTCTCCTCACTGTGTAAACCTTTCTGTATTTACCAGCATGAAGTTTCAGTTTATTAATATAATTTGGCAGTCTTTTCTGACATCACCTGGATAAGAAAAAACTAAAAAGTAAAATGTATTTTCTAGAACTTTTTTTCTACTTTTCACAACCATATTTTATTGTAATCCTTGGAAAACATAGTTTTTGTCCCAGGTGACTGGCAACGGCTCTAGTCAAATTGTGATCAGGATTACCAATGTGTAGCCTTTTAATTAGTATCAAGAGGTTTGGTTGGTAGACCAGATTTTTGTCACAAGGTCAATATAGCTATTTCTGTAGAGTGACTGGAAACAGAATAAAAATAAATTCCATAATGTTTCTTTTTATTTCATTGAAATATTAAATTGCTTTTATTATGTGATAATCAAATAATATAATATCTATACATGACATGTTGCTGGGTGCTTCAGTGTATATTTATGCCTTAGCCACAGGCTAGGTTCAGCTCCCAGAAAAATAGATTTTAGCATGCACATTTCCCTTATTACATTTTTTTTTATTAGTCTTTTGTTACTCGTAAATTGTTACTGATATGGCCTGCTTTCCATTTATAATAATGTGTGGTATGTTGACACATTCTTACACATTTGAGAAATTATGTCCTAAGGCTACTCAATATAGTAAAATTTGGGCTGAAAACAAATATTTTATCCATTCGCAGCCCAAAACATCAGAAGCATTAGAATCGGGGAAACTTTGCCTTGAAAAGCATAGGATTTCGGCTACTTAAAACTGCTATTACATCCAAACAAGCCCTGAAATTCCTGAAATTTGCCTGTTTTTTTTTTTATATGTAAATTGCTTAAGATGTGTCCTAATATCATATGTGATACAAATATTCTTTATTAGAATATTTGTTCAAAAAGATGACATTTGGTACTATATGGAACAATGTCCATGTCAAAAAAACCTTTCAAAAATAGATACACCAGTGGGTACATTGAAACGTATTAATGTTATATACTATAACTGCAATGTTTTTATGTACCTTTTAAACTTGATTTAGAGGTACCTCTTTGTAAAACCAAAATTACATGAATGGTGGCAAATATTTGCAATCACAATAATATTAATAGTATGAAGGTTAGATTAAAAGTGGGTGTGTGTTGCCTTGGCACTGATTTTTAGTAAAAGTATATTATTCCATTGTTTTATGAAATAACCTGCCAACTCAAACATCTGACTACAATGTCACAAGAATAAACATTTAGAAAGGAAACAATACATCTGGTTTGAAGTTTAAAAAGTACAGTCTGCCTGCTCATTATACCAATGGTTCATTAACACGTGTGCATATAGTCACCACAATATAGTTTAAACAATGTGACATAATTATAATAGAGAGATTATTTCTGTTGGTCTCCAACTAACTTAAGAATAACTCCCTCTTTGTCAAATAGGACCCTGTAGCTGTTTTTTTTATTTATTATTATTACAAATTGACATGATTGTTTCATAGTCCTATGTAAGTAACAAGAAATATGACCTCTGTGTCTATTATATCCAAAATCTGGACTCAAGTCAATTTGTTTTACCAGCCTACCTGGGTGACAACACTATCAGTGATTAAGATAACCTTTGTGACTTTAAAACAGTCATGCAAGTTATGACATAGAAAATTGTGTCTGTAGCTGAAGTGGAGAGTGTTATTCTATGGCATATTAGTGCCACTGCAGTGCTTCCACAAGATGCTGTTGGAAAACGAATGTGTTGAAATTGTGAGGAATTTCTTTCAAACCCATCTGTGGCAGGTATGAAATAAATTCCTGACAATATGAGTGTGGAGCATCAGAGACTTTATTATATTTGAGGGTAACTGGTGGAGCCTAGCTGGAGTACCAATAGAATTAGTGTGCAGTCTACCATTTTGTGATTTTTATTTCAATCCAGCTTGGTGCTCCTGTGATTCACCTATTGATTTCAACCTTAATTTTCAGCTGCGTATGTTGCATAGTGTATGATTCTGCCCCGCAGACCCATCTCGGTAAACTCGACACTATGTACAATACATTGTGTCGTTTTACACTACAGTGTGATTATAACACGCATCACTGTAAAATGTTAAAAGACTTAAATTGGCTGACGCTTGCCTCCAGGCGTACTCTCCACCTAGCTTGCTTAGTGACCACTTCTCTGGAACGCTCCCCCCTACCTGAGCGGCATGTTCGCTCTTACTCCCTGCACATCCCACAATCTCAGATCCTGCACCAACCCTTCACTAGCGATTCCCCACTTCAAATAGGAAGCACGTCGAGGTGCGTTCTCTTTCAGAGCTCATCATTTGTGGAATAGCCTTCCTGTTTATGCCAAATCATCATCTACTCTAAGATCCCTGAAAATAAGTATCTCCCAAATCCTCAAAATAGATTGTACCTGCTATTAGTTTACAAACTCTTTTGTATACTGTACATGTTGTTCCTTTTTTGTATCAATAATGATCTACCCTGAATGTTCTCCTTCCAACTTGTTTAATATATGTATGTATTTATTTTTGAATCTACTGTTAAATGTGTAACTCCATTCTGGACTGGGTCCCCAGGACATACTTGAAAACGAGAGAAATCTCAATGTATTCTTCCTGGTATAACACTTTCTAAATAAATAAATAAAAATAAATAAATATTCCATAATTATTGCCTTGACTATAGTTTATGATTGTGGTTATATTGAAGCTTAAGCCTACTGTTATACAAGATATATGTAACACCACATTATGGTCTGTTCTATATATCCTTAACTTTGCATCATGCCTTGGCATTCTGGAGTCGGATCACTTGAATTCAGACTCAGAGACCACCGAGACCATTCAAGTGTTCTCGAATCATCATGAAAATCAGCCAATGAAATGTGGCTGATTTTTGTGCCAACATTTTTCGGCAGCTAAATTCCACCAGAGCTTGTGAACTGCTGTGTGATCAATTGTATTTTTTCTGGAGTTATTATATTGGACTCGTGCAGTCTTACACCCAGCACAGTTTGAATAGTGAGTGCTGACCTTATTTGTTTTCACATTTTTTCAAACCTAAGGTACTATGTACAATAAAAAAAAACAAAGAAAAAAGTAAAATGAATGTTAATTAACAAATTTTATTTTTCTACTTCCCTACTAGGAGTTGAAATGACAATATAGTGTTGAGGGTAAAGAAGAGAAAAAATAGACATTAACAGCTGATTAGGACTCTTTCTTGTCCCTCTTTCAAATTCAGCTGTAATAAAAACCTATCAGTTAGAGGGAAGTGCTCAAGCTGCTGTACAGAGCACTGGTGAGACCTCACTTGGAGTACGAAGTGCTACTAAACTGGTTCATGGGTTGACGGATAAAACTTACCAGGAAAGATTAAAGCATCTTAAAATGACAGTTTAGTCCCCAAACTCACTTTGGTGCTTGTTGAAGACTACTGCTTGTATAGTGCACATGCTTTGTTTCCAGTTTGATTTGATGCAGGCATTTTGTATAAATCACATTTTTAAAGTTTGACTCAAGTCTTCACCAGTGATTACTCTGCATGTTTATTGCAGGTGCGGCGCACTAAGAATATAACATGTTGTTTCATTTAGTCACTTCCTGTGCTCCTCAAATTGAATACATTGTGTGGATCTTGCTCTTGTGCACATTAGGATCTCTTAACCGTGCAACACATTGTCTGATGACATCACTAGAGAGAAAGTAAATTCCATTCATTTGAATGAAATCATTCTCACTGGTTCCTGTAGCAAAAAAATAAGGTAATGACTTTTACTCAGCTAGTGTGGGAAGTACTGGTTTCTTGCGAACTGCTGTAATTTCACAGTTTCATCTAGCTGTAAGTATTGTAAGAAATGCAAAATGTAAAACATGCATTTTAAAGTACTTTGAAAGCACATTAGTATGCATTAATAATTGGAATACGCATTTTGGGCACCAGACAGTCCCTGTATAGCTTGGAAGAAAGACATAACAGGGGATAATATTTAAATATATAAAGGTAATCAACACAGTAATGGAGGAGAGTTTATTTAAAAGAAGAAAAATGAACACAACAAGAGGACAATGTCTGATATTAGAAAGGCAAAGATCTGAAAGTAATAGCAGGAAGTATTACTTTACTGAGAGGGTAGTTGTCAGGGCTAGTGGAGGTGTCTGGTTGCATGTTAAATATATTGCAAAGGGAGAACAAAGAAACAGAGCTAGGTATTGGAATAAAGACTGAAGTAGAGACAAGAGGCAATTTAGCAAAGAACTGCAGAATAGGAAAAGGGTATGAGTAGGAACTGCAGTAAGAACAAAGAGCTATAGTAGGGACTGTAGACAAAGCAAAGGTAGGGGTGAGGCCTTAGGTAATGGTGAGGCCTGAGAAGGGTAACTAAACAGGAACACCCTGGAGAGGGTGACTAAGCAGGAACACCCTGGAGAGGGTGACTAAGCAGGAACACCCTGGAGAGGGTGACTAAACAGGAGCAACTTATCTGAAGAGATCTTGATGTACTCAGAGGGTCTCAGGAGATGCTGAAAATCATCTACTGAGATGGTTGAGCCACTCAGGTTCAGATTCCCAGTTCCTGGACAGGGTCACAATACAAATGGGCTTTAAGGAGAGGATCAGGAACAGAAGCAGCAGCTCTCAGAAATCAGGCATCCAACTTCAATGCAAAAGCCCTGTTTGCCAGAAACTGCAGCTATTTAACCTGGGTGTGAGCAAAAGATAACGAGCCCACCTGACACCAAACAGAGGGGAAGGAATACACGCAAAGTAAGGTAGGGAGACCTCTAGAGGAGGCAGGAGGAATATAAGCACATAAATAATGACTTTTAAATGCATGAGTCAGAAGGTCAGTGTTGAACCCTGACAGTAGTGGATGTGTGGAATAGCCTTCCAGCGGAAGTGGTAGAGGTAAACACAGTGAAGGAGTTTAAGCATATGTGGGATAGGCACAAGGCTATCCTAGATACAAGATAGGGCCAAGGACTAATAAAAGCATTTAGAAAATTGGGCTGACTAGATGGGCCAAATGGTTCTATGTTTCTATCTCTACCATGCAATATGTATCTAATTAGTTGAAATATAATGAGCGAGAAAAAATCATGCATGCAGAATATAAGCCATAATTTGTGAAAAATAGTTTGATGTCTAGCCAATATACACTGATTTGGCTCAAAACAAATTTGGGTCAGAATTTCACAGATAGCCGAAATACATCAGAGGCATTCAGATTGGGATATTTTCTCCATGAAACCATAGATTTTTGACTACGTAATATGCATTGAACACGATCCGAGTTCAGGTAACATAGGCTGAATTTGCCCAATTCAATCCTCCATATTTTAGTGGCGAATTGAATAGAAAAGTGTAGAAGAATTAAAGGAAACATATTTTAAACACAAAAGATGGAATTGCAAGGTAGTGAGAAGGGAATTGCAACAATTAGGCCACAATAGCAGAGTTTGAAGTTGAAGCAATTTAGCTGAATGGAGGAATTTTTCCAACTCAGATACTTTGGTATTAAGATTCGGGCCCAAAATCCGAGATATTGAGTAGCCGGATTTCAGAGCTTTCTGAGATTAAGGTAACTTGACAGATCCAAATCCATTTAGGCCAGATTGGCTTATATTGGACATAAACAATGCAGAATAGAAGCATCACTATTTTAACCGAAAAATATATGAACATAAATTCAAAGGTACTATTAAATTAATTTTGATTTAAACTTGAACCTAAAATAAGCTTTAGGTAAAATATTTATCTAACAAAACAAATGAAGCCACAAAGGCTTACCCCTCCTTTTATGTATAATATCATCACCTGCTCTGAGATTAATTGGTTGGATTCTTAATAAGACCATCTGTGACAAAGGTTTTTTTTTTTTATTCCTGTTATGTTTATACACTTGGTGACAGCTTTATATGGTTAAAGCACTGTCTTTTCCAGCATTAGGAAATGTATGATAAATGTATTAAATCAAATTAAGCCGTTACAGTTTTACGCTGCACAGTATTTCAGAGTTAAACATCTACAACACAATGTTGCAAACCTTGCAAACATAGCATCAAAATATCAATTAAGGTCCAGTAAGCACCACTAGTGTTAGAATGTACCCAGTGATCCTTACTTTCTGTGTTTATAATAGGAGAAACAGGAGGACAAACTGTATCTATTCAAATCAGGCCAAAAACCAAATACATAGTCAAATGTACAATGAAGAAGAACAAAATTAAGCTTCACTACCAATTTGTTTTGTTCTGAAAGAGTGTGTTTTTCACTTAAAATCCAACATGTTAATCCACTGATTTATTTGTAAAGATCCAGCGGATTAATATTAATAATAATAATAACATTGAAAACCAATCTGCATGTCGTGGGAAAAAATATTTGCCAAAATGTCTGGCTTTGTAACCATTGCTAATAACATCAGCATAACATGTCCTGAGTGTAAAAAGGGCTAACATCAATCTAGGGGTCTGACAGGCTGATCTTAGATCTGAGAGCTTTAAATCAGCTTTAGGGATCATGACTAGTGTTTTGGGCACTTTGTGGAGGGGGGGGTGGATTAGGATTAAATATATTATTTTGAAATAACTCTAAAAATCACTGGACATAAAACCAGAGACATCATATGTTAGTTATTTTTGCTAGCTTTGATTATGAATTTGGTATGAACTTGTGACCACGATTGTACACCACTCTCATGTTACTCTCAAATATCTGTGACCCATTCTAACATGTGTCTTTAACACTGTCCGACAAATTTACCACTTAGAAGGCCTAGATCAGACATGTATAGGGTTGAAATCTAAACTCATGGGAAAGACTTTATTCATTGACTATTATAGTTCTATCGTCGTTTGTATCTTATAATGAAAAGTTCATTAGCATGAATTGAGTGCTTCTGGGAACCAAGAGATTACAGTACAATAGCCTAATTATATTTTAACAGGGAAGTCTTTTTTCTTATTTCAGTTCCTTATGAAACCAAAGCATTGTTTAATTTGTGCAACCTATACCCATACTCTGACTAATGCTTATAAAACAAAATATGGGACAATAAAAAAAGTAAAGCTCACCTCAAATTATCTGTTTAAAAAAAAACAAGAAAACAAAACATTTTTTGGTCATAGTGTTCCTGTTCCTATTTTTCTTTACAAGTACTGGGAACAAGATGCTAACTTCCAATACTTTGTAATTCAACCTGTTCCTTGAGTCATCTGGGCAGCAGAGTATGAAAATAAGTTTCCAATCACATCCCTTTGAAGTACTGCAAAATCCATAGGCTCTATCTGTGAAGCAAAACAAGAGCACTATGTGAACACAGCAGGCATTACTGTTTTTCAGTCATGACCTTCTGATGTCATGCAGCAAACATAACAGTTTAGCTGAGACTGCGTCCATTCTGGTATTGGCAATAATTTAATTCAATATATAATTTTTTTCTAATAGAATTAAAACAAAAATATGGTTAGGAATACAGTACAGAATAAGAAAACAGACAAAAACATTATTATTTTTGTGCGCAACTACTGGATGAAAAATGAATTTATTTCAAGGAACAATCATTCTAATGTATTGAGCGTATGTATCGATTTCCTTTTTCCAGTCTTGCTCTCATGACTGAACAATAAAGCCTAAAAATATTGTTTAATCTTGAGGAATGCTGGTATTTATTAATGCTGGACAAGTCTGCACTTATACAAAGTGTATAAACATAATAGGAATAAAGGGTGTTGGCCATATGATTTGGCCAAAGCATAATTAAATAATAACGTTATTACTACTGGGGCTTGCAGTTTTCTCTGGTAAGTTTATCTGTGTAAATATTCCTTTATTTATATATTACATTATCTGCTTCAGATTGAAGATGTTATACGTATGAGAAAAAAAAATGTAATTATTATACATTTATTTCTACTGGGGCCTGCAGCTCAATCGGGTAAGTGTTATGTGTAGATAATACTTTATTTATATTTAACATTCTCAGCTTCAAATTTAATGTTATAACTTTAGATGTTATACTTATGAGAAAATTCTAATTTTGCATGACGTCTTGATTCAAGGAGGATTTTATTCTATGCAATGTAGATCGTATTTCAACAACTTTAAAGGACAACTAAACTTATTTTAAACCTTGCAAGGGAATCAAGGGTTAAGAACCAGTGTTCCCATTTTTCAAGTAAATCTCTGTTTCGCCCCACACCATGAAACCCAAAGGTTGTCCAGCAAAAATTTTTTTTATACATTCTGAAATGTCCAATGCTGTCCCCAATGCCATGGACCCTCATCTAAGAGGCCACTCAAAATAAAATTAATCAACCTGACCATAAAAAAAAAAAAACATGCCGGCCCTTACTCCACATTCATCATGGTAGGCGGGCCGCCATCAGGGGGTGACGAGCGAAACACCTGTCACTGGCCCGGCAGGCTCGGGCCCCAGTCCTTTAAAAAATATATATATATATATTTTAAACGGGGGCATCTGCCCAGGGCCCACGCCAGGCCGGCCGTTTAATGGGGCAGCTGCCCCAATCGGCACTTTGCTGCTCAGTGCAGCTGTTTTTTTCTTTGTTTTTCGGAGTGTGATGGAAAGAGGCCTCAGCCAATCAGGTGAGACCTCTCAACTCTCCTGATTGGCTGAGAGTTCAGAAGCCTCCCGTGATTGGCTGAGACCTCTTTCACACAAGGAGCTCAAAACACAGAGAGAGTGTATGTATGTCAGTGTGAGTGAGAGTGAGAGTGTGTGTCAGTGTGTGTGTGTGTGTGTATGCAGTGTGAGTGAGAGTGTGTGTATGTCAGTGTGAGAGTGTGTGCATGTCAGTGTGAGTGAGTGTGTATGTCAGTGTGAGTGAGTGTTTGTATGTCAGTGTGAGTGAGAGTGTGTGTCAGTGTAAGTGAGGGTGTGTGCATGTCAGTGAGAGTGTGTGTATGTCAGTGTGAGTGAGAGTGGGTGTATGTCAGTGTGAGAGTGGGTGTATGTCAGTGTGAGTGAGAGTCTGTGTATGTCAGTCTGAGTGTGTGTATGTCAGTGTGAGTGAGAGTGTGTGTATGCCAGTGTGAGTGAGAGTCTGTGTATGTCAGTCTGAGTGTGTGTATGTCAGTGTGAGTGAGAGTGTGTGTATGCCAGTGTGAGTGAGAGTGTGTGTATGTCAGTGTCAGTGTGTGTATGTCAGTGTGAGTTTGTGTGTATGTCAGTGTGAGTGAGTGTGTGTGTATGTCAGTGTGAGTGAGTGTGTGTTTTTTTATCAGTGTGAGTGTGTGTGTGTATGTCAGTGTGAGTGTGTGTGTGTCAGTGTGAGTGGCAGACTATCTGTATGTGTGTGTGATGGAGTGTGTGGACAAAGGGGTTAACTTCTGTGACACTGCCTATATCTGTCTAGCCACCCAAGGGGTTAACTCCTCTGACACTGCCTCTGTCTAGCCACCCAAAGGGTTAATGCCTCTGACACTGCCCAGATCTGTATAGTCACCCAAGGGGTTAACTCCTCTGACATTGCCACTGTCTAGCCACCCAAGGGGTTAACGCCTCTGACACCGCCTAGATCTGTCTAGCTACCCAAGGTGTTAACTCCTCGTACACTGCCTAGATCTGTCTAGCCACCCAAGGGGTTAACTCCTCTGATACTGCCTATATATGTCAAGCAATCCAGGGGTTAACTCATCTGACACTGACTATATCTGTCTGGATTTTCACATTAGGTGCCCCCCCTTGATAGTTTATCAATTAATATGTAACATCCAGCAGATGTGGACCTCAGGCTTTTAGTTACATATTAATTGGGGGGGGGGGGGGGGGGGAATTTTTTTCCAGTAAGGGGCCCTGAAATTTCTGATGGCGGCCCTGATGGCAGGTTGGTGTCTGTGACATCTCAGGGTTGCTGGTGATTCACATATACAATCCATTCCACTGTTTCCCCCCCCCCCCCCCAGAAACTGCTACTGTTCCTCTGACAATTTTTGTTTTCTTTGCAGGGCTCCCAAAAGATAAGATTTATTTTCAGGTATTATTAATGAATAGTCCCCCTACCTAAACAAGTTATGGGGGGAGGTCAAGTTTTTATTTTTGGCCTTTAGCCAGCATGTATATATAACCTATAATTAATCGCATGTTGTGTGAAATGCGTGAGGTGGTTGCTTTGTCATAAGCATGTATTCCTTCCTCCGCTGAGTCTACATTTCCTATCTTCTATTGGATCTTCTATTCCGTAGAGTATTGGCAGTATTGTTATCCTATAGTTGGCATGACATCACCGGCATTGTTATATTAATAAATATGAAAATAATTGCCATGTCAGTGAACAATTGAATTGTAATATTTTTTATGATATGATAGATCTTGCTATAATATATATAACATTACTATAATTATTTAAATATTATTCGTTTATTAAATTTGTTTTTAATATATATTTTTAATTTCAATTTAATTTTATTTTGATTTTATTCTAATAAAATTTTGGCCATTTTGTGAGGACTCATGTAATATGCCAAAATAATTTAGGAGGACCTAAATTATTGTGAATTCATTAAACTATCATTAAACTGTCAACATATATAATTGTATGTTGGTAAGTGGAGGATATCACGCTGAATAAATATTTTTCTTGATACAAGGTTTCATCAAAAACCGGTTTGAAATTTATTACTAGCTTAATTGCAGCATAATATGTCAATTCCAAAGAGCTTTTCTCACCCGCACAATGGTATAACATTTTCCAAAGTCTCAGAAACAATGGTTACACTGTACACAACCCTGTCCTTTTTGACATTAACGCTTCTGACACAGCAAAATGGCAGCTGTAAACTCCATTAATTCACTTCCCACATGTCTAATCATTGCATAACACTGACAGATAAGAATAATTCATTCTATTTATAGGTCTAAATATAATTTAAACACATGATCATTCTCATTGTTGTCTTTTTTCCCTGCTGGGTCATGTAAAGATCAGTAAATTGGAAATGTACAGCTAGACTTAATACCAAACATTTCTGACCATCATTGAGAAAGCAGAACCTCTTCTTTCTACTGTCATGGCTAAGTAGTATCTGCAGAATACTGTTTGAATCTCAAATATCAAAAGGGGGACCAAATGGGGCCTACATGTTGTATTCCTGCAAATGTTGACTTTGCTCAGAAGTGCACAGCTGGATGTATTAGGAGAATATTTATTCTAACACATCCCTCTGCAAAATCCTTTGCTGTTATAAATACAGCGCTGCATTGCAGGAAAGCTCACAGATTATGACATCTTCTGATCAATGATAGTAAACTGAACCCAGTGGTGGTGCTACCATATAAACAAATTTAGTGACTGCTTCAGGCCCACAAAGCGCCTTAACGTGACACCAAATCCGATCTCTCGCTATCAACTGATTCCACCCCCTTAACTTAGTAAGGTAGACATAGTGGGAAGTAGGTATGGATTTATTTTATTTGGCCTTTTGGGGGGTTAAATGTAAATTTTTATTCAGTTTGGGGTCATTTGGCCAGCCCCCAGACAAGGGTAATGTCAAAGCCATTGGATCTAATGATTAGATTGTTAAGACAAAAAGATTATAAGAAACTGGTGTCAAACTATTTATTGTTGATTGAAAAATTGGTAAAAAGACCCCCAGCAAACAGCGATAAAAAATTGGGAGAAGGATTTGTAAATTGAGCTAAAAGAAGATGAGTGGTGTATAACCTTAAAAATTTTTTATGGCGCCATACACTGGATCCCAATTTATCGGATACATGCAAGAGATGTGGAGCCCAAAGCGACGGTTTTGTTCATGTCTGGTGGAAGTGCAGTGGCATTAGAAATATGTGGGTAGATATCTCACAATGAATGGTAATGTAATATTAATGTAATATTATATAGTATAATAATGTAATATTAAAAGAATGTATCTACAAGAACAGAAAAAGGCCTCACAACGCCGCCTGCACTTTCTAGTACCGAAGGCATTATGTGAATATGTGCTTTATGATCTGTAGGGGAACGGTCAAAATAAGGAAAAATAACCATACTTGCTCGATATATAATTGGTACTTGATCTAGTCCAGCTGTTATCGTTTTTTTATTTTCTTCGATTGCAAGTTGACTGCTCGTTCCTTCAGAATAACTTGTTTTTATTTTATGTATGTAATTTTTATACTTTCATTAAAAAAAAGTGAACAGAAATTGTTTTTGATTTCCAATGACAGGAGTTTGAGATGAGAGACCAAGATGGAGTTTGGCGAGCTAGGGGCAGAAGGACGTCAATTTCTTTTAGACAAAAGCACAAGGAGGTCAAATGGAGAGGTTGAATTTTGATTTTTACCACGTCAAATTAAACCTCCCAATTCAACCTCCTCTTGCTATTCTCAAATTTTAGTGAATAGCCCCCTAAGTCAAATTCGACTTCTGAATGCAGAGGTGGAGTTTTATCACCACATTTTGAACTGGCAAAAATGGTTAGCGAATACTATTTTGTGAGTTTGAAATGGGGGCATACATGTGGGGGGTAATCTGTTCGATCTTGGATTAGAGATTAGTGCTCATCTCGAACTCCAAACTCTAGGTTTTAGTAAATAGATCTGTCAAATAATACTTAAGCGTTTCATTTTGTTTTAAAACAGGCCTGTGTTTTAAAATAATTTTCTTTAAAATCATGAAAACACTGATTTCTACTAAATTGGATTCGAGGTGGGCAATTTAGCCAAATTTCACAAACTGCCAAAATACGACTACTCAATATTGCTGAATTTGGGTCCTAATCAGAACCTTTCAGAAACCAAAGCACTGGAGACATTCAGAATATTTTTGCCATGAAACCCATAGATTTTCATCTGCCTAATGTGCGTCCAATGAGGCTAACAAAGGTAGAATTTGCCTAACTCAGTGAAACACATTTTATCCTATTTCAGTTCTCCTCATCTGCGAAAGAGATTTCAAAATGAAAGTACACTACAAAACATTATAGGGTCTACACAATATAGGGCAAACTTTGGGCCCAAAGTAGTTGGCATAAAGTTCGGAAAGATTGGGGGCAGAAGCTGAATGCATTCCTAGGTATCTGTGACACATCTAATACATGTGTTACATGAAGTACATGTGTGAGATCAGTGTTATATAACATGCTGCCTGTGGTGTATGAATATTTCAAATGCACTTACTTTTTCTTCACCACCTCCTAAGGCCCGTTATTCCCACCAGTTGCGTTAACAGCATCCACAATCTGCTGCCAGATCTCATTCTTCCTCCCCAGGCTTGTCATTTTAGCTGCTGCCCCTATAACCTGGTTGTAATGCTGGCACAGTTTATTTATCAATGCCGTAGTCTCCTCCACTGAGAAACTCTGCTGGTACCTTGTAGGCTTTGTATTTTCCTCTCTCCTGCTATCATTGACATGACTCCCACTGTCCTGATCCCTTTGCTTGCCTTATTTATCTTTTGCTTTATTTTGAAACATGCTGCTGCCTGCTAATCCTGCTCTTAAATGGTAGTGTGGACTTGTGATAATTAAATGCAAACATTCCTCAACAGTGATTGGGTCTGAATTGATTGCACCTATTATTTGTATGGATTTCATGAACCTGGGTCTATTACCTATGGGTGTTTTTTTTGGTAGGATTGTGGAAACTTTTTCAGAATACCAATGCCGTTCGGAGTGTTTAGGACATTTTTCACCTGTATTTGGTAATCGTCTGTGATGTCCAAATTGCAGATGTATTTTGAGGGACATGCTAGGTTGCCCGTAATTCGATTCCTGATTTATCCTGTATCATTCCAGACTTTGAATGCACCATTTTGGGGCCGAATATCGGTGCATATTGCATATTTATAATTCTGTCCTGACCAGAAGTTTACTCACAATGCACCTGCAACATGAAACGAACAAGTTTAAAAACAATAATATATGCATGGGAGTTTTCACAACACAGGGGGAGAAAGTAGGAGAATGAGAAGGATATGTTATAGCAGTTTGTGAAGCAAATCTCACATGAATGATAAGTAGACAGAAATGTTCTGAATGTCACAGAACAGGGTCACTGGAAGTGAGGCAGGCTGAAATTTACACTTTTACAAACAGAGTATTCATGTAATAAGAGGAGAATGCTAGTGTAGGGGAAAGGGACGACACCCAATGTTCCCAGATCTTGCAGAAATCATCAACAGTGTTATTAAGTTGTGCAAGGTTTCATTATTTTGGTGTCAATCATCAGGAGATGGTGAATCTTCCCATGGCAAATGATCCAAAGCCTGATAGAAATGTATAGGCAGTAGATACATTTGTTAGAGGTCAGAGAGACTCTCTTTCTTGAAATGATATAAAGTAAATATTAAATAGACTTTGCAACAAAAAGCAAGTCCACACTAACAAATATCAACAAGATTCCACATTGAGCAGGGGTTAATCCTGATATTATACATCACACCGAATGAGCCGGCTAAGTAAGGGGTTATTTAGGGTGAATAGATGAAAACAAATTATGCTGGTTGGATTACAGAGCAAATCTCTGACTCAGTTTATCACAGTTTAAGAGTTAGTGTTGGGCTTTTAGCCTGTTTGTAAAGGATTGATTGGCAAAAAAGGATCTTTTCAGGACGTATTAGTTCAGTGTTTTGGAAATACTAGGCAGAAGTCATAAAATGAAATCCTCAGTCTGTACCACACAAGGAAACATTTATACAATCACTTATATATGAAATAAAACATATAAATTACTCTGACCCCATTTCATCTAAATATTTAGAATATGTTATCTTTGTTTTTTGATAGTTTATGTTTTATATGATTTGTAAACCACATGTTTTGGATTTAACTTAATTTTTTATTTTTAATGCAATTTATAATTATCACTTACCCTGTCTACCTCAATTAATTTCAGAGCATCCTTTGAAGCAAAATGTATCTCTTTTTAAGGGCTCCAATACATAAACATTGTTTATACTATGACTGTAGAGAAGTAAAAAAAAACTGCTAAAAAATTATCTTTAAAACTTCTGGAGGCAAAGTTGAGCTTCCCACATCTGAAGTTAAAATCTGTTGCATTCTCATGGCCGAGCATTGATTAAACTTTAAAAACTACCAGATATCATCGGGGATAAGCAAGTTAACCAAAGGGACAAAAGATCTAGTCTCCGGCTCCCTTTACTCATTTGCCTGGAGTACCGCCGATTTGAGCCCTGCGACGCTGTGGCACTATGGCCATTTTGTAGACTGAGAAGGACAAAATAAACCGCAAGGATCAGCTAAACTCCAAACACGTCATTGTACAATAAAGTGCTTCTTTGATTTCAAATAAGACCCTCAGCGTAAAAATTTGATTGAAATGTTTAAGGAAAGAGACAAAAACAGGATCAATAAACACTGGTTGGTCTGGTGAGGCTGCACAGAACTGATGCACAACATACATGTTGCTGCATCAAAGGTGTGGAGGTAACCCCCGATGTTTATAACAACATCAAAGAACATCAAAAAACATTTTTAAAATGGGGGTGAGAGAGCATGAGCCCACTTAGCAAAATCCAGGTGCATAAATAGAATACTTTAAAACAATCAAAGCATGCATCAACAAATATGATACACTGAAGTGAATCCCCAATACATGTTACAGTGTAACCACAACCACTATGGACACCAATTAGAAGCAATTTATCCTGAGCCCAAAAAAGCAATTGTAGCTATTTATTTAAACATTATCCTGAATCTATCTCTGCACAAGGTACTCAGGATGTAGTGAGACAACATAAAACAGAAAAAAAGACATACACACAATATAAAACACAACTGTGTGTTGCAAATGCCCTTTTCAAAATTCAATTAAATCAATTTCTTGCAAAAAAAAAACCCAGGTTCACTGGAACCTAACATCAGCTAATTAACAACATACAAGTGCCAGGAACTTAGATACCAGCTGGTTTTTAAATAAAAGAAAAAGGGTTTTCAAATCTTGAGGATTTTATAAATTAAGATTTTTTTATATGTATCTGGGCTAAATGAACACACAGAAAGAGAACATGCCCGATGTGCGTTTCGCCTGACCCACTTCATTGTCCCCTATACTAACTAACACAGTGAGTATAGGGGACACTTACCCTATACTAACTAATACAGTTAGTATAGGGGACGATTCCCCTATACTAACTAATGCAGTTATTATAGGGGACAATTACCACTATACTAACTAATATATGTGTGCGTTTCTCCTGACCCACTTCATTGTCCCCTATACTAACTAATACAGTGAGTATAGGAGACAATTTCCCTATACTAACTAGTACAGTTAGTATAGGGGACAATGATCACAGGGTGTTCCAAAGAATGAAAGCACATTTGGGAAAAAATATCACGGCGAGGATGTCCAGAAATCAAAGTGATCACCTGGAAGAGTTGATAACTAAGGAAGAAGTTAGGCAAGTCATCATGAAAGCGTCTTGGCCCAAATGGGTTAAATATTAATTACTATAAGGTGTGCATAGAAGAGATGTGCCCGTTTTTGGTGTTCAGCTCAATTTTGTATTGTAACATGTGGAGTAAGAGTATGCTAGAAGCACATATAACATTCCTTTTTTGTTATTTTTTATTATGAATTTATAAAAAGACAATTACATTAAATATATAAATATACATCACATTCAAGACCCTTTCTTCCCTGGGATTTTTTGTTTCCTTTTACTCTGCTCCTAAAGTGCTCAGTGATATTATCCCATATACTCAGGGTATTACAGCCTAATTCCTGCTTCATCCCTCCTCCCTACTCTACCATCCTACCTTTTGTGTTATACTTCTTCAGCTTTCTTTCTTTTGTTCTTTTCCCTCGCCAGAATTCTTTGGTTTTTGTTACTCTAAGGTTAAAGCTCTTCTCATGCACCCACCATGAACCTTCAGCTGTTTCTTTTCTACTTTGTTTAATATTTTCCTTCCTACACCAACTCACGTAAATATGGTCACACATTCTCTTTCTAATCTATTCTTTAGGCTTGTCTTCTATATCCAGTTTGAGAATATAGCTATACAACCTCCTTTATATCCTTCAGTGTCTCTCTTCCATATATACCTTATTTGATTATAGTTTTCTAGAGCCCCTATCGTCTTAAACTGCATTCTTTCCACATTCAAGTTGTTTTCTGCTAACTGTATCACCTCCCCATACGTGTGGATCTCCTCTGATTTCCATTTCCATGCTATCAAAGCTTTTACTGCAATGAAACCTGTCCTATTATAACTTTATTTACTGCTGTTATATTGTTTGGGAGCATGTTTAGAATGGCTACTTCTGGGGTTCAAGTAACTTTATTCCAGTTTTCTGGTGTTTTCTGTATATTAGGACATGACCACCATATATGTTCATTTGTGCCCTCTTGTTTGCATTTCCTCCAGCATCTATTCTCTATTTTAGGAGACATTTGCAATATTTTGGTCGGGACTAGATGCCTTACCATATCTAAACAACCATATCTATCTGGAGAGTTCCACGTGGTTTGTGCAATGTGCATCATTCCCAGCATTAGCCAGCACTGTATTCCATTGTTCCTGTGAAATTTTTTTCTCTATCTCCTTTTCCCATTCCCGCACAAAAGGAAATTTTTCTGGCAGTTCCTGTAGCGGTAAAAACTTATAACAAATAGATAAAATTTTTTGTTTTTTTTTGCTACATTCATACAGAGTTTAATGATCTCATTTCCAATTTTAAGATCATCATCTTTTTGATGGACATGTTGAAAAAAATGTCACATCTGTAAAACCTGAAAAATCCCCCCTTGGGTATCTCGCATTCTAACTTTAGTTCCTCAAATGTTTTGAATTCTCCCTTGATTAACTAACTGATGTTTCCACAGGATTCCTGCCTTTTCCAATTTCTTAGGTCTAACTGCGGTATATATAGTTCTATTGCTCCTAGCCAGAGAGAATCCTTGTAAGCTGTTATCGTATTTGGCAAATTGTCTCCACACCTTACATATCATCCTATGGGTAGGTATCTCGTGTTGTATTTGTGTGCTTTTACTTGGGGCCCATAAGAGTTTGCATGCTCTTTGCGGGGACATTAGTATCCTCCATATCTACCCATGTGGTCTGACCTGGCTTTTTGTGCATTTGAATTCCTTGTTCTATATTGGCAGCCATATAATAGTGTTTTATATTTGGAATCCCTAGGACCCCCCCCCCCCCATATTTTTGGTTGGATCAACCACTTATTTATTTATAAATCCTTGCATTTCTTTTAAGAAAATTATAGAGATCTTGCTTGGTAAGGCTCTAAATGACTTTGACCATGATGTTATCTCTTGTTTTAATGTTAACTAAGTTTTCCTCCATTAATCTATCAAGGTTTGCTGTTAGTTTTATTTAGAGGTACAATATATATTTTCCTTTTTCCAATCAAACCTATATCGCTCTTTCAATTCCTCTTCCTTTTCTTTAACTAAACCTACTGATAATGCTTGACATTTTATTTTGTTTATTTTGTGATATGTTATTTTGCTATATTGGTCTAATGTTGTAAGGTAACGCCTGCTCTGGGTTTGAGAAGGCAATCAGAATATCATCCACAAATAGGGCCAATTGTATTTTGGTGGTAGCGGGCAGCCCTGTCTGGAGCCATTGGAGATATTGGATGATCTTGATTGAAATCCCTTATATGTGACCATAGCCATAGGGTTTGAGTACAGGGCCATCACCAAATCTATGCAATTTGTTGGGAATCCATATCTCCCCAAGACAGCTTCCAGGTACCCCCAGTGTAATCTATAAAACGCTTGGGATTTGGTCCTTGAGGGGTGTTGAGTAAGGTCCACAAATTTCCTCATATTATCTGCTTGGCGGCCTTTCACAAAACCCACCTGTTCATACTGGAGTAGGTCAGGTAGGATTTGCTGCACTCTCAATGCCAGCACTTTTGCGTATATTTTTTTGGCATCTGTATTAGGCAATGCTATTGATCTATAGTTGGCACTTTCTCGTGATCCTTGCCTGTCTTAGGAATGGTTACTATGAGTGCCTCTAATAATGAGGCAGGAAGCTGTCTTGTGGAACTACAGGTCTCAAAAAATCTCTTCATATAGGGAGCTCTTTATCACTATCTCAGTTTCTAGGGAGGTGATAGGTTCCATTAATTCTAGATTTTGGTCTTACAATATTTGTGGAAGATCTATCCTGTTTAAGTATTCCACTATTTCTTCTCGAGTAGGGTGATGTTCTTCCTTATCCAAGCCTAGGTTATACAATTTAGAGTAAAATTTTGCCAAGATATCTGGGATCTTAGCTGGGTTCAATCTTTTTCATTTTTTGAGTCAGGAGATATGGGATAGACAATTTAATTTCCTTTTTCTTAATTCTTCTGCCCAGTAATGTGCCTGCCTTATTGCTATTAATATAAAAATGCCGTTTTAGTCTCTCTAACATAATTTTTGGATAGCTGCAATTTCTTGTTTAATTAGATTTTTTTGTTTGTTTCAGGCTGTAATATGTTTTTTTAATTCAGACTCTCAAGAGATTCCAACTGCGGGGTTAGGTTTACCAATTTCTCCTTCTTTTTTTTTGTTAATATCTGCCCCATATGATATTGTATTGCCCCTTAGCACAGCCTTATGGACTTCCCATATGGTCTCTGGTAGACATGATTTAGTTGGAAGTAATCTTTTAATTTACTCAGTATCTCTTTTTCCGCTTCCCTTGATGACAGTAGATGCTCATTTAGTTTCCATTGGCCCCTACCTTTTCGGTTAAATATGGTTCCTAATTCCATCACTATGGGGGAATGGTCTGACCATGAGATTACTCCTATCTTACATTTTTTCACTAATTGTAATGTGTTTTTATCTACCACAAAGAGATCAATTCTTGAATACATGTTATGGACATAAGAAAAGAAGGTATAATCTCTTTCGGCTGGGTTTAGTACTCTCCAAACATCGTACACACCCTCTTTCCCTATGGTCTTAGTGAATTCCTCGATCTGTGTCTGTAAAGTTTTTAGGTATCTGCCCGTTGAGTTTGCGGTGGTATCCATCCTATGGTCCACTAATGTATTTATGTCCCCACAGATTATGCATGTCCCTTTCTTGTACTGTTCCATCATCTGTAAAGCTTTCCTTAGAATATAATTCTAATTCATTTTAATCATCCCATTTCACTCCTAAATATAGGCTTTAAGATATTCACCAAAAAATTGGCAAACCAGTTAAAAGAAGTGATTCCCAAATTAATACAGAAAGACAAGTCCGGGTATATAGGAAATAAGGAGGTGCTGGATAATACAACTAAAGCACTTAATGCAATATATGGGGTTAGAGAGAAGAATGTGCTAACGGTCCATAGATGCTGAAAAGGCTTTTGACCTGGTAACTTGACTATTCATGTTTGAAGTCCCCAGTGTTATATATTTTGGCAATGGAGTCACTACTCAAATGACTCCACTGCAACAAGACAAAACATAAATACTACAGGAATCAAGATTGGTTCAGGAGAATATAAAAGTGCCACCAACGAGGATGATGTTTTACTTTTTGGATCTTACTCTTTTAAAATATTGAATATATTACTAAAAGTGAGATATTAAACATAAATCTGCAGGATAACAAAATAGCTAATTAACATATAAAAAAAATTTAATGTGGTGGCTCCATCATTCAAATCTTTTGGGTTTTTTCTTAAGTGAGAATCCTAGGGATTGGTTTGTCTTGATTTTCAGTCCTTTTTTTAATAAAATAAACATCGACTTACTAAAATGGATTAATTTAAATATTTAATGGTTTGGAAGCGTCAGTACAATTTTGATGAATAGTTTACTAAGAATATTATTCTTGATGCAAACTTTACCAAATCTTCCAGATTGGCTTACCAATATTTCATTAGACCTAGAGAGAATGGGGGAATGGGGTTAACAGACATATACAATTATTACACTTAACATGGATATTGGACTGGACACATTCACACCCCAAACACTGGGTGATAATGGAACAGGATTACGTGGAAAGGAAATTACGTTACCATGGTTAGATAAGTTATCTGCATTGAGATTGTCAATATCGTAAAGGCACTTTATCTTCTCTGGAAGCATAGTAACAGATCCTGCTTAACTTCTTTCAGTTAAGCACATCCGTGAGCTTCTTTCACACTTTAATTTCTGGTTAAAAAAATTAAAACCAACAATAATCAATATCACATATATAATTTGATTAACTTAATCAAATATTATTATTTTTGTCATGGACACATGAATTATAGGATGCTTACACAACCCACATAAAATACTAAGCTTATTAGTTACTTAAAATTAAGCGCAACAGTATTTAATGCTACATATAATACTTCATGTTAAACAGTATTTAAGCAATGTGCCAGTAGAATAATCATTGCATAGCACTTGTCCCTCACACAAATAAACAAAAGGTTAAATCCTGCTTTGCTCCCAGTGGTACCCAACCAAAGAAAATCCCAAATACTCTTGGGAAAACATATGATGCTCATTCTGTTGCCATAGTTAGGTTAGTTACCTCCAGTGAGATTGTATCTTCTCTGCTAGCATGGTAACAGATGCTGCTGGCCTTTCTTTAGTTAAATACATCTGTGAGCTATTTTCATCTTTATTTTATGATTGGGGAAAAAAAGAAAACATAGGACTTCCAATCAGTAGCCATCTTACCCAGACGCATTAAATTAAGTCCCCTACAGGTATCCCTCAACATTTACCCCCCCCCCCCACCCCCACCCCCCCCCCCCACCCCCACACACAGGGGAGGGCTGGCAGCCTTAGGCCTGGGGGGCAAATCCAGTCAAGTGGGCCATTGCACCATCGAATCGCCTCCCCACCCAATGCCATCTTTTCCTTGTTTTATAACGAATATTGCCAGGATTTTCCCCCACAATATGCCAGGATTTGCCATTTAATATGCTAGAATTTTCCCTTACAAAATGCCAGGATTATGCCCCTCAGTATGCCAGGATTATGCCCCTCAGTATGCCAGGATTATGCCCCTCAATATGCCAGGATTTAGACACCCAATATGCCAGGATTTTCCGCTCAATATGCCAAGATGATGCCCCCTCAATATGCCAGGATTTTCCCCTAAATATGCCAGGATTATGCCCCTCAATATGCCAGGATTATGCCCCTCAATATGCCACGTTTTAGACACCCAATATCCCAAAATGTGCCCCCCCCCCCCCTACCCACGTTGCACACCTACGACATGACCCATAACCCACGTTGCACACCAGGACATGTCCCATCACCACATTTACATGCCTCCATCACCCCATTACATACACATTTCCAATATTATTTGCCATTAATATTCCCCAGCCAATTTGTCCCATAATATGCCAGTGTTATTCTGCAATTTAATATGACTCAGTAAATTTGCCCAATAATATTCCAAGGTTATCTGCCATTTAAAATGCCCCTGCTAATTTGCCCAATATGCCAGTGTTAATTGCCATTTAATATTCCCCAGCCATTTTGCCCAATAATATGCCAGTCTTATTCTGCCATTTAATATTCCCCAGCCAATTTGCCCAATAATATGCCAGTCTTATTTGCCATGTAATATTCCCCAGCCAATTTGCCCAATAATATGCCAGTCTTATTCTGCCATTTAATATTCCCCAGCCAATTTGTCCAATAATATGCCAGTCTTATTTGCCATGTAATATTCCCCAGCCAATTTGCCCAATAATATGCCAGTCTTATTTGCCATGTAATATTCCCCAGCCGATTTGCCCAATAATATGCCAGTGTTATAAGCCATGTAATATTCCCCAGACGATTTGCCCAATAATATGCCAGTGTTATTTGCCATGTAATATTCCCCAGCCAATTTGCCCAATAATATGCCAGTGTTATTAGCCATGTAATATTCCCCAGCCAATTTGCCCAATAATATGGCAGTGTTATTAGCCATGTAATATTCCCCAGACGATTTGCCCAATAATATGCCAGTGTTATTTGCCATGTAATATTCCCCAGCCAATTTGCCCAATAATATGCCAGTGTTTTATGACCCCCCCCCCCCATCTCTTACCTTTTTCCCTGGTGGCTAGTGGCAGGAGGACTTACCTGGTGGCTAGTGGCAGGCAGCATGGTGCTCCATGCTGCCTGTTCGGCCTCCCGGCGGTTGTGCCGACAGGTCACATAATCGGCGTGCGTCTGACGTCAGAGCGCCGATCACGTGACTGTCGGCACTTCCGTGTCACACTGCATGGGGAGCCGAACAGGCAGCACGGAGGTTTCTCTGTGCTGCCTGTTCGGCTCCCCGTGCAGTTTTGCAGGCAGAGCGGAGGTGAGAGGGGATCTTCCGATCCCTTCTCACCTCCGTCTCTGCCTGCAAGTGCGCTTTTTTTTTTTTTTTTATAACACTGGCCCAGCGGCCGTGTTTTACAAACATTAGGGCGGCCTGGGGGGCAATTGCCTCCCGCCCCTGCCCACACACACAAAACTCAGAGGCTGTAACTTGGCAGTGTAGTTCCTTAACACCTTCGCTACAATGGACACGTCCTGCGGTGAACTGCTTTAACGGTGCTGGTCTATTGCCTCGACATCGAGGCAATAGCCAGCACAGAAATTTATTTTCTGGGGCACCCACAATCACCCCACGGAGCGATCGTGGGAGCCATACTGACGGAGCAGCATGCTCCGTCAAAATGGCTATGCCCACTGGAGGTCTGAGCTTCGGAAGTGAAAGTAACTTCACTTCCTTCGATCTGAATATGCTACTTGACTTCCCCTAGTGGTAGTTAAGTAACATAGCAATGTAAACAAAATTAAAATAAATATTTAATTAAATAAAAACTGGTTATATACCGTATTTATCGGCTGATAACACGCGCCGGCGTATAACACGCACCTCATTTTAAGAAGGAAATTTTAGGAAAAAAAACTTAAATTTCAAAAAAAAAAGAACTTTGAAGCCCAATATGCCATTTTAATATGCCAGGATATTGCCCCCAATATGCCATTTAATATGCAGGATATTGCCCCCAATATGCCATTTAATATGCAGGATATTGCCCCCAATATGCCATTTAATATGCAGGATATTGCCCCCAATATGCCATTTTAATATGCCAGATATTGCCCCCAATATGCCATTTTAATATGCCAGGATATTGCCCCCAATATGCCATTTAATATGCAGGATATTGCCCCCAATATGCCATTTTAATATGCCATATTTTTTCCCCCAATATGCCATTTAATATGCCAGGATATTGCCCCCAATATTCCAGGATATTGCCCCCAATATGCCATTTTAATATGCCAGATATTGCCCCCAATATGCCATTTAATATGCCATGATATTGCCCCCAATATTCCAGGATATTGCCCCCAATATGCCATTTTAATATGCCAGATTTTGCCCCCAATATGCCATTTAATATGCCATGATATTGCCCCCAATATGCCAGGATATTGCCCCTTAGTATGCTCGTTATGCCACCCTCCTCCCCCAGACCCCAGTACTTACCTCGTTCCTGCTCTGTCCCCCGGTGCTCTGAAGCTGCGTGGCTGTGAGGGAAGCATTGTGAGCTTCCCTCCAGCCGCGCGGTCAATAAAGTTTATTGACCGCGCGGCTGGAGGGAAGCTCACAACGCTTCCCTCACAGCCACGCAGCTTCAGAGCACCGGGGGACAGAGCAGGAACAAGGTAAGTTTTAGATTATTTTTTTTTCGGCGTATAACACGCCGATATACGCCGATAAATACGGTACTTAGATTAGCCTATAGGGTAAAAATTTAATAATTTTTAACATAAGGGATAGGGTTAAAATTAAATTAAAATTAAAATATATTAAGGGATGGCATAAGGGTTAGAGTTGGGGTTAAATTTAGTGTTAAGGTAAAATTTGGGGTTTGGGTTGGGGTCAAAAGGTAAATATAGGAAAAAAACAAAAAACTATTTTTGGTTTTTGCCCCAAAACTCGCAAAAAAATAACAAAAAATATGGAAACATGCATATTTCTGAACTCGGGAGAACATTTAGAAACTATATAGATGGGGTCTTTTTTTAATAATTGTATTTGTGTAAATTATATTTTAGGTGAAAGTTAGAAAAAGTGTTTTTTTTATATTTTTCATCATATTTTATAATTTTATTTTGTAGTAAATTATAAGATATGATGAACATAATGGTATCTAATGAAAGCCCTGACGATAAAACAACATATAATTTGTGTGCGTACAGTATGTGAGAAAGAAGAAAATTGCAGCTAAACACAAACACCCCAGAAATGTCAAAACTGGGACATATCAATACCAGGGTACTCTTTATATAGAAAAGACAGAGAAGGTAAAAAAGGGGGAGGGGTGGCCCTGTATGTGAGGGATAGCATAAAATGTAACGTAATACAAGTTAGTGAGGCGAACATAGAGTCAGTTTGGGTTACATTAGAATTTGGTAATCATATGGTAACTCGGGTAGGTGTGATTTATAGGCCCCCTGGACAAATAGAGGAGTTGGATAATCTACTAGTTGAGGAAATAGCTAAAATGACAATGAAGGGGGAAGTAATCATCATGGGTGACTTTAATCTTCCTGATGTGAACTGGAAATACAAAATAGCTACTTGCGCCAGGAGTACGCATATCCTAAACTCCCTACTGGGATTATCTCTAAAACAAGTAGTGGAGGAGGCAACTCGAAAGCAGGCCATACTAGATTTAGTGTTCACAAATGGAGATTTGTTATCAGATATTACTGTAGGTGAAAGTTTAGGATCTAGTGATCACCAGACAGTGTGGTTTGGAAAAACAGACTTTTCTAAAATTAGATTAGGTGTAAAGGAGTCATTATCAGACTGGAGCAATTTAAATGGAGTTCAGGAGAAATGGGATTATCTAAAAGTTGCACTACTGAAGGCAACAGAAAATTGCATAAGGGTTGTCAATAAGAGCAAAAAATTGAAGAAACCACTGTGGTACTCTGCAGAGGTGGCCAAAATAGTAAAAAATAAAAAGGTAGCATTTAGTAATTATAAAAATACTCAGAGTGAGGAAGATAGAAAGATCTATAAGAGTAGGCAGAAAGAGGCAAAGCAAGCTATAAGAGCTTCCAAAGCACACACAGAAGAGACTATAGCCCAGTCAGTGAAAAGGGGGGATAAAACATATTTTAGATACATAAATGAGAAAAGGAAAGTAAAACAAGGATTAGTTAGATTAAAAACAAAAGAAGGATGCTATGTAGAAGAGGATAAAGGCTTAGCAGACTGCCTTAATGAATATTTTTGTTCAGTTTTTACAAATGAAAATGAGGGTAAGGGACCTCATTTAGGGAAAAAGACTAATGAGTCTTTTGATGCATGTAAGTTTACAGAGGAAGAGGTTTTACTTCAGCTGTCTAAAGTAAAGACAAATAAGTCAATGGGACCTAATGGGATACATCCAAAGTAATTAAAAGAACTTTGTGGCGTACTAGCAAAACCGTTAACCGATTTATTTAACCAATCATTGTTAACGGGAGTAGTTCCAGAACATTGGAAATTAGCTAATGTTGTGCCCATTCACAAGAAAGGTAGTAGGGAGGAGGCGGGCAACTATAGACCAGTAAGTCTTACTTCAGTAGTGGGGAAAATAATGGAAACCTTGTTAAAGAATAGGATTGTTGAACATCTAAAGTCGCTTGGATTACAAGATCAGAGACAGCATGGGTTTACTTCAGGGAGATCATGCCAAACTAATCTTATTGATTTTTTTGATTGGGTGATTAAAAAAATTGATCAGGGTGGTGCAGTAGACATTGCTTACCTAGATTTTAGTAAGGTTTTTGACACTGTCGCACATTATCAATAAACTGAAATCTTTGAGTTTGGATTTTAATATTGTTGAATGGATTAGACAATGGCTGAGTGACAGGAAACAGAGGGTTATAGTCAATGGGGTATATTCGATGCAAGGTCTTGTCACTAGTGGGGTACCTCAGGGATCTGTACTTGGACCCATTCTCTTTAATATTTTTATTAGCGATATTGCAGAAGGTCTTGTTGGCAAAGTATGTCTTTTTGCTGATGATACAAAGATTTGCAGAAGGGTTGATATTCATGGAGGGATAAGCCAAATGGCAAATGATTTAGCTAAACTAGAAAAATGGTCAGAGCAGTGGCAACTGACATTTAATGTGGACAAGTGCAAGATTTTGCACCTTGGGCGTAAAAACCCAAAAGCTGAATATAGACTACTTACAGTCCTAACCTCAACATCTGAGGAAAGGGATTTAGGAGTAATAATTTCAGAGGACTTGAAGGTAGGTAGGCAATGCAATAGAGCAGCAGGAAATGCTAGCAGAATGTTTGGTTGCATAGGGAGAGGTATTAGCAGTAGGAAGAGGGAAGTGCTCATGCCATTGTACAGAGCACTGGTGAGACCTCACTTGGAGTATTGTACGCAGTACTGGAGACCGTATCTCCAGAAGGATATTGATACTTTGGAGAGAGTTCAGAGAAGGGCTACTAAACTGGTTCATGGGTTGAAGGATAAAACTTACCAGGAAAGGTTAAAGCATCTGAACATGTATAGCTTGGAGGAAAGACGTAACAGGGGGGATATGATAGAAACATTTAAATACATAAAGGGAATCAACACAGTAAAGGAAGAGAGTATATTTAAAAGAAGAAAAACTACCACAACTAGAGGACATAGTCTTAAATTAGAGGGGCAACAATTTAAAAATAATATCAGGAAGTATTACTTTACTGAGAGGGTAGTGGATGTATGGAATAGCCTTCCAGCAGAAGTGGTAGAGGTAAACACAGTCAAGGATTTTAAGCATGCGTGGGATAGACACAAGTCTATCCTAGCTATAAGACCCGGAACGGGGGACTAATAAAAGTACTCAAAAAAAAAATTAGGCATACTAGATGAACCGAATGGTTCTTATCTGCCGACACATTCTATGTTTCTATGTTTCTAAAACAGCCATTGTCACCAAGGGAAAGTCAAGGTGAAAATGTCTTGTCACTAAGGGGTTAATTTGAGTGTTTCCGTTCTCTGTGGCCACCCTACCTGGCAGCACTGTAATGAAAAGGGTCTTATTGAGGTCTTATTACATAGGCTGAACACTATGGGGAGCAACTCTAGAAAATGTAAACTTCAAAGACACACAAGATATTGGGGTCATTCTGGAAAGGTCCTCTCAACTTCCCACCCACCATGTGCCTACCTTTCAGTTGACTATGAGCTAGAGGAATACCATTCGCCAGAAGCTCACCAAAATATCAGCCATCGATTATTACAAAGTATGGCTCCCTAGCATGAAACTTGATATCAAACAGTTGGTGGTAGAGTTAAAACAGATTATGAATGAAAGGTATCGCCGAGATTCACCCATTCATTGGAAGTCAAGGTCCTGATGCTGGAGTCTGGGAAGATAGAAGTATAAAATTGCTCACACCATAAGGACATCTGCCACACGTAGTGAGCAAAGAGATTGCACCAATTTTGTCAGAAGCTTACAGGATTACTTCCTCCCCACCAGGCTGGGCAAATCTGTTCCTGTAGAGCATAGCTTACAAAAATGGGCAATACCTCCGTCATGTGGACACTGAAGGAATCTAGGGGAGGAAATGCTGGCCCCTGGGAAAATTGGGGGTTGTTGAGGATTAAGAGTGGGCAATAAGTAGATGCTAAAAAAAATTGGCGTCTAAAAATGTTATAATGTTTTAAGCCAACACTTATCCACTTAACAAAAATAGGAACCGACTGCAAATAGTGGACCGTGTAGATTTTTACGGATGCTGCTGACAAAAAATAGAGCCTAATGTACACATATTGGTAGCAAAACACCAGATTCATCCTTCTCATTAGTGATTATTTAAAATTTGCCACAAGTGATGTCATAAGCACGAGACGACACAGACACATTGAATAAACATTTTTCTCCTAATTTAGGCATTTTCTTGCAGTTTTGCTGATACAATGTATAGATCATTTTCAATCATTATTATACTCTACATCCACAGTAAAAAAAATGTTCTGGTGATACAGTCTCTTTAACTTCCACAGGGGGAAGTTGGGACCAGTAACCCAACTTACTATATCCGCTATTTGCACTTGAACTTGCTCTCAGTGTGCATGGTATTTGTAAGTCAATTATGAAGACATTTTGTTATTTATTTTAAATTTATTACAGTATTACACTATAATTGTCCTACCTAACCTTTTCTTTCCCATGTGTCCGTGAGGACATCCAGTTCAGAATTGTGATGCTTCTGTCAATATAGGATATTCTGTGTGGCTGTTTATATATAATTATATTAATGTATTTTATTGTGAACAATCACATTTATGGGTACAAACATGGATCACAAGAGATCCTTTGATATGAAGATTTGGTACCTTAAAATGAAGGGCATGTTATTTTTGTCGAGAATTATTTATTAACATTTTCAAGATATGTTCTGAGATAAATCTTTCCCTTTCTTACTGAAGCATAATAATTGCTGTAACAAAAGCAGCATTATCTAGCTGAGGCATACGTATATTTCACGGTATTTACAGATCTTAACCTCTTGGAGACTTGACTTTATGGAAATGTCTTAGCCTTGGTGATACAAACTGTATCAACACATATGCTCCCTGCATGTAGGAAGGACCGCTGGGTCTTTTGGGTACACCGTGTTGCCAGTTTGGAGCTCAAAGATATGAGGATAGTCATTGTGTGATAGATGCGCCTTATGTCTGGTTTCCAGAGAGGCTATTTGTTTAAGTAGGGCTGCCATTTCAGAATTTTTTTGTAAGAAGCTATGCTAATCAGATGTCCCCTGATCACTGCCTTGTGGGCTTCCCAGACCACTGGTGGACTACAGTCTGATGTGTTATTTTCACTGAAGTAATTCCTCAGAACCTCTGTCAATTTGGTAACGTGTGCCGTGTTTTTAAGAATCTTGTCATTGAGTCTCCAGTTAGGTTATTTACATGGGAGCGTTACGGATCACAATGGTGACTGGAGCATGGTCACTCCAAGTAATATTGCCTATATGCCTTTGTTACCATATCAAGGTGTCTATGAGTGATTAGTATCTGGTCAATATGGGAATATCTCTTATGGGGCGGGAAGTAATAAGTATAATCTTTTGTGCGTGGGTGAAGTATTCTCCAGATGTCTGCAAGTTGGGCATTATGTAGTGCTTTTTTTTACCTGTCTGATCTTAGAGTATCGCACATGGGCCATCCCAGTGGTGGTATCAAGAAGGGGATCTAGTACCATATTGAGGTCGCCACCCAGTAGCACGGTGCCTTCAAGGATTGAACATACAAAACGGTGTTGGTCTACATTTGGGACACATATACAACCCAGGGTTATCAAGTGTGCACCCACGTGCCCTTTAACAAAAATGGCTCTACCATCACTATCTGATTTAGATTCCCGTAGGATGAAAGGAAGATGTTTGGACAGGGCCGGCCTTAGGGGTGTGCGACCTGTGCTTTTGCCCAAAATTTTGAAGATATCTTCTGGGCCCTCGGTCTTGGCCAGCCCTCTAATGTGCAGATTCTGTCTCCTGCGCTGATGAACTGGAAATTTGTTTTTGTTCCCTTATTTCCTGTGCCATGGCTCCCACGGCTTGGTGCAGAGTCATCTGATCTGCTTCAACCGTATAAAGTCTGTGGGCTTGTTGTTGTAGGTCAGCCTTCAAGTCGGCTATTTCGGTTTTTATTGTAGCCATTATATTTGTAGACATGGCTGCCAATCCTTCTCTCATGCGGGTGGCAAGGGTGAAAAAATCTGCTTTCGAGGGCATATTTGACATAGTTGTAGATGCCGCCTCTGATAAGTTGTCTGAATCTTCCTCTACATCTTGTGAGGGTAGTGGCGGGAAATCGTCGGCAAGGTCTCCCGGCTCCATCTTGGGTCCTAGGCCTGAAAGAGACATCGGGACTAAGAAGGATTTAAACGATGGCGGTGAGTTTCTTTCTGGCCGCCTTCGGGTGTCCCTGTTTGGTGCTGCGTTTAGCAGTGCTTTTCCCCATCTCCCAGGTGTATGTTATCGCGCAGTATGGTTAAAAGTTGTGGCCGTGCAGAGAGAGCAGCTCCGATGCATGTCCACTCACATTGGCAGTTGGAGACGCCCCCCCCCCCCCCCCCCACACACACACACACAATTGTCTTTTCATGATGTGCTGATTTTAAAAAATTTCTAATAAAGGATTACATTTTCATGGATTACAAAGCCTGTGTTGTTTGATGCTTCATACCTTTGAATTACCCAATGAGCAGTAAATGCATAAAGGTGGTATATCATGCCAATGAGCAGTAAATGCATAAACTTGGTATATCATGCTAGTGAGCAGTAAATGCATAAACTTGGTATATCAGGGTAATGTGCAGTAATAGCATCAACTTTTTTATATTGTGCTAATGCATCAATTTTATATTGTCCCCAAAATGGTAGTCCTACACTTTGGATTTTGAGTGCCGGGATGTCATGTGACCTGCAACATTTCTAAGGGGCTACGCTCCTATAGCTTATGTCCGGTCCCTAGTGACATGGGGCCATATACTAGCTGAAAAAAATCACTGCATGGGTCTGACTTTTCACTGTGTGAACATGCCCATAGGCATATTAAAACAGGCCCTGGCTGTATTATAATATGAGGTCACTTGAGTGCAGCTTAATCTTGTGATGTCACTTCTGACTACTACACAATGCATATTAGCTTGAGTCTTTATAGGAAGATAATGTATTTCTCTTTTAATTGAAAAGTATTTGTCTACACCTATTCTGTGAATTGGACGAGTACACAGAAAAACATTGTATGGGGGAACAAGATATACAGGTTGTTCAACAATTCTGTGTCTTTGCCTGAGTTGTGAAATTGGCAAGGAGAAAGTATTTACAGAAACACACTTTACTTCTGTATGTCATTTTGGAAATGTGCTTTAACTTTCTTTTGTGCAATAGAATTGAATAAAATATAATCCTTTGTGAACTATAAAGATTGGAGGTCATGTATAAAAACTCCCACACTGCAAAGTGTCAGGAAGAGGTAACAAAAAGGAACACCTTAAAAGTGGTAGGGTGCATCTTTCAAACTCCTTGCTACCACAAAATGCTTCTGAATAAAAGCATCAGTTGTCACATGACATCCAGCGGTCAGCTTGAAGCAAGAGTAGAGCTAAAGGAGTCAGAAAAGTTCAATTCAGCCAAGGTTATCTAAAGTAGCCTTTAAATGTGTTAATTTTACTTTCCTACAGATTTGCTGCAATTTATGCTGCACGTTGCATAAAGGTTTTATTTTTAGGGAGACACCAAGTCGAACCACACAAATTCATATCCCTTATTCAAATATCTCTTACCCCAATTTATACACTTGTTTACCTTTATATTCTAAATATAATTTACACGTGGTTTCAGGATTTAATGTATTGCATTAAATTAAATATAAAAAGGTGATGTGAAAGGTGGAGCTCTGAAATATTTTTGCGCTGCAAATAAAACATACTGTACCCTTAGTTATACACCACTAAACAAAATTCTGTGAACATAAAACATGATGTGAGCCAAAATATAAAAAAGAACTTCTCTGACTATTATAGATGTAATGCATTTAAGGGAGTTTCTCATCATAGTGACATGAAAAACACAAACATAAAGAGCACCTGTAGTGCACACTACTGTTATAACACCAGGGGAGAGTGTCAGTGGAATTACCTGTTCTCAAACTGTTTGATGGCAAAGATGGCACATGCAGGATGTTTGGGTCAAAGGGGGCAAAAGCGGTATATGCAGACTGTTGGGGGGCACTGGCAAGCTGTTGTGTGGCAAAGATGGCACATACATGCTGCTTGTGGGCACTGACATGCTGTTTGGTGGCAAATATGAAATAGGCGGGTTATTTGGGCACACATATGTGTGAGGAAGCAAGACTTAAAAAATTGTGTTTCTCGTATTTTTAAGCGCTGGTTTATCGGAGTCAGAGCTCAGCGAGACTCTAGCACATGCTGGCACTGTCAGAGCTCACCATCTGATCGGGGTCTCTCAGGGCTCATAGTCTCTCTTGGTTAGTCTCTTTCATTTTATAATGCCACCATTATACCTAGTTAAGGACCTCTCTGTTAGTAGCATTAAAAAAGTATTTTCTCTCTGCAGTAACGACAGTCACAGATACTTCCTAATAAAATGTACATGTCAGTTTAATCTCATACTAGTGCCACTCATTTTTTTCACTTGTGCTTCTATGTTAAAAACATTTCTGTTTTTATTTTTCATACTTACATTGTCCCAGGAGGGGAAAATAGAAACAATCAGGGACAGTCCTGATTATTGGTAGCTGTCCGTCTGTCCAGCCATGCTCTACCTTTCTCCTGTTTTTCAGTACAGAGTTAGAGATCGGCAGGATAGCAGGATTTGTAACCACAATCTTGCCTGTCCCAATTTCATTCTCTGGTGTTGGAGACACTGGATAATGCACACTGGAGATGGCTTATGGTAGAGAAATGAACATTCAATTCACGGGCAACAGCTCTGGTGGACATTCCTGCAGTCAGCATGCCAATTGCACCTTCCCTCAAAACTTGCAACATCTGTGGCATTGTGCTGTGTGATAAAACTGCACATTTTAGAGTGGTCTTTTATTGTGCCTAGCCTAAGGCACACCTTTGCAATAATCATGCTGTCTAATCAGCATCTTGATTTGCCACACCTGTGAGGTGGATGGATTATCTCAGAAGTGCCGACTAACACAGATTTAGACAGGGTTGTGAACAATATTTGAGAGATATAGGCCTTTTGTGTACATAGAAAAAGATCTTTGAGTTCAGCTCATGAAAAAGGGGGCAAAAAACAAAAGTGTTGCGTTTATAACTTTGTTCAATGTACATGGGTCAGGAAGTCAGGGTAGAACCCTGACACTGTTCTTCATTGTTAAAAACGTAAGTTCTGTTCAATTTAAAGGTTGCCTCAAAGGTACGCATTTTAAATAGAATTGCATGAAGTAAAGAATACAAATAAAACACCTTAGAGAACACTTTGCTTGTGTAGCGCTATCAAGGGGGCGGCCATCTTGCATCAGATGGGTCAGATCTTCATGGCTTAGTCTGTCCACACACTGGTAGCACAAACAGACTAAGCAGAGCAATGTATTTTCAACTAGGATTATTGCTTGAATAATGTTTTTCCATGTGACATTATAAAAGGCTCTCTGTAAATAATATTTGCTAGTTCAATGAGGGTTTAAGAGTATTGACATTTTCACATTTTTTCTATTATTGTTTTCAGAAAGTAGAACTGTTAGGTAACAGTAGTTTTATGTAGCCAATGTTATAATTCTCCTATATTTTCTTGAATGGTTGCTGAAAAACAGAGGGACTGGCCAGTAATTACTAAAAGTATAGCCTGCCATGTACTTTGATGACTCTCCTACTTTGTAACTGGGTGACAAAAATCAATATTGTACTTCTGTGACCTACTTGATTTATGACATTAACAATTTTCATCTGTGCTTTGTCAGGTATTATGGCTTAAAAATCTAATTCAGAGATATAGAAAAGAGTTTTAACAGGTCCACTAAAATCCTTATCAAATATTGCAAACAGCTTTAAAATAGACAATTTGCTTTAACAAACACTGAAGTCTCTTCATTAAAATTTGACCATCATCCTTTGACCTTTCACCTTTGTCAACCTAATAAAAAATATATTTATTAAACATTTTCCAAGGTTGAAATGTGGAAAGAAGTTTGAGAGGACCAAGAGGTTGGCTTCGGAACTAAAGGGGCAACAGTTGAAAGGTTCATATAGGAGGTCGGGTTTTTCTTGTTAAAAAAATTAAAACATTAATGCCCCTACTGAAAATAATTGCTTTTGCCACCATGAGAAGAGAGGAGTTGAACTTTGTTGGTTTTGAGACTAAGTCCAACCTCCTAACTTGTTCTTTTCAGTTTTAGTGAATAATATTTTCCCATGCATTTAATGGGAGGTGGAGTTGGGATACATGGTTCCCAGGATCAATGAAGCCCTATGGTACTTGTGCAATATTTAGAGGTACTAGAGCTTCCCTTTCTTCCTGATATGGTATAATATTACTTGTATTGTGTCATGGACAAACACTTAAAAATAACAAAATACAATTGTTCACTAAACCATGAAAACATTATTAACGGGTATAGCAATGGTGTCCAATTGGTGTTTTTTGACCTTGCTAAAAATCCCATATGGTCTATGTCATTACCATGTGAAATAAATAATAATACAGCCCCCAAGAAACATCATAGTGTAAAGTGTGACTGTAAAAATACAAGAAATAACCATTTCAAACGTATAACTATAGCAATATTTTATTGCATCAAAGCACATTTCAAAACATACAAGTCTTGTTTCCCCAGGGAATAGCTCAATTTTAATTACCACTTCAGTTGCACATGACTTTATCATTACAATGACGTATGCGCTGGTTCTCTTTACAGAGCTTTAACTAATGACCCTATAATCTGATTTCATGGGCATGGAGATGAAGTCTACATTAACAACCTTTAAACAAGGGAAACACAATCAGTCGGAATTTTCTCAGCTAAACTCATGATGAAAAAAAAATGAATTACCCAATAAAATATCAACACCTGTGTGAAAGGAAATTACACTTTCTTACATGTCAAACAAACGTTTGGACGTTGGTCTCTACATCGTTCACAATTAAGATCAGAGGAAGTGAGTTAGCTTCTGCACTATGTCAGTCATAATAGTTTATAATAGGCGATGTACTTTCAAATTCACTTGTTTATTAGAACAAACAAAAATAATAGGTTGCCTGTATATTGTAAGGGTAAATTGTTTTAAGTAGATATACATGGCAGTTACAGTATCAAACATCCAAGTCACTGTGGTCTAGAATTAAACAAATTTCAAGAAGATGATTTGAGCCTCTTAAGGCTGACACAAGAGATACTGAGTAACGCTAATGAGAAATTTAGAAGCATTACACATCCACAACTTCATTATATACAAGCTGTTAGCTACTTGATGTGAAAGGAGACATGGGAAGTGACAGTATAGATTTATTATCATACGTATTAAGGCTCAGTAAGTCACATTCTACTACTACAGAAGTGTAAAACTCAATTGGACAGACGACTCATTTTCTTTGACAGACACCTATCCAGGACAGATAAATAAAATCCAGGGTCCGACTTGCAGTTTCTGTCAACTATATTGGGACAAATTGAGCAATATCAATATATAGTGTTTATTTGTTTACATGAGATGGCAAGCAGGGAAACCTTTCACTTGGTGGTAGAAAGCCTTACCCCCTATGCATTTTGTACCCAAAACTTGTGTTTAGTTATAGGCAAAATTCCACATTGAGCTTTCACTCTTAAATACAACCTCCCATAGTGCTCCACTCCCTTAAAGTACAATACACAGAAATCACAATACTTTTAAAAACAATGTAATGGATACAATTATGGACAAAATTAGCACAAATATTTGATCTTACACATGAATAACAGTTTACGCATAAATAAACAAAATTAAACTCTAAAGCCATATCCATTATTTCAGTTTACAATTAATTGACTCTGATTGTGCTACCCTGCTTGATGCCCTTTGACAGGGTTCTACCCTAACTTCCTGACCCATGCATATACAATTTTAGTTCTGTGGTCATATTCTTCCTTTTATCTCTAATAGCCACCCTACCTTGGTTTTTGCTATGTTGCTTCTGTCAGTGGTGTCAGATAGGCTTTGTTTATTACCAGTCAGTGCTAATCAGTGCTTATTGCATTGTAGTCTTTCAGTTCCAGTAGCCAGCTAACTCTCACACCTCTCCATCATTCCCAGTATGCGAGAACAAAAATCTGCCATTCTGCCCTCAAGCTGAAATCAGCCCAGAAAATCTATCAAAGTGTGCTTGGTGCGCAATAACTGCTTCCAGTGTGGACAGCTCCGCAGTCAAAGGAGCCGATGGTAAGGTAGCTGTTACCGCAGAATGCTGAGGTCTTTATATGATCAGAATTGAATCAAGTGAACAGATCATTTTTTATTTTTTGTTGTGCTTTTTATATGTTGTTACTTTTTCTGTTCCTATTACACAATATTAAAGTCATTGGATTATTTTTCTAATCTGTTTATAAATGTTTATTGTTTGTAAAAGGTGCCTGCACCATGTTCTTGGTTTATATTTGCATTTCTGGCATTGAAGGTCCCCACCATCGCTGTTCAGAGCAGGTTCAGTGTTAATCACTGATAGGGAGGCGCAGAGCTAATCTATTACATGCACCATGCTCTGGGTCCACAGATGTTGGCTGGGTGGGAAGCAGGAGCAGCTTCTGCTTGTCCTCAGATGACTAAAAGTCAAACAAATGCTATGGTTAGTATTAATGTAATGGATTAAATCTGTTACAGCATTAAACTACAGCATGCTACATAGCCTTAACATTAGACAGGCATCCTAGGTTTAACATGTGGTACAACTGTTCAATAAACATCCTACAGTAGTGTAATGTGGCAAAGGCCAACAAGGCCTAGGCCAAGGGCAGCACTATGCAAGTGGAATTTGTTTGGGTGAAATGCGTCAGGTTTTGTCTGTCATCAGTAACCTTCTTAAAAATGCTGAGCACCAAGTGAACAGATTAGCTTGATCTTTGTTGGTTGTAACATTTATTCATGTTATGTTTTCAATTGCATTGTATTAAAATAACTGTTTTAATAGTATACTGTTTTAACTCATTTTCATAATTTACTGAGGCGCCTTCATCATTCTCTGAAAACAGTTTAACCAGATGCCCCAGGGGAAAAAAATTACTTTTTTCTTGTCCAGGGTTTCAGGCTGATATTTAATCAACAGTGGGGGATCTGTTTAAACCATACCATTAAAGAAATCCAAAACCAAACATAAACGTTGTTGGTATTGTGAATGCAAAGAATTAAAAATGATCTATACATTTTATTAGCAGGAAACTGTGTTGTAAATGGGTCTGAATTATCTCCTGTTTATTACATCATATTGAGGCTTGATAACGAACCACATTCAAAGGGAAATGTGTAATTTGCTTAATAACAAATTGATGTCGTGAGCAAGCACCCAACTGTCCTGTTTTTAGCGGCACCGTCCTGGTTCAGTACCACTCGATTTCCATTCTCCGTTGTTGAATGAATGAATACTGGTCAAGCGCAGAGGCCTGTGCAGTAGCATAGTGGCATTCACACTCAAACTCCCAAACCACATCCTACAAAAATTGTTATTGTATAGGTTACAGAGAGCATTAAAAAATATTTTTTAGTTTTCATTTTTCTTAAAATACCAAGTTCTAAAATTGGTGAGGAGTAAACAGCTTGCTTAGATGTTGTTCTATAATCAATGCATCTGGATTAGAGACTTTAAAATTAGATAGGTTGGAAGAAGTTACTGTGGCTAAAATATGCTTCTCAGAAATAAATGTTGATCAGACTTTAAAATAAAAACCACACGACCTTGAACAATTACTGTTATCTCTGTATGTAAGATAATTTATTATAAATTCCTTATTAAAAGAGTGATCCCATGCACCTGACAAACAAAGAGTCTCATACACTGGTTACTTTATACACAGCAATTAAAAACCACATTTTTTTACTGTACATTTTCCAAACTAAACACTTCCTCCAGTACTGATACCATCAAAGATGGAAAGTCTAATAACATTTTGATGACATTTTTTTTTTCAAAATAATGAATAGGTCAGTTTGTTTGTTTTTTTTACCTTACTTGCAAGAGAATTTTGGAATGTTCTGCTAAAATTGCTCAATGAGGACTTGTTACGCAAGTTAGAAGAACTGGTCTATGGCATCATAAGCCGACATTTTATTGAATGATGGAAAATAAGGTAAATCATGCTTTGGGCAATCTGTTTCAATATTTTAAGGGACATATTGATCTTTCAGGCTATAAATGCTAACAAAAATATACAAAAGTGACAGCTCCCTGGAACTGAATTTAAAGCAAATTTGCATAAGTTATATATTCTTGCATAATTTGTCCTGGTATACATGGCAGTTATCAAGAGCTGGAAAATGTTTGAGACCTCATACTGCTTATATATTTTGCACTAACAGAAAGTCTTTAAATGTCTTTAAAGAAAAACAACTGGTATGTATGAAAGGCCATATATTATTATTTTTTCTGACTTGTTTTTTCAAGAAAAAAAGTTGTTTTCTCAAAATAACGAATTGTTTTGAAGTAGACAACAAGTTGTTATATTGCAAAAACAACTGGTTTTCTTGAGAAAACAAGTCAGAAAAAAGAATAATACATGTCCTATCTTGGTTTCCATAGGCATGCCATGACATATATTATAAAAAATTATGATAATCTGTGGTACCTTTAAAAAAAAAAAAAAAAACACAGAACTCCTGCTGCCCTTAATTGTTAATAATTCTCTTTAAAGAGAAGCCAAATGTGGTATTGGTATATCCCATATATATAGTATCCTAAGCTTACCAGACTTTATCTTACCTTTCTTAATCAAATTCAGCTACTGTGGGATGTACTCAAAAAAAGTAATTTATCTATTTATCTGGGTGTTGCATTTATTGCCCAAGTGAAAAGACAGAAAGTAGATAAACAAGCACTTTTTTAGATATATAAAAGTATTAATTATAACAATCTGAACATATATTTACATGCCTCATACTCATTATATTGAAACATTTGAAAAAATAAAGGAGCAGGCAGTAAACAGTAAACACACATATTGTAAATAGACCTGAGAGTAAGTACAAGAGTTAGTAATGAATATAATTGTAGGTGCATAGCTATAAAATGCACCAGTTTATAGAATAAATGTCCCTAGTCTGCTAATTACCATGGGTCATGCTTTTTTTTTTTTTACACTATTTAGCAAAAAGAGTGAAGGTAAGTAAAATATTGGGAAAAACATTTGAGCTGTCCCATGGTAAGTTGATTTATTGTGATGTCATTTTATTTTGTATGTGAATGTCTAGCAGGAAGTAACATTAAATCAGCCTTCAGTATAGCTAATATTTATTTTTTGCAACACTGATTAAACTTCAAATTCGCATCTTAAGCATGGATTTGGCAGGAGAAACATTTTTAAAGCTAAGAAGGTATGTTTGCTCATACATTCATATGGATAGCCTCTTACTTTTAATCCTGTAGGGCAAATTGCAGTTATGCCACGTACCTGCTTTTTTTTTTATATATATATATTTTTGTTGGTTTTCATTGTATAACATGCATACACCCAAACAAATAGACGTGTATGAATAAGAGAAATATCTTATAACAACATAGAGTCTCTATTGTGCCAGTCAGAGCCCAGGAATATTGTGGCAGTCAGAGCCCAGTAATATTTTGCCATTCAGATACCAGTAATATTGTGCCAGTCAGAGCCCAGTAATATTGTGCCATTCAGATACCAGTAATATTGTGCCATGCAGAGCCCAGTAATAGTGTGCCACTCAGAGCCCAGTAATAGTGTGCCACTCGGTGCCCAGTAATAGTGTGCCAGTCAGAACCCAGTAATAGTGTGCCAGTCAGAGCCCAGTTATATTGTGCCAGTTAGATACCAGTAATATTGTGCCAATCAGAGCCCAGTAATATTGTGCCAGTCAGAGCCCAGGAATAATGTGCCAGTCAGAGCCCAGTAATAGTGTGCCAGTAAGATGCCTGTAATATTGTGCCAGTCAGATACCAGTAATATTGTGCCAGTCAGAGCCAAGTTATATTGTGCCAGTCACAGCCCAGTAATAGTGTGCCACTCAGAGCCCAGTAATAGTGTGCCACTCAGAGCCCAGTAATAGTGTGCCAGTCAGAACCCAGTAATAGTGTGCCAGTCAGACCCCAGTTATATTGTGCCAGTCAGATACCAGTAATATTGTGCCAGTCAGATGCTTGTAATATTGTGCCAGTCAGATGCCTGTAATATTGTGCCAGTCAGAGCCCAGTAATATTTTGTCAGTCAGAGCCCAGTAATAGTGTGCCAGTCAGATGCCTGTAATATTGTGCCAGTCAGATGCCTGTAATATTATGCCAGTCAGATGCCTGTAATATTATGCCAGTCAGATTCCTGTAATATTGTGCCAGTCAGATGCCTGTAATATTATGCCAGTCAGATGCCTGTAATATTATGCCAGTCAGATGCCTGTAATATTGTGCCAGTCAGATGCCTGTAATATTGTGCCAGTCAGATGTTTGTAATATTGTGCCAGTCAGATGCCTGTAATATTATGCCAGTCAGATTCCTGTAATATTGTGCCAGTCAGATGCCTGTAATATTATGCCAGTCAGATGCCTGTAATATTGTGCCAGTCAGATGCCTGTAATATTGTGCCAGTCAGATGCTTGTAATATTGTGCCAGTCAGATGCCTGTAATATTATGCCAGTCAGAGTCCAGTAATAGTGTGCCAGTCAGAGCCCAGTAATAGTGTGCCAGTCAGAGCCCAGTAATATTGTGCCAGTCAGATGCCTGTAATATTGTGCAAGTCAGATGCCTGTAATATTATGCCAGTCAGATGCCTGTAAAACCACCCAACCCCCCCCCCCCCCTTCCCTAGTACTTACATGAATCTGCTCCGTGTCCCCCGCCGGATGTCTCCTCCGTGCAGTCTTCCCTCCTGCATGGAGGAGGAAAACAGTCACCGGATGTGACGCGACGTCGTATCCGGCGTCAGTTTTATTTCCGATCGTCGCATGCGGCTTGCCGGAAAAAAACGTTCACAAGCGCAATGCGCTGTGAACGCGGCAAGCAGGGGCTGGGGGCCCACGGGACAACTGCCTTGGGGCCCCCCAGGAGTAACTGGGCCCAGGGCAGCTGCCCCGTTTGCCCTGCGTTAAAGACGGCCCTGGTCCCACCTCAACACTCAGGGCAGAACCTTTATTTGGCCTCCCTCCTTTTGCCTTTTTTCTCCCCAGATAGCTTGACATTGCAACCTTAGTCCCCAAACAGCTTGCCAGTACAATTTCAGTCCAAAAACAACTTGTCATTACCACCACTGTCCCCAAACAGCATGATCAACCCAGCTTGCCAGTGTTATCCTTTTCCCAAACAGCTTGCCATTATCATCTCTGTCCCCTACATAATGCATTATTAAAAAGTGAGAGTTTTTAAGGATTTAACTATGCATTATCTAAGGCCAACTGAACTCTTCTAGCACCAAATATGCACTGCCCAATGTATGTCTTTGAAGTGAAAGGTTCATCTCACCTGCAACTCACACCTTTGTGAACAGATGCCTTATTTTACAAAGTTAATTTTCATTTACAAATTTATTTAACAAAAATTAAAAAAAATGAAGTATTGTCAAATCTTTCCTAACATGCATTTGGGTGAGCATAGATAGATCATATTTCAGACTCAAAGCTACCATGCAAACATGTTTCCTGGGGCACTGGCATTTTCTCTGGGCTTTGGTGACATCATCGAATGGGGACATCCTAAAACATGGAAAATTGCTCCATATTTCAGACCCCATCAGACCACTTCATTTCGGGCTATTCAGAGATCAACAAAGTGATCCTGAATCAGCACAAAAATTGGCCTCCACAGAAAAAAGAAGCTTCAGTCCTCTCCAAAGATTTCTATGGGGTGGACTTTTTCTTATTTTGGGGCTATTTCGAGAGTTCACCCATAGAAGTCAACTATTGCAGAAACAGCCAAAGTCCTCCCAAAATGGGTGAATTAAAAAAATAAAATAAAAAAAAGTTCAAATAAGTTATATATAAAAAAAATACATATTAAATAAAAGTTATATTAAATATAATAAAAAAGTAAATTTAAAATAAAAATAATACTGAAAATATTTTTAAAATCATTATATTAATGATATTTATCATTATCAGTAATATATTTATCATTTATTTTGATTTTTTTCATTTAGCATAGTTTTTATTCCATTCTTCACAATTTTTTACAGTCAAATCACCAGTTTGTAACTGTGGTGCTAGGTCAAGTCCTGTGTGTGCAATCTGGGTGTGCAAAACACATCTATTTAGGCAAGCAGTACACTAGCTATCACATAGTATTTATCGTATGCACATTGCAACTAACGAAGAATATTTAACTGTGTTGTTAAGTGCACCACAACCAAAATCTTGCTACACAGGTGGATATTTTACACATGTGATCTGTGGACAGAAATACTAATTTGGTTAAGCCGATCTTGGCTGATGTTTGAAAATGTACTTTACATGAATGATTTGGTCACTATTAACACAAATTAGCAACTGTTCAAACTGGATCCAACCAACATCCTGCATTTACAGACTAAAATAACAACAATTTAAAGTGCAACAAATTAAAGCACTGTTAAGCTCAAACAATATTAACAAAAATCTATCCATATGATTTAATAATATAAAGTGGAGTTTAATTACAAAGCCAAAAGCTTGTTTATAAACAGCATATAGCATTATAGCTAATTATGTTAACTAGCCTAATAAAACAGGGATTTTGAAATGCAACTTATTGGTAGTGGTTGTGCTGTACCATTGTTGTTAAACCGACGTTGGTTTAACCACAATGGTACATTGGTTGCTTGAGATAAACTGGTTGCTTGAGATAAACAATAGGTATTTGTATTCCCAAATACACCAGATCTACAGTTCATAATGTATGTATTATAAGGTCCTTGATTTCTTCACGTAGAAACTGGATGAACAAGTATAAAATCATGTTGACTCAGGGTTATGTCAACTGAAGTGTGTTGAAGTAAATGCCGCCATGGAAAACAGTACACAGATTATTGGAGAGAAACTGAGCCAAATTCAAACAACCTGCATGTGGAACAGAAACATATTCAACTGGGTAATGGCATTAAAAAAGAACAATGTTTCTGTCAAAGAATATTTTCGAATGTGAATTCTGTTTTTTTTTTTTTAACCCATTAACAATATTATCACAGCGATCGTACTGTGAGGACATTTTTATATGTTTTTACCCTCTTACTTATGGGATGTAATAGAGCTTGCCGACTCCCGGAAGGAGTCTGCCCGGAGCACTTCCGGGCACATCATGACTACTGTGAGAATATTATCACAGCAATTGTAGCGTAAGGACGTATGTATACATTCTAATGCTTTGCTCTTAGCGGAGAGCAAACCGTAATGAAAGCTCAACCCGGGAGATCTGAGTTTTAAAAAGTGCACAGAAGGCGTAGGACTGTCAGCCAGTCAGAAGCCTGTCTGCCTCAGCCCTACTTTTGCCAGTATTTTCAAACCATCCAGCGGATGAGGCTGCAAAAAAATAAAAATAAAAGTTCAGCAGCACTATGCGCTGTGAAGAGGATGCCAGCCCTGGTGTCACCCCTGCAGATTGTTTCACTCAGTGCGGTCCGCACCCACTTTGGGATGCCACTGCATCAGGGCTTGACAACTTTTTATCAAATTTAGAAGTCAGACAGACCAGAACCAATTCAGTAGCCAACCTGATTCTTTTTAGGAACCAAGGAAATTGAACTTCCATAATGTTCTATGTAAATCAGTCAAGAAAGTTAAGAGCCAGTAATAGGGTTTTTAGGAGCCATGGCTCCTAGAATTTGTCAAAGCTTGCCTTATACTAAATTAAATTTACCAGTTTTTACCAAAAAACTTTAATTTCCTACCCTCAGTGTTTTAAAAATAAAAGTAGTACCAAAGTATAGATGGTACCCAGTAGATGAGCAAAATCAATTGCTCAGGAATGGCAAAGCACAGCAATGAGAGAATCATGACTTTTGCTTGATACTGACACCTAACATTTCTGTACATATTACACAGATCTCTGCACAGTTCTTTCTTCCTTTACTCCCAGCTATATCTGCTTTGTTTTAATGATCTGTCTAGTTTTCGCTACTCTTTTCAGTAGCCATGGATAAAATGTTCTTAATGTCTAGTATCCGGGGTATGTCATTTTCTGTATACTAGATGTACCCAGACAGATTTCTGTTTTCAGTAAATCATAGAAACCAAGAAATTGTAGCACCCACTGTTTCTTATCCACAATCAGGATCACCGGGACAACATAACTGCCATTCAGTAAACAGACAATGCATTATGGGACATTATGTTCTGTTTAAATTGCTTTTATTGCACCCTATAAACAAACAGACCTTATTCCTCTTCATAATCTCTCAACATCCTCTTTAAGAAATGTGACAATGTTTACTCACCAAATTTTATGCCCATTAAATAGGAACAACAGAGCCGTAAAACACACATTGTTACAGTTCTATTTTACATAAAAAGCAGCCTCTACGTTAATCTGATCCATAGATATCTTATAAAATCACCTTTAAGATTATTTTAAACACTGTCATTAGTTCACCATAAATCTGCATGTAATATTCCTTCTTGTGATAAGTCTATTTGTAACTAGTCCGACATTTATGGCTGTATGAGCTATTTCTCCAATGTTGTTTTTGATGTGTGCATTATTAATGTCCCATGATTTCCTGCCACATGTCTACATAATCTTACTAAGAAACTGTACCTTGGCTGTAAATGCTATTTGTACTTCACATGATCTTGGGATTTAACAATCAAAAAAAAATGATGCATAGACATGACTCATGGGCATCAATACTGATTACTAGAAAATTCATGTTCTATCTTTCTCCCCTGCAATCTATTTAAAATGGTGTTGTCATGTTCATCTTTCTGACTTGTTGTTCCATGTCGGCTACTTCGCTCTGCAAAGTCCTCCACTAATTTCCCGTCTGCTTAAAATAAAATGTAAGATTCTAGCTTCAAAACCCTCCCTTACAGTGCCTCCTTCATTAACTGTTACTACTGTGAAACCACTATGTTCAAGTGGACTAAGACTCTCATCCAACCTTGTCACCTCTTTTCAGTCGTGCCTGCCAGACTTTACCCAAGCTCCCCCCTTTCTCTGGAACTCACTTCTGCAGAGAATCCAGCTCTATTCGTCATCCTCAATCTTCAAAACGTCCCTTGATCTCCCCTCTTTAAGCTTACTAGTCATCCCACTAGAACACCCATTAACCTCTGGTCACACCCATGTAGATTCAACAATCACCAAATATGATTACTACCACCTTCACCTTTGACCTTTTCACTGAACATCTGTGTTTCTTGTCCCCTACTCCCTCTAGATGGTAAGCTTGTGAGCAGGGCTCTCTTCCTCATGTATAAGTCTGTCTCTGTTCATCTAGCATAGTATGCAGCTCCCTTCTATGCCCTGTACTAAGCGCTATGCAAATTGTTGGTGTTTTAGAAATAAATGTTGATGGGATGTAATGTAATACCGTGAATTGTTGAGTTTCAGTAGTTACATGTCTACAGTCATTGGGTTGGTGTTTTGTTAAATATGTAATCTGTACCTGGCAGAGTTCTCAGTTTTGAACCAAACTCTCTGAAATTTGGAAAATAAAATAGAGTCAATACTGGACATTTGCATTGCCTTTTATAGGCATTTTATAGGTTTTAGCATTGCATGTATCATGCGCTAATTTTGATTTAGAATCATCTACCTACATAGCATATCAGATTGATAACATTCTTTGACAATACTTTTTATATAATATTGTAATATCCCTACTGGGAGTATTGCAATAGCAGCTATTTAGCTGCCTGGGAAAGGACCCCCCCCCCTGTAAGGGTTAACAAAAAAATGTGTATTTTCCAGACATACAGTCACAGTATTATTTTACATGCGACAGGAGATCATAGGCTCCATAAATCCTAGATTCGGAAACTAAACCTATTTCAGTTTAGCAAGCAGCCCACTAAATCTCACAGTCACAGTCTAACTGACATTGTGACACTTACAAAATGTTTCTTTTTGTAAAGATAATGCTCTTTACATGTCAAAATATACACACACACACACACACACACATTTAAGTGTGCTGTAATATTTCCATTGTTTTAGTAGTTGTATTTCTATAATAAATATATTATGATAAAACAGTGCCACCCAGTGGTCAAATTCAACACTGTAGGGGTCTTAGTTGTATGTACTAAGTAGCAAACAGAGCTCATAATGGAGTGTGTTGTCCAGTGCATGATCATAAAACTTGTTTATATACTTAATCTGGTTTTAAATGTCTTTCTTCTATTTGACTCACACAGATATTTGTGAAAAAAATATTGACAATATAAACAAATTAGATCCACACATACAACCACAGCCTTTTCTTTCAACCATATGCATGGTTGAAAGGCGTAGGGAAATATGTAGAGAAAAGAGATATACAATAGTGAAATATGTATACACATATATACAGGTATGGGAAAAAGAAAGTGTACCCACTTTGAATGTTGTGGTTTTACATATCAGGACATACGAATATAACCTGTCCCTTAGCAGGTATTAAAATAAGGTAAATACAACCAGGTGAACAAGAACAGATGACATTTTACACCATTTCATGTTTTATTTAACAAAAATAAAGCCACAATGGAGAAGCCATGTTTGAAAAACGAAGTACACACTTGCTGTTTCTACAGGAATTAAGAGTTTAAGTAGCAGACAGGTGCTGCTAATCAAATGCCTTTGATTCATTGATTTTAGCAGTTGGTCTGTAGCCTTCAGGTGTGTGTTAACACAGTGCCAAGGAGGAAAGACATCAGCAATGATCTTAGATAAGCAATTGGTGCTGCCCATCAAACTGGGAAGGGTTACAAGTCCATTTCCAAACAACTTAAAGTCACTCTTAAAGTTATGGTCTCATTAAGGCTACTTAAAACGATTACTCCAATATTGGTGGGTCTTAATACTAAATAACTTTTGGTTATATGGAGCTTAAAATCTTCAATTATAATACTTACCAGGGAGCAAAGGCCTTCAAATTTTACATGTATAGAGACACTCTTGCAATTTATAGGTTTCTATGGACACCATTTATGGAACCGAAAAGACGAGATAACTCCAGAAATGGCTAATTAATAGTTGTTTGTTCGCTGGGTGTGGAAATCTATAGCCATCTGCGTCCCAGCCACAGTATAATGAATGAACAAAGGTTGGCCACAATAAAGTCCATAAAACCAGGCAGTTGTTGTAGAAAGATGTATATTTAACAACAACAGAGCATCAGCTGTGAAATAACAATGAAAATACATTCAAATTCAATTGAAACAGGTAAATTGACAAAAAAAATTGCAGATACACAGTAATAGTATATATTAAATGGAAATCAAATAATGTATTATATCATCCAAATATGGGCCATACTGGCCAGAATGGTGCAATTCTTACCCATCCACGTATGACATTCCATCAATCCCTTTGTGACAGAGGCTGTTTTAACACTTTTGCAGTGTTTGTGTTTAGCTGTAATTTTCACATATTTATTTATTTTTTTCAAAAATCTTTTATTAAAGAGATATTTTTATAATAACAATAACTTTTACAATGAAAGAGAAAATACCATATATGTTATACATAAAAATACACATTTATCCACACATATTATATATTGTTTTTATTGGAATAAGAAGGGCTTTCTTAAGAAACCAATATTTTTGTATTAGAATATGACAAAGCTCGGAGCTTCTTGAGTAGACCCTTTAATGTGGCATGATATGCAAATAAACAAATTTTTAATCAGATATTTGTAATTTGCATGTCAAGACACAAGGTGATGTCATAAGCAGGAGACACCACAGGCGCATTAAAAAATAAATGTATCTTATATCGTGCATTTGCATAGAAATTTGGTAATGTACAGATCATTTCTCATTCACAGAAGATGTAATACTTCGGTTGACAGAGTCAAATTAACATTTCTAGTTCATGGACGAACTTAAGTCTTTCTGTTTATTAACAGGTCAAGCCTTTTTATGACATGTGATATTAGCATAGAGCAGCACAGAGAGCACAAGAAAACCTGTTAGCCTTTGAAGATAATGAGTAGATTTAGCATTTGAAATATATGTTGGGAACATATTTACCAGCAATGGAAAAGAATTAGCAATTGGATGCTGATGGATGCTTCTATATCCTGTTCAATATGAGCAGAAACTGTTTTATTGTTGCCTCATATTTTTAGAAATGACAAGAAACATTAAACTGATTTAAGCGTAGCCACCTAGGTGGTCACCTCACTGGGCCAAAGTAAAGTTTTGCAGACTGTGGACAACACAAAGTGCAGCTGTTAGCGGTGTTCCCAGCCGTTGTAGAGAAAACAGCGCACTTCTCCAATATCCCAAGCTTAGTGAGTAACAGGTAGTCCTGAAAAGTATCACTCTTTTTTATATTCTTCATAAAAACATAGCCAGGAGAATCATGGTCTCAATGGTTTCGCCCCCCGACACTAAGTAATAATGATGGTTACATTTATAATGTCCATTCTGTATGTGCTATCCACTCCTCCAATAGCAGGCTGATGCCCACACAGAGGATAAGAAACAGTTCCTTCAGTATTTTTTATCTTTTTAGAGTTTGTTTTCTTTAAACCTCTGTTATTTTTATTAAAAAGAAGTAAACACAGCATTGAGGCTGCTCCTTGTTGCTCAACTTCATGTACATTGTCACCTCAGAATGAAGGTCATGGTAATGAAGCAAGGCTTTGCAAAGAAACAGGTATACAATCCACTAAATGCCACTGTTGTTCTCTAAAACTCTGAGGAGACTTCATCCAAAAACAATCCAAGTCACCTTAGGATTGCCAAAAATTACATCAACCTGTGTACAAGTAACTCTTTGTTTGTTTAGAGGTTTTTAAGCCCTTTCAGACATTCCTACATATTGATCCTTTATGTAACCATTTCTTAAAACTAAATAAAGAACAGTGTTTTTGTTCTTTGTCCTGATATATGTTCACAGCTGTCAATATTTCAGCCACCTTTTCATAGGTTTGTCATCCTATAAGCCATCTTCAGTTCATGACATTCCATGAAGTCCACTAAAAAATGGCAGTGCATTTATAGATATTAATGTACGCAGGCCAAGCACAGGACTTAATGAGGTGTATGAAAAGAGTAAGTGAAGTAGAAGTGGGAACTTTTCATAACTCCTTCAGTTGGGCTTATTGAATATGTAAAAATGAAAGAATTGTGCATAATACTAAAAAGGTTAGTTATTAGGTTCTGATGTGATATACCAAATTGTTTTGTGACCAAATATTTCTACCTTTGTCATGCAGTTAGTTCATCCCTCTTTCTCTTATTATAGTAAAGTATTGAAATTATTTGGCTTTAATTGTCATCAGTACAAACTATGGGGGTTATGTACTAAACTAGTGCAGTGGGGGAAAAAAGTAGGTAAAACATGAGTAAGGAGCAATTTGCGACTATTTGTAACATTTTGAGCTTTTTTTTCCTGATTTGCGCCTCTTCCGTTTATTTTTATCTAGCGTGAATTTTTCTGGCTGCGCTAATAAATTGCGATTGTATTTGCGCCTGCTAAAGAGTTTTGCGAAACTTTTGTGAAAAATAATTCTTATTTGATTGTGAAAATTACACCAGCTTTTAGCAAGTGCTATCAAAAGAGGCAGAAAAAATATTCGCAAACTTGCCTGTTTTTATTCGCAATTTCCTCGTATGTACTATTGCAGTGTTAAATGTTTGGTACATTGCAACAGGAGCAAAGCGCAAAACTAGCCTTGCACATAAAATATATTTGCGTTTTTTTAGTACATGCCCCTTTATGTGTATTCAATATATTCATATATGACCTTTAATAATCATATTTGATAAAAATAAAATGCTTGGACAAATATAACACAACACCACATACTTATATATAAAGGACAGTGCATATTTGATTTTATCACACATCCATTTTATCATAGTATGCCTTATCCAAAATGCTTGGGACCAGAATTATTTTGGATCAAGGATGATTTTCACCACTAAGGTATATTTCAGACTCTCAGCACTCATGAAATACAAAAGCATCAATGTAAATACTCCAAAAAGCTGTGGGAGCTCAAATCCTATAGTGTCCTTGCACTGGTTTAAGTACTCGTTACTCCAGGGTGCTGTAGCAGTAGGGACAAGTGCCACAACTTGAAGACGAAAACCACCAAACGCAAGCTGACTTCAGATACATAAACGAGGTAAGTCCAATGTAAAACCTATCCGTGGACCATAAAAACATTGGACGAAAAACAGGACAGCAACACAAAAGGGGGGCTAAATGCTTGAAGTGTTTCGTGGTAGCTTTGATGTAAGGGATCAATTAGAAACTGCCATTGGCGTGTCAGGCATGCAGACATGTCTTTGTATTACACTTTGTGGGTGCGGGGGAATCTGAGCGTGCATGTAAAGACTATTTGGCAGCTTAAGGGAGCTGGACACTGAATAAACTATTGTGCGCATGCATTCTGACAGGTGTTGGTGGAATTTGTCAAAATCCCAAAAAGTTTGGATAACGGATCATTTTTGATAACGGATTTCTAGATAAGGGGTACTCAACCTGTATAACACACTAACACATGCACATATATATTTAATTCACACTGTCCTTTATGTATGTGTATGTGGTGGTGTGTTATGTTTGATTTTATGATACCAGGCATATGGAGGGAGGGATGGAGAAAACAAAATGACACCAGGCACAGGGAGGGAGGGAGTAAGGGAGGGAGGGGGAAACAAAATGACAAAATGACAACAGGCATTGGGAGGGAGGAGGAAAGCAAAATGACACCAGACATTGGGAGAGAGGGGGAAAACAAAATGACACCAGGCATTGGGAGGGAGGGGTAAAACTAAATTACACCAGGCATTGGGAGGGAGCGAGGGAAGGTGGGGGAAAACAAAATGACATTAGGCATTGGAAGGGAGGGAGGGAGTGGGAAATCAAAATGATACCAGACATTGGGAGGCAGGGGGGGAAAAACTGACACCAGGGACTGGGAGAGAGGGAGAAAACAAAATGACAGCAGGCATTTGGTATGAGGGGGGGCGACTGACACCAGGCCTTTGGAGGAAGGGGGAAAACAAAATGACACCAGGGATTGGGAGGGAGGGAGAAAATTAAATGACACCAGTCATTGTGTGGGAGGGAGGGGGAAAACAAAATGACACCAGGCATTGGGATGGAGGGAGGGAGGGGGAAAACAAAAGGACACCAGGCATTGGGAGGGAGAGGGGAAAAATGACACCAGGCATTGGGATGGAGGGAGGGAGGGGGAAAACAAAAGGACACCAGGCAATGGGAGGGAGGGGGGAAAAATGACACCAGGCATTGGGAGGGAGGGAGGGAGGGAGGGGGGAAACAAAATTACACCAGGGATTGGGAGGGAGGGAGAAAATCTGTCTGTGAGACAGACAGGGATGGCGTAGAGGTAGAGCGTGACAGAAAGGGATGGCATAGAAGAAAAAGGAGACATACAGGGATGGTGTAGAGGGAGAATGAGACAGAAAAGGATGGCATGCAGAGGGCAGTGCCAAAGATAGGAGGATCACATTGCATGTGTGAATGTTTGTGAATGAGTGGCTGCATGTGCATGTGACATTGCATGTGTTACTGTGTGTGTATATGTGGCTGCATCTGACATTGCATGTCTGTGCACATGTGCCTGCATATGTATGTGACACTGTGTTACTTTGTCACATACATATGCAGGCACATGTGCACAGATATGCAATGTGTAAATGCCTGAGGGTAGGATCAGCAAGGGGCAGCAAAATAGATGTTCAACTAGGGGTGGAAAATGTCTTGCACCAGCCCTGATTACAGATATTTATGGTAGCATGCTTTGATGTAGAAAGTGACTGGTTAGCATCAACCAACATTGTTTATGGCAAACATGTAATGCACTTTGTGCTGTTCTTTGAATGTTCACCAACCTTACCATGGACACTGGTGTCCTTATTTTGTCACTTACATATCCTTAGTTGTCATGGTATCTCAGGTGTGGCCTATTCCCAAATGTATAGTAGACGAATATTCATCCTCATGCTTAGTTTACTTTTAATGCATTTCTGAGGGTTTAAATTGTTTGACTTTAAGTAAATATGCACATCAGAAATACATTTAATACATTTAATGCCGAATAGCAAAGTTTGATTCTAATACTGAGAAGGGCTAAAGGCTTTTGCCAAATACATAGCACTACTGTGTATTCAAAGCATTGGAGTGTTAACAAATATTTATCATATATGTATTTAAATCAGTTATTTACAACATAGATTAGATTTTATTTAAAAAGATATGCTAGTTGCACCAACATCTAGTTCTCATCTTGTTTTTTGGCCATGATAGTGCAACATGGAACTCTAAGTAAGTCTACAATAGTGTCAAATGTAATGTTCCCATGAGTTGTGCTGCTTGTATTGGATGTCACGGACTAATAATGTCATGTGTGCAACTAAGTTAACACAAAAGTACACTTTGCAAGCTTACTATATCACCCCATTTTGAGCACACCTGTGGATTAGTCTGGTGTGAAACTGATAGTCTTTTTAGCAAACTTCAGTTAATCTGTGTGCATCTATCACATCTCACACAGATAGGCTGAAAAGAGTGAGAAATTATTTATGACATGCCCAAACTGTAAGAATATTTGTGGTTCCCTGTACAAACATAGCAATTGATATTAAATCTGGTTTTGAACTGGTTTAGACTACTTTATACATCCTTGAAATATTGGCACAATTAAATAGTTTATTTAAGAACTCACCTGAGGCAGATCTCTGTCTGCAGGAGTTTTCTAATTGCAGCAGGTAGCCTGGGCAGTTCTCTTGCCCTGTTGCCATATCTATTTCTTCACTTATTAGGTTACACTTTGCGATCTGTGCTATGCATGTACAGCAGCTGTGGGCTGGTGCTAAACCATAGTCAGTTTTTACACTTAATTTCAATGGCTTTAATTCCTTGGGGGGGGGGGGGGGGTCATAGAATGGCACAATGCATCTACCTACAATGCTATGATGGAAACTGATGTATTTTAGCCTATGTTATTTTATTTTAACAGAAAAAGTAGAATGAGATTTTTTGGGGCACTCCAGGACAGTAGAATGAAGTCCCAACCCCACGGGACTGCTACTGCGTGTATCTGCTGCTATAAGACAAGATAACACTGCTGGGAAGGTTTTGGGGCGACACACTTAACAAGATCTGATTGTCCTGGAAAAAAAACTGCTGTATTTTCCTGTTTTATTTGGTTAATTATTTAAATTACTAATTGTTAAATTACTTACCTTTGTTGTGTACATCTGTCAATAACCTGCTTAAGAACTAACCTTTTTTTTTGGAATCACCTATCCTGCATTATATGAACTGTGCAAAATATTTACACTGCTTTTAGATGATTGAAAAGAGGAATATGAGTCTACAGGTTCCAATATACTCTATACCTGAGGTAGGCAACATTCTGCACTCCCGATGTTGTGAACTAGATTGTAATTGATGCTTTGCCAGCATTACAGCTCTAAAAGCATTATGGGAGATGTAGTACCCCTGCTCAATACCATAAAGAATATTCAGTTGGAATAGCTAATGACAGGAGCAAGGGAAATTATGCAGTTTATCGGTTGATGCATAGAAACATGGTAAATAATTTACACAGCTGTTATAATGCACTGTAGCTGTTCCCAGAAGCAAGGTAAGTACTTATGCTTGTTGTAGATAGATGAAAAGATGCAGGATAAGTAATTTACACAGTTCATATAATGTATCATATTGCTCTTATCCACGTTAAATATCAGTTGACACAACTCCCTCCAGGGACATCAACTTTGTGCAAATCTTTGTATCATCAGCAAAAAAGACATACCTTACCAACAAGACCTTGTGCAATATCACTAATTAAAATATTAAAGAGAATGGGTCCAAGCAGGGCCGGCCTTTGGGCTGTGCGACCTCACAGGGTGCAACACCCCAGCGGGCACCAGTTAAAAAAAAAAAAGAAGATCTCCCCTCACCAGCCATCTACACGGCTGGAGTGGAGGATCCTGCGAGGGGGCGAACCACACCGGGTGAGAGGTGAAGGTCCGCCCCCACCCTGTGAGGCAGAGCGGCATCTCTGGGGAGCAATGGGCAGCATAAGCTCCATCTGTCAAATACACATGTAGCTCAGTAAGTGCTGCTTGCTCTCCCCGTGCGTAGTGAGGATGTTGGCCATCGTATTTCCAATACGCTCGAGCAGCACTTACTGACCTCTGACCAGATGGAGCTTATGCTGCACACTGCTCCCCATGAAGCAGATGCCGCTCTCCCTCATAGGGTGGGGGCGGACTTTTTTTTTTTTTAACTGGCGCCCGCTGGGGTGTTGTGCCCTGTGAGGTCGCACAGCCCAAAGGCCCCCCTGCTTGGACCAATTCTCTTTAATATTTTTATTTGTGATATTGCACAAGGTCTTGTGCTGCCTGCGATTCCAGTAAGAATGGGAGGGGGAGGGAGAAGAGAGGGAGAAAAGAGTTTATCAAAGACATCCGGCCCTGGTGACTTGTTAGGTCTTGACTTACTGATAGCATCCTCTAACTCCTTTTCTGTGATCAGTTGGTTTAGACATTGTATTTGTTGCTCTGTTAGAGCGTGAATCTTTAAGTTCTGTAAATAGTTTTCTATTTTTTGTGTTTGTACATCTTCTGGTATATTGTATAGAGCTTTATAAAAAGAGTTAAAGGCATCCTCAATTCCCTCAGGGGTCATTATCAAGCTATCCCCATTCCTAATTCTTGCTATCACTTTTCTACTTGTTTCCTTAATCTGCTACCGGTCTCTTTGGATGTCTTATTACTATGGTAATAGCAACAGTTAATTTATTGTTTTTTCTACTTCTTTAATTTTATTAGTGACCGTTGTTGTCGGTGCGTCTTTATTGTATTCATTTAGGTGGTCCAATTCAATGTATAAGTCTCTTTTTCTATTTCTATTTATTTTTTTCCCTAGCACCCATTTTTATAATGTGCCCCCTTATCACACTTTTATAGGCGCACCATGTTAATGGCACCTCCACCCATTTATCCCTATTTTCTTTAAAGTATAATCCCATTGTGTTTTTTAAATGGTCCCCATTTATTTGGTCCCTGAGAAGGAGATTATTTTACCTCCATTCCGGTCTACCTTTTATAATATTGTGTTATGGTCTGTCCATTGGGTACTAATTATAGCTATTTTCTTTACTAAATTCGTCAGAGGCCTTTCTCCCAGTATCAGGTCTATTCTCGAGTAGGATAAGTGTGTTTTAGAGAAGCATGAATAATCTCTTTCGTTAGGGTGGTATATTCGCAATATGTCCAGCAATATTTGTTTAGCAGGTCTCTGAACCTTCTTGCCGCATTGATTGTATTCCTTTAATTGGCTATGCTTTTCTTTGAACAAGAGTCCATAATCGGATCAAGTAATTAGGTGCAATCTCCCATCCAAATTGTCCTACCCTGTTTTATTCTCTCTAATTTATTGATAGTTTTGTTTTATAAATCTAATTGGGTTCTGATATGGGAGCATAACCATTCACTAGCGTATATTTAATATTGTCTAGCTCGCATATCAAAATAATCATTCTAGCTTCCCAGTCCCTCTCCAGATGTATTATCCTGACTGCCACCTCATTAGCAATTAGGATGGCTACTCCTATTTTTTTCACCTGATGCATAGAAGACCCATGGAAAATTCTTAATTTTAATTCTAAATTTGTCTTCTGTCCTCCAATAAATCTCCTCTATCCCACAGACCTGAATTCTGTTATCTCTTAGGAAGTTCAACACAGTATATCTTTTTTGAGGGGAGTTAATTCCCTGGGCATCAATTGAGGCTATGCGGATTTTATCTGTTGTTCTTCTCTGGCAGCCCCAGTCTTAACCCCTCTCTCACACATTGCACAAAATAACATATAACATTCAACAATATGCAATACATATACAGAAAAACATAATCCCTCCCCAATTGTGGAAGTCTTTATACAATATAATACATTTCAAAAATGTTTAATCAGTATAAAACAACAATAAAAAATGCATATACTTTATAAAAATATATATCAACAAACTTATACAGTTAGAGGCTCTTTGGTACCCAGACAAGGTTTTGTGGTCATAAAAGAGGAAAAGTTTAGCTGCACTCTGATAAAACAATCACTCACCTGCAGCAAAGTTCTGCTCTGCTTGGCTCATCTCTCTGCTTTAGCCTGCAACATCCTGCTAACCTGTTGTAGTTATTCTCTATGCTCACTCCATGATGTTTGCAGGATACCTTCAGTTGCCCCTTAAGCTACACTCGATACAACAGCTTCTTCACAGGCCCTGGGAACACAGCTGCATAAACTTTAGGTCTCAATCCACCGGGTGATTGCAGTTACCCAGCACCAGGCCCTTCATTTCCAGCGCATTTAACTCCTGCATCGGGAATTCAGGGTGAAAAACATCCTGGACCCATGACATACGGCTGTAGGCCTCAGTCAGGAGCCTGACAGGGTGTTGAGTGGTTGTCGAGTTGGATGTCATATTTTAATATGTGATTAGCTCAAGGGTTTAATATGTGATTAGCTCAAGGGTTTAATATGTGAATAGCTCAAGGGTTTAATATGTGAATAGCTCAAGGGTATCACATTTTGAGGTTGAATGTGACTTTGAGATGAAACAACCTAAAAATTCGACCTGCTCTTGTCAAGTGCAAATTTTTGTGAATAGTCCCCACTGTTTAGCTCATGTTTGATCTCTTTTTATTTGCAGCACTCAGTTTTATAAACAATATTTAGGTGATCGAATCCCTTTAACTGCAATTCCTATGATGTTCAGCCAGCATATAAATAAAAATATGTGTATTCCCTACTATACACATAGCGAGAGAGTGCTAACCCAACCATCAAGATCAGCACAGCTCAGTCACCAGCAGAACCAGTATCCAGCAATATTGAGAGGACTACAGGGAAGCTGACAAAAGAGGGAGATGGACAATCAGTTTGTTTGGTGATTATTACTTAGCAGGTTCATCTTACCTTAGTTTACCTGAAACTCAGTTTTTAGTGAAGACCCCCATGTGTTTCTATCAAAGCAAAAAAAACATTCTAATATAATTTATATCAGTTCAAACCTAAATTAATTCCATAATCCCGAACTTGACAACTGAATATTTGTCATGGGCATTCCATATGTCGTTTAAATATTACATTAGTTTATAATGGCAGTTCTACTTATTCACCTTGGGAACCATAAGGAAATTAATTAGTTTCCTTTTGGTAAAGTAGACGTCTTGAGGGTCACAATGCTTCTGCTGTTTTGCAACATCAGTTTCCAACAATATTTTCCGGGCACATTGGGCGAACCGTACATTGTTAAATTCAGTACACTATGAACATTTTCTTTGTACCAGCTGCCAGCTATTATTTGAGCTGCATTGTTTCTGTTTTTCCAGTTGGCCATTTTAACAAAAGCTCTTTTTCCCCTAATCATGTGTAGCACAGTTAAGACAAATACAGAGCGAATATAATTGTTGTGTTTTTTTACACTTATAAATGTCATGTTGATTGTAAAGCTGTAACTGCCTTTTGCAATGTGGACATCTAGTGGTATTAATGGATGTGGCTGGCTGTGCAGCTTTGATTAAGCCCATACATGTTATAAAAAAAATACTATTTTATAATAATAAAATATATAAGTAAACTATAGTATTATGCTTTACATCCTACCAATAGGTATTTGTGTGTTTTCAGACTGGCATCCAAGGATCCTTAATCCCTTCATTACCAGACTGTTTGCCAATTTTTTACTGTGCTGTTTTTAACGTTTCTGAGGTCTTTGGGCCAGATTTATCAAGGAAAAAAAGGTGCTATTTCAAAAAAAAAGTTCTAAATTTGGAGCAAACTGCTATAGAATTCCATGGTTATAACTAATATTTTATCACTTTTTCCTGAAATAACACCAGTTTTGTCTTGATAAATAAGGCCTTTTGTGTTATCTATAATTTTCTTTTTTTACTGTATTTATTTATAGTTTATATGATTTATTTACTGTACCCACACAAATGATATATATATATATTGTTTTCCTTTTTAAGGATAACAAGGGCTTTCTTTAGATTCCATTATTCTGATTGTATGATGTAATGTATTATATATATATATATATATATATATATATATATATATATATATATATATATATAAATGTATATATATATATATATATATATATATATATATATATATATATATTTATATACATACATGATGGAAGACTTTTACTTGAAATTTGTTTTACTCATTTAAAGCTAATTCTATATACAATAACAGCTAATGAAAGGATGTGGCATATTAATGGGCATAATGGCTGTGGCATATTAATGGGCAAAGAGTGGCATGATAATGGGCATACTGGCTGTGGGATATTAATTGGCATATAGTGGCATATTAATGAACATGCTGGCAGTGGTATATTAATGGGCATACTGGCTGTGGCATTTTAATGGGCATAGAGTGGCATATTAATGGGCATTCTGGCTGTGGCATAATTAATGGACATAGATTTGCATATTAATGGGCATACTGGCTATGGCATATTAATGGGAATTGAGTGGCATATTAATGGGCATACTGTATGTGGCATATTATTGGGCATTCTAGCTGTGGCATATTAATGGGCATAAAGTGGCTTCATACTGGGCATGCTGGTTGTGGCATATTAACCACTTAACGACAGATGACGTGCCAGGCACGTCACGGAAAATCGTAGACTTGCCGACAGGTGACGTGCCTGGCACGTCATGCACTAAATAGAGTAAAGAAAGCGACCAGACATGGGGAGAGGAAAGACAGACAGACCTGTGCAGTGCCCCTTCCGAGATCAGAGTCCGGACCCACCCCTGATTCAGATTGCCATTCAATGTCAGTTAAGTCCTACAAAAGATATTTTGTATCCCTGATGAATGAGTGTGCTGAGTCTTCAAATCCCTCTTTTAGTAATGATAATAAACCCTCTTTTTATAAAAAGAATAAACCTTCTTTTTATAAAAAAATTCTAGTGGTTGCTTCCAGATAATACTCTGGACTCATGACCGTTATTCTTTCCCCTTATCGGCTTCTTTTATTATTTTCCTGATCCTGTAATGAATTTGATGCTCAGATTCTTCCTTATTTAAATTGAAATTATGCTTATTTTTATATAATTTACCTTTTTCTTTAGCTCAATATTTTGTCCTTTTTTGAATTTAGAGAACAATTTAGATAGGACAGTCAGTAGATTTTCATTTTGGATTCCCTTGTTTTAGGGAGTGTTTATTACGTTTGCAAACAAACACGTGCATGTCAAAATTGATATCAAACATAAATTATATAAAAGGAATATGCATGGTGTTCATGAGTAATCCACAATTTTCCTGGGAAATTACTTCTATAATGGATTCACACTCTGTATCAATATAATTTATTTGTATCCATTTTATTTTGAGTCTCAAGCCTTGTTTTCTTATGCAGGGGACTTATACCTCCTAAAAAGATCATGACAAAGAGCATAACTCAAAGGGCCGGATGGACGGAGTCTGCTATAGTGAAGAGCTCCATTTATAACTTATTGACATGTAGCAGATCGCATATTACTAAACTTCTACTGCAGATTTAAATTCATGAGCAATTTTATAGGACTGTCGCAAACTAGTATCAAGTTATGTTTAATTGACATATTTCCTCAAGTGTAGGTATATCTAGAAATGCTTTAATGAAAGAATACAAATAAAGTACCTAATTGAGAATTATTTTAGTTCTATCACGGGGCAGACCAGTGTTTTATTTAGGTATTGTGCTGCCTTAGGCTTGACTAAATTTAAGCACCTTCTAATCTCCATTTACCCACATTTTCCTGTCCAGGCCAAACATTTTCTTGTTTAGGATTCCCAGTGCCATCTTCATCCCTAAACACCTTCCCTGTGCCATTTTTGTTGCCAAACACCTTCACAGTGCAAATTTTGTCTCCAAACTCCTCCCCATTGCCATCTTTGTGCCCAAACACATTCCCAGTACAGTCTTTGTCCCATAACAACTACCCGGTGCCATCTTGAGCCCCAACACCTTCTCAGTGCCAATTTTTACCCCAATACCGTACCTGTACCATTTTTGTGCCGAAACGCCTTCCCAGTGCCATCTTAGTCTCCAAACACCTTCCCAGTGCCATATTTGTACCCAAAAGAACTAAACAGTGCCAACAGTGTCCCAAAACAGCTTAACAGTGCTAATGTTGACCCAAAACAACTTCCTAGTGCCATCTCTATCACACAAATGCTTGCCTCAGCTTTAGCTTACCTGGCTGTAGATCTCTTTTTGTCTGTGCATTGTTTGGTGTGTGGGGGGGCTCTTCATCAATTTGAGCAGATGCTGCTGGCATTTTTATGATGCAGGCGTGTGGGGAGTGGCTTTTTATGCCACTGCCTGTAAAATGCTGGTCTAGACCATGTTTGCCCAGGCCCATACACACTACTGGGGCACATTTTGGGTCAGATCTTTCTTCATCTTACCCAAGATTCTAAACAGCATGGCCACCTCCTGTTACTTAAGCAAATATTCACAATAAGGTACTTTATTTTTATTCCTTCATTAAAACATTTCTATTTCAACTGCCTACATTTGATGCAATCTTTCAATTAAACATTACTTAATTGTATGCTGACAGCTGTCCTTTAATAGGTACTGTTTTTACCGGTTATTGATGATTCTATTTTATAGCTAGTGCTAGCGTTAACAGAACCAGGCTGTTTAATCAGATTCATATAGTAACTAGTCATTTGTTTTTCTTGACAGAGAGTAGAGTTCTCCTCCAGGAAAGCAGCCCATTTCTTCCAAGTCTGAGCTGATTGTTGATATAGCTGAGATGTAATAGATCACAAAGATGAAATAGCAAAATACCAAAAGACCTATAAGCATACTTAAATAATAGTGCTGTTGAAGCCTTGCTACAATGCTAACTATTTGATAAATGTTATGTACATATAATTCCAGTGGAACAAATGTTATCATATATCAAAATTCAAATGCAGTAAAACTTTTTATTCGCATACACATAGTAAAAAATAAAGTATAAATAATGGGGTACATCTTTTAAGGCAAAGGATTGTTCTTCTGCTTTGATCCATCAGCAGATCTTTTTACATGAGTCAGATAGATGTTGATGGATGTTTACCTTTCATTCATTTTCAGGGAAAAGAACTTTGCTATTGTTTTTTTTTTTTTTAATTTTCAGCTGTTTTATTAATTTTAATTATTATTTTCCTTTGCCTTGTACAGCTAAACCACGTTATAGCGCTATCCTCTATGACGAGATTTTGCTTATAATATGGTGATCCAATGACTCCCATGGATCTTAAACTAAAACTCACTAAAGAAATCTGCCACAAAATACATATAAAGGAAGTATAGTGAAACGGCACTATAAACTCCCGTGAAGTCGAAGTATAGTGGGATCTTGGGACTAACATCACGATCCCATTTAGATCCCAAGCCCCACGTTATAGCAGGGTTTACCTGTATATGCTGAATTATATATGGCCTGTTTTCATTCAGCCTAAATAATTTTCAAAGTGAAGTGGGACAGCAATGTGCATGAATTGGTTTGAGGCTATTGTTAAGTCTATGGAAGCAACTCTCACTACTGCAATTGCACAATATTGCTGTCATACAGTTTGCTAGGTAGAGTGTTACTAACAGCACCTGTGTGGTTGTGTTGCTAGGTAGCATCCAAGGGAGTTGTCCAATTTGGGAGTATGAATGCTTGAAACTATGTTTTAGTGTTCATATATGTGGCTAAATAATGTTGTTAAAACTACTGTTCTTAACTGATCATCCAGATGCCTCAGCACATATACCAATTCTGTTTTATGTCATGCTTAGAAACAAAAAAAATCTTTTGGTCAATAGACTTTTGTGAAAATTGACAAAATGTTGCTTAATTCGCTCCAATATTTGGAATAAAGCATAATGGGTCATTTTGAAGTCCAATGAGGTACTTGGTTAATCCCTTCTTTTTATTACATGCAATATAATAGTTATTTGAATTGGTTAGCATACTTTCTCACTGAAATAGGTGCATATTTATGTTTGAGGTAATCGTATGCATGTTTACACAGAAAAAACAAAATACTTCAGGCAACTCAAATACTACTCAGTTTTGTTTTCTCATTGTGCCATGTGGTATACCATAACTCCCAGAATGCCCCACTGGCAATGCTGAAGGTGTGGCTTGGCAAGATTTTTGTCAGCACTTCTACTCAACGGATTTTATGGCCTACTGAAATTTTGTATGATATAGTATAGATTGACTGTTTAAAGTGGGAAAGTTGCAGTGTAAATTGTGCATTCTAGGTTTTAACCAAAAGTAAATGCATTTACAGGACACCATTTGCTTGTTTCATTCATTCTTTTGTATCTTAGGAGGATCATTCTATTTGAACAATCCAGACTACAGACTTACCAGTATTTCTGAGTAATGTTACATTATTAAATAGTAGTTAAGGTTGAAAGTAGACTTGCGTCGATCAAGTTCAACCATTTCCCTATCCCATGTTTACCACTGTTGATCCAAAAGAGGGCCCATTTTAAAGGCATCTACAATGTATTTTGTAGCACCACCTCTTCAGGCAGTGCATTCCATACCTTTAATGTCCTTACCGTAAAGAATGCCTTCTGCTGTCATAGACTAAATCTCTTTTCCTTAAGTCTTAGCGGGTGACCTCTTGTCCTTTGTACTGTTCTGTTAATGAAAAGGTCTTTAAAAATCCCTTTATATGGGCCCTGTATATATTTATATAACATTGTCATATCCCCTCTAAGACGCTATTTCTCTAGCGTGTACAAATGTAAAGTTTCTAGCCTTTCTTCATAACTAAAACTTCCCATTCCCCTTATTAATTTTGTAGCCATGTGTAAAACATTACTTAGTGGTGATTTGTATGTAAATTAGAAATTATGGTATAATTATGATTCTAAACGAATATATGTGGAATGTAACAAAAGCTCTACTCCAACCAAAAATCTGACACTGTAAGAAAAGTTTAGCATTTATTAATGATTAAAAACAGAACTCAAGTTTATCTTTTGCAGGCTTCTTCTTGATGATACTCCTCTTTCACTGAAATCGGACATCCCCAGCATCAGTTGGATCCAGTTTGAAAGTTCCCACAGAGATTCCTTGGAATGCCAAATGAGAGACATCAGCTGTGTGTGAGAGGGCATTTGAAGTCCATGTGAACCTCCATGAAAAGCCACTGGGATGCATTGTGCATATGACCAATCTCCATCACTCACAGCATGCATATGCCTGACACAACTGAGTATGCTGGATGTTTCCCCCATTACTTTCAATAGAGGAAATGCTGGTACTGAGAAATTCTAAGAATAATGGTATATGTTCAGAATTTTAAAAAGAGGTCCAGCAGGTTCAGCTCAAAGTTAGGCTTTGTACTGTGAATTGTACTGTTTGAACCATGTTTCACCAACAGTATAAAAATAACTCTTATGTTATTTGTGCAAATGCCATACAAATGTTTTAAGTTTATGGTAAAGACAAACAATGGTAAAGACAAATTCTTTCTTGGGAGGACAAAATATAGGATCCATTACTCTCCATTGTATGTTTTTTAAAAAGGTCCAGTAAACAAAATTAATATTATTTATCACCAGACGAGTTATAAAATATTTCTATACCTATGGATTGTAAATGAAGATACAATATAAATAGATGTTTCAGTAGACAGTTCTGCTCTGATTTGCATATAAAATGAAAATTGTACTTTCTACCTCGTTCTGATATCCTCAATTGTCTTTAAACAGTCTGTGGCTAATTGGGTTAATATTGATATTTGTAAAGCTTAATATTCTACGACAAAGCTTGAATCGTAATTTCTTAATATTAAATAAGTATTACAGTTGTTGATGCCTGCTGAGTGGTAAGGCTTTGATACTGTCAGAGAATTAGCTACATGAATTTGAAAACTAATTAGAGCTGCAGAGAGGACATCAATACACAGCTTACAGGACCCAATGGTGCCCTCTCAATCCTCTGCAGTACTAGTTCTTGTTTGTCTATTTTACAGTAAGGCTTCCCAAACTGTGGGCATGGGATGTCTCCAGCAAGGGGTGTGATTATTTCCTTAACACAGGAAATGGAAAGAACAGAAACAGTTGATAGAAATTATCTTTCTAATGCCAAAGTCCCTGATTGCTAGGAGTCAATAAGGGATGAAAGATCGAGGGAGGTGTAACACTTTCATGACAATTAAAAGAGGGGGCATGCTAACAAAAGGTTGGGTACCTGTGTTTTGACTACATAGGCAAACAAGGCAAATTTTTCCAATAGGAAACACAGTCCTCATGGAATATTCTTCATCCTGATTTCCATCTTGATGGTGTGTACAATTCTCAAATGACATCTCATGACATAGCTCGTGCTGTATTTTAATTAGCTTACTCATTACAAACAGCCCAGTTTAAACTATATGCCAATTTTACTCATCATTAAATTGGGTAATAGTAATATCCCATTAATATTGGGCAGAAGTAACATCTCCAGGATTTGAGAACCAAAGAACAAGGACATATTTGAGAACCAAAGAATATGAGCTGGTTAAACAATTTGTTATTACTATTATTTGCATAAAATAGTGAATAGATGTGTCAATCACTGACATATTTTATTATTTTCCATTAATTGGATACATATTAATTTGATGAACAGTCACATTTAAATTGTACTTAGAAATATATATATATGAAATATGTTGACAATGAGTCATCCCTGCAGTATTGAAAAGGGTCCTTGGGATATCTGTACTATAAAAATAGTTCTGTCCATTACTAAGTGTATATAGATTGTGTCCTCGATATATGTTTTGAACTATTGTAGCACATAGTCTTGGCATATGATGCGTTTCTCTCCTAAAACTGCTCTCAGTAGTTCCTCAAGAGCATAGTATATCTTGTTTACTAGGCCAGTGCATAATCAAACTGCCCCTTTTCTAGTCCGGTAACACCATCTGCCCAAGTAGAAGTTGGCATACTTCGGTATGGGTCAAGAAGAATTCGAAAACATCTAACAATTAGGACACCCAAAATAATGAACAATAAAACCACAAAGGCAAATGTTGTCTTCTGCTCCAGCGTGATAGAGGAACCATATGAAGCATTCAGTGTAGGTAAAAGGGTTGAAGGAAAAGTCTCTCCATCCATTGTCCAGAAAAAATAAGGCAAACAATTCCAGAATGCCTTTTTCCTCCTCATGCCGTCATCAAATGCATGATAGAAATATTGTGACCAAGCCTGGATTTCTATAAAGGAAATAACAAAAGTGGCATAAACTTAGAATAACATGCTATTCATCCATAAAGATAATATGAAACAAACTTTGTGCAAACTGTTGTTCTACAGTAAGTCAGTGACATGACCTTTTGACCTTGTGTTTCCCTTGGTTTTGACATTTCTGGGGTGTTTGTGTTTAGCTATAATTTTCTTCTTTCTCACATAATGTACCCACACAAATTATATATTGTTTTTATCGACATAAGAAGGGCTTTCGTTAGATACCATTATATTCATCATATCTTATAATTTACTACAAAAAAATCATAAAATATGATTTAAAAATGTAAAAAAAACACTTTTTGTAACTTTGACCTAAAAAATAATTTACACAAATACAATCATTAAAAAATACCCCATCTAAATAGTTTCTAAATTTTGTCCCGAGTTTAGAAATATGCTTGTTTCCATATTTCTCTGCAGTCTTTTGCAAGTTATCGGGCACTGACCAAAAATAGTGTTTTTTTTCCGACCTGACCTGACCTTTTGACCCCAACCAGAACCCTAAATTTAACCGTACCATTAAATTTAACCCTAACTCTAACACTTATGCTAACCCTTAATTTATTCTAATTTTTATTTAATTTTAACCTTAACCTTTATGCTAACCCTAATTTAATTGTAACCCTAAGGATTATTCTAACCCTAGATTTTACGCTGATTAAGTCTTTTTTTTTTTACATTGCAATGTTGCTGACTGCTTCTAGGGGCAGTACAGCAACAGCATCAGAGCAACGTAAGTGAAATTTTTTTCACTTCCACAGCTCTACCTCAAGAGGGTAACAGCCATACTGGAGGAGCATGCTGTTCTCCAATATGGCGCCCGTGATTCGCTCCGTGGAGCAATCGCAAGTGCCCTAGACACTGGATTTGGGGGATTCTTAATTCCTCGAACGCGAGGCATTAAAGCAGTTCACAAACACCCCTCGTTTAACCGCAGGACGGACTAGATAGGACAGACCTAGTCCTTCAATGTCGGCAAGGGGTTAAACATATCTACATATTCCAGATAATACAGACTACCAGTTACAAATAACAGTGTTAATGCCACTGATTGGGATACTGGGTAAGAATATGCAAATAAATTAAATGGTTGCCTTTTTGTATTAGTATTAAGTTTGTACATAGACTTCTTGAAACATATCAATTTTTGTTCGCACATATTGAAAAATGTTCTAACTTACTTGAAGTATGAGTAAGTATGAAATTTAAAGTTAAGGGAATTCATATATCTGCCTAATGGGGCATCTCAAGATATATTTTCTTTTCATATGCATATTTAGTTGCTTTTATTATTGCTCAGTATATGAAATAACCGTAGTATTTTTACATTTCTAGATCTTTATATTTTTAGTTGCTTTACCCATAATTTTTATGGGAAGTTCTCAAGTACAGAGGGCAAAGTACCTTCTTCCTAAATGAACTGGAGGCTTTTCTTGTTGACAAATGATGCAATATCCCCCCACACACAGGTCAAAACTAGTGTTGAGCGAACCCGAACCGCACTGTTCGGGTTTGTACCGAACATTACGGTTTTTGGAACCCGGACCCGAACACGGACATTTCACTGTATGTTCGGGTTGGAGTTCGGGGTTCGGCGATTACATTATATGTAATGCTATGGGCTTTCTTTAAACCGAAATACAGTCCCCATTCATAAGAATAGGTCAACTGACCTATTCGTATGAATGGGGACTCTATTTCGGTTTATAGAAAGCCCATAGCATTACATGTATTCCATAAACCGAAAGTCTATAAACCGAAAGACATTCGGTTTATAGACTTTCGGTTTATGTAATACATGTAATGCTATTGCTATTCTATAAACCGAATTTATGGAATACATGTAATGCTATTGGCTTTCTATAAACCAAAATAGAGTCCCCATTCATAAGAATTTCTTATGAATGGGGACTTTATTTCGGTTTTTGTAGAAAGCCAATAGCATTACATGTATTCCATAAACCGAAAGTCTATAAACCGAATGTCTTTCGGTTTATAGACTTTCGGTTTATGTAATACATGTAATGCTATTACTATTCTATAAACCAAATTTATGGAATACATGTAATGCTATTGGCTTTCTATAAACCAAAATAGAGTCCCCATTTATAAGAATTTCTTATGAATGGGGACTCTATTTCGGTTTTTGTAGAAAGCCAATAGCATTAAATGTATTCCATAAACCGAAAGTCTATAAACCGAATGTCTTTCGGTTTATAGACTTTCGGTTTCTGGAATACATGTAATGCTATTGGCTTTCTATAAACCGAAATAGAGTCCCCAATCATACGAATAGGTCAATTGACCTATTCTTATGAATGGGGACTCTATTTCGGTTTATAGAAAGCCAATAGCATTACATTTATTCCAGAAACCGAAAGTCTATAAACCAAAAGACATTCAGTTTATAGACTTTCGGTTTATATAATACATGTCATGCTATTGCTATTCTATAAACCGAAATAGAGTCCCCATTCATACGAATAGGTAAATTGACCTATTCTTATGAATGGGGACTCTATTTCGGTTTATAGAATAGCAATAGCATTACATGTATTACATAAACCGAAAGTCTATAAACCGAATCTCTTTCAATTTACCTATTCGTATGATTGGGGACTCTATTTCGGTTTATAGAAAGCCAATAGCTTAACATGGCTTTTGGTATTCTATAAACTGAAATAGAGTCCAAAATCATTGGAATAGGTCAGTTGACCTATTCGTATGAATGGGGACACTCTTACCCACATTTTACTTCATTTTGCAGCCTTCTAGCCCTTTCCAGGACTTTTTTAGAGGCATTTTAGTGGCCAAAAGTTCGTGTCCCCATTGACTTCAATGGGGTTCGGGTTCGGGGTCAAGTTCAGGGTCAAGTTCGAGCACGGACCCGGACATTTTTTCGAAGTTCGGCCGAACCTGCCGAACCTGAACATCCAGGTATCCGCTCAACTCTAGTCAAAACATTTATGACAGCATACTTGAAAGGATAGAAGCTGTTCTCAAAGTAAAGGGGGGCCCCATTCCTTTTTAGATCCTTGATATTAATATCCTATTTCCTAGCTCTTTGCTTGATCTCCTGGGTTATTATAGTCTGAGGTACACAAGCATTACAATATTTATCTGATTTAGATTCCTTTGAGCATCTAATGAATTGTGACAGGAGTTTAATATGTACTAATGTTTTTGACTAATGTAATCGCAAAGAGGATCTTAGGCTTTTACTTCTTGCCCATGGTGTCCATCTATCTATACTGACCAGGGGGGGCTAATTATACATTTTTCCTTATTAAGCTTTAATGACCAAGATGATCACATTTCAGTGATCTTCGTTCTGAGTGCTGGTATTTTTCTACAGGGGACTTTCCAGAGCAATATTGTAATTGCACTAACATTACATACATGTACAAGGTACACCATTAGAATGAATTATAGTTGCATTTTTCTTTGATGATTTATAGACAATTATGGTTTAGAAAACAGACCTCATAACATTAGCCTATGCTGGTTATTATGATGAAAACAGAAAATAATGTTAATGTTATTTTTTTTTACCAATATGCAGCTACTTTGCAATAGTGTATGCAAATAGAAAATGTCAGAGTGGATTCTTTGTATGGACAGGTCAACATTGTAAAACTGTATTGGTTAGTGTAACCCTTCATGCACTACCTCACAGAGGAATGACACACTTGGTTCTTTAAAAGAGCAGTGGGCTAAATTAAGAGTTATCATTTATTAATGTCTTTTAAAATAAGGGCCTATTCTATATGTGAAGATATAGTTTTTTGATAGCCCTGAAGTCCAGCAAGATTTGGGGCATATCAGGGACAGATAGAAACCCGGGTTTCGATCTACCCAATATGCCACTATGTGCCATTGAACAGCATTGCAATTCAGCCATCATGGACGATTATATGGCGAAATTCTGATTCCGAATGCAGCCCAAAATGCACCGAACCAAATTGGTAGCCTTTAAATCCCCATTATATCCTATAGATTTCAGCAGGAAAACAATAGCTTGGAAACAGTGACGTCCCGATGGGGGTGCGGACCGCACCGGGTGACACCTCCAGCGGGGGGGACACCTGTGCTGCCGGTATCCCCCCGCACTGCATCGCGATGGTTAACTTTTTTTTTTTCTGGCAGCCGACGTTACGTCACATCCAGTGACTGTGTTTCCCTCCTCCATGCAGGAGGGAAGACTGCACAGAGGAGACGTCCGTCCGGGGACACGGAGCAGCAGCCAGCCGGTAAGTACTGGGGAAGGGGGGGAGGAGGGAGGAATAAAAGGAGCACTGGAATGGCACAATATTCCTGGTATCTGACTGGAACAATTATACAGGCATTTGGATGGCACAAAATTACTGGGCTCTGACTGGCACAATATTACTGGGCTCTGATTGGCACAATATTACTGAGCTCTGACTGGCATAATATTACTGGCATCTGACAGGCACAATATTACTGGCATCTGACAGGCACAATATTACTGGTATCTGAATGGCACAATATTACTGGCATCTGAATGGCACAATATTACTGGTATCTGACTGGCACAATATTACTGGGCTCTGAATGGCACAATATTACTGGTATCTGACTGGCACAATATTACTGGTATCTGACTGGCACAATATTACTGGGCATCTGACTGGCACAATATTCCTGGTATCTGACTGGCACAATATTACTGGTATCTGTATGGCACAATATTACTGGCATCTGAATGGCACAATATTACTGGTATCTGACTGGCACAATATTACTGGGTATCTGAATGGCACAATATTCCTGGTATCTGAATGGCACAATATTACTGGTATCTGAATGGCACAATATTACTGGTATTAGAATGGCACAATATACCTCGTATCTGAATGGCACAATTTTACTGGGCTCTGAATGGCACAATATTCTTGGTATCTGAATGGCAAAATATTACTGTTATCTGAATGGCACAATATTACTGGGCTCTGAATGGCACAATATTCCTGGCATCTGAATGGCACAATATTACTGGGCTCTGAATGGCACAATATTCCTGGTATCTGAATGGCACAATATTCCTGGAATCTAAATGGCACAATATTAGATAGACACATGTATATGTCTAAATGGGATAATATGTTCAGATGACCAGTGATAGTTTACCAATAGCAATGTTCCCCTGTTATATTTAAGACATCAAGCGGCAGGTGAAGAGGAAGTGCTCCAAGACAGCCGCCACTACCAGAGCCCCAGGTGATTGTCCTTCTGAGTAGGCTAACCTATTGGATTTTGAGGGGGAGCTACTGCAGGTCATGGGGTCTGTGACAATCACAGAGGTTGAGGGGGCACGTGACATAGACAAGGTCGTAAGTATAGAACATCAATTGACATGTTATGTATGTCATATGATTTGTATTAACACTGTGTCCTCTCAACCCACAGCATCATCCGATGACAAGGCTGCCTGTCCTGCACAGGATGCAGAAGATCTTCCAGCTCCTCCTTGGACTTCACCAGGTCAGACAGCTTAGTTGGCCTTGATGTCAGCCACCAGTGTATGGTAACTGAAACCTTCCAAGACATGTACATGTATTTGCATATCACATGTAATAGAAACATGGGCTTCGTTCATGATAGAGGGAATTGCATGGAATTGTGAACATAAATCCCATGTTATGGCCAGAATAGCAGACTTGACACATTCTCAATATCAGCAGCTCTTCAGAATGATTACAGCTTGGCTACTATGGCCTTAGCTTGGGAATTCCATTCACAATTAAATGCAATTCTCTCTTTTATGAATGAAGCCAACTGAAAATGTTGATGTGAAGTGTTCTGCACCCAACTGTATTCACACGAAATCACCAATGCAACAGACCTTTCTTCACCACCCCCATACTAGGTTCCTCCCACCAACTGCCAGCTCCTGGTGCGCAGGCCCAGGGCTCCAAAGCCCAAGGTAGATACACATGTACACCTTATCATTTGTGACTGATGCTCATGCAAATGCAGTTGACTACTTCTGAAATACAATCTATGTACATACTACTGTACATCCATCTACATGGAAATGTGGGCATGGATGTACAGTTGTATGCCATCTATGTACTTAATTGCATGTAGCATACAATCAGCATGATTATTATGTAACTGCAACTGATTCTGTTAATAGCTTTGATAAGTGCAGAGACAACATTACATTGTTATGAAATGTTCATTAGTATTAGAAATGTCAATGTACCATAGTTCGGGATTCAGATGGCTATGCATGTGAACTGTAAGCTGTGTGTGTGTCCATGAGTGTGTGTGTGGATAAGTGTGTGAGATTGAGTAATGAGTGTTTGAATATGAGTATAAGTGTGTGTTTATGAGTATATGTTAGTGTGTGTATGAGTGTGTGTCTGTATGAGTGTGTCTGTATGAGTATAAGTGTGTGTGAGTAATAAGTGTGTGTGTATGAGTACATGTGAGTGTGTGAATATAAGAGTGTGTGAGTATAAGTATAAGCGTGTGTATGTGTATGAGTATAAGTGTGTGTGTGTGTATGTGTATGAGTATAAGTGTGTGTGTATGCAGTGTTGGCACTTTGAGGTCTGCAAATCGGTTTTGGACAAAAATTGGGCACAAAAATGTTCCCCATCACTGCCTTAGGGTAATGTAAACCACCGGTTTATGTGTTTATTTTTCATACATAATGATTTTAAAAAGTTTTTTTTAAACTCTTGACTGGTTTTAGGGGTTATGGAATTGGATAGACAAAAAGGGCAAGGGAAATATTTGTGTCACTTTAACATTTTGGTTCTATGTTTTTAACCATTTCTATTTCCTTTGGATTTTGAGTCCACTTTAAAATATACACTATTCAACAATGTATTTTTCACCTTTGACTCCACATTCTACTTTTAAAAGAAAGTAGTAGAAAAATAAACTCTGTTTACAGACAGGTTGTTTTCCCATGCTCTTTCACCTAGGAGGATAAAAATTGCCACTTTGGTTGCAATTTGCTAGCTATCTGATGTTTTTTTCTTACATACCTTTAAACCTTGTATTGTTTAGATTTTAAAGCTGAATTAAGATCACAATGACTTTACTGTTGCATATTAATTTGTTATCATTGTTAAAGTATGTTTTTCTTGACATTGCATTTTCTTTTCTGTATGATATTGATGTAGCTCAATTGCCTTTGTATTGTTGTACTAGCTTTTTCGATTTTAAATAAATATATATTTGTATATTACATTTCAATATTATATGTCTCTTATCTGTTTTATCATTATAATATATTAGAGTATATAAACAGTAAACACATTAGTTCCTCATACCAATTCAGATGTTAAAACTATGACACATTTTAATTTATTAAACATTTCATACAGCAGGTCTCAATTGGCTAAAAGCAGAACAGGAAAATCCATCTTAACTACATCATGATAGAAAAAGGCAGTGAAAAAACTGTCTGAATTATTGGAAACCTTTTATTCAATTTTCTTCTCTCAAATCAGTTATAAATTAAATAATGGAACCATTTCTTTTAGCTAAATATTTTCCTGAATCTAAATTAAAAGTTGAACAGCATTTGTTTTAATCAGGCTTATTTATTTATGAATGTTATTCTATGGTCACTATTTACATTAAACTGCCTTTTATTCTAAAAATATTAATTTTAATTATTTTATTTTATTATTAAGAGTTTATGCTTAATTTTGTTTTATTTATTTATTTATTCATATAATTTAGCTTTTAACAATATAGAGTAATAAGGTTGCAATAAATAATATTGGGAATATAAGTATTGCTTGCCTGGTGGCTGCGTTTTTTGATAGTACTTAGAAACATTAGTGGAATTATCCATTTTAGTAAAAATACACCATATTTAATAATCCTAGCTAAATTTTATATTGCTCTTTTCTGCCAATGGGACAATTTAGCTCTGGGAATTACCTGGATTGGCAGCTGAAGAATATTTTTGGGGTTCCTTAACAACCAAAGCACTATACCGGTGTCTTTGTGCTCCTGGCCCCGATCACTTTGTGTTTGGGAGTCAGGAACATAGAAGCAGAGTCCCGCCCGTGGGCACACAGAGATGCCAAAAATGTACTGGATACTCAGTTTGAGATTTAGCTGTATTTTGTATGTGAGACTGAGGCCACACGAAGTAGCCTCATCTGACAATGGGGATCCCGCTACAAAACCCTGCACCAGGATCCACAGCACAGATCATCGCGGGGAGCCGCAATGAGCTGTATCTCTCAGGATGGTCTATGCCGTTCTGCAGGGTTTTTGTAGCAAAATGTAGCAGACGCTCACTTTCAGCGTCAGCTACATTTTCTGTGTCAGACTGAGACCACTCAAATTGCCTCATCTGACAGTGGGGACTGCAAATCCCTACAGCGGGATCAACACACAGCTCATCGCGGTGAGCTGTGATGCGCTGTTAAATGCAGGATGTTCTATGGTGTCCTACTAACCTAGAACGACATATAACCTCCTACAAGCAGGAAGGGGTTAAAGGATAACTGCCTGCAAGAATCAAGTTCTGTTTAACCCCTTAAGGACAGATGACGTGCCAGGCACATCACGGCAAATCGTGGACTTGCCGACAGGTGACGTGCCTGGCACGTCATGCACTAAATTGAGTAAAGAAAGCGACCAGCGGTGTTGCTACAATGCCTCTAGGTAGAGGCATTGTGCAACACCCCCCAAATGTGCAGGGGCACGCTACGATCACTCCACGGAGTGATCGTAGCAGCCATTTAAAAATGGCTGCGCCCACTGCACACATGTGCTTAGAAAGCGAACGATCGTTCGCTTTCTAAGCATCTCCGGTGTTGTTAAAGTGCCTCGCTAGCGAGGCACTTAACAACACCGTGCTGCTCCCCAGAGCCAATGGTGGTCGCTCTCTTGAGCGACCCCATCGGCTCAGTAGAAGGGAACGCTGCCTATACAGGCAGCGCTTCCCTTCTAATGGCAAGAGCATCGGAAGTGAAAGTTTTTCACTTCCGATGCTCTAGGGGGAGCCAATCGATGCCGGCACAACAGATCTATGTGATCTGTGTGCAGGCATGTATGGTAAGTGCTCTGATGAGCACTTACCATACAGTCAAAGGCAATATTAGCAAATATTGCCTTTGACAAGTATTGATATGCCTCCCTCACCTTACTAGTTTTAGTAAGGGAAAGAGACAGATCAGATAAAGTAAAAAAATAAAATAAAATAATAAAAAAAATATTTAATAAAATGTTAAACACCAAGGGCTTTTATAAAAGCCATTTAACCCCTTCCCTGCCATTGATCGCTGTGTACGCAGTGATCATACACAGCAGCACATTTTTTGCTGTCTGTGCATTTTTTAGGGGTTAATTTTTTTACTGTAATTCATTACAGTAAAAAAAAAAGCTCTTTTAAGAGAGATTAACCCCTTTCTTGCTGTAGATCACTGCCTAAGCAGCGATCTGACGCAAATGCAGCAATGCATTTTAAAAAAAAATGTAAACTTTTTTATTACACCCGTCACGTGTTAATTATACCCGCTAGGGGACTACGTTTAACGTAAAAAAAATTTTTTTAGCTGTCTGACCGCATGTATAGCGATCAGTAACAGCTGATAAGTGACAAAGGCGGGTTGGCGTTTGCTCAGATGAGCATCACCATTCGTCTGGTTAGATCAATATTTGTAAATATTTGATCTGACCCGTGTAGATCTGCCTCCCTCTCACTTGAGTTTTAGTGAGGGAGGGAGACAGAGCTGTATAATGTAAGTTTTTTTAATTGTCAGACTCGCTAGGGGTTAATTATACCCACTAGGGGATTACGTGTATTCCTTTTGAAGCTGTCTGAACGCGTGTATAGCAATCAGTAACAGCCGATCAGTGGCAAAGGTGAAAATCAAAAAGCGCACCTCTCAAATGTAGCCTTTCAACACCCAACAAAGCTGACAAAGCTATGCATGGGTGGTATCCCTGTGCTCGGGAGATGTTGCTGAACATATATTGTGGTATTGTTTGTCAGTGACACATACCGAAATATGTGAATTTGTGTCTAAAGTACAATGTATGTGGGAAAAAATACACAATAAAATGACTACCACAAACTTTGACAAAGGCTGGTGGTAGAATTGGTGCATGGAAAGTGTTAAAATAACACCATTTAAAATAGCCTAGGGTGTCTACTTTTACAAAATATATACTTTTTGGGGTAAAATACACTGTCCTACTTTAAAAAAAAGTCCCAAATGAAAGATGGGCTCAGGCTGACTACATGTCAATATTCCAAGTTGAAAATGCACACCTTCACAATGTGGCCCTTTTAGCCCCCAAACAACCCAACAAACCTATGCATGGGTGGTATCCCGGTACTCAGGAGATGTTGTTGAACACATATTGGGTTATTGTTTGGCAGTGACACATACCAAAATCTGTGTATTTATGTCTAAAATACAATATTAAAATACAATATTATTTAAAAATAATATTTGTGGAAAAAAAACACACAAAAATTACTACCACAAACTTTGACAAAGGCTGGTGGTAGAATTAGTGCATGGAAAGTGTTAAAATACCACCATTTGAAATAGCGTAGGGTGTCTACTTTTAAAAAATATATGGGTTGATGGGGTAAAATACACTGGCTGGTTTCAAATATGTCCCAAATGGGACATGGGTGCAGGCGGTCTGCATGTCAAAATTTCAATTTGGAAAACCAAAAACTGCCCCTACCAAATTTGGCCTTTTACCCCCCAAACAACCCAACAAACCTATGCATGGGTGGTATCCCTGTACTCAAGAGATGTTGCTGAACACTTATTGGGGTGTTATTTGGCAGTGACACATACCAAAATCTGTGAATTCATGTCTGAAGTACAAGGTTTGTGAAAAAAAAACACAAAAAAATTACTACCACAAACTTTGACAAAGGCTGGTGGTAGAATTAGTGCATGGAAAGTGTAAAAATACCACCATTTGAGATAGCCTAGGGTGTCTACTTTTAAAAAATATATGGGTTGATGTGGTAAAATACACTGGCTGGTTTCAAATATGTCCCAAATGGGACATGGGTGCAAGCTGTCTGCATGTCAAAATTTCAAATTGGAAAACCAAAAACTTCACCTCACAAATTTGGCCTTTTACCCCCCAAAAAATCCAACAAACTTATGCATGGGGGGTATCCCTGTACTCAAGAGATGTTGCTGAACACTTATTGGGGTGTTATTTGGCAGTGACTCATACCAAAATCTGTGAATTCATGTCTGAAGTACAAGGTTTGTGAAAAAAAAAATAAAAAAAATTACTACCACAAACTTTGACAAAGGCTGGTGGTAGAATTAGTGCATGGAAAGTGTTAAAATACCACCATTTGAGATAGCCTAGGGTGTCTACTTTAAAAAAATATATGGGTTGATGGGGTAAAATACACTGGCTGGTTTCAAATATGTCCCAAATGGGACATGGGTGCAGGCTGTCTGCATGTAAAAATTTCAAGTTGGAAAACAAAAAACTGCACCTCACAAATTTGGCATTTTAGCCCCCAAACAACCCAACAAACCTATGCATGGGTGGTATCCCTGTACTCAGGAGAAATAGTAGAATATATTTAGCATGTTTTTTCGTTCGCTATTGTCGATGAGGAGAAGTTATTTCAAATAAAAGTCAGGAAATTTGTGTATTTTTTTTTTTTTACCATATTTTATTATTTTTTTTAATAATATGATAAGATATGATCAAAAATATGGCATCCATAGAAAGCCCTTCTTGTTCCGATAAAAACAATATATAATATGTGTGGGTACAGCAAATGACGAAGAAGAAAATTACTGCTAAACACAAACAGCACAGAAATGTTAAAATAGCCATTGTCCAGAAAGGACAAAAATGTTTCAAAGGCTCTGTCCTTAAGGGGTTAAATGAAAGATTGCATCAACTTGATTTCAAATAGAAGTGCCCCAATGAAAGAATACAAACAAAGCACCCCACTTTGATCTCTCCGCCTGCACAGCAGGGACGGACACTTTTACATGGCTGGGTCAGATAAAGGAAGATCTAACCCAAGATGTCTGCCCACTGCAATGCCGCAAAGAGGACCCTAGAAGGCAGTCCATAGGTTTTAATATTACCCTACTTAATGGTACTCATTTTTGAGAAAAGCATGAAGAGCTGAGTTAACCCTGCCAGAATTTAATTGAGAAAAAAAGTACAAAAAGTGTGCTAAAGGTAAACTGAAGTGGGTAAACAATAGTAAAACACCTTAAAGGTGAGTGTGTAGATGTGATATAAATGATGAAATAGGTGCTGGGGGAGACTGTGAAGCTCCCCTCTATCAGTGCACTCACAGACTCCTCAGGAATAGTAGGCTCTTCCACAGAAAACACTGTGTACACAGGGGATGATCCTTAGTTTGGCAGCCTCTCTGTCCTCCACTCGTGCAGCTCAAAGTGTAAGGAAAGAAATGCCCACAGATGGAGTTGTGGAAGAGCCTACTATTCCTGAGGAGTCTGTGAGTGCACTGATAGAGGGGAGCTTCACAGTCTCCCCCAGCACCTATTTCATCATTTATATCACATCTACACACTCACCTATAAGGTGTTTTACTATTGTTTACCCACTTCAGTTTACCTTTAGCGCACTTTTTGTACTTTTTTTCTCATTTCTTTTTTTGTGTGTTAATTAGGGACACACTGCTTTTAGTGCGGCTTGGTTTGGGAATTTAGCGCTGTTATCACTGTATTTTATCACTGCCAGAATTTAAACCTGCACTCCAAGCAGTACTACAGTCAGAGAATTTGCCAACTGACCTAGCTCATCAGCTTTTAGTTTATGGTACAGTTGCGTCACTAACCTTAGAATGTCTGGGATGACAATATAGGGTCTACTAAATAATGAGAGAATTGCAGGGAATTGTGACCTGAATTTCAAACGTCTAAAGTAACTGAGTTGGGAACATTCTTTCATTAGACTGCATTAAATAATTTTTTAAACTCCTTTTCCCATGCTCTCTTTATTGAATAGACCCTCATGTCTTCTGTGGAACCAATATTACTTGTGTTCCATAATAATAGAAAAAAGCCTGTACAAATAATTCAGTAGAAATTGTTCTGAAGAAAAGAGAAATCAATGGCAAATATCCTGAAAAACTATAGAGTGCTGAGAAGTGACATCATTCCGAAAACCATAAAAAAGATATTAAGTACTACAATTGTCAATTATCTCTTCAGAACAGTCTTGTGTAGAAACCTCTAGACAAGCCACAAGAGCCAGTTTTATTACAGTGTCTGCCATTCTGCTGCCCCTTTTTTGTTAATCATTTCCTGTAATCTACAAATAAATTAAAAGCCATCAGTAGAATGAATCATTTGCATTCTTTCCTAAGCACAAAAATAAGCTGCAAAGATACTTTTAGGTCTAAATAAAACTATTTTTAATTTAATTAAATGCATTAAAATCTTGTTTGTTGGGACTGTAATTTGGCAATTTGGAAAGTACTATAAAACCCTTACGGTCAGCTTACTAAAGTTTTGATGAGTGTAATGGTCAACCTGGTAAACTACTGAAGTCTGCCTAACTATAGTTTACATAAAATTACACTGGCAGTTCCACTTATGGTATCAAAACAATATTTAGATTTTTAAGTACTACATCAAGTAAAGAGAAACAGAACTGTCTTGTTATTTTTTTTCCTCAACACTTACTATCTTCTAAAAAAAAGAGGAAATAAACTGGTAGAGTATTTGCTGTTGCTATAGCAGCAGTCTTGCCTTTAAGACTCCTTATTTTCTCTTAGTCTTGCCTTTAGGACTCCTTATTTTCTCTTAGTATTGCCTTTAGCCCTCCTTGTTTTCTCTTAGTCTTGCCTTTAGGACTCCTTATTTTCTCTTAGTATTGCCTTTAGCCCTCCTTGTTTTCTCTTAGTCTTGCCTTTAGCCCTCCTTATTTTCTCTTAGTCTTTCCTTTAGACCACCTTATTTTCTCTTAGTCTTGCCTTTAGTCCTCCTTGTTTTCTCTTAGTCTTTCCTTTAGACATCCTTATTTTCTCTTAGTCTTGCCTTTAGCCCTCCTTATTTTCTCTTAGTCTTGCCTTTAGCCCTCCTTATTTTCTCTTAGTCTTTCCTTTAGACCTCATTATTTTCTCTTTGTCTTGCCTTTAGCCCTCCTTTTTTCTCGTAGTCTTGTTTTTAGCCCTCCTTATTTTTTCTTAGTCTTGCCTTATTTCTCTTGCCTATCTCTCTTAGCCCTTATTTTAAATGTAAAACTACAGGAGTTCATTTCACTTATTATTATATGATTTTTATAGTGTTAAGCATATCTCCCTCAGCACAAAATGTAAAAACTGCTAATCACAACAAATTTATCTAAATCTACACAAAAATATCATATACATTTCCAATAGAAAATATAGAAAAATGATGCTGACATAAGTACTACTTCTACAACAACTGAAGCAGGGAATACTTGAGATTATAACGATAGGTGCATTACTATCATTAATAGATTATTAATTACTAGATTACTTTCGGACCATATAAACAACCTCCCTTATGGAAAGATCTTGAACACAAAATACACACATTATATACACACTTTAATAATAAATTCAGATTTTTCTAAAATAAAACTTTAAGCTTTATAGATATGTAGTTATTCCATGGATGCTTTTGTTTCCATGAATACAATATTTGTATTATAGGGCCTATTCATTTAGCACATGATAAATCCTATTTATTATTTGAATTTCATATTGATCACCTTGAAGTACTTTTGTAGGAACAGACTTTGAATATTCACATTATCGATCTTAAAGTGTAACTCATAACTAGTTCAGCTTAAGTGTAGCAATCAGAAAGAATATAAGAATCGCATGGCATTTCCCACATGAGAGTGGTCCACTTAAGAATGAAACTCCTATAGGAGATTTTCAAAGCCCATTAAACAAAACTCAATTCCAGCTGGAGAAAGTAACAACATGTAACTGAGCATGTAACTCAGGTGGGTTCTATCACATGTAAATAAGAAAGCGTGACTCATTATCTGGTTGTAATATGGAAAGTAGACAATAGTTTCTGTTGCCCTAATGGACACCTTTAGCTGTGATCTGGACTTCAAAGGTCACAATTGATTTGGGAGAGTAGTTTTTCTAGGTTATATAGCTATCACTTAATAATAAGAGAGATCATGATATTGGACATTTGGTTGTAATGCGAGGCAACATGACCAATTTTTGGGCATTATAGCCTTTTTCTTATTGCAGGCAAAGATTTGGGTCCTCTGATCCCCTACAGGAGGCAAGAATATTTTGTATATACAATTTTATATGGCCTTAGGTTTTATTATTTGTGAAGTCTGGCTACCCACCAACAATATAATTCAGGGGTGTGGATGTAATAGAATATCTGCATTGGCATTCCAATGGCACATTGTGTTAGCCAATACTAGTTTAGCATTTAAAAGGCTAATTGAGCATTAGAAACCCCTTTTCCAATTATGTTAGCACATCTGAAAACTGTTGTACTTATTAAAGAAATAATAAAACTGGACTTCCTTAGACTACTTGAGTTTCTGGAGCATCAGAATTTGTGGTTTAGCTCATAAGCGCATAATAGCCAGAAACCAAGAGCTGTATTTTGAAACTAGTCAGTCTATTCTTGATTTGTGAAATGAAGGCTATTCCATACAACTGGCACTAATCAGAATAGAAAATGAGTAAGAGGTGCCGGTGCACAACCAAGCAAGAGGACAAGCCTCAGTGGTCCTCCACTAGAAGCTTCATTAAATAGTATCCACAAAATACTGGTCTCGATGTCAACAGTGAAGAAGCAACTCTGGAATGCTGGCCTTCTTAGCAGAGTTGAACACAAAAAATCCATTTGTCAGACTGGTCAATAAAAAGAAAAGATTAAGAGGGCAAAACAACACAGACATTGGACAGAGAAACATCGGGAAAAAAGTGGTATGGACAGACAAATCTTACGTTTGAAGTGTTCAGATCACAAAGAAGAACATTTGTGAAGCGCAGAACAAATTAAAAGATGCTGGAGGAGTGCTTGACGCCATCTGTCAAGCATGGTGGAGGCAATGTGATGGTCTGGAGGTGCTTTGGTGGTGGTAAGGTGGGAGATTTGTACAGGATAAAAGGGTTCTTGTTATGCATTACCCTATGGATGGTGCTTGATTAAAGGTAAGTTTCCTCCTACAACAAGACATTGACCAAAAGTACAGCGCCAAACTTCGCAATAAGTAATAGAGAAGAAGTCAGCTGGTATTCTGTATATTATGGAGTGGTCAGCACAGTCATCGGATCTCATCCCTATTGAGCTGCTGTGGGAGCAGTTTGACCGTATGGTACTTAAGAAGTGCCCATTGAACCAATCCAACTTGTGGGAGGTGCTTCAGGAAGATTTAGGAAAATTATCTTCAGATTACCTCAAACAATGGATAACTGAAAGGCTAAAGGTCTGCAAGGTAGTAATTGCTGCAAATGTAGAATTATTTGACTAAAGCAAAGTTTGAAGGACACAATTAATACTTAAATTAAAAATCAATATTTCTAACCATATCAACATCTTGAATATATTTCCTATTCATTTTTCAACTCATTTAATGTATGTTTTCATGGAAAACCAAAACATTTGTGAGTGACCCCAAAATTTTGAATGGTAGTGTACATGTGGGAGAGTGCTTCTGGGAATCATGACAATGTTACTATGTCACTATCATTAATTTGGAAAAAAGAAATGGTCTGGCTATAGCAATGCTACTTGTACTTATAGTTCCCAATTTAAATCTGTTTAGCAGTTTTTTCATTAGCTTTTGTAAATGAGTAAAATATCTTTCAAATAAAAGTTAGAAAACTGTCCACCACATTTTAATATTGTATTTATAATAAATTATATAATATAATCAAGGTAATGGAATCTAAAGAAGGCCCTTCTAATGCTGAAAGAAAGTGTAATTTTTCTGAGTACAGTATATGAAATTTGCAGCTAAGCAAAAACACTAACATTGTAGAAATGTTAAAACAGCCATTGTCTGGAACAACAACAAAATAATTTAAAAAGTATTGAAAGGGTTAAATATATTTTGTCAATGACTAAACCATTTTAAAAAGTAATGCAACTTGCCAAACCTATTATACTATTTACCTCAAAATACATTTAAAACAATTATCAGCTGTGTCTAGATATGAGATTGTAAAAACTTTTGCTAATGCACATAAATAATTATGTTATATCTTCAATATCCCTGCTGTATGCCCAATTCCCATCTGATATATTGAGTTATATTGTGTGTGTGGGGGGGGGGGTTATTTTGTTTTATAAAAACTCAAAAACATTTGCAACCTGTACAAAACTAGTTCTGAAAGAATCTCTAAATCAAATACTGTAAACAATCAATAAAACATAGGTACTAGTACAAGAGAGAACAATTTTAAGTTAGAGTGTTAAAGATTGGAGGAAATGTGAGAAAATATTATTCTAGAGAAAGAGTAGTAGATACCTGGAATAACCTTCTATTTGTAAGATTGAAGGCTGAAGACCACTGTGAAGACCACTGTGAAGAATGCCTTGCAGTGCAGATGCATGTAAAAGTCAAATAACCCTGAGATTCTGTTGTAGGGAAATTACATGGTTCTTATCACCTTCCAAACCTATGTTTCAATGTTATCGAGCACCTTATACAGAAAGAATTAAGGAGGGATTTCAATGCTTCAACAAAACTGCTCTCTCAAAACTTTGGTATGTGCATGATGGTAAAACATAATGTAAACAGATTTTCTTAGCTGGTCAATGCAAATATTAGGCATGTGTATAAATGTATGTTTGTTTTTTGTGCACATATACACACAGGCATTACAAATTAATTGTGTTTAAATGTTTGCACATATATATATATATATATATATATATATATATATATATATATATATATATATATACACACACACACACAGATATATATATATAACATGAATGTGTCGCTATGTGTGCTTCTGTGTGAAGGCATATCTGTACATCTGTTATATAATCTAAAATAGAAGAGCTGGAAGTAAAGAGTAGGTCAGTTATAAAAAAAAAAGATGACATAGCATAAATGAGGCATCCACATCTGTATAAAACCAATTAAACATACAGAGCGTGCTGCCTGCTAACTGTTACACTGTCACTCAGGTACCTTGTTCTAGCTGACAGAAAACTTGGTCCATTCCCTGTTGTGCCAGTTATTTGTTCAGCTCTTCAAGTTTCATTCTTGTCAATCCATTTTCCACAAAGCACACAGGCTGCAATTTAATGCCCAACATTTTGACCGATGTGTCCTCAGTGCAATGAAATGGGAGTAAGTTTTTAGGCTGGCTATGTCCTGTTAGATCTCACGGACTGATCTTGCTGCATGTTCTGGAAGGCAGCGCCTGATTTCCATTCCAGCTTAGCAGTCCTTCAGTTCAATGTATTCCACAGATGAGAGGCAGTCGAGCAGCTTGTCTGAAATCCTCTTTGGAAGGACATTGAAATTCACAGTCAGTGCAGACTTCACAGAGTATTCCCATTCATACACAGGCATGTGTTTACAAACGTATCTTTCCTACTTTATTGATTACTGTCAGCAATCAGCTTTTTTTTATTCCAATTAGCACTCTTTTGCCAGGCAGACAGTAAGTTGCTCCCTGTTTTTGTCCTTCAGGCTTGTCCACTATAGTGTAATTGAAAAACATGCAAGTGATTTTCTCTCCTGTGCCTGATCCACTATCAAATTAGATTGAAAGAAATTCAGCTAAAGGATTTATTGTGTCTGCAAAATGCTACTAATAACCCTGCATCCTGTGTCAACAACACAAGTCAGTATAAATTCATTGTCAATGTAGCTTCTGTGCACTGTCGTTTTCAATTTTCGCTGTCATTCTGTGATTTTACAATACTTTGTATTAATAATAAAAACATCTATCTGTGTGATCATTAGTTAACCCCTTCATGACCAGACTGTTTTTGGAATGTTGTGCGTTAGTGACCGAGGCTGTTTTAACACTTCTGAGGTGTTTGTGTTTAGCTTTAATTTTCTTCTTTTTCGGTTGCTGTACCCACACATATTGTTTTTTATTGTTTTTTTCAGGACAAGAAGGGCTTTCTTTTCATGACATTATTTTGTTCATATCATTTATTGTATTGTGAAAAAAATTGTAAAATATGGTTAAAATTACAAAAAATAAACACTTTTCCTGACTTTTCTTTGTAAATTATTTTACTAAGCTCCAAAAGCTAATGAAAAAACCTGCTAAATAGATTCAACTATAGGTCCTGAGTTCAGAAATACCCAATGTTTATATGTTTTTTTGCTTTTTTTGCATGTTTTAGGTTAGTAAATACAAGTAGCATATAGCTGTTTCAAAACCATTTTTTTAAAAATTAGCGTTAGTGACACTGTAACACCGATATCGGACATGAATCGCTGAATAACCCCCCCACATGTACACTTTTTATATAAAGTAGACATCCCAGGGCATTCAATTTGGGGTAATTTGACACTTTTCACTCATTTTACCACCAATCTTTGACAAGTTTTGGCATAGTAATTTTGTGTGTGTTTTATTTCCACACACTTTGAAACTTAGGTATGAATTTAAAGGGGCTGTTCTATTGTATTGCCAAACAAAACCCCAATATATGTTCAGCAACTTTCCGAGTATAGCGGTACCCCACATGTATAGGATTGCTAGGTTTATGTGGCAGGTACAGGGCAACATTTAGGATACGGTTATTGCAGCTTTAAAACATGTATTTATTATGTAATACTTGTGACTACATTTCCTATCAGTGAAAAGTATGAATGGGTCTGCACACTTACAAGTATCGGGTGCCACGAGGGAGCATCATTCACGCCCATAAAGCAAAAAAAAAAGATAGGAGACTCAGCGCACCATTTAAGGGAGTTTAATCCACCAAAAAATAACAACGTTTCAGCCCAGCACTGAGCTTTTTTCAAGTCAAGACTTGAAAAAAGCTCAGTGCTGGGCTGAAACGTTGTTATTTTTTGGTGGATTAAACTCCCTTAAACAGTGTGCTGAGTCTCCTATCTTTTCTTTTTACATTTCCTATCATGCTCAGCCAAAAGCTACTGTAGCAGAATAGGAAATGTAGTCTATAGTACGAAGTACCAATTTTTGCTATCCTTGCTATCCTACGGCTGCATGGATCATATATCCAGCTGCTGCGGGCCCCTATCTACTGCTGGGGGCCAATGCAAAGCACTGGCCCCACTAGCAGTCTTTTTTTTTTAAATTAAATATCCCTAGAGGACCACAGATAGACATAACATGTCATTAGTCCTCTACGGAATAACTTCTTATTTTTATACAATTTATTATTATTTTTTTTAATTTTTTAATTTCATTTTTAATTTTTTTACATTTTTTTATTTTTATTTAACTCTAACCTTAACCTTATGGTTAGGGTCAGTACAAACCCTAATTCTAACTCTAGGATTAGGGTTTTGATGAACTCTAACCCTAACCCAAGAGTTAGGATTAGCACAATAGAAAAAAAAAAAAGAAAAAAAACTGGTTGTTACTGGGGGGGACCAAGGGGAGACTTGACACACTATATTCAGTCTCTCCCTGCCCCACGATCACCGTGGAGCAGGGAGAGACTATAGCTGTCAAAGCAGGCACCTGCTTTGACAGCTATTAACATCCGGGCGCGGTGATTGGCTGTCACAGTGCCCGGATGTTTCCGGGGGGTCCTAAACCGACATGGCTGAAATGTCTCGGTATCAAGACACTCAGCCATGTCTTTGTTTGCACGATCGCGGTATGCCAACGTGCATACCGCGATCGGACCTGCATGACGGTCCTGGACCGTCATCGGTCACGAAGGGAGATTTCCCTATGACAGTCCAGGACCGTCATCGGTCGCGAAGGGGTTAAACATAATCCTTAAAAACAGGCATATTCCTTATTGTCATGTACCCCCTTTCTTACCTCACCCATACTGTCTGGTAATCCATTGGAGAAATTGGAGAAACTAAACTGTAAAAAAAACAGTATAAGATAGTGTGTTAATAGGCACGATGAACTGGGCAACTGCCCAGGGTTCCATTTGGAGGGAAATTGAGGGGATTACATTTGAGGCGGGGTAATAGCTTGTGTTTCTTCCATCGATATAGATGCATTATAAAAAGCAAATATTTCCAATGAAGTGAGATTAAGAAGAGAGGGACCCACTTTTAAGAGTTGTGACCAGGCCCCGCCAGTACTTGAAAGCAGCCCTGTGGGCTGTTACCCTCTGATGTACCTGATTATGGAGATGGGACAATGCAAATAGCAATTACATTGTTCTCTGTCACTAGTTTAGAACCTGAGCCATCTTATAAATATATTATTAAATCTAAACACTACATGGTCTCCATGTACCCTACCTTCCCAATCACAATCTATAACAAACTACCCACTAAAATGTTATGGTAAGTAACTGATCACCCCTCTATAATCTCATTGAGAATAATCTGTTTACCATTACTATTATTCTAATTATTATGGAATATCAAATGAGCTGTAGGCAGTAGTAGCCTGGTCAAGTTCTAGGATTATAAATATATAGGTGACACTGATATATAAACAGATTAAGGAGGTCAAGTTTGGAGACCTATAAAAATGTGACACACATTTCTTAAAATACTCCAGTGCTGAAATACTTTGTTCAATGGCCAGAAGCATATATATTTATATTTATTAGTTAAGTGTATAATTAAATCCATTGCTCATTTCAGAGAAAAGAATATCCAAAATATTTTGCCTAATGCTTCTGCAAGCCTCGAGTTGTCCATTTTTAACAAGTTTAAATTTCTATTTGAATAGTTTAGTCAGTATTATATACTATTGTGCTTTTATAATAGCCTGTTGAGATGCAATTTGAATTAAAATAACTTATTATGCATTCATAAAGTGTCATAATACCGGTATTCATAGTGCTGTACAGCGTACAAACAATAAATACAGCTGGTATGCATTTAACAAGATTGATTATCCTAGAAAAAAGGTGAGGAATGCTTGCTTAAATAACCTTATTGTCTAACAAAATTAGACCAAGAAATATTGAAAATAATGTTTATTTTGAATCACCCTTCTCTTGCGTAAAGCAGTGATGCACTTGCTCTAATCAGATTCGAAGCATAATCCGTAATTCTAGAACAGTACGAATGAAAAAACTAGAGTTTTGCTTTTCATAAAAAAAAAAACCAGTAAATTAGTTTACAATTACTGATATCAGGTTGCACAGAAAGGACCCAATCAACAATTAAGGTTCAGCACTGTAGCCAATCAGTTAAAATTGCAGTATCCTAAGTGAAGTGGAAATTCTAATTACAGTCTGGGCCTAACATCTCTGCTGTCCTGAAATCAGAGAATGGATTTATTTTTAGAAAGTTCTCTTGATTTCTAGTGCAACTCTGTTAAAAATACAACATCTTTCAACAGAGATTTAAAAAAACAGGTACATAGCGCTCAATAACCGTTTATTTAATTATTCTTTTTATTTCATATGACCAATATTTTATTATTTGTAAGTGCTATACAAGGGTTCATACTAGTGGATATACAGTAAAATATTTCCTGAAATATCATTGATATTGAGACACATCTGGAGATATTCTGCATATGAAAGTGTCATGGTTTAGTGAGTGACTGCAGTATGTTTAAAAGTCTTGAGTAATGGGCCCCAATTTAATCTATGAGGAAAAAGAGCAGCATGCCTGTACTATACTCTATAAATATTAAATGTGCGCGTGGCACTGCTATTGGTTATAAACCTCCTGCTAGAAGGGAATGAGAAATTAAAGAGTGCCTAAAGTTCTTTAATAGTAATAATAATAACAACAAAGTGTTTAACCATGAATACCATCTAGGTTTCAAGTATATCTTTTGGATGTTACATTTCCCCAACATCCAAAGATATTACTATCACCTAATTTAAAGGTTCTCATTTTAAAAACCTCATAAATATAATGGACTGAGTCAAGCTATTTCATACAATATTACTGTTTTTTTAGCAGGTCTGTTGCATTGATGTCATTTTGACATAAGAAAAAAAATCAGAAAGTAGTATTTTGAATGAATTGATGAATTAGGTAAAAAAACATTTCAGTACATGTAATGTTTAATGCTTGATGTTGTCCTTAGGTGAAAGAATGCAAATGTGTGTAAGTTTAACCATTCACTCTGAGGGAACAAACCAACTCTTTATGATTTTTAATGATCAGTCAGTCAGTTAGAGCTTACATTTGTATGTTGTGGTGGCATAACTAAGTATTACAGATCATTTATTCTTCTGAAAACAAGAGTGAGCGGTCCCCTTATTCAATAGTTATTACAACTATACACCAAACATTACCCTGAAACTTTCTAAACTTCCTCATTAAAGCTAGATATGGTGCATCAATGGCTCTGTGGGAGCTCTGAGGGAGCCATCGAAGCACTGTGTTATAACAGGAACCATGTTACAGCTCATAACAATGGGGTTTACCTATACTTTAGTGCCACCTGGTTTCAGGGGTCCAGCTGCAACACTGTTTTAATATACCTCATGTATGTCCTCTGTTTGCCAAGTCACTCACTGTAGAAAGTTCTTACTAGCAAAGATGAGGCCTTAAGGAAGGGTCTGTGCAGTGTAGTTGTTACTAGCAAACCAGGAACGTTTCATCTAAGTTTTTCATCCATTGGTATATTTCATGGGGATGTTTGAGATTGATTCTTCTGCCACAATGCTAATTGATTTAAAATGTATTATTAAAAAGTAAAGGCCATGTCTATATCACAGTGGTGTGGCTTATGTCACTCCAGGTAAATGCAATACAGCAAGTTAACAATCTCAAAGTGCCATTTTACCCTATAATATGATACATCTGTATTCTAGATTCTCTTCCTTTTAGTGTGTCCTTCTACCAGTTTTTTCCTTTCCTTTAGTTGCTCTAACTTAGTGTCTCCATATGCTTCACATCTCTCCATTTATGATGATGGTGACAATGAAGTCAGATGCTATGTGCCCCCATCAGATCCTCCTTAGAGCCAGAGGAGGCACCCATGGCATAGGTTTGCCATCACTGCTCGAGGTCAAAGGGCTTCTTACAGCACTTTATCTGTCATTCCTAGCTAGTTAGTATATAGAAAAGAACCTACTTGTCACTTGCTTTTATAGGTCTTACTGATCACGATGTGAACATCAGAACAATTCTATGCTGAATTTGCAGTCTTGTGCTGTCAGAGGCTATATTTCACAGTCGAGAACCAGTAGTGCATGAAGCTTCATAGAGCACGATACAATTGTTGCTGAGCATTCCACGTACAATAATACATATATTTTAAACTCTATCCTCAGATAACAGAAAAATAAAATTAAAATTACAACTAATTAATACATTAATATCTAATTTAAAATGACAATGTTGAGACATTGCCCTATGCCCACCTGCTAATGCCAGTAACGAGTGTGGTAATAAAAAAAGACCACACCTGCTAAATACCTCCACATTTTCATAGTTTTGAAACACTGCTTTGTATGGTAATTATTGCACAAGCAATGATTCAATGCCTGCTGGTAAAAGCTAACAGGCAAAAAAACACGTCCTTTTTTTTACACCCCAGCTTTACGCAAAGAAGAAAATGAATTGGGCCACAGGCATAGCCGAAGGGGGGGGGGGCATTAATTTAATTTTATATTAAGGCCACTGGCATAAGGGGCCCCCCAGTTCACATGGGTTAGGAGTAAGGAGGTTTGCATACCTATATAGCCTTTTGAGTTGTCGTCAATATGCTAAACATGTCTATTATATTACATTACGTCAAATGTTCTGTGAATGAGTGGATAGTTTACACATATAGCCTCCTCTTTTGCTGACTGTTTAGTTTTCTCCAGAACATTACAAAGTTTCTGGAGCCAGTTGTTTTCTCTGTACCACACAGGAAGGTTACACCTCCAATATACACAGAACAACTCAGGAACAACTAGGGAGGTGGAATACAAAAAGGATGCTGGAGTGGGACCCTTAAGTCCAGGAGGACACGAGGGCCAGTTAATCCCTAGCATAACCCTACTAAATGTAGCTCATGTTTGTGAGCGGGTTTTCAAGTTTTCGAATTAATCATACCCTTTATTTGCTTTGAGGGCAAACTTTCAAAATGCTAGAGATAGGGACCCAACCAGTGGTCTTGAAACCTCCCAATTAAATGCTAAGTTAGCAAAGGATAGGGTCCTATCCATTAAAAAAAGGACTTTTATGGAGATTGTGTTGAATATATCGCATGGCAGTGCCATGTGTTCACACTACACATGAGTAGTTGACACTTAAGACATACAGTCTTTAAGTCTTGACAAGTGTAGCACATGTGACAATAATACAAATGTGTTTGTTTGTAGCTTGTAAATGTCATGACCATCCTTGAATGTGCAGGTTAAGTATTTACAGACATCAAAAGAATTCCATGTTGATTATAGTACCTATTGATTGCTAACCTGAGTTTAAATTGGGGACGTTGGGGGAAGTGAGTAACCCTTTTAGATTCAGTAATTTAAAGAGCTGCAACTCTTAAATGTCACTTTTAACTAAGCATCCTGACATGGAAATGTTATGGCATTTACTGTGCTTCACTAATTTGGTCCTTTCTATTACCTAAAAAAGGCCTTTGTTCTCTACTGTTTATGTAGCTACAAATGTTCAACAAGTATGGATTAGAGCACTATTCCATGGATAAATCTAAGCTTTGGTGTGTTTCATGCTCAGGGGATCCCCTTACTATTTACCATGTGAAAAATGTTAAACATGCATAATTTTGGATTTATAGCCGTTTGAAACAAATTAATGTAAAAATCTTTTTTAATGCAAACTTGTACATATTTAACATACATATATGTTTACAAAAAACAATATTGCACTAGAACTACTGCACCCCACTGGGGTAGTTCTAGTGAAATATAGTTTTTTTGTTAATCGATTTTTTTCAATACCTGGCCAGGTGAACAAGCCTAGTGGGTAAGATAATATTTGTATGTCCGTTTTATGACTTTTATTTTTGTGATTGTATTATATACCATGTCTGTTCTGTCCATGTGACCAGCTTTTTATATAATATACAGTGGTACTGGACCTTTCTTGTGTTTTTACATGTATATACATCATATTATTTTTGTGATATTTAATACATTTTTACTTTATATATTATATTCAATTATCTGTAGAGTTTCTTTTTTTCTTAGCGCTGTCTCTGTTTTTAAACATTTTGTCTTTTTCTTGCAGTAATGTAGTTCACTGCAGTTCCTTTAGATGAGCTGCTAACATTATAAGTGGAGACCCTCCCTCTACAGGATTGGGAGATCTATCTCTGCATTTCAGTCCGTGTCCCTCTCCTCCCACCCCAAATTGTGTATTTGTGTATATTTACTAGCTGTTTTTTTCAGTTTATTTTCCGGTGAAGAGGTTATATCTATTTGGACACTATATATATTTCTTTCTGAAAAGCACTGTGCATTTTTATAGAAATTGTACATATTTGAGTGTCAAAAGAAAAAAACAAAAGTTCTATATGTGACAACTATTCAATATGGCTGCAATTGGAAGCATTAGAGTTCGGGGAAACTTCTCTTTATAGTGAATTTTAATTCAAGATCATGTCTGCCTTCCATCCACAGACATGTAGGGCCATGGGATACCAGCCTCCCGGACAGCTCAGGTTTAGTCATTTAGGGACACACAGTATGTTTTATTATTATTACATAAAATGAACAAATGAAATGGACAATGCATTATTCTTGCTTCATGTATCCTCTCTACATTCTTCCATACCACATAAAGTTGATATTCTGGCTGTACAATGTGTTTTTAAAATGGCTTTCTACATTGGTTCAGTGGAAATGGAGCTTAAAATAAAGATCTAGGGTACCATGATACCTGCTTTCAGTAGTTCTAGATTTTTTGAATATCTATACTTATGCTGCCTGTTTGAAGTTGTTGAGCATTTCAAGTAGTTAAAGCTCAATTTCATGATATGTAGAGAATCCAGTGCCATTATGTATGTCTATTATGAAGATATCTCCAGTCATACAAGAGTTCCTGGTACCTATGAATTCCTGTGCATCCCATAAGCAGGACAGGTCTCCTCTTTTAATGTGTCCAGGGCACCATAGGGGATAAGTCGGATTTCCTGGTTGCCATGGCGCCCTGGCGCAGGAGGTTTGTCGAGCCCTGCCATAAATGTTAATTGATGTTTCCTATTTTTGTTTTTTGCGTCAATAATTATTTACCCTTTTGTATTCTCACCCAACTTTCTTTTATGAATATTTATATGTATTTTTTAATCTGCTGTAATATGTGAAACGTTGTGTTCTGGACTTTGAAAAGTAGAGGAATCTCAATTTCTAAATACAGTGCTGAGTATCGTTTAATGGTATCCACATGATGGACACCAAACCTGCAACCTTAGGACTGAATATATTCCATAGCTGGTGCATTAGAACAATGAGCCACCTCACCAACATTTTGTCGGCCAGCTTTTTCTCTCATTTTGGAGTCTGTATATACTGAATTTTAGTGTTCAAATTATAAGTTAATTCTTCAAGTTTAAAGGCTAGCCTTCTTTAATTCATAAGAAAGTAAAAAAGACCAAAAAGGAATTTCAGTCACTTTGAAGGCCTTAGTCTAGCATCATACAAGTTTCAGTTCTCTTGTATTGATTTTGATCTCCACAGCTATAAACTCACAGAAAATCAGGACTAGATGTTATACGAGACAAGTCCGGAGGGAGCAGATGGATAATCAAATATGAAGCATTGTTATATGTTCTTGAATTGACGTCAAAGTGCAAATGACAGGCGCATTTAATTGATGAATGAGAAGAGCAGGACATTGTACAGTAGTTAATATTAATCTAAGGTAAAGATTTTTAGCTGCCTTTCGCATGTCTACTAAGCTTTGAGACATAGTGAATGATCACTTCTGTGGATGTAGTGACTAGAGGTCAACATTCCTTATAACTCTCAGATCATGACCCTGTGATTCAGAGCTTGTACTTAAATTTCAGAGCCATATGGTGCGCGATCCTGTTTTCTGGGCCATACAATTTAGAGGTTCATTTTAGAGTGTAATATTCTTTTAGTATTGTATTTATTTATATATTTATTTTTCTCTGCAAAGTCATATGGAGAATTTCTTCAATTTTGTATTTTAACAATATATACCAACAAGCTGGAAGACTTGCTTTTCATACAGTTATCATGAACTTACAGTGCATCAGCAGTGCAAGGGATTTGGGGTATGCATATGCAAAGAAGGTTAATAATGATCACTATTTTGCCTCTTTATCATCTTTATACATGGTCCCCTTGGGGAAAATACAAGCTGTACAAGACAGCCCTTAAACATATCTCTGCTGCCGTCAATAACGCGGAACAAAAGGGGCAGCTGCCTGGGGCCCAGTTATTCCTGGTGGGCACAAAGCAGCTGCCCACAACATTCCTTTATGGCATGTTCTGTGGGGCAAAATAACATGTACTATGGGCAAAGTGACACTGTGGCATGTTCTGCAGGGGCAGTTCTGTAGGGCAAAGCAACACTGTGGTATGTTCTGTGGGGCAAAGTTACACTGTGGTATGTTGTGTGGGGCAAATTGACATTGTGGTATGAGTAGCCAGGGCCTGAAAGAAGAACCAGAGAGGATGTGGATAGTTGAGGTCAAAGTGGTCCTAGTAGTGAAAGGAGCACTTGGGACTGTGACACCTAAGCTGGGAGAGTGGCTTCAACAGATTCCAGAAATGACATCAGAGCACTCTGTCATATCACTCATAGGTGATATGTGTATCTGTGTGTAAAATATATTTATATTAATTTTTTTTATTATTGATTGCATGCCACGGAGTGAGAGGAGGGGGCAGAGTCCAGGGGGCCCAAGCAAATGCTTGCCCAGAGTCTAATCAATATTAAAGATGTCCCTGACCATCTATGGTCACAGCTGTTTTGGCCTCAAAAGGGCACTTACACAATATTAGGCAGGTGATCATAATGTTATGGCTGATCAGTATATACCAGTGTAAACTAACATGCATTTTCCAAATCCTGGTTGTCAGAGAAAATGTAGGTGCTGGTTTCAAAATAAAAATAGTTACATGGTGAAAAGACTATTAAAAGATAATGCAATTCTATAGCTATTCTATTGCTACAATATATAGGGCCATCTTTAACATTGACATACCTCTCAACGTTTTCCCCTGGTGAATGTGGATGCTGGGAACAGAGCTTGGTAGGTCCAGTGTCAGCACTACCGCGCATGCATGGTTGCACTGTCACTTGTCCTGAGCTTGGAAGATCACAACAGCACTGTCACTGCAGAATACAATCAGGACCATGGAATTGTGGTCCTGTATCCCGCTGAGCTCTACCTTTGTCCCGAAAACTGTTCTTCCTCATGGTGCTTACAGCGCCTGATATCACTGAGTCGTCGAGACGCAGGTGAGTTTTAGTGGGCACAGGTTAGTTTCAGGGTTTTGGTTGGAGTTCCTGTTGGGGTATTAGAGTTAGGGATTCATTTTAGTGTTAGGAGTCAGTTAGCACCACCTAAAAACTTTCAACAACATTCTATCCACACAATAAATCCCAGTTATTATGGATTTATATGATGTGTGACAATACTAGATTACAGACTTTATTCATGAAAGAGTGAATTACAGAGAAATGACAAGGGATGTGCAAACGTAAGACTTTTTTTTGCCTTACATTTTCAATCCCCTTATCAGTTCCCTGCAATTGAATATTTCATGAATAAAGCCATAAGCAACACTGCTGTTACAAAAGTGCCATAATCTGCCTAATTGTTACAAATGTCTTGCACTCAGCGACCCACTCCTGCAGTGCATCACAGGTATTTTCATCTACTGTCTGTTCTCAGGCAAATTTGAGTCATCTTATAAAGTGCCTAAACTCATTAGTAGAATATAGCAAATTACATCCAGTATAATTCATATAAAATATGTGCAGATGTGAATCTCAGATGCATGGAATATTTGTTTCCTGATCTCCTGCGTTTGAAGGAAATATAGCCTTTCGATTCACCATGATAGTTAGATGATTTGTTGAAAGCAACATAATATATGAATTGCATAAAATGAATCAGTGCATTAGCCTTTTGGCAACCCTAAGCTCACCTGAACATACTAAACAATAATGGTGTCAATGGATAGAAGATAGTCAAGTCTGATGGGTCTGTTCACTAAAATTCGACTTTGGAGGTCGACTTTCATTTTTGAGAATGTGAAATTCGGTACCCGAGTTTTTGTCCCAAAAACAACTTCAATCATTTTGCCTCCCATTTCTTTCGATAGGGATGATTCAAACCTGGGTCAAGTCAAACTCAGGTGCCGAATTTCACTTAGTCTCAAAATGAAAGTCACCCTCCAAAGTCGACCTCCTCAAGCTAGTCTCGATTTTAGTGACTAGACCCATGAGACTAAGACAAACTCTCCATAACAATGAAACTATTGCGTCATGCAAGGTACATAGGGCGTCATGTATAAACTTGGCGCACACACATAACATACTGGTGACCAGTGGCGTCCCGAGGGGTGTGCGGGGGGTGCGGACCCCACCGGGTGACACCCACAGCGGGGGTGACGCCTGTGCTGCTGGTATCCCCACGCAGCCCTACTAAACTTTTTTTTTTTTTTTCTGGCAGCCACATCCGCTATATTCGGCTGCCGGGGGAAAAAAATCAATACGACCGGATGTGACGTTACGTGCAGGAGGGAAGACTGCCAGGGACACGTCGCAGCAAATAAGGTAAGTACTGGGGAAGGGGGAGGAGGGTGGTATAAAATTAGCAAAATCCTGGCATATTGAGGGGAAAAATACTGGCATATTGAGGGATTAAATCCTAGCATATTGAGGGGTTAAATCCTGGCATATTGAGTGGCTAAATCATGGCATATTGAGGGATTAAATCCTGGCATATTGAGGGGAAAAATCCTGGCATATTGAGTGACAAATCCTGGCATATTGAATGGCTAAATCCTGGCATATTGAATGGCTAAATCCTGGCATATTGAATGGCTAAATCCTGGCATATTGAGGGGTTAAATGCTGGCATATTGAATGGCTAAATCTTGGCATATTGAGGGGTTAAATCCTGGCATATTGAATAGCTATATCTTGGCATATTGAGGGGTTAAATCCTGGCATATTGAGGGGTTAAATCCTGGTATATTGAGGGGTTAAATGCTGGAATATTCAGTGTCAAAATTCTGGCATAACGAGGAGTAAAATGCTGGAATATTGAATGGAAAAATCTGTCATATTGAGTGGTTAAATGCTGCAATAATGAATGGCAAAATTCTGGCATATTGAGGGGTTAAATGCTGAAATATTGAATGGCAAAATAATGGCATATTGAGGGGTTAAATGCTGTAAAATTGAGTGACAAAATACTGGCATATTGAGGGATTAAATCCCGGGATATTGAATGGCAAAATTCTGGAATATTGAGGGGTTAAATGCTGCAATATTGAATGGCAAAATAATGGCATATTCAGGGTTAAATGCTGGAATATTGAGTGCCAAAATACTGGCATATTGAGGGGTTCAATTCTGGAATATTGAATGGCAAAATAATGGCCTATTGAGGGGTTAAATGCTGCAATATTGAATTGAAAAATTCAGGCATAATGAGGGGTTAAATGCTGCAATATTGAATGGCAAAATTCTGGCATATTGAAGGGTTAAATAGTTCAATATTGAATGGCAAAATAATGGCATATTGAGGGGTTAAATGCTGGAATATTGAGTGAAAAAATACTGGCATATTGAGGGGTTAAATTCTGGAATATTGAATGGCAAAATAATGGCATATTGAGGGGTTAAATGCTGCAATATTGAATGGCAAAATTCAGGCATAATGAGGGGTTAAATGCTGCAATGTTGAATGGCAAAATTCTGGCATATTGAAGAGTTAAATCCTGGCATATTGAGGGGTTAAATCCTGGCACATTGAGGGGTTAAATACTGGCATATTGAGGGGTTAAATGCTGGAATATTGAGTGACAAAATTCTGGCATAATGAGGGGTTAAATGCTGGAATATTGAATGGCAAATTTCTGTCATATTGAGGGGTTAAATGCTGCAATATTGAATGGCAAAATTCTGGCATATTGAGGGGGTAAATGCTGCAATATTGAATGGCAAAATAATGGCATATTGAGGGTTAAATGCTGGAATATTGAATGAAAAAATACTGGCATAATGAGGGGTTAAATACTGGCATATTGAGGGGTTAAATGCTGGAATATTGAATGAAAAAATACTGGCATAATGAGAGGTTAAATGCTGCAACATTTAATGGTAAAATTCTGGTATATTGAGGGGTTAAATGCTGGAATATTTAATGGCGAAAGTCTGGCATATTGAATGGCGACAAAATACTGGCATATTTAATGGCAAAATAATACTGGCATATAATTGGGCAAATTGGCTGGGGCATATTAAATGGCAAAATAATACTGGCATATTATTAGGCAAATTGTCTGGCTTATTAATGGCAAAATAATACTGGCATATTATTGGGCATATTATCTGGTTTATTAACAGAAAAATATTACTGGCATATTATTGGGCAAATTATCTGGTTTATTAACAGCAAAATATTACTGGCATATTATTGGGCAAATTGTGGTTTATGAATGACAAAATAATACTGGCATACTATTGGGCAAATTGGCTGGCATATTAATGGGAAAACTGGTTTATTTTAATTGGCAAAGTGATGCTAAGGCATGGTCTGTGGGGCAAAAGAACATGTACTATGTGGAAAGTGACACTGGCTAGTGCAAGCCAAGTGCTGTGGGTTCAATATAGTTGCATGGCAAGTTCTGTGTGCACTGTATGGTGCTGTGTTAAGTCCTTTAGGTACAATGTGGTTGCAGAGGAAGGGAATAAAAACAAGGAAAGCAATTTTTCAATAACATTTTTATTACATATGAAAACAGTTGAATATAATAATAAAAAAATCAAATAAGTATAAATGCAACTAGTTATAGAGAGAGAGCTAGAGAGATGTATGTGTGTATAAATATGTATTGTTTTAGAATTGTACAATTGTCACCTCGTGGGGCTCCTGTGTGTTGCATAATTAATGGTGGTCCCATGTGTGGCATAATTAAGTGCCTCTTTTGTGTGGCATAATTATGGGGCGCTTGTGTGTGGCATAATTAAGGGGCGCCTGTGTGTGTGGCATAAATAATGGGGCTCCGGTGTGGCATAATTTATGGGGCTCTTGTGTGTGTCATAGTTATGGGACTCTTGTGTGGGGCATAGTTAATGGGCTCCTGTGTGTGACATAATTTGTGGGGCTCCTGTATGTGGCATATTTAATGGGCCATCTGACTGGCAGTACTAAGGAATCTGTTTGGCATAGTATTGGAGGAAATCCAGGGGGGTGACACCATGAGTTACCGCACCAGGTGACACCAACCCTAGTGACGCCACTGCTGGTGATCTGATAATACATGTATTCATCCAAAATTGGGCATTTGCACCACCTCCGACGGTTTCATACTTCCCGTTTGTACCAAACAGTGTTTTGCTGCTACACTGAAAAGTGTTGGGATTTATTAAGACGTTTGTGCCTTTTTTTTCCACTTCATAACACTTTTCAGTGCAGGAGGTTTTGTGCATAACCCCCACTGTATCTAGGCTTTTAGTCTGCTGATGCACTTTGCATACGATTATGCTATCCTTATTGAATTCCTAGAACTGTTGAATGAACCATTACTTTTAAAATTAGACTCTGAGTTATGAATGTTATAAATAATTTAAAGTTTATTGAATTTTAGAGACAAATATGAAAAATGAAACTTTTACTATTATGATCCTGTGGTGGGAAAGTGTGCCTGGTAGCTGAATTTAATTGAGTTGCTTGCAATGTATACTGTACTACGTTCAGCTATGTCTGGGCTAGGATAACATATTCCACTGCTGGTTTTTCCACATTATCCTCTCATTCTAACACCTAATGATGCCTTTCTCAGCAGAATGAAGGCATGCTAAAATTGTATCTGAGGATTAATGCACGTACAAGGGAGTATGAGTAGTAGTAAATTGATGGAATATATGATATTCGATGTTTCAAAATCAGTGGGGAAAAATATGCCAGATAAAGGGACATAGTAAGATACAGCATAAGCAGTAGTTGTGCTACCATATATGCTACATAGACATCTGCTTAGAGGCTCCACCGCTTTTAATGGAGGGGAGACTGTCATGTGTGGTGGCAAAAAGCTGACATTTGATTTTTAATGCATAGTATCCCTAGAAACCTAGAATCACCCCTATGTGCAGTTGTCCCTTAGATTATTGTATATGTACAGTATATTACAAAAGTTACAAGTTCTCCTTGACCTGTCTGCCAGAATCTATCCTTTTCGCCAGCACCACAGTAGAACTGTGAGCAGCCACTGTACTCATCCTTGGAACTATAGCTGTTGCAAATTGAATTTATCAGTTTGAAGTCACAGTGGTCTTCACACAGGATCCTCTACACTGCACTGTGACCGATAGCTGGGAAATGTAAAAGGTTGTAGAACGTGTGATGCAGTGAGGTCCGGATTAGTCTCACATGACTGGCTGTGATGAGTCACAAATGTTTAAATATTTTCTAGATAAAAGACATATACCTTATTTAGTGTTCCATACTACAAATGTCTTTATTAGCAAAGGTGTAAATGTGTTCTTTATAAAATATATGTTATTTTGTTGTTGATTGATTGATGAATTCATATAGCTTTCGGATTTACCATCACAGTTAGATGGTTTGCTGAAAGTAATTGAATTTGCTGAAAATGAATCAGTACAAATCAAATCATGCTTAAAATGACAATTTATAGGAAACATCGGCATTCAGATTTATATATAGGTTCGGCATCCAGAATATTAAAGACATGGACGTTTTACTATAACTCTGTGTATCCATATCGCTGGTTAAAAACATGTATATATTTTACTACTTTTGACTCTCAACATCTGACAGTTAGCAACGATTTTGGATACATGTATCAACAGCAAAGACCAAGATCTTATTCCTCTGCTATTACTGGTTTTATGAAAGGACATTTTGTGTCAGTTTTTAAAGTTGGGATATGAGACTCTAAATAAGTAATATCATGATACATTATGAGATGCAAATCTGGTTAGCATCCTAAAATTATAGGTAGCATAATTAGGCCTTGTGAGCTTCCATCGTGTATCAGAGAGAGCACCCATCTACACCGCAACATTAAAACTGCTGTTGCATTTAAATTGCTGCATATAACACTTTTATGACTAACTCATTAGGAACACTAATGATAATCACTTTTTAATACCAAAACCTCTGCAATTAAATAATTCTGTAATCATGTCATGTATTTTTCTTCATTCATATTTTTGTTTGGCCAAATGAATTACACATTGGAGCCATTTGACACAACATGAAGTTGAATGTTTAATTCTTTTGTTGCCATAATAGCAGAAACAGCTTGTTAAATGTTATGAAATGGCAGATCAATTAGTCTTTGGAATATTATATTTACATATTGTCTGGGAACACCCCAGTCTTTATTTTAACTTGTGTTCTCTGTAGTCCATTTTACATGAACTCCATGGCGCTGAGCATTAGGGATGATACACAAGAACTAAATGGAATGCGGAAAATAATTTCCAACTCAGGATATGTCATACGAAACGCGTCAGCCGTTAAAGCACTGTTTTTTTGCTGTTTGTATCCGCTTCTATCAACTTTAATAAATGCTGGTCTTTGTATAACATATCCTGCGATGGAAGTTCTCGCCACATTACATTTATTTTGTGTGGTTTATTTGTGGGCTGGAATGCTCAGCGTGGTAGAGAACTCCGGAGCTTCTGGAACCTATTTGAGCTAGTAGGGGAGCATATTTACTGCTTAGCCGTGGATGTCCCTGTTATTGTGTTTGCATTAGGTTTGATACTCCAGCCTCAGGCTATATGCTGTACCAGTGGAGAAAGGAACAATAACACATGAGTCTTTCATGAGGTTCAAGCCTCTCCATTCACTTCTGTAAAGGTAATTTCTTTATTTATTTCAAATCCTTGCATTGAGGAGAATGTGACTCGAGGCTGTAAAGCAGCTATGCTATCTTTTCAAAAGATTTTCGAATGTTTCTGTCGGATTTTTACCCATTCATCCAGTGGAGCATTTGTGAGGTCAGGCACTTATGTTTACATAACGGACTGGCTCACAATATCCGTTCCAGTTAATCCCAAAGGTGTTCAATGGGTTCGAGGTCTGGGCTCTGTGTGGACCAGTCAAGTTCTCCCACACCAAACTTATCCAACGATGTCTTTATGGACCATGCTGGAATAGGAAAGGGTCTTCCCCAAACTGTTGCCACAAGGGCATAAGCATAGCATTGTCCAAAATGTCTTTGTATGTTGATGCATTAGGATTTCCCTACACTAGAAGTAAGAAGTCTAGCTCAACCCCTGAAAAAACAGCACCATACCATTATCCCTCCTCCTCCAAACTTCACCGTTGGCACAATGCAGTCAGGTAGGTTACAGATCTCCTGGCATTTGTGAAATCCAGATTTGTCCATCAGACTTCCAAACAGTGAAGAGTGATTTGTCACTCCTCAGAACATGTTTTCCCTACTCTGGAGTCATGTGGCTCTGTGCTTGACACTATTGTAGAGCGAACCAAAACCGCACTGTACGGGTTCATACCGAACTTTACAGTGTTTGGACCCCGGACATTTTACTTTATGTCCGTGTTGGAGTTCGGGGTTCGGCGATTATATTGTATGTAATGCTATTGGCTTTCTATAAACCGAAATAGAGTCCCCATTCATAAGAAATTCTTATGAATGGGGACTCTAGTTCGGTTTATAGAAAGCCAATAAAGGCAATAAATGCAGTGTGCACCCATACAACATATAATCTTAATAATTTTAAACATTTTTAATAATTTTTGAAAGAACCTAGCTTAGATGAAAAAATATTGGAGATTTAGTCACAATATATGGCCATATTTTGCTTAGCCCACCACTACGCCAAAGTACTCTAAACTTGGTGAGTCCTATCTTTAGCTACTTACTTGGAATGAATCTCTCTGACAATCTGTCTTGAACTAGAATTTATACAAATCTCACTGGACACCATACACAGAGCACCTGTGAGTGGGTGGAGTGCACGCCCAAAAGCTGGTCAGGCTTCATAAATATACAAAAACAAGGGTTTGGACAGCACCCCAGAACCGGCATATGTTGCACAGAGCACCACTAAGGCGACCACAATTTTTACAATAAAGGCAATAAATGCAGTGTGCACCCATACAACATATAATCTTAATAATTTTAAACATTTTTAATAATTTTTGAAAGCACCTAGCTTAGATGAAAAAATATTGGAGATTTAGTCACAATATATGGCCATATTTTGCTTAGCCCACCACTACGCCAAAGTACTCTAAACTTGGTGAGTCCTATCTCTAGCTACTTACTTGGAATGAATCTCTCTGACAATCTGTCTTGAACTAGAATTTATAAAAATCTCACTGGACACCATACACAGAGCACCTGTGAGTGGGTGGAGTGCACGCCCAAAAGCTGGTCAGGCTTCATACATATACAAAAACAAGGGTTTGGACAGCACCCCAGAACCGGCATATGTTGCACAGAGCACCACTAAGGCGACCACAATTTTTTCAATAAAGGCAATAAATGCAGTGTGCACCCATACAACATATAATCCTATTTTTTCATCTAAGCTAGGTTCTTTTAAAAAATCTTAAAAATGTTTAAAATTATTAAGATTATATGTTGTATGGGTGCACACTGCATTTATTGCCTTTATTGTAAAAATTGTGGTCGCCTTAGTGGTGCTCTGTGCAACATATGCCGGTTCTGGGGTGCTGTCCAAACCATTGTTTTTGTATATTTATGAAGCCTGACCAGCTTTTGGGCGTGCACTCCACCCACTCAGAGGTGCTCTGTGTATGGTGTCCAGTGAGATTTTTATAAATTCTAGTTCAAGACAGATTGTCAGAGAGATTAATTCCAAGTAAGTAGCTAGAGATAGGACTCACCAAGTTTGGAGTACCTTGGCGTAGTGGTGGGCTAAGCAAAATATGGCCATATATTGTGACTAAATCTCCAATATTTTTTCATCTAAGCTAGGTGCTTTTAAAAATTATTAAAAATGTTTAAAATTATTAAGATTATATGTTGTATGGGTGCACATTGCATTTATTGCCTTTATTGTAAAAATTGTGGTCGCCTTAGTGGTGCTCTGTGCAACATATGCCGGTTCTGGGGTGCTGTCCAAACCATTGTTTTTGTATATAGAAAGCCAATAGCATCACATGTATTCATAAGCCGAAAGTCTATAAATCGAAAGACATTCTGTTTATAGACTTTCTTTTTATAGAATAGCAATAGCATTACATGTATTCTATAAAACGAAAGTCTATAAACCGAATGTCTTTCGGTTTATAGACTTTCGGTTTATGGAATACATGTAATGCTATTGCTATTCTATAAACCGAAATAGAGTCCCCATTCATACGAATAGGTCAATTGACCTATTCGTATGAATGGGGACACTCACCTACATTTTACTTCATTTTGCAGCCCTCTAGCCCTTTCCAGGACTTTTTTAGAGGAATTTTAGTGGCCAAAAGTTTGGGTCCCCATTGACTTCAATGGGGTTCGGGGTCAAGTTCGGGGTCAAGTTCGAACCCAGGCTTTTTTCTAAAGTTCGGCCGAACCCGCCGAATCCGAACATCCAGGTGTCCGCTCAATTCTACTTGACACATCTCGATCCAACGCTTGGTATTGTACTTTGTGATGTGAGGCTTGCATGCAGCTGCTCGACCATGGAAACCTATTTAATGAAGCTCCCTCCGCACAGTTTTTGTGCTGATATTCATGCCAGTGGAAGTTTGGAACTCTTCAGTTATGGAATCAGCAGAGCACTGACAACTTTTACACACCATGCACTCAACCCCTTCCCACTTAAGGACCAAAGCACCAGCTGGCGTGAAAGGTGACCCCACTCTGTGACTTTACATGGTTTTCTAATTCATGGTTGATTTGCTGGTGTTTCTAAGTGCTTCCTCTTTCCATAATACTTCTTACAGTTGATTGTGGAATTTCATGAATTTACAAAGGTGCCATCCTATCACAGTGCCACGCTTGAATATACTTTCACAAATGTTGTCAAATGCAGACTGCATGGCTAGGTGTTTTATACACTGATGGCAACGTTTCTGATTGAAACACCTGAATTTAGTAATTAAGTGGTGTGTCCCAGTACTTTTCTGAATATAATATATCTTGCCAACAACATACTAGACATGTTTTGGTTTTTGGGAACTTGCCGACATAACTAAGGATTTTATCTTCTTGGATAATTAAACAAGGGAGCAGGTTGATTGGCGGCATCTAGTAACTTTTCATTTACTGCTGCAGTTTTTCCTGGTATTAAGGGGTGTTTGCTCATCTGATTTTGAGGCTTGCTTATTTAGAGCTGCATTTGCACTGGCAATTTTGGGGGGCTTTGCGTATTAGCTCATTACACCAAGTAAGGTTAAGCTTCGGGAGGCTAGCATTTCATTATCCAATATTAACTGGAGGTCATTTGCCACAGACACTGGTGTTCTTGTACCGAAATATTGCCTTTGTCTCACCAAAAGTTATTTAATACAAAATGAGCATGGTGTGGCAATTAAACATCACATGATAACGGGAACTATAAATCAACAGAAACAAGAAACCAAACATACTGCAGTTGTTTCTTGTATGCTACACTACACCACACAGCAACGAATGCTCAAAGAGTTTAAAGGGATCTAAAAGAAGAACTTGATTCTGATAAACATTTGCTGGTGTTTGTGTCCTGGCCCCCTGTGGATTTACATGTTGTAAATACTGACTTGGCAATAAAACCTCCTACCCACTAACATCAATTTTACAAGAAAACAGTTAAATAGCATCATTAAGAAAGTTATCTAGGTTGTAAAAGCCTCTGAGCTACAATGATTGGATCAAACATTTACTGTTCTATAAGCAACTGGACATTACATTAACATTTTTTTATATAATGCCAACAATTTACGTAGCGCTGGGTACAGAGCATGGAAGAGAACTACATACTAAGTTAGAAAAACTAGAACAGACTGGTACATGAGGTAGAGAGACCTGGTCACAAGCTTACAATCTAGAGGGAATGTTATTTCTGCCAAAAACACACAATACCTTAAATACAAGGCAGTTTTATACCACATACTGTAATCCCATGTCTTTATTGGTTAATTCTTAGGTCTGTGCTTTATAGTCAGTAACCAAATGTTGATGTTGATTATAAAATCGATATAGACATGATATATCAACCAATAACATTTTATTTAATATAGCTATTATCTAAATGTGACATTGATTCTCAGATGTACAATAATCTTATTTATTAGAATTGTAATTCTACACAGCCAGGAGTAAGATCTTACCTTTGTACTAGAAGAAACTGTTACGAAGATCTGGCTGTCTTACCAACGAGACATAGAAGCTTACTGATTAAAATAAATCAGCGTGTTTGAAATATGTCATGCAAGGAGATACGTAGGAAGAGGCTGGAAGGGGAGAGAGTAAATATCCTATTCTATAGTTCTGTTGTACCTAGTGGAGACTTTAGCCAGCTGTGGCATTCATACTTTTTTAACTCTTTCACCTCCAAAGTCAGCACTTTAATATTTATAGTCACTTACCACTCGTCCCATTATCCCCTCAAATCACTTGCCACAGTGCTATTACTATCCCCTAATTTGGTTCTCCTCCATTCCGCTCAGATTAGTTTCTTTACATAGACTCTTTTAAAGAACAACATTTCTATCCTATATTATCAAAATTAGGCTTTATTGGAACTTAACAAAAAAATGTATATTCACCTTGATCATTACCTTATTCTTCTAAATGGGCAGTATATTACGTGCACATTGCCTCTCTCTGCTTCCCTGAGTCCAGGACTCTGCCTCGTTACTGAGGCTTTCCAATCACATAGATCACTGAAGTTCACATGACAAAGTCAATGTTTTGACATAGTGGCCTAGACTCACTGACCTCGTTAAAGTAAAAACAGTTTTTAGTGGTAAATTAAAGGGCAGTTTTGATTATATGCCCACCGCTAACGTAATTACTGTTAAAAAATTACTGCTCCAGCTAAATTCCTCCAAGTTCTCACAGAGCATTATCGGGCCCGGTAAAATAAAATGGTATTGAATCATCATTTTGTGAAGTAATTACCACACAAACATTAATTCAATACCTGCCTGTAAAAGCTAATGGACAAAAAATCTTTCCTTTTTACTCCAAAAAAGGCAAGTGTTAAAATGTGCAGGCTGTACCTGCATATTTTAGCCCTTTATGTCCTGTAGGGAACACAAACAGTGCTCCTTACAGCACTGAAAGTTTTCACCTGTGGAAAATGTTGGAAAATTCCTCTGTACATGGGAATGTGGGTAGTGTGTGGGTTCATAGTGTACCTCAATTGGTTCTCTCCCTAGCATTTTCAGCAAGGCCTCCATTCTTTTTCTCATATTTTAACTTTACCTGAGTGTTAAAGCTGCCCACCTACTATACCCTGGGCAATACCCTGTCCAATCACTAGTTCATCTGTTTAAATGTTTATATACTTTAGCTTACATTCTCAGTATAAGTTCACTTTTGCAGCCCTGATCCCCCACCCCCACCCCGGGCTGGCCAAAGGATTTGCATTGATGAATCGCTAATGCAATTTAAAAGCAATACATACTTTTAAAATGATCTAGAAACAGTATAAAATTCTACAAACTTTGCAAGAGAATTGTTTTCTCAAGAAAAGGGCACATACTAAGTTTTGTGGTGGGGTTCAAGTGAAAAAGTTATATAGTTTACATTTCCAAAAGCAGCATTCTATTACCTATGATGCAGAAAAAAATGACTTTTCAGTCCGGCAGAAAGTGGTGGTTATAATACTCTGGTTATGTATTTTGTAAAAATATATGATTTTGCTGCTAAGGTGCCAAAATGTTGTATGGAGCCCAAACATAATTTATAACGAGCATAGGAACTTTATAATGTACGACTGGCATCTTAATGGTGCAATATTACTGGCATCTTAATGGCACAATATAACTGGCATCTCAATAGCACAATAATACTGGCATCTAAATGGCACAATATTACTGGCATCTTAATGGCACAGTATCACTGGCATCTCAATGGCACAATATTACTGGCATTTTAATGGCACAATATTACTGGCATCTTAATGGCACAATAATACTGGCATATTAATGGCACAGTATTACTTGCATCCTTATGGCACAATAATACTGGTATCTTAATGGCACAATATTACTGGCATCTTAATGGAACAATAATACTGGCATCTTATGGCACAACATTACTGGCATATTAATGGGCAAATTGGCTGGGGCATCTGAATGGCACAATATTACTGGCATCTGAATGGCACAATAATTATGGCATGTTAATGGTGCAATATTACTGGAATCTTAATGGCACAATATCACTGGCATTTCAATATCACAATAATACTGGAATCTAAATGGCACAATATTACTGGCATCTTAATGGCACAGTATCACTGGCATCTTAATGGCACAATAATACTGGCATCTTAATGGCACAATATTATTGGCATCTTGAGGGGCAAATTAGATGTGGCATATTAATGGCAAAATAATACCGGCAAATTGGCTGTGGCATATTAAATGGCAAAATAATACTGGCATATTAGGCAAATTGGCTGGCTTATTAACGGCAAAATAATACTGGCATATTAAAGGGCAAATTGTGGTTTATGAATGACAAAATAATACTGGCATATTATTGGGCAAATTGACTGTGCCAAATTTATGGGCAAACACTGGCATATTAACCCCTTTGCGACAATGGACGTGCCTGGCACGCCCTGCGGTGAATTAAGCAGTTTTCGCGATCAAGGATAGCGAAAACCGCTTTAACAGTGCTGGTCTATTGCTATGTCGGGACAATAGCCAGCACCAACATTTCCTCCTTGGGGCACCTACCATCGCCCCACGGAGCGATCGTGGGCACCATACTGACGAAGCAGCATGCTCCGTCAATATGGCAATGCCCTCTTGTGGTCTGAGCTTCAAAAGTGAAAGTAAATTCACTTCCGTAGCTCTGAATATGCTGCTTGACTGCCCCTAGAGGCAGCAACCAACATATCAATGTTATAAAATGAAGAAAAAGATTTAATTAGCTTAAAACTGGGAATGTAGTTAGCCTGTAGGGTTAAAATTAAATAATTTTTAGCATAAGGGATAGGATTAAAATTAAAATATAATAAGGGATAGCATAAGGGTTAGAGTTGGGGTTAAGTTTAAGGTTTGGGTTGGGGTCAAAAGGTCAATATAGGAAAAAAAACACTTCTTTTGGTTTTTGCCCCATAACTCGCAAAAAAATACCGAAAAATATGGAAACATGCATATTTCTGAACTCGGGACAACATTTAGAAACTATTTAAATGTGGTCTTTTTTAATGATTGTATTTGTGTAAATTATATTTTAGGTCAAAGTTAGAAAAAGTGTTGTTTTTTTTAATTTTTAATCATATTTTATGATTTTTTTTTAGTAAATGATAAGATATGATGAACACAATGATATCCAATGAAAGCCCTTCTTATGACGATAAAATTTTTTTTTATTTGTGTGGGTTCAGTATGTGAGAAAGAAGAAAATTACAGCTAAACACAAACACCCCATAAATGTCAAAACAGATATTGTCACCAAGGGTAAGTCAAGGTAAAAATGTCTTGTCACTAAGGGGTTAATGGGAAAACGGGTTTATTTTAATTGGAAAAGTGATGCTGTGGCATGGTCTGTGGGGCAAAATAACATGTACTATGAGGAAAGTGACACTGGCTAGTTCTGTGGGGGAAAGTGACACTGTGGTATGTTCTGTGGGGCATTGACACTGTGGCATGCCAAATCGTGTAGGTGCAATATGAGTGCAAGCCAAGTGCTGTGGGTGCAATATAGGTGCATGGCAAGTTTTGTGGGTACTGTATGATAGTACTTTAGGTGCAATGTGGGTGTAGAGGAAAGGAATAAAAACAAGGAATGCAATTTTTCAGTAACATTTTTATTACATATGAAAATAGTTGAATATAATATTAAAAAATGCAAATAAATATAAATTCAAATAGTTCTAGAGAGAGAGATGTCTGTATGTATGGATATGTATTGTTTTAGAATTGTACAATTGTCACCTCGTGGGGCACCTGTGTGTCGCATAATTAATGGCGGTCCCATGTGTGGCATATTTATTGGGCCCCATATGTGTCATAATTAAGGGGCTCTTTTGTGTGGTATAATTAAGGGGCGGCTCCGAAGTGAAGCATAAATAATGGGGCTCTGGTGTGGCATAATTTATGGGGCTCCTGTGTGTGTCATAGTTATGGGGCTCCTGTATGTGGCATAGTTAATGGGCTCCTGTGTGTGACATCATTTGTGGGGACCCTGTATGTGGCATGTTTAATGGGCCATCTGACTGGTATTATTAAGGAATCTGTTTGGCATGGTATTGGGGGAAATCCAGGGGGGTGACACCATGAGTTACCGCACCGGGTGACACCAAGCCTAATGCCGCCTTTGGCAGCCCCCTTACCTCGGGGGGGGGGGGCAATTCATTTATGTATGTTGGTTCTGGGAGCATATCAGTAGCCCCCACGGGGGGTATTTGGGTGTATCCCAGTCCCCATAATGTTAGGGGGTAGGGTTCCTAGTCCTGGCCTTCAGATGTATTTTTTAGGGGTCTGAGAGCACTTCCAGTTGCTACAAATGGACAATTCTTCACCAAAAGCAAATTTTGAAGTACACAAATATTTTTTATATTAAAAATCCTTATTTCTAACGTTGTCAATGTCTTTACTGTATATCCTATGTATTTTTCAACTTATGTATTCCATGGAAAACAAGGACATTTTTAAGGACCCAAAACTTTTGAATGGTAGTGTACACATATAAATATGTTTGTATATGTAATCCCCATCTTTGGCAATAGAAAAATAAATATAAAACAAATGCATTTTGGCAAAGACAATTAAAACCGAGTTCTTTCAAACAAGATAATATTATTGAGAACTAATGCTGTTGAGACTGGGAAAAACTAGCTATTGCCATATGTTGACTAACAGTAGGCTGATAAGTGTGCAGGAGATCCACAATATCCATTATAAGTGTGCAGGAGATCCACAAAATCCATGATAAGTGTGCAGGAGATCCACAATATCCATGAGTATGTTAAATGTATTAAGCAGCTGGTCACTGGGACTTGAAATCCTACTGAGTGGTGACTGTGAATTCTTTGCTGCTCCTTCACTAGAAGTAGTGTTAAGCTACAGAGATATGACAGAAGCATATCTTTAAATAGAGAATGGGCTGACTAATCCCTCAACACCAATATTAAAAAAAGTCAAGCACATACCATCTTATTATTACACATGCTCTGAAATCCATTCCGCAACTTGATAATTATCAGTGCAGTTTTGCACTCCATGAAAATTATGCGATACGGATTATGATTATTACTAAATACAGTTACTATAAAAAAAATGTAATTTCTACTTGATTTGATTATGATTATTTAATGTATCCCTTTCGGTTGACTTAGCAGATTGTTTGAACCGAGACCCATGGTCGCCCTTTCTTTTCAGAACTGCTGTTCACAACTGATTTCGCAACCAATTAACATTACTATCCTTATTACATGGAGAATAGGATCTTTCTGGCTGAGGTAAAGGCCTAACTAAAACCTTCTGTTCAGGTAAAGTCCATTTGAAATGACACACCACCATCCTCCAGTTTGCCTGCTATTTGGGGGAAGTTTTCCAGGGCCCCCGGAAAGTTACTATGGCAAATAGTGATGACTTAGAAGTCCTGTTGCTTCCCGTTACAGATTCATCTACGATGTCTAGTGACCAAAATTCCTGTTAAAAGTGAGTGTCAGGCTCCTACCTCTGTGTCCTACCGTCAGAGGGGTCTCGGGTTTACAGCTGCCGCTTCCTCCGACAAGTGCCTGTCATCTCCCCGGGAATGCATTGCTCAGCTTGTGGGTGGAGATATGGGTGTTGGCACGATGGCGGGGCTCCTGGTGGGTATGTCGCGCCCTCCTCTAAAACACTCAGCCGATGGTGGACATGGCGGGGCGGGGTCTGCAACTTCAATGAGCTGACGCCACATCACAACACTAAAAAAGCCCCAAGCACCCTCAACATGGTGCTCAGTTATTGTTCCATATGCAGACATTTTTTTTAGAATATTTGGTCTAATGGGTCAGATCTTTGTTCATCTGAATCAAGGTGAGTGAAGATCTGACTCAAAATTCTAAACAAGATGTTTTCCCGCTGAGAGAACGACATGGAGTAAAGAAGGCTAAATAAGGAACTTTGTCTGTGTTCTTTTTTTAATGATTTTCTTTATAAATCATTTACACAATCTTTCAATTCGACATAATTACATTTTTTGCTACAGATGTCCGTTAAGGCGATGCCAGAATAAAGCTCATGTTTCTTCAATGGGAGGAGCTGCCTGTAGCTACAGCTACAGCAGGCAGGTTGTATAAAGTTGTTTGTATGTTAAGGTGTCAAGCATCTTTATTGGAGGGGGGTGGTGGAAGGGTATTGTTTTGTTGGGTGTTTATGGCAGAGGCCTTTAGCAGCCATGCAGTCACACAGCTCCACACACATGCAGTCACACACAAATAGCTTGTTTTCTTAGGTGAGAACATAAATAAACATTTTACTATTTGTGAATCTCATATAGGCACAAAAAAATAACTGAACTGACATACACACCTGATTTGTATGCCTTCTGCAGAACTAAATCATGTGACCCCCCCCCCCCTGAAAACCCACATACAAAAAAAACCAGATAAAATACCAAAACAAAGGGCACTTATAGTGTGAACAAGTGCAACTAGACAGATAAAAAAAGGCACAACCAAATATGTCCCTGAGATCCCATTTTTGAAAAACCACACTGCATTTGGAACTATCAAGTCTACACGGCGAACCCACCAAGCTGGTGACATATTGTTTTTGTTTTAAATGCAAGCAGATATTATTTTATGTGTATTAAACCTTTAATTGACATCTAACCGGTGGTATCTTCATTCTTTCACCTCCTGTTGTCCTGCACAATCTTGTTTTATGTACAGGGAGACCAACATCATCTACAAAAAAGTTATATAACATAACTGACGCATAACATCAGTGCCGGCGCTACCTATAGGCCAGTGGTGTCCAAACTTTTTTCAAAGAGGGCCAGACTTGATGAAGTGAACATGCGTGAGGGCCGACCATTTTGCCTGACAGTTAAAATTAAGTACAAATGAACTATTTTATGCAAACTTTATTGCAAACGATTTGAATGACAATTCTAAACAGTAGTAAAATCATTCTGCCTTTCATATCTGAAGGCCAGATGAAAAAAAAAAAAAACACAGGATGCTGAAATATATGTCAGGAACACAACTAACATTAACTGAGATTTTTTTTATCATGTATTCATCTCTACTGAAAAAAATGGCCTGCACTAATGTGAAGGGTGAAACTGAGATCTGGACTGCAGCACATAGGCTAGGTCTCTTTCAAAGGCAGTGGTTTTAATACGCAAAATGTCACGCAGGTGAGAGTCACTTAGTCTTGTCCTCACGTGGTTCTTGTTAAAGTTCATAGCAGAGAATATCTTCTCACACAAATATGTTGAACCAAACAAGCTCAGCATTTTCTTAGCAAATGTTCGAATCTCTGGAAACCGGCTCTTATCCAGTTGGCGATAAAAGTTCACAAGAGAGAGCTGTTGGTGACGACTGCGTAACTCGCTGTCGCAATGCAGCTCAATGAGCTCGAGCTGCAGCTGATCTGGAGCATCATTGGGGTCAACAGAGAATGGAGAGGAGAAAAGGCTGAGCTCCTTTTCAATAGCTTCAAAATCCTGAAAGCGCCTATTAAACTCCCCAGCCAGAGATGTGATGTCTGCTCCATATCTGCTCATTTGCGCACTGATATTGTCCTGTGGAAAACTGTTCATTATTTCTTGCAACGCTGAAAAATGTATGGTAATGGGCTGTGTTTGTGACAACTGCCTTATGAAAAGTTGCAACTTTGTTCCAAAGGCTTTAAGGTGTAAATAGAGCTGGTTCACCGCTGCATCTTTCCCCTGAAGACTTGTGTTCAGTAAATTCAGATGCTTTGTTGTGTCAACTAGAAACCCCAAATCAGCCAGCCAAATAGGATCAGATAGTTCTTGCATCGGTTGTCCCTTTGTTTCCAAGAATTCTCCAATTTCCTTCCTGAGAGAGTAGAAACGCTGAAGTGCAGACCCCCGACTGAGCCATCTTACATCGTTGTGATATAAAACATCTTCGTATTCAGCCTGGATGTCCAGAAGAAACTGTTTAAACTGGCGGTGGCACAGGGCTTTAGAGCGAATAAAATTAATAGTCTTTAGCACCGGTTTCATAACATGATCATATTTGAGATGTTTAGCACAGAGAACTTGTTGATGAATAATACAATGGAGTTTAATAGCTTTGCCTCCTTCTTCCATCACTTTGTTACAGATTAGGGTTGATAATCCACTTCGTTCACCAGCCATGGCAGGTGCCCCATCAGTAGTAATCCCAGTAACTTTGTTCCAAGGCAGTTTCATGTCATCTATGGCAGAACTAACAGAAACAAATAAATCTGTTCCTCTTGTTTGGCCCGTAAGGCTCTGGAGGTCAAGTAGCTCTTCAGTCACATTCATTTCATCGTCTACCCCTCTCATGAAAATCAGCAACTGAGCTGTGTCAGATCGGTCCGTGCTTTCATCACAAGCTATTGAAAAGAAGTCAAAATCCACTCCTTTGGACGTCAACTGTCTCTTAATATCTGATGAAATATCTTCAATTCTCCGTGCTACAGTGTTACGAGCCAGGCAAATGTTGGCAAACTCTTGCTTCTTCTCAGGACAGATATTCTCAACCATTTTCATAATGCATTCTTTGATAAATGCACCTTCAAGAAAAGATTTGCCATTTTTAGCAATTAACGTTGCCACCTCATAGCTCGCCCTTGTGGAATTTTCATTTGACTCACGGGCTCTTGTAAAAAATCGCTGTTGCGATATTAAAACAGCTTCAAGTTGCTTACACTTTTCAGCGCTGTCACGCCCTGTTAGCTTGTCATATGTGCTATGTCTCGACTGGTAATGTCTCTTGACATTAAATTCCTTATAAACAGCCACAGTCTCTTGGCATATCAGACAAACGCAGTGATTCCGTATTTCAGTGAAGAAATATTCTACTTTCCACCTATCTTGGAAACGTCGGCCCTCACTGTCAACTTTTCTTCTCTTTATTTACAGTCGCCATTTTAGAAATTGGCCAGAAGGGGAAGGGATTATGAGCGCAGTGCCAGAGGTCTTGGGTCAAGTGTGTTCACCCAAGCCTTAAGTTTGTTTGCCCGAGCACTAATGGATGTGCGCGATGAAGACGCAGCACAGGGAGAAGTGACGCTTCTATGTTGCAACAAAGACGAATTACAAGGGAAATCAAGGTCTTGTCTCGCTGTGCATACAGAATTGCTCCCTCACAGTGGATTCAACACCATACAGGTGGCTGTAATAAAGGCAAATAAACAATCAGCGCATACAAAGTGATCAAATAAATAAGAATTGCAAGCTGAACACTAAGCTAGGAACATTACTAGAAAAGATACAAATATTAAAAAATAAAGTGCAGCACAAAAAAAAACATGTCTATCACACATCAAATGAATATAGCAGTAAGGCCCAAAAGTCCCTAGAAACAGGTAGGGTCCAATGAAAGAGGGAGGGTGCCAGAAAACCGGATCCACTTCAGGTGACAAACTGTAAGACCCCTGTATTACCAGCAGGTCATACACCACTTTAGGCCCCTTTTACACAGGCGCACCGCCCGACCGAGTCCGTTCTGCTCAGCGGGGAGAGCAAAATTTTATTATATATTGAAAGTGTCCAGTTTTTTTTGTCCCTGACTTTATTAAATTTAGTAAAAAACTTTGGCTAGAGCACGTAATAAGAAAAAGTAAATAAACCATTATATATAAAATGCAAATTTAATTTATTTTATTGTTTGGATCAACAAAAAGGACTCAATATTCAATGACATGGAAGGTGTCTGGTTTTTTTTGACCCTGACTGTATATACACACATATTTATATATATATATTTATGTGTGTGTATATATATGGAAATATATGAAGCATCAGGGCTTTATGGATAAAATTGCACTTACTAAGACAGGCAGTAGACCTCCTCGGTCAGCTCCACATGGGGCTACAGGTGGCTGTGTAGTGAGAGAAGGAATGCAGTTTTCAAATTCCTTCAGCATTTCTTCTGCATTCCCACGTCGTGGGCGGCGCCAGGCACATAGAGAAGAGCGGGGGGCATGGCCTCTCTCGGCTGCTCCCGAGTCCCGCCAAGTTCCGCTCCGCCCCCCGCCCCATCGCATCGGCATCGGGGCAGGGATGTGCGATGGCTCAGACACAGAGAGAGACATTGATCAGCCGTGTCTCTGGGGCCGTATGGAAGTAAAGGACGGGCCGCAACTGGCCCGCGGGCCGGACTTTGGACATGACTGCTATAGGCAAACTAGGTGTTCACCTAGGCTGCCAGCTGTGTGGACGCGGCTGCTGTCTGAGCACTGGGATACATGTATCCTGGTATCAGGTAGCCACGATTTTGTTTTTAAATTATTTATTTTGCGCATTCAGCGCTTACGAATCCAGGGGTATGCGAGCACCATCAGAGCTCTGTCCGTGCTGCTCACCGTCCCTGCATATAGTGATGATTCAGATACTGTCCAAGGTAAAATACTAGGGGGGGGATAGGGAGAGATACCCCAAGCTATGGGGTGGGAGGGAGGGAGGGAGAGAGACACCAGCCTATGAGATGGGGGAGGGAGAAAGCGAGAGAGAGACACCAGGCTGTGAGGTGGGGGAAAGGGAGAAAGGAAAAGAGACACCAGGCTATGGAGTGGGGGGGGGGGGGGAGAAAAAGAGATATACTGCAGGCTATAGCGTGGGGGGGAGGGAGAAAGAGAGAGACAGCAGGCTATGGGGTGGGTGGGAATGGAGAGAGTCACCAGGCTATGGGGAGGGGGGGAGAAAGAAAGCGAGAGAGACACCAGGCTATGCGGTGGGGGAAGGGAGAAAGGAAGAGAGACACCAGGCTATGGGGTGGGGGAGGGAGAAAGGGAAAGAGACACCAGGCTATGGGGTGGGGTGGGAGACACAAAGCTATGGGATGGGAGGGCGGGAGGGAGAAATACAGAAAGAGACACCAGACATGGGGGTGGGGGGGTTGTGAGGCAGGAAGAAATAATCACTAGACATGTGGTGGGGGGAGGGAGAAAAAGAGAGACACCAGACATGGGGTGGAGGGAGCGAGAAAGAGAGAGACAACAGACATGGGGAGGGGGAGTGAGAGAGACAACAGACATGGGGCAGTGAGAAAGACAGAGAGAAGAGAGAGAGAAGAGAGAGCTATACATGGGGAGAGGAACAAAAGAGGGGAAGATAATGGGGGAGAGGAGAAAGACAAAAGTGGGAAACAGACAGATGAACGGCATGGCAGAGAGCGAGAAAGATACTAATGGCATGGGGGAGAGTGAGACAGACTTGGATGGAGAGTGAGACAGATATTGAATGTGTGACTGTTTCGTTGCATGTGACACTGCATATGTTACTGTGTGTGCACGTGTGACTGCATCTGACATTGCATGTGTGTGTTCATGTGCCTGCATATGTATGTGACACTAAAAGTGTTAGTGTGTGTGTAAATGCCTAGGAGCAGCAAGGGGCGGAAAATATATGTTGGCCTAGGGCGGCAAAAAAGTCTTGCGCTGGGCATTGTGGCTCAGACCCACGTGAGTGTTATACAAATGGGGCGTGGATACACAGATATTCAATTTAACCAACTGCACTATGGTGTATTCCCTTGTCTTTGTGTTTTTTCCTATGTGCTGAATTCCATACAAGCCCAATTCTGTTAAGCTAAGTGCTTTTTTTATAATTTTATGTGCACTCTCACACTTAGTTTTTTTGAACAAAATATGACTGCATATTACGTTATATATTTTTTTACATAGCGGCAACTTACATAGAACTAGGTAGAGAGCCTAGAGGGGGACTACATACTAAGTTAGACCTGCTTGCTAGTTTATGTGAAAGTTATATGTTCTCAACTACGTGTAATAATTCAGCTGTACTCTGAACATGTAATAGCAAATCACACACATTACCATACTACAGTGCCTTTATACTTATCTATACCATGGTGTGTCTTTTTAAACAGTATTTAACAACTTCGGGGAACAAAATATGTATATTTTAAGTCTGGTTTCATATTTTATATCTATATCTCTAAAAACAATTACCCATATATTTTACTGTAGTACTATTCTGTGACTTGCCATACATTATTTACACTTTATTTTTTTCCACTGCATTGTAATTTGTGGTCATACATTTAATTTTATGCCATCTGGTTTCATTTTTTTTTTTTTTTTTAAACTGGGTCTGTTTATTTAGGCATTTTTTACTCTGTCTTCCCCTATCTGAAATGCAGGGAATTTCAGGTAACTGAGATGGGAATTTCAAAGATAAGATCAAAGAAGCCGAGTTGGAAAAATTCTCCCATTCAGAAGCAATGGAAACATTTTCCAACTCGGCTACATTTGCCTAAAGTATAAAATGCTCATCTCAATTCCCTGCTATTTTTTGATATAAAGTAGACTCTCTAATGCTTTATCCAATTTTGAAAATGTCCCCCTATTCAAAATAAAAGGGAAAACACTGACCATGTACTATGGTGACATTATAATGAAGTTACACCCATGATGTGTTCTCACATATATCGCACCACCATAACCCGCCAGACTCAATGCACTCTTATGCATTGCTGTGTCAGTTCTATGTTTAGCTCCTGAGATTCAATCCCTGGTAGAAAGCCTGCAAAGGGATCATTTTCAAGGCAAGTATTGCCAAAAAAACCAAAGACGAATAAACAAACCAATAAATACATATTATAAAGTTTCTGTTTGCAGTATAAAGGTTCTACAACTCTGCTTAGTATGTCGCTGAATATTTTATTCACCTTGGGAAATATACAACTTGAATATCTCCAAATAGTATTAATAGCAAGTACTTCTGCCATGTAAAACATGCTACATATACAACAGTGTTTACAGTTACGGTAAGAACTGCAAGGATTCATTGCATGAAATGCATATCCTGTGCCACAGATAAGATCCTCTAACTATCTGAACCTCATTTATAAATGATTTTACTAGATTTATCAGCACTAATAGCAAAACAGTCTGTACAGTACACAGTTTTATTCCTTCTCAAGGGAATGTAAATGTCATTTTCACAATCAGTCAAGTATGCAAGGGAATGCCTACTGCTCATCTCCTTCATTCTCCAAACAAGATATGAGCAGTATTGTTGTGTTAGATGCCTGGCATTTCCAGTAAGGTCAATGTGACCTTCAGACAGGAAAGCAATCACTATTTATTTAATATCTTCCAAATAGCTTTTCATGTCAGAATCTATTATAGCATTTCAAAGTTGCTTACCCTCATATCAATATAGTAAAAACAAGCTCAAACATTCAATTAAAAAAAAAAAATGGAATTAAATGAAACATGAAAACTCGGTTTCATCATTTGCAAAACAAGGAGGAAAAGTAATATGATTTGGATTCTAAATGTAATATATTAAATTAAACATCTTATCTCTGAATAAAACTAACCGTGACAATAATTTATAAATAGAGAAAAATTGGAAAATAATAGATATTAATAGAAAATAAAAACGTATATTTTATGGCAGGGGTACCTAACATTCAGTTAATGGACTATATGTAGTGTACCAGAGTTAAAGTTGTTGCCACAGATTAGGTGTCTGCAGTACCATCAGTGAACAATATATAACATCACAATTCAATATAATACCGTAATTAACTTATTTTAATACATTTTAATAAAGAATAAAGTCTGACCTAGATTACAATGTTCATTTTCCACCATTTAAAAATGATGTTTTATTCAATTTATATTCTGTAGAAGATGTTAATTTAGCAAGCCACATGCCTCAACCACATCCCAGAGAATTTTGGTTCTTGTATCATATATGATACATCTGAGTTGAGCCTGTGACAAGTTTAGCACACCATTTGTTCCCCAACATCTGAAGTTGCCATTGAGCACTTCAGTGGTCCTTTAATCTTAGATATTTTATAGTAAATATGTGCAATTGCATTTCCTTGCATAACAGCTAGGTTGATATTTGGGGCACTTAGTTAAAAAGATTGCTCTAACCTGACTTTTTCATGCAAATGAGACAGCAATAGAAATGGGGGGGGGGTTCAATATAACTGACCTCATCAGTCACTTAGCATTGATAGGTGTAACGCCTCACTCTGAAACTACATTTTCTTGGTAATTTCAGAAAGGTTTGTGCATTTATAATTTGTCTTGAATGTTACACAAAGTTGGGTATTGTTATTCCACACTTCAAATATTTTTTCTGCAACATGCAAGGAAGCCATTTATGGCAAGTTGTGTGTTAGTAACTTATTGTAATCTATTCACTAAAAAGTGAACTGGATCTGTGAATAACTGTGATGAACTGATAAGTGAACTGTAAAAATCAGGCATTCATGGTTGAGTTTGACTAAATCTGTCCTTAAAAGATGAAAGAGACTCCATCATCAAAGCCAGTGGTTCTCAACCTGTCTAACCTACATTTGTCACTGGTCATTAAGTCAATACCAATAAATAATTTCATTTCCGAAACATTATAATTTTTTTTCACAATACCATGTGTACAGTATTTCACAATATATATCCAAACACAATGTGTTCAAAACATGAAACAAAAAAAAAAGGATTTCTTCACAAAATGAATAATACTACAGTAATCTCAGTACAAGTGAAAATGAAAGTACTATTGAGCTAGAAAAAAAACAATAAAATAAAAAGTAATTGAAACAGATAAGAGACTAATTGAAACTAATGGGAAAGCTGAGGATGCTTTTTGCTCCTGATAAGTGTCTTAAAGTGTGGGGTGATGGGAGACAAAGCAACTCTGATGATGAGTTCAGTGTCCATTCTGTTCCTATATTTTGTCTTCAGCTGGACCAAGCTGATGTGTACTCCTCTGATTTCCTCCTGACCAGTATATCATCTGCCATTTGCCTCTGTTCCAAATATCTGGTTTGATCCCTCACTTTTACCACGGAACCACCCTGAATTTCTGCATGGATACCATGCTTGATTTGGCCCTTGTTTCTTCTAGGGTTATCTCATTGCTTAGCAGAGAAGGGCTAAAATCAGATCACCCCTCTTGGTGTTTTGGGGTAACAGTCACTACACAAGACTACACCTTCCTGTTCCTGTATTCCACTTGTTATGCCCCTGATAAGATCACTACATTCCAGTACCATCCATGCATCGTAGGTGCTAAAATCTCTTTTGTTGTTGAGCTAACCATCCCAGAGATAAAACCATTTATTAACTATATGCGTTGTTTGTCAACACTGTCACAGCTGGTTTATATATTTAAATAATTCTTCCTGTCTGCCAAGTGTTATTTAGGACCACTGCAAATGAGCATTTAATGAGATCATAACAGGTAGGCTATTATACAGCTTGGAGCATATGTCATGCTGTTTACAATAAACGTATCTGCACAACATGTTCGGAGTCTGACCTTTTTATATCTGGGGGTAATGCTATTCTTCATACCACTTTAGTGATACTAAAAACGTCAAAGTCACAGGAAAGGTCATTATTTGTTTGACATTTTCATAAATCAGTACAAATGTACAGTATCTCGTAACCTGGGTCAAGTTGTAAAATCTATTACACATAAAGGTAGGTCATGATATTTTGTTAGCTTCAATAATATGGATAAAATATTAATTGAATAGAAAGGTTTTGTTTGCCCTGATTTTTTGGGGGATAAATATAAGTCTGCACTTTAAGACAGAGAATAAAAAGAAGGATGGAAGAAAAAAAAAAAGTGACAGAAATACAATGGACACAAGACAGCAGCTGCCAACTCCAAAAGGTTGTTCCCAAACAAAACTGTGAAGAGAGAGTACAAAAAGACTTGAAGGGGAATTGGAGAGTGCGCTCAAAACCAGACAAACAACAGATATATCTAAATGAGTGTGTATAAAGAAACAGTATATTTAATATTACAAAAATACAATTATAATAATCTAATACAAATAGATCCCAAAAACATTGGTTGTGAGGCACAGAGAGGGACAGTTCAGTGCTTCATAGTCTGATCAAGTATTCCTTCCCATTTTCTAATCACAGTTTTTTTTTTTGCCATTTAAAAAAAATAAAATCTGTTGATTTAATTTTATTAAAACTTTGCAGTCCTGTGCCATTGCTTAACATCATTGCTGTATTTAGCACGAGGCACTTGCCTCTAAGGGGCAGCACAAAAACCCCAAAACATTTTTTTTTCATAAAGCCGCCATTAACAATAAAAAAATCTGAAGATCCTCCCTCACCACCGTTCTGCCTGCAAACAGCCTGCACGAGGAGCTGAACTGCAAGCACAGAGAAACCTCCTAGCTGCCTGTTTGGCTCCCCGTGCAGTGTGAAGTGCTGACACACGCCAGGTGACGTGACCTCTCTGCACACACCCCGGGGGAGGCGAACTGGCAGCATGGCAGGACACCATGCTGAATGCCACTAGCCACCAGGCACAAGGGTAAGTCCTGGGGGGATGGGGGCATGTATTGGGGGTGATGGGGGCATGTACTGGGGGAGATGGGGGCATGTATTGGGGGATGATGGGGGCATGTAATGGGGATGATGGGGGCATGTAATGGGGGTGATAGGTCATGTAATGGTGGTGATTGAGGAATACAATGGGGGGTGATGGGGGCATGTGATGGGGTGATGGAGGCATGTAATGGGGTAATGGGGTAATGGAGCATGTGATGGGGACATGTTATTGGGGCATGTAATGTGTATGTAATGGGGTGATGGGGGCATGTGATGGGGTGATGGAGGCATGTAATGGGGTGATGGGGTGATGGGGTAATGGAGCATGTGATGGGGACATGTTATGGGGGCATGTAATGTGTATTAATGGGGTGATGGGGGCATGTAATGGAGGTGATGGGGCATTTAATGTGTGTGCATGTGGGTGATGGAGCATGTCCTGGATGTGCAACGTGGGTTATGTCTGTCTAGGGCAGCACAAAATCTAGATACGCCACTGCTTATCACTTCATTGTAGTGCTCATATATATGATTTTTTTTTTTTTTAAAGTTATTTAGATTGTTAACATTTCAAAAATACATACTAGGCTAAGGCAACATGAAGTTGCTTCAGGTATGTCCAAATAAAAGAAAAAAAAACTGTTCATTAGTCCAGCATAAAATGGCTGCATGAAATGTAAATACTACAATTTAAATACCCTGGGTTGTTTATTATGAAAAATATGTTGCCTTTCTCTCCCCATAGCTTACTTACTGTATGCGTATAAGTGTTATCTTCAATTTAGTGTTTTGCTCATTATCTACACATCTGTTTTGTGTTTAGTGATATAGTTCCTTTAATAGCGTGGATCGCAAACATAAATTCAGGTGCAAAAGGTGTCAAGCTGCATGAAACAGGTGTTGAATGGTATAAATACATCTTGTTTCATTCTCCCACCACTTGCGACTGCAGCTCCTTTGTCTTTTATAAATATAAATATCCCAATGTGCATACAATTTTAATTTTCAGCAGAATGAAAATATGGGTAAATGACATACCAATTACAAATGTTATCAGGTGATAATAAGAAAGTACAGATAAATAATGACATGATATTCTCTCTGCGAATTTCAATGAGATACCAACAGCCAGAAAAGTGACCAGGCACCAATATTGCAAGCTCAATTTAAAATAACTCGAAATGCTTGTGTACAAATAACTACCCAACCTTAAATAATTTAATTTGCCCTGTCCAGAAGCACAGTAATTGGCACATCTCCCTGCTAACAAGAGATTTGAGACCTGTGGACACATTTACAACACATTTACACTTGCACATCAGACAGGGGCGTTGCTAGGTCTTCAAATGATCTGGGGCTAGAGCCCAGATGAGCTCTGTCACACACACACTATGTCTCTCTCTCACATACGGCGTCTCTCACATACACACTTGTCTCTCTCTCAGACACAAAACACACCGTCTCTCTCTCTCTCTCTCTCACACACCGTCTCTCTCGCACACACTGTCTCTCTGTCTTTCTCTCACACACCATCTCTCTGCCTCTCTCTCACACACCGTCTGTCTGTCTCTCTTTTTCTCACACACCGTCTGTCTGTCTCTCTTTTTCTTACACACACTGTCTGTCTCTTTCTCACACACACTGTCTGTCTCTTTCTCACACACACTGTCTGTCTCTTTCTCACACACACTGTCTATCTCTCTCTCACACACACACACTGTATATCACTGTGATGATATAACAGAATATTTCCAAACAAAATAGTCACAAACAATATACAATTATATGAACAAAATGTGATCTCTGTCATTACAGGGGTGCAGACTGAGCACTGCTTTCACTCCTGTCCGTAAAGTAGGACACAGTAGCTGGCTTGTTAGAAGTTAACTAGCACTCCTTTAGCAGGTATTTTAATTTTGGGATTTAAAAGTTTCCTGACTGGTCTGATACTAAAATGTTATCTCTGTCATTTCATTTTACATATTTTATGCATATCACATACCACCAATTGTTTTTATTTTATTTTTTTTACTCTATTTTCTCACTAATACACACTCACATAACCCTAACAAATACACACTCACATAACCCTCACTAATACACACTCACACACTAATACACACTCACATTCTAATACACACACTGATAAACACTCACAGGCTAACATTACACTCATTAATACACACTCACTAATACACACACACAAACACTCACTTAATACACACACACATTGCATCCTTCCTATTATTTGTGTAGCCCTTCTTTTCAGCACATGCAGCCTTATGTTTGTCCAATTTTTTTTTTCTAAACCTTGCACCTTTTTGCTCTCTGATCTCCCCCTTACATACAGATTTTCAGTCCCTGCAACTGTTTTATTAACCTTACATTTGTCTAAAGTTTTTTTTTTTTAAACCTTGTGGTGCAAAAAAGTCGCAAGGTTTAAAAAAAAAAAAAACTTTGGACAAATGTAAGGTTAATAAAACAGCAGAAGGGATTGAAAAGCTGGGGAAAGAATCAGGGTTGAGAACAGAAAAGGCATTTCTTTACCCCAGTTTTCAACCTCTGCAGATGCTTTATTAAGCGTACATTTGACCAAAGTTTTTGTTTTTTAAACCTTGCCACCTTTTTGCTCATCATAAATGTGGCAAAGTTCATATATAAAACTTTGGATTAATGTAAGCATAAGAAAAACAGTTGCAGGGGCTGAAAAGCTGGGACATCTGGGGAAAGAAAGGTACTTGAAGAAGTGCCTTTTCTATTTAGTGCCCCATCAACATTTTTTTTTACCATGATTTACCGTATTTATCGGTAGGAGGAAATTTCAGGAAAAAAAACTTAAGAACTTAAATTAAGAACTTTGAAGCCCAATATGCCATTTTAATATGCCAGGATATTGCCCCCAATATGCCATTTAATATGCAGGATATTGCCTCTAATATGCCATTTTAATATGCCAGATATTGCCCCCAATATGCCATTTAATATGCAGGATATTGCCCCCAATATGCCATTTATTATGCAGGATATTGCCCCCAATATGCCATTTAATATGCAGGATATTGCCTCTAATATGCCATTTTAATATGCCAGATATTGCCCCCAATATGCCATTTAATATGCAGGATATTGCCCCCAATATGCCATTTATTATGCAGGATATTGCCCCCAATATGCCATTTATTATGCAGGATATTGCCCCCAATATGCCATTTAATATGCAGGATATTGCCCCCAATATGCCATTTAATATGCAGGATATTGCCCCCAATATGCCATTTAATATACAGGATATTGCCCCCAATATGCCATTTATTATGCAGGATATTGCCCCCAATATGCCATTTAATATGCAGGATATTGCCCCCAATATGCCATTTAATATGCAGGATATTGCCCCCAATATGCCATTTAATATGCAGGATATTGCCCCCAATATGCCATTTTAATATGCCAGATATTGCCCCAATATGCCATTTAGTATGCAGGATATTGCCCCCAATATGCCATTTAATATGCAGGATATTGCCCCCAATATGCCATTTAATATGCAGGATATTGCCCCCAATATGCCATTTATTATGCAGGATATTGCCCCCAATATGCCATTTAATATGCAGGATATTGCCCCCAATATGCCATTTATTATGCAGGATATTGCCCCCAATATGCCATTTAATATGCAGGATATTGCCCCCAATATGCCATTTTAATATGCCAGATATTTCCCCAATATGCCATTTAGTATGCAGGATATTGCCCCCAATATGCCATTTAATATGCAGGATATTGCCCCCCATATGCCATTTAATATGCAGGATATTGCCCCCAATATGCCATTTAATATGCAGGATATTGCCCCCAATATGCCATTTTAATATGCCAGATATTGCCCCAATATGCCATTTAGTATGCAGGATATTGCCCCCAATATGCCATTTAATATGCAGGATATTGCCCCCAATATGCCATTTAATATGCCATGATATTGCCCCCAATATGCCATGATATTGCCCCTTAGTATGCTCGTTATGCCACCCTCCTCCCCCCCCTTCCCCATAGCCCAGTACTTACCTCTTTGCTGCTCTGTCCCCCGGTGCTCTGAAGCTGCGTGGCTGTGAGGGAAGCATTGTGAGCTTCCCTTCAGCCGCGCGGTCAATAAAGTTTGTTTTAAAAAAAACAGACTTTATTGACCGCGCGGCTGGAGGGAAGCTCACAACGCTTCCCTCGCAGCCACGCAGCTTCAGAGCACCGGGGGACAGAGCAGGAACGAGGTAAGTTTTAGATTTTTTTTTTTTTCCTGCGTATAACACGCACACAACATTTTCTCCCTATTTTCAGGGAGAAAAAGTGCGTGTTATATGCTGATAAATACGGTACTTTCTTACCCAGGTGGTAGGTGTAGTGTAACCTGGGTGTTGTCAGAGGCGAGGAGAACACTGACACTCCTCGAGCACATCTCTGGCTTCTTCTTCCAATTCAGCAGTAACGCACACACGCTGAGCGCCGACGTGTGACGTCACCAGTGCTCAGCTGAGTGGATTGGATTACTCAGCGCACCTATCGGAGGAGGAGAACAGCATCAGGCCTAGAGAGGGTGATTCTGACTCTCATCGCCCTTCTCTATCACAGCTGCCTCAGTGCTGCACTACTGTCTCCGGTAGGGCAATGCCCCCCCCCCACGTGAGCTTAATCCTCCGATTCTGGGACCATGTCCCAAACAGAGGAAAACTCAGCGGGGGATTTTTTTTTTAACAAGGATAGCCCTGGAGTCTCGGGGCTAAAGAATACTTTAGCCCCAGAGTTTCCATTCGGGGCTATGAAGGGGGGACTCCGGGCTATAGCCCCAGTAGCCCACCCCTAGTGACGCCTCTGCTATCAGAACAGATAATGTTCAAATCATCCTAGATAGTATGTGTTTCATTGTGTGTGATGCCTGACAGCTGTGTGGAAGACACAGATCGATCACTAATGCTAAACAACTTGGAAGTATGACACTGCAGTAGGAGGGAGCAGGCAGACAATGAGACAGACACAAGATGTCGGCACTGTAGTGTTAGAAGCATCACAGAACATGCTGATGCAGCCCATTAGATCACAATAAAAGATAGGCATTACAGGAATCTTTTTATATGGCTAATTTTTATTAATAGGGTTTAATCCTTCTTTCTCTACCACTGCAGTTTTTTCTCACCTTTTTAGCAGTGTTTACACTTGTGACTTTAGAATAATTCTAAACATTCACCATTAAGTGTTCTGTGAACAAATATGTCTATTTTTAAGCTCAGCGATGAAAGAGATCCCCTTGGACTTTGATTTAAGTTTACATGCTGACCCTAAAACATTTACTTATAGAATTTCTTGGACATCATTAATCACTCACACTAAGCCTGTTCTCTTCAGCAGAGCTATATTTGAAACCTTAGCAGAAGTTAACCTTGATTTATAGAGAACACCTGTAAATGGGATGTGCTGATAAAAATAGTTTCTTCTCAACACATAGTCCACCATATTTATATTTGGTAAGCAACACATTGTACTGAAGTATACATATATTATAACAAATTGCAAATGACATAACACGTGCCAAGGACAAAAAATTAAGGTTGTGTACAATCTATAATTTCTTCACGTCTCATGAAATATGGAATAAGCTGTCGAGAGAGCTATTTATCTGTCATTTCAACATTTTAATTTAACCCTTTGTTCACCAAAGCATGAACATGTGCAAACTGGTTCTGCTAGATAGTGTAAGTAGCTAAATTTAGAATCCTTTGTAAAACTGCTAAATATTTGATGGCTTCCCACACATATGGCTATATAAAATGTAATGAGGATAAGGTAAGCTTTTAAAAGAAACAGTGGAAGTTAATGGTGCAAAAACATGGTCAAACTGAATCTCTGCAGTGTGGATTTATTTTAGTATTTGCTTTTGATTTGGTCCAACAGAATGTGGGTTGTTTTGATTGTGTTGGCTTCAAGCAGGAATTCAAAATGGCAGTTGTAAGAAAGAGAGGACCCTCAACTCAGTAACTAAACACTGAGAATCTCATTATTTGTAGTATTAAGAGCAGATTTCTTCTAGCAGCTTGACTGGTAAACACAGTAGCCAAAGTGGGCATCTAGCTACACATCATTGCTATTACAATACATTACATTAACATTTATTTATATAGCGCAAACAATTTATGTAGCACTAGGTACAGAGCACAGAAGGGAGCTACATACTAAGTTAGACATACTAGAACAGACTGATACATGAGGTAGAGAGCCCTGCTCCCAAGCTTACAATCTAGAGGGGATGTTGTAAATGAAACACATAAGGGAGTGAAGAGGTCAGAGGGAAGGTAGTGGTAGTAACAGTAATGTGGATGGTTGGCACTTGGTGGGTTTGGCTAAAGTTTAATTGTGTGCGTTCTAGCTGGATTAGTTTTAAGCTATCTGATACTAACAGTGATTGAGGACAGCGAGAGCTAGGTGGGATGGGTAGTAAGCTTCTTTAAAGAGATGAGTTTTGAGCGACTTTTTAAAGTTTATGAAGGAAGGAGATTGCTGGATCCTCGGAGGAAGGTAGTTCAAGAGTGGGGGGGGGGGCAGCAATTAGCAAAATCTTAGAGACGCGATTGGGAAGAGGTGATGAGGTTGGAGGAGGAAGTATCGGTTAACAAAGGAGGCAATATACAGAGAACTTTTTAGGTTAAAGATAGAATTTTACATTGTATCCTAGAGAAAACTGGGAGCCATTGGTGGGCGTTGCAGAGAGAAGCTTCAAATTCAGACCGATGAGAGAGAAAGAAGAGCCTGGCAGCTGTGTTTTGAATAGATTGCAGGGGAGAAAAATGGCTGTTCCAGTAGTCAAGGCGAGAAATTGCATTTTTGGCGGTCTCTGCGCTGAGGAACGGGCAAATGCATGCAATGTTCCTTAGATGTAGATGACAATTAAACTCATTCCAGTCTAATTTTCCACTATAATGGAATTTAACTGTGAACAAAGCTATAATGGGGGCTATTAAAAAATGAACATTAAAAAATGAACATTAATAGTGAAGATGGGAAGAATTTATTTTTTTAAACAAGAAATATTAAAATGTGGAAATAGTAATGATGTCTTCACAAAGAATGGTTATTCTGGACATATACATATTGTCATGAAATGAATCCTGATATCCTCCATGACTGGGGTTCTTGGAGGGGCTTGATGGCCAAACAACTCCCTATAGATTATGGTCCCTGGCATTAAAAAGGTGTTCTGTTTGGGGGGATTTGGGTACAGTGGGTAAGTTTGCACTTTGCATTGACTTTACTCATGCACCCAGATTGTGTCCTCGGTAATCCTGACTCTTGCTTATGTGCTATAACTGTATACTTTACTATGGTTCTTTAGTCATATTCTGTTAGTATAATGGTTTATGTGTAATGCATAATTCTGTGAGGAGCCTGTGACAATGATTGATAGTTTACTCCAACATCCATTGTTCTGTGTTAATTGGATTTACTGTTAAGCTGATTATGATGTGGTTTTCTATATCTGTAGCAATGCTGGTTAATTGCCGTTTTGTTTCTGTTGTATTGTATGTTAATACATGGGTGGAGTTATGTTACCTTGATGTCTGAATATTAGACTATTGGTTATGATATCCTTAATGTCTGTCTTGCAAGAATTTGGCAAAATCTCCTATTACAATGTAAATACCACAAAAACGCAAGCACTCCCCTTTTTTACATCATGGTTTGAATTGGATATTTAAAAAAAAACAGTTTGACTTTGATTGGAGAGATGGTCAAAAATAATGAGTACAAGTCGGCTCTACTCCCATGACAGAGGCCAGAAACAGGTGCTCCACACGCGGATCAAGCGTGAATGTAGATAATTGAGTAAAAGCAAAAAACGTGTGCACTCCGTAAAGGCTGAATCAATCGTCAAAAAAATGTACTCGTTTATTAAATAAAGTAACAGACAGTGGGAATAATATGGACAAGGTGGCAAATAAAAAGGAGAAACGACCTAACGCGTTTCGCGTGATAAACACGCTTAATCATAGGTGACTAACAAGTGTGAGCGCTGCTCTTATATACACATAGCCAGGCTCTGAGTGATTATGAAAGCGAGATGCTGGTGTGTGAAAAAGAAAGAACCCTTGCAGTGCTGAAAAAAGGAAGTGAGACTAAAAAGAAAAGTATTGATTTTCTGGACCTTATCTTGAAAGGGAATATTGCCTCCAAAATGGTTGAAACGACCTCTTTTAGAAAGCCGACAGCAGGCAATACAGTGTTACATGCCACGAGTTGCCACTCAAAATCGGTAATTAAAAATATACCAGTTGGTTTATTTATTAAATTAAGGAGAAATTGTACCAACCAATTAAATTTTGAACAACAAAGCTTAGAACTCAAAAAAAGATTATTGGCACGAGGCTATAGGCCAGGGGTCCTCAAACTACGGCCCGCGGGCCACATGCGGCCCGCCGAGCACATTTATCCGGCCCGCTGTTTGAGGATGCGGCTGCAGGAAAACGAAAAAAAAAAAAAATTCACCGCGACCGGATGTGGCGTTTCGTCACATCCGGATCCGGTAACTGTGTTTCCCTCCTCCGTGCAGGAGGGGAACACTGCGCAAGACTTCCGGCCGGGGACACAGCAGCTGGAGGTAAGTGATGGGGAAGCGGGGGAGGAAGGAGGTATAACGAGCACTGCAATGGGCAGTTTCTGGCCATCTGACTGGCAAAATATTCCTGGGCTTCTGACTGGTACAATATTACAGGCATCTGACTGGCAAAATATTCCTGGGCATCTGACTGGTACAATATTACAGGCATCTGACTGGCAAAATATTCCTGGGCATCTGACTGGTACAATATTACAGGCATCTGACTGGCAAAATATTCCTGGGCATCTGACTGGTACAATATTCCTGGGCATCTGACTGGCATAATATAACTGGGCTCTGACTGGCATAATATTCCTGGGCATCTGACTGGCATAATGTTCCTGGGCATCTGACTGGCACACTATTCCTGGGCATCTGACTGGCACACTATTCCTGGGCTCTGACTGGCACACTATTCCTGGGCATCTGAATGGCATAATATTCCTGGGCATCTGAATGGCATAATATTCCTGGGCTCTGACTGGCATAATATTATTGGGCTCTGACTGGCATAGTATTCCTGGGCATCTGAAAGGCATAATATTTCTGGGCTCTGACTGGCATAATATTACAGGCATCTGACTGGTACAATATTGCAGGCATCTGACTGGAAAAATATTCCTGGTCATCTGACTGGTACAATATTCCTAGGCATCTGACTGGCATAATATAACTGGGCTCTGACTGGCATAATATTCCTGGGCATCTGACTGGCATAATATTCCTGGGCATCTGACTGGCACACTATTCCTGGGCATCTGAATGGCATAATATTCCTGGGCATCTGAATGGCATAATATTCCTGGGAGTCTGAATGGCATAATATTCCTGGGCTCTGACTGGCATAGTATTCCTGGGCATCTGAGTGGCATAATATTCCTGGGCTCTGACTGGCATAATATTGCTGGGCATCTGAATGGCATAATATAACTGGCCTCTGACTGGCATAATATTCCTGGGCATCTGACTGGCATAATATTCCTGGGCATCTGACTGGCACAATATTACTGGGCTCTGACTGGCACACTATTCCCATTGAAATACTGGTAAGTTTGTTGATTTAACTTTACTTCATTTTAAATATTGTATTTGTTCCCGTTTTGTTTCTTCACTTCAAAATAAGATATATGCAGTGTGCATATGAATTTGTTCATAGTTTTTGTTTTTACTATAGTCCGGCCCTCCAACGGTCTGAGGGACAGTGAACTGGCCCCCTGTTTAAAAAGTTTGAGGACCCCTGCTATAGGCCATGGATGATTAATAGAGCTATCAAAATAGACTCATCGAGAGATCGTAATACCTTAATTAGTAGCAACTTTAGTCCACATTCCAGCATTGCCCCAATTCACACTAGAAATAAAAATAAAAACAAAAATACAAACAAATATGATAATCCGATCTCCTTTGTAACTGCATATAGTCCTCAATTTAAAGAAATTAGCAATATTACTAAAACAAACTTACCCATTTTAATGGTGGACAAAACGTACAAAGAAGTGTTACAATCAGGGGTAAGATATACAGCTAAAAAAGCACACACCCTGGGCAGTCTACTTTCACCCAGTTTATTCGTATATAAAAATCAACAATGCAATAGAAGCAATTGGCTTAACATCACAGGTACTTTCCCTTGTGGACACAAAATTTGCAAAACCTGCAAACATACCACAAAACAAAACCCTGTTACATCAATTAACGGGGGCATATTTGCTCCAATTAAGGAATATATACGAACTGTAACACAATGTAATATATGTTATTACCTGTACTAAATGCAAACAACAGTATGTAGGTCGCACGAGTAGACAACTAAAATGCAGAATGAGAGAACATTTAAACGACATCGCCAACAAGGCTAACACATCAGTTGCTAAACATTTTCTGAATTGTGATAGCTCAAGTGACAGGTTTTTCCAAGTGACCATTTTGGATAAAATTAGGAGTGGTCCCAGGGGTGGCAGCACACACAGAAAATTATGTCAGCAGGAAACATACTGGATTTTTAAATTGGGAACTAGATTCCCTAAAGGCATGAACTCAGAGTACGACATTACATGTTTCTATTAAGAGATAGTATTGTTTATGCCCCTCAAATGTCCTGCTATTCTTACTTGTGCTATCTTTCTTGTGCTTTTTTCTGACACATGCCCCTCTATCCATTTTCTTATACCTTACACTCGTTTATCCTCATTTTTGTACGCCCACGTGTCATTCCATATATTAATATAAGTTATCCACACATATATCTATTTACTTACGTCTTCCATTTTCATAGCAGTCTACCTTACACAACAAGTGCCCTCCCGTCTTACATAGCCGCGTCCGCGTTATTCTTCATTGCTGACAGTTCTAACTGCTGCGCTGAACTGTCAGCAATGAAGTAACCGCTCTTAAGTGTCCTAGACCCCTCGATGACCACATTACATAAGTATGTTCCCATCCACCAAAAATACTATAAAATCATGGAACATATTATATAAAAAAATGTAAACCCTTTGCAATTTGGTCTAGGGCAACTTTATTATCAGTTTTAATTTATGACATCCCGACTTAAATTTAGACTACTGGACACATTCCATAAAATACATTGATAATTTCTTTACATTAAGCAAAATTAGAAATTTTGATAAAGTGAAAAACAAATTTGATTTGAACATTTCTGATGAAATAATACACAACAAAATAATGAATCTTATTTTTGTTCATTGTGACCTTTCAGGACAGGTTCCAAACCGAAGTAAACTGGAATTATCAAAAATAGAAAAAAAATATACTATTCGGATCCTGCTCGGAAAGGAGCCATTTCTATATGCTACACTCATTTGGCCAGGGAACTAAATAACAAATTTGATTCAATGATAAAATGGGAGGGAGAACTGGGTAAAACATTTAACATCACAGAAAGGATTAACTTTGTAAATGCATTGAGGGGTATTACACAGTGTGTGGCACATTTAGAGTCCCATTATAAAATCTTATACCGTTGGTACCTTACTCCCTCCAGATTACACAAATTGATTTTATCACATACAAATACATGCCGTAGGGGGGGTGGAGAAAGCGGATCTTTGTTTCACATGCTGTGGTTGTGCCCTAAAATTAGACCTTATTGGAATTCGATACATAAATTAATGAAAACTGCTTTGTCTCTTCAAGCAAATACCAGTAAATTTACCAAATTATAATAAAATGATACTAGACCATATTCTAAGTTCTGCAACAACAATTATCACCCGACACTGGAAAGATATTAAACCATCACACATAAATGAGGGCATAGAATACATATTTGAAAATAGACGTTGCGAACTAGCTTTCCCCTTACCAACACCAAAAACGGAAATTTTAAAACAAGAGTGACTTTATTGGGAAGAAAGCATCAGAATCAATTATAATCTTATTTCATAGTTCGTTCCTGACCGGATGATGATTGCTAATATGTTGTATATGTTTGATTGTATATAATAATATAGTGTATATCAACTGATAATTTGTTAATCATATCCCACTGGATAATTGTACTTATAGAGTTTATCCCCTGTTCTATTATTATCTTATATATTATCTGTATTAATTAACATTATTATTATTGTATCTTATTGTATACATGTTTACACTATTTGAAAACATTTCAATAAAAATATTTGAATAGAAATAGTGAAAAGAACTATATGTTTTCCATTCATGCAGCAATTTCTAGAATGTTCTTTTAACCCTTTCTTGACAGGACTGTTTTTACATTTTGTACCATTTGTGACAATGACTGTTTTTACACTTCTGTGTTTTTAGATGTAATTTTCTTCTCTCATTTAATGTCATATCATATAATTTACTTTTTTTTTTCTAATAACACTTTTTCTAACTTTTACATGAAAAATATTTTACACATGTACAAATGTTAATAAAAAAAACCTGCTAAATAGATTCAAATTTTTCTTCTGCGTTTAAAAATACCCATTGATTCCCAGTTTTCTGTTGTTTTTTGCAAGTTATAAGGCAATAACTGAAAGCAGTGCATTCATTTTCCTAACAGTTTTCTCCTAATGCTAACACTAACCCTAGATCTAGATTTATTTATTTTACTGTAATGTTGCTAACTGCAACATATTGCGCCCTGGGCACCAGATTTAGGTATTGCTGAATGCCTCGATGCCAAGACACTGAAACACCACCACCTCAGCTTCGAAAGTAACTGTTGATTGCTTTCTAAGCTCATTTTACTACATTTACCATTTTACCGCAGTGATTTCTGTGACATTCCGGCTATATCAATTGTTGAAAATGAGCTAAAGGACAACTGTTGGAAAAAAATAAAATTATGTTTAATTGAAAGATTGCATCAAGTGTAAGCATTTTAAATAGAAATGGTTTAATGAAAGAATACAAATAAAGTACACTATGGCGCCCTCTCAACCTTTATAGCACTATCAGGGGACAGACATCTTGGGTAGATAATTCAGATCTTCCTTCATTCGACCAAAGATTCTCAACAACATGTCTGACCTCTGATAGCGCTATGCAAGCAAAGAAGGCTCAATAAGGTACTTTATTTATATTTATTCATTAAAGGATTTCCATTTAAAATGGATGAAATCTTTAAATTAAACATAACTTGATTCTTTGCTGACAGTTGTCATTTAGGCCTATTTAAATTGGTTAGTTGGGAAATTATCATTGTAAGATATCATGGAGCCTTCCTTCCTCTATCAATCAAAAACAAATTCCACTTTGTTTTCTGTCATTCAGTTTAAACCTTGGAAATCACATGAGATAGCATTAGTGTCAGATCATATAACATTTCTGCTTTCATTATCAGACATGGCACATGTGTTAAATGTAGCTTTGCCACAGCAGGTCAGATTGAGTTATCATTTTGACAGAGCACCAAGGTGAAAGCTAATGGTTAATATTATAATATGGTAGAACATCGAAAATAATCAAGAAACATGTAAGATATGGAAAGGTATGTGTTCTTGAAGCCTTTTGCCACCTTATGACGAGTTAGCTCGTCAAATGCGCAGCAGCATTCACAACCTTTTGACCAGTTAACTCTTCATGCAGTTCAGCCGGCGGTGCTGGTCCAGGATTCTGCCTTGCACCCAAGGGCATGTACCTGGACCCGATCGATGGATTTCCAGCCATGTGATCAACTCGATCACATGAAAATGAGATGGCAAAGCCAATGTCTTTATGTAATTCATTCCCTGCACTTCACATGCTGATTGTGAAGTAGAGATTGTGACAGGCAAGTGAAAACAAATAAAAATTCCTGTAAAAAAAAATGTAACCCTTCCAATGCCTTGCTGATCACAGTTTGTTGCTGTGATTGGTTTCCTTCATAGTGTATGGCCCTCATTTTGATTTGTTCTCATATTTTTTCATTAAATATATTAATTATATTATTTTAATATATTAATTTAATTACAGTTAACCCCTGCATGCACGTGCTGTGATTTGTCCTGTTTGGGTTTTTTGGGGGTCTGGGAACCTATATTTTTTATTAGCTAGTTAGTAGGGATAAGTTGGTCAGTGTTAGTGTTGAACTAGTTTTGCACATATGTATTTTATGAATACTAAATTGTAGATTACATATATATATAAATACCGTATTTATCGGCGTATAACACGCGCCGGCGTATAACACGCACCTAATTTTAAGAAGGAAAACTTAAGAACTTAAATTAAGAACTTTGAAGCCCAATATGCCATTTTAATATGCCAGGATATTGCCCCCAATATGCCATTTAATATGCAGGATATTGCCCCCAATATGCAATTTAATATGCAGGATATTGCCCCTAATATGCCATTTTAATATGCCAGATATTGCCCCCAATATGCCATTTAATATGCAGGATATTGCCCCCAATATGCCATTTAATATGCAGGATATTGCCCCCAATATGCCATTTTAATATGCCAGATATTGCCCCAATATGCCATTTAATATGCAGGATATTGCCCCCAATATGCCATTTTAATATGCCAGATATTGCCCCAATATGCCATTTAATATGCAGGATATTTCCCCCAATATGCCATTTAATATGCAGGATATTGCCCCCAATATGCCATTTAATATGCAGGATATTGCCCCCAATATGCCATTTAATATGCCATGATATTGCCCCCAATATGCCAGGATATTGCCCCTTAGTATGCTCGTTATGCCACCCTCCTCCCCCCCCTTCCCCAGACCCCAGTACTTACCTCTTTGCTGCTCTGTCCCCCGGTGCTCTGAAGCTGCGTGGCTGTGAGGGAAGCGTTGTGAGCTTCCCTCCAGCCGTGCGGAACAATAAAGTTTGTTTTTAAAAAAACACACTTTGTTGACCGCGCGGCTGGAGGGGAGCGCACAACGCTTCCCTCACAGCCACGCAGCTTCAGAGCACCGGGGGACAGCAGGAACGAGGTAAGTTTTAGATTTATTTATTTTTTTGGCGTATAACACGCACACACCATTTTCCCCCTATTTTCAGGGAGAAAAAGTGCGTGTTATACGCCGATAAATACGGTATATACATATATATATATATATATATATATATATATATATAGATAGTATCCAAAGAAAGCTCTAACTTTCTAATTCTAAAACATATAACTTGTACGGGTGCATTAAGTGACAGAGGGGAAAAATATGTTTTAAACAACCACATATCAAAATGGAAAAATTGTCTCTGGTTATTAGCCCAGGAAAATGTCCTGATCTTTAAAGTAGTGAAAGGAACTCACGTTGTTCATTCCGTGGATGTAGAGAATAAATAATGATCAAAGCTAATCTAGAAACATAGAATGTGTCGGCAGATAAGAACCATTCAGTCCATCAAGTCTGCCCAATTTTCTAAATACTTTTATTAGTCCCCAGTTCCCTATCTTAATAGCCTTGTGCCTATCCCACACATGCTTTAAATCCTTGACCGTGATATATAATCTATACTTTCTTTTAGAAAAATGTCATGCAAATGCATCAAGGTAAGATATTTTAAATAGAATTAGTTTAATAAAAGAATATAAATACAGTACCAGAATGAGCCCTCTTTGCTCCATATAGCTCTATGATAGGGGCTGATCTTCATTTACCTTGGTCAGATAATGGAAGATCAGACTCATCTGACCCAAATTTCTAAACAACATGTCTGCCCCCTGATATTGCTTTACAGAGCAAAGAGGGTTCAGTTAGGTTCTTTATTTTGCACCATTTCATTTAAACTTCACTTGATGCAATCTTTAAATTAAACATTTAGTTTTTTGTTAACAGCTGTCTTTTAAAGCCTGATTTTGAAGGAATGGAAAATTTTAGTGAATGTTTACATATGATAAATTCAACAGATTATTATTATTATTATTATTATGACTGCAGTACCGATAATTACATGAATGCTTTAAGTAAAAATACATAATTGGATTATTCTCCTCGCCAATCAAAAATGTAAGAAAATATTACATTTAGCGTTGAAATAGCGAAAAGAACTGCACAATTCAGTTTGTCTATGTTGGTCTGTGATGCTTATTAATGTCAAAAAACTTAACAATTTAGGACATTTTCTTTTAAAGGACAACTGTAGGCAAAAAAATGAAGTTATGTTTTTGGCTGACAGCTCCTACCTTGTCATGTTGCTATGTAATATCTGTGCTTATCTCTCAAAAGCCCAGCTCAAAGTTAAACTTCTATTGAAAGGGAAGCATACAGTATATTTTATATAAAAATGTTACAATATTGACACTCCATAGGTCATTAAATGCATTGTACTGTAGTAATACATTGACGGCTATCTAATAAGTTAAGAAGCAACAATCAATATGTATGCTATCATATAGGACTCCAGAATAGGACTAGCCTTCTATATTACATGCACAGATTTTAACTTTTAATCCCCTCGCCCATTGGCATGCTATTATCATTAAACATTCTATCACTTATATTGCACTCAATTAAATTGTACAGCTTTAAGTCCTAATGGCAAAAGAAAAATATATATAACGTAAATGATTTGCGTGCATGGCATTCATTCCAAGATACCAGCATCTAAAATCTAATTGCGCAGCTAGTTCTAACCAAACACAAAAACAGGACCTATTCAATTATCCATGAACCCAATGACCAGATAATACAATAAAAAAAAATGTCATGAGTTCAAAATACAATAAGATTACACAATAATTTAATAATCTAACATGGTCACATTGTGAATTTGATTAAAAAAAAAAATATTGAGAGTGAAAGGACCCCAGAGTTTACCACATTGGTTTGGGATGAATCATGGAAAATATTCTTACATGGCTTTTATTCTATCAGAATTGTTTGTGGCGTCTGAATGGAACAGGAGAATTGAGAAGAATGGATGCATTTCTGCAGGAAATTTTTGCTGTGAGTTCAATATATTGTGTAGACATTGGAGTGCATCAGTATAATGATGCACATCTTAAAGGTTGGGTCAATATGCTGATGTTAGGCTACTTATTAGGGTAATAGGATGTTCGAGAGGAAGAGCTTGTATAATGCTGTCATACGCAGACAGTGTCCGCCATCTGAATGCTTAGTTTTGTTCCCCTCTTCTGGTGGCATGTGAAAACTAAGGTCTGTCTCTGAAATGTCAGTGAGAAACTGTTGGCAATAGATGCATCACTGATGCTTCCTAGGAAAGCATGATGGCTGTCGGTCAGAGGATAAACTGGCATGTACCTTAAAAAGTATCAGTTTACTAGGACCACTCATTTTTTCACTTGTGCGTCTATAGTAGAAGTATAAGTGGAAAAAAAGGTTTAGTGGCCCTTTAAGGTTAGCTATTATGGGGTCCTTGGTGTGTTGGCATATTGATCTTTATAATGATGTGCACAAATCTCTACACAACATTTTGAATGCACATCAACAATCAAGTGACCTTAAGACATGCCGTTTAACATTCGTCATTTCTGTATTAAATTTGAATAAGTTAGGACAATTCTAAAATTACAAACAACTATAGTCTTCATGGGAATAATCAATCCTAAAAAAGTCAATCATACCAGATAGCACAAAGCACCAGAGTTTTCTTCTGATGGGGCAGAAGACCACTTCTGCCTCAATAAAACTGGACTTTGAATGGTGCATGGGTTTTGCAAAGACTAGCAAGCTTTCATCTCAAATAGAATTTCTACAGGTGAGCTGGGAGAGAAGATCCAGCGACCATTTCTCTCATTGGGTTGTACAAGCCTCAATTGCACTGTATACAGCGAATACTGGGGTCGGAGAGCACCATTTAGTGCTACCAGGTTACAGCAGAAGCTCAACAATATGGCAGCCTGGACGTTACAGTTAGACTTCCAAATCAGATGGAGATCACTTTTAAATGGCTGTTCAAAAGCCTTAAAGGGACACTACCACTTAAATAAGATATAACTAGATAACTTGGTCATTTAAAACAAAGACATATATAAATCATATGCCACTGTTTTTTTTTATATGCTTGAATTCATTGCATATAAAAGGAAAAATAAAATGAGATGTTTATCTCCTAGCTCCATTTTGTGAATAATTCCCATGATTCAATATCATCCAAAATCTTCCAGTCAGTCTCAAATTACAACTGTTGCCAAAGCCTGCATGATGATGTCATAAAATACTCCCCTGCTCTCTTACTGGCTCCTGTGTATCATAGTGGGCAGGGCTCTTTTTTTACCTGCCTTCCAACAAAAAGAGAGGAGATTAACTTGATCAAACAGGACCATAACGCCGCCCCTTGTGATGTAATAGTTGCATTACTCTCCCATTCACTGCAAGTTTATGATCAGAATTTTGAATTATAGACTGCATTTTGTGTCCCCAACCCCAAAGTGAGAAATTTTTGGTGTAAAGTCTCAAGGGGGTGACACCCAAAAACACTATATTTCACAAAATGGCAGAAACCAGTCACACCTGTTTAGTTACATATTTTATTAAATACAGTCATGTAAGAAAAACAAAAGACATATCTGAAATCAACAATACAAAATAAAAAAGGAAAACATTTTTGTTGGGAGTGTGCCTTTAACAAATGTCTTACTGAAAGTTTATCTGGTTCAGTCCATCTTTAACCCCTTAACAACACAGGACCTATATGTACATCCTGTGTCTAAATGACTGTTGGGTATTATTGGTCAGATGGTACTGCCTTGATGTCGCCATGTGGAGGCATCAGGCAACAATGAAGAAGCCTCTTTGGTGCATATTTATTTATTTATTTAGAAAGTGTTTTACCAGGAAGAATACATTGAGATTTCTCTCGTTTTCAAGTATGTCCTGGGGACCCAGTCCAGAATGGAATTACACAGTTACACATTTAACAGTAGATTAAAAATAAATACATACATACATATATTTAAACAAGTTGTAAGGAGAACATACAGGGTAAATCATTATTGATATAAAAAGGAACAACATGTACAGTATACAAAGAAGTTTGTAAACTAATAACAAGTACAGTCTGTTTTGAGGATTTGAGGGACACTTAATTTCAGAGATTTTAGACTAGAGGACGATTTGGCAGAAACAGGAAGGCTATTCCACATGTGAGGAGCTCTGAAAGAGAACGCACCTCAACCCTCAACCTGCTTCCTTTTTGAAGTGAGGGATCGCTAGTGAAGGGTTGTTGCAGGATCTGAGATTGTAGGAAGTGCAGGGAGTAAGAGTGAGCATGCCGCTCAGGTAGGGGGGGAGCATTCCAGAGAAGTGGCTATGCCCTAAGCAAGCTAGGTGGAGAGTGCCCCTGGAGGCAAGGGTCAGCCAGTTTAACTCTTTTAACATTTTACAGTGATGAGTGTTGTAATCACACTATAGTGCAAAATGACACAATGTATTGTACAGTGTCGAGTTTACCAAGCTGGGTCTGTGGGGCAGTATCATACACAACATCTCCATTGTCTTCGGCATTAACATGCTGCACAATCCATTTCCTTACCGTGGAATCTAGGTTTGATTTGTTTCTATATAGAAAGCTGATCCTAGGATATAGCTTTAACACAAGCTTATCAATGTGGAGACCAAAAGATAAATTTGGGTCTAGCCACATGCCAAGATACTTATATGAATTTACCTGGGTCCGGTTATAACTGGATTTGGTCTTCATGTTTATTTGAGGATTGTTTAATTTGAGAAGTTTAGCATTTGTCCCAAACAACATGGACATGGTTTTTTCAGTGTTGAGGAATAATTTGTTGTTAGCTATCCAATTTTTAATTTTAGAAAACTGACTCTGTAGCATGGATTCCACTTGTGATAGTTTAGTATCATCAGCATACATATGCACATGAGCCAGGTCATACACCGAGGGTAGATAATTTATAAATAGTGAGAAAAGCAGTGGCTCAAGAACAGATCCTTGAGGCACTCCACACTTGATTGGCAACGGGAGGGTATGAACGAAACCAGCAAAGCAACCTCTCATTTATACCGGAACAATTTAGCTTGGTTAGAAGATTATGATAAAATGTATCAAAGGCCTTTGCAAAGTCTAGGAAACTGCACCTGTAAGTTCACCACTCACCATACCACTCTGAATGTCATTGCTCACCTTTAAGAGGCCAGTTATCGTGGAGTGATTTGACCTAAACCCAGATTGAAGTGAGGTAGTTGATAATACTCACACAGTTGATCATGGGCACATTTTTCCAAGATTTTAGAAAGTATGGGTAGCAGTGAAATAAGCCTGCAGTTTGACACTATGTTTACATCAACATTTTTAGTATGGGGATAACTCTGGCATTTTTCCAGGCTTTTGGGACATAATCGGCAAAGTTGGCAATGGGTCACGCAATAACAGGTGCACTCAGCCTCAGTAGCATTGACAAAAGTAGGTCTGGCACACATTGTAATTTCATTTTTTGATTGAGGAGATGTGGCTGCTATTTCACTATATGATATAGAAGAAATTTCAAATTTAGCAAGGTGTTTGGCCAGGGGTGATATTGGTGGTGACTCGTCTGCCATAGAAAAGGAGCCATGATCTTCATTGTTGTGTTTTGCTTTAAGAGCTGTGGCGCATCCTACAAAGTAGTTATTAAATTAATTTGCTATTACCACTGGAGATTTTAGAACTTCATTATGTGTTTTAATTGTGGTTGGTTCTGAATGGCACAGGGGGTCATACATGTTTTTTATGACCCTCCAAAATTTGGTCGGGTTGGCTTCTATTCAGCCGATAAGAGAAATAAGTTGTTTTGGCAAGTTTGGTTTTAGTCTTGCATCTATTGCGGACGTGCCGATTAGCATTGTGATCTTGGTCAGATATTTCCCAGTAGTTTATTGATGTCAATAAGAGACTAAGCAGGGGGATTTGGGGGGCAATAGATCCCTACTAAAGTACTAATGGTTTTGAGAATGGGTGTAATATTCTTCCAGCTATAACTTCAAAAGTAAAGGGTGTAGTTGATAACATAAGGTCTATGAAATTCAGTGACTCATGTATATATAAAACCATACCTCCTCCTCTCTTATTTCTGGAGCAGATATATCCCTTTTTTTTTTATTGCTGAGTCTGGGGTTCTAGGGCTTAACCAGGTTTCAGTGATGACAAGAGATTTAGGTTTGTACTCCTGACACCACGCTCTTAGATAATCAATTTTGGGTAGAAGGCTCCGTATGTTGCAATGGACGTGTGTGTGTGTGTGTGTGTGTGTGTGTGTGTGTGTGTGTGTGTGTGTGTATATATATATGTATGCTTTGGAAGTGATGAATCACTGTTTCACATTTTTCATTACATATTTTTATTTTTTTGTAGTAAATAATATATATGATATAATAATGGTATATTACATATTTCAAAAATGTAAAAAATAATAATAATAAATGTATTACATTTCAAGTATTTATGTAAAAAAACATTTGATTATATGGAAAGACTGATCTCAAAGCTATCTTCTACTCTCCATGTTATTTATTGGGATTTCAGTTCAGAATTTATTTTCAAAAACATAACTGGCAGATGCAAAAAAAAGATTAAATTCCTAGTTTTATCAAAATGTACGCCTTAGGATTTGTGCAACCGATATAGTCAACTTGGCGGAAGAAACATAAAGGTATTAGAAAAGTTATTAGAGGAGGAAAACTAAAGTGAATTCCTGTACTCATATTTGAAAATTCTGTTTTGCAAAAACAAAACACAAATGGGTAAAAACTTTTTTTAAAAGAAGAAATATTCAAATTTGGATCAATATTAGGTCCAGAAGACAGAAAGAGCAAAGACAAATTAGTTGATAAAAAAACCAAACAAACAGAAGATATACTTTAAAAAAAAAACATTTAATTCAACATGGTTTGCCGCTAGTGGCAAAATATATTAGAGACATTTTTCCACTCGAGTACAAAAAGTTCTAAAATTCCAAAAGATCTTTAAAGCATTTAGAGATGTTAAAAAAAGACAGCAATGAGATCTAGTATTTAAGGCAGAGAGCATTAAATTTACTTCTTAAAGCTGACTCGCTAGTGCAGTGTCTATAGTTCTTTTTGCAGCCCAAGATTATGATTAAATAGAATAGATTAAGGACAAAGGTTATCTAGCTAGAATACATCCAGGGGCAAATTCAGCTATTGAAATAACTCTTTACAGTGGGTGAAATGATCATGGGGGGGGGAGGGGAGCAGCAATTTTTATAGGTTTAGTATCTCTTATCCGAATGCTTGGTGCCAGAAGTATTTTGGATAATGGATTTTTTTTTTTTTAACAATTATATATTTTAATGCCTCTCAGCAGTACCTCTCATACAGTAATATCAATGTAAATACTATATAGAGAAAATCACCACTTTTACTGTGATGTAACTGCGATGATAGGCATAGTTGTGAACCTGCCACCGGTAAGTCAGGCCTGCAAGTGTCATTGTATTAGCCTTTGTGGGAGTGCTAGAGTGGTGGGATTCTGGCCATGCACGCAATAGCTATTTCACAGCTCAAGGGGGCTTGACACCGTTGTGCATTTCCATTATGATAGGTGTCTGGAATTACAATTTTGGATAAGGGATACTTAACCTGTAATTGTATACATAATAACTTAATCAGCTTATAAAACCTGGGAAATAGAGGAGAGGAAAAATACTACAAACTTTAAAAAACAAGAACATATTCACGTCCATAAAAAGAAAAATAAAACATGACATTTTTTTCTCTTTGTGCATATTTTATTTAACTCTTTATTCAAAGCTCACACAGCTGACATTTAGGAGGTTCAAGTTGGAATGTTGAAGCACACCATATTTTTTGAAAATGTTCCTCCTTCTAATTGAACGTCGTTCATTTTGCTTTCACTGCATAAAACACTGAAATCCAAACATTCGCGTTGTACAACAAAAAAAAAAAAGTAACGAGAAAGTAAAACAAACAAAAATGGATAAACATTTGCTTGTGCTCTGGCCTTGATAGTGGCATTCCAGATTACTGCAGTAGTGCAAGCATGGTTGCTTTTTTTTATTTTTATTAGATGGTTCCCAAATATCCATCACCAGTCTTGAGATCATTTGCATGCTTTGCACACCTGCAATCCCTCAGGACTGAAAGGAATGGTAATAGAACTATATGAAACAATCATTTCATTTATGATCAATGTTTACTGTTTCATTAGCATGAGAGGATATGGAAGCTGCACTGATATCACTAATTTGATGGTTCAGACACAAGCAGAAATCCATACTATCTGGCCCGAAGAGTTCCAAGCATGAAAAATATGGACAAACATTCTATACAATACACTGAAGCACAGATACAAAGTACAGATTTCATATTTCCCATGATATATTTTCTAGATTTAATGACTGCCTAGAAATACATAGGTATAGAACATTGAGTATTTCATTGATTATAGGATCTACCAGATGGGGAGGAGTTGAACCTAGTACAGGATACATAATGATGGAGGAGTAAAGGAGCGGAGCCTTTAGGTTATTGTTTTAAACAAAAAACAAGTACTGCACTTGTATCTTTACACAGATCCTTGATCTTGATTGTATAAGAAAAGTTGACAATTCCCTGGCAGATTTCATATTGTGCCAAGCTGCTTCATTGAAATACAAAATAAGCAAAACTACTCTCTTTTATACCTTTTAAGGTCTATTTCAAAGGCTAGAAAAATCATTAGAAATCATTTAAAGTCCGGTTGGGTGTTTTTTTTTTCCTTCTTCAAAGGTTTCTTGGTGGAAGTCGCTGCTTGTACATCCCTGCAAGTGCTTTGGCTGCGCTGTAAATCATCTGCCGACGGGACATGCCTGTAAATGCCACATGCCAATCAGTCCTGCTGACGTGAGGTAAGTTTCTCTCCAGCACTTCACCAACGGTTACAGATAGTCCTGACCAACGGAGGTGGTAATCCTGGGGAGTGAGATTTTGAGCCTGTGGAGAGATGAAGACATGACATGTTACATATTGCAAGATGCTGAAGCACAATACTATTCTCTGAGCAACACAAGAGCAAACTATTACCAAAAAGCCACCTCAGTTGTCTGTACAAAGATTCACTAAATCAAAAGCAAAATATAGATAGAAAACCCATACACACATATTTGCGTTAGAAAGAAAAGTAAGCAGAGACCTCTGCTGTTTAAAAAGGAGAATTGAAATGTATTCTGCAGGTTATTAATATTTCATTCTATTGTGACTAAAAGAAATGTATACCACTTGCAATAAGTACATCCAATCGTTTTAGTGTAAATTCATTTGGAGGCAATTTTTTGCAGGCCATATACAGTAGCAATGTCGTCATTAGCATCTAGCTAGCGAGTCTAGCGAACTCAAATATTAAAAGTTTAATAACTAAACAGTGAACTGAAAAGAGTTAGAAAATGAATACCAAAGCGGAGTTTACCAGCCCAGCGATTTTGGTCTATACTATTTTGGTTGTCAATTTCCATAATTGATGGTCGCGTAAAAAATAAATGAAGCAATCTAGCAATCATCAATATATGTATATAAAATGTAAATGTTCTCGGCAAGAGAAAAGGATGTCTACATACTGTTTTACATGAAATATTGATTTGTTCCTCTTTCTTGCTGGAGGTTACTACTGACCTGTTGTACAAATTCCATAGGCAAAGGAGTAGCTTGTGTGAAGACTTCTAAACGAATACCCTGCATGGGATCATCCAAAATGACACAGCCAATGTCAAACCACCTACAAAATAGTACAAAATCATTGTTAGTTTGCAATAATTATGATGTTAAAAAAAATTCAAACATGGGGGGGTTGTGTTTCATTAGATTTCGTAGCTTAGTCAAATATTTTACAAATAAGTCAATAACATATATTTTTTAATTCTCACTATATTTTACGGTTTTTTTTCACAATACAAATACCAATACAAAAGAAAGCCCTTCGTGTCCTGAATATAAAAAAAATATATATATAATTTGTGTGCGTACAGCAAACGACAAAGAAGAAAATTACAGCTAAACACAAACACTGCAGAAGTGTTAAAAGAGCCACGGTCATTAACGCACAACATTCCAAAAACAGCCCTGTAATGAAGGGTTAAAGAGTCACTAAACAATTTTTTTCACTTGTGCATCTAAGATTGGCACTTGTATGAGGTAAACTGACATGTATTTTTTAAGGTACATGCCAGTTTACCTTCTGACCAGCAGCCATGATTCTTCTCTAGGAAGGCTTAGCATGGTCCTCTCTGATGGTGGCACATTGAAATCAAAACTGTCTGACTGTACTGTGCTAGGAATTTAGCATACGTTTTGAAAAAGAAGTGTAGCTCTTATATGTCATTGTACGTAGTTTGGGATATATTCAGTGATCATTATATTCCTACACTTTCACCACTAGGTGGTAGAAGAACAATTTGAAAGTAATTCCATAGTGTCAAAGTTCTGGCTGGATCATCCTTCCCAGATCATAGAATGTTAGGTTGCAGACAGCACGTTATATCTTATATGCCGATATGTGACTAAAATATTTCAATACAGTATTACATTTGTGTTCTACATTAAACAGGAAGCAACTATAATGCTGTTAAATATCAGGTAAACCCATTTAGTAAACTGAATGTAAAACAAATTAATCAAAATGTTAAAACAAGTGCATTAACCTGTTGAGGACAAAATGAAATTGGCCGTTTTTACTTTTGAAGACCAAAGTTTTTTTGCTACACACTTTATAATTCACTGTGTTTACGTACTTCTAGGGGCTGTCTTGATAGCTTTATTATAAATTCTGAAATCTTCAATATTATGGAGTACATTTACACCACCCAAAAGCTAAATGAGTGAGCATCATAGTAAATTAAGTCGAACTTCGCTGGAAATGTTTTCCTCTTTTGGCAAAGATCTTTGATGTGGGAATGAGTTACCAATCCGCTGCCAAACCTTACACAGGGGGCACCGGAACACGAGCCATCACTACACTTGTTGTGGACTACATTTTTTTGATTGCTGTATCATATGGTTGGATGAGAATAATGCAAATTAAGGACTTTTGAATGGTGTCATTCAGCACACAAATCAATATGCAAACACATTGAATATTAATTATTACAAAGCGAATTAATTCTTGTGCTTAGAACGCTGGAAATTATTATTGTGCAAAGTATATGTGTATTTTAGTGGATAAAATGAAAAATGACTTAGAAGCCACCAAGGTACTGTTTAAAGACAAACCAATGAGTCAATGGAACTCAAAAACAGAAAGGCACCATTTGGGAGATCATGCTCACATAATAACAGAAACCTAGCAGTTTTGATTTGTAAACCACACAGATCATTGATTAAGTCTCAAATCTGAGGGCTTCTGCACATTTCCAACTATAAAAACTGGAACTTGCTTTCCAGTTTCTATACTTACTTGTCAGGAAGGAGCTCTGCAATAAAGTTTTCCACGGACACTGCAGGCTGCTTCTCATGTATGACTCCAGTCCTGCGCAAGCCATCTATCCTCTCTTGGGCTCCCTAAAAGAACAAATAAATGAACACAAGACGGTAAAAGCACATTCTTAGACAGTGAAATTATAGCATAAAATCTTCACAGTTTCAGTGAGTAAAGGAACTCCTCTCCACTCATGAGCAATAGGAGTTAGGATGTTCCTTCTAATTTCCTTGTGTCTTTCAGAATAGAAACCGATTAGAATCCATTGCCCAAAGTATGGGCCTGTGTCCCACTAGTTGGCAAATGATGGCAATTTTGAAATATGGGACTTTGGCTTCAGCAATTTACAGACCCTTACATTCTTTTGTTTTCAAACACTGTAATAGCTTTCAAAATATTAGTTAAGAACTTTATAGCATTTTCAATGCTTTCACCAATCCCAGAACAGATAAACTTTGATTTAAGAAGCATTAGGTTAATCATGTTCTTGAATAAGTTACATGTGCTCCCGTTAAGGTAATTCATTGGGAAGGAGACATCTACTGTATGACGCCAGATTCAAAAGGATAACTTGATCGTATGAACTAGGAAAGGTATTGGCCAAGTTCAGTATAAACCTGGCTTGGTGAAATTTTGATGAGGTTTTACAATGGTATTGTGTTAAATCAGTTATTCAGAAACTAGTATCTTGAGTCTCTTTCTTTCTTTTACATTAAAGAAATTGCAAATTGGAACTTATATGAAGATCATCAACATGGAAAAAAAACCTCACCGGTATGTGGATAGACACGTTATGTAACTGCTTTATCCAATTTTTTTATGTATAAAAATATATAGATATTTGTACATTTAGAGGACACAGTTGTCATGTATAATTCACCTATGTTGCAAGAGTGGAAAGATGCAGAAGAATGCAGATTTTCCACGAATGTCGTCATGTGAAAGGAAGTGTGTAGAGTACCACCAGATGTTTGCACATATAACCTATGTACCTTTAATCCTGCAGCATATCCAACTGGCTGTGGAGCAATGTTAGACTGGCCATCTTCTCCTGTAACAAGTGCCATGCCAAACATCTCTTGGAATGCATCCCTAATTGCAGCAACCTTCACTTCCTTGTTGGAGGTTACAACAAGATCCATCTCTCCTCCAGATCCTAGTAAACAAAAGATGATCAGATTATTATCAAGCAGCTCTGTGTGAACAACAAACCCACCATAATAAGAAAAAATAAACTGGCATACATTTTTAAAAACATGAGTCAATCTTTACTTACGTATATAAGGTGCCATGCCTGGATCCAGTGTGGTTATCACTGTCTCAACTGAATGTTTGGTCTTATCCAAAACTGATTTCACAACAGAATTTCCAGCAACTCCCTAGTAAAAGGGTAAAAATATAAAAAAAAGAACTGGGTCAAAAGAGGTTATGTAGATCTTACTAATGTGTACTATGTGTGTGTTTTCATTAAGCAATCAAAGTACCGTATTTGCTTGAATATAAGACAATCCTGATTATAAGACGACCCCCCAAACTTTGGATATTCATTTAGGGAAAGGGGGGGGGAGAAAAAGTCTGAATATAAGACTACCCTTAAAAAACTTTTTTACTTGTAAATATTCAAATGTAAGTGTTTTTTCATATTTAATAAAATTATAATTGAAAAAAATGCATTTCTTATTTTTATTTCCTTCAATTTGACACTCAGACTTAGTCAGTGCATCCCCTCACACAACCCTCTGCCCCCACACTTACCCAATGCATGCCTCCACACAGTCATCTGCCCCCATACTTAGCCAATATTGCCCCCCCACACAGTCATCTGCCAACCAGACCAAGCCAATACTGCCCCCCTCTCAGCCATCTGCCCCCAGACCAAGCCAATGCGTGCAGACATCCTCCGTTGCTGCCTGACATTTTCATCTTTTGACAGACTGCCGGAAAGTCACGTGACGTCCAGGCTTCTGTCAGAGAAGAGCCGACGGAAGTGCTGGGCAACAGCAGAGGATGTCTGCACACATCGCGCAGACATCCACCGGCTGCTTGCGAGAAGGATCCAGGTCCCCTGCAGCTCTGCGGGGGACCTGGATCCCAGTCTTAAAGTCAGAACTCGATTTGAGGTCTGATTATGAGACGGAGTTTGAATGTAAGACATTCAGAGCATTTGCTCTGAAAAAAACTCTTATATTCGAGCAATACATTTGGTTAATAAAAACACTTTAGGATTTTAAACACATGTGTGCACAGGATTTTTTTTTTTTTTTTTAAATGGCACTAGAAATAGGTTTTCCTTTGGCCGGAAAATTATTACCACTACAAAGAAACAGTCACTGTAATTTAACTCCTATAGTCCATCCACTGCGATAGGAGTAGAGACGTTTGTTACTAAATGTTCCAATTCAACGGGTGCTGCAGATGTATATTGCTTACCTTAATGAAACCCCAGATGCCTCCAGCAGGCAGTTCAGTATGTGTAACATGCCCCCTGGGGTCTTCTGGCTCCTCTGGAAAAGTAATGGAAGATCCACTCCCAACTACAGGTGAAGCTTGCGGATTTACAGGATTTGACATGACTATTAAAAGAGAAAATAGAGAATAAACACCATCCCTAGTGCGGGTTTATATAATAATACCCATTTCTCAAGAGTGAATGTGCTGACAAGTCATCTACCTGGTTCATCTGTAGAAATCTAACATTAGATTGATATGTTTTAATGTGTTTGCAGATTTCAGAAAGCAGAAGCCAACATTAAGATAAAGCTATGTTTCCGAGTATCCAAACTGGGTGTGCCATTTTTCCTTATATGACATAGCACCGGGGGATCTTTGTCTTTGTGTAGGAGTCATTTTTGAGTTAAGGCACAAAGGAAAAACCAGTCATGTTCAAATAGAAATTACTGTAAGCAGACAGTTTATTCAAAAGATTATGTGGGTATATCATCTACCTGAAAGTGTGACTATAACCTAACATAACAAACTACTGAGTAAATAGTTACCATAAAGCGGTTTTGCTGTAAGTGTCTACACACCTATTAATGGAAATATTACAAAAGAAAAGTAAAATATATACCACAAAGTACAACCTGTGACAGGGGGTGCAGAAAATGATGGCATCAATGGTGTCTGTGGTGCTCGCCCAGCATGACCTTTAGTGATGTCATAAGAAGAAGACATTGAAAATCCAGTGACTGGTGGGCCCATAGGTGGTGCAGAGAGGACATGAGCTGGAGTGGAGCTGAGGGGAGGAGGGGGAAATGTAGGAGGGGTGGAAAATGTTGGTAACTGGCTGCTAAAAGGTGGGGCTATGGAAGTATGAAGAGGAGGACCATGTACACCAGGGCCAGGTGGTGAAGTGAATGGCAGAGGGACAGAAGCTCGCATGGAAGGAACAGAAGCTGGTGGTGGTGAAGAGAAAGTAAGAGGTGGCACAGAAGGAAGCGGTGAGAATGCTGAAGCAGGCAGGGGGCTCGATAAAACTGTAAACCAAAAATGAAAAAGGACATGTTAGTTAACAAAATATGGTTTCTTACTTTACATTTTTCATGTATGACTGGTAAATAAAAATTACATTTAAGACAACAGTTAATCTTCCAACATTTTTTTTACTCTTACCATAGTCTGGAAGATGTTCCAGAAAAGAGATAAAAACACAGATAGACATTTACCTGGAGGTATTGTAGTGGCAATAGCTGTGGCAGCCACTGTGCTTGATATCCCCAGAGTGCTAGGAGGAGGAGTGCCGGGTGGAGTTGTCTCAATGCCACTTTCTTCCATCATTTTTTGGAGTGAGGCCCTGTAAAAAAAAAAAATGATTTATATGAACACACATGAAGACAAATATAGCACATATGAAATACAAAATTGGACTTCTTACAGAAAGCTTTTATGTGAACGAACATGGTGCATAGAAATGACATTCAGTGCAGACTTTAGACATCCACTTATATCAAACCCTTGTTCACAGAGGCTATTTAACACTGCAGTGTTTGTGTTTAGCTGTAATTTGCCTCGCATTTAATGTTCTCACCCATTATATATTGTTTTTAATCAGATAGATACCTTTATTTTGATCATATTATAGAACTTAAATCACAAAAAAATAAAAAAAAATAAAAAAACCACTTTCAAACTTTTACATGAAAAATCTATTACACATCTTAAGATGAAAAAACCCTGGTAAATAAATTCTAATATTACAAATACTGCTGGGTTTTTGCAAGCTATAGGGCAATAATTCAAGTAGTCCAGTTTTTTTTTTTTACCATTTCATTTCTATGATGACATTTTAACACCAACCCTCCCTATAATCTAGCACTAATCCTAGCCAAAACAGCAGAGTTTTAAGTATAGTTGAATTAGAAAAAATGTCCAACTCTGCTACTTTGGTCTTAAGTTTGTAATTCACTTCTCAAGTCCCTCTGTCACAAATAAACCCTAGGTTCCCTCTGTTGATGGCATGTATAAACATGGGTCATCTCAAGACTAGCAGACAAAGACCATCACATGCAACACCCCCAGATAGCATACACCAGAATCCAGATCAGCTGTGAGTATACTCATGTGTAAGATACACAATAGGTTTAGTGGCACATGATTTCTAAGTTTTTTTTATTTTTTTATTTATTCTTTTGTGCCAATTTAACCATGATGAAAGCTTATCCTTGGAATTGCAGTTAACGTGTACATAAAGATTTCAAAGTTGAGTATTATCCTTTTTCTGTGTAGTGAAATCCCTCATTAAAAAGAGTGCTAGACACTACTCTGGTGACAAAGCTCTAAGAAACACAGGCGGAGCAAGCAGACTTTTGTGTGACATTCAGAAACCAAAAATGGCCTTGAAATATGGGTTTGAAGACAGTGCTCATATTAAAATAAATGTCAGTCTGAACTAAAATCAGCCAATACAAGACGGAAGCAACATAAAAATATTTATATAAATAGACCATCATCTAAGATCTTTAGTCAACGCATCATTTTATTTCTTGATTAAAAAAAACTAAACAAAAAAAAAACACTGAATAAAGTTGTTATTGCACATGCTCAGTGCCAGAGGTCCTAAACTCTTTATGGATTATTTTGCAATATTTACAAAAGCAGGAAACCTTGAATGAGATTCCCAAGAATACTCTGCATGCACAAAAACAAATGCACAATGTACAGATTAGACACTACCACATGTAGCACAACGAATATAAATTGGTGCCTGAAGTGTCCATTTAAAAATACATTTCCAAGGAAAGACCAGGAGGTTCATGATGGAAAAAAACCAAAAACATAAAATGGCATACATGTAGCACCCTCTTCTCTGCTAATGTCTACAGCAATTCTAAACAATCAGGAAGAGGAAATCAGGTGCTGGTAAAGAGTGTTCTAAGAGAAGAAAAACAAGCAATGCAATATGCATATTATATATCTAGCTCTCAGCAGAGTCATAAAACCATAAGCAACAGCTTTTTACTACGTCCAGTGGAACAGTCACCATCATAAAATCAGCAATCTTACATAGACACTACATGCTTATTTTTTCAACCAAGCTAATTTGGCCTAATGCGGTGACGGCTTTCCCTATACAAAATGACTAAATTCACTACAATATTACCTATTAACCCAAACTGTGTATTCCTTCTTACTGAATGGTTATTGTGCTATGTACTAAAATCAGCGTTGTATTATGTGCCCTTTATCAAATTATTGCTTAATTAAAATAAAATGTGCAGAAGTGTGCTTAAAGGTTTGCTGCAGAGTTGCAATTTCAGGCTCAAAAGCGTCAAGATGTATAAAACAGGTGCAACAGGTGTTACAAAATAAGATCACAGCAATTGAGTTTTATCTATTTTACTGTCCCTCCGTTATAAATCCCAAAATGATTTCACCAATAACATATATTAAAGCCTCTCAGCACTCGTCAATGCAGTATCAATACCAATGAAAATACTGTATAGAGCAAATAGATCCCTATTACTGTGATTTAGCTGTGATGTTATGCATCGTTGGGAACCTGCCATTAGCGCATCCTGACCACGTGCCACTGTGTTACCCTTTGTGGGTGTAGTGGAATCTGAGCATGCATGGAAAGGATATATCTCATCTTAAAGGGAGAGTCTAGTCCCCAGACTCACTTTGGTGCATGTTACTGCTTATATAGTGCACAGGCTTTTTTCCAGTGTGATTTGATTCAGGCATTCTTCATAATTCCCATTTTTAATAATTAAATCAAGCCCTCCCCAGTGATTACTTTGTATACATGTATACTACAGGTGCTGCTGCACAGATTATATAGAGCATATAAAGTTTTGATTCACGTAGTCACTTCCTGTGCTGCTGGAATATAATGCATTGTGTGGGGAATAATAATTAAATTATTCTCATTGGTTCCCACAGCAAAAAACAGGGAATTTACTTTTACTCAGATAGTGTGGGCAGTCCTAGTTTCTTGCAAACTGCTTTAAATTTCACAAATTCATTGTTTATATTAAAAGCAATGCAAAAGGTAAAACATGAATTTTAAGGTACTTTGAAAGCAAATTAACATGCACTAACATTTGGAAGATTAATTTTGTGCACCAGACAGTCCCTTTAACCCCTTCACGCAGGATGGTACTTTGGTCCCTAACCAAAGCACCAAACCTGCGTCTTTTTGTTCCTGGCCGCCGTTCACTTCGTGATCAGCAGCTAGGAATATCCAAGCAAGGACTTGATCAGGGTCTCTATAGACCCTGTCGGTCCCTGCCGACAGACGTCACGGAGGTGTGCCCGAACCCGGAAGTTCGGGCACGCAGGAATGCCAGAAACGTGGCTCGCTTTGAGTGTTAACTACATTTCTTATGTCAAACTGAGGCCACTGGCCTCATCTGACACTGGGGATCCGCGATGAGCTGTTACATGCTGGACGTTCTATGCCTTCCTACAAGCCTCCAGGCACTAAAAAGTAGTACGGCATAGAACGTCCTACAGGCGGGAAGGGGTTAAGGAGGCTGGACAGGAATATACCACTCACTGTGTGTGGAATATACAACATGTGGCAAGGTCAAAAAAATGTTTGGATAACAGATCATTTTGGATAAGCAATATTTGAACTGTATTACATTACATTACCATGTATATATATAGGGCCAACAATTTATGTAGCACTTTCTACAGCGCACGAAGGGTAAGTACATCCTATGTTAGATGAACATACAAATGCATGAGTTAGAGAACCCTGCTTGCTAGCTTACAATTTAGAGGCAACTGATGCCTATTGCACCTAATAAAATACTCTATAATAGAGGTGTTCCATATAATTATTATTTTCAACATCTCTTTCACTTACAATAAGACCATCTCCAACAATGAGTAATGAATCCGGATGTTTGCAGTCACTATCTACTATGTGGGAAGCAGATCGGTTCATAAATAGTTAAAAATTAAAAAGGCACCAGTGGGAAGGTACCACTTCTCTATGAGGACAGTGCATCATCCAAAATCCTTAAGAAAAAAAAAAATCATTACAAGCATGTAGCCATGCCACGTCACACTCTCCTCCCACATCATTCGACCAAAAGGCAGGTGAATACCAACAGCTTTTCAATGGCGATTTGTGACTTTACTGTACAATGTTAGCAGTTATATGCTTTCAGATTGCTTGCTGGGGGAAGAGGGAGCCTGCACATGAATGTGTAGCCAGAGGAAAGATGACACAGTCACCCGCCCTCCAGTGACACATTCCACAGTGACTGAAACCCGATGTGATTATACAGCACCGTTACTTATTGTTATCATACCGCAGACACAGTAGAAACTCTCCCAGTAAAGCTCACCCTTCCCACTTCAGCTTGTTTCTGAATACGACCCCTATTATACCCAGCCAGCCGAAAAGTTACCAACGATCAAATTCGCAACCTTCACTCCACTCGTGCTATGATAAAACTTGCTGAGGGTGATGGGAGTCGCCTCGGTAGGACCACAAGGCCACCTGTCATAAATCAGTGTTACTAGCTGGGTCAAACACTTGGTGGCAGGTAATAAATAACCCACGTTATTTGACAGCTAACACCAAACAAAACCATTGCCCCTTCTCACCTGTGGGTTTACCCTGCAGTACGATGTTAGATGCGAGACTTGGTTTTGTACTAGTTGATCTCTTGTCCCTTTTCCAGTCAGGCCGGCATGTAATATGTCTGCCGTGCTGCTGACGGGAGCGCTGCCACGTAAGCCGGACTGGGCGGTGTGAATAGACGGGTTACTGTACTATTCAAGGACTGAGGCATATCCGCAGTGCTTCCAATCAACAATACTTTGTTAAAATGGATCCAGCACAGCGCACTAAGAAACACGGAGGCGGCCATTTTTCTGAAGACTAAGATTCCTTGAAGTCCAGGACGTGGGCTCCGACAATATGTCCACTAACGTAGTGACAGAAGAGTTGAGGTGTGCTTTTGCCTCTTGCGTGTAGTACTATACTTCTCTGTTTCAGCGGGCGTGACTTCACCAGTGGGCGTCGTACAAAGATTTTCCAGTTTGAGGAGTTAGTGATTGGGTTGAAATAGTGAGAGTAGCAACAAATTTTGTTGTGGAGAAACAAGTACTAGTGCCATCCAGGCTGCCCATTAGGAAATATACTTATTTTACTACTTGATAATAATCACAATGGTATAGTTTGCTGTGCCCCAGCAGTTTGTATTTGTGCAGAAGATTGTGAAAAAGGTACCTTCCACGATAAACATACATGATGAGTGGAAAAAAAGTGATTTGATCCTTCCGCCAAAAAGACCAAAAGTTGTGGAGACAAACGCTTTACGCGTTTCGCACCCAGACTAGCGCTTATTCATAGGGATCAGCGGGATCCAAGCACAGCTCATCACGGGGAGCAGCGATGAGCTGTTAAATGATGTCCAAGCATGGCGAAGGGGTTTACATAGTGGCTAGTATTATTTATAGGAGTTGAGAGAGATATATTTACATATTTATCAATCAGAAAAGATCTCCTCTGTAGTAAAGAGGTGTTTACTGTGCCACAGGCAGTATTTCAACCCGTATAGGGTCCCCGTCCACCCCCAGGGCTTTACTACCTGTGACGCATTAAACACTATCACTACAAAATGTTGTCTTTTATACTTATTGTGAATATGGAGTGAAGTCCCGGCAATTTGGTCACCCTAGCACGAGGTGATTGGTGTCCTATGCCTAATCTGCCAAGGTGATCTATTTTTATTTTACCACAACTTGAAGCTGAGCTCTTATTCATTTTTTGGTGCTGGTATGGAGGACATCTGCAATTGTGAGGCTCCCTGTGCATGCACTGACTGACTGAATGGAACATTTAAAACAAGAGTACAACAGAACTAGAAACCTACCAATTAAGAAAATTATTCCCAATGGCTCACAGCAATTTATATATTATTTTTAGTATAGTAAACATGCAAAGTAGTGCAGATGGAGCATATGCCTTTGTAAATATCTGTATTACATTAAAATCTCTAGCTTCATTTTTAAAAAGAGCACATTGTTTATTTTTCTGTTAGCAGGTTAACTATGGACAGGGCCAGATTGCGAACAAAAAGCAGCCCTGGAGAACTTTTTTACACAAGGCCAAAAATACATGATTCATTAAAAGTGATATATATTAAAAGGTAAAATTGTTCCATATTTGATGTGTGGTTTATTGGTGGAATCATAAAGGCTGGCCCAAGATATTGTACTGCCTGGGTCCAAGACTGAAATGCTGCCCCTTCCCCTGCACACGTACACAGTCACACAATCATGCATACATGAACAATTATCACACACAATCCTGCACACCGGTACAAGTGTGACACACACAGTCATGTATTCACACACACAGTCACAAACGTACACAAAGTCACATATAATGCCAACCGCATGCAATGTCACACATACATGCAAAGTGTTGCACATATACATAGTCACAGACACAATTATGCAAATATGCACAGTGTCTCACACACACACAGAAATGCATGCACACAGTCACAAATACATACATAGTATCACATACACAATCACACCATCACATACACACAATCCAGCAGTTGTTTAAACATTTATAAAAAATCATCTTTCACTATGTGCCCCACTCCCTGCTGTTTTACCTCTCATTGCAGGGTGGAGGGCTCCTGTTGTCCAAAGTTACCCAGTACTCAGACACCTAGCACCAGGGGATGGAGCAAGCAGTTCACATCCTTGCAGTGCACCACTTTAAAGTGCTCTCTTATTTGCTGAGCATGGCCCACTGCCACAGTGAGAGCAGGTATGTACTGGATGAGACACAAATGATGTTGTGTGAGTCTCCCGATGCATCGGAGTCACATCTTTCATCACTGGTGGTGGCCACACACGGCCATCATCAGAAGGAGAACTTTTTTATTTTTTTTCTAAAGCTGCCTGAACAACCAGCCCCAGCAGGCGGCAGCTTACATGGCAATCTCCCGGTATCCCAGTAAACCAGTCTGGCCCTGACTATAGCATTGTTTTTTCCTGCCTGTTACATACTTTAAACATCAATAATCCTAGCAGGCAGATCAATAAGGCAAACTGAGGTGTAGTTTAGGGCTGTCATGTGTCAATCACTTGCATTGTTCCACCAACTGATAAAGCCATTTGGACTGGATTTCCCATGTAGGTAAATGTATTACCTGTTCATAGTAAGCATTTCTATACACTTGGCACATGGGCATAAAAATACAGTTGAAAAGTGTAGCAGCGGATCAAAAGGGCCCTGTTCATACATGCTTAGAGTCTAAAGGAACTGGAAGTATAGTTACTCAAGTAAATGCAACAGGTTGATGTGGTTTTGTCACTTATAGAAATCCTAAAGGGAAGGTGAAATGCCATGTGTAAAATAACATCCATTTGTAATCATTAATTAGTACAATTATAGGATTAGTAGTAAGGTGTGGCAAGGTTGGATCCCTCAGTAAATAGAGATTTAGCTGGAGTGAGGCATGGGAGGTTATCAAAAGTAAGGGGATATTTTTAAAGGTCCAAGAAAAGTCTAAAATTCCTAAAGCACCACGCTATCAAAAGTGGGTGTGACTACATTCTATGCCTGACCGGTTGTGTTCCGCCTATAATGTATTTTTCCTCCCAGGAGTGTTGTAATTATGCCTGGAATCTAAAATCTAAATCTAACACTTCTACGATGTGAACATTGTGCATCACATTCTGTATTCATCTAATAACTGTTACAAAATTAGAAAATGTGGCAGTGTACTCAGCAGCTACCCAGAGAAAAAAAAGATTTCTCTGATATCACACAATGCGGTGAAATCATCTCCTTAGCTCACGATTACAGTTTAGAATTCACCCAGCAAGTCTTTCCCAAATAGCAGACAGGACCACTTAGCAGCTGGGTACAGTAAGAATGAACAACCTTTATTTTTGAAAACAGCACGGACCTATATACACACAAATATGACAACAACTGTGGGGAGGCACAGGGAACTAATTATAACATGAAAGCCTCAAACAATAGAAAACCTTACCTGAAACAGGGAATTAAAGACAGAATAAGTTTACATAAAATAAACATTCCATCTGTAGATCCAGACTACAAGGGACAATAGATGGCTCACAGGACAATAAACACTTATTGATTTGATAAGTACACATTTCAACATATAATAATATTATTACCAACATATAATTACATTTCTTAACCTGGAGAATACACAATGAATAGAGCAACGGCTTGGATCTCAAGGTACACCTCCTGAGTGAGCCTGTGTTTAAGTCCAGCTGCATTGAAGCAGGGTGTTACTGATGTCCCCCAAAATATGCACCCCAAAACAAAGCACATCCAAAGAGAGGGTCCATAGTCCACAGGGAGGTGTTTGGCCCTCAGGGCCCTCCAACAAATCCAGTCACGCAGACTGTCATGATTCACTTAGTGACACCTTGGAAGAAGTTTCTATCTGGATATTAACTCTTAAAACGACTAACAATTAACTCATAATACAATCCTTTTGTTGGCATTAACTTTGGCCAAAAATTACACGATGCTTGAAATTACACGTATTTTCGGCCGAATCCCCATGTATGATGTTGATTCCGAATAGCGTTATCTTCTGAAGGTTGTTTTCTCTTTTCACTTTAATCAGGAGATTGTACTTTCAGATTCCTGATCCATCCTCTCCTTATGATCATCAATGGCACTATCTGGACAAGCTTTATTGTCTTCACACCTACCTGGACAGGACTTTGCATTGGAGGTAGTGTTTTAGGTTTTATAGGGTTCCAAGGCTATCATGCCGATTCCATGAAAGGATGACCATCATAAGGAATGCACTGAACAGTGTTCATGTTCCCTCCTGATGCACTGTGCCTTTATGTGAACTGCTTTTCACATGTACTGTCATGCTGTCTCCTCACATTAGTGAGTTTCAAAGTAAGACAATTTTCGATGTGGACCTCAGCACAACTAATGGAAAGGTAGTGAGGCACTGAGAAAACAAATTAGGGGTTTGCTAACCCTTTTAATGATAGATCAGGACATTACAAGGCTTCTTCTTCCCATATCCTCAAATGCTCACCCCCAAGCATCCCACTTTCAAGACATGACAAGTTTAAAGGTGATTTTATACTATAAAATCTAGAAAAGCAAGCACAATGCAAAGTGTTTTCAAGTGCTTACACCCTTTCATGTATAGCTTCTAAGGATTACAAAGCAGAGTAGATCCCTAAAGCATCTCTCCGGGGATATGACGCTCAGGTGCATAGGTGTTAAATGTATTGCTAATAACGTTTGGCTTGTGTTCTGTAACATAAAATGCAATTCTGAATAGTTGCTGATTCAAAGATCGGTACTATATATCCCTCCATAAGTTATTAAACTACATTTCCCATAATCCTCAGCAAGAAGACATTTGCCTATACTTATTTTACATTAATACAATTTCTAGGACCTCTTGTGATTTCACAATTTCACAAGCTGGGTAAGGTTTTCGATTTGTTCATTATCCACGGTCATGGCGATTTATAAAACATTTAATAAGAATACAAGTGCAAATTAGCCGGAGTGTCGGATCCAAAGAATTCATGGAAAGTCCATCAGACATGACTTCACGCCTCTTCTGTTCCCATTAATGGTTAGTGTATGGTATCACCACATTGCACTAACCATTATTTGGAACAGAAGAGGTGTGAAGTCATGTCTGATAGACTTTCCATGAATTCTTTGGACCTGACACTCCTTTATTGTTTATTGAACTCTTATTTCTTTCTAATGTCCGCATTGTAGCATTTCAAGCTACAGGCCAACTATCCCTTATCCACAAATCCATTATTCAAAATGATCCATTGTTCAAATTATTTTGGCAAATTCCACACACATCTGTCAGAATGCAAGTGCACAACAGTTTTTTCAGTGTCCAGCCCCCCTAAGCTGCGATTTAGCCTTTCCATACATTTGCAGACTCCCCCATGCCTACAAAGGGTAACACAATGGCACGTGTGCAGACCTGATGCACCAATGACAGGTTCACAACAATGCCTCAAATCACAGCCACACAACAGTAATAGTGATTTATTTACACTATACAGTATTTACATTGATTCTACTGTATCTCATGAGTGCTGAGCGGGTTTAATACACTTATTGGTGAAAATGATCCAAAATACTTCTGGTCCCAAGCACTTTGGATAAGGGATACTCAACCTGGATCTCAAAAGCAGGCATGCCTTTTGGCCAATCTAGGCCTTGGGCGCATGCCATACCTCCTAACTAGTGTTGAGTGAACCCGAACCGCACTGTTCGGGTTCGTACCGAACATAACGGTGTCCGTGCCACGAACCCGAACATTTCACTGTATGTTCGGGTTGGAGTTCGAGGTTCGGCTATAACCGAAAGTCATTCGGTTTATAGACTTTCGGTTTATAGAATACATGTAATGCTATTGGCTATTCTATAGTTCGCTCAACTCTAATCTTTAATCTAGTATGTCATGTTACTAATGGTGAATCTATTTGTGATGTGTTAATCTCTGTAGTAGGGCCTATTAGAAATAATCTTTTTGTATTTGATTAAAACTCAAACTATCAGTTTTTGTGGTTTTCTCTTTTTTGGGGGTTTGTATCACCAAAATGTGTAAACATTCCAAACAATCCGCTAACAAATTATGGAAGAATGTTTACATTTTATACTTTGCCTGTGTAATGTACCTAGTGTCAGTGCAAGTCACGCGAAACGCGTCAAGTGCGGTTCCCCACATGTTTATGCTGCTGTACAAAGATTGATTTTTTCTTGCCATTAAAGATTCACTTTTTATCACGGATTATACAGAGTGCAAGCTCCTTTCTTCTCTCCTCTAATGTACCAGTGTCAGTGTGGCAGTAACACTGTAGCAGGGAGGCACATTCTTATGGAATTAGCACACAGGTGACATCAAGGAAGCATAGGACTCTCAGCCGGTGGCTGCAGGTATGGTGACTGCACAACAGATCAATGTTGACTGTTGAAAGTAATATAAAAAATCCTTATATTAATAAATAATAAGCTATATCTATTTAACTGGAAATTATAATTTATATTATTCACTGTAATTAATTGTTTTACTCTTCATGAATATGAATAGAAAATCAAAATTCAGATACTGTGTTTGTGCCAGTAGAGGGAGATAGAAGGATAGTACATTGTAACCATGGATTTACAAAAAAAAAAAAAAACAAGTCCTACAAGCATACTATCAAACCTTAACTGATACCTCCATGGGAAAAACAGCATAGAAACAGCAGCAAAGATGTGACATTCACTGTGTTGATGATCACAGTGATAACAGTGTGTTGATACTGTTGATAATTTCTCAGCCACTGGTGTTAATGGAGATATCAAGTTTTTTGTGATGCAATGGATTTTAGTATGGAACGAACAATGCTTGAACACAAGAAAAACATTCACACCTTTGTGGACCTGGCATGTGTCAAATAAGGTAGACCACACTAAAAATCTCTGATCTGAATTTAACAATTAGGTCACAATAAAACTGGTTAATTTACTGCTCTTAGATTCCTCTCTGTTTTTATTCCTTAAGCTGTGTATAATTAGGACATTTGTGTACCATTTATATAATGCCTTAGGAAAGAACCTAGCAACTGGCTTTTGAAAACTCACCATTAAATTCAGTCAATAAATGGGATCATTTATATTTTACTTGTTTCCAGCAGAGGGCGCTCCTGACATGCATTTAACTGACCAAGCGTTTCATAATTATTTTTTGTAGAATTATGGAACCCATGGCTGACTTGCTAATATCCTTTTACCTATGTTGAATATATAACCCACTGTGATCTGTACAATAAAAAGTGAACTGGTTTTTGAAATGCAAACATCAGATATTAAATTTGGAGATGTATAATTTTGAGGATCTTAGAAAACATTTAATTCTATTGACTAAGCAGGGATTGCCCTGTACTAAACATTAGATATATTCTGTAACTTAAATTGAATAAGAGCCATTGGCCTAGATTTATTTCCAGCTCTTAACAGAAAACATGCATTAGTGGTAAATTAACGCAGGCAATATTTGCACATTAACCCTTTCAGTGTTGCAGGAAACATTTAAAAAAAAACTTTAACTTTTGCCGGAGTTAACAGCCAATATTGTATCTCCCCCGTTTAATTTTATGTTTTGGTCAAAACATGAAATGTGACTGGAAAAGGACTATAAAACATTCTTGAGCTATGTAAAATGTTTGTGAAAACAAATTTAAAAAATAGTTAAATCAGTTATCTTATAACATAACCATACAATGACATTTTAGAGTGCTAAACACAATGCCACACACAATGCAAAAGTCTGAAGGCATGTGGTTATCATATAATACAGAGGTCTCCTCGGCAATGGTAACTGTAGGCAAAAAATGGTTGATGCACCTCCCAGGTAGGTACCATCCTATAGTGCAGGTTATTTCAGCACTGACGGTCCTCGATGAGATGCAGCTCCCACTTCTTTTGTCTCTGTGAGTTATCAGAACAGACACAAATGTGGGTTACTGGTTCACTGCATCTAGAGCAGGGGTGGCAAACTCAAATTCATCGGGGGTCGCATCAGCAGTATGGTTACCCTCAAAGGGCCGGTTGTATAGGATTATGCATCTACTCTTTATTATCATGAATAATTGCCTCTGCATTCAGTTGCTACTGGTTTTAATAATAATTTAAGTAAAAACTAGCCTTGAAAACAGAAGCCTAGGAAGAATAATAGCAAGCATGGGTCAGGACTGCACTAAGTTCACAGTGCATGGGTCAGGACTGCGCTAAGTACACAGTGCATGGGTCAGGACTGTGCTAAGTACACAGTGCATGGGTCAGGACTGTGCTAAGTACACAGTGCATGGGTCAGGACTGCACTAAGTACACAGTGCATGGGTCAGGACTGCACTAAGTACACAGTGCATGGGTCAGGACTGCGCTAAGTACACAGTGCATGGGTCAGGACTGCGCTAAGTACACAGTGCATGGGTCAGGATTGCGCTACATATACAGTGCAGCGGTCAGGATTGTGCTAAGTACACAGTGCATGGGTCAGGATTGCGCTACATATACAGTGCAGCGGTCAGGATTGCGCTAATTACACAGTGCATGGGTCAGTAATAGTGTGCCAGTCAGAGCCCAGTAATAGTGTGCCAGTCAGTGCCCAGTAATAGTGTGCCAGTCAGTGCCCAGGAATATTGTAACAGTCAGAGCCCAGTAATAGTGTGCCAGTCAGTGCCCAGTAATAGTGTGCCAGTCAGTGCCCAGTAATATAGTGCCAGCCAGAGCCCAGTAATAGTGTGCCACTCAGTGCCCAGGAATATTGTAACAGTCAGAGCACAGTAATATTGTGCCAGCCAGAGCCCAGTAATATAGTGCCAGCCAGAGCCCAGTAATATAGTGCCAACCAGATGCCCAGTAATATAGTGCCAGCCAGATGCCCAGTAATATAGTGCCAGTCAGAGCCCAGTAATATAGTGCCAGCCAGATGCCCAGTAATATAGTGCCAGCCAGATGCCCAGTAATATAGTGCCAGCCAGAGCCCAGTAATATAGTGCCAGCCAGATGCCCAGTAATATAGTGCCTGCCAGAGCCCAGTAATATAGTGCCAGCCAGATGCCCAGTAATATAGTGCCAGCCAGATGCCCAGTAATATAGTGCCAGTCAGAGCCCAGTAATATAGTGCCAGCCAGAGCCCAGTAATATAGTGCCAGCCAGATGCCCAGTAATATAGTGCCAGCCAGATGCCCAGTAAAATAGTGCCAGCCAGATGCCCAGCAATATAGTGCCAGCCAGAGCCCAGTAATATAGTGCCAGCCAGAACCCAGTAATATTGTGCCAGCCAGATGCCCAGTAATATTGTGCCACTCCTCCCCCCCCCCCTTCCCCATCACTTACCGAATCGCTGCTTGTCTGTGGTCCCGGACGGACGACTCCTCCGTGCAGTCTTCCCTCCTGCACGGAGGAGGGAAACACAGTCACGTATCGTCGCGTATCGTCACGTATCGTCACATCCGCCCCCCCCCCCCCCCCCCGCAGTACACCACTGCTGTGCGGGCCACATTACAAGGTCCGGCGGGCAGGATTAGGCCCGCGGGCCTTGTGTTTCCCACCCCTGATCTAGAGGGTGGTTTACCATGAGTGGTAAAGCTAACACTATACCTCCAAAGTTCCAACCCAGTGTGACGTGCCATTGCCTGCCTGCCTGCACATGCCTGATTTTCCATCAGACTCTGAGCCAGAAACGGTTGCCAACACTGGCCTAGAGCTTCAGGGTCAGTGGTGTATGATGCACTGCAGCAAGCCGCTTTATTTTCTGATTCTTGATGATTTACTTCATGTTCCTCAGAGGAGTAGTCCATCTGTACCACTGTCCCTTGCTTGGTTTGTTTTATTTTATTAAAATACTTCAATAATTCATTTTTGAATACTCATTCTTTCAAAAATGGGAAGACTATCTCCCGAGCAGGACCCCCAGGACTGCGGGGCCCCTTACAACAGTAATAGTAGTGTGCTACTGATGTTAATGTTTATGTTTTTGACACAGTCTGCTATTATGTGGAAAGAGTTGATTTAATATGTTCATCATTGTATAAAGAAAACCTTTAATATGTTCATCATTGTAAAAAGACAACCTTTAATATATTCAGCCTTGTAAAAAAAAAAAATAGAATTTGCAAAATGACTAAAATAGCACAGCAAAAAAAATCCTAATTTAAGTTAACACATTTTGATTTTATTTCAATATCATGTGATCTTTTATTACAACATAAAAATGTCCTTTTTTATACCAAATAAAATATTATGTAAACGCAGATATATTGTAATTTTATCAGATACGCAAATGCTTAAAACTGCTAATGCTAACAATTATTCTTATAATAATGTGATGTAATGAAGAAGTACTTGTTGTTTATGATTATATCTCATTTTTTGAAAAACCTGAGAAACATCTCTTTCTGTTGATTTCTGTTGATTTGTTGATTTACTCCTTAGTATTATAAAAAAACATTAAAAAAAAAAGATTGCTACACAATCTTGATCACATTTTTGGATGATGATTTTCTACTTGTTCACTCGTAAAGTTTTTTTTGTGTGTGTTTTGACATACCATATGTACTAAGCTGAACAAATGTGTGCGTAGACATTTGCCATTTGGAATCTATCAACAGATGCAGAAAGATGAAGAGAGATTAGGTCATTCTGCATTTACTCTCAGATTTCAGGTTATAAATGTATTTAATATGGTTTCCAATTACCTAACTTGGTTATCTCTTGTCAATGAGACTTATTTTCAACAGTTAAAAAAAAGGGCTATAGTGTATTCAGGAGTTTTCTTTTTATTCACACTAATAAAATGATCCAGACATTTCTTAGGTCGTATGAGGTATCGATGTGCTACTAGTGGAAAGTGCTCTATGGTGAGGGAAGAAAGTGTGTACATTTAAAATATACTTTATGTGACAAATATAGCATCTGGTCTCTGAAAGGCTAGAAAAGTTTCCGATATCTTTACCAAGTCTTACTGTTCTAATTGGCTTCAGCAAACCAAAAATACCAGGCAATGCTCAGAAGCATGAAGAACCCCAGAGTTGGAATTACTGCCTCTTAGCCACATCTCAGTTACACTCATCTGGAAATAAATTCACTTCATTGGTAATTGACTACCTATGTGACTAAGTGTTAAGATAGGACATCAGCGGTAAAATATGTTTTTTTTTTATTTCAATAATTGCGATATAAGTAGCTGGGCGGACAGGAAATAAACTGTGCTTTTAGTATCTAGTACAGTGGCAGAGCCGTGCTGAGGTGTGGTGTGAGGCCACATCCCGGCGCTCAGATGAAGATGCCAGCTGCAGTTAGACATGGGGGATAGGAAGTACACCAGTTGGACCATCCATATTACTGCAAATAAAAGGTAAACCAGCAGAAAAAGAAATGTGTGTGTAACTGTAACTTTGTGTTTCTAAGTGTGACTGATTGTGTGAAAGTGTGACTATCTGTGTATGTAAGTGTGAGTGTGTGTGTGGTTGTGTATGTATGTGTGACCATATGTGTGTATTTGTGTATGTGTAGCTACAGTAAGTGTGAATCTATGTGTAAGTGTGAATCTTTGTGTGTAAGTGTAACTCCATTTGTGTAATTGTGATTATGTGTGTATTTGTGGATGTGGGAATCTCTGTGTGTTGCTATCAATTATATATATATATATATATATATATAAAATCTTTTTTACATTTTTTCCTCAGTAAACAATAAATGTGCTCATGCATTTCTGGTGAAGGGTCCCACTGCAGACAAAACTTGGACATCCCTGATCTAGAATGAATTCAAGTGAAGAAGTTATAAATTAGGCTTTAGTGACAGCAAATATTACTTTTTCAGTATAATATAGATATCAACAACTTCATGATGCACATATATTCACACACACACACACACACACGTATATTTACTCACTCACACAAGCATACACACACACACATATATACTCACACACACACATGCACACACATATACACACACATATACTCACACACACTCACAGACACAGGTAGGTACACTGCTGATCACTTGTCTGCTCTGTGAGGATGTCAGCAGCGGGTATCAGAACAACGAGCAGTATTTCATTGTGTTATCTCTGCTTCCCCTATATTCATGCGTATGCACGCTATGGGAAGACGCTGGTAGAAGCCAGGAAGCTCAAGTCAGAAAGCAAACAGGCTTTTTCAGAGGGCGTGCATATGCATGAATATGAGGAGAAAGAGAGATAACACAATGAAATACTGCGCGCTGATTTGAGACCCGCTGCCGAATGATCCTCTGCAACTTGGATAGTTGGATAACTTGGATAACTTCAACTTTTTGAAGCCTAGGGGGAGGACCAAAGCTACCATTTCTGTCCAGAGTAGTTTGGCTGCTGAAGTGTCGGAGTAAAAATTTGCCACACTGGCTGATTTTCATGCTGTTGCAGATCACTTTGGTGCCCTCTGAGTAGCATGAATTTAAGGGCTATTCCGATCGCCAAATACAAAAATATTCATATACAGTTATAATATATTAATGTTATTTATTATAATAGTATATTTACATCAATATAGGCATTTTTAAAGTTTAATCAAAAAAATGTAATTATTTTAAGTTAATTTACTTTATTTTTATGTATTTAATTAATGTATGATGTTATTTTTTTCTTAAATATCATTTTTTTAATTTAATTTAATTTGACTTAGTCCCATTTTCGGGAGGCTATTTTAGCTGTAGCCAAAATCTTCCCATTGACTTCTATAGGAGGACTATGTCTATATCCACCCCCAAAATTGCCTCCGAAATAAGCAATAGTCCTCTCCATAGACCAAGGCAACCATTTTGGTCCAGAGGAGTTCGTCTCTGGGAACTGTTGGCCAATATTCGTGCAGCTTCAGGATCACTTCGGTGCTCTCTTTGTCTTAAGGGCTATTCGGATCACCAAAGTGATGCAATTCAGTCTGGAATTCGGAGCTCTTATAGAAAGTCGGAACTAGATGAGTAGCCAGATTATATTAATTACCGTATATACTCAAGTATAAGCCGAGTTTTTCAGCACATTTTTTGTACTGAAAAATGCCCCCCTCGGCTTATACTCGAGTCGGTGTCTGGGGGAAAAAAAAATCTAAAACTTACCTTGTTCCTGCTCCGTCTCCCGGTGCTCTGAAGGTGCTTGGCTGTGAGGGAAGCGTTGTGAGCTCCCCTCCAGCCGCGTGGTCAACAAAGTGTGTTTTTTTTAAACAAACTTCATTGATCCGCGCGGCTGGAGGGGACGCTCCTGGCATATTAAATGGCATATTGGGGGCAATATCCTGGCATATTAAAATGGCATATTGGGGGCAAAATCCTGGCATATTAAATGGCATATTGGGGGCAATATCCTGGAATATTAAAATGGCATATTGGGGGCAAAATCCTGGCATATTAAATGGCATATTGGGGGCAATATCCTGGCATATTAAAATTGCATATTGGGGGCAAAATCCTGGCATATTAAATGGCATATTGGGGGCAATATTCTGGAATATTAAATGGCATATTGGGGGCAATATCCTGGAATATTAAATGGCAGATTCGAGGCAATATTTACCAGTAGCTGCCTCATTTCCCACCCTAGGCTTATACTCAAGTCAATATTTTTTCCCAGTTCTTTGTGGTAAAAATAGGTGCCTCGGCTTATATTCGGGTCGGCTTTTACTCGAGTATATATGGTACTGCAGTTACGTTTCACTTATGGTATTCATTTTAAAAAGTAAAAATACAACTGATAGTCTACTGCAAAAATCTCCCACTTGGTTATCTTTTGTGGCACTGTGCCTGTTAGGACCATGAGTCTTTGCACCAGTTTACATCCTGATATTGTTAGAACAGGGTTGATCTGGTCTTCCATCGTGCTAACAGTACAACTAAGGACTTTATTCATGAGAGAGGGAATTGACAAGGGAATTTCAAACTTAGGGCCAAAGTAGCCAAGCTGGAAACATTCTCCAATTCAGCTTTTGTAATAAAGAGCATGTTATTAACTTTACTACTCTGTCTGAAGTTGCTCTGTGTTACCCTTAACAATCAATTGCTAACTGGAGAGTGGAGACAAACAAAAACAGAATAGCTTTCCAGTTCAGCTACTAATGTCTGATGTTTGCAGCTCATTTGCTTTTAACTTTTAATGACCAGACACTATTATTAAATGTGGCTGTTTCTATAAGTACATCTGTCAGAACATATACAAGGAGAATGTGAGGAGAATGCGTTGTGAGTTTGTTACATACAAAATTGCGAACCCTCACAATTTAACAATATTCATTTTATTGTTGTAGAGAAATAAAAGAAATATCTTAATAAAAAGTTTCAAAAGGCTGCATCAGCAGCATATCACAATTTATCAATGCAGATGGAACATTCACATAAACGGCTAACAATGTTTAACATATTAACAGCGTTACAAACAAACAAAAAATAGCTACATAAGCTATAAGCTAAGCAATCATATAATAATATTTTCACATTTACTGTACAGTAAGATCATATGTATGGCTTGACTGTAATGTGTAAAGAAAACTGCTGTACAAACAGATACAAATTGTTAAGGCTTATAGAGTAACAAGCTAATGCCTTCAGTTCTTATTGCTATTAGATCTGAAAAATCAGCAAGAGTCCATTTCCAACACTGGCTTCTTCATTAATTTCCCGCCATTTTAGTGAAACAGTAAATCGGTCTAGTCATTCTAATTAAACCGCATGATTAGAAATGTAATATTAGCAAAATATTTCACATATGCATGAACATGGCACATGTTTGTATCAATAAAACAGTGATGTAGGACTTTGCAATCATACACAATATACCATAATAATGGAACAGATGCAGTAATAGTTATGAAACATCATATTTTCTTTTTCCAGAGTGGTGTAGTGGCATATTTACAAACAAATGTAACACAAGGGACAGGTACAAATTTTTTTTAATGAAAGTACATTAAACTTAAAAAATAGTGGTAGATAACATGATTAGCACTATGCAAAAGACCTGCTTAAGCATTTAGCTTCTACAATGACTATAAAAAATGCAAAGTGCCTTTTTAGTGAGTAAGCAAAAAAAAACATTTTTTTCCAAGCAAAATTCATCTAAACGTGGCACAGTTTTGGAATATATTACAACACATACTGTATAACTATCTTAGTAATCAATTTAATGCCAGAAAGCTGTATGTTACTTATATCCAGGCCGGAATTCTCCCTTAGGCTAAGTCAGACATAACGCATAGTGGAAAAGGGGAAGTGAAGCCCTTTTTCCCCCTGTATCAATCTTGGTGATAAACATCTACCTCAATGCACAGACACACTGCAAAAACTTTCAGAGCTGCATTTCAGAGGATTTCAGTGAATGAGCCAAGTGGTTGAAAAGCAGGGTAATGCATATGTATACATCCTGGGAGCACACATTGCCAATGGAATTTCAATGGCAGGTGGGTTCAGCACAGAGCCCAAGCTTTCAGTGGTGGGCTTCCACTACTATCCATCTCACTCATGTTTACAAAAAATATCATCATACATGTAAATATTGATAGAAAAGAAGCACAAATTATTACTTTTTCTCCCCTCTATACCCTCCATTTTCCTCTAAGTGGAACCTTGGGCAATTGCTCTCTTTATCCTACCTTGTATCAATAATGGGACAAGGGGGCACAGGTTAAAAAATATTTGTGCCCCTTACCTCTTGTGAAGCGTGTTTCCACAATCTTACTTTTACTACCCTTATCTTTTATTTATCCTTGTAGCGCTCCTACTGGGTGAATTTAGGTTCAGGCCCTTCTTAACACTGGGCTCTGTTCAAACTCTTGGATAGACTTTTACATAAATGTTAATAACATTGAACAATTGACTATTTGATGATTTCTCACATCCCAGGTAATTTAGACTCACTGGTATTTTAAAGGGACGCTTTGCAGATTGCTATGTTCAACAGTTTTCAGTGCATTTGCATAGAGCTACAGTGCTAAAAGATGCTCTTCTGCCACATGCAGAAACTAAGTATTATTACACAGTGACTTCTTTTTTCTGGTCCACCACATCTTTAGTCAGGAACAAAGGATGGAACTTGCCAAAGATCCTAGCAGGGATAGGCAAAGTGTCCGTATGAGGACACTAGTGTCTGTGCCAAGGTGTATGAAGATTCATAGAACATCATTAAATTGTCCATCACACAATCCAGCAAATGTCCACCACGTGCGATGCTGGCGCCCACCCTTGCATCCTAATGTCATGTGAGATAAAGATCCAGCGCTGGTCATCCCACCGACAGTCTAACTACTAAGCTCAAATCTACATAGTTAATGTACAGTTTTTAACACAATCTCCTTTCACTACACATCCACTCAAGCAAACAAATAATCTAAACACACCGTATCTCCTGATATGCACCTAGTTTTCTAAATGACACATAAAAAGAGGGGATTTTTTGAGACATTCATGGAAAATATTTGCATTTCTATAAAAGGAAAAATATTGGAGTAAGGGATCATGGACAGTGCTCATCCTTTACAGTTTTATCAGATTATACATTACCTCCATAATGCAAACAATCTTTGCTTTGCTATATGATTTTAAAAAACAGGCAACAATAAAGAAAAAACAATCATGAATGTAGTTCTATTCAGAGTATTATGCCAGCTGTAATTCTTTAAATCATTGCCTTTTTAGAGCATTACACTGGGATGACAACCTATCTCACTATTGTCATCATTTTTTGTCTCTCCTGTAGTGCCAGACCACAGAAAAATCAGTAAAGCTATTAGCACTACACATGGGTATTAATCCCAAATGACAGAGATAGTTGTAGGATCAACTGCTGATTCAATATTATATATATGTGCATACATTTTCATATAAATGTATAATATTCAATATGTGAGACAAGGGACGAAAGAAAAATGAAGCACCTTTCTTTGCACCTTCCTTGGTCCAAACAAGTCAGTAAGGATTGAGGCCTACTTGGAATCATCCATAGTACATAGGTAGGCCAGTCTTAAGCACATCCATAGAACTGTCATCACAGTACCTCTAATTTGTGAGAGAACACAGGAAAATACTGAATGAAAGTGGTTACAAATAAAATTCAACTATATTATTAAACCAAATAGAGCTGGGTATATTAATATAGAATAAAAATAGATTTAACATTAGCACACATAATGCTGACCAGGGTTTATTGCTTAATTGTGGGTCTGCATTATTATTTTTTTACATTTATATTAAATAGTTCTTGATCAATAATGACGCACTAATCCTTCCTTGACCAACTTTATATAAAGGACCACTGAGAACAAGAGATGTTATTAAATGATTATGTAATGCTGTGGGGCCTAAATATATTTCAGGTAAGTGGGTGTCAATCAATAAACCTTGAGGGCCACATAAGTCCTTCAGTTGGACAATATCCAAGATCACAAGCAAGCACAGTCATTTGTTTAGAAGATATCATACCTGACTTTACTTTTACTTCTCATAGAAAAAAAATAAAAAAATGGAAAATAAAGATCCTTCCACTGTTTAGAACTATTATTTTGTTTCAGTTTAAGGTGACTGAAAAACCCCAAACAAAGGAAAGTTGACTTGTGTGTGTCACACATATCTTAGTTGGTTTGGAGACTATTATTTTTGTCTTTTTGTTATAAAGTACATATCTGCCTTTTGTCACATGGCAAACAGTGTCTCCGATCACTCCGATAAAGACACAAAATAGAGAAAACAGTAGTCGCAGTGGACATCAGTCTAAATGAGTTAAGCATATCGTTCTGTAGAAATTAATGGCAGTAAACTGCTGTTTCATTGATCACTCTTGTCATTCGCTGGTGGGATCTTTCTTAGAGTCTGAATGACTGTCTCGAACTGGTAGCAAGTCATAATGACATGGAATATGGCTGTTCTTGGGCAGGTCATAGAGATCCTGGCTGATCTTGCTGTTGTTATTAAAGGATCCTTGAACAACACTGACAGTAGGTTCTGTAAGAAGAAGAAAATGAAAATATTAATAAAAACAGACTATTATTATGTTAACTGTTTGATTGCTCATCGTGCATGGTTGTAACTTGCAGATGTGTTTGTCTGGTAGGGACAGACTTGTCTGGGAGCACAGTAGGCATAAAGCATAATGATTATTTGATTAATGACAGAATAAATCTACTCACGACTTGTGTGCATACTTAATTAGAACATGTTAAAGGCAAACCTAAAATTACTGGAATGTAAAATGTGGTATATATATATATATATATATATATATATATATATATATCTGTATTTTGGTCTTTATTGTACTGTTTTATATATATTATAAACCATACATATATATAGACTCCACTATTTGTCTTTTTAATAAACGTATCATCATATCTGTGACATTTGCAGTATAGTGGCCCACGAATCCTCCCTTGGCAAGATGGGGTTGGTACCATAAGTAGTGCTGTTACTTACCAACTTCATATACATTCCTGTTGGCCAGACTTGTATTGCTAATCTCTGCATAGGCTGAATCTCTGCGAGCTGGTGACTTCATTTCCACATATCCGCACTCTGTGTTTTTGGGAAGAAGAATTGGTGGATCTTTGATAGTAGCATAAGGATTTTCAGTGCTACTTAAAGAACAGGTACTTATGCTGTATGCTGAATTTTTCAGCAAGCCTAAAAGTAAGAGAAAACATGGGAGAAGAGAAAATAGGGATCATTAATCCTGGATTTGCTTTTCAATTTCCGTGCAGCAATTTATACACCCAAGTGGAAGCCATGGATATCCAGACATGTACTCACAATGGTTCAAGAGAAAATAAAGGATGCTTTTCTATATTAATTAGCACATTACAAAACCATTGTATGCCTACGACCGTGGGTCCTTGGCCTGCTTCCACCTAGAGGATCATCAGCCATACCACACTGACGAGGCCAATGTAGGCCGAAACGTACGTCTGTGGTTTGTTGTGTTCATCGTGTAGAGGGTACTAGCCATGCATTTCGGATCTGGACTGCCCTTATGGGTGGGATCAGTCTGATATGCTAATGGAGTGGTTCCTTTGCAATGGTGTAAGCAGGCAAAAAATGGAGTTGCTCTCCCGAGTAGGTATTATCCTACAGGACAGACTATTGCAGTACTGTTTGTTCTCGGGCATTGTAGCACACACCCCTTTCTTTGTCGCCATAAGAAACAGGGTATGCCTACGGCCGTGGGTCCCTGGCCTGCTTGCACCTAGAGGATCATCAGCCATACCACACTGACGAGGCCAATGTAGGCCGAAACGTAGGTCTGTGGTTTGCTGTGTTCCTCGTGTAGAGGGTACTAGCCATGCATTTCGGATCTTAACTGCCCTTATGGGTGGGATCAGTCTGATATGCTAATGGAGTGGTTCCTTTGCAATGGTGTAAGCAGGCAAAAAATGGAGTTGCTCTCCCCAGTAGGTATTATCCTACAGGACAGACTATTGCAGTACTGTTTGTTCTCGGGCATTGTAGCACCCACCCCTTTCTTTGTCAAAACCATACACACCCAGAAACAAGACCCTAACTGTTTTGGTTAGATGATGTCTTATTCCAATTATAACCTCTAGTTTACCAATGTCATGTCATTTACACCTCATGGGACAAAGTAATATTTTGTCACCATCATCAACATGGCATATCATGCAATAAAAAAAAATCAAATTTTTCCTTCTGTGTCTGTGGTAGTTGGAAAAAAAAGGATTAAGTGAAATTATGTGCATTACAGTATTTAACGAATTGTGAAAAGCATCTACCAATCTTAGAAGTAATCAAAGAAACGCACTAGAAGAGAACTCTAGCTTCAGATGTTTCTGATGCTAACCATACTAATTTACTGAAAAAATAACAGAGTTGGCCCTCCAGAAGAATCTCAAGTTTGCTTAACACTATGTATAGCTGAGTTGGTGAGATAAAATGTTCCTCTCACTCCAATTCACCTATTAGTGAATGTCTTTTACATGAAAGCAATTGTCTTTACAACATTTGATGCCACAAACCATCTATTGTTGGATTATTAATAGAATATATCTCCTACACATTGTATGTGTACAAACAAAATGTAAAATTACCATGATCATTCAGATAGCCTCCTTGTTTCCAGTCTGCCGGCAGAGTACCCGTATAATCAATAGTGTGGGACCGCTTTCCAGGATCTAAACTTTTAAGATTCATGAAGAGCTGGCTGCTTTTTGACTAAACACACAAAATAGAAAAGAAAAGAAATACACAGTAAAATCACTGTAACAAAAATAACAATAAACACTGCTTTCAGATCTCACCAATCATTGTCTGGTCAGCAAATAATATTTTAATTCCTGCCTAAAATCCTGTCACCTCAAATTATGGATAAAAAAGCATATTTTGTTCATGATATTTGAGCAAGCTGTCTGCTCTACATGTTGCTTGTAACACCTTCACCTGCAGCTCCCTTTGACTAAGATTGATGGGAGTTGAAGAACAAATTGAATGGTTTATTTATGACTAATTATGCTTTGTTTTCATTTCTGCTTATATCAGTGCATTTATTATAGATTAGAGCAGCAAATTACATGGTGCATTTGTGTCTTTTCAAAGTCACTGAAAATGATTTATTACACTAGTGTGAGTTAAATCTGAGCAACCTAATATAAATTTTGAATAACTCAATCCAAACCTGGACCATGCTATTATTACTTTGTTCATTATACCTTTACAAATCAACAGAATGAATGAAAAACCAGAAAATAATGACAACTTTAAAAGTGATTGATAGTCAGACAACCTTAGTAGAGAGCAAGCCGTATGTCCAGATAGACATATGTTGGGGGCTAAAATCAAAAAAGAAAAAAAATGCCAGCTGGAAAGTCACTGAAGTCTAACCTCTGACACCTCACCTGATATTAAGAGATCAGAAGATGTTCAGCTAGCAATTTAGCTGGCTAAGCAATATAGAAAGGACACTCCAATGCAGCTAGATGATAAGAGTTATTCAGTGGATATGTTCACTGCTGTAAAGGTATTAGGAGTGCATTACTCCCTCCAATATCTTAACTTTGTGAGTCTCTCAGATCCCTGTTTTTCATCCTGAGCTCCTGATGGTCATCCTTTGCAGCACATAATGGGGAATTTGTATCCCTGCTGCTCTAGTGTGGGAGTAGAGAGAATTGCTTTTAAATCTGAGTGCTCCCACACTTTTCTGCATGCTGCACAATGAGTCAGACACTGTGACTCATCAGACATCGCAGACGAGATGAGGCAGCACTGAGAGAGGCTGTGTCCAATTAAAGCAGACACCTCTGCTATTCTCATGCTGCACACACAATGTTGGACGGGTTACAGAGGTCCTTTCATCTTTTGCTGTTATCTGCCCTGTGCAGGGTCATGTGACCGCTTAATCTACCTCTCGGCACCCCTAAGATATAAAGCTCTCATAATCTAAACTGGTTACATTATGCATAACTGGAATCTATTATGGTCACATTTCAGATTTATTAGAATTAAAGGAATAAAATCTTCTTACCTTAGAAACTGCCATTTTGTCCATGCTGTTGGCATGAGGTCCACTTGTACATTGCGTCAGTGTGTGATAGCTTGGGTTAGAAAAGTACTGGCTGTTTGCATTTCCACCATTGTTGTGCGGGAGAGTATCTGGGAAAACAGAGACATGTCCAAACAATTACAAAAAATTGCAGCTGGGAGGTCTCGGGTCCTGATATGGCAAGATGCAGACCCCCAAACCTAACTCTGGCAGACAATGTATGAAGCTTCACTGCACTGATCTAGAAAATTACAGTTTGTTGCTCGTCATAGAGCACGCAACATTTTTTTGTATTCATACATCTTCATCAATTCTTCAATTTACTTCCCATTTTTTTGCACAGTCTGTGTATTTTGGCATCATTTTGCACTTTATAATAAACATTAAACTTGGATCACTGCAGTGCCGGATCTCTTCATATACTATTAATGCTTATCTGGATAATGGCTCAGCCTTAACATTCTACAAGTGCAATACTTGTCAGCATGTATATGTCAGTGATCCTGTGCCATTGTTGTTTTTCACTGTGATTATATTCCACATTGGGAGATGAAAGTTGTTCCCCACAAAGAAATTGCTACTTGCTCAGTTATCGACTTTTGTGAGTACATCACCTAACACTTTATTTTCCAAGTGGTCCCCAAGAGAGCGTTTTAGGTTGCAGCGACTGAGGAGATTATTACCACTTTTATTACTATTGTTTGTTTACACATGTGGTTTTGTTATTTTTTGGTTTCTATTTCCCTTGAGATCTTGCAATTTCCAATTACAAATAGCAAATAGTTAACAAAATGCAAGAGATTAACATATGCTTACATTTTATACTATATGGAAAGACATTAATCCACAAATGTTTCTTACCAGCAATAGTATAGTCTGTACTCAGAACCCGTACTGCAGGTGTGTAGGTTACAGCAGGCATAGCGGTTTCTTTTCCCTTTTGCTTTTGTCTATAGATAATAAAGAGCGCCAGCAGGAACAGGACAAGCAGGACAAGGATAATGATGCCAGCAATTGCGCCAATCTGGTAAGAATCAGCTGGGATAGCAGTACTTGTCCGACTTAGGCTGTTTAGGTTTCCTACTACAATCATTACCGCTACAGGGAAACAAAGGTATGGAGTTACAGCATGAAAGTGATCCAAGGGAAGTGATTTTACACATTTAAATACACACAAAATAGTTGGATTCTTAAAAAAACATGACCGTATGTGAACAAAAAAAGTTTTACTAATAATATCCCTATGAAAAAGATAATAACATTGTCATTATGAGGCAGTATGTTATAGAAAACATGACACTGATTGCTAAAACCATTGTTGCCAAGTGTAACAGAAGGAAACATTATTTTCACTTTCCCTGAATATTTGTTTAAATACTGATGCCAGTTACATGACTAACTAGCCATTGTGATTTTTCTGCAGGGTCTCCTACAGTCCAAACCAGGCTTTATTTGAAGTATGAGGGATACAGTGTGGGGTCAACATCAGTGTGCATTATGCATCCATATGTAGAAGACCAAACCCTAACTTAAAGTGAGCTGGTGTTTTTCTTCCCTTGTTTGTGTTTCAATTATAATTAGCAATTTGTTTATTTGTTGAGTCTCATTTTAAGTCAGTGCTTTTTCAGACTAACGCTACTGTAGCTGAATACAGCTATACTCAGAGTGGCATGTTAGGATTCAGTTTAAACTACAGTGGACTAAACGACTGTTGTCAAAAGAGATGCTTGAAGCCCACAAGACATAATGAACGTGTATCTTCCTTCTTTTCTGTATGACCACCATTTTTAATACATCATCCCAATTACTTCTTACTCACTGAATATCTATCTATTCTATTAACCTGTGTGTTACTATATCTCATTGTCCCTGTTTTCTCTTCACACACTCTTGCACAAAAACACTGCTACATGCTCTTTCTGGTATTTGTTGTTAACATACAACCATTTAAAATATAACCACTGTACCTTGATCACATCTAGCTCCCTTCCAGCCAGGGTTGCAATAGCAAGTTCCAGTGATGTGGTCACACGTGGAATTGTTAAGACAATCACACACTTGTCGACAACCATATCCGTAGGTTCCGGAAGCACATTCTGAAAGGAACGCACAAGAAGATATATCTAAATAACATCTTGAAACATGTGTGAACAATGCTTTGCTTGTTTTATATATATATATATATATATATATATATATATATATATATATATATATATATAAATATGTACATATATATACATACATATACAAATATATATACACACACAGATCAAACTAGCGACATTACTCAGGAAAACATAATATTTGAACAAGATTACACTGATTTGTCCCGAAATGGATTCAGGTCAACAGTTCAGTCTGTTCGGAAACCAAAGCATCGGAAATATTTGGATCGGGATATTTTCCCCATGAAAACCATAGATTTTCAGCTACCAGATGTGCGCCGATCGCCCCTAAACACACTCTGAATTTGGGAAATACATTTCAATTAAAATTCAATTCTCCTGATCTGAGCTAGAGAATAAAAGTACAAAGATTTGAAAGTGTTTTTTGCATGCATTCCCTAATAAAACTTCTGAGCATTATGAGATTTGTTCAAAAGATGATATTTGTACAGACATGGAACTATGGCCATATCAAAAACACATAAATAGAGTGTTAAGTAACAAAAGACACCAATGTGTTTATACAATTAAAAGGGAATTTGTACCCATGAAGATGATTCAACACTGTGGAAATAAAAGGATACCAGCACAGACACAAACAAATAAGTTTAAATAATAAATATATTTATTTTCTAATTACTTTCGTAAGCATTTTTTTTTATGTTTAAAAAATAATAAACAAGTCCATGGCACAGAAGGGGCAGTGACAGTGGGTGCAGTACAACCAGTTGATAGGAATGATAAGTAACCAAGCATTCCGTGGCTACAATAAAGATACTATGATTTCTCGTTAATATATATTAAGGACGAGGATGATATACTGGGCAATCATCCAGTCAAGTTGGCATAATCTTCCTCCTCTCCAGACTGACCTTCAACCATCTGTGCCGATGGAGGGATGTTAGGTGTGGGAATTGCCGCAAGATCAGCAGTTTGCTGGAAGCAAGCAAGCTACAATTCCAATTTGACTGGAGCTCATCAATTTTGCGGCCAACTCCGTTATGCGCCGACATGCCCCGATATTTTTAACTTTTTTAAAGATAAGATGGACTTTCTTTATATAGTTACATACCATTATTTGGATTGTATCATATAATTTATTACAAAAAAGAATAAAATATGGTGGGAAATATTTTAAAAAACAACACTTTTTTCAACATTTGCTTTAAAAATCTTTTCACCAACTTCCCCAGAGTATAGTGACACCCTACATGCATAGGTTTGCTAGCTTTATCAGGCAGGTACAGAACCAAATTTGGGATATGGTCTTCCCAGCTTTGGAGCCTGGCATTTTGTAATATTTTGTAGACTACATTTTCTATTATGCTTAACCAGTCTGAAAAACGAACTTATCATTATAGGAAGTGTAGTCTATAGCTGGCAGCCAGTGGCTTCTACCGCGTGACACCCCCAGCAGCATCCTCTTCACAGTTTTGTTCAAACTTTTTTTTTGGGGGGGGAAGGGGGGCTGCCGATATAAAGAAAAATGTTTGAGAAAAAAAAACTAGTTCGGTTTATAAGAATTTCTTATGAATGGGGCTCTCGTTCAGTTTATAGAAAGGCAATAGTATTACACGTATTCTATAAGCCGAAAGTCTATAAACCGAAGGTCGTTCGGTTTATAGACTTTCGGTTTTTAGAATAGCATAGAATTACATGTATTCTATAAACCGAAAGTCTATAAACCGAACGACCTTCGGTTTATAGACTTTCGGCTTATAGAATACATGTAATACTATTGGCTTTCTATAAACCGAACTAGAGTCCCCATTCATACGAATAGGTCAATTGACCTATTCGTATGAATGGGGACTCTAGTTCGGTTTATAGAATAGCATTGTAATGCTATTGGTATTCTATAAACCGACTCTATTTCGGTTTATAGAATGCCAATAGCACGAATGGACGAATGATTTTCGTTTATTAACCATTCGTTCATTCGTCTTTCGTTAGTTTAGTATTTTCGTTATTCGTTTTTCGGACGAATGGACGAAAATGCTATTTTCCGTCGAAAATGCATTCGTCCGAAAACAAATGCACATGTCTATTGTCAATGCCATATGTCAGTGCCAGCTTGTCAGTTCCTATAAGTGATAAAATCCACCTGCCTAATATAGATGCTGTCCTGCAAATGTATCAACAGCATACCACGATGCTCTATGTAGTGTTGGTGGTAACTTGGTGATATAATCTACTCCATGATAACTAGGTAGAATTAAATTATGCGAATTATGTGGATTGGGCGGAGTGGGCAGAGCTTTGGAGTAGTGGGTGTTGTAAAAAGTAAGAAACTGATAGCTGTTGCATCATCCCTGGAAACTATTTTCAAATATTGGAAACTACAGTATTAGGTTATTGAAATGGATATATTGCCTTTGTTCAAGGTGATGTATATGGTCAATATCGTAAAGGAAAAAAACACATCATATATAATGTTGTTTCTGTTTTTACATACATCTCAAGAAAACTAAAATAGAAAGTTCTTACGTTTAATATTAATATTTGTATAAAGTGCAGCGAGACAGTTGCTGAAATACTTACTCATTTCACAGTATTTTCCCATGAATCCTGTGCGACAAGTACATTGGCCAGTTGTATGGTCACAGTCTGCCCCATTCTGACACAGGCATACAAGGGCACATTCTTTTCCAAAATAACCCAAAGGACATCCTACAGGTAGAAAAAAAGAAAACACCACTTAGTGGTAATGGCACAGCTAAGATGCAACATGACTAGAGTACACAAAGGACTGCCACTCACAGAATCACTTGCTCCTTAAAGATCTATAGTGAAGAAGCATATAAAAGGAGCATACAAACCTAAATAAAGGTAAGTGTTTAGCATGTTGCTGGCTTCTGACTGTAAGTTGCAAACTGACAATAAACAAAAATACTAATTCCTGATCACAGGATTCACTTAGACCTTAGTACCATTCAACAGTTTGGAATCATTTAGTAATGTCCTTGTTTTCCAATGAAAGCATACATGAAATGAGTACACAAAATGATCAGTAAATACAGCCAATCCATGTTAAAATTTTTATATAGGCTGCACTATAAAACCTTTAAAAGAGTGCATTGCGGGACATAAATACGCTCAATATCCCCCCCAAAAATGTAATACAACAAATGAGAAAGTTAATGCCATGGCAGTACATTAACATGAAACTAAACATGACTCCCCAGCATCTTCACAATGCTGTGGTATAGAAACTGTCCCTATACAACCAAAGGGCAAAGATAGAAGTTAGGCTCTTCTACGTAGATACATCTTCTGGATAAATGAACTAGGAGCTCTCTCCAATGAGAATAATATTGCAGGATTAAATAGAGAATTAAATTGCGCGGCTTGTTTATAATGCTGTTTATATTTAGATGCTTAATACGCTTGCGTGATGCTTTATTATGACACCCTTTTTAGGCGAATTAAGATTCATTATTTATCTGTATATTCTTGTATATAGTGATTTTAATTGTTGATTGTACTGTGTTTAAATATGTTGGTTGATTATGTATAATTATCCTTTACTGGCCATGTAAACAGAGTGGGTGTGTATATATATCCGTTCACTGTTTTGTATTTGTATACTCACCTTGAAAAAGGCACACTGTGTCGGTCGGTCGGTGATCATTTATGAGTTAATATATTCACCATGTGGTTTTCCATTGAGAAATGAATACCATCTTTGATTTTTGTTTCACCATGTTAGATTTACTCTTCTGGCTTTAGAGAAGTGCCACAAGAAGGTATATTGAAACTTTTGTAAACACAATCTAAAGTGTTACAGTTTAAACTGTACTCCTCTGCATTCTAACACATATGTCTTTAGAGTGTAGAATTTTCTACTTACTGTGTCTTCGACAGCAGAGTTGAGTACCAACGAATTTTGTAGTCATTTGCTTATCTACCTTGAATGAAGTGTGCTCTGTGGACTTTGCTCCATTTGTGATGTATATACCAATAAAGCTGGCCTTTTTTAGAATGTAAATCATTAAGTATAACCTTGTCAATGCCTTGATCGTATTCATTTTGTTACTCATTTGTTTTTATGGAAAACAAAGAAATTTGTAAGTGACCCCAAACTTTTGAACAGTAGTGTACATATAAAACATATAAAATTTAAACATGGCAGTTTTACACTATAACCTTTTACAGGTGCATTTAATCTACATGACAGATTGTTGCTAAAGATCAAGTGCCAAAGGTGCCAAATATGTTCAAAGTCTGGCACAAGAGTAGGCACCAACATTGTTCATGGTGGACATTTACTGGACTTTGTGACAGACAATTTAATGATGTTCTATGACCTTGCCGCAGACATTTGGCCCAAACAATGGTCTGGCACCAGATCTAAAATCTTCAGTATTCTCCCCAAAAATGTGATAAATTGAGAAAACAAATTGTGTTTCGGATGAAATGGTGACAACTAATGTTTCATTCTATAGCTGACATATAAACATACTCTGAGTACAGTAGAGTCCTGTCCATCCAGGAGAACATTTACACTCTCCATCATAGGCACTGCAGTAGGCCCCATTATGGCAGTTACAGGTGTGAATACAGTTGGGTCCCCAGTGAGCAGGAGGGCAGGCTGGGAAATAGAAAAAAAAAATGATTTAAAAACTTGAAAACAGAAAAAACATGACACAGATACATTTAGAAAAATGTTTGGTATAAGTACATAACAAAAAGGAACGATTATAAATTTTCAGACAACACAAAATGGAGAATTTTCACAGCATGTGCATTTTCATGCAGGAACAAAATGGCTGCAGAAAGCTAGAGCAGTGGTTTGGAGGACCAGCCTTGAAACAGGACTTGAGACTGTTAGTTTGTCAGTCACCTATACTGTGTTTAGGACTATCAATGTGTTACTGTCTTTAGATCCCACACAATGGTCTGTTTAAGGCAACTAGTTGGCCAAATTAGCAATGTTTTAATGCAAATCTGTGTACAGCAACAATTTATTGAACTGTACTGCCAGTCCCAAAAAATTACCACCATATATTATTGTCTTCCAACTTCTTGAATGTTGTTTTCCCAAACCAGACAGGTTTGAGGTACTTGCCTGAGAGGCTATCATTGGACACTTCAGAATTGCAGTATTTTATTTTTAAATTGAATATTACATTAATTGTGTTCTATGTTCACTTTGTGTAAAAATAAAATGTCCTAATTTTAAACATAAAGTCACAGAATTTATACAAAAAGATTTCATATAAAGAACCTAGCTCTTTTTTAAGTTTATTGTATTAAAATGCATTATAATTGTCAATTATATTTGCTTTGTTTCATTGCTGTGTATAGAACTTTTTCATTTTCTACTCCTGACATGGCCCATTGGGGCAAATTTAAATATTAATCAAGTGCCAACACACTCTCTGTGGTCTTACTTCTCATTCCTTGTTAATTGCTCACACTTCATTATGGAAATTGACTGGTTTGAAAATTATTTCCATCATCTTTTGGGTAACGTTAATTTAATGATGTTTCTTTCTGTCACCAAGACAACACAAAAAACATATTGTGCGGTGATCTGTATTTTCTTGGCAAATGCAGACTTGAAGACATAAACACAAGAAAACAGAATATTACAAATTACAAAGAAAATAAAAAACAGAGAACTTACACTGTGAGCAATCACTGCCAATCCAACCAGGGTAACACTGGCAAGACCCATCTATAGGATTACAGGTGCCGTTGTTGGTACAAGTGCAAATCCCAGCACAGTTCTTTCCAAAGCGACCACTAGGACAAACTAATTAGGAAAAGAGAGTTACTGTATTAGCTGTATGAATTGTACAAAATCATATGTTCTGACTCTCAAACCGGATCAGGAGCATGAAACGGTAATCTTGTCAAAAGTGCACTAGAAGACATATTTTTGTTGAGACAGAGAGATGTACAGTATTTTAGGGCATTATATGAAACTATCACTTGGAGTTACGAAAACTTAAAAAAACAAGTACAGTTGTTTCCTCCCTCGGTATTGCAGCTTGCTTACTTTATTATTAACTAATAAAGTTGCAAGCATTTGTATACAATGCTGATGTCTTCCAGCCACATTGTTCTATTTTGGTTAAAATAAATGTTCAGTATGAATTTATTGTTATTAATCATGTTACTTGTCTTAATGTATTCTTTCCATTCGTCAAACTGACTTTTTAATGCAATCATTCAAGAAAGTCCTCTAACTCCCACATAGTGGCTCCTACCTTCATTGCAAAGTGAACCCATGAAGCCAGCTAAGCAATCACACTGCCCAGTAACGTGATGACATGGACCATTGCTGTGGACACACTGAGGGCATGATTGGCTGCAGCGATGACCATAGAACCCTGGAGAACAAACTGCAAGTGCAAAAGGATAATTACTTTTTACTATATAAATGGCAGCCATCTTCTCATACTAAAGATAATAGGAGGACTTTAACCAATTACGTTTTAACAGTAGGATTGACTCTGCAATCACTATATATAACTGTATTATTGGCTACTCTGCCTTAACAATACAAAGCATGTACTGTACCAGTGGCAATTGCTTCCCCCCCCGAGAAGAGAGAAAAAAAAAAAACTATAAAAAAAACAAAACGCTTGCAGGCAGAGATGGTAAGAAAGGAATCGGAAGATCCCCCTCACCTTCTCTGCAGCCTGCCAGGCTGCACGGGGAGCCGAAAAGGCAGCACAGAGAAACCTCCGTGCTGCCTGTTCGGCTCCCCGTGCAGTGTGCCGACACGGAAGTGCCGACAGGTCACGTGACCGGCGCGCTGATGTCATACGCGCGCCGGGTCACGTGACCTGTCGGCACAACCACCTGGGAGACGAACAGGCAGCATGGAGAAGACCATGCTGCCTGCCACTAGCCACCAGGGAAAGGTAAGTGCTGGGGAGATGGGGGGAATGTACTGGGGAAAGTGGCAGGGGCTTATTAATGATAGGTAACACTGACATGTTATTGGGCAAATTAGCTGGGAAATATTAATGGCAACTAACACTGGCATATTATTGGGCAAATTGGCAGGGGCATATAAAATGGCAAATAACACTGGCAAATTACTGGGCAAATTGGCAGGGGCATATAAAATGGCAAATAACACTGGCATATTACTAGGCAAATTGGCTGGGGCATATTATATGGCAAATAACTGGCATATTACTGGGCAAATTGGCTGGGGCATATAAAATGGCAAATAACACTGGCATATTACTGGGCAAATTGGCAGGGGCATATAAAATGGCAAATAACACTGGCATATTACTGGGCAAATTGGCAAGGGCATATTAAATGGCAAATAACATTGGCATATTACTGGGAAAATTGGCAGGGGCATATTAAATGGCAAATAACATTGGCATCATTTTGGGAAAATTGGCAGGGGCATATTAAATGGCAAATAATACTGGCATATTACTGGGCAAATTGGCTGGGGCATATTAAATGGCAAATAACATTGGCATATTATTGGGAAAATTGGCAGGGGCATATTAAATGGCAAATAACACTGGAATATTATTGGGCAAATTGGTTGGGGCATATTAAATGGCAACTAACACAGGCATATTATTGGGCAAATTGGCTGGGGCATATTAAGTGGCAAATAGCACTGGCATATTATTGGGCAAATTGGCTGGGGCATATTAAATGGCAAATAACACTGGAATATTATTGGGCAAATTGGCTGGGGCATATTAAATGGCAAATAACACTGGAATATTATTGGGCAAATTGGCTGGGGCATATTAAATGGCAAATAACACTGGAATATTATTGGGCAAATTGGCTGGGGCATATTAAATGGCAACTAACACTGGCATATTATTGGGCAAATTGGCTGAGAGAGCCATACATGGGAAGGGAGAAGAGAGAGACATAAATGGGATGGTAGAGGAGAGACAGACAGACATGGGTTCGCAGAGGAGAGACCGACAAATATGGGATGGCAGAGGAGAGACAGACAGATATGGGGTGGCAGTGGAGAGACAGACAGATATGGGAAGGGGAGAGGAGACAAACAGACATGGGAAGGGAGAGGAGAGAGACATAAATAGGAAGGGAGAAGAGAGAGACATAAATGGGATGGTAGAGGAGAGACAGACAGACATGGGATGGGAGAGGAGAGACAGAGAGATGGGAAATGAGAGAAAAGACAGACGGACATGGGAAAGAAGAGGATACATAGACGGACATGGGAAGGAAGAGGAGAGAAACGGGCATGGAAGGAAGAGAGACAGAGGGACATGGGAGTGAGAGGAGTGCGACAGACATGGGAAGGGAGAGGAGCATGACAGAAGGACATGAGAGAGAGGAAAAGACAGACGGACATGGGAGAGAGGAAAAGACAGACGGACATGGGAGAGAGGATAAGACAGACGGACATGGGAGAGAGGATAAGACAGACGGACATGGGAGAGAGGAAAAGACAGACGGACATGTGCCCCTCCCGAGATCAGACTCTGGATCCGCCCCTGTACTGTACCTGATCTCTGTGTATTGTGACAAAGCCTCTGGTCAATTCAGCACCGTAAAAAGACCTGTCATTCCATTGTCATATATAAGACTAACAATAAGTTAAATACCATCATGCTCAGAGGCGTTATATACAGTACTTACATCTCTGGCATGTTGCTCCCCGGTACCCAGGAGCACATTCACAGATCCCATCATCTGGTGAGCATGATGCTCCATTTTTACAGTTACAAGATAACGAGCAGTTGGGACCCCAGTGGCCTCCAGGACAGACACTGTCACAATGCATTCCTATTAACAAAAGAGAAACACAAGCATGACTTGAAACACAATACACCCAACACAATTACTGCTTCTCCATAAATGATTACATTAAAATAACAAAATACATCAAATTTTCTCCAATATAGCCAGTTCACACAGCATCCTTCAAAGGTAGCCTTATCCACACAGAAGCAATAAGTGAAGGAAAGCAGCTAAAATAATACTGCAGACTAAACTGGTGGTACAAGAATGTAAACATTAAGGACATTAAAACCACTACAGGTAAACATAATAGCCTTCTCATAACAGCGAGCATGCATTTTACTAGGAAGCTAATCATCTCTGGGCTGGGTTTGATGTTCTACGGCCCACTATAAAGCACATTCACTGCACTCCACACTCCAACACAATAGGACTCTTTTCTTCAAGGCCTTCCTGGGAGAGGTAGGGGGGGCAGGAGCAGCATTGGCAAGTCTGGGGGAGGGAGGTCAGAGACAGCATTGGCAAGTTTGGGGGAGGGGTGCAGAGGCAGCATTGGCAAGTCTGGGGGAGGGAGGGGGAGAGAGGCAGCATTGGCAAGTTGGGGAGAGAAGGAAGAGGCAGTATTGGCAAGTCTTGGGGAGGGAGTGGGGGAGAACGGTAGCATTGGCAAGTTGGGGTGAGGAGGAAGAGGCAGCATTGGCAAGTCTGGGGGAGGGATGGGGAAGAGGCTGCATTGGCAAGTCTGGGAGAGGGAGGGAGGTGGGGGGAGGCAGAGTTGGCAAGTCTGGGGGAAGAAGGTGGGGGGAAGAGGCAGTATTGGCAAGTCTGGGGGAGGAAGGGAGGGGGAAGAGGCAGAATTGGCAAGTCTGGGGGAGGGAGAGAGGCAGCAGTGGCAAGTCTGGGGGAGGGAGGGGGAAGAGGCAGCATTGGCAAGTCTGGGGGAGGGGGAGAGGCAGCATTGGCAAGTCTGCAGGAGGGTGGGGGAGAGGCAGCATTGGGCAAGTCTAGAGGAGGCAGCATTGGCTAAGTATGGTGGGGTAGGGGCAGCATTGGCGTCTGGCGGGCAGATGGCTGTGGGGGAGATGCATTGGCTACGTCTGGGGGCAGATCGGCAAATAAAAAACAAGAAATACATTTTTTCTATCATAAATTCTATTAAATATGAACAAGCAATTTACATGTGAATATATACAAGTTAAACGTTTTTCATATAGAGTAGTCTTATATTCAGGCTTTTAGTTTTTTGCCGAAAGGAATACCCAAAGTTTGGGAGGTCATCTTAAATTCAGGGTCATCTTATATTTGAGCAAATATGGCAAGTCTTAAATATTCTGCATCTTGATTCACCCGGATTAGGTCATACGTAACATGCAACAGATGATGATATTACCGTTAACATTGTAAACATCAGTGATAACATATTTAGTCAAATAACATATTTGATATATATCAAATTAGCTACTATATATGGAATCTTTTAAAAATATTATCAAAAAAGCAGTAACTGATTTCTTTCCTGCTCAAAATAATAATACTGCAACTTTCCCCACCCTAGATGGTTAGAAAATCTGCACTCTTTAGATGGACACTGTATGCATACAATGAATTAATTGCATACGTTTATTTGCATACAAACGCATGCATGCTGTCATTTGGAAGGCCTTGCAAAGGTTCCTGCTCTAAGCCCCAATGCCTTGTTTCGTTTACTAGGATGATCTGTGCACATGAACTGGAGCAACTTTTCATTGAGCAAGAGCAACAACTTAATTAAAAAGCTAACAATTACCTTAGTTTGTTATTATGATTTTTTTTGCATCAGTGATTTGAGGGATAGGGTAATTGTGTGATGTCACTCTGCATATGCACTGTGCATTTGAATTCATCTCTGTTGGAAACAACTCACAATCTTCACAGTTAATAGAGACTGTAATTTGAGTGTCTAAAAATAATATAATCTCATATTTATGACATAACTGTATATTAACTTATGCTTATGTTTAATTGAAAGATTACATTATGTGTAGAAATTCTTGAATGAAAGAATATAAATAATGTAATTTATTGAATACTTTTGCACAGGGAGCAGACATGTTGTTTAGAATTTTGGGTCAGATCTTCATTAATCTGCCTGAAGATGAATGCAGTTTTGACCCAAGATTCTACACAAGCTCCATGTTAGAGCTATGTGAGACAAAGTGGGCTCACTAAAGTACAATATCTGTATTCTTATATTAAACCATTACAATTTAAAACATCTACACATGATGTTATCTTTCAATTAGAGTTATTTTTTTTCCTACAGTTGTGCTTTAAGAATCAATGTTTCGCTAAACATATTTCCTCCAGTCTGTTAGCAACATTGTGTTAAATCAGGTAAGCAGGCCATCAGTATCATGTTGCATTTGAAAGGCTTTTCTCATAGCCGCTGAGTTCATACTTACGCTAGATAGACATGATGGGGTTAATTTCTAATTAGCTCTGAGCAGATTACAATTAAGCCTACAACAAATGAACCAATGCAGGGTCCACAAAGAACTTGGAATTCACATCATTTGACCACTGCACAATTCTTCCTTGCAATACTCGTTTACAGACTGCTTTTTTTGTGTTATAATAATCTCTGGGCAGTAACAAACTATAACATGAACTCTTAACTATAGATACCGGCTTGCTTTACAATTTTCAGCTTGCAACTGATGTTGCAGTTTAACACAATGGAGGGAAAAGTGATAAAATGAAAATTGTTGGGGGGATACTATTAACGGTCTGTCTGCAAATTACATGCTAGCCAGCATCTCAACGTCTTATTGTGTCTGCTCTGCATTAACAATCAAAGCTGCTTGACAACTGAATAGATCATTTGTTTCTTTGTGTAAAAAAAAGAGAGAGAGAGTGAGAGAAAGTTGACAGTTCCTCAACTTTAGTAAATAACAGGAGACTGACAAAATTGCCCAAATGTTTGCACCCTTTTATTTCACACACATACATCAAACTAGGCATATGTGTGTCACGCATGTTATCTGAACTAAATTATTTGGGGAAGTTGTAGCTCAAGTCTTGAACAGGAAAATTTGGTGACAGGTTTTGGTCTGTTTTGATGTCGATAAGGAGATTTGTGAAGGAATGTTTTTGCCAGGCCTCAGGACAAAGAGGCCTTTGATGGTCTGTGCAAGTTGCTAGGCAATTACTGGAGGCTCATGATAAAACTTCACTAAACAGCTCAGAAGAAATGCTTGTGTCTTTAATGTCTGTTACATTATTATAGTGAACTTGTGCAAACTCCATTTCCGCTGAGACCAAAGCATACAAAGTAAAAATGAATTAATAGATTATATTTTATGTATCTTAAGGGTATACTGTGTTGTTTGACTTCATTTTAAATCAGAGCCCAGTAGCCTCTAATGTTTGTTTATAAAAGTGTTTTAAAATTAATAACTAAATTATCCTGGTAAAAATGGCACACTCAACTGTTTAAAAATAATCTAAATATGCTTTTGCAACTATGAATACACATCTTACAAGATTTGATATATATCGCCTGAAGATACCATATAACCTTGCAGACAAGATATATTTACAATGCCCTGATATCCATATTAGGAACAAAAGGCCTATCTGTGATTTAAACAGAAAATAAAAGAGTTCAGAATAGAAGAAGCCTTGAGGAATTAGCAATATTTATTTTACTCTTAATATGCCTGCTCAAAATCAGACTTCATGACAGAAAATTAAAAAAAAAAAAAAAAAAATTGCAAAGTTAGAATTTCTCAGTGTAGACAAAAACTGTTTGCTTAATTAAATTCACAGTTGGAGCTGCAAAAATGCATGTTGCATACAGATAGCATGCATATTTAAATTAGGTTAAAAAATTAATGAATAAATCAGGAGATTTTGACATTTAACCTTGCTCTTTGTTCAAAATGAGCTACCACACAGTATTTACTGTTACATATTCAGTACTGGCGCAGACTGTTGGCTGTATTCATGAAAGAGAGAATAGCAAGGAACTGAGAAGTGAATTTAAAACTTAAAGGGACAGTCTAGTCCCCAGACTCATTTTAGTGCAAATGGAAGACCTACTGCCTGAACAGTACACAGGCTTTTTCCAGTGTAATTTAATGCAGACATTTTTAATATTCTACTCAAGCCTTCCCCGGCATCCGATCATACAGGTATTACTGCACTGATTGTGTATATGCCCTGAGCATGTTTCAATTAGTCAATTCCTCTGCTGCTCTGCTGGTGGAATTGAATGCATTGTATGGAATCTAAGTAACCTTGCTCTTGTACAAGTAGGCTCTCTTAACAATGCAACACATTGTCTGATGACATCACTAGAGAAACATGGTATTCCATTCAATTAAATGGCATTATTCTCATTGGTTACTGCTGCAAAAAGAAATAAAAGAGGAAATTAAATTTTTTTTCTTGCAAACTGCTGTAATTTCCCAAATTCATCTAAGTGTACGAGTTTCATAATTATTTAACCAATGTAAAATATGCATTGTAAAGTACTTTGAATGTATGTTAATATGCATTAACATTTGGAAGATTAATTTTGTGCACCAGACATTCCTTTTAAGGCAAAGAATCTTTCCAACTAGACTACATTGGTCTGAAGTTTGAAATGCCTTTGTCAATTCAATAGCTTTCCCTCTCTCTCATGAATAAAGCCCTGTATCTTTTGCAATATGCACAGAGGAAAAATAAAACCCACTTACCCGCCCATCCAGCCAGGCATCGACAGTAACCAGTAGCAGGATGACAACCATCAGCATGACTGCAGTCACAGCGTTCTGTGCAATCCATGCCATAGGAACCATCCTGAAAACAAACAACGAATGTCAACACCAATCAAATCTGAATCTGTATTTAGTTTCTTAAGCAGCACAATGTAAATGCATCTGCAGTTATCCTATCATTGTCATATCATTGCTACTCAATTCATGCTTGTTGTCAGTAAGCAATGATCTGTAAGGGATCACAATATTTGTTCCCAAACCAGTTGTCACGCCCCTCTTTTCCCAGTCTAGGATTCAGAGATTACCCACTTGTGTTCAAACCAAACCAAACTTGAGTTATTTGGGGGGGTTTTAAACACGACTTGGTAATCCCTGTATCCTGGACTGTAAGGGAGGTGAAAGGACTGGTTTGGGAACAGCTAGGTTAATGGGACACTCAAGCATTAAGCTCATTTTGATGCATCTGGTACTATTTAACCTGAACAATGTAGATTTTTTTTATGACTTAAACTGCACATAGACATTCCTGGGGAGAGTATTTTAATGTGACCACACTTTAAGTGATGCTTGGACACATCTGGTAAGTGGGCAGTGAGGTGATGGGGCAATCTTACCACAGTGGCATGGTAATTTCTATCGCCACTGCCCACACTCACATATTTAAGGGTACCCTTTCATGTACACAGTGGACAATGGTGTATTAACAATCAATGTGGCCTTCCACCCTGTGGACATAAAACGGTATTGTGATGGTGGCATGATGGTGGGAGGGTACAACAAGAGCTGTTATAGCCCAAAGTAGTATTTTTTGTTTCCTAACCATTTTCTTCAACAGTGACACAATGACCTCAACCCTAAATATACCCCTAACCCTGCACTAACCTTAATTCTAACCCCAACACATCTGTAACCCTAAGTGGAACTCTAACCCTAAACATAGCTCTAGGGTTAGCTTTTTCCTCTTTCTTTCAATATTATGTTGCTGCCTGTCTCTAGGGGTAGTCAAGCAACAATAACATAGTGACAAAAGTGATTTCTTAACACTTCCGTCGCTCTTGCCGGATACGGGTTATCGCCATATTGGAGGATCATGCTTCTTTCCAGTATGGCGCCTGTGATCACGGTTCCCAGGGTGGGTCAAATTTCAGTGCACCAACAAAGCATAGGCAATGACCGTTGATCGCTGCCTTTTCTCGTTTAAGAGCAGGACTTACCAGGTGCGTCCATTGTCTCTAAGTTACATGTTTCTGATGTCGGGAAGGGGTTAAAAATTCCAATCATTTGTTTTCACCAAATATGCTATTACAGCATATATTTAGCAATTTCCATGTCAATTAAGCATTTACATTTTTTTACTGTATTTTTTGGCGCTTAATGTTCAATTATGCAAAAAATATTTTTTATTGAAATTGCTGAAATATGAACATTTTCAACGAAATCAGGGTGATTTGGCACTTTAAGAATAAGGGGAATCCTATGGATTACCCAGGTCATATTCCCAGAACTTAATACTAATAATTGTGGCTGAATTCACCTAAGATCACCAAACCCAGAATGAAATCAGCCATACTGAATAGTATGGGGCATTGTGAATAGACCCCTGCAAGAACTGAAAAAGAAAGTTTTTTGTGTATGAAAAGTCCATGTTTAAAGTGTCAATTTTCAAGGAGAAATAAATGCATATTTAAACTGCCATTTATTAAATACATATGAATACAGAGATTTAGAAAACAGTTGTTTGCAATACCTAAAATGTTTTGTGGTCTAAGCAAAAAATGTGTGTCCCCAACATCTCTAGGGAGTCAGTTCGGGGGCTCCCATGGAGATACATAGAAATGCCTGCTACACGTGTGCAAGATGCCGCTGACATCACATAATGTGATGTCACTTTATCTCTGCCTTTAGGAGAATGTGCTCAGTCCCATTATTATTGGGCTTTGAAGATCACATATCGCTATAACAGTTTGTCATGGACTCTATAAAATAACAAGAATCTCTCTAGTCTTGATGACTCTCATACCCATGTTTAAATGAGAAATTGAGGAAAAATTATACGCAGTGGAAAAAGCTTTAAATCTCTAATACATTTGTGTCAATTGAAAGTGGCTTAAAGGGAGATTTAAAGGCTGGATGATCCATCAGACATGTAAAACCTGCCTCTAGGGTTGCTATCCCAGCCTCTATTTTACGATCAGGCTGGTAACAAATTAGCTTGAAGCCAATGTAAGGCCTATGGAGGCAATAGCATGGCCTGTATTTATTTATTTTTTGCCTCTTGTTTCATATTACATCATCACAGAAGTTCTTTTTACATCTTTAAGAATATATTTACCTGGCAAGGAAGCTCACATTTCCCTCCTCTCCAGCCAGGAGCACATGTACAAGTTCCATCCAATGCATTGCATGCCCCTCCATTAAGGCACTGACAGGTGAGATTACAGCCCAGGCCCCAGTATCCTTTAGGACAGTTGATGGAGCAATCAACGCCATGCCAGCCTAACAAAAAAGATAAACAAGATAAACTATACTACACCATTTCTTCCTGAATATTGTATAATTGCTTGAAGAAGCTGTCTATATAATTTCTCATGAATCTCATTTATTTCAACTGTACTTTTAATAGTAATACATATTTGTGAACTTGATCATTGACTACAGTTAACACAGCAGTAATTGTACACAGTAATACTATGAGTTTGGCTTAAGTCCATATCTCCATTCAATACATTGTTCTTTCATCACGGCAGTTACAGCACTGACAGTTCAGGGTGGCCTTTTTGGTGTTGAACTGTCAGCTTCAACAAATACTAACCCTAGTAACTTCCCCTAGTAGAGAAAACCCCTAACCTAAAAATGAACCCCTAACACTAAAACTAACTCAAAAAAGAACCCTAGTACTAGTACTAACCCAAAAAAGTTATCCCTAATACTAACCCTAAAATGAACTCCTAACTCTACAACTAACCCATAACCCTTAAACTAACCCTAAACAAACCCTAAGACTAACCTAGGTTCATTGCGCTATGGCACAACAGCTGCACTGAACTGTCAACCGCTGTAACATCCGTGATGAAGAGGCAGCGAACAATAGTGAAATTCTGTATACTCAAACCATTAATTAGTGATAGTTGCCAGTATGAATAGCAAATGTTTTTCATGAGCACTAAGGTATTGTTTCTTTACTGAAATAAAATAATGGTACCAACATACCTCCTTTACAGGTGCAGGAGCCATCAACTTGAGAGCACATAGCATTGTTCTTACAGATGCACACAGAGGAACAGTTTCGGCCATACGTCCCCCGTGGGCAAGTTATGGAACAAGCTTCACCCTGGAAATTTTATGAGTTCACAATCAAAACGTATTTATTTTACACAATATAACAACACAAATGAGCCAAATCTTGATATTAAAATAAATGATAGAACATAATTACAGTAACAGTGTTGCTTCTTAAACACATGGTTAGGTACCTTTACAAATATACATAAAAAGATGCTGCTTCTGCATTTCAACAAAATGTTGAAGAACTTGGCAATCTTTTATTTAAAGGGATAGACGCACAAATGATTCACAGCATCATTAAAAATAAGCTGACAGCTGAAGCAAGCCAAACTTCCTGGCTTGCTCAAGTCTTAAGTATGGTTTTGCACAATTTTTGCCTTACTTTACAACAGAAGCCAGAATGCACCTATTGGTCAGCATTTCTGCAAAGTTACAAGAACCAGTTTTGAACTGAAAGACAGATAATAATGTTGATAACATTTTAACCAGGAAAGGTACAATAAGATATATTCTAATTTTTAAACAGCTCCAGGAGATGCAACTAGAATGACTTGATATATTACAGTGAGTCTGAAGTCTCCAGTCATCCTGCACACTGCACACCAACAGAGTATCTGCCACTAATTACATAACAGGCTTTAAAGCCTTACTTCATTGCATCATACAGTACAACTCAATATTTAATACTAGAGTAATACCAGTGCAGTAATACACTTTGTATCAGTTGCTGTAAACCAATGCAATCAATGGGCAGCTCATTTATATTGTAGTGTTTTCTTATCCTTCTAGCCCACAAAGCAGTTGTACTACAGATCCTTAAAATACTTATAAAAAGGTGGTTTGGCTGTAGAACTTACTGACTACATTCCACTATTTTTCAATCAACTGAACTGATAAATTAGTGATGGCTATTCATCATTCCAGAAGTTATAGAGAACTACAACTGACTCCAGATGACTGAAATCCCCATGATGCTCTGTCTGACTGACTTAGCATCCAACTATCAGAAAGGTAATGAAATGGTACACACGTTGTTAAGTTTCCTCCTAGATTTCCATACTTGTGGATACCAATAATAGGGAATAGACTTATATTGAACCATGGCTTTTAGTGGTCTAAATAGAGTGAGGAATTCACTTATTGTTTTGGATACATTTGAAGACATGGTGCTTTATTTTATTTTTTATTATTTATTCTACATGTATTGGTGGGGGGTTTTGCTTGAAATTACATATTAATATATACATATAGTTACTATTTTCAGTTAATTTCTCTTTTGTTATCCCTTTTATTTGCATCTATCTATCCGTCTTTCTAGTTTATTTACTTTGGCTATTGTTGCTTTATTATTACTTTGCTATTGTATTACTCCTGGCCACAGGGGTATTTTTTTTTTATAGATAGAATAGAACAGTTCTTGTCAGTTACATTTGAGTATTCTATTTTCAGGATGTCTGTCTGAAAAAAATCCATGACAGCCCAAACAACTAAAAGTGTTGGGAAGGGGGTTTCAGTTTTAAAATCATATTATCTATAGCCTAAAGTACTATGCCAAACAGTGAAACTGATGGACTGTGTCAGTCTCTACTAGACTACCAGACGCACAATCACTTGCAGACTACAGGAGCCATGTTCTGGATGCCATAATTTTCTTCTTAATGGCCACATGTGAAGATCCAATTACAGTAGGAAAATGGTAAAATCTACCATTTTAAAGCTGTTTGGCAGATGCTTTGCACATCTCTTGTCCTGTGATAGTTTATCATTCTATTATCATTATATGTTCTCCGAATTCAGAGCCTAACAACATGGTTACAAGACACGAAGGAAGGAAATAAAAGGAGTTAAATGCTGATTTACCGTAAAACCAGGGGCACAGATGCATTTCCCAGTCACGCTATCGCAGTCTGCACCATTTTGGCAGCTGCAGATCTGCTGACAGGATTCCCCATAGAAGCCTGGGGAGCAAGTCTCATTGCAGTATAGGCCAGACCAGCCAGGATTACAAGCACATTCTCCAGACATAGGATGACAGCTGAAAGGACAGGATGAAAGAGACACGAGAACAAATGATTCAAACTAAAATATGACACCGATAGCAGAATTTTATACCAGTTTCCCTCTATCATTGTGCAAGTACAAAAGCGACCAACTTAAAGTATTTTCCTTAAACAAAAAAAGTTTTTAAAAATCATACTGCAGACCATGAATCATCATAATAATATATGAGACAAAGACAAGTTTTATAATAAAGGCAAGCATTATAGTAATTCATGAAACAAAGAAAGTATCAGAAGAAATGGAAATCTTTGGGGCTTTGCTTTGATGAGCAATTTCTCTAGAAAGCAATGTTGGTGCATCTTCAGGCTCAATTAAAGGTTATATTTGTATTCTGTGTTGAGCCTTAATATCTGACATTAAATTAAAACGTATCACATTTAGTATAAATATGTCATGTTATATATGGTTTTACGTCAGGTACTTGGAAACTAGAGGTGTAAAACCCAGAAAGTGCATCTTATAATTCCATAATGGCCAAGGGGTGTATCTCAGGAATGTAACCCAGTTTGGGGCATGTCAACTGACATGTACAAACAGTGGAGATCATTGACTAAAACAGTGAACAGCAAAAATAATTTATTAATAGTGAAACTGGAATGATAAGTAGGATGTATACTAACCAATGTGGCTACTAATGACTGATTTTGTAGTACACTTGTCAATTCAGTTTTAGTGAGTATCCTCCACTGAGTAACATTTAGGCATTTACGTAATATAATATATAGTGAATTTTTTATTCTCTACATTCACAGTTAAAACAATGTTTAGGAAATACAGTTCCTTTTAGCCAATAAACAGCTTGTGCAATTATGTTGTGTATTATAGTAACACATGCAGACTTTTATAAATCAGCCTCTTAGATGGCATTACCGTATTTGCTCGATTATAAGACAATGTTTTTTTCAGAATTTTTTTTCTGAAAATTCCCCCTCGTCTTATAATCGAGGTCTTCTTATAATCTGACCTCAAATTGAGGTCAGATTATAAGACAGCGATCCAGGTCCCCAGCAGAGCGATGAGCGCAGGTTTCTATGATGAAGCCGGGCACTTCCGGCTTCGTCACAGAAGTCCCGGCGGTCGTGCCGGGCGGCAGCAGGGGAGGTCTGCGCTCGTCGCGTAGACATCCTCTGCTGCCCCGCTAGCCACCAGGGAGAATCGGGCAGCTGGGGGATGTCTGCACGATACGTGCAGACATCCTCCATGCTGCCCGACACAGCAGTCTATTATGACGGACCAGCTGTCAGTCATAATAGACTGCCGTGTCGTGCAGCATGGAGGATGTCTGCACGTATCGTGCAGACATCCCCGGCTGCCCCCACTAGCCACCAGGAATCTAGTTATAGTTAAGGGGGAGGGAGGGGGCAGGGAGACAGGGGGAGGGATGAGGGGCAGAGAGACAGGGGGAGGGAGGGGAGCAGAGCAACAAGGGGAGGGAGGGGGGAAGAGACAGAGCAACAAGGGGAGGGGGGCAGAGAGAAACAAGGGGGGAAGAGACAGAGGGGAGGGGGGAGTCAAAGGGAGGGGGAGAGAGACAAAGCTGGGGGCAAAGGAAAGAGAGAGGCAGCATTGGCACATAAAAAGGAAATAAAAACAGGAAATGCATTTTTTGATATAATTTTTTTATTAAAAAAGCAATTTACATGTGAATATATACAAGTTTAACTTTTTTCCTATAGGGTAGTCTTATATTCAGGCTTTTAGTTTTTTTCCTAAAGGAATATCCAAAGTTTGGGGGGTCATCTTATAATCGAGCAAATACGGTATACATTGTATTGGGCTTCCTTGTGTAACTATGGAGCAGACTGGGGCAATTCCACCAATAATTATACAGTTGGGGGCTAATATAGCAAACTGAACATCAAACATATGTTTTAAACCTATAGTTCTCTGGAAGAACGTCTGTAGGTAGGAATCACCTCCTAAATGATGCGGCCTATGATATATTGTGTTCAATTTGAGACTTAGAGGCAAAAAAAAACAAAAAACATGTATACTCGGTGGCTAAAATTAACCTATGTTTTCCAAACAATATTACATTTTCTACTGAAATAAATCAAGGCTTATTAAACACATTTTACAATGGGCTCTGGAGACAGGGATTTTAAAATGATTAGGGCATACAATTAATTAACTCATGTGCAACAGTAAATATACCTTTTTTTATCATAAATATATTTAATATAACAGTTTGCTACATATTTAAATTATGCTGCAACATTAAGAATGTTATTTGTCAAGGTAAATTTCAGAACTTACTCCATAATTGATCTTTATCAATGACCCATATAAGATGTTATTTTGATTTAGCTAATGCATTACTAGACAAGAAACAGAAAATAGTCACTAAAATGTCTGTTTCTTGATTTAAAGTACACAATTAATTACTCAATTAGAGAAGTCAGGAACTCTGTCCTGTCTACAGTCCTTCTGGACTGGACTGAATGTACAACTCTACCTTCTGCTACCCGCATGGAAAAGAAAATGACTTTGCCAGTGTGTTGACCTTTCCATGAAAGGGCAGAATCCGACATCCCATACCTGGCCATGACACCATCTGTCCTTACCTGGAACAGCAACTCCATTGACTGTACAGTCAGGGCAGCTGCTAGCACATATCAAACTGACACAGTCAGCTGTGCTAAGAGCAACATGCTAAAAGAGCCAAAACAATAGAACACTTGTACCACTTTCTCTGGCAGAATCTCCCCTCTCACTATAAGAGGCCGTTTTAAGAACTAAATCAAATGTCCTGTCAATGAAAAGGCTGTTTTATGAGCACGTTGTGTTAGACACAGCATTTAAGTCTCCTCTGGGTGTCCTTGCAATTAGGATTCGGAATGAGACATATAACAGGGCAATAGGAACTACATGAATGATTGCAGCAAATACACAGTCATTTGTCATTAAACTTCGAACAGTTTATCAATCGATGTCCTGGAGTCAGAGGTCTGGCATTCTAAATACTACTTATCTTAAGGATATTTAGAGTTATATTTCTTATAAACTTATTTATTGTAGTAATTGCACAGTACAGATATACACGAGAGAGTTCTACATACGTACGCCAAAAATGTCGAAAGATAAATATACTGGATAACAAATGAAGCATTAAATTAGTACACAGTGTGACATTCTAGAAAGGAAACAATTTAGAAATTTGTGTGTGGCAACTGTAATAACAAAATTGGGAAACCAACTTGGTTTGGGGTCAAAACTAGAAACCAGGTAGGTGGTCATCAGGGTTGGTGACAATTTTGGTTATTTAGCTGTGAGTTTTAGCTGCTGTGTAAATAGCTAGAACTTAATCCCAATTTTCTTTAGATCTGAAAAATCAGAAACTATTCCCAAGCTAAGAAACGTACAGAAGAACCTCCTTCTTGATCATCTTCAAATAGCTGCGAAAACACTAAAAATACTGTATGTACCAGGAACTGGACATTCACTGAAGTCATTTTAAGGATGGAAAATAATTTATTTTTTTATTTTGAGATAATACATGTTGGATATTGGCTGAATAGAGATTCATACTTAGACATGATTTCTGTCAGATATTTAAGTTGTGATGTATAAAACTAAATAAGTAAGCCAAATGTATATCATGCACATAAAGAGTTAAAGGGTCTCAAGTCTTAAATCCAACTCAATTCTTGGCATTACAACTATAGTGTTTTTTGGTATTTTAATTTGAGAATTTGTTTTTGTTTAAAACCAGTCTAAAACCAATACACTGCTGAACACAAACACTAAAAATGTCTATCTTGGAGTGAAATTTGATGAAATACATCACACTAAGTAATAGGTGGTGGAGCTATAAATGAAATTAATACTTTATACAAGTGTAGGAATCTCAGTCACATTACTGATATGGTATTTGTGGAAAAGGCATGCCTGTCGTACCAACTGCACCTCTCTGATTACCATTCTGGTTACACAATCCAGATTTTGGAAATCCAGGTTTGCAAGTGCAAACTTGCAGAACACCCTCGGCTAACAAACGCTGGCCTCAGCATGTTGACAGATATAACAGGACCAGCTCAACAGAATTAACTGGGGCAGGCACTGTAAGAATACTTTTACTAGTGGCTTATAGAAAGGCAGATGTTCATACACTATAAATAAATATTGTATTTCCCTCGAATCTAAAATACCATCGATTCTAAGACGCACCCCTTTTTCAGGGGTGCATCTTAGAAAAAAAGTCTTAGAATCGAGGAAATACTTAAAACAGAACCTTGCTGCAGGACCTCGGAAACCAACTGTCCTACGCAACAGCATCACACGTCATCCAGCGCCAAAACTCTTCTTTCCTTATGTCAGATGAAAGGTGAATTTCAGCTTCCAGAAGTCAAATCTCGGAGGCCAAGAAAAAAAACCTTACATTGCCTGAGTCAGATCAATAAAGTTCTCACGTTTGTATTAAGTGCCGGGGTCCATTGAGTTTGTATGCTGTTAAGATTTGGGTGACGCCTTCATCCTGGAGCATCGAGTTAGAGAATGTGCATTTACGAACCATTATTCGCAAAAATAAAATCCCAGCTTCCGAGACTAAAACCCGAATTTAGCCACCGAATGCAAGACGCCATTGATTTTAAAACGTACCTCTATGGTACTTATAAATCTGCATGCTTTTCATTATTAAATTGCTTATAGAAGAGGTACTGCTATGTACTAAATATGAATGGGAGTCTGATATTATATCTGCCAATTAAGGGGTTTATGTATAAATATGCCCTCATTAAAGTCTTGGTTAAAAAAAAGTGCCCTCTTTTTAAATCATGGCACACTGGTGTGTGGAAATGGAGCATCTGCCAAATTATGTTTGGGTTATGCAGGCACTCGGTGCATTGGAGCCACCTGAGGGTGCATGCATTTAGTCAGGCCTAGGGCAGCACAAATCTAAAATACACCACTGGAGCTCATTATATATTTGCTATTACTTTAATATCAGAGATGCATGTTAACCAAAGAATCCTGTTACCTGTATGGAAGCTGCAATTCTAAGATAACAGGAAACATTCCTAAACTCAAAACATTTGCATTGACTGGCCAAGGCAGGGCTGCTACCTTATATTCACTATAGATAGATAGATAGATAGATAGATACATAGATACATAGATAGATACATAGATAGATACATAGATAGATTGATAGACATATGGATAGAAGTTTCTGAAAAACGCATCCTCAAATCTGTGCAATAAAAGAGATCCATTGTAACATATAGTAACAAATATTGTTTCTTTATGTTACAAGACAAATTGAAGTGACTGCGCTGAGATGAAAGTACTTCTGTAAACACTTTCATATTTCTAAGTAGAACTTTGATATCTGTTTGTAGTTTTCATCCATTTCATCAAACAGTTCCTCCTAAAGCCTAAAGCACCATTTCTGACAGATATAATCACAACAAAGTGACAGTGCGCTAAAATGCTAAACAAGGTGTAAAGTGATAAGATGCATTTCCAATAATTCAAGCAACCAGTTGTGTATTTAAAATAGTATATAAAAAAGGGTACACACTTCAAAAATATAACTCACATTCCAATTTATGATCATAAAATAATGTGCTGTTCTTGTCTCTTCTTTCTTGGTCTTTATAGCCTAATAGCCTCCAAGTAATACGAAGATATCAGCATAAGTAAAACAAGTTTAATAAAAATGCATAAAATATCTTACACATAAGATGAATGAAGTCCAGAAGAAATCCTGACTCTCAGGTGATAAATGTCTCAAACCCCCAAACAAGCAATGCCTGGCTGACGCGTTTCGCACGTTTCCTGGGCTTCCTCAGAACCTGACAATGCTTGTGGGGTGTGAGACCAGTCCTTAAATACCCAAAAAACTAATTGATGAGAAAACCGTCTAAGCGCAACGTTGCTCCGATTTCTGACAGATATGTCTAAAGCAGCAAATAGAGTTTCACATCCTAAAATGTTTTTTTGTCACTTAATTACACAAAAGAGATTCTATATTCATGAGAATACACAGGGTGACAAAACATCATTCCAGAATAAACCTAATAAAAGATAGAAAAGACCTATAAAAGCTTTTAATCGTTTTCCACAAATTGAATTTTACACTTAATGTAACAGATGTGTCAGCCATATGTGCACCAAACTGATTTATGCAGAATTTCAAACTCAGTTTTTTTGTTCACAGTCTGGATCATTAAAGGACCAGTCAAACTTGAAAACTACCTTCCCTTTTCTTCATGGATATTAACGTTTAATATAAAACAGTATTCTAAATGTTTTTAGTTTAAATAAAAATATTCTACTGACACTCCTACTCAGGGTTCTGCATTTGTCTGGAGCCTGGGGGTAAAAATGGAAATTTTAAAGTTTTTTAATATATTAACAAAGAAAAATAGAATGTGTCGGGAGATAAGAAGAACCATTCGGTCCATCTAGTCTTCCCAAGTTTCGAAATACTTTTATTAGTCCCCAGTTCCCTATCTTATATCTAGGATAGCCTTGTGCCTATCCCAGGCATGCTTAAACCTCTTCACTGTGCCACTCGACCACATCCACTGGAAGGCTAATTCATTAAACATTTGAAAAGTCTCCTAATTGATAACTAAACTTGCAATGTGTGCATAAATATGCAAGTTTGTTTCCTTCGGGTGCAGCTATGATTGCCAGGTCAGCCAGTGTTTTGCTGGACACACATACAAACAAGGATCTTCATACCAAATAATAACCAATGTTTTATTGTATACAAAATATCCAGTTTAAAAACATATGCCATCCGTTGAGCCACAAAAAATTGAGGTGTCAGTTTATGCCCTTGTTCTTTCCCAGTTAAGTGCTCATGGATTACCCTTATAGTTTCTACTATTATGCTATTATAAGTCTGTCTGATTGTATCGATGTAGATTTATTAATTATTTACTGGATGAATGTATATTCATACAATAGAAGTGTACATCCATACAAATAGACAGACATATAATAGCATAACAGTAGAAACAACAAGGGCTCAACCCTTGAAACATAGCCCCATACCATTATTCCTCCTTCACCAAGCTGTACAGTTGGCACAATGCAGTCAGGCGGGTATCGTTCTCATGGTATCTGCCAAACCCATACTCGCCCATCAGACTGTCAAACATTGAAGCACCATATAACACGTTTCCACTTCTCCAGAGTCCAGTGGCGGCATGGTTTATACCACTCGAAACGACACTTGGCATTGCACTTGCTGATTGTAAGCTTACGAGCAGGTTCTCTACCTCATGTACCAGTCTGTTCTAGTTTGTCTAACTTAGTATGTAGTTCCCTTCTATGCTCTGTACCTAACTTGTTGGCACTGTATAAATAAATGTTAATATAATGTAATGTATTGTGAGACTTGCATGAAGCTGCTCAGCCATGGAAACCAATTCCATGAAGAGCAACTGCACAGTTGTGCTGATATTAATGCCAGTGGAAGTTTGGAACTTTTCAGCTATAGAATCAGCAGAGCATTGGTGACTTTTAAAAAAAACAATAACTTTGAAACACTATGTTCCTCTGCATTCAGTGACTCCACTTCATGTGGTCTTCTGCTTTGTGGCTGAGTTGCTGTTGTTCCTAAATGCTTCTACTTTCCAATAATACCACGGAATATCTAGCAGACATGACATTTCACAAACAGACCTATTGCAAAGGTGCCATCCTTTCACATTACCACACTTAAATTCACTGAGCTCTTCAGAGCAACTCATTTTCACAAGTATTTGTAAATGCAGACTGCACGGCTGGATGCTTAATTTTATACACATGTGGCAATGGGTTTGGTCCCAATACTTTTGTCCAAATAGAGTATATGCATGGTTTTAAAGTTCCTATCCTTTCCAACCTCAAAAAAAAAAAAATGTACAGAAGAGCAACTCAGATAAGTCAGGTAAATATGTATCCATGTTTTATATTCTTCTGAAACACAATACAAACAATTATTTAATTTTCAATGTTACAAAAAAAGATGCTATGGCAGCAATAAACTAGGTGTGAATAAGATACATAAATATTATGTTCCATATACAAAACAGAAAATATAAGGCACAATGCAGACTTTTGCAGAAACAAAAATGCTACTAGCAATTGTAATACATTCAAAAATACACTGTACATGTAGTTTCTAAAGGTAAATGCCTCATGGGAGGAGTATAGAATAGTTTTTAATTTTAATCAGGAGCTACTTAATATAGATATGTTTATCTATATGAAGGTCTTTCCTTGATCACTACTTTAATACTGAGTGATAGAGGATCACTGACTTGGCTAATCCACAGTATAGCAATGGGTATACCATGTGATTAGTGTATTATCAGCCACATGACCAGAACTTCCTGTAATAAAGCACACATGGCTACATGACTTATATTGCAGGGAAGAGCTTATCATCGCAAACAACTGGTGGCCTTGTTTTGCACTGTGTTTGGTTTGTCATGCGTAATGTGCACACATTCAATTCTATTTTCATTTCAGTTTGTTTCTGAGAGGACTGCTCCAGGGTTACTCTGTTGGAATTAGAAGTCAGAATGATTCAAAGCTGAGATAAGCTACCAGATCATTAACTGTCGCCCTCACAGTGATTAATCACAGCTACTAACGTCAATAACGCAAATGATTTTCACATCTGATGATTGTTTACACTGGATACTCTTTTGTAAAACTCAGCAAGTCCTGGAAATGCGTTTAAAATGAAACGAATAAACAGGAATCCATCTCATGTTCATAAGGAAAACATTCCACCTCCAGTGAAAGTGAACACTTTTTCTATACACTGTCTATTGACTTAATATCCAATCATCCCAGAGATGCTCTGTTAAAATCATAATACAGGCATTGTAATCTTAGCTGGGAAAATGAGATAATGTCAGGTGATTAGAGAGTTTGTCAAACAGAAATACGCAGATGTACCATTAATAAATGGTATTTAGTACAAATTGGTATATCCCTTTAACAGTCAGGGTGAGACATTTTGAATCTCTGTTTTTACGACTCCTTTCTCTTGAAAGACATAGAAACATAGAATGTGTCGGCAGATAAGAACCATTCGGTCCATCTAGTCTGCCCAATTTTCGAAATACTTGTATTAGTCCCCAGTTCCCTATCTTAAAGGATAGCCTAATGCCATCCCACGCATGCTTAAAATCCTTGACTGTGTTTACCTCTACCACTTCCACTGGAAGGCTATTCCATACATCCACTTCCTATCAGTAAATTAATACTTCCTGATATTACTTTTAAATCGTTGCCCCTCTAGAAGATCAATTTAATATAACGATATGGCTTCTGTTTACCATCAGACATTTTTTATAATATTCTACACTGACAAGAAAAGTTGTAAAGCAAAAACATTGTAATTATTTGGATGCCATTCACTAGTTTGAATGTGGCGCCTTAGAAAATAAAGTTGTTTTCACCCTCCAAAATAGCAGTCAATTTTTATTTAGAGAAGTGAAACATTTTATTCATTTTCTATGGCAAGATTTATAGAACTGAGTGACCAGCCCCAATCAATATTTTCCACCATCCAGAATGTCATATAGAAATAACTGTTTATTGAAATATAACCATAAATTGCACTTTCACTGGTGTTGGGAAATAATTGGGATTCAGCATTTCTCCTAAGTGTTTCCATTTTGCAGGTACAACAAACAAAGCGTTATGGTAATAAAACCAGAAGTTTCAATAAACAATAAGTATTTCTACATTTTAAACATTGAAACATAGAATGTGTTAGCAGATAAGAACCATTCTGTCCATCTAGTCTGCCCTATGACCTGATCTAGAAGATGTGTCTTGCTTTGTGAACAATGTACATGTGCAGAGATGTGCCCTATGCCATTTATATTATCGGAAATTATTGCAACTGCTCCAATAACAGTCTGTTCTCAGTGAGCTCACTTGTCTTAGTAAACTTACTCTAACTGATTCTGTTATTGCTAATACTTTGGTATTGTACAGCAAGTTGACTTTTATATATAGTAATAGTTGTAGTCATTGCTATGAATTGTCCTAGTCTCACCCAACATTCCATGATATTGTAACCAGTAACAATGGACTGGTACAGTACTATTTATTTGTGTAGCCTATGAGGCTTTTGTATGAGAAGCCAAGGACTGCCAGTTCAAATTACAGAAACATTTTGAAGTAGAAGCAAAACCCAAATACGATGGTGGTAATACTGTAAGTATTTTCCCCTTAGTAACCAGTATTTGACAGATGCACACCTATTACCCAATCAGACAATAGGGTGCTTCTTTCCAGCCCTGTAACCAATACTGTTTTAAAAAGCATCATTCTTCCTTACCTCTGTGTGTTCTTTACATGGCAAGGACACTTTTTGTCACACTTCATCCCGTAAATCCCATCCGAGCACAGTCTTGTTTCACAATGTTGCCCTGTATACCCTGGTTCACAGAAACACGCACCGCTGATGTGGTAGCATGTCCCTCCATTAACACACTGGCAGGTCTGTGCACAGTCTACTCCATACATGCCCACGGGACATTCTTCCTGACACCTGACCAAAAGATAATTTACACATTGTAACCAAAAAAAGCTTTAGTGGAGAGGACATCTTCATTGTAGACTTGGTCTTCAATACAGTGAATCACTGCTTTCCTGGACTTTAGCAAGGGCAGGTTTATCTAAAATGTTTCAGAAACCAGTTGCTATCAAGTTTACCACCATTTTTTTAATATGAATTCACCTAAAACTGAGATTATTTTGATAGGAATAATGAATGGATTTTAGTGGATGACTAGTTAGGTGGTCGGTAGATCTCGTGGGTTGAAAAGGATGTGAATCTTAAAGTCAGCACTACATCTCTGACTTGGAAATGTAATCCAGCATTCCTCACAACCTTCCAAATATATAAATAATGTATATATTATGTAAAGACAAAGGAGGAATCAGCATGGCAGAGTTCTCTATGGTCTTTTTGCAACTTTTATAGACAACGAATTAGCAGTGTTTTTCACTGACCTTGTGTGGAATCTATAAAATGAAACCTAACTGCTATGAAATAAGTTAAACATATAATATTTTACTGCAACAATAGGTCCATATCGCATACATTGTGCATATGGGTTCATCATCATCATCAAATATAAGATGAGAGTATATACCATTTGATTACCGGGAAATATATATTTATATATAATGGTTCTAACAGAGAGACTAATTGTGTCATAATATGCATTTGATAACTTATATGCAGCTTGAGACACTATAATTTAATATTTGTTATAGAAAGAACTTAGAGTTATGTGTAAGCCCAGGCATTAAAATAATAAGTACAGGTCCTGTGAGTAACAAACTAGTTTTCCCCCCCCTGGAACTGAAACCAAATGTACCATGAAACACTGAGCACTTGCACTGAGCAATAAAGGGATGAAAGCACAAATAATTAATTTTGAAACGTTACGGTCTACCTATGTCAGTTCACCATCGGCAGCAAGGTTCCTTCTAAACTGAGCAGCTCTGCTGTAAAATAATTAAAGGGGCACTGACCACATGACTGCTTTATTCACAGATCCTTATTATAAATACATAAGCTGGTGCTGTGAGAAGTAAAACGTAGATCAGTCTGCAATCTTTCTTTAAAACCTTAAAGAATGGATTATTCATAAGTGTCCTTGAATAAAATGGTGATGTGGTCGCCCCAATACTACATCATGTAAAGTAAAGACAAGGAAACCTTGTTGTATCCTTAACTCTTCCTTTCTCCTAGAAATGGCAAATAAAGTATAATAGAATTACTGCGGTTACTGTGGCAACAGCTCTACCCATCTCTTCAAGCCCTACTTAGTGGATGTTACTGAATCTAGAGGCCCCTGTGAAATTATATTCAATGTAAAATTACAGTTGGGTGCATAAAGAAAAAAAACTTCCTAATTAGTTATGTGTACAAATATATCCACTTTATATCTCTGTATGTCTCTGTATTTTACAATACTGTTTATCAGTAATCATACAATTCTTTTGTCTGGATTTATCACCAGCTCTCCTGAGCCCCGTACTGACATTCGAACAATGACAAGCTTGGTGAGACTCGTGGGTGTAATCTAAATGAAGTCTTAAAACTCCTCTTAATATTACTAAGAATATTTGTGAAGTGTGGTATGGACAGCTACCCACCAGAGACATGAATATTTTTGATATCGCGTACAAAAATCTTTAGATGACAGGCAGTTTTGCATATGAAGAGATCTGATCATTGCAGAAGTATTGAAGTTTATACTGTGCATTTCAAAAACAATCCACTTAAAAGCTGGATGGCAAGAATTCCATTGTGCTTTGTTTCCTCACCGTTCTCCATTGTATCCCGGGCTGCAGTGACATTGCCCTGTGGCAGAGTCACATGTCCCACCGTTGTGACATTGGCATTCCTGAGTGCAGTTTCTTCCGTAACGACCCTCAGGACAAGGCTGGCCACAGACTGTGCCCTAAATTGGAACAAAACACGAGCATGTGTTTGAAAAGCCGATCAGGATACTGTGACTGCTCCTAATTAATCTAAGCACCTGACCCTGTAACCTTCTAGCCAAATTCTCTGCAGCAGACATCTCCAGCATGCAGGGGCGGGCTGGGCCGGGGGGCAGGGTGGCAATTGCCCCCCAGGCCGCCCTAAGCTTTGGAAAACACGGCCGCTGGGCCAGTGTTTTTAAAAAAAAAAAAAAACGCGCTTGCAGGCAGAGACTGAGGTGAGAAGGGATCGGAAGATCCCCTCTCACCTCCGCTCTGCCTGCAAAGCTGCACGGGAAGCCGAACAGGCAGCACAGAGAAACCTCCGTGCTGCCTGTTCGGCTCCCCGTGCAGTGTGACACGGAAGTGCCGACAGTCACGTGACCGGCGCGCTGACGTCAGACGCGCGCCGATCACGTGACCTGTCGGCACAACCGCCGGGAGGCCGAACAGGCAGCATGGAGGGACCATGCTGCCTGCCACCAGGTAAGTCCTCCTGCCACTAGCCAGCAGGGAAGTCCTGCCACTAGCCACCAGGGAAGTCCTCCTGCCACTAGCCACCAGGGAAGTCCTGCCACTAGCCACCAGGGAAGTCCTGCCACTAGCCACCAGGGAAAAAGGTAAGGGGGGGGGGGAAACACTGGCATATTATTGGGCAAATTGGCTGGGGCATATTACATGGCAAATAAGACTGGCATATTATTGGGCAAATTGGCTGGGGATTATTACATGGCAAATAAGACTGGCATATTATTGGGCAAATTGGCTGGGGCATATTACATGGCAAATAAGACTGGCATATTATTGGGCAAATTGGCTGGGGCATATTACATGGCTAATAAGACTGGCATATTATTGGGCAAATTGGCTGGGGATTATTACATGGCAAATAAGACTGGCATATTATTGGGCAAATTGGCTGGGGCATATTACATGGCAAATAAGACTGGCATATTATTGGGCAAATTGGCTGGGGCATATTACATGGCAAATAAGACTGGCATATTATTGGGCAAATTGGCTGGGGCATATTACATGGCAAATAAGACTGGCATATTATTGGGCAAATTGGCTGGGGCATATTACATGGCAAATAAGACTAGAATATTATTGGGCAAATTGGCTGGGGCATATTACATGGCAAATAAGACTGGCATATTATTGGGCAAATTGGCTGGGGAATATTACAAGGCAAATAAGACTGGCATATTATTGGGCAAATTGGCTGGGGCATATTACATGGCAAATAAGACTGGCATATTATTGGGCAAATTGGCTGGGGCATATTACATGGCAAATAAGACTAGAATATTATTGGGCAAATTGGCTGGGGCATATTACATGGCAAATAAGACTGGCATATTATTGGGCAAATTGGCTGGGGAATATTACATGGCAAATAAGACTGGCATATTATTGGGCAAATTGGCTGGGGAATATTAAATGGCAGAATAACACTGGCAAATTATTGGACAAATCGTCTGGGGAATATTAAATGGCAGAATAACACTGGCATATTATTGAGCAAAATGGCTGGGGAATATTAAATGGCAATTAACACTGGCATATTGGGCAAATTAGCAGGGGATTGGCATATTGAGGGGCATAATCCTGGCATAATGAGGGGAAAATCCTGGCATATTGAGGGGGCATCATCTTGGCATATTGAGGAGAAAATCCTGGCATAATGGGTGTCTAAATCCTGGCATATTGAGGGGCATAATCCTGGCATATTTAGTGGAAAATCCTGGCATATTGAGGGGGCATCATCTTGGCATATTGAGGAGAAAATCCTGGCATATTGAGGGTCATAATCCTGGCATATTGAGGGGCATAATCCTGGCATATTGAGGGGCATAATCCTGGCATACTGAGGGGCATAATCCTGGCATTTTGTAAGGGAAAATTCTAGCATATTAAATGGCAAATCCTGGCATATTGTGGGGGAAAATCCTGGCAATATTCGTTATAAAACAAGGAAAAGATGGCCGTGGATGGGGAGGCGATTCGATGGTGCAATGGGCCACTTGACTGGATTTGCCCCCCAGGCCTAAGGCTGCCAGCCCTCCCCTGCCAGCATGTATCATAAACAAATATATAACAAACTAATCATCTAACAATAAATAATATGATAATGTGTATTTTAGAGAATTTTATGAGTCAGGTGCTCTTGTTATTAGTAACATGTAAATAAACTGCTGCATATTTTAGTTATTTGGAGCGTGAGAGCAAAATCCTTAATAGTATGTTATATTTTAGACCCACTTCCATAAGGCACACGCTTACATTAATATGTATCACAGTCTATTATCTGAGCTGTAGGATAACAAAGTAGATTCTGACACTGATCAGACCTTAGTACACCTAGCTAGTGGGAACATTTACGTATGTGTCCACTTGTACAGCTACTGGACAGTCCTGAAGGGGGCACTTCAATATGGGCGTTTCTGGTGCATTTAAAAAACACTGGTTGACAACTCAGGAGAAATCTTTTGATTGGTTGTGATATACGGGATTCAGATATCTCCTTCTACCTTGTCACTGTCTGAGAACATGTGGAGAGCGCTTCGGAAAAAGCTTTTTTTTCCCCCTGGAGGAAGCCAGCTTTACTTCCTGAATTTACCCACTATCCAGTGCAAATATTGAGGTTCATCCATGAAAGCCAACGAAGGTTAAAAAGGACAACAATAATATGCCAGATGCTGCTGTCTATGAGAGTATATTGATGGAGAGTCCTGAGGCTAATAAAGGGAACAGGTCTGGCCAAATAACTATGGGGAACCTGGTGTTGATTGGATAGGTCCGTCTGAGCATAGACTATATAATTTTTATTGTTCAAGAGGATACTGATTCTGCTTGGTGATGGCTAATGTGTTTGATGCTAAATTGTAATATTTTAAAATATGATGATAGAACAATTTTTTTGCCTATATATTTTCACCTCAAGTATCTGTAAAGGTGGCATATCCAATATATACATCCAATATATACTACCATAATAAAGTGCATCTCATATTTACTAAAACAACTTACAATTCTGCTATTCTTAAAATGTAATACAGAATTATTACAATACGATAAACCTTTTACAAATATTCTCTGAAGATTCAAGACAATTTAGCCAAGTGCATTCACAAGTGTAAACATTTAATACAGATATTTATAAATACACAACACTCTTTTTTATTTTAAAATATAATTATCTAATCTGCTGACAAAACCATCCCAAGGCTGTAGGGCAGTGAAAGAACCAAGAAAGCACTCTGTACTGCTACCTAATTAATTACCATTTTTACTAAAGGTCATTGAGCATGATCATGAAAAAAGAGTCTATTGATTGAATTAGTTAATTATTTTTTATTGATTTCCATCTATGTATGCCAAATTAAGCAAAACAAGCATAATAATTAGTCCATGTGACTTACCATCCAGCCAGCAGGGCAGGCACATTCTCCAGTAACGTGGTGACAGACTCCACCGTTCTGACATGGGCATCTTTCTTCACACTGAGAACCATGTTTTCCTGGTGGACAGAGATCTTCACAACTAGGAGCAGAAACACATAATCCATCGCCATGAGTAAAATTGTGTAACAATAGGTGTGTGATGAAAATAACACAGATAATTACATCCAATATGAAAAGAGGAGATGGGTATAAGTGATATTATTATAGAGGTTACAATTTGGAAGGGTGACACAAACAGATTTGGATTTATTATCACAGTTGCTGTTAGGGGCATCATGTAACATGATGGTATATGTACCTTTACAGACCTCATCACAGATTTTTTGCCTGCCCTTGATGGTAAATGGTACCATCCTTAAAGTGACAATAAACATTTTTCCACTTGTGCGTCTAATATAGATAACAGCTATAACTTCTCCTCTTGCCAGAGCTGACAGTAAATCTCTACAGATACACATTGCATTTACTTTGGAGAATGGTCTCTACTGTTTTAAACCTTTCCCTATAAATAAATGACTGTTACTGAAGAACCTGCTCTAGTGGAAGATGGACATGCTTGGCTTTAGTTTTCTCTATATTTATAACAGAATAAGAAAACGCGATTTGTAAATAAATAAATAATAAAGTTTTTTTTTTAAATCGTAATAATAATAAAGGGAACTGCACCTGGTAGAATTTCCTTTTTTGAACACTTGGCATACGGACTCATATAAATGTCTGATAAGTTAATGGGGCAGATTTCCATGGTCTTCTGAATTATAAGAGCGTATTATTTTTTATATACATTTGAATGACGGGTTCTATACTTGATACTATGATTTGAAGTCATTGTTAACACTTACAAAGCTCCTGTATAACCTGGGGGGCATTTGCATTCACCAGTCACATGATCACATGTCGCTCCATTTTGGCACTGGCACTTTTGGTGGCAATCATTCCCATATGTCCCTTGGTCACAGCGTTCCTCACAGCGCCAGCCTTTGAATCCAGATGCACAGTGGCAGGCTCCAGTGATGGGATTGCACAGGGCTCCATTTTTGCATTGACAGCGACTACTGCAGTGAGGCCCCCAATGATCTATGTCACAAGCTGCAGAATCAAAGTAAATATACCTCAAAAATCAGGAGCTGGAGCAAGGGTGTTAGAAACCACAAAATGTTGAGGTTATTGCACAATATAGGTACTGCAAGGATTTGAGAATAATGCACAGAGCCACAAATTAAACTTTTTCGTTTATGTGCTAACATTTATCGAGTGCAACTGCTCAAAATCTGCAACAGAGGCCTAAAAATAAACTACTGTATGATTCCCTTATAGCAAAGGAAAACTACACCGTAGTTAATTGATATTTCACCCAGCCACTGACAGTGCTATCATTGTATTTAAAAAAATAATGGACCAAGGGGTGCCAATCCCACTAAGCCTCCTGAAGACACTGGACCAAGCAGCCTCTATCCTCCTTTCCCAGTAGTGAGATATTTAAATAGTTTATGTTACTTTTGTCATATGATCTCCTAAATGTGTTTGTTCTATTACCCACTGTGGAAAACCTCTTTCTTCAGACAAAATAATTGTACATCGCATTACTCTGTTTTAAAGATTATTGTTTGTGATGGTTGCAAAATGATTTCTCTCAAGTCTAACTTTTTTTTAACAAAAACTATTGGATTTGTTTTAATAATAGCTCATAGAAGTAACATTAAAAACAATTCTAAACAGAAAGAAATGCCCTTTTACATATAAAAGAAATGTAGACGTTTAGCATTTTTCTCTTTTTATAACGTCATGCTAATTAACTCTGATAATCCATACTGATGACAAACTGGCCAGGACATGACTTTTTATCAATACTTTGGTTGTCCATTTTTATCCTCTCAAATGGAATGACGTGTGTGTCACCTTTTGACCCCCATTATTTTACAGGAAGCATCAATACTATTATTCCCCCCAAATATTAACTTGTTTCCCTTTTTCAGGAAAGCTATTTGGCAGATCCAGAAATGGGCATGAGTAAAGAAGGGGTGAACTCAGGACAACTATAATAGCGTTTGAAGAAATAAACCCACGCACTACAGACAGGCAGTTTCCAAATATACAAGTAATGATCTCAAAGGTGACACAGAAAAACTGAAGGTCAAAAAATATTAAATTAAAAAGTAAGTATTTTTGTTTCCTTGCTTGCTTTTCCTTTTCTGCTATAATAATCACACAAATATTACCATTACTATCCATCCATATTACCATTATTATCCATCAGAAGCATGCTTCTGTTTCTGTGGTCTATATGGTAAACTTTGTATCTTTTTTATAACCTCAGACTTTTTTTTTTTCAATGCAGAAAACGAAAAACTATCCAAGAATTTGATATGCGCATGCAAATACAATCATACAGCGACAACAGGCTCATTAAAAAACGCGGCTAGACAGACAGGAGTTAATTTAATCTTCACATAAGCAGTCTATTTGTTGCACTGGTGGGTAGCTGGATCTGTAAGGCAGATAGAAATTCCACTGGGCTTAGTTTAAAGAATACAAAGTCCATTTTACTTAACACCTCCTGATGAATTTATATTAAAGCTGCCTCTATACTTACTGTATGACAGCTTGACAGACTATGACACAGAAAGCATCTCGCTGACCAGCTTGGTCTGAGGAATTTCAAAATGACCACCAAACTGGATAACACCAGCTGTTGCAAATAAAATATTATATCACCCGTGGGCAGGAGATGATTCAAGGATGGCAGTGCTTTTATACTCTAGACTAACACTGTGGGTGTGGTGTTTAATGGCAATGAGACAATATGGCATAGTTCCTAAAATTCCAAACCATATTACCATGCAACTGATGCTTATAGCATAACAACAATAGGCTTACATAAAGTGAATAATAAAAAACACAACACACATAACACACTGCACTATATTATAATAACATGCCATTAAAGACACAAAACACCATTGTTTATAGGGCAGTATTTCTTTAAGATTCAGAAGGCTGAACATGGCATCAAGATAATGTTTATATAATATTGTGTTGTTGATCTGTGATTTCTACTGGTATTTGAGGTTTTGATAAGGAGAAGATGGAAACTTACACAACACAGGGAAGAAGAGACTTGATACGCATAATAATTTACAAAATGTTTGGTGAGAAATAAAACACAGAAGACAAATATAAAAACTCAGAGACATCAAAAAATATTAGCCTGAGAAGCTAACAGGAATCGCAGTGTAATATGCAGTAATAATGTGTAAGAGGACCCCTGCAAGCAAATAATCTTTTTAATTATAACTAATGTGTTTGCATTTTTTGTTACTATTTACAATTTGTTAACCTGCTGTGGGATGATATACTGGTATTTTACTGTTATCATAATCTATTGGCAGGCATCTATTAGTCTACACATGAAACTTAACAGAGTAGAGCCTTTGTACTGGTTGACTTATTAAGTAATGATATACTATTAGTTGCAGTTAATTTCATGTACTCACATTAAAGAGCACTTTTTATGCCTTGTAATTGCATAGCAGGCTAGGGCTCAATGTCTTTTTGGATATCCAGTAACAAAGAGAAAGGGGCATATTAATTCACAATTTACCCTACAAAGTAAACAGAACCAGATTACATCAGATTCCATAAAGCTACTGTCACTTTATAAAAAAAAAATATATAATCCAGACTTTAGTACCACAATGCTAATTTAAAAATGGGCGATTAGTTAAAATGAAGAGGCAAATGTTTAATGTTTTAATCCTCCTCATTATTATTTCAGAGGTAATGATGGTTAAATCTCACAAGAGCTAGACAAAGTTCAAAAAGTAAGACAAGAGGGACAGCTGTTTATCTGAGGTAAATGTGGTATTAATGTTCCTTATGGTCAGATGGATTCCAGGCTGATTTGAGAACACACGTCTGTTCAGTAACTTCAAGGTCAAAATAAGTCATCTGTCAGTTTTACCTTTAACCTTATTCTTTAACTAAAAGCTCTATTATCCTAGACTGGCATTAAGCTGGGCTTCTTGTTCCCATTAAGACAATAACTCCTAAACTAGTTTTAAAACAGGATTTGCCATATCTTAGAATCAGATTATTATTTTAACTGGTCTTTCAGTGAAACTTTACAAATATTGGGATGTCTAAAAGAAAATCTAATATTTTAAACTGTTTACATTTTATATAGTCCTGGTTGGTGTAGTTCAGTTTCAAAGTCAAACTGCTATCAGTATAACATTTTGATCCATTTCAGTATAACATTTGGGGTTTATTCCACCCATTTGTGATCTGCAACACTGAACTAAAAAGGGAGTTGCAGAGATGAGGCCAAAATAGTTGAAAAATGAATTGTAAAAATTCTGTAGTTTGCTTGCTATTCCAACTCAGCTATTCTGGCCTTATTTTAGAAATTTAGTTGCCGGTTTACAACTTGTTTGTGAATGTATCCATTTATATTTTAACTTCAAAATCCTTGGTCTCGCCACAAGAAAAGTTAGATATCCCCAGTCCTACTCAACAACATTCTGCAGAGGTTTAGCGCTAATTAAAAGGTAATTAATAATCTTGTTTCACAGCAAATATACTTAATCCCAACAGTGTTTTAAAGGGACATTTTAATTAAAAGCTATTTTGATTCTATTTGATTAAAGATACATAATTGATTGTGGATATGTTTTCTTTACTTCCATGTGAGTTTTGCTTATGCCTGTATAATACAAGTTAGAGATATTTTGCACTGAATGAGATTAATAAGTGTACTTTATGACTGCTTCGAACTATGATCTATTGTTATAGGGTTATAACTCAATATTTTAGTAGCTTATGGCAACTTTGGACCAATGCTAAATATACACAAAAGAAGCCTAGGGAATGGTAAGATCAACACTAATATATTTGATGCATGAAAGATGAATAGAGAAATAAAACTGAAATAATGATAATGTTAGCCATTTGTTCGTTGAATTCTAATTCTATCAGTAAACATGCAGGCATAGCTAATTTACTTATAGTATACTGTTTTGCTGCAAGGCTAGTGTGACTTTAGTTAATAAAAATTAAAAAAACATTAATGTTTCTGAAAATGGGAATGGCCTTTTATAGAAGCAGCACTCCCATATTAAAAGTGGGGAAGTAAGTATCCAGGGTCATATTTGGGTAAGTCAAGAGTCACCTCCAGAGAGCACAGATCTTTAGCAACCAGAAGTCGAATCCCCAGCCTCTTGTCAGTCTGGCCAGTTTTATATGCTAATATAGCTTGGTGAGTGCTTGAGGGCACTTTTTAAGTGCAGTAGGCTTTTATTGGTTAATACTACTTATACTAAAAAATTAGATTTCAAATATTGGCCTATCCTCTTTCAATACCTGTGACAAAATATGCTATCATTCATAACTTAATATATGACAAAATATACAATAAAGAATGCACTTTGACAGCTAAACTATAGGAAGCTAAATACTTTGTTCCATCCATTGACCATCGAAAATGTGTAATGTATGATAAAAATAACTAAAGGTCTGCCATTTTTAATGCCAGTCTTAAACCAACCATCTATAGGAGCTCTAATATATACCCCATGTTCAGTAAATAAAGCACCCATGCACAGTGGCATACTAAGGGGGTGGCGGGGGGGCGGCCGGCCCCGGGTGCCACGGAGTAGGGGGGTGCCACCGGTACTGCCGGCACCCCCCGCGCTGCTTACTTTTTTTTTTTTTTTTGTGTTCAGGCGGCCGAATCCTCTGGATGCGGCCGCCGGGTTTAAAAAATAAAAAAAAATCACAGCGACCGGATGTGACGATACGTCACATCCGGCGACTGTGTTTCCCTCCTCCGTGCAGGAGGGAAGAGAAGACTGCACGGAGGAGGCGTCGGGGTCCACAGACAGACCTGCTTCGGTAAGTGATGGGGAAGGGGGGGAGGAAGGTGGGTTTAAACGAGCACAATATTCCTGGGCTCTGAGTGGCACACTATTACTGGGCACTGACTGGCTTAATATTACTGGGCACTGACTGGCTTAATATTATTGGGCACTGACTGGCTTAATATTACTGGGCACTGACTTGCATAATATTACTGGACAATGACTGGCATAATATTACTGGGCAATGACTGGCATAATATTCCTGGGCACTGACTGGCATAATATTCCTGGGCTCTGAGTGGCATAATATTACTGGGCTCTGACTGGCATAATATTACTATGCACTGACTGGCATAATATTACTGGGCAATGACTGGCATAATATTACTGGGCACTGACTGGCATAATATTACTGGGCAATGACTGGCATAATATTACTGGGCACTGACTGGCATAATATTACTGGGCAATGACTGGCATAATATTACTGGGCACTGACTGGCATAATATTACTGGGCAATGACTGGCATAATATTACTGGGCACTGACAGACACACTATTACTGGGCACAGACTGGCACTATATTACTGGGCTCTGGCTGGCACAATATTACTGGGTTCTGACTGGCACACTATTACTGGGCTCTGAGTGGCACACTATTAATGGGTTCTGACTGGCACAATATTACTGGGCAATGACTGGCATAATATTACTGGGCAATGACTGGCATAATATTACTGGGCACTGACTGGCATAATATTACTGGGCACTGACAGACACACTAATACTGGGCACAGACTGGCACTATATTACTGGGCACAGACTGGCACTATATTACTGGGCTCTGGCTGGCACAATATTACTGGGTTCTGACTGGCACACTATTACTGGGCTCTGAGTGGCACAACATTACTGGGCTCTGAGTGGCACAACATTACTGGGTTCTAACTGGCACAATATTACAGGCATCTGACTGGCACAATATTACTGGGCTCTGACTGGCACAATATTACTGGGCTCTGACTGGCACAATATTCCTGGTATCTGACTGGCACAATATTACTGGTATCTGACTGGCACAATATTACTGGTATCTGAATAGCACAATATTACTAAGCTCTGAATGGCACACTATTCCTGGTATCTATAATTGTACAATTTTCAAACATTGAAAAAATTGTGGGTGTTTTCTTACATTTTTAATATAGGGGGTGGGGAGGGGCCAAACGCAGGGTCCGCCCCGGGTGCCAAATGCTCTAGGTACGCCCCTGCCCATGCACTTAAGTATGTTAAATTTCACTGTTTAATGCTTACAGTACACAAATTCTCCAAAATACCAACACTCACAATGCACATCTAATACAAACACAGCAAACAATTCGATGCTTTTAGACAGCACAAACCACCACATTTATGTACAACTCATCCAATCAGAGCCGACACTTTGGACAAACTCCATCTTTACAACACTTGTCAAAACATGCTCTAATCCACCACCGTGGTTCCATAAGAGTATGAGAGATGGACAGGAATAAGTCCATTATTAGGGATGCCACCTTTTCTTTCAAAAAATACCGAGCATGTTATTGGCTTAAAATTGGTCTCAAACTATTTTTTACCAGTAAAATGCTGGCTGGGTGTCAGCCCTCCCCATGTGTTATATTAACTGCATCATTCAGGCAAAATAATTGTTTTTTCTATATGTAAACAGAAAAAAATTAAATCATTGTAACAAAAAATGCAAATGGTGATCATTTCACTCAGGGCAAAAATAATTTCACACCATATAACAGCTAATTACAATTGCCATATTTGGTTACAATACAGGCAATGTATAACAGCAACGTGCAGGGAGCCTAATAATCCTGTTATCAGACAACCTATTTCAAAGGGTTAAAATATTTGTGTAAATAGTGTTTTGGGTTTTTTTTTACCCAAGAGAAGAAATACTATCTCTCCCACAAAGGCAAGTATTGCATTGAAATGTGGAACAATACCAAATGTGAGTTTAATTTCTGATCTTTTGTTTCTGCAATATTTATTTATTGTGCTGTGGGTTTCAGAAGCCCTATGGCAACTGTTCTCTCATGCACAAGGTCTAGAAGAATGGATTCTCCTTCAAGAAACCAGGCTATTTCTTCATTTTGTGAAAGCTTTTTGAGCCATGAACAGTACAGACAATATAAATGGGCAACGTTTTTCCCCTCCTTTAGTGTTTTCTCCAATATTCTTTAATGTCCACAACCACAAATTTCCTGAGGTGGAATATCATTCATCTGCACATGTATTGTGTTACGTTTGTAAAGGAATGAAGAAGCAATTTGATGAAATCCTTATGCTGAGAATTTTATGTCAAGCTGATATTATATTATATGATATTATATTATAGTATCAAACCAAATTCATTGGGGGATTTTTTGTAATGAGTCTATTACTGGTTATGGTAGGCAGTTAAAAGATCAGTAATTCTTTTTTTTAAATGAAATTATGAAATGAATTTATTAAAAGGCACTTCAAATAGTAGGGATGGACATGGGCATATACCATGGTGGGCATATACCATGGTGGGCATATACCATGGCGGGCATATACCATGGTGGGCATATACCATGGTGGGCATATACCATGGTGGGCATATACCATGGCGGGCATATACCATGGTGGGCATATACCATGGCGAGCATTTTCCAAAGTAGGCAGAGTTAGCAAATGATGCATAATAAGCAATCTATCTGATGGTAAAGGTTATTAAATCAGTAATTGATTAAAGGATTTGGGGCATGTGACAGTAATGCCAGCCCAACCACTTCACACATCACCACATTAAGCTTGTCAGCCTTGGTGGGGCTATGCAGGGCATGATGTAAAACATAGTGAATGTTATTTGAGCATTAACAGAAATCAAGTTTGGAAATGTTGGTGTGCACCTTGTTTCATGTTCTGTAATTCAACGAATCAAAGTGTAATGCTTTCTAAAACTAATCAAACATACCAGTAAAGATACTATGAGGTTCACCAATCACCAAATACTGTATTAGGCTGGTAAATCTCTAGTTTGCTTGAGTGTGATCTCAATTCATTGTTTAGTTAAGTATGCCAGGATCAAGTGTTTCAGTGACTTGCCTTTGAAAATGGCCATGTCCTAGTTAACGAAACACAGCTGAATTCCACTGGCATGTCCTCTCACGGTGGAGAAGTTCAGGAGGGTATAATTCAGAATTGCATCCTGGAAATCATAACCATGAGATTGCATTTGGACTGTTCTGCATATTAGTGCACAACATGTCAATTCAGCCTTGTAAATTATTAATAACAAAGATTTTATCCAGGACAAATACATTCAGACATTCTTTTACATACATACTAATTACCATCTACTTTTTGTAGACTATAGTGTTACTGGCTATTGTTGGGCTACTTTTGAGAAGCGCTTACAAAGTGTTTCAGCCCATCAGCAAACAGGCACATTTGCTATACCACTTTTTGGCAAGGGGTATAGAATTTACAGGTGTGGCCTAATTATAATCTTCCAAATGACTTTCAAATTCAATACATTAGTTCCGGGGGGCAGTAAAAGTCTTGGGGCAGTCTGTTCCTCCTTCTGGCAGAATTCCTGATTATAAACAAGGACAGATGTCAAAAGCTCAAATATGGGTAATTTCAATAACAAAACAAACTGCTTCTGTGTCTTGTATCACCATTTAGATATGTATTAGTTATGCTTAATCAAAGTGTCTATCCATCAATTAGATATCACGGCTCACAAAGAATGTATCATATGTCCATCAAAAAATTTTTTTTTCTTATTCAATTTAATGAAATTATACAGTTAGAAAAAAATGGAGAGGAGATTTCTTTTACCTTAACTTGGTACACTTATTTTTAGGGGAGATGTGTACATGAGGGGTTGTATATATTAATTGTAAACAGCTTGGCGGGAATTAAATAAAACATTTCTCTTTCACACGATAAAAATCATATAGATTCATACATAGAAAATATAAATGTATTCAATATATAATAATATAAATCGATTAAAACTATATAAAAATAGTGCAGTATACTGAAATACAAACAGACATATACACAGTTCTCTGAATAATGTAGAGGACACCCTGCAACAGACAGTATTTTGCCCACAGTGTCTCAATATTTTGCTGGCCAGGCGTTAATTGGGAGGAGCCTTAATTGCAATTCCTGCAACACATAAATAAGGTTTTGGTCGTAGTATAAATTGTTTTTTGCACCCACTATATGGGTGAGGGCTTTTTCAGGCATTTTAATTCTCCAGTTAAGAATGGGAGAACTGATTGGGAAAATAATTAAAAAATAATACAAAGAACATAAATAATATTGTCCCCTGGGGCCAGCAGCAGTTTGCTGGGCCGGCCCCAAGGGCCAATATTATTTGTTTTATTTCTTAAATAAATGGCTATAGACCCTGTAAAATACATGATGGGCCAGGACACGTAGTCCTGGCTCCCCTACAATAAACAAGTCTGGGAGCTTGGCAATTGTCTCCCAGCTCCCTTTTGTATCAAGGGTATAGTTGCTTGCAATGGGCCCCAATAATTACCACGAAAAAATTTTACCTTTCCCAGGGTCCAGGGGATTTCTGAATGCCTCCAGACCTCATATTACAGAAATGCACCCACCCAGGGATCTGGAAGCTGCCCAATTGCCCTGAGACCCCATAATAAATAAATTTACTACATCTTCCAGGTACCCATGTCCTCATACCAAATTTAAACATATTTTACCCCCCTGTATCTGGGGGTTGGCCAAAAGCCTGGTAGGGTTAAATATTTTTATGGGTAATTTATGGGGCCAGAGGCCTCAGAGAACAACTTTATTTATTTAATTTATTTATTTATTACTTTTTATTTTATTTAGAGAGGACTTTGGACAATTTTAATTTCCTATTCTGGACCAGTGTTCTCTAAGTAGCCAGAATTAAGGAGCTATTTGGATAGTGATCACTATGAAAGACACCAGACTAGACCTTGTTTTGAAGAAAGTTGGGTAACGTTAGACGTTCTAGAGTTTTTTTGTATAAATATAATTGGGACTATTTTATAAAGTCAGCATAGATTTGAAAATTTCAACACAGTTTTTTAGCTTTCATTAAATAGTGTTTTAATGCTTAAGAATTATTTACTTTTTACTTATTCTGCTTTATGTTACATAAATACTTTCTTGTTCACCATTATATTAATCCTTATTTAAAATTACTAAAATCTGTATAAAAGATCCCTGGAGATAGTATTATATTTTGGTAAAAAATGATTGGCTGACAAACTGAACAACTAGTAACAAGGATGTCCCGACACATACCCATTCCATGGGTGAAAGTAATGCAAACAAAATAATTTTTGTACACAGTAGATAATTATACTGCACCTGCAGCATACTGACACCTGTTTAGTAAGCATCATATTAGATATGTATAGTAACAGAGACAGTGACAAGCTTAGCACACCAATATTTTTGAGACTAACCTAACAAGTCTCAAATATTTCATCTGTATTTCTAGATGTATTTGATGTAGACCTAGCTACTTATTGCACGGGAGAATTATGCTACACAATAGCTTTCCATGCCTGTGTTAGTAACCTAGTATGCAACACTTTGATGTTTCATCTATAAAGGAACTTTGCTTTCTGTTGTCATCTGACAAAACAAACAAAAAGGACAAATCAATGGTTTCATCTTAAAAGTCTGTGAATGCTTTTTTTTTTTGCAAGTGATCCTGATCATGTTTGATGGATGGGTTGATAGACTAGCTGGAAGGGATGAGTGCAACCCGTCTACTATCTAGTTAGATTACATCGGCTACCCTATTGTGCTTGCTCAATAAATCTTTATCAGACTAATTTACTCCAAAGGGACGTCAATGTCTGTGCACTGCAACGATAGCATTTTATAATGGAAATACTTATTTTAAAACCATGATTCATCCAACAAGACATGTATTATCAATTTCTAAGTGTGGTACTTAAAAATGTAGAGTGTCAGCATTTTAAATCTGCTTATACTACAACATACATCCTTGTACTGTGCCAATAATCCGATATGTTCAATTAAATAATTGCACACATGTTGCTCAAGTCATATACAACTGTATTTGACAAGAAAACAAGCATGTATATAATTATTTCAATACAGTACAATAAGAGATGGTATTTTGTCCAGGACTCCTGACCTGCAAGACATTCATAATGTTACTTTCACAAAATCTGTTGAACTTCTTTAAAATTGGATAGCATTTCTTTGTTCATCTCAGTTGTATTCTATACTACTTACATAGTGAGAATTAATCTTAAATTACATTTATCCTCCTTTAAAAGCCAGTATATCCATTGTATTAGTATAGTAAAGATTATTATGTAGGGTTCTGTTTATTGTTCATAGCTACTGGAATATCTGTACTTTCTAACCCACATCAGCAGATCTATTCTGTACTCCTCTTATGTATCTACAAATGTCATTCATTGCCATATTCTACTTTCCATAGCATTACTATTATCAGTGGAATATAATGACACTCAATAAATAAATAATAAAAACAATTAATACAAATATACAGCATCTTTCATATTTACATTTTTGTTTTCAGAAACACAATGAACACCTGTAGTTTGGTATATCTGTATATAACCATGGTGTAAATAATATTGCACAGTTTGTAATATACATAATAAATGTTATATTATCTTGGCACTGCAAGCTCATATGTTGGGGGCAATTTTGTATCTATTTTCCCATTGACATGTAATTAAATAGACTTATATTTGGCCTATGACAGTTTATAACATCCTAATTTTTCCTACCTTGTAACCGAATGCTTAAAAAAAACTATTTTTACCATTAATAGATTTCCATATGTTTCAATACTATTCATAATGACACATACAATAAGCAGTATATATCCAGCGAATACTATCCAGTGAAGCACATAAGCTATATATATATATATATATATATGTATATATATATATATATATATATAATAACAATGGATAAGCATTTTTATTTGCAGTGGCATATAGTGTCTCAAACATTACAATATAATAGCCTACCACCAAGGATTCACAGTCTGATAAAGCTACAGATCAGTTGTCAAAGAACAGAAATTATTTTTAACAGACATTCGCTGTACATAGTGATGAAGAAGACCTTTCCTTACGTAAATTCCAGTATGTTTCACATAGGTTAAGGTTTGTCACTGTTATATATTAGCTTTTGAGAGAACATAGCAGCTAGCAAACACAAACAACACAAGGGTGAACTGACAAGTGAACTGAAACAATTCGGCATTAAAATCTCAGTCGGTTCTAACTCCGCTATTAATGTTTAATTTCCTGAAGTTCCCTTTTAAAATCTACCGCCCCCCCCTCCCCCCGCCCCCCATAAAGTGTGTAGGCGAAGTCTTAGAAAAGTATGGAAATACAGATGCTTTGTCTGAAGCAAAAAGTTGTCTGTGTCAGAGACTCTAATTATGGGTCCTGATTTACTGTTAATTGTTTAGAAACATAGAAACATAGAAACATAGAATGTGTCGGCAGATAAGAACCATACGGTCCATCTAGTCTGCCCAATTTAAGCTTCATGATTTGCCATTATAGGGATGAATAAGGACCAATGTTTTAAACTCTCACCCAGCATCACATACTACAATTGAAAGATTAAAACAAATTACAATCTTTACTTTTAAGTGTATAAAAACCCAACTGATACATCTTCAGCTTTTTTACAGTCAAACCACAGCTTAAGCCAGTGGCTAACTTGTGCTCGGCAAATGTTTGGAAACAACAAATCATGTTTTAAATCATGGGTTATTTAGTTCTCAAATATCTCCTGTGCCATGGTTAGACATCACTGTCTTAACGAGCATCTTAATTTTTTTTCCACTTGAGTCCCCACTAATAGGTTCCCTTCTGATAGTGGCATATGATAACAAGTCTCCATCTACACTAGTAGAGCAAGACCCAACAGACCTCAGTCAGACATGAATAGCATTCAAAGAGTTGAACATAAAGCTCAGTATCTCCAGATTATTTCGAAGTAGAAAGGATGCCACAGAAGAACAAGTTGGAGACAATTCACAGCAGCTGGAGACTTACCGCTGGAGCAGTTAGGTCCTCCCCAGCCCGGCTCGCACTGACAGGTGTTTGGAGCAATGCAGCGGCCATGGACACATTTATCAGCACAGTGAGCTGTCAGGGAGAGATCAAAAAGAAAAATATGATAAATAGAACAGTCTGTAGTACAGCTGCCTCGTGGGCTTAGCTTAAATAATCAACATGAATATCACGCACTGTAATAGCCTGGTTATGTTTGCAATCATATTTATTTCCTGGTTTAGGAAATTATCTTAAAAGACAGCGAGATAAGACACTTTGTGAGATAATCGGCACATTTGTAGGGCATTATTTTTTATCTGTTTATGATGAACAGATTTATTGCTATAGAGTAATAAAAAAGAAAAGGCCATTTTGGTTTGTTTTTTTTAGTAAAGTTAGAGTCTTCCGGCTTCACTACATTCAAGGATTTAGATTTACTTCTTCCAGCCTATTTCTTCTTGCCAGATCACATTTAGTATAGTGAAGACATGAGATCCTATAGACATGGTACACAGCTCTAGCTGATCAAAAAAAAGTCACCTGGAGCCCCCAGCAATAAGGCAGCATATACAACTGTTTAATTTTATATGAGGTTCTGTGTATGTTTGGAGCCAAATTCCTTAAATGTAATTTTAATTTTACAGATTTATTCCATATTTTATATTTTAAAATAAATGCTGTTTAATTCATTTTCTAAACATCCAGTAATATATTGGGATGTAATACTTTTAAAACATACACAGGGCTTAACAAGATGGAGTCCATTCATGTATTCATTGTATTTTTTGTATTACACTGAAGATACTGTAATGTATTGTTGTTTTCTACTTTCCCACATACATTAACATGCTGAGAGAACTCTTTTAGGAAGAAAAATATTTTCTGCGAAATTATCTGAAATCCAAAATGAACTGAGTTGAAATGAAAAGCACTCATATGAAATACACAATATTCAAAGTCCTATATGTTACTGTTGAAGTGGAGAATCATAATGCCACATTTGAACGACATATGACAAGAAAAGCCAAAAAGATGACTGCTACCATAGAGAACTGTGCTAGGATAGAACGACTTGAACTATAGAGTCGCACCGGATGTGAACGACGAAACCCGGAAGAGTATGTTTTTTTGCCTCGAATCCCATGAGTGTTGCCACGTTCTGAGGAATCTTGTAAATCAGGTAAAGCGTGTACGGAGAACACTCAGCAGGATTGAGACCTTTTGTGTACTTCTGGCAGCCAGAACAATTTTATTCTACTTTGTTCCTGACACTTAAGTGTAAGATATTTTAATGTTCTTTATTAAAATGTGTTTGCTGTGATACTTACATCCTCTAATTATTTGGAGGTCATATACCAAGAAAAAGACCTAGAGAGAAGATTCAAGACATCTATGCTTTCTGTCCTATATACATGGAATATATATAAATATGGAGTGCCATATTTATATATAATGTGCACCTCACTATTGCTGTTTTCTGTGTATGTTTTCAACTGTTTTGTGTACCAAAGGAGGTAATATATACCTTGGATATTTATCAGGTTACACCTTCACTCTATCAGCACTTTAGCGCACTGTCACTTTGTTTGTTGTGTTTTTTGTATCATATTGGGCACTGTGGGATAGTTGCCTGACAGTCAGTAGCTTGTGCACTGTCAAGACAAGTGTCATTATACATCATAACCCACCCAATACAGAGCATATAGGGGAACTGCATACTGTGTGAAGCAAACAGAGACAGACTTATACATGATTTAGAGAGCTTACAATCTAGAGGCAATTGACCAAATCAGGAGCCACTCTGCTAAATGGAGGTAATACTTCCATATGGTTCTATGTAATACAATCAAGAAAGTTAGGAGCCACCAACAGAGATTTTAGGAACAATGGCTCCTCCTGGTACACAGGATTTGTCAAGCCCTGGGTTAATAAATGGGTGTTTCAGTGGGATGAATAGTAGGTTTCCTTCAAAAGTTGAGTTTTGACGGACTTTTTGAAGATTGAGAATGAGGAAGAGAAGTACATGCTCTGTGGAAGTGCGTTCCAGAGAAAGGAGGGCAGCTGAGTGAAATGCCTCGTAATCACTATTAGGAAGAGGTAATGAGGTTAATCTACTTGAGGAACAGAGTGGTCTCCCACGGTAGTATTGGATGATGAGGGAGGCAATGTAGGGAAGGGCCAATGAGTGGAGGGCTTTGGAGGTTAAAGATAGAATTTTTAATTTTAACCAAGAGCAGACAGGAAGCCAGTGGAGGGCTTTGCAGAGCAGCCGATGCAGAGCAGTCGATGAGGAGAAGTGAGTAAGAATGAAGAGCCTGGGAGCTGCATTGCAGGGAGGAAGAGAAGCCAGAGGTAGGCCAATCAGGAGAGTATTACAGTAATCAAGACAAGAAATCACAAGCAAGTGCACTAGGTATTTGGTAGCCTTCACTAAGGAATGGGCAAATGTGGTCAATATGCTTTAGGTGCAAATAATAAGATTTGGCCAGGAACTGAACATGGAGTACAAAGGAGAGAACCTGGTCAAAGACAATCCCAAAACAATGAGCTCCATCAGTGGTTACATTGTAGATAAGATACAGGGAAAGAGTTCGAGGTAGGGACGATTTTTAGCTCCATTTTAGAGAGATTACGTTTTAGGACTTGATTAGACATCCAGTTAAAGATGGCCTGCAGACAGTTCTGAACACAGGATATGACAGAGGGAGTGAAGTCAGGAGAGGACAGGTGTTTCAAGTCAATTATGTAAAAATAAACAAAATAAAATATTGAATAAATGTGGTACCTTTCTCCCTATTTTTTTTTTGTCTAGACTAATACAAATATGATTTAACTGTAGAGTTAAAAAATGTATTCCTTGCTTGTACTTCATCATCTTTGTTTAAACGGGAGATATCAATGCAGTCCAAAAGGCAAACAATCAAGTGCTATTTTAAATATATTACTTTATGTATTTGAGTGTATATTTATATATATATATTGCAGCTATACAAAATGCCTATTTTTTCCTAACTTTAACTAAGAGATTAGGATCCTAACAAACCATGAAGCGTTATGTTTGAACAGCTGCTTATTCAGTAATATTAACAATGCCAAAGTCAGATTGAAGAAACATTTACTAAGAATTTGCTCTGAAACTGGAGCTGGCGATTTTGATAACCATATTAAAGGGAGAGTCATATGGCTCATCTAGCACTCAAGGGTTAATCCTTAACCTGTCAGTTGCAATTACAGTGTCTCGATGATGCTGACAAAGACCTATTCTGATGCTCAGAGTGTTTGATATATTGTATGTTCGGTTTGTAGTGGCTGACTGTAAGGAATGGTTCCACTGAGGATTGGTTGGCAGCTGGGAGGAGACAGACTGAAACTGATGCCTAAACTTCTTATTTACAACCAGACTTATCTAATCATTGCCCTTAACGTGTTTAATTGGCCCAATACAACGGACTCACGCATTTAAAACAAGTTGGATATATGAACTGTCTGACAGGTAGACAGCACTTGCAAATAGGTCTGGCTGGATGAAATCTTCAGCTTTCTACCCTGTCTACTATCTACCAGATGCAGAGTTCATGAGGCTCTGCCCACGCTGCTGCGCTCCCCGCCAGTCACTGTAGTCAGAGTGCCAGGAGGTCACGTGACCTTGGACACTCTGACTTCCCCACAGATGGTGCCCCACGAGAGTTAGCGCCCTATGTACCTAGTTCGCCTATTGGTAGCGCCGGCTCTGGTTGAAGATAATGGAGACACAGAGTCTGGTGCAGGCTTGACGCCCTAGGTTGGTGTAGCCAAATACCAGGGCCCTAAAATAGTAGCTGCTGTATCCTGCATAGACAAGATCGGATATACAGGATGTTACAGGCTGAGGCAGACAGGCTAAGAAGAGCATAAAAGCAAATGGAGACAGGACAGAACAGAATACAAAGCACAGGAAGGACTTTGGCAAGGAACAAAAGCAGAGCACTGGAGCAGAACTGAAAACAGATACAAGCAGGGCAAAGCAGAAACCAAAATGAGGATAAGAAATACAGGGATAAAGATAAAGATATAAATACAGAGCAGAGACAGACAGGAAACAGACAAGGGCATAGTAACAGAATTAAGGAAACATCCAAACAAAACCACAGACACAAACACAAGACTAGCCTAGAACTCAAAGATCGAAAATGGGTGAGGCCATGAGATGATAAGCTTGCCACCAGCATCATGGTACCTCACAATAAAGCAAGTCCTATCTCTATTTCTGTTAAATCTATAACTAATTATATAGACTGACTGGTAACTGAAACACAGACCACGGGTAGGGCACATTTATATAGAAACAATGAAATAAGGCAGGAGAAAACAAGGAAAATACAAAATGGATCAGAACAAATAACAGGCAGCAAGGAAAACCAGGAATGGATCAAAGCAAGAAAAATGATGAAACAAGGAAGAACAGAACAGAGAATCCCTCTGATAGGACATGGGACAGGGCAGCTCCCACATAGGGCACAGGACAGGACTACAAGGAAGGGCAGGAACAGGAATAAAGCATATGCAAGAAAACAAGAAGAGAAGAAACAATAAATGACTGGATAAGCCTGCACATGGGTTGATACGTGACAATTACCTGCTCCTCCCTCTCTTATGTGTATTAAAAAACCCATTATTAACTCATCACTCTCTATATGCACTGTTTTTCTCATGATCAATACTCTTAAGGATTTCTCGACTAACTTTGCACAATATACTCTACAGGCAACATCATAACAAAAAAGATTTAATAGTTTTATAACATGCAGCTCTATAATGTATCATTTGATATATTCGGTAACAACAAGGAATTTATCAATACATTTATCTAGGAGCTTGTTTGAAGTAGAAATGTAGAAAGATTAGATACTGAATTGCAAATGTAACTCACTACTGTTTAAGTCATGCTTTAACCCACATGAATTATCTATTCAAGACAGTATATGTCCTGTACCAAAAATTATTTTTGTAATTTCAGTCAGTTTATCCCATTTACTATATAAACATATACACATGATAGTACACAAGCAGGCACTGCTTAGTATTGAACCAGGGTAGACAACCAAAATGTGATGTTAACTCAAATTCTACTATTTAGTTTATCTTTGTAAATGCAGATATGCCTATCGTGATTCACTAACAGTATTTCATCATAGTCTGCATGAAATGTTTCATAGGTTATATATTCAGATACAAGAAGTGCATACAGCGCATACAGAACAAATGCTAGAAATGGCCATATGCGCCATTGTATAAAGCTAACTTCCTACAGAAGTCGAAATTAAAAGCCACGTGCACCAGATCTGTTCCGGCAACACCTAGGCATAAGCTATGTACACAAAAGCCTCTAAAATATAAAATGTCAGAGTTTTTGGAATGCAAAACTCTCAAGAGGTTAAAAATTGAAATGTCACCTTAATGCATAAGACACTATTTTGTTTATATCATGGTTATATTTGTTTTCTAAATTAATAACAAAGACAGAAAGAAATGTATATCTTCCACTAAGAGTATATTCAATTTCATTACCACACACAAATGTTTTTTAAAAGACAAGAACATAATATATATCAACAAACTAAACCCTACCATATAATTACAAAAAAATATCAAGTTTCTCTTTATTTCAGCAGTTCAATGTGAGCGTTTGATAGAATTGCTAAGTAAATGTTATCTAAATGTGTTAATTTACTCTTTTCAAACCTTCACATTACAAAGTTTATCTGTTTAAACTTTAGTGTCTGGACCTTGGCAGCAGAACTTGCGTGGATTAAATTCTCACAGCATCTGTCCATGTCAGTCACTCTACATTCTTCGATAAAAGAAAGAACTGGTGTCTCTTGCATTGACAATAGAACTGGAATTTTCTGCGAAAAACCCAATTACAGAAGCATACAGGTAATTGTTTTCAAGCACAGACCAGCTTATTAAAGAAATATTTATAAATTAAAATAATAAAACTTAAAATTTACTTTACATACATTACAAAGATCTATAATTTCTCACTCCGTGAAGTAAACAAAAACTATACATTTCAGGGAAAATATAATTTAAAAATTCATGTGGCTGTTATAAACAACACCATAGCATGCAAAATGCATAGTGTGGTCGAGGGTCCAGTTTGTAATAGCCACATGGATATTTAAAGGCCTATGACTAAGTGCTTCAAACGTATGGGAAATTGATGCAGGAGTGCCACATGTGGAATAGCATGTGTATTATAAGTTGTGAGTGAAGTATTTATACACAGTTTGATATCAGTTTTCTGCCAATATCTTTGGACAGCATTTTTACAATGCCATTTATCTTCTGTTCCATAACTAGGAAAGGCCAGATAGAAAAGATTTCACTAAAAAATATATATTTGCAATCTGATGATAACTTTTCTTAAGACCAGGTGGCTATATTGTATGGGTTGGAGCGCCATTTTGTCACAGCCACACTCAGTAGGAAGTTGGACCATACAACTTGTGATTCTTTGTTCTCTTAGGCACATTATAACTTCTGCACTTGCTTTAAGTGTTCGTAATGCACATTTGCCATTTGAGTGCATGTTCAGTTAACTGGAATACATTTTAATATTTTATAGCCCACAATATTATCTTTCTACATTTCTACCCTTTTAGCATGGGCCTAAAGGAACCAACATTGGGAGTATAACTTAAGAAAATACTCCATTGGGGCTACAAGCATACATGGCTGCTATTTTCCCCACACTCCAATGGTTTGCTACACTGTGATTGACCTATGAAAGTATACCCACATGTTAAGCTATCTACTGTTAGTCCGAAGGGCTCCAGAGAGACATTATAACAAGCACCTCCATAAAGACTAGACAACAAGAAGCTATCTAGAGACTGGAGCCACAACAACTTACATAGATAAGTGCTCAAGGAATTTAGAATACCAGCCTTTGGCTGAATGTTTCACAAAGGCTAAGTGAGATATTTGGTTGAGAATGGATCCTAACTCCAGAAAAAGCCCTTTTACATGTAACGTTTCCTGAATATAAAAAGAAATATAAGATTGTTTTCCATATTTTAACAGCAATAAAGCTTGAATTAGCCAGAAATTTGAAAACGAACAACTTTTCATTATGGCCCAAAATAAAATCCCAAATCAGCCATCAGTGTCAAATGGAAAGAAGCATTGAATGGCTAAACCATCAGAATGAAAAAGAAATGACCTATTGGGACAATTGAAAATAATAAATTCTAACTAGTTGAGAGTGGGGGAGAGGGAAGATGAAGTAGGAGAAAGAAAAAGTGAAATGCAAAGAAAAATAAGTATAAAAAAATAATTATAATAAAATAGTTCTTAGCTCATTCCATCTTTTGAAATAACATAATAACTAAATCTAATTCACATCTTGGTAAAAGTTAAGTAAGAATCAGGTCCATGACCATTCTCTGTTGTCAAACCTCCCAGAAACACCCGCTCATTATTGTCTTGTTTTTGTCATGTTATATGGATAAGAACGATGTAATGTAGAAAGTGGAAGTAATCTTTGGAAAAAATTGATCTAAGATTGTTCTGTGATTGTTCTGCACACTTTCCTCAACAATGAATAGATTGTATGTTTTAGATCCGTCTTGTTAGTATGTCTTTATGTGTAGTATCTATTTTTGGTACTTTCATAATAAAAAAACTAAAAAAGATTTAGAATACCAGAATTAGGAAGCACATACAGGATGTGGGAAGGAAGCAAATGTAGAAGGCATCATTTTTGGAAATGTGTCTGGGACTTCTTGCATTTCTACAAATATACGTTTTATTTGAGAGTTTTATATTTCTTAATTTATTAACCTCTTTGTATATAAGAACACATATTCTATTATTAAACTAAAACACTATTGGACTATTATGCTTGTATCTTTATTTGGTGTAATAGACCAATTGACTCTGATTGTATTTCGTATGTATTTAGTATTTACGTCATAGTTTGAATTTAGTATAATTCATCCATGTTTTTATTTGGTGTAATTGTCATAATTGGCATAATAAGACCCATAACGTCCAACTTAGCATAAATCTCCCCATTCTTCATTATTTTACTTTATTAGCACCACTCCCATTGGCATATGCATTTAAAAGCTCTACACAGCAAACCATGAAAAATGTGGACAGCCCATTTAGTTAATCAGTCACTGTAAGACTTTAGACAGCAAGGAAACACAGGACAGAAACCTAGTGACCACAACACAGAAACTTGCCAGTTGGCACAAACTGGGCAGTAATAACCACAGTTATTTAATGAGAAGAATCATAAGAACAACATCCTAACCACAATGTGCTGGTTTTCTGCTTATTAGTATTGTAAGCTAGACATATTCCTTCAAAGGCATAAACGGGTTGCTTTTAATTGTGTGGTTTTGATTATTATGACATCTTTTACCATTGTATTTGACACCATTGCTATCTGTAACGTAGATTTACTCGATCACAAAAGATCTTAATGGAAGGTAAGAAAACAGAGGTGAACATTCTCATCACCATGGCATTTGATGGTGTCATTTAAGATCAAATAAGTGCACGGACTCGCTCAGGTAATATATGGTGTATCAGACCCTTACTATGGGCTTTATTCATGAAAGCGGAAATTACAGGGGATTTCAAACATAAGTCCAAAGTAGCTGAGTTGGAAGAATTCTCCAACTCAGCTGGTCCACAGCTATACTGGTAGCGTCCAGCCTGAAATGGAGAGGGATTTGTGGATGGCACTACCTCAAGAATGGGTGGAGATACATATGGGGGCAGTCATGGATACCCAGAAAAGAGGAGGCCCGGGAAGAAACCTGTAGCAATCAAGGCAAACCTGGCAAGTTCCCAGAGATGGGTACGCTTATAGATTAATCTCCCTTAAGGACAAGAGTTTCAAGGGATTTTTTGTTATGTGTGTGTTTTTAACTGTAATTTCTCTTTTTCTAATTTAGTGTACTCACACAAACTATAGACTTTTTAAGGAAACATATGGTTTTCTTTCGATTATGTGTATATATATATATATATATATATTATCATAGACAAATATTTGTTTACAATTAAGTGCTGTATTTTTCACACATATATATATATAAGTAAAGATTGCATACTTACGAATACACATCTCCCTGCTCTCATAAAACCCAGGACAGCACTGAGACTTGCGTCTGTACATAGTTTTTTCTCCTCTCCTGTATGCTGTGCGATAACTGATTCTGTACAATAAAAAAACAGTCCAGAAGCACCATGTTATCTTTGGTTTATTGCACTTCATTTGTAAAATTACTACACTTCAACATCATGCAAAATTGTATAAATAAGAACGAACAGTGCAAGTTTGGAAATGAAAGGACCTAGAAAATGTACATATTGGACTCTTCATAAAGGTCCATGCTGAGAATTGAAACAGTAATATCAGGATCTATTCACTAAAAAGTGAAACTTTTATGTATAAAAGTTTATGTATAAAAGGAAACAATTCGGCAGACAATTAATCCACGAACATCTGTTACATGGAAAGTCATCTGCATTGAATGGTTTAGTGATCTTTCTGTGAATTTACTTTGATGTTTGTGTATGTCAATCCAATCCATGCATATAATTAAATTCAATTATCCAATAATTAAGACTTACCTGTGCCTGGTGCATTTAAACCAATTCAATAAATCTGCGCAGTTGGTGTAATAGATCTGGTCAAAGGGATATGCATAGGTTTCCTGAACCATGACAGAATAGCTAAGAAGGGAAACACAGAGTAGGGAAAAATCAAAATAAATCAGACTGTGTTCATTATTAATCAAAATTTTAATAATCTGATTCATCTAATTATCCAAACATAGAAATCCTCAGTACATGGTTTAATAATTAGCAAAGGCCTCTAATATCGCAGACCTCAAATAGAGATTTGACTATAGGACTAGGATCCAGACCCTCCTTCCCAGAGCTGCAGGGGACCTGGATCCTCCTTGCAGGCAGCCAATGGTTGTCTGTATGCTGAGCACAGACATCCTCAGATGCTACTGGACTGACAGTGCTGAGGTTTCTACGAGAGAATGCAGGGATCATGTGACCTCCTTGGGGTCAGACTGGCAAAGCTGGGCATGCTCTATATTTATTAATAAACGTACTATTTCTCTAAAGAGAACTGAGGGACTTCACCTCTACCATGATCTGGCCTAGCTTTAGTCTAGGACCATCAACAATGCCCATTTTGAGGTACACACAGTTCTCTGGTACTACTGTGCGGGATGTGGATGCTTCTCAATGAGGACACTGCTAACTGCATTTAAAAATTAAGAGGAGCTGAAAACAGAATAGGTAGGAAAGTTGAGTTAGCCTAAATAGGTGCAAACCAAATTATAATCCTCACTAAGGGTGAAACATTTTGTTTAATAAATATATATATTATATATACATATATATATATTATATTTTTTTTAGTGCTTAGGGTCTAAAACTTCTAACATGCTGTTTTACAGTCCAGTCGGAGGGGCAAACATTAAATAAAGGGGGGTGGAGAAAATCTGGAAATTATGTGAACTGACAACCTAACACATGTTTGTATTTACTGACATTTTCACACGTCAAGCCGTGGGAAACAGTTTAACAGATGCAATAAGAAGAGAGTTTCTTTCCTAAAGAGTTTTATATAGTTGAAATATAGCTTGAAACGTTTAACTAGTTTTGTTTTCTATTTTTAGGTGTGTGTCAGAACTATAACATTTATCTTGTGAATTGCTTTACAATTGATTGCTAACGACAAATATTATGAATATTCCTTTAAATTGACATCTATAATGGATACAGATAATTTGATTAGATACATAATTCAATTGTTTCTTTAAGTTTAAGTGTTGATTAGGGATAGATGGGAACTCCCATTTCTGTTTGGTTGCATTTCACTTTTTCCTTATAATGTTTTTGCAAGAAGTTATACCTGTCTGCTTCTAATTCTCTTTGGTCCTCTGATTGTGGGAGAGTATTAAAGAAAACAACTCCAATGGCGTATGAATAAATAGAAACATTTATCAATCATTTGGTTTGTACTTTCTTATTATTCTTCCCTGTTTTTCAGTGTTTCTTTTGTAGACACATGGCCAATTACACATATTTTGTTTACATGGCAGGACGTTTTGCCTTTAGAAGATGTTTAAAGGTTGATGTCTGAAAATAATCTTATAATAAATATTAAACACTGATTATCTTTATTATATACATATTGACTAAACATACGGTATGTACTGATTTTACAAATTGTTACCTTTCCCAATGACTGCACACATTCGGGTCCTCCAGATTCAGTGATGTTGACATACTGAGCCATTGGCATAATATCAGTGGTAACAGACCAAAGCTGGGTAACCCTTTAACCACCATCGTAAAAAACGTGCTGAAAAGAGAAATGAGTTAAGCTGATATCACATCCATAAGCATCTTTAAGCAGTGCTGTCACCCATAACATACTCTGTGATAATCAAGCATAAAAACAGCCTTTGTATTGTGGTATTATTTTTTTCAAATGGTTAACATACAAGATTTAAATTTCATCATGTAAGTCCTGTCATTAGAATATATTTATGCATCTAATTACCTTTTCCTGACTAGTGTCTCGGAGTTTCATAGCTCCAGACATGCCTAACCCGAGACATGGGCCACAGGTGGGAGTGGTTTTGAAATACATGGTAGTACTATGACTCAATATGACAAACTTTGCCCCGGGGCAGTATTCAAGACTGTGTGGTAGGATAAGGCGGCACAGTTTGGGGTATGCATGTGTGTTTCTAATGCTCCTTTCTCATAACATGCTCAAATAAAAAAATAATGAAGTGAATAATAAGTGATCTATTTGAATTGTTTGCTCAATTATTATAAAATGTAGAGCTATGGTCTGCTGTTTACAGTAAAGTTGTTTCGAGGTGTATGGTTTATATTATTCTATTACATTTACTAATATGCCTGTGGTGAAGCAGTTATAACACAGTAATTCCTATTGAGTTAATGGCTATTAGACTCTGATAACTGACAGTGTTTACTTTAATGAACAGACCACACAGAGTAGAGTTCATAACATACAAAAACCCCTAATACAGGGTATAGTTACAGCTCACTGGCAATAATTATTGTATCTGATCTTTTTGAAGCAACTACTAAAATAATTATGCAGCTGCCCTTAGTGACAGCTATAGGTTGGTGTCCATAAAACTCCAAACCCTACAACCCAGCAACAATCTGGCACCCATATAATACAATTACTAACATTCCATGAAATATCACAGAGCCATCCAGCAATAAACAGGTAGTGACAGCAATGAGTCAAAAAAAGGAAACTTTGCAGTAGATGTTGATGGTGGGGTTTTAATTAAATCGGTTCTTCCCAGTCTTAAATTGTGACACTGGCACACGCGCATAATGCATCACCCTCTCACCCTAGTGATCACACCCGACTACATACTGCTGTACATTAAGGCCAAAAGGTAATTACCCATAAGACCTCACTCTCTAAATCATACTAACATATCCGTTTGGACAATAAATAGTGACGCTGTTTTATGTTTACTCCTGATTCCTTCAGTCAGGTTTTTTGCTCTTGTGACTGTATGGTATGAATAAAACTGTCAGAATGGGTTTAATACATAAGAAAAAAAGGGGGCAAAGCTGTGACTTTTTAATCTCAGTATGTAGTTTTGTAGTTTGTAATGTTTTGTGATTATGTAATGTTTTGTGATTATGTAATGTATGTCAGTATATACTGAATTCAAGAGGAAGGTTTTAGAACAATTTATGATAACTGAGGCATCCTCAGTATTTACTTATCTTTTTTTGTATGTTTCTAAGAAAATCACACAAGGATGAATTGAAGGCACAATGAAGGGAGAATAAATAAACCTAAATACAGGTGCTTCAATATCTGAGTGTCAAAAAAAAAAAGACAAAAAAAGATTAGGAGTGGCAGAGAATAGTTGACCAAATAAAGAGATCTAAAGCGGGCATAATTTTATTCCTTTTTTGTACACATGTTTAAATAATACTTGGATCATTTTTTTTAATGTTGCTGTACAGTGGATTTTTCTGGCAGAAATCATTTTATATATATAGGAGTAGATGAGAATTATGGCTCAATTGTGCTTACATAATTCCCATATCTAAGTGGTTTATACACTTAAATGACCTGTTTTATTGTAAAGAGTTGTAGCAATGTTGCTTTATAAAGCTTAATGTACACAAGCTTACTGTCTTAACCCAATAAAAAGATCAGCTATGCCTATCCACCAAGAAATATGAGGCTCTGATACCATGAGTTTAATTTGCATGCATTTTAAAGTAACAATCATTTCTACAAAATGTTGAATGGCTCCATGAAGTAAAATTAGACTTTCATTCGTACTCATTCATGTCAGAGTAATAAGTGGATATTCAAGGGATAAGTTGCTGGCTTCTCCCTATTCTATATTCGTATTTATGGTGTAGCGCAGAGTCATACATGTAAAGATATAAAAAATATAACACAACTTGATAATATAATATATATAATATAAATATGAGATTTATCAGACATATTGCATATCAAGGTGTGTTATATTTTTATATCTTTACATGTATGATTCTGCGCTACTGCACAAATATGAATATTCAATGACACACATTCTATCACTTTCTGTTTCTCCCTATTCTGTGCAGCTACAAAAGAATACATTGGGACATGTACAGTCCTGATGCAGCACCTGTGTGCATATTGTCATCACCTTGTGAAAGGAGTAAAAAGATGGCAAGAGTGAGTAATGTATAGTGGTTTTGTTTGATAAACTGCTTGGATTCCAGAAAGGATGCACAATAATCTGCTTTGCTAATCCCAACTATAAAATAGTCCAACTTTACTGACCCTTTTAAATGTAGTCAAAATCCAGTTAATGTTTGTATATAAAGTGTAATAAAACTGAGACTGCCTAAAATCTCATTTGAGCAGAAAAACTTTTTTATTATATTTGTATTTCAGACATCACGCTATATTACATATATATCACTTGCATACTTTGTGTGTAAGGAGCTTGCCAAATTATCTCATTATTATTATGCCTGTTATTATCTGTGCCACAAAGTCTAAATTAAAGAGTACTGTGTTGTGTTCTGCCATACAGCTAAAATTAAATACATTTTAGTATTCATAGTATGCAGGCTGGCCACGGTAGCTACAATGCTTTGACACAACATCTACTTGTTTCCATACACTCCTACTTATTAAATAGAAGAATATAGAGCAAATTAAGCTAGCAATAATATCATCATTGAGTCTACTCAATAGAGAATTGCTGGGAATTCCCAGCAACAAATGAAAATGGTCTATTTTTTATTTTGTATTGTTGATTTCAGATATGTCTTTTGTTTTTGTGAGTTTATTTTATGAAATATTTTACTAAACAAGTGTGACTGGCACCGCCATTTTGTGAAATACAGTCTTTTTGGGTGCCACCCCCAGTGACTTTACAGCACTAGTATCTCACTTTGGGGTTGGGGACACAGAATGCAGTCTACAAGTCAGAATTCTGATCATAGAGGGTAATATAACTATTACATCAAAAGAGGACAGAGTTATGATCCTGTTTGACCAGGTCAATCTCCTCTCTTTGTGTTGGAAGGCAGGTAAAAAAAAAGTTGTACAAAGATAAACATCTAATTTTATTTTTACTTTTATATGCAATTAATTCAATCATTAATTAAAAAAATAAAAAAAAAATATGTCTTATACCGGTATATGTGTTTGTTTTATATGCACAGGTAATCTAGTTACATCTTTTGTAAGTGGTAGTGTCCCTTTAAGGCCGAAGTAACTGAGTTGGAAAAATTCCCCATTTAGCTGCATTGGAGAATTTTTCAAACTCAGCTACATTGGCCTAAAGCTTGAAATCCCCATATCAGTTCTCTGCATTTACAGTAAAAGACAATGGAGTAGATTCAGTGACCCAGGACATTTAGACTACAGCACTCTATTCAGTTTGGAATAATGTATGATTCAAATGCAATGGAGAGCACAAATATCAAGTGCATTAACCTCTTAGTGACATGACCTTTTGACCTTGTCTTTCCCTTGGTGACATGGGCTGTTTTGAAATTTCTGGGGTGTTTGTGTTAAGCTGTCATTTTCTTCTTTCTCACAGTCTGTACCCACACAAATGATATATTGTTTTTATCGCCATAAGAACGGATTTCGTTAGATACCATTATCTTATAATTTGCTACAAAACAAATCATAAAATATGATTATAGGGCAATAACCATAAATAGTGTTTTTGTTTTTTTACTTTCTAACCATAAAAGTGAACCTTTGACCACATCCCCTAAGCCTTAATTTAAACCTAACCCTAAATGTAACCCTTATGCTAATTTATTCTAATTTTAATTTAATTGTAACCCTAATCCTTATGCTAACCCTAAGATAATTGTAATCTGAACCATTATTCTAACCCTAACCCTAGATGTTAAACTAATTTAGCCTTTTTTTTTCATTGCAATGTTGCTGACTGCCACTAGGAGCAGTCTAGCAACAGCATCAGAGCGATCATCTAACTGCAGCCCTCCAGCTGCTGCAGAACTACAATAATACATAATTTCCCTCCACAGTTGTTGTGGTACAGAAACAGCTGAAGGACTGCAGTTGTATGCCTAAGCCGTAGTGTGTAGCACTTTCAATCTTTCTAGCTAATTGTCTTGGTATCTATCAATCTCTGTACTTTATCTGTCAATATATCTAACTTGCCTGTGTATCTGTCTCTGTCTATCTTTGTCTGTCTGTATGTGTGTGTGTGTCTATCAATCTCTGTACTGTATCTGTCAGTATATCTGTCCTATCTGTTTATTTGTGTCTGTCTCTGATGAGAACGGCCGATGAAATTGCAAAATGGGCCACTAAATTATTTTTTTCTCCCAGGTCAAAAGTTGCCAGCCCTCCCTGACTAAGAGGTACGGCAACAAAAAGGCAACTGTGGGTGTTACCTTGTGATCAGGCTCTGGTAGAATATTTGCCTGCAGTGCAATGGATAGGCACTGTCCCCAAAAGTGAGGAATATGGTTGTCCATTTTCAGTGTAGCATCGGTTCTTTGCCAGAGCTAACATAAGCCTCCTCTATGTGAAAGACCTGTGACTGATGGGACAAATGTACTAACAGTAACAGGTTTAGCACTGCTTGCTATTTATTTCCAAACAACTCCCTCATTTAATGAAGCCACTGAGAATACGAGTTCACACTTCGTAACTTTTTGAGTCTGGATATGCCAGAGTTTCCATACCAGCAGCCTGGATTTTGGCTGACAAAGAGACCGGTGTCATGTTTACAGCATCACTAAAAAGTCCGCCCACACAGGCCAGGCCAGGAAGTGTGCGTTCAACTCCAACAGAACTCGGGGAAAGAGCTCTTTCTCTTATTTACAGATACATTTATCTCTGCCAGACAGAAGTGCAAGGAGTCTCTTTTTTGGATAGTCTATGGTTTCCACACAAACCCACACTTATAGATGCTGAATGATAATTACTCACGTTTATAAACAGGCAGTTCCACCTACAGTGTCTGAAAAAAACTTTTTAGTAAAGAAAAAGAATCCGATTTTTTTCCTCAATACATCCTATATCCTAAAAATTGCAAATAATATTTTTATTGCACAGTGGCCTCTATGTCCGAGTCCTTCTTATCGGATGCCACTATGCATTTATTTTCAGTGTAAAACAACGGGAAATATGTACATTGTTTTTTAATTAAAATAATATATAGAACACAATATAAGTGGTACTGCCCCTTTCAAATGGATATAGAGGGTTATAAAGTCTGACTATTTCAGATTCAAATTTACTTTGATGATTTTGATGATAATTTAGCCTACTAGCTATTGTTTTTTTGTTTGTTTTTTTGAGAGTGTATGTTGTCTAGTAGTGCGTCTGCTCGTTAGTGTATTGTTAATGTCATTAAATTTATCTCCAAAAAATGTTATTAAAAAACAAAACAGTGATTTAAAAAATACTGCCATACTACAACATTTATGATAAGTTACTATTATTAATGTAAGTTACTAAGGTCACTTTAATACTTTAAAACTATTATTCAGTAGGATGCAGTCAATGCATTACTGCCTTTTTTGTAGGATATTATATTTAATTGTATGTGAAGCTAATGCAATATTAAAATGAACATTTTCTTCTCCAGCGGAACAAGGAACCTCATTTTGTCACAGATCAGCTTCATTATTATTCCATAAATCTTTGAGAATTGGAAGTGTTTTATTGCTGTCTTTTGGACTGTTCTTTACTTCATACAATGTGTAGTCAATTGTCTGATCCCTAAGGTTCTACCAAAACAAATCTGCCTGGAGGTCATTGCCCAGCACTGTCCTCAATGTCGTGAAGTATTATGGTTGGTGTACACTTTTTAATCTAATATTTTTTCTTTATATTTATCCATGCTAATGTGTATTAGGTTGATATGAAGGCACAAAGGGTGTTTAGTTTGGACTATTCACATAATGGTAATAATAATAAGAATCATAATATAAATAATCAAAATTAAAAAAAAAATAAAAAAAATTGTGAATTAACACCACCACCAAACAGAAACAAAATTATAAATACAAACTCCTAAATTGTTCAGAATTTAAATAAATATATATAGATGGTCCACATTCAACCCTCAGGTGTATTTTAATTGAGTTTGCACTCTAGGTACTAACCTTATTTTTTTAATCCCTGCAGTGGAATTCACTGCAATAGGGAGAAGATAGGAACTGAAATAAATATAAAAGTAGACAGCACTATTATTTCATAAAAAGGTTATTTAAGTTAAAACTGGCCAGGTGCCAAGGTGCTCGAGTGCCAAACAGACGCACACAGAATGCGTTTTGGTAACTTCAGCCAATTTTGGTGTTCGAATAACAATAATAATAGGTTAAATAACATAAATAAGGAGGTGTGTATTATTATTATTATTTTTAATCAGTACATGTACGTATATATACTCATGCATGTTGTCTAGTGAATGGGAAGAATTCAAGATTCATAGTGTGTATGTTTATCCCACTGAGTGTATCAGGGATATTATGATGTATGCTATATTAGTGCAATACCGATTAAGCTTGTATCTTGAAAGTTATTCTCTTTTCTCTTTATTTTGGTTTGTATAATTTTATATATTATTAAGATATTGGTTTTATTCTTATTATTATTTTTGTTATGAAATAATAGTGCTGTCTACCTTTTTATGTATTAATAATATTGTGTTTATCCAATTAAATGATACTCATTATATCTACTCCAGAAGGATGAAGGGCTGTGGGTTGAACAGATTTTGTAGATAATGTATCAGCCCACTGAGCTAGCACACAGATTTGTTTTGCATAGAGAACAAACTACTTTGTAATATATGAATATCAAATGTTCATTATATGTAAAGCTTTTTCTTGAGTGTTGTTTGGAAACATCTGGTTTCTTGCCTGATGCTCCACACGTGATCATCCAAAAAAAGCCCTGAGTGATAGTAAACAATGTGGTTCAGACACACAGAAATATAGACAGAAAACTTTACATCAAAGTTGCATTTGTATAGTACAGTGTTTAGATAAAAAAAACTCCTCCTGTAAGAAAACAGATTGTGCAGAAAATATTAATGCGGTATATAGATTATGGGGATGTAGTTTACGCATCTGCTCTGCAGACCCATCTTGGTGAACTTCATCAGCTGTACTATGCCTTATCCCACTGTATCCTCCAATGTGATCTTGATACACATCTCTATAAAATGTTCAAATTGCTAAATTGGCCGATGCTTGCACACTCTCCCCATAACTTGCTTAATCACAAACACGTTTCCAGGGAGCTCCCATCTTATCTCAACACCATGCTCAATCTAATTCCCCACACCGCTGGGTTATGCATTAGCTAAACTTCCTGAAAAAGAGTGTCTTCCAACTTCGAAAAACAGAATGTACCTCTTATTGAGTTACAACATTTTATATATATTGTACAGGGTCATTATTATATTTTTTCTGTGTATTTTTATGTATAATTGGACACCCTGTATGTCCCTAACTTATTTGTATAAATATGTATGTATTGTTTTAAATGTAGAAATCTGTGTAATTTCATTCTTGCTTCCCATGACATACATGAAAACTAGATAAATCTCAAAGTATACTTCTTGGTAAGACACTTCATAAAAAAGATTTTAAAAAGTAAACCAGGAAGTCCTGCTATATTAACCCCTTCCTGACGCATGGTGCTTGCGTCCCAGATGACGCAAGCACCAAAACATCCCGATTTGTCCCTCGCCAGAAATACTATTTCAGAGACCCGATCAGGGTCTTAATAGACCCTGTGGGTCCCAGCCAATAGATCGCGATACATCAGGACATCACGTGTAGCGTCACGGAGGCATGCTCGTACCCGGAAGTTCAGACAAAGTGAGATTAGATAAAATGTAGCTGGTGCTCACTTTGAGCAATGGCTACATTTTCCCTGTCAGATTGAAGCCACTCTAAGTCCCTGCAGCGGGATCCGAGCACAGCTCATCGCGGGGAGCTGCGATGAACTGTTTAACGCTGGACGTACTATTCCTTCTTAGTGTCTTTTAGGTTTTCTAAAATCAGGACGGCATAGTATGTCCTAACGTCGGGAAGGAGTTAATGTGCATAGTCTGCATTCTGAGTGACATCACAACAGACACCATCCCCATAACACATCAAATCCTATCCATGTGTGAACGCACAGCTGAATGTATATCAGGGCAACCAATAAAAATTGACATAGCTGAACAGTGCGCCAAAGATTCCACTTTTGGTTTTGTTTGAGAAAATCAAAACTGTTGGCAACCCTAATACTGGGTTTTATAAAGGAAATCTGGATTAGTTCTGGCTAACTCCTAAATGTCTGGCACAATAGCATTAATATATATTACTTATTAGGTGGCAATGCATATTCCTATATATATATCAGAGAAAGAAAAATAGCAATGGTACAAGATATTGTTTATGAGAGAGAGAACAAGAAGGGGAGAGAGTATGACAATGAAAGAGATGGAGAGAGACAGAACAAGAAAGGAAGAACAGAATTATATAGAATCATAGATTGGGTTGTCAGTTAAGAACCATTTGGTCCATCTAGTCTGCCCCATTTACTAAATACTTTTATTAGTCCCTGGCCTTATCTTATATATAGGATTGCCTTGTACCTATCCCAGGCATGCTTAAACTCCTTCACTGTGTTAACCTCTACCACTTTCTCTGGAAGGCTATTCCATCCATCCACTACCCTCTCAGTAAAGTAATACTTCCTGATATTACTTTTACATTTTTGCCCCTCTAATTTAAGACCATGTGCTCTTGTTGTGGTAGGTTTTTTTTTCCTTTTAAATATAATCTCCTCCTTAACTGTGTTGATTCCTTTTACGTATTTAAGTGTTTCTATCATATCCATATCATCACACATAGTAATACGCATACTTATATATCTATACACAATGCTAACAAAGATTATTTTCATATTTTTCTGTTGATTGAAGACACCTACATATGCTAATAAAATTTTAGTATTTCAAATGCACAAACTGGAGCTTCACAGAAGTCAAGACGTGATGCTAGAGCATATTTTTTTCTACTATCTTCTGATCTTCTTTCATCGCTATTCCCAGTGCTTGAAACATACAACCTCTTAAAAGTCTGATTCACAGTTGGCTTGCAATATAGAAAGGGATGTTTTAACCCAATGCAAATCTTAAGACCATTTCAAAGATAGCAGACAGCTTTGAAGAACCATACATCACAGAACACAACCACTTCAAATCAAAAAGAGCTTTTCCTTGGTTCAGCTGTTTCTTCTGCCAAATCTTCTGACATCGGGGCTCTGGTTAGTACAAGGCAATTGATAAAAGCGATTAGAAGACTCCGCAGCACTTAAGAATTAACCTGCGAATATTGCAATTAATCCCCACAACATGACTGAGTACAATTTGGGTCACTAGGTGATAATTTAGCTCTTAGTTTCAAAAAAGATGGCTGCGTTTAAAACATTCTCTACAGAGTCGTTCATGACCAAGCTTGATCATTACTGGCCCATGAAAATTGTCATTGTGGGTCCAGTTGAGTAGATTTATAGTATCCCATTAATAATGAATACTTCATATATGCTACTACTAATGATAGAAACATAAACAGGAGAAACAATTAGGTTTCTGGAAATCAGTAAGAAAATGTAAGCTGACAATGGCGTCCCAGTATTGTTTGTTGGACTACATAATTTACTCCAAGGGTGATGGATGCACAGAATCACCTTCCAGTAGAAGAGGTAGAGTTTAATACCATGAAACATGCATGGAATAAGCATAAGGCTATCATGAACATAAGATACACCTTACACAAAGTAGACATATGGGTAGTCTAGATCGGCCAAATGGTTCCATACCAGCTATATTCCCAAGTCCCTGTTTTCTTTTTGTTTTGTATCTTTCCTCATCATTATATTTGCTATTTCCACCAATCTGTTGTACTCTTGCAATTAACAAAGCGAGCATTATTTTTGTAATGATTCAATTTGAAGCTTTCAACTTTATTCATTGTGAATTTACAAAAATATCAACATAAACGTCTTCTCTGGTAATGCTAGCATAAAATCAGTGGTGTAACTTGGTTTTGTGTTACCCTAGGCAGACCAAATTTTGGCACCCCCCCTACCCACGTTGCACACCCACAACATGACCCATAACTCATGTTGCATACCGAGGACATGCTCCATCACCCTATTACATGCCCCATCACCCACACGTAAACACATAAAATGCCCCATCACCTCCATTACATGTCCCCATCACCCCATTCCATACACATTACATGCCACAGGTTTCTCTGTGCTGCCTGTCCAGCTCCCCGTACAGCCTGCTTGCAGGCAGAGCTGTGGTGAGGGGAGAACTTCCGATCTGCCCAGCCACCGTCTCTGCCGGCAAGCAAGGTTTTTTTCCTTAAAGGGGCGGCTTTTTTGTGTGTTTTGTGCCGCCCCTTAAAGACATACAAGGCAAGTGCCGCCATGGGCACTTGCCTTGTTTGCTTCACACTAAATACAGCGCTGCATAAAATGGATATAGAACCTGCCAAGTAAACAGAGACTTCCAGATAAGAGAAAGTAATCAATGTGTTGCTGCACTATCAAATGCAGACTGATGTTAGTCTTGCACACACTGGAATGTTTACTTCAATGTTTATCCACTTCATTCGAAAACAGTTGTCATTGGCAAACTGTGTCTGAGGAGAAAAGAGAAGATTAACTGATCAAGTTTCTCTTTATTTCCTAACGAGCTGTACAACAGCTGCTTCCACCAGTTTTAAACAACTGTTCCTTACATGCACAACAAGCTTTCTGTTTTGTGAAACGGTTGGCATGGGTCATCTGCATATGGTAAGCACTAAGCCACCAGCAAAGGCCTCTTCTCTGTAATGGCTCATTAATAGTTTTGCATTTATATTCAACAATGACACTTAAATATAGTTAAAAATAAACAAAATGGCCCAGCCCTGGTGATAGTTAAAGATCACACGGTGAAACATTACCACTGGCGGTTATAAAATAAATTTCACCTCACTATCACAGAGGTTTTAGTTTATTTTTAAAAGTCGGGGACCTGGTGAAGCCCAAGTCGAGCACTGTTACCATTTGATTATCCGTATTGGTGTATACTAGTTATTTGTTGGCAACATACATTATGCATGGTTGAAAGTGCCACCTTATGTGCACTGCCTGATGACAGTGTGCAGGAAGTGGAAGCAAGATTATTTCCTTTGAGCTATATCACTTTGATAAAGCACACAGTGTAGGAAAGTTGGAAAGAGATCATCTGGATGGATAAACTCTGCTCTCCATGCCACAGCTGCAGTGTAGCCACAGTTAAAAAGAGTAGAGTGGCACGCTGCCAGATGGTCAGAGAAAACTAATCATTCAATGTCGGAGCACTTGAAAGAGAATGGTTTCAGAAGCTTAACTCAAGGTAAACTCACAGAACCTAATATACCACCACGTTTCCACTACGTGAGAACTGAAAAAACTTTCAGTTGCAGGTACTACTGTAAAAGTTTTCCCCAAATATGAAAAACATGTAAATTAATCTGTACAAGTAAAACTTTTTGCCTATAGGGTAGTCTTATATTCAGGCCTTTTCTCTTTTTTTTCCTAAATGAATATCCAAAGTTTGGGGGGGTTTTCTTATAATCAGTGTCTTCTTATTTTAGGGCAAATATGGTATTATAAGAATACATTTAACATTAATATATGCATTGTTAAATTATTAATTCATTAATTATCCATGGGAGGATAGAGGCTACCATATCAGTCAGCCAAACTGGAGGATTTCAGCTGCCGAAATATTGCCACAACAATCGTCCAAAACGGTTGGTTTTCTTGGTGATCCTAGAACCACTATGATGATCCCTGATTAGCCTGAATTAAGGGACCATTCAGATCATGAAGTGGGTTGGGTTTTGGAATTTACCTGGATTTTCCTATGGAAAATCAGAGTAGACCCTATAAGGTTGTCTTATTTCTGGTAATGATTAAAACTATATGAAGGCCTCTAAACCATCTGCAAGGTATCAGGCGTTAAGCCTCAATCTTAATGTCAATCAAATGTCACCCACAAATACCACAATCTGAAGGAATGCCTGGGAATGCCCAGGACCATGGAAATCAGACTTACTCAGAGACAAAAATTAGCTTTCAAACCTTAAATAACTTGTTGAAAGACTACATGATTATAAATTCAGTTAAAAGATGTATACTAAAAAGCAATGTATAACATATGTCTCCAGTACTAAAAACAAGAGTACACAAAGTGCTATGAATGTACCCTCCGTGTTAATACACAATATATCACAAACAAAATAAGATAAAATATATTAACAGATATAGGGTAATCAAATTGTGGGGGGGTGAGGAAGGATAAGCAACTCTTTAAGGTAGACAGAACAACTGACAAGTCCAAGCTTGGAATTCGAGAAGAGAGCTCATCTCCAGAACTCCAGACTCCAGACAGATTTAGCCACTTTCAAGGTGGACTTAGTCTGAAAAATATCAGACTTTTAGAAATCTATGCCATTTAGTACTTAATAGCGGTAAAATCATTACTGCCTTTTGAGCAGGCACAGCCCCGTTACATTCATAAGGAAGTCAGACCAACCCCTGGCTCTATTAACAGCAGGGGGGACAGCACAAGTACACAAGTACAACCCCCTCCCAAATCAAACTCCCATCACATTTTAGTGAATAGCAAATTTTTTTGTATTCAATGATTTAGAGATGGGAATCCGAGTTGGACATTACGGTCAAGGATAATACATACAGTACATGGCTCCCAACTGTCTTTGTGCAGGACAGACCCGACTTTCGGACTCTGTCCTGTTGTCTTTACCTCTGTCCCGTTTTTAAGAGCAGAGGTAGAACTTGGCGGGATTCAGGACCACAATGCCGAATTCCAGGTTTTATTCTCCGGTGTCTGAGAATTGTGCGCCAGTTTGGGTGGCAGCGCTCAGGCACAAGCTCAGTAGCACTCGATCTACCAAGCTCATGCCCACGGCATCACAATTGGCCAGTGGGTAGGAGTCCCTTAGTTACATTATTCCTCTTTGGTTTAGCACACATTTCATTTTGTAACACCAGTAAAAACATTGGTTATGTAATTTGTTTTCAATTGTTTTTGTATAACTCATGCATGATATGAGGAAGGTTAATTGTCACATGCAGCAGTAACTGCAGAACCATTAAAAAAAATTAATCACAAAATATTCACTAGGCAAGTTTGGTATGAGTTTTTCTTCTGTAAATTAGTATAAAGTTATTCTGAGTTGATCATTCCAGGATGCTGTATCACAAGCAGAAGGATTGAGGATTTCTTGATGTAATAGTGGAGGCACATGAGAAACTCTAAGCAGTTGTACCAGATGCATTATATCATCGGTCTTGACCTATAAAACAACTTAGGCAATGACTGCATATTAGCCTCCTGGTGCATATCGAGCTTTCCCAAAGTGTTGGCCTGGCTGGGCTCTATTGCCGGCCAACCATTAATAATGCTTCCTTTGTATAACTGTCACACAAATACTATTGTGCCACCGTTATTGGCACTTTAAACTCAGGCTGGAGGGAATGTTTTTAAGAAATGCATTCTTTAAGATGATCATAGTGAGGTTTGCATTGTTATATCGTATAGTGCTGTGCATCACATGTTCATTCAAAACCACAGCTAGAAAGACATTAATGTATCACAGTAGTTTTTTAAGATTAATATGGTTATTGGTATTGGTAACTGGTATGCATCATTTTTTTAAAATTTTTTAACAAATTTAAATTGTAATATTTTCGTTATGTACTTCACACATTCCCATTGAGACAATCTTGGTAATACACTTGTAAAATCCAGTGATTTCTAAATGTATTAATTGTTAAGTGATGTCTCTTTATAAACATTTATGTTTGTTATGTGTATAAACAAATATGTCAACAAAATATCATAGACCCCAAGAACAATGCACCTGAAATCTCACCAAGCTGTACTAGGCCATAATCTTTTGCAAACCATTGCTTACTCACAGACAAACAAAGCTAGAAATGCAGCAATTAATTTCTTATTCCTAATATTGTACAAACATCCCCAGACACTTTTATATGTGTTGAGAACCACTAAACATGGCTTTGTGTTTCAGACAGAATAAGTCCCTAATCCTTTTTGTGGTTTTGCTGCATACCAGTGACCATTCTAATGTTTCATAAAGCTGAAAATATAAAGGGAAACACAACTCAGTATGCCATCTACATAGAACGTCTTGCCCCTAGTCACCTCAGCTAAGGAATGCCACAAACGTTAGTTATGTGCCATAGCTTTATTAGACCAGTGAGGTGCAATACTGGGTGCAATACCAATCTCATCCTAAGGCAAGCAATAGTATACAACACCAAATTACATTGATTTTAATGTAGCCTGCCAAGTAAGCACCCCAGTTTTGGAAGGTCACTTACTATTTTGGAACCAAACCTTATCATCCACTTTATCCATTTTTGCCATGGCTCAACATTTTTCATGTATATAAGGATATCTCAAAACTTCATGGAAATAAAATTGACAATATTTTATTTAAAGCAATTTTTTTTTATGAATACTTTGGTAACTGATTGACAACATTAAAGAAACAGGTATCAACCGACCAAAACATCATTTCAAACTACATTGTAATGCCCCACCCACAGCCACACCTTCAGACACTCCCCTAGGACAAGATGTCTTCCTCTTTGGGTATTTGGAATTTGTGATTCAGGCTTGTACTGTACATTTTCCATGTGTGTGTATGTAATAATAAATGCACACAAATAATATTTAAAGAGGTAAGGATTATTTAATAAGAAAATGTATTTCTAAAAACATCTGAACTGTTAAATATTTCAACCTTTCTCATTTTATTTTGAAGATTTTTACACCCGACAGAAAGGCTAATATAATGTGCACTCTTTCAAAGTGCCCCCTGACAAAGCAACTTTAAGCTTACTTAAATGGATCTACCATGCACGGTTGGTTTAAATGTCATGCTTCTGTAATTTTAAATGCAGAAAATAGTGTGTGAGGCCCTTCCTCGGAAATCATGACTAATTTTCTTGTAAAACGATCTGGATGGGGGAAGCATGATAGACTTTCCAATTATGAAATTCCATTTATTTTTCAAAAGTGAAAAATCACATTCTTTTACAATTACATGCCAAGTAGTTCAAATGATTTTGTTCCTGCCATTTCCATGCTAGAACATAATCATACATCTTCATTTCATGTGTGTGAAATATAGGACACAAGACTCATTTAGGTGTGTTTAGTCTTATGCATGCTGTGGTTAAGGGGGATGCAGACCAACAATAACCAGAACAGCGTCTGAAAGCTCAATAGACCACTTTCCCACTTACACAATATATATTTTATACATATAATTCAATGTACATTTTTATATGCATCCTGTTTAGCTTAGCTGAATGGGATTAAAAAAATATTATATATTACTATAGTATCCATAGAAGCATAATGCCAATGGTGAAACAACAGAGGCGACTTTGCTATAACAACAGAGGAATGTAGTTTAACTGGGTCCCATTGAACTAAGTTTCACTTAGTTTGATTTTCATACCAGTTGGTACAACAGAGGGAAAAGGAGATCTGTGTTTCCTGTAATACTCCAGTACTACAATATCAGAGGTGTCAAGATATGATGTCATTTCCTGGAACCACGCTAATATTGCCATCGACCTAGCTGTAACATTGAGGGGCAAGAAATAATGTTGAGTACTAGAACAAGTACTGTTAGGCCCCTTTGAGTAGGCTTGCCTGATCAACCATTTTTCACCAAGCAGCATCTTCATGCTGGTGGCACATAGAAATGGTCCAGCAATCTGTATAATGTTGTTGTAAGGAAATAAATTAGAAACAACTGTAATGGACTGTATTGTTTTCTGAAATGTACTGCTATGAAGAACTCCATAGAGAGTAATCTTGCTGGAAGCCATGAATTGACCATGCTGCAGGGGATATAGGACTGCGTGATATGGAAACAGTGGTTGAGATGAATGAAAAACATTGTCAACTGGAGTGGGAGGCCAACCAAAGTGCCATTAAAAATGGCTTTTGCCAGGAACAGGTTTCAAATCAGGTTCCTAGAAATAATCTCCTACAACATATTGGTATAGAGTGAATGGCACTTTTCTTATTACATTTATTTATATAGCGCTTGGTACAGAACATAGAGACGGACTACGTACTAAGCTAGACGAACTAGAACAGATTGATACATGAGGTAGAGAGCCCTGCTCCCAAGCTTATCATATGATTCAGCTATTCCTGTGTATGTGAATGAGACCTTCACAAAACAATTGCTTTGAGCAAATATTGTCATATTGTCTGTGATTGCACGTGTGTTATATGAAAAGGTTTGTGACTATACTGTGCTGATCATTTTAGCTAAGCCTTGCCTGAGAGGTTTTTATAAAGAAAACTAAAGGGCGGTGTCATTTAAACTTCCTTTGATTTTTAGTTCTTTGATTATTGCCTTTAAAGTAGAAGTTTAAGAGACACTGTCAGGAAAAAGTCATGTTTGTTAATGTAAATATTGTACAGCATTAAGTTTAGCTTTACTAAAGTAAGGTGTAGCATTTGTACTAGGATAAAAACAAACTGATTGAAGGGCATTGTCTAATGTTGATACAGAAACACACTATGGAATTGGAAAGAGTCCAAAGAAGGGTCACATAACTGATATAAATAATTTACAAAGTTTCATTATTAAAAGCAATTAAATAAACGTAAATTTAAAAAAAAAAAAAATCCCATATAACTACATTTTAGTCGTTTTTAGTTATGTGCTCACTAATAAAGTGATCTGTGTAAATTAATGTAAAATCAAATATTTGCTGGATTTAATAACATTATTATTAAAAAAAAAAAAACAATCTAAAAAGTTAGGAGTTTGCAATATGGAATTTAGGATTTTAGGAGCCATTACTCCTTGGTTTCTCAATCCCTTCAGGGTTAGGATGATAGATCAGACATTCACAGCCAGAATGTGGAGCTAAGTTTTCATCTTCTTAAAAAGATGGTGGACTTGTTAGGGATTAGACTTTGGCCCTCGTTGGGTAATTCCCTTCCTACTTGGTGGAGTTGGAGTTGAGAGAGTAACATTTATGAAAAATGCATCTTATTTAAGTTGCACAGGGAAGAGGGTGTGTATTTGGGACTTACATCTATATCTTAAAGCGGACAATGTAAGCATATCTGGCCACCTCTTTTTTTATCTTAGCAATTAAACATGGCACAATTTACCAGCATGGTTCTAGAGATATCTGCAGGGTTGAGCTGAATTTGCTCAGATCTTTCAGCTACTGGTTTTGCTGCCAAGTTCCTACATCTGAAAACCAAATTCCCTATTGAATTCAATACGGACACTGCTAGGTCATTGTGTAATTCCCTGAATAGTGAATTTAAAGCACTGACCCTTTCACGTTCTGCCCAAACTCAGCTGTGTTATGCATCTATTGCCATTATAGAAAGACAGCCAAGCATCTGACTGACCACCATAACAGTTGACGTCCAGCATCGCTGGAGTACTAAAGATTAGCCATCACTGGCTTACATCACATAGAATTTGCACTTTGAAATAGAAATCTGTATCCATGAAAAATATGCCAACTTCTAATTTAGCAAACAGTCATTCTTGGTCTGTTCCCAGAGATCAGAGAATGCAAATATACCCACAAGACACCACTCCCAAACCACCACAAATTACAATCATTAACACATTGGATGACAGAGGTTTTAGATGCTTTTAATTTATCTTTTTTTGTTCTTGTTGTATATATTTTTTTTTTATCATTGTAATGCTCAAAGTGTAGGTGTCCAAATGTTTGTTAAATAGTTACTGGAATGCTTGACCATAGGGGATACACATCCACATGGCACTAGGACAACTGTCAACAAAAAATGTACTTATATTTAATTTTAACTGTAGACATTAAGTAGAAATGCTCTAATGAAAGAATACAAATCAAATGCATTATTGTCACATTGTCACATAAGAGTGTCCTGATACAAAATCAGCCTTGTATAATCTGCATTTAATAGTACTGAAAGTGAGAGCAGGAAGGGAAGTGTGTCTTCCCACATAGAGGTCTGGTTGGTTTGAGTGACAGATCTTAGGGAGAACTCCACAGAAAATTACTTTTCAATGTCTAAAGGTGAAAGAGCATTTTCATTCTTTTCTCCTTTTAGATGAGGCATTTGGTTATGGCACTGGTATGGTAAGGATTCTCTCCCAGAGAGGCTGTGTTTTTTTTTTATACTCACAGTACAACAAAGTGATCAGCATGGCAATAATCACAGAGGTTAAAGAAGTTTAATGTCTTTTACACCTGCTTAAAAACAGAGGGTGTCTAATTCATTTCCCATGTCTTTACTAGGACAGCTCAGGTTTTTGCCAGCAGAGAAGCTTTCCTTAATGTACAGTGGACTGTTGCTGGATCTGATGTAACATGCAGCTGCTTTGTAGCAGGTGTAAACAAAAACAAAGTCCAGTTAACTGCACCAAAACCACTTACAGGGGAAACCCCATAAATATCATATACAGCCATTAGCAAGTACTTCGGTATCCAAAACTACGAGAGAAATTAAATCAGCAACATCTGTGCCTTGAAATGGGTTTCACAGAGTTAAAGAGAAAGAATTAGGAGCAAATTAATCACAACAACTTCAGGCAATTATATGATGATTCTGGCTCTAGAAGGGTTACAGTTTTAGTACACAGGGCTCCTGTCCTGTGGCATTAACTGATTGATTTACAGAATGCAGCAAAGCACTGCTTATCTGTAACAATGGTATTCTTAGCAAATTGTAGATATTTTTGTTACTTTTTGGGAGTTTCTCTACACTTTCATTTAAGTTACTTGAGCAATGCATACCCATGGCACTCAGAGGGTTATTTTAATTAAACATATTCAGAAAAAGGGAACTACGAGTTGAGCCCCAATAGCCCCCCCCACCGCCACCCCCACCCCCCCGCTCTGTCAATTGGGTCATTGCTGTATCAAAGCAATATGTTTGTGCATCACTAGGAGTCTAATGGGATACGCAGCTATTCCTAAATCTTATTATTACTGCATTATTAGGAAAGGATTTGGAACAGGCACCCAGATATACCAAATAAACTAGGATGCCGAGCTCCAGGGGGTACATTTTGCCTCCAAATATAAGGGTAGGGCAACAATATCAAAATTTGCCTAGGACATCAAGAATCTTTGGACAGACACTGTAGCTAAACTAAACATATTTTAGGTTGACTCATCCTGATAGATAATACTGTGTACTGAAACATGATGTCTTAAATAAACGAACTCAGACACGAAAATCAAAACACTAGCAATGTTCAGAATACATATTTGCAAAAACGTACGAAACTGTCTCTGCTGTCACATACGGGCACTAAAACTGCAACTCCCATCATGCTCAGAATAACAACCCAAGACATATCTTCTACCAAGGATTACAACTCGAGAATAAAAATACACATGTCTGAAAATAATGGGAGATGGATAACACTAAAGCTATTTTGGAAGAGCTATGACAAACCAAGCAGCAGTCAATTACTGTGCAGAGACAAAACTTTCAGAAATCTTTGTTTTTCTCTGACGTTTCTTACCTTGGTCAGGGCTTTTGAAGATAAACCTCACTGGGTCAGTAGGATCCCACTGATACTATTGGTCTGATAGTCATTAACCCTTTAGCAGAAAAAGTAACAAATAAATAAAAAGTAAGTAATCAAGTCGAATTGTTCTCTAGTATTTCACAGGGATGTAGTTGTGAGCTTCTGTTTCTTGGCTGTGCTGGTGCAGTCTCCAGAGCTCAGCCTCATTGGGACACTGTGTTTTGATCAGAGCTCCATCCAGCGCCTGTTGTCATTTCTCATCGCAGGCCCATTCACACAAGCTGGAAAGCTGCTGAAGGGGGCGGGGCCAAGAGACATTCTTTACAGGCTGCTAGATTGGTTGCTTTTGTCAAACTTTGTGTGACCATTACTGCAGGATTTAGGGTCAATAAGAATAGAGGGTTTCTAATAGACCAGTCTCCTGCTACTACTTTTCATAAAAGAGTTTAATATAGAAAGTGTGTTTAATCAGTAAAAGCACGTTACATTATCCACACACTGGGTTAGTGTTATACAATCATTTATTTACTTGATTAAATATAATGGTAAAGATGGTTTTGATACACTTTTATAGTATTGTGGATTTTTCACAAGTTTCAGAATAGCCCAAGAAGTGAACTCCCCTTTTTAAAGGGACACTGTTACAGTTTAAACTGTGAATGTAGAGAATAAAACGGATCTATATAATATGTTGTCAGAATTGCAAGAAAATGCATACATTTAGTGAAATGTATTTTTAATACCACCTTTGTGACAATGGCTGCTCTAACATTCCTGCAGTGTTTGTATATTTAGCTGTGATATTAAATCTCTCATTTACTGTACTCACACAAACAATATATTTTTTAACTTATATAAACTTTTTTTTTTTCGGTATAAGAAGGGCTTTCTTGAGATACCATAATTTTGATCATATTATATCATTTACTATAATAATAATAATAATAATAATAATAATAAAATATGCTGGAGATTTAAGAAAACAAACACTTTTTCAAAATGTTACTTGTAATATATTTTGCGCACCCACAAAAGCTAATGAAAAAACCTGCTAAATAAATTCTAATGTTGGTCCTGAGCTTAGAAATATTCATTGTTTTATGATTTTCTGCAAGTTATAGGACAATAACTGCAATAACTAAATATGCCCCAGAATTATCTATAGCCTCACTGATCGCTTCCAAAGTTTGTGTGCACAGCAGCATTCTGCCTTTAATTATTGTGAATTTTATTGCTCCGTAGAGATATCACACAGCAACTTGGGTTCCTTTTTCAGTATTGCTGAATGACTTCGATATTGAGGCATTTCAATAACACTGATTGAGCAAAGGAAGCAATCATTTATCATTTTGTAAGCTCATTCCACCACAGGACAAACCAGCTATGTTATTTATCACTAGTTGTAGTGATTTCTGTGATGGACATCCATTTTAGGAAGGGGTTAAAGATACATTTATTTATTTTACATCTATAAATTTGCTTGCAATTCTACTACCACCATTTTTACTCTCTACATTTGCAGTGCAACCAATGTTAAGGTGATGGGATCCCTTTAGCTACATAGGTTTAGTAAACAAATCAGAAACGTACATGCACAGCTGTGCATGAGGATTTGTAGTGTGCTCGAACATGCTTCCTTAAACATTCCCAATAGCAAATGAATTCAGTATGGAACGCACACAACATCATAAGCTATAACTCCATAACATAAAGGTTTATCAACTAATATAGGGCACACACATCAAGAATAGAAGGGAAACCAGAGCCTAAATGGTTTTCTATTACACACCGTATGTAATATTTACCTATATATCAACACATATAGGTAACTAAAGACAGGTGATAGGAATTGTGTCATTTGGTCTAATTAACTATGTAAAATATTCTTTGATTAATTTACATATTTCTATATATGGACATATTTATACACTAGCACAAAATTATGGAGTCACTTTTTGAAAGAAAAGCTCATTTTGTCTACTGAAATTACATCAAATGGATCAGAAATATATATCAGGTATTGTTATTGTTGTAAATGATGATTCTAGCTGGAATAGCTACATAGGCATACAGAGGTTCATTTTACAGCCACCAACGAATCCAAGTTTAGCATTTTAAAAATCAACAACTTGACTGTAATTCCCATTAATTTTGCAACTCATTAAATGCATGTGGTCATGGAAAACAAAGGACTAGTTAATTAATCAAGGAGTGGATCACAGATCAATTTCCTAGATTGATTAGTCAATTTAATTTACATGAAAAAGTTAAATGTTCCCTACAAATACATGGACTCAGATGTAGGATGAGTAAAGGTAAGATCTTTTCAGGTTAAAAGCAAGAAAAAAGGTAATTCAGTAAGAAAGAGTGAATTTGTGAAATAATTGCTTAGGAGACGGTGGGAATCATTTATTTTTCAGAGTAGGCTATTAAATTCACAGGAATCACAATGTCATGGAAAGTAGAGCCCTGTGGTGACATCTGCTGGCTATATGTGATATTTCATGGATGGCTTCACTTCAGCTACAAGCAAAAATAAATCCAAACTAGACTTGGGAATCCGATTTCGGACAAATGCGTTTTCAGACGGAAATCAGCTTTTTCAGCAATTCAGCCATTCGTTCGTAACAAATATAAAGCTGGATGAAAAAACAAATGAATGAATTAATGTGGAATGAACGAAGATCATTTGTTCATTCATTGGCCAACTCAGGAAGCTTGAGTTTCGGACCCAGTATGATCACTATGGTCATACAAGTATCCCTCAAATTGGAGCTACTCAGAGACCACCGAAGTAATCTCAAAGTGCCAAAATTGTAGCTTCGGTATGGGGAGGGCTTCGGCTTATTTCGGATTTCAGGAGGACCTCGACTATTACGGAATAGCAAAGTCCACCTGAAATTACCCAATGTGTAATGAAATAAAAATCAGTAGCACCACTTTGAAAGTCAGGAGCCATACCGTGATCGGATCTGCATGATGGTCCAGGACCGTCATTGGTCACGAAGGGGTTAAAGGATAGTTTACATGTCTTCTGTCCAGCTTGTCAGCTGATACAACAAGGGAATTAAAAGTAATGTAAAAAGGGTAATGTTAGTAAAATGACCTACATACAGTAACATTAACATGTTCTGTGAGTGCAAGTGGCATGCTGGTGTAAGTCCTATTAGTAAAAACAGCATGCTGGGGTTAGTCCTGTTAGAAGCACAGAGACTTAGAGATCCAGCATGCAGGAAGTGAGAGCAATTTCCTGCATGCTGGATCTGTCTGCACCAGGAGGAGAGACACAACAAGCTCAGGTAAGATGGGGAGAAAGAGGCTGTTTGGGAGGGGCTATGGTGGCATAGAGAAGTCCTGAATGCAAGTTCTGAATGCAAATATGCGTGCTTGGGCAAGTCCTGAGTGCAAATCTTAATGCTGGGGAAAGTTCTGTGAGTGCTATCTGGCTGCTGGTGCAAGTTCTGTAAGTGCAATCAGGGTGTTGGGGCAAGTCATGCATGCCGGTGTAAAGTATTAGTGCTGGGTTTAGTCCTGTGAGTGCAAATCTGGGTGCTGGGTTAAGTACTGTGAGTGAAAATCTTGGTGCTAGTGTAAGTCCTGTGAGTGAACATCTGGATGCTGGAGCAAATATTGTGTGCAAAGTGGGTCCTAGAGCAAGATCTGAATGCAAATATTGGTGCTTGGACAAGTCCTGAGTGCAAATCTGGGTGCTGGGGCAAGTTCTGTGAATACAACCTGAATGCTGGGGTAAGTCCAGTGAGTGAAAATCTGGATGCTGGAGCAAGTCCTGAGTGCAAATCGGCTGCTGGAGCAAGTTCTGAATGCAAATCTGTGTGCTTGGGCAAGTATGGGTGCTGGGGTAAGTCCTATGACAGCAGTCTGGGTGCTAGGGTAAGTCTTGGGTGCAATGTACGTCCAGAAGAAGAAAATAAAAACGAGAAATGCATAATTTCCACAACATTTTTATTACATATATAAAAGGATGAATATAATATTTTAAAAATCTTATAAGTATGTATGCAACTATTTGCATGCACTAAGTATACTGTGTACCAAACAATTTTTATCTATACCGTGTTTTTGTTTATAGATAATTATTCTACAACTATCAGACAAATAAAATTCTACAATTACTAGTTGCAGGGATATCCGGCTTCTCTTAAATATGCCATTTGTACAGTTTATTTTTATTAACTGTACAATTTATTACGCTTGCATATTTTTTTTTTATTATGAATGTCAGTGAGTGCCTCATGTTGGAGTTTTCACAAAATCTAGAACTGCCTCTGGTCCTGTCATTGCAAACATTGCGGAAGGATCCAATATCCGGGCGGTGAGGCACCCAGTGGTCGGTCTCGGAGGCAAGGCATCATCAAAATGTGAGTAGTCATTTTATGTGATGGGGCTAAATAAATTGAAGGGGGGGGGTGGATAATGGATTAATTAAATAATTAAAGGGGAGGGAGGTTTAATTAAAGGGGAATGGATTAATTAAGGGGTGGATTAATTAAGGGGGTGGATTAATTAAAAGGGGGTGTGGATTAATTAAGGGGGGTGGATTAATTAAGGGGGTGTGTGGATTAATTAAAGGGGTGTGGATTAATTAAGGGGTGGATTAATTAAGGGGGTGGATTAATTAAATGGGGGTGTGGATTAATTAAGGGGGGTGGATTAATTAAGGGGGTGTGTGGATTAATTAAAGGGGTGTGGATTAATTAAAGGAGGGTGGATTAATTAAGGGGGTGGATTAATTAAGGGGTGGATTAATTAAAGGGTTGTGGATTACTTAAAGGGGGTGGATTAATTAAGGGGGGTGGATTAATTAAGGGGTGTGTGGATTAATTAAGGGGGGTGGATTATTTAAGGGGTGTGTGGATTAATTAAGGGGGGTGGATTAATTAAAGGGGGTGGATTAATTAAAGTTGATATATCAAGTTGATATACAGTTTACAAATTTGTACAATAAATATTATTGAAAACATTGAAAAAATTGTGGGTTTTCTTACATTTTTATTATGGGGGGTGGGGGTGGGGTGGTGCTGGGGTAAGTCCTGCGAGTGAAAACAATATACAGGAATAAGTCCTGTGAGTACAATCAGCATGCTGAGTTAACTCCTGTAATTACAATCAGCATGCTGCGGTAAGTGCTGGGTGCTAGGGTAAGTCCTGTGAGTGCCATCTTGTCACAACCTGGGATAACAGACCAGGGAGGAGCCTCGTTGCAGGGCAGGGTGTGGGGTCTGTCTGCACCCCACGATGCATAACTGGGAAGGACTGGTAGCTGAGACTGGGACTGAGACAAGACAGGTAACAGAGACTGGAACAAAGACAGGACTGGTAGCTGTGACCAAACTGAGACAGGACTGGTAGCTGTGACCAAACTGAGACAGGACTGGTAGCTGTGACCAAACTGAGACAGGACTGGTAGCTGTGACCAAACTGAGACAGGACTGGTAGCGGTGACCAAACTGAGACAGGACTGGTAGCTACTGCAACAGGTTTGGAAACAGAGCAGTGTTATTCACCTGAATGGTATTATACCCTATGGTTGAGCCTCAGGTAAATGACCACCCAGGACTTGTACATTGACTGCAACCGCACACTGAAGCAGAGATACACAGGGAGTACTGGACGAGAAGGATAGTCAGCAGGCTGGGTCATACACGAAACAGGAACAAGGTACAACGTAGGATTTCAGAAGGCAAGGTCACTAGACAGGCAAAATGGTCGAGGCAGGCAGAAAACAGCGGAGTCAAAATCAAGCAGGAGTCAGAACCGGGAAATCAATAAATCAATATATAAATGCTAGAACTAGAAACAAGACACTATCACAGGCTGCAACCAAAGCAATGCAAAGGCACTGATTGCCATAAGCTGCAGGTTTAAATAGGGAAGGGCTGAGGATAAGAGGCAGCTGACAACAGGAGTAGAATTGGAACACCACAATAGCGGCCACTAGAGGCTGAAGACAAAAACAGCCACAAACCCAGAATAACCGTGACACATCTGCCTGCTGGGGTAAGTCCTGAGTGCTTGATGGTTGGTGGTGCAAATCCTGAATAACATCTGGACCAAATCATGGGTGTAATCTAGGTTCTGAAATAAGTACTGGGTGCCATCTGCATGTTGGGGTAACTCCTGGGTGCCATCTGAATGCTGGTGAAAATTATGGGTGCCATCTGAGTGCTTTGGTAAGCCCTGTGAGTGCCATGTGGGTACTGGGGTAAGCCATGGGTGTTATGAGGGTGTTTGGGTAAGTAATGAATGCCATCTTGGTGCTGGGGCAAATCTTGAGTGCCATCATAGTGCTGGGGTAAATTCTGTGTGCAAACTTGGTGCTGGGAAAAGTCCTGTTAGTGCAATCAGCATGCTGTGGTAAGTCCTGTATGTCATCTGCATGGTTAGGTAAGTCCTGGGACCTACCTATGGCCCTCTTAGTACAAACAGCGTGCTGGGGTAAGTCCAGTGAGTGCAGTCAGTGTGGTGGGATAAGTCTTGTTAGTGTTATCAGAGTGCTGTGGTAAGTTATGGGTACCTTGTGGGTGTTGGGCCAAGTCAGGATTGCCATCTAGGTGCTGGAGCAAATCCTTGGTGCCATTCTGGTGCTGTGGTAAGACATGGGTGGCAACTGGGTTCTGATGCATATCCTGGCTGCCATCTGGGTGCTTGGATAAACCCTGTGAGTGCCATGTGAGTGCTTGGGTAAGTTCTGGTGCCATCTGGGTGCTGGGGTAAGTAATCGGTGCCATCAGTACCTGTGCCCACTTACATTGTGCCATGGACGTAGAGGATGTATTACACCTTTCAGTACCTGTGCCCACTTACCTTGTGCAATAGTCATAGAAGATGTATTCTGCTGTTCAATACCCATGCCCACTTACTTTGTGCCATGGTATTAGAGGATGTATTCTTCCATTCAGTATCGGTGCCCACTCACCTTGTGCCATGGTCATAGAGGATGTAGTCTTCCATTCAGTACCTGTTCCCACATACTGTGTGCCATGGTCGTAGAGGATGTAGTCTTCCGTTCAGTACCTATACCCACTTACCTTGTGCCATGGTCATAGAGGATGTATTCCACCTTTCAGTACCTGTGGCCACTTACCTTGTGTCATGGTCATAGAGGATTTATTCCACTGTTCAGTTCCTGTGTCCACTTTCCTTGTGCCATGGTAATAGAGGATGTATTCTTACATTCAGCACCTGTGCCCACTTACCTTGTGCTATGGCCATAGAGGATGTATTCTTCCTTTCAGTACCTGTGCCCACTTACCTTGTTCAATAGTCATAGACTGGGCCGGACTGGGAACAAAAACCAGCCCTGGAAAAAATTTGTATACCAGCCCCATCGCATAACATTTTTAAACCAGCCCATAGCATAATATAATTTTTTTGTTCATAGAAGGGAAAATCATGCATTTTAAAAAGCACATCTGAAGAGTGTACTATTTATAGATAAGACTGATATATAAGCCTGCCTAGGGCAATATATATACCTCCAGTATGTACACAGAGTTATATGAATTGCCCTGTGCAGAGGTATATATCAGGGCAGTGTGTGAGACATATCCTGTAGCCTGTCTCTCGCATATCTGTAGCCTGTCTCTCTCTGTCCTTTCTGTGGCATCTCTCTCTCTGTCCTTTCTGTGGCGTCTCTCTCTCTGTCCTTTCTGTGGCGTCTTTCTCTCTCTGTCCTTTCTGTGGCGTCTCTCTCTCTGTCCTTTCTGTGGCGTCTCTCTCTCTCTGTTGTCCTTTCTGTGGCGTCTTTCTCTCTCTGTCCTTTCTGTGGCGTCTCTCTCTCTGTCCTTTCTGTGGCGTCTCTCTCTCTGTCCTTTCTGTGGCGTCTCTCTCTTTCCTTTCTGTGGTGTCTCTCTCTCTGTCCTTTCTGTGGCGTCTCTCTCTCTGTCCTTTCTGTGGCGTCTCTCTCTCTCTCTGTCCTTTCTGTGGCGTCTCTCTCTCTCTGTCCTTTCTGTGGCGTCTCTCTCTCTGTCCTTTCTGTGGCGTCTCTCTCTCTCTGTCCTTTCTGTGGCGTCTCTCTCTGTCCCTTCTGCCGCGTCTCTCTCTCTGTCCTTTCTGCCGCGTCTCTCTCTCTCTCTGTCCTTTCTGTGGCCTCTCTCTCTCTCTGTCCTTTCTGTGGCGTCTCCCTCTCTGTCGTTTCTGTGGCGTCTCTCTCTCTGTCCTTTCTGTGGTGTCTCTCTCTCTCTGTCCTTTCTGTGCGGTCTCTCTCTCTCTGTGTCCTTTCTGTGGCGTCTCTCTCTGTGTCCTTTCTGTGGCGTCTCTCTCTCTCTATGTCCTTTCTGTGGCCTCTCTCTCTCTCCTCTCTGTGACGTCTCCCTCTCTGTCCTTTCTGTGGTGACTCTCTCTCTCTGTCCTTTCTGTGGTGTCTCTCTCTCACTGTCCTTTCTGTGGCATCTCTCTTCCCCCCTTCCCCCTTAGTGTCTTTCACCCCTTTCCCCTGTAGTCTTTCCCCCCTTTCCCCCTGTAGTCTTTCACCCCCTCCCCCTGTAGTGTCTTTCACCCCCTTCCCTTCCCCCTGTAGTGTCTTTCACCCCCTCCCCTTCCCCCTGTAGTGTCTTTCACCCCCTCCCCTTTCCCCTGTATGTCACACTCACCTTGCTTCCTCTGCTCCCCATCCCACCGCCGGAACTGCTGTTGCAACATCCAGCCGCAGCAGGTGAACTTTTTAAAGCGGCCGGGGCCGCCGAATTGCTTAAAGTGGCCCACCACCACTTTAAGCAATTCGGCGGCCGTCGCCGCTTTAAGAAATTCGACTGCTGCTGCCGGTTGTTGCTGCAGCCGAACTCTTAAAGTGGCGGCCACCGCCGATTCAGTTTAACTGGCCAAGGTGGCCCTGGGGCAGGCGGCCCACAGGGATTTTTCCCGGTATCCCGGTGGGCCAGTCCGGCCCTGGTCATAGATGATGTATTCCACCGTCCAGAACCGGTGCCCACTTACCTTATGCCATGGTCATAGAGGATGTATTCCACCGTCCAGTACCTGTGCCCACTTACCTTGTGCAAAAGTCATTGATGATGTATTCTTCCTTTCGGTACCTGTGCCCACCTACCTTGTGCAATCATCATAGAGCATGTATTCTTCTGTTCAGTACCTGTGCCCACTTACCTTGTGCCATGGTCATGGAATGTGTATTGTTCTGTTCAATACCTGTGCCCACTTACCTTGTGCCATTGTCATGGACTGTGTATTGTTCTGTTCAATACCTGTGCCCACTTACCTTGTGCCATGGTAATGGAAGAAGTATTTCACTGTTCTGTTCCTTTGCTCACTTACCTTGTGCCATGGTCAAAGAAGATGTATACTTATATTCAGTACCTGTGCCCACTTAGCTTGTACTATCATCATAGAGCATGCATTCAACTTTTTAATACCTGTGCCCCCTTACCTTGTGCTATCCTCATACAGGATGTATACTTATGTTCAGTACCTGTACCCACTTACCTTGTGCAATAGTCATAGAGGATGTATTCATCTGTTCAGTACCTGCGCCAACTTACCTTGTGCAGTAGTCATAGAGGATGTATTCTTCCGATCAGTACATGTACCAACTTACCTTGTGCCATTGTCATAGAGGATGTATTCTTCTGTTCAGCACCTATGCTTACTTACCTTGTGCAATTCTCAAAGAGCATGTATTTTTCTGATCAGTACCTGGGCCTGCTTACCTTGTGCAATCGTCATAGAGTATGTATTCTTCCGTTCAGAACCTGTGCCCGCTTACCTTCGTGCAATAGTCATAGACAATGTATTCTTCTGTTCTCTACATTTGCCCACTTACCTTGTGCCATTGTCATAGAAGAAGTATTCTTCTGTTCACCTGTGGCCACTTACCTTGTGCATTCGTCATAGAGGATGTGTTCTGTTCAGTGCCTGTACCTACTTACCTGGTGCCATTGTCATAGAGGATGTATTCTTCTGTTCACCTGTGGCTACTTACCTTATGCAATCGTCATAGAGGATGTATTCTTCTGTTCAGTACCTTTGCCCATTTACCTTGTGCCATTGTCATGGAGGATGTATTCTTCCATTCAGTACCTGTGCCCACTTATCTTTGTGCAATATTCATAGAGGATGTGTTCTTCTGTTCAGTGCCTGTGCCCACTTAACTTGTGTCATGGTAAAGGAGGAAGTATTTTACCATTCTGTTCCTGTGCTCACTTGCCTTTTGCCATTGTCACAGAGGATGTATTCCACTGTTTACTACCTGTGCACTCTTACCATATGCAATGGTCAAAGAGGATGTATACTTATGTTCAGTACCTGTGCCCACTTACCTTGTGCAATCGTCATAGAGCATGTATTCTTCTTTTCAGTACCTGTGCCCACTTACCTGGTGCCATTGTCATAGAGGGTGTATTCTTCCATTCAGTACTTGTGCCCACTTAAATTTGTGCAATAGTTATAGAGGATGTGTTCTTCTGTTCAGTACCTGTGCCCACTTAACCTGTGCATTGGTCATAGAGGATGTATTCTTCTGTTCACTACCTGTGCCCACTTACCTTGTGAAATCATAATAGAGGAAGTATTCCACCATTCAGTACCAGTGCCCACTTACCTGGTGCAATTGTCATAGAGGATGTATTCTTCTGTTCAGTACCTGTGTCCACTTACCTTGTGCAATGATAATAGAGGAAGTAGTGTTCTCTTTAGTGCCTGTGCCCACCTACCTTGTGCCATGGTCATAGAGGATGTATTCCTCTGTTCAGTACCTGTGCCCAGGTCATAAAGGATGTATTCCGCCATTCAGTACCTGTGCCCACTTAGCTTGTGCTATGGTTATGAGGAAGTATTGTTCTCTTCAGTACCTGTGCCCACTTAACTTGTGTCATGGTAAAAGAGGAAGTATTTTACCATTCTGTTCCTGTGCTCACTTGCCTTTTGCCATTGTCACAGAGGATGTATTCCACTGTTCACTACCTGTGCACTCTTACCATATGCAATGGTCAAAGAGGATGTATACTTATGTTCAGTACCTGTGCCCACATACCTTGTGCAATCGTCATAGAGCATGTATTCTTCTTTTCAGTACCTGTGCCCACTTACCTGGTGCCATTGTCATAGAGGGTGTATTCTTGCATTCAGTACTTGTGCCTACTTACCTTTGTGCAATAGTTATAGAGTATGTGTTCTTCTTTTCAGTACCTGTGCCCACTTAACCTGTGAATTGGTCATAGAGGATGTATTCTTCTGTTCACTACCTGTGCCCACTTACCTTGTGAAATCATAATAGAGGAAGTATTCAACCATTCAGTACCAGTGCCCACTTACCTTTGTGCAATGGCTATGAGGAAGTATTGTTCTCTTCAGTACCTGTGCCCACTTACCATGTGCCATGGTCATAGAGGATGTATTCTTCTGTTCAGTACCTGTGCCCACTTACCTTGTGCAATATTAATAGAGGAAGTAGTGTTCTCTTTAGTGCCTGTGCCCACCTACCTTGTGCCATGGTCATAGAGGATGTATTCCTCTGTTCAGTACCTGTGCCCAGGTCATAAAGGATGTATTCCGCCATTCAGTACCTGTGCCCACTTAGCTTGTGCTATGGTTATGAGGAAGTATTGTTCTCTTCAGTACCTGTGCCCACTTACCTTGTGTCATGGTCATAGAGCAGGGCTTGACAAATGTATCTGAGTTTTAGGAGCCAGCTAAAATATCTAGGAGCCAGACAACAGCACATAAACACACACAGTCAAAGACAGACACACATAGTCAGTCATTCATATATATACACACACAGACACACAGTCCATCACATATACATGCAGAATAAAGGATCATTTATTCTAATTTGGAGTACCAGGGTGAAAGTCCTCTCCGTGCACCCTCCACTTCTGAGTGCAAAACCCACCACACCTTGTTTTTCTACATATACCTACACATCCAGTCAGTCACATACATACATACACACACACACACACACACACACACACACACACATCCAGTCAGGCACATATATACACACATACACATCCAGTCAGTCACATACATACAAACACAGTCAGATACATCCAGTCAGGCACATATATACACACAAACACATCCAGTCAGACACATATATACACACACATACACATCTAGTCAGTCACATACATACACACAGTCTTACACATCAGAACTATATCGGTGCACGAGGGGGCGGAGCAGGAAGTCCGTGCAGCCGGTGCACTCACTCGAGCACCGCTAGATTAAAGAGAAGAAAAAGAACGATCCTATTGCCAAGGCACCATGCGGGTCTCACGATAACCGGGCGCCAGGTCTGATTTCCTGGTCGCCATGGCAACCTGGCGCCCAGGGTTTGTCGAGCCCTGTCATAGAGTATGTATTCATCTGTTCAGTACCTGTGCCTGCTTACCTTTGTGCAACAGTCATAGAGGAAGTATTCCACCGTTCAGTACCTTTGCCCTCTTACCTTTGTGCAATAGCCATAGAGGAAATATTCCGCCGTTCAGTACCTGTGATCACTTACCTTGAGCCATTGTCATAGAGGATGTATTTGTAACGGACTGTCTACCGGACATAGTAGACCCTCTACCCGTTGTAGGGAATCACTTCCTTAGTCCCTGATTATAGCTCAGCATCCAACCAGCAAGACTTTCCTGAACCTTGCTCTTTGTACCCAAATACCATTGTCATAGAGGATGTATTTGTAACGGACTGTCTACCGGACATAGTAGACCCTCTACCCGTTGTAGGGAATCACCCCCTTAGCCCCAGATTACAGCTCAGCATCCAGCCAGCAAGTCTTTCCTGAACCTTGCTTTTTGTACCCAAATAGCAGAGAGGAGACCACTAGCAGTTAGGTACAGCAAGAAAGAACAACCACTTTATTTGTGAAACAACACAGACTTATAAAAAGACATAAACATGACATCACAGACATTAGTATACAATGGGGGGGGGGGGGGGGGGGGTTAACTAAGCATAGTTCTCCAACTAACTGGGGCTAGGAATACATTATACTTTCAGGCTGCAAACCAAATAGGAATTAACATACAGTGAGTAAACCTAATTACAAAACACACAGTAAGACACATAATGAACACAACAGAATCAGTTTAACAGTAAATCCAGTTTATACAGAACAATGGCTGTTTGAGTAAACTATAAATTATTGTCACTGACACATTATAATCCTTCAGAGTGGTCTACTCACAGAATTATACATTACAGATAAACCAATATACTAACAGAAGCTGACTAACTAACAATATTAAACTATAGAGTTATAGCACATAAGCCAGAGCCCATAATCTATAGGGAGGTGTTTGGCCCTCAGGCCCCTCCAAGAACCCCAGTCATGCAGGCTGTCAGCATTCACTTTGTGACAGGGCGCATGTATAAAAACTCCTGCACTGCAAAGTATCAGGAGATTTATATTTAAAGAAAGCACCATCGCCATTTGATATGTATAATGGCGATTGCGCTTGTTTCTAACTCCTGACACTTTGCAGTGAGGGAGAGAGGGACCACCGTCACACTGTGTTTGGTGGAGGTTCCCCGACACAAATCAGGGGCTAATTTTTTTTATACATGTGCTGCGCTGGCGCAACGAGTACCAACACAACCTAAATCTACACATTTTGGCATAGATAACGCAGACTCCCATGAGCACACGCCAATTGTGCTAGTATTTGGCGCCATCTGCATGTGAGCTGTGTTTGTACATGCCCCCAATGTATGTTTCATTTCACCTGTATTATTATGTTATGGTGTATACAGATTTAATGAAAATGGAGCCTCAGCCTATCCACAATAGTATGCTGGAGAGACCTCTGTAGGAAATAACCCTAATAAATGAGAAAATAATAAAGGTCTGAAGTCTAAAAAAAAAGAACAGATTGCATACGCACTGTCAATTTAATAGATTGTTTGACCCTTGTCAATTACCCTTGCCATTGATTTGTTTGTATAAATGGCCTTACCATTTACATGTTTGTTATGGCTTGAGAAAGACCTCACGGTCAAAACGTTGCCCCCCTAAAGCTTGGCAACAGAAGAAGCCTCCCAGTTCCTCCTATGGATGGGTCATACCTTGTGCGTTACACAAAAGTCTTTTTTTTTTAGAGAAAATAAGTATATAATAGGATCCATGAACACCCTACCTGGCCTGGCTTCTCACACGTTGCGGCGGAAGGAGTCTTTTGAAGGAAGTGAAATTTGGTGAAGTTGATCACCACCGCTGTCCTAAGTAGACATCATCATTGTTCATGGTGAATATTCACTGGACTCAGAGCACAGGAGTTTTGTAGGGAGTTTTGTGTTATGATGGACCTTTTAATGATGTTCTATGGACGTCCGTAGACCCTGCCACAGACACTGTGTCCTTATAATGATGCCTTGTTGTACGGATACTCTGCTGACGTCCTTTGCCATGCTGAAGGAGGACATTTTTAATCTACAACTCCGTTCAGTGTATGAAGAAGATCAATCAAACCAGGGGTGGGATCAGGGCCGAAAGGTGAGGAACAAATGTGGAGTGCATGAAGATGACCTTCAAGTCTAACAATTCTGGGTCAGCACCTTATACTTATAGCTTCTTGAGAGATGTTTTGATTCTGAAGGGCAACATCACTTTGAAATATGTTTATATTACAGCTTGGCAAGAGCTCACCTTTCATTCATGACCTGAATACAGCTACCAGCCCCAAAACCATGTCCTGGGACCCTCACAATAGTAGGTAGTAGACTAACCACCATGGAAAGACCAGAATAGAGGTTTAAAAACAGAAGAACAATTATTGTACATATTACATAACTTATATACAACTGTAGATCTTGATAAAATGTTGATGAAACAATAGAAACATAATCGAATTAGGACCAGACAGAGTTAATCCGTTTAAACCCTGGCACCGCCGAGCGGCTAACCAATCACACAGGGTAGGACAAATGGGCGCCCAGTGGGACACCGGAGGTGGGCTAGAGTGCCTTTAAACTCATTAGGGACCTTTAAACCGCTAGCCAATAGTAGAGGCGCCTACGGAAAGGGCTCAGAATTAACGACCAATGGGAATGCTGCCTACGTCTTGAGTAACCAGTCAGGTAAGCGCCGACCTAACCAGAGCGGGCACAGAGAGTCCGAAATGGTCAGGCTTTACCTTTATTGTACAAGCCACTTGGGATGCTCTCTGAGCTGGTTACATGTTTGAGGAAGTGGGACCCTGGATGGCGGATGGAATTTACCAGTTTTCGGCTCTATTTCGGTACCCTTTTGGATCCCGGGGACCAATCATCAGAGGAGCTATTTCCTTTAAACTACTGGACAATCCCCATACGAGCTATGTTTTCCCTCTGTGACAGACCCCCTGATAACCCAACTAGGTACCTCCGTCAGAACTCTGCTTCCTTTTATCAGCCACCCCAAGCCACCAGGCAGAACCAGTGTTGTAGACTGAGCTTCCAAATCACCAGACAGGACCAGTAACTTTGAAACAGGAATGCACATCTATTGAACAGTAACCCAGTAATCCAATTAACAGAAAACTCAACCCTCATATTAAGATATAATAGAAACCAAACAGCAATTAACCAGCATTGCTACAGATATAGAAAACCACATCATAATTAGTACACTACAGGGGGTAAACTATTGTCCTTTACTCCCCTGTGACATATTGTAATTAGAGTGGTCTAATTACAAAATTATACATTGCTCATAAACCAATATACTAACAGAATCAGACTTAATGTCAGACTCCCCTAAGAAGTAACTCACCAGAGTATCTTAGGATCCAGACAATCACAATCAGGAATTAGGAATTAACATACAGTGAGTAAACCTAATTACAAAACACACAGTAAGACACATAATGAACACAACAGAATCAGTTTAACAGTAAATCCAGTTTATACAGAACAATGGCTGTTTGAGTAAACTATAAATTATTGTCACTGACACATTATAATCCTTCAGAGTGGTCTACTCACAGAATTATACATTACAGATAAACCAATATACTAACAGAAGCTGACTAACTAACAATATTAAACTGAGAGATGTTTTGATTCTGAAGGGCAACATCACTTTGAAATATGTTTATATTACAGCTTGGCAAGAGCTCACCTTTCATTCATGACCTGAATACAGCTACCAGCCCCAAAACCATGTCCTGGGACCCTCACAATAGTAGGTAGTAGACTAACCACCATGGAAAGACCAGAATAGAGGTTTAAAAACAGAAGAACAATTATTGTACATATTACATAACTTATATACAACTGTAGATCTTGATAAAATGTTGATGAAACAATAGAAACATAATCGAATTAGGACCAGACAGAGTTAATCCGTTTAAACCCTGGCACCGCCGAGCGGCTAACCAATCACACAGGGTAGGACAAATGGGCGCCCAGTGGGACACCGGAGGTGGGCTAGAGTGCCTTTAAACTCATTAGGGACCTTTAAACCGCTAGCCAATAGTAGAGGCGCCTACGGAAAGGGCTCAGAATTAACGACCAATGGGAATGCTGCCTACGTCTTGAGTAACCAGTCAGGTAAGCGCCGACCTAACCAGAGCGGGCACAGAGAGTCCGAAATGGTCAGGCTTTACCTTTATTGTACAAGCCACTTGGGATGCTCTCTGAGCTGGTTACATGTTTGAGGAAGTGGGACCCTGGATGGCGGATGGAATTTACCAGTTTTCGGCTCTATTTCGGTACCCTTTTGGATCCCGGGGACCAATCATCAGAGGAGCTATTTCCTTTAAACTACTGGACAATCCCCATACGAGCTATGTTTTCCCTCTGTGACAGACCCCCTGATAACCCAACTAGGTACCTCCGTCAGAACTCTGCTTCCTTTTATCAGCCACCCCAAGCCACCAGGCAGAACCAGTGTTGTAGACTGAGCTTCCAAATCACCAGACAGGACCAGTAACTTTGAAACAGGAATGCACATCTATTGAACAGTAACCCAGTAATCCAATTAACAGAAAACTCAACCCTCATATTAAGATATAATAGAAACCAAACAGCAATTAACCAGCATTGCTACAGATATAGAAAACCACATCATAATTAGTACACTACAGGGGGTAAACTATTGTCCTTTACTCCCCTGTGACATATTGTAATTAGAGTGGTCTAATTACAAAATTATACATTGCTCATAAACCAATATACTAACAGAATCAGACTTAATGTCAGACTCCCCTAAGAAGTAACTCACCAGAGTATCTTAGGATCCAGACAATCACAATCACCTGCATTCTCTCCACCACTGGGCTAAATACAACGCTCGCCTGCAAGAGTTTACTATCTACTTGACAACGAGCAAGGGCGCGTGGCGCACGTCGCATGAGGTCATGCCCACGAGAATTTAAAAGGAATCTCAGCATTCAGTATGGCGCTGAGTGATTCTCACGTATCTTGCCTCTTAGCGTTTGTTACCTTCCGTTTACTGTTGCCGAATTGAATTGTCTTCATTATCGCTACCTTGCCTGTGCCCCTGACCTCGGATTTCCCTTTGACTTTGCTCCTATGCTTGTTTTCCTGACCTTTGGATCAGCTGACGTTGCTTCTATTCTGCCTTCTTATTTACTTGGTATTCCCACAGATTATTCTACACACCCTGGCCTCTCAGGTATTCCTGTATCATTATATCCGGAAGTGCTGCTTCCTAACGGTGCTGTGACTCGTGCATGCATAAGAACTGTGGCTAACAGAGGTACCCAGTCAGGGAACCCAGGTGTCCGTTACATTGGTGGCAGCGGTGGATTGCCTGTCCCTTGCCTATGGGACATCCAAACCACCTCCGGAACCTCAGTACTTAAACATCAGAAGAGGTACCAAGGGCTTAAATGCAGCTCCCTGAAGGATCTCTTGGAAGCCATGGGGCGAGTGGCTAGTAACAAAACCAAAGCCTTGTTGATTGAGGAACTTATGGAAGGTGACCTGGCCAGCCTTCACTCTTCTGAGGCTACAGATATGTCGAAGGACCAGAGCACCAGGTTTGCGCCAAATGGACAATCTTCCCAGATAAATTCATCTTCCCATTTCCCCTTAAAAAGATTGGCATAACTAGCCACAAACTTGGTGCCCATAGCAGTCCCCTAAAAGTTGTAAGTAGTGGCTATCTTCGAACTAAAAATAATTATTGGAAAGGATAAAAGCAACACATTTCACTAAAAAAATCAATTTGGCTGTTGTGAAGATCTCAATATTTAGCCAAAGAATATTGTATGAAATAGAATATGATTGTATATGAAGAGCTAACATCAGCAGTAACAAGAGTATAGTTATCCTCCTATGTGAGGTCTTTTAAGATGTTAATAACTTGAGTAGTATCTCTCAAATATTACCTCAATTTTTGTACCTCTGGTTGTAAACATTTGGCAATATATTGAGACAAGTTGGCTGTGAGAGAATTAATACCCGATATAATCGGGCACCAGGTGGATGTGTCAGATATTTGTGAATTTTTGGTAACTTTTTAAAATAATGGAGTCTTGGGGAACTTACAGTATGATGCCTTGAAGAAGGCCATCCTGTAATAAATGTTCTAATTCTGTTTTAAAAGCATAGCCTGGGTTAGACAGGAGCTTCTGGTAGGTGTTAGTATCACTTAAAAGTCGCATACATTCAGCATGGTATTGTTCTGTATTCTGAATTACAATACCACCACCTTTGTCCGCTGACTTGATGGTTAACAGCTTGTTTTCTACAAGAGATTTCAATGCTACCCTCTCTTGTTTATTAAGATTATCTTTGACATGAGATGCTGGTTTAAGGGCTTTAAGGTCACCTTCTACCAATCTATGGAAGGTTTCTATGTATATATAGGTTTCTACCTTTGTTCTCTTTTGGTTAAAAGCCAGACTTAGGATGGAGGTTAGTATGTTCATAATCGAAAATTGATTTCCTAGTGTTCACTGTTCTTTTGAGAGCCCACTGGGAGGGGGAAGCAGTTCCCGAGGGGACCTCAGTGGTAGAATATGTCCTAGCCTTTAGGGACAGGTTGAAGGAACTCACTGACTTAGTGCATGAGAACCTTTGAGCTGCGCAAGGATTGCAGAAGAGATGGTATTATAATACCACTCACCTTCGTACTCTGCATATAGGGTAGAAAATTCTTGCCCTTAAGCCTACTAAGCCGGATGAATTACAAGTCGCTTGGTAGTGTCCCTACAGGGTAGTGGAATGCTGGTGTGACACCACCTACCTGGTAACCAAGTGTTCAGATGAAAAGGTCCAGAGAACATTTCATGTGAACATGCTCAAGGCAAATCAGGAATGGCCTGAGGAGGTAGCCACCATATGTACCCCAGCGGAGGACTCAAAGAGCCTTCCACTGCCCCAGCGTAGCGAGACTCAGGCAGGGGTAGAGACGGTACAGACTGACGGACATTTAGGGGCAACTCAGGTAGAACAAGCCCGGCAAGTCCTTATGACCCACTGGGAGATGTTTTCAGTGGTACCTGGCTGTGGTCCACAAGGTAGACACCCCCAGCCAGACCCCTCTCAGGCAAGCCGCCTACCGGGTCCCCAAAGCAGTCAGGGAAGGGATGTTAGCTGAGTTGAAGGACATGCTAGACCCAGGGGTTATTGAGCACTCTCACAGCCCCTGGGCATCCCTGGTTGTATTGGTCCCCAAAAAGGATGGATCCACTCGGTTCTGTGTGGACTATCGCAAGCTTAATGATAGGACGACCATGGACGCTTACCCTATGCCCCGGGTCAATGAGCTCCTAGACCGCATAGCAGGGGGTAACTATCTGACCACCAGTGATCTCCACAAGGGGTAATGGCAGATTCCGTTGGAGTCGGATTCCGAAGTCTGCATTCAGAGTCATGCCATTCAGAATGAAGAATGCTCCGACGACCTAACAACGGATGGTAGATCATCTTCTCGATAGTCTCCAAGATTTTGCGTGTGCTTACCTAGATGATGTGGTCATTTACAGTAATACTTAGGAGGACCACCTCCGGCATCTAGCCACTGTGCTGGAATGCATCCAAGCCGCAGAGCTGACCCTCAAGCCGGAGAAATGTAGTATAAGTATGTCCGAGGTACAGTATCTCGGACATCAGGTAGGCAGCGGACAGCAGCGTCCAGAGCCTGCAAAAATGTAAGCAGTCACTAACTGGCCCTCCCCCCATACTAAAACCCAAGTTCTTGCCTTTCTTGGCACCGCTGGGTACAATAGGAAATTTGTCACTGACTACAGCACCATAGCCAAACCTCTAACGGACCTGACCAAATAAAAACCTCCCCAGACAGTTCTCTTGGTCCCCGGAGCCCAAAGCCGCCTTCCACCAACTCGAACAAGCCCTTATTTCTTCTACGGTCCTAGCAGCTCCTGACTGCAACAAACAATTCTGTGCCCACACTGATGCATCCATGTTTGGACTGGGAGCAGTACTAAGCTAGGTGGAGTCCACTAGGGAAATGCACACCAGTAGAATCACTAGTGGGTTGCAAGGGGGAGGGGGTTACCTCCTGAAGCTACTGCACACTTGGGTCAGTTCCACATTGGTGCAGTTCTCTGACTTGTCGTCCTAGCAGAGACGTGCACCTGTCAGTCATGTTGCATGGAGGGCCAATGACAGTGGTGCATGGGGATATGAACTCCGAGCCCTGCCGCTTAGCCCTCTGTGTGGCAGCATGCACATAGAACAGCTCCTGCAGGGCAACATCATGGAGGAAACAGAGGAAGAAAAAGAATTCCACAGGAATGTAATAGAAATGTTATTTACATGTTTATATGCTAATATACATTTAGATATATGCACATATACACATGTAAATAACATTACTATTACTTATGTAAAAAGTTGTATTGATCTATACACACACACATGCATATATATACATTTAGAGCAGGGCTTGACAAACTTAACTGAGTTTTAGGACCCAGAAAAAAAATCTAGGAGCCAGACAACGACACATACATACCTATACAGCTAGTTAAAGCCATTTCTCCTGAGGAAGCCGAGACAGTGCTTGGCGGAATGCGTGGAGAGGCTCTTTTTTATTATTGTCTGTTCCCTGCTTTGGATCATTTGTTAAGACCTTGTATATGCTGTTTAGCCCAATCACTGGACACTGCAATAAAGGAGGTTATTATAGTATCTCAACTGTACTAGCCTATGTGCTTTTTAATTCTCTGCACAGAATAACATCTCAGACAACTTGGACAACAATTATCTATTAAGGCATGATGTTCACTTATGTTTGTGAGTGTGATACTGCACTGTACAAAATATAATTTTGTGTTACACTTGTTACACTATGATTTTCTTTATATTGTTTCATATGTAAAATAGTGCTACTTCAACTTTTAACCTATTTCTACATTTAAGTACTGCGAGGAGTACGCTGAAGCAGCTGCCCTTTCACGTATGAATAAGTTGATTTAATTTTAAGGTGGTTTTACTTTGCCTTTACTTATTGTTTTTACATACAGACACATACAGCCAGTCACATACACACAGACACTTTTCATAATGTGTTTATCAGTATGGTTTTTCCTTCCATAATTCTTATGAATGAGGATTGCAATTAGTCCCTCTGTTTATAAATCACCAGTTCGCAAACCCGATTTACTTTCAGCTAATATGTCCAAAAGCAACTGTGTCCATTGAAATAGCATTGAGCTTATTAAACTGGTATAAAGTGCTTGAATAGCAAAGTTGGAAAACATTGCATCAAAGAAATGATAAGGGTTTAATGGAAAAGAACATTAAAAAATAAAATGTGGCACTGTTTGAAGGTTCTTTAATCTCTCTTTAATCTCCACACAGTCAGTCACATAAATGCACCCACACAGTCAGTCACATATACACACTCACACTGTCAGTCATATATACACACCCACACAGTCAGTCACATTTACACAGACACACAGTCAGTCACATACACAGATCAGCAGTTATTTATTTTTTTAAAGCTAAAAAAAGTTAATCAGTCAATATGTCCGCCTTCCCTGCTGCCTTGAACACAGGCACAGACCACCATTGCGTCTACCCCTCCTGAGCACTGCCAGCACTTGGGCACTTTATTGCGGTACATGAGGCAGTGGAGCAGGAAGTCTGTGCACACAATGCTCCCTCACACGAGCTGTTTAAAAGGTAAAAAAGATCTCCGCGGCGACGGCACCATACAGGGCTAGCAATACCCAGGCACCAGGTCTTATTTGCTGATAGCCATGGAGACCTGGCGCCTGGGGTTTGTCGAGCCCTTATTTAGATATATGCATATATGAGTGTGTGTGTGTATAGATAAATAGTTGTGTTTATGTGAGGCATCACTAGGGTTGGTGTTACCCGGTATGGTAACGCATGGTGTCACCCCCTGGATTTTCTCCAATACCATGCCAAACAGATTCCTTAGTAATGCTGGTCAGATGGCCTATTAATAATGCCACATACAGGAGCCCCACAAAGTATGTCACACACAGGAGCTCATTAACTATTCCACATACAGGAGCCCCATAACTATGCCACACACAGGAGCCCCATAAATTATGGCACACCAAAGGCCCATTATTTATGCCTCACCTCGGAGCCCAATTAATTATGCCACACACAAAGGCGCCCCATAATTATGCCAACAAAAGAGCACCTTAATTATGCCAAACATGGGGCCCAATAAATATGCCACACCTGGGACCGCCAAATAATTATGCGACACACAGGAGCCCCACGAGATGCTAATTATACAATTCTAAAACAATACATATCTATACACACAGACATCTCTCTATCTCTCTCTCTCTATAACTAGTTGCATTTTATTTATTTAAATTTTTTTAATATATTCAACTATTTTTATTTGTAATAAAAATGTTATTGAAAGATTGCATTCCTTGTTTTTATTCCCTTCCTCTGCACCCACATTGCACCTAAAGGACTTAACACAGTACCATACAGTACCCAAAGCACTTGCCATGCACCTATATTGCGCCCACAGCACTTGGTCAGATCAATATTAACTCTATATTGATCTGACCAGTTATGATCTGCCTCCCTCTCCTCACATTTTTTTTAGTGAGGGAGAGAGACAGATCAAAGTAAGAAAAGTAAGTAAAAGTAAAAAAAAAACAATAAATACACAACACACAAATAATAAAACAATAAAAAAAATGTTATTAAAGCAATTCCCTGCGTTTAACCCCTTCCCTGCCACTGATCTTGCATAAGCAGTGATCGTGCACATCAGCGCATTTATTTTTGCTGTTTGTGCATTTTTTAGGGGTTAATTTTTTTGTACTGTAATTTATTACAGTACTAAAAAGGCTCTTCTAAGAGTTATTAACCCCTTATTTGCCGTCGATCACTGCTTACGCTGTCTGCATATTTTTATTTTATTTATTTTTTTTACACATACCCGCTAGGGGATTACATGTAAAGTAAAAATATTTGAGAGGTTTTTTTTAAGCTGCCTGAGCGCATAGCGATCAGTAACAGCGAATTAGTGGCAAAGGCGGTTTGGTGATTTCTCAATTAAGCTCACCATTCGCCCTGGTCAGATCAAAATTAGTCGGATCAATATTCACAAATATTGATCTGCCTCCCTCTCCTCACTTACATTTTTGTGACGGAAAGAGACAGATCAGTATTAGTGATATAAAATAACATTTTATAAAATTGGCAGGTTTTATGAAAGTCTTTCACTGTGTATTAACCCCTTCCCTGCCATTCATCACTGTGTAAGCAGTAATCTTGCACAGCAACAGTATGTTTTGCTGTCTGCACTGTTTTATGGATTAATTTCTTTGTACTGTAATGTATTACAGTACTAGATAGGCTCTTCTAAGAGCTATTAACCCCTTCTTTGCTCGAGATCACTGCTTACGCACTGATTCTGAGGCCGCGGACACAGGGTTCAATTTTGACCCTATTCAGCTTTCTGATACATCATCTAGCGATGTATCGGTGGCTGCTGAGCCCTTGCCACAAGTAGTGATGGGGGTCTACCGATAAAAAAATATATGGTTTGGTGGGGGTAAATTACATTGGCTGGCTTCAAAGATATATCCCATAAAGGACACGGACGCAGGTTGACTACATGTCAAAATTCCAAGTTGGAAGTTTGAGATGCGCATCTCACAAATGTTGCCTTCTAGCCAAAAACAAACCAACAAACCTATGCATGGGTGCTATCCCTGTACTCTGGAGATGTTGCTGAACACATATTGGGTTGTTGTTTGGCAGTGACATATACCAGAATCTGTGAATTCATGCCTGAAGTACAATGCATGTGGAAAAAAAACTCCCAAAAAAGTACTACCACAAACTTTTACAAAGGCTGGTGGTAGAATTAGTACCTATACAGTATTAAAATACCACCATTTGAAATACCTTAGGATGTCTATTTTCCAAAAATATATGGTTTGATGGGGTAAAATTCATTGGACGGCTTCAAAAATGTTCCAAATGGAACATGGGCGCAGGCTGACTACATGTCAAAATTCCAGGTTGGAATTGCGCACCCCCTAAATGTGGAATTTTAGACCCAATACAAACCAACAAACCTATGCATGGGGGGTATCCCTGTACTCAGGAGATGTTGCTGAACACATATTGAGGTGTTGGTTGGCAGTGGCAAATACCAGAATCTGAAAATTCCCGCCTGAACTACAATGTGTGTGGGGAAAAAATGACATCCCAACCCTTTGACATAGGTTGGTGGTAGAATTTGCACTTGGAAAGTGTTAAAATACCACAATTTTAAATACCCTAGGATGTCTAGTTTTCCAAAATATATGGTTTTATGGGGTAAAATACTTTGACAGGCTTCAAAAGTGTCCCAAATGGAACATGGGCGCAGGCTGACTACATGTCAAAATTCCAAGTTGGAAATGCACCCCCCCTAAACATGGCCTTTTAGCCCCCAAATAATCTAACTAACTTACACATGGGTGGTATCCCTGTACTCAGGAGATGTTGCTGAACACATATTAAGGTGTTGTTTGGCACTGACACATAATAGGATCTGTGAATTCATGCCCGATGTACAATGAATGTGAAAAACAAATTACTATCCATAACATTGACATAGGCTGGTGGTAGAATTAGTGCATGGAAAGTGTTAAAATACTACCATTTGAAATACCCTAGGGTGTCTAGTTTTCAAAAATATATGGTTTTGTGGGGTAGAATACACTTTTTGGCTTCAAAAATGTCCCAAATGGGACATGGGCGCAGGTTTTCTGCACGTCAGAATTCCAAGTTGGAAACCAAAAAGTGCACCTCTCAAATGTGGCCTTTTAACCCTCAAATAACCTAACCAACCTATACATGGGTGGTATCCCTGTACTCAGGAGATGTTGCTGAACACATATTGAGGTGTTGTTTGGCACTGACATATAACAGGATCTGTGAATTCATGCCCAAAGTACTATGTATGTGAAAAAAAATTACTATTCATAACATTGACATAGGCTGGTAGTATAATTAGTGCATGGAAAGTGTTAAAATACTACCATTTGAAATACCCTAGGGTGTCTAGTTTTCAAAAATATATGGTTTTGTGGGATAGAATACACTTTTTGGCTTCAAAAATGTCCCAAATGGGACATGGGAGCAGGTATTTTGCACGTCAGAATTCCAAGTTGGAAAACCAAAAAGGGCACCCCTCAAATGTGACCTTTTAACCCCCAAATAACCTAACCAACCTATACATGGGGGGTATCCCTGTACTCAGGAGATGTTGCTGAACACATATTGAGGTGTTGTTTGGCACTGACATATAACAGGATCTGTGAATTCATGCCCAAAGTACAATGTATGTGAAAAAAAATTACTACCCAAAACATTGACATAGGCTGGTAGTATAATTAGTGCATGGAAAGTGTTAAAATACTACCATTTGAAATACCCTAGGGTGTCTAGTTTAAAAAAATATATGGTTTTGTGGGGTAGAATACACTTTCTGGCTTCAAAAATGTCCCAAATGGGACATGGGCACAAGTTTTCTGCATGTCAGAATTCCAAGTTGGAAAACCAAAATGCGCACCCCCTAAATGTGGCCTTTTAGCCCCAAAACAAACCATCCCTGTATCCCTGTACTCAGGAGATGTTGCTGAACACATATTGAGGTGTTATTTGGAAATACCCCTTCAGATTTTAAGGTAATGTTTACCTAAATTGCATTCTATGTGAAAAATTAAAAAAAAAGATTTTTTTCTGCAAACTTTGGCATAGATTGGTGGTAAAATGGCTACATGAAATGTGTCAAAATACCCCAAGTTAAATGCCCTGAGTTGTCTAGTTTTCAAAAATATGTACATGTTGGGGGTCATTCATGGATTTAGTACAGAAATCAGTGTTACAATGTCACTATCGCTAATTTTGAAAGAAAGGATTTTAAAATAGCTTTGCACCACTTATAGTTCTGGCCCTGTAACATGAATAAAAAAGCACAAAAACATAAAAACATGGGCTATTTCTGAACTCAGGACATATATTAGAAACTTTTTAGCAGTGTTTTTTTGTTGTCTCTTGTACATGAGTATACGATTTTTCAAATAAAAGTCATAAAAAAATAATTTTTTCCATTTTTTTGCCATATTTTATTATTTTTTTTACATCAAATTATATGCTATTATCAAAATAATGGTATCAAAAGAAAGCCCTTCTTATAACGATAAAAACGATATATAGTTTGAGACAGAAATAAATTACCGTAAAACACAAACACCTCAGAAATGTTAAAACAGCCCATGTCACCAAGCGTCGGACAAGCCAAAAAAGTCATGTCACTAAGGGGTTAATATATGCCAATATTTTGCCATTTGATATATGCCAGTATTTTTCCATTCAATATGCCAGTATTTTGCCATGTAATATATTCCAGTATTATTTTGCCATTCAGTATGCCAGTATTATTTTGCCATTCAATATGCCAGTATTTTGCCATTATTTTTCCATTTAATAAATGCCAGTATTTTGCCATTTAATATATGCCAGTATTATTTTGCCATTCAGTATGCCAGTATTATTTTGCCATTCAGTATGCCAGTATTATTTTGCTATTCAATATACCAGTATTTTGCCATTGGTTTTCCATTTAATATATGCCAGTATATTGCCATTTAATATATGCCAGTATTTTGCCATATAATAAATTCCAGTATTATGGCATAATTTGTTCCGTATAATTAGCACTTCTAATTCTTGACCCAGGCAGCAAACTGTCTTTGGCCGGCCCTGGCTGGGGAGATTAGAAGAAGATGGTAGATTGGCAAATAAAAGGAAATCAAAACAATAAATGCATTTTTTCAATCAGGTTTTATTAAATATGAAAACCAATAACAGTTTACAACTTAAAACTTAGGGTCAAATATAGGGTCATCTTATATTTAGGATGATGTATAAATAACTGCTGATTTTGCCTAATATGCCAAGTTTATACATTACTGCTGATTTTGCAATGAAATGCCAAGTTTATACATTACGGCTGATTTTGCCATGTTTATACATTACTGCTGATTTTACAATGTAATGCCAAGTTTATACATTACTGCTGATTTTACCATGTAATACCAAGTTTATACATTACTGCTGATTTTACCATGTAATACCAAGTTTATACATTACTGCTGATTTTACCATGTAATCCCAAGTTTAAACATTACTGCTGATTTTGCCCTGAAATGCCATGTTTATACATTACTTCTGATTTTGCCATGTTATGCCATGTTTATTTATTACTGCTGATTTTGCCATGTTTATGCATTACTGTTGATTTTGCCATGTTTATGCATTACTGCTGACGAGCATACTGAGGGGCAATATCCTGGCATATTAACTGGCAAATTCCTGGCATATTAAATGGCAATATCCTGGCATATTAATTGGCAATATCCTGGCAAATTAAGTGGCAATATCCTGGCATATTAAGTGGCAATATCCTGGCATATTAATTGGCAAAATCCTGGCATATTAATTAGCAATACCCTGGGATATTAAGTGGCAATACCTTGGCATATTAAATGGCTATATCCTGGCATTTAAAGTGGCTATATCCTGGCATATTAATTGGCAATATCCTGGCATATTAAGTGGCAATACCCTGGCATAATAATTGGCAATATCCTGGCATATTAATTGGCAATATCCTGGCATATTAAGTGGAAATATCCTGGCATATAAAGTGGCAATATCCTGGCATATTAATTGGCTATATCCTGGCATATTAATTGGCAATACCCTGGCATATTAATTAGCAATATCCTGACATATTAAATGGCAATATCCTGGCATATTAAGTGGAAATATCCTGGCATATTAAATGGCAATATCACGGCATATTAAGTTGCAATATCCTGGCATATTAAATGGCAATATCCTGGCATATTAAGTGGCAATAGAGTGGCAAAATCCTGGCATATTGAGGGGCAAAATCCTGGCATATTAAAATGGCAAAAAAATGGCATATTGAGGGGCAAAATACTGTAAGTTTAAATGGCAAAAGAGTGGCATATTGAGGGGCAAAATACTGGCACACTGAGGGGCAAAATACTGGCATATTGAGGGCAAAATACTGGCATATTGAGCGCAAAATACTGGCATATTAAATGGCAAAAGAATGGCATATTGAATGGTTAAATCCTGGCATATTAAGGGCAAAATACTGACTTATTGAGTGGCAAAATATTACTGGCATATTGAGTGGCAAAATATTACTGGCATATTGACCAACTGCTCCCAACCACCCTCCATATTACACTGACCGGGATAACATGCTTGTGAGGGTAGGTGGGGCAAGTAGGAGATATTGTCGGGGGGGGGGGGGGGGGTAGGGAGAGTTTGTAAGAGTGAGAGTGACAGTCTGTGAGAGAGTGAGTACAAGTCTGTATGTGAGCAAGAGAGACAGTCTGTGTATGAGAAGCTGCTTGTCTTTGTGTGTGATAGACAGCGTGTGTGTGTGAGACAGTGTGTGCGAGAAAGCTTGTTTACGAGTGTGAGAGACAGCTTGTGTGTGTGTATATGATATACAAATATATATATATTATATATATATATATATATACACACACGCTTCTCACTGGCATGATATACAAAGAATATATATCATTTCAGTGATAATCTTCCCCCTTTGTGGCCCCACCCCTCATTGCCCCTCCCTCTTGTATCTCTGCCCACACATGGTCGGTATTTTTTTGAGGAAAAGGTGGTAACCCTAGCTGGAGTAAGTCCTGTGAGTGTAATCTAACTGCTGGAGTAAGTCCTGTGAGCGCAATCTAAGTGCTGGGGTAAGTCCTGTAAGTGCAATCTAAGTGCTTAAACATTTGTCAAGGGACGTATGCCCAATCCAATATTACTGGGGGCCTCACAGTACCTGTAGCCCAGGTGCCTACAATGTCTTATTCCGGCCCTGTGTGGAGTAAGTGTACGTGTGCTCATTTGTGCACTAGAGGGCACCCTAACTCTAAGTCTCACAACAGGAAATTAAGAAGATGACTTTCCCCACACCATGCTGGGGTCTGACTGAATGACTGACCTTTTCCTGCAGAGAAACATGGTGGGTTAATCCTCGTGTGTTTTGGGGTGTGTATCTCAGTGTGTATCTCTGCTAAACCTTCTCGTATAGTGTGGTTCTTTGAGATATTTAACCCTATCAGTGTAATGTAGAGTAATTGATGCTTTTAAGTTGCATTATCATACATGAGTAAAGGGATAGTAGCATGCTAAGAGTTAAAGCGATAACTTCAGCCAGTAATAGGTTAAGGAAAATCTGCAATTAGCAGATAGCAGCGACAATACCTAAGGTAACCCAGATGTCGTGCTTTCGTAAGTACCTGATTGAACTACACTGGAAATGTAGTCCACAACAGCTGCAGTGCCTAAGGTTAGCCTAAACAAGTTAGGATAAAGTGTACTGACATGTGCAATGATGGTGGTTGAAAGATTACATTGTTGAATACAATACTAGTTTTTACAGACTCAATAGCTGTTTTTCTCCAATGTATTCTTACTCCACTAATTGCAATAAGTCAGCAGTTTCCTAATGTCTATAGTCATGTCAGGCTCACCCTGCTGTCAATCAGTAGGCCGAATTACTGATTTAAGAAAGAATTATTTTCCTGAATTCTTTTGACGTTGCATGGAAAATGTGGCTGTATGAGATGAGGTTGCAGTCAGTCTGTAGAGGTAAAGATGGAGGATCCCAAAGATGTATAAGCTAGAGCAGGGGCTCAAAACAAGTTTATTGAAAAATGCATTTGTTTTCTTTCATATGCACCCAGACTGCACTCACATGACTTACCCCAACACCCAGAATTGCACTCACTGGACTCTGCCCCAGTGCCCAGAATTGTTCTCACAGGACTCTGCTCCAGAGCCCAGAATTGCTCTCACGGGACTCTGCCCCAGAGCCCAGAATGGCACTCACTGGACTTTATCTGGTGCTCTGCCTCTCTGGTGTCGCCTTTTCACAGGGTTGGAGTGGGGAGGTAGATGCTGCGGGCCATAGATTGGAGAGCCCTGGGTTGAGTACTGTCTTGCCCGGTTAAAAAGGCTGTTTCAGGAGATCTTACACTGCAGTAAATACACTAATTTAGATTGTGAAGGAGAGATGTGTATGAAAAATGTATACAAAAATGTATAGAAATCAGGGCAATGGCTAAAATGAAGATTTTATTTATTCTTCATTATACCGATTTCAGCCCTGAAGTATATATTTACTATAAGTATCCTAAAATATTATATAATAATATATAGTGTGGTTACTTTAGAGATGGAACCTGATGTGAGATTGAGGACAGCAATATGTAATAATAAGTCTTTGTTTTGAACAGATTAACTAGTTGTTAACTAAATATGTAGGATTGAGTAATCCAATTTTTGTAAAGTGCCTGGAAATCCCCACGTTAGACGTCTGGCCTGCGGCATTGATAAGAAATTTGCAACATTTATTAAAATGATGATTAAAAACTTTATGTTCAGTTGCACTTCTAGTAAAGACACGTGTCAACTATGATTAGAGACCTGCTAGTAAGAGCCCTCCAGTTTTACATCAATAGAAGAGACCTGGTTAGAGTGCTCTCTAGTGCTTAAATGTAAAAAAGAGTCATTCATTAGTGTGGCAGTCAGCGACTGGATCAGCCTGCAAGCTTCACAATGAAGGTCACAGAATAAAATAACATGTATCTTAAATTTGACATGTTGTTTTATCTCGATATTATTGTCACGGTCAAATATTATTAGTATTACACTTTATTTTTATTACTATTAATAAATATACATCTGTGACTTTCCAAATTAGTACACATAAATATATAAAATATAATACCAGTGCAAAAACATATAAGGGTCTGATTAGTGTTAAGCGAGCCTGAACCGCAAAGTTCGGGTTCGTACCGAACACTACGATTTTTGGACCCCGGACCTGAACACGGACATTCCACTGTATGTCCGGGTTGGAGTTTGGGATTCGGTGATTAATATCGCCTTAAATTTAAAATTACTAGTGACTGGACAGCTATTTCTGCCCAGTCACTAGTAAAATACCCCCCCGCCCTGGTCCCCACAAATTGCCGGCGGGTGGGGAACCTCAAAAGAATGAGGGGGGACCTAGTGTCCCCCCCCCGGTCCCCACCCATGGCTGGCGGGTGGGGACCCTAATAATAATGAGGCCCCACTATCTGTGACTTTCAAAATTAGTACACATAGATATATAAAATATAATACCAGTGCAAAAACATATAAGGGTCTGATTAGTGTTGAGCGAACCCGAACCGCAAAGTTCGGGTTCGTACCGAACACTACGATTTTTGGACCCTGGACCTGAACACGGACATTCCACTGTATGTCCGGGTTGGAGTTCGGGTTCGGCGATTAATATCGCCTTAAATTTAAAATTACTAGTGACTGGACAGCTATTTCTGCCCAGTCACTAGTAAAATACGCCCCCGCCCTGGTCCCCACCCATTGCCGGCGGGTGGGGACCCTAAAAAGAATGAGGGGGGACCTAGTGTCCTCCAGCACTGTAAAAAAAAAAAAAATTAAAGAAAAAAAAATCTGGCCCTTTAAAAAAAAAAAAAAAACGTGCTTGCAGGCAGAGACGGAGGTGAGAAGGGATCAGAAGATCCTCCACCTTTCCTCTGCCGGCAGGCTGCACGAAACCTCCGGCTACCCGTGCAGTGTAACCCAGAAGTGCCGACTGTCACGTGACCTGTCGGCACAACCGCCTGGGAGCCGAACAGGCAGCATGGAGGAGACCATGCTGCCTGCCACTAGCCACCAGGGAAAAGGTAAGTGCTGGGGAGATGGGGGGAAATTGTCTGGGGCATATTAATGGGACATAACGCTGGCATATTATTGGCAAATTTACTGGGGCATATTAATGGGATATAACACTGGCATATTATTGGCAAATTTACTGGGGCATATTAATGGGACATAACACTGGCATATTATTGGGAAAATTGGCTGTGGGATATTAAATGGCAAATAACACTGGTATATTATTGGCAAATTTACTGGGGCATACTAAATGGCAAATAACACTGGCATATTATTGGGCAAATTGGCAGGGGCATATTAATGGGACATAATGCTGGCATATTATTGGCAAATTTACTGGGGCATATTAATGGGATATAACACTGGCATATTATTGGCAAATTTACTGGGGCATATTAATGGGACATAACACTGGCATATTATTGGGAAAATTGGCTGTGGGATATTAAATGGCAAATAACACTGGTATATTATTGGCAAATTTACTGGGGCATACTAAATGGCAAATAACACTGGCATATTATTGGGCAAATTGGCTGTGGGATATTAAATGGCAAATAACACTGGAATATTATTGGGCAAATTGGCTGTGGGATATTAAATGGCAAATAACACTGGCATATTATTAGGAAAATTGGCTGGGGCATAATAAATGGCAAATAATACTGGCATATTATTGGACAAATTGGCTGGGGCATATTAAATGGCAAATAACACTGGCATATTATTGGGCAAATTGTCAGGGGCATATTTAATGGCAAATAACACTGGCATATTATTGAGCACATTGGCTGGGGCTTATTAATGGCAAATAACACTGGCATATTGGGCAAATTGGCAGGGGCATATTAAATGGCAAATAATTCTGGCTTAATATTGGGCAAATTGGCTGGGGCATATTAAATGGCAGAATAACACTGGCATATTATTGGGCAAATTGGCTGGGGAATATTAATGGCAAATTATACTGGCATAATATTGGGCAAATTGGCAGGGGCATATTCAGTGGCAAATACTGGCATATTATTGGGCAAATTGGCTGTGACTTATTAATGGAAAATGATACTGGCATATTATTGGGCAAATTAGCTGGGGAATATTAATGGCAAATAATATTGGCAATGTGTATGTAAAGGGGTGATGGAGGCATGTAAATTGGGTGATGGGGTATGTCCTTGGTGTGCAACGTGCCCAAAATTTGTCTGCCTAGGGCAGCACAAAACCAAGATACACCACTGTAGGGAGCTATGCTAAATCAGGTCTGTGTGGTGCCATTTTGATGATTTTAATGAAGATTTATTAAACATTGGATACATTTTACTACACCATGAATCAGAGTTTTGTCTGTACAGTGAGCAACTGAACTTTGCTTTTCTCTCATGTTGCGTCTACTTTACTACTAATGAATTACACTAATGAAGACTATAAAGTACAGTGTCTGTGAATGGATAACTAGATTATGATGGTAGCTATGATGTATCTCCTGTGTCTGCCTACCTAAATTTCTATGGGAACCATATTGTGAGACGACTGTGTCTGGTTAACTATACATTGATGGGCATTATGCTTTGCCACCCCCTTTAACTGTATATCACGCCTGTGCCTTATTAACCATAGACAGATCTTTCCTACACGACAATTAACGAAATAGCAGTTCTACATGGAGGGGGGTAGGAAAGTTCATCTTTGCATATGGTGGAAAAATCCTTGCAACGACCCTGTCCCTTTGTCAAATGATGGGCATTCGTGGTATACATTAGGGGTACTGTTTCACCTAAACATTGTTTGTACTGTGAATATAGAGAATAACAAATTATCCATACATTGTCTGAGCAAAATAAGAAGCAAATGCATGGAAGTAGAGAAAATGTGTTTTAAACATGTGTCGTGTCTTTTCCATATGTCGCTTCATATACAAATGTGCTACTTTTCAGTGCAAAATTTGTAATTTGCATATCAAGCCACAAGGTGATGGTATAAACAAGAGAACATTTAAAACTTGCTTGCAATATTGCTAAGCCAATGTATTGGTCACTTTAGGTAATTTTTTATCCCATGCATTCACAGTATTAATGTTTAGGTCCTGTCCCCTTTTCTTTCTTACATCATTTATCTGCTGGAGTCAGTAAACCAAAATGTATAAAGATGCCACGGTTGGTAATCACACTTATACCATAAAGCTGTTATTTCATTATGTGTGATATTCTGACATTCATCTTAGGGGAGTGGCAGGTTTAACTGCTCATTCTAAAAAATGTTCTTTATTCAAAAGACACATGTTCTAGTAAATGAAGTAAGTAATATGATGGCATAGTGAACAGAGATCCACGTGTAATGTGTTATACATCATTTTGTTTTATACCTGCTTGTTACTTATCCAACATGATTGCACAGTAAGGAACCTGGAATCTAGTCCTCACCCAGCAGTGCAGGATGGGAACTAAATTATTCTAATTGTGTAATAGCTTGATGTGGCAGTTTGCAGTAGACATGTGCATTCGTTTTCGGACGAATGCATTTTCGGACGAAAATAGCATTTTCGTCCATTCGTCCGAAAAACGAATAACGAAAATTTTAACTAACAAAATCCGAATGAACGAATGGTTAATAAACGAAAATCATTCGTTCATTCGTCCATTCGTGCTATTGGCATTCTAAACCGAAATAGAGTCGGTTTACAATACCAATAGCATTGTACTACATTCCATAAACCGACATGAATGACTTTCGGTTTATGGAATGCATGTAATGCTATTAGCTTCCTATAAACCGAAATTGAGTTCCCATTCATACGAATAGGTCAATTGACCTATTCGTATGAATGGGGACTCTTTCGGTTTATAGAAAGCCAATAGCAGCATGTATTCTATAAGCCGAAAGTCTTTAAAACAAACGACGTTCGGTTTATAGAATACATGTAATGCTATTGCTGTTCTATAAGCCGAAAGACATTCGGCTTATAGAACATCAATAGCATTACATGCATTCTATAAACCGAACGTCGTTCGTTTTAAAGACTTTCGGCTTATAGAATACTATTGGCATTCTATAAACCTAACTAGAGTCCCTCCTCATTCATAAGAATTTCTTATGAATGGGGACTCGACTCTAGTTCGGTTTATAGAAAGCCAATAATATTCTATAAGCCGAAAGTCTTTAAAACGAACGACGTTCGGTTTATAGAATACATGTAATGCTATTGCTAAACTATAAACCGAACGACTTTCGGTTTATAGAATAGCCATAGGATTACATGTAGTACATAAGCCGAAAGTCTATAAACCGAAAGTCGTTCGGTTTATAGGCTGTCGGCATTTAACTATACAGAGACAGAGTCTCCATTCATAAAATTATGAATGGAGACTTTGTCTCCGTGTAGTAAAATGCCGAAAGTCTATAAACCGAACGATCGGTTTATAGACTTTCGGCTTATGTAATACATGTAATCCTATGGCTATTCTATAAACCGAAAGTTCGGTTTATAGAATAGCAATAGGAATACATGTATTCCATAAGCCGACAGCCTATAAACCGAACGTTCGGTTTATAGGCTGTGGGCATTTTACTACACGGAGACAAAGTCTCCATTCATAATTTTATGAATGGAGACTCTGTCTCCGTATAGTTAAATGCCGGCTTTTAACTATACGGAGACAAAGTCTCCATTTATAATTTTATGAATGGAGACTCTGTCTCCGTATAGTTAAATGCCCACAGCCTATAAACCGAACGTTCGGTTTATAGGCTGTGGGCATTTAACTATACGGAGACAAAGTCTCCATTCATAATTTTATGAATGGAGACTCTGTCTCCGTATAGTTAAATGCTATTGTATTCTATAAACCGACTCTATTTCGGCTTATAGAATGCAATAGTACTACGAATGGACGAATGAACGAATGATTTTCCTTTATTAACCATTCGTTCATTCGGCTTTAGTTAGCTTAGCATTTTCGTTCTTCGTTTTTCGGGCGAATGGACGAAAATGCAATTTTCGGACGAAAATGCATTCGTCCGAAAACGAATGCACATGTCTAGTATATATTCACATGTAAATTGCTTTTTAAATAAAAAATTATGATATAAAAAATGTGACAATGCTGCCTCTCTCTTTCCCTTGCCCCCAGATTTGTCGCTCTCCCCCCCTTAGTGTTGTCTCTCTCTCACCCTCCCTTTGGCTCCCCCCTCGCTCCCCTTGTGTCTGTCTCTTCCCCCCTTCCCTCCCCTTGTTTCTCTCTGCCCCCCCCCCCCTTGTTATTCTGTCCCCCCCTCACCTGTTTCTTGCTCCCTGGTGGCTAGTGGGGGCAGCCGGGGGATGTATGCACTATACATAATAGACGGAAGTGTCGGGCAGCATGGAGGTTGTCTGCACGATTCGTGCAGACATCCCCCAGCTGCCCGATTCTCCCTGGTGGCTAGCGAGGGAGCGGAGGATGTCTGCGCGATGAGCGAGACCTCTCCTGCTACCGCCCGGCATGACCGCCGGGACTTCTATGATGAAGCTGGGTACTTCCGGCTTCCTCATAAAAGTCCTGGCTGTCGTTCCGGGCGGCAGCAGGGGAGGTCTCGCTCATCGCGCAGACATCCACCGCTGCCTCGCTAGCCACCAGGGAGAATCGGGCAGCTGGGGGATGTCTGCACGAATCGTGCAGACAACCTCCATGCTGCCCGACACTTCCGTCTATTATGTATAGTGCATACATCCCCCGGCTGCCCCCACTAGCCACCAGGGAGCAAGAAACAGGTGAGGGGGGGACAGAATAACAAGGGGGGGGGGGCAGAGAGAAACAAGGGGAGGGAAGGGGGGAAGAGACAGACACAAGGGGAGCGAGGGGGGAGCCAAAGGGAGGGTGAGAGAGAGACAACACTAAGGGGGGGAGAGCGACAAATCTGGGGGCAAGGGAAAGAGAGAGGCAGCTTTGTCACATAAAAGGAAATAAAAACAAGATTTTTTTTATATCATAATTTTTTATTAAAAAAGCAATTTACATGTGAATATATACTAGACCTGTGCATTCGTTTTCGGACGAATGCATTTTCGTCCGAAAATTGCATTTTCGTCCATTCGCCCGAAAAACGAAGAACGAAAATGCTAAGCTAACTAAAGCCGAATGAACGAATGGTTAATAAAGGAAAATCATTCGTTCATTCGTCCATTCGTAGTACTATTGCATTCTATAAGCCGAAATAGAGTCGGTTTATAGAATACAATAGCATTTAACTATACGGAGACAGAGTCTCCATTCTTAAATTTATGAATGGAGACAAACGTATAGTTAAAAGCCGACAGCCTATAAACCGAACGTTCGGTTTATAGGCTGTGGGCATTTAACTATACGGAGACAGAGTCTCCATTCATAAAATTATAAATGGAGACTTTGTCTCCGTATAGTTAAAAGCCGGTGTTCTGACAAATTTCTGGAGCAAATTCTCCTGCGCAATCGCAGGAGAATTTGCTCACTGCGCATGCGCATAAAGTTACAGCTGATAACTCAGCTGTAACTTTGTGACCACCGTGCATGAGACAGCTGCGCAACCCACCTCCCGCCCCCCTCACACCCGCCGCACACCCCTTCTTACCAGATCATCGACCACAGCGATACACAGCGCATGCGCACGCCTATCCAGCCGTTTGGGAATGCGCGCGTCCGTTGTTGTGTTCTTAAGGTGGTAAGTAACACGGGGCGTCGGGACATAAGGGGGCAAGCATCCTGGTGAGGGCTGCCTCATCTTGATGGGATTTGTGATCCTCCTGCTGTATTATTGATGCAAAGTTACACAGCTGTAACTTTATGCGCATGCGCAGTGAGCAAATTCTCCTGCGATTGCGCAGGAGAATTTGCTCCAGAAATTTGTCAGAACACCGGCATTTAACTATACGGAGACAGAGTCTCCATTCATAAAATTATAAATGGAGACTTTGTCTCCGTATAGTTAAAAGCCGGCATTTAACTATACGGAGACAGAGTCTCCATTCATAAAATTATGAATGGAGACTTTGTCTCCGTGTAGTAAAATGCCCACAGCCTATAAACCGAACGTTCGGTTTATAGGCTGTCGGCTTATGGAATACATGTATTCCTATTGCTATTCTATAAACCGAACGTTCGGTTTATAGAATAGCCATAGGATTACATGTATTATATAAGCCGAAAGTCTATAAACGGATCGTTCGGTTTATAGGCTGTGGGCATTTTACTACACGGAGACAAAGTCTCCATTCATAATTTTATGAATGGAGACTCTGTCTCTGTATAGTTAAATGCCGACAGCCTATAAACCGAACGACTTTCGGTTTATAGACTTTCGGCTTATGCAATACATGTAATCCTATGGCTATTCTATAAACCGAAAGTCGTTCGGTTTATAGAATAGCAATAGGAATACGTGTATTCCATAAGCCGACAGCCTATAAACCGAACGTTCGGTTTATAGGCTGTCGGCATTTTACTACACGGAGACAGAGTCTCCATTCATAAAATTATGAATGGAGACTTTGTCTCCGTGTAGTAAAATGCCCACAGCCTATAAACCGAACGTTCGGTTTATAGGCTGTCGGCATTTTACTACACGGAGACAAAGTCTCCATTCATAATTTTATGAATGGAGACTCTGTCTCTTATTAGTTAAATGCCGACAGCCTATAAACCGAACGGCTTTCGGTTTATAGACTTTCGGCTTATGTAATACATGTAAACCTATGGCTATTCTATAAACCGAAAGTCGTTCGGTTTATAGAATAGCCATAGGAATACATGTATTCCATAAGCCGACAGCCTATAAACCGAACGTTCAGTTTATAGGCTGTCGGCATTTTACTACACGGAGACAGAGTCTCCATTCATAAAATTATGAATGGAGACTTTGTCTCCGTGTAGTAAAATGCCCACAGCCTATAAACCGAACGTTCGGTTTATAGGCTGTCGGCATTTTACTACACGGAGACAAAGTCTCCATTCATAATTTTATGAATGGAGACTCTGTCTCTTATTAGTTAAATGCCGACAGCCTATAAACCGAACGACTTTCGGTTTATAGACTTTCGGCTTATGTAATACATGTAAACCTATGGCTATTCTATAAACCGAAAGTCGTTCGGTTTATAGAATAGCAATAGGAATACATGTATTCCATAAGCCGACAGCCTATAAACCGAACGTTCGGTTTATAGGCTGTCGGCATTTTACTACACGGAGACAGAGTCTCCATTCATAAAATTATGAATGGAGACTTTGTCTCCGTGTAGTAAAATGCCCACAGCCTATAAACCGAACGTTCGGTTTATAGGCTGTCAGCATTTTACTACACGGAGACAAAGTCTCCATTCATAATTTTATGAATGGAGACTCTGTCTCTTATTAGTTAAATGCCGACAGCCTATAAACCGAACGACTTTCGGTTTATAGACTTTCAGCTTATGTAATACATGTAAACCTATGGCTATTCTAAAAACCGAAAGTCGTTCGGTTTATAGAATAGCAATAGGATTACATGTATTCCATAAGCCGAAAGTCTATAAACCGAAAGTCGTTCGGTTTATAGACTTTCGGCTTATAGAATACAATTAATACTATTGCCTTTCTATGAACCGAACGAGAGCCCCATTCATAAGAATTTCTTATGAATGGGGCTCTCGTTCGGTTTATAGAAAGCCAATAGTATTACATTGTATTCTATAAAACGAACGAAAAAAATTAACGAAACGAAAATAATGAACGAATTTCGTCTGAAACGAATGCACTAATGAACGAAATTCGTTTTAGACGAAATAAATAACATTTTCGTCCGAATGGACGAAAACGAAACGAAAATTTTAGTTTTGCACATGTCTAGTTTGCAGGTGTAAATATGCAGAACTCTACAGGCTATGAGAAATCCTATGGTACATTGACTGCAATTCAATATGGATATAGAACTGATAATTGCATAGAGTTAGAGTGCAGGAACAATGAACAAATAGAAGGATAGGAACGGTGCTAATTCTGTTTTGGGCAACAGAGGTTTGTGAGGCTGGAGAGCAGTGTTGATCTTCCATTGTGTTATCTAACTTTGATTGTCATGGTGAGGTTTGATTAATCAGTAAAGATCAGCTGCATTGATGTCACACGAGAAATAAACTCCTAAGCTGGCTAAGTATCATATGAGCTATAACCCAATATAAAACAGAAAGTCCTGATCCAACCATGTAACAATAACTTGAACTTTTGCTGCAGATTCCGTATAAAGGGAAACAGTGGCCATTTTATTGTTAAAGGGCCACTGTGACATGAAACAACCTACTTTTAAATTCAAATTTAGGTTTTCTAAATATGTTTAATTTACTCAGTGTGTATCAGGCTGGTAACATTTACTGCCCCACCCACTGAGCTCTCCAGCATCTCACAGGAGCTGGTAGTAAAAAAGAAATGTGCAAAAAAGAAAAGTATTCCAATGATAATTGGGATGACTGCTTAGAGTACAAGTAATAAAACAGTGGGACTATTTAATTTTTTTTTCTTCTTGGAGTGAGCCTTAAACTCTTAATTTACTGTAAAACAGTCAAGATGGTTTAAAGCCCAAACTTGCTTATTTGAGAAAGTGGAAGGTGCATTTTTTTACATTACATTAACATTTATTTGTACAGCGCCACCAATTCTCGAAGCGCTTGGTACAGAGCAAAGAAAGGAACTACATACTAATTTAGACAAACTAGTACAGACTGGTACATGAGGTAGAGAACCCTGCTCGTAAGCTTACAATCTAGAGGGAATGGGGTCCATGACACAATTAAGGGATTAAAGAGGTCAGAGGGATTGAAGTTGTAGTAACAGTAGAGTGGATGGGAGGCATTAGGTGGGATAGGTCAAAGAGGGAGTGTGTGTTCCAGCTAGGTTGGGTAGTAAGCCTCTCTAAAGAGATGAGTTTTGAGGGACTTTTTAAAGTTTGAAAACGAGGGAGAGAGCTGGATGCTCCGGGGAAGGGAGTTCCAGAGAGAGGGGGCAGCTCGGGCGAAATCTTGGAGACGCGAGTTAGAAGTGGTGATGAGATTAGAAGAGAGTGTTAACCCCTGTGAGGAGCGCAAAGGTCGTGTAGGGAAGTAGCGGTTAACAAGGGAGGAAATGTACGTGGGAGCAAAGGTGGAGGGCTTTGTAGGTTAATGACAGAATTTAAAATTTTATCCTCGAGCAGACGGGAAGCCAGTGGAGGGCGTTGCAGAGAGGAGCCGCTGAATCAGACCGACGTGCAAGAAAGATGAGTCCGGCAGCCGCATTTTGGATAGACTGTAGGGGAGCCAGACGAACCAGAGGTAGTCCAGTCAGAAGACAGTTACAGTAGTCCAGACGAGAGATCACAAGCGAGTGCACTAGAATTTTGGCTGTCTCTTCGCTGAGGAACAGACGAATGCGTGCAATGTTCCTTAGGTGCAGCCGACAGGATGACTGGATTTGAGGAAGGAAGGAGAGAGCAGAGTCAAAAGTGACCCCAAGACATCGAACACGGTCAGCCGGTACGATCGTAGTATTATCAACGTTGACCGTTGATAATACAATCAAGGGAGACAATGCCTCCTCTCTTCCCTCCAGATGCCATTGTAAAGGAACATATTTACTAAGCTGTGAAAAGTTGTAATTAATGTTATTGGAGCCAAAGGAAATGAGCCTTAAATAACACTGTCATTTTAAAAATAAACTTTCTATACTTCTAGCTGCTGTGCATTGTGACACCCATAATGCTCAGCAAGTCTCAAAGTGTTGGTTCTAATGCATATATCGTGGGAGATGGAAGTGCGCACAAATTATTTTCCTTGATCTATTAACTCATCTACAAATATAACTACGAAAAGAAAACTACATTTAGCTCTTTGGCTGAGAGGAAAGGGATGGCTGCAAAAATGAATGACGTCACACTTCACAGTGGTTTAAAAGATGGCAGAACCTTTTTTGAAAAAGGTTCATTTACTCGTGTACTTTGAAAACGATTAACCTGAACTCAACGGGGAAAGATAATGAAGTGATATACTCATTAAAAGAATCAAAAAAGATTTAATTTATTTAGTTCTCATAAAAGCTAGCGATGGATCAATGTTAAATGACAGCTTTCATTTCTTAGAATTAAGTTATTGTTATGAGTAGAACAGCATCCAGACCATCCAGAAGTATTGCAAATCCCTTTGAGGAAGAATTGATGTGTTTCAGGTGTTGGCACAGCCTGGATAAAGCAGGTAGTTTTGCATCTCAGGACCAACTAGAAACAATCCACTGAAGTATATCTTTGTTTTATGCTTGTGGTACACACAGTACATGGGAATTGGATAGCTGAATTTCTTATATATTTCAAGCCCACCAGAGACTATCACTCAGACTATGATCCAACTGTAAAAAGTGCCTCCTATTTGAGCTAGCAGCCGGTATGTGATGGAGGTGTGAGTGTATCTGTGCTAACAAGAACCATGTCTCTTAAAAGGTATTCAAAAGACATTTCCACTAGCTTTTCTCTGTGCAAAGGCTATAGGTCTGCAATTTGAATAGATCAGTGCCTGAGAGCAGCAGAGAGAATATGACTAGCTCACTGTCATGGCTGTGTGCGTATGTCATTCAACACACAGCCATAATTGTAGAACAAACGAGCATTAACCCTCCACAGCTGGAGATATGTTCAGCGATTCAAACGCCAGTCAGCACGGCCTTGTCACAATCATGATACAAACATAAATCAAAAGCATCAGTATTTTGGTTCATTTGAACAGTTCTGATTGAGGCCTCCTGATAATGGCTGAATAACGGAGAAAGGAACCTAGCCACTTGGTCTTGAAAACTTGTGATCAAACTCTGTTAGTCAATACAGTTCAACTCTACTTGTCGAGGCAAAAAACTAAGATGTGAGATCCCTCTAAGCGAGAACGGGCAAAAGCTGAAATAGCCAGCTCTATAGGATGTAACCTACTTGAGAGAGGAATCAAAGTTTTTTGCTCACTTGCACCATTACAGAGGAAACCTCTCCATTAGCATATCAGACTGGTCCCACCCACAAGGGCAGTCCAGATCCAAATAGCCTGGCAGGTCTCCTGTGCACGTCAGTGTGTATCCCTCTAGGTGCAGTGAGCTAGGAACCCACATCTGGGCATACCGTAATAACTCATAGAGACAAAAAACGTAATAACCTAGTAACTTATAGCCGGCCTCTAGGATGTAACCTACTTGGGAGAGCAATCACTCTACTTGTCTAGTAAATTAACTGAAGCAAGCCCCTAATGGATTGCTGTAACCGTGCAAGGCCTATTCTAACTTCTTCCAAGGGCCAGAAATCTTGACCCTTGTGGCTGATGCAGAAAGATTAAAAAAGACAGCAAACGTTATTTTTTTTTCTCATGCGAATGACCATGAATCTGATCTGTGTCCAACACTGAAACTACTGCAGCAGGTATCATTCCTGTAAGATCTCTTATACCAGCGGTTTAAGAAGTGGTAACAACTGGAGAATTTAGATTTTTATTTTTACTTGTCATTGATCCAACCATATGTAAATAGCCTGCACCCATCACAAGTCCTGATTACATGTCGACAACACTTGTTCTGTAAAATAGAGGGACTGCCTAATTACCTGCAATTCTGTTGTACAAATCATGAACTGTGTGTGGTGGGATATTGCACTATTCTTCAGGAGGCAAGCCTTCAGATCTTTTAGGGATGAAATCTTGCTTTAGCTTTTCCCATAAAATTAGGATTGCCACCTTTTCCACAAAAAATACCGGCCTTGCTATTGCCTCTGTAGACTTAACATTGGTAGCAAGCCATTTTTTTTACCGGCCTAAATACATGTAGATCTGGTGGTTAGGGAGGTGATTGACTACATGTGTTCTCAAATCCTCTATTAAATGACAATGAAACTTTTTTTAACCTCCTGCTTCTCCCAAGTAAAGCCAACATGTATCTTAATAGATACACGCGTGTTTACTCTATAGTCTTAAAATTGCCTAATGTTTGCTGTTAAATGGCCATGTAGAGCATTGAGTCGAACTTGTACATTTCAGGAGGTGACTGTCCATTCCATAAAATTGGTGCTGATTCATTTTGTGCTATATTTTTAGGTTTGGGAACATTTAACATCTCTCCTGTACATCGATCCTTATATTTTGGCTACACTGCTCCTTTAACAACAATGGTGACCAGTTTTTAATTTTTTTTATTTTAAAATCTAAAATTAAATTATTTTCCCTTGTTGTACTTTACATTTGACCTGTCCTGCTTCCAAACCTTACATTTTTTCCAATCAGTATAAAAGGGAGGGGGGGTCCTCTCCTGTGATTGTAATCAGAAAAATAATCTGAAACAATATTAATTCTTGGTCTCCTGGCATAATGATCTGAAGTTGTTCACTGTAATGTGGAGCTGGCAATTCGCCTTGAATTTGTCACTAATCCATTTAACTTCAAGGTTATAGCCAGCTGAATCTACCATGCCTGTGTCATCACTGTATGCCCATCTCTCTGTCTCAACTCCACTTGAATCGACCCCTTCATCTTTAATGAGCATTGAGCTTTTGTAGTATTTTGTTCTGCCTCTTTTTGCTCGGTCCTAACAAGGCAGCAGGTTTAGAAACATTAAAAGCTTGTTCTTCTAAAAGATGACACTTTGGGCTCATCTTAAAACCGCTAGAAGCAAGAAAGCCCATGTTCCAGTGACTGTTGGCTCTGTAATAAACCTGTCATTTAATGAGAGGGCTGACAGCTGAGGTATAGCTGTGCCTTAAAAAATGCTTTTACTAAATAATAAATCCAGGGACATGATTATAAGACATGACTTTGACTCTAAATTTCGAACTTTGCCATCCAGTGAAAACAATATATATATGGCTTGAGGCCAATGTTAAGTCTATTGAGGAAGTAGCATGGCTGGTATTATTTTGTTGAAAAGGTGGCAACCCTAATGATACCTGTAAAAGTTTCCGCAAGGTATGGGGTCCGTGGATAACACACTTCCCCCCTCAACCGATCTAAACACTATAGTGCACATTCACTCGAGCAAGGACTTCTCAAGATTTTCCTACAAGGAAGTGACCTCATCCCACCCGACGCCCTTCCTCCCCCATCCTTTTCCTACTAATATCTCTTACCCCTGCTCTTTTCCCACAATCCTCCCCTCCCCCCTCCAGCCATCAGCAGATTTTTGTTTCAGCTTACAGGTCCACACACTCGTATAAGTAACACTCAAACATCTGTTACCTGTGTTAATTAGTTTCATATAATCGTGATTCTGTAGCTCACCCATGCATTTGCTATTGATCTGCCAAAGCATCTATTTCTCTGTATCGTTGTATTACATGCACTGCTTATTAGCCTACAGCTACGCAAAAGAAAAAAAATGAAAACCTTAATAAATAAAGATTAAAAAAAACAATATCATTGGTAACAGGAAATGTCACTGCTCTGACATGTGTAGGTCTCCAACTTGAAATGGTTCTGGGGTCCGAAGTTCCTTTATAGTAATTTATGCTTTTTTTCCCTTCTTTTTCTTGTTATGTCTTTAATATTAAAGATATAAATTTATTATACTTCCCAATTTCAAAAATCTATTTGGCTTTCCTTCTGTGTATATTACATTTTGCACTTTAGCTGCTTTTTGGTAGATTAAGCATGCTCAGGTATACATGTTTGCATAATTGGGCATACAACAAAGGGCTCCACCCTGTGTCCTGCTTAAAAAATACTTGGCATACAGCTGTACACTAAAAATTGTGCAGGCCAGTGTTTCCCCCTTGCTTGCCCAGATGTGCTCTTTACATTTGTGCAGTGCATCACCATGGCACAGCACAGAGATACATTCATAATTCATGTTCCTGTGTCACTGACACTATGCTCCTTGGCAATTCACGTGCATGTGTATTGGAGCCCTTTGGTTGGGTCTGCAGCTTTGTAAACAACTGAACCATGACGGATGTATTCCAACAACTTTTCACCAACTCCTAAGTAAGTGATCTGTAGTTTGGAGTATTTTAACATATACACTTTCAATAAACTCTGTATCTCATCAAATAAGTAGTAACAAAATAATACTAACTGTGGTAGTAATAAAAAGTGTATGTTATCAATTGTATCAATTAAAACATCCGGAACAGTGTTGCACTGCCTACCAGTTTCAGCAAACGTGACACCAGTTCCAGCATCACTTTGTTATTGCTTATTTGACAAGTGACACAGAGTCTAATCAAACTGTATGTTTGAAATGCGCCCAATTGCAGGACACTTACTTGGGAGTAGGGGACAAATTTTGCGATTTGTATTTACTACTGAAGGGTTGGTGGAGTGAAGATTATTGGTGAATAGATACATATATCCAGAGGAGTTGATTTTGCATAATTCTTTTTCCAAAAAATAGGTTAATAAATGAAGGGTCTACTCAAAATGTGCCTGACTTTGGTCCTGAAACGATGTGTCCGAAATCTAGACTGATTTGGGGCACATCTGGGAAACATTGGGAACTGAAAACATTGGCTCTGAGTCGGACCGCAATTCGGACATCATAGTGAGTGGCCCCATTTTGGGGATATGAGAATTTCCGCTAAAGTCCCCGACCCAAATCAAATTGGGGACAAATTGGAGTTTGTTGAATAGAGCCTTAAATATTATTTTTTAAAATTTCCACATTAATATATGTGTGATGCTTAGAAATAACCGTGATAGTACTTTGTATGATTTTAATTGATTTATCATCAGAAAGGTCCTATGAGATTTCCATTCTTATTAATTGGATTCTGTCCAGCATATGGAACTACTTATGTAGATATAGTATTGACATGCCACAAAAACTTTTAAAATAAAGTGTCATGTTGCAGTAGCCACATATCTTACTACATCTTAGATACAAAATTGTTACAATCTGCATGTCGGAAACAGGTTTTCAGCTGAACTTGTGAGATCCTGCACAAATCCACTATGCATTACTTTATATCTCACTAGTTTTTTTTCTCTGTTAAAATGCATTTTAGGTAATTTAGATTGATAATGTCTAAGGTTGTTTGATATTGTATGAATCAATGTGGAATATATATATAAATATATATCCTGCTCTTTTACCGATGGTATCCAGAATGGATTAAAATGTAGTTTTCTCTGCATGGAAAGTAGAAGTTAGCTTCAAATATAAGCAATGTTGGCACCAGAGGGTGAACTAGACTGTCACTGTTTGGTTTGTCCCTGCCATTCTCATTTAATGTCTGTGTTTCCTGCTTAAATCCTTCCACAGTTTTATGGTTGCAGATTGCTAGCAGTGCGGCCACATCTAGCCTGCACATGCTCAATAGACTTTGCTCCCAGGTCACCCTGCGCCTGCAGCTCTATTCTCAGGCGCCCCCCCCTCCCCTGTATCTCTGCCTTCTGCATAATGACAGCCTACGATTGGACAGGAAAGAGAAGGGGGCGTGTACTCCAGCTAACAAGAACTGTGCACGAAGGCAGTGAAGGTAAAAAAGACTTTAAATACAGGTGCAGAGTGTAGCCTCTCAGGAACAGGGGACGGGAAGAGACACACAGAGGGGAATGATAGTGGCTGAGAGTCTGTGCAGGAGATAGATCAGAAGCCAGATAAAGTGTCATTACAGCTCTGCAAGATCATGGTAGACAAAGCAAAAAAAAAAAACAGCCCTTAGGGAGACACCAGGGGAGGTGAAACGAGCAGCATGGGAAGATAATGAACACTGAGAAAATGTGCATGAGAAATTGAAAGTAAATGTGTACACAGCAGGAGGACAGTGCAAAACTTAGCATACACATGATAAGAAGCACATACAGGGTGAGTGGGATAACAACATACAAGTAGGCACACATTTGAAAAGAGAGGGAACAGATGCATATATGGCAATAAAAAAGCAACAGGAGAGAAATGCCTTTCTTCTTTGTGGTATATGGTGGGGAAGTGCTGTCTGTCTCTCTGAAGCAGACAGTGCTTCTCCCTGAGCAATTCTCAGCCAACTGGCATTTATATGAGAGAGATGTAATGCCTATCATGCTCAGCCAGCTGGTATTTATATGAGTGAGATTGAATGCATATCACACTCAGCCAGCTGGTATTTATATGAGAGAGATAGATGGAATGCTTTGATGATATGACTGGCATTCTGAAGTGACAGGGAACTGCCTTATAATGTTCTTGTAAACACTATCTCTGATAATGCAACACATTGTCTGATTACATCACTAAGCAGGAAATAACATTCCAATTCTTATTGGTTGTTGCATAAAAAAAAAAATACCCAGGGAGGCTGAAACAGACTATGTCAAAGTGGGCTGTCCTGAACCTCTGCAAATGTACAATTTCATCTAAGTGTAAGCTCTTCATTTTTTAAGAAATGCAAAATATGCATTTTAAATTACTTTAATATTCATTAATATTTGGAGCACCAGGCAGTCCCTTTAATGATTTACTCTTATAAGTATACTTAATTTTCATTTTACTTGTTCTTGCGACTGAACGTATTTATACGTTGAAAAAATAAAAGTGGTCCATACACGTCCAAGGCACCGTGTCTCCAGCTGAAGTGTTTAATTCTGACACATTGAAATCCTAAATCATATTTATATTCAAAAAGCATTTTATTAATCTTAACTGGCCATTCAGTTAAAAGAAAAAGTGTATCTTTCATCCCAACTTAACCCCTTTGCGATAATTGCCGTGCCAGGCACGTCACACAAAAACAAGCAGTGGTAATTGACATGCCTGGCACTTCATGCGGTGAAGCAAATATACAAAGCAATCAACAGTCGCTTTTTATGCTCAGCGGGTGTTGCTGGATGCCTCGATATTGAGGCATTGCAATAACGCCCAAATTTGCAACCAAGACACTGCGATCGCTCTACATAGAAAAAGTAACACGCTACTTTAAGTTAATGCCCTATAACGTGCAGTAAACATGGGCTATTTCTAAGCTCAGGCTAAATATACGAATCTACTACTACAACTACTATCTTACTTTTTTATGTAAAGGAAAGGAGAACGGAAAATTACGGCTAAACACTAACTCCGCAGAAATGTTAAAACATTTGTCATTGTCCAGAATGATCAAAAATGTTCTAGAAGTACAGTCACTAAGGGGTTTAAGATAGAGGATTGTATACTACAGATGTAGCTCTTACATGTTTTTCTGAAATATAACAGACGAAGGCCTTGCTTGGTGTTTTTTCTTATTTTGTTCAGTGTGTTACATTTCTTCAAACAAATGTTTTTTAAAAATTGATAATAATTTATTTATTAAAAGTTCTACCCTGACTCTTAACTCTGCAACTGACTGCATCTCATTTATTTGTCTCTTTCCTAGATGTTGTGGTCAAGGTATTGGAATGTAGCCAAATCCTTCCCATTCCCAGTGTTAAAAAGGCATTTTACAACACAAAAGGAAAAACCTGTTCTGACTCTGTTCACGAAGGTAATGCTACAAACGCTTTCTCCATACGGTCACTGATACTATTGACACCATCTATCAACACGAGATTATGTAAATCTTTAGAGACTTTTTCAAGTTATCAGTGCATCAAACTGCTGTAGTCTTTTAACCCTTTGAGACCCCATGCTATAAAAATTGGAAAATAAAAATGCAGTTTGTTTTGAAATCGATCTTTAATGATATAACAAACCCTAATGTTGCATTTAAACCATAAAATAATTTTATCAGTTACATAGAGATCGTGCGTGAACTGCCACTGCATACAAAAAATGACAAATTAAAATGGCGTACAGGCTTCAATAAGCACGCTATCTCTGCCGCTGATATTGAATTCTAACACTAGAGAACTCTACTGATCGGTTTGCAATGCTGGTTTTAAAGCGAGACCATCAGGCCACATTACACTGAAAAAGTAGTTTCAGAGGGAAACCACTGGGCCTGAAAGGGTTTTTGTAGTGTAATATAAGATGGCAACCAAATATGTAGCACACTGCGATGTTTTGCAGCCAAACACCGTGAATGAATTAAATTACAAAGCTTTTGGCATTGCACACTATAAATCTGGATATAAAGTGAACTGTGACAAGTCATACCACATTGCTCTTGTTATAAAGAACTTGTACATTATCACAATTAATTTGGCTTGGGTCACTGGTCAGTTACAATAGCTGGTTTACAATACAAAAACTGTTTGAGAATACAGAATTTTATTTTTTTTTTTTTTTTATGGCTCAAGTACAAAAACATTTCTATCTCCAAATAAACATGGGAAATGACATATTCACGTGCTCATAATCTACTTTAGAGTATTATTTAATTATACCATTTGCTTTCTTCTTTTTCCTTTAGATACACACTATGATAATTAATATAAAGTTATGTGAAGGGAGCTTGAAAACACACAAATGGTATCAGACAAACACAAAAGACAAACAAAAGCATAACACTTCATAGGTGAGTGATGCAAACATTAAAGTCACAAACCCTTTCACAATTATCACACAGTTAAAGCATTATAAAACTACTACAGCATAATAAGGCACAGAAAAGATCGACACACGTGCACATGTTCACTCCTGTCTAATTAAGAAAATAAGGGGCAGTTGCAACCTGTAGTTGTCCTAAAAATGTTAAATCAAAAGTAATTTATGTAAAACAGAGCAGGTTGTCTGTAATATAGAGATATGCCAGGGTTCCGGAGGCTCACTAATAGGGTTGCCACCTTTTCTTCAGAAAAATACCGGCCTTGGTACTGTCTCCATAGACTTAACATTGTCCTGATGCCAATTTTTTACCGGCCTGCCGGTAAAATACCAGCCAGGGGGCAACCCTACTCACTAATGACTATACCCCTCCATGGAGTAGACTGTTAGGAGCTGGCACAGAGGAAAAAGGGGAACATCAAGATTGGTAAAAGTTGCACATTTGAGGAAATTGCAGTGCTGACAATTATATCACCTAATGTGCACTGCAATAAAATGGACATTACAGAGGAGGAAAAATATGATATTTAACAGCATCTGAACAGGTGTAGTCTGTACTGTATGTGTAAATATTTGTACAATAGTCCTTAACCCCATCCCACTTGTAGGATGTTCTGTACCGTCCTACGCTTTAGTGTCTTTAGTATGGCATGTCCTGAGTTTAACAGCTCATCGCGGCCCCCGCAATGAGCTGTGCTGCAGTTCCTGCTGCATGGACTTGCACCGTGATCCTCAGTGTCCGATGAAGCCACTTTGTGTGTCCTCAGTCTGACATGTAAATGTTGAGTTGGCTACATTTCACTTAAAAATATTCTGATTCTTTGGATCCTATAAAGAGATACATGTTACCGTATTTTCCGGCGTATAAGACGACTGGGCGTATAAGACGACCCCCCAACTAAGTCATCTTATAAGCCGGAAAAATCGCATCTATATTTTAACCTTTTAGGTTAAAATATAGAGTTTTCCACCCTCCTCCCCCTTTCCTCAATCCCCAGTACTTACCTATTTTCTGCTCTGTCTCCCACTGTTAAGCCGGTCCGTGGCTGTGAGGGAAGCGTTGTGAGCTCCCCTCCAGCCGCGCGGTCAATAAAGTTTTGTTTAAAAAAAAAGTTTAAACAGACTTTATTGAAGCTCACAACGCTTCCCTCACAGCCACGGACCGGCTTAACAGCGCGAGAGGAGACAGAGCAGAAAATAGGTGAGTAAATCCCAGTACCCGGCGTATAAGACGACCCCCCAACTTTTGAGAAGATTTTCAGGGGTTAAAAAGTCGTCTTATACGCCGGAAAATACGGTAGTCATGAAGAACATTTTTACATACAGTGTGTGACACGTGCCTGGCACGTCACGCGGTAAAGCTTGTATAGGCAAACATACGGAAGGAACATGTAAAGTTATTTCTCTCAATTCATAGGTTTACGTATACATTTTAGAAAACTGTGATAATGAAGCAATTAAAACAATTGTTTAAATGTATTTTTGAGTGGATTATAAAAATGCAGTACCTTTCTCTCCATGATGTTACAGGAAGCCAACTTTGATGAATGACTTGTCTGAGAGTACATTCACTGGAGTAAATCATATGATGCTATTTGTTTCATTCACTGAAGCACAAATGTCTGTATAATTTCTTTTTCATCCCCTCCTTTATACACTTGTCACATATACTCGTGACGGAAAGAATGTGAATGCATCCTAATCTGCTATTGACATAACTATAATGGCCTGTAATCAGAGGGAAATAAATCTGTCTCTCTCCTGTCTGAGAACAGAATTGGCAGAGCATGATAACACAGTATCAGATGAAAAAGGCTGGCAATCTCCGTGTACATCTATACATTTCTGTTCTAAAACATTGAAACCTCTGAAACACAACACAAAACACTCTCCAGTTTCAGTGTTGAAATACATTGACTTTTTTTTCTGTAAAGAGAGGCTTTCTTTAAAGGACAGTTACACTTTTTACAAATGTCCTGCGTCTCCCAAGTAAAATCGATGTGGATCTCACTAGATACATGCACGTTGACTGTCAGCTGTGTCTCATGAGAAAGAAAATGGCAGGGAATTGAGCAGAGAAATTCACACTTAAGACCAAAGTAGCCAAGTTGGAAACCGAAACCTATTCTACTGAATAGAGAGAATTTTTCTAATTCTGCTACTTTAGCCATACATGTGAACTTCCCTTCTCAATTCCCTGGAATTCTCTTTTTCGTGAATGAAGCTGACGATTTAATAAATAGGCCATTTTAGTGTTACAGAGCAAGCTATCCATGTCTGCGGATAGTTAGGGGAAGGAATTCATCAATCTACTTGAGAACATTTGTGGAGTTTGACTGGAAATGTACGCGGTAGAAAATGTTTGGTTTTGTCCCGAAAGGGAGTCAGATGGCAAGTGGGTTGGAGCTGAAATCCTTTCATCTCTCAATTGACCCAGAGGCCATAGATTCTGCTTTTGGATGTCAAACTTGTCAGGTTTCTACCAATAATTGTCAGAGTAGGGATAGCACACACCTTAATTGAATTAATTAGGTGCCCTGTGCAAATCTTTAGTGGTTTGACAATTGGAAGACAATATGTCAAATCTTGAATAACATGTTTTGTTTTGCAGGATCCATGTCCGCTTTGCGATGAAGCGAAGGAGATACTTTTGCCCTACATGAACAAGGTACAGTGTTAATTGTGCTCTGTCTAAAACCCATCCTTTTAATATGCAATTTATATGGGAACACGATAGGCATTTAAAGTAAAACATGTTCTAGATGTGATGTTGCTATTACCTGTAACAATAATTAAGTAGATGTAAAGTGATTTTCCTTACCAAAACTGATGATTAACCTTAAAATATATTTCATATTCCTTAATTTACTGCTGGATCGTGGTGGCTACGCTGAGGAATGTCTGGCCACTAAGCACCAGTTACTCCAGGTTCTGCTTAATCTTTCAGGGATTGTAGCCAAGCTTTGTTTTACTACAGCTTTTAGGATTTGTTTTTATATTTGTATATATACTACTGTTCCTTTCAAAAATATTCTGGTCCTATACCAGGTGGTGAGGTGTAGCTAATGAATGCCAACCAACCCATAAACCAATGGATAGGTGAATACACTATTATCAAATGAGAGTAGCTATCATTTTATAATCTAGCAGGTTAGATGCATGCTGCAGCCTGTTGCTCCAGTTAAAACAATACAAGATTTAGTTTGTCTTCCTATTATGCTAGAATATAAGAGGCTGGTGATAATTGTGAGAGTGGTCAGGGGAGCACAGGCGTAGAAATTGAACCTCTGAAGGAAATGGGTATTACAGATAGAACAGTACATCCAGAACCAAAGAGTTGCATGATCATTTATGTTTAAGGTTTTGTCTAACATAGAAAGTGGAGATATTTTTGTTTGGTACACTGAATCCATTTATTCATCCCCACAAGCATTTATTTAAAAAAATAAATAAATAAAAAAAAAAATACTATATTTCCCCTGTATTCCCCTGTAAATTATTTGAAGGAACCAGACAGATTTGGCCCTTTTCGCCAAGGCAGTTTGTTCTATCTCTTGAACCATTTCATAAACATCTATTTATTAATAAAAAAATATATTTTTCGCAGATGACATGGTAATATTTTTTAGAAATCCTCAATAACTCCTCTGCTTGATCTTCCACCGTGTTTTCAGTGACTGTTAGGACTTAGAATTAATTACACAAAATCAGAAGCTTTGCTATTAAAAGCGTCAGAGAAATGTTAAAATTTAATTAGATTGCCCATTCAAGCGGTCATCTCAATTCATTACTCACCTGGGTATTGTGCTACCTTTTTTTTTCTTTCCAGACTTTATTTGTTAAACTTTATTCTAACCATACAGTAACTGTTTATTGTTTGAAAACATTTCTCACAATCTTTTATTGGCAGAATCAATTTGATCAAAATTATTAAATTCAATAAATTTTGTTATACAAATGAGAAATGCTCCCACTACTTATCCCAACTCAAACGTTAAAATCAATAAATTGAGAAATTATAGAATTTATATGGAAAGGGGGCAAGGTGAGGATTTATCTAAATAAGTTGATGCTTCCAAGAGAGAAGGGTGAGTTATTTTTTTTTAAATTTACCAAATATCAAATGGTATATTTCAGTTTTGCTGCTGGTTGAATCTTGCAATGTTCAGTATTCACAGAATTTGTCACATATTGCAATTTTTTTTTTTTTTTATTACATGCAAAACCATCCCAAATACCAAGACATTAACATAGTAACATAGTAATTTAGGTTGAAAAAAGACACAAGTCCATCAAGTTCAACCCTTCTACCTATCATTATAGCTTTTGATCCAAAAGAAGGCAAAAACCCCTATGGAAGCTATTTCGAATTTTGCCTCCTGGGGGTTTCTCCTTGGATCAATAAGCTCTTTTATTAATGCTTATTTTTTTTTATTAATAGCCCTGCATGTTCTGCTTTCCTAAAAACCAACCCATTTTTAAATGTATCTGTTGTGGTTGATAGCACTACCTCTCTTGGCAGGGAGTTCCATAACTTTATTGTCCTAACCGTAAAGAATCCCTTCCTTTGCCGTCTATGAAATCTTTGCTCTTCCACTCTGAGGGGGTGACCTCTTGTTCTTTGTACCTTTCTGTTAATGAACAGGTCACTGGAGAGCTCTTTATATTGGCCCTGCACAAATTTATATAATGTTATCATATCCCCTCTGAGACACCTTTTTTCTAACGTATATAAATGCAATTTTTTAGTCTCTCTTCATAACTAAGATCCTCCAAACCCCTTATTAATTTTGTAGCTCTCCTTTGCACTTTTTCTAGTTCCTTAATATCCTTTTTAAGGATTGGTGCCCAGAACTGTACTGCATATTCAAGGTGAGGTCTTACCATTGATTTGTAAAGAGGCAAGATGATATCCCCCTCCCGTGAATCTATACCTCGTTTTATACATGCCAATATCTTATTGTACAACATTGTACAAGAAATCAATTAATATTTAATACCATAAAGGAATGGCAGATGATGCAGATGTCTTGCATACCAGAAAATAAGTCTATATTTCTGCCTTTTCTGAATAACTGGGCAACCAGTATGTATGTATATATGTATATATATATATATGTGTATATATATATATATATATATATATATATATATATATATATATACACCTTTGAGTAAAATGATAAACATTTGAACTGAGATATTTAATAGTTTAAAGTGTATGGAGTTGTTTAGTTTATCAAACATTTTATAATCTCAAAGTATTTTATCTATTGACAAAATAAATACAATGTGTTCATTACCGACCTTGTAAAATTGTTAAAAAAAACGGTTCATGGGGAAAAAATAGAACACTCACGAAATCATCAAGAAAAAAAGGATACAGCGCTGATATTAATAATATGAAGTAAATAAGGTAAATAAATAAATAATTATACAAAACCTTTAAAGCAAATGCACATGGTATAGAAACAATAAATGAGGACAACAAATTGGCGTCTTATCCTGAGGGGTTAGTGCTCAATTAATGTGATGTATCTCCTTAAGTGCAAAACAGGCAAAGTTAAAAATACTTAAAAATAATCTGAGCACCAGAATAATAAAGCAAATAAAATGGATAAAGAAATGTACCGCGTTCAAAATAAATAATAAACAAACACAAAAAGTGTTAAAAAATACAATAATTTTAATTTACAATGGTAAGGGATTTTAAAAAAGAGAAAATAAAACAGCACAAATAAAAATACCTTTGCAGACAAAAAAAATTTAGCGATAATATAAACTGCAACGCGTTTCGGAAAGTCTTTTCTCAAGCAGAAAAGTCTGCAGATATGCGCTGTTTTGCTTGATTTTATTTTCTCTTTTTTTTTTAAATCCCTTATCATTGAATATTAAATTCCCTTTTATTCAGATGATTTATATGCGCTTCCTTTAGGAATAAATGCGCTATTTTTTGACATATGTATATGTGTAAACTTATTTGTTCTATTGTAAATTATTTGTATTTTGTTTAATTTTTTTGTGTTTGTTTATGATTTATTTTGAGCCCTGTCCATATCTTTATCCACTCAAGAAATCATATATATATATTCTAGTTTAGGTATATGATAGGTATATTGTCTTTCATGTGTTTATACTAAATTGGAAAATAAAAGTATCTTCAAAAAAGAAAGAAAATGAAATGCTAGTAGAATCATGCTGGTAATATGATTTTATAATGGGCAGAGCAATAAAAAAATGTTTTACAGACTATCTGGCCAAAAGAACAACCACCTTAGGGGGCTGACCTGACTTCCCATGAGGAGGACCTTTTGCAGATGGTTGATGCTAACATCACTGTGGGAGTTTATGGAACTATTGAGACTAATAAGGCATCTGGTAAATACATTGTTATCCAACATCTACTGTCATTCATTTAGAGTGGACATTACCTTTGGTCCAATGGGAGTAAAGCATTAGAGTGCCATGAATACAAAATAGCAGTCATAAAAGTATTAAACATGTACCCCTCAATTGCAATTGGTTTCGGTAACCGTCGCATTCTGTTGCTTTCCATTGACTGTAGAAGCAAGAACACCTTGAATTTATTTAAAACATTTTTTAGATGGAGTACCTTTATTCCTCCTTGAAGACTGGGCTCTGTAAATCTTTGTGATTGGACATTTTCCATTGATAACCTGCTCAGACATGAGAAGAAGCCACTTGTGCTTTTCTTCAGAATTGTCAGATAGCAGATTTTGGGAATTCAGCAGTCAATTTGCTTTAAACTTTTGAATGATAAATGAGAGAATAGATAGCTGTACTTGGCATACATTAAGACATGTTCCACTTTATTTTCAATGCCTTTATTAACCTGTTGATGACATTGGATATGCCAGGCATGTCCTGGGAAAACACGCTTTCACCCACATTGGATGTGTCTGGCATGTTCTTCCGTTCCGGTGTAGCAGACCTGACTGGCTTGGGATTGAAGAAGCACTCCAGCCATGTCTTCAAAGGCCTGCGAGACAGTGAGTGTGTGAGACAGCAACACACCTTCCTCAGTTACATCCAATCACCATGACAGCCAATTACAGTGACCAGATGTGTTTAGTTGTCAAAGGCAGTGCCTTATTACAACCTGACCTTCTCCCCAAAGCAACCCCCAGTTTCCCAGAATTGGAAAGAAAATACAAAACTCTTTTTTTTTTTAACCCTTTCCTGATCTCTGGCAGTTTCGACTGCAGTATGAACAATTGGATACTGCGATTTGGCTGTGAATTACATGACTGAGTGCCTCCGTACCGAGGCACATCAGCCATGTATGCAGAGGCCCCCACTGATACATAAAGCCACTGTGACAGCCAATCACAACAACTGGACTTGTTTAGCTTTCAAAGCAAGTACATGGGGCTGAATGAGCTTAATTTAGCATGGTCAGCTTGCCATGTCTCCTAATAACACTTCCATCCAGCCTAGGCTTTTCTTCTTTTTTTTTATTTTTTTTTATGACAAACCCATCAGCACCTTTTGATTTCCCTTCCTAACACCAACCCAAGGTTGAGGGTTAAATAAAACCCTAAGATTAGATTAGATAAAATGCAAAAAAAAATATATAAAATGTAATTTTTTTTTCTTTTTTTAAATTAGAAAAATACAAATAAATGACAAATTATATAAAGATAAGAGGTTCTCCCATAGCGGACCAGTGACATGTTAGGACTATCAGTGGCCCGCTAGTGATATTTTATTTTGGTTAAAAACAATGCTAGTGGGGCCCACACCAGCTGGATATTTAATCCTTGCAGTTGTAGAATAGCAAAGATATGTACTTCCTACAATAGACTACATTTTCTATGATGCTAAGTATGCTTTCGGCTGGCTAAGCATTATAAGAAATGTAGTCCGCAGGCAATACATCAAAATTACATGTTTCAAAGCTGCAATGACCATATCCTAGATTTGGCCCTGTACCTGCCACATAACCCTAGCAAACTTATACATGTGGGATACCACTATACTCGAAGAAAGTTGCTGAACTAAATATATTACTGAACTTCCATAGAGCACACATCCTAATTCTATTTAATAATTGTTGCTTCATATTGGCAGAAATCATATTGGCAGAAAAACTTTGTTTAGTATTCTTAAATGGCTCACATATCAGTGACTAAATCATATTGTATATGTAATTAGAAACCATGAGCATGATTTGATATTTTAATGGAATTTATTACGTCATGGTGAATTAGTGGTGATGATTTGTTGAAGTTAAGATTTGTGTATGAGTCAGAAAAAGCTGTCACTGTTACAAATGGCCATGCTTGCATTCAAATAGCTAAATATATTTCTTCTGGGACAGGAGAGTTAGAAATCCAATATTAAAGTGAAATTATCAGTGAAATAGCTAATCATAGTCATGATAATGGTTTATTTAAAAGGCGATAACATGTTTGGTGGTATACATGTAAGAGACCGAATTTGCAATACTTTTGCAAATGGAAGCACTGAAAATAACAGTAAAGGAATATAACTTAAAGAATAAGAATTTCTTTACACTGGTTTTCTAAAACTTGATTATTTAGAGATACACACAGATTTACACATGACTCTGCCTCAGAGCTCAGGCTATCCATCTGGAGGTTAGCGTATGCTGACAGTGTCTGCACGCTCACAGCCGATCAGAGCGAGTTTCGTCCCAGTCGTCTGATTGGAGCCTGCACAAAAAACCTTGCTTTCAAAGGGGATCAACAGAGGGGGACCTAGTTATGGGACCTGACTGGGCTGCCTGCTTCAGAGGATAAACTGACATGTACTATCAAAATACTTGGACTCGCCTAATGTCTTGTAACACCACTCTGTATTATTTTGGCATTCATTTGTAAATGCCCTTTTTTTTTTTTTTACCTGTGAGTTTATGAGCTTTACATATTGGAGAGTTGTTGGGGAGTGCTGGGGAAATAGTGTGTAATATACACACTAAATATATGCCTGCCCCTTAAATTGCAATCACATATAATATGTTTTAATGTAAATTATAAAAAAGAAATGTTTTGCCATAATACAATTTCCTTTATATTTCAATGTTGTCCTTTTCATTATTCTAAACTGTTCTTCTCACTTTGAATATACTTGTAAAGGGACGGCTACCCAATGCTGTTAGCACCTCTGCCCATTGTAGGAATCGCCTCCTTAGCTCCCAATTATAGCTCTGCATTCACCCAGCAAATCTTCCCTGTAACCTTACTTTTTGTTCCCAAATAGTAGGCATGACCACTAGCAGTTAGGTACAACAAGAATGAACATTTATTTGTGAAAAAGCACAAACCTATATAAAGACAAATATGACATCAGCTAGGGAGAGGCACAGGGGAACTAACTGAATTTAAAACAGGAAATTAAATACAGTATAACTTAACATAATTAAACATGACACCTTTAGATACAGACATCCAGACTACAAGAGACAATAGATGGCTCACAGGACAGTAAACACTTATTGATTAGATAAGTACAAATTTCAACACTAACATATAATACAATTTCTTAACCCCTCCAAACTAAGCATTGCACACACTACTTGGAATAGCTTTGGCTGGGAACCTTGTGTTGAAAGTTTTGCTGTTTAGAAAGCAGTGTGTCGCTGGTGCCCCCAAGTTTGTACCCCCCAAACCTAGCATGTCCACAGACAGGGTCCATAGTCCACATAGAGGTGTATGGCTTTCAGGAGCCCTAGTTAAGCAGGCTGTCAGGATTCACTTTGTGGCCATATTAGGACTATCGGTTCTTGTTATAAAACACCATGCACACATTACATAATTTTTTTTTTTTTTTACAGCGCCAACAATTCTCATAGAGCTTGGTATAGAGCATAGAAGGGAACTACATACTAAGTTAGACAAACTAGAACAGACTGCTACATGAGGTAGAGAACCCTGCTCGTAAGCTTACAATCTAGAGGGAATGGGGTCCATGAGACAATTAAGGGACTGAAGAGTTCAGAGGGATTGAAGTTGTAGTAACAGTAGAGTGGATGGGAGGCACTAGGTGGGATAAGTCAAAGAGGGAGTGTGTGTTCCAGCTAGGTGGGATCGGCTAGAAGCAAAGTGACTGGTAATCTAGTGGGTTGGGTAGTAAGCCATCTAAAGAGATGAGTTTTGAGGGACTTTTTAAAGTTTGAAAAGGAGGGAGAGAGCTGGATGCTCAGGGGAAGGGAGTTCCAGAGAGAGGGGGCAGCTCGGGCTCGGGCTGTATCTTACCATAAATCAAAACACATGGCTCAGATGTAGTGGGTAGAAAAGGCCACAGCCATTTTATTTATTATTATAAATACTTCATAAGAAAAAAAAAACAGCTGTATTGGCTGTAGCCCCGCTCGAACTGCCGGTCTACGTTGTCCGCTGCTTGTCCCAGTCTTCCTGCAAGATGAAACAGACCTGGGGAGTGACGTTGAAAGCTGCCCCTTCCGATCCCTGTCCCACCTCCCCGTGTCCTGGTCCCTAAACTCCCCAACCTATGACCCCTAACTCTAAAGCAGGATCTAGATCATCTAAATCGGTGCCTCCTGGAACGCTGAGACCTCTGTGGCTATACCTGCCATCACCCGATGAGGATCCAGACACAATGGCACTACAAGGAACTCCTCCCACTCCTACTGGGCCGAGCCCGAGACCTACCAGATTTGGGAGAAACCCTACGCCTGTCGGGACTGCTCCCACTAACTGAATCCCTGCCCTCCTGACCATCCCTCCAACTGACCGATCCCTTACTGCGACTAACAGGACCCTGAAGACTACGTTTATGGGAACCCCTATGGCTACCCATAGCCCTCCCCTGACTGACCGATACCTGCTTCCTATAAGCCCCCCCCCCCAGAATCTTAATTGAAAGCACTGGCATGAGCTGAGCTACCATCCCTCTGTACTTGCCTGTGCGCTTCACCTCCGAAGCTCCGGAAGCTTTTGGACCCCACCGCTCCTGGCCCGAACTGCTAGCTGGTACGGCCGTAGGCCCACCGGCTGGATATCCACCATAACTGCCCTATGCAGCCGTCACCATGTCCCCAAGCCGTCCGGAAGACTCCTGTTAGACTTCTGCAGCTGTGTCCTGGTAGGCCTCGGCAGCCACAGCACCCTCACTGCTCCAGCTTCTTCCAGAATGTCCCCCATCTGACTCCTGGCCCGGGGCTAGGTTCCCTGAGGTCCGCTCCCTTGGTTCTATCTCAACTGTTTAACAAAAAGAAGAAACAAGCTGCTAGGAATAGTGATGGCTGGCTCTCCAAAAAGTGGCGTCCTACCACCTAATAAGCGAAAAAGAAGGGAAAAGCACACAAAAAATTGTGAGCAAAGGAGGCGCTCTGTTACTATATAGGCCCTAAAAACCAGGTGCAATAATAGTGCTTACAGTATGACATGTGAAAAATAAAATTCTAATAGGAAAAAATAGGAAGGTGTATATTACAAATGGCTAAAAAAATGTATAAGAAGTGTAATACAAAAAATAAAAATATAGATATATCAATGCAGTATTCTATAAAACAAAAAAACACAGTGATTATGCTCCTAGTGATAAGTGAAGCTTAATTGCTTCTACAAAAGCAGTTAAAAGTTGTGCATCTACTATACAAAATCCCAAATCTGTTGGTGGTATAAAATAAATTGAGGCTGCTGCAACAATGAAAAAATACCCAAAGTTCTTCTATAAGTCCAGCAAAAGGGTTAAAATGCAGTCTCAGGAGAACGGTGTGTGTGAAGAACTGCAGTCCGCCGTACAAGCACAAGGCTGCGGGACCTCCTCCTGTTATAATAGGGAGTGAAAAAAAAAAAAAAAATAGCGCAATAACGTTTAGACAATTTTATTTGAATAAAAAGATAAGACACTTACAAACAGGTTGAAGTCTAGGACCGAAAAAACAAATCGCTCAGCAGCCAGTTAGGGGAGTGCTCCGGAACACGCCTTCTCCAACTATACCAACCAAACAAGTAAAAGCTCAGTTTGCTGCTTAGCCACGCCCTTCGCGTTTCGTAGCTACACCTACTTCATCAGGGGCTAACAGGCTGGGACTTGTGAGGAGTTATATAGAGGCCTTAATTGTAGCAGGATTATTCAATTAATTCCAAATACAGTTCAGCTGGGCTCATAAACTCAGCATATGAAACAGCAGTAGCAAGACAGTTAAAAATGTGACAACTATACAAATATCAAATATAACATCTTGGCATGAGGTCTCAATTATATCTTATATTATATCCCTCTAATTAGTAACCAAATGCCCTGGTACATAAATATTGTAGCAATTTTAGTCCTCCTGATGTATTGCAGCCCACATGGGCATATGAGGAGGTAAATGACTCCTTTGGAGCAACATGTTAAAAAAACTTTTAATGGGGAATTCTTCAAGTGTAACAGGACGGAGGGAGGGAGGGAGGGAGGGGGGAGATATAGACAAGGGGAGGGAGGGAGGAGATATAGACAAGGGGAGGGAGGGGGGAGATATAGACAAGGCGAGGGAGGGGGGAGATATAGACAAGGGGAGGGCGGGAGGGGGGAGATATAGACAAGGGGAGGCAGAGAGGGGGGAGATATAGACAAAGGGAGGCAGGGAGGGGGGAGATATAGACAAGGGGAGGGTGGGAGATATAGACAAGGGGAGGGGGGACAGAGAGAAAAGGGGAGGGGGGATAGAGAGAGACAAGGGGGGGAAGAGAGATACAAGGGGAGGGGGGATAGAGTGAGATTAGTTTGTGGGGGAGGGAGAGAGAGACAACGCTGGGGGAGGGGGGGGAGAGAGAGGCCGCATTGGCACATAAGAGGAAATAAAAACAAGAAATGCATTTGTATAATATCAATTTTTTATTAAATATTAAAAAGCAATGTACATATATACAAGTTAAACTTTTTTTCCCCTATAGGTTTTTTCCCCTTTTAGTTTTCTTCCTAAAGGAATATACAAAGTTTGGGGGGTCGTCTTATAATCAGGGCCGTCTTACAATCGAGCAAATACGGTATTATAATTTATTATCTCAAGATATAATGTGGATCTTACCCGATATTATGGGAACATTGCTGAACTTATACATTCACTGTAATTGTCTTTGCTCTCAGTTAAAACATTGGATCTATTAAATAGCTTCCACTGTACGTAGTAATAAGACAACAAAAAGCCTGTGCATTATACAAGCAGTAATCTTCATCTTGCATCAAAGTGAATTTGGGGACTAGACTGTCTCTTTAAGGCAGTGATTGTAAACCTATGGCACGCATACTACAATGGGCACCAGGGCCGCCATCAGAAATTTCAGGGCCCCTTCCTGAAAAAAATTCTGCCCCCCCTCCCCCAATAGTTTATCAATTCATATGTTACTAAAAGCCTGGGGCCCCGCATACGCTGGATGTCACATCTTAATTGATAAACTATCAAGGGGGGCACCTAATGTGACCAGTGACCTGTAACTCAGTGTCAGATGAGTTAACCCCTGGATTGCTTGACATATATAGGCAGTGCCAGATGAGTTAACCCCAGTGTCAGAGAAGTAAACCCCTGGATGGCTAGACAGATATAGGCAATGTCAGATTAGTTAACCCCTTGGTAGCTGTACAGATATAGACAGTATCAGAGGAGTTTACTCCTTGGGTGGATAGACAGATATAGGCAGTGTCACAGAAGTTAACCCCTTTATCCACACACTCCATCACACACATATACAGACAGTCTGTCACTCACACTCACTCACACTGACATACACACACTCTCACTCACACTGACATACACACACACTCTCACTCACACTGACATACATACACACACTCTCACTCACACTGACATACACACACACTCTCACTCACACTGACATACACACACACTCGCACTCACACTGACATACACACACAGTCTCCACTGACATACACACACACTCACACAGACATACACACACACTCTCACTCACACTAACATACACACACTCTCACTCACACCAACATACATACACTCTCACTCACACTGACATACACTCACACTGACACACACACTCACACTGACACACACACTCTCACTGACACACACACTCTCACTCACACTGACATACACACTCTCACTGACACACACACACTCTCACACTGACATACTCGCACTCACACTGACATACACACACTCACACTGACATACACACACTCGCACTCACACTGACATACACGCACTCTCACTCACACTGACATACACACACTCTACCTCACACTGACATACACACTCACTTACTCTGACACACACACACACACTCTCACTCACACTGACATACACACACTCACACTGACATACACACTCGCTCACTCTGACATACACACACTGTCACTCTGTGCTTTGAGCTCCTTGTGTGAAAGAGGTCTCAGCCAATCACAGGAGGCTTCTGAACACTCAGCCAGCCTTGAGAGGCCATCAAGCTGCAGAAAAAGAAAGAAAAAAACTGTTGCACTGAGCAGCAAAGTGCCGGCAGCTGCCCAGGAATGAGTGGGCCCTGGGCAGATTCCCTGTTTGGGGCCCATGATGGGTGTATCGCCCATCACCCCCTGATGACGGCCCTCATGGGCATGCAGAGACTTCCACTACGGCACACAGCAGGATTGAGGGGTCCATGTCGCAACAAGTCGCAACAAGTCGCACATGTCGCAGCCACATACTGTTTTAATAGTAGTCCTGAAATGTGCACAGACTTAGCATCAGTTTCTATATATTAAAACTAATTTTTCAATAAGTGTAATTGTGTTTTGAATATTCCCTTTAAGGACACTTGAACATATCTAATTTTGACTCCTAAAATACCGTACCTGAGCCATAACAATAGAAAAATGATAATGACCAGATAATATTAAAACGAACAGAAAAAATAAGAATAACCAGATAATATTAAAAATAGCAAATAAAATAAAAATGAACAGATTAAATTAGAAAGAGTAAGTAAAATGACCAAATACTATTAAAATGAGTACATAAAATGAGCAGATAAAATTGAAAAGAGCAATTAAAATGACCAGATAAAAACTTAATCATCCCAGTGACAGTCTACAATGGAGGCAACCTATTATAGACTGTCACTGGGATGACTCAAATAAACAAAAATTTGGGGGTAGAAAGTTGCACCTTGCTTGGACCCTTTCAAGCAGCGTTTGCTTTGTTATATGGTACACTTTCTCTTGTTCTCTGTTCCCTTGTATATCACTGTACATCACCTTGCTCCCATTCCCGCCACCCAAAAAAAGGCACAGGCAGATACAATTGGCTGAAAAGCAGGACCTCTCGGGCCACAAAAAGACATGGGCGGCCTTCTGTTGACCCCAGGGCCGTCGCGATCGGGCTCTATGGCCCTTTGTGATCACTGGGGAATTTGGGGGCACTGATCCAATGTTTGGGGCACATTTTTCGGCGCCCCTTTGGAAACCGAATCTGCCTAGGATGCCTCGTGGTAGATACTGCCAACAGTTACCAGCCTTCCTCTCCTCTCTGGTCTCTCACTTGACCCGTCTTGTTTCCAGACTATCCTGGTATTTTCCTGCAATACAAAGAAAAACGTGACCAGTGCGCTTCAACCAACACTACACACACTTATATTTACCCTTAGAACAAGTATGTATCTTGCAGTGTTGTACAAAGGGAATATGAAAAATAAAAGAATAAAACACACAATAGTGTAATATATCAAAGAAAAAGTGAAATAAAGTGAATGAATGGTGCCAAGTGGCCACTCACAAAAAGCCTCACCAAAGAGGAGAAACGCGTTGTGTGCTATAGGAAACAAGGGATGTGCAGCACTGGACTCTTTTTCAAGGATTTTTACCATTTTTACTGCTTTTAATGAAATTGAGGACTCTTCAGATTTTAACTGTAAGAATTCTATGTTTTATTTGTATTACATATTAAACAGAGTCCATTAATATCCTTGCCTTCCTTCTTCCTCATGTGTTTTGTGGAGTCTTCATGGATGAAGTAACGGAACATCATTAACCCTTTCCCTGGGCTCCCTTACGCTGATATCCCCGAGCAAGTAGTTGCTCAGACGAATGTGAGTGGCCACTTGGCACCATTCATTCACTTTATTTCACTTTTTCTTTGATATATTACACTATTGTATGTTTTATTCTTTTATTTTTCATATTCCCTTTGTACAACACTGCAAGATACATACTTGTTCTAAGGGTAAATATAAGTGTGTGTAGTGTTGGTTGAAGCGCACTGGTCACGTTTTTCTTTGTATTGCATTTGTTTTGCTAGAAGTGAGACACTAGCGGTGCCCGAGTGCTGCATACCCGTTCACATACAGGCGCAGCAGTCTACACTTTGTGTTTTGTATTGATATTTTCCTGTCCATTAACCCCGGCTTCTTTCTGTTATTTCTGCACAGGGCTTTGAATCACCCACTACCCATCCATCTGGACTCACAGCCTAGGCAGCCGCCTTTGGGCACCGCAGCGAGGTCGTCTTATAATCTGACCTCAAATTGAGGTCAGACTATAAGACTGGGATCCAGGTCCCCAGCAGATCTGCAGGGGACCTGGATCCCCCTCTCTAGCAGCAGGGGATGTCTGCGCAACGAGCGCAGACTCCCCTGCTTCCGCCCGGCACGACCGCCGGGGCTTCTGTGAAGAAGCCGGGAACTTCCGCTTTCGTCACAGAAGTCCCGGCGAGCGTGCCGGGCGGCAGCAAGGGAGGTCTGCGCTCATCGCGCAGACTTCCTCTGCTGCCCCACTAGACACCAGGGAAAAGCGGGCAGCTGGGGGATGTCTGCACTATACGTGCAGATATCCTCCATGCTGCCCGACACCTCCGTCTATTATGACGGACCAGCTGTCCGTCATAATAGACGGAGGTGTCGGGCAGCATGGAGGATATCTGCACGTATAGTGCAGACATCCCCCAGCTGCCCCCACTAGCCACCAGGGAAAGGGGGGAGATGGATAGTGAGAGACAGGGGGGGGATAGAGAGAGAGGGGGGGGGAATAGAGAGAGAGAGAGGGGGGGGGAATAGAGAGAGGGGGGGGAAGAGAGAGGGGGGGGGATAGAGAGAGAGGGGGGGATAGAGAGAGAGAGGGGGGGGATAGAGAGAGAGAGGGGGGGATAGAGAGAGAGAGAGGGGGGGGTAGAGAGAGGGGGAGAGAGATAGAGAGGGGATAGAGAGAGAGAGACTAGGGGAGGGAGGGGGGAGATAGAGAGAGAGACTACACTGGAGGGGGGAGGGAGAGAGGCCGCAAGGAAATAAAAACAAGAAATACATTTGTATAATATCAATTTTTTATTACATATTAAAAAGCAATTTACATATATACAAGTTAAACTTTTTTTTTCCTATAGGGTAGTCTTATATTCAGGCTTTTAGTTTTTTTCCTAAAGGAATATACAAAGTTTGGGGGGTCGTCTTATAATCAGGGTCGTCTTATAATCGAGCAAATACGGTATTACATTACTGATAGGGTAGTGGGTACGTGGAATGGCCTTCCAATAGAAGTGGTAGGTTACTAATGTATGTTTTATGGTGTACACACAGCTCTCTGACTGAAGCACATCTGCACACGGTCTTATTATATTTCATGTAAAAGTGATACAGCCTGATGTAGATGTTGTGCTGTGAATGTATCCGTTGTATACCAAGGATCCTGGTAATTCTAGTGGGAACTTGGTGATATAATCTACACTGTGACAAGTGGGTGGAGTTACATTATGCTAATTATGTGGAGTGGGCGGGGCTTTGGGCAGTAGGTGTGGTCCATCTTAAAGTAAGTAATTGGAAGCTGGGCTGCAAAGTGTCCCTGGAATTTTTTTTTCAAATATTAGCAACTTTGTCATTCACACACACTCAGCCAGCACACGTTCACTCACTCACTGACTCGCTCACACAGCACATGCTCACTTACTCACAAACTCAGCCAGCAGATTTAATGACCATCATAAGAGGACTAGGACTTAGATTCACATAATGAGCATCGGGGCTGCGGGGAATGTACATGCAGAATCCAGCCATCCATGAGTCCATGAATGTCCCCCTCCATCCCTACCTGTCAGGGAACCTGCATGGAGAAGCTCACAATCTTCATGTGTAGTTGCTTCTGCTGCTGGCAGGGGGGGCGGAGTGGTGCAGTCCTTTTCACAAAGTTAATAGCGTGCAGTCCATGAGAAGCTCAGGACCGCACACGAAGAGCACATTTTTAAAAAAAAACAGGAAGGAAGTGCCGACGCTGAATGTTAACACAGGAAGCCCCCTGTCTCTTAAGTGCCGGCTCACATTTTCAACCAGGTTAAGCAAATTAAAAAATAAAGCAGGACAGCAGCCTCAGAGATTCGGGGCTATAGACTTGATATTCTGGGCTTTAGCCCCAGTAGCCCCACCCCTAGCAACGCCACTGACGCCAGTCATCACTATGCAATTCATGTGAAAAGCAAGGCAGCGCTGACTGAGGTCTGAGGTTACTGCGCAATTTCTGCTAGAGAGATCTCTAGCTCTCCCTAATAAACGGGCTGCCCATCTACTGTGCTGCCACACCTGTGGCCTACTATGCAAATGACAGATTTCCCATTGAAAAGCAGTTGATTTGCTTATTAGGCCGCAGGTGATGTCATAAACAGGAGGCTTCACAGCCATATTTAAAACATATTTTTCTCCTAACTTAGGCATTATCTTGCAGTTTTGCTAACACAACGTATAGATGATTGTCAATATTTTTTTATTCTCTACGTTGACAGTATAGACAATGTTTAGGTGACTCAGTCCTTTTAGCTATAGTTCCCATGAGGCTCAGCTAGATACTGCTCCCATGATTGGCTTAATGGGAGATGCAGTTAACACTAGATTAAAGTGTAGCAGTTATCTATCAACTACAGATCCCATGATGCTCAGCCAGCAAAACAGCTCATGATGCTGGCTGAGCATAATGGAAAATGTAGCTAATACTTGATAAGAATGTGGGAATTACAATTCCCATGATGCTCAGCCAGCTAAACAATCCCATGATGTTGGCTTAGCATGATGGGAAATTACACTAGAGTAAAATGTAGGTGTTACCGGTAAACTACAGTGCTCAGCCAGCTAAACTTCCCCATGATATTCGCTGAGCATAATGGGAAATGCAGCTACCACTTGATAATGTGGGAGTTACAGCTCTCATGATGCTCAGCTAGCTAAACATCCACATGATGTTGGCTGAGCATGATGGGAAATGAAATCAACAGTAAAATTGTAGGTGTTAAGCGTGAACTACATAATGCTTAGCCAGCTAAACATCCCCTTAATGCTGGCTGGGCATTATGGTAAATGTGGTCCACAACATGAATTTTTTTTTTTTCCTCCAATATTTTATATTCTACTCTACCCTTCAATATATTATGTACCCTACCCTGTTTCTGTATGACATCTGATCCTGGAAGCTGCTGCTGGTCTCTGGAGCTCCCTGCATGCTGGCTCTCACTGTCCGATGCAGGGATGTCCCTGCCACCTGCCTCTGATTGGATGCTCTTCTAGTGGGGGTGGTACACAATAGCAGGTCTCTGCTGGAGAAGGGGGGGGGGGGGGGGGGCTGCACGCAAATAGAGCAGGCTCTAATCCTTTTTTTTTTTTTAAATATCCCTCCTGCTGATGACTCCAACGGGAGTGCGCGGGGGAGAAACAGAATTGACAATGACAGCCCTGGATTCTCTATTCGGGGCTATGGAGGGGGGATTCGGGGCTATAGCCCCAGTAGACCCCCCTAGCGACGCCACTGGCATATAGATATACATATAAAGGTAGCAGGAATTATAAAGGTTTATACAAATTAGTTTGATAAGTGTATACCATATATATAAAACACAATAGAGCACTCAAATTAATAAAATATACAAACATAATAAAACATTTTTACATAAATGTATGCACTTTTTACCCTGATAACATTAAAACTCCATTTGAGGAGAAAAGACCACATGCGTTTGGCCACTGAGGTGTGGCTTCCTCAGAGGTATTGAAAGAAGTTGTGGAAGTTAAATATAAATAGATCCTGCCAAAGATAAAAGTGACTGAATCCCGGGTACCTAGGGGGAGGCACAGGGGAAACTAATTATAACATGGTTAGCCTCAGCCTCAAACAATAGAGGGACTCATTTAAAACAGGTAATTGGATACAGTAGGATATATCATAATTAAACATCACACCTTTAAATACAGACACATAATGAACACAACACATTTAGTTTAACAGTAGGACACACAATGGGGAAGGCGTGCCTCACACCTTTCAGAATACAAGGGTGTCAAGTTCAGATACATACAGATTGCACTTATTAAAGGAAATAACTTCACACAAGGACACTGAATGACTTACATAAAGACAATGGGGATGTGACATAATGACAAGAGTACATTTAACACATATTGAACAGGATATTTAACATATTACACCAGTAACGTAATAATAACATTTCTTAATACCTCCGTATAGACTGGTGTTTGCAGGACAGGAGACAATCTTAAACTGGGGAACACAATAGGACTGGCTTGGCTGAAATTCTGAGTGAGCTAATCCTGGGCACCATGTGTTAGAAGTCCAGCTGTACTGAAGACAAGGTGCTGCTGGTGCCCCCAAAGTGTGTACCCCAACCTATCATATACAAAGACAGGGTGCATAGTCTATTGGTAAAAGGCTGATCATCAGCCCTCTCCAGAAGCCTAGGCTACAGAGGCTTCCATGACAATAAACAAAACATAATATCTATAGTTATAGTTTTAAGTAGATGTAAAAAAAATAATATAAAAGGTCAGAGTTGGTTCTGTTTTACAATCCAAAACATCTGGGATTCCTTAGCTTGCAATACAAAGAGTGTAGCTGTATATGATATACAAAATTTCCCTCTCTCCATCAAAGGAGAAAAAGAAAAAAAAAAACCTTAACAATGGCGCGTCACCATGTTTACCAATGGAATGCTCCTGCTGATTTAGAATGTTGCCCCAGAACTGACTTTGGCCTATTGTGCCTTTTTTTATCCATGAGCTGCACTAGTTTACTTTTTTACATTTTTCTTCCCGGTCAAGATTACACACTGCAAGTATGTTTCCCTAGTGAGACAAGAGTCTAGTTTAACATAGAAAGGAGGTATCAGTTTGTTGTGTAACAGTCTTGGGCGATAAAGATGTAGTCATCTCATTAAACAGGGAAAGTAGGCATGGCAGCCCCATAAAAGAGTAGATGTGTGCCTGGGATTTGTAGTAATACTTATTTCATACAAATATTTCATACCTAACTTAAAAAGTACCGTGAAGACTATATGAGGTGAGAATGAAATGTGGCTAGATATAATATTCCCTTTAATGTAGATATTTCACCAGTTGGAAAATTAGCATTTCATAAAAATGATTTCACACTAATATATATCTGAGGCCCTAAAGTATTGAATTTCACAGACACATATATGGTCACAAATGCATGATAGAAATGCTGAGAAAGTAGATACTTTTTAATTTTAATAAAAAAAGAAATGTGTGAAGTCATTTTCCGGAATATGTTATGGAACACTAATAATCATGTTCCTGTGATTTGAGCTCTGCAGTAATTTAAGCTTGTATTTGCTCTAACATTTGTAGGACTATAGACCTCAGGCAGACAGCAGGACAGAGGGGAATGCTTACTTGACGAGTACTATGCTTCATCTAATCATTATCTGGGTCTTGTAGCTGTGGAGAGCTAATTTGTGCTGCTATCAAACTACAAATCTGCACTTCCAGACCGATAAATGGTTCCATGAATTGCAAGCCAGTATGAAACAAATAACCACATATGTACTGAATGTTACATATTATTCCAGTTGTTTACTTGAATGTTGGAAGCAAATAGGGTGTTGTGTTTTCCAACTTTTATCTTTTTCTTCTATAGTAAAACTAAAATATTTAAGAAAACAAGACTGTTTAGGTCAAGTTTAGGTATACAAGTCAGTCAAATATTCAATAATAATATGCTTATTTCATTGGATGCTGCTAAAAATATATACACATCAGTATATGGCTATGGACTACAAGTGTAAAATACTGAACATCCCTATGTATGTATTTTTTTTTCTTGTGTGTGAAATATTTATAGTTTGTAGTATTAAAATATTGTATTATAGTTTATACACTGTATATTTTCCAGAATACTGTTTTACACATTTTATGTCTTTATCGCTTATTAATTTATTTTTTATATATTATTTATTACTTGATTTTATTCTAATATCCTAGGTGTAGGGGGCGAGACATATTAATAACTGAATTTTTTAAAACCTGCTGCCTTGTGTGTATGTGTCTGACTGTATGTGTTTGTGTAAATATGTATCTGCCTGACTGTATGTGTTTGTGTAAATATGTGTCTGACTCTATGTGTTTGTGTATATATGTGTCTGACTGTATGTGTTTGTGTATATACATATATATATATGCTATTGAGCTGTTGAAATTTGTCTCTTTCATCCAAATTCCCCAAACTTATACTATGTATTGAATGAACATAGGTGAAATATGAATTGAATAATGAAATGAATGCAGCAATGGATGAAAATGGCCTCACTTCAATAGTATAAGGTTGGAGAATTTGGTTGAAATAGTCGAACTCATCCGAATTTCATCCCTTACCTATGCTATTGAGCTGTCGAAATTTGACTCGTAAGTGGTTGGGGAATTCGGATATAGAAACTTATGGACATTGTTTTGTTGAAATCAAACAGATAGAAACATAGAAAGTCAAATTCTAGTGGTGTAGATGTAAACCCAAAAGTGTGATTAAAATAATATTAATAAAAGTGTATAAAAAATATTTTATATGTTGCATATTAAGTCTAAAGGAAATTGGTTTGTTTGTTTTTTCCTTTCACTTGCTGTCATTCTCTGTACTTCACAATCAGTATGTGTGCAGGAGTACAGGGAGTGAATTGGAGGCAAAGTCAATAATAATATGCTTATTTCAAAGTCAGTGTATAATATATGAGCATTTAACATATAACATAGATTGTATTACTAAGTATTTTGATAATTATGGATGTGAAATTTAAACTTTTTTTAAAATATATTACACGTTAAAAAAAAGTTTATACATTTCACATCCATAATTATCAAAATGCTTAGTAATGCATTATCCAAAATTGACAAATACAGACAGACATACAGTATATAGATATTTTTAATTCTAACTGAAAGCAATTCCACAACATTATACTAGTAGTTTGTCTGAGCTGTGGAATTCATCCATTCATTTAAGTTGGCTTCTAGGCTGTTGAATGTAATGCTAGTAGGATTACAATACAACAACTAAAGTCGAAATTGAGTCGAATTTGAGTGAAATATTGTCAAAATTGAGTCTATTGGGTCTATTGACTTAAATTCGAATTTGAAGGTCGACCTCTAAATTCGAATTTTAGTGAAATAGACTCACTTTATTCGAATTTCTGAATGGACGAATTCCTCAGATCAGAGTCATAAGACAGTCATTATTCATTTAGGATCAGTTTTCTTCTGCATAGTATAATGTTATGCAGAATAAAAACTAATCCGATATGCATACTGATTGTCTGATTACTCTGTTCTGTGGAATTCGACAGATAGGTCAATTCGGCTTAATTCAACACTTCTCGACTCTTTTTCACCTCTATTTCGGCATATTTAATGCTATTAGCATTTCATACCATAACTTAAGCCAAAATTGAGATGAAATTCGAAATTCAACATAGCAGAGTGGCTGTCAGCATCCGAATGGACGAATGAATTTCGTTCATTTAGCATGCGTTCATTCAGCTTTCATTAGTTTTTTTTATTTTTGTTGTTCGTTATTCAGACGAATGGACGAAAATGTTATTTTCATCCGAAAATGCATTCCTCTGAAAACGAATGCACATATCTAATATATATGTGACTGACTGTATGTGTGTGTGTATATAAATATGTGATTATGTGTCTGTGTGTGTATATATGTGACTGACTGTCTGTGTCTGTCTGCGACTAAGTGTGACTGTGTTTGTCTGTCTGTGACTACGTGTGATTGTGTTTATGTGACGTTGTCTGGCTCCTTGATTTTTTTAGCTGTCTCCTAAAATTTTATAGCTGATCGGTATATGTGCAGGTCACCAAAAAAGCAGGGCAGTGAAGCAGATAACAATCTGATCAATCATGTTTATGATCTCAGCAATTTTAGGGTCTACTACCACTTACAGTTTATTATAAGACAATAAAAAGTGAGCAATATTTAAACAAACACATTTTTTACTGCCAACTTTATTAGGATGGGAAGCACATACTAATTTGTATTGTATATTAAACAAAAACTAGAATAGTAAGCTATATTAGCTGTCAACTAAACACGGTTACTTTGAGTAGAGAATAGAAAATATGATCAAAAAATCTACACATCATAATTGCAAAATAATTCATACATTAATAGAAAAATAGGTTTTAAATGTGTCTGTGGTGGCTTTGTTAAATTATAAATTCCCCATTGAAATTAGTTAATTTGAATATCAAGCCACAGGTGATGTTATAAACAGGAGCTACACTGATACAAAACACTTTTTTTTCTTAATGTATGCATTTGCATGCAATTCTGCTAATATAGTAGACTGTAGGTCATTTTTAATCCTTTTTTATTCTTTGTATTCACAATATAAAAAGTGTTTAGATGACTAAGTACATTTTTTTTTTTTTAGTGTAATGTAAGCCTATGGGTCAGGATCCTTTTGACCTTTTCATACTGCTCTCGCTTTCTGTGTTGCATTCTTGGAAAGCTAAATAAAATATTTAAAACCTTTTGTAGCTTTTATTTAGAGCTACTCCTGTTTGTTCAAGTGATGCATTATGAAGCGTCTGAAAGCATTTCCACATATCATTTACCCCAGCATTGTCTAGCCACAGTCTTCATGTTCAACCTCAGAAATACTGGAAATGTTCAGACTTTGTCAAGCTCTTTGTTAATTTAGTTTGATTTTGTTTTTAGTAGCATGGATGGCTATTAGTTAAAGATTGCTATAACATATTTTTGTTTCCTTAAAATTGGAGTAAATTGAAAAATGTGTTTATTTTCCATTCTGCCATTAATCCTTCTTGAGATATTGGCTTTTGATTTAAGCACTTAAATTAATCAACTGTCCTTTTAGAAATAATTGCTTTAATGCAGAGGCATAGTGACCTGGTCAATATTGCAATATTTTCATTTCAAAGACCTATACAATAAATGCTGTAAAAAACATCCAATCACTCCTACAGCTGTGGATTTTGATACATCACTGAGAATATAGCATTGTTGGTAGACATATTTTCTCCTCACAGCAAAGTTGTCAGGTTTGTTAAATTAATCTTCCCTAGTTTTTCAACAAACTTCCAAAACTGTCTTGTATAATAATTTTACGTCAAAAATCCACACAAATCCAGCTTTTACTACTAACAACAACCAGAGAGACGTACCCTATTACCCTAGAAGAGTAAAAACAACAAATAAGAAATTACTGGTATAAACACTGGTTGTAGTAATACAGAAATCAGGGCTTTCAGAATATATAGCAAATGTAATTGAATTGCAATGTAAAACATATAAAAGTACATAAAATACTATGAGGTATTTTATATCAGTGTTGCAAATAACCTGAGGCGTTTCACCGAGGCCGTCTTCAGAGTTGCATCAATATACAGATATAAAACAAAAACCCTGAGAGAAGAAACAAAGAAAAGTGGGATAAGTAACCTCATTAAAGGAACACTGAATCATTTTTAACCTTTGCTTTCTTGAAGGGACCAAGGGTTAAAAAACATGTCCCTAGAGTTTGGAGTAAACCTGACTTCTATCTTAACCGATACTATGTACTGTCTCACATATGAGACACATTTGTTCTTAGTTGTTGCACGCACATCCAATCAGAGCAGAGGCTCGTCCCACTCTGACTGCTGAATGTGAGGGTCTCTCACTGCTAGCTCAGAGAGAGCCCCTCGTTTTTGCATGTGATCAGCAGGGGGACCTACTTAGATGTGTACATTCGCTGACCTGGAGCCAATAATTCCAGGCATTGAATCTACCCCATTGTGTTTGACTTGGAATATGTTTAATAACTTTTCCCCACTAATTTTAGTTTTTTCTTTTTAGTTTGTTCTAGAGCAAGTGGATATCACCCTTCCAGAGAATTTGACCTGGTATGAGAGATATAAAAATGACATTCCTGTTTTTCACCTTAATGGCCAGTTTCTAATGATGCACAGAGTAAACCTAAAAAAACTGGAGAGGCATCTTGAAAAACTGAAGCAAGAAGATGGAAACACATAACATATAACAAATGAACTGTAGTGTGTGCCTTCAATATGTAGTTTCCATGTGTGAGATCAGATTCTAAAAAAAAAAGTAAAAAAAATAATTGATCCTAATTCTAAAAGACTTTTAAACTAAAACTAGCACCAACTTGAAGTTTATTTTTAGCCATTAAAATGCTTAATGTCAATACATTATACGCGTTGTTTTTTTGTACATGGTATGTGATGTGGTAGTTGAAGGATTTTCTGTGCCCCTGAACTTTACTGTATTACATGAGTGATTTAACCCCTTAAGCACAGTTGAAATGACAGGCATATCACGGGAAAAACACCCATTGGTGACAAAGGATGTGCTATTTTCATCGTAGCATAACGACTGACATGGCTGACAAAAACTGACATGGCTGAGGGCTAGAGGTAAAATGTCACTTTTTTAATGCCGAAAAAAATGTTTTGTAAAAAGCAATGGGCTAGTTTTATTTATCACCTTTAAAACGTGCGTATAAAAACCAGTGGCGGATGCTCCATATGTGCTAGGTGTGCGCCGCACACCTAACACGGAGCACCCGCGTTTGTATTTCTGGGGTTAGTGTGCTCCGAACAGAGAGCACACAAACCCCAGAAATAAATCTGAAAGACAACGCTGCGTGAAAAGTATATTTTCCTTGTTGAATTGGCAACAGAGTGAGTGACTCTGTTGCTGAATTCAACGCAGCGTCGTCTTTTGGATGTAACGACGTCTCGGGTATTTCCGGGGGTTTATGTGCTGGCTGATCTCAGCACACAAACCTCAGGAAATACCCGAGAAAGTTTGGTCCTCCGAGTGACTTGCGTGCTCCGAGCTCGCAGCACGCCTGTTACTCCCAAATGCAGAACAAATATTAGAATCAATTTAGTGGACTGTTTATTAAAAGGTTTTTCAAATAAGAAAGGTTTTTTTTTTTTTTTATAGTAAATTATATCATAAGATCAAAATAATGGTATCTAAAGAAAGCCCTTCTTATCATAAAACAAACTATGTATAATGTGTGTGAGTTCAGTAAATGATGAAGAGGAAAATTACAGCTAAACACAAACATGTCAAAGATTCCCAAAACAGTCTGGTCTCTAAGGGGTTAATATGATTCCACTATTCCGCCTCATGATTTATGGTCCTCTATATTAAAACGTTGGATAACACTTTAGCCTGAAACCATCATTATCTGTTTCCAATATTTAATATTTAGGTTTTAGTTCTACATTTCAGCAAAATATGCTAATTGCACATCCACATGTCTCATAGCTCACCAGTCCTACACTATAAATTCTAACTCCTGTCATTTAAACGCGCTGACCTTTACCTGATATGATGTCATTTTTCATTGTTAATAAGAGACCTCCCAGAAATGTACATTTTAATATGATTCATTTGATAAATGAGGTTTTTATGGCATAGTCTGAAAGGCTCTGTTTGACACTTTGGGGGTTATGAAAAGCAGTATAGTTGTAGGTGTACAGCAGTAACCAATGGCATTTTCTTGCTAATTACTCTATTTTTTCAACATTGCTTTGGATTTTACTTAAGTTGCTGATTGAGACTAGAAATTTGACGCCTTCACATTTTTTACTTCCTAAACTGTACTTAATGTGTCATCTCTTGCCAACACCATTTACTTGTTGCTAGTTTTTATGTTGACACTCTTAGTATCCTTTGCCTGATTTTTTTGAGTGTGCACGACAGTGAAGATGTAATGTGGCAATAGAGTTTCTGCTAATCACTGAATTTCAAGTATATATAATTTAAATATATAATTTCCAGACTGCCATGCATATTGGTAGGTATCACACATACAAAGAATGCTGCATGACAACTGTGACAGACACACCGCAGGCATAACCTGAACAGAGTAATATAGAAACAAAATGACAGGCACACCTTATTAATACCAGTCAGATGACCCATCAGATGAGCCCCACAAAATATGCTTCACACAGTAGACGCATTAATTATGCTAGTTGCATTTATATTTATATGAACTTTTTAATATTATATTCAACTATTTTCATATCTAATAAAAATGTTTTTTGCATTTCTTGTTTTTATTCCCTTCCTCTGTACCCACATTGTACCTTAAGGACTTAACACAGCACCATACAGTACTCACAGCACTTGTCATGTACCTATATTGCACCCAGAGCACTTGGCTTGTTCTCATATTGTACTCACACGATTTGGCATGCCACAGTGTCAATTTGCCCCACAGAGCGTACTACATTTTCACTTTGACCCACAGAACTGGCCTTGCAGAACAAGGCATAGTGTCACTTTTCCCCATAGTACAGGTTATTTTGCCCCACAGAACAAGCCACAGTGTTACTTTCCCCCATAGTACAGGTTATTTTGCTCCACAGAAAATGCCACAGCATCACTTTGCCAATTAATATAAGCCACTGTCAGCTACTAGTTAACATACCACAGTCACTTTGTAATTAAAATATGCAACAGCCAGTTTTCCTAATAAAATATGCCACAGTTTGCCCATTAATATGCCAGGGTTAGATTGCCCATACATATTCCACAGCCAGCTTGCCAATTAATATACCATAGTCAATTCGCCCATTAATATATCACTGTTATTTTGCATGCAATATGCCACAGTTTGCCCATTAAAATGACTGTGTTAGCTGGTCCATTAATGTGCCCATGTTAGCTGATTCATTAATATAAAACCAGCAAAGGTTAAAGCATCTTAACATGTATAGCTTGGAGGAAAGACGTAACAGGGGGGATATGATAGAAACATTTAAATACATAAAGGGAATCAACGCAGTAAAGGAAGAGAGTATATTTAAAAGAAGAAAAACTACCACAACTAGAGGACATTGTCTTAAATTAGTGGGGCAACGATTTCAAAGTAATATCAGGAAGTATTACTTTACTGAGAGGGTAGTGGATGTATGGAATAGCCTTCCAGCAGAAGTGGTAGAGGTAAACACAGTCAAGGATTTTAAGCATGCGTGGGATAGACACAAGGCTATCCTAGCTATAAGACCGGGAACGGGGGACTAATAAAAGTACTCCCCAAAAAATTGGGCAGACTAGATGGACCGAATGGTTCTTATCAGTCGACACATTCTATGTTTCTATGCCACAGCCAATGTGCCCATTAATATGCCAGTATTATTTTGCCATTAATATGCCACAACCAATTTGCCCATTAATATGCCAGTGTTATTTTGCCATTAATATGCCAGTATTATTTTGTCATTAATATGCCATAGCCAATTTTCCATTAATATGCCAGTCTTATATTTCCTTAAATATGCCAGTTATTTTGCCATAAATATGCCAGTAATATTTTGCCATTAATATGCCAGTGTTATTTTGCCATTAATATGCCTGTTATATTGCCATTATTATGCCAGTATTGTGCATTAAAATGCCTGTATTTTGCCACTAATATGCCACAGACAATTTGCCCATTAATACGTCACTGTGTGTACTTCATTACATAGCTAGGGTTGCAAGCTATATAAGCTGCAGACATCCATGCAATAGTATGACCATATGTATAAAGTGCAAGTCTGTGGCAATCATCAGAGGCACTGCATTTTTTTATTTGGTGATTGCATTTCTTTAAGTATGTTGCCTTAATATTCCTCTTGATACATAACCCCTGCACTACCCAAATGGCCTCACGTCTGCAGATCAGGAAAGTAAATGGCTTCAGCCAGAAAGCAAATGTGGTCAAGGTTTTTTTTATTAACAGATACGCACAGTTTTACTCTCTGCTGTGTCTCACAACTGACAGTGACGTTTTTGCATGTGTGACAGTCTCTTAAAGAAGTTTCTTTTATTGGTGCCTTTTCGAGAAACATGGCACTTATAATTACAACAGTTGTGCGCACCAATTGTGCAAACAGCATCACTATGGGGGGCATGTATAAACACAGAGCACACGAAGATTGCGCCAAATACTTTGCAGTGTGGGAGTTTTTATACAAGTCCCCCTATGTGTTTTAGTGTGAAAACCCTCTGCATGTAAAAACTTTACAATCCAGCACTGAGAGGATTTTACAGATCTTTAGTGTGACTGTGCAGCTTAAAAGGCCTGGTTGTTACTCTGCTTTGTTAATTAAAGTTGCAGCCCCATGACATGGTTGCTGATATGCAGCCTCTTTCAGTCTGCTTTATTTTACATAATGCAGTTGTCCTCTGTTATGTATTTTCCTTTTATTCAGAGAGACCACAGAATGTAAACAAATCCCTCCATGTGTTCTAGACTAAGTTGCAGCCAACAAGATAGTGGTTTAACCCTACGATATTTACAGTTAAATACTTAGCTCAAAAATGTATGCATGTGCAAGAGCTAGAAAGATGTGTATATTTTTGTAGCTAGAGAGGCTTGCAAAGATTTTTGTATAAAAAAAAATGCCAAACGATATAAAGCATTAGCACAATGTTCTTACGAACCATGGCTTCCATGGAGAAAAGTCCTCTTAATGCAGGGCAAAAGGACCAGGTGTGCTGGGCCTGGGCCATCAACAAGGGACTCTGCAGGTACACCTTGTGAACCACAACTGCACCTCCAATCTGGTTAGCATAGCCATGAGAGCCAGATTACAGACTATGTAAATGGCTCCTGGAAGAACAGGAAGAACTCTATTTTACAAAAGTGGTGACTCGAATGCTGGGTATGTGGAGAGTGGGAACTTAAATGTGGGGAAGTGGAAGGAAAAAAAGTGGCGGATTGGGAGATGCCCAGGGGGTGAGGGGTGGGGGGTATTGGGAAGTATCCACTTTTCTACAATAAACTATTTGAACTATGCCTATTTGAATGTATACAAAGGGGACGTGGCTTATATGCATTTATGTTGAGACCTGTTTTCTTTTGTTGGCTAATGCATTAGCCATGTGGTCCAATAAAATGCAAAGCAACTTTCAGGATGGTGTCCGCTGAGACAAAAAGATTTGCAATATTGCATTTCTGATGTCTCAGATAACATCTCTTTTCTGCTAGCATTATACTCTATGTAGAACTACTCCATTCACAGACTCCACCAAGGAAGTATTTTCCTCACTTGACCAGGCATTGCCATTTGCAACACAAAAGCTTTCCACAGCTGCTTCAAGGAATGACCGTTCTGTTCCTGCAGGTGATACTTGAAAAATTAGAATATTGTGCAAAAGTTCATTTATTTCAGTAATGCAACGTAAAAGGGGAAACTAATATATGAGATAGACGCATTAAATGCAAAGCAAGATAGTTCAAGCCGTGATTTGTCATAAGTGCTATGATTATGGCTTACAGCTCATGAAAACCCCAAATCCTAAATCTCAGTAAATTAGAATATTGTGAGAAGGTGCAATATTCTAGGCTCATAGTGTCCCACTCTAATCAGCTAAGCCATAACACCTGCAAAGGGGTTCTGAGCCTTTAAATGGTCTCTCAGTCTGGTTCAGTAGGAATCACAATCATGGTGAAAACTGCTGACCTGACAGTTGGGCAGAAAACCATCACTGACACCCTCCATAAGGAGGGAAAGACTCAAAAGGTATTTGCGAAGGAAGTTGGATGTTCGCAAAGTGCTGTATCAAAGCACATTAATAGAAAGTTATGTGGAAGGGAAAAATGTGGAAGAAAAAGGTGCACAAGCAGCAGGGATGACCGCAGCCTGGAGTGGATTGTCAGGAAAAGGCCATTCAAATGTGTTGGAGACTTTCAGAAGATGTGGACTGAGGCTGGAGTCAGTGCATCAAGAGCCACCTGGATCCTGGACATGGGCTTCAGATGTCGTATTCCTCTTGTCAAGCCGCTCCTGAACAACAAATAACGTCAGAAGCGTCTTACCTGGGCTAAAGAAAACAGACCTGGTCTGTTGCTTGTGGTCCAAAGTGCTATTTTCTGATGAGAGCAACTTTTGCATCTCATTTGGAAACCAAGGACCCATAGTCTGGAGATAGAATGGAAAGGCACACACTGCAAGATGCTTTAAGTCCAGTGTGAAGTTTCCATAGTCTGTATTGATTTGGGGAGCCATGTCATCTGCTTGTGTTGGTCCACTGTGCTTCATTAAGTCCAGGGTCAACGCAGCCGTCTACCAGGAGATTTTGGAGCACTTCATGCTTCCTTCTGCAGACGAGCTTTATGGGGATGCTGACTTCATTTTCCAGCAGGACTTGGCATCTGCCCACACTGCCAAAAGCACCAAAGCTTGGTTCAATGAACGTGGGATTACTGTGCTTGATTGGCCAGCAAACTTGGCTGACCAGAACCCCATATAGAATCTATGGGGCATTGCCAAGAGAAAGATGAGAGAAATGAGACCGAACAATACAGAAGAGCTGAAGGCTGCTATTGAAGCATCCTGCTCTTCCATAACACCTCAGCAGTGCCACAGGCTGATAGCTTCCATGCCATGCCACATTGAGTCAGAAATTGCTGCAAAAGGGGCCCAAACCAAGTACTCAGTCCATATGCATGCTTATGCTTTTCAGAGGTCCGATATTGCTCTATGTACACTCCTTGTTTCATGAATTGCATTGTGAGCCTAGAACACTGTGAGCCTAGAATATTGCACCTTCTCACAATATTCTAATTTACTGAGATTGTGGATTTGGGGTTTTCATGAGCTGTAAGCCATAATCATCGAACGTATGACAAATCACGTCTTGAACTATCTTGCTTTGCATGTAATGCGTCTATCTCATATATTAGTTTCCCCTTTTATGTTGCATTACTGAAATAAATGAACTTTTGCACGATATTCTAATTTTTCGAGTATCGCATGAACTCTCTGTCTGGCTTAATATTTATGCTAGCTGCTTGTAGCATGTTTCTACATCACCCCCGTTGTTTACTGTATGCTACATCTGTCTGGAGACCATCTCATAACCAACACATTGTCCACTTTAATGTCAGTATTGTGGTTCATTCCTTCTTTAAACCGGTTAGGTTTCTTCATCTATTACCAGAGTACAAATGACTCTTACAATAAGGGACTATTAGTTGTTACTAATATAATGATTGTCCACCTGAGACTATTATATTAAAAAAAACAAAAAAAACATTCATACTGTATTGAGACAGATAATTCACTTTATGACATTATCACATTGTATCTGCAATTCATCTGGCTCAACTGAAGGCACCAGACTCTTTCAGTTTTGCCATTTCTATAGAACACAATGACAGGTAATCTATTTGTCATTAATATTTCATGTTAATCTTCTCTGTGAAAAGTAACTCTTTGTTTTCTGACATATCTCAAATTCCAACCCTATACCTAGAGTGATAACTAGAGCAGTTAGCGCTATAATCAGTGCTAAATAACACTTTTCTCATTGTTTTTTCCATCCACACGGTTAACATTTCATCTACTAAAAAATGTTTGCAAGCTGAGATACAGCTTCTTCACAAGCTGGATCTCACTACCTCTGACATTTGTTGCCAATGCAAAAGTAAAGGGAATTTCTTACACATATGGTGGACCACAGGACCTGTCTAAAAATCCAACACTTTCGCGAAATAATTCACTCCATCATTCTCACCTCAAACGACTCCACTTTGTCTTTCCCCCCCTCCCTATACTACTACACCACAAATCCCAACCCTTACAGAAATATAACAAATCCATCACCATCTACTGATAGATGTCTCCAATTATTCCAGGAAGATACTCATTAACTGGCTGCCAAACAACTCCGAAATCATTTACTGCCACTCCTACCTCTATCATTTGTTTAATTCCCCATGTTCTTATGGCTCTACCACACATTCCCTATGAATTTATAAATGTCATAAAGACAGTAGATACTGGGAGAGCTCCGAGATATGTGAGAGCAGACAAACTGTAACTACACTATATACTGAATAATTTCTCATTGAAAATCATATCTTTCCCATTTATTGATTATATGTCATTGACTATAACTGCTGATACATTTGACTGTCATTATCCCTGCATGCCCCACCCCTCTTTCCTCTTTCCTTACCCCATCCCAGTTTTTTATATTAAAAACCTTTATTTGCTCTATATTTTCATGATGCCTATGATTAAGTGCCTAGTGGAGGCGCGAAACGCGTAAGGCTGGCTGCTCCAGGGGTTTCTTCCACTATATGGCCTCACCCAGTTTGCAGACTCATCCAAGCTGTTAAAGTGACTTCAGTATACTTTTGCTTTGCTCTCTTGTTTATTTCCTATGCTCGCTCCTGCCTTTGCTTTCCTCTGTCTTGCTTATTACCTATGCTCGTTCCTACCTTTGTTTTGCATACGTGTACCTTGTCCAACCCTCTCTCGCTTGACCAGGGAATCTGTACATGTGATAACTTCTATTCCCTTAAAGAAGTTATCCAGCAAAGCAGTAGTCCTGGTCGCCTTCGGAGGTTGCTCATGTAATTGTAGGCTAAGTCTGCTCTTATGCCCTGTATCTTGATACCCTGTATTTCTCAGCCCTGTCTCAGATCTGTTAAACTCTCATGTTCCTGTTACTTTAGTTTCTGCTCTGATCCATTTCTGGCTTTCTTGCTCTCTGTTATTCTATTGCTGCTTTCCAGGTTTTCTCAGTTTCCTCTTGCTTAGTTCCTCTATAAATGCATCCACACCCGTTTACTTCATTCAGCTCTGCAGGTAATTTCTCTGTTTGCGTGTCTGTGTATTGTTATTAGTTTGCTATTCAGTTTTAGCATTGGGACTTGCCTTATTGTGAGGTACCTTGACATGGTAAGTGTTCTGCCCGTTCCTCCATGTTTGTTTGTGTGTGTGTGTGTATATATATATATATATATATATATGTTCCTTTATCCTCTCTTCCTGAAACACCTGAGGATCTCGGCTCCTCTTCCCCCACCCCATGTCCAGCTTGGTTCCCCTTATGAAGTGTCTGAGGATCCCAGCTCCTCACTCCATCTCTTCTGTTCCTTTAGCCCTTACCCTGTCCTCTGTATGTTGGTCTGTGTTATATATGTATCTCTGTATATCTCCTTAGTTATTGCTTATCCTTTGCCTTTCCATGTATGCTTTAGTTCTCTCTTTGCACCTTGCTCTGTTCTGCAACCCTGCACTCTGTATTTCTGCTCTGCTCTGCTCTGCCTCAGTTCCTTTGTACTTGTTTTGCTCTGCTTGGCTAATCGGTTTGCTTTATCCTGCTAACCTGTTCTAGTTATCCTCCATGCTTGCTGCAGGATGTTTGCAGGATCACTTAAGTTACACCTAAGCATCACTGGATTCCACGGCTGCTTCACAGGGCCTGGGAATGTGGCTGCATGAACTTGGGGGTTTCAAACCACTGACTAATTGCAGTTACCCAGCACCTGTGTCTCCATTTCCAGCACACTGAACTCCTGCATCGGGCACTCAGGGTCCCATAACATCCTGGACCTGTCCCTGACATAAAGCATCTAGTCAGGGGCCTGACATCCATGCTGCTGAATGCCACTGTAAGTTAATAAATCTTTTTCTGTTTTTGGAATTGTTGCAAGGTGTCGTTGCTAATCCAGGAATCCGGTGAGTCACTATCAGTTTGTTTGCTATTGCTGTATTTTCTCTGCCTACACAGCGTGGAGACACCCAGGATTCCATGCAATGGATTTCCAAGTTTGTCGGATAGCCCCTATAGGTGTATCTATCAATATTACATATGTAGAGCAGGCCTGGGTTTTTTTGCTGTGCATTTTATGGTGTACTGCCTTTGAATAAGACCCAGCTTTCATGGGCCAAAAAATGCCTTTGAGTACCAAGTTCCCTATATTCTTACATGTTTGCACCTGTGACGAGAGTTGAGCGGACACCTGGATGTTCGGGGGGTTCGGCCGAACTTCGGAAAAAAGTCTGGGCTCGAACTTGACCCCGAACTTGACCCCGAACCCCATTGAAGTCAATGGGGACCCAAACTTTTGGCCACTAAAATGCCTCTAAAAAAGTCCTGGAAAGGGCTAGAGGGCTGCAAAAGGAAGTAAAATGGGGGTAAGAGTAGGACAAGTGCCCTGCAAACAAATATGGATAGGGAAATAACTTCAAATTACATAAAATACATACAAATTAAAAATACAGCTGAGCCATAAAATAGCACTAGATGGAATCTTTGATTTCAGCTTTGGAAGAACATAAATTTTAAATCTAAAGCATGGCTGCCAGGAGGATCAACAGAATTATCCTATATTTGAGAGAGGGTTGGAGTGCAGGGTATTCTCTTTCAGTTTATACTAAGTGACCCATAGGTTGAGGAGGCGGTGACCGTGGCAGTGTAGGTAGAGGCGGCGCTGGAGGAGGAGGCGGTAGCCTGTAAGCACAGTATTGGACTGTTCTATTTGCCTCTCAGATATGAAGTGCACTGCAAGACGCAAATGTACTATTTAGCACCCAAAACTATTATAATTTTTCAAAGTGCGCTGTAAGCACAGTATTTGATGGTTCTATTTGACTCTCAGATATGAAGTGCACCGCAAAACGCAAATGTACTATTTACCACCCAAAACTATTAGAATTTTTCAAAGTGCGCTGTAAGCACAGTATTTGACGGTTCTATTTGACTCTCAGATATGAAGTGCAGGACGCAAATGTAATATTTAACACCAACAAATTGCAGTATTTAAAAATGCCTAGATGTTGCCCACTGAGCTAACTGAACAGGATTAAAGTCATGTGCCTGGCACACATACAGTTGCAAGTGTACTGCACTCTCTGTGGCACTCTATTACATGCATTCCATAAACCGAAAGAGAGTCGGTTTATAGTCTTTCGGTTTATGTAATGCATGTAATGCTTTTGCTATTCTATAAACCGAAATAGAGTCCCCATTCATACGAATAGGTCAATTGACCTATTCGTATAAATGGGGACTCTATTTCGGTTTATAGAAAGCCAATAGCATTACATGTATTCCATAAACCGAAAGTCTATAAACCGACTCTCTTTCGGTTTATAGACTTTCGGTTTATAGAAAGCCCATAGCATTACATACAATGTATATGTATGTAATGCTATGGGCTTTCTGATTGGCTGCCTGCAGCCTTTCAAAACGCGCGATTAAATCGCCGAACCCTAAACTCCAACCCGAACATACAGTGAAATGTTCGGGTCCGGGGTCCAAAAACTGTAGTGCTGTTCCGGTTCGCACAACACAACTGTGACTGTTTTACAGGACCACCCACAACTCTGGCACCTGCTTACAAATGAAATTACTTTTTCTGGTGTTCCAACATCTACATATTTTTTTTGCATGAACTAATGTCAAATCATGAGCAGCGTTATTTATTTTTTGCAAGGCATACACACATTGTTTAGTAATAATTTTAATATTCAAATCTACTTCCCACTTTGGAAATAAAATCTGATCGTCCGATATCTAAGTCTGAGCAATTAGCTCATGACATTTATTTGCTAAATACTGAAATACCAATAAAATGTTCTTAAAGGAACATTCCAACTTGTTTAACCCTTGCTTCCTTAGTGTTTGTATCCTTCATGACAATGGCTTTTTTTTAACAATTTTGTAATTTTCCTATTTCTCGGGTTAGTTTGGTCTTTTTTTTTTTTTTTAACTACAGTGTTGCTGACTGCCTTTATGGCCAGTCTAGCAACAGAGCGACGTAGCCCTTGCCTGCTTAAGAACAGCACCATAATGGAAGAGCATGCTGCCATTGCTCCGTTGAGTGGTTGGCGGATAAATTTTGGTGCTGTATGAAGCTTTGATATCGAGACATACACTGCGGTAAGCGTTGGCAGTAAACTTTGATCAATGCAGGTTTCATCGCAGGACTATGTGGAGTGGGCGGGAGGAGGGTGGTATGGGACGGGTGGTGGGCCGCTCTGGTGCGACAAGGCACTAGATGACTGGATGTGGGGCGGGGCAGGTACAGGGAGGTTGGCTGGCTGAGTCTGCCTGCATGACAGAGGCAGTAAAGTCCTGACACCCTTTCTTTTGGCAGGGACACAGATTTTATTGCCAAAAGAGAGGGTGTCTGGGGTAATGCCGGACAGAGGAGAGAGAAGCAAGCTTGGGGAATACAAACCTGGCAGCACTTTCCTCTGCCCTGATCAATCCTCAACATGGCTCCTAACCATAGGCGTGCGCAGCCTATTGCATTAGGGTGTGCACCCTAAAGCACAAACACACACGCCGCACACGTGTGTGTGTATAGATATATAGATAGATATATATCTATACACACACACACACATTACACAAATGCACTCTGCATACTTACATACAGACCCGCACAGACCCTGTGCTCCGCTCTGCACCCTCTCCTCTGGCACTGCGGCTGGGCCTCACCCTTGCGTTGCCGTGACTCCGCCTCTGCGTACATTACAGGGGAGGTCTGAGGGAGGAGAAAGTCCGTCCTTCACTATGCGGCGCTTCCGCTCGCATAGTGAAGGATCGGATTAGGAGACAAACTCGGGCGGCAGACGGCAGTGCAGCACGGAGGTGAGAGAGCCTCAATTTTGAGGCTTGATTAGGGCAGGGCCGGTGCAAGGATTTTTGCCGCCCTAGGCAAAATAAAATTTGCCGCCCCCCCCCCCCCCATTATCATATTATTTTCCCATATCATGACATCACATGTTCCACCCCTTTCTCAGCATTTAAATTAAAAGAGAGTTAACAGAGTTACATGTTGCAATAAAGCCCCCTATTAAGAATGGTGGAGAATAAGTAACATAACTTAAGCCTCAATATGCCAGGATTATTCCCCTCAATACCCCAGGATTATGCTCCGCAATATGCCAGGATTTAGCCACCCAATATGCCAGGATTATTCCCCTCAATACCCCAGGATTATGCTCCGCAATATGCCAGGATTTAGCCACCCAATATGCCAGGATTATTCCCCTCAATATCCCAGGATTATGCCCACAATATACCAGGATTATTCCCCTCAATATCCCAGGATTATGCCCCACAATATCCCAGGATTATGCCCCACAATATGCCAGGATTATTCCCCTCAATATCCCAGGATTATGCCCCTCAATACCCCAGGATTATGCCCCTCAATACCCCAGGATTATGCCCCTCAATATGCCAGGATTATTCCCTTCAATATCCCAGGATTATGCCCCTCAATGTCCCATTATTATGCCCCTCATTATCCCAGGATTATGCCCCTCAATATGCCAGGATTATTCCCCTCAATACCCCAGGATTATGCTCCGCAATATGCCAGGATTTAGCCACCCAATATGCCAGGATTATTCCCCTCAATATCCCAGGATTATGCCCACAATATGCCAGGATTATTCCCCTCAATATCCCAGGATTATTCCCCTCAATATGCCAGGATTATGCCCATCAATATGCCAGGATTATGCCCCTCAATATGCCAGGATTATGCCCCTCAATACCCCAGGATTATGCCCCTCAATACCCCAGGATTATGCCCCTCAATATGCCAGGATTATTCCCTTCAATATCCCCGGATTATGCCCCTCAATGTCCCATTATTATGCCCCTCATTATCCCAGGATTATGCCCCTCAATATGCCACGATTATGCCCCTCAATATGCCAGGATTATTCCCCTCAATACCCCAGGATTATGCTCCACAATATGCCAGGATTATTCCCCTCAATATCCCAGGATTATGCCCACAATATGCCAGGACTATTCCCCTCAATATCCCAGGATTATGCCCACAATATGCCAGGACTATTCCCCTCAATATCCCAGGATTATGCCCCACAATATGCCAGGATTATTCCCCTCAATATCCCAGGATTATGCCGCTCAATATGCCAGGATTCTGCCCCTCAATACCCCAGGATTATGCCCCTCAATATGCCAGGATTATTCCCTTCAATATCCCAGGATTATGCCCCTCAATGTCCCATTATTATGCCCCTCATTATCCCAGGATTATGCCCCTCAATATGCCAGGATTATGCCCCTCAATATGCCAGGATTATGCCCCTCAATATGCCAGGACTTTCCCCAGCAATATGCCAGGACTTTCCCCCAAAATATGCCTGGACTTAGCCACCCAATATGCCAGCCAGGACTTCCTTCCTTTACTTACCTCGTCGCTGCTGCTGCTCTGTCTCCGGTGCTGGGCCGCCTGTGGCTGAGAGGGAAGCGTTGTGCGCTCCCCTCCAGCCAATGCGCTTTCAATAAAGTTTAAAAAAAAAAACTTTACTGAATGCGCATTGGCTGGAGGGGAGCGCACAACGCTTCCCTCTCAGCCACAGGCGCCCCAGCACCGGAGACGCAGCGACGCCGACGAGGTAAGTAAGGAGGAGGATTTTTTATTTTATTTTTTGGAAGCAGGGTTCCGGCGCCCCCAGCCAAGATGCGCCCTAGGCAGCTGCCTAGGTCGCCTTACTGGTGGCGCCGGCCCTGGATTAGGGTGTGCCCAGGCACACCCCGTGCGCACGCCTATGCTCCTAACTGATTTGAAGTTGGAGCTCTGCCCTGCTCCCTGGTGGTGTCGGCATGACATCACCCTCCCACTCAGTGCAAGTCTTGGATCAGAATTCAGACTAGACATGTGCATTCATTTTCGTCCGAAAATAGCATTTTCGTCCATTCGTCCGAAAAACGAATAACGAAAATGCTAAACTAACGAAAGCCAAATGAATGAATGGTTAATAAACGAAAATCATTCGTCCATTCGTGCTATTGGCATTCTATAAACCGAAATAGAGTCGGTTTATAGAATACCAATAGCATTACATACATTCCATAAACCGACATAATGAGCGACTTTCGGTTTATGGAATGCATGTAATGCTATTGCTATTCTATAAACCATAATAGAGTCCCCATTCATACGAATAGGTCAATTGACCTATTCTTATGAATGGGGACTCTAGTTCGGTTTATAGAAAGCCAGTAGTATTACATATATTCCATAAGCCGAAAGTCTATAAACCGAACGACGTTCGGTTTATAGACTTTTGGTTTATAGAATAGAAATAGCATTACATGTATTCTAAAAACCGAAAGTCTATAAGCCGAATGTCGTTCGGTTTATAGATTTTCGGCATATGGAATACATGTAATACTATTGGCTTTCTATAAACCGATATAGAGTCGGTTTAAAGAAAGCCAATAGCATTACATACATTCCATAAACCGAAAGTCTATAAACCGATATGTCTTTCGGTTTATAGACTTTTGGTTTATGGAATGTGTAGGTCAATTGATTCGTACGAACGAATAAAACGAAACGAAAATAATAAACAAATTTCGTCTGAAACAAATGCAGTAATGAACGAAATTCGTTTTAGACAAAATAAATAACATTTTCGTCCGAATGGACGAAAACGAAACCCAAATTTTAGTTTTGTTCATGTCTAATTCCGACTTATATCTGGGGTAATGCAGGACAGAGGAGAGAGGAGCAGCTTGGGGAATACAAACCTGGCAGCACTTTCCTCTGCCCTGATCTGTCATCAACATGGCTCCTAACAGATTTGAAGTTGGAGCTCTGCCCTGCCCGCTGGTGGTGTCAGCATGACATCACCCTCCCACTCAATGCAAGTCTGGGATCAGAATTCCAACTTACAGACTGCATTTTGAGTCCCAAACCCCAAAGTAAGATTTTACTGATGTAAGGGTGGCACCCAAAAACACTGTTACACAAAATGGCGGTGCCCAGTCACACTTGTTTATTAACATATTTTCTTAAAAACACTGACATTAAAATAAACACATATCTGAAATAAACAATGCAAAATAAAAATAAGAAAAAAAATTTCATTTTTTGGTGGGAGTGTCCCTTTAAAGCATCAGTTACCTGCTGTGGGATAATAAAATGATTATGCATGTAGCATACTAGGTGATATAAGTCCATTACACAAAATACTTAAATAATGAATATGAGATATGTTTCAGGTGAAAAATAGGTGCCACCACCATAACCTGTCAATGTAAAATGAGTGATAAATATGACCTCACATTTAAAAAATGGTGACCATGTCAAGTCATTTAGCAGTGGCTAAACTAAATCCACTTTTTAATAGAGGTGTTCTAGACCATATTTAGATACATTCAGTAGAGTTCAGATCTTATTTGACCCAAACCATTTTCAGAAACATTCCAATACAAAAGCTGAAACATGGTAACGACGTTTAAAATTCAGATTGTAGAATCCTGAGGAACAGTCTGTTCACATGTGTCCCTCTAACCCTATCCCTGACAAAAGATGTATACTTTTCCACTTACCATTTTCTACAGTCTCAAAGCCTACACAATAAGAGTTCAGACCTTTTCTCTATCCAGGTAAGCTAAATCTAATTTCCAGAATCCTGGTAGTGAAGCACAGCTTAGCGGACAGGACATGTATGAGGGTGGGGGAGTGATTCAGGTCATGGCTGGGGAAGGGGGAGGATCTGGGAGTTAGGGTATATAAAGTAGGATATCCTCCCCCTTCCAGCAGCCATCTTAAAGAATCCATAAGAACACTCTGAAAAGTTTCCCTCCCGCCCATCCCTTTGTTTATGTAATGTTATTTCTGATATGTTGTTAATATGTTTTTTCTTGTCGCAGCAGGGGGGGCATGTCCTTGCCGGTCAGGTTTTTGTTATTGGGAAGGAGGAGTCCGACCCAGGGGTTTGAAGTTTGGGGCTCAGCCCTCCCCTAACCTCTAGGTAAGGTGACCAGTCACCAATTTTACGTGCCCACCGAGCGAGGAGTCGGCTGGTGGTCAGCATTGGTAAGGAAAAGGGGAAAGAGACCCTCGGACGAGGGGGGAGGGGAGTTATTACTTCAGGTTGGTTAAAGGTTGATTGATAGTTGCACTATGTATAGTTTAATTTAAGGTTGGCTAGCAAGGATTCAGTTTTATATATTTTGGTTGTTAGGCTGTATCTACCAGAAATGGAGATTAAGGTGGTTGGCCGATACAGCCCTAACTTATTTTCTATTTATGTTTTAATAAATCGCTGTGGCCTATTTTTCACCATACATTACGTGTTGTGTCATTATTTCTTGGATAAGGGGGTGGGGGGTTTCAGCCACTCCTGCACTATCCACACTCGATCATACATGAGGTAGATATGTAGATATTTAGTTTCATAAATGGAGGAAATTAGAGGCTTGTGCTGAAAGAGAGATTTTCTATTATAGTGATGATGCTAATAGATAAGATCGTTTTCTAATTCATATTACAGCTGTTATGAACAGAAGGAACAAGGCTTCTTCAAGCAAATAACAATTCACAGGTCTTTTTGGGTGTTTAGTTGCTAAGAAACAAACCTTTGCTGTTGGTGATTCCATACCAATGCTGTATAAACACAATACAGGAACACATGAATAAAACATTTAAGAGGCGATGTTAATTTAGCTCTGGCCTTGTATTTTAAATTTAACACAATTTTAAAGCAAAATGTATTTTGAGAATTGTATTTTATAAATTATAATGAAGTGTTTATATTGTATAAAATAAGGTGCCAGTATTTTTCATTTCCATCAATCACTAGTTAGTATATCTTGCATGTATTGAATAATAAAATGCAATGAAGAAATAAAATAAGAAATTTCTTCAATCTGATTATAGAAATAATTAATTTAGAGGTTATATTTGCAGACCATTTAATACATTGTTCTATTTAGGGCATAATTCACATATCAGAGGTAACAATTACAAATAGTTTTTATCTCACTATTTTATTTTGTAGCTGACAGCAGAATTTGTATTCCATCACCAGATAAATGTTTCTCATTTTATTGAGCCATTGTGTTTATTTTGAAATATCTTTTTTTTTCTTTTCTTTTCCAAGAATTCCATCCAACTGATCAAATTTAAGAGCAATTTGTTTGACATGTTTATTTGTAATGTTTTGATTGTTTATAAAGGCTCTTTGCAGAACTGATGCTACTTTTGCAATCTGTATTTGCCAGGTTCCTGTTTAGAAACACAGATTGTGATTGCAGATAAGAAATGGTTTGAAATGACCTTGCCTGGTCTGCTTGTTGGGGATTATCATGTTTGTTCTATCGATTTTGTTCTTTAGGATAGCTTTCTGCACATCCCAGGTGACTTACTACCATCTCTACCATTAGGTAAAAAGAGTAAAACAGCCAGTGGATGACTGCGCGATGCTCGCAGACATCCTCCGCTGCTGCCCAGCAAGTCCTTCGGGACTTCTATGATGAAGCCGAGATCGTGCAGACATCCTCCGGCTGCCCCCACTAGCCACCAGGAGATTTGGGAAGCTGAGGGATGTCTGCACGACACTTCCGTCTATTATGAAGGACCGGCTGTCCGTCATAATAGACAGAAGTGTCGGGCAGCATGAAGGATGTCTGCACGTATCTTGCAGACATCTCCCGGCTGCCCCCACTAGCCACCAGGGAAAGAGAAACAAGGTGAGGGGGAGAAGGGAAAGAGAACGAAGGGGAGGGGGGGGGAGACAAGGGGAGGGGGGAGAGAGAAAGAAAAGTTTGGGGAGAGAGCGAGAAACGTTTGGGGGGAGGGGAAGAGAGACAACGCTGGGGGGAAGGGGGAGAGAGAGAGAGAGAGAGACAAAGCTGCGGGAAGGGGGAGAGAGAGGCAGCATTGGCACATAAAAGGAAATAAAAACAAGAAATGCATTTTTTAATATCATTTTTATTAAATATTAAAAAGCAATTTTTTTTCCCCTATAGGGTAGTCTTTTATTCAGCTTTTAGTTTTTTTCCTAAAGGAATATCCAAAGTTTGTGGGGTCGTCTTATAATCTGGGTCATCTTATAATCGAGCAAATACGGTATGTGTGTAGAATAGTCACCCAAGACATTTGTTTTCCATCTAAACATATTGCAGACACATTGAAGGTCTTCCATTAGAGCCTACACAAAGCTGCATTTGAATGAAAAATGGCTTCATCATTCTATTTTCATATGAAAGCAAGCTTCAATCCATTAAACAAAACTTGATGTTTTTATAAAAACAAAAGAAAGTAGTAATGAGAGTAATAAAATCCCATATTATTGCTGCTCTGGTTCTAATGGGGAATGGTTAGAATTATCAGAACTTCTATGGTTGAGAGTGGGATGAGGAAAGCAACTGTATATCTTGTGCAAAATGCAATTTTTATGTGCTCTGCATTATTGACTCCAGTACATGATGGCTTAAATGCTTGTGCTCTTATGATCTTCTAATCTGGCTTAAACAGTAGGTTCTTATCAAGATGCATTTCTGCTGACCTTTATCTGGACACCATGCCTTGAGATGGATTACCATCACAGATGACAACTTATAATGGGTAGAAACATTTCAAACACACCCAGTATTATTGTTGATTGTTGTATCACAAGGGGGAAGTTACTGGTATTTCTGACAAGCAAACATGTCAACGTACAGAAAATATTTATTACATTTAATAAATCTACGGTGATCTTGCCTGTAGCACAATGTGCAATTGTTGAGTAAGACACATCCCAGGACATTCATTACTAGGCTAGTAGTTCCCTTTCGTGTGGAATTAAATGTTGTATCCTGTTTATGTTTCAGATGAAAGAAGACAGATTTTATAACTGAAGATATCTGATGTTTAGTCGGTTGGCATGTTATCTTCCATTCAGCATGGCATGCCAGATATCAGTGTGCAGTATAGCGAATATGTCCTCTCCAAGGCCGCATGCCTGTCGGATGCAGTCCCAGAATTCAATGCACATAGCCACGATCATTTTCTGTTGTTGGTTTGATGGTATAATGGTAGAGTAAGACTACTGCATCAGTTAGGAAGCGTTTGGTAGCACTGTATATAAAATTAATTTTATTGCCTGCCTAAAGGGGACCATGTTTTTGGTACAGTGTCTGAAATGGTAATGGAGGAAGAAATTACATATTTCATACTCAGTGATGTAATTTATGGTAATCTGTGATACCAATAAAGTAGGATCATTATCTCAAATTTCTTGACATGTGAGGAGGGACATCAACAAGTTATGTTGTGTCTGGATTCAATGTTAGGGAAAACATCTTTGGTTTCATAAGGGAAATGTAAGAAAATGTGCACATAGTACTCTCTGTTGTCTTGTATTATAAAAAAAAATGCCCAGTTTATGAGAATTGGATTTGTTTATGCAAATAAATATCGACTGTAACATTTAGGAATTTCTATAATTCATTTATATCTTAAGGTAGAATTGAAAAGATCAGTGATTTATAACACACATCGTTTCACTGAAAGAAATCTAGGAGTTGTTAAGAGTCTTTGAACATATATTAAAATCAGTTTTACTGCACCATTTAAACTTATACATAGATGCTAAACATAAAATACTGTCTTGTTTTATGGCTAAACTGGAGTTTGAGTAAAATTTTGTGCAGCATGAACTCTAGTTATTCTACTGTTTACATGAAATGCATGGGGAAATTTGCATTAAATGCATAGTAAAATACCCAAAATGTATTTAATATCAAACAGTGTTGTACATATTGAGCAACATAATTTCAACAGCACATTATGTTCAATTTTTTTTCATTGAAGGGCTACTAAACCAATACTTCAATGCAACAGCGTCAGCAACTCTAGAAAGCATTTTGCATAGGGACACGTTCCTTGTGCAAAACACATTATGCCTATTTTATATATTCTCACTTGCCAGAGTTGAGGACATTATACTAGTTTATATTATTTATTTTATTTTCCTCACTTGTTATTACACCCCTTCACACTTTCATTGCCCAGGTTTCTACCATTCCAGGGTAGGCGGCCTACCGGGGAAAATCCCGGTAGGCCGCCTACCCTGGGGCTGTTTTAAGAATTTTGGCTGCCACGTCCCTTTAAAATTTCGGCGGCCGCTTCCCTTAAAGAAATTCGGCTTCACCCAGAGCCTGCTGAGTGGGAGAGGAAGAGGAGGCGGCTTGCTGCGTGCAACCTGAGAGGAAGCTGCCGGACTGCAGGGTAAGGTATATACAGTATGGTGCTGGGGAAAGTGAGTGTGAGCGAGTGGCAGAGTGTAAGTGTGTGAGCGAGTGGCAGGGTGTAAGTGTGTGAGCGAGTGGCACATCTTGACCAGATGTAGCTTACATGATTTATTGTTAAGCCACACCATCGATTGCATTGCTTGCTATATTTTGTCATAATATTGGTGCGGAGTGGAGTGATTAAGAGGTTTTAATATTAAAAAGCAGGGCACCACCACTGTTATGGTGTATTCATGCACCAGATTTTTTTATTTTTTTTATTTTATATAATCTTTATTATTTTATCATTTCATTTATAAGGTTTGTACATAATCCATATAGGAAATACAAATACAATAAAATACAATATTACTTTAAAGATGTATATATTACCATATACATTAATCATCTTGGGGAATAACTATGTTCGCCTTAATTACTTTAACAGTCAGCATTGGATTCCAGATTTATCTTGATATATCGTTTTTAAAACTTTGCGACATTCCACACATACAGCGGGGTAGGACTCCCCTTAGCTTCATCCATTCCACACTCATACTACATTCATTACGTGTCTGCTCACAGGTTTTTACTATAGAACTCTATTGCCCAAGGAGTGGGGGGGGGGGGGGAGACACTTCATAATGACCTTGAACTCCCCAAATGGCAAACTCTTGCTTCACTATGTTATCCATGACAGATTGGAGGGGGGACACTTCATAATGATTTAGAACTCCCCAAATGGCAACCTCTTGCTTCACTATGGTATCATGATAGATTATCAGTCTATTCAGGGGGTGAGCTTAACCATTGAGCCCATATTTTGTTATATTTAACTCTAGCCCTACCTTTGATGTTAATGCGGGAAAAATGTTTCTCGGCTTCAGCCTGAAAGTTCACCTGTGCCTTAATCTCCGACCAAGTCGGAATATCTGTTCTTCTCCAATAGCGAGACATGCAGATTTTAATTGCAGATAGAATATTTATAATCTGCGCCCTTCGATATATGTCTGTTTCCTCAAGTTCTAGATGGAACAGAAAGGCTTGCGGGGTAAGTTCACCCCTATCCGGGGACACCCATTTCAGTATTTCAGAGGTTTTCTGCCTAATCCCCTTTAAAACATCACAGTCCCACCAAATGTGGCGCTGAGAGCCTATAGCTTGTTCACATCGCCAACACAGGTCATTAGCACTTGGATCAAATTTTGCCAGCCGGGCTGGGACCAGATACCATCTATGGGTAATTTTATAGTATTGTTCGTGGATATTAATACAGTGATTAATTCTTCTAATCTCTCGCCAAGCCTTGAACCAATCTTGGAGGGGGAAAGATTTCCCTATTTCAGTTTCCCATTGGGAAATTGCCGAGGATCTCTCGACCGTCACCCCCCTGTCCAGAAACCCTCTGACCTTCACTATAATATTCCTATTTCCAACGGCAGAGTGTAAGTGTGTGAGCGAGTGGCAGGGTGTAAGTGTGTGAGCGAGTGGCAGGGTGTAAGTGTGTGAGCGAGTGGCAGGGTGTAAGTGTGTGAGCGAGTGGCAGAGTGTAAGTGTGTGAGTGAGTGGCAGAGTGTAAGTGTGTGAGCGAGTGGCACATCTTGACCAGATGTAGCTTACATGATTTATTGTTAAGCCACACCATCGATTGCATTGCTTGCTATATTTTGTCATAATATTGGTGCGGAGTGGAGTGATTAAGAGGTTTTAATATTAAAAAGCAGGGCACCACCACTGTTATATGGTGTATTCATGCACCAGATTTTTAAAGGGACACTGTGGGTAAAAAAAAAATTCATATGATTTTAAAGAGTCACCTGGGGCAGTTTGTATATTTGACACCCCATCCACCTCCCAACCTAACTTCCTATATATCCCAAATCCTTTTATTTTGTAAATACAGTTTCTCAGAGACATACACATAATTCTGTATAGCTGTATAAGTGTGTGAGTGACTAGCAAATCGACTGTAATAATGCTGGCATATTAATGGCAAAATAATACTGGCAAATTGGCTCTGGCATATTAAGGGCTGATTGACTTTGACCTATTAATGGCAAAGTAATACTGGCATATTCATGGGCAAATTTACTGTAACATTAATAGCAAAATAATACTGGCATAATAATGGCAAAATAATACTGGCAAATTGGCTGTGGAATATTAGTGGGAAAATAATACTGGCATATTAATGAGCAAATTGGCTGTGTCATATTAATGGGCAAATTGGCTGTGTCATATTAATGGGCAAATTGGCTGTGGCATATTAATGGGCAAATTGACTGGCATATTAATGGCAAAATAATACTGGCATATTAATGGGCAAATTGACTGTGGCATATTAATGGCAAAATGATACTCTTATATTAGTGGCAAAATTGGTTGTTGGCATATTTTAATAGGCAAACTGGCTGTTGCATATGTTAATGACGAAGTGGCTGTTGCATGTTAATTGGTACCTGGCTTATTTTAATTGGAAAAGTGATGCTGTGGCATGTTCAGTGGGGCAAAATAACATGTACTATGGGGGAAAGTGACAATGTGATTTTTTTCTGCAGGGGCAGCTCTGTGGGACAAAGTGACACTGTGGTTTGTTCTGCAGGGGCAGCTCTGTGGGACAAAGTGACACTGTGGTTTGTTCTGCATCGGCAGCTCTATGCAAAATTGTGTGGGTGCTATATGAGTGCTTGGCAAATGCTATGGGTATTGAATAGGGTTGCCACCTGGCCGGTATTTTACCGACGGGCTGGTAAAAAAATTGGCTTCAGGCCAATGTTAAGTCTATGGAGACAGTACCAAGGCTGGTATTTTTCTGAAGAAAAGGTGGCAACCCTAGTACTGTCTGGTGCTGTGTTAAGTCCTTTAGGTGCAATGTGGGTGTATAGGAAGGGAATAAAAACCAGAAATGCAATTTTTCTATAACATTTTTATTACATATGAAATAATTCAATATAATATGTGTATAGATATTTATTGTTCTGGTGTGTGGCATAACTATGGGGCCCCCGTGTGTGGCATAACTATGGGCCCCCCGTGTGTGGCATAACTATGGGCCCCCCGTGTGTGGCATAACTATGGGGCCCCCGTGTGTGGCATAACTATGGGGCCCCCGTGTGTGGCATAACTATGGGGCCCCCGTGTGTGGCATAACTATGGGCCCCCCGTGTGTGGCATAACTATGGGCCCCCCGTGTGTGGCATAACTATGGGCCCCCCGTGTGTGGCATAACTATGGGGCTCTTGTGTGTGGCATAACTATGGGGCCCCTGTGTGTGGCATAACTATGTGGCTCTTGTGTGTGGCATAACTATGGGGCCCCTGCGTGAGGCATAATTAATGGGGCTCCTGCGTGAGGTATAATTAATTGGGCCCCTGTATGAGGCATAATTAATTGGGCCCCTGTGTGAGGCATTATTAGTGGGGCTCCTGTGTGTGGCGTAGTTAGTGGGCTCCTGTATGTGGCATCATTTTTGGTGCTCCTGTATGTGGCATAATTTATGGGTCTCCTGTATGGCATGTTTAATGGGCCAATTGACTGGCATTACTAAGGAATCTGTTTGACATGGTATTGGAGGAAATCAAGGGGGGGTGACACCCTGAGTTATCGTACCAGGTGACACCAACCCTAGTGCAATCTAAGTACTGTGGTAAATCCTGGGGCAAGTCATTTGTGTGCAATCTACATGCTGGGATACATACTAGGTGCTGGGGTAAGTCATATGAGTGTAATCTGAAAGCTATAGTAAAACCTGGGTGCTGGGGCAAGTCCTGGGAGTGAAGTTTGGGTGCTGGGGTAAATCCTTGGACAAGTTATGGGTGCTGGGATAAGTCCTATGAGTGCAATCTGCATGCTGGGGTAAGTTCTGTGAGTGCAATCTGCATGCTGGGCTAAGTCCTGTGAGTGCAGTCTGGGTGCTGGGGTAAATCAATACAGCCACCCAGTATGTACACAAGGTTATAGATCACACAATTCCCTAATTATATATACCCCTGCACAGGGCAACTCATATAACCTTGTGTACTGTGCATGCGGTATATATTAGACATGTACATTCGTTTTCGGACGAATGCATTTTCGTCCGAAAATAGCATTTTCGGCCATTCGTCCGAAAAATGAAGAACGAAAATGCTAAGCTAACGAAAGCCGAATGAACGAATGGTTAATAAACGAAAATCATTCGTTCATTCGTCCATTCGTAGTACTATTTTATTCTATAAACCGAAATAGAGTCGGTTTATAGAATACAATAGCATTTCACTACACGGAGACAAATTCTCCATTCATAAATTTATGAATGGAGACTCTGTCTCCGTGTAGTGAAATGCCGACAGCCTATAAACCGAACGTTATAGACTTGCGGCTTATAGAAAACATGTAGTACTATTGCCTTTCTATGAACCGAACGAGAGCCCCATTCATAAGAATTTCTTATGAATGGGGCTCTCGAACGGTTTATAGAAAGCCAATAGTATTACATGTATTCTATAAAACGAACGAATAAAAATTAACGAAACGAAAATAATGAACGAATTTCGTCTGAAACGAATGCAGTAATGAACGAAATTCGTTTTAGACGAAATAAATAACATTTTCTTCCGAATGGACGAAAACGAAACGAAAATTTTAGTTTTGCACATGTCTAGTATATATCAGAGCAGTACGTTATAATATTGTGTACATACTGGGGGCATATTTTGCCCTGTGCAGGGGTATGTACCAGTCTTATCTATAAAATAATACACTTTTCAAATGTGTTGTAAAATGCATGGATTGTCCGTTATGAACAAGAAAATAAATATGCAATTCTATGGGGCTGGTATACTATAATTTCCAGGGCAGGTCCGTCATAATAGATGGAAGTGTCAGGCAGCATGGAGGATGTCTGCAGACATACCCCGGCTGCCCATATCTCCCTGGTGCCTAGTGGGGGCAGAGCTGCAGTGGACTTCGATCCCCCTCGCTAACAGCAGATTGATGTCTGCGCAATGCGCGCAGACATCCTCCGCTGCTGTCCGGCACTTCCGCCGGGACTTTTATGATGAAGCCGGAAGGACCCGGCTTCATCATAGAAGTCCCGGCGGTCATGCCAGGCGGCAGCAGAGGATGTCTGCGCGCATTGCGCAGACATCAATCTGCTGTTAGCGAAGGGGATAGAGGTCCTCTGCGGGGGACCTGGATCCCTGTCTTATAATCTGACCTCGATTTGAGGCCAGATTATAAGACGACCTCGAATATAAGACTTTGCTCTGAAAAAAAAAACCTTATATTCGAGCAAATACGGTATTTTTTAATCACTACATTATTTCTCTGTGCACTACACATTTTTTTCCAATTTGTACCTCTTACCTTGCGGTACTTATAGCTGACATTTCTGTTCTTTATTTCAGTCTCTCACTTTTCCCATCCTGGTTTTTTATTGTAGAGTTTGCTTATACTTCTCCCAGTAGTATGTATTTTATTTAAATTAAGGTTAATGTTGGTATAAACTTTAATTTAACTTTTTAGGATAAAGATCAAGCAAACTGAAATTAAAACTTTATTGTTTTGTTTGTAGTTTAGTGTATTTTATGAGACCAGCCACTTTCAAAAAACAACCACCACCATTAAAAATGTTTTTAAGGTGATAAACCATTAAATAGAATAACATAGTGGGCTCTATTCCATGGCCTGAGCCCAATAAAACGGTGGTAACTCATGCTTGATATATACTTTAGTGGTTCAGAACACACACTTTTTTCCCTATTATAATTTCCCTTAAAAGAAAATATTCAATACCACATATTCCTTTAAATTGCATTAATGCCTAGGGCCCAGATAATGAATCATTACAGCGTAGAAGTAATATACACTGAGGTTGATGACAAATGGAGCATAGCACAGTGAGTTTTAATGTGCTGTCTATGGCCAATAAAGGAAGAAAATTATACCTCTATTTAATACATATTTACCAGCGTTGCAGGCAATAATTTACCAAATTGGCTACTGCAATACATAATAACTAATACATGCAATAAATATTTTAAAGTTGTATCCTTACATATTTAATTTTATTTTTCCTAAGTATTTTTTTGAGCATTAAATAAAACGATGAGGCAGCATAATAGTAATTTATCATCTTGATAGGTAAAAAAAAAATCTATAAACACAAAATATTTCTTTTGTAGATACTGGCTCTTTTTAATGTGCTTTACATTTTTATTTAATTTTAAAAAGTGGTTCCTGGAAGTAGCTTTATGTTTTACTGCATTAATTAAACATTCAGGTTAAATCCCTGTAAAATATCCTTTTTATTTATAAAATGTTTGCAGACATTTTATGGAGTGTTATTTATATCTTGATAAATGACAAACCCTGGTAGTCAATGACACTGTAAAAAAAAATTTAAAATTGCGTTTGTGAAATGGCCAAGTTTCTGTCATATTCTCAGTGAATTTATGTCATGTAATTGTGTAAATTGTGTAAGCCACATTTTTTCCAGACTATAAGAATGCTGAAGATAATTGTTTAGATCAGTGTTATCCAACTGTATATAGTCCCACCTTATAATGTGTAGAGACTCAACAAACCTAAAGTACCGTTTGTACTGTGAATGTAGACAAATAGAGATTAAAGTGTTATTCACAAAACAACTGTCGGCAAATACATAGGTTAACCCCTTCAGGACAAGAGTTTTCTTTGTTTTGGTGTCTGTTCTGGAAAATTGCTTTTTTGTACTATAGCTATGTGTAAGTGTAAATTAAAGTGCAAGCTCGCTATTTTAATGAATTCCTACATATAATATATAGTTTTTTTTAAGGAAAGATAGGGTTTTCTTTGGCAACCATTTTTTTAAAGATTTAACCCTTTGTGTAATGTATACAATTTAATAAAGAGTGTAAAAATGATTTTGGGGGGGGGGGGGGAGGTTATTAAATTTTTTTTCTGGGACACAGTATATTTCTTTCTTCTCTCTCTCTGACACAATATAAAAATGTATCAGGGAGAGAGGGAAAATTGACAATCAGTGTTCCTACAGCACTGAATAGCCACCAATGCATTGCATTGGGAGTCCGTACATGTATGGATCCACAAAAAAGACTTCTAGCATTTACAAGTATTCCAAACTACTGTAGAGTTCTGTAAACATTACTGACCATATTGAGAAAATTGTGATGGTTGAACATGGACAGTGGAAAACAGATGCTGCTTTTATTTCATAACAAGTTAGATAGAAGGCAAAAAAAAAACCTTATTTCAGCATTTAAAAATTCTGATTTTAATGGGGGGGAAAATCCTTATTTCTAAGAAAAAATCCAGGCTATCCTTTCAACTGGAATAGATGTTGTAAGTATCGGCACAAACCCCAGGCACAGGAAAGTCCACAGCGAAATAAAAAGCAGAAGAGGGCACTCACGAAATTGCAGGTCTAATTGGTAAGATTTAATGTGCAAAATGTGATAATATACAAAAAAACAAATCAGCAACGTGCAGGAGAAATGGAGGGAATTCAGTGACAGGTTTGACAAATTTTCCCACGTATAGCGTTTAGTCATAAGCACCAATGACACACATGAAATGAAGTCAATTTAGACAAAACACTCATAATAATGGCCAACCCACTCCCCGCAGCACATCTGAACAGGTACGCGCAAATTAAAACTGAGCTTCAAAGTGCACCACGGAGACGAAAACAGCAAAATATAATTAAAATGTGCTTTTTTTCACTTGTAAGTGAATTAAGTAAATCATTAAGGTTAACCAGGTAAAGTGACAGGATAATAAAACCAAACTGACAGAGCGTGTAAATCTAATGTATACAAGAGCTAAATAAATGTAAAACAGCAAAATGCACTACTTTAACATGAATTATAATCGTTGTCCAGATACAAGGGTACACAGAAGCGAGTTTAGTCAATTCGTACAGTAACTTTTAGGGCGTAGCTGACGACGAGGCCTTGATCTTTTATCTTTCCTGCAGGATTGGGTTGCCTCCAAATTTTAATGAACATCAGGATATAGGGGGGGCGGGGGATGTTTGTTAAAGCCAACTTCTAGCATTTTTACTAAACTTCCAGTATCATAACTTTATCTGTTTGATAATTGGTAAGACAATATGGTATCAATACAGGTTCTAATATGGTGTAAGGCTTATCTCACTACATTACATTAACATTTATTTATATAGCACTAGCACTGAGTCTTCACAACATCATATTCCATAGTGCTGTACAATGGAAAAACTAAATCTATATATAGTAAATACAGTCAATTTACCGGGAGAGGGAATGGAGGAAAGGGCCCTGCTAAACTATTTTGCTTACTATGTGTTATCAGAGATCCTTTAAGAGATATTTTTTCCTTTGAATTTCTTTTGCAATTCAATGTGTACTGTATCTCTTTAATGGTCTCTCGAACCATAATATTCCATACGATACATAATTATTAATTTTTTTTTCTTGAGGAATACATAGATCATTATTTCTTCTTAACCATAACTTACTAGGTTAGCTTGATGTATTTTTATGCTAGACATTGCAGAGCGAATTGTAGCAGAAGTACAAATGGGCGTTTTGTGACTGCCACTTGCAAAAAACACAATAAATCAAAATTATATTTAATGTCTTCAGTCACATTAATTTCGATGACATAAATCTGCCATGCTAATAGTTTTATAGGTGTGATTTATAATACAGTTCAGTATTCTGATCAGTATAGACGGCATTCTTTACAACTTATAATACGTTATTGCTCTTTAACTATGATGTCATGGAATGGTTAACATAAGGGAGACATGATGATTGTGTACTCATTGCAACTGAAGAGTGTCATGTGTAACTACAACCTCTCTGGCTTCATTAAGGACAGTGGTAAATGCCCATATTGCCCATTGGATCACTTGTGACACGTCAAATTGCATCCACATTAAATGCAAACCTACATTTTTATAGAGCGCATGTATTTTCTGTTTACTTACTAGTTGTATATCCCAAATCATGTGTTCTAGCACCAATAGTGAAAGGTGGCAGCTGCTGATAAACCACCACCCAGTTCTTAGCTATCTGTACACACAGATTTGACATAGTAACCAAAGAAGAGGAATATGAGTAGGAGATTATAACCAAGAGCAGTTGGATGAAACCCCAAAACTATTAGTGTATTGACCTTCCTATAATATAGTGAACAAGTAGCAGGCTCAACGGCGGACCATAAAATATAAAGTTCCTTTTATTGGGTAAATGGTATGAGCATCTTCAAATCATCATAAGGGCGTAGACAAAAATAGTGGCTCAGTATCCACCACTACCTTTGTGTATGCTCCTATGATGATTTGAAGATGCTCATATCATTTACCAAATAAAATTAACTTTTTATTTTACTGTCCACTGGTGTGTCTGCTACTTTGATTTTGTTCACAAGATATATGCCGCTGCTTGCTGTGCTCCTGATCTATTCACCTCCAACGAGGTTGGTGCTGTTACTGGAGTCTCTGATCTATGTGTTTCTTCCTAAATGTACACCTGTTGTCTCCTGCTGTTTTTTACACGTTTATCAATCGACATGCACTTTTGCGGTAAAGCAGTTGAAGAACTTTAGTTGTAATACGGCTACCCTTAGATGGTTAAAGACTAACTGTGTAGCCTGCCATATCATAGACCAGGCCCAACTTAGACTACAAGGTTCTACCCAATATGCACAGATTTATCTCGAATTTGCAGATCCACTAAAATGCAGCTACTCAATATAGATGAACTTGGCTTCAAATCGGTTGTTCCGGCCGTTTGGAAAGTGAAACATCTGAGGCTGTTGTGCACAATAATTCATTTTTTATGGGGGTCTGGGGCCATGTGGGCAGCCGCCAGACCACTGAGTGGGGTCTTTTTTTATTGGGGGTCCTGAAGCAATTTGCCAGACCCCAGTATTTTATTATCTATTTATGGCTCAGCTCCCAACCACATTTCTTTTTGAGGGGGTCAGGGGTAGCTGCCCTGACCCCCCATATGTGTAATGGGGGGGGGGGCTAGGAGCCATTTGACCATCTCCCAGCCCCATTATTGATGATCGGGTCAATGATACTTGCCCATGATTATACTTTTTTAAATGTATTTTTTTTATTCATTTCAGAAAGACACTGGGTATTTTCATAATAGCCAAAGTCTTACAAAATTAGTTTCTATCATCCCTATAGAACTCTATAGGGATGATAGCAGTAACATTTTGGTTTGGGGATATTTCTGGAGCTTTCGGTTTTGGCATGTCTCAGAGTTGAAGTCTGCTGCAAACTGAGTAGACCCTATAGGAAAAGTTCAAGTTGTCCAAGGAAAGTTAGCTATCTGAGATACCAGAGGAATTTCTAAACAGCTTGCAAATTTCTATTTTCCATCAAAGTGTTAGCATTTCCATAGTACTGATTAACATACAATCCTGGCACCTTTGATACAAAAACACCTGCATACGAATGTTACATGTTCATGACCCTGCACCACAGCAGCACAGTAAGAATCATGGGAAAATAAACTTGCTATCTGCCAGTTGCAGCAGTATCAGTAGTATAAGCATCATCTTAAACAGTGCTCTGCAGTGAAACAGAGAGGCCCCACAGTCTCCTACAGAGCAGTGCAAAGTAATTGTATATTTTAATGTCTTTTTGGGTTTAGATTCCATCTATCTTCTGAAGCGATAATCACAGACTGTTTTGGATAATAGTGTTTTCTATTAATACACTATCCATTCATAGTTTAATTATGTTACATGTAACATTAGTAGATGTCTTCCTATCCCTGAAAGCCAAGCAGAGATATTGATCAGTGAAGAATTATAGATTTGCCAGAGGTTGGAATATGTAGTAAATAAACATGGGAGATTTTCATTGAACTCCTCCCGGATGAGATTTCACACCTGTTGCTTCCCTGCATTATTCTCCAAATAAGAATTAAAACTATAGAAAAATGTCTATATAAAACGTTGAACGTTGCAGATTAATAGTTAAAAGTCACCATCACCTAAAATGTTTATACTCGGAATGTAAAGAGTATAAACATAATTTACACATAGCATAATGTGCTATCTCCATCTATAAAGTGCTATTTCCATGTAGAAAGTGCTATGTATAAAGCAGTCTACCAAGAGATGTCAGGAGTCTTCCCCGCCTTTGCAGGTCCCAAACTTCTGTGTCGCTCAGTGCTCTGGTGCAACCCATGGAAAAATAATCAGGCACTTTTCAACACATGTAAAACAAAACAAAACAATCAGAGAAGCACACTGCTAAGACGAAAATATATATATATATATACTAAAAACGGCTATACATGTGGTGCATCACCTCAGGGGGAGTCCACACTACACCCCCAGTAGTAGTAACAACAAGAGAAAAAGTAGAGGGAGCACACAAAGACTGCAAAAAGTGTATTTTGAAAAGGAATAGTACAAATTTTAATAAAGTGCAATGTATGTAAAAAGATATATACACAGAATACAAGATGAAAACAAAAAACAGCGGATACTTACGAAAATGAATGCAAACAATACAATACATTTATCAAGGCTTATTAGCCGAAACGTCGGTGACCTCCTTTCCTTTTTTGCGCATTTGTGTCCCCTCCTGTCGTTTTCTTCTATGTGCCATTATATATCTTTGTGTATTTTTGCGTTGTATTGTTTGCATTCATTTTCGTAAGTATCTGCTGTTTTTTGTTTTCATCTTGTATTCTGTGTATATATCTTTTTACATACATTGCACTTTATTAAACTTTGTACTATTCCTTTGCCAAATACACTTTTTGCAGTCTTTGTGTGCTCCCTCTACTTTTTCACTTTTCAACACAAGATTAGTTCAGAGTCTTCACTCAAACTCTTAAAGGAACATTAAACATTGTTTAACCCTTGCTTCCTTGAATCGTGGGACATTTAAGTAAACTCAAAGTGAATCTTAACAGATGCACGCGGGTTTATTATCTTCTGAGTCTCACATGCAAGACATAGCAGTTCCTGGGTTGTTGCGTGCTGACAAACGTCAGCATGCGCACAGCCCATCAGAGCGGGGGCTCGTCCTGCTCTGACATCCGAATGTGAGGGTCTCACGCTTCTAGCGCAGAGAGAGACCTTCGTTTTTGCATGGGATTAGCAGGGGGACCTAGATCCTATGGTAGCATGGCAGCTGTCAGTCAAAAGTACATGCCAGTTTATCCTCATACTAGGGACAACTAAAATTTCACTTGTGCTTCTATATTAGAAGTGTTGTGCTGTAACACAAGGTACAACCACAGTTACCCATAACAAATGGAGATTGTGTATGTTTTTCATTTATTTACAGACACTTTAGAACGCAGGAGATTTTATACATAACCCAAGTGAAAATTTGCATTCAACTATGTAAATTATGAGAAAAGATTATATTAAATGTGTCAGATGTGGCTTTATAACATCACATTATGTGTCAATATGCAAGGGCACTACTTTAATGTGAAATGTATAATTTGCATATAAAGCCACAAGGTGATATTAAAAAACAGGTTACTACACTTTTTTTTTTCTCAGAAAGTATAAGTTTGCTTACAATACTGCTAACATAATTTTATATCATTTTCTATTCTCTAAATTAATATTGAAAGGTATTGAAACCATATGTGGGCCCTGGCAGAGGATTCAGTAGTAGACCCCTCTCTCTACTATTCTATCCATATTTGCAAAAATAAATAAGGAATTATTGATGGAAGAAAGACAAACTATTATTCCTTTTCATATTCCCTAATTATGTCAAGTTGTATCTGTGTTCTTTTCATGTCACCTAGTAGGCTAGTACAATGTCTTATCAGCTGTAGAATGAGGAGGTCCCAGATGAGAAGTATTCATGCCTTTCTTTTTCAGGACAAATTCCACTCAGTTTTGCCCTGCTAGCCTAGCTAGGAGTCCACTTTTGTCATGGGACAATGTGGTGAAAGGTTTGACCTGAGATGTCCAAGACTATTTATTATTTCTAATGTTCATTATGCAGCAGTAAAGTTATAAACACTGAAAGACGGAAATTATTTGTTTTCTGTGTTAAGCTTTGCTAAATGATATATAAATAACTAAAAAAAAAAAACTGTATTAGGCTAGTACATAGTAAGGTAGAAGAGTGAATGATGGAAATATATGAGATAAAGCATGAATAAAGGGCAAAGGGGCTAATAACATGAGTATTAATTTGTCAGTATATCACAATGGATTTGGATTGTATAGTATACAGTATATACTTCCCTGCCATTGCTGTAAAGAAGCTGAAAAAACATTTTGGTGTCATACCTACTCTCAGAGCAGGGGTTGAGGAGTCTGAGGCACTTATCTCAGGCGCACACAACTGAAGGAGCTCAGTGATGATTCTTACATAACTTGACTGATGCTGTCTCATACAACTGAGTTGCAAATATATGCCTCTTCTGGCTGGTTATGAGTGTCAATCATGTTGCATGCAGAGTCAATAACGTAGGATATGAAGCTATATCACCAAACCCTAGCCCAGCATTGCTCTTCATCATTATCATTTATGTGAAAATTTGGAGCCACAGTGGCAAGAAAAAACATATCTCAGATACTTCTTCATCTCATTTATTTAAGGCCAAACTATATCTGTTTTTCTATATGAACTGGCAGGAGATCTCCACCCAAAGGAAATAAATACTATATACCAAATTTATATTTTCTATGTGGTAAAATTCTATCCAGACTTTTGACATAAATAAAACCGTCCTTCCAACAAGCAAATATCCAACTCTATACAACTCTTGAAGGGAGTTTTATAGAGTTAAATATCCACCTAAACACTTTATTAGACTTTGACAATGAAGGGATGGTGTACAGATTTGGACCATCTGTTTTGTTTTGATTTCTTCCTATATCTTATATAGTAACTGCTAATTGGAAAGTAATCAAACTCATAGTAAGCCAATTCCTTTGTATAAACTATATTCTACAATTGAGGTTAGTTATTACTATATTCTATGTAACTGAAATGCTTCAAAGTGACTGTATAAATCACTGATGTATTGATCTATGCATGCTCGTACAAGACATGATAAAATGGTTAATAAAAAAAAAAATCTGGGAGAGGAAAGGTCACTGGAAATCCAGTATAGTTAACAAGCTCGGGAAATTCAAGAGTGTACAAATATGTAATAAGTGAAGGGATAGTAGTATGTCAGCTGTGGAAATACAGGAAACAAGTGGAACAATAATGATACTCTTTACTGGCTAACTGAGAATTTGATTGCAAGCCTTAAAGACCACACTGATGGTTCCCATATAAAGTGACCTAACAAAATATGTAATGGAACATAATGTGACACTAACAAACATGATACTGGTTAAATATAAATGCCTGTGTGACTCTAGGCTGACTCACGTCTATCCGTCTTTCTACTGAGGTTGGGTACCGGTAATGCTGGTCAATGAACTGTGCAGATCTAGCTCAGAGATCTGCTGTATTACTTTAATGCAATTCTAATTATAGCCATGACAAAAATCTTAAAATGAATTCTATTATTTCACACACAGCACCACATGCATGTGACTCCTGTTAAAAAGGCACTTTGAAAAGTGCATAGTTGTTAGGCACTAGTCTGATTAGAGAAATAGATCATGGCATGTAGTAGGAATGACTTTGCTTAAACTCAAGCCCTGGTAGTAAGTTTTGTAGGCTGTGCCCGCCCACTCCTTCTTTACAATGTCCGCTTCTCGGGAGGCCTTTCATACCCCATTCTCTGCATACAGAGATGCCAGCATATAAATAGATTCAAATGGCAGCTATTAGGTGTTTACAATGGTGTTTACAATGAGTACTGTTTCTCATGGAAATTTGCAGGCTATGATTTTTTAAAGGCAGTTTTTAATAGTGCTGGTTTTCTGAAAAGTAAACCGTGTCCCTTACACTGATCAATCTGCCATATTTAACACTACTTAGGAATATGTGTAATAATTAGTGTTGAGCGAACCTGAACCGCACTGTTCGGGTTCGTACCGAACATTACGGTTTTTGGACCCCGGACCCGAACACGGACATTTCACTGTATGTTCGGGTTGGAGTTCGGGGTTTGGCGATTCTTTCTATAAACCGAAAGTCTATAAACTGAATCTCTTTTGGTTTATAGACTTTCGGTTTATTGAAAGCCCCTAGCATTACATACATATACATTGTATGTAATGCTATGGGCTTTCTAGAAACCGAAAGTCTATAAACCGAATGTCTTTCGGTTTATAGACTTTCGGTTTATGGAATACATGTAATGCTATTGGCTTTCTATAAACCGAAATAGAGTCCCCATTCATACGAATAGGTCAATTGACATTCGGTTTATAGACTTTCGGTTTATGGAATGCATGTAATACTATGAACGAATGAACGAATGGTTAATAAACGAAAATCATTCGTCCATTCATGCTATTGGCTTTCTATAAACCGAAATAGTCGGTTTATAGAATACCAATAGCATTACATGCATTCCTGCACTTCATATCTGAGAGTCAAATAGAACCGTCAAATACTGTGCTTACAGCGCACTTTGAAAAATTCTAATAGTTTTGGGTGGTAAATAGTACATTTGTGAAAATATAGTGTTTTTGGGTGCCACCCCCCAGTGACTTTTCAGCACTAGAATCTCACTTTGAGACACAGAATGCAGTCTATAAGTCAGAATTCTGATCATAGACTTGCATTGAAAGGAAGAGTAATGTAACTACTACATCACAAGTGGGCAGAGTTATAATCCAGATTGATCAGGGAAATGGGAGAACCAGCCAGCCAGGGGATGTTTTTCAACATCTCCTGAGACCCTTTGGCTACACCAATATTACTGCCGCTCCTGCATTAGTCACCCTCTCTAGGGTGTTCCTGCCTTAGTTCCTTCTCAAACCCTTTTCCTATTCTACAGTCCCTTGCTAAAGTCCCCTTTTTGTCTCTGCTTCAGTCCTTATTCTAATCCGTATTTATTTGTGCAGAGAGAGAACAGATTTAGAAACAATGAATAACAACATGCTCTTCATCTATCCCTGCACTGAAACTCCTACCTGACCTGGTAAAGGTCTTGACACTATTCTTCTGCCTCTATATAAATAAAATTCAGATATAAATCACTGTAAGTGGATCACATGATAGTTTGCAAGTACATGTCATGAAGATAAGTTTCATTTATTCTTTGCAGGTGTAAGGTGATATTCTACCCTCTCAATACAAGTTGCAAATATGTTTGTATTTGTAAATTCTTATGCCTTATAGTTCATAATATTCCCTTACTGATACCCATTTGTTTTCCTTGTGCTTTAATACACAATCACACCTTGAGGCATTTCATTTCATTTGTTTCTTACCTGTATGTGACCAATAGCAGCCAAATAAACACCATAACTTCCAAATGTCTTGCTTCATGGGCCACATTCTGGAGAATGTCCTGACATCGGAGGATGAAGGGACCTCAGGATAGCAGTTATGAATTGGGACTGTTCTACATAACACGGGACAGTCGGGATTATGGAGTTTGTCTGCCTGCCAAAAAAAGTTTCAAAAAACAAAAAATGTCTCCGCGTCTCACCCTAATAAATTTGGCAACAAATATATAAACATAATATAAATTAGATTTTTTGGTTACATGAATTGGCCAAAGCATAATTAAGCTCATCAGCATCATCAAGGCACACTCTCAATAGGGTGAGAACCTTCTCTTCCCTCCTCTCTAGTGGGCACACAAAGCAGTTTATACTGCTACCAAAACCTTTTTAATGTGTTGGAGGAGGTGCAATTAAACCTCCTCCAAATTAACCCCTTGACAGCAAGCTGCAACCAGACAATAATGAGCCAACAACCTCCACTATGTGCAAGCAGGGAAAAGAAAATGTTGGTGCACTAAGCTAATCACAGGCTCAAATTTTAGAAATGTATAAAATGAAGCCTACCAAATAGGATGTGGATGAAATATACCACCTACACAAGCATTGTTGCAGACCACAAAAAAAATTACTGGGTCATATTGTCACACTGACCACCAAGGGCGTTGCTGGGTCTTCGGATGATCTGGGGCTAGAGCCCAGATGAGCTCGGTCACACACACGCCGTCTCTCTCTGTCTCTCTTTCTCACACACGCCGTTTCTCTCTCACACACGCCGTCTCTCTTTCTCACACACGTCGTCTCTCTCTGTCTCTCTTTCTCACACGCTGTCTCTCTCTCTCTCTCTCCTCTCTTTCTCACACACCGTCTCTCTCTCTCCCTTTCTCACATACCGTCTCTCTCTCTCTCGCACATACCGTCTCTCTCTCTCTCTCTCTCTCTCTCTCTCACATACCGTCTCTCTCTCTCTCTCTCACATACCGTCTCTCTCTTTCTCACACATTCCGTCTCTCTCTCACACATTCCATCTTTCTCACACATACCGTCTCTCTCTCTTTCTCACACATACCGTCTCTCTCTCTTTCTCACACATACCGTCTCTCTCTCTTTCTCACACACACTGTCTCTCTCTCTTTATCACACACACTGTCTCTCTCTCTCTCTTTCTCACACACACCGTCTTGCTCTCACACACTCACACTGCCTCTGTCTCTCTCACACACAACGTTTCTCTTTGTCATACACAGACACCCTGAGACTCACTCACACACATACACTTACGCAAACACCCTTACACACACGCACTTATATAAACACCCTGACACACACACATAGACACCCAGATGCACACATTGAGACACCCACCCACACACACTCACACACATTAAGACACCCACACACACTGAGGTTCCCACACACATTCAAACACACACACTTTCACACAATGAGACACCCAGACACACACTTACACACATTGAGACACCCAGACACACACTGAGACACCCAGACACACACTTACACAGATTGAGACACCCAGACACTCACTGAGACACCCAGACACACACTTACACACACTGAGACACCTTGACACACACACCTAGACACCCACACATTTCTTCTATTTTTAAATTTTTTTACTTACCTTACATTTGGTCCGTTATCCAGGATCTTCTGCCGGATGTCACCTGACATCCGGGGAGCAGCTCTCACAGCGCGACGGGGGGCGGAGCTTGCACCCGTCGCGCTGTGGTCTCTATGGCCAGGAGGTGCGGTTTCCGCAGGCACATGCCTGTGGGCCCCACCTCGAGGAGAAGAGGCTAGGGAGAGAGCTCCCTATAGCAGCCTCTCCTCCCGATCGGTCCTCACCCCCCCGCGTGAGGTTAATCCTCCGATTCTGGGACCATGTCCCAGACGGAGGAAAGCTTACCGGGGGATATTTTTATTATTTTTTTTAAAACAATTATAGCCCTGGAGTCTCCATTCGGGGCTATGAAGGGGGGACTCAGGGCTATAGCCCCAGTTGCCCACCCCTAGCGACGCCTCTGCTGACCACACATGAGAAGGATGCAAATACAAAAAAAAAAGTGCGGGGTGTCCACAAAATGACGCACTAGTACAAGTGAAGTCACACAACCAGGTACCACTTCCCTAATGCTTGGTACAGGCATCAGCACTTGGTAGCACAGGATGTCTTGTACATAACCAGGAATGCATATGTAAAAGATAACAGAAAAAAACTAATATAGTCTAGTAAGTCGTTAAGCAACCTTTGACACTCCAGATGTTGCAGACTATAACTCCTTCAATGCTCTGAAAGATGTTGCTGGCAAAGCATCAGGTGAAATGTAGTCCACAACACTGGAGTGCTGAAGGATCCCTACCCTGGTGAAGTAAAATCAAAGTGAATGTGAATAAATTGATCTGTGCTCTCACATTTTACAGAGTAATAAAATATACTTTTGAAGACACTATTCCTTGATTATGTCAAGGGGTCAAAACAGGGTTTAGAGAAAATCCCAATCTCCAACTCAGAACAGGGCAGAAACAAAAACAGAATTTAGGCAGCAGAATCATAAAGTCACAAAATGTAATCAATATTTACATTCACAGTAAAAAAAAAAATGTAAAAAGCTGACAGCGTCCCAGGACTCCACACAACGTGTTTTGCAGCTAACAGGCTTCTTCAAAGCGTGTATAATCATAAAACATGTCATCTGCAGCTTTAAGTTTAAAGGGATACTTGTTGGTTAATGGCAACTTCCAAGATGCCGTCCAGAAATGTCCTCTCTATCCGGTTTTCACATATCTGCAACTCTTTGGGATGGAGAAACAAATACACCAAAGTCTACTAGTAACAAAATGATTTCAAAGAGGAGAGAAATATTGGAAAGAAATAGAAGTGTGAATATACAACAGAAAATACAAAAGCATACATAAAATACAAAAACATTGCACCCAATAAGTTCACAATATGGATCAACCTAAAAAACATCTTTATGATAAAGGAAGCATGCAAACAAATATGTAGTGTAAAAAGGCAGATCATTTTTATATACATCACACTAATATCTCTTTTTATGCCTATTAAATTATGTTCATTACAATCTATTTAAAAGCGGAGTATGAATTCAATGTAAGAACAATGATAATATATAAAGATGTTTTACATACTAATGCTGCCATTGAGAAAGTTATTAATGAGGTAGCAGTCTTGGAGAGGAAAGATCTCCAGAAGTATACATCTAAAATAGAATAACAGAGTATGGGCATTCCATTGATCTTTAACTTTAATAACAACAGTTCTTCACAGAGAGACGGAACAGGGGGGGAGAGAGAGACAGAACAGAGGGAGAGAGAGAAGGGACAGAGAGAACAGGTATGGGGGCGTTCGAGAGAGACAGACATGGCAATGAAGAGGAAAGGGACAAACATGGGAAGGGAGAGAGATACATACATGGGAGGGTGAAAGAGGGGGAAGCCCCACAGGGCGCCGGAACACTTAAGGCCGGCCCTATTCACATAAAAGAATCATTAGGAAACATTGGAACATTTTACTAAAAGACAATGTTCTTTGGAAGGTATTACTGAATAAACCAAAAGTCACCTTCCAGGGGGCCCTAACCTGAAATTAAAAGTTACTAAAAAGCCCTACTACACACTTTTTCTCACCCAAAATCCCTGTTATCATCAATGTAAAACACATATAGGTATAGACAGAGATCAGATTTAATGAATATAAACCCACTTTAGATCTAACATGTCACATTTACTATCAAAGATTTAATTACATGCCCTAGCCCAAGCGTGATTTATGTACTGGAGTGCCAATGTGAACTACAGTATATTGATAGAATCGTTAGGAAATTAGGTAATCGTTTGGAGGAGTATGTCAAATTTAAAATGAATGTTTAAAAAATTAAGGGCAGTATTTATCAAGAAAAATCTGGTGCTATTTCAGGAAAAAGTGCTAAAACAGTAGTAATAACCATGGCAACCAATGGAATGCTATGGCAGTTTGCGCCAAATGTACCACCTTTTTTTGGAATAGCACCTTTTTTGCCTTGATACATGTGGCCCTCAGTATCGAAACATTAACAGAAGCATAATAAAAATCCTGCTAGATTAAAATCTTATGCTATGTGCAAGGTAGAGAAGCACTAGAGTGGTGGTGGTAAAATCAAGAAAATTAATTAAAATATTATACCATCTACAAGGTAAAGAAGAACTGGAGAGGTTGCGAAAATATTAAGCGAATTGGCTGCAGGGAAATGGAGTGGACCTTCAATTTGCATACCTACGAAGGCCTACCTGTTAAGGCCTACCTGAAGGCCTTAACATTGATTTTGATAGATTAAATGTTTTATATATAAATAATTGTAACGGACCGTCTACCCGACGTAGTAGACCCTCTGTCCGTTGTGGGAAAGCACCTCCTTAGCCCCCACTTACAGCTCAGCATTCACCCAGCAAGTCTTTCCTGGACCCTTGCTCTTTGTACCCAAATAGACAGGACATCTAGCAGTTAGGTACAGCAAGATTGAACAACTCTTTTATTTGTGATTTACACAGCACATATACACCAAACTGCAATCAGATAACACTTGATTAAACAATAGAAAACTTAAACACATCACCAGTAAAGCAGTATCTAGCCACTTTAATCTGGAGCCAGAAGCAAGATAGTCAGACTGGGTGCCTGACATAATTAAACAATGGAAGGCTTGAACACATTACAGACAGGGTCCATAATCTACAGGGAGGTGTTTGGCTCTCAGGCCCATCCAAGAACCCCAGTCAGGCAGGCTGTCAGAATTCACTTTGTGGGGGAGACTGACACCGGAGGAGCCCCCAGACGGGGTGACTCCTAAGTCAGTCTGTATAGAGGTCTCCCCATGGCCATTCACTAGTTTGCAGTCCCCACACTTTTTTTGTTCAAAAATAGAACTTACCCAGCCAACCTCCACCTCTCCCGAAACGTGCATCTGCCGCTGGGGAGAAAGGCCAAATGTTCCTTCTCCCAGAAATACTTTCAGCCGCTGGGGAGCAGATAGGGTGGCAGGGTTAGCTGGGCTTGCTACTATGGGGGTATCCCATTTAGTCCCTGGGAACACTGATGCCAGCACTTCTGCTGGGGAGATAACATCCCGGCAAGGCACAGTTTCAGGGGTATACTGCAGGGAACAGAACAAGGTGGCTGTGGTACCCATGCAAAGGAGTTGGGGAACAGTGCTACCTGCCAAACATTCAGGAGACCCAGGTGTGGAGACGGATGTCCCATCCACCCCTCCTGGGTCATTTTCAAAAGGTAAAGGGGTTAAATCCATGGGATGCAGTGGGCAGAGGCCAATTGCACTCTGCTCAGATGCTGGCACCTCTGCCAGGTACAAAAACTCTCCAAGCGGCAGGGGTGGACAGAGGCCAGCGGCACTCTGCCTCATTGCCAGCTCTTCTGCTGGGACACAGGGCGGGTAAAAAACAGGGATTGTGTTCCAATAGGGCTCCTTGAACCCAGGTGGAGGTGGGCACAAGGAGGGCAGGTCCTGTTTGGTTTTGGGGAACGGTGCCAGCAGTTCAACTGGGCATTCAAGGGGTGGCTGGGGTAACGGGTCTGGGGACGTGATGTCAGCCGGGGCCTCCACAAGGGAAATGGGACACAGGTCTGGGGTCTGGGGTAGGGGCAGGCAGGAGCCAGCGGCAATCTGCCCGAATTCCAGCTTTTCCACTAGGTCATCCACGGGGTAAAAGGGACACAGTTATTGTGTCAGTGCATCTGCTGGGGGAGGAGCAGCACTGATACTCACAGTCTCATAGGCAGGGGGCTGTATGTGGTGGAGTAGCTGTATGTATGCCTTATCCAGCTCCTCTTCTTGGGTCACCAAATAGTCCAGATCAGCCTCCAGTTTGGGCACAGTGGGAATATTTGCCTCCCTTAACTCCCGGAGTTCTTCCCACCGGTACTCTGTATCACTCCCGAAGCCCGGATCCAGCTGGAGATTTTCCAATAACAATCCAGAGCCACCAAAATCATAGCCCTCTGTGGGAGTGTCATCCTCCAGCTCAGGGTATAGCTGCCAATGTAACGGACCGTCTACCCGACGTAGTAGACCCTCTGTCCGTTGTGGGAAATCACCTCCTTAGCCCCCACTTACAGCTCAGCATTCACCCAGCAAGTCTTTCCTGGACCCTTGCTATTTGTACCCAAATAGACAGGACATCTAGCAGTTAGGTACAGCAAGATTGAACAACTCTTTTATTTGTGATTTACACAGCACATATACACCAAACTGCAATCAGATAACACTTGATTAAACAAAAGAAAACTTAAACACATCACCAGTAAAGCAGTATCTAGCCACCTCCAAGAACCCCAGTCAGGCAGGCTCTCAGAATTCACTTTGTGACAATAATCTTAATATTATATTATTCCTTTTACATTAAATTCGTTCTTTGTACCCTTTTAAATACATTTTAATGTCCACAATTGTATAATAGGCATAAACAGACATATTAGTGTGATTTATATAAAAATTATCATTATTACATTTTTATACTACACTTTTTTTGCATACTTCTTTTATTATAAAGACAATTCTAGAATTCTAAGTTTATCCATATTGTTGACTTTTCAGGCGCAATGTTTATGTACATTGTGTATTTATTAAAATATCTTGTATATTTTCTGTAGTACATTAATACTGCTATTTCTCTCCATTATTTTTCTCCTGTGAAAGCATCTTGTTACTAGCGGATTTCTTTGGTGTATTTGTTTCTCCATACCACAGAGCTGCAGATCTGTAAAACGCAGATAGAGAGGACACTACTGGAGACCATTCAGAAGATGCCATTACACAGTATTAGATCTTCTACTGTTATTTTTTTTATATATGTATTCCTGGATATGTACATGACATCCTATGCTGATACATGCTAAATATTGGTTAAGTGGTACCTGGCTGCGTGGCTTCACTTGTACAAAGTGTCATTTTGTGGACATGGGGGCATGTTTTTTCGTATTTTGTGGGATGAAAGGTAACCACAAATTGTTTGCTGCTCATCCCTTTCTAAATTGGCGCTTTATAATTTCTTTTCTATTACTTTTTCATGAGACGGATGGCCTTGCTGGGTGGAGAGTCACAAGTGATGTGTATGTATCATATTAGAAAATGTAATTGGTAAATACAGTCTGGCTGTCACGAGTAACACAGTTACCCCATCTAATCTCGCTTCATCATCTTCCTTTACTTTAAAATCAAAGGTGCCTATCAGAAGAAAACATATTTCCTGTCTACAGTGCATTAAATATAATGAATCAGACTGAGCCTTTTTATATAGACTTAGGTATCTTTTGAAAGTGTCAGGGAAGTGCAGAGAGGAGACTATTCTGCTTAGAGCCACAACTTCATAAATGTCCCAGGGACTGGGTACCATCTGTGAAATGAACATCCATTCATATAAACAGACGCTATCTCATGTTTTATTGCAGTAACTGCCTGTCCTTTTGAGATTGATTCATAGCGTCCGTTCGGCCAGCATGAACAATTGAAAAAAACGTCTTTTATAGAATTCATATTTAGGTCAAAAGCTTGCAGGCTAATCCTATTAAAGTTAGTATAATTGAAAGCAATGTTTGATAAAAGAGGTGATAAAAGATGAAAATAAGCAGGTATAGACAAAGTGTGGCAAGGACTGTGAAGGTCCATAGATTATGATTACATTGTCTGGTACAAAGTTCAGTAAATGTCCACCATGAACAATGTTGGTGCCAATCCTTAATGATAATAAAGTATGTGTTTGGGGAGAGGTGGGGGTATATTTTGCTTAGGGAACCAGCAACCATTATCACAGCTATTTGTATGATAAATCAGAGCATCATGTAATTAATCTGCAAATGGATTTAAATAAAAAAGAAGAATATAGTGAAATGTACTATTATGCATTTGGCAAAGAACGGTAAGAATACTAATTCTAGACTATGCTGGCTGTTTGATGGAAAGTGCCTATGGCAGGGGTGTCCAAGTTCTTTCTGAAGTGGGTCTCATATTCAGAAATGCATGTGCGTGTTCGGCTACATTCATTTTTCTGCAATGTAAGGTCCTGGGTGGGTACTGTGGGTACTGGGCATGTTTTGTGGATGGATACTGGCTGCACAAGTCCTGGGTGTGCAATCTTGGTGCCATGCCATGCAGTGGTGTATCTTGGTTTTGTGCTGCCCTAGGCAGACAAACTTTGGGCACCCCCCCTACCCACGATGCACACCCACGACATGACCCATAACCCACGTTGCACACCAAGGACATGCCCCATCACCCCATTTACATGCCTCTATCACCACATTACATACACATTGCCAATATTATTTGCCCATAATATTCCCCAGCTAATTTGCCCAATAATATGCCAGTATCATTTGCCATTAATATGCCCCAGCCAATTTGCCCAATAATATGCAAGTATTATTTGCCAATAATAACTCACTGCCAATTTCCCCAATAATATGCCAGTATTTGCCATTTAATCAGCCCCTGCCAATTTGCCCAATGTTAAGCCAGTATAATTTGTCATTAATATTCCCCAGCCAATTTGCCCAACAATATGCCAGTGTTATTCTGCCATTTATCGGTAATATGCCCCAGCCAATTTGCCCAATATTAAGCCAGTATTATTTGCCATTTATTATGCCCCTGCCAATTTGCCCAATAATATGCCAGTGTTATTTGCCATTTAATATGCCCCTGACAATTTGCCCAACAATATGCCAGTGTTATTTGCCATTTAATATGCCCCTGCTAATTTGCCCAATAATATGCCAGTGTTATTTGCCATTTTATATCCTGCAGCCAATTTGCCCAATAATATGCCAGTGTTATTTGCCATTTAATATGACCCTGCCAATTTGCCTAATATGCCAGTGTTATTTGCCATTTAATATGCCCCTGCTAATTTGCCCAATAATATGCCAGTGTTTTTTGCCATTTAATATGCCCCTGCTAATTTGCCCAATAATATGCCAGTGTTATTTGCCATTTAATATGCCCCAGCCAATTTGCCCAATAATATGCCAGTGTTATTTGCCATTTAATATGCCCCTGCCAATTTGCCCAATAATATTCCAGTGTTATTTGCCATTTAATATGCCCCTGCTAATTTGCCCAATAATATGCCAGTGTTATTTGCCATTTAATATGCCCCTTCTAATTTGCCCAATAATATGCCAGTGTTATTTGCCATTTAATATGCCCCAGCCAATTTGCCCAATAATATGCCAGTGTTATTTGTCATTTAATATGCCCCTGCTAATTTGCCCAATAATATGCCAGTGTTATTTGCCATTTAATATTCCGCAGCCAATTTGCCCAATAATATGCCAGTGTTATTTGCCATTTAAAATGCCCCTGCCAATTTGCCCAATATGCCAGTGTTATTTGCCATTTAATTAGCCCCAGCCAATTTGCCCAATATGCCAGTGTTATTTGTCATTTAATATGCCCCTGCCAATTTGCCCAATAATATGCCAGTGTTATTTGCCATTTAATATGCCCCTGCCAATTTGCCCAAAAATATGCCAGTGTTATTTGCCATTTAATATGCCCCAGCCAATTTGCCCAATAATATGCCAGTGTTATTTGCCATTTAATATGCCTCTGCTAATTTGCCCAATAATATGCCAGTGTTATTTGACATTTAATATGCCCCTGCTAATTTGCCCAATAATATGCCAGTGTTATTTGCCATTTAATATGCCCCTGCCAATTTGCCCAATAATATGCCAGTGTTATTTGCCATTTAATATGCCCCTGCTAATTTGCCCAATAATATGCCATTGTTATTTGCCATTTAATTAGCCCAAGCCAATTTGCTCAATATGCCAGTGTTATTTGCCATTTAATTAGCCCCAGCCAATTTGCCCAATATGCCAGTGCTGCCTGTTCGGCTCCCAGGCGGTTTTGCCGACAGGTCATATGACGTATGTCGGCACTTCCGTGTTCCTCTGTGCTGCCTGTTCGGCTTCCCGTGCAGCCTGCTGGCAGGCAGAGATGGTGAGGGGGGATCTTCCGATCCCCTCCCACCTCCGTCTCTGCCTGCAAGCGCGGACTTTTTTTTTTAATTTTGAAAGGGCCGGTTTTTTTTTTTACATTTCTTTTTTTTTACATTTTTTTTTTTCAGTGCTGGGGGGCGCTGCCACCCCCCAAAATTTGCCGCCCTAGGATGCCTCGCGGTAAATACAGCACTGATGCCATGTACTTTGACTACAATACGGGTGCTGTGGCATGTCCTATGGATGCAATGAGTGATGCCATGAGTATGTCCTGACAAGGGATTTGGAGGCAATAATGAAAGGAGTGCAGGAGAAATGGAATGGGGGCAAACCATTTATTCTGTAAGGGGCCCCAAAATTTGCGGCCCTGATTTTTTTTAATTTACCATAATGGTGACTTTTAAACTAACTTTTTTCAAACAAATCTACACATTTACACAGACTGTTTCATACATATTCCTGATATCTCACTTGGACCCACACAAACAGAATCCTTTTGCAACCAGAACAGACTCCTTCATACATCTTCCTGAGATCTCACTTGGACTCACACAGACAGAATCCTTTTGCAACCAGACCAGACTGTTTTATACATATTCCTGAGATCTCACTTGGACCCACACAGACAGAATCCTTTTGCAACCAGACCAGACTGTTTAATTCCCTCCCTCGCTCCCTTCCCCACAACCCACCCACTCCCAGCTTGATTTCTTTTATAGGTCTGGTTAATCAGATGATGTGACTTGACCTCTAATCAACCACCTGTCATACTTCCCCCTTCTGCACATATCTACTAACAATATCTTAACATCCTTTCATCCACCTTTTTTCTTTCTGCCTTACACTCTCCTTGTGTGTCTCATGTTCCCCATCCCCTTTAGAACGTAAGCTTGCGAGCAGGGCCCTCTACCTCATGTTTTAGTCTGAAACTGTTTTGTCTAAATTTGTTTGTAACTCCCTTCTTATGCTCTGTACCAAGTGCTGCGTAATTGTTTGGTTCTATATAAATAAAAGGTAATGTAATGTAATTTATGGGGGTAATGAGAATATCGGCAGTTAAGTCAGACGGTCCGCACCTTGCCGTCCAACGGGCTGTACATTGGACATCCCTGGACTATTGAATGCAAAGTTGTTTACTTTCCAAGGTGTGAATTAATACACACCAGCGTTCTCACCTCTGAAATACATATATGACAATGTGGGAACTATTGCTATAAATGTCTCCCACTTATAGTTTTTATCTTATTGAGTTCCATAGGCTCACGTTGAATAATGCAGTCTACAAGATCCATCACACATTAAAAGATAAATCTTGCTTTGAAAATTGTAATCTCATGACTGATAGAATAGTGTTTACATTTTCACCACAAGTTTAAAGCACTTACTCTTAAAAGCTAAAATAATAGAGAACAGACTTCTCAGTGTCAGCAGCTTGACATAGTTGAATAGAATACGTAATTTGAAGATGGTATAAAACGTAGCAGTGCAAGAGATGCGAGAATGTTAAAAAGTATAAAAGTAAAAAAATTTGCACCAGGGCTGATCCTAGGGTCACAGATGCCTGGGTGCAGGGTTTCTTTTTTGGGGCGCCCTCCATGAGGTTGTGGCTATATTACAAACTTCTCCCCTTAAGAAATTAAAATTCCAGGATTGCCCACTCAGACACACACATGCCTCTCTCAAACTCCCATCCTGCCACTTACTCAGACACACACATGCACATCCATCTCTCCCACACTTCCATCCTGCCACTCACTCAGACACACACATGCACCTCGATCTTTCTCACACTCCCATCCTGCCACTCACTCAGACACACACTTTTAAACTCATCTGTCTCACATGCACATTGTGCCACGCAGACACATATGAAAACCTGCAACACACACACATCATGTCAGTCACTCAGGCACGCATGTAATCCTGACATTCACATACATATTTATTTTTTTAATAAAAAGGGGGTTAAAAACCAAACACAGATTATCAGCCCATACACCTCATACCAACTGTTAAGCAGGGTGGTGGGGTGATGATTTGGGTTTGTTTTACACCCACAGTACCTGGAAACCTTGCAGTCATTGAGTTGACCGTAACCCAGGGCCGGCCCAAGACATTGTGCTGTCTGGGGTGAAAAACTAAATGCTGCCCCCTCCTTCCCCCCCAAGAAATCCCACAGTCATGAAAATTCAAACTAAAATGAAACTTATCTGGAAGTGATAATTTGATGCAAGAGCAACTTTCTATAGGACGAAAACAGAGAAAAAAGGACATTGGCACTCTCCAATCCGATTGTAAACAATGTGTTTATTGCCAAAGAAAACCGACCCAAAAAATATATATATATTTAAGGAAACATGTGCAGGAGTGCAGACGGGGTAGATCGCCTTACTCATTTCGTGCCTACTGGCACTTAATCATAGGCTTTCTATATGCAAAATTATATGGTGCGATTATTGGCAGGCCACGATTAAAATGTGTACCCTAAATGTTGGAGCATTTAAACTTAATGTACAGAAAGAGAGTCGGTTTATAGAAATCCAATAGCATTACATACATTCCATAAACCGACATAATGAACGACTTTCGGTTTATGGAATGTATGTAATGCTATTGGTATTCTATAAACCGAAATAGAGTTGAAATAGGTCAATTCGTATGAATGGGGACTCTATTTCGGTTTATAGACTACCAATAGCATTACATGCATACCATAAACTGAAAGTCTATAAACCGAAACAGATGTTAAAGTATGTCAATTCGTACGAATGAATAAAAGGAAACGAAAATAATGAACAGATTTTGTCTGAAACGAATGCAGTAATGAACGAAAATTTTAGTTTTGCACATGTCTACCCCACAGTTTGGTTTTAATTTCAGTTATTTCTAGGCAAATACATATCCCCAATGATAGAAGCTACCATGTCATGTCTCTGCGAATTAGATTACATTGGGAAAATTGCACTAACACTTAGGGACAGAATTAGAGGTTTTAGTATTTGAACTGCCGGCGTGGTAAAAATTATCTGGAAGTGATAATTTGATGCAAGAGCAACTTTCTATAGGACGAAAACAGAGAAAAAAGGACATTGGCACTCTCCAATCCGATTGTAAACAATGTGTTTATTGCCAAAGAAAACCGACCCAAAAAATATATATATATTTAAGGAAACATGTGCAGGAGTGCAGACGGGTAGATCGCCTTACTCATTTCGTGCCTACTGGCACTTAATCATAGGCTTTCTATATGCAAAATTATATGGTGCGATTATTGGCAGGCCACGATTAAAATGTGTACCCTAAATGTTGGAGCATTTAAACTTAATGTACAGAAAGAGAGTCGGTTTATAGAAATCCAATAGCATTACATACATTCCATAAACCGACATAATGAACGACTTTCGGTTTATGGAATGTATGTAATGCTATTGGTATTCTATAAACCGAAATAGAGTTGAAATAGGTCAATTCGTATGAATGGGGACTCTATTTCGGTTTATAGACTACCAATAGCATTACATGCATACCATAAACTGAAAGTCTATAAACCGAAACAGATGTTAAAGTATGTCAATTCGTACGAATGAATAAAAGGAAACGAAAATAATGAACAGATTTTGTCTGAAACGAATGCAGTAATGAACGAAAATTTTAGTTTTGCACATGTCTAGCCCACAGTTTGGTTTTAATTTCAGTTATTTCTAGGCAAATACATATCCCCAATGATAGAAGCTACCATGTCATGTCTCTGCGAATTAGATTACATTGGGAAAATTGCACTAACACTTAGGGACAGAATTAGAGGTTTAGGTATTTGAACTGCCGGCGTGGTAAAACTGAGAAACTGTTGTTATGCACTATTTAGAGAAAAAGAGAGGAAGACACGACAGAACTAGATTGCTCTTAGAAAGCGAAGTGTGTTGGATCAGAAATCTTAATACAAACTGGCTATATGAACTCAATAAATATGTTTTTTTTTTATGTTTTCCCACTTGTATTACCAGTTAATTGTTGTTGGCTGTGGCCAACTGTAGTATATACAATGTAACATGTTATGTTACGACTTAATGATGAATATGTCATATATTAATAGTATATTTGTGTTGCTGTGACTGGCCAGCTGTTTTGTTTTCCCTTCATTTGTTGTTTTTTTTTCTATGCTGGTTCCTGTGTGTGTTAGTTTGTAATTGTATATTGTCATAATAAAGGCTTCTTTCCAGAGTCTGAAACTTCAATTCTATAATAAATTATCTTTGGTTGTTTTTTTTTTTACCTGTGTGTGCTCTGAAACATTTGAGAACTACAACTTTATGCTTCAATACATAAAATAAACACTTTTCCCATTACACAGGCTCTATTTTAGTGTATATTGTAGTCAATTGTATACAAGCACCAACTTCCATTATTTTTTTAATTCAATTATTGCACTACACACATATTAGATATTGTTGCAGAGGACATTTTGTGACTTTTTACAATTTTAATAAAATTTGATATGACTGGAAAGTTTTATGATTAGTTGAGGGGGTAGCCTCTCTGTTACGCAGAATGTAATTTTCTGTCTAGCATTTCATTTTTGCTGCTTTGCATCCTTGCTGTGTAATGTAAAAGAGAGAGTTTAATATTCAATTTATTTCTGAACTCTTGGCATCGGTACACAGCAATTTACATTGATTATTCTTCAACTACATATCAACAGCAAAGTATATTCTGATGCAGCTTCCTAAATAAATGTTCTGTGATATTTCACTTCTGTGACTTGATATTACTCAGTATAGTTTGACTCATCTCTCTTGTTTTGTAAAACTAGTTCATCTAAGGTAAGTACAAATACACATTTCTGAGTTTGACCAATTCTATTTTACCAACAGCACCCTAAGTCTAACATTCTTGAATACTGTTACATATGTATTTATATTTTCATGTGATAGGTCATAAAGTATGTTTATATATAAGGTAATATTAGTAAGTGAAAAGCATTCAGAATCTTATCTGATTTCCTGCTGAAACTTGTTCGTGTGAGGCTGTTATTAAAGAGGGGCTACATTAACTTATTTTAGGCTGTCATGTCACAGAGAGGGTCCTCCCTGACCCTCCTATTAGCTGGATGGTGCATACACTGATCACGGAGAGCGACGTTCTTTCTCTGCAGACATTGCGCACTCTTCAGAATGGTGCACAATTAGCGCACCATCCAAATTCCACTTAGAATGCCTCATTAAAGACATCCTGCTTGCAAGTCGGTGGTTCCCAAGCCCTGCGTTATATATACTCCTCTCCAAGCAGAGATTGATTAGTATAGTATGGTCAGAATTGTTAGATGCATACTGATTTATTCTCATTGAGATGCTGTGTTTAGTGTGATTTTGAATTTTCACATCTAGTAATTATAAATTAAAGATTAAAATTGTATTCTTCCTCTGAGAAATATACAACATAAGAGAAAGGTGCCCCCCTGATACCAATGCATTTAGACTTAATAGGTGCTCATTAAAGAGTGAATAGGGTTAAATGGTTGATTTCATTATTATGTATTGATATGTTGTTTTGTCTTATTTAGTCTAAACACAGGAGAACACTTTTACTACTTTTTATAATTAAAAACAGTCAAATAGCCTTTAATTATGTTTTGATTTCTGGGGCTTCATTTTGCTAATTATACTGTGGAATTGGATAACAATTAAGCTGTAATTATAATAAAGTATTGATGTAAGGCAGAATGTTCAAAAACCCTTACTGTTTTAAAACTACACTGGCCCTCCTGAACAATATTCAAGAGTTACTTTGAAAAGAATGACAGTGGGGAGTAGAATATCTGGAACCCGACTGTGCTCATGATACTAGTACTGTTCCATTAAAGTAGGGGTAACCAGATGGGAACATTTACATTTAAAAATGTAATCTACCTTGAATTAGAATTATTATATTATGATTATTATTTAATGTGGGTTGCTTTCTACTAGTTTCCTTTGCTCATCATCAATCCCCTTTTCAAATTGATTGTTTCCCAATTTCCATCCTCTGCCCATTTATTTTTCAGTAGCCTCTCCTTCTCTTCCACCATGTATGCATTTCCCCTCTGACATCAAAATCCAGCACATCAAGTAGTGCTCACCCATAAGAGAGCATGAACTGTTTCAACAAAAGACACACAGCCTCTTATAATGCTGACAGTCATTGGAGATATTCTATTAAAAACATCACAAAAATCTCCTGATGCACATTGCAATTCAAGAATGGGCGAAAGCAAGTAACCATTTTCACCAGGCCAGTTGTGGGCAAGAAGTTTGGAAGCAACCCTTTATCACTTCCATCACTCTGTTGCTGTTGCTACACTGCCCCTAGAAGCAGGCAACAACATTGCAACCTGTAAGACTTAGGGTTACTGTTAACATTAGGGTTATGGTTAGCATAAGGGATAGGGTTAGAGTTGCATGAAGGTTAGTGTTAGATTTAGTGTTAGGGTTAGGATTGGTATTAAAAGGTCACTATAGGATAGAATGGTTAGGAAACAAAAAACACTACTTTTGGTTGTTGCCCTGAAACTTGTAAAAAAAAAAAAAGAAAAACATATAAACATGGAATATTTCTTAACTCATTACAAAATAGTATATTTTTTACCATTTGTAAAAGTTTTATAAAGTGTGTTTATGAATTTGTAGCAAATTATATGATATGATGAAAATAATGGTATTGAACAAAAGCCATTCTTATGCCAATAAAACCAATATATAATTTGTGGTTACAGTAAATGAGAAAAAAGAAAATTACAAGTAAACACAAACACTCCAGAAATGCTAAAACAGCCCATGTTACCAAGGGTAGGACACTCTCATTTATCTCTTTATACATGCATTTTCATACAATATTTTCATTGGTCTCTGGATTTTTTTTTACATCTCAGATAGCCTTTTGCATTCTTAAGCTACTTCATTGTATTAACCTCTACCACTTACCATGGGCATCCGCAGAATTTTTTTCAGGGGCGGGGCATAATTTTACCGTCATCCTTTCTGCGCCGCGCCTCTTTTTGACAAGTTATCATGAAGTGGAGGAGCTTTGTCATTATCAGTGAAGGCATGCAAAGGGTTGATAAACCCTGCACCAGATACAGATCCACAGCACCAGATATAAACCAACCACACTAGATATAGCCTCACTGCACCAAATATAGATCCACTGTGTCAGATATAGACCCACAACATCAGATATTAACCCACGGTACCAGCTAAAAACCCATGACACAAGATATAAACCACAGCACCATATAAATATCCAGAGCTCTAGCTGAAACTCCACAGCAACAGATAGAACAACATAGCAAAGATATAACCCCATAGCACCAGATACAACACTATAGCACACAATATAACCCAACAGCACCAAATACAACACTATAGCACACAATATAACCCAACAGCACAAGACACAACACTATAGCACACAATATAACCCAACAGCACCAGACACAACACTATAGCACACAATATAACCCAACAGCACCAGACACAAAACTATAGCACACAATATAACCCAACAGCACCAGACACAACACTACAGCACACAATATAACCTCTCAGCACCAGATACAACACTATAGCACACAATATAAGCATACGGCAACAGATACAACACTATAGCACACAATATAACACCACAGCAACAAATACAACACTATAGCACACTATATAACCCCACAGCACAAGATACAACACTATAGCACACTATATAACCCCACAGCACCAGATTCAACACTATAGCACACAATATAACCCAACAGCACAAGACACAACACTATAGCACACAATATAACCCAACAGCACCAGACACAACACTATAGCACACAATATAACCCAACAGCACCAGACACAACACTATAGCACACAATATAACCCACCAGCACCAGACACAACACTATAGCACACAATATAACCCAACAGCACCATACACAACACTATAGCACACAATATAACCCAACAGCACAAGACACAACACTATAGCACACAATATAACCCAACAGCACCATACACAACACTATAGCACACAATATAACCCAACAGCACAAGACACAACACTATAGCACACAATATATCCCAACAGCACCAGACACAACACTATAGCACACAATATAACCCAACAGCACCAGACACAACACTATAGCACACAATATAACCCAACAGCACCAGACACAACACTATAGCACACAATATAACCTCTCAGCACCAGATACAACACTATAGCACACAATATAAGCATACGGCAACAGATGCGGACGCCCATGATCTCTCTCCCTGCACTCTCACTCTGCCAAGTCATCTCTCTCCTATGACCCCTTCTTCCCAAACTGACTCCCTAGACTTGCCAATCTGAACCCCAAATGTACCAATCTGACACTTTTTCCAAATCTGACCCCTAGACATGCCAATCTGACCCCCTCCCAACCTGGGAAGGTCGGGGTGTGAGGCCTGTCATTGGTACCATGCACGTGCGGTGATGCTGCCACCTTTTCTACAAAAACAATACCGGCCTTACTGGTGCCCCCATAGACTTAACATTGGCATCAACAGAGGCGTCGCTAGGGGTGGGCTACTGGGGCTATAGCCCTGAGTCCCCCCTTCATAGCCCCGAATGGAGACTCTGGGGCTAAAGTATTCTTTAGCCCCGAGACTCCAGGGCTGTAATTGTTAAAAAATAAATAAAAAAATCCCCTGCTGAGCTTTCCTCCGTCTGGGACATGGTCCCAGAATCGGAGGATTGAGCTCACGCGGGGGTGATGGACGATCTGGAGGAGAGGCTGCTATAGGGAGCTCTCTCCCTAGCCTCTCCTCCTCGAGGTGCGGCCCACAGGCAAGTTCCTGCGGTGTCCGCACCTCCTGGCCATGCAGAAACAGCGCGACGGGTGCAAGCTCCGCCCCGTCGCGCTGTGAGATCAGCATCCGGCAGAAGTTCCTGAAGACACCGCCGAAAACACAAGTAAGCTGAAGATAAGGTAATACAAATTTTTTTAAACATTTAAGAAATGTGTGACTGTATGTGGGTGTCTCAATGTGTGCAAGTATATGTCTCAGTGGGTGTCTGGGTGTCTCAGTGTATATAAGTGTGTGTCTGGGTGTCTCAATGTGTGTAAGTATGTGTCTGGGTGTCTCAATGTGTGCAAGTGTGGGTCTGGGTGTCTCAGTGTGTGTAAGTGTGTGTCTGGGTGTCTCAATGTGTGTAAGTATGTGTCTGGGTGTCTCAATGTGTGCAAGTGTGTGTCTGCGTGTCTCAGTGTGTGTCTGGGTGTCTCGATGTGTGTCTGGATGTCTCAGTGTGTGTAAGTGTGTGTCTGGGTGTCTCAGTGTGTGTAAGTGTTTATCTGGGTGTCTCAGTGTGTATAAGTATGTGTCTGGGTGTCTCAGTGTGTGTCTATATGTGTCTCAGTGTGTGTCTGGGTGTCTCAGTGTGTGTGTGTATGGGTGTCTCAATGTGTGTGTGTCTCAATGTGTATGTCTGGGTGTCTCAATGTGTGTAAGGGTGTTTGTGTAAGTGTATGTGTGTGAGTGTGTCTCAAGGTGTCTGTGTGAGAGAGAGAGATGGTGTGTGTGAGAGAGAGAGACGGTGTGTGTGTGTGTGTGAGAGAGAGACGGTGTGTGTGTGAGAGAGACAGAGAGAGATGGCGTGTGTGAGAAAGAGAGACAGCGTGTGTGAGAAAGAGAGAGAGAGACTGTGAGAGAGAAATAGACGGTGTGTGTGTGAGAAAGAGAGATAGACGGTGTGTGTGTGTGTGTGAGAGAGATAGACGGTGTGTGTGTGTGTGTGAGAGAGAGAGACAGTGTGTGTGTGAGTGAGAGAGACAGTGTGTGTGAGAGAGAGAGACAGTGTGTGTGAGAGAGAGAGAGACAGTGTGTGTGTGAGAGAGAGACGGTGTGAGAGAGAAATAGACGGTGTGTGTGTGAGAAAGAGAGATAGACGGTGTGTGTGTGAGAGAGAGAGATAGACGGTGTGTGTGTGTGAGAGAGAGATAGACAGTGTGTGTGTGTGAGTGACAGTGTGTGTGAGAGAGAGAGAGACAGTGTGTGAGAGAGAGAGACAGTGTGTGTGAGAGAGAGAGACTGTGTGTGAGAGAGAGACAGTGTGTGTGTGAGAGAGAGAGAGACAGTGTGTGTGTGAGAGAGAGAGAGACAGTATGTGTGAGAGAGAGAGAGAGACTTCGTGTGTGTGAGAGAGAGAGACAGAGAGAGACGGCGTGTGTGAGAAAGAGACAGCGTGTGTGAGAAAGAGAGAGAGAGACTGTGTGAGAGAGAAATAGACGGTGTGTGTGTGAGAGAGAGAGATAGACGGTGTGTGAGAGAGAGAGACGGTGTGTGTGTGAGAAAGAGAGATAGACGGTGTGTGTGTGAGAGAGACAGTGTGTGTGTGAGAGACAGACGGTGTGTGTGAGAGAGAGAGAGACAGAGAGAGATGGCATGTGTGAGAAAGAGAGACAGCATGTGTGAGAAAGAGAGAGACCGTGTATGTGAGAAAGAGACGCAGTGTGTGTGACAGAGCTCATCTGGGCTCTAGCCCCAGATCATTGGAAGACTTAGCAACGCCCCTGGGCATCAAGTAATTTTATTACTGGCCTGCCGGTAAAATACTGTCTGGGTGGCAACCCTAGCTGTTACTCAAGCTAACAGGGGTGCTGTGCATGTGCACAATGCTGTGCATGCACAGTACCAGTGTTCCAGACCCTGGAGAGTGTGATCAGAAATACAAGATCGCTGTCCTGAATCCCGCCATGATCATGACTGTCCCATGCACTAGTTTCTGCCAGGCTGAAATGGTGGCCAAAATATGGACTATTATGATTGCAACTGTATAAAAACAAAAGTGCTTTTAAAACCCTCAAAACCCAGCATTAAATATCTCTGTGAACTATATTTTTCCATATGGAGTAATATTTTGAACTGTAAATGTACATTAGTGACAAATATATATAGCATGACATCAAAATAGAATTATGACAGTGCGTGACATCACAATAGCAGAGCTGCATTACTTTCAAACCCAGCTCAGCTTTCAGCAGTTGGTGCAGTAGCAGATCCTGTTAACCTGTGAAGGTGTGAGACTCCCTGACAGAGCGCTCCAGTTTAATACATGCCGCCGCGAGGTCTGACGCCTGGAACATTATGCTTCACATTAGATTGTAAGCTCAGCAGAGCCGGTTAGGGTAGGGGTTTCCTTTCTCTGTATGGGGATAGATTTTTGTATTGTATAATACCTTAGACTGTAAGCTCTGCAGAGTTGGTTAGGGCAGGTGAGTCGCTCTGCAGGGCAGGGACCTCCTTACTCTGTATTATATCCTTATTAGATTGTAAGCTTTGTGGGGATAGATTTTTTTATTGTATAACTTACCTTAGATTGTAAGCTCTGCAGAGTTGGTTAGGGCAGGTGAGTCGCTCTGCAGGGCAGGGACCTCCTTACTCTGTATTCTATCCTTATTCGATTGTAAGCTTTGTGGGGATAGATTTTTTTTATTGTATAACTTACCTAGACTGTAAGCTCTGCAGAGTTGGTTAGGGCAGATTAGAAGCTCTGCAGGGCAGGAACCTCCTTACTCTGTATTATATCCTTATTAGAGTGTAAGCTTTGTGGGGATAGATTATTTTTATTGTATAACTTACCTAGACTGTAAGCTCTGCAGAGTTGGTTAGGGCAGATAAGAAGCTCTGCAGGGCAAGAACCTCCTTACTCTGTATTATATCCTTATTAGATTGTAAGCTTTGTGGGGATAGATTTTTGTATTGTATAACTTACCTAGACTGTAAGCTCTGCAGAGTTGGTTAGGGCAGATAAGAAGCTCTGCAGGGCAGGAACTTCCTTACTCTGTATTATATCCTTATTAGAGTGTAAGCTTTGTGAGAATATATTTTTGTATTGTATAACTTACCTTAGACTGTAAGCTCAGCAGAGCTGGTTAGGGCAGGTGAGTCGCTCTGCAGGGCAGGGACCTCCTTACCCTGTATTCTATCCTTATTAGATTGTAAGCTTTGTGTGAATAGATTTTTTTGTATTGTATAACTTACCTTAGACTGTAAAGCTCTGCAGAGTTGGTTAGTGCAGATAAGAAGCTCTGCAGGGCAGGAACCTCTTTACTCTGTATTATATCCTTATAAGATTCTAACCTCTCTGTGTAAATGTATTGTGTCCAGCAATATGCAGTTCGATACACTAACTAAATGATCCAGGGACAAAACCGATCGCCATATTTGGGGTCAGGAAGGAATTTTTTTCCCCCATGTGAGACAAAATTGGCCAAAAGTTTCTCTGGGGTTTTCTTTGCCTTCCTCTGGATCAACCAGATATTTAAAAATGATATTAAAATTGCAGCAATATTTTAATTGCACATCTGCTTATTGCTGCAAAAAAATAAATTAAAAAAAAAGAATACATTTATCCCTGTCTGTTTCCTGATTTATTTCATGGCACACAACACTATCTACTATCTACACATCATATGGGTCATAAAAAGTTGAAAGGTTTGGAAGATACACAAGGTCATAAGCTGGGCTTGCCTTTTACCACACTGATCACAATATCAATCAGAATAAGGAAGGAATAGTTGCCAGCAGTTTTCAGACTTGACAAGACAGACTTTTTGTTGGGGCATGGAATGTGTCTATGAATGTCTTCAATGTGCTCCAGGCAGCCAATATATGCTTGTACACATACTAGGAAGACTGGTACCCAATTTTTTGGGGACAACCAATGTCATGTGACTAATTAAACACAAATATATTTTATGTGCAAAACTATTTTTTCTGTTTGCTTCTATTGCAATGTACTAAACATTTAACACTCCAATAGTACATATGAGCAAAGCGCGCATAAAAACAGGCATAATTGCGAATAAAAACAGGCAAGTTTGCGAAAAAAAATTCTACCTCTTTTGAAAGCATTTGCTAAAAGCTGGTGTAATTTTCACAATCAAATAATTTTTCACAAACTATTGGTAAATATGCACGATAAACAAAAATAAACGGAAGAGGCGCAAATCAGGGAAAACAAGAGCAAAATGTTACAAATAGTCGCAAATTGCTCCTTACTCATGTTTTACCTACTTTTTTCCCCCACTGCACATGTTTAGTACATGACCCCCACAGTGTCATATGACTCCTGGGATGTTGGCAAATGTGGAAAGGGATAGTCCAATTACAGGGGACAAGTATACTATACACAATATAACCTCACAGCACCAGATACACTATAGCACACAATATAACCCAACAGCACCAGACACAACACTATAGCACACTTTATAACCTCTCAGCACCAGATACAACACTATAGCACACAATGTAACCCAACAAGACCAGACACAACACTAAAGCACACAATATAACTCCACAGCACCAAATACAACACTATAGCACACAATATAAACACAAAGCAACAGATTCCCTAAACACCCAAATTCCTAAATCCATGACATTTCTTTATCTCTTTCCCCCTTTTTTATATGTTTTATTCCTCCATGTTTGCCATCTCTTTACCCATCCTTTTATGTGTTTTATTCCTCCATGTCAGTGACCTCTTTTCGCCTACATTTTATCTTTTCTGCCCCATGTCACAATTTTGTCTGTATTCTGCTCCAATCAATCACCTCTTTTCATCCTCTTTTATCTTTTCTGCCCCATGTCATCCCATTTTGTTTGCAATCTGCTTCCATCTATCACATCATTTTATCCTCCATTATCTTTTCTGCCCCATCCACTTGTCACCATGTTGATGTGAGCAGAGCCTGGTCAGAGGAGCTGCTCAGACTGGACAAATGGAGACCTCAGGGAAATGGGAGTGACCTCCTTGGATTTACCACACTCTACCATGTACCTTAAAGCTATTATAAGCTCTTCCTACCTGTTACAGAGGCTCAGTTATGGTCTCTGAGTATCTTCCCCTGTTTCCTCCATGATGTTGCACTGCAGGCTCTCTTCTGTCATGCTGCCACATGGAGGGCTGAGGGGCGGGCTATAACGTCATATCCCCAGGCACCCCTGTCATTGGTTCTCCATGCAGCATGACTGACAGCTGCAGAGACCTTCACCAATGTGGATGGGAGACCAGTATTACAGCAAGCAGAGTTGCAGAGAGCAACAGCTTTGGGTGCCACCTCCTACCCCAGCAACTGTTTTTTTTTTTTTTTTTTTAAAGGCGAATTGCCCCCCCCTTACTCCCCCCCTGCGGACGCCCATGCCACTTACGCTGGAAGGCTATTCCATGCATCCATTACCTTCTCAGTAAAGTAATACTTTGTGTTATTACTTTTAAACCTTCGCCTCTCTAATTTAAGACTAGTTGTGGTAGTTTTTCTTCTTTTAATTATACTCTCCTCCTTTACCGTGTTGATACCGTGATCGTTGTTAATTTTGTTATTCTCTACATTTGCAGTATAAATAATGTTCAGGTGACAAATGCCTCCTTCGTGAGGCATGGTGCTTGCACCCCAGACGGGAAGCCGCGATGAGCTGTTAAACGCAGGACATTCAGTGACAGTAGTCACTGACCTGTCAATCATGCCAGCTCACCCTATACAAATAGGGTGAGGGCTATTTCAGACTGCTTCTGAGGCAAGTCTGAAACACCAAGAAAATGGGCTGTCTTACCTGCAATAGCTAAGACACGCTGTCTCAGCCAATGCAGTGAAGAAAGCCATATCTTTCCTTAAAAAAACAATATATTATAAGTGGGGATTCATTAAAAAAGCAAGCTTACACTTTAATTTAAACACACACATAGCTAAAGTAAAAAAAAAAAGGTATTGTCCAGAATGGACATCAAAACAAAGAAAACCATTGTCCTGAAGGGGTTAAAATAGTGGTGGTGGTTTAAAGTGACTCACATAAACATACTGTAAATGTAGAGCATAAACATTAATGAAAAATAACCTACACATTGTGCAAATGAACACACTAAGAGAAAATTATTATTTAACCCCTTTGCGACATTGGACATGCCAGGCACGTCCAGGCAGAAACTCCTTTGCCAACATAATACCGAGCTGTTTAAAAGAGGATTTTCATACTCCCAAGTGAGACTGCTGCAGGATATCTGGTACATTGAATGCATTAGCAACTAGTAGGCGGGCATCATGCAGTATGTCATTAGCACAGAAAGTGAGCCACTCCATTTAATTTATTTGGCCATGTACCTTACCAGCACTTAATATTATACCTTGCTTTAATAGCAAAATGTTTTATGCACTAATGGAATATGTTTTTATTATTTGCATGTGTTAATGCATTACAGTCTTCATTAAGCATGGGAACATTAGAGGTAAATAAAATCAAAGCTCTAACTTTAAAAAAAAATGTGATTCTCGATCCAGAAAACAAATAAACGTAGCATTGTAACATCTTTCAGTGATATAAACGGTGGGGTAAAACACAGAGGAATGAATGCCTAATGCCTAAAGCTAGCTACTTGTACATCTGAATTTTTAGAACTAAAATCGAAGAAGCTCTTAGACCGATATAAAAGTACTTCAATAGCAGTATCAGTGTAATGTTTAAAACTCCAGCTCTACAATAATCTAAACCAACGTCCATGACTATAAGTGAAATCCACAATAAAATAATATTTACAAATGAACTAATGGTTGAGTATACATTATCCGAAATGACCCAAAATCCAGTAACACTTATAATCCCAGTGTAGATTTTCTAAACTGTATAAGATTTTCATTGTGTCCTTTAAGCATAAATGTCTTTTCTGTACTATTGGTTGTAAAATAATGTTTAAGGGCTTAATTCATGAAAGAGGGAGTTGTAGGGAATTGACAAGGGACTTGAAAATGTAAGGCCAGGGTAGCTGACATGGACTAAGGATAGTAGTAGCAGTCTGCCCATGACTGCATGCCAAGTGCCCTCAGCCTCCCCCCATATTCTTTTAATAAAAAGAAAAAAAAACTTTTTTTTTTATTCTAACCCTAGCGTTAGGGTTCATACTAACCCTAGTCTTAGGTTTAGGGTTAAATAAAAAAAATGTCATAAACATATATAAATAAATTATATAATAATAAGTGGACGAGTGACATGTTAGGACTGTCAGTGGTCCTCTAGGAATATTTCATTTAAAAAAAAAAAAAGACCCCTCGTGGGGCTAGTGCTACTGAAGTATACCGCTTTCTCACTAGGTACTTCTAAGATTTGAATGTCCCTTTAATTGTGTCCCTATATGTTATAATAATGCATGATTTTCAAACTTAAGGCCGAAGTAGCCAAGATCGTGTCCATATGAATTTTGGTATCTTTGGATTACAGACATTTAAACAATGGTATTAATTTACAGAAAGAATGAATCTCTGCCACCATCTAAATATCTAGTTAATGTTTGTTTTTTTAACTGTTGGATAGGATCACTTTTCAAAGTTCAGTATGTATGAGTCTGTATACTCCCCCGATAAATTTATGTCTAGATAAGATGACCACTTTTATCACCCACCGCTTATTGGCAGGTTTTTATAAAAATCTCTTCGTCTTGTTGCATTTCCTTTTTAGAAAGATTACAGTGATCATATCTGATATTTTTTATTCTATTAAGATCTTGAATTCCAGACTTCCCAAATAATTGCAAAGGTCCTGATTTAAAAGTGGTTGTAAGGAGCATAGATATTTTTTCTTTAGATCTGTCACCATGTTCTAAGTTGGGGCTTAAAGTCATTATATGTGGTTATGGTAGCATTTCTTAATTTTACCTCTATACATGCAGCGAAGAGATTATACTTGTGTGTTGGTGCATATTTCAACCCCTTCTGCTGTCTCAGGGATTTTTTTCAGCTCTCAGTCAACACCAATTAAAGGTATTAAGTTAAGGGTTGAAATATGGAAGCCATTTGGTCATGTTCTGAGGCCAGATGTCGCTCCACCACTCTATGTGTGGTGATAGGGCCAGGCACCTGCTTTCCCCAGTAAACTGTTGTGAACTGTTAGCAACCCCCCCCCCCCCGCACTGCCCCCAGCACCAGCAATAAGTAGAGATATGTGCTGCGATTATAGTGCAGATGGGCACATGTCTACTTACACACTGAGACCCAACCACTACGAGGATCCTGGTGGACCCTGATATAATGTGACAGCCTAATGGTGTTCTTTTGTCTCCTGCTTTGCTTTCCCCATTAATCTTCAGGAAATGTGTAGGTTTTACATAGTCAAGTAACCTACTATTTGCCCATCTTATTGAGCACATGGGTTGATCATGACAGATGATCACTCTGCAGGGGAAGTACTTGTACTCAGTGGTATTCATCCTGATTTAGTAATCATATATTTTTTGTAAGATAATTGGGAAGACAAGATGGGCCACATATTTCTTCTGTCCCACATATTCTATGTTTCTATGGTTATTAGTAAGTATTTGTTTCTTCCATTAAGAGCATTTTATCTGGGTCTAGTATTGCAGTGCACAAATGTAGCTTGTAACATCTTACAGCAAGCAATACATGGGTTATCTTTTTGAATTTGGCTTTATTTGTGACGAATCTGAAGACTGAAAAAGGGTGTTTTTAAAAAGACAGGTGTTAGCTGCATCAAAAATAACAGTTGCCATTTATCACCATGTTTAAAAAATGTCCCAGAGGGGTAATTTGTTAGCATTAAGAGAACTGCCCCAATCAAGGTGTCATACAAAATCAAGTAGAGAAATTAAAAACGGATTGTTTGAAAATGATTATGCCAAATACATCATACATAGTGCATCTGAAGAAGTTCAGCAGGCTACCAAAAGTGTTAGAACGTAATTTTCAACTTAATCTGGGGAAATTTAACATTTCTCTGGCTATGGACTAAAATGATGGCAGCAGTATCGAAATATAAACAAAGTGCTTCTTCTGAGAAGTAATCACAATTTAACATATTACCCATATTACATTAAACTCACTTTTTACTTTTGAATTCCTGGACATGTGCATGAGTGCTTCCATGCACCTCTTCCTAGCTGTGTAAAGGAAAAATTGCAAGGTTACAGTTCACATATTTGATGCACTACCATGCAATTGGTGCACAAAAGCTTCCAAAATCAGTCTTTATAAGACTCACAACCATATTCCCATACTTGTTTAAAGAATTAGTAATGGGTTGGTGTATTTCTTGATTTGTCCATCAATGATTTCACAATGTCTTGTGTCCACTAAGTACAAGTATGAACAGTCTGTCCTGATCTTGGCTGGTAGTGCTCTCAACTCTGTGTCAGCCTCCCTTACCCCAGATCATGGATAGAGATACAACTTTCATAAAAAACATTTTTAGGAATCTGACCATAGGTACGATTTCATTTTGCATAACCTCAGTCTTAAATAGTGAGACAGCAGAGTTTGCCATAGATATAAAATGTAAAACATGGAATTCTACAGAAATGTAATTTTCATTTACTAAAATTTGGTTTTGGAGGTCAACTTTAATTTTTTTTGACTAAGTCAAATTTGGCAACCCAGGTTCAAATCTTCCCCTTTGAAAGTAATTGGAGGTGAAATGATTAAAGCTAATTTTGAGACTGAGTCACATTTGGCACCTGAATTGGACTTAGTCTCAAAATTAAAGTTGACCTTCAAAGTAAAGTTTTAGGGAATAGACCCATTAGTGTCCTTCCTCTTTTACTTAACCTTTCTATAACTTTTGGTACCAAGAAAACAAAGATCCCAATGCAACATAATCGAGATAACTCATCATACAAAGATGGCTTAACTCAGGAAGTTATGGAGTGCTACATCCATATAAATTTTACAATATGTGGATAGAATATCTAATTGACAAACTAGATAAAGGTTGACTCCACCTGTGGAATAGTAAATATCATTGAGCACTCAAACTCACAAGTTAGTTGCCCAGTGAAAGCATGCCCCCCCCCCCCGCCCCCCCCATTTTTCTATCAGCATGTTGCCACTCAAGAAATTATATAGACAGTCATATAAATGTATAATCTGTTGTATCAGTTAAAGGGTTAAAAATTAAATATAAATTGTACCCTATTAATAATGGATTTCATTTGTCAGAATTTAAAGTTTTAGTAAATGATAGCCCTATACTGTAATTTGGCAAATAAAAACATAGAGCAGTAGATAAAGCATACTTTTTACAACTGGTTTACTATGTGTAATACATGGGCACCAGTAACTAATTCATTATTTGTCATATGTCAAAATATTTTGATATGCAGTGTACTTTGGACGAATTCCAAGAATTATTTCATTCTAATTTTATACATAGAGTTTACATATAGCTTTAAATATAAATTTTAATGAGAGAACTGTACATTTGAGACTGGGCTAATGAGTTGTCATATTATTTTATTCAATTGGTTTTCAGAGCAGTGTTACATAACACTGTCTGCTGTGTCATAAGGCCATCTGACATTGCAGCATCAGAAATTCCAGTCTCACTGGGGAGCCAAGTTCTTACTGTTCAAGAGATCACGGTCAGTCATCCATTGCTTTTGCTTCAGAAAGGACCAAATACACAATAATACACAACATGCTAAAGGGTGACAGGCTGATCAAAAGTAGTTTGTTGACTTTTTGCTACCACCTGGATCCCTGACCTAACACCAATTATTTGCAAACCTCTAACTGCTGGCATGATTTGCAGGCACAACTGTAAGGTGCTAGTGGTTTAAAATTAATACGTGTATATATTCTATTAATGCTTTCAACAGTGCAAAGCTCAATATTTGCATTTTAATTAATGACAAATAGACTATGTTATTAAATTGTAATACATAGTTTAATATGAAAAGCTTATATTACCAAAAACACAGAATGTATATAATTATCTGTAACTGCGCTGGGCTTTAGAAAGAAAGGTTCAACTGGGAATTTTCTAATCTGAAACAATCCACAGATTACTACAGAAATCAAAGATAACATTCCATACTCAGACTTGTGCTCTTGTTTGAAGAAATGTGTCCGTACAGCCTAATGGTAGTGCTACAAATATGTCACACTGTAGAACCAATTCTTATGGTCATTACTGATATTCAGTCATTTTATGATAATTTTGGTTCCTCTCATAGAACACGTTCATCCAGGTTACTGCAAGTTACTGCTAAAGCTGAGATTGCAGAGCTGGGTTCACCTTTGTTTTTTTACTGCACATTATGATTTGTGTTTAAAGAGTGATTAAACTTTCAAACTTTTACATGAAAAATAGTTTACACATCTAGAAACGATCTACAAAAAAAACCCTGCTAAATAGAGTCTAATATTTGTCCTGAGTTTAGAAATACCCAATGTACATATGTTTATTTTGCAAATTATAGGGCAATGACGGGCAGTAGTGCATTGCTTTTTCCTAACCATTTTCTCCTACAGTGACATTTTTGAACTACCATCTAATCATCCTTATCATTATTATTATAAGTTTGTTTTACAAGACAGAATCATTAAAATGAAAAGCTTAAAAATGTGGGTTAGAAGGATCCATGATAGCCCTTTTGGGGTACAGTACATTCAAGTTAGGTTTTGAGATGGATTCCACAAAGTTATTAGCTCTTTTGTAGTTTTCTGAACATCAAGCTTTGAAAACTCTCACATGCTATTTGGGATTTGCCAATTATTGTAGTAAATATTCTCAATTATAGTCTCATCTGATTTCATTATTATTTCCTATAGTCCTGGTTCCAAAATTCCCTAGCCTGATGATTTATCCAGGCAATTTTGGATCCATGTACTAAGAAGTCTATTCCAGAACTCATTCAATTTGCCTTTAGTAAAATTGAATCTGTGATTTCCAATATCACAGTAGTTTGTCACTGCTTGAAATTCCTGAGTAATTTGCAATCCTTCCCACAGTCATCTGACTGGACTGTTACAATTTCTTCCTGTCACCACCCAACGCTTTACTCATGTGCCTACGTATTTAGAAAAAAACACTAAGGGCTTTTCTTGCCTTGGTAAAGAAAAAAAAAAAGAAAAAAATTATATATGATGAGGATGCTTACATGAAATCCATAAATAATTATCTCATGGTAAGTTGGCTGTCAATGTATTCATGGAAAAAAAAAAATATATAACTAGATATTTAGCTTCTTGTTAATGAGAAAGCAGTTTTACAAAGCATTGTACTTGCTGTTTATTTCTTTTTAAGTGCTATTGTTTCTTTAAGTTAGACTTTTTTTGATCCTCTGAAGCATTAGTAGGCACAAAATGGCACAAAATAAAACAATCAGAGGAAAAATTACCAAGATAAATGAGAATCTCAAGGGGTTTTGCCACATTGAAATCCTTTTTTACATGAAGAGTTTCTCAGGTTTATCTCTAGAATCACTTTGTCTCAGTTTACACCAGGATTTATTCAATATCTGTGTATGTTTGGAATAGTTGGGAAACGGATATAACATTTAGAGATGTGATTACATAATGTGGGGCTATTGATTAACAAGAATGTCCAAGAATTTATATATTTTTTAATTCTTTTATGACATTTCATGTAAATAACTTTTTTACATTCAAGAGTTGATTTCATTTGTACATAAAAAAAAAAAAAATAACATATTGTGAAAATCCTGTGTTAATTTGTAATGTGCTTGTTGTGTAAAGGGTCTAAGGGGTCTATACACTAAAAGGTAAATTGCAGGTGAGATGAACAATTCATATTAACCCCTTGCCGACACGGTCCTAGTCCTTCCTGCATCAAAACAAGCACTGCAAGTAATTTTTCTTCGTTTTCAGTGCTCAAACGGCATTTCAATCGCTCTGCAGAGAGATTGAAATGCCGGTTTTAAAGGCACAGTGCCTTTAAAATGACAGGCATTTAAAGTGAGCATAGGAAGTGAATTTAATCGCTTCCTTTGGCTCTGTAAGTGTTGATGACTTTCCTTGCAAGTCGAGGCAATCAGCAACACTAAAAAAAACACACTATCTTGGTCACTGTGTGACATAGATGGCGCTGCCCTTCTAGGGGCAAGAGCACAGGAGGCAGGAAGTAGCTGCTACCTGTGCTCTTCAAGCACTCACATGATTGCCTCATCACAGACAAGATCAGTGACTGCCAGGCAGACTGTCAGGCAGTGGGGATGCTCAGATGAGCATGCCCACTGCCTGGTCAAATCAATATTAAACCAATATTGATCTAACCATTTTTGATCTGCCTCCCTACCCTCACATTTTTTTTTAGTGAGGGAGAGAGACAGATCAAACTAGTAAAAGTAAGTGAAAATAACATAAAATAATAAAAACACAATAAAACAATTGTAAAAAAAATTTGAGACCCAATGGCTTTTATAAAAGCCATTCCCTGCTTTTAACACCTTTCCTGCCATTGATCATGCGTAAGCAGTGATCTTGCACATCAGCGCATTTTTTGCTGTTTGTGCATTTTTTAGGGATTCATTTTTTTGTACTATAATTTATTACAGTACTACAAAGGCTCTTCTAAGAGCTATTAACTCCTTCCTTTCTGCAGATCACTGCTTAAACAATGATATTGATGCCAAAGCAATTTTTATCTGTCTGCATATTTTTTGATTTTGTTTTTACACCCACTAGGGGGTTACATGTAAAGTTAAAATATTTTAGATTTTTTTTAAAGCTATCTGAGCGCATGGCGATCAGTAACAGCGAATTAGTGGAAAAGGCGGTTTGGTGATTGCTCAGATGAGCCTCACCCTTCGCCTGGTCAGATCAATATTTGTGAATATTGGTCTGCCTCCCTCTCCTCACTTACATTTTTTTGAGGGAAAGAGACAGATCAGTATTACATTTTATAAAATTGTCAGGTTTTATGAAAGCCATTCCCTGAGTATGAACCTCCTCCCTGCCATCATTGTATAAGCAGTAATCTTGCACAGCAACACTTTTTTTTTGCTGTCTGTGCTTTGTTATGGATTAATTTCTTTGTACTGTAATGTATTACAGTACTACATAGGGTCTTCTAAGAGCTATACACCGCTTCTTTGCCATAGATCGCATTGATTTTGAGGCCGCTGACTCAGGGATTGATTTTGACCCTGGTCAGCTTTCTGATACATCCTCTAGTGATGTATCAGTGGCTGCTGAGCCCTTGCCACAAAAAGTCATGGGTGTCTACTTAAAAAAAAAAAAGTGGTTTAGTAGGGGTAAATTACATTGGCTGGCTTCAATGATATATCCCAAATAGGACATGGATGCAGGTACATGTCAAATTTCCAAGCTTGAACACTGAGATGTATACCTCACAAATGTGGCCTTTTACCCCAAAAACCCAACAAACCTATAGATGGATGGTATTGCTGTACTTGGAAGATGTTGCTGAACACATATTGGGGTGTTTTTTGGCAGTGACATATACTAGAATCTGTGAATTCATGCCTGAACTACAATGTATGTGGAAACAAAACTCCAAAAATGTACTACCCCAAACTTTGAGAAAGGCTGGTGGTAGAATAAGTACATATACAGTATTAAAATACCACCATTTGAAATACCTTAGGATGTCTATTTTCCAAAAATATATGGTTTGATGGGGTAAAATACATTGGCCGGCTTCAAAAATGTTCCAAATGGTTGACTACATGTCAAAATTCCAAGTTGGAAATGCACACATTCCAAATGTTGCCTTTTAGCCCCCAAACAAAGCAACAAACCTATGCATGGGTGGTATCCCTGTACTCAGGAGATATTGCTGAACACATACTGAGGTGTTGGTTGGCAGTGGAAAATACTAGAATCTGAAAATTCATGCCTGAACTACAATGTGTGTGGAATAAAATGACATCCCAACCCTTTGACATAGGCTGATGGTAGAATTAGTACATGGAAAGTGTTAAAATAACACAATTTTAAATACCCTACGACATTGACAGGCTTCAAATAGTCCCAAATGGAACATGGGCGCAGGCTGACAACATGTCAAAATTCCAGAAATGCACACCTCCCAAATGTGGCCTTTTAGCCCTAAGCAACCCAACACACCTATGCATGGGTGGTATCCCTGTGCCCAGGAGATGTTGCTGAACACATATAGAGGTGTTGTTTGGCAGTGACATATACCAGGGTCTGTGAATTCATGCCTGAAGTACAATGTATGTGAAAAAGATTTTACTACCCAAAACTTTGACATAGGCTGGTGGTAGAATTAGTGCATGGAAAGTTTTAAAATACTACCATTTGAAATAGAAACATAGAAACATAGAAACATAGAATGTGTTGGCAGATAAGAACCATTCGGTCCATCTAGTCTGCCAAATTTTTTTTGAGTACTTTTATTAGTCCCCCGTTCCCGATCTTATAGCTAGGATAGCCTTGTGTCTATCCCACGCATGCTTAAAATCCTTGACTGTGTTTACCTCTACCACTTCTGCTGGAAGGCTATTCCATACATCCAATACCCTCTCAGTAAAGTAATACTTCCTGATATTACTTTTAAATCGTTGCCCCTCTAATTTAAGACTATGTCCTCTAGTTGTGGTAGTTTTTCTTCTTTTAAATATACTCTCTTCCTTTACTGTGTTGATTCCCTTTATGTATTTAAATGTTTCTATCATATCCCCCCTGTTACGTCTTTCCTCCAAGCTATACATGTTAAGATGCTTTAACCTTTGCTGGTAAGTTTTATCCTTCAACCCATGAACCAGTTTAGTAGCCCTTCTCTGAACTCTCTCCAAAGTATCAATATCCTTCTGGAGATACGGTCTCCAGTACTGCGTACAATACTCCAAGTGAGGTCTCACCAGTGCTCTGTACTATGGCATGAGCACTTCCCTCTTCCTACTGATAATACCTCTCCCCATGCAACCAAGCATTCTGCTAGCATTTCCTGCTGCTCTATTGCATTGCCTACCTACCTTCAAGTCCTCTGAAATTATTACTCCTAAATCCCTTTTCTCAGATGTTGAGGTTAGGACTGTACCAAATAGTCTATATTCTGCTTTTGGGTTTTTACGCCCAAGGTGCATAATCTTGCACTTGTCCACATTAAATGTCAGTTGCCACTGCTTTGACCATTTTTCTAGTTTAGCTAAATCATTTGCCATTTGGCTTATCCCTCCATGAATATCAACCCTGCTGAAAATATTTGTATCATCAGCAAAAAGACATACTTTGCCAACAAGACCTTCTGCAATATCGCTAATAAAAATATTAAAGAGAATGGGTCCAAGAACAGATCCCTGAGGTACCCCACTAGTAACAAGACCTTGCATCGAATATACCCCATTGACTAAATACCCTATGGTGTCTAGTTTAAAAAAATATTTGCTTTTGTGGGGTAAAATACATTGGCCGGCTTCGAAAATGTTCCAAATGGAACATGGGCCCAGGCTGACAACATGTCAAAATTCCAAGTTGGAAATGTGCACCTCCCAAATGTGGCCTTTTAGCCCCAAGCAACCCAACACACCTATGCATGGGTGGTATCCCTGTACCCAGGAGATGTTGCTGAACACATGTAGAGGTGTTGTTTGGCAGTGACATATACCAGGGTCTGTGAATTCATGCCTGAAGTACAATGTATGTGGAAAAAAAATTACTACCCAAAACTTTGACATAGGCTGGTGGTAGAATTAGTGTATGGAAAATGTTAAAATACTACCATTTGAAATACCCTAGGGTGTCTAAGTTTCAAAAAAATAAAATACACTGTCTAGCTTCAAAAATATCCCAAATGGGACATGTGCGCAGGTTTTCTGCATGTCAAAATTCAAAGTTGGAAAACCAAAAAGTGCACCTCTCAAATGTGACCTTTTAACCCCCAAATAACCTAACCGATCTATGCATGGGTGGTATCCCTGTACTCAGAAGATGTTGCTGAACATATATTGAGGTGTTATTTGGCAATACCCCTTTACATTTTCAGGAAATGTTTACCTGAATTGCAATCTGTGTGAAAAATCACAATTTGTTTTTTGTTTTTTTGCTGTAAACTTTGGCAAAGGTTGGTGGTACATGAAAAGTGTCAAAATACCCCAAGTTAAATTCCCTGAGTTGTCCAGTTTTGAAAAATATGTGGGGAGTCATTCATGGACTTAGTACAGATATTAGTGTTCAAATGTCACTATCGCTAATTTTGAAGGAAAAAAAAAAAGAATTTTGAAATAGCTTTGCACTACTTATAGTTCTGGCCTTGTAACATGAATAAAAACACACAAAAAACATAAAACATGGGCTATTTCTGAACTCAGGACAAATATTAGAAACTATTTAGCAGTGTTCTTTTGTTGTCTCTTGTAGATGAGTATATGATTTTTCAAATAAAATTCAGACTTTTTTTCTCATTTTTTTTCCATATTTTATTATTTTTTTTAAATCAAATTATATGCTGTTATCAAAATAATGGTATCAAAAGAAAGCCCTTCTTATGACGATAAAACAATATATAGTTTATATGGGTACACTAAATGAGAAACAAAGAAATTACAGCAGAACACAAACACAAAAGAAATGTTAAAACAGCCCATGTCACCAAGCGTCATACAAGCCAAAAAAGTCAAGTGGTTAAAGGACAACATTTGGCAAAAATTAAGTTTGGTTTAATAGAAAGATTTCATTAAGTGTAGATTTTTAAAATAGAAATGCTTTAATGAAAGAATTGAAATAAAGAACCAAATTGAGCCCTCTTGTATAGTCAGGTGGCAGACATGTTGTTTAGAATCTTGGGTCAGATGAATGAAAATACCCAAGATGTCTGCCCCCTGATAGAGCTACATAGGCAGACAGTGCTCAATAAGGTACTCTATTTGTATCCCTTCATTATTGCATTGATATTTACAATGTAAATATAGCTAAATTGGTGAAAATAAATGTTCATCTCAGCTTACCTCAACTCACCTGCAACTCACCTTTTAGTTAATAAGGGAAATATAGGGAATATAGGGAAATCAATAATTTATTATTGTTCTCAGTCTGATCTTAATGCATATCTTCACTATTTTGAAAAACCTGACTTCATTCCAAAATTTAAGTATTTTATCCATCGGTACCAAATCTGAATATACTGCTTGACTTTGTTATTTGACCCTAAAAAGTCAATTCATTACATTACATTACATTAACATTTATTTGTACAGCGGTACCAATTCTCGTAGCGCTTGGTACAGAGCATAGAAGGGAACTAAATACTAAGTTAGACAAACTAGTACAGACTGGTACATGAGGTAGAGAATCCTGCTCGTAAGCTTACAATCTAGAGGGAATGGGGTCCATGAGACAATTAAGGGATTGAAGAGGTCAGAGGGATTGAAGTTGTAGTAACAGTAGAGTGGATGGGAGGCACTAGGTGGGATAAGTCAAAGAGGGAGTGTGTGTTCCAGCTAGGTGGGATCGGCTAGTGACTGGTAACTAGTGGGTTGGGTAGTAAGCCTCTCTAAAGAGATGAGTTTTGAGGGACTTTTTAAAGTTTGAAAAGGAGGGAGAGAGCTAGATGCTCTGGGGAAGGGAGTTCCAGAGACAGGGGGCAGCTCGGGCGAAATCTTGGAGACGTGAGTGAGAAGTGGTTATGAGATTAGAAGAGAGTGTTAACCCCTTTGAGGAGCGCAAAGGTCGTGCAGGGAGGTAACGGTTAACAAGGGAGGAAATGTACGTAGGAGCAGAGGAGTGGAGGGCTTTGTAGGTTAAAGACAGAATTTTAAATCTTATCCTTGAGCAGACGGGAAGCCAGTGGAGGGCGTTGCAGAGAGGAGCCACCGAATCAGACCGACGTGCAAGAAAGATGAGTCTGGCAGCCGCATTTTGGATAGACTGTAGGGGAGCCAGACGAGCCAGAGGTAGTCCAGTCAGAAGACCGTTACAGTAGTCCAGGCGAGAGATCACAAGCGAGTGCACTAGAATTTTGGCGGTCTCTTCGCTGAGGAACGGCCGAATGCGTGCAATGTTCCTTAGGTGCAGCCGACAGGATTTGGCCAAGGACTGAATTTGAGGAACGAAGGAGAGAGCAGAGTCAAAAGTGACCCCAAGACATCGAACACGGTCAGCCGGTACGATTGTAGCATTATCAACGGTGGCTGTGAACCCAGGTTATTGGGCGGACTAGATGGACCGAATGGTTCTTATCTGCCGACACATTCTATGTTTCTAGGTGTAGGGACATCCGTTGAGGGAGGGAACATAATCAGTTCTGTTTTGGAGAGGTTAAGTTTCAGGTAGCGATCAGACATCCAAGCCGAGATGGCTGACAGACACTCAGCTACACGTGACACTAGAGAGGGAGCGAGGTCAGGTAGAGCTGAGTATCATCCGCGTACAAGTGGTAGTGAAAGCCAAAAGAGCGGATGAGTTCACCCAGAGAGGTAGTGTAGAGGGAAAACAACAGCGGGCCAAGGACCGATCCTTGCGGAACACCAACAGAGAGCGGAACAGGCGACAATGTCGCTCCAGCAAACGACACTGAATAGGAGCGCTCAGATAAGTCTCCAAGAGAGTGCCACACCACCTAAGCCAAGCAAGGATAATCTATTAAGAAGGAGGCGGTGGTCAACGGTGTCAAAGGCAGCAGAGAGATCTAAGAGGATCATCACCGAGAAGTGGCCTTTAGATTTGGCAGCAAGGAGGTCATTTGATACTCTAGTAAGGGCTGTTTCAGTAGAGTGTAAGGGTCTAAAGCCAGATTGAAAAGGGTCAAGTAGGTCATTGTGAGTCAGAAAGTCTGTCAGTCGCGAGTGCACCGTTTTCTCTAGCAACTTGGACACGAAGGGGAGAAGGGATATAGGACGGTAGTTAGATGGAAGAGTAGGGTCGAGGGAAGATTTTTTCAATACAGGTACGATTTGGGCTTGAAGGTTGACGGTACTATTCCAGAGGACAGGGAGAGGTTGATGAGATGGGTTAGAGTTGGACAAAGTAGAGGGGAAAGAGAGGATACAAGGTGAGACGGGATGGGATCAAGCGCACAAGTAGTAGATTTCGAGCAGGAGAGCAGATCGTCAACCTCTTTCTCAGATACAGGGGAGAAGATATTCAGAGTGGGTTTGGGGGATGGGAACGAGGCAGGAGGTAGTTGAAGCAAGTCACGGGAGGTGAAGTTACACTTGATAGCGTCGATTTTGTTTTTAAAGTGAGAGGCAAGGTCTTGGGCCGTAAGAGCGGAGCAGGAGGGCAGAGGAGAGCATTAAATGGTGAGAATAGACGTTTGGGATTCGATGAGTGGGTGGATATTAAGGTAGAGAAGTAGTGTTGCTTGGACTGAGCGAGAGCAGAGTTGTAGGAACACAGCATGAATTTGTAATGAAGGAAATCCTCCTTGCAACGTGATTTCCTAAAACGCCGCTCAGCCGTGCGAGTACATTTTTGGAGGTATCGTGTTTGCTTAGTGTGCCACGGTTGTTGTTTGGGTCTGTGGGCACATTTGGCAACAACAGGGGCAATGTTGTCAAGGGCTGAGTTGAGGATTCATCCATCTGTCTCATTTCTTCCACTCTTGATATCCATAAAAAGACAGGATAAGAAGCTAGAATAAGAGTTTTTGCAGCATTTAATAACTGTAAGATTAAACCTTTATTATTTTTTTTAACAGTCCTTGGCGGATGATGTAAAACTGTATGCGCTGGATTACTCTTTAAATCTATACCTGTTCATGTGAGCCGATGACAAAGAATTAAGTAGGGTAATACAGCCTGAACTATATGTGTTTTCTGTAAAAGGATTTAGATCAATTGTGGAGATAAATGGCAACTGAGATTCTGTGTAGACAAATGTAAAATTATGCATTTTTTATTATTAAAAAGACACTATGAAACTAGAGAGTGCAGAGGAGGACTACAAAACTAATATGGGGAATGGAAAGTTTTAGTTATGGGGCTAGAAAACTTAAATTTGTACAGAGCCAATACAAAGGGCTCTCTAAAGACCTATTCATTAACAGAACAGTAAAAAGGACAAGAGGTTACCTGCTAAGACTTGAAGAACAGAGATTTAGTCTGTGACAGAAATAAAGGTATAGAATTCCCTGTCTTAAGAGGTGGTGCTAGCAAATACATCAGAGGGGCCTGGATACCTTTTTAATGAACCAGACCATAGAGGCCTATGTAAAGCAGTAATATTTATTAAGTGCTTGTTGATCCAAGGTGAAATCTGTTTGCCATTTGGAGTCAAGAGGGATATTCTTCCTCATTGAAATCAGCATTCAAAATTGCTGAAATAAGGGTTTATTTTACCTTCTTTTGGACCAACAGAGGTAAACAAGAATTAGGAAAAGAGTTAAACTTAATTTTTTCAACATATACTACCATGTAACTATGTAACCATATAGGTAGGTAGGCCCCATACTTCTGCTTAAATCTCCAACTTAGATGGGATGTTTGGGGAAACATCTTCTGAAGAACCACTGGTGCACGGTGCCAATAAGTCATTCAAATGCAGACTCTTGTGTCCGATTACTTATTGCATCATGTGCCGTTACCTTTAAGATTTTACACCACTCATCATATCTGCCATCCATAAACCACAGGACTCTTGGAGTTCCTCTTGTGATGTCACTTCTTGCCCTTAATACAATGCAGATGTTTGCAGGATTCTTTAAAAAAAAATGTTGAGGGGGGTATCAATTCTATCTCCAGCAGAAAGTCTTCATTGTTTCTTACTGGTGTTAAAGGGGATGGATATTTCAAAAGCGTATTGCCTGGTCCCAGATGTATTTAAAACGGATAATGCAGGTTTCACTGTGGGGTGTCTAGTACCCTTCCAGAAATCTTGGTTGGTCCAGCATAAAACTGATAGATGTATTCTAGTATCATCTTGCTCCAACCTCGCCCATTGTTTATAACTTGGTTTTCTTACCCAATCACTCTTGCCATTTTTATTCCATTATTATTTGTCTTCATACAAGGTAATCGTAATGATAATTCAATGTTGCCTGGATCTTTTTAGAAAAAGTTTTAATATAAACAAATAATTCCTTAGGTATCTGAATATGCAATGTGTCTAGCAAATACTAAATGTTGGGAGGCACATTCATTTTTAAATATATTTATTCTAAGATAAGGATAAAGGGGGGGGGGGAACCCATATAAAGTAGAAAGGAATAAAACGAGATCTTGCGTGATTTCCAGTCTTGAGATGACTACTCAAAACCCATGAGAGGTGACGTCACAAACCCAGAAGTATCACTGGTATTTAAACCGGAGCAGAAAACCAGGCGGATAAACACTTTGATAAAGCCCACATTCATCCGCATCCCTGTTATGAGCACCTACAGTGCTGACTGGGAGAACTTTGTTACCTAGTGTACAAGGACCCTGTTCATGGTATCCAGTTGCTCTTATATGGAGGTGGCTACCTGACTACTCGTGATTACAAACAACAATTGCTTCATCCCTGCTCCATCTATTAATGACTTTGAGAGACTTTGTTCTGCTTTGCTGATTGTTGCATTATATTTATAAGCAGGGCTGCCTGGGGCGAACTACAAAATGCTGCCTGAGATCCAAGATGTTTTTAATATACTACACTATATATTTTCTCTTATATGTTTTTTTCATTTAATATGTATGGTTGAGCCATATCTATATCCCTATATACATTGAAGATAAATGTTTGTATTGTTTTTATCTATGTATATTATCTCATTTATTCTCACTTTTAGTGGTGTGAGCGCACTTTCCAATTTTTTTCAGTTTAAAATTCAAAGATCCTTTTTAGTTATCATTGGGATGCCTGGACCTCCTATCTCCTAATTGGAGAAAAACATTTGTGTACCAGGGTAACATTATACTTTCTGGTAGGCTGCCCTTAGCAGAGGCTGGTTTGGCAGCTTCATTTTGTATTCTAGCATTTTATTCAGGGATAGCATATGGTGAGGGAGAGGGGCGTTACATGCAACACTGCCCACCTGTCTGCCTGTTGGGAGTTACAGTAGAAAAGATAACAGGCGTCGAGTACACTGTGTAAGGAGTCTTTATTCAAACTGTAAAAGCCAACTTTTCAACTTGAAAAAAAAATGTAGTTGAAATTTTGTCTTTTGCAGTCTGAAGTGGAGCTTTGACAAAGCCCCCCTCAGATTGAGTGTGATTCCTGACATTGACTTTATGTTGGGAGTTACAGGCCTGTTCCTCTGCCAAATCATCAGCCAAGCTGCTACTTATTCAATATCACCACAGTTTTCACAAGTTAACTATCTGCAACCCACAAGTTCATTTGCCAGTCCAATTATGATTTTTTTGTGGTTACACATACTTTTAATAATATAAACATCCATAATGTATCAGTGTAGCTATATTTGAATACCACTTATGGACAAAGGTATTGGGATACCTGACGATTACACCCACAGGGACTTTTATGCCATTACATTCTAAAAACATATATATTAATATCTAGTTGGTCTCCCCTTTGCAGTTAAAAACAGCTTCCACTCTTCTGAGAAGGCTTTGATTTTGGAGTTTTTCTGTGGGAATTTTTGCTTATTGATCCAGCAGAGCATGTGTGAGGTCAGGCAGGGATGTTGGACGAGAAGGCCAGGTTTGCAATCTGCATTCCAGTTCATCTCCAACTTGGTGTTCAATAAGGTTGAAGTCAGGGCTCCGTGTGGGCCAGACAAGTTCTTCCACACCAAACTCATCCAACCATGTCTTTATGACCTTGCCTTGTACACTGGGGCACAGTAAAGCTGGAACAGAAAAGGGACTTGAATTCACTGAGCTTGACTCATTTTTTCACAAATATTTGTAAATGGAGACTGCATGGCAGGTGGGTACTTGTCTTTATACACCTGTGGCAATGGGTCTAATTGAAACACCTGAATGCAATAATAAAGAGGTGTGTCCTAATACTAGTCCATATAGTGTATTTCGCTCAGGTGTCTGACATCTTTATGAGAATTAACCAGTGTGAAATGTCTTTTTATGATAAAAACTTGAGTTAAAAAAAAATATTTCTTTTGTTTTTTAAGAAACCATATACATACAAAACAGTAGGTGGTGTAAGCAAGTCTGTCTCCTCTTCCCCACAAAAAAAAGGTGTCTAAAACATCCGACAGGCTTACCTAGGCATGTAATTAAAAAATATACAAGCCTTGAACCCATTTGGGTCAGACCAGTCAGGCACGTTCAAATAATATTGTACTTGAAAAATAATTATACACTTTATAAATGTACTAAACTCATAATAGAGTTGAGAAATGTAATGTCAAATCTTTCATATTCCCACTGCTGTATTATACCACATTAATTATGAAAAAAGCGAATATTGTTCAATCTCACCTTGCTGTCCCTGCTGCATACCATAAAACAGTCGTCACTTCTGTACCATGTGACAAAACAAACAGACAAAGGGATACAAACTGGAAAAAAAAAACTTTAAAATATTTCATTTTTAATTTAACATTATTATTATTATTGCTGTGTTAGCACAGGGTATCAGGAGGTCAGGAACAGCTTGTAACCAGTAAGTCACCACTTTGAGCTGACTTCGTGTACTTGTAATTTTGTGTCCAGCAGGGGTCCACATTCTCTCATTCCTTTCCTGGAGTCCTCAAGTTCACACATCTGATCTCACATCACTTTTCCCACAGCTTGCAGTCTTGAATGAATCGCTGATAGAGCGCCGCCCTCTCGCTCAAGCCTACTGGTTACCTTTGTTATTGTCTCGTGCAGGCGGGAGCTGCGATTAGTTCCTGTAGTTGTCAATCACGGCTCTGATCCTGCCTCTCTCTGAGCAGGTCAATGAATTGACAGAGCTCAGGCAGCTGTGAGCCCGGGGAAGTGAGTGCACACATAGGATCTGCTGCTGCTGCTGCTGCTGCATCTGCATCTGCATCTTCTACTTCATCCAGAGGAAAATAGGAAAGCATCTTCTACATACCCTTATTACTTATTCTCTAACTGACATGTATTGATTCACAAGGGTAAGTTAAACAATGGTATTTTATATTTATTATTTATCATAAATGCATTGATGTGCCCAAGTGTATGCAATGGAAAACACACATTGTGTCCACCTGGATATATAGGGCTGATTGTGTTTTTAACACCTATAGCTTAAGCTTTGGCACTTCAGGTGTTGTGAACTCCCACGATACTCAGCCATCAATAGAATCAATAATAGTATGTGGATACAGAACTACATAGACACAGTGGATATTTATATATTGGTATTGTACATTTCTGGTCATTTTTGCTACTATTTTGGGAATTGTTAACTCATTCGTTGCTAGCATGGCTGGACCACATTTCCCTGCAAGGCTGGGTGATAGATTTGTGTTACACATGCAGGGTAATCTTGAACTTCTCCTCTGTGTGGAAGTCAGAGGGGGGCTGGTGTTAGTGTCTGGATTTCCTTCTCTTGTCTAGGGTTGTGCTTGTCCTTAAAGTTTACGATGTCTCAATTCCAGCTAATGCAGATTCCTTGCTGCTGGTTTTACAACCCAAGCAGCCAACCCATCTGTTAAAACAGAGAATGAAAAGGCACTAAGGAAACACATTCAAGGGCTTTGACTTTGAACGCCTTCTGTCTTCCACTGGGATGTGCAAAGGGATTACACGTTTTCCTCATATTGTGTCAAATGATAACACTGTTAATAGTGGGGAGGAAATGTAGCAATGCCATGTAAAAGATCTGTATTTTCCACATAGTTTTTTCACGAGCTCTTTAGAAGTAAAGTCTCCTTTTTACAGAAACACATATGAATTTATATTTTCTTGTCGTAGAAATATTTATATTTATCTGTGTTTGAAATCTGGAATAGAAAACAGAGTTCTGCAATTAAAAAGTGTGTTGGCATTTATTTTTTAGTAAGTATGGAGAACTATCTGTACACTTCTGGAAATGTATAGCAATCCTAATTTACAGGACGCAGATTAGAACTGCCTGTTCCTGCCTGAGCCATCTGCAATACTAAACCATCCTATGTGGCAGACTGAACAAATGGAAGCTGGTGTCTGAACAATCCCAGCTATTAGGAAACAGACTCTTCCCACCTATCAGGGGATCCACACAATTGGGATGATTACTCTTGAACTTCAATGGGCAATTTACACTGGGTCACGTATACCACCACCCTTGAAATAGTTTTGCCTGCACTTAAACACATTCTTCTGTCTAGATTTCATTTGTGTGATAATTAGAAATACCAGATGGAATTCACTGCCAATATAATTAAGTCATAACCTGCTTGAGAATGGGTAAGGCAGTGGGTTGGATCAACCTCTGCAAATTATATCAGTAGGAATTCTACGCTAAAATTGGATGACCCATATATGCTAAATCTTCTATAGTTATACAACAATAAGAGTAGTGTATTGTGAGAAATGGACATCTAACTAGACCAGTGTTTTCTATATAGTGTATCTTTTAATATAGTTGGGATGTTACCATAGAAATCAATATGATACATAATTGGTGTAAATTGTTAGTCTAGTGTAGTGCTCAATGTCTCCCCCTTTGATAAATGATTTGTACAGGGTAACACTGCAAACCCAATGCCATCATCTATCTTATTACCTACGCTGTCTACTTTCTGTCACATGGGTAATTGGCTGTGAGATAAGCCATACCCCATGCAGATCCAGAAGAGTACTTGCATGTATCCTGGCAGTCTACTAGTGACAAATCATGTTTTATCGGCGTTGTCTGAAAATAATCTGTCAAGGCTGCTAGTTGTGTATCTCCAGGTTGTGGGTGCCTGGGGATAATGTGAGTTGTAGTATTATTATTTGGGCATCCATGATGTTTCTTATGTATCACCACAGGGAGTTAATCGAATAAATAATAATGGCTATAAATATGTGGATTAGAAGGAATACGAAACTCATTGTGACACTAATCGCAATGCCAATTAATACTATTTTTAAATATAATATACTCCAAGGGAGCTGGCAATTGTGTATATATTACTGATATTGTCTAAGAGATTTAGTATTAAAATGCATACAAGACCTTTTAAAATTAAAACCATTTTATTGCAGAGGAGGATTTAATCCATTTTAATGAAAATAGACTACAAATAAGGATGTAAATAAAATTAATTCACATGTTATTGACGCTAATATTTATTTAGCTTTTTTATTTTGTGATATTAAAGGGACAGTCTAGTCCCCAAAGTCACTTTGGCGCAAGTTGATGACTACTGCCTGTATAGCAAGAATTCTGCATAAATCATATTATTAATATTTTACTCAAGCCCCAAGTGTTTACTTGTCATGCATACTACAGGTGTGGCAGCACTGACTGTTTTGTTTAACCCCTTCCTGCTTGTAGGAAGTTCCATGCCGTCCTACTTTTTAGTGTCTAGAGGCTGCCCCCCACGATGAGCTGTGTGTGTTCCCCATTATAAGGTAAGGACTCTGACACAGAAAATAGAGCTGATGCTCAGAGTGATCGTCGGCCCCATTTCACTGTAAAAACCTGTCCTGCATGTAACAGCTGATCGCGGCTCCCCGCAATGAGCTGTACTCAGGATCCCACTGCAGGGACTTGCAGCGGGATCCCCAGTGTCAGATGAGGCCACTTTGAGTCTGATTTAGGACATGTAGCGAATACTCAAACAGAGCATTCGCTACATGTCTGGCATCGGGCACGCCTCTGTGATGTCACGCGTGATGTCACAAAGTATTGCGGGATGCCGGCAGGGACCGACAGGTCCTGATCGGGTCCCTGCTTTCGTGTTCCTGGCTCTGATCACTTCATGATTGGCAGCCAGGAACACACAGACGTCTGATGGTGCTTTGGTTGTTAAGGACCAAAGCACCATACGACTTCAAGGGGTTAATTTAGTCACTTCCTGTGCTGGTGGAATAGAAAGCAGTGTATGGCATGTAGTAACATGCAGGATGTTCTCTGTGCTGCTTCCTGTCTGCCTGATCAGCAGCACTGATCCCTTTTCTCCTCCTCTGCAAAACTGATTATCTGACTGAAACCCTCAAGCTCCCAAGGATGGGGGCTTATTTGTAAAGGGCAAGTTCAGGTGTAATATATAAAGATGGAATGACTATCATCCTCAGTCAGCTGGTATTTATAGGTGAGAGAGAGATGGAATGTCCATTATACTCAGCAAGCTGGTATTTATATGAGTGAGAAAGATGGAAAACCCCTCATCCTCAGTCAGATGATATTTATATAAGAGATATATATATATATATATAGAATGCTTTGATGACATGACTGCAGTGACAGGGAACTAAGTTATAATTCTCTTGTATACACTGGGAACTCTAATAGTGCAATAAACTGTTTGATGACATCACTAGGGAAACAGGAAATCCCATGCAAATTCTTCTTAGTTACTGCTGAAAATAAAACCCTGAAAAAAAAAGTCTGAAGCAGAAAAACTGAAAGGCGACAGTCCCAAACCTCTGCAAATGTGCACTTTCTTCTAAGTGTAAGATTTTCATATTTTAAGAAATGTACAATATGCATTTAAAGTATGTTTGAAAGTACTTTAAAGGGACAGTCTAGTCCAGGGGTCCTCAAACTACGGCCCGCGGGCCACATGCGGCCCGCCGAGCACATTTATCCGGCCCGCGGGGGGTGCTGCGGGCACCCCCTGCTCCCCGCTGTTTACTTTTTTTTTTTTTTTTTCTTGCAGCCGCAGAAGATGCGGCTGCAGGAAAACGGAAAAAAAATAAAAAAAAAAATCACCGCGACCGGATGTGACGTTTCATCACATCCGGACCCGGTAACTGTTTCCCTCCTCCGTGCAGGGAGGAGGGAACACTGCGCGAGACGTCCGGCCGGGGACATAGCAGCTGGAGGTAAGTGATGGGGAAGGGGGGGAGGAGGGAGGTATAACGAGCACTGTACTATTCCTAGGCATCTGAATGGCATAATATTCATGGGCATCTGAATGGCACACTATTCCTGGGCATCTGAATGGCACACTATTCCAGGGCATCTGACTGGCATAATTTTCTTGGGCTCTGACTGGCATAATATTCCTGGGCTCTTACTGGCACTCTATTCCTGGGCATCTGAATGGCATAATATTCCTGGGCATCTGACAGGCACACTATTCCTGGGCATCTGAGTGGCATAATATTCCTGGGCATCTGACTGGCATACTATTCCTGGGCATCTGACTGGCATAATATTCCTGGGCTCTTACTGGCACTCTATTCCTGGGCATCTGAATGGCATAATATTCCTGGGCTCTGACTGGCACTCTATTCCTGGGCATCTGACTGGCATAATATTCCTGGGCATCTGACTGGCACACTATTCCTGGGCATCTGAATGGCATAATATTCCTGGGCATCTGAATGGCATAATATTCCTGGGCATCTGAATGGCACACTATTCCTGGGCATCTGACTGGCACACTATTCCTGGGCATCTGACTGGCATAATATTCCCGGGCATCTGACTGGCATAATATTCCTGGGCTCTGACTGGCACACTATTCCTGGGCATCTGAATGGCATAATATTCCTTGGCATCTGACTGGCACACTATTCCTGGGCATCTAAATGGCACACTATTCCTGGGCATCTGACTGGCATAATTTTATTGCGCTCTGACTGGCATAATATTCCTGGGCATCTGACTGGCATAATATTCCTGGGCTCTTACTGGCACACTATTCCTGGGCATCTGAATGGCATAATATTCCTGGGCATCTGAATGGCATAATATTCCTGGGCATCTGACTGGCATAATATTCCTGGGCATCTGACTGGCACACTATTCCTGGGCTCTGACTGGCACACTATTCCTGGGCATCGGAATGGCATAATATTCCTGGGCATCTGACTGGCACACTATTCCTGGGCATCTGACTGGCACACTATTCCTGGGCATCTGACTGGCATAATTTTCTTGGGCTCTGACTGGCATAATATTCCTGGGCATCTGACCTGCATAATATTCCTGGGCTCTTACTGGCACTCTATTCCTGGGCATCTGAATGGCATAATATTCCTGGGCATCTGACTGGCACACTATTCCTGGGCATCTGAATGGCATAATATTCCTGGGCATCTGAATGGCATAATATTCCTGTGCATCTGACAGGCACACTATTCCTGGGCTCTGACTGGCATAATATTCCTGGGCATCTGACTGGCATAATATTCCTGGGCATCTGACTGGCATAATATTCCTGGGCTCTGACTGGCATAATATTCCTGGGCATCTGACTGGCATAATATTCCTGGGCTCTGACTGGCATAATATTACTGGTCTCTGACTGGCATAATATCCCTGGGCATCTGACTGGCACACTATTCCCATGGAAATACTGGTAAGTTTGTTGATTTAACTTTACTTCATTTTAAATATTGTATTTGTTCCCGTTTGGTTTCTTCACTTCAAAATAAGATATATGCAGTGTGCATAGGAATTTGTTCATAGTTTTTGTTTTTACTATAGTCCGGCCCTCCAACGGTCTGAGGGACAGTGAACTGGCCCCCTGTTTAAAAAGTTTGAGGACCCCTGGTCTAGTCTAAAACTAATTTTGGTTCAAGATAAGGATTACTGCTTGTTTAGTGTACAGGCTTTTTTCCAGTGTGATTTGATGCAGGTATTCATACATTTTTGGAGATATACTTGAGGAGGCCTTGTTGTTTAGCCTTACATGCCGCATTGTAATTTTTAAGCGACACATTGATGATTTACTCATTGTCGGGCTCGGGAACTCTATGTAACTAGATGAGTTTACTACAACAATCAATTCTAAACTTGTTTACAGAACAAACTGACCACAGATTTCAAATCTGAATCTATTACTTGTAGCTTGTAACAACAAAGTCAGCACTAAACTATGTCACAAGGAGACAAGTGGTAATACCATACCTCATGCTGAATCCTTACATCCTTTTCATCTAGTCCAGAGTATCCCTACTGGACAGTTTCTCCGCATTAGGAGACATTGTTCTGAATTTTCGGATTTTCTACAGGAGTTCTGTGCACTTCAAGACAGGCTCCTGACTGGTGGTTATTCTTTTAAGATTTTAAGAAAAACTTTTAGTTAAGGCAATGTCCCAGGATAGAATGTAATGTGTCTCCTCTCAGAGCTGAATCGCTCGCATGCTAGGCAGGACAGATCTAAGTGCCCTGTCCTGAGTATCATGTTTAGTTGTCAATTCGATCACATCAAACAGACTGTGGACCAACATCTCCCTATTTTGTTGAATCATAGTAGACTTCAAGATACTGCGTAACAGGGGTACCATATGGTGGCTAAACAAGCCCCCACTATTGACTCTATCATTTCACTATATCTATACAGCTCTAAATCTAAAAAAAATTGGTTGACTTCAAAGGGCATGTACAAAAGAGCATGTACAAAAGGGCATGTACAAAAGAGCATGTACAAAAGGGCATGTACAAATGTAGACATCCTTGTAAAACCTGTAATAGAGTGAATGTCACTCTTTTGTTTTTAAGTCACTTAATGTTTAGTCCTAATCTTGTACTGTGTTCTTTACACGGTGGTATACTTAAATGGAGTAGTTGTGAGTACAACAGACCTACATTTAAGTTCCTTATTGGCATGAAACACGTCAGGTGCTCACATGCTGTGCGTGTCTTTATGTGTATTCTATCCATAGTGTGTGCCTGGATTTGGACTTCTGAATTTTAACTACTGTTTACAATAAATTTGAATACTTCATTTTATATGCTGGAGTGCTCGACCTTGTTTTTGCTACTGTGAACTATACGTGCCAAAGATGCTTTTTTTCCATTGAATGTGCACTAAAAGTTCTTAAACCTGTCAATATACTAATGGCCTGTCACCACTGGCTTCTGAGATGGCACACAGCTTCTGGCAACAGGATGGATATCAATTCTGGTGGTTGGAAGATGTAGACTGATATGCAAGGTGGAAAAATTGGAACTGAGAGATTAAGAGATAAAGAACAGAGACAGACATTACTTTAAATTGATAGGGTTGAGCTGATACAGTAGAGTAGGGGAAGGGAATCAATATATATTATCCAGTGAGGAAAGCTCAGTTGGTCAATGCACCAGTGATAGTACCTGTTCAGACCTCAGGGTGACAGGTGCGGGTCCAAGCATGATTTACCCAGCAACAGTCTGAGCCCCTAAACTTTTTTCCCCCTTGTCGAAGCACAAGTGGGATCTTTTAATAGTGCAACACATTGTCTGATGACAGGAAATTCTATTCATTTGAGTGAAATTATTATCATTGGTTCCTTCAGCAAAAAAAAAAAAAAGGAAATTGACTTTTACTCAGCTAATGTCGGCAGTCCTGGTTTCTTGCAAATTGCTGTCATTTTACAATTTCATCAAGCTGTAAGTATTGTATATTTTAAGCAATGCAAAAGGTAAAACATGCATTTTAAAGTACTTTGAAAGCACATTAATATGCATTAATATTTGAAAGATGCATTTTGGGAAACAAACAGTCCCTTTTAAATTAGCTGCATTTTCTCAATATGTTTGTTTTACATGCAGTAGAAGTTCAAATTGTTTTTTAAACCATGATTCTTATTATATTTCCCCAAATTGTATTATGAATATTACCGATTCCAGAAAAGTAAAATAAAATAACCAGAAAGCTACAGCTTTCACTTGTTATGACATATGGGATTAATTTAAACTGCTAGTTTTAATAAGAAACCACCTGCTTGAGAAATATTCTTTAAGCCATGCTGCACCATTGTTTTGGAAACCTACAAAACCAAACCAGTTGTATAAGGAATATCACCCAGCTGATGTGTGTGTGTGGACATTTTAAGGCCATTTAAGTGAGTAATCAAGGTAATGATTAGAGTTAGATGACAGAGGATACTCATACCCACTTGCCATATTCCTGATCAGAAATAAAACAAGATAATAACCAAAAACATCACTGGGGAAAGTCTATTGGCAGTTCATTTTCTTAGCTGCTGTATACTGGAGGAATCATACCGACAGAACTCTGAATTAAATCTTTCCTGCAGCCTCAAATTATTTTGTTTCCTATTTTACAAAAAAAAAAAAAAAGGATCTCTGTATTAAAGGGAATATTTTATATTTATACATTCAGTGTGGATTAACTTTTACATCAATCTTTTCCTATAGACTTCGGAACTATTCACTAAAAGTGACAGGTGAGTTGCGGTGAGATGAACATTTCAACTCAACAACTTAACTATGCATTAGCCAGTGGTGTATCTTGGTTTTATGCTGCCCTAGGCAGACAAAATTCGGGCAACCCCCACCGACGTTGCACACCCACGACATACCCCCTCATCCACATTGCACACACATTAAAAGCCCAATCACCCCATTACATGCCCTCATCACCCACATTGCATGCACATTAAATGCCCTATCACTCCCATTACATGCCAGCCTCACCCTCATTACATACCCCCCACCACATCCATTACATGCCCCCATCACCACGATTAATTGGAAGGCGCTAAATCTTGCTGAACAGTGTGGGAGGGAGCTAAAATGTTTGAAGCATCAGAAGTTGCTTTAACACCATCTGGCAAAGTGCCGCCCTAGGCGAGTGTCTTGTTTGCCTTGTGGAAAAACTACACTACTGCATTTAGCATAGACAAACTTGGTGAGTTTTCTCCTGATAGATTAAATATTAGATTAGATTTAAAGATTGAAGAAATGTTCATCTCGGCTCATCTGTGGCTGAGTTTCACTAAATGTGAACTGAAGTGAGATGAACATTTCATCTTATCTTCTTAACTGTTTATTGTGCAGGGCCAAGTCTTGTGAGTTTGTCTAAAAGGAGAAACTCACCAGATTTGACCCTGCACAATGTATAGTTAATGATGTACTACAACAAGGGGGGCACTTTTGCTTGAGCAGCTACATTGCACACACAGGTATTGCAAAAGCACCCCAGTTGCACCCACAAGACTTGCCCCCAGCAGCCAGATTGCACCACGAGACTTGCCCCAGCACCCAGGTGACATTAACAGAACTTGGCCAGTATCCAGATTCCAACCATGAATTGTCAGAACACCTAGATTGCACCCAGAGGACTTGCCCAGCACCCAGACTGCACATGTAAGAACTGCCCCAGCACCCAAATTGCATGCAATGAGCTTGCCCAGCACTCAGATTGCACCCAGAGGACTTGCCTAACACCAAAATTGCACCCACGTGACTTGCCCAAAACCCAGATTGCACCAATAGCTTTGCCCCGGTAACCAGATTGCCTAGTGGTGGACAGCTGTCGTACAGATATCATAGCAGGCTGCCTCTTGTGACCATCGACCTTTTGACTCCAGAAACACACAGGGACCTGAGAGGATGTCTGTGCCCCAGCCTAATGCAGGGAAAAGTAAAATCTGAAATTTGATTTTGCACTGTACAAACGTGCCTGTTGGCATGTTAAAAAAGGCCTGTACGTTTTGTATGCTTTGGAAAAAATGGACAATTTCAGACATTTTTAAAACTGCAGTTTTACTGCTGTGTACAGAGTCATTTTGTTTTTTATGAATATAAAATGTATTATGTATAATTTAATTATACCAGGTAGACTGAGGAACAATCTGAAGTCTTCTTCCTTCTCTTGTGACAATAGCAGTAATGCATCCTGCTCTTACGTTTGATAGTTGGAGTTTCAGTTTACAACCTGGGACTTGCAGTGGAGGCATTGTATTGATCTGATACTGCATATTGTTGTACTTACATTCCTATTACATAGCATTACGTAAAGAAAGTAAAAATATGAACACTTTATCAGAAACATTTATTCATAGTGCTGAAAGAAAAATAAAACAAACAATGCTTTGGGGAAAAAAGCTGTCTCTACTTAGACCATTATTTATTAGCTGATTATTTAGCTAGACCTTTATTGCATGATAGTCACGTGTTATTTGAACAGCTTTTTAATGATTATTATTTGATTTGAAATATGTTGCATAACAAAGGGGAGGGTACCCTCAGGAGACCCAGTAAGACTTAACATGTATTAGATTTGCATTAAAAGCGTACAGAGGACAAATATCATAAAAATAATAAACAATAAAGTATATGCTCACACCAAAACAGCACAGTGATTATCCAGGAGTGCAAAAAAGTGCATTAAACTGTAACAGGCTATTGAGGTTCACTTGTACTGTCACTTATTTAGTCACCAGTTCGCTGCTCTATCAATATAAAACACACTTTAAAATGATGTGTCAGTTTGAGCAGCGATTTGAACACTCTTGAAAGATATTACATGTCGTAAGCAGTAGCCAGTTTGTACTGGTAAGATAATCTTGATAAATTTGCTTCTTTTGGTATACATTATAGACCAACAATTTAATATAAAATGAGTCATCTTCTCAAGAAAACTCAGACATGTAGGAGGATTGCTCTGTGTGGCTTTGTGTCCCAGTTGCTAATTAGCTGTTTTGATGGAAAAAATATAGATCAAAAAACTATTTCACTTTCTGTTAACTATGCCAGGCCCTGTAAGGCTATTACTTGACTTAACTCGGTATGAAGGAGAAATTTCCAATTGTTATTCCATCAACGGTTCTATTCTGATAATGTGAGGTTAATACACACTTTATATGCATATTATATTGTTAGGTAATTGCCTTCTCTGATGCCATTTCTTCTCTTCCAATGACAGAGTATCTAAAGGATTTATGGTACTTAATGCAGAAGCAGATTGGAAATATTATTTCTATTAATGGAATGTTTTTAGTGCTAAATACCAAATGCATAAAGAACAATAATAAACAGAGTTTTTCTACTGTGTAGATGTACTGGGAGATGACATTTTATTCCATAGGCCCTTGAATCATAAGCTCCAAATTGAGGCTCCATACATTTTTCTCTCTACATCTTATAGAAAACATAGATTGTGTCGGCAGATAAGAACCATTTGGGCTATTCCATACATCCACTACCCTCTCAGAAAAAGTAATACTCTAATTAGTCCCTGCCCTTATCTTATATATAGGATAGCCTTATGCTTATCCCATGCAGGGCCGGCCCAAGACATTGCGCTGCCTGGGGCGAAAAAATTAAATGCTGCCCCCCATACCCCCCCCACAGTCAGGGTAATGAAACTTATCTGGAAGTGATAATTTAATGCAAGCACCTCTATATGCAAAATTATATGGTGCAATTATTGGCTGCCCATGATTAAAATGTGTACCCTAAATGAGCATTTACACTTAATATACAATATTTGAGTCATGTTATAGGTCAGTGGTCACATATTATGTTTTGGAGAATTGCACAGCCTATTTTTATAATGTTTGTTTTACCATTTTTTTCTTTTCACCTCATGGGTGAGCTCCTAGAACATTTTTTTTAAATTTGTATATGCCCACTAAAGCACTTCTTATATACATAATAATAGATTTTTTAAAGCGCTCACCCATAAGATGAAAAGAGAGTAATGGTAAAACATTATTATGATAATAGGCTGTGCAATTCTCTAAAGCATAATGTGACCAGTGACATATAACAAAATCCAGATAGATATAGTCAGTGTCAGAGGAGTTAACCCCTAGATTGCTTAACATATGTAGGCAGTGTCAGATGAGTTAACCCCTGGAAGGCTAGACAGATATAGGCAGTGTCAGAGGAGTTAACCCCTTGGTGGCTAGACAGATATAGGCAGTGTCAGCGGAGTTAACCCCTTGGTGGCTAGATAGATATAGGCAGTATCAGAGGAGTTAACCCCTTTACCCACACACGTACACAGACAGTCAGTCACTCACAGACAGTCAGTCACTCTACAGGAGGAGCTAGCTCCTCCTGTAGAAGGCATTCAGCCGAAACGTTGGGGGGCTGGTTATTTTGGGGTATTTTCTACCTGGTCTCTGCATCCTTGTAAGTTTATTTAGCTATTGTTTACTTTTTACTTTTTTTGCTCTCCCCTATTTGGTACTATATGTATTTATTTTCCCATTTGTTATATATTTACTATTATCAGCCTGGATTTGGTTTATATTTGACTGGTATTATTCTATTGTGTATTTGTATTTTTATATTGTCTTGATATTTTAATGATTATATTAAAGGTTATTTTTTATGTTTGTTAAACCTGGTGTGCTGCCTTTTTGTAAAGAAAGAGGAGACAGACAGACCTGGGAAAGTAGAGGAGACAGACAGACATACAGACCTGGGAAGGAAGAGGAGACAAACAGACCTGGGAAGGAAGAGGAGACAGACCTGGGAAGAAGTGGAGACAGTCATAAGAAGGAAGAGAGACAGACAGACATGGGAAGCATGGGTAATGGACATTTCATGTAATGTCCATTACCATTCTGCTATTATGTAAGAGTTTTAATTAATTATGAGAAATAGTGGCAGAAATTAAAGGCATCAACTTTTTTTTGTTTACTTTGTTCTATGTTTTGACTGTTTTGGCTATCTTCCTATTTTTAATCCTTCCACTCGTCTACTTGCTTTTGTTATCTCGCCCGCCTGGTGCAATAGACTCTGTGCATGTGATACATGAATCATTCTCTCTCTCTGGCAGTGTTGGCCTGCAGCTCTCTGATTCCTCTGTTATCTGGAATAAATGGGAATTTAGACTGATCAAGTTTACAATTGGCTGTGTGGAAATCTGATAATGCAGGCTGTAGCCAAGTGGGAGGCAGTGGAATGGTGTTTCTTGATCTGTGATGTTTATGTCCCATTTAGCCATTGACCCATTAAATGCCAACTACAACCATTACCTGTGATCTACGGGAGCATTTTTACTGAGTTAGCTATCCTGCTCAGCAGTGTTGTCACATGACTTTACCCCTACTGACAGGCAGCAATCAGTGATGTAGTGTGGGACTCAATATATTTCGCAGATCCAGCAGGCAGTCTTGGGTATATGCTGGAAGAATCTGTACAACAATGAAATAAAATATTAAATGTTAGAAATTTGACAGAAATCAACGGATTATCATACTGAAAACAGATTGTGGAAATGTAAAATATGAAATGTAGTATATTGATATGCATTGTAAGCACAGAAGAACCGCAATACAATCACATACAGTATCCGTGTGTCCTTGATTGATACTGTTGTACAGTGCTATATAATTTCCTGGTAAGAATAATAATATTAAATAATAATAACTTCTTCCACTAACATGATGCTTAAGTTCATGAACAGGTTTTATTTCCCAGTATTTCCATGGAATCAGGCAGTAATATTGCTCGTTAGGATAGAAGTTAATTATGCTGAATTCCGATGGTTTCTTTTGATCTTCCCCTCGTCACTGCGAATGGCTGAGCGACTTGTTGTGTTACGGACACTGCAGGGCGCTCAGAGAAATGAGTGTTGCCTTGAATGGCATTTTTGGCCACCGCAGAAACTCATTATGAATGTACTCAGAAATGATGTGGTCTTGTCGTTGCTAAAAATAAAGCTGTGTAGTCCATTAACCTAGGGTAACAATGCAATTGATTTTCCTATGGGCACTTTACGTTTGAATGAGCACAAAACAACGTGAAGGTTTAGCTAATAGACGTCACCTTAATCTTACATGAGCTTTGGATCTTTTCAGATTAGAAGCGCAGTGAAACGGCTAGATGCTCTGCTGGGGACATTTTCTATGTATAATAAAACTATCCTATTTCTAATGTTCTCATTTTTAATAATATATTTACCTGACTGAAATTAGGTAAACAGGGCAGTAAGGGGGGGGGGGGGGGTAAAGCAGATTCTGATTTCTTTCACTGCACATTTGGCATTCTGTGCTCCACAAAATGTCACAGGTTCACAGCCACTTAAGTGTGCTTGTGAGTACAGCAGTGCTCACACCCCAGGCATGATCTATGACTCAAGTTGCACTCTAGTCATTCCTGAGCCTGGAAGCCTGTTACACTTGTGAAACCTCCCAATATTTCACATGCCATTCTTTGCTTAGTGGGGGAGTGTCTGAATGTAACTGTGTGAATTGTTGATAGCAATTAATTTGACTGTGTAAGTCATTTAGTTTTTTTTTTTTTATTTATTTACACAAACAAATATATATATATATATATATATATATATATATATGTATATATGTATATTTTATTCTAGTAGATAAGCACAATACTATAAACTTCACTGATGTGTAATTGATAGTTAATAAAATAGACACATTAATATTTTCCAGCAGTGGACGGCTTGTTTATTGCAAGTGGATACTGATTACCTTATTCCCCATATTACTTTATTCCCATATTACCTTATTCCCATATTACTTTATTCCCCATATTGGGGTTTGGATCACTCATTTTTGATTGGCACAGAGATTAAGATTTGAGCCCAGTAAGCTGTATTTTTCCTAATTAACCCCTTCCCACCGGTAGAACTATGCCGTCCTAGTTTTTACTGCCTAGAGGCTTGTAGGACAGCATAGAAGTTTCTGCATTAAACACTCTGCCACAGAAAATGTAACTGACGCTCAAAGTGAACTTCGGCTACATTTTACAGAAAAAACATAGACCATCCTGCATGTAACAGCTCATCATGGCTCCCCACGATGAGCTGTACTGAGGATCCTGCTCAATGTCAGATGAGGCCTGAGTCTGACATGAGAAATGTAGCGGACGCTCAAACCGAGCATTGCTACATCTTTGGCATCCCTGTGTGTCCGAACTTCCGAGTTCGGGCACACCTCCGTGACATATCGCAGGATATTGGCTGTATGTCTGTATGTTCCTGGTTGCCATTCACAAAGTGATAGGGGCCAGGAACAAGAAGATGCCGGTTTGGTACTTTGGTCGCACCAACCGGCGTGAATGGGTTAATATGCATGCACATAATATAAATTCTAAAAAGAGGCACTCTGGGTGCAGTAAATATTGGGTTCAATAAAGGGACTGTCCCTCCAGGCATCCATGCTGTTATAATGATTTCAGGATGTAGGGCGAACTACAGTATTTCTCTCAGAAATAATAAATATATATATATATATATATATATATATATATATATATATAGTACCCTGGAAGAAATCAAATATGAATTTGTTGTATTAATAATATAATTCAGTTAACTATTTCATTAAATGTCCAAAAATTAATTTGCACAGAAGGTATACTATTCCCAATATTTTTCTTAATAAACATACAACACCTGGAAGGTCAGTGTTTACCTAGCCCAGCTCTGGATGTGCAACGTGTCAGATATAAAAATGTATTAGTAAAGGTTCCTTTAATCAATCCATTAGAATCTTGGTAATTATTTCCTTCACTCACTCCACTGTATCCTAACTTGGACAGCCGCCCCTAACATGACCTTTGGAAACAGGAGATGTAATATGGTGCTGTGATTAGCACTGCTTACTGCTAAGCCTTGTTTCCAAATGTGTACAATCCAAACATACAATGGGGATGTAAAGGCCACATTGTGTTTATAAACTTACCCAGAACTGACCATAATTCTTATACATGATTTACATAATTTCTGATCCTGCACATTCAAAGCTCAATCACAAAGTCCATTGTGGAATAATAGTAAAACTGAGTAAGTGCTAGTTTTATATAACCCGTGTCTTGATGTACATGGTAGGTACACAGTAGCAGGGCCGATGGAAGGATTTTTTTTATACACAGGCGAAAGTGCATTTAGGTCCCCACCACAATCCCGTGACTCTCCCTCACTCTCCCCCACCCACCCCATATCTGGTGTGTCTTTTTCTCCCTCCCCCAATGCCTGGTGTCATTTTGTCCCCCTCCCAATGCCTAGTGTTATTTTTCCCCCTCCCAATGCCTGGTGTCCTTTTTTCCCTCCTCCCTCCCAATGCCTGGTGTCATTTTTTCCGCCCTCCCTCCCTCCCTCCCTCCCTCCCTCCCTCCCTCCCTCCCTCCCTCCCTCCCTCCCTCCCTCCCTCCCAATGACTGGTGTCATTTTTCCCCCCCTCCATCCCACACAATGCTTGGTGTCATTTTTTCCAAAAATGCCTGGTGTCATTTTTTCAGTAGCACTGTCACTCAAACTGACAGTATAGCACATGTGCAGTAGCACTGTCACTCAAACTGACAGTATCACACATGCATAGTGATGCTGTCACTCATTCTTTGCTGTTTCAGACAGTGGAGAATGAGACTTGAATCCTGCTGTCCCACCACACTCCTGAAAAGTGGGACAGAGGTAGAGCTCAGCAGGACGGGACCTCAAATTCGTGACTGTCCTTCGTAAGGCGGGAAAGTAAGGAAGCATATAAAAATGTTATGAACTGACACAAAATGTGAGCGGTGGAAAGATTTGCACTGTATGCTCTAGCTTAGGTAATCATCCTTGTATTTATAAAAAATGTCATGCTGTGCTCCAAGAGGTAGAAATACAAAGGAGACATACATGTTAACTCTTGCAAACTCTTAAAATCAATTTGTAACATAAGTCCTCTTACTTTTGAAGGTTACAAAATAGTTAAATTATTTGCAGAAGCTATTTCAGTCAAAATTTTCCTAAAAGTACTTCAGTTAGTGCAGGGCTTGACAAATTTAATTGGATTTTAGGAGCCAGCAAAAAAAGTTAGGAGCCAGGCAATCACACAAACATACACGCAATTCATTAACACACACGCCTACTTTACATATACACATATATCCAAATACCTCACCCACACCTACTTTACATATACACATATATACAAACACCTCACACACACCTACTTTACATATACACATATATACAAACACCTCACACACACAACTACTTTACATATACACATATATACAAACACCTCACACACACACACCTACTTTACATATACACATATATACAAACACCTCACACACACCTACTTTACATATACCCATATATACAAACACCTCACACACACCTACTTTACATATACCCATATATACAAACACCTCACACACACCTACTTTACATATACCCATATATACAAACACCTCACCCACACCTACTTTACATATACACATATATACAAACACCTCACACACACACACACACATATATATACAAACACCTCACACACAACTACTTTACATATACACATATATACAAACACCTCACACACACACACACACACACACACATATACAAACACCTCACACACACCTACTTTACATATACACATATATACAAACACCTCACACACACACACATATATATACAAACACCTCACACACAACTACTTTACATATACACATATATACAAACACCTCACACACACACACACACATATACAAACACCTCACACACACCTACTTTACATATACACATATATACAAACACCTCACACACACACACATATATATACAAACACCTCACACACAACTACTTTACATATACACATATATGCAAACACCTCACACTCACCTACTTTACATATACACATATATACAAACACCTCACACACACCAACTTTACACATACACATGTATACAAATACACACCCACCTCACACAGTCTTTTCTTGGTTTCTTCTTCACGTAGAAAAAATCGGATGGCATCGGCAAAGGGGACCATGAGGCTGACTGCACCCAGGGGCCAGGTCTAATTTCCTGGTCGCCATGGCGACCTGGCGCCTGGGGTTTGTCGAGCCCTGAGTTATTGAACATATTGCTTCTTTTTTTTAAGGCAAAAAAATAAAGGGTCCTATGATTTTCCCCATTGTAGATCATATTCAGTATGGCGAATTAACATACAATGGTTCCCAAAGAGCATCTCATTACAAACCACAGTTCTCTGAATCCCAGCATAAGTGTCTTTGGAACAGAAACATAAGACAGGCGGTTAGAAAATCAATGGTAGAATACTTTTCAGGAACTAAAATAACTTCAAACCACAGATCGTGGAATGTGCTATAATATTTTTTAGTATTGCGAAATGATTTTACGTAACATTTAGTTTCACAGAATAATGGGTGAATGGACGTGGGGTTTTTTGTTATGTTCGTTTCAGGTGTTGATAATAAGAGAATAAATGATAATGATTTCTTCTCTGTTTTTAAAGTTGTAGCACACTATTATTTGAAAACCGCAGCTGGTGAATGTGAATTATCTTTTCATTTTTTTAAGACGCCTGCTCTGTTCAGAGTATTCACCTTGTCTCTATCTTTTTAGACCAGCATTCTCTCACACTACCATTATGACAAATACATTATTCTATCCATTAATGTAAGGTCCTGATACCAAAGCAATCAAAATTGCAAGGCTGGCGCAGGACCATAGTTCTGTCTTTTTGTGGCCTTATGAATTATACCTTTTGGATTTCTGAGCGAAAATATTGTAGCGATCATTAACAAAACGGCAATGTGATGCAGTGGGCGCTATCCCCTGACCACCTTAGCAATTAAGCAATCATTTTTGTATTTCCGATTTTCTAAGGGGTATGATGTGCTGTTGGCTAGGCAGCACATTACTGAGAAATCAGGGACAAAATAGGTTTGGAAAGAGGCGAAGAGATGGGGCTTACAGTAATAACTAAGTTCTACAAGCTTTGTATCTCTGACTTGTGAGGTTGGTCAATCCCTGGCTTCAGAGTTATTATATTAAGCTCATGTGAAGTATGCCGAGCTGTTAACCGTAGCGATTGATAGTGGTATAGTTACTTTTTTAAACTGACTTTAAGGTTTCTAAGAATAGCTAGTTATTGTTGTATTCTCTAAAAGATCTATATCCCAAGCTCATAATGTTTAAAATTCATTAACATTTACACATTTTCTGCCCAACGTCAGAATAATTATTAAACTTGTCATTGTTAAACCGTTAGTTCTGCCTAGATCTCTGTGAAATACAATTGAATGTCATGTTTCTACCATGTAAAAAGATTGCTTCCCCTTAGAAAGCTTTTAGGTGTAACATTAAGAAACACTATTTATTTCATGACAAATATTCAGCACACGTATGGTTTAGTAAATGGATAATCCTGAAGCAAAGAAAATATTCTAAAATAAAATATCATTAGTGATGCGTATATTTCATCTTTCTATCTTTACATGTGTTTTTGGCAAGCAGAAGATATAGTCTGGTAAATATTTGACTTTGAGGACCTTGGAAGCATGAATATTAGCTATATATGGTAAGAACTTTGATAAATTGAATTTGAATTACTCTATAGCTAAAGGGGACTTGTGCAGTGCTGAATTTTATCTTTATATTCCCTGGGAGCTATAGTTATAAATTGTGATTTGTCTTCATACAATAAGCATTTTTCATAATAGTAAATGGTTCAGGAGATATTTTGCAAAAACTTTTTAACCTGCCTGTGTGATTCCTAATTCATTTATAAGTCAATATATTTAAGTTATTGTTAAGATTGCAATCCTCATTATTTAAACAGCGCTATTCAGATACAGTACAGCTAAATTTAAAAGATGAACTTATGCTGATTATGCATCTCATGTTAATGAGTGACATGGCCAAGTTAATACAAATAAGTATTTCAAATAAAAACTACATTTATTTTAAAATGTCACCACTCTGAAGGCAAAGAGGCATGCATATTATTTTGTGCTGGGTTTTGTTTTTTGCCCTGTTTATTTCTTTCTTCTACTGTTCTGATATTTTTAATTAAACTTATTTTCACATATGACTTTTCTGTTACTGGTTAAATGTAGAAAAGTGCGACATACTTTAAATTGACTTCTTGAGGTTCTAGATATGGGAAGAAAGGGCATGGATCTCCTAATATACATTCCATTTGTGCCCCAGGCAAGGTTGTTTCATAAATGAAGAGGATACATGCCCTGTTGTACCCAGTAGGGTTGCCACCCAGCCGGTATTTATTGCAGGCTGGTAAAAAAAAATTGGCTAGAGGTCAAAGGTAATTCTTTGGAGGCACCAGCAAGGAATGTATTTTTTTTGTAGAAAAGGTGGCAACCCTATTACCCAGACATCCTCTGGATTACTGACGGCAACAGAGGAATCCATCTTATCTAAAAATGAGTAATAAAAGGTATTGAGCTTCATAGTGGCTGGCCCAGTGTAAAAATAAATGTACTACAACCAGTGCATTAGTGTAGTTTCCCAGTCTTGGATTAATCTGTTTCTGGTGATAAATTAACTTTAGTCCATCCAAGTATTTTTTTTAAATGTCACTGATTAAGATCCTCTTTGCATGATGAGATCTAATCTTGAATTTCCTGGAGGAATACAGTGTAATAATTCAATGTTGACTTTGATGCTAAGTTAGAAACTACTGATATTAAGAGTATGCATCGACGATTTTACTTAATAAAGGTAACTGAGATTAACATGAATATTCAAAATCTTAACAGTGTAATTGAATTAAAAGAACTGTAAGGACAACGCAGCGTAATAGTTTTAAAATACTGTTTTCGCTTGGAAAAAACCTCACACGTATCAAAAGCATGACTAATTATGAAATGTTTGCAGACGAGTTATCTAGATAGCTTCTGTTTATGAGTTCGCAATTAGTTATAAACCAGTGTGGGTGTATTGTGTCTCAGCGGATGGCTGCATTTTGCCTTTAAAATTAATCATTAATCCAGAAATAGGACAAGTATATAAAGTATATAAATTATAGTTTTGAGATACCTCCCACGTATTTTCTCACCTTAGTTGTTCAGAATAGGCCCAAAAGTGGCACCCTATCTCACGGCATCTAGAGAGACACCAGCCGAACCACACTAAAGAGGCTTATGATTGAAACAAACGTCTGTGGTTACTATGTTCCTTTTGCAGATTAGGCTTGCCATGCATTTTGTGTTTGGAATAATGGATGGAACCAGTCTGCTATGCTAATGAAGAGGTTTCTATACAAAAAATGGTAATGCCCTGCCCTAGTAGGTACCATCCTATTGGACAAGCTATTTCAGTGCTGTCCATTTTCGGCTTGAGATGTGGCTCCCATTAGGGACGTCCCAAGACATTGTGCTGCCTGGGGCAAATAATGAAATGCCCCCCTTCACCCCACAAAAAAGCCCACAGTCATGATAATTCAAACTAAAATGAAACTTTTCAGGAAGTAATAATTTAATGCAAGAATGCCTTTTTATATGCAAAATGATATGGCACAAGTATTGTCAGGCCATGTGTATCTTAAATGTTTGAGAGTTAATGTACAATATTTGAGTCATGTTATAGGTCAGTGGCCACATATTATGTTATGGGGAATACACAGCCTATTTTAAAAAATAATGTTTGTTTTACCATTTCTTATTTTCACCTCGTTGGTGAGCTCTTAGAAAAAAAATATTTTATTTTTATATGCCCACTAAAGCACTTTATAAAATATTTTTTTCGAAGAGCTCACACGTAAGTTGAAAAGAGAGTAATGGTAAATCATTATTATGATAAAAGGCTGTGCAATTCCCTAAAACATAATGTGACCAGTGACCTATAACAAAATCCAGATAGATATAGTCAGTGTCAGGGGAGTTAACCCCTGGATTGCTTGACATATATAGGCAGTATCAGATGCGTTAACCCCTGGATGGCTAGACAGATATAGTCAGTGACAGAGGAGTTAAACCCTTGGTGCCTAGACAGATATAGGCAGTATGCACACAAACACTCACTCACATACTCTCACTAACACTGACATACACACGCTCTCACACACACTGACATACACACACGCACTGACTTATACTCATACACACACACACACTGTCATTTTTTTACTTACCTGCTGCAGGCATCTCTTTGTTTTGAGCTCCTTGTGTGAAGGAGGGACTTCGCTGACGGGAGGCATCTGAACTCTCTGCCAATCCGTAGAGTTGAGAGGTCTCACCTGATTGGTTGAGACCTCCTTCTATAAAGCTCCCCTGGACACAGGAGAAAAAAAAAAAAGAAAAAGATCGCTGCATGGAGCAGCAAAGTGACGCCTTTGCCAGGGTGCCGCCTGGGGCAGCTGCCCCAGTCTGCCGCATTAAAGGGCCGGCCCTGGCTCCCATGTGTTTTATCAGAAAGAGATTTAAAGGCACATTGCCATTAAAATGCGTGGCAGTGAAAAGCGCATTGAAAGTTACTTTTTTACCACTTTCAGTGCTCTGGTCTATTGCTACAATGCCTCCGGTAGAGAGGCACTGTACAATACTGCAAACAAATGAAAATTTAGCCCCAGATCTTTGGCCTCAGGAATCATGGCCAAAATGGTTTCAAAATAGCTTTGCACTGCTTATACATATTGCCCTGCAATCTGAATAAAAAAGCATAACAAATTTTGGTATTTCTAAACTCAAATGTTAGAATCTATTTAGCAGGGGTTTTTTGTTCGCTTTTGTAGATGAGTATACGATTTTTCAAATATAAGTCAGAAATGTTTTTCACCATATTTGATTATTTTGTTTACAAAAAATTATAGGATATGATCAAAATAATGGCATCAAATGAAAGCCCTACTTATGCTGAAAAAAACAATATATAATTTGTGTGGGTAGGCTAAATGAGAGGGAACAAAATTACAGTTTTACAAAATTACACAAACACCTCAGAAATGTTAAAACAACCATTGTCACCAAGGGAAAGGCAAGGCTAAAAAGTTGTGTCACTATGGGGTTAATTAATGTACATTCTATCAATGGCAAATAAAAAATTATGGTCTCTCACTGTGCCATCTGTAAGGAAGAGACCAGATCAGCTGGCATGTACCAGTAAAAGTACATGCCAATTTAACCTCATACAAGGGCTATTAAATCTAAATTAGAATCATAAGTTTAGAGTTCTTTGAAACAATGATATGCACCAGCTGATTACTCCACTTTTAAACCTTTTCCTAAAAACAAACATTTATTAATACCCCAATAGGGTTTATAGTGTATTAATGAATGAAAATAAAAGCATAATTACGGAATGGATAACAACGCTTTGATTAGACCATAACAGAAATAATTTTTATATGTGACTTGTTAAATCTCACTTTTTATTACAATGCTTGTAGACCAATAGTAATAGGCATTATAGGTGTATCCTCGCTTTTTGTACCAACAGCCTATGCAATGTTTGGTATAGCAAGCAAGAGCAATGTCAAAATAATTATTAGTTTGAAATGTCATAAGCATGGGTCTGCTTTGTTGTATGAATGATGTGAGTGCCTTGTACACATTATTTGTACAATGGAGAGAGAATTCCAGGAATACTAGGTCTAAATAGGATATGCAGTTCAGACAGAACCTTTCATGTTGATTATGATATTTTTTTTGCTAGTGACACCCATTGCTTCCAGCTGTGGTCAATAGATAAGTGAAAGGTAGACCACTGAGTAACTCCCAGGAAAAAAATGGTTAATCTTAAAACACAATGCAATCATTTTGTAACACATGATCTGTCCTCTGTGCAAAGTTTGCTGACACTTTCTTGGTGCACACTAGACATGTGCAAAACTAAAATTTTTGTTTAGTTTTCGTCCATTCTAAAACGAATTTCGTTCATTACTGCATTAGTTTCAGACGAAATTCGTTCATTAGTTTCGTTTCGTTTCGTTTTATTCGTTCGTTTTATAGAATACGTGTAATACTATTGGCTTTTTATAAACCGAACGAGAGCCCCATTCATAAGAAATTCTTATGAATGGGGCTCTCGTTCGGTTCATAGAAAGGCAATAGTACTACATGTTTTCTATAAGCCGAAAGTCTATAAACCGAACGTTCGCTTTATAGACTTTCGGCTTATGGAATACATGTAATCCTATTGCTATTCTATAAACCGAACGTTCGGTTTATAGAATAGCAATAGGATTACATGTATTACATAAGCCGACAGCCTATAAACCGAACATTCGGTTTATAGGCTGTGGGCATTTCACTACACGCAGACAGAGTCTCCATTCATAAATGTATCCAGGGGGGGACATATTGAGAATCCTCTACCAATGTGAGGCATATCCTTCAGATTCGAGGGACCCCTAGACCAAATGGCCCCATTTTCCATTTTGACTTGGTGGCAGATTTGTGATATTATTTGCTGCCAAGTAATATTTTGTGACTGTTTCCAACCTCTAGCAATTATTATTTCACAACAATAACTATTTTAAACAATAACTTTATTAGACTGGCAGACTAAATAAACCAAATGTTTATTTTTCTGTCTCTTTATTCAACATACAATAAAGAATAAACAAGAAAAAACTAATCGATGAATACAGATCTCAAATAGGCAATCATTACAGTTTCATGACCACAAACTACATAAAATCACTCATTAAAACTTGTCAAGGCATCCCCTCCCCAGGCTCTGTGGATACCACACCCCCCACCGATAAGTGACACAATTTAGTTGAATAGACTCTACCTGTGTGCAGGCTGTCACATAACTAAATATACCTGTTTGTGGAAGGCCACAATGCTTGTAATAGTAATCATGAATCATAGTAAACAAAAGCCCTGCCATGAATTCCACTTGTGCATTACACTTTTGGGTTGCATGTACCAGTATATAACCACTTAGCATGGGCACAAAACTTGTGTAGAGAAACTGGCACTGCAATGAGCCTACAATGTAGTAGACAATCTCTGCACAATCCTGGAGGAGGTTGACCGCAAAATGGGGTAATTGCTGTTTGAAATGAGACCCCAGTGATTGCCCTCTTTTTGCACCTTTGAGCACCTTAATTTTAAATGCCCCCAGGACATCCTGCTTGGTCTGATTAGATAAACCTCTACTTATATATGTGGGAATGATACTTAAAAGAAAACTTGTGTTTTGGCTATGTAGTCTATAAATACTAACAGGAGAACTGAAGTTAGATTGAAAAGCATTACCACTAAAAATCAGAACACATAAGAGAGAAAGCTATGCTAGCACATGAAACTTGCACATGAAACTTGTAGAACACCAGGTCAGCGTTTTTTCTATGGTGGGTTTTATGAACCATTTGTGCTACAATACCCACTAAACTGCGGTAAATTGATAACTTTGATGCAAAAATCAGGTTACATAACTGATCCCGTAAAATCCCCACCAATTTGTCCAAATCTCAACATGATTTTTCGAAGCTGGTGGTCAATTGGCCACTATCTTCTATTTGGTCAGTGTGACACAAATTACCGGTACGCTTTTGTTTAAGTACAAATTTGGAGAAAGTAGCAATATGAAAGAGTAAAGTAATAATACCTTGTACTCGGTAATGGAGGGTTTTCATCATAACATTGTTTGTTTGAATTCGGTTTCCAAAAAACAGTATTAGATTGGATCAGTTAATTTTAGAACAGCTAATTATAATCTTCTAAATGTAGTTCTACAGCAAACAAACTGAGAGGATGTCTTCACAGCATAAAATAGAGAAGCAGAATTGATAATCTTTCAAACATAAATACTTCACTTGGAATAACCGTAAAAGTGACAAACGTACTAAAATATTAGTAATGTTTTACAGCAGCCCGTGTCAGCTCTTTGCCCAAATCCATAACTGTCCACTCTCTAGGAAGTGCGTGTAGCGGTAACATTGCAGGAAGATGGATATAAGAGAAAAAGCACTGGTAGGTGTGTGTGTAGGGTTTTGGATGTGAGTTTGGAATAAAGGCTCGGGTACATGAGTGGTAATGTCAATATGGGGATAATAGCAAGTAAGGGAATAATTTCGTATTAGTGAACATTTGGGAAAATATTGAAGTATTCCATAATATATTTTCTTATTTCAAATAAAATATTACCTTACACACCTAGAGATCTTGAGGATATGGTGTAAGTGTAGGTCAGAATATTGGTGTTGGAGGATAGAGGAGAAGGGCAATAAGTAAGACACTGGATGTAAATAAGTTTTTATAAAGCATAAAGGACCAGGATACAGCACTCAACCATGATGTACTGGAACCAGGAGGAGTCAATGTGCCCTATCGTCTGCCTACTTCCTGAAGAGCACTGTGTGACACCTAATGTTGTGCAGACAGTGATATGCAATGAGGAAGGATGTCTGCATGCTCCGGAGAAAGCACAGCTATGTCTCTGCCTCCTGTTTGCTACTCCAGTGCCAGCACTTCCTTATAGGTGCTGTGGGGGACCCAAGCATCCACTTATATGATAGCACCACCACTGCTTTGTATCTATCTATCATCTCTGTCATTTACGTCACAGTTTTAATTGCGGACACTGGACAAGGCACACACTTTGTGCATGCAGTCACCATTGGAAAAGGGAGTGAGGAAAAGAAGTATTCAATTAAACAATCATAAAGCAAAATCCTGGATTTGAGCAATCATTTTTTTCTTAAATGCTTGATTGTAAGTAGACCATACCTAACATTCTTGTTGGTATGTACCTGCTACCATAATACAGTATGTGAGAAGTGGTTAGAGACATCATTTTATTATTTAATGACTTTATTGTCTGAAGTTCCCCAACTCTTTACTGACCAAGTAAACTCACACACTCCTCCCGAAGCAGGAGGAGCCCTGATCTATATATTTGGCTCAGACCTGGCTAAGGTGACTGGTAAACTCTAACACCAGTGTTTGTAAATAAAGAGGTAAATTGATTGGAAGAAATTGATTATTTCAGTTCAGAAGGGACAAAAGCAAAAGCAATAAAAAGAAGCCTAACCTAACTACTTCTGTAAAAGGACAATTGGAATATAAAATGTATTGGATTAGAGGCTAGGAAAAAAACTGTAGAAATTGTGCCAGCGGTATAAATGTCAGAAAATGTGGTTAAGTAGGAAGAAGAGACACTCTGTGGAAATCATTATGGCCTCACTGTTACAATTTAACAATTACAATTTAAATTTAAAATGAAAACTGCAGCCTTGGAATATAAACAAGTTAAAAGCATTTATATAAAATAAGTTCTGGCAGAAGAAGAATAGCAATAGGTGCAGAAGAGGTGCAATTGTCCCTTTGGCCACTCACCTGTTTCAGTGGGACAGCGCTACACAACTTGTCACTTCTAAATGAAACCTACCAAAGGTACATAGACTAGGCAGCCATCTTCCTCACATTAGGCACTGGCTGTGATGGATGTGGTGAGACAGGATACAAATCCTGAGCATCCTGAATATTTAGAGCTCTAGTTTGTAGCACATCTTATTATCCTGTATAACCTACATATTACTATAGAGTGTAAAATGTATGTTAATACATTGAATCAGGTCAATGTGGTGTCTCACTGCATGTAGATAGATAGATTGATTCACACCTTGGTTCTGTTGCACTCATCAAACAAAAATCTAGTATAGTACTAAAATGAGCACTTCATAATTTTTTTTATTTGCAGGTGAAAAAGGATCAATGTTTCAGTCTAACACATATGATCTATTCACTAACATTCGACTTTGGAGATTGACTTTCATTTTGAGACTAAGTAAATTTGGCATTGAGTTTGACTTAGAAAAAAAAAACAGGTTAAAATCTTCCCCTTTGAAATTAATGGGAGGCAAGATGATCTAAACTATTTTTGAGACTAAATCAGTTTTGGCACCCGAGTTTGACTTAGTCTCAAGAATAGTTTAGATCATTTCGCCTCCCATTACTTTCAAAGAGATTCGAAACTGTTTTTTTTGCTTGGCGAATTTGACTTGGTCTCAAAATGAAAGTCGACCTGTAAAGTCGAATTTTAGTGACTAGACCCAATAGACTTTTTCTCAAGACTATATTTAGTCATTGGCCACTATATCATATTTGGCCAATGTAGCCAGCCTATACTATGTGAGTCAGTATTGGACTAAACAATGTCTGACGTTGCAGCTTTTTTAGGCTGTTCAACTCCCAGAATGGTCATACATACTGGCGTCCCGAGGGGGGTTTCACCCGGTAAAAATAAATAAATCAGTGCTACCGGATATGACATCACGTCATATCCAGTGACTATATTTCCCTCCTCCATGCAGGAGGGAAGACTGCATGGAAGAGACAACCAGGGACACGGAGCAGCTAGGAGGTGAGTACTGGGAAATACTCTCTTTTCCCTATTTATATACATCGAGACCCACTCTGCCCAAGATACATAATCTGCTCAGGCAATTATCAGTTTTCTTTTTTTCATCTGGTGGGGGTTATAGAGCGCACCTACCACTTATTTGCTGTGTGCAATCTATCTCTTTGACTGGGGAAGAGGGAGGAGAGTGGCATATTAATGGGCAAATTGGCTGGGGCATAAAAATGTCAAAATAATGCTGGTATATTACTGGGCAAATTGGCTGGGGCATAATAGTGGCAAAATAATATTGGCATATTGCTGGGCAAATTAGCTGGGGCATAATAACGGCAAAATAATACTGGCTTTTTGCTGGGCAAATTGGCTGGGGCATTATATTGGCAAAATAATATTGGCATATTGCTGGGCAAATTTGCTGGGGCATAATAATGGCAAAATAATACTGGCATATTGCTGGGCAAATTGGCTAGGGCATAATATTGGCAAAATTATACTGACATATTACTGGGCAAATTGGCTGGGGCATAATAATGGCAAAATAATACTGGCATATTACTGGGCAAATTGGCTGTGGCTTATTAGTGGCAAAATAACACTGGCATATTAATGGGAAAATTGTCTTTTTAATGGCAAAATAATACTGGCTTATTAATTGAATATAATATTAAAAGATTCATATAAGTATAAATGCAACTAGTGAGTGAGAAAGAGTGTTTAGATAGTTATTGTTTTAGAATTGTACAGTTGTTACCTCACTGAGCTCTTGTGTGTGGCATATTTAGTGGGGCCCCTGTGTGAGGCATAATTTGTGGGTCTCCTGCATGTGGCATATTTTGTGGGGCTCTTGTATGAGGCATATGTTGTGGGGCTCCTGTATGGCATATTTAACCGGCCATCTGACTGGCATTACTGTTTGGCATGGTATTGGAGGAAATCCAGGAGGGTGACACCATGAGTTACTGCACCGCATGACACCAACCCTAGTGACGCCTCTGCACACAGATAAAAGCATCAATGTATTGAATTGTGTTGAGAGAATGATAATAAGTATGCTTAGGAAACCTCTACCCCTTTAGATGTGACCAAGTGTATGAAAAAATTGGTATAGATATGCTCATTCTAGAGCCTCTGCCTTAATTAGCTACATCTCACTTTTGCTTATGCATTAGATTCACCATCCGGTTTTACTATTAGACAGTTGCTGGTATGTGTGAAAGTTGGTAAGCTTTTCAATGAGGCAAATGTGCAGCTAGTAGTACTACCCCTATCCAATATGAACTGGTAATAACCACACAGATGCACAAAATAGAATGTTTATCCTTGGTGTAATACCAGAGAGATCACAGCTGAGATAGTTTTGTTTGTTAATACTCCTGTAGAACCTGTTGTCTTCATGGCTGCAGGTTTCATTCCCTGCAGGATCAACTGAGCCTTTTATCATTGCTGAGTTAATTAATTACATTATGGTGCATAATATGATCATCCTATATAAGCTGTCAATTGGACTAAGCTCAAAGGCCTGTTCTAAAACACTGTGGAAAATTGATAATTATATTATTTCTTACCTTCCATGACATGATATAGAGAAATTTAGAGTATTGCTAGGGATGTGATGTATTCAGAGATTACTAAAGCATTTGATACAGTGCCATGTAATAAAAATGAAAGGCTATCAGGTTACAGGAAAGCATTTGTGATAGAATTTGGTGTACAACTTCCAGAAATCTATTCATAGTTTAGAAATATATATATGTGTGTGTGTATGTATATATATATATATATATATTTTTTTTTTCTTTTTTTATTGTAAATTGTGGTAACAAAGAAACATGTGCTGTACCCTCACTTCATTTCTCCTGCTCTATTTTCATTACTGCCCCCACATCCCTTTCCATTGCACTCATAGCACTTTACTGTACCCTATAAATTACCACAGCACCACCTTATAGCACCAACATTGCACCCACCGGTCTTGCCAGCAAACCAAGACTTGACCTATAGGAATTGCCCCAGCACCCTTTCCACTCACAGAGCTAGCCCCAGCACCCATTCCATTCACAGGACTTTTCATAGGCACCCAGATGACACCCAGGATTTGCATCTGCACCCAGATTTCACTTATAAGATTTATCCCAGTTCAGCTATTGCGCTCACAGGACTTGGCCCAGTACACAGATTGCGCTCACAGGACTTGCACCCAGATTACACCAATGAAGTAACCCCAGCACCCAGATTACACCAATGACTTACCCCCAAAACCCAGGACTTGCCCCAGCTTGCCCCCAGCATGCAGATTGCACCAAGAACTGGCCCCAGCACCCAGATTGAACCCAGGACTTGCCCCCAGTGCCTGGCTCTGCACTCCATGCAACTCTGAGTAGTCTAAGTGTCAGAAGTTCACGGTCTAATGTGTTAGAAGCACAAGGCAGCCTAATAGGCTTTTGGCACCCCCTTGGTTTTGCACAACCCTATGACTGGCCCTTATCGTGCAGTTTAATAGTATAGAGATAAAAAAAAAAAATACAGTTCACAGTGTAATTAGTGCATGACATCTTGAAGTTTGTTATGTTTGAAATTGAAAAGTAAATTTTATTTATAGCATGGTAATTATATACTTTCACCCGGTATCTAAAGAAATCTGAGGCTTTGGCACTTATTAGGATGATGAAATTAGAATGAAAGAAATAAATCAATGAATAATATTTAAAATGTCAAGTAATTATACTTCACATGGAATTAGATGTGACAAAAGTATTAAAAGACAAATGTAAACAAAAAAATAACTTCTGTTTATCTGAAAGAGTTTAGTAAATGGTTTGACTAGAAAATGTTTAGTGTACAAATCATGTGTTTCAGACACTTGGGCCAAAAGGGTCTGGTGTTCTTAATCTCATTCAAAGTGAATGGACATCTGACCCAACATGGTAGTCACCCAGAGCTATATGAAATTATGAAGCAAGATGACTTAACAAGATTTTTTTTGTATTCTTTTAATTAAAGCATTTCTATTTAAAACATCTACACTTGATGCAAACTTCCAATTAAACATAAGGTTTTTTTTGTTTTAACATTAAGCAACTGTTAGTACCTTTATTTACCTAATAATAATGTATCCATTCTTCCCTCTGGGTGCTGAGAGTGCCAAAAACCCGACACAAATTTGTATCCAAATAGACTTTCAAACAAACGACAGCTGACATAATGGTGAGGAAGCAGTATTTATGAAAGTAGAGATATGCATACCTTGTATTAGTGTTCCATAATAGACAAAATCACAGTGCATCTAGATAAAAAAAAATAATAAGCAGAATAAAGACAGATCCACACACTTGACGCATTTCGCACAAGAAATGTGCTTATTCGTTTGCCTACAGTTGACCTTTAAAGAAACAGTAATGCAGCTTTGGAGTCATGCAGGTAGCACTGTCACTAAAACTGGCATCGCTACTGCGCATGCACACAAATCTCTGGTTGCGCAGTATGCATTCTCTGGTGTCTCAGATATTGGAGAATGAAACTGGGACCACACGATTGTGGTCCTGAATTCTGCTGTCCCTCCAATCTCTACCTCTGTCCTCAAAATCGGTGCGGAGGTAGAACTCTGGAGGACTGCCATTGGGCTAAGGACAATAAAGTGCTTTCATATAGCCTACTTAATTTGTGATGAACCTACAGGTAGTGTTGTGCACAAAAATGTAAACAAGTTGAAATATATATGTATATATTTTTGCCACTTTCCCAATCTGTTTTAGGTCCTACTGCTCAGTATTGTATAACAGTACTCACAGTTTTATGCATAAAAAAATATTATAATAGACATCTATTGGGTAATTTTTTATAAATATAAAAAAATGTTTTTTTACTATTTGTCAGGATACATTTTAATTATATAAACCCCTGTAATTTTATCTCTAATTATGGTACCAACTGTATGGGAGCTGTTTTTTCAATAATTACGACATGATATTGATTAGGTATGTGGTGGTGTTTTACTTTACTTTACATTGACAGAATACAATTTCTAACCTCAAAATATACATTAAGGTCCATATTACCAATCTGCTGCAGACTTTTTTATCTGAAGGATTTACTACTAAGGTATAAGATTTCTGCAAGCAAGTTGACACATTTAATAATAAACTGCATACAGGCCTTTGACAATCCATTTAATCATAAGACAGAGGAAAAATCAAGGAACAAATTTGGAAAGTGGTTTAAAACCAGTTTATACAAAGTGCCCATCTATTTATGTATCCATTTGTTACTTTATCTCTTGTTGCATGGATCAACATAGATTATATGTTAATAAAAAATGTTTTGTCTGTACCTCTTTATTCTGTGTGTTTTTCATTTGTAAACAATAGAAAAAAAATGTTGCCCTTTAAACCATAAAAGCAAAAAGGACACTGAGTAGATATCAAAAAACATCCCCGTGGATCTTCCACACAAGACTTCAAACGACAGTAAAACAAAATGGTGGGAGCGCTCTAAGGAGTTCTGGCTCTTTTGAACCCTCAATTATCCTTAAAAAGTTCTAAAAAATGGCATTTAAGAATACATAATATTTCAACTAACATACAGTGTTCTTAATAGTTGATGATAGTTGATGATGCTGGGAATCCTCCATTCCCGAAAAACGTATATTGCCAAATTTCTCATAGAAGCAAATGACACCTGAATGGAATTTCCCATTCTATCTATTTATGTAATGTCTCATTTCTCTGATAGCTAATGCGTCATGTAGTCTACATCTTGAAAAATATTCACCCCCTATATATCTAAAATGACACTGTATCTGGAATCAATCATTATAAAATCATACGTAAAGGAGCAGCTGTGTAGTACAAGAAGCCCAGGGAAAAAATACCCGTAAAAATAGTTATCGTTTAGAATTTACTGTTAATCAAAAGAATTGAACTATCTTTTTTGTATTGTGACAGGTTTTACCATTATGACCTTTCATGATGTCACATTCTGGATATCCTTCCTTATGGGTGCAATGCACAAAATGGGGTTTGTAATCCTTTATAAATGCTGAACATGTAGGACTTGATGCTATCACATTATACAATGTGTAAAATGTCTGTGTGCCATGTGTTGTTTCAGAATTGTTTTCCCTGCACATGAATAGAAGAATACATTATGTAAACGCTGTCATTCTAGCGAGTATCTCATTGTACTGTAACATATCAGCTATAGTCCTGTGTAAAATGAGCTCTCGTTTTACATTATTTGCAGTTGCAAAATATTTATTCTCTTAAATAATGCCTATAAGGATTCTAAACTTTGAACATCATTTCCGACACTTGTACTGCAAAATCTACACAGTATTCTTCAGCGCTCTTACTTTTTCAAGTCTCTTTTAATTGGTCCTCTTGCCGTTTTTGTTATTTTTGTAAATATGGTGACATTAAAGTGGAGAACAAATAAATAAACATAAAGGCTCTCATTATCCATATGCCCTATTTTGTCCACCGTCCCTAGAAATTCGAATTGGAATGGGACCTCTGGTTGATGAGTCCTGTGGTGCAGATGCTCGCTGTCATTTAGTTTGTAAGATAGGTTAAGTGGATTCAACTAACATTCCGTGTCTTGAATTAATTTTGCATGATTATACACTGCACATTTTATGAAACAAAATGTTGTGAATTTTGCAAGGCAGCCATTAAGAAATAGTATACAAAAGTGCATCTTTGGTTAAAGGGACAGGTGAACCTACAGTGTCTGACTAAATTTTGTTAGGTAAGTACTGCATTGTGTGAAGATGGACACTGTTCATTGTAATTAAAGACTTTAAACAGTGTGCTGTCACCAGACAGGAGCATATAAACATTTTTTTGGATCCCTGTCTTCAAATTCTGCTGCCCCAGATGGACATTTAAATATCTGGACATAGTATTGTAATCATTTCGTAGGGTTGGCTATATAAATATTGGATGTTAATCAGATGTATCTTTGTCCTGGTACATTTGTCCTGGTACATTTACTCATATCTGATTTTGGAGGCTGGACTAAATTCTAAATGCTGTTGCTGTTTACACAGTAAGCGAATCTGCTTTGTGTATTCCCAGCTACAAGACAAAAATAGAGCAATTCTCCAAATGCAGCTGGAAAATGGAAAGCCCTCCATAAGGATTGTATGTTAACAGGGAAGCTGTGTTATGTATCCAATGGAAAACATCTTCCAAGCTATTAATGTAATATCTTATTTCGGCAGGGCCATTATATAAAGCAGAATTATCTTATTTCCTTTCATCATTACATGCACAGATTATTCTGTGACCCTTAAAGGGACCCTAAATGTTATTTTTCACTTATGCTTCTAATATAGAAGCACAAGTGAAATTTTATTCGTCCATAGTATGATGATGAACTGGTGTGTACTTCTGATAGTACATGCCAGTTTATCCTCTGGCTGACAGCTGCCATGCTTCCATAGCGCAGAGAGAGACCCTGGTTTTTGCATGGGATCAGGGGAGACCTTAACTAGGTTAAACAAAATATGTCCCGGGACATTTACGTAAACCCGATGTGTATCTTAACCCTTTAAGGACCAGGGATTTTCCTAGGCCAAAGACCAGAGCGTTTTTCAATTTTTAATATGCGTTTTTTGAAACATAATTTTCCTCTCTCTCATTTAACGCAAACATACAAGTTATAGGTTGTTTTTTAAAGGACAGTTAGAGCTTTCTTTTGATACCCTATACATAAAAAATAATTAACTTTTTAGTATTAAAAAATACATATAAAAGAGGAAATTTGGGGGGAAAAAAAAGTTTTTCCCCATTATTTTCCCAATAATAAGCTACACAACTAATGCAACACTAACCCACTTATCCCCCCTAATTAACTAACTAATAAAAAAGAAAAATATTGGTTCCCAAACCCTCCTAAACAAAAAAGACAGTGCGATGTCAGATCCATAAAAATCATGCAACAGGCGTGCAGGGGTTACATTTTATTAAATAAATATATTACAATTACATTTATTTATTAAAAAACTGTATAAATTGCAAAAATAAAAAACATTTGTAAAAAAAAAAAAAACCTAAATGAGGGCTATAAAGTGGAAGGAAACTGATCACAGTTACAAACTGTGATCAGCAATGAAAGGGTTAATTTTTTTTTTTTTTCCTCAGGCAACGTTCTTTCTTTCTTTCTTTTTACTTGCAGGTCACTCTCTGTGCTTCACTATAAGAACGTGAAGCACAGAGAGTGAATTAGAGGCAAAGTCAGTGTGTGAACACATTGAATTTGCATTTAATCGTGGTGATCACATGCCCAGAAATCCACCGATCGGGTCCAGGAGCTTTGCCTCGGGTGCGAGGCTTAGTCCTGGAGCCATTGCAGACTGGCTGGCAGTGCGCACGGAGCGCATCGCCGGCTAGACTGCATGACGAGTTAACTCGTCATAAGGTCGCTAATGCTGCGGCTCTCATGACGAGTTAACGCGTCATAAGGTCGCGAAGGGGTTAATAAATACACATGGGTTTACTTACTGCTGTGTCTCACATGCGAGACACAGCAGTTCCTGGCTCGCACCGCTCTGACATCCGAATGCGAGGGAGGAAGACCCTCGTTTTTGCATGAGATTAGCAGGGGGGACCTACTATTACCTACCTATTAAGATACACGTCGGATTTGCTTAAATGTCCCGGGACATGTTTTGTTTAAACTTTGCTTTCTTCAAGGAAGCAAGGGTTAAACAATGTTTAATGTTCCTTTAAGATGGACTTTAGCAGTCTATTAAAGGAAAGACTCATAAATATTAAAGGCAGTGTTGATGTTTATATGTGCTAACTTACAATGTGTGAAAACAAGTTTGACCTGAATACTTGTGTTTATTTGCTTTACCTTTTTTCTGACACTTTGGGAAATTTCCCTGACAACTGTGAAGTTCAGGATTTCATTTATGCATTATGTTTTGTAATATGTCTGTATTAACTCAGGAGGTTAGTCTAGCTCAAGTGTTTAACCTGCAGAGATAAAACCCATTAACACCCATTTAATGTCTTACATCTTAAAGAGAAAGTAATGTAACAATGTGAAGATTAGCAATACATTAGCCCATACATCCTAAAGACTGATAATTAAAAAGCAATTTAATACGTACAAGGCTCTTTAATAAAGAGTGCGCTTGGTGTGCAAAATACCATAAAAAATACAATGATTTGGTTTAATAGGGAGGTTGTCTTCTTAAAATTAATGCCAGCTCAGTATGGTCCACTCTGTGAAGATGTGCTGTTGTACCCATCTCCTCACGGACATTTTACTTTCTCCTTCTACATCCAGTATTCAGGTATTTTATCAATCAAAACTGGCTGGGTTCCATTTGGACCAATTTCAGATGTGCCATAACCAACTGAAACCTTTTTTTGGAAACTATTATTGATATGCACTGATTTGGAACTGTACATATATGAGTATTTCTTTTTTCTTTTATATATGTATATATGCATACATATATATAATCACACTGGACAGGCATTTATTTTAGGATGACAACTTACCTATTAAAAACAGTAAGTGATATAGATGCACTTCTGTGCCAGCGTCTAGGGCCTGAACTGCACCCAATACACAGGGCAGAAAAAAAATAGCAGCAAAATGGAAAAAATGTGCAAAAACAAAATATAAGAGAATATGATGGTCTACCCTTTTCCTATATGGACCATGATTGCATAAATTACTATTAGGTACCAATCCTTCATGAGGAGATCATTTGTGATGACATAGTAACATAGTAACATAGTAATTTAGGTTGAAAAAAGAAACAAGTCCATCAAGTTCAATCCTTTTACCTATCATTACAGCTTTTGATCCAAAAGAAGGCAAAAAACCCTAAGGAAGCTATTTCGAATTTTGCCTACTGGAGGAAAAAAATCCTTCTTGACTCCAAGAGGCAATCAGATTTCTCCTTGGATCAATAAGCTCTTTTATTAATGGATATTCTATTATTAATAGCCCTGTATGTTCTGCTTTCAAAAAAAAACATCCAAACCATTTTTAAATGCATCTATTGTGGTTGATAGCACCACCTCTCTTGGCAGTGAGTTCCATAACTTTATTGTCCTAACCGTAAAGAATCCCTTCCTTTGCTGTCTATGAAATCTTTGCTCTTCCACTCTGAGGGGGTGACCTCTTGTTCTTTGTACCTTTCTGTTAATGAACAGGTCACTGGAGAGCTCTTTATATGGCCCTGCACAAATTTATATAATGTTATCATATTCCCTCTGGGACGCCTTTTTTCTCACGTATATAAATGCAATTTTTTAAGTCTCTCTTCATAACTAAGATCCTCCAATCCCCTTTTTAATTTTGTAGCTCTCCTTTGCACTTTTTCTAGTTCCTTTATATCCTTTTTAAGGACTGGTGCCCAGAACTGTACTGCATATTCAAGGTGAGGTCTTACCATTGATTTGTAAAGAGGCAAGATGATATCCTCCTCCCGTGAATCTATACCTCGTTTTATACATGCCAATATCTTATTGGCCCTTGCAGCTGCTGACTGGCATTGGGCACTGTTGCCAAGTTGGTTTTCTACAATTATTCCTAAATCCTTTTCATTAGTAGTTTTTCCCAGGGAAAAACCATTTAAAGTATATGTTGCTTTGTTATTATTTTTCCCATAATGCATAACTTTACATTTGTCTATATTGAACCTCATTTGCCACTTTACTGCCCAGTCCCCCACTCTGTCCAAATCTTCCTGCAAAGAAAAAACATCAAGATTATTCTTTATTGCCTTACCTAATTTAGTGTCGTCCGCAAACACGGAGAAATGGCTCTCAGCACAATGTGACAGATCATTAATAAACAAATTAAAAAGAAGAGGGCCCAAAACAGACCCCTGAGGTACTCCGCTCAATACCTTTGTCCAATTTGAGGATTTTCCATTTACAACAACCCTTTGTGTTCTATCTTTTAGCCAATTTTCAATCCAAATACATACATTTGCCCCCAAACCTATTTCTCTCAATTTGTAGAGTAACCTTTTGTGTGGAACTGTATCAAATGCTTTCGCAAAATCCAAATAGATCACATCAACTGCCACACCTAGATCTATATTTTTACTGACCTCTTCATAGAATGTTATTAAGTTTGTTTGACAAGACCTGTCTTTCACAAAACCATGTTGACTTTTACTAATTATATTCTGGTTCAAGATGTATTCTTGAGTGTATACCTTTAGCAATCCTTCAAATAGTTTCTCCACTACAGATGTCAAACTCACTGGCCTATAATTACCTGGCAGAGATTTTGATCCCTTTTTAAATATTGGAATGACATCCGCCTTTCGCCAGTCTGTTGGCACTGTACCTGAACTGAAAGAATCCCTAAAGATCATAAATAGTAGTCTGGCTAGAATTATGCTTAACTCTCTAAGTACCCTTGGGTGTATACCATCTGGCCCTGGGGCCTTGTCTATCTTAACAGAGTTTAATTGCTTAAGCACTTTTTCCTGTGTCAGCCAATCCCATGTTTGCGGCGAATGTCCCATAACTTCCTGCAGCAGGGGCTCTTCCATCTGCTCTTCCTTAGTATAAACAGAAGAAAAAAAAGTATTTAAAATGTCTGACATTACTAAACTGGGGAAACAATGCCGATTTAAAGGAACCCCTACACTTTATGGACTTCATTCTGGTCAGACATAAGGAAGGATTTTTTTGGACTGAAGACTCCGTTTTGATAAGGTGCGCATAGAAATAATGGGACTTATCAGATTTTGCACTATATAATTTGCACTTTGCATTTAGTCATATATTTATTATACTTTATTTATATATTTTGATTATTCACAGCATTCAGCACTTTATATTTTACGCCATTTAGATTAAATTTAGAGACACATGCATTTTTTATGTTTGCACTAACCTACCTATTAAACCAGTTTGTTGTCTTTTAGGTGGTCTTTCACAATGTTGCTCACCAAGCGCACTTTGGTACATTTTATTGTATATATGTTTTTCATGTGTGTGCTTTTTGGGATATTGCACATCATTCATTTTATAAAATGTAAACTTTATTTTTCAGTAAAACTTTGTTAGTAAAACAAAAAAAGGTAGATATAACCCTATAAATATAAAATAACAATAATAATAACCCAGAATAAATTACAGCTTCCTAGATGGTATAATCAGTAAACAATCATATCCAGATAAGCAAGCTATCAAAGGTCAATCTTCAATTAATCAAGATTTAAAAAAAAGGTAAAAGATACACCAGTGGTACAGAATCTACTCAGCAGCACAGGACACAGTAAAAAATGCACTTACAATGTATGGTGGCACAACATAAAATGTAGTGCAAACATGCAAAATTAATAAACCTCATGGGTCCCACAGCGATAGACCAATAAATGGAAAACAGTCTGTTCTGGGGTCCTTACTTTCATGGGTTCTCAACAGAAGAGACAGTTTTTCTACGCTTGAGTACCTTTCAAGTGCACACATTCTCCTATAAAATGAATGAAAATAAACACAACATGTTTGGGCCTCGTGGGCATAGAGAGTATCTATTGTAAGATTGTTTTTTCTCTTTAGAATAATTTTCATGCTTTTGGTTTCCTCATGTTGTGAAAGAGATGATTTATATCTCTTGATAGTTTTAGATTTTTTTAAAAACATTTTAATAAAAGTTTTATTGAGTCAAAAACACACGTATCATCATTGGTACAACTATCAATATATCACAGTATTACATGACTCATTTTGCATTTACATATAGATATGAAACCAAGGGATCTGTAACATTGATGATATGAATTGAAGAATATAGATAGGGTAATATGCGGTATGGGAGCAGCCAAGTTCAGTATGAGAGTGCGGGGTGTGACAAAAAGTAATCAGGCAGAGGAAACTACATAACAGTAAACTGGTGGAATATAAAAATTGTTTTGCGGAACCAGACCAGCCAGTCCATATAGTCAGGTTCACACCTTCTCTGGTATAGGGGTACCCGCAGGGTGGGAGCTCTCTGTGCCCTGCGCCATCGGGGTGTTCTTCAGGGTCCAATTCCAACAATATATCTAGTACAGTGTCCATGTTGACCACCTGTATTTGTCTGTCATCTTTGAGGATCTCACTTACAGTGCCCTAAATGAGCAGTCAGGGACACCATTGACCATCTCTATGACTGCTGTTTCTCCTCTGTTTCCAGAGTGCAAACCTTCGCCGTTAGGGACATCACATCTTGTTGTACAGCTTTTATGTCTGCCTTAAGCAGACTCTGCAAATTCTCCCAAAGTTTCCCTTTAGTTGTTGGGGCATTCGCATCTCGGACTAAAGCTATTGTCCTGGAGCAGTTTCTACTTTGTGAGGCATCAGATTCCTCACTGGCGTGATCTTAAACGCATCTTGTGCATAGGATAGTCAGTTCTGGCATGTTTGGCACAGGCCCAGGGCCACCACCAGGAATTTCAGGGCCCATTACTGAACAAATTTTCTGGGCCCCCTACCCCCTGACAATATCTCCCACTTTCCCCACCTACACTCACAAGCATGTTATCCCGGTCTAATGTAATATGGAGGGTGGTTGGGAGCAGTTGGTCAATATGCCAGTAATATTTTGCCACTCAATATGCCAGTAATATTTTGCCACTCAATAAGTCAGCATCTTTCCCTCAATATGCCATTTTTTGCCATTTAATATGCCACTATTTTTCCATTCACTATGCCAGGATTTTGCCCCACAATATGCCAGTATTTTGCCATTTAATATGCCAGGATTTTGCCCCTCAATATGCCAGGATTTTGCCCCTCAATATGCCATTCTTTTCCCATTTAATATGCCAGTATTTTGGCCCTCAATATGCCAGGATTTTGCCTCTCAATATGCCAGGATTTTGCCATTTAATATGCCAGGATTTTGCCCCTCAATATGCCAGTATTTTGCCCCTCAATATGCCAGGATTTTGCCAATTAATATGCCAGTATTTTGGCCCTCAATATACGCAGAACGCTTCCCTCACAGCCGCGGACCGGCTTAACAGAGGGGGTGGACTGTAAAAAAAAAAAATTCCAGGCGTGACCTGGGCCCGCTGGGCCCCCTGGACCCGCTGGGCCCGGACACCAGTATCTCCCGCCACCCCCTGAAGGCGGGCCTGCACAGGCCTGCCGAGCCTAGTGAGGAGAAGGCCGATTTCCGGACCCAGCTTAAGGTGTTTCTTCTGCTTTTTCTTTTTTTCTTTTGTCCCAAATCTCTTGCGGAAGTCTGGGATCTCTTTGGGTCTGTTTTTTTATGAAAGCCATGTATAAATTATAAAGTTACTTTCCAAATGGAGGAGCTTCTGCGACTGTTCATTCTGGTGGCTAGTTCTGCCCCCCCTCCCCCTCAGTCATTTTATATTTTAAGAATCATTCCAGTCTAAAAACACAACTGGACACTAACCCCTTAACGCATATGGACGTATATATACGTCCTGAAAAGCATGGTCCTTAAGGACCATGAGGACGTATATATACGTCCTCCGTTTTCATGTAGTGTTGCGCTCATTAGCACAACACTACATGTCTGTAGCTACTCTCAGAGGCTGCTTCGGATCCGAAGCAGCCTCTGAGAGGGCTTTCAGCCCCCCTCGACACCCCCCCTGCGCGCATACGATCACAGCGAATGTGATCGTATGCGCGCTAACACACATAGGCAGTGAAAGCTGATCACTGCCTATGTGTGTTAAAGTGTTGCAATGATGCCTCTATCGATACAGCATGCCCAGAAGAGAGCGACGGAAGACAGAAAAAAAAAATCTCTTCCGTCGCTCTGAACCCGCTACTTGACTGCCCCTAGAGGCAGTTAGACGGTATTACAGTTAAAAAATAGAAAATTAAATAAATAAATAAATAAATAAATGGAAAAAGCTAACCCTTAATCTACTGAATCTAGATCTAGGGTTAGGGTCACAAATAGGGTCATAATTAGGGTTAAACGGGGTTCGGATGATTACAAGGGTTAGATTAAGGGGTGGGGGTCAATTTAGGGTTAGATTAAATTTAGAGTTGGGGTAAATTTAGGGTTCGGGTTAAAAAAATCACTGTAGAAGAAAATGGTTAGAAAACACTAATATTGTTTATTGCCCTATTACGTGAAATAAAACATAGAAAAACAAGGAAGCATTGGTATTTATAAACTCAGGACAAATAGTAGAAATATATAGACGGGGTCTTTTTTACCATTTGTAATTGTGTAAAAAAAAAAATCAGGTCAAAGTTGGAAAAGGTGTTTTTTATGGCATATTTTCATCATATTTTATATTTTTTTAATAGTAAATTATATCATATGATGAAAATAATAGTATCAAATTAAAACCCTATCCGTCCTTTAAAAAATGATATATAATTTGTGTGGGTGGACTGAACACAAAGAAAGAAATTCACAGTTCAGTAAACGTATGACAAAAATAATGGAATTCTGGTCTTCAAGGCACATCAAATGCAACATAGCACTCGGTCTCTAAGGGGTTAAAAAGGTTTTGTTGATATTTCTTGCTATGTTCAAAAAAGTTATTGTCCTGAGTATTACCTGGGAGGTTCTTATAGCGATGCATTGGAATGTCTAGCGCACATTTACAGGATCTCAGTGATGTCACTGATGTTTTGTGAGACACACAGGTATAGTTAATTCACTAGTTCCTGTCCAAAGCACTCCAGTTTATGCCTTAGCACTGAAAGAATGCTCTTGTAATGCTGCTGTAGCATTTCTGATCTTCATTTTTTTCTCTGTTGTTGTGCGGATAATCGTTGCACTTCAGTTAACAGGGCAACTGAGCCTAGGAAATAATACATCTGATAGAATACGCTGTTGCAGCAACATATTGTGATACAACACACTATTGTAGTGATTTTTGTGCTTCCTTTTAACTTTCCGCTCTGGTTAAATAGGCAACCGAGCCGGCTGCCTCCTCTACAGTGCTACAGTTGTCTGCCAAATAATTGTTTCACAAAATTCAATGACAATCTGAGACACTGTGACCAACTTTCAGTTGTTCTTATTTATTTAGGTTTTCACTGCACACCATTAACTAATGTGAAGTTTATACTTACCTCACTGGTTGCCTAGCATGATGTTATTTCTAAAGCGGCATAGAGGTACTATTAGTACATTAAAAGAGCGCCTTCGCATTTTTTTTGCATACAATACCTAGTAGCATTTACATTACTTTCACGTATTTTCATTACTCATTTTTTCAGTTGGTCGGTCTGTGCATTATTACAATTAGGAGGTCTAATGTTTACCCTCTTTTTCTGTACTGGATCCTGAGTGAACTTTGTATATTTAGCTGCAAGTTTTCCTCCTATTGTGTACAATAATTTTGAGAGATATAAAAGCTATATAATATCTGTTTTTGAGCTGGCACCCATACTTCAGACCACTTGGGGAACATGCGAGGCAGCATGATGTCTGAGAGGTAGGATGTCTGTGTGCCTAGACACCAGGGAGCTGTGGGTGCTGGCTGGGGTAAATATTGGGTCTGCAGTATCGATGATGGGGTATGTCCTGGGTCTGCAGTGTGTCTGCTGGGGCATTTCTTGGATGTGCAGTGTGGGTGACGGGGCATGTCCAGGGGTGATGGGGTAAGCCCTGGATGTGCAGTGTTGGTGATGACACATGTCTTGGGTGTGCAGTGTGGGTGATGGCACATGTCCTGGGTGTGCAATGTAGGTGTTGGGACATGTCCTGGGTGTGAAATGTGGGTTATGGGGCACATGCTGGGTTATGTCCTTATTCTACAATGTGGGTGCGTGGGCATGTCCTGGGTGTGCAATGTGGGTGGGGGCTGCTTCAATTTAGTCATACCTAGGGCAGAACAAAACCAAAATACATAACTGATTAGGCTTGATCAGAAAACTTTTTTTTTCTAAGAAATGTCTGCATGCCTTTGTGTGCAAAAACAAAACCTAGTACAATGTGTAGTTCAAACCCTATAGGATGCCTTGAGTGTCCCTTTAGAGGAGCACATACTAAACACTTTGACACTGCCTTTTTATGTACAGTGCTTTTTCCAGTGTTTGGTGACTTGATTGTCTTTATTTAAGGTCAATATGTTACAACATTAAGTGGAAGTTGGAAATGCAGGAAAAATGAGTTGGAATTTCCAGCTTCAGTTAAGAAACAAAGGCAGCAATTCCACACAGGATTGCTTCAATAACAGGAAAAGTATGACATGGTATGCTGGGAAAGGAATGCATGTGTGTGAATCCTAGCCAAATTGCTTTTTGTTCATGAATGAGGTGGAAATAGCGGAAATTCTCTTACGTATTTCGTTACTATGTCAATGTTAAATTGCAAGTTTCAGTCATCAGTTTTGCTTATTTAAAATCACTTATCTTAAGGGTGTTACTACCCAAATTTAAAACAATCTTAATGTATATTAATTGAATTATTTGCAAATTTATGGACAAAGCATGCCTGGAGAAACTATATTAGATGCATTGAATTTCTGCAAGGCAGAGGGTAACTGTGACAAACGTATTGCGAACAGAAAGCTTCAATGCTTCCCTGCACACTGGCTGCAGGATACAATCTGAGCTCTGATTATTAAAGCTCGTTATCCTTCTAACACCTATATCACTAAAGGTAAAAAAGCACAATTTGATTCTGAATTGTAAATATTTAGGTCAATAATCATGTTAGATTTCATACAGTTGTAACTTTTTGAACTAGTGAATGAGGTATATTGACTGACTGATTTACTTAATTTATTATCATTATGAATATTTTGAATTAACCATTCTTAGCAGCAATGCAGAGAGAATACAGTGAACAGGCCAAAACAGGTAAATAATAGTGATTATAACATGCAATGATACTGCCACATATTGCAGCACTACGTGTTTTAAGTGATACAGATAAGAAAAAAATAACATAATGTACAGGATAATTAATAGAACGTATCGTAATCTGCTACCAATGCTAGCTTTGACTCATTGGCAGATTGCTAAATACCTAATAAAATACCTCAAAGCCAATGCAGTCTAATTAGATTTTGTTGAGCATCTATTGATTGCAAAGCCATGTTGTTGTTTTTTCGAGTATCAAAGTTAAGCAGTGCTATTGTACCAAACTGCATGCAAGTCAGCAAGGCTTGTGATTAACTCAATGTTTAGTGCACCTTAAGGTGACCTACAACTGTCAGCAAAAAGGTAAAGGACAACCAAACTTTTTTTTTTAACTCTTGCTTCCTTAGAAGAAGCTATGGTTAGGAAATATTATCCGCCTTCTCCAAAGTAAACACATCATGTATATTTTTTAGAAACACGTAGGCTCTAGTAAGCAGGCTGGTGTTCTCTGAAACGTTCATCCAATTTACGGCCAATCATAACTGGGATCAACAAAAGGGATCTAGTTAAGTTGCCGACCAGACCAGGCGGCCTATTTCCCAGAGTATCATGGCGACTGCTGGTCAGAGAATAAACTGACATGTATTATTAAAAGTATCCAGTTTATCCTCATGATAGGGCACTGAATATTGCACAAGTGAAAAAAAGGTTTAGTTGTTAAGTTATAAGTGTAGGCATTTTAAATAGAAATCCTTTCATGAAAGTATATAAATAAAGTAACTTATTAAACACTCTTTGTTTAATATTGGACATATTGTTTAGAATGTTAGTTTCGGTGGGCCGGATATTCCTTTAACTGACCCAAAATGGCACCCACCTGAGCAGTGCACGCAATAAGGGTTCAATAAGGTACTTTATGTGTATTGTGTAATTACACCACTTTTATTTAAAATGCCTACGCTTGATACAATTTTTCAATTAAACATAACTTAATTGTTTCGCTGACAGTTGTTTGTTAAGAGCTGTTTCAGTCTGCATTATGTACTTTTGCATATGCTTATTTTGGTCTGTGATCATTTTGCAAAGGAAAAGTTATACAAGAAAGTAATAATTCTGAGATCTTAATACGAGCCTACTAGATTTGCCAACTCAGGATTGACAAATATGTGTAGACCTAGAAGGCAAACAGACCAATTCAGGACCTAGCCTATTTATTTTTTTAGGTGCCAGTGAAGTGTTTTTTTCTGTAGTGTTCTATGTAAAACAATAAACAAAGTTAGGAACAAGCAACAGGGCTTTTAGCCGTCATGGTTCCTGGATTTTGTCAGATCCTAGACTAACTGGTTCATAGCTGTTTTGGATCTATATTTACATCCTTGTCCAAAAAGTGTGAGTACTAGCCATTATTAGACTTACTCACGTGGTGAGATTCAGAATTCACAATGTGAATTCCCAATTTGTGCATAATAGCAGGTGGCGTAATAGCCATAATTCCTATAATTAAGAGCTAAACTAATGTCATTCATTATTAAACAACAATGATGATGATAAAAGTTATTCATCATATTCTATTATTCACAGAAAAAATGTTTTTTGACCACTAGTGTCACTGTAATAAGTCCCTTGCCCTATAATTTCTTGGTTGATTGACTAGATATTACAGTTAAATGCACAAATTCTTATTTAAAAAAGAGTAAATGTTTCAGAAATCTGAATGGAAAAATGACATTGGCTTTTTCTTCTGACATAGAGAACAATTGAATTTTTTCCCTTTGCTATTGGTATATATTTGGATTATTGCCGGGCTCCCAATATATTAATCTGTGAATGGTGACACTATGTAGAAAACATAGCACATTAAATGTTGAAATGACGCAGAGCATCGTATTTCCGATGCTCTGAACCATAACTACGCACGGGGAGCGTGAGCAGCATGGATTGAGCGCTCAGTGTTTTAACACACACTGAGCCCATGCTGCCTGCGTCTCCCCGCTGGGGGGGGGGGGGGGGGGCAATTGCCTTGTAGGGTTGCCACCTTTTCTACAAAAAAAATACCGGCCATGCTACTGCCTCCATAGACTTAACAATGGCATCAAGCCAATTTTTTACTGTTATAAACAAATATTCCTATTTTAGTGAGTGCATAATTATTTTATATTTATAAAAACTTTAATATAGAAGAAAGAAAGGTCATTCATTTTCCAGTTTGAGTGGTCCCATAAACATGTTTAAAGCTTCCCTACAGTACACACAGCTTTCCACCTTTTTGGGTTGTTTTTTTTAATCATATTTAGTTGAATAATTTCCCAGTCAACAAAGGTTTTACTGACTGTCATTTCTGCTTGAACATACCACCTTTTTAAGTTGTTCCTAGCACACAAATCAAATATTTCTAATTAAGTTAAATTAAAACTTAAATTCAGAACTGAGATCTGTCCTTTAGTATGGTTTTCTCTGTTATACAGCATCTCTTCCCAGCTAGAAGATGCATTTAGCATAACACACATCAGTAGTTATAACTTTGAGAGATAGCAGCCTAGAAATTTTACTTTGACAGATTAAATTTGTGAAACAGTTGAAGCTTCGTAGCTTTTCTGTCACTTTAAGCCTTTGATCTCTCCACTGAATTCCACCTCCATGTCATCCAGGCCCAACCCATCTAACCATCATTCATGACCATTCTAATGCCTGATTGTCCCTGTCCCCAGATTACAAACGCAAACAACCATTATGACCCGTAAGAAGATCGCTAAATCACTACTGTTCCCAGAACCATGCACCATTTTGGTGGCTTTGTTTGCATTTTCATTTCTTAAATAACATATTAATTGTAAAATTATATATTTGTCAATTTATAGATTGCTATACTCCCCCTCTGTGTGACAATTGCATATATCCTACAGCATATCACAGGCTATTACATCAGTCTGTATTTTAGTTCGTGTGCAATATTGAAAAGGAAGCTAATTCAATGTGATGTTTTCTGGGAACGCTGTCTTGAGACTACTTGAAGAGTTACCTGATGAAAAGAGATTGACAAGTATTGCACTGGGGAATTAATAACAGACCACTAATGAACAGAGACAAGACGGAAAAGTAATTAAGGGTGTCTGAATCCGTCACTGTCTGTTGTTCTTCTCATCTCACTAGGGCAACTATTAAAATATAACACACAACATAAAAACCAACCTTCTATATAATTGGAGATGCAGTTGCTTTGCTATGGCTAATAACATGCTCTTGTCAGTGATACTGTTTTATTTTTCCATGTGTTATGTCTTCTGATCCATTTGATCACAGCTCATTTGGCTGCTCCAAATAAGAAATTCTTCCTTTCACAGCCAAGAAAAGAATCCAAGCGGAATCTCCGCCAGTGTTCTGTTGGTTTACTCCGTTCCTCTAGTTACACTCTGGGCACGGGAATTGTATTCTTGGGTTTCGTGTAGAATTACTCAATAGCGATGTGAAAAAGGAAATGAAGCAGTGTAAAACACACTGGAAACTGTAATGTGACTTTCTTCACTTGTAAACTTGTCGGGGGAAAATAATGCAAGCGTTTTGTCTCATTGATGTGATATTACTGTTGCGTTTACTCCTGTTGTGAGTGTTTCTCGAAGTGGGATCCAAAACAATGCAGAAATAGCTGACGAGACCTGCTATTAAATTGAATGCCAAGCCGGCAGCGTTTCTAAACAATGTACACATATGTTTTATATAGTCTTAAAGTGCACATTATGCAAACATGACGTGATGTAGCTTTAAAGAGAGTAAATATTTTATGTATTGGCAATGTAAAGATAAAAAAAATATTCTAATTTATACTTGCAGTAGCAATCTATAGCCTACAGCGAGACATACAGTGCACCTTTTCCAACATCTTGCCACAAAATAAATCCTACTGGACTATTTTTCCAATTTATCAGCGTATTTTTTTCCAATTAAAATATAATATATATATATATATACTTATACTTCTAATATAGATATATATATACTGCTCAGCCATAACATTATGACCACCTGCCTAATATTGTGTAGGTCCCCTTTTCGATGCCAAAACAGCCCAGGCCTATCGAGGCATGGGCTCCACTAGACCTCTGAAGGTGTGCTGTGGTATCTGGCACCACGACGTTAGCAGCAGATCCTTTAAGTCTTGTAAGTTGTGAGGTGGGGCCTCCATGGATCAGACTTGCTTGTCCAGCACATTCCACAGATGCTCAATTGGATTGAGATCTGGGGAATTTGGAGGCTAAGTCAACACCTTGAAATGTTGTTGCGTTCCTCAAAACATTCTGGAACCAATTTTGCTTTGTGGCAAGGGGCATTATCCTGCTTAAGAGGCCAATGGCATCAGGGCATTTCCATGAAAGAGTGTACATGGTCTGCAACAATGCTTAGGTAGGTGGTACGTGTATCACACTGCCTCTTCTGGCTTAATGTTATGGCTGATCGATGTATACACATACGCTCACATACATATAATTATTGTATATATACATATATACGAGGACTTGACAAATATTTGTAGGCTCCGGGAGCCAGAAAGACCAATTTAGGAACCAGGCTTGTTATTTTCAGAGACAAATGGTTCTTCCATAGAGTTGAATGCAAAGCAATCCAAAAAGTGAGGCTCCTGGGATGTATATTTATACATATGTGTGTGTGTGTGTGTGTGTATATATATATATTTTTTTATTTTTTTTATTTTTTTCCATTGAAATTTTGATGTAAGGTTCACATTGTGTGAATGTTATTAATACTGCATGCATTTTTTAGAAAGCAGGCTGTTGCATTTGGAGAGACATAAAAAAAGAAAAATCTATTTAACATAATATAACTTGTAAGTTTGATTCCAATTGGCTGGTCACAGGCACGAAAATGCTTAGATAAGTAAAAAGCTAATGGAAAGTGCTATAAAATGTAGATTCCCTGGAGCAATAAAAGTAAAAATAGGCATGAGCTACACCTTTTTATAAACGATTTATTGTTACTTCATGGGTTCTGTTATATAAGCTGTATTGTAGTTGGGTTTCTTTTAATTCCTGTTGCAAGGCAGAGAAATGAAACTGCTGCAGAAGTAGCCTTTACCGTCAGCTGTTAGTAAATGGACCCTTATAGCTGTAGCTGAAAGTGTCTGTATGTTGTTCTCATATCTTAAGTATGAAGCAGCTTGATGCTTACTCACAGCGCGATTGTGTTATTAGACGCAAATATCAGTTTTTAATTGATGTCAAGTTAGACATTGCTTAAAGAACTTCTTGATTAATTTGTTAATCTTACAATGAAGAACGATCGTTATGACTTGATGACACTAGGGAGCATTGAAAATCAGTCCTTTTCAATAAAATTATCACTGAGAAAAGACTGTACATTAAATAATATAGGTTTTTCAGAGCTATAAAAAGAGTCCTTGTCACCCTTTTAAGTTATTACCACCCTGACAAATGAATTACATTTGTGTTTTTATGCCTCATTAAATGTTCAAATTCCATAAAGAAGCGACAGTGTTTCTGTCTGTAATGAAGAGATGGGAGACAAAGTGATTTTTCCCACAGCCATACATCTCTTTTGCAAGGGCCTCTACTTCGCAATGAACCATTGCAGTTACTTGGAGTGCCTTTCACATCTAGTCTACAGGAGACTAGAGAATGAAATCCTCAATGAAAGGCCTAATTACCGTTTGGCTCACATGTGACAGTTTAATAGCTTTGGAGCCCACTCCTTCCATTGTGCAATGTAGAACACACTTCTACCGAGGTAACTGCCAGGAGCATACTTCAAGAACGGAAAATATCAGCCCTATTTGTTTACATGTTAAGTCAAATTCCCACTCAGCTTACACTGTCTTTACACGTGTCTTTTTAATACTCGAGGATGTCAAAATTGCTGTAACTTCATGTATCCCAGGGAAACATTACAATATTTGCTCGAATATAAGATGACCATGATTATAAGACGACCCCCCAAACTTTGGATATTCCTTTAGGAAAAAAACTAAAAGTGTGAATATAAGACTACCCTATAGTTTAACTTGTGTATATAATCACATGTAAATTGCTTTTTAATAAAAAAATTATGATGTTAAAAAAATGCATTTCTTGTTTTTATTTCATTTTATGTGCCAATGCTCCACCTACCCCCAGACTTGCTCAATGCTGGCACTCTCCCCCCAATGCTGCCTCTCTCCCCCCTATGTTGCTCTCTCTCCCCCTCCCTCCCCCCAATGTTGTCTCTGTCTCCCCCTCCTTCCCCCCAAAATTGTCTTTGTCTGCCCCATCCAACGTTGTCTTTGTCTGCCACCCCTCCCTCCCCCCAACGTTGTCTTTGTCTGCCCCCTCCCTTTGTCTGCCCCCTCCTTCTGCGGGGGACCTGGATCCCAGTCTTATAGTCAGACCTCGATTTGAGGTCAGACGCAGTGGCGTAGCGTGGGGGGTGCAGGGGGGGCCGGCCGCACCGGGCGCAATATCTGGGGGGGCGCACTAGCCCTATGCGGCCGCGTGGCCGCCAGGGCCGTCTTTAACGCGGGGCAAACGGGGCAGCTGCCCTGGGCCCATTTACTCCTGGGGGGCCCCAAGGCAGCTGTCCCGTGGGCCCCCAGCCCCTGCTGCTGCGTTCACAGCGCATTGCGCTTGTGAACGCTTTTTTCCGGCAAGCCGCATCCGATGGATGCGACAGCCGTAAAAAAAAAAAAAAAAAACTGACGCCGGGTGTGACGTCGCGTCACATCCGGTGTCTGTTTCCCTCCTCCGTGCAAGAGGGAAGACTGCACGGAGGAGACATCCGGCGGGGGACACGGAGCCGCTTCATGTAAGTACGGGGGGGGGGGGCTGGCTGGCACAATATTCCTGGTATCTGATTGGCACAATATTACTGGGTATCTGATTGGCACTATATTACTGGGTATCTGATTGGCACTATATTACTGGGTATCTGAATGGCACTATATTACTGGGCATCTGATTGGCACTATATTACTTGGCATCTGATTGGCACTATATTACTGGGCATCTGATTGGCACTATATTACTGGGTATCTGATTGGCACTATATTACTTGGCATCTGATTGGCACTATATTACTGGGCATCTGACTGGCACTATATTACTGGGCATCTGGCTGGCACAATAATACTGGGCATCTGACTGGCACAATAATACTGGGCATCTGACTGGCACTATATTACTGGGCATCTGGCTGGCACAATAATACTGGGCATCTGACTGGCACAATAATACTGGGCATCTGACTGGCACTATATTACTGGGCATCTGGCTGGCACAATAATACTGGGCATCTGGCTGGCATAATATTACAGGCATCTGGCTGGCACTATATTACTGGGCTCTGACTGGAACAATATTACAGGCATCTGACTGGCATAATATTACAGGCATCTGACTGGCACAATATTACAGGCCTCTGACTGGCACAATATTCCTGGCCTCTGACTGGCACACTATTACAAGCATCTGACTGGCATAATATTACAGGCATCTGACTGGCATAATATTACAGGCATCTGACTGGCACAATATTACAGGCATCTGACTGGCACAATATTCCTGGCCTCTGACTGCACACTATTACAGGCATCTGACTGGCATAATATTACAGGCATCTGACAGGCACCATATTCCTGGGCTCTGACAGGCACAATATTCCTGGGCTCTGACAGGCACAATATTCCTGGTATCTGACTGGCACAATATTATTGGTATCTGACTGGCACAATATTACTGGTATCTGACTGGCACATTATTACTGGGCTCTGACTGGCACAATATTGCAGGCATCTGACTGGCACAATATTGCAGGCATCTGACTGGCACAATATTACTAGGCTCTGACTGGCACAATATTACTGGGCTCTGACTGGCACAATATTACTGGCATCCGAAAGTTACAATATTACTGGCATCTGAATGGCACAACAATTATGGCATATGTGTGTGTGTGTGGGGGGGGGGGGGGGGGGTAACATTAGAGGTACAGGATTGAGGAAGTTGGCTCCATCTAGCCCAGTCTTGGATCATCTCCAGGGTATGGTTCCATTTTGATGTTTAGTTTTTGTTCTTGATATTGTTTGTCGTTTACGATGGTTGTGAGACGACATATAATAGCATGGCCCATGCTAGGTTACTACATGTGTATATTTGTATTCATAGACCTGCTGAAAATGTGGAGAATGTGTGTAATGCATGTTCGCACTCAATAAAGTGTTGGAAAATAAACTTGTATTTAGATGCATTTTACTTTAATTACATAAGTATTTTCATAACAAACAATACATGTGCTTGGGGGGTAAGGGTTTCTTTAACTAATCTAGTAGAAGAGACTCGAGTGCTAAAATCCACGGGTTAGGGGGCGCAAATTACTTGCCTTGCCCCGGGTGCTGACAACCCACGCTACGCCACTGGTCAGACGAGGGGTCTTTTCAGAGCATTTGCTCTGGAAAAAAACCTTGTCTTATATTCGAGCAAATACAGTAATTATGTTACCCCTCCATATCTGTATTATAATTATGTTACAGATATCAGGTTTGCAGCTTCTACTGACCCTCCCATTCAGTTCTCCAGTATTTGGATGGAGCCTGGGAGAGAGAAAAGCAACATTTAACGTGTTTCAAAAAATACAAAATGCCATAAATGATAACTATACTTGCAATGTATTGCAAACATTCAATGAACAGGAACCTTTGTAGAGCCTGTTTCTGAGGACCTTTTCCACCATGTTTACAACCGGGGTAGTCAGATCTGCTGGTTTTTGTTTATGCATTTATATATAACTTTCACACGCTTTAATGAAGAATGAAAGTATGTTCACCGTGAACCAATTCATTAACCAAGAACTTTTCTTGATGTATTAATTAATTTAATCAGTCAATTAATATGAATTCTATATATTGTGTTTAAAGGTTTTATTCATGTTCCTTCAAAAAAGGCTTATAAACTGATGTAGGTGGAGTTAAAGTAAATGCAATGTAGGTTAATAGCAAAAAACACAGTAGCAGAACAGATGGTGTGATTGATAAGGATGGCTGTTTAATATACAAGTAACAAAACAGTGAATTTTAGTCACATTTATAAATGTTCTTTAATACAGTCACATTTATAAATGTTCTGATTTTTATTTTAATTGTTTTATCAGTGTACCTGGCGGAAGTGTCACTGAGCGGCATTTTTATTATAAAGAGTTCCTGCACCTCGAGACTTGTTACGTTACATCGATGCTTCCTCGTGGAAGGTATAATCAGTGGTAGCGTTTTAGTTGGATATTTGCTAACAGCTGGAATATACTTGTATGCTGCATATAAATGTTCACTTATATCACTGAAAGTTTTTGCCTTCGAGAATAACATCTCTGTTAAATCTATTTATGTACTTGTACGTGCTGAGCAGGTGCTATGGTGTAATTATGTGAAAAGCAGAAGGAATTGAGGTGATACCCAACGTGTTATCATAATTAGGTGTGGCAGTTTCTGCTGATTCTGCACATTTTAATATTTGTATTTGACTGGATTCAATCTCTAATTCTATCCAGAGATGTGCACCTAACTAATAATAGACATGGACAATTGTAAGGTGAGGGTAGCCATTTTGGCTTGTATTACATGAATGAGTAATATTATTCAGCAATTTATTACACACCTTCAGAATGAAGAGTGAGTGAGAAACTGAAGAATTTGAAGAGATTTTGGAAAAAGTGCAAATGGCAGGGTTTTGCAGAAGTAAATACAGTCCCTGTTGAATATTGCACTGGATGAAAACTAAACACATATAATACAGACAGCTTCTCAAAATAGATTTAATGAGAAGAAAACCTTAAAGGTGTCAAATTCATTTTAATAATGTTATAAGTACAAGAGCAGTGGTGGTGTTTTAACTGCTTCTTGATTAATTGTAAGAAGAAATAGATGTTTTGAGCTTTTGCAAAAAATGTGCAAAAACTAACAATTGAAGCATAGTATAATCGCACACTACTTGTAATTATGGTGTCACTGTCACATTGATAATACATGTGATGGTAAAGCCCTAGTTTCAATATAAAAATGTACTTCTTGAGGTCAGTTGTGCTATATGCAGGGATAGAAATCAGCGATATCCATATGATTCCACTGAAAAATATCATCCAACTACAAATCATGATTTATTTTAATATAGAAACTGTGTTGTTTTGAGATATTTTCTATATATAATATATGAGAAATACATTTTTAAAGGATATTGTGGATTCATAGCAGCTTTAATGGTGCTGTTCCATCACTGACAACATGGTCTAGTGTAATGTGTTAAGAAAATAAAGATCTGTCAATTTATTGTTTCTTCAATATTTATATATAAAGACTGTACAGAAATGTGTAGCAAGTAGCCTTTCATAACGTTTAAGTCATGCTTGTGTCCATACTTGTGACTAGGTTAAGTCTCACCTTAACTCATTTGACACATGGGGTTCTAGTCATTAAATGTCAACCTAAACATTGCTTATACTGTGAATTGTCTCCTATTCATGACATCACATTGTGGCTTGATATGCAAATTACACACTTCCCATTGAAAATGTATTTGCATATGAAGCCACAGGTGATGTCATAAACAGAAGACACCACAGACATATCTTCTTATTTGATATATTTGCATGCAACAAGAACGTAGACCTCCCAGGTCCCAACAAAGGAATACAATCCAGAAGCCAGCCAGTGATGTGATACACCAGCAGTCCAAAAGATGGGGAGCAGTAGCAGTAATACATTTGTTCACTTGTGTTGGTGTGTGGGGAGCACAGGCACATTGATAAATGTTTGTGTTCGCTCTTCTGCCCACAATATGAATAAATAGTGGTTCTTTTAGACTGATCATGTGCGCCTCAAAGTGTCTTTTTTTTTTTTCTTGATCAGTAATAAGGCTTTCGTGCTTCAAGCCTCAACAGTGGCTCTTAATCATAGGCATCATGGTATTTGCACTAGATCCCTGGCTGGCTTCTGGATTTTATCCCTTTGTTGGAACTGTATGTCCTTGTTCTCTATTTTACATATTGGCAGTTGGAACACCATACAACACTGATGACCCTATTGTAGCAGTTACCCCTGGGATATTTATCAAATTGCACACTATTTCCACTGCAGCCAGCAGAATTTTATTAGATTTACTATCTCAAAATATTATAATATCTAATTATTCATATAGACATATGAAAAAAGCCTAGCCAATCACACTTAAAATGTGTAAATACCGTATTTGCTCGAATATAAGACAACGTTTTTTCAGAGCAAATTGAGGTCAGACTATAAGATTGGGATCCAGGTCCCCCGCAGAGCTGCAGGGGACCTGGATCCCCCTCGCTAACAGCCGGTGGATGTCTGCACGATGCGCGCAGACATCCTCCGCATGTCCGTCTGGACTTCTATTATGAAGCCGGGAAGCATGTCCGTCTGGACTTCTGTGATGAAGCCGGAAGTGCCGGGCAGCAGCGGAGGATGTCTGTGCTTATTGCGCAGACATCCTCCGGTTGCCCCCACTAGCCACCAGGAGATTTGGGCAGCCGGGGGATGTCTGGCTGTCCGTCATAATAGACAGAAGTGTCGGGCAGCGTGGAGGATGTCTGCACTATCGTGCGGACATCCTCCGGCTGCCCCCACTAGCCACCAGCGAGAGACAAGGTGAGGGGGAGGGAGGGGGGGCAGAGAGAGACAAGGGGAGGGGGGGGGCAGAAAGAGACAAGGGGAGATGCTGCAGAGAGAGAGAAGGTGGGAGGGGCTGCAGAGAGAGACAAGGTGGGAGGGGCTGCAGAGAGGGACAAGGTGAGAGGGAGGGGGGAGAGAGAGAGAAAAGGAGGGAGGGAGGTGAAGAGAGAAAGAAAAGTTTGGGGGAAGGGACAGACAACGTGGGAGGGAGGGGGAGAGAAATAACACTGGGTTGGAGAGAGAGAAAAAACTGGGGGGAGGGGAGACATATAAAAGGAAATAAAAACAAGAAATGCATTTTTTTAATATAATTTTTATTAAATATTAAAAAGCAATTTACATGTGAATATATACAAGTTAAACTTTTATTCCTATAGGGTAGGCTTATATTCAGGCTTTTAGTTTTTTTCCTAAAGGAATATCCAAAGTTTGGGGGGTTGTCTTATAATCAGGGTCATCTTATATTCGAGCAAATACGGTACATTGTTGATGGGGATTGGCGCCAATCACTGCTACATTACATCATATGTGATACCAACCCCATTTCCTGCCCTGTACCTATACTTGTACATAAATGAATTCGGATCAGGTCTTGCCTGTGTTACTGTCGGATGTCCAGCTGCTGTGTACCAGGTAGGAAGGCCATGACAGCTCTTGTACTAGAGGTTCTGTATCTCTGGTTACATCTGTATGAGTCATGTATAGAGTGTTGGGTTTTCTTTGCAATTTCTTATACAATAAAATGCTCACCCAGCTGCTACACAACATCATACTCTCCCTGCTGTGTTTTTTAGTCAATACATAAAGGTTTTTAATTTTCTCCTGTGACATGAAAACTGTTTATTTTTATCTAATGTAAATCTACAACAGAGTGTCATGGGATTGAATAAATAGCTGTGATTTTGAAGACAGCAGGAATCGTAGCAATATGGCACAATGTTTTATTAGCACAGGTGCATACGCCTGGGGGCACTTCGTTTCTTTATATCAACTTTAGAATCACCTCTCCCATCCCCCCGTCACATGAATTTGTTTTCTTTTTTATTTCTTGCAAAGGGTAGGCTTTATGTGATTAGATTGTAAGCCATGCAGGAAAGTGAGCCATTTCTTAGTAGTGTTTGATTGTGAGATGTTTACTATATGTTATGTTCATTGCAACGTACGTTAAATGGTGATTACATAATAAAAATACTTACACCTACAAATAATCTGCTCTGCCATAAAATTGTGGACATTAAAGTCAGAGGAAATATCCTTACAACTGTGTGGACATTCTGTCCAGCTGATGCGTTTCAGGGAGCAATACCCAGATATACCTCCTGATTAAGTCCTTACATGGCATAAACAGTCTTTTATTGGGTCATGTACTAAACAATTGCAGTGGGGAAAAATAGTAGGTAAAACATGAGTAAGGAGCAATTTGCGACTATTTGTAACTGCGCTTTTTTTTCATGATTTGTTCCTCTTCTGTGTATTTTTATTTAGCGTGCATTTTTCAGGTTGCGCTAATAAATTGCGATTATATTTGCACATGCTAAAGAGTTTTGTGAATATTTTCTGAAAAATAATTCACAAAATAATTTGCATGTGAAAATTTCACCAGCTTTTAGCAAGTGCTATCAAAAGAGGTAGAAAACGTATTCGCAAAATTGCCTGTTTTTATTCACAGTTATGCCAATTTTTATTCGCAATTTGCACGTATGTACTGTTTGCATGTTAAATATTTAGTACATTGCAATAGGAGCAAAGCGATAGTTTCACATATAATATATTTGCGTTTTTTTAGCACATGCTAATGTTCTTTTTAATGAGTATTTTTATTATTAGAGCAACATTCCAGTATAAATATAAAACTGGACGAAAAATCCCTGTTGTATCGGACACTTCAAAAAAAGAAGTATATTTATATTTGTTCCACTTTTCGCTTTTTAATTTTTGAAGTACTTAACTTGAAAACGTACCTTTGGTACAATTTACCTGAGGATAGCCAACACAATCAAAAAATCGAGATGCTCATGGCCTATGTGCAGAATGCCAGTGATGTCATCAGTAACAACCATGGTTGCCATCCAGCCGGTATTTTACCAGCAGACCAGAAAAAAATTGGCTTAAGTCCAATGTTAAGTCCGTGGAGGTGGCAGCCCTAGTGACAAGAAACAACTATTCTAGTCCTCCAACTAGTGCTGTAAAAACAACAAAAACAAGGAGGCAGTTACCAACTTGCATGAGCTGGTCCCTGCACATGCACACACTTCCTGCTCTACTTCTTTTGTTATATTGCAAGATGCTCTGTTTAGCTTAACTGTTCTCTTGCAATGTAAATGACAAGGGGAAGGCTAAAGTAGCAAGTTTGAATGAGATTTTAATGGATGCTTATAGGCACTTTTATGCAATGCTCCCTGTAAAATATTTAGGTTAAACAGTACTTTAGATATCAATACCAATTGATGTTCGTCCTTGTGGCCATCATAGGTGGCTTCAAGAGTTTTCGTAACGCTCCATAGAGGTGAAATTGTTTTGTGTACAAATGATAACTTGAACTGACAGGTTATCTGTCTTTTAGTAATATTTTGTGCAGTACACATAGCATTATATTCCTTTAGAATTAACAGAATGTTTAGAGAAATGACTGCAAAAAAACATAAAAGAACAGTATTCTAAAATCTAGCTGAATAAAAGAGAGCATTGAATAACGTGCACTGCAGGAACACATATAATTTCGTGATGTGAATGTTCCATAATAAAATTTATATTAATTAGATACTTGATTCAACAATTTAAAAATGCACCTAGAGTAAAATTTCCAGTTTTCAGTCTGAATAGATTTAAAAATATTCATAAAAATAGTTAATTATAAGGAAGTAATTTCTCGTTTTTATAAATGAATCATAGTTTCACATAGTTATTAGGGAAGCAGCTTCTCATAATGGTTGTTTTCAAACCATAAAATCCAATAAAAACCATATTCATTCACCTCCTAAATGTTCCAGTCAGCTCAAAATATGTTGTAATGGTAGTCCTTTAAAAAGTTTGTACATTCAACAAGATTTTTTGAGGTTGAAAAAAATTTGATAGTAGTGATTCAACAAGAAGTCTCTGTTTTAGCTTGTGAGTTGGCCCGAGTTGAGCCTTTTTACATATTTTTACATCTGTAATGGTTTGCAGACATCTGCCAAGGACATGGGGAGACCACATGCATTAGAGGAGGTCTATGCCAGTTGACACATATACCTATGCAAAAATGCCTACATTGCATAAAGATCCATAGATTCATAAATTGTCCATGACAAGATCCAGTAAATGTCCACCATGAACAGTCTTTGTGAATTACGCTGGTCTGTTAATTATGTACAATCCTTGATTGTAGAGTATGTATAATTACCCATCTAAATATGTCCATAATGTTTCTTTATAAATGCTGTAAGCCTTGCTCAAATGGGTTTTTAATCTGGAAAATGCAAGTCCTTTAGCCTGTTTGTCTGATATTGTGGACCACATTTCCCATGATACTGAGCCATCATCATGGTAGATATTTAAACGGCTGGGTGTCAAAGGTACACAGATCATACCTGCCACTTCAACGTCTGATGATTGCATTTTCCATGACAGCATGTCTTTTGTGTTTAACTGGACTACACTACGAATAACAAATTGATATATATATATTTCTGTAAGAGAACTTAATTTTTTATTTTTTTTTCCACTTAGAAGGTTTTATATTGTGTGGTGGTGTTTTTTGGGATTAGAGCATACTTGGTGACCTAGCACACCTGTGCATATATGTTAAGTTATTTATTTATATTTCTAAAATAAAGTGTTTGATGTTATTTATACATTTGCATAGGTTTATTCCCTTTTGAGTGCCATTTTTGTTTATTTATCCTTATTGGATGTTTGAGCTGAGGTTTTATATCATTCTTTGACTAGCTGACCCTTCAGTGCAGAGAGAGATGAATAAGCCTGCAGCTAACGGATTTGTCTTACAGATAACATCTGAAGTGATGATAATGATTAATCATTGTATCAAGTGCAATTTCAATGTATAGAAACTTCTGATGGCCTAATGCTAATACCACATCCATCACAGTTTTAGGGGCTTCATGTCTAGAAGCCCAACTCACAGTCTCAGGTAGGACATTTTTACAGATGCTCAGATTTAAGGACCTTGTTCTATTTCATTGTGGTGTACCCCCTTTTTTTAGATGTGCGATTTCTCTTCAGACATATTCCTTATATATCTGTTTTGGTTAACCATTTACTTTTTTGTAAGTATTATATCTTAAAAAACATTGACATGCATCTTCAGGTAGAGAGGATCAGGTGAAAAAAAAAATCCCTTAGCCTGCAGTAAAGATTTGTGTCTGATAATCATTCTCTTAGTTGCTCCAGGGCTTGTAGCGCATCCCCCTAAGCTGCTGTCAGCATGCTGCCATCTTATTAGTTATTATTATTACACAGGCAGACTTCATTCCTCAGATGTGATGGTAGAAGACAGGCGAACAGAGGCACATCATGTGTAAAACAGTCTGCCATCTGTGCAGGATTTAAGGATTTTTAAGCTAACTGAGAACTCTATTGACATTTCCCAGTCTGTCGACTTTTATTTTTAATTTTGCAGTTTTGTTCACGTAAGGGCTGATATTTACTCAAACACCATTTCTGCCAGCAAGAGGCAGCATTTGTTACATGGCTTTAACCCAGTCAATATTTACAGCATGCAGCAGCGAGCCAGGAATGATACTGTGTTCGGAGTGGAACTGTATTCTTTATGACACTCTTCATTTTCATCTTTAATGAAACTCACATAACAGCTAAAGCAACACAATTTGTCATTAGGTGTTTCAAACGAGAAATTGATGACCGCTATTATCTTTTAGTGATTATTCTCCCAACGCTTAGCTAAAAAGATCATTATTACCTAAATTTATCAGGCCCTTTAAATACTTGCAAGTACAAATGACTTGGGTGGACACAGGTTGTTTTAATGATGTATAAGCTAGACAATTAGTACATGTACAGAGGAATCCACCGTGTACTAGTGTGTAATAATTGGTGACTGATTTTAATGAAGAGCCCTATGTATTAAAGGAAGTAACACTAGTCCATAGAGCATTTCTTTGTCATTTGACAGAAAGGTGCAACCCAAATGACTTGGCAATAGCACTAAAAATGTGTAGTCTTGTCTGAATAGCTTTGATAAAAACAGCTAACAGACAATTCTTCCCTATTACTATAAATGGAATAATTGATTGCAGCCCAAACCACGTGTGCAATTCTGGTTATGTGGCCCACTTCAGTAAGTACTCCACCATAACAAGTAGAACAGAAAACCTCACACATCACAGATATTCACAATCACAAGTCAGTTTTTACAGACGAGTAAAATGAGGTTCTTGCAGTACATGCATTTTGAGGTAGCCATCAAAAATACACCTATTGTAATTGATTTTCTAAATCCATTTGGTTTATAGATTTAGGGGTCAGCATGCTTGTGTGTCTTGAATCACATTTACTGTAGTGACAAATAGCTCTTTGGTGCTGTAGAAGCTTTTTTTTATATTAATCTTAGTAGAAATGAATGTTCAGTCTGCATGCAGAGCACAAAGTCTCAGACGAGAGAGAGGTTGTACTTAGGGTTGCCACCTTTTCTTCAAAAAAATACCGGCCTTGCTACTGTCTCCATAGACTTAACATTGGACTGATGCCAATTTATTACCGGCCTGCCGGTAAAATACCGGACCAGGTGGCAACCCTAGTTGTACTCCTAGAAGGGATCAGGTCATTCTCTTTTGTTCAGGGAAGAGTGCTAGGCTTCAAGGAGATGATCCCTCCCCAATAATAGAGAATATTACAATAACAGCATTTGCACAATGTTCCATAAAGAGACATTTCCCTAATAAATGGGTGAAAGGATTATTTTAATTGCTTTTTACATCATAAACCGAATAGGAGAGTGATAATGACAGCTCTACTTTTTCCAACAAATGGTGCTTACATGCAGATGTGAAACTGGCCTTGTTGGGCTCAGAGAGCACAAGGGGGGATATGTATAAAAACTCCTGCACTGCAGTGATGGTGAGAGAGACTTCCATCAAACTGCGCCTAATTTTTTTATACATAGGTTTCGTCGACACAATGAGCGCAGAGACAACCTGAGTCTACGCATTCAGCGTAGATAACGCAGACTCCCGTGAATCTGCTTCATACATAGGTGCACACACTGATTGCTCCAGAAATTTGGTGCAATCTATGCAGTGTTTATACATGCCCCCTATATCTTTACTGTAGATAATACTGTATATCAAACAAATAAAGTGTTGCGCAAAGGATTATATATATGTATGTGTATACTTATCTTGAAAGAAAGAAATGTATTACACATTGTGTTTTTATTTTCTCCTTTTTACATGTATTTTGGCTGAGGTATTTTTTTTCAAGATAAGTATACACATACATATATATAATCCTTTGCGCAACACTTTGTTTGGTTTCTCACTGTTGGCTGTGTGTGCGGTGGAGGAGCCACCCTAGTGTTTTGCTGCACTATTTATATTGTAAGCTTTATTAGCGCCGATCACTTGTACACTATTATAATACAGTATATGTCAGGAAAATATGGAGGTTGCCAGAATAGGTTACTTCCTTTGAATAAATAGACAACAGTACCAGGACGCTACGTTTTAAGATTTTCATCTTCTTCTGTACAAAAATGTAGACCGAAGTCCATGTGTCACAGAAAGCAATGTGGCTTGAACTCCAGACAGTTCTAATAATCCCAGGCACATCAATGCTGCAATTCTAGAATACTCTGTATCACATGTTGTGAAAAGGTTTGTAGTCAGCTAGGTTCTCATGAACTCATGGGTTTTCCAAAACCGCAGTCACAATACTATCCAATATTACAGTCAAAATATTGTGGATTTTTCCCGTCTTGAGCAAGTGGAAATTCCAAAATTGAACAACTATTTCTGCACTATTTATCATTGTATCTACATTTAGTTCACGTGAGCAGCAAGGTGAGATTATTTTGCTTCTGTCCGTTACCATGGAAGGCCATGAGGGTTAAATCTTTGTTTCAGGAAATATTTGTAATAATAATGGAGCCCTCAAAATACTCCTTTTGTAATTGAATTTCTGAATCCATTTGGTTTAGAAGTGTAGGGGTTAGAACCTGCCTCATGGTTTACATGGTTCCCTTTTATTACTACTATTAGAAAAGAAATGTAAACTTAACATTTACTTTCATCCTTACCAGTGCAATTCTATCTGGGACACAAAATGTCAGGTTTAACATGCACAGGTGTGAACATGTGCAGTGCAGTCACAAAAGGTAACAATTTGAAACTATTTTCAATACAAAAGCTTTTTATTAAGAAAGGACATCCATTTTGACTACATGGGATAATGCCTGATTGTCTAAGCACCTCACAACTGGCAACTAATTTGGAATTCTATCAGAAAATATGTTTTTAGTACATCCAGATGCTAGAACTACTGGTTTATTATGGTTTGTCGTCCATTTTAAAACAACACCGATATCCTATTAAACGTATGTGGTAGCGATGATCTACATTTTGCAGACTTGATTGTCATATCACTATACTAACATATAATACATTCTCCATTTACCTGAGACCACAGCCCCTATAGATCTTTAGTCTCAGCATGCCTCTCCTGCATTGTATTTGGTCTAATGGTTACCGCCAGAGATTGAAGGGGTGATGTCATGGTTGGGGTAATCAGCAGTCATGGCTAATGCATGCAGCATTAGTACATGTCTTTATGGGGAGAAATATTGATTGAGCTCAGCCGTGAAACATTTGCTAGCATGTCATCATTAGTTATAATCTCCTGGAACTATTTTGTATCATTTACTAGAAAATGATTTTCAAAGCAAAAACATGGATATTAAATTAAGACCAGCATCAATTCATACCTACATGCCGTGACAGATTCCTCCATTATTAAAGAGACAGTAAAACCACATAGAAATGCTGCTCAAATTACTTTTCTGGCAGCTTTCCCTACAACTACTACTACTCTGTGTAGAAGGCAGAGTGCAGAACAGGGAGTGCACACACACATATACTCTCTCTATACATATATATATATTTACATAGGGACTATTTACTAAACAGTGAATCTGCTACCAAGTAGCAAAAATAAGACCAAAATAGCAAACCTTTAGACTTTTTTTTATAAAGCAAATAGAATATTGGCTTCCCCGACATTTTGGCTAAACTGCACCTTTAAGTTATTTTTGTTTTAATGTATGTGGATATTTATATCTGAATGAGATACACAATGTTTGAACACTCGCTTGCATTAGCAGTGTTTAGCCAGTGTGACCTCCTTGTTGACATAATATTAATAAATTAAAGTAGCACTAATAAAATAGTCTCTGATGTACATTTGCATGTAATTGCCTGAAGAAAATGGAGGCAATATATCATGTTTGACATTTTAACAACAGTATAATTGCCTAAGAAAAAAATAAAAGGAGTGGGAGCATGCTTCACAAATGAAGAAGAAACCAAATGAGGTGTTGAATGCATTGTGACAAGAGTTTTGTGTGATAGTTGACATTCTCACATTTGAACCATGGTGGGCATGGCTGCCATCAGTAATTGTAAAGGCCTCAAATGGTCCAGGCCCCCACTCCATTTCTTCTTTTGTTATTACCTTGCATTTTATACACCCAGGACTTACCTCAGCACCCCAGGACATGCCCCATCACCCACATTACACATCCAGGACATGCCACATCACCCACATTGCACACCCAGGATTTACCACAGCACCTCAGGACATGCCTCGTCACCCACATTACACATCCAGGACATGCCACATCGCTCACATTGCACACCCAGGATTTCCCCCAGCACCTCAGGACATGCCTCATCACCCACATTACACACCCATGACATGCCCCATCGCCCACAATGCACACCCAGGACATGTCCCTACAATGCACACTCATTTCAATCTAATTATTTAGGATGCCAGAGTGTGTTTTTATTTTTAAATACAAATTCAGGATGTCTGAGATCTGTTCTCTTTTGAAATGCAGAACCAGTTTAAAAAAGTGCTCTGACCTGATATTGGAAGGAGAATGTCACCAAGTTAACTTTACTCGCATGGAGATACTTTCCTTGGTGGGTAAATATAGGAAGAGGAGGAATGGAGAACAGAGGGGAAAAGGTGCTCAGACATCAATTTAAAAACTCCACACACGTCAGCATCCTTAATAATAGAAGCCTAACTATAGGCTGTATGATTTAGTGATGGCTAATCGATGGCACCATCTTTTATGGTACTTAGCTAGAAATATGACCGAATAAGCATCATAGGAATAGCAGGGGTGCCAAAGGTTAGTAATCATTGCTATTAATCCAGCTATATACAGCCATACATACAAACACGCAGTTTCACATAAATACACATAACATCATGCAAAATAACATAATTAGAACCACATATATACATGCCATCACACCTGCACAGTCACACAAACATACAGTCACCTATATAAACATGTAGTGACAGACACATGCAGAGTCACACACACATTGTCATACACACAGTATCACAGACACAGAGTTAATCATCTACCCACTTTAGAGACGCCTCTGCATTCAACCAAATTAGGATTTAGCTACTCCCTTATTCCCCATGAGCAGAATGACCTTTAAGCTTTGCAAATCTTGTGCCTCCTGGTACAAACCAGCAACTTGCCAGCTCTGTATAAAGCCCTTATTACCACTTATTGAAGTTACATATTTATGTAGAATGTGCTGTTCAAAGCATAGCTTGCTACCTTGTTCCAGATGCACACGTTTGTCTGTACTGTGATATATAAAGGCTTTACTCTGTTCCTTCTACTTTCATCATTGTTGCCTAAGAAGTGAATATTTTTTTCTTCTTCATTAAAATAACCAAATTGAGCCATTTACATTGTGAAAAAGATTAAAGATAATCTGTATTTTCTTAAAGGAGAAATGATTGATAAAGTGTTAAAGTACCCTTAAATCATCTGGAATAAGGTAGTGATTTCTCCATGGGCATCATGTAGATAACTATGGAGGTGTGATCAGTAGTCATCTTTCGTAAACAGGTCCAAATCTCAGAAAAACCTGTTTCTTTCTTTGGATAATTCCTTCGTCTCTTGCAGTGGCGTAGCGTGGGTTGTCAGCACCCGGGGCAAGGCAAGTAATTTGCGCCCCCTAACCCGTGGATTTTAGCACTCGAGTCTCTTCTACTAGATTAGTTAAAGAAACCCTTACCCCCCAAGCACATGTATTGTTTGTTATGAAAATACTTATGTAATTAAAGTAAAATGCATCTAAATACAAGTTTATTTTCCAACACTTCATTGAGTGCGAACATGCATTACACACATTCTCCACATTTTCAGCAGGTCTATGAATACAAATATACACATGTAGTAACCTAGCATGGGCCATGCTATTATATGTCGTCTCACAACCATCGTAAACGACAAACAATATCAAGAACAAAAACTAAACATCAAAATGGAACCATACCCTGGAGATGATCCAAGACTGGGCTAGATGGAGCCAACTTCCTCAATCCTGTACCTCTAATGTTACCCCCCCCCCCCCCCCCCACACACACACACACACCAGTCAGAGCCTAGTTGTGCCAGTCAGAGCCTAGTAATATTGTGCCAGTCAGATGCCTGCAATATTGTGCCAGTCAGATGCCTGCAATATTGTGCCAGTCAGAGCCCAGTAATAATGTGCCAGTCAGATACCAGTAATATTGTGCCAGTCAGATACCAATAATATTGTGCCAGTCAGATACCAGGAATATTGTGCCTGTCAGAGCCCAGGAATATTGTGCCTGTCAGAGCCCAGGAATATGGTGCCTGTCAGATGCCTGTAATATTATGCCAGTCAGATGCCTGTAATAGTGTGCAGTCAGAGGCCAGGAATATTGTGCCAGTCAGATGCCTGTAATATTGTGCCAGTCAGATGCCTGTAATATTATGCCAGTCAGATGCCTGTAATATTATGCCAGTCAGATGCCTGTAATATTATGCCAGTCAGATGCTTGTAATAGTGTGCCAGTCAGAGGCCAGGAATATTGTGCCAGTCAGAGGCCTGTAATATTGTGCCAGTCAGATGCCTGTAATATTATGCCAGTCAGATGCCTGTAATATTGTGCCAGTCAGAGCCCAGTAATATAGTGCCAGCCAGATGCCTGTAATATTATGCCAGCCAGATGCCCAGTATTATTGTGCCAGCCAGATGCCCAGTAATATAGTGCCAGTCAGATGCCCAGTATTATTGTGCCAGCCAGATGCCCAGTAATATAGTGCCAGTCAGATGCCCAGTATTATTGTGCCAGTCAGATGCCCAGTATTATTGTGCCAGCCAGATGCCCAGTAATATAGTGCCAGTCAGATGCCCAGTAATATAGTGCCAATCAGATGCCAAGTAGTATAGTGCCAATCAGATACCCAGTAATATAGTGCCAATCAGATGCCCAGTAATATAGTGCCAATCAGATGCCAAGTAATATAGTGCCAATCAGATACCCAGTAATATAGTGCCAATCAGATGCCCAGTAATATAGTGCCAATCAGATGCCAAGTAATATAGTGCCAATCAGATGCCCAGTAATATTGTGCCAATCAGATACCCAGTAATATAGTGCCATTCAGATACCCAGTAATATAGTGCCAATCAGATACCCAGTAATATTGTGCCAATCAGATACCCAGTAATATTGTGCCAATCAGATACCCAGTAATATAGTGCCAGTCAGATACCCAGTAATATTGTGCCAATCAGATGCCCAGTAATATAGTGCCATTCAGATACCCAGTAATATTGTGCCAATCAGATACCCAGTAATATTGTGCCAATCAGATACCCAGTAATATAGTGCCAGTCAGATACCCAGTAATATTGTGCCAATCAGATGCCCAGTAATATTGTGCCAATCAGATACCCAGTAATATAGTGCCAATCAGATACCCAGTAATATTGTGCCAATCAGATACCCAGTAATATAGTGCCAGTCAGATACCCAGTAATATTGTGCCAATCAGATGCCCAGTAATATAGTGCCATTCAGATACCCAGTAATATTTTGCCAATCAGATACCCAGTAATATAGTGCCAGTCAGATACCCAGTAATATTGTGCCAATCAGATGCCCAGTAATATTGTGCCAATCAGATACCCAGTAATATAGTGCCAGTCAGATACCCAGTAATATTGTGCCAATCAGATGCCCAGTAATATTGTGCCAATCAGATACCCAGTAATATAGTGCCATTCAGATACCCAGTAATATTGTGCCAATCAGATACCCAGTAATATAGTGCCAGTCAGATACCCAGTAATATTGTGCCAATCAGATGCCCAGTAATATTGTGCCAATCAGATACCCAGTAATATAGTGCCATTCAGATACCCAGTAATATAGTGCCAATCAGATACCCAGTAATATTGTGCCAATCAGATACCCAGTAATATAGTGCCAATCAGATACCCAGTAATATTGTGCCAATCAGATACCCAGTAATATAGTGCCAGTCAGATACCCAGTAATATTGTGCCAATCAGATGCCCAGTAATATTGTGCCAATCAGATACCCAGTAATATAGTGCCATTCAGATACCCAGTAATATAGTGCCAATCAGATACCCAGTAATATTGTGCCAATCAGATACCCAGTAATATAGTGCCAATCAGATACCCAGTAATATTGTGCCAATCAGATGCCCAGTAATATAGTGCCAGTCAGATACCAGGAATATTGTGCCAGCCAGCCCCCCCCCCCCCCCCCGTACTTACATGAAGCGGCTCCGTGTCCCCCGCCGGATGTCTCCTCCGTGCAGTCTTCCCTCTTGCACGGAGGAGGGAAGCAGACACCGGATGTGACGCGACGTCACATCCGGCGTCAGTTTTTTTTTTTTTTTTTTTTTTCGGCCGTCGCATCCATCGGATGTGGCTTGCCGGAAAAAAGCGTTCACAAGCGCAATGCGCTGTGAACGCGGCAGCAGGGGCTGGGGGCCCACGGGACAGCTGCCTTGGGGCCCCCCAGGAGTAAATGGGCCCAGGGGAGCTGCCCCGTTTGCCCCGCGTTAAAGACGGCCCTGGCGGCCACGCGGCCGCATAGGGCTAGTGCACCCCCCCAGATATTGCGCCCGGTGCGGCCGGCCCCCCCTGCACCCCCCACGCTACGCCACTGGTCTCTTGGTGACTAACTCTTTGTTTTGGTTGATGAGCATAGATATGAATGTAAAGTAGTATGTTACACATGTGTATGTTGTAATATTTCTAAGCCTGCTATTTTTTGTTGCCATGTATAAATGAATGGATATTAAAGATATCTTAAAAGTTAAGAAAAATATGAATTACACCTTTGCCTGGCTGGTGATTGTAAACTTATATATACATTTATATATATTGGACAAATAAAGGTCAAATTGATAAATAAAAAAACTGTTCCCCTGTACAACACAACATAAAAACATTGTATATGGTAGTAATATAATTTTACTGGACTATACTCGTTAACCACTCTGCATCACCCTATATATTGGAAACATCACTCTCCTGGTCGCTACAAAAAAAATATTAGAAATAGTAGAGAGCGGGTGCCTGCAGACCTAATATTAGAACTAACTCACGGACTACTCAAGAAAGAGTTGTCCTAAAAGAAGGTCTGTTACAAAAAGGCACTCTAAAACCGAATCAATAAGAGAAAGGACTATGCTGACAATAAGTCATATTTAAATTTATTGTAAGTCCCAAAAATGAATAGATATGAAGGACCTTTAAATGAGCACCTCTACAACACATAAGTATACATAAAAACAGATAAATAGAAATGTGAGATAATCAGGTAATAAATCAAGGTAGTTCCTAGGGGATCTCCTCCTTGATATCTGCTTGCCCCTGTACAGTTTCCATTCTGCAGGGCTAGCAGCTAAAGATAATAGGTGTCCAGCTAAAAATTGGCCAACTAAAGGGATAAGCATACTGTGTGCATGTGTATGTGTGTTGTATTTATATTTTGATATTTTCATAAAATAAAGAATAAAAATTGGGGGGGGTAGGGGGGCTAACTTGGCAATATTAGCAGTAAACCTATTGGGTAAAAAAAAAAAAAGGCAGAATTGTGCTCTGTACCGGCTCCTGTGCACTATATGTATGGAATGAATGAAACATACCAGGGGGGTACCAAATGGATAGTTTAGCAGGTTAGATGAAATGCTTAGCTCACCTCAACTCCCCTTTCAGTTAGTAGACCACCATAGTGCCTTATTCGTGTGTGGCAGCCGCTTAGGGCTAAGATAATCAAAGTGCGAAACGCGTTAAGAATTTTAACCTAGTGCTCGTGTTCACCTTTTCTTTCACGCTTCTGTGATTTTATCGTTGATGGACATGAATAAAATAAACTTTGTTCTATGAAAAAAAAAAAATGTGAGATAACAATATACATAAAATACATACATAAAAAACACTACGTATGGATCATGCAGGATAAATTAATGGAGAACTGATCAAATGGGTACAAAAGGAAATAAATAGGACCAAAGTGAAGTGTTCCAACCAAAAAATCTAAATTTTTGGGACTTACAATAAATTTTGATATCTGACTTATTGTCAGCATAATATCATTTTACTCCCTGTGGTCCTCAAGCCGCTTGTAGACTACAACTTTCATTACTCTCAGCCTACATCCTAATGACTGTGCATGGGTAACAATAGTTGTAGTAGTAGAGTTGCTGTGCAAATGGAATAAAAGAAATGCTTCTCATTCCGTATATGCCTTTCAAGAAATAGACCTGAAATCCATTACTGTGATCTAACCAGTGACTGTCTAATTTTCTATACTCGTTTTATTTGCCCCAAATTATTAGTGTTTAGACATTCTTCCTGTCACAGGTTTTGGATTTGACATTCCTGTCCTCCTTGGTCTACTTTTCTCTGTGTACTCAGATCTGTCTTTGCTTTCTTACTCTACCTGCACCCAGTGGTGCATCTTGGTTTTGTGCCCTAGGCAGAAAAAATGTGGGCATCCCCCTACTCAAGCTGCACACGCACAACATGCCCCATAACCCACATCACCCCATTACATGACCCCATCACATACCTCCATCACCCCCATTACATGCCTTCATCACCCCAATGACATACATCCATCACCCCAATGACATCACTTCAATTACATCCCTCCATCACTGCAATTACATGCCCCCTCACCCTGTTCGGCTCCCCGCGGTGAGTGTATATAGGTCACATGACCCGGCACGTAACCTGTCATCACTCTGCCCCCTAAAAAGAAAAGCACAGGCAGCCCAATCGTGGAATCGGAGGCATCGTAACCGGGCTAATATTGCTGGGGTTGGGGGAGGGGCGCTGGTCAGTGTTGGGGGGGGCACTTATTTCGACACCCCTAGAAATTTGCCGGCCTAGGATGCCTCATGGTAAATACTGCACTGCCTGCACCTGTTCTCTATGTTCTGATCTCTTACTGATGTTCACTCGGCTATGTTTCTCAGATTGCCTTTGCTCCTTCCCATCTGTCTGCCAGTGTTGTTTGTATGCTCACATAGATCTTTGCTCCCTTTAATCTGTCTGCATCTTGCCTTTGTGTGCTCATTTATTGTAAAGCCTTTCCCCCTGCCCTTTCTGCTAGGTTTCCTCAGATGCCTCATTGCCCACTCCTGCCTATCCTCGATATTAAGATCTGTGCATGTATTGCTGTACTTTGTCTACTTTGATGGCCTTTTCCTCTGTGAGCACAGATGATCTCTCTGGTCTCACTTCTGAATTTTTCTTACTGTGCATACTTAGATCTCAGTGTTTTTTCCCTGCAGTTCTGTTTTTCTACATTGCATGCACCAATTCCTCTCATCTCTATCCTTTATGTTTCTTTTATCGACTGCCTTGCGTTAGCCAGTCCAGTGTACACTCCGTCCTCATTGGTTAACGTGCTATGATTTTCATTAATACCTGGAATTTTGAGCAGGCTGTTTTATTAATTAGTGTGTCTGTGTCTGTCAAGTAAGTTTCCCATCACAAAAATCGGATCAATCTAAAATATAATATTAACAATACTGTGATACACATTGAAGAATGGCTACACTTTCCAAGGCAACTGTTAATCAGACAAAAGCCCACTTCTGTCTATCTTTTCAACAGAGCACCGTTCAAAAGTGAATGCTATTTCTTTCTTTTTTTATGTCTCTTTGAGTCGTTTTTGCTAAGACTAGGGCTGAATAACTTTTGAATACTGCATCATTAAAAAAAATATATAAGTATTTAGGACCTCTTTAAAGAAAACCATTTGTGAGAGCTAAATTTTCTGTACCACCTCACGGATGTAAGGGAAAAAAAAAAAATGTAAAAATGTCTATAGTTCATATGTTATAGACAATATAATAACACACAAATTGCAAGTTGTGGATTTCTCTTGAAAAAGCCTATTTGACGAAACGTCGGGATCTCCAACACCCCATGAGTGCTCTCTCTACTGTCCAACTCGCAATTGTTGTGTTTTTACTTTGCTTACTATTGTTACTTTTGTATGGCTATATGATGTTATGAAATAATGTTTTTTTATTGTGTGCACCTCCTACTTTATCATTTATCTCTATATGTGCCTGTGGGGACAGACCTAGAGGGTGGCACCCCCTATTGTCCTGCCCCTGTCACAGGGAATTATCATGGATGTTACAAGAAGTGATCTCAAGTTTGTCTAATGACAAAAAAGAATGTTATTTGTAGTTGAACTGACTTTAGTGCAAGCTTGCAAGTGAAATTGGATTAGTGTCCTCTAGCAAGGATTGACGGTCTACTTGCAGCACTCACTGGAAGAGTAATGTTCTCAGATTTACAGCACACATACTTACAACTGACATTCCCGCTGGTTCAAGGAAGTACATTTCACCATGTAGACAGAGACCGTAAACCACTTCTAGTCATTTTTAATTCACAAAAGGCTATTTCCAGTACCACGGTTGCTCATCTTCCAGAACATGACCTGTTCTTGGCATCTTATTCTTACGTTATAGAATACCACTCAAGTACAACTCATAACGATGCTTAGCCACTATTTCATTCATAATCCCAGTTATGCGAACACAGATAGGGATCTGAAGTGTTACCTGCACCATGAAACCTGTGTGATGCTTCACTTAGTCTTAGTGCTTCCATATATACACATAGGCCGAAGCGATGGCAAGAGCGCTCAGGCAAAAGAATAGTCAGATTTGGTTCAGAGGTCAATAGGCAGGCAGCAGACGGCATAACAGCAAAATCAAAAGACAAGCATCAATGGTCAAAGGGCATGCAGCAAGCAAGAATGGTCTGAAGTGCAAAACTAGGTCAGGAATTGTTAGAGCAAATAAACACACTTGTATAAAGAACCAATAAGCACAGGAACACACAGCATAGCCATGGGGATTTGTCTGAAGTCAGCCTTATATACAGCCAAACGTCATGACAACACCACTAGTTGCTAGGGTTGCCACCTGGCTGGTATTTTACCGGCAGGCCGGTAACAAAATTGGCATCAGGCCAATGTTAAGTCTATGGAGACAGTACCAAGACCGGTATTTTTCTGAAGAAAAGGTGGCAACCCTATTAGTTGGCGACATTTCTGTATGTGCCTATTTCATACATACCCCCAGTGTGTATTCCTTTTCCATGGCTTCAATATTTCTAGAAATCTCTAGCCTGAGCCAATATAAATAACTTTCAAATCATCCTAGGTTCTGTTCTTGGTTATGGCCCACAACGCCATATTTCTTATAATTAATGTACAACATGTAAGTCAGGAAATAGTCTCGAACAGGCCCTTTTAAGGACAAAACAGTTCTCACGTGTAATGATTGTAATAATATATCCAGTCTTGCCAATTTTCTAGTAAACATCTCATCATATGCTTTCGCTTTTTCGTCAGCATTGAGTAATGGTCATTTAAGGTCATCCCAGGTTCTTAGCTGTAAAAATGTCTGGTGCTTGTGTATATACAAAAGAAAAAAAACTGTTCTGCTGTAGCTATTTCAAGAATGAACATTTTACATCTGGTACTGCTGTTTCATATAGTGATGAATTATATGCTACAGCCTTTACGTATGAACAGTAGAGATTACTAAGTTGCCTTATAAGGCTGAAACATTTTATCCACCACAGACCTCTGTTTCTTAAATGTAAAAAAAAAAAAGTGCAGAATTGGGGAGGGTTAAGTGTAAGCACCAGACATCAAGGGTTTGCAATGAAAGCAGATTTATGATTAAAAACTATGTTTGTTCATAAAGGCAGCCAGGACAAGTTTGATCTATGTCTCAATTCTCCCCCCCACCAATTATTGGTGGTAATTAGTCTTAGTCACACTGTTTATACGTCATATCATTTATCTCATTTTCTTTTCACAAAAATGTTGTAAAAAATGGTAAAACAGAATAAAATCTTTGCTACAATTATACATTTCATATATACTAGGGGCATTCACTAAAAGGTGCACTTTTTAGTAAATAGCCCCCAGCTGTACAGTATGCCAGTGTGAAATTATTGGGTTAGCATGATAGCTGCAGTTGTTATAAACTAAAACTACGTTGATATAAATCATTGCTATTTTATAAAAAAAAAAAAAACATCTATGCCTTCAAATTGTTATTAGAACTGATTTGCATGCATTTTCGTAACAGAAGCAGTGTGAGTGTTGTAAAGAAGAACAACATTCAGTTTTTTTGAGGTCTGTTCGAAACATCTCAGTAGCTTTAGGCAAGTGAAAATAACACATGGGATTTAAGCTGTTCATTCCTGTCAGTTTTAAAAAACTAAATGAGTACTTAATTTTGCATAATTTAAGTCCAAATTTTAAAGACAAGGCGAGAAATCGACAATGAAATCCTTGTGTACAGTTTAAACTAGTGAATGCATTTAATGTCCACAGAGATCCAATTCATTGCTTTGTAGGCCCCATAAGCTCCAAGAGCAATATTTTTAATGTTATTTGTTTATTATTTTTTTTTTAAGTATTCGGTAAATGGAAAATGGTAGGCCACATTTTGAAGGACAAGTGGTAAGGATTTGCTTCAGATTCCATTATTTACAGGGCCGCCATCAGAAAATGTTGGGCCCCTTACAGAACAAATGTTCTGGGCCCCTCCTCTCTTGTCACAGCACACTGAATGTGCACCGAGCATGACAGCACTCTATAACGCTGCAGCTGCCTCATACCCCAACAGACATTGCTGTGCCTAGCCCCAGATACAGCCAGGCGCCTCATGAAGGAATAGTTGTGCCAACACCACATGATGAAAAAAAATGCAAAACATACTATATTTGCTCAAAAACAAGGCGACCCTGATAATAAGGGGACCCAATAGGAAATTTTTTTTTTTAATGCTAAATATATTTTCATGTTTAAGTATGGATGTGCACAGCGCACAGACGTTCTCAGGCTGTGGACTTGGAAGGACAATTGGGCACCTTACTGGGCTACTACTGGCTGTACCTCCCCTGCTGGCGGCCCTTTTTATTCGTCTAATGAAAAGCATAATTCATGATCTGAAACTGCATTCCGTGATGTTCAAACACTGTGGGCACCCAGAATTCCAATAGTCTGCAAGCCTATAAAACAGAGAATAACACATGAGTGAATATGGGTGGAGTTGAGTTCTCTAATAATAGCCAGGCCAAATCTGTATTTGAAAAAGCTGGTTAAAAAAATGTATCTTCCCTTGCTGCATACTTATTACACTAAATATGCATGAATGCACATTAAATAAGTAAGAACCAAACATTTGTTACATAAAAAGTGGCTAGAATCTAGCAAGGCTTCCCAAGAATTTATTATTTTAAGGTTTAAATCTTAAAGTAAAGGGAAATGTCCCCCTAAGCCTCACAGTCATTGCAAATTTTTAACTAAAGATTACAAATCTTATTTAAATATATGCCTCTGCTTTATCACCTTTCTTTCTTTTTTTCTTTTATACAAATTAAGTAGGGCATGCAATAGTCAATGGATGTTTGTCTTATTGGTGTTATCATTTATATTCTTTAAACCACTCTAAAGATTAAGAAATTATCTCGACTATATAAAAGAATATTATTCTATTGTACATTTTACAGCATTTTTTTCTTCAAAAATATATGCAGCCTAAGGTAATGTATTTTTATTCAGTATGTAACTTGCCTTCTAAGTGTAGAAAAAATTACCTTGAAATGCAAAGTATGTGGTATCAGCAAACGGCAGTGTTGACAGCCTAATTTTCGCTATTTACGACTCACATGTTGTACAAACATAAATCTGCTCCAAGAATATAATTGCCTTTGAAACAAACTAATTCTTTCAAAGCTAGAGAAGTGAGCAGCACATTGGAATGAATGGTGCTATGACTGACCTATAGGTAATGTGATCTTATGATGCTCCATAGACAGGCCTGATGCAAGGATTTTTTTCTACACAGGTGAAGATGCATTTTGATGCCGCACACCGCCAATCCACCCTCCAACCTGCCTCAATAGTCAATAAATAAAAAAGTATATTTAAAATGACAGCACAAAAAAAGAACTAAATAGGGATGCAGCTGTATTACATGCACATATTTTAAAACGCACAATATGATAGGCTCCCCTGTAAGCCACACTATATAAATACTATATAAATAAAGTATGAGCCCCTTTACCCAATTCCAATGTCCACCTGACCAGGTCACTTGGATAAAAATATATAGATAGAGGACACACTCACAGGACTAACCCCAGTACCCAGAATTTACCCCAGAACCCAGGACTTGCTCCAGCATCCAGGTTGCACTCACATACATTTCCCCAGCACCCAAATTTGCTCTCATAAGACTTGCTCCAGCACTCAGATTTGCACTCACGGGACTTAACCCAGCACCTAGATTGTTTGAGTTTATGTGTAGAATATCTCTGCTCTGGAGCAACCTCTAAGAATATGGTATATACCGTATTTGCTCGATTATAAGACGACACAGATTATAAGACAACCCCCCCAAACTTTGGGTATTCCTTTAGGGAAAAAACTAAAAGCCTGAATATAAGACTACCCTATAGGAAAAAAGTTCAACTTGTATATATTCACATGTAAATTGCTTTTTTAATAAAAAATTATATAAAAAAATGCATTTCTTGTTTTTATTTCCTTTTATGTGCCAATGCTGCCTCTCTCTTTCCCTTGCCCCCAGCTTTGTCTCTCTTCCCCCTTAGTGTTGTCTCTCTCTCCCCCTCCCTTTGACTCCCCCCTCGCCTCTGTCTCTCCCCCCCCTTGTCTCTGTCTCTTCCCCCCTCCCTCCCCTTGTTGCTCTGTCTCCTCCCCCTCCCCCTGTCTCTCTGCCCCCTCCCTCCCCCTGTCTCTCTGCCCCCTCCCTCCCCCTCACCTGTAACTCGATCCCTGGTGGCTAGTAGGGGCAGCCGGGGAATGTCCGCACGATACGTGCAGACATCCTCCATGCTGCCCGACACAGCAGTCTATTATGATGGTCTATTATGACGGACAGCTGCCCGATTCTCCCTAGTGGCTAGCGGGGCAGCGGAGGATGTTTGCGCGATGAGCGCAGACCTCCCCTGCTGCCGCCCGGCATGACCGCCGGGTCTTCTATGACGAAGCCGGAAGTTCCTGGCTTCATCATAGAAGTCCCGGCAGGCGTGCCGGGCGGCAGCAGGGGGAGTCTGCGCTCATCGCGCAGACATCCCCTGCTGTTAGAGAGGGGTATAATCTGAGGTATAATCTGACCTCAATTTGAGGTCAGATTATAAAACGACCTCGATTATAAAATGAGGGGTAGTTTTCAGAATTTTTTTTCTGAAAAAAACCTCGTCTTATAATCGAGCAAATACGATAACACGCTATTTAAATTGCATGACACATCTGTCTCTTTTTGCCTTAAAACCCTTATCACAAAAAATCTAAATTAAAAAGTTTCTTTTTTCAGCAAATCTCCTTCTGGTTCATGCACCATATAACACAGCTGAGTGATAAAAAAGAGTTAATATGATGGTAAGAAAACGCACTGTAAGTGTGTAAGAAATAGTAATGCTTTCATTTCTCATGAAATAGGTTGGCGATAACTCTCTGTTGATGTAACCTGTTAAATGACTGTAACTGAATAAAAAGAGAGAGCATTAGAGAAGTATTTTAAAGCTTAACATGATTGAGTTTATGTATGTGTTTCCTTAAGAGTTAAATGACAACCAAAGCAATCAACCAAGACAAACAAATTCACATAATTTTGTGTGGTCTATGGTAGAACTTGCTAGGCATAAATAACTATACTCCTGTGCAGCACCCAGATTGAACCATGGACTTGCCCCAGGATTTACCCCTGTACACACATTGCACTCACAGGACGCACCCACATTGCATTCACAGGTCTTACCCCAGGGTTGAACTCACAGGATTTGCCCCCAGCACGCAGCTCTGACATTGTGCTACCCACACCTCTGTGAAGTTTGAGCTCCGGGAGGTCATGTGTGTGGTGGATGAATTATGTACACATACACATGAAAACTCTGATCTGTCTACTTTAACAAACATTTATTCAGAGACAAAACAACAGCAACATACAAATAATAACACACAATCTAAATAACTAGAACAAAAACAATAACTGCTAAACAACAATAATAACTAAACCTTATAAGTAAAAATCAACAGATCTCACCCACACTTCATCAGGATAAAACCTAACCCATGTCTGCTCACATCTACAGCCAGGGAAGAAGAGAGAGAAGTGAGAGATAGGGGAAGTGGTGGTCTCTTCCTAACTTGTAAAGGTATTGAATTACCTAATTACCATGTCAAATAGTGAAGCTTATCCCCCTGTAAGAAAGGTTTACATGTGCTTGGTCACATGACCAGTGGTCACCATTAGTTTGATGACAGAATGTGACCACAATGTGACCCCCATAGCTCTGACCAGAGTGGACACCGAGAGGCACCATGAGGATAACTGTGTGCCTGGACAGCGCACAGACATCAGCTGCCTGCCCTCCTTATTTACCCTGCACAAAGAGCTACCCAGCCGGCTCTGCTGAAACACACCAAGTTCCGTCTCCCAGCACACCAGTTCCAGAGCACTTAATTTATGTAGAAAGAACTTGCAGTAAAACCAGAAACAAATATGGCTTGTTAAAGAAAACTACACTTTTTTTTTAACTTGTTCTAATTTAGAAGCCAAAAAAAGTAGTTGTCCTTTGTATAATGATAAACTGGCTTTTCATTTTGACAGTACATGCTAGTTTATCCTCTGGCCAGCTGCTGCCATGCTTCCATGGGAAGGAAGCAGCCCAATCAGGTCAGTGACTGTCTCTCTCTGCTAGCACACAGAGAGACCCTCACTAGTAAATAGGATCAGCAGAGGGAACCATGTTTCCTATGTGTAAACCAAATAGGAGTATCTCTCCTGCTCAACTCTGATCAGATGAGTGAGGCAAGGCCCTGCTCTTATTGGCTGAGGACACGCTGACACATACGTGAGCTTCAAATGAGCTTTGCCTCAGGCTCAAACCTGGGTTAAAATTGTTTGTTAATTAAACGTCAATGAAGGTAAAATAAGTGAAACATTTGTGGACACTCAATGAGAGCAAAAGGGGTGCAACTGAGAATTAGGAGGGTGTTTCCAATGTTATGTTGTCCTATTTATATCAGATGCTCTTGCTCGCATAAGATTGTTATCACTCTATATTATGTATATATGTATTTTACTAGCCTACAAAATAGTGGCTTGGTAGAAAACCTGAGAAATGTAATCCTTTATTAGATAGAGACATTAAAAAGTGAAAGGAATGAGATCCACAATGTCGTGTGTAAATTTAAAAGTTATGGAGGGGAAACTTTACAAGATCTATCTTTCATTACATTATCATATTATTTATATCTATTATTTATAACTGTGTTTTTAAGCAATTCTTAAACAGCAAAACTGAAATGCCTAAAACAAGGGATTTTGCAAACTGTACAATTCAGCAAAATCTTTAACAGCCTATTTATTAAAGTTCTAATTAGCATTTTTAAGAATTAATCACTGGAAGTAATAAATTCTTTTTCATCTCTGAAAAGGTGACTTTACATTTTAGCCCTCTTATTAATATGATATTACAATATTCCATGGGACGTATCCTGGTGTGGATAGTCCAGGGCTTTTTAGTTTATATATATATATTTGATAAAAAAAAATCTAAATACTTATTGATAAAATACTTACCTTTTCTTAAACTTTTATTTAAAAAGTGCATCAATTAATTAAAGTTAATGTATTATACTATAACATTAAAATGCATATTATTCAAATCAAAATTTCATAAAACAAGGTTAAGTAAATAGGTATAATCTAACGGTGAACAGCAGGTATAACTAAAGCATCTCCATACACCTCCATGCTTTAGGCAAATTCATTTTTGCCATTTTGCCATTTCACTTGCTCATCTAACCGTTTATGTTTGCGTATTTTTTGTATTTATTTATGTTATGATACTTTTGTTACATTTATGTGTATTTTTTTCATTCAAAATTGGTTTTCTTGCAAAATGTTTAATGAGCAATGCTTGCCTGATACATATATATATATATATATATATATATATATATATATATATATATATTTATACAGGCCCGCCATCAGGGGGTGACGGGCGATACTGGCGTCCCGGGCCGGGCGGGCCCAGGTCACGCCAGGAAGAAGAAAAAGAAAAGTACCCTCTCTTAAGCTGGTTAGCGGCTGTGAGGGAAGCGTTCTACACTCCTCTCCAGCCATGCAGCTTCAATAAAGTTTGTTAAAAAAAAATTTTTTTAACAAACTTTTTTGAAGCCGCGCGGCTGGAGGGGAGCGCAGAACGCTTTCCTCACAGCCGCGGACCTGCAGAGCAGAGTACCGGGAGACAACAGCAAGGAGGTAAGTACTGGGAAAGGGGGAGGATGGTTGCATATTACAAGCTTACTGACGTTACGCGCGTGTGTTTCCCTCCTCCGTGCAGGAGGGAAGACTGCACGGAGGAGTCCACCGGGTACATGGAGCAGAGACAGAGCAGCAAATATTGTAAGTACTGGGGAAGGGGGAGGAGGGGGGAATAAAACAAGCAAAATCCTGGCATATTGAGGGGCAAAATCCTGGCATTTTAAATATCTAAATCCTGGCATATTGAGGGCTTAATTGGCAAAAGAATGGTATATTGAGGGGCAAAATAATGGCATTTTGAGGGCTTAAATTGCAAAAGAATGGCATATTGAGAAGCAAAATAATGGCATATTAAATGGCATAATGAGGGGGGAAATACTGGCATATTAAATGGGAAAAGAATGGCATATCAAGGGGCGAAATCGTGTCATATTGAGGGGCATTATCCTGGCACATTAAATGGCAAAAGAATGGCATATTGAGGGGCAAAATACTGGCATATTAAATGGCAAAAGAATGGCATTTTGAGGGGCAAAAGAATGGCATCTCAAGGGGCAAAATCCTGGCATATTGAGGGGCAAAAGAATGGCATCTCAAGGGGCAAAATCCTGGCATATTGAGGGGCAAAAGAATAGCATATTGAGGGCAAAATACTGGCATATTAAATGGCAAAAGAATGGCATACTGTGGGGTAAAATACTGGCATATTAAATGGCAAAAGTATGGCATATTGAGGGGCAAAATACTGGAATATAAATTGGCAAAAGAATGGCATATTATATGGCAAAATACTGCCATATTAAATGGCAAACGAATAGCATATTGAGGGCAAAATACAAGCATATTAAATGGCAAAAGAATAGCATATTGAGGGCAAAATGCTGGCATATTACATGGCAAAATACTGGCATATTGAGGGGCAAAATACTGGCATATTAAATGGCAAAAGAATGGCATATTGAATGGCTTAATACTGGCATACTGAGTGGGAAAATACTGACTTATTGAGTGGCAAAATATTACTGGCATATTGACCAACTGCTCCCAACCACCCTCCATTTTACACTAGACTGGGATAACATGCTTGTGAGGTAGGTGGGGTGAGTGGGAGATATTGTCGGGGCAATAAAAAAAATTTGGGGGGGGGGCAGAAAATTTGTTCAGTAAGGGACCCTGAAATTCCTGGTGGCGGCCCTGTATATGTATATATATTTCAGGGTTTTCAGGGTTTTATTCAGTCTTGAGGGGTTTTTTTTGGCCCGCCATGGTTATTTTTTTGATTTATTTCAAATCGATACAGAGGTCATTTTCAAAATATTTTTTGCTTAGTTTTGAAATTTTTATATATCCCAGGGTGTGTCAACTGTTTAGTTGTTTTTTATTTATTTTTTATCAGGTTGTGCTGCAATTAAACATCTGATGTTGGAGGGTCTCCCACCCCCCTTATTTAGACCTTAAATACCCATCACTTTTGTGTTACTTTAAGCTTATGATTATGTGCATCCAGCACAAAACACGGATCGTGGGCAGCCTTTCCCCTGTCCTTCTGGTTTTTGTTCCTTGGATTGCAGTGATTTTATTTTTTATGACCTAAATGAAAGTTATTTTCTACTCACACCTTTTCTATAATTAGAACACCTTTGAAGTCCTATTTTAATATACACCGAATGTGATCTATACACTTGCTTAGTTATATTAAAATAAAATCTATGTACCTGCTTCCATCTGATCTGTGTCACGGACCGCAAGGAATTAGATCACCCGTCACTGACACAGATTACCATTAGATTTTCCTTTTTGTGTCATTATTACCTTTAGAGTATATTTTACCTCCCAGTGTCAATTTGGTTCAGATCATTTAAATACATTTATAATACTCTTTTAAATTCTGTAGCTAGTGCTGAATAAAAAACATTTGCAAACAACCGTTAATGAAATATATGGTATAATCCTTTACATTTGAATTTTAGAAAGTTTTCCGATTTCTTGGTTTTTAAGCAGTGTACACATGGTGAAAGAGGTGAGTGGTGCGTTTTTAAATGCTCATTCTGCAAAGAGTCTCAATATCCTTACATATACTGAATGTCAAACAGGAGATATGTTAACCATTTGTAGGCTATCATATTGCCCAGTGTGGGCAATGCGCATTTATGAGCTACATTGCTAAAATTCGGAAATATGCAACTTAATGCACGCTGTCTTGATTATATATTTTGGCAGTTTTTATATCTCACCCTCTAATAATTTACATTTTGTTCGAAGAATGTTGGTTGTGGTGACCAACCCTTGGCTGTTTGCATCTACTAAACAACAACACAGAAAGTTGTAACCGTGGCGATATGTAAAATAGGTTTCACTCCTCAAAGAAGTCCATTTTGATCAGGCACTCTAGTAATTTCATGGCTCGAGATATACATTTGCCAAGTATCCAGGTAAACATTGTGCCTCATCTATTTACATCGTGCACTTGGCTGTCAAACTAGTTTTCACTTTAGCCCTGGATTTGGAACTCTTCTGCTCTTTATTTAGACACAAGGCAGGCATTAGCTGCCTCTTCAGTTTGTTAGCAATTGTTTTGATCTGTAGCCATGACTCGGAATACACATTGCAGCATGAATAAATACATTTAAACATCCTCAGCACTTTCACAGCGCCAAAAAAGAAATACAGTAAATTCTACTATTAAGAGCTCCTCTATTAAGAATGTTCCAATACTAAGAGCATATGTTTTTTGTTTTTTTGTTTTTTTTTACATTTCACAGCTACATTTAGGATTCCTTATCTGGCAAGGAATAAAAAGTGTCAAAGACACTGTGACAAGTACTTGTAGATCTGGTAGATCTGCAGCATCATGATTTGACATGCACTTAAATGTATTTATATGTTTCTCAATATGAAATCTGTTTATGTGTAACTAGCAAACAAATCTTAAATTGTATTGCAGCTTTAGACATTATTTTAAGGATTATTAGTTGTTAATCTAGGACATTTATTTAAGTTTAACTGTAAAATTATGGCTGTGGAGATTTTTACAACATTTAAATATTGTTTGGGATAAAAGTGCAAATATCAATTTATTTAATAAATATGATTTGCTTGCCCTCTTCCAAAGGCATTTAAATTATACTACAAGGAGTTTGTTATCAAAAATTATATAATTACTTTGTCTTACATCTTGAGTATCTGTAGATCCATTATACGAAATTACCCGAAATCCAATTTTCGCCCCTGGATTATGGCAAGGTCATTTCATATAAGGGATACGGTGACCCACCTGCTTCCAGCACCTGTGTTCTACACTTTCTGCTGCTGGATTATACCACAACAATAAACACTCTAGTTACACCTCTGGACCTCATCCCAACTGATTTAAAAGCCCCTCTGTGCATTATCAAGCAAAGGGGGAGGTAAGGGGAACATGTCAGTGATACAAATGGTCCCGAGCATTGGGTCATTCAGGTATCACAGAAGTGACCCCAAATCGACCTGTAAGTCGGACATCATGGGCAAAATTCCGGCGGCTAAATGCCAAAGTTCTGCCATCTGAAATGTTTGCCTCCCGTAGAAGTCTACGGGAGGATTTTAGCTATTTCTGCAATAGTCTTTCTGCAGTAGTCGAAATCCTACCTTTATAGTTAATAGGAGGATTACGACTACTGCGGAAATAGCGAACGCCTCCCCCCGAAGTAAATAAAAAATCCATTTAAAATATATATTTAAAAAACATTAAAAAATATATAAATACATATTAACCTCTTATTGACATGACCTTAAAACCTTGTCTTTCCCTTGGAGACAAGGGCTGTTTTGACATTTTGTGTTTTGTTTTAGCTAATTGTCTTTTTAAAAAAATGTTATTGCAATGTTGCTGACTGCCTCTAGGGGCAGTCTAGCAACAGCATCAGAGCGACAGAAGGGAATTTATTTTCACTTCCAATGCTCTACCCACAAGAGAGCATGCTGCTCTCCAAGATGGCGCCCATGGAGCGATCGTGGTGCCCCAGAGTAAAAATGTCAGTGCTGCCTAATGCCTTGAAATCGAGGCAATAGAGCAGCACCGCCAGAGTGGTATTATTGATCGTTGATCGCGAAATCCGCTTGTTCCACAGCAGGACGTGCCAGGGGTTAATGTTATCCATTATAGTAAGATATATAACATAATATAATTAAAACCGTCATAAAATCATATAATATATACAGTTAATCAATTAATAATCAAGTAATAATAATTACATCTAAATATATGTTTGCAATATACGTAAATATATTATAAATATATAAAACAAATAATGGCATATAATAGAATGATATATAATGAAATATGTTAATGTATGTACATTTAGATACGTGGCAATTCCCTTTTATTGGGGTTACTAAGTGGCGTATGGTATAAGTGTGTGTGTTTGTTACATGACAGGTTGATTGAAATGGTAATTGCAACATTAATGCCCAAATATCCTATTTTTTAATTATACAATTTTAATTTTTTTTTTGTCTGGTCCTGGTCCTTAGAGGTCCTAAGAGGTGTTCCCTGCAGATAAGGGTGAAATCCTGGTGTATCACACTGCATCTACTGACTTCTGACTTTTTCTTGCTATTGGTGCAAAGTTCAAGCATATGTCTATTCTTAGCTGAGTATTCACAGAATAGTTGCCAGTGCACACAGGCACGGATGCTCCATATGTGCAGCTGCACTGTGTATTTCTGTGCTTTGTGTGCTCCGAAAACACACCAAAGCAGATGTGTATGTACAGGAGAAAAAAGAAATGAATCTAGTGTAATACATTAATTTCTTTTTGTCCTGTACATGTGCCTCTGCGTTGGTGTGTTTTTGTGATTTGGAGTGCCCGAGGAGCACTTATGTGAGAGCTGCAGTACTATAGGAGGAGTATTGTTTTATATTATTACTCACTGTTTCATCTGTGTTAGTGTTGCTTTCTGTATCACCATTGTTTGTGTGCTCCGAACAGAGAGCATCCGGGAGACAGACGGCAGCTGCGAATTCGGTAACAGAGTCACCCACTCTGTTGCCAATTCGACCAGCACGAAAAGTATACAAAAATTTGTATACTTTTAGTGCTGGTTGAACTGGCAACAGAGTAAGTGACTCTATTGCCGAATTCGTAGCTGCTGCCGGTGTTCTGACAAAAAACTCGAGCAAATTCTACTGCACAGGCGCAGTACAGACAGAGGGGGACACACGGGAGCCTAAGGTGCCAATCACAACTCCCATCAAGAAGTCCCCCTCTGTCCCCCGCGCGTGTCTTCCACCTACTAGAGTAGCATGTAACTGAGATAAGTTTTACCAATTGCTTGCTACGCTAGTAAATGACAATAATGAGTAATACGCTCATACTTAGCTGTCACCGCAGCTGATCTGGAGGAGGCGTGAGATGGTGTGTGTCCCTCGCGCAGGTGCACTTCTGCCAAAGTTACGGCTGATTGACAGCCGTAACTGGGTGCGCATGCGTTTTGGTGCGCAATAAGCAAATTCTACTGCGCCTGTGCAGTAGAATTTGCTCGAGGAATTTGATAGAACACCGGCCCCTCGGATGTAAGTCGTGTATTTCCAGGGCATTGTGTGCTGGCTGTTCGCAGCACACAAACCTCCAGGAAATACACGAGATACATTGTGCCTCCGAGTGACACGTGTGCTCTGAACTGGCAGCACACCTCTGCTGGCACATATGCTTTGCACAATACAATACTATGCTCAGTGACATGGTGCTATACTGCGTCTCTTTAGTGAGGAATGAATGCAGGAGCATGTATTGGAACATAAAGTTTGTAGCATTTGAATTACAGCACTGGCATCTTTAAAAAAAAAAAATATATATTACTTTAAATAAATCTTAGCTACAAGCAGCTTCTGAATGTGCAAGTGGGATTGAAGCCAGTGTGAAATCCACAGTTAATTTTGACCCACACTTGGGACCCAGAAAAACAAACTAAACACAGAATATAATTTATAAAAAAAAGTGTAATTTATGCATTCGTAATTGTTTTATACAATAAAATAGTTTCAATAAAATCATATGTTTTTTAATGGGACAATGACCAAACATGAACTGTGATATCATATGAAATATGTGTAATGTTAGAATTTCTTTAAATAAGTAGTAAAACTGTAAATTACTTTAATATTTATTTCTATAGTGGCAATAATGTATGTAGTGTTTGGTACACAACTTAAAGTTGATTTTCAAACTCAGTTAGACAGACAGACACAGAATTTTTTTTCTGGTTTGTTTTTTTCTTTCTGAGAAGGAAACAGACTAATACAGATCTCTGGGGAAAGTCCTGCCTGTAGGCTTACAATGAAAACGGAGTTGGTAACAGAAAAAGCAGGAAAGAATGCAGTGTTGGAAGAAACGTTGTGCACTTGCTAATATCCCCACTTGTGCTGCCTCACTGATCAATGTGTGGCACTCCATCTCTTAATCCTGCGGCGCAGTATGTAACCCTGGTCCACGGCAAGTGCCTTCCAGAACATAGCACCACACCTCATTCTTCCTTGCAGCCAGGAAAGACCTCTGAACTATTATTGTCCCTATTGACCTTCATTGTTTGCTGATTGTCTTTGGATATGTTTGGTGCTTGTTTTATTGCGGACTAAATCGGTTCGATCCAAGAGGCATCTTCCTGCAACACACTACTATTCCTTAAAGCTAAGTATTTAAAATCAGTGCACTGTTAAGGGGTGTTCTAGTTGAAAAGTTGTATGCCTAGTTTTTTTAGGACAGTCTAAAGATTGAAAAGGAGGAGAGAGTTAGAGACTCTGTGAAAGTGGATTCAAGAGACATGGGTGAGCTTAAGAGAAATATTGAAGGAGTGAGTGGGTAGAGATGACAAGTTGGAAGAGCCAAAGGCCAGGTGAGCAGAATAGAGTCCTTATCTAAAGAATGTTTATACACAGAGAGAAACTATTGTATGCAGAAAATGAGAAAGATGAGCCGAGCAGGAGCATTTTAGATATAATGTAGTTGAGTTAGTTGTGTCAAAGACTGTCAACAATGAGATGATTAGAATATGATATGAATATGATATGAAATTATATGTTTTTGCTGCAGGTTTAATTGATTAATGTTATTAAGATGTTAGAAACAGCAATGGTAAGTGATTAATTGTAAATGAAAAAAATAGAAATTAGAGTCAGAGATCACCCAGTTATAGGTGTACTACAAAATGCTCACCTTCAAAACAAACTCATTTGTTTTCCCTTTTCGCCACCCTCTCCCACTTCCTCTTGTCACTATTTTTACATTTTTCGAGTGATAAAAGAACAACTTGTTTTATTCAATTTTTTTTTTCAACAAACCCTATGTGTTATGCCTAACACCATGTGACTAAAAACATTTAAAGTTAAAAAAAAATTGAAGAAGGCAAAACTCCCACTGAGCACAGTTCTTTCTTTCTTAGGTTACTGTTTGACCAATTTCTTCATTAGGCAATGTAATTTTCCCAAATTGCATGAGATGCCAAGCTGTGTCTTTGCTGCTTCTCTATCTGTCCCTCTGCAGGTAATTTTAATAATCACATCTTATAGACCTGTTTTTTTTTCACAATGTTTTATGAGAGATTGATAGGTGTTAAAATATGTATGTTGTTGCATAACCGACATGAACAGTAGAAATAAATATATTTTTTATGTACTATATGTTCTGTAGATTTGATAGTTCCTTGACTGCCTTTTATTTCTCATAAATCAGAATAGCTTTAGGTATTTACATTTCTACAAAATGAAATGTTGTATAGTTAGACTTTAAACGACTTCAATGTAATTGAATTAGCCTGCGTGATATTGCTTCTTGAGCTAAGGCCATAATTTTTATTTTTATTTTTTTTATTTGTTTATGTTTTATAGCAGGAATGTTTAGCAGTATTTTCAGTTTGACTGCATTTTTTAGTTTGACATAAATTGTCCCTTGTAATTCTTTATCTGGTTTCTTTATATTTTTTTTTAGCAATTCAAGTCACCCTTATATAACTACATTTCCAAGTGGTTTTGCCTAAAGTCTTTAAATGTGCACAGGACATAGTTGAAAGAGAAGTGAATGATGTATTTCATTGAATGTTCCTTTTACATCCTGCTGTGCATCGTTTTAACGTTAACCCTTCCTCAAGGCCAGGAAGCACAATTCTATCACTGTATTTCCTTGTGTTTTTATATTGTCCAACATCAACAGGAAGACTACATGGAATTAGACGGTGTGCATTATCTTTTTATTTTTATTTTACAAAAATATCAAAAGACAAACAACATTTACATTTGTGGGGGGTAAATACCCCCCATCATCTTAACAGGAACTGGCTCTAATATTTCTTATTATATTATGTACTATAGTCCGCTACTGTTGTTATGCGCTTTTGAAATGCAGAGCATTTCAGTAAAGGAAGGAAGGTTGTTGTGTAGAGAGATATATGTCATTTGGCACAGATAAATTATAAATGTGGCCACAAATGTCATCCTGAACGTCATCTCCTGTGCTTTGCTCATAAATAAATTCTTACATCTGGGTACTTAACATATAATGGCCCAGATTCAATGGCAGCCGTTAACTCTGGTAACATACCCCTGGTCCCTAAAATATAAATCAATAGGGGGAACAGTGATATAGCCCAGGTCCCTAAATAAAAAAAAGATTGACCCCCTGGAGCCAGAAAAATACCCATGGCCCCATTGAATATTTATTTTATTGGCTCCTAGGGTGAGGGGCTGATGAAATGCCAATGGCCCCATTAAATAATAAAATAATATTGGCCTCTGCAGTCAGGGGGTGGCCAAATGCCTCTAGCCCCATTAAATCAATTCAATAAAAATAGTCAATACACCCTACCTACACCCCGCTGTCCCGTCCCCCCATCTCTACCTTACCCAGGTAGGGGAATGACATCCAAAATTAATGAAACCTGTAAAAAAAAAAAGTCCAATCTTTGAGTGACATGAGGGTTGGCAGTGAAAATCACTGTCCATTCCCCAGGCACGCATAGGGTGCCTTGTGAAGAAGGCTTCAGTAACTTCAGCTTATCGTGAGCTAGTGCCATTCAAAATAAAATAAAAAATCTGCCTATGCTTAAAAGCCTGACACACTGGTCTTTAGGCATCCTCAGCTGAACCAATCAGTCTGTGTTTCCAGTGCTTGTGGGTAGGTACCCAAACCTGGGTCTCGCCGTTCAGGGACAGGTAGTTGGTATACAATAAGTCACCATTTAACGTCTTCTTCCATTGGGATTCTCAAGTCAAAAATCACAATTTATTAGAATCATGTTTAAGTACAATGGAATTTATTTCATTTTTATTCTACTCTTTTAGGAAGAACTTGCCTAAATATCCCCAGTACTGAATCGCAATATGTGCTTTGTTTTGCATAATAGTAAAACTACCTTTCATGAATATACAAACCATTGTGTCCTGTCCTAGAGGACCATGGATAATGCATTTCACAGTGCATTTATCTTACTTCCTTTGTTGTGTTTCAATAATGTTCACACAATGGCAGGAAACAAAACATGATTGTTGTGTGTATGGGATGTCCCTGTATGGCTTCAGTGTGATATTGTAGCATATGCTGATCATGTAATCATCTTTTACAATGGGAGGATTGACAATATACAGTACATTGCATCTGATCATTCTAGAACAAGTCATTCAGTTATTCTAAATCTTAAAAATCACTGATGATGCCTACTTATCAAACCTTGGTTTAGCAGGATGGAAAAAAATGATATATATATCCATGGGTTATGTACTGGAGGTGAGAACTACAATAGTTTCATATTCAGATCTATTTTTCAACTTAGCAAAAAAGTGCAGTTAAAAATTTACGTCCAAGTTTTTACTTAGTAAATCCATAATGTCGACTGTAAAGTGGGGAAAAACATTATTATTACCATGTGTATTGTTGCAAACATCAGCTATGTTTCTAGGGACATAAATGTGATCCACAAGCTGTATAAAGAACATGCAAAGTGCAGCTGGCAGATGTATATACGCACAGACAAAATCCAATTAATTAATGAGGGTTGAGATCTCTTAGGACCAGCTACAATTAATACATTAATTAATTGGATTCTGTCTGTGCGTATATGCATCCTGCATACTGCTGGGCTGCCCTTTAAATATTCTTTGCTCAGCATGTGGAACACAGTTAGATAGCTGTTAATGGCAAGTTTGCATGTGGAAGATACAATAATCTTTTAAAGGTAAATAGAATATTTTTTTAGCCCATGTGTCCTTGGGTTAAAGAACAGAGGTGGCACTGGCAAGCTGTTTGGGGACAGAAATGGCACTGATGAGCTTTTTTTGGGCATAGATGGCACTGCCAAGTTCACACTCACACAGTCCCATACACAAACAGTGACATAGACAAACACACAGTCACACACTCACAGAGTCACGTATGCACAGTCAGTTACACACCCAGTGTGAGTTTCTTACTTGGTGCTGGCTGCAGGCAGGTTGCTGTAGCTTACACTGAGCTCTGTGTGAAGGAGGGACACTGCAAATCAGGAGCGTTCACCATTGCACAGGTTTTCCTGTGGGGATGTCCTTCAATGTTCATACTCTAGCCTTTTTTTGTAAACAAAAGCATATATAAAAATGGATCATCTTGCACTGAGCAGGTGCAATAACATAGAAACATAGAATGTGTCGGCAGATTAGAACCATTTGGTCCATCTAGTCTGCCCAATTTTCTAAATACTTTTATTAGTCCCCAGTTCCCTTTCTTACATCTAGAATAGCCTTGTGCCTATCCCACACATGCTTAAAATCCTTCACTGTGTTTACCTCTACCACTTCCGCTGGAAGGCTATTCCATACATCCACTACCCTCTCAGTAAAGTAATACCGTATTTGCTCGATTATAAGACAAGGTTCTTTTCAGAAAAAAAATTCTGAAAACTACCCCTTGTCTTATAATCGAGGTTGTTTTATAATCTGACCTCAAATTGAGGTCTGACTATAAGATTGGGATCCAGGTCCCCAGCAGAGCTGCAGGGGACTTGGATCCCCCTCTCTAACAGCAGGGGTTGTCTGCGCGATGAGCGCAGACTCCCCCTGCTGCCGCCCGGCACGACCGCCGGGACTTCTATGATATAATTTTTTTATTAAAAAAGCAATTTACATGTGAATATATACAAGTTGAACTTTTTTCCTATAGGGTAGTCTTATATTCAGGCTTTTAGTTGTTTTCCTAAAGGAATATCCAAAGTTTGGGGGGTCGTCTTATAATCGAACAAATACTGTACTTCCCGATATTATTTTTAAACCGTTGCCCCTCTAATTTAAGACTATGTCCTCTAGTTGTGGTAGTTTTTCTTCTTTTAAATATACTCTCTTCCTTTACTGTGTTGATTCCCTTTATGTATTTAAATGTTTCTATCATATCCCCCCTGTTACGTCTTTCCTCCAAGCTATACATGTTAAGATCCTTTAACCTTTCCTGGTAAGTTTTATCCTTCAACCCATGAACCAGTTTTGTAGCCCTTCTCTGAACTCTCACCAAAGTGTCAATATCCTTCTGGAGATATGGTCTCCTAAGTGAGGTCTCACCAGTGCTCTGTACAATGGCATGAACACTTCCCTCTATCTACTGCTTATAACGCTCCCTATGCAACCAAGCATTCTGCTAGCATTTCCTGCTGCTCTATTACATTGCCTACCTACCTTTAAGTCCTGCCTTTAAGTAACTGCCTTTCAGTTTTTTGACAGCAGTGCTTTTTGGGGGAAATTGTGCTATGTTACTGGTAATTTGCTCATGGGCAATGGGCTTCGAGATCCCTCCCAAGAGCTTCTGGGTACTCCCGTTTTATAAAGAAGAATAGAAAAATGAAATATGTATATATATATTCCTTCAGATATATTTATGGGAATATAAAGAAAAAGGTAGTGATTGAGTGATGGCTACTTTAGCAACATAGTGTGTGGGATAAATTATCATTTTTAATTTCTTTTCTAATTATTTTTGGTGATGGCCAACCAGAATGCAACTTAGAGTTCAAATAATAGCTGTTGATGTTCCCTTTCTTTCACATATTTCTATAGCTGTCATTACATGCTTTCTGGAAAATGCTGAAATACATACAGTAAAACAGCTAAGTGCCATAATTATTTCATGCACGCATTTCTATCAGTGTGCTATTTGAAATAAAATCCATTTATAATCGAGGATGTAAAGGCAAAAAAGAATTATTTTGAAAATGACTGTCCATATTTTAAAAATGTTCTAATTTTTTTTTCTGCGGTTTCCAAGATATGACAAAATGAATTCAGAAATACCTTAGACTTGGGATGGCATTTCAGGAGCTTGCTTGCAAAGTGAATCTTTCCATTGACTCCAACGTTGTCAATTTATCTTGTCAATCATTTTGTGATATCATCTTGATCTTCTACAGAGACATATAGTTTTCCATGTTGTTGCAGCAGAAATGCATCTTCTGTCATGGGTTGAGCCAGATAGGAATTGCAGTTGTCATCTAATATTGGGGCAAGCAGGGAAGAGTTGCCTTTTTACTGTGAATAACAGCTCCAATAATGCAATGTATGATATGAGTTGAAGTTCACAGTAACTAGGAATTACATTCCTACTTTACTTTACTAAAGGTAAAATGCATGTTTTATCATGATGGGCATTGCAGTGAACACATTATCAGAAAGCCAGTGAGCAGTCACAGGGGAGAATAAGTGTTGTAACTGGTAGTGTTCCATCCCTAGAGGAGGGATTGTGTCTCATGAGAGGAGAAGCATCAAATGGCAACTCTGGTAAGTATAGATAAGTATAGTGTTCCAGTCAAAAAGGTAAGTATTTGGGCCAAACTTTAGTTAGCTGATTTTTTTTATTTTGCCTTTACTCCCACTTTAAAGTATTACTGACCCTTCTCATAACACAATGGTATAATAAAGGAACACATACATTGTGTTTTTAAATTTCATTTGTATTTTAATTTATTCAGTGCTGTGCACTTTACTCCGGAGAGGGTTCTGGAACTAATACCACTCCACAGTGATTCACGTTTTCACACAGATCACAGTCACAGTGCTTGTTAAAATGCAACATTATAAGGCCTGGGACATCTATGCTGACTGACAGGAATAGAATAAAAAAAAAATCTATCTATTTTCTAGGCATAATACAAGGGAAAATGAGATCACAGTGTATACCGGCTGTATGGCACTCTACAATATGCATGTTTTATATGTAAGGGGAATAGGAATGTTCAAATAGTTGTGTGGACAGAGATGCAGTGGGGGCATTTTCCAATTTAATTTTAAAATCCATAGAGTATTAATTTTTCTTTCAGTGAGGCAAACATATTCTGGCTATGATGTTAGCTTGCTTACCTACCTCCTGTTTATCAAAATAAAAGCTTAGTGAATGTGCTCCAGGATGCAATTTTTATTTATTTTATGTAACTCGATGTTAAGGAGTACTTTATTTATTTATTTAGTAAAAACATATTCTGTGCATGAAGATCCTTTCACAGACAGGTGCATTGTGTTGAGATTGAATACTGTCTGAGGGCCACCATTGTCATTTAGTGAAACACAGTAAAAAAAAGTGTCAATCTGAATCAACAGGTGGATAATGCTCATCTGTGGATTTCTTTGGATTACTAAGAAGCCAGCCTATGGATGTTAGCACATCTCAAATAGTTTTTGAATACATTAACTGTGAGGACACATTTAATAGATTATTACGGCCTGTGTGATAGATTTATGAAGGAGAATGAGAGAGAGAGATGTGCATATTGTTGTTTTGCGCTGTTTGCCTTTTTTACTGGCTACATATATGGTAATTTAATGTCCTGCCTTGTAGTGTGTAGACATCATATGTAACCAGGAGGAAATCAATTAAATAATAAATTATTCAATCCCTCAGAATTATGTTAATTGATTTCCATCTGGCCACATATGACGTTTAAACACGGCAAATGCCACAAATACCTCGAACATGAAAGCTTAGGAGGGGAACCTACAACACAACTAATACAATTCATACTTCAATTCAACCAAAACTATTGCAAATTTGGACAGGACTTCTATCTTCAAAGAATGGGGACTGCAATGGGCACACACTATGCCAACTTGTTCATGGGCAAATTGGAGGAAGACTACATCTCCACCTGCCTCACCAAACCTCTGGTATATTTCCGCTACATAGATGATATTCTAATCATATGGACTGGTAGCAAGAAGGCAATTCTCAGATTCCATGAAGTCTATAATGCCTCCCATCCCAATATAAACACAAACATCCATACATCAAGAATAACTCCATTCAGACTTCACTCTACCGAAAACCAACAGACAGACCAACCTACCTGAAACACAACCGTTTCCATCCCAAACATACCAAAAACTCAATAATCTATAGCCAAGTCATCAGATACAATCTCATCTGCTCCGATTCCACAGACCGTGATGAACCAGAATTCAGGACCTCAGGAAGGACTTCATCAACCATGTCTACAGTACAAAAATCACAGACTTCCAAATAAAGAAAGCCACAAATAAAGTACCAATTCCAGGCTCACAATTGCACCACAAAATAAATGGCTACTTTACGTGCAAATCATCCAGTATGGTATATCTAATCACGTGTGATTAATATAGTGTCCTAATACAATGTATAAAGTGCCCTAACACAATGTATGTGGTAGAAACAGGCCAAACATTGCACAAACGGTTCAATTCCCACAGACAAACTATCAATCAGAAAAAAACAGATACACTTGTTGGAGAACATATCTGTCAACCTGGACAGTATCCAGGATATGAAGCTTTTGGTACTGATAGGCCTGTTTCACATACAGAGGGAGAGAAAAATGTGGGAGGTCAAATTAATATCCCAGTTTAAGGCCTAAATCACTGACCGTAATAGAAACAGTGAATTCATCTCCAGATATAAACTGACTAATTAATAATCTTTATTCAAGCCCTGGATTGCTGCAGTGGACTTATATCATACTCAGTGGCGTCCCGAGGGGGGTGCGGACTGCACCGGGCGACACCCGCATCTGCTGGATTCAGCTGCCAGAAAAAAAAAAATCAATGCGACCGGATGTGACGTTATGTGTGTGTCTGTGTTTCCCTCCTCCGTGCAGAAGGGAAGACTGCATTGAGGAGACAGCCGGGGACACGGAGCAGAGACAGAGCAGCAAATAAGGTAAGTACTGGGGAAGGGGGGGTATAAAACAAGCAAAATCCTGGCATATTGAGGGGTTAAATGCTGGCATATAGAGGGGTTAAATCCTGGCATATTGAGTGGAAAAATACTGGAATTTTGAGTGGCACAATTCTGGAATATTGAGGGGTTAAAATCCTGGCATATTCAGTGGCAAAATTCTGGCATATTGAGTGGCAAAATAATACTGGCATATTTAATGGCAAAATAACAGCATATTTAATGTCAAAATACTGGCATATTGAAGGGTTAAATGCTGGCATATTGAAGGGTTAAATGCTGGTATATTGAGGGGTTAAATGCTGGCATATTGAGTGGCAAAATAATACTGGCATATTGAGTGACAAAATACTGGCATATTGAGTGTCAAAATTCTGGCATATTGAGTGACAAAATAATACTAGCATATTGAGGGGTTAAATCCTGGCATATTCAGTGGCAAAATTCTGGCATATTGAGTGGCAATATAATACTGGCATATTTAATGGCAAAATACTGGCATATTGAAGGGTTAAATGCTGGCATATTGAGGGGTTAAATGCTGGCATATTGAGGGGTTAAATGCTGGCATATTGAGTGGCAAAGTATTACTGGCATATTGAGTGACAAAATACTGACATATTGAGTGTCAAAATCCTGGCATATTGAGGGGTTATATGCTGGAATATTGAATGGCAGAATCCTGGCATATTAACCCCTTAACGACAGATGACGTGCCAGGCACGTCACGGCAAAATGAGGACTTGCCGACATGTGACGTGCCTGGCACGTCATGGACTAAATCGAGCAAAGAAAGCGATCTAGAGTCGCTTTCTTTGCTCTTTCAGTGTTGGCACAAACCCTCTATGTAGAGGCTTTGTGCCACACTGTTCAAATGTGCAGGGGCGCCGTACGATCACCCCACGAGGTGATCGTATCCGCCATATTAAATATGGCGGCGCCGCCTGCACAAACGATCTTAGGAAGCGAACAGCGTTCGCTTCCTAAGATCAAAAGGTGTTGCTGAAATGCCTGGCCGTGTAGGCATTCAGCAACACCTTCAAATCGTTCCGATGAGCGGCCACATCCTCACGATGGAAGGGCAGCGCTGCTGTAAAGATGGCGCTGCCCTTCTGCTGGAGCCGGCAACGGAAGTGACGTAATGTCACTTCCGTTGCATCAGAGGGGGGGGGCTTCACTCGGCAGACCCTATCAGGGTGCCGATTAGAATGGCAAGTGCTCAGATGAGCACTTGCCATTCGTTGTCAAAGGCAATATTTACAAATATTGCCTTTGACAGTGTTAGATCTGCCTCCCTCTCCTCACTTGCGTTCTGGTGAGGGAGAGAGACAGATCAGTATTGTTATAGTCAGTTATATTAGTTATTTTCTATATTTTAATAAATTGTGAGACCCAAAGGCTTTTTCAAAGCCATTTCCCTGTTTAACCCCTTCCCTGCTTTTTGATCACTGTGTAAAATAGTGATCTTGCACACCAGCACATTTTTGCTGTTTTTTTTAGAGGTTAATATTTTTTTACTGTATTTATTACAGTGCTATTAACCTCTTCTTTGCCGTAGATCATTGCTTTTCATTGATCCGGCTTGCAGCAGTACTTTTTTGCTGTCTGTATATTTTTTTTTTGAAACCCGCTAGGGGCAATTGAACCCGCTAGGGGGCCACGTAAAGTAAAATTTTAATACATTTATATTATTATGTCTGAGCGCATGTACAGCGCTGAGGAGGCTTATGCCATCCTCGCCTCAGATTCTGAGGCCACTGACACAGGGTCAGATTTTGACCCTGGTCAGTTTACCGATACATCTTCTAGTGATGTATCAGTGGCTGCTGGGCCCCCTGCCACAAGGAGTCGTGAGACTCCGGATGGCAGTGCTGCTGAGGAGTGGATAGTGCCTAATCGCTATAGGCCAACTATCCCTCCTTTTACCCCAGTTCCTGGCATCAGTACTGATGTTACAGGATTTACTCCCCTCCAGTTTGTCCAAATTTTTCTGGGGGATGATATACTGGGGGAGATTGTCTCCCAGTCTAATCTATATGCCCAGCAGTTCCACGCTGCTCACCCAACTTCATTTTTGGGAAGGCAGCAATGGGTCCCCATTGACGTGCCAGAATTTCTAAAATTCTGGGCACTAACAATGTTGATGGGTATTATAAAGAAACCCTCCATTCGCTCCTACTGGAGCACAAGCCCCATCTGCAGTACCCCCATTTACGCCCAGTCTATGGGCAGGCAGCGGTATGAAATGCTTCTTCATTTCATGCATTTCAATGATAATAGCCTGTGTCACCCTAGAGAGCACCCCCAGTTTGACAGGCTATTTAAAATCTGCCCCCTGATTACCCACCTCTCTGCCAGGTTTGCAGAGGCTTATACACCTAAAAGGGATATATGCGTGGATGAATCTCTGATGAAGTACAAGGGAAGGTTGAGATTCAAGCAATATATCCCTTCCAAGCGCTCCAGATATGGAGTGAAGGTGTATAAGCTCTGCGAGAGCGAGAGTGGGTACACTCAGGCCTTCCGGGTATATGAGGGAAAAGATAGCCATCTTGACCCTCCAGGCTGCCCAGAACATCTGGGAGCAAGTACCAAGATTGTGTGGGACCTTCTCCTACCCCTTATGAACAAGGGGTACCACTTGTATGTTGATAATTTTTATACAAGTGTACCACTGTTCAAGTTGCTTTATTGTTTTGAAACAGTGGCTTGCGGTACTATTCGTTCTAACCGCAAAGGGTTCCCACAGCAATTGGTACGTACCCGGCTACAAAGGGGGGAGACCTCAGCTCTGCGCCAAGAAGAGCTCTTGGCATTAAAATTCAGGGATAAAAAGGATGTGTGCATGCTCAGCACCATCCATGATGAGAGGACTGTGCAGGTTGCAGTCCGTGGCAGAGCTGAGGTCATCCAAAAGCCAGTGTGCATCAGGGCCTATAATAGGTATATGGGTGGAGTTGATCTGTCAGATCAACTCCTACAGCCCTATCTTATTATGAGGAAGACGAAGGCATGGTATAAGAAGGTCGCAATTTACCTGCTACAAGTTGCGACCTACAATGCGTTTGTGTTGCACAAAACAGCAAACCCCGGAATTAAGCTGTCATTTTTACAGTTTCAGCTTCAGATAATTTCGGGGATCTTATACCAAGATGCACCTGGTCCCCGGGCGGTGATTGGGGGAAACAGACTTGGGGCTACCCATTTTATTTTTAAAATTCCCCCAACTGACAAGAAGCAGAACCCCCAGAAAAGATGCAGAGTCTGTTATAGCAGGGGACAAAGAACGGATACAACCTTTTATTGTCCTGACTGCACTGGGAAGCCAGGACTCTGCATCGGTACCTGCTTCAAAGTGTACCACACAGTTGCCCATTTTTAATTTTTTTTAGTCCTTTATTTTTCTGCCTTTTATATTTTTAAGTTTTACTGCTCCAGATTTTTAGTTTTTATGTGTACTGCTCTAGAGTTTCAAATTTTATAAACACTCTCAATTTCAATCCAAATTACCACATCTTACAACTGACTGAACCTTCCCAAAAATCCTGGCAAACCTATGCATGGGGGGCATGGATGTACTCAGGAGGCCTGGCAGAAAACAAACTGGGGTGTTTTCTTGAAGTAACTTAGAACAGGCTCTCCTAAATCACAGTCAAAATGCAATGTATGTGTAAAATATTTTTTTGAAAAAAGACCACCAAACACTTCCAACAACTGATTTTGCAAACATGGTTGCATCAAAGACATCAAAACACCCCATATGCAATACCTTGGGGTGTCAACATTTCAAATATATACAGCTATCTGAAAATCAAACTAAATTGGGGTATGCAATTGGCCCCAAACTAAAGATAGCCCTATCGGAACATATACGCTCAATTTCAAACCAAATTACCAAGTTCAATAATTTTTAATGACTGAACCTTCCCAAAAATTCTGGCAAACCTATGCATGGGTGATGTTGTAAAACACAAATTTGGGTATTGTTTGGCAGTGACATATACCAAAATCTCAGAATACATGCCTGAAATACTGTGTGTGTGGAATAACAACACAAAAATAAATACTACCCAAAAGATTGACAAAGGCTGGTGGTAGAATTGGTGTATGGAAAGTGTAAAAATACCACCATTTGAAATACCCTAGGGCGTCTAATGTTCAGAAATATATGGTTTGATGGGGTAAAATACACAGGCTGGTGTAGTCAAAAATCCAATTTGGAAAACCAGAATGGACAAATTCCAAATGTGATTTTTAAACCCCCAAACAAGGTGACAAACCTATGCATGGGTAGTATCCCTCTACTCAGGAGATGTAGCTGAACATACATTGAGGTGTTGTTTGGCAGTGACACATACCAAAATCTGAGAATTCATGGCTGAAGTACAATGTGTGTGAAAAAAAAAGAAAAAATTACTATCCAAAAGATTGACAAAGGCTGGTGGTAGAATTGGTGCATAGAAAGTGTTAAAATACCACCATTTGAAATACCCTAGGGTGTCTAGTTTTCAAAAATATATGGTTTGATGGGGTAAAAATATACAGGCTGGCTACAGAAATGTCCCAAATGGGACATGGGTGCAGGTTGTCTGCAAGTCAAAATTCCAAGTTGGAAAACCAAAAAGTGCACCTCTCAACTGTGGCCTTTTAGCCCCCCAACAACATGACAAACCTATACATGGGTGGTATCCCTGTACTCGGGAGATGTTGCTGAATACACATTGGAGTGTTTTTTGGCCGTGACCCATAGCAGGAGCTTTGAATTTATATCTGAAATACAATGTATGTGAAAAAAAAGTACTACCAAAAAGTTTGACAAAGGCTGGTGGTACAATTAGTGCATGGAAAGTGTTAAAATACCACCATTTGAAATACCCTAGGGTTTCTAGTTTTCAAAAATATATGGTTTGATGGGGTAAAAATATACAGGCTGGCTACAGAAATGTCCCAAATGGGACATGGGTGCAGGTTGTCTGCAAGTCAAAATTCCAAGTTGGAAAACCAAAAAGTGCACCTCTCAACTGTGGCCTTTTAGCCCCCCAACAACATGACAAACCTATACATGGGTGGTATCCCTGTACTCGGGAGATGTTGCTGAATACACATTGGAGTGTTTTTTGGCCGTGACCCATAGCAGGAGCTGTGAATTTATATCTGAAATACAATGTATGTGAAAAAAAAGTACTACCAAAAAGTTTGACAAAGGCTGGTGGTACAATTAGTGCATGGAAAGTGTTAAAATACCACCATTTGAAATACCCTAGGGTGTCTAGTTTTCAAAAATATATGGTTTGATGGGGTAAAAATATACAGGCTGGCTACAGAAATGTCCCAAATGGGACATGGGTGCAGGTTGTCTGCAAGTCAAAATTCCAAGTTGGAAAACCAAAAAGTGCACCTCTCAACTGTGGCCTTTTAGCCCCCCAACAACATGACAAACCTATACATGGGTGGTATCCCTGTACTCGGCAGATGTTGCTGAATACACATTGGAGTGTTTTTTGGCCGTGACCCATAGCAGGAGCTGTGAATTTATATCTGAAATACAATGTATGTGAAAAAAAAGTACTACCAAAAAGTTTGACAAAGGCTGGTGGTCCAATTAGTGCATGGAAAGTGTTAAAATACCACCATTTGAAATAGCGTAGGGTGTCTACTTTTAAAAAATATATGGGTTGATGGGGTAAAATACACTGGCTGTTTTCAAATATGTCCCAAATGGGACATGGGTGCAGGCGGTCTGCATGTCAAAATTTCAAGTTGGAAAACCAAAAACGGCACCTACCAAATTTGGCCTTTTACCCCCCAAACAACCCAACAAACCTATGCATGGGTGGTATCCCTGTACTCAAGAGATGTTGCTGAACACTTATTGGGGTGTTATTTGGCAGTGACACATACCAAAATCTGTAAATTCATGTCTGAAGTACAAGGTTTGTGAAAAAAAAACACAAAAAAATTACTACCACAAACTTTGACAAAGGCTGGTGGTAGAATTAGTGCATGGAAAGTGTAAAAATACCACCATTTGAGATAGCCTAGGGTGTCTACTTTTAAAAAATATATAGGTTGATGGGGTAAAATACACTGGCTGGTTTCAAATATGTCCCAAATGGGACATGGGTGCAAGCTGTCTGCATGTCAAAATTTCAAATTGGAAAACCAAAAACTTCACCTCCCAAATTTGGCCTTTTACCCCCCAAACAATCCAACAAACCTATGCATGGGGGGTATCCCTGTACTCAAGAGATGTTGCTGAACACTTATTGGGGTGTTATTTGGCAGTGACACATACCAAAATCTGTAAATTTATGTCTGAAGTACAAGGTTTGTGAAAAAAAAACACAAAAAAATTACTACCACAAACTTTGACAAAGGCTGGTGGTAGAATTAGTGCATGGAAAGTGTTAAAATACCACCATTTGAGATAGCCTAGGGTGTCTACTTTTAAAAAATATATGGGTTGATGGGGTAAAATACACTGGCTGTTTTCAAATATGTCCCAAATGGGACATGGGTGCAGGCGGTCTGCATGTCAAAATTTCAAGTTGGAAAACCAAAAACGGCACCTACCAAATTTGGCCTTTTACCCCCCAAACAACCCAACAAACCTATGCATGGGTGGTATCCCTGTACTCAAGAGATGTTGCTGAACACTTATTGGGGTGTTATTTGGCAGTGACACATACCAAAATCTGTAAATTCATGTCTGAAGTACAAGGTTTGTGAAAAAAAAACACAAAAAAATTACTACCACAAACTTTGACAAAGGCTGGTGGTAGAATTAGTGCATGGAAAGTGTAAAAATACCACCATTTGAGATAGCCTAGGGTGTCTACTTTTAAAAAATATATGGGTTGATGGGGTAAAATACACTGGCTGGTTTCAAATATGTCCCAAATGGGACATGGGTGCAAGCTGTCTGCATGTCAAAATTTCAAATTGGAAAACCAAAAACTTCACCTCCCAAATTTGGCCTTTTACCCCCCAAACAATCCAACAAACCTATGCATGGGGGGTATCCCTGTACTCAAGAGATGTTGCTGAACACTTATTGGGGTGTTATTTGGCAGTGACACATACCAAAATCTGTAAATTTATGTCTGAAGTACAAGGTTTGTGAAAAAAAAACACAAAAAAATTACTACCACAAACTTTGACAAAGGCTGGTGGTAGAATTAGTGCATGGAAAGTGTTAAAATACCACCATTTGAGATAGCCTAGGGTGTCTACTTTTAAAAAATATATGGGTTGATGGGGTAAAATACACTGGCTGGTTTCAAATATGTCCCAAATGGGACATGGGTGCAGGCTGTCTGCATGTAAAAATTTCAAGTTGGAAAACAAAAAACTGCACCTCACAAATTTGGCATTTTAGCCCCCAAACAACCCAACAAACCTATGCATGGGTGGTATCCCTGTACTCAGGAGAAATAGTAGAATCTATTTAACATGTTTTTTCGTTCGCTTTTGTCGATGAGGAGAAGTTGTTTCAAATAAAAACAAAGAAATTTGTGTATTTTTTTTTTTTTTACCATATTTTATTTATTTTTTTTAATAATATGATAAGATATGATCAAAAATATGGCATCCATAGAAAGCCCTTTTTGTCCCGATAAAAACAATATATAATATGTGTGGGTACAGCAAATGACGAAGAAGAAAATTACTGCTAAACACAAACAGCACAGAAATGTTAAAATAGCCATTGTCCAGAAAGGACAAAAATGTTTCAAAGGCTCTGTCCTTAAGGGGTTAAATGGCTAAATCATGGCACATTGGCAAAATCCTGGCATATTAAATGGCTAAATACTGTCATATTGAGTAGCACAATTCTGGCATATTGAGGGGTTAAAGGCTGGAATACTGAGTGACAAATCCTGGCATATTTAATGGCAAAAGAATGGCATATTGAGGGGTTCTTTTGTGTGGCATAATTATGGATTGCTTGTGTGTAGCATAATTAAGGGGTGCTTGTGTGTGGCATAATTAAGGGGCACTTGTGTGTATGGCATAGTTAATGGGCACCTGTGTGTGACATAATTTGTGGGGCTCTTATGTGTGTCATAGTTATGGGGCTCCTGTGTGTGGCATAGTTAATGGGCTCCTGTGTGTGACATAATTTGTGGGGCTCCTGTATGTGGCATATTTAATGGGCCATCTGACTGGCATTACTAAGGAATCTGTTTGGCAATGTACTGGAGGAAATCCAGGGGGATGACACCATGAGTTACCGCACCGGGTGACACCAGCCCTAGTGACGCCTCTGATCATACTACAAACATTTTATACCTTCATGAATCTGGCATGTGTCTAATGATTTTATGGCCCCCTTAACCAGGGAGTGGAGGGGTCAGAGATGCTCTGACCAAACTGATTTTTATCTGTTTGATCTCTGTAGAACTGACTTGGATCTCTGTAGAACTGACTGATTTACTGCTGAGAACATGCTTCAATACCCTATGGTTTTTTTTTGCCCTTTTTTGTAAAGCTGTTAACTATGCTTTGTAATTAGAAATTGGTTTTAGCCTCATTTTATACCTGAGGAAGGGACCTAGCAACGTGGTCTTGAAAGCCTGCAACCAGACTCTCAGTTAGCCAATAAATTGTTTCCTACACACTGCAAGGCAGCACGAAAAAGTTATATGAGGCTGGTAAAAAAAAAAAAAAAAAGGCTGAGTTTGCAAACAGAGAATAACAAGTCATGTGTACTGGTGGCTACAACTCCTATAATTCCAAGTCACCTTCCATTCAAGTAAATATTGATCAGAACTAGCCTAACATAGTGACAATTGCTTTTAGCTAAAGCTTGTTACAAATTTGCACTTCAAAATCCTGCAAGGTTTTGTACAAATCCAGCTATCATTGGATTAGGATTTCCAAGGCAGGCTTCTTTATTGCAGTGACCTAGTTCCTTAATGGACATTATCATAAATGTGCTGTGCAGCTTCAAAGTATTTTTTTCGTTTTTTTAATGTTATGTTTTCTGTTTATTTACATATAATGAATATAAATTATTTTAAAAGATTTATATAGTTTTTGCCCTGTTAAAAAAAAAAATCTCAGTTGTAGAAGAGTTTATTTAAAGTTTTTTCATATGGATCAGTCTGGAGTGATTCCTTGTGGTTGGGGGAAGGGTTTAGCACCATTTTCAAAACCCTCCTATATATTTTGTTTTCCATTTTGTTCTCACATAATTCCAAATGATGTGTTACCATTGATCAGTAATGTGGTGTTAGCATGTTGTGGGGTTTTTTTTTTTAGCTCTTCGTAAGAAGCACATTACCCAGTTTATTACTAAAGTCTGTTAAAGATCCTGTTAAACGCAATACAACTGCCTCTTCCATGTTCATTTTGCATATTGTATATTCAAAATAGAAAATGTGCTTTAAGGACAGTGTAATATCATAATTAAATTGATCCATTTAATTCAGAGTGAATTATCCCTGTATATATAATAATGGCTTCATCCACTCATTATGCGAACAGTATTAATAGATCTACTACTAAACCTCAGGCACAGAAACTGACAGTAACAACCCAACAACATTTAGTACTGGGTGATAGACATATATCTGACTCCAATGATGCTTAATATGTCAGGAGATTTGCTGAGCATCTTGGGAATTGTTATTCACAGCATCACATGCCTAGAATTTCTATCACATAGCTGGCTCATTAAGACTATTAACATTAATTTACATTAATTTAGTTTCTTTGATGGTCAGTCGGCTTCACAGCCCCCGGTGTGTTGAAAACTGATTTTCTACTACAGTTACAACAGTTTCCAGCCACCTGTGTGTGACTTGAATAGAAATTAGGCCCAAGTCGTACTAGGAAATACACAGGATAATTGAGGAAAGACAGCAGTGGGTACCTTATCACCCGCAGCAGGCTAGTAAACAGATTCTTATTTCTTTTAGTTACAACTGACAGCAGGAGAAGTGGGCATTTCAGATTAATCACCCTGACTGTCGGTTTCAGTTTTACAGGGTTAAATCTGTCATTCCATACCATTCCATGTTACTTTACTTCGAGCATGGGTTTTTCTTGTGATATTTTTACACAGCATTGCTGAGAATTGTGTTTTTGATGCCTGTATAATATTGAAATGAAAACATTTTATTGCAGATGGATATTATACATGCTACAGCGGTTGCAGCTGCCTGAGGTCTAGCAGATCTAAATGTTGCTTAACCCAAGTCCCAGACAGATTTAGGCCCACTTGGCATGATGCAAAATAATACATCCTACTTGCCAACAAGTCTGAACCTAATAGTTTTCCTATGTCTTGCAGATGGAATTACGCTACGTATACGGAAGCCATTAGCACCATAATTGCTGTCTGTCACTATGACAACCAGCCGCTGCAGTCACCTGCCTGAAGTCTTACCAGACTGCACAAGCTCTGTCCCCTCTGGAAAGACAGTGGAAGATTGTAGCAGTCTTGTGAACGGGCAGCCACAGTATGTCATGCAAGTATCAGCAAAGGACGGTCAGCTCCTGTCAACTGTAGTACGGACTCTAACAACTCAGAGGTAACAAAAACACTCTATTATTAACAGATGATGTAAACAGGCAATGTTAATGGCAACACACAATATCAATACCTTTCCTCCAAGAACAGCACTTTGAGAAGTGCATAGCTCCTATGTTTAAATGTGTACAAGCCATATATTTGGAATTTTAATTTGACTGAAATGAATGAAAGTGTGATGATACAGTTCTGTCATATGGGTAACCCCTCCAGTCCTAATGTTATTTTATTAGGAACTTGACCATTCTCTGTTTTAATATGCCTGGTGTATGACAGTCAAATTTGTAGTGTTTCTTGGGAGACTCACGTACCAAGATCACAAAATTAGAGGGTACACTTTCTAAAAGTGTAAAATATTAACATGAACTAGATTTTAAAGGGCCACTTTAGACAATGTCAATATGCAGGCATTTGGTGGAGCATGTTTCATATTATGAATGTACATATTGAAATGATTGTGGCAAGCACTGGACATGGCCACAGGTGATGTCCTAAGTGGAGACCCATGGGAATATCAAATAACTCCGCACTCAGCATTCTCAATGGGACATCCGTGTAGATTAATTTCTTGATCAGCATTACCAGTTAACGGTGAGATCAGGTCACCATAAATGCTGAAGTATCTGTAAAATTTGTTACTGACAGAAGAACTTTGCTACAAATGACGTCCAGAAGAATGATGACTGATAAGTGTATCCTCTTTTATGAATGTTTGGACCCGGCACATGGTTATTATTTCTTTTTGGGAATTAATACATAACAAGTTTCAAAGAGAACATTGGTCGAGTGTTCATATGCAGCACTTTAAATTCTTTCATCTTTAAACGCACCTGTCTTCTAAAACTTGGGTGTAGTAGCATCATGAAGATACTTCCTTCCATGCTTTCCCCTTCATTTTGTTCTTTTGGCAGTTCTGTCTGCGATAATAGATGTGCTTACTGTCAGTAGCCACTGGGAGCCTGGAACAAATACGGCATACAGGAAGTAGCCATTTCAAGGCAAGCAATATGCTGCAAAATAGTCTTCAGGATTTAGAACAAACCAGCAGCTGCCATATACACGGCAGAGATGACATGCCATCAGGGCCGGCCTTAAGTGTACCGGTGCCCTGTGCGGGCTTCCCCCATGTCGACCCCCATCTTTCACCCCCTATGTATGTGTCCCTCGCCCTCCCTCCCCTGTTCTGTCTCCCCCCCCTTCCACCTGTTCTGTCTCTCTATCCCCCCTCCACCTGTTCTGTCTCTCTATCCCCCCTCCACCTGTTCTGTCTCTCTCTCCCCCCTCCCCCTGTTCTGTCTCTCTCTCCCCCCCCTGTTCTGTCTCTCTCTCCCCCCTCCCCCTGTTCTGTCTCTCTCTCTCTCCCCCCTCCCCCTGTTCTGTCTCTCTCTCTCCCCCCGCTCCCCCTGTTCGGTCTCTCTCCCCCCCTCCCCCTGTTCTGTCTCTCTCTCCCCCTGCTCCCCCTGTTCTGCCTCTCACCCCCTGTTCTGTCCTTCTCTCACCCCCTGTTCTGCCTCTCTCTACCCCCTCCACCTGTTCTGTCTCTCTCTCTCTCTCTCTCTCTCTCTCCCCCTCCCCCTGTTCTGTCTCTCTCCCCCTCTCCCCATGTTCTGTCTCTCCCCCTCACCCCCTGTTCTGTCTCTCTCTCTTCCCCCTCCCACTGTTCTCTCTCTCTCCCCCTCCCCCTGTTCTGCCTCTCACCCCCTGTTCTGCCTCTCTTTCCCCCCTCCCCCTGTTCTGCCTCTCACCCCCTGTTCTGCCTCTCTCTCCCCCTGTTCTGTCTCTCCCCCCTCCCCCTGTTCTGTCTCTCTCTCTCCCCCCTCCCCTGTTCTGTCTCTCTCTCTCCCCCCTCCCACTGTTTTCTCTCTCTCCACCTTCCCATGTTCTGCCTCTCACCCCCTGTTCTGCCTCTCTTTCCCCCCTCCCCCTGTTCTGCCTCTCACCCCCTGTTCTGCCTCTCTCTCCCCCTGTTCTGTCTCTCTCTCCCCTCTCCCCCTGTTCTGTCTCTCTCTCCCCCTCCCACTGTTCTGTCTCTCTCCCCCCCCCCGTTCTGTCTCCCCCCCCCCCTGCTCCCCCTGTTCTGTCTCTCTCCCCCCCTCCCCCTGTTCTGTCTCTCTCTCCCCCTGCTCCCCCTGTTCTGTCTCTCTCTCCCCCTGCTCCCCCTGTTCTGTCTCTCCCCCCTCCCCCTGTTCTGCCTCTCACCCCCTGTTCTGTCCTTCTCTCACCCCCTGTTCTGCCTCTCTCTACCCCCTCCACCTGTTCTGTCTCTCTCCCCCTCCCCCTCCCCCTGTTCTGTCTCTCTCCCCCCTCCCCATGTACAGGGGGTGGAGCTAACCAGCTGAGAGGTGTAGCTCCGCCCCCCCACCCTGTGCAGGCACGGGGAGCCGAGCATCACTATTTCTTGCTGCCCGCAGCTCCCCGTGAAGCAGGAGCTTCTCTGCTTCACAGGGAGGGGGCGGAGCTACACATCTCAGTCGGTTAGCTCCGCCCCCTCCCCAGACCCAACAGAGCTTGCCAAGCTGAGGGCTGGTGAGGGGGGATCTTTTGATCTCCCCCAGCCAGTGCCTCTACCGGCTTTTTTTTTTTAAACTTTTTTTTTCTAGCGGCTGGGCGGGCGCCCCCTGGGGTGCAACACCCCAGGGGGCGCCCGCCCAGCCGCTAGAAAAAAAAAAGTTTAAAAAAAAAAACCTGCTCACACAGGTCGCACACCCCTAAGGCTGGCCCTGCATGCCATCATGTAACAGAGGGCAGCAACATCTATTAGCTGTTTTGTGTTAACAATTCTCCTTTTTACATAGTAAGAAATGTAGAATAAATCAAAATCCTTTTTTAAATGATAAGTTTGCTTATTACAAAGAGGAGGTTATTTTTACTATATAAAGTTGTGGTTAGACGAATAAAAATGTAAACAAATGCCTAATGATCAAGCAAACTCATTTTATGTAAATCCTTGTTTTGAAACCATTTCGTATTTGAAACCATACATTTTGGAAAAGGTATCTGGCAGTGTTACCTCAGAATATATACATGTGTCTCAGAGGTGTTACTTTTCTAATAATTTTATCTTTGAAAATGTTTAAGCACATTCTGCTTATATGAATTTGAATGTATTTTATTCATTAAATCGCTGTGACCAGCGTTACATATTTTAAATCTTATTTGCACATATTAAAAGAAGATTTGTGCTTTCTGCACTACTGTAAATGTCTTGTAGAATTGCTCTGTCTGCACAGATGTCAAATAATATTAGAGACTTTGCCGTGTGTGTGGCAATTCAGTAAGAAGACATTTTCTTTTAATACAGAATAGTATCCAAGTTGGCCTCATTTCTAAATGACATACATTGAACCAACCATGACTTCTAAAGTGGAAAAAACACCACTACAGGAAATACAGTATTATACTGGCCAGATAGTACAGAAACATTTCTTCCTTAATGAACAAGGCTAAGTATTACAAACATTTTATTAGCTATGACTGAGCTAATGCAGGATTTTATAACTTTAAAACTCCAAACATGGACATTTCCTTTCTAATCCATTGAGTGCTCAAGATGACGACAGTGGCAAAGCAGAAGGCAGTCCTCCTTGATACAATAATGATACAATAAAAACAACTTTCCAGCATTAGTATATTAATATACATATGGCAGGGCAAAACGCATTCATCTTTTTTGACATGCTGAGGTATGCGTAGAACTGCACATGCCCAGTAGTTTCTTTATTGAAGATAATGTGTTCATCACTGTGCATGTATAATGGTGACATCATGCCACACACAGACACAGTGAGTCCTTATAGAGAGACATATCACTCCTAATGTTTATCACCACACTGATGTCATACACAGATACATAATTTTTTTGTAGCCCTTTTGATTTTATGATGGATCCCTATGATGTAAATTTTCAAGGTTTGCAAAAACAGACAAAGTTTATTGGCATAGACGCAATACACAACTGGATTTTTATTGTATTGCTATTACAATTAGGGCCGAACGCCTGGCCCTCCATATGAGTATCAGCTTCTATCCCCTACTGTAATACGCAAATGGGGGTCCAGGGCAATCACCTGTGGCCATCACCTGTGGCCCTGCCCCCCCCCCCCCCCCCCACCATTTTATAATTAGGGCTAGGAGGTGGGCAAAAAGCTCCCCTTATTATATATCTGAAAGAAGTTTCAAAATTAATCAATGGCTGGCCTGGAACGAGGGAGGCCTATGGTTGGCTGCCAAGTAGAGTTTTTTTTAAAAAACATTTTGTTTGCCCGTGTGGTTCAGTTTTTGAATAGGAGAGTGGAATTCTGAGGAAGTTGATACGGAGGCAGATATGTTTTTAGAAGAGGGTTTTACCTTTAATGCAATAGCAGCTAAAGGAAACCACTGAGCTCTGCAAGAGTCAAGAGTGGTCTGACAATATATGCAAGATAGGCTTATATACAAAAAAAAAAAGAAAGGTTTAGGAACCAGAAATAACAGGTTTGAAAATAATCTATTTATGACTGTAGCATCTGTTTATATATCAAAGGACACAAATCCCACCCCAAGCATTTTCATTAACCGTCAACACAAACGGTAATGGAATGTGATCTCTCTAGTTTATCACTGATTAATTACTACAAATGACAAGCTCTTCTCATGACTCTCAGCCTCCCACCTTAACGTAGAATCCACAGTAGGATTATTTTTTTTATTTTTTACTTTAGGATGGCTCCTTCCCCTGGACTGAAGTAGAGGATACAGGGCATCAGTGATAATCGAAGGGCATTACTTCAAGGTTTTATTTTATTCCACAGGACATCCTTTGTGTGAGTTTCACTGCCCACCCTGCGGTGACATTCATACACCACGCATCCTCATAGCACTGAAAGGGAGTTTTTTCAGGTCATTTTTACTGCTTCATCCCTCCCTACCTGGGCATGGTAGAGGTGTGGGGTGAAGGAAAAAACAGTATACATATAGCAGGTGTATTTAGACAACAAGCTTTGCCTCAATATCTTGTCATGTAAAACCCTAATACGGAGTTTATTTTGTTTATAGTCACAATTACATTCCCATATAACTTTTTATGATTTCATACTCATATAATTGAGATTGAAGCTGAGATTTAATCTGTAATCTTTATCTGTCTATGTTTCATTGTATTCCATGATTCAATGTCTCTTAATATACAATATTCACATTTTGCCTTTCAAATCAGCAGTCCTGCTAGCTGTACTTGTTTTAATTGCTATATTTATAATTGTCCCAAAGTGGTCTGCAGTATGCTGGATTTTTTTTAATCATTTACATTTTAGTGACATAACCTACATTTAAACAATCCTACTCCTACACAGTCACTCGCTTTAGCCAAATCCTTCTCCATAGAGAATATATCCCAGTCTGAGTTTATAACCCCTTCATAATTTACTGTCAAATATTAGCTTTAGATTTCTACTTTAAAGTTATTAATGCACAGGGCCACAATTGAGGTGGTGTACTTTTAGAAGAAGCAGCATTTAAGAATATTCAATTTATAGCAAATTGCAGCTTTGGTGCCAAAGTCATATTCAGTGTAGTTTGCTATTAACATTTTAATGTTAAATCATAGGCCTTGAACCACAGTTTAAAGCTCATGACCAAGGCTTTTACTTAGCACAAATGGAGCCTATTCAAGATTGTTGATTTAATTAGTTGTAATTGTTTTACAACTGACCCCTAGTCTGGAATAAATGAATTTTGAGTACCATTGATTTCTTTATTGCTGTTGGTCACCTTCTTTATCCAATGCTTTAAATGTCCCCAACTATCCTTTATTATTATTCAATTTTACTATTTAGATACAATTAAGTACAAGATCAAGGTTGTAAGAGGAATTACTTTTATATTGCACTTAAATGTGTGTCTTGGTCTCGCTTTTTTTGCAGTAAAATATTGATTTTATTTGTTGTTCTACATTATAGGTGACATGAGTGGTGTTTCTTCTTATGTGGGTGGTAGTCTTGCTATTCAAACTACCAATGTAGGACAGTGGTGGAAAAAAAATTGATGTCCCAGTAGGATATTGATGAAAAATAGAATATCATTTTTTATTCAGTAGAACAGGTTGCAAAACGTGGATCAAAAAACTAAAGTGGGCATTAATTAAACTTTTGGACCATGTTGACTCAGCCCTTCCGTGGTAGATTAAATGATTACACAGGGTAATAGTAATTATCCCCATGATGTACAGAGAACATCTGGATGTACCTTTCCTGGTTAAACACTCTTTTGTTGTTGTTGTTGTTTTTATTATTATTATGTTTTGTACTTAATGTACTTTCGCACATAAGGACATGCTGAACTGTCTTCAAAAGACCATGTAGATGGCATAGCACGTCCTGAAAACAGCAGGATCCCCTATGTCAGATCAGACAGGCTAAGTGTAACTGGCACTTATGACATCAAATTTGTCAGTAAAGACTCTGGTCAGATCCCTGCTTCTGTGTCCCTGAGACTTCTATGAACCACGAATACAAAATCATACTTTTGGTGTTTTTTGTTCTTGTGGTTAAAGCTGTCAAAAAAAATATTCATTTTTACACTATTTTTTATTTATTAATTTTTAAAAATATTTGAAAGAACCTTTCCTAACAGTGTGGCATGGGCTGTAATCCACCCTCCACAGTTGAAAATCCTCCTAGTTCACATGTGTGCAACTACACAGACCTACATACATGCGTTGGATGTCCCTGTGCATCTTTGTGATGAGCCTTGAGGTTGCATGTCATTCACATTACCGCTTCCCCCATTACATTAAACTGAATACCTCCCACTTCCCAAACTTAACACCCGTCATTGCAGGATAGCAAGTGGCGTGACACACAGTGTGCCAATTCACTTGCGTGGTTGGACTGTCAGACAGATAGCAACCAACTGCACATATGTGCTTGTGTTGCCAAACGGCTTGATACGCATACATTGCATGGTAGTTCTGCACATGAGAAGAAAGCGTTCTCTTTTGGTTTCCCAAAGAACCGGTGCACCAGACGGGGAATACCTACCTTCCAACTGTCCTGCTTTAAGCTGACCCTCTCCCTCTGAAACCACGCTCCCTTACTAGCATCCCACTTTACCAGGGGGAAATGATGGGATGTATGTGAATCTGTGACTGTGGACAATCCCGATTCAGGACGCCCCTGTCCCAAACTAGCTGGGCTGTTAGGACATGAGATTGGCATGTGCAGTTCTGAATGTACACTGCTACTCTCAAACACTGTGCATATTGTGCCTGCAAAAACCTAGGCCATGCGTAATGCAACATGCTTCAGCAAATGCAAAAAGAGATTAAATGGCACTTTAATGAAAAGGAAACGGTTCCTGGAAACCTAATATAATAAAATAGAAAAATAGTTAAATGTTACCTGTAAGATGCTGGTAATCACCTCAGGAATGTTTGAACAAAGGAAATTAGTTAGTCATTAGTTGTACTAATTAACTAAGTAGTGAAGGAAGAAAGTAGTGTTGATTTTTTTAAAATAGTTTTAAATGGTAAATGACTACGGGGTATCTACAGGAACTGATGAAAACATGTATATAGACCCACAGGACTAGACAGGATGTTAGCAGAGGAAATCACATAGAGGACAATGATGGGTGAGGTAATGGTTATAACATATGAGAATTTAATATACCAGATGTGGATTAGGAGATCCCTGGATCAGCAAGAAATGTCCTAGATTTTGCAAAGGGAGTGTTTCTTAAACAATAGTGACAGGCTCTATCCTTGGTAATGTAGTGTGAGAGCTTTAATTGTGGGTTAAAGGTTAGGATGAAGATCAATGTGCATAGTTACCATAATAGGACTCTCATATGGAAACAAAGGTATAATGATTACCGTACAGCAGGCATGGGCGACCCAGTCATATGGCTAATTGTCCATCATTATATGGCTTTTATACCAATTTTAGTTAAGAAAAGTGAAAAAACAACAAGGTTACAGGATTCAGTGTCACATTAAAAAATGAATCCCCAGAGATCAATCAATATGAGCTTTATTGAAATTCCATGGCAAACAGGGTGGAAGAATAACACCCATGCCTTACATATTTTGAGAAAGCCTCTTACTGGGTATCATTACACATTAGCTGGAACGTATTAGCCGGAAAGCCCAGACATTTAATTATTTGGACTGTGACAGCCTAGATGGCTTTTTTTTCCTTTCAACTTGAGAGTTACTGGTGCTGCCAAAAAGAGAATTTCCTTAACTGAATAGTAGGTTTTTATCTAGTACAGAAAAGGTTTTTTAGACCAAGCCAGGTATTCTTTATGAACTTTTACATAACGGTTGAATAAAGGAGATTTAACTTCACAAATAAAAGCAGTAAGATGTGCTATATTCTTAAATAATGTGTAGCACTCCCTTTACCATAATCAAAAACACAGATTTTACTACAACTTAATTCTACACCACTTTTTTGGGGTTTTGGCTAACACTGTTTTTGTATTGCATAAATAGAAACCTAACTGTTATCAAGGCTTCTCCACTTACGTATCATTATTGCTATAACTGCCTCTTGAAACGTAAATTAAAGATTTGGAATTTCATGATTGCACCAACTACTCTGGATGATGATAGAAATATGGTGCACTGGGCTCAGTACTGTGTATTGTCATCCCTGGATGTATTATTCTCTGACCATGGTTACTATTATAAGCGTTAAACATATGAATAACATACAAGGACTTAAAAGTAGTCATCTGCTTCAACGAATGAACACTGAAACATGGATTGAAATAAATGTTAAAATGCATTTTTATAGGGAACATTGATAGTCTCCATATACACCGCTGTATAGCCCTTTTAAAAAATATCCCTACTCTGTCCACTAAAAGATTTCAAAATTAGAGCACTTGGAGAGTTTCCCTGACTTGGATGGCACAACATATATCTCTATTTACTGAAAAAAAGATGTGTATTGCAATGGCCATTTTTTTGTGTTCATTTAGTACCTTCAATGACCGCCCAATGTGCAGGATATGCCATGAAGGAAGTACCCAGGAGGACCTCCTCTCACCTTGTGAATGTACGGGAACTCTAGGGACAATACACCGGAGCTGCCTGGAGCACTGGCTTTCATCCTCCAACACCAGCTACTGTGAACTATGTCATTTCAGATTTTCGGTGGAACGCAAGCCTAGACCATTAGTAGAGGTCAGTCAACAATTCTCATCAATTGAACTACCCAATTATGCTTCTTTCCCCAGGTTTCTGTATTTTAACAACAACTCTTATTTATTAGCAGACCCACAAAGGTCTGGAAAAATGAATGTCAATATGTTAACTTCTCATCTGGGAGAAGGACTGGTTTTTTTTTAATACTTATAAAGGGTATTTCTATCCATGGGATGTCAACTAGGCTCGGATGCTCCGTGTGTGCCAGGTGTGCACGGAGCCACACTGTATATTTCCAGGGTTTGTGGGCTCCGAACAGACAGCCCACAAACCCTGGAAATACATCTGGGAGACAGACGGCAGCTGTGAATTGGGCATCAGAGTCACTCACTATGTTGCCAATTCGACCAGCACGAAAAGTACTCTGATGACGATTTCGCCCCTTGGATGTATTTAGTCTGTCTGAGCACACAAACCCTGGAAATACACAAAAAATATATTGTGCCCCTGAGTGACAGGCGTGGTCCATACTGGCAGCACACCTGTCACTCAGGGGTACGATACGCCCCTGATGTCAACTAACACATGTTAGTTCCATGTTCATGAATGAAGAGCAGAGCTGGGCTTTCTCTTTGCAGACACAACAGTAGCACAGGCAGAGCAGCATTAAGACATAACAGTTTGGTAGCAAAGGAGCTCTAGTACTAGTATATAGGCAATATAGACAAAAGTATTGGGACACACCACTTTATTATTGAATAATATCCATTGCCACAGGGGAATAAATCAAGCACCTAGCCATGCAGTCTGCATTCACAAACATTTGGGGGGGAAATGGGTTGTTCTAAAGAGCTCAGGAAATTCAGTCTTGGTACTGTGAAAGGATGCCAGCTTTGCAATAAGTCAGTTTGGGAAATCTCATCCCTGCTAGATATTCGGTGGCCAACTGTTAGTGGTATTTTTGGAAAGTGAACTATTGGAAAGTGGAAGTGTTTAGTCACAGCAGTAACTGAGCCAGGTAAGCAGGAGACCACTTAAAGTCAAAGTGAATACTGAGGTACATGGTGCCTAAAAGTCACCAATGCTCTGCTAATTCCATAGCTGAAGAGTTTCAGACGTCGAATTGGCATTAATATCAGCACAACTGTGCAGCAGCTTCATGGAATAAGTTTCCATGGCAGCAGCTACATGCAAGCCTCACATCACCATTATAATGCCAATCATAGGATAGAGTGGTGTAAAGTGCATCGCCACTGGACTCTGGAGCAGTGCAAGCGTGTGATGTGGAGTGGTCGAAACATGCTTCACTGTTTGGCAGTCTGATTGGTGAGTCTGTGATGGATGCCAGGAAAACATTACAAAGTGGGGACCAACTATGTATTAATGTCTATGTATTTAGAATGTGATTTCATAAGTCCCTGTCAGTGTAATGATCAGGTGTCCCTATATTTTTGTCCTTATAATGTATAAACATATATTTTACTTTCTATTATTATTTTTTTTAATTACTTATATTTATACATTTTATGTATATATTTTAGGCATACATATATGTATTTACACACGTTTATAGACTAACTGTGGCTGGTAGTTTTTTTTATGGCGTATAGATACATATTTTACTTTATATTATATGTATCAAAATAATAGCTGTATGCTGCACAATGATCAAATTTATACTGTTGTGAACTGTTAAAAAAGGGACACTAAACATTATTTTTCACTTGTGCTTCTAATATACAAGCACAAGTGAAATTTTAGTTGTTCCTATTGTGAGCATAAACTGGTGGTGTGTACTTTTGATAGTACACTACTGTGTCTAGCATGTGAGACATAGCAGAAAGTAAAGCCGCGTGTGTCTATTAAGATACACGTCGGGTTTACTTAAAAGTCCCGGCACATGTTTTGTTTAACACTGGCTTCCTTCAAAGAAGCACGGGTTAAACAAAGTTTAATGTTTCTTTAAATATTACTTAAATAGTAGTAATTACCTTTTTTCAGCATGATTACATGTTAAGTCAATTTATTTTAATGATGCATAATTGTTAAGAAATGCCTAGAAATTTAAATCCCTGTTTAATTTACCATGTTGTACAGAACTGATTTTTAAATAATCTGGTATGGTTCCAGAGATTCAACTGAATAGGTGTAGTTAAATCCAAGGTATACTGTGCTTGTGACTGTGATCTATCAGCGATCATCAAGCTCTGCTATTGGTCCGTTAGTTCTGAGGCACTTGCACTGAGTTGGATAAAGCTAATGCACAGCGGTGTGAATCAGAGTATGCATATTAAAGTGGGATTGTCCCTCTAATATTGGTCACCCAATAACAAGGTGTGGCTCACCTGACTTTATAACACACATAAACGTGTAGTTTTGTTTGACTAAGGATTATTTGAACTGTTTTTGTATTAGTCCTAAATAACCAAACCTGTTTTCTATCGCTAAAATCAATTATTTATTACTGCAAATTTTAAAACTCAGTGCGGCCCAAGTCTTTCATGTGGCCCACTGCAGAAAAAACTTGGACACCCCTGCTTATTGACTACTCAAGGCCGAGTTGCACATGTCCATACTGTTCTGTATTATCTTTATCCAGCTCAGTACATGTGCCTATCTGTCATACTGGGGAGCACCTGCATAGACCATACCCAGAAAACTGCACCCATAGCCCTGTACTTATTCATCTGTAGATCTGCATCCAAACATACTAAACAACTCAATTGAAAAACTATTACAGGGGCTGTGTCAACCTAAACATTGCTTATACTGTGACTGTAGAGAATAAAAAAATATGAAAAATGATGAAAAATTCTCTATAAATTGCACAGTTGCCATCATTTGAAAAAAGAATCCAGGGACACTTTGCAGCTCAGCTTCCAATTGACCACACCTACTGTCAAAAGCCCCACTCTATATGTAATTAGCATAATTTAGCCCCTCCCACTTGTCACAGTGTAGCTTATATCACCAAGTTCCACCAACATTACATTGTATCCTTGGTATACAACAGATACATTCACAGCACAACGTCTAGGCAGGTGCATTTTATCACTTTTACATGAAATATAGTAAGACCTTATATCTAGGATAGCCTTATTCTTATCCCATGCATTCTTAAACTCATTCACTATATTAACTTTAACCTCTACCATCCACTGCCCTCTCAGAAAGTAATACTTTCATTAGTCCCTGGCATTATTGTATAGCTATGATACAATACCATTCATGCTGTAACCGCTGCTGGGATTGAACCCTGGATCTCTGTATTTCTGGTACCTATAACTCTTCTGTGCACCACAAGAGGGCTTGGTTTTTCAACATTGCTATGTGTCTGTGTACCTCCTGCCCATACTTAATTCAGCTCAGGTAATCTTCGTTACTGCATTATTTAAACCCCCTCCTCCCAGCACTCTTTGCTGGAACATTTTGCCTGCCTGTCTTTTGCTATTGTTTTGTTCCCTGACCTTCTGGTATTTACTTGGCCTGTACCCTGACTACTCCATGCTTCTCCACTCCTGGCTTCTCTGTCCTTCTCCAGTCCTGACCGTTTGGCTTGTGACCCAGACTACGTTTTCTGATTTGCCCGTTTATCAAGATGCCCAAAAGAAGGCCTCAAACCCCTGATTGTGGCCGCTCAAAGCCTGGGGCTCCACCCTTGGTGGAGAGTGGTCACCCTGCACAGGGTATCACACCTGCTCATGCCCCTGCACCTGGACTCCAGCCGGAACTGGCATCCATGCCGGTGACACATGCTTAAACTCCTTCACGTATTTACCTTTACCATTTCTTCAGGAAAACTATTCCATTCATCCACCACCCTCTCAGCAAAGTAATATTACGTCTCTGACCACAAAAAAAAACATTAACATATTAAATATTTTCAGCCTTTTCAATAGCTTGATGTGGACCCCAAATATATGTATATAACTAGTTGCATTTATATAAACTTTTTTAATATTATGTTCAACTATTTTCATATGTAATTAAAATGTTATTGAAAAATTAATTTCTTGTTTTTATTCCCTTCCTCTGCACCCACATTGCACCTAAAGGGCTTAACACAGCTCCATATAGTACCCACAGCACTTGGCTTGTACTCATATTGCACCCCCCAGAACATACCACAGTGTCACTTTGCCCCACTGAACTGCACCTGCAGAACACGCCACAGTGTCACTTTCCCCCATAGTACATGTTATTTTGCCCCACAGAACATGCCACAGCATCACTTTGGCCACAGCCAATTTTCCCATTAATATGCCACTATTAGCCTGGCCATTAATATCCCACTATTAGCCTAGTCAATAATATGCCACTATTAGCCTGCCCATTAATATGCCACCGCCAGATTGCAAATGAATATACCACAGCTGGATTGCCCACTAATATGCCACAGGTATATTGCCTAGTAATATACCACAGCCAGATTGCCCAGTAATATACCACAACCTTATTGCCCCCTAATATGCCACAGCCAGATTGCCCCTTAATATGCCACAGCCAGATTGCCCAGTAATATGCCACAGCCAGATTGTGCAGTAATATGCCACAACCTGATTGCCTAGTAATATGCCCAGCCTGATTGCCCAGTAATACTCAACCACCCTCCTCCCCCCTTCCCCAGTACTCACCTGGCCGTCTACTCTGTGCTGCAGTCTTCCCTCCTGAGGATGGAAGTACAGTGGCCGGATATGACTTGCTGTCATATCTGGCAGAATAAAAAAAAAATTAAAAATAAAAATTGTGCAGGCTGATGTGAGTGGTAGCTCACACAGCTGTGAACATGGACATGTGACGTCGCGCGATGATGTCACGTGACGTCGCGCGATGATGTCACGTGACCCCTGCGTTCGCAAGACAGACCATTTTCCCCGGGACTGTCCCGCGATCATCAGTTGCCAACTATGATATTGTGTTAGCAAAATTGCCCATAAATGTATAAAAAATATGGTTAAAATGTTTCTCTAGTTTCCCCAGTTTATGACATCATCTGTGTCTTGATATGCAAATGAATTCAATTTCAATGGGAAATGTGTCATTTGCACAGCAAGCCACAAGGTGTTGTTAAACAGGAGACCCCACAGGCACATCTAAAACATATGTAAGAATAGATTTAAGTGCTAGGCGCTACCATAAATATAGGTGATATTTAGATATGCAGCTCACTTCCAGGTGGAAAAAATACCTACATTTCCACTAAGAAGAAATAAATACAGTGTATAGGTAGAGCGAAACAGAGTAATAAAATTGATTTTTGTGCAGAAAACAAGAATTATTCTGTGTTTAAAAAAAATAGTTTTTTTTTTTTTTAAACATACTGACCGTATATCTCGAAAGAGTGCAAAATGAGTTTGATTGAAGATCTCAGAGGTATGGTATACCCAAAAAACAAATGGACAATACAATAGTGCACTGTGTTTGAAAGAATTTTGGTATATGTATAAGGGTGATGGGAGTTATACTCACAAAACAGGAACAGTCTCTGCAAACGTATCAGTGAGGTCCCCCAGAAATTTGTTTGTAGTTGGTTTTGCAAACAATTATATGATGTGGAAATGCGTTAGTTACAGTCTGTAGAATTTATGGATAGGTCACTGGTCAACACGATATTTTTTTCCTTCTCAGATGCTTTTTTTTTTTTACAAAATATTTTTTTACTTCAGTGCCCACCAGAAAGTCACATTACTTTTACCATTCCATCATTTTTCTGCATTTGTTTCATGTTCATCTAATCTCTGCGGACTAACAGTGCAGAATTAGAATATATATTCTGCAGTGATTCTTTAGATACAGAAATGACTATATTAGAGTTGAGAACGAGTAAATCACATCATTATAATAGTTGTTCTTTTCTTGCCTGTTCTTATATCTATATCATATATCTCGTCTGTCTGAAAACATAATAATGTATTTTTACCACCGTGGCATGAAAATTAACACCTTCAGTGCTGAAGGAATTTATTAAGCGGTAAATCTGGTAGGGGGGATGGATAGGGTTGCCACCTTTTCTACAAAAAAATACCGGCCTTGCTGGTGCCCCTATAGACTTTACATTGGCATCAAGCCAGTTTTTAACCGGCCTGCCAGTAAAATTCCGGCTGGGTGGTAACCCTAGGCATGGAGGGTGATATTTGAACATAAAATGCACTTATGAGCAATATTATTAGTGGTCTGGATATTTCAAAAGGATGTATACTTAAAAAAAGAACATATAATATGACAGATTTTAATACCAATTCAACTTTACATTTTTATGGGCTGCTTATATTTTCTTTTTTTTTCAGAGGTTAAAATGTGTATCGGATCTTAAAATGATCAGTGGGATTCTTATAATGAAATGACTCTCCATATATTTCCCAGATAGTGCTGACCTATTTTATAATTAATGTGAAGACCAATTAAAAAAAGTAAAATGTAGAAAGAGGGCAAAGATACAAATACCGCACTAGTGGTCAGTAAAATGGCTGCTGGAAAGTTTTAAACACATTTAAACCGGCTCTGCTCACAATTCCATATATTCATGGAGTAATGATATAAATTAAAGAGCTTTCTTTCAAATTAAATAAGACAAACTCCTTTCTATCATGTACTACCTTTAAACAGCAAACAATGTTTCTCCCATCTCTGGACAAGTTTGACAGAGCTTAATTAATCTCTTTATCCAGGGATTAACAAATATTTTGGTGGCAATTTATAGAAAAAAGTTAAAACCAAATCTAGTTAAAATACTGTTAAGGTTAGGCAAATGCAGTTACTTTTTTCAGGCATCACAGCTGATGTCTGTGTAATATATTTAGAGAACTTGTCTTCCTGATGGGGGGTGACAAAGTAACCTGGCAACCAATACGACTTCCACTTCCATAACTAACTAATGCCTTGTATGTACGGCATTCAGGAATGGACTGTCTCTATGTATGCTGTTGGACTGCTTGTGGATTTCCCTCTCTGGTTGTGGAAATTTAAAGTGGAACAGCCGCTGAATGAGCAGCCCTATCTGATAGACCACGAGTTATGCCCACTTAAGCGGATTTAATTACTGTTGGTCTTTTGCCAGTACAATGTTACTTTCCAGGCTACAAACTAATTTTTAGACGTTAGTGCTGAGAAAGAACAATATTCCAATTGAAAATACAATCTCTTTTTTTTTTTTTTAAATGATATTTATAAAACAGGTTCGCTAGACCTGTGCAATAAAGTCCAACATAAAATGTCTCCAGCAGCTGTGGTCTTCAATAATATGCAGCCTGCTGCCACGAGAGTAAAGTTCACAACTGCTGGAGTGGATTTGGTTACTGGACCCTTTACAATCCTATACTTTAACAGCACTGTAGTCATATTGTGGCTTGTGGTAAGACATGCGTGAGAGCAGGAGCAGCATGACTCACACTGTTTGTAAATAAAATATCACCCAACTCCTTCTTTTATGAAAGCATCTCATAAAATGCGTAAAATGCTCAGGTCCCCGGAGAAGGATTATATATTTATTTCTCCATATGACTAGAAGAAGTACATTTTCTTCTTTGAATTTACTACATCAGCTAAATGCTAAGATGGGAATAGAAATGCTGTTATGTCTGAAGTATTTATGCAGTGTACAAAGGGCTTGTTATGCTTGTCAGTTTAATCTAGTCAAGCTCTCTATTCCTCCTGCCTGATCTAAGGTTGACGAGATTTGGGTGAGTGGAAGTTCACAGAGGTACTTGTAATGATTAACAGGCATTTCCCTATTCAACTACTGTATTTATAACGGCATACATCAATATTTAAAGGTGGTCCCAACTGTTTAGTTGACATAAGTGAATAGAAACCACAATATTTTTCCAACGTTATATTTTAGCTCATTCTATTACAGTGAAAAAATAAAAAGGAACTAATTAAATGGGATGTCCATAACTTCATTTGAATAGAAAATAGTCCCAGATCCGCACAAGATATAAAGTCCCGGTGCACGGACTTTAAGATGTCTCCCAAATCTTCAAATAGCAACAAAAATGAAAGACCAGCACTCGGTTGTAAAGTGATGAATTTTTAATCACACATAGGCAACGTTTCAATCCTTGCAGATCTTTCTCAAGCCAGGCTTGAGAAAGATCTGCGAGGATTGAAACGTTGCCTATGTGTGATTAAAAATTCATCACTTTACAACCGAGTGCTGGTCTTTCATTTTCATAACTTCATTTGGACATTTATTTCTGTGGTATTATGGTGGAGCTTTACATGAATATCTACCATAATGCATGATAAACACAGTGTTGCAGCTGATTGATGCTAGAGTAGAGAGTGGCTTGTTCGGCTGTGCTGTCTACACTGTCTGCTAGTAGGGTTGTCACCTGGCCGGTATTTTACCGGCAGACCATCAGGCCAATGTTAAGTCTATGGAGACAGTACCAAGGCCGGTATTTTTTGGAAGAAAAGGTGACAACTCTATCTGCTAGGTGCTGTTTGAAAACCAATTAAATATATAAGCCCATCTTATCGATACATCCACGATCAATATTAACAACCAGATCGTGATCCAAAACATCAATTCGGTGCATCTGCAATAAAATATGATCAACCTTTTTCTCATTTCATGACTTGTGAGTGTGTTTAATTTGGTGGATGGATATATATATATATATATATATATTTACTGTTTTTATTCAATATAATACAAAATGAGTGTTGAGAAAACCTTGAATGAAATAACAGATTTATTCCTTCTTTTATTAAAAAAGCAGATTAGTTATTTTCATATGAATATGTCACATTAGCACAAAAGGATGTATCTCTGGAACGCCTCTGTATCGCACTTGTGTCACTGTAATCTCCTTTTATTTAGGATTAATACTTCCAGTATCATCACAGTTTTTTGTCATGCCATTGTTATGACAAATTATGGTAGCAGCTTAATGCTATTGAGATGAGTTAATATCATTTCTGTATTTCTGTGTTCATGTCTTTGTGTTAGTCTGCTCTGCATTGCAGGTGGGTTTCTTCAACATAGTAAAGGAATTTACCCTGTTCTCTTATGGTTGTGCCTTGACTAACAACCGATTAGATGGTTGTTATATACTGCGTAGTTGGAATGTATGTTTGTTCACTTTAGATCTCAGTGGGATACAATTGTAAAAGTATTGGATGATAATAGGTACATCCTGTACTGAATGATGTAACCACATTTATTTTTGGCATACATGGGAACTAAAGGCTCTACACAATATAGACTGATTTGATCCGAAATGGATTCAGGCATAATAGCCCAATCAAAGGGCTCCCCTAAATATGGCTACACAATATGCTGTGATTTGGTTCCGAATCGTCCATTTGGGCCGTTCGGTAATCAAATCTTTGGAGCCCTTCGATTGGTTCAGGTATATGGTTATACAGTTCAGATATAATGGCCGCATTTCAGACATTTCAATTCTCCTATTCTGAATAACAAATAATGAAATAATAAAAATAAAAAAGACCCATAAAAAAAAAACCCTAGTAGCCCTGGCCCAACCTTATAATAAACGGGGTTTGGGACCGGCATAACGATTCCTATCCTATTAAATAAACATGGGGTGCCAGGGCAAATAGCCCTGTTCCCTCCAAGAAAAACAGGGCTGGGGTCCCCAAAAAATTTCTCCCAGCACCAACATTACATACATAGGGGGTCAGGTCAAAAGGATTTAACCCCCGCTATTAGAAATGAGGCTAAAAGCTGGGCAAGAGCTTATAACATGACATTTGCCCCCATAATAAGTAAATCAAACTCCCACAGACTCCATTAAAATAAATAAATATAATAAAATGAATTTCTCGTGGGGGAGTGGGGATGCCCACTGCCCCAGACCTTAAAAATATAAATTATATCCCTCATGGGGTCTGGGACTGCCCACTGGCCGCGGACCCAGAATTAAAATAAAATAAAATGTCCCTGGGGCTGCTCATTGGTCCATTTTGGAGGCTCTCAGCCACAGGTTTTTTTTAAATAGGAGCGGTGGTCATGGCTCCTTTTGGGGCCCCACTAGGGGCAAGTTATTTTTAAAACTTGTTTTTATTTTATTTTATATTTAATTTCGAAATGAATTCGGCTATGACCACAATAGCCAAATTTGTCCCAAGATGACCCAAGTTGGGCTGATTAGTTAGTTGCACTCACCTTTTCCTTCCTGGATACCACAATATCATATGTTTCCAACCACCACCAATACACTGGGGACCCAGTAATAGTTGTTTTATAGAAATATTTTGCCCACTGACGGCACAGGCTGCGAACATCAAAAAAGTTTTATTAGATTCCCTGCTGTTTTGTCTTAGACCTTTAATATAAGAGGAAACACATGGTAACAGATTGCGTATTTATTTACCAGATAACATGCATTTGTGCACACAAATGTTTCCTTTACATTTCACACGGTATACATACATTACTGTTCAAAGGTTTGGGGTCACTTACAAATGTCCTTGTTTTCCATGAAAACATACATCAAATGAGCTGCAAAATAAATAGGAAATACTGTGAAGACATTGGCAAGGTTAGAACTAATCATTTGTTTTCTAAAGAAGAGTTTTATTGGCTATTTAATTAGCACAACAATCTTCAGCTGCATTTTGTCCATTAAAATAACATCAAGTGTAAATTACTATTGTAGCTGGAAACGGCTGATTTGTTTGAACACATTTTTCTCCTAATTTAGGCATTTGCTTGGAGTTTTGATCACACAATGCATAGATCATTGTCGATCATTTTGTATTCTCTGTATGCACAGTAAAAACAATGTTTAGGTGAAACAATCCCTTTAACACTGACACCAGAAGGGTTTGTAATTCCGAATACTCTATATCCATGAATTACATATGGCGACTTATGTCAAAATGTAACCTTGCAATGTTCCATTAAATAATTTTATTATTTTCGGGGGGTCATTGCCAGCAGCCCTTAGCTCAGAGGCATGAAGGTGATATCGTAGCTGATATCGGTATGGCTGTAGAGTTGTAGTGTATCAGTTATATGGCTTCAGGTTATTCTACCTGATCTGGCAGCACTATGTAAGTAGGCAGCACTTGAAAGAATTAGAATTCAGTGAACAAAAGAGGAGTAATAGCAGTAATATGTTGATACAATGCTGACACATTTACAACCAAGCAATTTTACTTGGAGAATAAAAGATGGTTTCTCATAGACTACTCTTCCCATGGACCTATGTATCAAGAATATCAACAAAATCCCATATTGACAGCGTGAAAGCAAATATGCTTTGATTCAAGGATTTCTCAAGTCAGTATGACTATAAAATAAGTTTATCTTTTCAGTTTTTTTTTTCTGTCCTTCATTAATTTAGACTAACAACAAAAACCCCATTAAGATTTGTTTAGGAAACCTGCGAACCTAAGGCAAACGTAATAAATGTGTGTTAAAGCTGATAATTAAAATATATACATTTTTTGTTGGTTTTGTAATATTTAACTAGAAACCTCCTGTGATGGCATAGGTCCTCAGAAATAGGCACCCAAGTATCTTTCACAGCCAATCAGCTCTCCAACCTGTGATACTTTTTTTGTTTATGGTTTAAATGGGGCATGACACTCTGTTTTTCCAGCTATTGTAACCCAGCTTTGTCAATTGTTAACCTGTACTATAAGATGAATGAGACTAAATAGTCGGCTTCCTTTTGTGCCAGTTATGTACATGCCAGTACCTTAGGGCTACATATTTAACTAACTCTTCTGTGCTAAATCTACCATTTTTTCCTGACACCCAAGATAAAATACTAATAATCATTTCCTTTTCAAAAACAGGGCAAAGCTTTCACTTAATATACTAATATACTAATTTATAGATTATGTTACCTCACAGTCACAGAGAGCTGTGTGTTTTGTTTGTGCAAATTAATTTCACTTTGTTCTAGGCTCATATGCTCCATGTGTGTACCAAAACATTTGATCCTGTTTTGTCTGTATTGGCAAAATCAGGGTAAGTGCCCTGTGTATCATTTGTGCACACCTATTTGGCATACATTTGATTCACAGCCAGAGTCCTTCATCGTTGGTACTGGAAGGTGACTTTGGTGTGGCCTATTTACAATGTGCCATTGAATAGCAGGATTCAACCAATTAAATTATCTTCTAAGTTATACTTTAAGCTCTGAGTTAGCAATAACTCCGCCTGCCCTAATCGCTTTGTAGTAACTATTTCAAACTGGAAAACAACTCAATTTGCATTTGATGTTGCAATGTAGTATTTTAAATAATTGATGGACTGTGTTGAAGTAATGCAACCTATTTACAGTGTAGTTCTCAATGCACATCAGTGATACAATGGAAATATAGGCCAGTAATAAAATATGACCAAGCTAACATTTGTAGAACTCAAAATACAAGAGAAAATAAAATCAATAACTAAAAATAAGTCAACCTCAACCAAGATGTATTATTTATATACAGCTCTAATCTTCTATTAATGCAATTACCAAAATAAAAGTTCAAGCAAGACATATACACTTTTATCAGGGATCAGTTGAGTATTATTATCTCAAGTAGAAAATAAGACAACTGGTTTATTTATATATAAGACCCAGGCAATCCTTGCAGGATGCTTTCCTAAAAAATGACAGGAAATAAATAAAAAGGAAACCTGTGCTTTATTTCACCTCTTGACGAATAAAAGCCAAAAAAGGAGTCAGGGACACAGACAGAGAACCAATCAGGGTCTTTACACTCATGACTCTGTGGCATTATTCTGCTTTGAGCATTGGATATGCTTTCTCTGTCAGACTGAAGGGCATTTCAATTGGATCCTGCTGTAGTCCACTGCAGGATGATCGGCAGGACAACTCATCATGGGGGGCCATGATGTTAAAAAAGCGGACTTTTAGAGAAGAGGGGGAGAGTACAGGGGGAAGGAGGAATTGAGATAGGAACTTTAGGTAGATAATCCATCAACATCTAGACTGGGAGAAGAAGACATGAAATATGTTCAGATTACCCACACATGACCCTCTTGCACTTTTTTTCTCTTTCTTTCCTGTTAATTTTTTTTTTAGAAATACGATACTCGCAATGTGACATAAGACATGTTTATCAATTTTTCTGAATGTATGTATTTGTCTTTTATAATTCTAATAAATACTATAAATATGAACAAAAAGCGGACGTTCTGTATTTTAGGATAGCATAAAACGTCTGAACATCAGATGAGTAGGTTTACACATGAACAACTTGAGGCCGCTAACTGAATCTTTCAGATGTATTTTATGGAGAAATGCAAGGCTAAATGGTTTATTCATGTATATATAACTTTCTGTACCAGCCATAACTAGGTGTTACTCGTCTGTTTTTCCAATACTTATTTGGGTTTTGGAAAATGTTGTTATTCTTGTAGCTTTATTAATTAACAGAGATTAAAGTATAGCACACAAAGTGATGGTAACGTTTTAAAGGAAATGAATCTGGCTATTGAAGTCAATGAGCTTTTGGATAGCAATATTAGTTCCAGTTTGTGTGAGTCGCTGCAGATTAGTAAAACTCATTTGCAGTAAAGCACAGGAGGGTTTTGGTAATAGGCAAAGCCAAGAATGCATTATATTACTGGAATGCAGTCAATAAGCAGAATAGATTATCAACATCATTATGATCAGCATTATTATTTGTTTATATACAAAAAACAATATACTCCACATCACTGCATGGTGAATTGTTATTTAACAGTGAAGTATAAATATATATTTTAAAATTGTAGTGCTTTATCACAGCTAATGGGCTTTTGCTTTGTTCTGGAAGTTGTGACTTCTGGACCTGCAGCCATCAGGATCTCCCCAGTCTTTGAGTCAGAGGTGTCAAACTGGGGCCCCACAGCTGCTGGGCGATGACATCTCCTGTAATACTCGCTCAGTTAAGAGTCTGGCAGGTAAGAGACAGAGCCGGCCCTTACATGAGTCCCAGTCAGGGCCGGCCTTAGGGGTGTGCGACCTGTGCGAGTGCACAGGGCGCAACACCCTAGGGGGCGCCGCCCCGCCAGCTAAGAAAAAAAAAAAAAAGCCGGTAGAGGAACTGGCTTGGGGAGATCAATAGAGCTGTGTCGGGAGGGGGCGGAGCTAACCGGCTGAGCGGTGTAGCTCCGCCCCCACCCTGTGAAGCAGAGAAGCTCCTGCTTCACGGGGAGCTGCAGGCAGCAAAAGAAAGTGCTGGCCGGCTCCCCATGCCTGCATTAAGCATGGAGCCTGCATTAAGCATGGGGAGCCGAGCAGCACTTTCTTTTGCTGCCCACAGCTCCCCGTGAAGCAGACGCTGCTCTGCTTCACAGGGTGGGGGCGGAGCTACACCGCTCAGCCGGTTAGCTCCGCCCCCTCCCTGATCAACATTTGCAGGCAAGGGGAGGGGGGGGGGGAGAGGCAGACTGAACAAGGGGAGAGAGAGACAGACAGAACAGGGGGAGGGGGAGAGAGAGACAGACAGAACAAGGAGAGAGAGAGTCAGACAGAACAAGGGGAGGGGGAGAGAGAGAGACAGAACAGGGGGGGAGAGAGAAAGAGAGAGACAGAATGGGGGGAGAGAGAGAGACAGAATGGGGGGAGTGAGAGACAGAACAGGGCGCCCGCCCGGCCGGTAGAAAGAAAAAAAAAAGTTTAAAAAAAAAAAAAAGCCGGTAAAGGCACTGGCTGGGGGAGATCAAAAGATCCCCCCTCACCAGCCCTCTGCTCGGCATGCTCTGCTTGGTCCAGGGAGGGGGCGGAGCTAACCGGCACAGCTATGTAGCTCCGCCCCCACCCCGGGAAGAAGAGCAGCGTCTGCTTCACGGGGAGCCCCGGGCAGCATGAGCTAGTGCTGCTCGGCTCCCCATGCCTGCATTAAGCATGGGGAGCCGAGCAGCACTTTGTCTTGCTGCCCATGGCTCCCCGTAATGCAGACTGTGCTCTGCTTCCCGGGGTAGGGGCGGAGCTACACCGCTGTGCCGGTTAGCTCCGCCCCCTCCCTCGATCCACCTTTTCAGGCAAAGGTAAGGGAGGGGGGAGAGAGACAGAACAGGGGTTAGGGGGGAGAGACAGAACAGGGGTTAGGGGGGAGAGACAGAACAGGGGTTAGGGGGGAGAGAGACAGACAGAACAGGGGGAGGGGAGAGAGAGACAGACAGAACAGGGGCAGGGGGGAGAGACAGAACAGGGGGAGGGGGGAGAGAGAGAGAACAAGGCTAGAGAGAGAGAGAACAGGGGGAGGGGGGAGAGACAGAACACGGGAGGGGTGGGAGAAAGACAGACAGAAAAGGGGCAGGGGGTAGAGACAGAACTGGGGGAGAGAGAGAGACAGAACTGGGGGAGAGAGAGAGACAGAACTGGGGGAGAGAGAGAGACAGAACTGGGGGAGAGAGAGAGACAGAACTGGGGACGGGGGGAGAGAGAGACAGAACAGGGGACGGGGGGAGAGAGAGACAGAACAGGGGACGGGGGAAGAGAGACAGAACAGGGGACGGGGGGAGAGAGACAGAACAGGGGACGGGGGGAGAGAGACAGAACAGGGGACGGGGGGAGGGAGACAGAATAGGGGACGGGGGAAAGAGACAGAACAGAGGGAGTGAGAGAGAGACAGACATGGCAAGGAAGAGGAAAGGGACAAACATGGGAAGGGAGAGAGACACAAACATAGGGGGGTGAAAGAGACGGGGGGGGGGGCGCCACGGGGGAAGCCCGCACAGGGCGCCGGAACACTTAAGGCCGGCCCTGCTCACACATATCCTGTAAAATGAAAGCACACATATGTGACTAGCAGATAACATGTTAACCCTGTATTATCCAGCCTAGCAGTGCTCTATTTCTGCAAACAGTAAATCACAAAGAATAAATAGAAACATAGAAACATAGAATGTGTCGGCAGATAAGAACCATTCGGTCCATCTAGTCTGCCCAATTTTTTTATTTTTTTTTTTGAGTACTTTTATTAGTCCCCCGTTCCCGGTCTTATAGCTAGGATAGCCTTGTGTCTATCCCACGCATGCTTAAAATCCTTGACTGTGTTTACCTCTACCACTTCTGCTGGCAGGCTATTCCATACATCCACTACCCTCTCAGTAAAGTAATACTTCCTGATATTACTTTTAAATCGTTGCCCCTCTAATTTAAGACTATGTCCTCTAGTTGTGGTAGTTTTTCTTCTTTTAAATATACTCTCTTCCTTTACTGTGTTGATTCCCTTTATGTATTTAAATGTTTCTATCATATCCCCCCTGTTACGTCTTTCCTCCAAGCTATACATGTTAAGTTGCTTTAACCTTTCCTGGTAAGTTTTATCCTTCAACCCATGAACCAGTTTAGTAGCCCTTCTCTGAACTCTCTCCAAAGTATCAATATCCTTCTGGAGATAAGGTCTCCAGTACTGCGTACAATACTCCATGTGACCATACTCCAATACCATATGAGGTTAATGCTTCCAGTGCATGCCTCTCTAAAATCAAAAAAAGTTAAACATAGGCACTTACTCTTGCAATGGTTCCCTGGGTTTGCACAGTGTACTGCTTCAGGACCCACCTTCTAGCTCACCGTACCAACCTTCCCACATGCACTATCAGTTTTCCAATCTTAAACCGATTCTGCTAGAGATTAACCCTTTAAGGACCAGGGATTTTCCTGGGCCAAGGACCAGAGCGTTTTTCAATTTTTAATACGCCGTTTTTGAAACATAATTTTCCTCTTTCTCATTTAACGTACCCATACAAGTTATATGTTGTTTTTTAAAGGACAGTTAGAGCTTTCTTTTGAAACCCTATACATAAAAATGATTTACATTTTAGTATTAAAAAATACATATAAAAGAGGAAATTTTTGAGGAAAAAAAAGGTTTTCCCCATTATTTTCCCAATAATAAGCTACATAACTAGTGCAACACTAACCCACTTATCCCCCCTAATTAACTAACTAATAAAAAAGAAAAATATTGGTTCCCAAACCCCCCATAACAAAAAAGACAGAAAAAAACTCTGAAGAGTGCGATGTCAGATCAGTAAAAATCATGCAACAGGCATGCAGGGGTTACATTTTATTAAATAAATATATTAAAATTACCTTTATTTATAAAAAAAAACTTTATAAATTGTAAAAATAAAAAAATCTGTTAAAAAAAAACTAAATGAGGGCCATAAAGTGGAAGGAAACTGATCACAGTTAAAAACTGTGATCAGCAATGAAAGGGTTAATTTTTTTATTTTTTTTTACCTCTGTGTATTTAATTAATTTATTTTTACTTACAGATCACTCTCTGTGCTTCACTATAAGAATGTGAAGCTCAGAGAGTGAATTAGAGGCAAAGTCAGTGTGTGAACACACTGACTTTGCCATCTAATTTGCATGTTATCGCGGTGATCACTCAATCACCGCGATCACATGCCCGGAAATGCACCGATCGGGTCCAGGAGCTTTGCCTCGGGTGCGAGGCTTAGTCCTGGACCCGTTGCAGACTAGCTGGCGGTGCCCACGGAGCGCACCGCCGGCTAGACTGCATGACGAGTTAACTCGTCATAAGGTCGCTAATGCTGCGGCTCTTATGACGAGTTAACTCGTCATAAGGTCGGGAAGGGGTTAAGGAGTGATGTCAGAAGAGGAACTAAAGAGAGAAACAAAACAAAACACATTTGGATCAAAATGAGAGATATGGTCCTCCCACAGCTGGGGGGGCCACAGTTTGATAGCTATGAACTAGGTCATCATAATCAATAATTATGGGACATTTTGTAATGCTTGTAGCAATTGCAGGGGACATTAACAACTTTTTATCAGCCCCACAATTGCTAAATAAATAAAACATTCGGGGGGCTATTGACTAAAAGGAGAGTTGAAATGAGATGAACATTTCATCTCACCAGTCTAGCCATACTTTGTGCAATGCCAAATCTGGTGAGTTTCCCCCACTAAGCAAATTCACCAGGTTTGTCCATACACATTGTAAAGCTAAATGTGTTAATTGTCTAAACTCACTTCATCTGCAACTCACCTTTTTTAGTGAATAGCTCCATCTATGTCAGAATAGCTGTTTTGGACCACCATATTGTCATCACTATAGCAAATGCTATACTTCTCCTTAAAATAAATAACGTTTCTTTGAAATAAATGTAATGCTTGCATTTTTAACCATTAGTATTCTTTGATTGGAGAGAGTGGAGCAGTGACACCTGGCCTGGTTTTGTTGAATAGAACTCGGCCTATTTTATCCGCTTTGTAAATAACATTCTTTTCAACGTAGCTGAAAAAGTTCCGGATATACTTCCAATTAATAACTGAAACATCAGATATGATGGGATTTTGGATTTCAACCTCTATGTTTGTGTTGCAAGGCTCAGCTGCAGCTCCCGAATTTACACCCACTGCTTTCTTTTGCTTTCCAGCTGCTGATAATATCAGTTCAGCTTGCTGCTTTACTGACTGAACCCAACGTATCTATTCAACTGGAGCTATTGTAAGAAAATACTTTTGTGTTTTCTATGTTTCAAGTGAATTGTACTGATATATAACTCAGGACTATGGAGCACTGAAGTGCTAGATTTGATCCTTATAAACAGTTTATTAGGATGGAGATATACTTGGGGGGAAAGCTAACCCCATACCTGTCCCAAGGAAATCACCAGGCTGTAAAACTGAGTGTGGAAAAGCTAAGCTAGTCACAGGCTCAAATAATATATATGTGTGAAAATAAAGCTTGAAAGCATGTGAACATGCTGCAAATACAGTGTAATTGGCTGTACAGTATTTTTTATTTTTCATATACAACTTTATTTGGGTGAGAAGTGCAGACAGTGTTAGTTTTTTTTTTTGTGAAATGAAGTATACCCGTAAGTGGGCCTGTTACCTTCTCTAATGCTAAAATGTTTGTGGGGCATCCATCTTGATCTGATTTGCATGGTTATTCCTCCCCGCTGATTGCTTTTCTCTTCTGTGGGTGCAGATTTATTCTACCAGCTTCCCAAGGAAGTGAGAGGTGGAGATTATACTACAGTATTCTAAGACACAAAGTATACCTGAAAGTAAATGTAATGATCCAAAAAAGGGCCCACTATTTGTCATTCTTCAAATAAAAAACTAAAGCATAAAGTTATTATCAGCCCTGTCTGGTATTAGTGGTGTGCCATCATGTAAACTAACTAAGAGTGAAACTGTCCCGAGAATATTCCAATAGAAGTCTACTTAAAAATGTACAACTTTCTGCTTCACATATGTATTACGTAAGACTGAGTGATTCTACAAAATGCTGATTATGTTCACTGATACAGTGAACATAAATCCCTGACTGCACTAAACTCAATTTACGGATACATTTCTCCATGAATCACAAAGTAGTACACATGAAAGTCAAAGGAAACACTGCTCATGCTAACATACAATGTTTATAATGTGCTAATAAAATGGCACCACCCTTGATACTTCTAAAACTCCTGTTACTTCATTACAGCTTCAACTGTATGTTCACCTCCCATGAGTTCAAATGACTGGGTCTCCAGTGAAGCTATCAGAATTCATGCACTTCCATCTCATTTTCCCTCCAAGTGCCACATTATGACATGTCAGTCTGTGAGACTAGTCATTACAGTAGTCTTTGTGCCACCTATTCCATTCCATCTCACTTCTTATGTTCTTTGCTTTACCTTCTCATTGTATTTTCCTTCCCGATAGGGTCTTCGCTCGTTGCCCATACACTCTCAAATGCTTAATTTGTGTTCATTATATAATTTAGTGAAATTAAGTACTTCCTTGATAGCGCTTTGTGAACTTGATCTATGTTCTCTTCGATTTGCATTTGTTTAATTTAGTGCAGAATTAGGGTTGCCACCTTTTCCTAAAAAAAAAAAAAAACTGCCAGTGCTGAGGGATGGTGAGGGTGGGGTCACAAAGGGTGGAGCAGTAAAAGCAACAGAGCCACTAATGTCCCTACCAGATTGAGCTTCAGGCTCCTCTGTACAGGTGCCGGGAGCTCAGTTGTGGTAAAGCATTATCACAGATATCCCATTTTGTCCGTGTCTCTTTCTCATCTCTCTTTGTTATAATTAGAGAGGTCACTCTCGGATGGTCTCAGTAAAGCTGACTGTCAACATCAGTAGCACATCAATCACACCCGTTATTCGCTAGCTCATCTGACACAATCCAATGGCAGATTGGTAAAATGTTCAGAATGTTCACAATGCACTTCTGTAAAATGCAAGGAAGGAAAAGCAATCTGTGTTCTGTTTCCTGGATATGTTTGATGATTGCTTTTATGAATGTTCCAGTAGGTAGGATTTTCTGTGTTTATGTTGGCACCATAAGTGCAAAATACTTTTTCAGACGCAGGTGGTCACCAATTAAATATAGATGGAGAGGGCATTGACATGTTTTACACTACGTCTGAAATCTCATCTGCATTGCCGAGACAGATGTAATCCTTAAGCTTGATTTGACATAGACAGGGCAACGATGGTGCTTGATAGACATGTGCATTCATTTTCGGACGAATGCATTTTCGTCCATTCGTCCGAAAAACGAATAACGAAAATGCTAAACTAACAAAAGCTGAATGAACGAATGGTTAATAAACGAAAACATTCGTCCATTCGTCCATTCGTCCATTCGTGCTATTGGCATTCTATAAACCGAAATAGAGTTGGTTTATAGAATACCAATAGCATTACATACATTCCATAAACCGACATAATAAACGACTTTCGGTTTATGGAATGCATGTAATGCTATTGCTGTTCTATAAACCGAAATAGAGTCCCCATTCATATGAATGGGTCAATTGACCTATTCGTATGAATGGGGACTCTATTTCGGTTTATAGAAAGCCAATAGTATTACATGTATTCTATAAGCCGAAAGTCTATCAACCGACCGACGTTCGGTTTATAGACTTTCGGTTTATGGAATGTGTAGGTCAATTGATTCGTATGAACGAATAAAACGAAACAAAAATAATGAACGAAATTCGTTTTAGACGAAATAAATAATATTTTCGTCCGAATGGACGAAAACTAAACGAAAATTTTAGTTTTGCACATGTCTAGTGCTTGATTGTTGTCAGACTACAACTCCTAATATACATGGCCTGTCTTATGTTGCCAAGCTCATCATTAAACAATGAATGACTATTTCAGGCTTTGGGCAGAGGGCGTTTTTTTGAACTGCATCCATCTTTGACAAAGTTTGAACTCTGTGATGACCAAGTGATTTCCAGAATACTATTCTTTTGCCAGAAAGTGAATTTACCACAAACCAATTTTATTTCAGGTTTTCGTGCTAGTGTTTCTGCTACTATTACTAGTGCTTTTTGCAGGGTGTCAGTTTTGGGGTCAGTAATGCTCTCTGTTCTTTACATGGGTGGGTCTCAAGCCCCAAGAGGGTGAGTGATGCAAGGCAGTTACCTAGTGGCTAAATTGGCTCCCTATAGTAGCTATGCACATAGCCATATAGTGTTTGAGCCCTAGAAAACATTGCTGGCCCTATTCTGAAGTTAATTTCTGGTTTCTGTGGGTGAGCCAGCCTTTTATATGTCTTATTTGATGATGAATTTTGATTTTGATTCATGTGCCGATGCATTATTATACATTCCATTGTTACTGTGTTTATATATCTGGTTCCAGCATCCCGTGGAGAAATATAATCCGAATTACTATTATCAGTAAACATTTCCTTTTTCTTGGCCAAAAAGATTCTGTTCTGATATATTTTACTCCTCCAAAACAACTGTAGTATCTATACGTTAACAATTAGCTGGGAAGTATTCAAATATTCTTACATTATTGCATATTTTGCAAAGATAGTAAAGCACCATCAAGAATAGTTGTGCCAGCAGAGAAAAAACATTTATTAGATTAAACTTGTTCCCGAAGATGCATGAAGCGTTTGTTATTTGGTTAATGTATGACTTCCTGGTTGCACATTATTTCACTAATGATATATCTCTAATATAGCTACTTACAAGAAGCTTTCAGCAAATATGAAAGATAGCACCTGAAAACATTACAGTATTCCTTACACAATACATAGCAGTGATACTGAGAGGGTACTGAAGGAGAAAAGAAATATTGGCAGTGCTGTCTGTAAGCCTGATGACCTTAATTAATGTGCAGTTATCAAATGACATGCTTAGAATATGAATTTCTCAGAGGTCAAAATAGGTCATCAGACTCAGACAGTAATATTACAACATAGGGAGATACAAACACAAGATCCAACTCATAATTTAGTCATGAACAATACCTTTCCTCCTCTAGGGAGACCAGGCAATGACAGATCATTTATCATCCCCCATATGGACACAGACTGAATAGTGTTATAAAACATTGCCACAGTAGATAAGAACCATCTAATTTTGCCCATAACAAATTCTCAAGCTTATTTTACTTACTTTTTCATGAGGTTTGAATTGTCTCTATTGCTTCCACTATATCCATTTCTAGAGTGCAGTTTTAAATTAAAGCTGCATTCATGTAAGCTTCCTTCCTATATGGGTATACAACAAAAAGTGTTTTCATTTGTATTTTATATCTACGGTTTCCACTGGAATGCTTTTCTATGCATGTACTACCTATTCTTTAAAATACTATTGTCTCCTGTTACCCTGCCTGATGAAATCATGTTGTGATGATCTGATTCAGACAGCATTGCATCATTTATCCAGCAATGTGGGACTGTATTGTTACAGTTTCTTGTTTTATGTAGGATGGATAGCAGACTAAGAATTTCCCACAAACCATTTAAGTTGATGCATTATAACCTTTACTACATTTTGATTTGACTGTGAAGTGACATTAAAAAAAAATAGCTGATATTTATTACTGCGCATATTACACCCTCCAAACACAAGTGAATACACTGCCATCCTAAATGTGGTACTGTAACTCATATCACTCTCTGCATGAATCTGTTACTGTAAAGCAACTTACTTCACCCATTTTTCTTTCTGTAACATGAATGAAATTATTAAAATGACGTGTGTTTTTAAAATACAGAATCTGGTTGATGGTGTTGTTTTGGCATCTCCTCCTCATATAAAACATGTTTAATTAGTTTCCCCCAGGAAAGGAAGAATATCTATTCAAATCAGCACAAAACTATGGATATGTTTTGTTAACGTGACCTTAAATGAACATGTCTCTCTTTCTCTGAAAAGCTTGTTTTTTTTCCACATTATTAGAATATGAGTAATAGCCATATTTTTGGATGTTTTTAATTAATGTTATATAATCAGATCTTTATACTAAAGTCCCAGTAACCAGAAAATCCAAACAAAAAATGTGGTAAGAGTTTGAATTCAATGTTATTGAGAGTCTAGCGGGTCATTTTGTAAATTATAAATAAAATCCACAACATAAAGGACAAATCTTTATGTACACTAATAAACAAAAGACACTTTCCACAGGGATCATTAAATGTAAATCTGTTCCCTTCTGGCTGCATGCAGTTAAAAATCATCCTAATAACAGGTAGATGAATTGTAGATTCATTATATTACCTGTGTTCAATCATAGTGAGACTTGCACTTATGGAATAGGGTTATAACTATTTAACTTTTATACGTCCCTTTCTCTTTGATGATCATATGTTTTAGAATTTCAACAAAACTAAGACTGTTTCACTATTCTCTCATTTTAAAAGATGATAGGTTTTTCCATTTTACTGACCCTATTTATTCTCAGTTCCTATGTATTACTTTTGGATGTAAGTCTGTCCCAGTCAGCGTCAGATTTATCATCTTTTCCTTACAGCAGCTCTTGTTAGTGATACAATGGATGCATATTGATGGGACCAGTAGTTTGTGTGGCAAACAGAGTACTCCGGACAGTTAAAAACATTTTATTGTGCCTGTAGCAGTGCCTGGAGCCTGCGTATACTGGAACATAAAACGTATTAAATTGGTTATTCTGTATCTGTCATTACTACCGTGGCTATTATTTTAGGGTCACCCTATAGCATGCTGATGATCCATTTAACTTGGCTTGGCATCATTACTGTATTTAATCTTCATTCTGTGGAACCATCAACCTTTGTCTTCTTTAATCAGCCTTATTCGAGAATACTTTCAGCTGGGCAATATCCAGCTACTGTCAACCAAATCTGCCATGATTCCTCAAGACTGGCTAACTTGGATCTTTCCTACAGTCCCTGAATAAAAGTTCCGTGATGCTTAGTACAGTCCTTTTCTACAAGAGAAAAGGGGGATAGTCTACGACAGCGGAAGGGATTTTTTTACAGTAAGGACAATTAAGGTATGGAATTCACTGCCTGAAGAAGTGGTTCTAGCAAATACTTTAGATACCTTTAAAATTGGCCTGGATACTTTAATGAGCCGGAGCAAAGAGGGCTATGCATGTTAGTATAAAGAAACTGATTGCCATTTTGGATTCAAGAAGGATTTTTTTCCCCGCTGAAAGCAGAATTTGAAATTGCTGAAAGGGGATTTTATTTGCCTTCTTTTAAATCAACAGCGGTAAACATGGGATAGGAGAAGGGTTGAACTTGATGGACTCAAGGCTTTTTTCAACCTAAACTACTATGTAGCTATGATATCCAATACAACTGGGTTAATGTATGTTGTGTCCTTATCAGAAAACATAGTACAGACCAAATACCTCTTCCTAGTAAACCTACAGAAAGACATTATAAACCCCTCCTTCCTGTCGGAGATGGCTTTACAGTCAGTGCACAGTGCCCTAGTATGAGCAGATCTCTCTTTTTATATAAGACCTTAGGCAACACTAATGAATATGCATTACTGGGTTGAGCACTTACACAGCATTAACCCAGGCAAGGTTAAAGAAAAGCTATCATTTCCCCCGGGATGATATAACTGATAATGGGAATTATTGTCATTTGTAATGCACAAATTAAAATGCGAGGTCACTGCAATGCAGTTACAGTGGCTTTTAAAGAATTAGAATATTTAAAACTATAGGGATTATAGCTCCAATCTGCGTGTGAGCAGAATATTCAGAATTTCACCGTGTTAAAACTCTCCGTCATGAATTTTATGCGAAGATCATTTTGCAAATAAATTAGAGTGACTGCAGTCATTATGACACCTTATGCCAATTAGTGTTTCAAAGCTTTCCAGATTTGTATGGCTGGAGTGGGTTTAACTGCAGTTTGCTTATATCATCCATTCCATTTAGCTGTGTTAATGACGTGGCTAGTCATACAAGTGTTAAGTGCCATCTGACTACCTGCATTTCCTATTAACCATTTAATACTGAAGTAGGAGCAGACTTTCTTCATGGATAAAGTAGTTTTCCTGCTCAGAAGTATAATCATGCTCCTGATGCTGGGAGTGCCATTGCTATTTCTAGTACTTTCATCATAATGGGCTTTTGGCATTTTCTTTTATGTGGATGGTCTTCTAGATTCCCATGTGACCAATAATGTACTGGACTGGAGTGAATGACAGCAGCCTTGCCACTGGGTGTAGCCAGGGCCGGACTGGCCTACCGGGATACCAGGAAAAATCCCGGTAGGCCGCTGTCCCTGGGGCCGTTACCTGGGGTCGCAAAGGCTGAAAATTTCCCTGCTGAAAAATTTGGCTGCTGCAGCCGCTTCAAGAATTCAGCCGCCGCGACTGCTTTAAGAATCTGGCCGCTGCGGCCGCTTTAAGGCTGCATGCTCCCCCCCAGCTTCCCCAAGACTGACTGAGCGCTGCATGTAAGGCGACATCCGATGCTCGGAAGAAACTGATTGACGGTTTTCTGCCTCTGCAGGGATCAGAGGCAGGCACCGTCGATCCAACAAACAATTATTTTTCAAAGAAATCGTAGTGTGTCTGTGTAACAGTGTGCATGTGTTACTGTGTGTGACTGTGCAAGTGTAACTGCGTGTTTGCATGTGTAAGTGTAACTGTGTGTATGTAAGTGTGGCTGTGTAAGTGTAACTGTGTGGATGTAAGTGTGGCTGTGTAAGTGTAACTGTGTGGCTGTGTAAATGTAACTGTGTATATGTAAGTGTGGCTGTGTAAGTTTAACTGTGTATATGTAAGTGTGGCTGTGTAAGTGTAACTGTGTATATGTAAGTGTGGCTGTGTAAGTGTAACTGTGTTTATGTAAGTGTGGCTGTGTAAGTGTAACTGTGTATATGTAAGTGTGGCTGTGTAAGTGTAACTGTGTGTATGTAACTGTGTATATGTAAGTGTGGCAGTGTAAGTGTAACTGTGTGTATGTAAGTGTGGCTGTGTAAGTGTAACTGTGTATATGTAAGTGTGCCTGTGTAAGTGTAACTGTATATGTAAGTGTGCCTGTGTAAGTGTATGTATTTCTGTATATGTGTACACCGTCTGGTCTGAACCATCCACCTCCCTACAAACAGTATTTAAAAAATAAAACAAATACATCTGTGTGTATATATGTGTCTGTGTGTGTGACAGTGGGCATTTACTATGTGTAAGTGTAACTGTGTGTCTGTAAGTGTAACTGTGTGTAAGTGTGCCTGTGTAAGTGTGTGTGTATTTCTGTATGTGTGTGTGGATGTGTATGTATGTGTGTATATCTGTGTGTGGCTGTGTATGTGTGTAAGTGTGACTGTGTTTTTGTGTGTGTTTTTGTGTGAGTAAGGGTTTATGTCTGTGTATCACATATAAAACAAGAAGCAGTGCAGTGATCCCGCCGCTTTAAGAATTTGGCTGCGGAAAGATGCAATGTTTCCTCCTTTTCCCTCCTGTGCTGGGGCAAGTCCTGTGAGTGCAATCTAATAGCAGGGGTAAGTCCTGGGTGCTGGGGTTAGTCCTTTGAGTGCAATCTAAGTACTGGATAAAGTCCTTCGTGCTTGGGCAAGTTCTGTGACTAAGTCCTGAATGCTATATCATGTTATGTGAGTGCAATCTGCATGCTGGGGTAAGTGTTGGGACAAGTTCTGTGAGTGCAATTCATGTGCTTTGGCAAGTCCTGTGAGTGCAATCTGCAAAGTGGGGTAAGTCTTAGGTGCTGTGGCAAGTTCTACAAATTCAGTCTGAGTTCTGGGGTAAATCCTGGGTGCTGGAGCAAGCCATGTGAGTGCTATCTGCATGCTGAGATAAGTCCTGAGTGCTAGGGAAAGTCCTGTAAGTGCTATCTGAGTGCTGGGGTAAGTCCGGTGAGTTCAACCTGCATACTGGGGTAAGTCCTGGATGTTGGGACAAGCCCTGTGAGTGCAGTCTTAATGCTGGGGTAGGTCATGGGTGCTGGGCAAGTCCTGCAAATGCAATCTGAGTGCTGGGATAGGTCATCGTTGCTGTCCTGTGAATGCATTCTGGTTGCTGGGGTAAATCAATGCATCCACACAGATGACTCACACTGCCCTGATATATACCCCTGCACAGGGCAATTCATATAACCTTGTGTACATACTGGGTCCTATGTATTGCCCTGTGCATGGGGTATATACCTTATCTGTAAATAATAGACTCTTCAAATGTGCTTTACAATGTATGGTTTTCCCTTTTATGAACAAGAAACAAATGTTATGCAATGGGGCTGGTATAATGACGCAATGCTATGGGGCTGATGTACAACCATTTCCAGGGCTGGTTTTTATCCCCAGTCCGGCACTGGGTGTAGCATTAAAGGTATGCACATCCACGAGAGCAAATGATAGGAGTGTTGCAAGGAATATACAAGATTTGAGACATAAACGTCTTACAAACATCAATATCAGAACTTAAATGACACACACTCATCTAACCTATAGACTCAAACAAAATTACTATATCAATCATTATCTTAAAGGTGGCACCAAGTGTATGAAAAATAATAAAGATTAGAATTATTGATTGTTTGTTTTGGCCAAATTAGTTTCTGTCTAATTTGGCCAATTAGTTTTGTTTGCGATGGTCCTACATACACCTAATATCTTGAGGGCACATAAAGCACTTTATATAATTGATACAACTTTTTTTTTTTTAACATCTAGGGCTAGATTTGTTATTTTCTGATAAAACATGCTTTAGTACCTTATACATTACCTACAGCCAAATCAAAAGAAAATATCCTATAAACAGAGTCATATGTGGTGCAAGCCCTTAAACTGGTTGAACTAGCCTGAATTGTTTTTATCTTGCCACAACAACCCACCCGCTGGGACTCAAGATAAAACAAATTCCGGCTAGTTCAACCAGTTTGAGGGCTTATTTATTACATATTCAATGTTCAATTCTTCTGTGCAGTTCTCCTATGTGCTTTGTACCCAGAAAATGTGTTACATTTCCATAAATGTAGTGAGGCATTACAGGGGTTTTCATCAGGAACCAGCAAGTCCCACCATGTACTCCAGACAGTTAAGTGACACCATGTAAAGCTGGAATAAAATAAAATAAGATATAACCGTGCATATGAGAGTGTCAGAATAACACAGTTAAGGATACTGGTGCAGACCCCCGCTATTAGGCCAGTATCACTAATTGTGGTTTTGGTATTGGACAGTTTGTCTGTCATGGAGCCCCTTAAAGGGCCAGGCCCAGGTACAGTACACCTTTTGCACCCCTATTGTGTCGCCGCTGGACCACATGACTCCAAATATACCAGTCAAGCTAATACTTTTGATGCTGGCACCAATTTTGTTACTACAATCTTGTCAAGACTATAATACATTATGTATATTATAATGTAGTTTAGATTTATTTTATTTTATTCAATTGCATATTAGCTTCAGTCATTACATTTTAAAGTATACAAACCATGATTTCACATCAGGTTTTTAGTCATGCGCATGGTTTGTAAATTGACAATCTAGTACATTTTTTGTTATATTCAGTTAATTGTGCATAAGATGCTGTCTTCAGTCGATTTGCTAATAATATGCTTTTTAATTATTTGTCCAAGTATATGGAAATGACAAAGGTTAATTGACACAAACATGTTAGCAATTCCTTCTACCAATATTGTATAAAACAACAGACAACAAATCTGACAAGAGTAATTGTGATGCTAAAGTGAGTATACTGGTATGTATGAAACAACCACTTTTCTGACTATTTGTGAAAAAGACTCACCAAACATTTATTATTGAATGATTTGTTGAGTCAACTATTCAAAAATGTTGGTACCAGTTATTTTTTAAATTCACATGATTTATTTTTATCATATTTTTGGGATGGACAGCAGATTGTTGATATTGTTGTTCATGTTTATGATTAGAATTGGAAATTGAGTTAACAAATATTTCTCAATGATTTTTTCCCAAAAAAGAAAGGTTGGATACCAGCCTATAGTTTAACATGCTGTCTGGTTCAACGGAAGGATTTTTTTTTTTTTTAAAGACATCTGTCATAAAGGCCCTTAGCTGTCTTGCAACAGAGGTCCGGATGAAGGTTATCTTATCATAGAACGAGGCTGCAAAATCTTCCGACTTTATACTAAGAAAGTTTTGTATGCAAAAACGGTATGCAAGGAAGATGGCTTGCAAAGCTTTTCTATGGTGTGGAATAGCTGGACCAGTCTGTTGTGCGCAGGCAGGCCCGCCATCAGGGGGTGACGGGCGATACTGGCGTCCTGGGCCTGGCGGGTCCAGGTAAAAAAAAAAAATCCATTATAAGCCGGTCCGCGGCTGTGCGCTCCCCTCCAGCCACGCGGATTCAATAAAGTTTGTTAAAAAAAGATGCGACCCGAGTAACTCTGGTTGCATTTTTTTTTTTTTTTTAACAACCTTTATTGAATCCGCGCGGCTGGAGGGGAGCGCACAACGCTTCCCTCATAGCCACCGACCGGCAGAGCAGCATGGAGGTAAGTACTGGGGAAGGGGGGTGAGGCATATTAATTTACATAATCCTGGCATATTAATTGGCATAATCCTGGAATATTAATTGGCAAAATCCTGGCATATTAAATGGCTAAATCCTGGCATATTGAGGGGCAAAATCCTGGCATATTGAGGCGCAAAATCCTGGCATATTGAGGGGCAAAATCCTGGCATATTAATTGGCATAATCCTGGCATATTAATTGGCATAATCCTGACATTAATTGGCATAATCCTGGCATATTAGTTGGCAAAATCCTGGCATATTAATTGGCAAAATCCTGGTATATTAAATGGCTAAATCCTGGCATATTGAGGGGCAAAATCCTGGCATATTGAGGGGCAAAATCCAGGCATATTCATTTGCATAATCCTGGCATATTAATTGGCATAATCCTGGCATATTAATTGGCATAATCCTGACATTAATTGGCATAATCCTGGCATATTAATTGGCAAAATCCTGGCATATTAAATGGCACATTGAGGGGCAAAATGCTGGCATATTAAATGTCACATTGAGGGGCAAAATACTGGCATATTAATTGGCAAAAGAATAGCATATTGAGGGGCAAAACACTGGCATATTAAATGGCACATTGAGGGGCAAAATGCTGGCATATTAAATGTCACATTGAGGGGCAAAATACTGGCATATTAAATGGCACAATGAGGGGCAAAATACTGGCATATTAAATGGCATATTGAAGGGCAAAATACCAGCATATTAAATGGCATATTGAGGGGGAAAATCCTGGCATATTAAATGGGAAAAGAATGGCACATTGAGGGGCAAAATCCTGGCATATTAAATGGCAAAAGAATGGCATATTAAATGGCAAAAGAATGGCATATTGAGGGCAAAATACTGACTTATGGAGTGGCAAAATATTACTGGCATATTGACCAACTGCTCCCAACCACCCTCCATATTACAATAGACCGGTATAACATTCTTGTAAGGGTAGATGGGGCGAGTGGGAGATATTGTCGGGGGGGAGTGGGGGGGGCAGAAAATGTGTTCAGTAAGGGGCCCCGAAATTCCTAGTGGCGGCCCTGTGCGTAGGGCTAATTTCATGAGAGAGTAATGTAGATTTATATAGTTATTGTGAGCTGAAAAACAGTGATGCACTGTAGAATTGCTGGGAACAGCTCCATTATTGGCTTCCAATCTGTAAGATCTGCTGATTCAATAAGGTTGGCAATGACAGAAGTCTTGTTCCTTATTGAACAGGCATTTCCTAGGACAGGGCAGTCTGGAAAGTTCCTATTTTTTTCATACTGCTTTGTAGTGATATACTTTGGGATGGGAATTAGGCAGTGGCTATCCTATCGTCACTTGCCGTTTTCTACTCTAGGTCACTATAATTGGATAAGCCTCTTTTAGTGCAAGCTGGGCTAGAGATAAAGAGCTAATTGTGGGAAGATATCCAAGTCTCCTAAATGTTCCACCCCCATGGCATTCCCTAACAGTTTTCCGATGGATGCCAAGGTATAAACGTTTTATTGATTCTTGCAGTCTGTGGAAGACAAAGTAAATGCAAAGTGCATGATGAGAAGTAGAGCATGGCACTGAGAGAGTTAGTATTGTGGAGACTCTGGATTGCATATGCCTAGCATAGGTGTTAAATCGAAGCAGCATTGGCCCTATGAATGTGTTGTTTTGCTTCAGTTAAGTTGTTTACACTGTTTTTGTTTAACCCCTTCGTGACGCAACGTCACGGTTTGTTCCTGGCCACCGATCACAAGCTGATCGGTAGCCAGGAACACTCTGGCAGAGACCCAATCAGGGTCTTAATAGACCCTGTGGGTCCCTGCCAAAAAATCGCGAGACCTCCGGACGTCACGTGTGACGTCACGGAGGCATGCCCGAACACGGAAGTTCGGGCACAGCGTGATTTAGAGAAATGTAGCCGGTGCTCTCTTTGAGCACCGGCTACATTTTCCCTGTGAGACTGAGGCGACTCAAAGTGGCTTCATCTGACAGGTGGGATCCCGCTGTAAGTGCCTGCAGCGGGATCCGAAAACAGCTCATCGCGGGGAGCTGTTCAGTACAGGACGTACTATGCCGTCCTAATGACTTTAAGCCACTTAAAGTCAGGACGGCATAGAACGTCCCAACGTCACGAAGGGGTTAATCCTGAATAAACATTTGTCTATGGGTTACAGATGGTCCGTCACTAATTCTATAATCAAAAAATATTTTATGTGGCCTATACAAACATGATTGTCAGCTTGTGCATAGTTGCCATGTTTCCAGGGACACGTATGTGTTCCACATGCGGCAGAAAGATCATGCAAAGTGCAGCCTGGCAGTATGTAGGATGGATGTACGCACATACAGAATCCAATTAATTAATTAATCAGGGACGAGATCTCATATGACCTATCATGATTAATTAATTGTATTTTGTCTGTGTGTATATGCATCCTTCATACTGCCAGGCTGCACTTTGCAAATGTCCCTGGAAACATGGCCGATGTTGGCAACTATGCTTGTGGTCCACGTTGAAAAAAGCTAATGAGCTTTGACTTTCCTGTCTTAGTACATCCCTCCTTGTGTATTGCACTTGGGCACATGACATGTGATGACATTGCAAAGTACTGCATTTGTACTGATATATACAATGCATTACGCTGGTGATGATAAAGAAATACATTTATAAGCATTTTTATAATGGACATCATCATTAAAACTGGCTAAAAGCTTACAAATTATATGATAATTTTTCTGAAATTATGATGAAATAAATCAGAATAACTGTTCACAGTCCCCTTTCTAAATTTTATTATTATAAAACAGACCGCCAAGATTAGTAATTAGAACTAAATGTTATAGTGTCGATAAATCTGTAATACATTTTCTTGCCTAGAAGATAAATGACCAGCACCTTCTGCTCTATGACAATCGCTTTACATTTTACAAGACCATGACCACCAGGATTTTGTTCTGTTTCGTGACTTTACAAAGCTGTAACATTACACAGTGGTAAAATGGAAATAACAATTAAAGCATGTATGCTTTGTGTACATTTTATTGTAGAATTTTAGTTTCTGTTATTACAGGTTCTGGTTCAAACTAACCAGCAATAGACAAAGTGAGGTTCTGGTCAGAAGATACAAATGTGCAATCTCTCCTCACACAGTGGAAGTAATGTCATGGCCCATCTAGTACATTTGAAGCATAAACATGGCCTGTTAGAACTTTGAGTTCGCTAAAGAGGAAGTGATGTCATGACCCAACAAAGGTCTTAGTATGGTTGTGGAAGTCATGTGATTGGCCACTGCTGCGCCTAAAAGGGATGGAAGAAAACATATATGCTTCATGTTCAGAATTTGCAGCCTAAGCTTCAACATACCAAAGACCCAGAGAGCAGTGGCATCCCCTCTGGGTCTGCAATCTATATTTATATTTTAGCACTACCTTGTTTGCCTTTTATATTCAACATTTCTACTGCAGTCTATGGAAAAACTGATATTTCATTACCAGTAACGATTGTATTATTTCCTGTGGTAATAAAATCAAGACAGTGGTCGGGACAGATGCAATAACAAATGATATACCACATTTATTCACATGTTATTTTACTAAGGGTTACTACCAGACATATAGCTGTTTCCAAACAAAGAAGGGATTTGTGTTCATCACATTTGGAAGTTACTACAATTATGTTGCCAATAGTCAGCTAATCATATATATCGTGTCACTGTGGTTTTTAGGTTTTGAGAGCAGGATCCTGTTTAACTATTGTTTGCGGACTTGCTAGATGCACACAGTAATTTATGTAGCTTTGTTTCTAACACATAATCATTATTTACCACATTTAGAGCCTGCTGAATTTTGTTGGCATTTAATAAATAATATTATATGCATGTGGCCTTGCTTTGACTCTGAATTGTTTTCTTCTGTATATTTTTGGAAGCAGTTTGTGTTGGTGATGGGAAAAATGCATTTTGTGGCTTAAAATTCCTTCTGTGTACATAATACCTATGTAGAAATATTCTGCAGTAATTACATGTATTAACAGACTAATATACCAAGCTTGTTGCTAGCATTCAGCTTGGAACAATGTAACCTGATTGCAGGTGCTGGCAGAGGTATATGGAGATGATTGAATTCTAGGCCTGCCAATCGGTGTTTTGAGGTCCAAAGCTGCATTTACAAGATTTTTAACATTGATATCTATTAATATTCAAGAAGCTCTCACTATGTAATCAACTCAAATTTTTAATTAATGCCCCAGAACAATGGCCCGTGGTGTTTGCGGTAAATGAATGGGCATTTTTGTTTCATTGCCCGCCAATAGCACCATTAACATTATGCTAATGTCATAACCACGTGTTTTAAAAAAAAATTACCGCACCCAATAAATCATCAATACTTTCTATGCAGGTTTAGTGGAGCTGGTAAAATAAACGCCATTAAAATACCGCACAAACAGTAATTTATTGACAGTCGGTAAAAGATAATGAGCATTTTTGGCCGCCAGCTTTACAAAAAAAAAAACACCTAAATGTGCAGCTTAACGAAGATGCTGCTAGCAATTATAATTAATTTTTTTCAGTGACTGTGGGCATCTCGCTGGCCTGCAGTCACTTGTTTTTATTCAATGGGGCCATCAGGAGGCTGTTGTCCCCAGGGGGAGGGCAACCATTTTTATTTTTTTTTGTGGGGGGAGATGCTAGGGCACTGGATGGGCTATTATACCCCGTGTTCCTTATTATACATTTAACAGGCAAATTGAGAATAAGGGCATTTTGTGCAAAAAATATCTCTAGTTCTCGTGTCTTTTTAAATAATTTCCAACTATTCATGCCTGGTTATTGTAGTTCACTTGTAAAGTCTCCACAGTCCACTTTTTAGTGAAATAGCCTCCAGTATCAACATATTCTGCAGTGCTGTAGATAGACAGATAGACTGCAAATATCAAGAAAGAAATATGTAACAAAGAAATACTGAACAGCCTAATTATGAGTCTGCATGTCATGTCAACTCCGTGGATTTCTAAATATGGTTTTATCCTTTGTACACAAGTGTTCTTAATATTGTATCATTTCTTTTTAATTTGCCTGGTGCGTTAGAACAGCTGAGCTTTATTCCCACACTCATTTTTTGTGCTTTTCTCTTAATTAAAAGAACTCCAATTTGGGAGATGGCAATGACTTTACTCGCTGGTAAAGTCGTAATGAGCTTCTTTACTGTTATAATTAGAAATGAAATGTTCTACTTTGATTCTGTCCAAGAATTAAATGATTATACTTAGTATCTGTGCTGGATCTATTCCATATTGCCATTCGTATCTCGCCAGCTAGCATGCATGTCCGTTTCATTTCTGGATCACATTTCTTTGGAAATCTGTTAACTCACCTTCATGTGTAGGTACCAAATCCAGTGTCTGGAACTTTGGCCAACTTGTGGAGTGTTCTGAAGATGCAGGAAGATCTCTTTTTATTTGCTCTCTCTTGTTGGTAGGATTTGCGCCTTGGCCATTTTTTTTTTTTTTTTTACCAGCCATGTATAACTTTTTCAGGCTGCTTTGTTGTATGTAGAAGTCATATGTGACCAGAAGGAAATCAATTAGCCAATCAAGCAGAGGATCCCACAGAACCATGTTGATTAGTTAATTTATTTCCTTCCAGTGACATGACTTCTTCATACTGCAAGGCAGCATGCCAACGTTCTATGTGGCTGGTAAAATATGGTGGTGGCAACTCTACTTGTTGTCCAGCAGGTGTAATAAAGGTGCAGTGTGGCCAGTGAGGACATATGTTCTTGCCATTATGTATTACCAGGGAAAGGTGCTGCACTGACTCCTGAGACACTGGAACCTTGGGACTCAAGACCTACTCTCACTATCATCTCTTCTCACACTTCTTGCTTTACATTGTAAGCTATATTGGACCTTGCAAGACACAATCCCCTTGCAAGTTACAACTATGGTTTGCTTTAGTATAAACCTCAGTGGGATTGCATTATCACAGACTAATTAAACGATTAGACCCCTATCACTTATGTTAGGCCACTACACTAGAATACTAAAAATGGTCTTGTGGTTGGAGCAGATTGATCACTCTAATCATTGTCAGCTGCTTATCTGCAGGACAAAATAATTGATATGAACGTTTCGTATCTTCAGCCAAGGCACTGTCATTGAAATAGATATTGTTTCTGAATTTTATTACAGTGGACTGGAGAAGTTCCACGTTTTTATGTGGCAGGCAATAGACAATTTAGATCCATCCAGTGACAGAATAAAACAATGGATATGGACTATTAAAACAATGTTACGAATATCCTGGTATATTACAGGACTGAACTCCAAAACAATGAATAGAAAAACATATTTTTACAAAACAGTAAGGGGATAATAAGGAAATTGTTGCTGATTTAAAGGTGTGATATTTTTGGTAGATTCCAGTGATCCATTGTTACTGTTCAGTTTGTAGAATGTCTTTTAGCAGAAGAAGATTTTCTGTTCTACATACTGGTGCTCCTCTACAGTGAGTGAGCAAGGTTATTTAATTAAGTTTTGTTTCACAAAAACTCCAACTTCTAATTCACATTGGGACAGTAATTTGGCAGACTCTCTATTAGACTTCAATGAAAATGACCTGTCAATAATCACGATTTAATATATAACCTGAAAGTCCCTGAAGAATCAGCATTATGTACAGAAAATAGTGGTCTGCTTACAAATTAATGATAATAGCGACATCTGGTGGTAGAATCACTTTCATACATATAGAGCTTAAGAATTTTGGCTCTCTATACCTCTTGTAATAAACACTGGAAAGCAAAGTATCAAGAGTTAATATGGTATGGCCGGCTAAATGGGCCTGAATAAACATATTAGAAGGAGGGTTACCAAAGAAAAGAGAGAGTGTGTGTGTGTGTGTGTGTGTGTGTGTGTGTGTGTGTGTGTGTGTGTGTGTGTATATATATATATATATATATACACACACACACACACACCTAACTCCTGCGTGGCAAAGGCACATTTTATTTATTTTATTTTATTACACAATGTTTCAAATTTAACAGTAGATTAAAAAATACGTACATACATGTATACAAGTTGGGGAGAGAACATACATGGTAAATAATTCTTGATACAAAAAACTCAAAGATAAAAAAAAAAAAAACATGTATTGTGTATATATAGGAATTTGAAAACTAATAATAGGTACATTCTGTTTTCAGAAGTCGGGAGAAACTCATTTTCAGGCATTTTAGACTAGTGGATGATTTGGTGGAATCTGGGAGACTTCCACACATGAGGAGTTCTGAAAGAGAACACACCTCAAATATATGTTAAATAGCTATAATTGTAATTACAAATTCATTGTATTCTGACCTGTTAATCACAAACTGCGACTTTTTGGATCTTTTAGTGGCTGCGGAATCCAGGCCCTCAGCATGAGAAAAGGACTCTGTTTGGAGACATGGTGTGCTTCTTATTCATCACTCCATTAGCCACCATTTCCGGGTGGCTATGCCTTCGAGGAGCAGTGGATCATCTGCACTTCAGTAGCCGACTGGAAGCTGTTGGACTTATTGCACTTACTGTTGCACTGTTTACCATTTACCTCTTTTGGACACTTGTAAGTATTTATTTGTTTTCCTGTTGAACAAAAAAAAAACCAATCCAAATGTTTGTTTTTTTGACATGTTGAATATCTCTCCTGGAGCAAAATATTGTTATAGAAATGAGTAGTAACTACTATATGTATGGTCATTTGCATGATATCTTGTGTACACATCACCATTTTCATGTTTCATGGTGTGTTACAGTGCTCCCTTGTTACAGTGCTCCCTTGTTACAGTGCTCCCTTGTTACAGTGCTCCCTAGTGTCTCCCTGACCCTGCCTTTAGTCCCTATCCCTCCTTCTACATTTGGATCTTCATTTACTGACCCTTGGATTTCTCACTGGATTCTGTGCCTCTCTCTACCCGTGACCTTGGCTTATTCTCCTCGTTAACGAACGTAGTCTGCCTGCCCTGACCTTCTGGACTGTCCTCTGACCCTGACTCTGCCTAGTCACTTAGTATTTTGGTGTCTTACAGCCCATTATTCTCTGCCCCAGCTATTACCGCTTGGCATCCTTGTACTCTCTGGCTGTACCTTATAGTACTAAACCCCCTTGCGTTACGCTCCCTGGTGCTAGTCCTGGCAGCAGGCAAGTTTTCCCCGTAATCTCAGAAAGGTAAAGATATCAGTTTAAATATACAAGCTTATGTGTCCAACCACTGGCTGCTGTGATTAACACTTATAAAAAGTATAAATGTAACAAATATTCTTCCAACACAGTTATGGAAAAGCTGCCGGAGGTAAAAATTTGATGGGTAGGTGGGAAAGACGTCTGTTCATTTCCTCATAAGGACTAAAAATAAGGACTAAAATGTTATTACGACAACCTTGCCTGTGCCCAGTTAATAACACACAGCAGCAGCATTACAGAAAAGTAGTTTGTATGCTGGCAAATGTAAACCTAGGAAAATAATAAACCATTAAATGAAAATGGGCAAGAGAAAATGTTGGTAAATGACTTTGGAGAGAAACATGCAATTGAGAAAATGTTTATTCACTAAAACGTGAGTTGAGATGAATATTTAATCTCACTGATTTAACTACGTATTGCAAAGTCCCTCCTACAAGAAGAAGAGTTGGCCTTGCATAATGTATTGTTCAAAACGTGAGTGGTTTTAAAGATTTAAGTATGCATTATCTATGGCCAGCTAACCCCCCACCCCACCCCATGAGTCCCACCCAGGGTGGACTACACCTGCCCTACGATCACCACAGCATTATCTGGTTTTTAATAAGCAGAACTCATTCCTTGTAATATGTAAATCGTTCTGATTGTGGGAAAAGCACTATAATCTCAAATAATGGTTATAATTGTATTCCCATATAATTACAGAACATAATTAATTAATTTGGCTAACATGGTCACCACGTGTGTTTGCAGCCAATACTATGGTAAGAGGCTGCTTGTTGAGGGGTGGTGGGTAAGAGGCTCTGTTAGTTTCCAGAAGGATATAAAGTCTGATCGATGCTGTCAGTCTCTGCTTACCAATCTGGTGCTGAGCAGAACTGAAGCAGTATTGATTGATCGTAAGGAGTTCCTGAGGCTGTTACTCTCCATCTTTACCCTGCTCAGAGATTAGGGGCTAAATGCAATGGGGCGAGGAAAATGACTGTAAACAGCTAAACTGAAAGTAGAAAGCAGTACACTGGAATGAGTTAATAGAGCTAGATGAGGGTTGCATTAGAGGATGACAAGGAAAGTATTAAAGTGAACTATGGCCCTATGGTAGGGAATGAGCTGCAGTGGGCTGTTAGGAATAGTGAATGGATATCATGGCTGTGAAAGGGACACAGTGCACAAAGGGGGAACACAAAGGGATGTTTCAAAGAAAAGGGTGATGCCCAAGAGGAATGAAAGGCAACTTAAATGGACGCGGCGACTAAAAGGACAGGAGTGCAAGGTTTTAGGTTTCTATTAGGCCCCAAAGCCTTTTTTGGTTTTAAGTTTGTACTAGGACTTTTATGGCATTCCTCCTTCAACAAAACTTAATGATTTTAACATGTGTAAGACCTACAGAAAATCATTAACAGTGCTGTAGTTTCGTGATAAATATTGAAAGTTCAAAGTGATTTTCTACATACCCTATAACTATAATTTTCATGAAAATATAACAAACACGATTTGCTAGACATCATTTGAAAGATTAGGTAGGGTGGCTAGAACCATTCTAAAAGCCTTAAGCAGAGGCGTCACTAGGGTTGGTGTCACCCGGTGCGGTAACTCATAGATTCCTTAGTAATGCCAGTCAACTGGCCCACAAAATATGCCACATAAAGGAGCCCAACAAATTATGCCACACACAGGAGCCCCACAAATTATGCCACACACAGGAGCTCCATAACTATGACATACACAAGAGCTCCATAAATTATGCCACAGCAGAGCCCCATTAATTATGCCTCATCTAGGAGCCTAATTAATTATGCCACACACACAGGAGCCCCTTAATTATGCCACCCGGGAGCGCCCCCCTTTTGCCATAATTATGCCACACACAAGCGCCCCTTAATTATGCCACACATGGGGACCCAATAAATATGCCACACATGGGACCACCATTAATTAATAGACACACGGGAGCCCCGGAAGGTGACAATTGTACAATGCTAAAACAATAAATATCTATACACACAGACATGTTTCTCTGTCTCTCCCTCTCTCTAACTAGTTTTATTTATACTTATTTGAACTTTTGAATATTATATTCAACTATTTTCATATGTAATTAAAATGTTATTGAAAAATTGCATTCCTTGTTTTTATTCCCTTCCTCTGCACCCACATTGTACCTAAAAGGACTTAACACTGCACCATACAGTACCCACAGCACTTGCCATGCACCTATATTGCACCCACAGCACTTAACTTGCACTCATATTGCACCTACACAATTTGGCATGCCACAGTGTCAATGTCCCATAGAACATACTACAGTGTCACTTTCCCCATAGTACATATTATTTTGCCCCACAGACCATGCCACAGCATCACTTTGCCAATTAAAATAAGCCACAGTTTTCCCATTAATATGCCAGTGTTAGGTGGCTCATAAATATGCCACAGCCAATTTGCCAAATAATAGGTCAGTATTATTTTGACATTAATATGCCTCAGACAATTTTCCCCAATAATATGCCAGTAGTTTGTCATTAATAAGCCACAGCCAATTTGCCCAATAATATGCCAGTATTATTTTGCCATTAATATGCCAGCATTATTTTGCCATTAATATGCCACAGACAATTTGCCCTATAATATGCCAGTATTATTTTGACATTAATAAGCCACAGACAGTTTGCCCAATAATATGTCAATAGTATTTTGACATTAATATGCCACAGCCAATTTACCCAATAATATGCCAGTATTTTTTTGCCATTTAATATTCCACAGCCAATTTGCCCAATAAAATGCCAGTATTTTTCCATTAATAAGCCACAACCAATTTGCCCAATAATATGCCAGTATTATTTTGCCATAAATAAGCCACAGCCAATTTGCCCAATAATATGCCAGTATTATTTTGCCTGTATTTTGCCATTCATTATGGCAGTATTTTGCCATTAAATACATGCCAGTATTTTGTCATTTAATATGCCAGTATTTTGCTGTTACATATATGCCAGTATTTTGCCTTTTAAAATGCCAGTATTTTGTATTAAATATATTTGTATACCACCCTCCTCCCCCCCTTCCCCAGTACTCACCTCCTGGCTGCTCCGTGTCCCCGGTCGTCTCCTCCATGTAGTCTTCCCTCCTGCACGGATGCGGGAAATACAGTCACTGGAAATGACATAAGTTCATATCCGTGTCAATGATTTGTTGGTTTTTTTACTTTTTTTTCCCTGCAGCCGAATCTAGCGGCTGCCGGGAAAAAAGTTCAGCAGCATAATGCGTTGCGGGAGGCTGCCGGCAACAAGGGTGTCACCCCCACTGGGGATGTCACCTGGTCCGTACTCCTCGAGGACCATACCTGGTCTGTTGGCCTCCAGTTGTATAACAGATTATTGTTCTAAATCACTGAGTGACATGATTTTGCTAAAATGTTATTTATTTACATATTTTCATCTTTTGCAGGTGTCGTTTAGATACCACTGTAGACTATACAATGAATGGCGTCGGACCAATCAGAGGGTTCTTCTGGTGATCCCCAAATCAGTGAATTTACCATCGAACCAGCAGTCTTTGCTGGGCCTGCACTCTTTTAAAAGAAACTCGAAAGAGACAATTGTGTGATGCAAGGGAAATCTGGACGTTTCTTGCAAACACATGCACTGTAGCACTCTCTCTTCTTTCTGTCTCCTGGACTTCATTCAAAGACTGTTATTCCTTTCTGGGATGAATAATCCTTATGACCCAGAGCCACATAGGCCATTTTAAATTTAAGTAACAATTACTGCAATTATGTATTATGTATTTGTTAACTTGCCAAACCTGTTTATTTAGCCAGTGGCATCTTGCATACTTCTATAATATTTCTGCCAAGAGTGCATTTTTACCTTTTCATTGCACAAGAAATAGGTTATGTAATTTAACAAAAAATATTGTTTTCTTTAAAACTCTGTGTTATCTTGGATAGTGTTGTAAATTTGCTGTAGCAAAGCCTATGGTTTAAAACATTGCACATCACATTCAAGTTAAGGCATTATCAGTGTCCAGCACAAGCCTGTTCTATTTAAATCATTCTTAATAAGAAAATATGCAGACATTTTTATTATCATGAAGTGTTACTTTGTTTTAGGGACATTTTGTATAAATCTTTAAGTTCTGAAATGAACAGTGTTCTAAATCTATGTTTTGCTCAGAAAAAAATACAAAACAAAAGACAGGACTCCGCCAGTTGGAAAATTCGCTTCTGGAGTGATCAAGATATGGACATTTCTCACCAGCAGTGAATAGCAGAGTCGATTCACACACTGAATTGAAACACTGGGCGGTTTTTGAGAACAATTTCGCTTATACAAATGACATTATGGATTATTATACAGTTGTGTATTATTTAAAAAATAAATACTACATACATTTTGTGTTAAGCCTTTGTTGTTATATTGTTGTGTAAGCAGACTTTAAAAATGTCTGCCTGTTGTTTCATCTGTTTGACTCTCCGTCCAAAAAACCTTTGGATGCGTTACTGTGACCTGTAAATGTCAGATGCACTTAAAATAAATTATAGTGCCAACTAGTGGCAGAATGTGGCACTGAAAGCTACCAACAATGGTATAATTCTGGTGACCTCAAGCATTTTTTGTAATTTTTTCCCCATTGCGTTTAAGTAAAAAAAAAAAAAATTGTATATCTCTGTATACCCTGCTTAAACATCTAAAGTACAGGATATTCTAGCCTTAAATTCCCCCAAATCCCTCTTATGCAAAATGAAAAACTTAAGTCTTAGTTTGTCTATTACACATGTGAAGGAATGTGGAGCCCAGCTAAATCATTTGCTACGGGTCTATCATTCCGATGATGAATGGTTCAGAACTTCTTTGTTATAGATTAACTTGTAAAATGTTTGGAACTGTCACCATACCAAAGTGCTGCCTATGATATCCCTAGCTCAATTGAATCTACAAGTTATTTGCTGGCCAAACATCTGTGGGAGTTGTCTACCCTGACTTCATTAAATAGAAGTTTACTGTTTCCTTCAAATGAGCAGGGACACCACATCTGTATGAAATAGGGGTTTGTCCTTTTGCTTTTCCTGGCTGAACTAAATCTACAAGTAATTTCCTAACCAAAAAATCATGGGAGGTGTAGTTCTGTAACTGCTAGGAAGCTAACGGTAGGTTCGATTACAACATGCTTCAAAAAGGTAAATAATGCTTAGAGGTAAGTAGGAATCTCACTGAGAGGCATTCATTGTAGTTACACATGTTATGCACTACAAAGACCAGGTTTGATTTGGAGATATGTTATAATATATATAATATGTAGCTTTCACTAAATATCACTTTGATAGAAACCTGTCCACAAAATATACATCCTTTCAACAGAGTATACTGGCAATTCAGTGACAAATAGCTGTTTTAGTACTGGAACTCTTTTCTTCCTTAGTACAAACTATCTTCTAGCAGTATCGTCTGCCTGTATTGACATATTAGTGGAGGATTTAAAGCACACATAGCTCTCGTTCCAAATTAGTTCACAGTTACAATAGACAGCGTGACAGTGAGCCCTGTTTATTCACAAGTCTACTGAAAACTGCTCAGTTTTCAACAAAGAAACAAATGTGTGAACTGCTTTATACATAATGGAAGACACAGACCACACTATTGTGTCACAGAAACAGATGCAAGGGCCGCAGCTGTCACAGAAGCAGATGTCGGGTTCTATGGTCTCAAATTGCTTTTAGCTTTGCAGCTGCTGGCAGTGGATAAACATCAGCCATTGTCACCTGCCTGTCACCTGCTAGACTGAGTTGTCAGTACAGTGAATTAGTATAGTTATGATGCTCCTGCAAAGCCATGCTTAACTATTTCAGCTCTCTGCAGGATCACTTGAATTGCATGTGTATTGTTAATGATCATTATTATTTGCTGGATGGCAATGATTTTGCACGTTAAAGTTAGGAGTTACCCGACTATCAGCAGTGTCTAAATGTTTCGGTGTAAATGGATTTTGATTCATGAATTAGATATATATGGGACAGAATCAATCAGTATTGAGGGAAGCATTATTTAGAATATGTTAAATGACATGGGAGTAAATGAATCCATTATGTAATTAATGTATCTTTATAACTTTACTATAAATGACTTTTATATAAAGTAACCAATGTGTGAAGTAACACCTCCACTTACAAATGATATCTGAGTTCTCCTAGTGCCTTGTGTGTAGGTCTTTGTAAGAACAGGTCTTATTGCTCCACCTTTATACCGCACTGTGAGCTAGCTGTCTGTTAGTAAAAAAAAAAAAAACCAGGATATAATCCTCCATATCACACACTGGGGGCAGGAATAGAATACAGGCATCTGTAGTCTTCATAAAAAAATTATTTGTAATCCATATTACAAAGCCCAACCAGTTTTGGCATAAGACACCATTATCAATCTGCAATAATCAAGTAATATCAGATGACTACCTTTATAGTGAAAAAGCACTACCCTCAGCCTGTTGCTAATTAGTAATGGCCCTAGTAGCCTATTTAATATTCGGCTAACCTGGAATCTGTATCATTCATAATCCATTAGTATATCTGTACATATTAGTAAATAATATTGATATGTATAAATATATCAAAATGATCACAATAGGGAGGACCAAGTTAATGCACTGTTCAGCAGAGCATTTAAATTAAGGATCCAATTTGATTCTCTTATAAATTGGGGAACAGTGTCTATCCCTACAAGATGCAGGTGAACCATGTGCCTCTAGCCTGTAATTAACTGCCACTGCAGGGAATTTTTCCTGTTCAGTGCCCAGAACTGAATTTAGGTTTCTGATAGCAGAACTATGCTGGCTAATACAATCCAGAACAGCCTGAGATGTGCAGCCTATATAGAATATAAAGCAACAGTCAACACATACAACATAAACACCATCCATTCAGTAGAAAAAAGTGAGGTTGTGTTTAATGTATCAAACAAATTCTAGAAATACGGCCACCCAGGAATTCGAGTCTGAATCGTCAGTTTGGACTATTCGGAAACTGAATAATCGGAGACCTTTTCGATATAAAAAGCATACTACTTTGAATACCCAATATGCAATGATTACACCCGAACACATTGTGGATTCGTGGATTATAGCTGTATTGAAGGCATTTCTGTTTTCCTAATCTGAGAAGGAGAATTTAACTTTAAAGCACTCTGGGTAACACTGAAAAACATTCTAAACTACCTTTTTTCACATGGCTACTTGTATGGACTAATATCCAGCATTATGATAGTTGGGGAAGAAATAATATTTGCATATATATGGAACTATTAACCATTCCCATACCTTCCACTGATATAACTAAATGTACAACTATACTCTCCACCCATGGACCCCTGCATGTGTGATTTCAATTACATAACAGCTGTTGACGAAGAACAATACCAGTCATGTCATGTCAGCTCTATGTTGGCATCACATCACTGGATAATAATCATCAGCAACAACTGTTATGATATGGTTACCCTCCCGACATGTTATATGTCGTGTTGAACCATTTCACTTCCAATGTGTTTATGCCAACAGTGATGTACAATGCAACATACCACATTGTGGAAATAAAAGGGTACTCTACCTGTGGAACTGTGTGAGGTGTGCATATACATGAAAAACAAGACAGACACAAAGAAAAATATTTACATGAATAATTGTATTCATTTTAACATTTAGTTTTTTAAAAAATGTTGTGTTTTCTTTTTCTTTTTCCTTATAATGGCAAACCCAGGGCAGGCGACAGTGAAAGGGGAGAGTCAGTTTTTCAGCTTAGGGCTACAACTAGATAGAAAATGGTAATTATCCAGGGGTTCCATGGCTCATCTGATGAGTTTGATGAGATGGCCAACTCTCTAGTGGTGTCAGGATCATCTTCCTCCTTACTAGCCTGACTTTCAATCACCTCTGCTTTTGCAGTGAGGTTCGGTGTGGAATTCCCCTCTGGAGCAGCTGTACCCTCAGTATAAGCACCGTTCAGGGCCAGTTTTGTGTGCTTGTACATTAAAATGTGGTAGTTGTGCTCAGCTCGAGACTGACACTCCAGCTGGTACCTCAGTCTCATCTGCTCCAGATTCGCAACTCCCAAATGTAACCATTTATGGAACTGACCCGCCTCTCCATCACCTGTGCATGGAACTGATCCTGATTACTCACCATCATGGTGTGTTGCTGGTTCATCCTAGCGACATCTTGCTGAGTCCCAGCAGCTGCAATTTCGCATGCCAAGCAAATTCTTGCCCATGGTCCTATCAATATTAAAGACGGCCCTGTCCATGGAGTGATTGTTACCACTAACTTTGTTCACGTAATCCACATTCTCCTGCCAGATGTCATTCCTCCTCCTCAGGCTTGTCTTTTTGGCGGCGGTCACTATCATCCAATTGTAATGCTGGCATAGCTACTCACCAGTGTGAGGTTGTTCTCTGCCAGAAAAAACTCTAGAGCAAAGGTCTTTGTCCTTACCTTTTCTCCTATCCTGCTTCCAGAGTCCTGGTCCACCCCCCACCCTGACCTTGTCATCTTTGTTTGGGTTTTTCAAATTAGTTTTTGCAGTAATCTGTAAATGCTGTTGTAAAATGGTGATTTTTGTCATGTGGTCAGTTTTTATACACAGATTTCTCAACAGTGATAGGATGAAAGTTCAATACTTTGTATCAATTTCTTTATTCTGGGCCTATCTTCTTATGTAGGTCGGGTGTTTCCTGACAATGTTAGATATGCAATTCTATTGATTTTTTTCTGAGTCTGCATCCTATTTTATTTTTTATTTTTTTAATTCTGGCTCTCATTCATTACATGGACCGGTGCCTCTTTTAAAATATATTCAGGATTATTATTTTTAGATCTGGTTATTACGGAATCCATCTGTTCACAACAAACCACTGTATCTTGACACAATTTTAATAAAATGGAAGCATTTGACTTTTGGAATGTTATCCTTCATTGTCTGGGGATGACAAGATTGATATTGCAACAAAGAGTTAATTGTGCTTGGCTTATTTATAAATATACATTTCCAAGAATTCAATCTGTTGTTGATCATATTTTATGTTAAATTGATGTTGGACTTAGCCTGAAAATCATTCTCCCAAAAATAAATAAAATTAAGAAACCTCCTTGACTAAACCAGTTCCTGTGGGCTCCACAGGGGTCTAGGACACTTCTTCGCCGCATTTTCATCGCTGACAGTTCAGCGCGGCAGTTAGAACGCTGAACTGTCAGCAATGAAGTATAACGCGGCCGTTTCACCGCGGCTGCAGCTATGTAAGAGCTGACAGTTCAGCGCTGAACTGTCAGCTCTTACAAATCTAAAAGTAAAACGAAAATAACCCTCCCTAATAAATGATTCCCCTACAATAGTAACACTAAACACTAAACCCCAATACTAACACTAAAATTAACCCCAATACTAAAATTAACCCCCTAAACCCTAATACTAACCCCGACCCCTAATACTAACCCCTAATACTAAAGTTAACCCCCTAAACCCCAATACTAACCCTAATACTAACCCCCGACCCCTAATACTAAAGTTAACCCCCTAAACCCTAATACTAACCCTAATACTAACCCTAATACTAACCCCGACCCCTAATACTAAAATTAACCCCCTAAACCCTAATACTAACCCAGACCCCTAATACTAAAATTAACCCCCTAAACCCTAATACTAACCCTAATACTAACCCCCGACCCCTAATAGTAAAATTAACCCCTAACACTAAACCTAATTCTAACCCACTAAACCCTAATTCTAAACCAACTAAAATCGGTAAAATACTTACCTTTAGCGATGAAATGTCCCGCGATGAAATCTCCAGCGGCGATCTGTCTTGTGCTGTAGAGTCGGCGGTGAAGCGGCTGCGCGGAAGCAGCCGCGATGAAGTGTCCCATCCCCCTCCACAGATGGCACCTGGGACCCCTAATACTGCATCAACAGCGCCAATAAAAAAGAGGGAGCCTCCAGTCTCACACCACTCCTCTAAACTGAAGAGAGAGGGGTGGGTGCCTATAGGTCCAAAAATACCAGAACCAGCTATGGTAAGGTTAAAGGAACCACACCAAAATAGGACCTATTGGATTGGCACACACGAAACATAAAAGAGAGCTACTATGGTTAAGCAAAGAATATATAAATTTATTTAGATCCTGCAAAGCCCATTAGATCATAAGACATCACAAATAAACAATAAATAACACCAAAGATAGCACACAGTATATAAAATGCAAAACACAATATTTTCACAAATATCAGAAGAACCCAGACCTGCAAAGAAAAAAGATAAATAGATACAAATAAGGAGCACCTGGGACACCATAGACCACTTAGAGAAAGAGGGGGAGGGGAAGGGAGAAGTAGGAAACAAAAAGAGAAATATAGCAGGGAAGAAAAAGTAATAATAATAACAGAGAGGAAAAGAAAAGAGAAACAGAAAACATGAGAGAGAGACAAAAGAGAGAGGAGGGAAGAAAAATATATATAAAAAGCAAGTGGAAAGGGTGTGCACCACACACCAAGATAATATGTAGCCAAACAGATGTAAATGAACAACCGGTCAGTAACATAACCTATGAGCAAAATAGCAAAAAGGCAAAAAAGGATAAAGGAAAACTAAAAGTGTGCCAGATGTTAAAAAAAATTAGCTAAAAAAGAATAGAGGTCTGATGATATAGTCAGCCATTTGTTGCAACCAAAAAAGCATAATTATTGAGCAAGCTGGTTAGTGTAAAAGTTAAAGATCTCCTCTGTAATAAAATGGCAATATGTCTATCCACAATGGTAACCAAGGAATATATAATAGCAGCAAGACCAGTGTTCTCCTCCAAAGTGCAGATTGTCAAGGGTAGCTACCGTTGTTATGCTCAAGCCGTGATTCACATTGTTAATGGGTATGCTCACCAGAACCCCTGTTTGACGGGTTGTTAGCTGTGGGCATCTGAGGTGGGTGGGTTGAGACCAGCCGCCCGTCAGCAGCAGATCCAAACCTTCTCCTCCAAGTGGTAGCACGCCTCACCGGCAGCTGGAACAGACCATCCTTCACAGGGTGGAGCTCATCCAAAAGTGAAATAATGGGCAAATAACTGGCAAATATGCAAAATAACTGGGGGCAAATAACTGGCAAATGGGAAAATAACACAGGCAAATATCTGGCAAATGGGCAAAATAATTGGCAATTGGGCACATAACACAGGCAAATATCTGGCAAATGGGCAAAATAATGGGCAAATAATTTGCAAATGGGCAAAATAACAGGCAAATAATTGGCAAATGGGCAAATAACACAGGCAAATATCTGGCAAATGGGCAAATAATTGGCAAATGGGCAAATGGGAAAATAACTGGGTCAAATAACTGGAAAATGGGCAAAATGGGGCAAATGGGAAAATAACTGGCAAATGGCCAAATAACAGGCAAATGGGCAAAATAATTGTCAAATAGGCAAAATAATGGGAAAATAATTGGCAAATAGCACAGGCAAATATCTGGCAAATGGGCAAAATAATTGGCCATGGGCAAATATCACAGGCAAATATCTGGCAAATGGGCAAAATAATGGGCAAATAATTGGCAAATGGGCAAAATAATTGGCAAATGGGCAAATAACAGGAAAATATCTGGCAAATGGGCAAAATCATGGGAAAATAACTGGCAAATAGGCAAAATAACTGTCAAATGGGAAAATAACACAGGCAAATATCTGGCAAATTGGCAAAATAATTGGCAAATGGGCAAATAACACAGGCAAATATCTGGCAAATGGGCAAAATAATGGGCAAATAATTGGCAAATGGGAAAAATAATTGGCAAATGGGCAAATAACACAGGCAAATATCTGACAAATGGGCAAAATAATGGGAAAATAACTGGGGCAATTAACTGGCAGATGGGAAAATGACTGGGGCAAATAACTGACAAATGGGCAAATGACACAGGAAAATAACTGGAAAATGGGAAAATAACTGCAAATGGGAAAATAACACAAGCAAATAACTGGAAAATGGGCAAATGACTGGCAAATGGGCAAATAACACAGGAAAATAACTGGCGAATTGGAAAATAACTGGCAAATGGGCAAATAACACTGGGAAATGGGAAAAATAACTGGCAAATGGGCAAAATAACTGGCAGGTTAATAGTGGCATATTAATGGGAAAATTGGCTGTGGCATATTGGCAATATGGCTGTGGCATATTAATGGGGAAAATAGCTGTGGCATATTAATTGGCAATCTGAATGTCTGGCTGTGGCATATTAATGGGCACATTGGCTGTGGCAAAAGTCATACTGTGGCATGTTCTGTGGGGCAAAATAACATGTACTATGGGGGGAAAGTGACACTGTGGCATGTTCTGGGGGGCAAATTTACACTGCGGCATGCCAAATCGTGTGGGTGCAATATGAGTACAACCCAAGTTCTGTGGGTACTAGACATGTGCAAAACTAAAATTTTCGTTTCGTTTTCGTCCATTCGGACGAAAATGTTATCTATTTCGTCTAAAACAAATTTCGTTCATTACTGCAATCGTTTCGTACGAAATTCGTTCATTATTTTCGTTTCGTTTAGTTGTATTCGTTCGTTTTATAGAATACGTGTAATACTATTGGCTTTCTATAAACCGAACGAGAGCCCCATTCATAAGAAATTCTTATGAATGGGGCTCTTGTTCGGTTCATAGAAAGGCAATAGTACTACATGTTTTCTATAAGCCGAAATCTATAAACCGAACTTTTGGTTTATAGGCTTTCGGCTTATGGAATACATGGAATCCTATTGCTATTATATAAACCGAACGTTCGGTTTGTAGAATAGCAATAGGATTACATGTATTACATTAGCCGACAGCCTATAAACCAAACGTTCGGTTTATAGGCTGTCGGCATTTCACTACACGGAGACAGATTCTCCATTCATTATGAATGGAGACTTTGTCTCCGTGTACTTACATTAGCCGACAGCCTATAAACCGAACGTTCGGTTTATAGGCTGTCGGCATTTCACTACACGGTGACAGAGTCTCCATTCATTATGAATGGAGACTTTGTCTCCGTGTACTTACATATGCCGACAGCCTATAAACCGAACGTTCGGTTTATAGGCTGTCGGCTAATGTAATACATGTAATCCTATTGCTTTTCTATAAACCGAACGTTCGGTTTATAGAATAGCAATAGGATTACATGTATTACATAAGCCGACAGCCTATAAACCAAACGTTCGGTTTATACGCTGTCGGCATTTCACTACACGGAGACAAAGCCTCCATTCATAAATTTTTAAATTTTGTCTCCGTGTAGTGAAATGCCGACAGCCTATAAACGATGTTCTGTTTATAGGTTGTCGGCATTTCACTACACAGAGACAGAGTCTCCATTCATTATGTAATACATGTAATCCTATTGCTATTCTATAAACCGAACTTTCGGTTTATAGAATGCCAATAGACTTACTTGCATTCCATAAGCCGAAAGTCGTTCGGTTTATGGAATGTAAGTGTACTATGCTATTGTATTCTATAAACAGAGTCTATTTCGGCTTATAGAATGCATTAGTACTACGAATGGACAAATGAACGAATGATTTTCGTTTATTAAACATTCGTTCATTCGGCTTTCGTTAATTAGCATTTTCGTTATTCGTTTTTCGGACAAATGGACGAAAATGCTATTTTCGGACGAAAATGCATTCGTCCGAAAACGAATGCACATGTCTAGTGGGTACTGTATAGTAGACATGTGCATTCGTTTTTGGACGAATGCATTTTCATTCGTAGTACTATTGCATTCTATAAGCCGAAATAGAGTCGGTTTATAGAATACAATAGCATAGTACACTTACATTCCATAAACTGAACGACTTTCGGTTTATGGAATGCATGTAAGTCTATTAGCATTCTATAAACCGAAAGTTCGGTTTATAGAATAGCAATAGGATTACATGTATTACATAAGCCGACAGCCTATAAACCGAACGTTCGGTTTATAGGTTGTCGCATTTCACTACACGGAGACAGAGTCTCCATTCATAAATTTCTGAATGGAGACTTTGTCTCCGTGTAGTAAAATGCCGACAGCCTATAAACCGAACGTTCGGTTTATAGGCTGTCGGCTAATGTAATACATGTAATCCTATTGCTATTCTATAAACCGAACGTTCGGTTTATAGAATAGCAATAGGATTACATGTATTCCGTAAGTCGAAAGTCTATAAACCGAACGTGAGATATTCAAGGATCCGGCTGAATAGATGAAAAATATGCAAGGATCCGGCTGTATAGATGTAAAATATGCAAGGATCCGGCTGTATAAGTGTGAAATATGCAAGGATCCGGCTGTATAGATGTGAAATATGAAAGAATCCGGCTGTGTAGATGGGAAATATGCAAGGATCCAGCTGTATAGGTGTGAAATATGCAAGGATCCGGCTGTATAGATGTGAAACATGCAAGTATCCAGCTGTATAGATGTGAAATATGCAAGGATCCAACTGTGTAGATATGAAATATGCAAGATGTGAAATATGTAATGATCCGGCTGTATAGATGTGAAATATGCAAGAATCTGTCTGTGTAGATGTGATATATGCAAGGATCCATCTGTATAGATGTAAGATATGCAAGGATCCGGCTGTATAGATGTAAAATATTCAAGGATCCGGCTGTATAGATGTAAAATATGCAAGGATCCGGCTGTATAGGTGTGAAATATGCAAGGATCCGGATATATAAATGTGAAATATGCGTGGATCCGGCTGTATAAATGTGAAATATGCAAGGAGCCGGCTGTATAAATGTGAAATATGCAAAGATCCGGATGTATAGATGTGAAATATGCAAGGATCCGGATGTATAGATGTGACAAATGCATGGATCCGGCTGTATAGATGTGAACAATACATGGATCCAGCTGTATAAATGTGAAATATGCGTGGATCCGGATGTATAAATGTGAGATATGCGTGGATCCGGGTGTGTAAATGTGAAATATGCTCGGATCTGGGTGTGTAAATGGGAAATATGCTTAGATCCGGCTGTGTAAATTTGAAATATTCATGGATCCGGCTGTGTAAATGTGAAATATGCGTGGGTCCGGCTGTGTAGATGTGAAATATTTGTGGATCTGGGTGTGTAAATGTAAAATATGCTTGGATCCGTCTGTGTAAATGTGAAATATGCGTGGATCTGTGTATGTAAATGTAAAATATGCTTGGATCCGCCTGTGTAAATGAGAAATATGCGTGAATTCGGCTGTGTAAATGTGAAATATGCTTGGATCCGGCTGTCTAAATGTGAAATATGCGTGGATCCGGCTGTGTAAATGTGAAATATTTGTGGATCCGGCTGTATAATTGTGAAATATTCATGGATCCGGCTGTTTAAATGTGAAATATTTGTGGATCCGGCTGTGTAATTGTGAAATATTTGTGGATCCGGCTGTTTAAATGTGAAATATGTATGGATCCGGGTGTGTAAATGTGAAATATGCTTGGATCCGGCTGTCTAAATGTGAAATATACGTGGATCCGGCTGTGTAAATGTGAAATATAATTGTGAAATATTCATGGATCTGGCTGTTTAACCCCTTGCATGTGGACGTATATATACGCCCTGAAAAGCATGGTCCTTAAGGAACATAAGGACGTATATATACGTCCTCCGTTTTCATGTAGTGTAGCCTCTGAGAGGGCTTTCAGCCCCCCCCCCCCCCCCCCCGCGCGCATACGATCACCGCGAATGTGATCGTATGCGCGTTAACACACATAGGCAGTGAAAGCTGATCACTGCCTATGTGTGTGTAAAGTGACCTCTTTTCACCTACATTTTATCTTTTCTGCCCCATGTCATCCCATTTTGTCTGTATTCTGCTCCAATCAATCACCTCTTTTCATCCTCTTATCTTTTCTGCCCCATGTCATCCCATTTTGTTTGCAATCTGCCTCCATCTATCACATCATTTTATCCTCCATTATCTTTTCTGCCCCATCCACTTGTCACCATGTTAATGTGAGCAGAGCCTGGTCAGAGGAGCTGCTCAGACTGGACAAATGGAGACCTCAGGGTAATGGGAGGGACCTCCCTGGATTTACCCCACTGTGCCATGTAACTTAAAGCTATTATAAGCTCTTCCTACCTGTTACAGGGGCTCAGCTATGGTCTCTGAGTATCTTCCCCTGCAGACTCTCTTCTGTCAGTCATGCTGCCACATGGAGGGGCAATAACTTCATATCCCCGGGCACCCCTGTCATTGGCTCTCCATGCAGCATGACTGACAGCTGCACCCCTGCACCCATGTGGATGGGAGACCAGTATTACAGCAAGCAGAGTTGCAGAGAGCAACAGCTTTGGGTGCCACCTCCTACCCCAGCAACTGGTGTGCAGTCCCCTAGGGACAACTAGAGGCTACATACTGAGAAAAAAATAATATTTTTTATTTTTTTAAAGGGGAATTGCAAAAATCCAGGGGGGGGCAAGCGCCCTAGGGAACATGCTCAGAGGTTGGAAGATCTGAGTGGTTGCCACGTGTTGTATAGAAACCAGAACTAAAGGCCGCACATCAGCTATGGCCGATTGGAGCCAGGCCTTAAATATGGCTTGCATAGATAGGCCAGAATCATCTGCCATAATCGTCTGTCACAGATTTATATATGTAAAACATACAATGGGTTATCGTGAGGAGGGGTGGGTAATCAGGGCTCACCAGACACCGCCTGTGGATTTCACCCACAGGGCAGGGACAAATGGCTGTGAGAGACCAGTCCCTGCTAAAGGAGGCTGAGGTTACCCTGTGCACCACCTAAGAGGGATACAGTTATGCCCCAGTGGGGATAGGGTCACCCTCCAATATCAGCCATTGTATCTACGGTAGGGGTCTCCTACCACGAGAGAGTGCTAGTGGCGAGATATAGTTAGCCCTAGTAGTGGTGGGTCAGCAAAATGAAGACGATGCAATAGCGGCATTAAATAATCAAATAGAATAGGTCGCAAGCTAGGAACCCTGAGGCCTAGTTAATGTGCTGGGTGGGCAGAGATACAGGTGATATTCGAAAAATTAGAATATAGTGTAAAAGTTCATTTATTTCATTAATGCAACGTAAAAGGGGAAACTAATATATGAGATAGACGCAATATATGCAAAGCAAGATAGTTCAAGCCGTGATTTGTCAGAAGTGTGATGATTATGGCTTACAGCTCATGAAAACCCTAAATCCACAATCTCAGTAATACAGGAAAGAGAGGGTTTGATGATGGTCTTATGTATCCTGCGGTTCTCAGATTGTATATTTTACTTTTACACTAACTGTTAATGGCTTCTTTGCTGCTGGAGGCTTCAGTAAATAAGGTCATGGACATATGAAGTCTAGCATCTTGCCATAAAATAAGGCAGATCGTACCAAAATGCCTATAATATAAAAAAAATAAAAATAAGAAGCCTTGCCATATTTACTTCAGGAAAATACTTTATCATCATGTACCTTGCTGCTAACCAAAGCCATCTGTGTTTTGGCTTTCTGCACTGACCTGTAATTGCATTGTTTTCTCATACAGTGCACCCATAGACATTGTGCATTGATTTTATAATGGCACTACTTCTATGTCTTTAACCCCTTAGTAAACAGACCTTTTGACCTTGACTTTCCCTTGGTGACAAGGGCCGATTTTACATTTCTTGGGTGTTTAGCTGCAATTTTCTTTTTTCTCACATACTGTACCCACACAAATTATATGTTGTTTTTATAGTCATAAGAAGGGCTTTCATTAAATACCATTATGGTCATCATATCTTATAATTTACTAAAAACAAATCATGAAAAAAGAAAAGAAAAAAACGCTTTTTCTAACTAACCTAAAAAATTATTTACACAAATACAATCATTACAAAAGACCCTGTTTCTAAAATTTGTCCTGAGTTCAGAAATATGTTTGTTTCCATGTTTCTATAAAGCGAAATAGAGTCCCCAATTCATAAGAAATTCTTATGAATGGGGACTCTATTTTGGTTTATAGAATAGCAATAGCATTACATGTATTCCATAAAACGAACGTCTATAAACCCAAAGCCATTCGGTTTATGGAATACATGTAATGCTATTGGCTTTCTATAAACCGAAATAGTCTCCATTCATAAGAATAGGTCAATTGACTAAAATTATGGCTACCACCTCCTCCTCCTCCAGCGCCGCTTCCACCTACACCGTCACGGTCACCTCCTCCTCAACCTATGGGTCACTTAGTATAAACTGAAAGAGAATACACTGCACTCCAACCCTCTCTCAAATGGATAATTCTGTTGATCCTCCTGGCAGCCATGCTTTAGATTTAGATTTATGTTCTTCCAAAACTAAAATCAAAGATTCCATCTAGTGCAATTTTATGGCTCAGCTGTATTTTTAATTTGTATGTATTATATGTTATTTGAAGTTATTTCCCTATCCATATTTGTTTGCAGGGCACTTGTCCTACTCTTACCCCCATTTTACTTCATATTGCAGCCCTCTAGCCCTTTCCAGGACTTTTTTAGAGGCATTTTAGTGGCCAAAAGTTCGGCCGAACCCTAACATCCAGGTGTCCGCTCAACTCTAATTCTAACCCTAGATTTTAGCAAATTAAATTTAGCAAATTTCTTTTTTCATTGCAGTGTTGCTGACTGCCTCTAGGAGCAGTCAGGCAACAGATTCAGAACGTCGGAAGTTAAATTTATTTCACTTCCGAAGCTCTGACAAGAGGGCACAACAATATTGCACTCCGTAGAGCAATCACCAGATCAAGAATTTCAGTGCTGACTATTGCCTCAACATCGAGGTAATAAAGAAGCACCATCAGAGCGGTGTTCACGACCAATGATCGCGAAAACCACTCATTCCACCACAGGACGTGCCAGGCACGTCCAATGTCGGCAACGGTGTTGCCAATTGGACTTGCCTACCATGTCCTTTGTCACGAAGGGGTTAAAAGGACTATCATCTACACATTGTTTTAAATGTGTCTGAAGTCTGATTTTCAACATCACCTATGGTTTGATATGCAACTTGCAGATTTTCTCCTTGAAAAGCAGGTCTCTTGTGGGTCGCTGTGCAAATGGTCAAACAGGACACAGGCATTTAAAAACATTTTGCTCCTAATTTAGACATTTGCTTGCAATTCTATTGTCTATAAGTTGATTTGCAAATAAGTCTCACCAATTTACCTATACATTGTGCATAGACAAGCCTGGAATGTAAATTGCAAATTAACCGCTTTGTGACAAGCTATTTTATCACTTCTGCTGTGTTTCGGTTTAGCTGTAGTTTTATATACCGCTATTTTCCCTTCATGACCGGACAGTTTTTGGAATGTTGTACTTTAATGACCGTGGCTGTTTGAACACTTCTGCGGTATTTGCGTTTAGCTGTAATTTTCTTTTGTAATTTGCTGTACTAATACAAAATTTATATATTTTTTGCAGGACAAGGTCTTTCTTTTAATGAAGCTATTTTGATCATATAATTGAATGTATTAAAATAAAACAAAAAAAAATAAACACCGACTTATTTGTAAATATATACACAATGTATGTTCATCAACTTCCTCTAAGTATAGCAGTGCCCCACATGTATAGGTTTGTTAGGGTTAAGTGGCAGGTACAGGGACAAATTTTTAGTCACTGCAGCTTTGAACCACGTAATTTAAAAAAATAAGTTTATGTATTGCTTGTGGACTACATTTCCTATTATGCACAGCATCCTGGGAAATGTAGCACAGATCATCCCTATCCTTGCTACCCTGTCACTGTATGCAGTGGCGTACCTACCACTGGTGCAGGGGTCGCACCTGGCTTTTCGTCACAGCCACCGGAAACGTCACTTCCGGTGACTGTACTCTTCCTGCAAGCAGCATGCCTGCAGGAAACATTGCAGAGGAGACAGCAGACGAGCATAATACAGGTAAGAACGGAGGTGGGGGGGTGGGAAATCTTTGCCCTTGCTTAATGCATTGACATCAAGGCATTACAGAAACATAATTTGAGCGGTTGATGCGATCACCGCTTGCATCAACTGCTCATTTTAACACAGGACTTATATATGCACGTCCATTTGCACCAAGGGGGTTAATGTAACTCTTACAGGTTCCGTTTTTGTCTTTTATATTTTTACATTTCTGCTGTGTTTAGCTGTAATTTATCTTTCGTTTAAATTAAAATTGCCACAAAAATTGCAAGATACCATTATTTACTATAAAAATATTAAAGATTTTTCATTTAAGTTTTTGATCAATTTAACACCCATCTGCAATGCAACAACAAAAAATCACTGCTAAATACATTCCAATAATTTGTCTTGTTTTCTGAGTTATCCACTTTTCATGTTTTTCTGAAATATATAGGGCAATAACCGAAAGTATTGTTTGCTTCCCAACCATTTTCTAGAGGCAGTGTAGCAAGAAAGATGGAAGTGATCACCAGTCACATCCGGAGCCTTTGCCTATTACAGGGCAGCGCCATATTAAAGGCATATGCAGCCTTTCAATAATGACACCTGCATTTGTTTTGGGCAGTGATCAGAGCACTGGGGGGCAAATTTTGGTGTTGCTGGATGTCTCTATATCAAGGTATCCAGCAACACCAGATAAGCTTAGACACCAACCGTTGCTCACTGCCTATGCGTGTTTCAGCACAGGTAGTAATGCATAAATGCATTAGAGGAAATATAGTTTGGGACCTAATAATCCTTTCACCTCTTAAAAAGCAGTGATGTGCCTGGACACTTCATACTGCATTGGAGCAGTCAGTTTAATGTTGCACTAATTACAAAACACACACATTTAAAAACCAGTATTTTATTCAGGTAAACCATGGTTTCATTCCTTTAAAATAGCTACATTACCCACCCCCCTTCCTAACCTAAAAAACAAAGTTCAATAAAACAGCTGCTTTTCCCCTGCCCACCTGCCAGAAGATAAAAAGTACTCCTTGTAACAAAGTTTTGGGGCGAAAAATGTTGTTATAGAAAATAAGTCCGTACAAAAGTAGGAAGCAGACACTCCATAATTCTCAGCACCCTTGATTACAGCCACGTGACTGGCAGGAGTAAAGACAAATCAAATTCTGTCTGGCTGTGCAGCCACGTGGTCAGGAACAGGTCCACTCGTGGATTATTAACCCAGAGCCACTCAGTGCACAAACTAGTCATTTCACATTTTGCAAATCACAGAAAGTTTCTATTACAAAATGTCCTGTGTATTATTTCTCAATATAAAAAGAAAGGCCATAAAGTTTGGCATCTCAAAAATAATAAAAAAAAAAAAAGTTATACACCGATACAAAAATAGGTCATGCTTCCAATAGGCTCAGTTCTTTAGGCTGGAATTTATTTGATGATCAGTTTACATAATAGCACAGCTTCTGGTATCACCCTGTAAAACAAATTGCAAATGGTCATTAAATGAAGAACACGGTTACAAAAGGAATACAATAGTAGAGTGACATTGCAATGATATGCACCCAATACATTCACTATGGTACCAGGCGCCAATCCAGAAACATTGCTTTGATTTAATTGGCTGCTTGCAATGTAAACGGCTACTGAGGCTCCAGATTAGAGAAACGCCAAGGATTATAACAGTTTATCTACGACATTCCCAATATTTACCAATCATGAATGGGAGGATCGAATTCTAATTCTGGTACATATAACCATTAAAATGTTAATGTCATCCTCCTTCAAACAAAACTTAAATAAGGACTAAACCCAGATCTGGATGGTTCTAGTTCTTTGGAGTGTCCCAAGTAAAAAGTGAGATGGGGCACCAGTGTCAGTTATTTTCTCTTTGTCCATAAAATGGTCTCCCCTTAAATCAGAAACTACATGGGTGGTTTACATTTGCTTATACAGCAGCACAGAAACTTTTATATATTAAAATCCATTTTTTACAGACAAGGTCAGAAAACAAAGACTTGAGAGAATTTATTGAAGAGCTGCTACTTTATTGAGCCGGTGGGTCAATCATCTAAGATGTGTGGGAGGCGAGGGTTGAAAAGTATTTGTGAATGGGTGTTAGAACAGTTAGAAAGAGATACTGAAGGGGGTGGGGGATGCAGAGCCTTATAAGGAAGGCAGAACTAGAAGATGGGGGCACATATCAAAATGCACAGGATACAATATTAGAAAAATACAAAGCGAAAAATAACAGGGGAACACAAGGACACAAATATTTGATAACCCCTTTAGAATGTATGAAGAAATGCTATCAAAAACAAAATTTAAAAAATCTGCTCTGTAAAATACCTGATTTTTACGGAAAGGTTCCTCTAACTCTATCTCCTCCTCTTCCTCGTCTTCCACCTCCACCTCCTCTTCTAGCAAAATGGTTTTAAAAACAGTTGATCTCTTTGCAACCTCCTGTGATTAGAAAATATAATAAGCTGACAATCTGTATTCAGTTTAACAGATTTGCCATTGCGACATGCACAAAAATCTACCATTAAAAAGTCAAATGAATAGAATAGGAGAAAGTTCAGAATTCAAGAAGTGTTTGTATATTTATTATAACATGGTGTCGAGTTACTGCCATGTCAGATTCAGCAGGTGCTACAGACATTTATCACAAAAATGTAAGACTTGATTAGTTAAACAAAAAACCTCCAACTACTTTCATTTATGCGTCTATGCAGTTTAGGACATTGCCTTGTGGTTTACTATGCAAATTAACTATCAGTGGGAAATGTGCAAGTTGCGTATAAGGCCACAAGGTGACACCATAATCCAGAGGCAGCACAAATATCACACAATCAGAAAAGTATTTTAAGTTGCTTAACACCATCACAACGCACAGACATGATTTTATGTTCTACTTTGACAGACGTCTAGGTGAGAGTCCCTTTGAACATGCTTGCTTTCCAATTCATTATTGCCACTAGCATATATAAAGGAGCAGTAAAATCTGAAACAAGTTTTGGCAGATAACTTCTCTGTTTTGGATACTGAATTCATACCTCTCCTTGCGAATTTTTCAGAAGGATCAGGACATCCTCACCAGTTCCCCAGGAGTTCTGATTTTTCCAGATGAGGTCAGATGGCGGACTTGCAGGAACACCAGCATTAGCAGCCCAGATCTTATTTGGATTGCAAATTGTGCATTTGTGAAGAAAAGAAAAAAGGAAATAAAGAAAGGTGGGTCAGCTAAAGTCGTTAGACAAGATAGCAAAAATCTGGTTCAAAGGATAACGACCTTTGGCTATTTCATGGTTTGTACTGGAATACCATAAGGTCTTAAATTGCAGTTTTCATTTCCTAGTGAACAGAATGTGTGCACTTACTGTAACAGTTTGGCCTGCTTTGAGTACATATCTTGAGGTAAACTTGTAATTCACAGATGTCTCTCCTATTGTTCTGGTCATTTCCCATCCGCCCAAAGGTTGATCCTATGGAAAAAAAACAAAAAAAAACATTAAGCATTACAAGATTACATATTGCCAATAAGATATTAAAAAAAAATAAAAAATAAAAAAGTACAGAAACTGTTCACATCAATTGAATCTCTCACACAATGACATACTACAGGTTAAGTATTCCTTATCCAAAATGCTTGGGACCAGAAGTATTTTGGATAACTTGTTATTGGATTAACCATTGGATTAACCTGTGCAATTGTGCGGGAATCTGAGCATGCATGGAAAAGTTATATTGCAGGTTAAGGGGGCTGGACACTGAATAAACTGTTAAGCACTTGCATTCTGACAGGTTTGTGTGAAATTTGCCACCTGTGCTAAAAAAAATGTTTGGATAAGAGATACTCACCCTGAATAACCAAAATTTCAAGAAGTTCTACATGAAGGGTGCAGCAGTCTAAACCATATTTTGGCCAGGGAAGCACGGCAGGTATCAGTCTAGGCACTGTTGGCAAGGGCTCGGTATATGGAGACTGCCATTTTGAATAGGACCTACCCCTTATAATGAAGGCTGACCGTGTGTAAGACAAAAGGTCAAGTGAGCACAGACCAGGGATAGGCAAGTTGTCCTAACAAGGACTCCAGTGTTTATGGGAAAGGTCTCTAATGGTCCACAGATCAAAATGAGATACAAGAAGTCCACAAAAAACAAAATAAAAAAAGGTGTCTATTTTTTGCTCATTTTTGCCATTACAGTGAGTGAGTACGATTACAAACATTACCTGTTCTGAATTATTCTTAAGTCGAATAAATTTTCCATCCACATCCAGTTCCTCAATGCACACATTCCCAGTTGCAGAAGCAGAATGAGCAATGCTCACACTGCTGCTGGCCTCAGACTCCTCTACATCAAGTCGCTTTCTTTTTCCTCTAGTAGTACGGACACTGCGACTTGAGGAGGCTCGGGACACGGTCACGCGAGAAGATGGGCTTGGAGACAGTTGAAGTCTGGAAACGAAAATAAAGGTTCAGGATTTTTCTTGTTACATAAATGTCAAAAAGCAAAAGTAAACCATCAGGACAAGTACGCCAATGTACTTCTGCACATACGGACTGGATTACCCAATTTAATAATGGAATTGCAATCCACAACAGTTTGGAACATTAATGACATTTAAGACCACGTGGCGGGATTCAACCATTCTGCTGAGTGAGATTAATACAGTTTATCCTTTGCAAGGAATCAATGTTTTTTGTTTAAATCTCTCACCTTTCCTCTTCTCCTTCCAGTAATTTCCTGTATGCACTTATTTCCATATCTAAGGCCAGTTTCACATCTAGAAGTTGTTCATAATCATTGAGCTGCTGTTGCATTTGATCTCTTATTTCAGACATTTCTCTTTCCCTGTCTGCCAGCATTCTTCTGGTATTCTCTCGCTCCTTGGCCAGCATTTCCTCTAACTCCTGCATTCGATCATGCCATGCCCTAGACTATCACAAAGGAAACACATTTGTTAGCTTTACAAAACAGACAAGTTAGTTCATCAAAACGAAGGAAGTATTGTCGAGAGGCTCAAATAAATACAATATATACGAGTGCTATATTAATACTATGGAGTTGTAAGCCAAGAATTTAAGCAGAGCACCTTTATTTACAGAGCACCTTTATATGCAGTGAGATGGAACCACACCCACAATATTCTATCATAAAGCTGATAAACAACGATTAGCTTTACCTCTTTCTGTAGCTCAGAAAGCTGGTAAGTGAGGCTGTCAATGCGTAGTCTGCTTTCCACAAGTTCTTCCCGAGAACTGCTTGCAGCAGAACTGTTCATTTCAGAAGATAGTCGAGCATTCTCCAACTGAAAGACGGAAGGCTTACTGATTACAAAGACGTTCAAATGAGGAAGTGCACCAAATATGGACATTTCACAAACCAATCATTTCAAAACCACACACAAAACATATTTCCTAAGGAAATGCAGTCACCTAAACCTTGTGCAATTTTACATAAAGCTAATGGCAAGATAAACGAAAACAATTTAATTTACCACATAGAACCATCACCGTACACATAGATGAATCAGTTACAATCACATCTTGGAAATGAATACGGTTGGGTGGGGTTGGGTTGAACACTTTTTGGGGGAGGGGAGGGGTGAGAAGTATTAGTAACTACCCATTGCTCAACACAAGGATAAAAAGTTCAAGAAAGTACAGTGCTGCAATGATGAAGCATCAGTTCTAGCTCCTCCTTTCCCCCCACTGGATGTGGAGTAAGTGGAGGGAAGGATGAATCGAACAAGGCAACACCTTTTACAGCAGACTTTCAATGCAGTTGGGCCCATGTGATAACCAGACATATACACCCTCCAACTAGTGAAAGAGCCACAAAAAATCTAAAGGATTTTCCTACCTTAGCCTGGTATGTATGTTCAAGTTCTTCTTTGTAAAGCTTAACTTGCTCATCGTGTTGTGTTCTCAAGTCAACAAGAGCCTGGGCAAGTTTATGTTCATAATCAACTTGCCGACCAGAATCCACTTCCACCAATCGGGTCTCATGTCGTCGCCTGGTCTCCTTAATTTCCTGTGGAAAAAATAAATAAATTACAAATTTAAATCATTCACATAAAAGATAACAGGTATTAGGGAGGAGGTGGCGAGTTAAACCATGCTAAAAGATAGAATTGTTCAGTATCTAAACATCACATGGTTTGTAAGGACCATAATCAGCATATAGTTTTGACAGGGGGATTTGTCAAACTAACCATATTGATTTTTTATGATTAGTTGTATTAATAAAATGATTGCACAGAATAATCCATGCTGAGTGGCCAGCAATAGAAGTTGTAGTCAGTGGAGTATATTCAAGGGATGGTCCGGTTACTAGCAGAATACCTCAGAGGCATCTGTACTCTGACCTATTCTATATTATTAAATATTACAGAAGGTCTTCAAGATTTGCTGATGAAACCTATTTTTGAAACAGCATAAGCCAAATGGCTTTAGATAAATTAGAAAAATGGTCAGAATCCAAATATGGAACATTGAAAATAAAGTAAAATTGTGCCATTAAAAAAGGAAAGTGGGAAAATAACTTTAGTGAAAACACTAGGTGAGAAAGAACTCATTTTCCTTTTATCTAAGGGGGCAAGAGGCTTTTCAACATAGTACCCAAGGAAAAAATGAAAGATGACATGTGTCAGGTTAAATTGAAAAAGCTTTGTTAATAAAGATATACAGTGGATATTACCATTAAGATCTTCACTTGCATAAAAAAATAATTTCTGTGAACCACTGCTTTAGTATTTTTAGTTCAGCTTTATATAAAATGATCTGCACAATTAAAAAAAATATTCAATACTTTTTTGTTCTACAATAAAAACTCAGTGTGACCACCAATTTTTTTTGTAATTTTTGGAAAGTGTTGAGTCCTGAAGGATATATGTATATACATTTTTTTTGAGAGGGGGCGATACTTTATTTTGGTTTTACGTATTGGCAGTATGAAGATGCTTGAAGTATTGTATGCAAAAGGATATAGATACATTGGAGAAAGTACAGAGAAGGGCTACTAAACTGCTGCATGGATGGAAGGATTTAACCAGGAAGGTTTAACCCCTTTGCGACAAAGGAAATGTCAGGCACGTCGAGCCGACTATGCATGCTCCTGCAATATGGCTGTGCCCTCTTGTGGTTAGAGTTTTGGAAGTGCCCCTAGAGGCAGTCAACAACATTGCAATAAAAAAAAAATTTAAAAAACAAAAAAAAACCAACAACTTAATTAGCTAAAATCTAGGGATATGGTTAGAATAGTTGTTAGAGTTAAAATTAAATTAGGGTTAGCAAAAAAAAGATAGGGTTAAAATTAAATTAAAATATAATAAGGGTTAGCATAAGGGTTGAGTTAAATTTAGGGTTCAGGTCAAAAAGCTCAATGTAGAAAAAGCCCCCCCCCCAAAAAAAAACACTTTGGTTTTTGCCCTATAACTGCAGAAAAACATGGGGACAAAGTACATTTCTGAACTCGAGACAACATGTAGAAACTATTGACAAGGTCTTTTTTAATGATTTTTTTGGAGTAAATTATTTATTATGTCAAAGTTAGAAAAAGTTTTTAATTTTTAATATTTTATGATTTTTTTTTGTAGTAAATTATATGATATTAAGAACATAATGGTATCTAATGAAAGTCCTTCTTATGATGTTATAAACAACATAATGTGTGGTTACAGTATGTGAGAGAAGAAAATTATAGCTAAACAAACACCCCAGAAATGTAAAAACAGCCCTTGTCACCAAGGGGAAATCAAGGTCAAACTGTCTTGTCACTAAGGGGTTAAAAATGTTAACTTGTAAAGCTTACAAGATTAATTTCCTTTTATTGCAAAATAATCTGCAATAGATTGTAAGTGCTAAAGTACATCATTCGACTGTAATGTACTGGATCCAATACTACCTCAGCATCTGATGGGGGGGGGGGGGGGGGTGACATATGGGATAGTCTTCCAACAGAAGTAGTAGAGATTAAAACTGTGAAGGTGTTTAAAAATGCATGGAATAAGCCTAAGGCCATCATGAAGAGAACAAAGCAAATAGAGTATTTTACAGCAGGTAAATTATGAGCTACATGGGCCGAATGGGACAATCCTGGATTAGGGAATTATGTTTCACATTTAAGAGACTTCTTAGTGATTACCTCTTCATAGATATTTTTACGGAACTCAAGTTCCTCAGCGATAGACTGGCAACGATTCTCAAGATCCACCTTTAACAAAGTTTCATCTCCAAGCTGTTTCTTCGCCATTGCTAAAGCAGCTTCCAGCTGATCAGTAAATAAAAAATAAAGTTAGAATTACATCAGTTTAAATCTGTTTAGACTTCAATAGTTATTTTCAAATAAGATTATGCCCAATAGGGGAAGTTCCACATACATACGTTTATTTTTAGAAAATGTTAAATAAACTTTATGTTTGAAGAAATGACATATCCCTTACACCAAAACAAATTTCACAGGTGCCATGAGTGAGGGGGGAGTACAGCCAAGGCTCCATGTATAGCAGTTTTCATGCTAACCGATGACAAAGGGTCATCACTAACTGTTATGGTACAACTACTTTCTATTGCCGTTTCAATTGTATGGAATGCAGGCAGGCATGCATGGTTTCACCCAGCTGTATCGCCAGTGATGCAACGCATAAAGCAGAAGTTATACAGTTGTAATACATTTAAATGTTATATCCAGATGCATAGCAGATGGAAACAGTTGAAGGAAAAATGTTGCATAGCCGAAAGAAATATAACTTTTTTTAACAGATTCCCTCTTAAAAACAGAAACTGGAGACTGAACAGTGCTGTCTTATACAAGGTGAAACATCTGATCCCGCAAGTGTTAAGCAAAGTAAACTGTAGAACAGTTCCCACCCGAGACAACTCTGCTTTAAGATCCTCCACTTCCATCTCCAGCGATTTATTCTCGCTCTGCATGGTGGCCAGAGCAGCATCTTTGCTGTTGATGAGAACTTCTATTTCTCTGAGCCTTCCTTGTGTAGAATTAAGATCAGATTCTTTCTTTGAATAGCTGTAAGAAAGAAGGCATTTAGATGCATTGTTTAAACAATGTAAAAGCTTGTAGAGAGTTTAGTCTGCAAAAGCATATAGTAGTCATATGTTAAATATCGATTTACACATGTTGCTTATTGAAAAGGAAGTTTTTTTTAAAATCCATAAGCAACTGACATTGTTGAGGGCAAACTGTCTTAAAGCAGAATTATTTGGAGCCATTTATTTTCCTAAAAAAAAACCCCAAACCCTTACATGTTAGTGCTATAGTAGTCGTATGTGAGAAAATTAGCCATTGGCATGTCATGCTTTTCTCCCGCAAGATTACTACATTATCGCATGGCCCAAAACTATTCTAGGAGACTGCACTGTAATGGGCACTCACATGATTTCATTACTACTTTGTTTTCAAAGACTTGACACCAACGTGATTACATGGGGGTTGTGTACAGCTGCTTTGATTTGCATAAAATATGACACCTTTATATTATAGCACACTCATAGCCTTAAAGCTAGACGCGCTGTATAAGGGGGTAATGTATGCAATTTGAACACCAAAGGCTACAAATTAAGTATAATCGTTATTGTTGTAACAGTGTTGTCCAACTCCCCAAACCCTCCTTATTGGATGTCACTGAATTTAGAGTCCCCTGTGAATTTTTGTACATTTTCTTTCAAGTAAATCTACAACTATTTTTTTTTTTTTTACTTTAAAAACAAAGTGCATAACACATATAGAAATGTGGATGAAACTGCCACCTTAAAGTACAATGTTAAGTAACATCCCCAGGACATCCTGGAAAAACAGAATACCTGAACCTTTTTAGTTTAAACACTTTATTAGTAGCATTCATTATGGGGGAAAAAAAAAAAAACTATATTCCTCAAAACGAAGTATTCAGGTGGTGAACATTTCAGAATAAATTACATCTCAAACAGTAAATTAGAGTAGTACAACAAGTAATCAGTTCACAGCCAAAAGGAATGTTTCCAGCTGCTATCACTACACATGTGGCAACCAGTTCAGCAGGAATACCACACCCTTGGCTTAACAATTCGATTTCCTTACAGTGAAAACCCAAGGGCTGAAATGAGGTACACAGATTTTTTGAACACAAATATTTTATTATTCTAGGAGGTCAGGCAGCAGTCAGGGCACTTTGCTTATGCAGTTACCTTCATTCGAAACGCAAATAGAGACTAGGTACATTTGCTGTTCCTATACAGCAGGTCTTGACAGATCCCGGGAGCCATGTCAGCAAAAATCCCATACTAATGGCCTCTAACTTGGAAGATCTATTAATTTGGCTCCTAAATATAACCAGGCTGGCTCAAGAATTGTTCTGTCTGGCTCATAAAATATACGGAAATTTGTCAAGTCTTGGTATAAAGACCCCAATTAGTCTCTACAACAGTGTACCTGGAATTGTATAGAGATGTAAACTATTCAAATCGGGAGACCAAAGTTACACTGCTAGGTTAAGCTCTGTCTGTGTAATATATCACCACTTTTTCATTATTTGACTGCATTATAGATCATTGGACATTATCTGTGTCTCTGCATAATGTACATGTCAGTCTTTTGAACTCTATTACATACGACTTTGCCCTTTAAAAATAAGCCCCCATCCTTGGTTATGAATGGGTTACCTTCGTCTACCCGTCCATATTTTAGTACCAGTGTTCTGAAAAAAAACTTGAGTGAATTATACTGCACAGGCAGCCCCCCCCCCCCCCCATGTGTCCCTCTGTCCCCCGTGTGTGACTTCCACCTACTAGCGTAGCATGTCACTGATATAAGTTTTACAAAATTGCCTGCTACGCTAGTAAGTGACAATAATAAGTAAGAGGCTTATATTTTCCCTGTCACCGCAGCTGATCCGGAGGGGGTGTGAGGTGGTTTGTGTCCCTCGCGCAGGCGCTATTCTGCCAAAGATACGGCTGATTGACAGCTGTAACTTTGTGCGCATGTGCTGTGGTGCGCAATGAGTGAATTCTATTGCGCTTGTGCAGTAGAATTTGCTCCAGTTTTTTGTCAGGACACCGGCCTTAGCTGGCAGATCGATTCAGTCAGGTATTCTGTATGGAGGGGGGGGGGGGTTAATGTAGGCAGACAGGAAGCAGCACAGAGAACATCCTGCTGTCAAATCTTAAAAACCTACTTCCCTGCAATAAAAATCATAAAATGTCTGAACACAATGCTGATTGCATAAATTCTACACTCTATTTCACTGCATTAATTTTCTAGATGTGTATATACTTGTTTGGAAAGATAGCAAAAAATATTTTTCAGACAACTTTTGCTATATAAACAACAACATTGTCATTACCCTCTTAGTACAACTGGCCTAAATCGCAAGATTTACATCTGAAAACAATTACATGCTTTTATTAAAATGCATTTGGTCAAACAGCATCTGCTGTCCTCTGTAATATTAAATTCACTTTGCACAGTCATTTTCTAGTGTGGTGAGATGCAGGCATTCTGCATAAATCACATTTTATATTTGACTCAAGGCACCCCTGTGATTAATTTTAAAAGTAAATTAATGTGCATTTTGGGCACCAGACAGCCCCTTCAACTGCACAGTAAACGGCACAATTAAGTTAAAACTGCTAGTCTTTACACACCTGCTCAGTGATCTCAGACAGATTACTAGCAAGATTTCAGTTTCACCAAATGACAGACGCAGCAGACAGCCTTTCCTGCACATATCAGCTGTAACCAGTGTAAGGATCATTAGACATTCTAATCCAATAACTAGAGTTCACCTCCCCCAGCACCTCATGGTCAATGATATCACGAAGGAGGAAAAAAAAAAAAAACAGTCGCCCATTCATCACATTTGACTGTGCATCACATGCATAATGGGAGGGATTAACAGAACAAAACCCATCAGTATCCAAGCACTATTAAAACACAATCCATCTGTTCATCCGGTACGACTGTCTAAACAGGATACAGACCAGAGCACACTAGACCAGCAAGCATGTGGATTTAAATGCATTAGAACAAAAAAAAAAAAATAAAAAGGAAAGATGCTTGCAGTTTCCTATAACCCTGGTGTAGCAACTATTGCAGATGCCTCTCCACCCGCCTATAAAGCTAGCAAGCAACAACTGACTCCCTCATAGCATCATAACCCACTGCTTTTCATCAGACCCTCAACTATTTTGTCCCACTGACAGATACCAGATGAGTAAATTTTATACAGTTGGACAAAATGACTTATTTTCTTGCAGCAGGTGTTTTGATCTTAAATTACTTTTCACCTATGTGCCAGCAGTATATCACAATTGCACCTTATACACCTCCAAACTGAATAAGCGACAGTACATACAAGTTAGACTAAAACAATGCAGCCTTTACAGAGAAAAAAGCAATTGATGTAGTTTGTTGTTCCCTATCCAGTTTACACACACTAAACAAATTCATTGTTATTTACATGTTGCATTATTTATTTGAATGCAGTTAACCAGGGAAACAGACTCCCCATGTATCTTAACAATTGTAGGTAATTTAGAACCAGTGACTGACAAAGGGCATGGCCATAAAACAACAAACAGACATTACAATCTGATAAATATGGCATCCAAAAAAAAGGCTTTGTGGGGACATTACATTTAATAAGCAATTTTAGTATTGTTAGATGTAGAAAAGCAAACATGTTTCAGCTGTGGAAGATCGTGTTACAAACTGGGATTCATTCCAGAGGCAAATGCCATAGCAAGTTCTGTGACCTCAATACTACAAGTCAAACAGTCATGACTTTGCCAGGTGACACTGCTCAATCATCTTACAGCAGGGCTTGACAAATTTTATTTTAGGAGCCAGAATTTTTTTTTTAGGAGCCAGACAATCTTGCAAACATAAACGCAATTCATAAACACACACACGCCTACTTCACATATATACAAACACACGTACTTTACATATACACATATATCCAAACACCTCACACACACCTACTTGACACATACACAAATATCCAAACACCTCACACACACCTACTTTACATATACCCATATATCCAAACACATCACACACACCTACTTTACATATACCCATATACACACACACACACACACACACACACACCTTCTTTACATATACCCATATATCCAAACACCTCACACACACCTACTTTACATATACACAAATATCCAAACACCTCACACACACACCTACTTTGGATATTTGTGTATATGTAAACACCTGACACACACCTTCTTTACATATACAAAAATATCCAAACACCTCACACACACCTACTTTACATATACCCATATATCCAAACACCTCACACACACACACACCTACTTTACATATACCCATATATCCAAACACCTCACACACACACCTACTTTACATATACCCATATATCCAAACACCTCACACACACACATACTTTACATATACCCATATATCCAAACACCTCACACACACACCTACTTTACATATACCCATATATCCAAACACCTCACACACACACCTACTTTACATATACCCATATATCCAAACACCTCACACACACCTGCTTTACATATACCCATATATCCAAACACCTCACACACACCTACTTTACATATACACATATATCCAAACACCTCACGCACACCTACTTTACATATACACATATATACAAACACCTCACACACATCTGCTTTACATATACCCATATATCCAAACACCTCACACACACCTACTTTACATATACCCATATATCCAAACACCTCACACACACCTACTTTACATATACCCATATATACAAACACCTCACACACACCTACTTTACAATACATACAAACACACACCCACCTCACACAGTCTTTTATTGTGGGGTTTCTTGATGTGTCCCCCTCCCTGCTGCTTTATCTCACTGCCGGGGAGGGGGACATTCACGCTGCAGCTGAACGTCGTTGGTCGGCGTGCTGAGTGCCAGGATGTCACGTGACTACATCCGGCACTCAGACACGCGTTGCGCGAGGGGGCGGAGCTTGCAGTCTGTGCCATCGGCTTTACCCCCTCATGCTGCGGAAAAAAAAATCGGATGGCAGCGTCAAGGGGGCCATGAGGCTGAAAGCACCCAGGCGCCAGGTCTAATTTCCTGGTCGCCATGGCGACCTGGGGTTTGTCGAGCCCTGTCTTACAGCAAGCTTATCCAAGCTCATTACTCCACAGACGCCAGCATTTTGGATTGGTACTATTTACCATTCACGTCTTTAGCCTACTTAATCAAATGTAATGCAACCAAAATATATAGTTGTCAACTATTTAAGGAATGCTCACAATCATTATGCATGCTCAAACTCACAAACTGAATTTGTTGCATTATACTGGTTTCCTAGTTTAAGTGACACACACTGAACTATAGAAATGTAAAAGGAGTTCTGTAGATAATATAAAAACCCACAGCTTTGCTAACTTAAATATAAAATCTCTTGCTAGAGGCCAAACAAAAAGATAAAAAAAACTTTAGTACAGGAATTTCATTTAGAGGTTAGCATAATGGAAACAGATGGCTATGCAAGCAAGACTTGAACAAGTGTTCAAAAGGTCCCTATGCCAATTTTCTGTGCATGTGTTTTGTATGTGTACAGCTGTTTATTCATGTAAAATTACATCTACACAGAGATGCATAGGTCCTAAATGAGCAAGACACTGACTCCATGTACACAAGGCATCCCCAGATAGGAATCCTCTACATGGCACCACTGGTGAATTTCTGCAAAAGATAACAATTGCAAAAAAACAAAAACAAAACCTACATATATTTATAATTGGGAGACTTCATATGTACTTGTTTGTATTGGATTTTTCATGTTAGAATGTTCCTTTAGTCAAGGACATGCAACCAATTTAATGATGTGTTTAAGGAGAACATTTAACCCTGGGAAAGGTCAAACACATAAGGAGGGAGTGTGTAGAAAAGAACAGCATAGTAATATGTGGGTGTAAGCCACCAGTGTTATGTGTGCACTCACTTTAGAGAAGTACATACATACATACATACATACATAAATACATATTGTGCCAGCACTGGCAAACTACAGGTCCAGCATGCATTTTGGCTAACTCCCAAATATATGTATTGCACATGGGCTAACACAGCAATAGCACCACTATTATTCTTCTTCCTCTCCACGTTGTGTTTGCGAATATTGATCCTTTTGTATTTTGTCAAATACTCATTGAAGAGGCATTATTCACAAATATAATTTAGTAGGTTAACTAACACCAGACAACCCAAATTTGAACCAATTCTAACAACTCACCATTTTTGTAACCACTATAAAATCTAAAAATACTGGCAGTTAAGTCTTAATTTAACATTCGAGATTAGGATTACATTCCTTCTCGGTCATACAAAATTGCCCCCAGTTCAGCTGCTATATCCCATGCATCCAACACCCTTCTTGTGAAAAAAAGTCTTACCAACTATAGTTTTGGAAAAAGTATGAGAATGTATGCAAAACAGATACATTTTTGTTAAAAAAAAAAAAAAAATAAACTGAATAAAAACTATTAAACTGCCACCTATTTCCTTAAAGGGATTTTAACCTAAACATTATTTTACTGAGCTTGTAGAGGATTATAAATATATATTTCCCAAATAAGAAAAATGAGTTTGTGGAGCATCCCGCTTATGATTTGACCTATGGCTTCATATGAAATTTCAATGGGAAATATGTAATTTGCATATCAAACCACAGGTGATGTCATAAAAAGGTGATACACAATTTCTGCTAATTTAGAAAATTTACAAGCAAATCCCAAATGGATCATTTTATATGCTCTAAATTCATAATAAAACAACGTTCAGGTCATCCCTTTAAAAAAAAGGTTTGCCATTCTAATAACAAAAAGTGTTTGCTTCTGCACTGAAGTTATTCAGAAATTGTCTTAGGAATTGTAGTATGGACACTTTCAGTTATGTCCATAAATGTATAGGATTCCAGCAATATCAATAGCGGTAAAATTTAATTCAACAATAAATTCACCACGTGTTAAATAAAAAAATTGGGAGTGACTATCCGGCTGCAAAATAGTACATGGTTGCATAGTGGGTGACATCTGTATAGCGCCCAAAGTGGAAATATGCATTAGATATAAACTAAAGAGGAAATGGAGTGGGTGTGTCAGGACTGAGAGTTGACCTGGGCAGCACAAAATAAAACACAACAACGCCCAGATCACCGACATCACCATACGTTATCGTCCCTGCTTTTGTTATCTAGAAATAACAAGAATTACTTCAGAAACTAGATATTAACCCATCCGGGGAACTAAGGCAGCTAAAAATGCTCCGATTTCCCGCCTCATCTATACATGCTTTGTAAGAATTAATTCACGGTTCGCCAGTTGTAATGACTTACTAGTTTCTGAAAGTGTATACACGGATAGTACATAGCAGATACTATTATCAAGCTGATGCAGGCCGTGTGTGACCACAGAGGAGAGGGGGGGGTTAGGGGCAGGTCTCTCCATTCAAAGGAGGGGGAGGGACAGTTACTACAGTCGCAAGATTAACCTAGTTGTCACTAAAAAGGGACACAAATTGTGTTTTAATGAACATAACCTTCGCGTCCATTAGTGATAATTTGGTAGAACAAATGCACATATTATATCATATTACATCATAGTTAATGATACAAAATAAAAATGACGATGAAGTGCGCTTTTGTCCAATTTATCGTCGTGATGGCGAAGCATCAGTCCCTTATTATAGACCATGTTTCCTATGACACTCAGCAATGCAGACTATCATCCTGGAGATTGCATGCGTTGTGTTAAACTGCTGCCATTATATGAAGCCCCCTTCCCATTGTATGAATGAATCTAATCCCCATACTGACCTGGTAAGCAGTTGCTCATGATCAGTCTGGAGCCTGCCCAGCTCGATTTGTAGTTTTGCTCTCTCCCGGGCAGTGTCATCAAGGGATCGCCTTGCATCCGCTAACTCGGTCTCGTACAACTCTTTGAGCCCAGTTACCTCACGGCTTCTCACCTCCTCCTTCTCGGTGACCTGCAGCTGTAACACACTATTCTCACTCTCCAAGCTTCGGACCTTGTCTATATAAACAGCCAGGCGGTCGTTGAGGTGCTGCAACTGCTCTTTCTCTTGCAGGCGGGAGATACGTGTTGGGCTTAGCGGGGTGCTCATGCTGCTACGCCTGCTAGATTGCCTGGGGTTGATGGGGGTGGAAGTAGCCATTGCAAGCGTAGTGGCAACGATGGAACCTTCAGTTCGTTACAGTTATCAGGCCAAGTGATACAACGTAACCCGGTATGGAACACCGGTCTGTAGCCAGTGAGTTAACAATAAAATGGTCCAATAAGAAAAAAAAACAATTCTAAGTGAATACCGCTAGAAAGCTACGGGTTAGTTAAAACAAATACCAAATCAAATACTTTAAAAAAACGAGCCTTGCTTTCTAACTTGATAAAATCCAGGAAATGCGATCAGTCCTGAGACGCAAACGGACTCGTGGAAATCCCCTTTACGTAATAAAAAGCAATAAATGAAATCACAATGCGGCCGTGCCTCTCCAGCACTTTCCCCGCCAGGCTCAGCAGCGAGTAAGAAGGGTTGGCCTCAATATGGCGCCACAACATACATGTGATACCGACTGACCAATGGAAAGGCGCGGCTTACTCGCCGCCTGTGCCTGAGACCAAATTCAAACTAGATAGTGTATATGAAAAGAGAGAGGGGGGAGGTGCGTGTGTTGAGGAGACGACCTCGTACACAATGGAAAGGGTTTTGTCTGGTGGATTTGAATAAATTAATTCAACTGATTTCGCTTGGAATTATTAGGGAATTGGGGAAATGTTGCGGTGTGTGGGGGGCACAGGTTATGTCTGAAGCAGGAATTACATGTGTGTGTGTTAAAGATGTTGTGAACATATGGTAGTGTAGCTATCACATTTTTTGTTTGTAGACTACACAGGAAAAGGGCTGTTTCCATTATCGGTATATTGGTTCGGCTTTTAACCACTCAAATAGCAGCGTGTAGCACATCTTGTCACATTCCTCATTTGTTTTAAGACTAAGAAAGATGTATTGATATGTATCAACCTCCTGTTTATAATAATATAAAAAAAAAAGTGTTAATCGTTTTGTAGAGCTAATGACACATCTTTCTCTTTGGACTCCAAGCCCTTACAAGGAAGGTCCTCTACAATAGTTTTCACATGATTTTTCACATTGTTCTACTCTGCCAAGTTCAGGGTGGCCATGGACCATAGTCAGACAGTGACCAGAAGCAATGATAGTAGTGACCACACCCGAACTGCTGCTTTACACTTCCCTGCATTTACAATTTTTGTATACTGTGACTACATAATACAATGTTTCATCCACTTCAGGCAACCCACTAAATAAACCAAAAAAAAAAACAAAACAATAGAGATAGAACAGAGTACTACTTGGTGATATTACATTCAGCTGTGTATTTTGGTTTCCAAAATGCAGACTCAATGCAGGACCCCCATCCACCCCCACTGCAGAACGAGGGCATACCCCAGCACCCCATGATGTGCACCATCATTCGCACTGCAAACCCATGACGTGCCACTGCACACATGGACGTGCCCCTGCACCCACTCTGCACAACCATTACATGCCCCATTACTCACATTGCACCCCCTACATGCCATCAGGGCCTGGATGGGGCATGACGGGCACTACTGGCGTCCCGGGCCTGGCAGGCCCAGGTCACGCCAGAAGAAAATACATGCATTTTGAGTGGCTAAATACTGGCATATTAAATGGCTAAATACTGGCATACTGAGTGGCAATATACTGGCATACTGAGTGGCAAAATACTGACTTATTGAGTGGCTAAATATTACTGGCATATTGAATGGCAAAATATTACTGGCATATTGTGTGGCAAAATACTGGAATATTAAGTGGCTAAATACTTGCATATTAAATGACTAAATACTGGCATATTGAGTGGCAAAATACTGGCATACTGAGTGGCAAAATACTGACTTATTGAGTGGGTAAATATAACTGCCATATTGAATAGAAAAATAATACTGGCATATTGAGTGACAAATTACTGGTATATTAAATGGTTAAATACTGGCATATTGAGTGGCTAAATACTGTCATATTGAGTGGCTACATACTGGCATATTAAATGGCTAAATATTACTGGCATATTAAATGAATAAATATTGGCATATTGAGTGATTGATATATATATATATTACTAACTACATCAGATGACTGACCAATATCATGAGACAGAGAGCCCTATTCATAGACTTAAAATCTAGAGAAGAATACATTTAATGTGCCAGCGAAAAGTCAGAACACTCTGCCTGAAATACATATTGATGATTTAAATTATTTCAATTTACTAATCAAGTCTAGAGCTGTTTTATCCTGCAAAAACGTTGAGGTTTGGGGGTAATTTCATAAGGTAATTCAATAGAATGTATAGCTTTTAAAGCCAAAAAAGAGTCCTAGATGGATGAAAAAGATTAAATTAATGTTCCCAACATGTCCATGTATGAAATAGCAGTTTGACAGCTTAATTATTGCTTTAGTTATGGGTAGTTTGAGCACTTTTGATAGGGCAAAGGAACAGTAAAATATGGGGCATGTATAAACACAGCGCACACACTGATTATGCCAAATACTGGCGCAATTGGTGTGTATGCGAATGTATAAAGCAAACTCATGGGAGTCTGCTTTACCTACACCAAATGCATAGATTTAGGTTGTGCCAGCCAACGTTGCACTGGCGCAGCCTATGTATAAAAAATCAGGCACTGAAAAGTGATGGATTTGTGTTGGGGAACACAGTTTGATAGAGGTCCCTTTCCCCAGGGCAGATCCTGGGCAGGCACACGGGGTGAGTAGCAGAGGCGCTGAGCTGCTACAGGGAGCTCTCTCCTTGAGGTCTGGTAACCGCACCAAAGCGCGACGGATGCAAGCTCCGCCCCATTGCGCTCTCAGATTGGCTGCATGGGGGATTTCACATAACATCTCGCAGAAGAAACTGAATGGCCGGCGCAGACAACTTCGGAATGTCTCCCTCCCTACAAATAACTAAGGTAACTAAGCAGGGAGGAGGGCCAAAAGTAAAAAAAAAATTTTTTGTTTCGTAAAAATAAAAATAGAAGAAATAAGTGTTACTAAATGTTTCAGTGTGTGTGTTTCAATGTGTGTAAGTGTGTGTGGGTTTCGATGTGTGTAAGTGTGTGTGTTTTTTATGTGTGTGTGTGTATGTTTCAGTGTGTGTGTTCCAATATGTGTAAGTGGGTGTGTGTGTTTTTCATTGTGTGTAAGTATGTGTGTGTGTGGTTCAATGTGTGTGTGTGTTTAAATTTATGTAAGTGTGTGTTTAAATGTGTGTAAGTGTGTGTGTTTCAGTGTGTGTAAGGATATCTGTGTTAGTGTGTGTTCTGCGTGTGTAAACAGTCTGTTACACAGTTACAGTCTGTAAGTTTGTCGTAAGGGTGTCTGTGCAAGTGTGACAATGTGTATAAGGGTGTCTGTGTAAGTGTATGTATGTGTATTTGTTTGACTGTGTATTTGTATGTGTAAGTGTGACTGTGTGTGTTTGAACTGTGTCTGTGTGTGTGTGCATTTATGTGATTACAAGAATAAATAAAATCTGTGTGAATGAAAAGCTATCTAGTATTATGAACGACAAACACAAGATATTTTTGAAAATATGGACACTGCGGATTTCTAGCCCTTATGGTAGATCTGTCAGTACTAATATCATCTAATTATTGAGCTAAGTAATTACAAACCTCTATTGTATTTATTTAAATTTTCATCTATTGTTTTTTCTGTTTATTAATATTAAGTTGTATATCTGATCTCACATACTTTGTAAATAATTCTGATAAATTCTATAATCTGTTAAACAATTTTTATAAATAACACATTGACACAATTTAATATTTAGAAGGTAAGTTTATAACCTAATAAATCCAAATAAAGGTTTATAGTATAAAAAAAATAAGCAAAATAATCTGTGTAAGTGTGGCTGTGTGTGCATGTGTGTAGATGTGACTGTGTATGTATGGCGATACAACTGATGCCAAGGGGGTAGAAAAGCTAGGTACATCTCCAAATGGGTGGCCCCTCTGGGCGGTCTCTGCAGCTCGGTGCTCTATTTCCCCTCAGACTTCAGTCAGCGCTTCTTGCACTTTCCATACACAGTGATGGCTCAGAGTGCTAATTGAGTTCTGAGATGAGATCAGGAGTGGGCATGGAAAAGACACATGGGAAAAAAACAAAACATGGGAGGTTGGAGTTATAGGAAAAGAGACATGGGAACATATGGAGCAAAAAGACACACAGGGGGTATGGGGTGGGAAAGAGATACACATGTGGAGACAGATACAAGGGGCTTATGAGGAAGTAGAGACAGAGATGAGGAGAAAGATGAATGGGGGCTATGAGGAGTGAAAGAGACTGGGGGGAGAGAGAGAGACATGGGTGTTATGTGGAGTGCTAGACAGGCATGGGGGAGAAAAAGACAAACAGACATGGTGGTAGTGGAGGAGAGACATGCAGAAAAGAGACCACCATGGGGAACGGAAAGACAGACATGGAAAAAGATATGGGGTATGAGTGGAGAGAGAGACCGACATGGGGTATGAGTGAAGAGAGACAGACATGAGGGTATGGGGGGAAAGAGACAGACATGAGGGTATGGTGAGAGAGAGACAGACATGAGGGTATAGTGAGAGAGAGACAGACATGAGGATATGGGGCGAGAGAGAAATACATGAGGGTGTGGGGCGAGAGAGAGAAATACATGAGGGTGTGGGGAGAGAGAGAGAAATACATGAGGGTGTGGGGAGAGAGAGAAATACATGGGGGTGTGGGGAGAGAGAAATACATGAGGGTATGGGGAGAGAGAGAGAGACAGACATGAAGCTATGGGGAATGTATTTCAGGCTGCATTCGGTTTCAGAATGCATCAGTGTGAAATTGGCCATGATGTTCGAATTGTGTTGCTATTCGGGGTCACATCAGGGCATATTGTGTAGAACGGTAGTCAGCTTCCAGTATGACCCAATGAGGACAAAAATTATTCTGGACTCCCGGACAAATACATTGAGCTAGAAGTTTGACGTATATTATGTATTGTTTGAATAGTGACATGAAAGTTGTTAATTTTTTTCTTATTATTTTCCTCTTTCCCCATACTCTCACACCCATAATTACAAACGTATAAGGGTCTACTCAATTAAGAGAGAATTGCAGGGAATTTCAGACTTTAGGCCAATGAAGCCGAGATGGAAAAATTCTCCTATACAGCTGAACGGGAGAATTTTCCCAGCTCACTACTTTGGCTTTAAGTCTCATTTCTCTGCATCTCTATCTTTATTAAGTGACCCTATAATAAACTAATGCACTCCTTCAGCTTACAAAAAAATAAACAAAGTGGATTTTATGGTACAATGGATATCGCACCATCGAGTGCTCACTCCTGAACACCTGAGTACGCGTTGTTCAGGAGGTTAGGGATGTGGCCTTCTATCATGACGACAACAGTCCCTGCCAGGGAGCTGAAGACATGAGGGGAGCTGCAGGAGGTAAGGGACCCATGCTTGATGCAGGACAGGGTCTTGGAGCCTGACAGGTCTACATCTTACGAAAGCTTTTGTTTATCATCCGAACACCTTAAACATAGATTAATCTGTCCATAACACTTATTTCCAAACTTCCTCTGCGAATTGTTTATGTTGCTTGCCAATCTTAAATGTTACTCTTTACTGGCCAGTACTTGAGATATATTTTTCTATTCATCTCTGACTAGAAGGCCAGAATCCTGGAGTTGCCTCTTCACTGATGATGTTGAGACCGGTATTTTGCAGGCGCTATTTAATGAAGCTACCAGATGAGTGCCTGTGAGCTATCTGTTTCTCAAACTAGACACTCTAATGTACTTAAACGCCATGAAAGGGACGTGACCGTACGCTACGTTATTAACAAAGCCACACTGTTTGGTATATATTTGCTATTAAATTTATATTGAGAAGCACTCTTACAAATTAAGTAAAATATATTTGTTTTCATTGTATGTATATATTATACATGCTATTTTTCACAGGAAACTAAAAAAAAGCATCTGATTTAAGTTTAAAAATCTGATCCGTATAGCATTATGCAACATAACATATTACAGCTTTGAGATGTTAAAGCAATTTGGGGAAAAAACAAATTATTCTAACCTTCTTTACTAAAGGTTAGAATCACCATGCCGTCCTGAAACTTACCATGTAAACAAGTCGGTTGATCATAGAAACCGTAACTAAGCAAAGGCAAAAACAGTCTTGGCTTATGTTCTGTGAAGCAAGCAGAAAGACTACACAGGGCAGAGAGAAATACATAATTGAAAAAATAATATTTAATTTGAATAAGGCACATTCTAGTTATATAGCTATTTGGGCAAAATCTAGTGCACTAAAGAACAATTCATCTCTTGATAGAAGTGGGAGCATAACGTGGAGCTGAGATTAACAAACAGCTGCTTCCAAAGCTTGTGTCAGAATCTAAGTGATGTCAGAACTTGATATCACAGAAAGTAGATGACATCACAAAGAAGGAGCTGAGACATTATCAAAAAGAAGTCACATATCTATTAAAAATACAAAATGAAGAAATCCATGGTTTGCAAAGAACCGAGAGAGGCCAATGATGATCATGGGAACATGAAGAATGTTGGAACCATTACTGACATTAAAGGGTAACTCAGTCTGAATATGCTATTTATTTAAAGACTTTTTTCTGAATGTGAAAGGTTGTGATGCTTTGTTATCTGAGTGGGTAATAAATAAAAATGTAGCTGAAAGTGCCCATTGATAGTAGTGATTGATAAATATGATCTAAACATTGTGTATTATTGGTGGATGCACAGACTGTTATGTACTAGGTGGGCCTCTAGTGAGCTATTTTCTTGCAGTATTATTTATGTCTTAAACTCTTAAGCACACAATTTGCCTTGGGCTTTTTTAAAAATATTTTTTTGTATCTAAGGTTTTGTTTCTCTATTTCTCATTTATATATAAATATAAATTAAGAACTTTATAAATGAGAGAGGGAACCACAATCAATTTCAAAGAACTGACTAATGAATTGCAAAATGAGGCCAAAATAGTTTGGAGAGTAACAGAATTGGAGAATTTTTCCAACTCGCCCACCTAATTTTGTAATGTCTTTGTTAATTCCCTCTTTCATGAATAAAGCCCTATAAATTATTTTTCAGTAAGCATCTGACTTTCTTTTTATGCCATGTTTATCCCTATAAAGCAGAATATAATAAAGATTTTTCAAGGCTGTTTTGTCTATCTGTGTCTAACAAATAGGCTGGTGGAAATGTCCACTAAATTGTACCAAAAGTCACCAAGCCCTGAAACTTCCTCATATGAAATTAGAGTGTAGATTCATAAAACAGGGCCGTCTAAACCTTATTCATTACTATGTACTTATACATATTTTCTAATACATTTCACTGTACAATCTTATGATATATATTTTTTTTTTATGAAATTACACATTTTTCAAAAAACATGTCATTGTACAGATCAACAATACTTCATATAAATATGAAATTGACCATAATTAAAGACGAATTTCTAGTGCTCTTAAAAAGGTCCTCCTAAAGTGGTTTTCCAACCTACCGGACAAAAGAGATACAAAATACTGTGTTGGGACCTGCTTATTCTTTTTCAACATAACATTATATTGTTCTATTTACCAAATAATATTTACATTTCAAATACTATTATTGTTAATTAACCCTCCCTGTATCAGGGAACTTACTTAGCCATCCTTCCCATATTGTGTTAAAGGACTCCAATTTGTGATTTGCCATATAATATCCTTTTCCCATCATGTATTGAAAGGCCATGTGATGTTGAACCTCTTTCCAACTTATTTCTTTCTCTTGCTTCCAGTTCCTAGCGATTACTTTTTTCTTGGCCATAAAGAGTTGAATAACTATATTTCTAAATTTGTGTAGAATTTCCCCCATATTTAAATGTAGTAATGCTGTTTCAGGCTGTGGTCTTACTAAGGTGTTAATTACATCTGATGTGACCCCCAAATAAGTGTAGCCATGTATTCCAATTTGTTTTTTTACAGGACCACCAAACATGCATATATGAGCCATCAGGTTCTCCACATCTCCAACAGTTTGGATTTATCCCACATTTAAATTTAGCCATTCTACTGGGAACTAAATACCATTTAAACCATAATTTAATGTGCGTCTCCTGCATGTTTAGTGCGTAATTCTGCCCATTATTTTATTGTTCATTAAGAGGATGTAATACCATTCTTTAATTCGTGTTACGTCTTGTTTTTATTACCAAATATCTTTTCCATAAATTTCGCTATTTCAGGAACAGTAGATTTAAATAGGTGGTTTCTAATATAATCTTGAATTCTGACTACATCAAAAAGGAGTTATTAAAGCCAAATTCTAGACGGATAGCTTCCAAAGGCTTAAGTTTGTCTCCTGTCAGGAAATCCCCCACTTTCAATGATCTTAATCTTTTTGTTTTGGTCAAGTTCAAGTATTCCCTGTCCAATTATTTTTGGCTGTGGGCCGTCCATAAAGGGCCATGATAGCGTCAATCATACCCTCTCCAAACTTAAATGTTCTCAAAATATCTTTTTAAAAAAGCCAATTGACCCTATCAAAAGCCTTTTTTTGGCATCAAGGGATAAAAGGACTGTGGGAATCTGTCTAATTTAATTCTATTAAATCAATAATTTTTCTTGGGTTCCCACCAGCTTGACGGACTTCACGAACCCCACTTGATCACTCTCTGTCAGACAGGGAATCATGCCTTTAATTATTTTGGCTATAATAGTCGAGTATATTTTGTTATCTCCGTTGATCAGAGAAATTGGTCTGTAGTTACTCTTTTCTGCCAAATTTTTAGCTGGTTTTGGTATGGGCATAACTAATGCCTGGAGCATTTCATCTGGGAAAGAGCCTATGGTACGAATCTCATTAAATAACACAGTTAAATAAGGTGTCAGAGTTCTGAGAGCTTTCTATAGAAAATATTAGAAAATCCATCAGGTCCCGGGGTTTTATTCATTTCCAAGCGCTTTATTATGTTGTTAACTTCAGATTCTGTAAATAATGTTTCCAGGCTTTCGATTTGCTCATCTGACAGACCTTTTAATTTAGATTTTTGTAAATATTCCCTAATTAATTCTTTGTTGTTTTCTTTTCTTTTCTATTGTTAGTACATTTTGTACCCCTCTTCCTATTTTCATTTTCGAGCTGAATATATAGATCTGAAAGGTTCTTACCCCTTTTTTTTATTTATATGGGCCTGCGGCTTAATTAGATGCCCCTAATAACTGCTTTATAGGCACACCAAACATTTGCTAAGCTCGTGTCTACCATTAGGTTTTCTTCAAAATATTTCTCTGACACTACTACGAGATTTTCCACATTTTCCTCCGAAGCCAACAGCAACTTGTTCAATCTCCATGGATTGGGACTCCTTATATACTTTCTTTTAATTTCTAGAATTATTGAATCACTAGACATTAAGCCCGTTAAATTAACGGGTGCTAGAACATATTTGGACTGGGGGGGGGGGGGGGGGGGGGAAGGACATAAAGGGGCAACATAGGGGCAAGCACCCTGGTGAGGGGAGGAGCCTTGAGGGCTGCCTCATCTTGATGGAGTTGTGATCCTCCTGCTGTATTATTGATGCAGCAGAGGGATCACAACTCCTGAGTGATCAGCTGTATCTTTGTGCGCATGCACAATGAGTAAATTCTCCTGCGATTGCGCAGGAGAATTTGCCTGAGAAATCTGTCAGCAGGGCCGGCCTTAAGTGTTCCGGCGCCCTGTGCGGGATTCCCCCATGGCGCCCCCCCCATGGATGGATCTCTCTGCCTTCCCATGTTTGTCCCTTTCCTCTTCATTGCCCTGTCTGTCTCTCTCTAACTCACCCATACCTGTTCTCTCTCTCCTTTTATTCTGTCTATCTCCTCCCCCCCTGTACAGTCTGTCTCTCTCTCTCCCTCTTCCCCCTGTCTCTCTCTCCCCCCCTGTTCTGTCTCTCTCCCCCCTGTTCTGTCTCTCTCTCCCTCCCTCTGTTCTTTCTCTCTACCCCCCTGTTCTGTATCTCTCTCTCCCCCCTGCAGCTGTTCTGTCGCTCCCCCTCCCCCTGTTCTGTCTCTCCCACCTCCAGCTGTTCTGTCTCTCCCCCTCCCCCTGTTATGTCTCTCCCCCCTGCCCTGTCTCACTCTCCCCCCTGCCTGCCCTTCCTCTGTTCTGTCTCTCTCTCCCCCCCTGTTCTGTCTCTCTCCCCCCCTGTTCTGTCTCTCCCCCCCTGTTCTGTCTCTCTCCCCCCCCGTTCTGTCTCTCTACCCCCCTGTTCTGTCTCTCCCCCCTGTTCTGTCTCTCTAGCCCTGTTCTGTCTCTCTCTCTCCCCATTCCCCCTGTTCTGTCTTTCTCTACCTCCCTCCCTCCCCGTCTGTCTCTCTCTCCCCCTTCCCCCTGTTCTGTCTCTCTCTCTCCCCCCTGTACTGTCTGTCTCTCTCTCTCCCCCTTCCCCCTGTCTCTCTCTCCCCCCCTGTTCTGTCTCTCTCCCCCCCTGTTCTGTCTCTCCCCCCCTGTTCTGTCTCTCCCCCCTATTCTGTCTCTCCCCCCTTGTTCTGTCTCTATAGACCTGTTCTGTCTCTCTCTCTCCCCATTGCCCCTGTTCTGTCTTTCTCTCCCTCCCTCCCCGTCTGTCTCTCTCTCCCCCTTCCCCCTGTTCTGTCTCTCTCTCCCCCCTGTACTGTCTGTCTCTCTCTCTCCCCCTTCACCCTGTTCTGTCTCTCCCCCTCCAGCTGTTCTCTCTCTCCCCCTTCCCCCATTTCTGTCTCTCTCTCCCCCCTGTTCTGTCTGTCTCTCTCTCTCTCTCCCCGTTCCCCCTGTTCTGTCTCTCTCTCCCTCCCTCTGTTCTTTCTCTCTACCCCCTGTTCTGTATCTCTCTCTCCCCCTTCCAGCTGTTCGGTCTCTCCCCCTCCAGCTGTTCTCTCTCTCCCCCTTCCCCCATTTCTGTCTCTCTCTCCCCCCTGTTCTGTCTGTCTCTCTCTCTCTCTCCCCGTTCCCCCTGTTCTGTCTCTCTCTCCCTCACTCTGTTCTTTCTCTCTACCCCCTGTTCTGTATCTCTCTCTCCCCCTCCAGCTGTTCTGTCTCTCCCCCTCCCCCTGTTCTGTCTCTCCCCCCTCCAGCTGTTCTGTCTCTCCCCCTCCCCCTATTCTGTCTCTCCCCCCTGCCCTGTCTCTCTCTCCCCCCTGCCTGCCCTTACTCTGTTCTGTCTCTCTCCCCCCCTGTTCTGTCTCTCTCCCCCCCTCCAGCTGTTCTGTCTCTCCCCCTCCCCCTGTTCTGTCTCTCCCCCCTCCAGCTGTTCTGTCTCTCCCTCTCCCCCTATTCTGTCTCTCCCCCCTGCCCTGTCTCTCTCTCCCTCCTGCCTGCCCTTCCTCTGTTCTGTCTCTCTCCCCCCTGCCTGCCCTTCCTCTGTTCTGTCTCTCTCCCCCACTGTTCTGTCTCTCCCCCCCTGTTCTGTCTCTCCCCCCCCTGTTCTGTCTCTCTCCCCCCTGTTCTGTCTCTCCCCCCTGTTTTGTCTCTCTCCCCATTCCCCCTGTTCTGTCTTTCTCTCCCTCCCTCCCCCTGTCTGTCTCTCTCTCCCCCTTCCCCCTGTTCTGTCTCTCTCTCCCCCCCCGTTCTGTCTCTCTCTCTCCCTCCCTCCCTCTGTTCTTTCTCTCTACCCCCCTGTTCTGTATCTCTCTCCCCCCCTCCCCCGTTCTGTCTTTCTCTCCCTCCCTCCCCGTCTGTCTCTCTCTCCCCCTTCCCCCTGTTCTGTCTCTCTCTCTCCCCCCTGTTCTGCCTCTCTCTCTCTCCCTCCCTCTGTTCTTTCTCTCTACCCCCCTGTTCTGTATCTCTCTCCCCCCTCCAGCTGTTCTGTCTCTGCCCCTGTTCTGTCTCTCCCCCTCCCCCTGTTCTGTCTGGGGTGAGTGTGTGTATAAATGTGGATGTGTGTGGGGGTTAAGTGTGTGTATGTATGTGAGAGTGTGTATCAATGTGTGTGTGGGGTAAGTGTATGTATGTATGTATGTATGTATGTGAGTGTGTGTGTGTGTGTGTGTGTGTGTGTGTATAAATGCATATTAATGTGTGGGGTAAGTGCATGTATGTGAGTGTGTGTGTGGGGTAACTTTGACCCCGGAAGTGTTGTTAATCTCACGTGGTTTGCTGGGGGAGCGGAGACAGATGAGACAGGTTAATCGGCTACGCTGTGCTGTGTCCGCAGTTAGTACATTCTAAGCCCCTCCTCTGAGAGATATGGCGTGCCGGGTCCTGAGCTTGCCTGGCGGTGTAGGTGGATGCAAGAACGGACCGACCACGGATGTGAAAAGTGAGGGAAATTAGTCAAATGTGATGTGAAAGGAAAAATGACACCGGACGTGGTTGAGTGACGGTGACTAAACTCCGACGTTCCAATGCTTGAGGACTGCATTTCCCTTGATGCTCAACCAGCCATCTCAAGCGTGGTTGGCTAAGAAACATAGGAAATGTAGTATACAACAGTTTGAGTGTCAATGGTTGACCATCACTGAGGTGGAGAGAGTGGAAGGAGTCTGCGTAATACTGAGAGGGATTGAAACAAAAATAAAAACATGGTGTAGACATTCGATAATACTATTCAGGGGAGGACTTGCAATATTTGACTCACAGGGATGTTTTCAGGTGGCAAAGACAATTTAGTGGCCCCTTTTGTTTAAATAAAACCTGCTTTTTATTTGAAATACATTATATTCCTGTGCATTTTAGGCCTGGGTTTCAACCGGATACATTATAACATGCCCCCTGCTATCCTGCGTGCACACTTGCAGCAACGGCTGTCCGTGGGGCAGTGTCTCTGCGTCCAGTCTGTTGCCATAGCAACCCACGGACACAGGGACTGGATGCAGAGACACTTGAAGATTATTAAAAAGGATTATCTGACCATGCTATCTTGTTGATATTTATGCTCTTACATTCTCTAATATTAACATCCCTTGTCAGAATCATATCTAGTCGGGAGAAGGATTTATGCCTATGAAAATAGAAAGTATACTCTCTTTCGGTAGTATTAAATGTTCTCCAGACATCATAAAGTTCATATTTAACTTTACTTGAAAACAGAATTGCCACTCCTCTTTTTTTACTGTTTGTCAATGAGGAATATTCTACTTGTGGAAAAGTTTTAGTAATTATTCTTTTAACATCTTCACTTTTCAGGTGAAGTTTCTTGTACACAACAGATATAATTTTTTTTCCATTTTTAGCATTTCTAGTAACATTAATTGTTTTTGTGGCACATTTAAGCCCTGAATATTGAGGGTCAAAATTTTCAACTTGTCTCCCATATTTTTTTTTTTGTATTTTCATTGGTCCCAACACAGTTTACAGTACACACTCTTAAAAAAAATATCCCCCCAAAAAATATCCCACTCCCCTACCCCACTTCCCTCCCCACCCATGTCCTAGGGACTCTGTATTTTGGTTCCCTTCATACCACCTAGATACACAACGGACTTCCCAAAGCCCATTTATGTATTATATATCCCTTAAATTGAGTCTTCTCTGTTTACGGAGCATCGCTTATTATTACTATCTCCACATAAGGAGATTTTAGTGAGGGATTATCAGATTTTATTTTTGGGGGAGAGAGAGAAAGGAATTAAAAAAAAAAACTAACAGGAAATGAAAAAAACATTTCTCTTTTCTCCCTTTTTTGACCTTATGAATACACAGAATGTGTGAAGGGATCACAGAATCTGATAGCTCTTTATAAAAACTAACAAACTGTGAAACAATTTATTTTCTCCTGTAATCTAAAATAATGATAGAGACAAGATACATACATTAAAAAGTGTATATGTTACAGACACTAATTTATTGTTAGCTTTACAAAGTTGCCCTCTTTAATCTAAAATTATATTACTCATAAATGGTTTGCAATGTTTGAACAAACTATTCAGTGTGATGAAAGAATCATTGCTATATTGTTTTCTGTGCAACCTGTTTTTAAGTGTTGTTGTGGTCAAAAATTACTGACTCCATGTTCTAAAAACCTATTTTGCAAAGGTCATTATTACTATTGTTTGACAAACTCCCTTGCCATGGGGGAAATGTCCATGTATGCCATGTGACGTAACACTGGCCACAAGAGAAAAAAAAGGGAGTGAAAGGAACTTGTCTTAGTTTAGTTCAGAATGAACTGCCTCATAGACCCAATATGGGAGGTTTTCTTAATAATTTTTTTGTAGTGTTTTATTTTGTTTGATATTTTATCTTTCTAATTGCTTTGCATATAAGCTTATTGTGAGGACAAATAAAGAATTATATTGTGGTAGTTTGGATAACTGGACAGGCACGTCTTTCACCAAACCATAAGACACACTTAAGCTAAGAGTATTATCTTCTAAATCTGGTTCATAGATTGTACCCTTACAAAAAGGGTAGGCACCAATTTTTGTTCATCATGTATGTTTACTGGATTTTGGATAATTTAATCATGTTCTATGGACTTTTACAACTCTGTCTGGACACTTTTGCCTAACCCTACCTTTACTGCACATGCTATAGGTAATAAGAAGTTTCCTTTCTCTCTTATTTTTCAGATTAGCTCATTCACACCTTGCTGAGAAATCCAGAAGACATCCACTTTTCCCTAAGTACTATGTAATGCCTTGGAAACAAGATATGGTCAACAGGCAGCTTATTCTAAAGGTAAAAAAGGGCATCTTTTGTTGGTATAAACATACAGGAAGTAGATGTGACAATATGAACTGGTTTAATATATATATTCAGTAAAGAATTTTACTATATTAAGCCAATAATCAATATCCAGGTATGGATCCTGCTTCTAAGTATCTTTGCAGAAATGGAATACAATTCACAGCATGAAACAATCAGAATTTACGCAATTTGTCGAGCCCCCAGTTTTTTGGACTGGGGCGAGTTATCCGGGACTTGGCTGCAGCAGGAAGGCATGTATATACTTGCAAATCCCAGATGTGCGAGTGTAAGTTTGTTAAAATATGATGTACTTTTGTATCCTGTTGAAATCAGAAATGATAGAACATCAGTTCCTATATTAACCCCTTGGTGAGGCATGGTGCTTGTGCCCCAGAAGACGCAAGCAACAAAACACTTTTTTTTTTGTTCCTTTCCCCGATCACAATGTGATTGGTAGCCAGGGACACAGTTGCAGAGAGGGTCTTAATAAAAAAAATAAACAAAAAACGTGAGACCTCCCGATTTGACTTGTGACGTCATGGAGGCGTGCTGAACCATGGAAAGATTTAGTAAAATGTAGCCGGTGCTCGCTTTGAGTGTTGGCTAGATTTTTCCTGTCAGTCTGAGGCTAGTCAAAGTGATAGGTCGGATCCAGCTACAGGGACATAAAGTGAGACAAGCCATAATGAGCTGTTAAATCTTTTGGGACCATAAAATAGGACGGCATAGAAACGTCCAATCGTCATAAAGGGGTTGACTGTTCCACCGAGTATGTTATCTATTTGTTACAAGCAATATGTGGGCTGAACATCTAGGAGTGTTAGGGAAATAATTAGGGGATAAGGGAGCATGTGTCAGACATTAGAACCAAAGAAGCAAAATCTCCCTATGGAGGAAATTTGCAGTTTTTCTCATATCAGGGAATAGAAAAAATCAGAAGCCACAAAACTTGTGGTGACAAGCCTAACACTTTGTGTAAAAGGGAAGTATATTGGATCTTCCACTTGGGTAAGAAGGCCATAGGGTATGAATAGTTAATATGATGTTTCACATTTCTTTCTTTAAACCTTAATGTGCAAATGTTTGCTATAATATACCAGTGATCATTTGCTATATATATACTGCAGCCTGTTGCTGCTCGTTTTGTCCTCTTTTGCCGTAATTTTTTTTATTAACAACACTATAGTAAAATCACTATTACATTTGATATTTAATTTGACATCATCATTTGAGTTGTTGATCTGAAATTAAACCTTGAAGTAGACAGTAGAGGTAGGTAATCAGACATACTCTTATTCATAGACCAGCCATTTAATACATTTTAAGAATGTTAGCTTTTATAGCATCAAATTAAATACAATCAGCTGCAGGAGTGGCACAAACAACAGTTCAGCAGGTGTAATGCAACCAGACCTGTCTCTTTAAGAGGACCTAGGAAAAATACCGTCCAATATATCAGCCACCAATTTACTCTGCTGTTGTGCATTGAATTTACCATTTTATTCAGCTAAGTGTTCATATTGTAACATTCCACCCCCCCCCCCCCCCTCCCGAAGAAATTAAGCTAGAATGTGAGAAAATAATGGCATAGTGAAGGGCCCAGAATTGGTTTCTGCACCAGGTCCTTAATGGCCTTGCTCTGCCACTTATCGAATGAGCTGTTATTTAAGACAAACACGGTTGCAATTCAGGTGGTGACTAAAAAGCGGTGCTGTGTGCAAGTGACAGAGGGATGAGTAATATATTGATTTTTATATAAACTAAATGCAAAATATGTTGGGTTTTTTTTTTAAACAATTTCAGAGTACTCTACATGCCCTACAGATTTTATTTTGCTTTGTACTGCTCACCACTATTGGTTTAAAGGTTAAAGTCTGCACCGCGATTAATAATGATAGAAATTGTGTAAATGAATCAGTTTCTGTATCATTTGGCGTTTCACACTGGCGTATAATAAATCACAACAAGGAAATATTTTACGTGACATCAATTTGACATTTTCTGTGATAGAAAGCAGCTCTGGAACACAAAATTGTTTTCCAAACCCCTGTGAATCCGATTGTTCTTCCATCTACATCCAACTAGTGACAGAATTATTATAAAATTTACACGGTTGGCTAATTACTTTTCCAGGTTGCAACTACACCAAATAGCCTTATCAAAAATGCATTATTTCTTCATCAACAGTTTTCCAAAAGCAATTCACAAGTTATCATTTGTGTGTGTATATATTTATGTTAATGTTGCTATGGCAACCTATAGATTATATGCAAGATGTCATAGTTTATTTTATTTCTGGAGATTAATAATATGTAATCCCCTGCAGCATGCCATCATGGCTGGAGTATACACAGGTGCTTGTGAAGATACCTTGTTTTTGGAGAACAAAGAAAGGCTGTGCCATGGAGAAGAACGCAAACACATCATGGAAAAGATGACCGTACCATCAGAAAAGCGGTTAACAGCGTTTCCATTACATTCTCCTCTATCAAGATATCAGAGTAATGTGATCAACCAGAAAGTAAGGGATCTGGGAAAATCCCTAGGTAAAATGGCATATGTAGATTAAACATAACATAGTAAAAAAAACACTTGTAGTGTGTACGTCATATAAATGAATAAAATTATGAAAAAAATGTCTGGAATCAATTGCTTCATTTTATGTGTGAAACGGTGACTAATCTGCTTCTATTGTGGTTTTGCTCTTACTGTATGTATTGTCATTGCTTGATACCATAAATATAACTGTATAAGTAGGCCATATAGGTAGGCAATGCAATAGAGCAGCAGGAAATGCTAGCAGAATGCTTGGTTGCATAGGGAGAGGTATTAGCAGTAGGAAGAGGCAGGGGCGTTGCTAGGTCTCCAAAAGACCTGGGGCTGGAGCCCAGGGCAGATTTGATAGAAGTGGAGTGAATGCTTAGGCGGGCATACAGATGAATATATGAGATGCCAATTAACAATAAGTATATTTGGGTATATATCAGGGCGCAACAAATCCCAGGCACCACAAAATTAGATCTGGCACCCGGGTATTTTTGTCCCCACATGGTGCCCTCGCTGCTGAGATCATTTTTTGTTTTTGTATTATCCAGTGGAGCACGAGGGGGAAGTGTGTGCACCTACTTCCTGATATGTCCCCATGCGCACCACACTATAATGAGTGCCGGGTGTGCTCAGCAGGACTAGAAACAATGATGGTCTGTGCCTGTGTGAGAGGCACAGACCAGACTGGAATGAGGTATGGCAGCAAGAGGGGGGGACATATTGATAGATAAAAAAAAACTGCTGGCTTGTGTGTAAGTGTGTGTGACGGACTGACTGTAGGTGTGTGATTGAGTATGTGTGTGTATGTGACTGTCTGTGACTGAATATATATGTGTGACTAGCTGTATGTGTGTCTGTCTGGGACTATGTGTTGTTTGTCTGTATGTATGCTACTGACTATGTGTGTGTGTCTGTGTGTTACTGAATGTATCTGTGTATGTCTGTATGTTACTGAATGTATGTGTGTGTGTGTCTGTATGTTACTGAATATGTGTGTGTGTGTGTGTCTGTATGTTACTGACTGTTTGTGTCTGTATGTTACTGAACGTGTGTGTGTCTGTATTGTTACTGAACGTGTGTGTGTCTGTATGTTACTGACTGTTTGTGTCTGTATGTTACTGAACGTGTGTGTGTGTCTGTATGTTACTGAATGTATGTGTATGTGTGTCTGTATGTTACTGACTGTATGTGTGTGTCTGTATTTTACTGAATGTATGTGTGTGTCTGTATGTTACTGACTGTATTTGTGTTTCTGTATGTTATGGACTGAATGTTTGTGTGTGTCTGTATGTTAATGAGTGTCTGTCTGTACAAAGTAATATTAAGAAGAGAAGTTTATAACCTAATAAATCCATGTAAAGATTTATAGTATAAAAAAAGTTACTGACTGCATCTGTGTGTGTCTGTGTGTATGGTACTGACTGCATGTGTGTGTCTATCTGTGTATATGCTCTTGACTCTATGTGTGTATGTGACTGGCTGTATGTGTGTGTCTATCTGTGACTGACTGTATGTATGTATGTATGTGTGCGTGTGTGGCTGACTGCGTATTTGACTGTCTGTGATTGGGTGTGTATGTGACTCCATGTAAAAGTTTGTGTATGTTTATGTGTATGTGCCGTTTTCTGGCTCCTGGATTTTTTTGCTGGCTCCTAAAATTCAGTTAAATTTGTCAAGCCCTGGTATATGAATAATACACAGACACGCATTACAAACACGCTGTCTCACACAGACACGCATTACAAACATGCTGTCTCACACAGACACACATAACAAGCATGCTGTCTCACACAGACACGCATTACAAGCACGCTGTCTCACACAGACACGCATTACAAGCACGCTGTCTCACACAGACACGCATTACAAGCACGCTGTCTTACACAGACACGCATTACAAGCACACTGTCTCACACAGACACACATAAGCACGCTGTGTCACACAGACACACACACAAGCACACAGTGTCACACAAATACACATGCTGTCTCTCTCTCACACACACACACAATGTCTCACACACGTCTCCAACAGACACACACAAGCATGCTGTCTTAAAATTAAATATATACAATTTCTAATTATTTAAATGTGCATAAAATAATTTAATACATATAAATAAAAAAACATGACATAAACATATGTTCTATGGCATAAATATAATTTGCATTACCAACAGAGCATCAAAATATATAGATACATAAAACATCCGAAATAAAGACCACTAAAATAGCTGAAAAAATCAAAATAAGGAAAATACCTTAAAAAGTAACCGTATGGGCTCACTGGGTCTGGCCACAGGCACCCGCACTAGAAGTCACCATAAACTCCAGGAAACTGTTGCACGTGATCTCGCAAGGATAAGCCAGGCTCAGGCCACAAAGAACAAGGATGGCAGGTATAGCCTATAGGGCGTGAGGTGTGTGAGCCCGCTGGCTGCAGAGCACTTCTGGGTGTCGCACGGCAGCTTGCAAGGGGGCAGATTGGCAGTTAAATGCGCCCTTATTCACAGACACCATTACACACACAGACACAGAGATACCCTTACACACATAGACACTTTTATGCACAGACACACAGACACCCTTACACACACACTCCTAGACACTTTTATGCACAGACACACATAGACACCCTTACACACACACCCCCAGACACCCTTATACACACACACCCCCAGACACCCTTACACACACACACCCCCAGACACCCTTACACACACACACACACACACACACACACCGACACACTTACACACACACACACACACCCTTACACACACACACACCCAGACACCCTTACACACACACAGACATAGACCCTTACACACACACACACCCAGACACCCTTACACACACACAGACATAGACCCTTACACACACACACACACCCAGACACCCTTACACACAGACATAGACCCTTACACACACACACACACACACACACACACACACACACCCAGACACCCTTACACACACACACACACACACACACACAGACATACACCCTTACACACACACACACACACACACACACACACACACACACACACACACACACACACACAGACACCCTTACACACACACACACACAGACACCCTTACACACACACACACACACACACACACACAGACATACACCTTTACACACACAGACATACACCCTTACACACACACACACACACACACACACACACAGACAGACAGACACCCTTGAAGATTTTTCTTTCAGCAGTAGTGGTGTCTGAACCATCTCCCTCCCTGCTCCTTTACCTTGCCCTGCAGCCGGTCCTGGTGTATCAAAGCGCGAGGGGGCGGAGCATGCACCCCTTAGCGCTTCTCTCAGCTCCACATGCCCGATGGAGGCACGCTACGGAGGTGCCTCTGCCCTACACGCAGCCAGACACAAACAGGGCTGCGTGAGGGCTTGAACACCGCGCCGGATATGAAATCATATCCGGCGCACTACACTAGAAGACGGGGAGATGCTGGGTGGTCCCAGGGGTCGCCACAGGCAACCAACAACGGCAGGTCCGTGACCCCTGCAGTTACCCACCACTTGCAGAGAAAAAAAAAAAAAAGTTTGGTAACTCGGGATTCGGGGCTATGGGGATGATTTTCGGGGCTTCAGCCCCAGTAGCCCCCCCCTAGCGACGCCTCTGGGAAGAGGGAAGTGCTCATGCCATTGTACAGAGCACTGGTGAGACCTCACTTGGAGTATTGTACGCAGTACTGGAGACCGTATCTCCAGAAGGATATTGATACCTTTGGAGAGAGTTCAGAGAAGGGCTACTAAACTGGTTCATGGGTTGAAGGATAAAACTTACCAGGAAAGGTTAAAGCATCTTAACATGTATAGCTTGGAGGAAAGACGTAACAGGGGGGATATGATAGAAACATTTAAATATATAAAGGGAATCAACACAGTAAAGGAAGAGAGTATATTTAAAAGAAGAAAAACTACCACAACTAGAGAACATAGTCTTAAATTAGAGGGGCAACGATTTAAAAGTAATATCAGGAAGTATTACTTTACTGAGAGGGTAGTGGATGTATGGAATAGCCTGCCAGCAGAAGTGGTAGAGGTAAACACAGTCAAGGATTTTAAGCATGCGTGGGATAGACACAAGGCTATCCTAGCTATAAGACCGGGAACGGGGGACTAATAAAAGTACTCAAAAAAAAAAAATTGGGCAGACTAGATGGACCGAATGGTTCTTATCTGCCGACACATTCTATGTTTCTATGTTTCTAATTGTGACATTTATAAATCAAAGGTAGCTTCTATTTTAGCTTAGTGAAACCACTTACTGCCATGTTTATTTTAATATGCTAGTAAAAGGGGTGCACATGTGACATGTAGGTAAAGAAATACGTTTGTAAAAATGAAAAAAAAACTCTATATATAAATATATATTGCAGTACTTTGATGCAGTGGTGGGCCAAGCATGATATGGCCATTAATGTGACTGAAATTTTAATTTTGTTATCTTAGTAAGGTGTTTTAAATAGCTTTGATAATTTGTGATCTGTATTTGTGAGTGTGCTCTTTGTGCTGATATTTTGTATTGGATTTTGTATAGCCCTTTGGTCTCAGCAGCACCCCCATAATCTAGTTTAGGCATGAAATGGCCATATGATGTGACTGAAACTCCAATTTGTTCATCTTAGTAAGGTGTTCTTAAATAGCTCTGAGAGTTTGTGATCTGTATGTGGTGAGTGCGCTTGAGACTTTTATATATAGCAATTTTTTAATATAAAAGTAGAATGCATATACATACATATATAGCGTGTGAATATATATATATATATATATATATATATTTACACCTCGTAAATTGCTAAAACATAACCTATCACAGACAAACAGAACAATTTAATTTCCTGTGAACCCCAGCTGTGTTAAGGGCTCCCAGTTTAAGAACCCAAAAGTCTCTGAGATTATTCCACCCTTGCTCATAGGAAATATTTCTATTCTGTGGAATATCTTCATTTGGAAGTCACCATTATCCTGAGTCCATTGAAGGTCCTATTGATCTCTGGAGGTGACAACATCTACTTTGCGATTACTGCAATGTCCATTAAACATTAAAGGGTCTCCCATGAATCCATATTGGTGAACAGCCAGACTGCTAACCTATAAGTGAGTGCTTCACCTGGGGATTGGGAGCAGCTAAAGTCTGATCACACATACTATGTATTGGTATTTTTTTCTATTTTGGAAAAAGTGCATCGGCTCTCTACAACAAATTCAGTATATTTATTTTTTTGTGTGCATTTCCCACCGGGTGTTTCACACATTGATGCTCAACACTCTTGTTTATTTTTTCACTATACACACACATCTGACTCATAGATACATAATGTATTTACAAGCATGAATTGCCCTTTAGGTATGTTAGCCAATGAATGTGTGGGATTCAATATTACATTCACAAAATTATATTTGGATCAAGAGTTGTATTTTATTCTTGTACTAGTGTATAGCCCATTCCAACTATTCCAATCATCATAAACAAGTAACAAATAAAATACATAATTGTGTCTTTTACAACAAATGTAATTTTCTAAAGAGAGCTAAAATCACATTTTAAAATAATATTGTATCATGATTGAACAAATGTAAAATGATGTTATTCCGGCAGTACCATTATTAACAGTTGCCGGGAGCAGATAACTAATGATAGGTCAGAAAACATTTGGTGACTTTGTGGTTCTACCAATACCAGCTTTTAGGTAGAGAAGCCCAACTTCTCGTTAATGCAACCAGTACTTCTGCTGTTCCTGGTGACAGAAATTTGAAAACCAGAAATACTTCAAAAGATTTTCTCTTATTTTGTAATGGTTCGGAAATATTTGTATAGAGGACTGTCAGCTTGACATCTTTTGCAGAAAAATTATTTGAAGGGCTGTAAATTGAGTGTCATACATTTAAACAATATAATTAATAGTAGTAAACATAATTTCATAAAGTCTAGCTAATTTAGCTTTGTTCTTAGAACACTAGACACAAAATGAATTATTCATGTACAATTTAAAAGAGAGCTTAATGGAAACCATTTCTGTTAAAACAGCTGCAGTATAGAATGTAGAGAGTTGTTGTTAATGGAAAATTCATAGGCTGCACAAGATTAAAAACACAAAATCTGGATCACTTTCTCTTGAATTAGTTTAATGACCATCTTGACGGGTAAAGTCAAAGGTCATTATTTCTTTAAACCATTTCTTAAATTTTAGAAGAAAATAGAAGAAGATGATTCTTTTCTGCAACAGATTTGGGGGCAGCTATATTCACCATTTATAAATACAATTTAAGGAACAAAAATCTCTTGTGCTAGGTGAGTCCTTCACTAAGAAGGTTTAGGGATAATTTTTGTGTCTGAGAAAATCAATGGTAAACGCCATTTTAATACAGAAAGGAATTCTAGGCACGAGTTGTCTGCTTCAAGAGGACTTCCAGTTAAATGTACTAAAAGAGCAAGTTCATTTTTGTTTGCTTCTGGATCACCAGAGTTTTTTTTTACCAAACTCGATGGCATTCCAAACTAATGTTACTTCAGAATCCCTAGAATGGATACAGACGTGAGAGATTTTTTTTGGGAAACATGAACCTTTTCTATAATGTTTTTATACCTAATGATTTTCCATTTTATTTACTGTAAAGTGTTTCACCAGAAAGAATAAATTGAGATGTAATGATTTAAATTGTAAAATACAATTGTATTGCTCTCTCTACCACATTTTTAGGACATTGGTTTTGTAACTCAATATCAATTAATTAAACAATTAGGCTTTAGTTGTTTCCCTAATGTATGAATCGTTTTTAATAGCAATTGAATTAAAGGAAAATATATTTTACATTTTTAATCAAATAATTTCATGGTTATTTAGAAAAGTAAAAGTTTATTAAAAAAGAAATACATTTCAAAATGCTTTGTTTGTTGGCTGCACAGAAAGTTCAAAAAGAGTATTTTAAACAGGTTTATGTACTTGTACCTGTTATACTTGTGCAGAATGTTTGAAGCCTTCTGCCTTTATGTTTGGTTCAGAGACTGACTGTTAACATGGAATGTTAGTATCACATTGTCGGAATTCTTGGATACTCTGTAACAGGAACCATTACTAGACATCCACATGCATATAAAGTGACTCATGTGAGTTAATAAATACTAAAGCAAAATGTAGAGCCATGTGTGAAAAACCAAGTACACCTAATGATTAAATAGCTTGTAGAATGACTAGAATGACTAGCAGCAATGACTTGAAGTAATCATTTTCTGTATGACTTTATCCGTCTCTCACATGATTGTGAAGGAATTTTGGCACACTTTTTTTTTTTTACAACGTTGCTGTCTCTATCCTCTCCCCATCATGTCTGTTGTCTCTTTCATCCCCCCATGTCTACTGTCTCTCTCACCTCCCCCATGTCTGTTGTCTATCTCACCCCCTATGTCTGTTGTCTCTTTCACTAGTAGAATAACTTGGTTATCTATAGCCATTTAAGGTATAATGGAGGTTATTTATAAACATGTGCACCTATACATTAAGCAGTGGCCCGACAGATGTTGGCAGTCTGTGTCGGCTCCACCACTTCTGGGCTGCACCGGCACTCAGCTCGATGGCACAGCCCATGTTTAATAATGAAGCCATCCCCCCCCCCTCCCCAACACTTAACAGTGCAGAAAGTTTTATACATAACCCCCATAAATAAAGTATTACACTAATATTCATAAAATGAATACATTTAATACATAAACAAATCACTTACACTGTAATTAACCAAAAGGCAAACATAAATATACACAAAAAATACCTATATTGTAAACAAAACTTTTTTTCTACACTTTGAGTGCCGCTAGTATGAGTATAATTGGGCATGTACTTTGATACGGCTGACTGGTAGCTACCATGCATCCCTAGGTGGCAACTGTCTCTCTCTGCTAATGCAGAAAGCTAAGTCCCATCTACTGATGAAATCACTAGCAGAGAGACACTCCCACTCCATACAGACACCAGTTGGCTGTGCATGCGCAGATATTTTCAAGGTGCACCATCCTCCCAACAGGCTCTGTACATATGTATATGTAAGTAATTGGGAAAAGGAGACACTATTTTTTAAGGAAGAAAGGGTTACAAAAAAGTTTAGTTGTCCTGTAACGCTTCAAATGTATGTACTATGCAGAGGTATTACCTCAAAGATGATTTTAAATACATCCATAAAATATACATATCTCTAATCAATATTCCAAACAATCTTAAAACACCTGCCAATGGACCAATACTCTATGCATGGATTATAACATATCTTTAAAGAAATGTATTGAACCAGTTCATTTACTTATAGGTCTCCAAATACATTTACATGTAACTCCCCATTTACATGCTTCTCTCAAATGCTGATGGCCTGGTCAGAACATAAAGAGACCACAAAAAGACGAGTGTTCACCATCTGTCTGCATTTCAAGAGTGAGCCAGATCCAGCTTATGCTCCAGAATGTGAACTATATTAGTTCATACCAAGCAAAAAGGGCTCTCAGACACATCTGAATTCTTCAAATGAAACACAGAAGTACCAAATTTTGTTTTAATTTAATTGATCCTGCATTTATATAATCACTTTATTGATAATATCATACCAGTGAGCAAGGCTGTTTTCATTTAAAAAAAAAAGAGAGGAGGGTTCTTAATTGAACAGTTATATATAATGAAGAGTGCTGTTGAAATGACTCAAATGTATAAATCACAGCTGCCCCTTTACAGTAAAAAAAAGTAAATAAAAATGAATGGTTTTGATTACAAGGTGTAGTGGAAAATTGTCAATTTTTGATATAGAGAAACAGTATAACTGAGACCTGTTCTACTTTACCTTTTTGTAGCAACCTAAACAAAACATAATGTTCTAAGGAACTTTCTAAGTTTGGCTTTTGGTAGGACAATGCCACTGAGTAAAGATAATACCTATATTGAATTGCATCATATTCACACTCATTCACACTCATTGGCATACCAGGAGCTGAGAGCCAGAATTAATCAATCCATGTATTGGCACAAGTTCATTTTTTATATTTTTTTATTTCTTTATTTATCAAATTTTGTAGTATAAGAAACAGACAATACATTTAATTACAAACAGACTTTGGGTTATACATTATTGATTATAGAATGTTTTGTATATATTATGGTCCCGATTGTCAGAATCACACGAAAAATAGAAAACAACAGATAGCAGAAAAGAACAAAAAAAAACAAGAAAGCGAACTAAGTACTAAAAATAGGGGGGGGGGGGGGGCAGACGTTGTTGGGCTTAAATCTAGACTCATGCAGTGACGATAAGTCTAATATTTGTATCTAGACTCCATACTGAAGCAAATTGAGAGGGTACCAGTCCCTCAGGCCAAGCTCCCTTTTATATTAAGGTTCCCAACCAGGGTGACCAACATTTATTAAATGCTTCAATATGTCCCCATTGTTGTGCTGTACTCTTTTCCATATTATGTTGATACCTAAGTTGATTTAGAACTTGGTTCCATATTGGGATGTCTGGTTTTCAACAGAGCCTGGAGATTTACTTTAACGACCATTGCAAGGTGGATTATTAGAGATCGTTGCATCTTTGGGAATCTGTCTAAGTTTAAGTGGAGTATCACTGTCGGAAGAGCATCACTAATATTCTCTCCCAGTAGGTCTACCAATACCTCTAATGCTCTTGTCCATAATGGTCTAATCAAGGCACAGTCCCACCATATGTGTTTTGTTGAACCCTCAGCTATGTTACATCTCCAACACAATCTGGAGTTAGAAGGGTTTATTTTATTCATCACTGTTGGAACCATGTGCCATTGGTGGATGAGTTTATATTGAAGCTCTATAATATTCAGACAGTGCAGGGTTTTCTTAGTTTCTTGAAAAGATTTATGCCATTGTTCGACTTTGACCTCAGTACCTATAGCCTTTTCCCAGTTCTTCCAGGATTTTGGCTTATCCTCCGTATCATCATTTCTCATAAAGTCAAAACAGTTGGAAATAGATTTATAATCAGAATCGTTACTAAAGAGTTTGTTCAGTTGTTTTATCTTCTTTCTCTCCTCTTGCCAGAGCAGGTGCGCTAGCAAATAATTTTTTATTCTCAGGTAGGTAAATATTTATTTTGAGGGCAAGGATAGTTTCACCTGGAGAAGTGGAAATGGAATCATATTTTTACCTTCAATCAGGTCGTTTATTATTACAGGACCTGTTTCCAACCATTTACTGAGATTAATATTTGGGATGTTGTATTGAATTGTAATTATTTTACTATAGGGAGATATCTTGTCTAAGAGGCCATTCTTTTTCCTAATCCTCAACCAACTACCATAAAGTTATTTTATGTCCTGTATATCAATAACAGATATAAAGGATGATCCCACTTTCCCACTCATCCACAGTGCCACTGAGAGATCCCCCAGACCCAGCTGTGCTGATTCGATCAAATACAACAGCTTCTGCTTTGAGGATGGGTCCTGCCATCTCCGCAGATGGTACAGCCTGCTAGCCTGGTAATAGCCCATTACATCAGGGACTGCCAATCCTCCTTTGCCAGTTCTTCGCATAAGATGTGATAATGCTATCCGTGATTTTTTGCCCCCAAATATAAGTCACAAAAAGCTTTTGAATCTGTCTTAATTTCATAAGTGATAAAGACAACGGACCATCCTGAACATATATGACCACTTAGGGAGGATGTATGCTTTGACCACATTCACCCTTCCTAACCAGGATATACCGAAATTTTTCCATTCTCCCAGTAATTTCTTAGAGGTTTCCTGGAACAGAAGGTGACAGTTTAGCTCCATTAGCTGGTCTACTTTTGGTGTAATAATAATTCCCAGGTATTTAAACCCTTTAGGGGACCAATCAAATATATACAACTGCGATAATGTCCTAACTGCCTCCTCATCCAGATTTATGGGCATTATTTGGGATTTCCCCATATTTAATTTATAGTTGGATACGTTGCCATATTCCTCCATTGCAGCGTCCAACTCTCCGAGTGATGAGGCCGGATCTATTAGAGTCAGTACTATGTCATCAGAGTATAGGGCTATATTGTATTCTTGCTGTTTTAAGGTGATCGCCCTAATCCTGCTATTAGCCCTTATACTGGCTGCTAAAGGTTCAAGGGTGAGAATATAAAGGAGAGGGGCCAAGGGGCAGCCCTGTCTTGTGCCGTTAAGCACTGGGAACAAATCCGCGGAGATGCCAGGACCAACCGTTTTTGCCGAAGGGGCTGAGTATAGAGCCATTATTGCTGTCTTTATGAGGGCCCCAAAACCAAACTTGGCCAGCACTCCACTGAGGAATCCCCAGCCGACCCTGTCAAAAGCCTTCTCGGCATCCAGAGACAAGGACAGCTGGGGAACCCCAGTCTTTTCTGCGTAGCCTATCAGATCAATCAGTCGCCTTACGTTATTACCCAATGAACGACCACGAACAAATCCCAGTTGGTCCGGATGGATCAAGTCTGGGATTATATCTTTTAATCTGTTAGCAATAACGGCTGAATATATTTTAATGGCGTGTTTATCAAGGAGATTGGCCTATTATTACAAGGGTCTACATCTGGGCAGTAGGTAATCAAGAAATCACCAACTGGTCTAAAGATAGGGTGGGTAAATCTAAAGTTTTAAGGTATTCGGTTATATCTTTCTTTTAGGGATCAAACAGGAGACCATACAATCGTGAATAGAACTCGTTGAATGCCTCGTTGTTCATGTTCATTATTGACTTTATTTCTATCCTGGATAGAAAACAGAAATATTGGACTGTGCAGGTCAAAACTGGAACTGGGCAATCCCACTTCCATCATTCAGTTCTTTCCCTAACTCCAATTTACCCACCATTATTTGTTGCCACTACTCTTTACCAATTTTTTCCCATTAACCCCTTACATTTCTCCCCTTCCAGCCTGTAAATATTCTTCTAATGTAGAAGTAATTAAACACATACTTTATCTGCACATGATCTCCCACGTGGCATATAACCTGGGATTTGCCACCAGGTGTTTTTTATACAAGGCCCATGAATGTTAGATATACCTTTAAGTTGTTTCTTAGAACCACATGGGGATGATCAAATAATTTTTAAAATGACAGGTTTTCTCAATTCCGGTCCTCAGGCCACATAGATTTCCTTCTGTTTACTTTATAAATACAGAGGGCTGAAATTTATGAAACAATCTTAATAGTTCAGCATATTTTCACTATCAAAAACCTTGATAATAACTTAAACATGGTGTCAGTGTCACAAGAGTACCACATGTGCAAAAATATATATAAATATTACCATAAAATGCTTATTCACATTTAAGAAGCAATAAATGAAAACAGATTTATAATATAAAACATTTTGATACAGTTCAGTTTAGTTGTGTTTACACACACATATCTATTGTCATTTTTTTGGAGGGAATTTGTTTTGGTTCCAGATTTCCATGTTTCTGCTTTTTAATTTGGTCATCAAGGACTGAAAGAATGGTGGATTAAAAAGAGGTTAGGTCCTTGGACAACACAATTATAAGAGGCCCTCTTGAATATGGAATATATTTAAAGTGACTTCAGCAGTTAGTACCTGCCAGTGCTCTCATACCATCACCACTAATGCTGTCCGTCACGTCTGCAGTCTGCCATTTCATTTCAATATGCTTTTAGCACCAATGGATTTTACTCTTTGTACACTAGCTCTATCTACCATTACCATAAGGATTACAACAAATCTACTTCAATTTCCATCTCAATCCCTTCTAATTACAGACTATTTTCCTCAGATTTAATTTACTTGAAACTGCTCAGTTGCTAAATACTTGACTGCAGCTTATCCAAACATCAAGATTGCAGGTTCAAATCCCAGCAGGGTCAACACAGCCCTTCATCCAACTGAGGTCAATAAATGAGTACCCTTGATTGGGTAATGCTTACATCTATTATTCAGTTAATTCTGAGAGCATGTACTAAAAAGCACTTTGAGTCCCAATGGGAGAAAGGAGCCAAATGAATACTAGTTATTACAACTACAACAGAGTGCTAATTTTGCAAAATTCGATGTTACCAAAAGGAGAGCCCAGTTGGCACATATGACATTTGATAGGTATCACCTATCAGTTCTTAGGTACGTTTCCTAAAAGAGACTTCCTCTCTAGCTGCTGGGAAGTAAAATAAAACCTCCATTATTTTAAAAGGATATTTTCTAGGTTTATAAATATGACTCCATCATTATAATTAGTTGGCATGCACCTTTATATCTATGATTTAATTATACACCAGCTTGCAGTTATTTCATTTATTTATGTAGCAGGGTTTTGCTCAGGTTCAACTGATGCTGGTTCTCTGGCCTTATCTCCTGGATTCACCCAGTCGTTCACTTTAGTGGGTTCTTGCTTAATGCTGTTGGACAGAGAGTTAACAGGTGGTCTAATATGCATGTGTGATGCAAAGGAGTAAGGTACTCTTGCATGCTTAGCCTCATTCTGGATATTTATACAACATGAGAAATTCTCAAACTAGAGCCTTTAGCAGCAGCTGAGGACATGTAAAAATAGACTTCACATGATCTGTAAAACTTCCCTGACGCAGGGGGTTCTAGTAACCCAGATCTTCAGACCGGCCATGTACTTTGTCAGCTGACCTTTGACCCTACATTTTTCAGATCAGAACTTGAACACTGCGCAACTGCAAACAATACTGACTAATTCCGTTCTCTCTCGCTATATATATATGTACCTTTCAGCCATAACATTGTGACCACTGACAGGTGAAATGAATAACACTGACAATCTCGTTATCATGACACCTGTCAGTGGGTGGAATAAATAAGGCCACAAGTGAACATTTTGTCCTCAAAGTTGATGTGTTAGAAGTATAAAAAATGGGCAAGCGTAAGGATCTGAGCAACTTTCACAAGGGCAAATTTGTGATGGCTAGACGACTGGGTCAGAGCATCTCCAAAATGGCAGCTCTTGTGGGGTGCTCCCAGTTTGCAGTGATCAGTACCTATCAAAACTGGTCAAAGCAAATAAAAGCAGTGAACTGGCAACAGGGTCATGGGTGGTAAAGGCTCATTGTTGTACGTAGGGACCAAGGACTGGCCCGTCTGGTACGATCCAAGAGACAAGCTACTGTAGCTCAAATTGCTGAAACAGTTAATGCTCATTCTGATAGAAAGGTGTCTGAACACTCAGTCTATTTTGTTGCATATAGGGCTGTGTGCATGCAGACCAGTCAGGGAGCCTATGCTGACCGCTGTTCACTGCCAAAAGGGCATACAATCTACATGTCAGCATCAGAACTGGACCATGGAACAATGGAAGAAGGTGAAATGGCAAAACATTTTCCAGTTACTAAAATTTACATGGGGGGCCAGGGAAAGTAGTCCTGACCAAAAACAGGGCTGGGAGCCTCTCAAATGTCTCTTCGCCTCCTTTAAATAGATCGGGGGCCTACTTGCCCTGGCACTCATAAAATATGAGTATCCCCTCCACAGGGTTCAGTCTGGCAAAATGCCTCCAGACTCTAATTAAAATAAATTATATAGTACAAAAAATCATGGTTGCTCCTGGTCTGCCTAACTGTTAAGGCAACCAGGATCAATTCACCCCATCCATCCCCCTCCAAACTTGGCCCCCTAGGCTTATCAATATCCTCTGTATACTATGGCTGTGACAACCGGTCTCAGGCTAAGACATCTGCTTTTTTGACTCCATTCAGAGGCATCCTGAAACACCTCTCACCAGATTTAGATTGGGTGATGGTCGTGATTGACAGTCCAGTGACAATAGTCACTGGCTGTCATTTTTAACCTCCTGTGTATGACCTGGTGGCCTTTTTTTTTGTTGCTTTCCTGGCTAGTCTAACACATGAGGCATCCAGGGAAGAGGTGCAGGCGCTAATAGCAGCAATGTTGCTATGTGATGGCTGAGCTGCAGGGAAGAGAAGCTTCTCCTGTGTCTGAAAACTGCTGCTCTCTGCAGGTTGTGTAAAGCATATGGTTGTGTGTGTATTTATATATGTGTCTGTGTATACACATATGTACATATTATTTGTTTTCATACATTTTAAATGTTCCAGTACCGTATAATATACTGGTCATTATATATGCACATTTTCAATCGAATCAGCACATTTCAGTTTTTCTCCACCCAAGCAAGCTTTCTTTTAATTTATTATGTGTGAAACTGAACAAGACGACTCCCCCTGGGGCACTAGCTGTAAGATTTTGCTAATATTATTCTACATTTGTGTAATACAGGTGTATACAGGTTAACTCTACAACAGTAAGGTTTGCATGTGGAAAATGTATAGACATTTATCATCGGTTTGTTCCTTGAATTCTCTAGAACATCAATGTTAGAATTGAAATTCCTGCAATTTTCAGTTACCAAAGTTGAAGATGGCCGATGGATGTACTGTTCAACAATAACGCAACACCTAAATATTTTGTTATAATTCTACATGGTCTGTTTTACCATTGCAGCAAATGAGACCAGGTTTCCATCCGCTTTGTAGCAGATATAATTAAAAAAGGAGTGTATAGTATCTGGCCAAAATCTATCTTTAGGACATCTAAACATCACCCAGAAATAAAGGTCTTTTCTATGCCCCATGATTTGGGGAACATTTTCTTTCCATCTGCAATGATTAATTCGCCATCCCCAACTGAGAAAAAGGATTATTTAGATACCTTGAAAAATTTAATTGGTGTGCACATATACACCGATCAGCCATAATAATATGACTACTGACAGATGAGAAACCAGAGGCAGTGTGATGCTTTGGGCAAAGTTCTGCTGTGAAATCTTTTGTCCTGCCATTCATGTGGATGCTACTTTGACACGTACCTCTTTCATAAGCATTGTTGCAGACCATGTACACCTTTTCATGGAAACAATATTCATTAATGATGGCCTATTTCAGCAGGATAATGCACCCTGCCCCACAACAACAAAGGTTCAGGAATGGTTTGAGGAACACAACAATGAGTTTATTATGACTTGGTCTCCAAATGCCCCAGATCTCAATCCAATTGAGCATCTGTGGGATGTGCTGGACAAACAAGTCCAATCCATGGAGGCCCCACCTCACAATTTACAGGACTTAAAGGATCTGCTGTTAACGTCTTGGTGCCAGATCCCACAGCACACCTTCAGAGGTCTAGTGGAGTTGATGCCTCGACAGGTCAGAGCTGTTTTGGCATTAAAAGGGGACCTACACAATATTAGGCAGGTGGTCATAATGTTATGGCTGATTAGAGTATATTATATAGAGCTCCTTTGTTTCACATGAATTGATATTTAAGGTCTATTTATCTGGTTATCAAAAGTGAGATGCGAGGCACTGTCATTTAATATAATATTATATAGTGCTATTGAACAAATTTCAATAATATTTGTATTTTTGGATAACGCTGTGACAATCTTTCCTCAGTATTTATTTATCAGCTGCCTATTTGTGCTTCAGCTGAACTCTAACTTTTGAAGAGAGAATTTTTAAAAAACTTTACCTGAGTTATTCAGTATCACTAGTACATCATTTCAGTTACATTTGGTGTTTCTATTTTTTAAGAGTAGACCAGCGGTCTCCAAAAGAATTTGGTGGCCATGTGTATTTTGGTGTGAAACGATTTTGGGTCGTGTGTTGGATAGTGCCATGTGGGGAGAGTGAGAGAGTACTAGGAATCTGGTTAGCATGAAACCTATCTCCCAATCATACTCTGACAACTGGTATAAGTTCTGTTATCACAATTTCTAGAGAATCCAGTGACAATGCTAAATAACATCAAAATGTAGTTAAATAAGTGATTTGATTTACAAGTACTAGATTTTTGGTGACTAGCAGAACTTCTTTTGGAAACTATTTTTTTTTACCAATCATTGGTAATGTCAAATACAAATTGGGAAGGAAACATAACCCCCGTATCACTCAAATACTTTGCTATTTAAAGAAAGGCAGACAGTGCAGTTTTGTACAGGGGGAATGGATAGGATTTAAAACTCACCTTCAAAAAGTTATGAGAAACTGGGCAAGTTTAAAGCTATGCCTTGAGAGTAGAAAGTCATAGAATAATAATAGAAGCTGCTTGTCAGCCTTAGTACCTGTATATGGTACATCACAAACTCCTGCCCTAGGTACCCTGCCAATAGTTGGCAAGGATGAAATGCTTATTGAATAGACTGGTGGTGTGGAGCACTGGCTTGAAGTGATATACCTTCCTGAAGATGCATGTTACCTCCTGCAGCATGGCTGCTGGTATGTTCCAAGATGGAGGAAAAATGCATGCGTGAGTGCAGAACTGACAACCCTCAACATATGATGTTGATATGCAACAGTGCTTAACATCCATGTGGCACACTAAGCATTGTGGGAAATTTAAGTCACAATTCAGAGGCATACTCTATACACAAATTTATAGTTCTATGCTAAGGCATAGTGGAAAGGCAGTAAACTTTATGACTGTATAAAATGATTTCTACATATGTGCCAACAACAGGACATGAGAGAATCGAGTAGTGATAGTTATGCAACAGTTGTATCATAAAATTACACAGCTAAAACCATTTTTTTTTTTAAACAAAACCCTACTAATATGTATCCGCTGTAGATACATTTGTTTTAGGCACTTAACCATGTAAATCCCACCTAGTTATTCAATTTGCAGTGTGGATAATGGAAGACAAATATGGCAAGTTCAGTAAGTGACCAGGCTAAAGGGTTAATTTGGTTACTATTGAATATTGTGTAACAGGATAAATGGCACACAATTACAGGCACAGAATTAAAAATAAAACACCCTCTGAGAGCCCTGTAAAGGATTGCTCAGTTTCCTGGTGATCAAAGGAATATTTTTTTTAAAACTAGTATTCATATTTAAAATAAACAGTGATTATCACTTTCATATTTTATGCCTTTAAGTTTTCTCTACCATTGGCCTTGGAGAGATCACTTACTGCAAGGAATAAGTAACATGATTTTCAATAGTTCTAAACTAAAACCAGAGATATGTAACTCACCAGGGGCAATTAGGATAAGAGAGCCAAGAATAACACATTTCTCAGGCAGAGTCTTATTTCTAGGTATGTTGCACCAGTGAAAGAATGCATGGAATTTTCTGAATTCATTTCTTCTAGTGCTGTATATAGCTATTAGCCAATAACTGTAATGTATGCACATTTAAGCATTCCAGGGTGTAACGTTGTGACTCCATAAAGGAAGGGGGTGGTAAATGTTAAATTAAAGTAAATAAATACTATTTAACAGAGTGTATGCTTTAACAGAAGAGAATCAATCTCTAGGTTCTTTCTCTTTAAACAGACATTCCTAAGTTACTGTGTTTAACCTGCATATTTTATAGTTATTGCCTATATATGTATGCAGGCATTTCGTAGCAGTCTGATTTAGGTTTCCCCTCTCCAATATAAATAAAAGATAAAAAATATGACACAAATAAATTCATTTTTAAAAGGCGAATAGTGAATAAGTGAATGAGCTAAAATCAACATGTTTCAGTGCAGGAAAATGGCTTCCATCATGGGCAGGTTCCAGACAATAACCAGACTCAGGCAACTACCAGACTAGCTAGACATAGGCAGGTACTGGTCTGTGGTTAGACTTGGAAGGTACTGGTCTGTTGCTAGGTTTGTGTAGGTGCTGGACTATAGCCAGACTTAGGCAGGTGCCGGTCTTATGGTTAGGCTTAGGCAGGTTCCAGACAGTAACTAAGCTAGGGAAGGAGCTGCTCTGGATCTGAACAAGGGAAAGACGACCCCTCTATGTGAGCATCACTCTGTGGTCGAGCAAGGAAAGGGTAATAAACAAGAGAGAGGTGCAAAGCAAAGGCAGGAGCAAGCATAAACAATAAGCAAAGCAAGGAAAAAAGTATACGTATAAGTCTGAACATGGGCTGGGTCATAATGTTATGACTGATCGATATGTGTGTGTATATATATGTATATATATATATATATATATATATATATATATATATCTGTGTGTCAAGTCAACTCATGGTTTAACGCACTGATCCCAGCAGCTAAATAAATTGATTGATTGTAAACTCTTGTTTTTTCTTTCTTCAATGTGCACATACTACATTTCACAAGATATAAGCACTCAGAATTACAGGGAGTGCAGAATTATTAGGCAAATTAGTATTTTGACCACATCATCCTCTTTATGCATGTTGTCTTATTCCAGGCTGTATAAGCTCGAAAGCCTACTACCAATTAAGCATATTAGGTGATGTGCATCTCTGTAATGAGAAGGGGTGTGGTCTAATGACATCAACACCCTATATCAGGTGTGCATAATTATTAGGCAACTTCCTTTCCTTTGGCAAAATGGGTCAAAAGAAGGACTTGACAAGCTCAGAAAAGTCAAAAATAGTGAGATATCTTGCAGAGGGATGCAGCACTCTTAAAATTGCAAAGCTTCTGAAGCGTGATCATCGAACAATCAAGCGTTTCATTCAAAATAGTCAACAGGGTCGCAAGAAGCGTGTGGAAAAACCAAGGTGCAAAATAACTGCCCATGAACTGAGAAAAGTCAAGTGTGCAGCTGCCACGATGCCACTTGCCACCAGTTTGGCCATATTTCAGAGCTGCAACATCACTGGAGTGCCCAAAAGCACAAGGTGTGCAATACTCAGAGACATGGCCAAGGTAAGAAAGGCTGAAAGACGACCACCACTGAACAAGACACACAAGCTGAAACGTCAAGACTGGGCCAAGAAATATCTCATTGACTGATTTTTCTAAGGTTTTATGGACTGATGAAATGAGAGTGAGTCTTGATGGGCCAGATGGATGGGCCCGTGGCAGGATTGGTAAAGGGCAGAGAGCTCCAGTCTGACTCAGACGCCAGCAAGGTGGAGGTGGAGTACTGGTTTGGGCTGGTATCATCAAAGATGAGCTTGTGGGGCCTTTTCGGGTTGAGGATGGAGTCAAGCTCAACTCCCAGTCCTACTGCCAGTTCCTGGAAGACACCTTCTTCAAGCAGTGGTACAGGAAGAAGTCTGCATCCTTCAAGAAAAACATGATTTTCATGCAGGACAATGCTCCATCACACGCGTCCAAGTACTCCACAGCATGGCTGGCAAGAAAGGGTATAAAAGAAGAAAATCTAATGACATGGCCTCCTTGTTCTCCTGATCTGAACCCCATTGAGAACCTGTGGTCCATCATCAAATGTGAGATTTACAAGGAGGGAAAACAGTGCACCTCTCTGAACAGTGTCTGGGAGGCTGTGGTTGCTGCTGCACGCAATGTTGATGGTGAACAGATCAAAACACTGACAGAATCCATGGATGGCAGGCTTTTGAGTGTCCTTGCAAAGAAAGGTGGCTATATTGGTCACTGATTTGTTTTTGTTTTGTTTTTGAATGTCAGAAATGTATATTTGTGAATGTTGAGATGTTATATTGGTTTCACTGGTAAAAATAAATAATTGAAATGGGTATATATTTGTTTTTTGTTAAGTTGCCTAATAATTATGCACAGTAATAGTCACCTGCACACACAGATATCCCCCTAAAATAGCTAAAACTAAAAACAAACTAACAACTACTTCCAAAAATATTCAGCTTTGATATTAATGAGTTTTTTGGGTTCATTGAGAACATGGTTGTTGTTCAATAATAAAATTAATCCTCAAAAATACAACTTGCCTAATAATTCTGCACTCCCTGTAATTGATGACCCGTTGTTTTCAGCCTTCATGATTATAAATCTTAGTTTATTTATCTGGAATAATCACCTATGACAGATCAAAGGCATACAAGGTAATAAAATATATTTCAGGCTCAGTGCACGAAGCAGATGACTGTGATCATGTGCCAGGTATTATGCTTCTAATTAACAATTGGAGAGTGACATAGAAAACTAGACGATAATGTAGCCTGGGCAATGTGGACAAATGTGGAATGACGCAGAATCCCACCTGATTAAACACAATAACAAGACAAACAAATTATATATCACACCAATTCACTGTACTTCCCATTTTTGTAATAGCCTATAGGGTCTATTGCCCTTTCACGGGGGGTAGATGGGTGGAGACGAAGGAAAGATTGGGGTGACGGTTTCAAAAAGGATCATTGTCACCAATATCAACAGGAAAGACTTCTGCTGTTCAGCCATTTCTTGAAATTAACTCAGTTAATGGAGAGTGTAGACTGCCAAATGATACGCTAAGGGCTCTGAAAGAAGTAATCCATTTTTAAAGGAGAAATAGGTGCTATTGTGCAGAGCATTGGGCACCGGAATGGGAGGGCACGATTTCGAATCGCAGTTTGGCCTTTTTAGAACTGTGATTGTTCGGTTATTTTTGTCTGTTTGTTTATTGTGAAAGTTTGTTTTTCTGTATATGTCTTGAATGTTATTGTTTTTTGTGCCATGTATTTCCCTGGTTACTTGAATGTTGAGGCAGATTTTTTGTCTTGTTTCAAGTGGTCATTATGCCGGACAGAGCAAGTGGTTCAGCAATGCCTGGAAGGGATGTGGCTGCTCAGGACCATGTTTGTAAGATGGGTGACAACATCACTGGTGCTGAATACTTGGAATGCTCATAATGTGGTTTGAACAGAATGAGATCAGTGGCAGATCCAGGGGGGGGGGGGGGGGGAAACAAAAAACGCTGCTTTAAAAAAAAAAAAACTGCGCTTGCAGGCAGAGATGGAGGTGAGAGGGGATCGGAAGATCCCCCCTCACCATTGTTCTGCTTCCGTGCTGCCTGTTCGGCTTCCAGTGCAGTGTAACATGAAAGTGCCGACAGGTCACATGACCAACGTGCTGGGACATGTGACCTGTCGGCATAACCGCCTGGGATCCGAACAGGCAGCGTGGAGGAGACCATGCTGCCTGCCACTAGCCACCAGGGAAAGGTAAGTGTTGGGGAGTGGGGAGATGTACTGGGGAAATTGACAGGGGCTTATTAATAGCAAATTACACTGGCTTAGTGTTGGGGAAATTGGCAGGGGCATATTAAGTGGCAAATAACACTGGCATATTATTGGGCAAATTGGCTGGGGCATATTAAATGGCAACTAACACTGGCATATTATTGGGCAAATTGGCTGGGGCATATTAAATGGCAACTAACACTGGCATATTATTGGGCAAAATGGCTGGGTCATATTAAATGGCAAATAACATTGGCATATTATTGGGCAAATTGGCTGGGGCATATTAAATGGCAAATAACACTGGCATATTATTGGGCAAATTGGCTGGGACATATTAAATGGCAAATAACACTGGCATATTATTGGGCAAATTAGCAGGGGCATATTAAATTGCTAATAATACTGGCATATTATTGGGCAAATTGGCAGGGGCATATTAATGGCAAATAATACTAACATTATTGGGAAAATTGTCAGGGGCATATTAATGGCAAATAATACTGGCATATAATTGGGCAAATTGGCTGAGGAATATTAATGGCAAATTGTCACGGGAGGGCTACTAGATGGGTAGCTCCTACCGGAATCAGTTCCACAAAATCACTCCTCAGGTCCAGTAAATATCCAATAGCCAAACGGGGCTATGATCAAGGCTTCCCTGCAAGCAATTCCCCCAACATAGCAGACGAGACTGGTCGTGTTGGGAAAACAAGAAGAACTGTTTATTGACACTAAACACAGGACATATATACAGGAAAACATCTTGATAACAAAAGTTGAACAAAAGAACTTCTTCACACCTACACAAAAGGACAGTACCTGGCAGCCAATCAGATGAAAAGTAGGATTAGTACCAACCAATCCCCAGCAGGGGACGTGCCCCACAGATCAGCAAATATATGCAAATTGGGCATTTAACTAAGCAACCAATCAGAACAGTGCCTACCCTGGGGGCTTGGTCTGAGTGACCAATAGGAAAACCGCCTACCTTTTGAAGAAGAGAATGAGCTCAGCAGCCAGGATAAACCTTTATTGTGAAGTGGCTGCTGAAGCTACATTCCTGGGGAAAGGGTACAAGGGATTAGGCTCGTTAACAGGGTACCATACATGTAAAACACACAGTTAGAACAGGGGAAAATAACATGGGCACTGAGGAACGGAAAAACATGGTTGTCTAGAGGGGTGCTACCGTGACATTTCTCCCCCTTTCAAAGAGAGCCAGCTCGGGGTTGTCCACACGGATAAGCCTGAAGGTGGCGAGGAAAACACTGGGTGTGGTGTTGACTCACACGTCTTCTTGCCGTTATAAGCCCTCCACATTTTTATTGTCCTTTCCTGGACGGTATTGCACTGTAACTTTAAATTGTTGAAGGGATAGGCTCCACCGCAATAGTCTACCATTGTCGACGGACACTGTAGCGGGCAGATGGATTCCTGCTGTACTCCGGTTAGACGGAGAAAGCAGTGTGCTTGGGGCCAGTGATTTTAGTTCTCCTAGGAGTTTCTGGCGTTGCAACAGACAAGGTCCATAGTCTCTCGGCAGGTGGCTAGCCCCTTGTGCCCGCCAGGGGTAAGAGTCACGGTGGGTACAGTGACATTTCTCCATTTTTTGAAGGACCCCAGACAGGGTTGCTCCACAGTCAGTCTCTTGAGGTTTCTCCACATATTCACAGAAGTGACAGTCCCCACCTTCTGTCTGTTCACTCACCCAGCCAACCTCTGTATCTCCCGGAACAGGTATCTGCCGCAGGGGAGCAGAACCAATAATGCCTTCTCCCGGATGTTTTTTCAGCTGCTGGGGAGAATGCAGGGTAGCAGGGGTAAAAAAGCTGCTTGTTATGGAAATGTCTTGGTTAGGTCCTTGGACCATTGGTGCCAGCGCATCTGCTGGTGTAATGTCCTCCGCAAAAGGCAAAGTTTTCTGGCCATACACAACCAAATGATGCAACAGTCCTGTTTCTACTCTGCCAGGTTGCAATTGATCTGGGCAGTATTCACAGGATTCCAGGGACCCAGGTGTGGAGAACGATGTCACATCCACCCCTCCTGGGTCATTTTTAAAGGGTACAGGGGTTAAATGCAGGGGACTTTGTGGGAAGAGGTAAAGTGTGCTCTGCCCAGATGCAGGTGCTTCTGCCTGGTACAAAAACTCACGAAGCAGCAGGGGTGGACAGAGGCCAGCAGAACTCTGCCCCGTTGCCAGCTCTTCTGCTGGGGCATAGGACGGGAACAAGCCAAGGACGGGGTTCCAATAAGGCTCCTTGAACCCAGGTGGAGGTGGATAGAGGCCAGCAGCACTCTGCTCTGATGCCAGCCCTTTAGATGCAGCCTCCAGAGTGGGAAAGGAACACAACTCTTGTGTCACAGGAAGGGTTAGGCAGGAACCTGTGAGGCTCTGCTCTGCAAGTAGTGCCTCTGCTGGTGTGGTAGGTAGGGGCGGGGAGAGGAAGTCCGGGTCAGTCACGGGGAACAGTGCCAGCGGTTCGGCTGGGCATTCAAGACTGGACAAGGATAACAGTTCCGGGAACATAGCTTCAGTTGTGGCACCCACAGGGGAAAGGGGGCACAGTTCTGGGGTCTGGGGTAGGAGCGGGCCGAAGCCAGTGGCAATATGCCCAGATGCCAGCTCTATCCTTCATCCAGGACCAGCTCAGCATCAACAAGCTCTGACAGATCCGCCACCCACTTTTCTTGGGGTTGTACACCCAGATATTGTATCCAAAGGTCCATCTGGAGCTTGTACCTCTCCTCGGTACTTGGGATGTACCTTCCCCGGCAGTACTGATCCCATCTGATGGCTTCCCACCAGAGCTCCCGGCGGTTACAATCCCTCCTGAACAGCACCAAAGCAGCCAGCTCAGCCTCTCTCTCTCTCTCGGCTTCCTGCATTATCCGATCCACCAACTCGAAGGGAGGGTTTGGCCCATACACAGCCAGTCGTTCCCTTACCCTCTGGGAGATCACATCTTTCACCTCTGGGAATGATGAAGAAGCCAATGGACTGATGAGATTGCACTTTCCGGCCATGGTGCTGCTGTACCACCCTGGTACTCCTTGGACAACTGGCAGGCTTTGCACACAGGATAATCCACACGATAATCCACCGGACCAGTGTTGGGAGGAGAGATCCCACTTCTTGACACCAGTATCACGGGAGGGCTACTAGATGGGTAGCTCCTACCGGAATCAGTTCCACAAAATCACTCCTCAGGTCCAGTAAATATCCAATAGCCAAACGGGGCTATGATCAAGGCTTCCCTGCAAGCAATTCCCCCAACATAGCAGACGAGACTGGTCGTGTTGGGAAAACAAGAAGAACTGTTTATTGACACAAAACACAGGACATATATACAGGAAAACATCTTGATAACAAAAGTTGAACAAAAGAACTTCTTCACACCTACACAAAAGGACAGTACCTGGCAGCCAATCAGATGAAAGGTAGCAACCAATCCCCAGCAGGGGGTGTGCCCCACAGATCAGCAAATATATGCAAATTGGGCATTTAACTAAGCAACCAATCAGAACAGTGCCTACCCTGGGGGCTGGGTCTGAGTGACCAATAGGAAAACCGCCTACCTTTTGAAGAAGAGAATGAGCTCAGCAGCCAGGATAAACCTTTATTGTGAAGTGGCTGCTGAAGCTACATTCCTGGGGAAAGGGTACAAGGGATTAGGCTCGTTAACAGGGCACCATACATGTAAAACACACAGTTAGAACAGGGGAAAATAACATGGGCACTGAGGAACGGAAAAACATGGTTGTCTAGAGGGGTGCTACCGTGACACAAATAATACTGGCAATGTGTATGTAATGGGGTGATGGGGGCATGTCAATGGGGTGATGGGGCATGTCCTTGGTGAGCAACGTAGGTTATGGGTCATGTCGAGGGGTGTGCATCGTGGGGGGGGGGGGGTGCCCAAATTTTGTCTGCCTAGGGCAGCACAAAACCAAGATACACCACGGAGGGGAGAGAGAGGAGAAAACACAGGGGAGAGAGGAGAGAACACTGATGGGGGGGGGGGGGGAGAGAGGAGAGAACACTGATGGGGGAGAAGAGAGAACACTGTAAAAAGAGGATACAAAGATGGACATGGGAAGGAAGAGGAGATAAACGGACATGGAAGGAAGAGAGACAGAGGGACACGGGGAGTGAGAGGAGTGCGACAGACATGGGGAGAGCAGCGTGACAGAAGGACATGAGAGAGAGGAAAAGACAGATGGACATGGGAGAGAGAATAAGACAGACGGACATGGGAGAGATGAAAAGACAGACGGACATGGGAGAGAGGAAAAGACAGATGGACATGGGAGAGAGGATAAAACAGACAGACATGGGAGAGATGAAAAGACAGACGGACATGTGAGAGAGGAAAAGACAGACGGACATGTGCCTCTCCCGAGATCAGACTCTGGATCCGCCCCTGAATGGGATAGTATTGCCTCGGGTTAGTTTTGGATGTTCTGAGGTGGAGAGGTTCGATGCACTTATGTTTTACTGTTTAATCTATCTTCTAGGAGAGCCTCTCCTTCAGTTGTAGATAATAACATGTCTGCCTTACCCATGTTTATTTATGTTGCGTGGTTGGGCTGACACAACTTCTTTTCATTCACAAAGGTTTCAGTGCCCATGTTGGCATATTTGTTGTATGTTTTAGTGGCAATATGTTATTTTTTCAGATCTCATAACTGCGGCTTTGCTGTTGGTATACCAGAGGTCAGGAAGTTTTGGCTTGAGGTAAGGGTGAGATGAACAAACTCATGTTTTGTTAGAAAGCATTAATGGCACTAGATTTGGGGCACTAGGATTCATGGTGCTCATTTCACAATTATAGGGTTTCATTGCAGGTTTCAGGATAGATTGGAGAGGGTTAACTTTCATTCAGGGTGTAGGCACCCATCGAGTTCAAAAGATGGGCATGCGGCAGGGCTTGCTAGTTAGTTAGAAGAATTTTTTTGGTTAATTGCAAAGTTAGGGTTTGATGAAATTTTAAGATATGGAGGTTTCAAGCTCATTTGTGGCTCAGAACCTGTGATAGGCATCTGGGCATGCCTTTTGGGGACCGTGTAATGGGGGTGCAAGTTATGTGATGTTATTGGAAATCTATGTACTAATTTATGTTATGGGGTGGAAGGGTGGAATTAGTATGCCCTGGGGGTGGGGTTTTCAGTGGTTTTGTCAGGACAATGTCCAATGTATTTGTTAATAAAATGCTGTGACTATATTTTTACTTCAGGTGATTCTCTGTGTTTTATTGGGTTAGGTATTTTAAATATTCTACTATCATAGTTTGTTGGCTAGGTAGCCATCTGACTCTGCCGTGCACCTGCAGAGGCACTGGAGATCAGTCCAAGGGAGACATCATCAACTCTGGAATTTAATACATTGTGTGGACCTTGCTCTAGTACACAGTAGGATCTCTTAACAGTGCAACACATTGTCTGATGACATCACTATAGAAACAGGATATTCCTTTCATTGGAATGGCATTATTCTCATCGGTTCCTGCAACAAAACAAAATTTAAAAAAAGTAAATGACTTTTACTCACCTAGTGTGGGCAGTCCTGGTTTCTTGCAAACTGCTTTAATTTCACAAATACATCTAGGTGTAAGATTTTTATATTTTAAGCAATGAAAAATGTAAAAGATGCATCGTAAAGTACTTTGAATGTCCTTTAATATGCATTAACATTTGGAAAATGTATACTGTGCACCAGACAATTCCTTTAAAGGAACTCTATGTTGATTTATGTTGTCTATGCAGTAGGGATGTAAAGCATACAAATTGTCTATAAATGATGTGTCAGATCTGCAAGGATTACTAGGAAAATGTGATTTGCATGGGTTTATGCTGCTCCATGTAACATCAAATGTAAATTATGACTGCATGATCTCCATTGATTTAGTTAATTTGCATGTCAAGCCATATGGTGATGACATAAATTTGCAGCAAAGACATATTTAACACACTTTTTCTTCATCTATAGAACTGCAATCAATTCTAACACCACGTATAATTAATTTATTATATTCCATAGCAGTGGTGGCGAACCAATGGCACGCGTGCCACAACTGACACACCGAACCCTCAGTAGTGGCACGCGGCCAGGTTCAGCTCTCACCGCTTGTCTGCTCCATCCGAGAGGATCATCTGGAGCTTCTTCTCCAGATGATCAAGGTGCATGCGCTCTGTCTGTAGAAGAGTTCAAGTCGGAAAGCAATTAACTGTTTGCATTCCGACTTGAATGCTTCTTCACACTGCGCGCATGCGCCCGATAATCTGGAGAAGAAGCAGATAACAGTGGCGCCTGTTTTTTACACTGATGCCTGCTTCTCTTGGACGGAGCAGACTGGTGTGATCTAAACCTGGCTGTGTGTGTCTATGAGTGTGTGTGTTTGTGTGTATGTATGAGTGTGTGTGTGTGTGAGTATGAGAATAAGTGTGTGAGTATGAGTATAAGCATTAGTATGTGTGGGTATAAGTGTGTGTGTGTGTGAGTATGAGCATAATTGTGTGTATGTGCTAATATGAGTATCCATGTGTGTGTATGAGTATAAGTGTGTATGAGTATAAGTGTGTAATTATGAGTATAGGTGTGTGTGTGTTTCTGTGTTTATGTGTGTATGTATGCGGTGTTGGCACTTTTAGGTCTGCAAATCAATTTCGGACAAAAATCAAAAACCAAAACAAAACGTTCGCAATCACTGATCTACAGTCACAAAGCAAACTGTTTTGGTGACGTGATTTTAATTGTAAATGCATTAAACGTAGCTATATATGTATTTGGTTTTCTTATGAATTAAAACATATTGGTAAAAATTAGATAAATGGATGCCATTGTACAGTGGCTGCTTCTGCACAGTTAATGAGGAAAAAACATTTGTCATATTCTATCTTAATTCCCAAACAATGATAAGGACTAAAGCACTACCAGGTTCCTTTAAATTAAGGTTTAAAAAAGGGAAGGAGAATTATTGACACACAGATAAATATTTTTTGGTGTTTGCTCTTACAGAAGACTTATCATGCCTTCCATGACCTACACTTACTAAGAAACTGGAATGTTGTCAGGTAAGATAGCAATTAGGTGGGTAGAATGCACAAGATAAGTAAGCTAAAGGATAAGGATGTCTGTGCAGGAATGTTTGAGATTGACAAGATAAGGTCATGACAGTTGATGACCTTCATTTTTGAATGATAAAGTGTCCAATGTTTTTGACATTTCTGAGCTGTAGTGTACTCTGTTATGAACTGTGTATGGCCAGCAGTTATCTGAACTGAAAGGGGGTTAGGCAGATCACAAATGCAGTTGGGTGCACTATGCTCATACCCAGTGAATACTTATGCATACCCACAAAATAAATGGGAGCTTCTTATGCACCTGTGTGTGGAACACTGATGCTATGCTCATGTCTTTTAATAGGAGCACCTCTGTTAATCTTCATGGGAGCATTTAATTGCTAAGTATGCCCAGGGATGACTTTTGGAGACTGGAGACATTGTGGCAGGATGAATCCTGGAGAGAAAGCCTTCAAAAGTTAAGAGTCAGACATGTACCATCATGCCATGAATTAAATGCATACCTGCCAACATCAAAGCACCAGGTTTCGGGGATTTAAGAGGTGCACATACCACATGGGGCGGAATGATTGACACTATGTTGCTTTACCCTGTGTGACTGAGCTCCAGCCTACCCCGTACAGGTACCAAGTGTCTGTGGCTCACTTCTTCATGTTTACATTATATTTGTCTTGTGAAGTCAAACTCCATCAATGGCCTCTCCAATTACTAGAATATTAACCTTGTTTTCCTTGGTAAAATCCCTTCATGTTTTTATTATCTCAGAATATTGCACCATGCCACGATAGAGAATTAACTGGGGTAAAAATGGTGAAAAATAAAAAAGTTACTGGCTCTTTATTTGTTTAATTTCTTCATACCTCCAACACCTATTTTTGTTTTCACTTTTAATGTTTCCATAGTAACATGGGTTTTGTGAATTATTTGTAGGAGCTTAACCTAATCCCTAGTGAATCAGAATCTTTGCTTATGTATGTTTAGCTTGGCAAATAATTATTTGCGTGTAATGCCAGTTCATACAATAAATACCACTAAAAAACAGAGCATGTGCATCCTGCATACCAAACGTTTGGCAAGTTCTGCAGGACAGGAACGACGAATGTGCAAATAACTACTGCACTATATTCTACTCCTCTCCAAAACAATGTGTAAAGCTTATACTTTTGCTTGGATAGACACTTGAGTGCACGTGTATGGCATCATTAGGGGACTGGTTGAAATCCGTAACACAGGAACGGAATGGAACAAAATGAATGCCATTTTAAATAGTGCCACCACTGTTTATCACCCTGTATTGCAGGCAGTAGTGTTCCAACGTCTTTAGTGGTTTGTTTGCCAGTCTATTGGAGTGACTCGTGAGGCTAAAAGTTTGGCATCAGGCTAAAAGTTTGGTTAAACCTGTGATCAATGTCAGCTAAAGGTGGAATTCAACTATAGTAAAAAAAAAAAAAAAATTAAATAAATGGAATTGAATGCATTACAAACATGGTCCATTTCTCACAATAATTAACATGCTCATCATGCTCAGCCAATCACCATCCTGCAAAACTAATTTCAGTTTTTGCACAGTTGCTCTGCATAAAAACTCCTATCATGCTCAGCCATGGTAACAATAAATATTGATTATTTGTAAAAATATTTAACATGCTCATCCTGCTCATCCAGTCACAGTCCTGCAGAACACAGTGCATGTTTTTACACAACTATTTTCAATGCATGAACAGACCTATCATGCTCAGCCAAAGTATAACTAAATATGGATTATTTCTCAAAATAATTGACATGCTCAGTCAGTGACAGTCCTGCAGACCACATTGCATGTTTCTACATAATAGGTGCTCTGTATGAAAACTCCCAACATGCTCAGTCACAGTCTTTGAAAAGCTTTGGAAACATTGCAGACATCTATAGGAATTAATCTGCACAATTTCCAAAGCTTTTCAGATGAATATGTTCTTTAACCAGGTATCATTGCAGGAGCAGTGTTCAGATAGTCCATGAGGCCATATACCACCTTGTCATTTGTGACCAGAAGGAAATCAATTACCTAATCATGTAGTTGATCCCACAGGATCATGCTGATTGGTTAACTGATTTCCTTCTGGTCACATATGACTTCTACATACTGCTAGACTATGACAAAGCATGATGGGACTTTTCATGTAGCGCACCTGTTGTGTTCTGCAGGACTGTCACTGACTGAGCATGATGAACATTAAATAAAAGGGTGCTTTTTTTAGTTATACTATGGCTGAGCATGATAGGAGTTTTCATGCAGAGGAAACGCGTGCGTAAAAACATGCACTGTGTTCTGCAGGACTGTGACTGGGTGAGCATGTTAAATATTTTGACAAAGAATCCATATTTACTTTTACTATGGCTGAGCATTTATGGAGAGCAACTTTTATGCAAAAACCTGAAATTAGTTTTGCAGGATTATGATTAGCTGAGCATGATAATTATTGTGAGAAAGGGACCATAGTTGTAGTGTTTTATATTCCGTTTTTTAAAAATGTTTTACTATATTGAATTCCACCTTTAACTGACAATGACCATAGTTTCAACATCTGATTTCAGACGTTTATCATCTAAAGTCACTCCCACAAACTGGAAAACAAACTCTCTGGAGAAGAGAACTATTGCCTGCAATACAGGGTGAAAAACAATGGTGGCACTGTTTAAGATGGTGTTATGTTCCGGCATTCCGGTTTTCAACCAGTCCCCATAATCCGTAGTACAAGAGAAAAAGATACAAGGCACCAACTCATGGAATGGAGATCACATAATGAAAGCAGTGTAATCAAATAAGGAATAACAGGCAAATAAATGTGCTAGAAAAAAATCATTGTGTTATTGGAGTTGGTTCAAATACAATGTAATTTAAAATGTGATTTTTCAAGATTAACATTTATTCATAGCACATATTTTCTCCTGTAATGCAATTGCTTGTGACAGAACAGCTTCAGACGATCAACGTATGGTGAAAACTGGTAAATGCTGCTTTGCTTTAAGGCACAGTTTAGTCTAAACTAAACTTTAGGCAAAACAAACATCTGTGAAAGTGGTAAAAGCAGTGGAAGCCATTTTACTTTGCACACAGGGTCACTGAACAGTTACTTTGGTTTCTTTTTTTATCAGGTATAAAATGTGTTCAGCTAGACACTCCTTGTGAATTTTTTAATCTCCTGACAGGACTTTTATTAAGCTTCATACATTAGTCACAAAATAAACCTGAATTTTCTCTTGATATTACTGGAAATGGGAAAATAACAATTTATAAAGGGTTTACAGCCTGACATCAAATTGCTGTTTGATAAACTAAACCTCAATAATTATTACTATCTACTAATTGAAAGCACATTATGATACAGCAAGGACCTGTGTGTAATAGAGAAAAGTTCATTTTAACTTGGTTGAAACTGGCTTATAACGTACAATATTAAAGCACAAAATGGAGGTCATGTGACCAGCCAGTGTTCATACTCCAAAGACGTGCAGGGAATGTGACAGGCAGCCTGTAATCTGGGTGTTGGGGTAAATCATGTGTGTGCAGTCTGGGTGCTGGTTCATGTTCTAGGTATGCAATCTGGGTGATGGGGCAACTCCTGGGTGTACATTCTGGGTGTGCAATCGGAGTTCTGGCTGGGACATGTCCTGGATGCTTGGCAAGTCCTGTGTGTGCAATATTAGTGCTATAGCATGACCTGTGGGGGTAATCTAGGTGTTCTGGCAAAATCTGTGAATGCAATCGTGGTACTCTGCTAAGACCTGTGGGTGCGAGCTACGTGCTGTTTTAAGTGCAGTGGGTGCTGTGGCAAATTATGTGGGCGCAATGGCAGCAGATGTGGGGGCATAATGAGAGAACTGCAGGAGAAATTGAATGAAGGGGCATAGGAAGAAAATAAAAACAAAACAAAAAAACAAAACCAGTTTATTTATAAACTATACCTTACCACTGCCTGTCACAGGTTGTGGCCCACACAGGGCATCCTATAATGCTTCCCACCTCCAACAGCATGGAATATGATCAATTAGACCAGGAGAGTTAGGGTTAGAGTAAAGCAAAGGGTTAACAAAAAATTAAAGCTAACACTTTCACGTAAATCAATCAACCCAGTTTATGAATAATGACATTAGTCCGAAACGCGTCAAGCAGTTTGCAATCAGTCCTGCAATGAGTGACCACAAATAAATTATTTTTAACAAAAATATACACCTACTATGGAGTAAGTCTTATTTTTATATAACCAGAACACAGTGCATGAGGATTGTTTTTTTTTCAGCAACCCTAACCCCCCTGCTGTAATGTATGTACCTGGGTTGAAAAAATAACTAGAGTTAACCTTATTCATCATTCTAACCTTAACCACCCATGTCTAATAATTCGTATTTCTTACTATTGGAGGTGGAAGGCATCAGGGGAAGTGTAGTAAGACTTTGACAATTATATAGCTAAAAGAATCAACAGAATTTTCCAAAGAATAAAAGTGTAGATATTTATATATTGCTCAAACTGACACTGGAGAACAGAAAGCAATTTGTGCGGACATTAGCTTTATCTCCAAGAATAAAAAGTACAAACATAAATTAAAGACAGTCGTCCATTTATTAAGTCATCTGTACAGGTGTAATATTCCTTCTCAAAAGATCTAACCCAACAACAAGGTGTGAAGCATCAAATTCTAAAGAACAAATACAAATCTATGTTGTCATAACAACCTAGTTAAAGTCCCTATTTTGAAATGGGATGTCCCACTCATTTAATAAAAGCAGGTTCTTCCATGCAGGCTTTGGGACAACAGTACCATCAAAATGTTTCTTATAGCAAAGTATTGTAGTGCCAATTATTTACACCACAGTGGAGAAATCATTTAAAGTTTCTATATATATATATATATATATATATATATATATATTATATATGAATAAAATGTATTTTTAATACCAAATACTCCCTCCCGTCTTACCCCTTCTGGGAGCAGTCATGGTAATAGAATGAAGACTGGGTGCATTTCAATGCAATTCAGTTATATACATGACAAGCTCCATGAAGATGGTGCAGCACACTTGTCCTTTAAGAGCCACATTGTGATGCTGACATGGAATGCATTAATCCTAAATGGGTTAAAAAGTGCATGCCAGTTTGGCTTTACTTTTTGGTTAATTCAAAATTGATGAACTTTGATATTTTCTTACAAATCTGCTAATTTGAATACACTGTATTGATATTCTCAGTGCATTAGTCAGAAGAAAGTGTATATCTACAAGAGGAACTGGGGGTGTGCCAGTTATAGGAGCATTAGTGCCACCAACAACAGTACCAATATATGAGGCTTTCCCAAGGGGGGGAAACAAAAATCCTGGCACAGGACCATCTAGGAGCAGGTTACAAATAAGAGTGCAACAAGTCATTAAATTAGCACCAAAAAGGCACACGTTTACATCTATTGAGGGCTCGTACTAACAAGCAAGTGATTGGGTTTCAATGAAAGAAAAAAAAAAAGTTATTCTAGAAAGGTGCTTACTAACAACTTTGTTTTATTTTTGTTAACAAATATTTAAATTCAACCAGGTCAGCAGTTTTAAAGGGACAGTTCAGGCATCTGTCTCACTTTTATATTGCACAGGTTTTTTGTTTGCATGCAGATACAATTCCTTTCACTTTCCTGCTCGTTCCCTCAGCTGACCAGATCCTTACACCGAGCTTGTGCAGAACCATCTTCATTCAGCACCCACATACCGTATCCTTGTCCTTTCCTCTTTGTGATTGGCATAACTGGGACAGTTTAGAGATTGTGAAGTGGGCATCCTGATGATAAAGGGGAAACCACTGACTATGCTGAGAACAACTATTTTTTGTACAGAACAGGAAAAAACCTACAAAACTTAAAGTTAATAAGGCAAGGATTGCAAAAGCTAATGGAAGACATAAATGCATATTTTAAACGGTCAGCTTTAATTGCAGTTTCTTTTTCACCCTGGGGTGAGCCCTTGAAGTGACAGGAAATACTTTGGCTTCACTGCCAATCACTTCTACAAACTCACATGCCTGCCAGCCACATCCTGTCAGCAGGAGTTCACTAACTGAACCCATGAGGACAAGAATAGAGGACTTGTGAAAACAAATGTGCTAGCAATGCCTTTATTTTGGAGCTGGGTTAAGGATACAACAAATCTATAAGCCTATGGATGCTAATAGAAGAAAAATCTGTCAGAGGAAAGGACATTTGCGTCTCAAAAAAAGCTAGACAGGAAATGTATAATGTTTTTTCCCCCTAAGAAATAATATACGCTACCTCACACATTGCACAACATAAAGGCAAATCCACTTATTTAAGCAATTTTTAGCTATTTGGGAAAAAAACATGTGCTGTTCATTCATGTAAATAAATAGAAAAAGCAAATCAGCTGGCAGTTAGAAAGATATGTTTAGGTGCATTCTGAAAAACAACTTCTTAACACAAGAATTGGAAACAAATAAGCACTTATAAAAGGACCCTTTTGTCAGAAGAGAGGTCTGCTTTTAGTACTGTAAAGTAGGGCTTGACAAGTCCCATGCACCAGGGAGCCATGGCTCATATTTTTTTTGATTCTTTTACAGAGTTATATGTAAAAGAATCAAAAAAAAAATTATGAGCCATGGCTCCCTGGTGCATGGGACTTCAATGGAAGTTCCATTTACCTGGCTCCTAAAAATAACCACTGTGGCTCCTGAAGCCTACAGAAATGTGTCAAGCCCTGTCATAAAAAATTACAGATCATGTCTTGTACTTTTTATTGGTCCTGCAAAATAAATCAAAACCAACTGAAGGCCCAAAAAAATCTAAATCAGAAGAAACAAACAGACAATTACATGAAAGTAAAATTAACAACAGAGCTAACAAAGGACTATTTGTTAAATCACCAACTCCAGGATATGACCTACCCAAAGTTATGGGATAGTAAACAAAAAAAACTGCTGCAAGTATGAAAATGTCAACAAATGTTAAATAAGGTAGAATGAAAAGGCAACGGACGGCAAAAGTTAAAACTCAAGTTAAATCAAAAACCAAATACCAACAGCGATCCTCAATTGATGAGATGTGTTGCCCCCTTTTAGTTTTTTCTTTGCAACTCTTTGTAATTACATTTATTTAACACAGTCTCCAGTTTTGCAAAGTCAAATACACTCTGTTAGAAGGTTTCAAGATCATGGGAATTATCAAACTCAATAACATCTTCATTGTCAGCTTTCATCTCAGAGTGTTCATCATCTAGGGAAGCCAAAGCTTCATTGGTGTCACTTGCAAAGGTTTCTCTTGACGTGTCATCATGCTCTTGAAAATTCAACCCTTTGATGGCCTGCTTCATCTTCTTCCCAACTATATGCCGCCTTCTCTTTTTTGCTGCCTTTTTGCTTTCATATTCCTTCTGGTTTTCAGCATAAAATATTTCCTTAAAGTAAAAAAAAATAATTGCCTTAACACCAGACAATGACCACATGACAGTCAGTGTTTTTTTTGACATTAGCGTAGATTAGTATCTGTAGACTGTATGATGTAGCCAGCGAGTTTGCTCACAATAAATTAAAGTGCTGGATTAAATCCACATTCACAGCAGCTTTATTAGAAACCATTTAGTGAGGTAGAGCTAGCCAGACATTTCTTAGCAAATCAGTGTTTTAAAGGAGCTAGCAAAAGGCACACCCATAAACTTCAGAACTAGAACATTTTAGGAGATTCAAGTAGATTGCCTGTCTGCTTACAGGAAGGCTCTATAATTCAAAAGTTTAAATATAAAAAACAGCATGCTCATGGCTCAGCATAAACAAACATAAAACCACTGTAACAGGGAATCATACTACAGGCAGTAGTAGTATGTAGTTACATACAGTTTAAAAAAAGCTAACTACATTATGTTTCCTTTTCCCACATCCACAAAGGGAGGTGGTGCCCCCTTGTGCTCACAATTATTAATGAACTGTTCACCAACAACAACTGGAGAAGCAAGGTTGATGGCAGATTTAGCACAGTTAAGCATTGACCTCAGAATTGTACAGCATGAGGACAAATAGAGATGAATACCTACCACGTTTGGACTGTATGGCAAAAGCACAATAGAAAAAGTTGAACACAAAAACTTAACAGCTCCCTAAAACTTGCAGATTTTTCTTTAATGGTCATACAAATGTGAATTGTAAAAAGTCAGTTATGCCTCCAAATAAATAGCACTTGAAGAGTACCTTTTACTGCAAGAAATTCTGCTTTTCAGAGAACTAGGGAAAGCAAACTGAAAGTTGTCTTCTACTGGCTTTGTACAGCTAGTATTTAAATATTGGTCATGGAAAAGAAAACAGAACAACCCAAAAACAGCCTTATAAAGTACAGATTGCCTGATGCAATAGTCAAGCATCATAGAACCTACATACATATTTGACCTTTTCAGAGTGTGCTTTTTATATAATCCTAGACATCAATTATTGTATTATTTTTGAGATGTTTTACCTTCACTTGATCTGATGATATGCTTGGTGTGCTTTTCAAAAGATTTAAATAGACTCCACCGGGTGTCCGTCTTCTGCTACCATTCTATAAATACATATAAAAAGCAGGAGTTAATTTCTGTAGGCTGTACTATATACATTTCTAGTTACACATACTAAATGATGCACAACTTGTGTTTCTTGCTCACCATAATAAATAGTCCACCATTTTGTTCCACTTCAGCAGTCTCCATGAGAAGTTCAATAGCTTTCTTCGCTCCTACAGTTTTAACAACACGCTGTATTAGATCTTTTTTTGGCTCTCGAAGTCTAGACAAAACATGAAAGAAAGAATGTTTTAAATGATAAACAATGGAACACCTTCAATAACATTGACAATAATATCTGGACACACGTGTAAGGCATCTTGTATCAAATTTAATTAGACTGATTTACTTTAAGTGTAAACATTATATTTATCAAAACAAGTACATGTATTTTTAAATGTGTCATAATCCAAATATTTTAATTACCTATCATAATAAGTATATGTAACAATAGCGTATGTACAGAAATCAGATTTAGAACGGTTACCAAGAGCAACCCAGATAACCGATATCTGACCAAGACATAATGTGATGTATTCATGGATGCTACAAAAGGAGCCATATCTAAAGCATTTTCCATTAAGCACAAGTAATTGTAAGAAAGAACTCACCTATGTGCAATTTCATCTGACACTTTGTCATCTGAATCAGCCTCTGTTATTTCATATCTTCCTTTGTAATCCATTTCTAACCTTTCTCCTAGTCTCTCTTTCACAGGTCGCTTCCTCTTCAAATGCCCATTCTCCTCTTTTGGTATAGGCTCCTTGTCATCATGCATGTACTCATCCAATTCTTTATCAAGTTTCAATTGCTCCTCCTTAGTTGCTTTCTCCATCATTTTTCTTGCCAGGACATAATTATACGTTTCTGATTCCCTGCTCATGTCTATCTGGCCTTCCATGTCCATAATACCAAGCTCAGTTGCTACTGCCTCTTGCGTCTGTTCCTGGAGAACAGCACCCCAAATGTTGAATTTGGCACGTGTGACGCCCATCTGCTTCGGCTGGACAGGAGCTGGAGGAAGTGTTGTCCTGGATTCATCAAGGGGCTGATGGGATGATTTCTGTCTTTTACGTCGCCACGGAGAAACATCATCTTCATCAGAATCAGACAAGCTGTCATCACTGGAGTCTACACCTTTGATAGTACGATAGGGGACATTGGACTGGAGAGATGTATTACTTCTGTAACTTCTTGAAGCACCAGTGAAAGCCAATTTCTGGGAAAAACATGATAAAGAAAGGAACATTTGAAAAGTATTTAGGTAGAAAAATGTAAACTTGTAATAAACTACTTTGATATCAAATCCATTCTGTACTTGAAAGTATAATAAATAAAAATAGAAGAAGCTCCCTTTGTTATGTCTTTTTATCCAAAGAACAGTTACAAATTTGAAAGAAAAAAAAAATTATACATTAACATTTATTTCTGGATGCGACCATAGGATTTCACATTGAAAATATTATTTCACTAACAAAATAAGTGTGTTTAACACTAAACCCTTTACAAATGGTTTATCTGTATAACACTGACAGCACTTCAGTGTTTAATTAAAATGACCTATATGCTACCTACTCCATGTATGCTTTTATAATATCCTGATAAAACACAGGATTAAGTGCAGTACTGATCTCTCCATTCTACAACTTATCTAAAACTGACTGACAAATGTGCAACTGCCGATAGGATCAGGAACTATTTGGAGCAGCAGCCCATCTACACTTTCAATACCTTTCACTTAAACAACTTAATAGTACTAAGGGAAACATGGTCCTGTCAGAAAGCCACATGCCAGCTATCACTGACCTTAAATCAGTCATTTATTAATACAAACTCGAGCATTAAAGGCCCTAAATATGGTTTTCAGCACAGAGACAAAAATAATCGTGACACATGTGATGCTGTTTTTGAGAGTGTCGCTGTGCAAAGCATCCCAAGATATGTTCCCAGTTCGACTGTTTACCACCGTAAACCAATGTGTTATTGTACCTGCTGCTGGGCCTTGTCTGCGGAACCCGACACTTTCATGTCGGTGTCGGAGCCACTGAGTTCTCCATCTTCCAAATCTTCATCTTCCATCATTGCCCGAGCGGTTTCCAGCGCCATGACACCTTTGACGGAACCGGAAATATGTCACCCAAATTGAATAAAAAGAGAAAACGTTATCGCGGCAATACTGGAGAACTAGACGTACTGAGGGGCGTGGTTTTGGATCTGAGTTTTGAACACGCATTATAGGGCATGACTCTTCCCATACATATTAGCTTGTATTCCTTTACATGCTGTGATATAACGAAATGTTCTAAACGATTAAATATTTTAAATATATTTTGTTCTAGTAAGGTATTTGTATGTGCTGTTCATTTATTGTACAATATGATAGCTATTAAAATACAATTATTTCAGAGCAGGGGTTCTTGGTGCAGTAGCAAAACCATGATATTGGTCCCTACTCGGGTAGGAACTAGCCTCAACCCTACTTCATCCTCCAGTGCTCACTTGTATATGTTGCTCCTTTTGTGCTCCAAGCACTACATTAATAAATAACGTCACTTGCAGAGTATACACAAATTAGCTACCCTCATACAGTACATATCCAGTACACAGTCAAGGTAAAGCGTATAATATATTAATATATAGTTAACCAGACACAGGTGCTACAGAACGGCTATATTCAATAAATAGCTAGGCATTCACATTTGGGGGACTGTTAGGTCAGCTATTTAAGGTAGCTAGGATATGAACTTGGATGGTGGAGAAGGGTAGAGTGTGTCAGCTCACTGGGCTCCCCTTAATAAATACATTAGTCCACCGTAAATGTAATCTTGCTATTGAAAATTGCATCGAACTTCGGAGTGCCAGGAATAGCACTGTGCTTAGTAGTATCTCTATGCACAAGGGGGCAGCAAACATTTCAGCTGCGCTTTTTTAGGAGAGCCGAGCAAAGTCGAACTGTGGCAGTACTAGGATGCAAGCCTTGAGCCGATCAGTTAACCAACCAGAAACCGCGATCTGGAGGTGGGTCTGCCCATTCTATTTTTTATTAGCTTGCTTCATCTGCCATTTTACCGTAATTCACCATGCAGCTGCTAACTCTTACACTGTCAAGGCAGCTTGTGCTCAAAAGGAAAATCTTTTCTTCTTGCTGCAGAAGGAGTGCTGCTATGTCTACCTTATTATTTAACCAACCCCAGTATGCATGGCTTAAAGAACTGGGTCTCAAAGAGGAGAATGAGGGCGTTTACAATGGGACATGGGGAGGCAAAGGAGAGGTAGGTTTGTGCAGCTTCATGTCAAATGGTGCACGTTTTTGGGAACCTGTCTGTCTGTTAAAGTCATCAGATGGATGACTCAATGTCAACCCAAGACGCTGTATTTACATGGTCTGTGTACGGAACGTTTTATACAGCTGATATGTTGCTACCTGCAATACTGATTTTTAAATCTTTTTATCTCCAAGCAGTATTATTAAAGGTATAATCGTATCAAACTACCGAGTCAAAGTTAGCATACGTGCCTAAGCTTTTTGTAATGACGTATTTTTTAAGCTGTTGAATTTGTGTTGTGAAACGCCCCCCCCCTTTTTTTTTTTTAAGTTAAAGGACAACTGTAGCAAAATATAAAGTTCTGTTTAACTGAAAGATTGCATCAAGTTTAGGCATTTTATATATAATTGCTTTAATGAAAGAATTAAATAAAGTACATTTATTGCGCCATCTTTACTCCATAAAGCTCTACCAGGAGGCTACATTTTGTTTATTATCTTTGTTTATCTGAACCAAGGTGAGTGAAGATCTGACCCAAGATGCTAAACAACGTCTGCCCCCTGAGAGAACTAGTAACTAGTATGAGTAAAGAAGGCTTCATAGGGCACTTAATATGCATTCTTTCTTTAAATAATTTATTTATATATCATCTACACTTGATACTATTTCAATTAAACATAAGTAAATTCTTTGCTACAGTTGTATAGCGATTACTATATGCCCATCAACAGGAACTGGTGGCTAATGCAGCAGAGCGTTTAGTCTTTTTATTTAAAGAGGGGGGAGCCCCTCCCCCCCCGCCCCCCAAAAAAGAAACCTCTTTACCTTATTAAAATTGTAATTTGCATGGTACAAGATCAAGCACAAAGGTTTTTTTATTCTGTGATTGATTTGTGCATGCGTCAGTCATGTACCACACAGCCAGTTAGAGGTGTGTTGTCCTAAACACTGCAAATGATTCAGAGTTGTGGAGAACCATCTCCATGATATGGCAGTCAGTGTTTGACCTCCCAATCATAAATAAATCCCTTCTGAATTGAGCTCTAGAGGAGAATCATTCAGAAGGCTTTTTAATTACAAAGAAACTTCTTCAGAAAAGTTTAAAAGAGACACCTCCTAGGACTCTACCCTAAGGTGCTGATCTTTGGTTGTGGGCTTCTCTTACTGCACTGCTGGTCTTTTGTCTCTTCCCGGAAGTAAAATAAAAATGGCTGGTTTTACTGACCTCGGAGGCTGACTGCCCATCAGGAGTCACCCGATTTAACAAAGGGACAATCTATATCTGCTAGATAACCTCCCATCCGCAACACCTATTTTCATAATGTTCAGTCCCAGAACATGATACCAACGACTTGTTGGTCTATCTTATAAAAAGAGATCTTAAGGATGATTTCTTCTTCGTTGTGCTGAAGATTTCACACTTGAAAAGCAGCTGTGAGATACTACAATTAAAACATGAGATGCAGGGATAAATAATTTTCAGGTGTCTGGTGGCCGCAAGAAAAAAAGTGAGCACAATCCAATGGAAGACATTTGGGGCTATTTACTAAAAGGTGAGTTGCAAGTGAGATGAACATTTCATCTCACCAACTTAACTATACATTGCCCAGGGGAAAACATTGTGAGTGTCCCTCAAATAAAAGGTCCCAAGTACATCCCTGCACAATGTATAGATATTTGTTGAGATTACACTTTCATCTCATCTCTACTCGTCTTTTAGAGAATAGCCCCCATTGTGTTGCATTGTAAAGTCAATTTTAATGGTTCTTGTACGAGGTAGAGAAGGGAATGAGATCCTACGACGATAGATAAAGGAGCTAAAACCTGCAATGGAAAGTGAGACTGAGGTGGAGTTGGCCAGAGGGAGGGATAAATAATGAGCAAGGTCACATGTTTGGACCTATCTGGCACAGGGGAAATTGTTTCATGGGGTTAGACCTTGCATGGGGCACTGTAAAGTACATCTTCCCCATAAAAAATAATAAAATCTCTCCACTAATAAAAGTGACGAGATTTTGAAAAAATGTATAAGATACCGTGAGTATATAAATCAATGCCAACCTTGTGGCAAGGTACTGTGTTTGCTTGTTGAAAGGAAAGTTACATTTTTGTTAACTTGACTTGTTGAAAATCATCTGAAAAGTGTAGTTCTCTTTGCTTATTCTGGACTAGTATGTGGTGTGGGGTGAAAGTCCCTCTTCCAGTACAAACCTCTTGTCCAGTGTATTTTGTAATGCACAGCTGGAGAATCTATTGTGGGCCCTATATTTCCTTCAGTGGGTTAGTGTTAAGGAGCAGTAACAGGCGTTTGTGTGCGCTGGAAGAAGCACCTGCCAGTGCGCCCTTACTCCTCCTACCAGGTATACTTCTAAGCAATGTGGGGTTAATTCACGTTTATTTTGCCCTCCATGTTTTTGGTTACCTCACTATGCGTAAGTATGTCTCTTAAGTGACTGTAACTACCGGAGTCTGAATATGAAATCCATGTGTTTTGGATTTCACTGTCATGTTTGTCAGGAATGTGTGTGTTTTTTTTTTTTTGTTTGTTTTTTTTTTCCCACCCCACTCACCTTCATTTTTATAACTTTGTTTTAATATACAGTCCTGGCCTACAATGGAATTTGTGATTTTGAATTTATCCTAACATTGCCTGTTTTTTGGTTTCTCACAGATTGTGACGTCATACTGTCCTGCTAATAATGCACCGATAGCCAGAGTTAGACAGGTACATTTTTACAATTCCTATTTTAAAATGTTGTTTTATATATTTGGTTTGTTTTTTTCTTCATGATGAAGAAAGTCTGCAATGTCTTGGGCATTCTACAATGAAGCTATAAGGGTTGGACAAATTAATGTAATCTTATGTAATAATATTTACATTTTCCAATTTTTTTTTATTGTTAATATGGAGCTGGATCCACAGCTTGTGCTTGTTGAACCAAGGAGAAATTTGATTGCCATTTGGAGTCAAGAAGGAATTCATTCCCCAGTGAAGCAGATTTGAAATGCTGAAATAAGGGTGTTTAAAAAAAAAAAAAAAAAGTTTACTTTTGTAGAATCAACAGTGGTAAAATAGGAGAAGGGTTGAACTTTATGGATGCAAGTATTTTTTTTTTTTTTTCTCCCAACCTAAACTACTATGTAAGAAATATAAATGGCATTTTCAACAGCAATTTCTCTAATTCCTAGAGTGACTAGAGTGGCCAGCCAGATCCTGGATCACCATGTATAATACGTATGATACCACACAGCAGAATGTCCCAAAAACACCTAACGTGTTTTGTACGGATGAAACTCATTCTTCAGCTTACAACATCTCCAGGATGTATTTGAAAAAGAGAGAATACCTCAGTGTAACTTTATTGGTTAAATACTCATTATTCTAAGGTGACACCTGTTTATAACTGAAAAATTGGCAACAATTAAATTAGCCACCAGAGAAGCATTTACTAGAAGATAACTGCAGCTCATCAATGCCAAGTTTAATGACGGTCTTAATTTGTCCGTTCAAATTTGTAATTGGTGTAATAAATGACGTTCTGAATTAATAAAACTTTAAATTAGGTGTTAACCTAAATATGCAAGGGAAAAAAAATTGTTTTCAGATTTTCATCTTCCTTACATGTGTTTTGCGATGACTTGGTTTTATAAAACCTTTTTCTTGTGTTAACTTATGCTTTGAACTTTATTCATGAAAGAGAGAATTGCAGGCTGAATTCAGGTGAACTATGGCCTTAAAGGCACTGTCTAGTGCCCAAAATGCATCTTCCAAACTTGAATACATATTTCAAAGTCCTTTTAAAATGCATGTTTTACATTTTGCCTTGCTTTAAAATATAAAATACTTACAGCTATATGAAATTCTGAAATTACAGCAGTTTGCACGAAACCAGGACTGCCCACACTAGCTGTGTAAAAGTCATATTTTTTTTTTGCTACAGATACCAATGAGAATAATTTCATTCAAATGAATGGAATATCCTGTTTCTCTAGTCATGTCATTAGACAATGTGTTTCATGGTTAAGAAATCCTTCTGTGTACAAGAGCAAGGTCACTCAGAATCCACAAAATGTATATAATTCGAGGAGCACAGGAAGCGACTAAATGAAACAAACCGTTATATCCTCTGTCTATATAATCAGTGCTGCCACACCTGCAGTAAACATACAGAGTAATCATTGGACGGGCTTGAGTCAAATTTTAAAAATGTGATTTTATGCAGAATGCCTGAATCAAATCACACTGGTGCACTATACAAGTGGTAATCTTCATCTTGCACCAAAGTGCGTTCGGGAACTTAGTCCGCGTTCGGGAACTTAGTCCCTTTTAACTTGAATATTGCCTTCTCAATTGCCTGCAATTGTCTTTTTCATGAATAAAGCCATTTGCCTTTCCCATTCAGTGTTAAAATTTGATTTGCTATAACACCTTGCTGATTTTATTGATTTGTATTGCCTTAGATCTACAAAAATGAAATACTATTAGCATGTTGTGTGGTTAGAAAAGATTGTAAGTTTGACATTTGTCCAAAGCTAAATAGCCATTAGATGGATTCAATCAGTCAGGTTAAAGGCACATATAGAATATTATTAGTAAGTACTTTGATGTAAATTTGTTCTGCCAATCCATCTTTGTTACATTTTTTTTATTTATTTTTTTATTTTAGGCCACTCTTGAAGAATATAATGAAACAGTTGTTAAGGCAAAGGAAGCATGGAAGATTTGGGCAGATGTAAGTACATTTGCAGACTTTAGTACTGTCTTATTTTTGTCAAAATACATTTATTTTAATTTTCTTAGTGGCATCAGTGATTTGCTAAAATCCTGACCCTTTTAGTAATTTTTGACCAATAATGCTGACATTATTACTTTTTTATAATGCTGAGTTTTTTTTTACAATGAACTGGATAACAAGACCCATAACTATTTTTTTTTTTTTCTTTTTGTTTTCCCTTGTTACATAAGGAGGATGTGTAATGTGTTACTACTTTGTTTGCTATCACACAATACTTTTGTGAGTAGATTTTGGTTACATGATCCGATTTTTCGACTACTCTTGCTGCAACTAAAAAAATAAACTTGATAAAACAAATCCATGTCAAGTATAGCATATTCTAATGGACCATCCCTAGGTATTCATATAAATGCTGTTTGTGCTCACATTTCTTTCTTTTTTTTAGTTGGTATCTGAGAGTAATGCAAGTTGCTGACAAATATAAATAAATTATATATATATATATATATATATATATATATATATATATATATATATATATATAGCCTAAACTGTACAATTTTAAGTAGAATATAAAATAACTTTTTATTTATTTTCCTCCCATCTCTCCAAAGATTCCTGCTCCAAAACGTGGGGAAATAGTGCGTCAAATAGGTGATGCTCTCCGCAAAAAGATCAAACTTCTGGGGCACCTGGTACGTATATTGGATTAATCGAATGCATATAGAAAATGCACTAATGGCTGTCCCTTTCTTTACCATTTTTCATTAAATAAATAATTAATTTAAAGTAAACTGGCAGTAGCCTGATGGAAACTGTAGTAGGCAGTTTCCCTGATGGAAACTGATGTTAAAAGCAATTACACTTTTTGCCTTCAATGTCCATTGGGTCTGAGGAAAGGATCAGCTCTTCAGATGCCCATTACCTTACAGTTCTGGGAACCACTTTACTCTTGTCCATAATTAGGCCATAGCTAAAGGCTCTTCTCAATGTCTTCCACTGCTTGCTTCACCACCCTGGTACTGTTCTGGTTGAAACAAACAAAAACAATCCTTCAACACAACTGGGTAATCCCTCAACCCTGTTGGGTGGACCTTTAAAGACTGGTTTGGGAATCACTGATCTAGCCTATAGCTTAGGCAGTCTAACTACCTGCCAACAGGGCAGGGGGAGTGAAGGTGAGATGTGTCCATGAAAGGGACAGGGTTATCATTTCGAAAGTGCATTCAGTTGTGTAGTGCATCCCCACTCTGTAAGAGAGTACTTGATCTTACTCTATACTCTATTACCTAGAGTGACTTTTTAAACAAGGTATGTACACCGATCAGTCATAACATTATCACTACTTAGACATGGCAAGTCGGCAGAGGCAGTGTGATGCTTTGGGCAATGTTCTGCTGGGAAACCTTGGATCCTGCAATTTGTGTGGATGTTACTTTGACATGTACCACCTACCTAAGCATTGTTGCAGACCATGTACACCCTTTCATGGAAACAGTATTCCCTGATGGCATTGGCCTCTTCCAGCAGGATAATGTGCCCTGCCACAAAGCAAAAATGGTTCAGGAATGGTTTGAGGAACACAACAACGATTTCAAGGTGTTTGCTTTTCCTCCAAATTGCCCAGCTCTCAATCCAATTGAGTCTCTGTGGGATGTTCTGGACAAACCAGTTTGATCCATGGGTCCCCACCTCTCAGGACTTAAAGGATCTGCTAACGTCTTGGTGACGGATACTACAGCACACTTTCAGAGATCTAGTGGAGTCCATTCATTGACGAGTCAGGGCTGTTTTGATGTCAAAAGGGGAGCTACTCCATATTAGGCAGGTGGTCATAATGTTAAAGCTGGTGTATATTCCAACCTTAAATGTGAAATTATTGAACCCTATTAATGTGTGGAATTTGTTTGTGTCCCACCCCTCCCTAATCCTCTTTTAGACAGAGTGCTAAACAAAATCCTTTTGTTAGCTGAACATGACCTTAGACCTTGTAGTTTAGTCTACACCTTTTCATGTGGTACACGGGCGCACTTCCGATGCCAACACTGACATTGTTATAGCTATGGGCCATGATCAGTGGAATGAAATTATGCATTTTTAAGTGGATTACATTTTTTTCCCCTCATGTCCTTAGGAATCACTGGAAATGGGAAAGATTCTAGTTGAAGGTGTTGGTGAGGTCCAGGAATATGTTGATATTTGTGATTATGCTGTTGGCCTTTCTCGTATTATTGGTGGACCAATACTGCCTTCAGAAAGTAAGGAATTGATTTCTGCATCATATAAGTCTTTAGTGTTTTTACATTTTTAAAAAGGCAAAATCTGGCTTGTAGGAACAATGGTATTTAGCACACCCTTTAAATTCTGCATCCAGCTGTGTGTACATTGGTGCAGATCTTTGCAGATTGTAATTGCATATTGCCATCCCCTTGCATGTTTGATGGATAGAGCTACAAATTCATCATATCATTATGTTACTTTTTACACTGTTTTTACAAAACGTATTAATGACCTTCCTTGACGATTAACCTTGTATTTTTTTTTTTTGCTTGTATTTCTGCAGGACCTGGACATGCTTTGATTGAGCAATGGAATCCTGTGGGTTTGGTGGGAATAATCACAGCCTTTAACTTCCCTGTGGCTGTGTACGGTTGGAATAATGCACTTGCCCTTGTGTGTGGGAATGTCTGTCTATGGTGAGATATAGCAAGTAAATAATCAATTTTTTGGTTATTTGTGCTGGTCTTCGAACAAGAGATTTTAAGAATGGAGTCTAGTGAACCTGAATTTCTTGAGATAATCATTTTAGAAAAAATAAAACCCTGTTTAGCCCAATTATAGACTAAACCTGACAGTGTGAATAGTGATCTGGACCAATGCTGAGGTCTCTACATTCTCCATATTCCAATTGATTTCAGTTGTGGAAACTTCTCCTCAAATTGTGGATAACTGTATTTCCCTGGAAAGAGCTAAATGCAGTTACTTTAAACCCTGAACTGGATTGTGTAAAGTCATATTGGGGAAAAATCTACCAAAAATGTATTTATGTGCTTTCTATTCCAGGAAAGGAGCACCTACTACATCTCTCACTAGTGTTGCTGTTACAAAGTAAGTAACACACTTGTGTGAAACCATTAACCTGTTTTCATTGGGCCCTATTGAGTTTTTTTCTCTATTGCAGTTTCTGTTATTCAGTTACATAAGATAAAATAACTTATTATTGATTAGAGATATTAGAATTTTAATTTAAAGGGACACTACCACTTACATAAGATGTAACTATATAACATGGTCATTTAAAGCAAACACATGTACAAATCATTTGCCACTTTTTTTTTTATATATGATTAAATTAATTGCATATAAAATGAAAAATGTAGGTGTTTATCTCCTGGCTCAATTTTTTTAAAATATTTCCCATGATGCAACATCGACCAAAGCCTGCATGATGTCATAAGATACTTCCCTACTCTGTTAGTGGGTCCAATGTATCACTAGTGGGCAGGACTAGTTGGCTGTGTACAACCTTTTTTACCTGCCTTCCAAAACAAAGAGAGGAGATAACCAGAATCATAACTTCGCCATCTTATGATGTAATAGTTACATTACCCTCCTGTTCAATGCAACTCTATAGTCAGAATTCAGACTTATAGACTGCATTCTGTGTCCTCAGTCCCAAAGTGAGATACTAGTGCTGTAATGTCTATATGGGGTAGTGCCCAAAAACACTGTATTTCACAAAATGGCGGTGCCAGTCACACTTGTTTAGTTACATATTTTATTAAATACAGTCACATAATAAAAACATATCTGAAATCAACAATACAAAATTAAATTAATAAAACCTTTTCATTTTTTGGTGGGAGTGTCCCTTTTTAACCCCTTCCCGACCTTATGACGAGTTAACTCGTCATAAGAGCCGCAGCATTAGCGACCTTATGACGAGTTAACTCGTCATGCAGTATATCCGGCGGTGCGCTCCGTGGGCACCGCCAGCTAGTCTGCAACGGGTCCAGGGCTAAGCCTCGCACCCCGAGGCAAAGCTCCTGGACCCGATCGGTGCATTTCTGGGCATGTGATCGCGGTGATAACGTGATCACTGCGATAACATGCAAATTAGATGGCAAAGTCAGTGTGTTCACACACTGACTTTGCCTCTAATTCACTCTCTGTGCTTCACATTCTTATAGTGAAGCACAGAAAGTGACCTGTAAGTAAAAATAAATGAATAACATATACAGAGGTTAAAAAAAAAAAAAAACCCTGCATGCCTGTTGCATGATTTTTACTGATCTGACATCGCACTCTTCAGAGTTTTTTTTCTGTCTTTTTTGTTATGGGGGGTTTGGGAACCAATATTTTTCTTTTTTATTAGTTAGTTAATTAGGGGGGATAAGTGGGTTAGTGTTGTACTAGTTATGTAGCTTATTATTGGGAAAACATTTCCTCTTTTATATATTTTTTTTTTTTTTTATTATATTATTTTTTATTAATAAATTGTTCGTACCAATACAATTTGAGACTCTCTTGGTGCAATAATAAACAGAGTGATATAGAAGAAACATTTTTAGAGTGACTGCAACCACATAATAGGATGGCGAAGAGCAGGGGCGAGGAGACTAAGGCCATTCCCCCTCCTACGTCTCGGAATCCAATTTCCCTTCTAGCATAAGTTTAACGTGCTCATCGTGATACAATTGTTAAAGACATTGTTAAAAGTTTGTGAGAATCTCAATTAATACTTTGTGAATATTTTACCTAGTTAATAAACAAATATTTCTTTTTTTTCCCTCCTTCCCTCCACCCCCCCCCCCTAATCCCAATTCAATCACACAACACACTCATACCACAATCTCATTAGTCGACGAAGCCGGGGGGGGGGGGGGGGATGGGGGAAGAGGGGTGAGGGGTGCCCTCCTGTTGCCTGGGGGAACTAGTTTAGATCACCCATCTTCTGCTGCTATATTAGTAAAATTCATTATTTTACTATCAAGAAATGCCTGCCAGGGTTTCCATATTTCTCTGTGCTGATTAACTTTATTTTGATCGTGGCAAAGTCCCAGTTCCATAGTTTCTTGGTATTGTATTTGATTCGATATAGTCAACCAATTTGGAGTTAAAGTTTGTCTCCATGCTCTGGCCAGACACTTCTTGATAGCCATAAGAATATGTACGAGGAGTTTTTTCTGAATGTTATTTAAAGCAGTTATTTCCATATGAAAAAGAAAGGTTTGGGGGGTGATGTCAGATGTAAATTTAAATATGAATTTCAGTAAATAATTCAAATTGTCCTTAATTTGTGTAAGCGCAGAACATTCCCACCAAATATGATAGGAGTCCCCTCTTTGCTCAAGGCAACGCCAACATTGGTCAGAGTATGCAGGAGATATCCTATTTAGCCTAGAGGGAACCAAGTATCCCTGATAAATTAATTTAAGTTGGGTCTCTAACAAGGACATCGAGTGTATATTCTTCTTCGCCAGGTACAAGCCCTGGACCCAGTCCTTCTTAGAGTAGGAGCAAGATAATGATGCTTCCCAATTGGTAAATGTGGAGGGCTTAAATTGGAGGTCAGTCTGATTTTAAAGACCTTTAATATTCTTGAAATCTGCTTCTTTTTATGGACACTCAACAGCAGTAACACCACTGAGTGATCCTGAGGAAGCTTCTTGATATTTGAAATATAAGAATTTACCCTTAACTAGGAAAAGAGTTGGTTTATTGGAAGGGTGAATCTGGCTTGAAGGTCATTAAATGGCCGAATTTGATTATGGGAGAATAAGTCCGCCAGTACTGCAATGCCGGTCAGGGTCCACTGGGAAACGGCAAAGTCCTCAATTTCTGTGGAGAGGAAATTAAAGGGTAGAGTTAGTGGTATGGCATCAATAATGTTCATTTTCTTTTTAAGTTTCTTGATTGTGATCAAGCAATCTTGAATTATTGGATTTAATGGAAAATATTTATTTAGAGTTTTCTTTGTATTCCAAAAAATGGTGATTGTATTTTTTAATACTAAAATGTAAATAATTTTTATGTATAGGGTATCAAAAGAAAGCTCTAACTGTCCTTTAAAAAACAACACATGAGAGAGAGGAAAATTATGTTTCAAAAACCGCGTATTAAAAATTGAAAAACGCTCTGGTCCTTGGCCCAGGAAAATCCCTGGTCCTTAAAGGGTTAAGCAAGGGTCTAGTGTGTATTAGTCACCCCCAGTCTCCTAGGATTCCCCCTACCCCATAAAAATAGTTACTGGGGCTGAAAAGTATTGAATCAAGAATGAATTTACCGCTTAATGCACTTTTTTTTATTTTATTTTATTTTTTTAAACCTAAGGGATGGCATTTAATTTACCCCAATTACTATTAAAATGTTTGGAAACATCCTATGAGCCAACTATATATTTTGTAAATAAATAAATCATTTTAAAAGACCATTGTACCCTTCATTTTAACTTCCATAAAAAAAACATGGATTGATATTAAAGAAAAAAAAAAGAAAATGGTCTATACTTTTAATAAAGATATAACTATATATATTTAACCCTCTTTTTCTCTCCCCATCAATGCTGACTGCCTGGACAGGGAGACATTATTTTACACATCCCTTTGATTGGATCTTTACAGATGTCACCAAAAGATATCCTTGTGTATGATGCTCTAAGCGCACATAGACTGAAGCAGTTTAATGCTGTGCTCTGCGCATTTCACTGCTGCCAAGGCTTTTTTTTTTTTGTCTTTTTTTTTTTTGTGTATGTGTCATTCAGGCCATTGCAGGGTCATATCCTTGCCAGCACATACATACTCCCCACCTTTGGTCTTAAAATTCTTAATTCAGGGGTACTTAGGCCTTTATTAATGTGCACAATCAGCGGCAAACCCCCAAACCACCCCACACCTTATTCTTCCAGAGAGGTTCACAATAAAACTAATCATGTGACGTCTATATGGAGAGCAGTGCTTTGTTGTGTGTGTGTGTGTGTGTGTGTGTGTGTGTGTGTAATATATATATATTTATATATATGTTATATATATATATATATATATATATATATATATAAATATATAAATATCCAAAATATGGTGCACTCCGCTAAAGGCGATCATAGCAATCCATTGCCCGGGTGCTGTGCAGCTGCAGTACACAACAATCCAAAAGAAGGCACGCACTCACAGGACTTAATGCAAATAGGTCGAAATTTTACTTACTCAAACAGGTATGTTGTACACATGAGCATAAGATCGACGTTTCGGTCCACAACGTCTTGATAAAGGTCCACGTCGTGGACCGAAACGTCGATCTTATGCTCATGTGTACAACATACCTGTTTGAGTAAGTAAAATTTCGACCTATTTTGCATTAAGTCCTGTGAGTGCGTGCCTTCTTTTGGATTGTTATATATATATATATATATATATATATATATTATATATATTCTTATTTGAAAAATGTTTATTTTTACGTCTTTTTCCACCTTAAAAAAAATTAAGTATACACACACAGGGTAATACGTGATCGAAGTTGATATTAATGGAAATATTACGATACACTTAACAATGTTATACATTTTTTGTAGAAAAAAAAATGTAATTAAATGGCTACCGATTTTAATAAAAATACAGGTATATATCCCATTAATTTTTACCCATCTATAACCTTACCCTTTATACCACTCATACTCGCAAACATACAAAAAGTAGAACTACTGGTCCTTGGAAAGCTATATTTGGTCAGTCCGGCGGCACCCCGGATCAGGCGGGAGAAAGCCAGGGTGAAAGTAGGGTCGACTTTCTAGATATATTAGACTTCTGTAAATGTTTCTTTCCTTTTGGCTTTGATAATTGATCTGAGTTACTATTTCATGTTTTTTTTTTTTTTCAGAATCGTTGCTCAGGTTTTAGAAGATAACCACTTACCTGGGGCAATTTGTTCACTTACATGTGGAGGTGCTGACATTGGGTAAGCTGGCTAATTATGAAATCTGCTGAATGTTTGAGGTGGTTGTGCTAGTGATCTAGTGATGGCATTTCCTTGACACTTAAAACTGTAGCATTACATGACATAAACGTAACCTGAAAATGTACCTACTTTTTTTTTTCTACTGTATTTTAAAGTTTAACAGTTAGATATCGCAAGATAGATATTGCAATGCATACATTTACATGTTTAATTTACTCCCACATCTCAGATTAGTATCCCTGCAATTCATTTGAAGAGCGGCATAAACAGACCCACTTTCTGATTCCATGCATGTGTTTGTGTGGATGCCCATTTGATTTGAAAGACTTGGCACTTTTACAAGCTGCCCTGCAGAATGTGTCATTGGTTTCGCCTATGAACAATCTATATTACTCAATCCAGTTCATTTATATGGGATTTTTTTTTTCTTTTCCGTGATTAATGAACTGGTTCCTCCTCCACACAACTTCATTCTACAAGGGAGCTTGCAAAAAATATAGATGACAAAACCTGGCAATCCTAGCTGTACAACTGTCAGGAAAAAAAAAATGTCAGGTGCATGCTTTTAAATAAAATAATATAATATATATTCTATAATAATAATAATAATATAATCTTTTTTACACACATTGCAACTATAGATCTCATTTAGCATATTTTTGTTAAAAGAATAACAGTTTGATTATTTATTTTTCCCTCCCGGATGCAGGCCAAATGCTGAAAGATGAGTGGGAGGGTAGAAATGGCAAACCTGATATTTGTGACTAAATAAAAACTTTTTTTAATTCATACATACATTTTGTATAATTATTTGACCTAGAAATGCATGAAAACAGAATAATCCCCTCCGTGTAAATGGCTAATCGTTCTAAAAATCTGCAGTTGACTGTATGGTCTCTGTATACCGTCTGAGATGCAGTTTGTCCAACATGTCTGCTTACTTACTTCTTTTTTTTCCCCCTCAGCAACGCCATTGCCAGGGATGAGCGTGTGGATCTGGTCTCCTTCACAGGTAGTACTAATGTGGGAAAACAAGTGGCACTTAAAGTTCAAGAAAGATTTGGTAAGATATCATCTGAAATGTGCATTTGTAAGTTTTATGACTATACTATTAATTTGCGCTAATCCTGATGCTCCTGAACATAAAATTGCCATTAATTGCAGCATAGCATTCCTTTTTTGAGGTAACGCTCTTTTTATTCTGATTTACACTCTGATTTCCCCAACCACCAAATGCTCCTTCTGTACTTCTCTAGGGACGTTGCCACTGGACAAAGGTCACACACTTGGTTTACTTATTGTACAGACTGTATCACCATGATGTACTTGGCAAACAAATTGTAGTAGCATTGTCTAGTCTGCATACTGACTCATCGATGTGTGCTAGCATGCATGTAGTCTTCAGCCCCAACGTAATGCTGTCAAATTAGGTTTTCAAATGTCTCATGTGGCCTCACCATACACCCAGTCTTGTAAGTGACAGATGAATAGTTCTTATTGAACCTGAAATCTAGATTATACATGTATTACCCCAAGTGTCAGTATAGCAATTCAGTGCTGCTGTACAACAGGCCAAAATTAACGTATGTGCCTTATGTATTGTTGTAACACAATCATAAAAATGGTCTTAAAAATAAAAGGATTATATTACTCCAATGTATTTTACATGTGCCCTCAGATTTTGAAACAGGCCTATATCCAGTGGTTTCTGTGATGTCCCATTGCTTAACAAAGACTAACCTGGAATACAATCATTTTGATTTTGCCTACAGACTGGACCAGTCTGGAACAATGTTATACGTTTACATGAATTTGAATTTCACACTTTTTTTTTTTATTTTTTATTTTTCTTGATCTGTCTTTTTAGGAAGACATCTACTTGAACTTGGTGGAAATAATGCAATCATTGGTAAGACCAATTATAAAGGAATATGTAAACATAAAAACTCCCTAAACAGTTCGGTGCTGTATCAAATCACTTTATATAAAGCTACTAATCATTTGTAATATTATGTTCCTCCACCTGAGCTTTATACTGCAGCAAGAGCTGTTCCTCACCCAGAACATGTTTAATAAAAACCTTTACATTGAAGTTGTGCTCTTTATGAAGTTGATGGTGGATCATCTCATTTAACCCATTGAGGTTCCTATTTTGATCTGAACGTATAATTAATAATCACTATGAAGCACTTTTTTTAAAATCAGAATATGATATGATGCCAGCCAAAGTAATTCCTTCTTTACTGATAATATACAGTTTGCATTACACACTCCTTTTGATTCATCCTCAGTGTTTGAAGATGCAGATCTCACTCTCGTCACCCCATCAGTTCTTTTTGCTGCTGTGGGTACCGCAGGCCAGAGATGTACAACGGCAAGACGGCTGGTGAGAAAGTTTTAGCTTTGGATAACTGCATTATATTGTTTTCTTATGCTTTGGCTATAGGCACATATATGTAAATCATAAATCTTAGCTACATTAACTGGGGAAGGAGATATATATATATATATATATATTTTATTTTTTATTTATTTTCATGCTGTAACTTACTTGTTGGGTGACATTGGTGAATATTGAATGCAATGTTTCCCCTTAGTTTTTACATGAAAGTATTTATGATGAAATTGTGGAAAAGTTGAGGAACGCCTATTCACAAGTGCGCATTGGAGATCCGTGGGAATGTGAGTATATTTTTTTGCAACGTATCCATAACCTGTGGAATTGCGGTTGTGTTTGGGGTGTTTTTTTTGGGGTTTTTATCTCTTTATCTGCCTCCTTTCAATAAAACAAAACTGATTGTTGCTGTTCACATTAATTTTCCAGCTGATACACTGTGTGGGCCTCTGCACACTAAGCAGGCTGTGGAAATGTTCCTCTCTGCAATTGAGCAGGCGAAATGTGAAGGGGGCACAATAGTCTATGGTGGCAAGGTAGGTTTCTAAATAGACCAATATATTTGTAACTTGTTTGCTATTTTTACGTGGTGTATCTTCACCAATGTTATGTATCCACATCTGCTTGTAATCATTTTTTTTTTATTTTGAGATTATGTAAACCCTTAAAGAAGAAAAAATCAACCGCTCATAACTTCATTACAAATATTACTGCAACATAATAACATAATAGTGCACATTAGTAGAGATGTCTAATGTTATATAATGATTCTAAGGTCACTTTGTACTCTGGTTTTAATATTACCTTTGTGATATCTGGCGAAAAAACATGTATGTTGCAAATTAATTCATGCATGAAGAACTTTTATGTGAGACAGCAACACAGGATTTAACAATTTATTTGCCTGAAAGATTTGTTAGATAGAAACATAGAATGTGTCTGCAGATAAGAACCATTCGGTCCATCTAGTCTGCCCAATTTTCTAAATACTTTTATTAGGCCTCAGTTCCCTATCTCATAGCTAGGATAGCCTTGTGCCTATCCCACGCATACTTAAAATTCTTGACTGTGTTTACCTCTACCACCTCCGCTGGAAGGCTATTTCATACATCCACTACCCTTTCAATAAAGTAATTCTTCCTGATAATGTTAATGTAATAATTTTATGTTTTTTTTTTTTTTCTGCATGAAATTGAAGGTAATTGATCGTCCAGGAAATTATGTTGAGCCAACCATCATGACCGGCCTGGCTCACGACTCGCCGATTGTTCACAAAGAGACTTTTGCGCCAATACTTTACATTATCAAATTTAAGGTAACCATTTAGTTCATTAATTACAGTCTAAAGTACTGTAAGGTTAACACTACTTCATAAAGAGATCCAATGATTACGCTAACTTTATTTCATTTTTCCCCCTCAGTCGGAAGAAGAGGCTTTTGCATGGAATAATGAGGTCAAGCAAGGTCTTTCCAGTAGCATCTTTACAAAGGATCTAGGAAGAATTTTCCGTTGGCTTGGGTACTTGTGATTCAGATAAAAATTTAAATTGAGTTTTAATGTAGTTCCAAAAAAAAAAAACATGGTTTCTGGCACTCCTCCTATATGCATGGGTACTTCTCTAATACTAGACTTAAAAACATGCTCAGATCATCAGCTATAGTATCGCTCTCCATTCCGTAGTGGCACTGCATTTAGCTTGATTGCAACAGATTTTCTTTCGGTCACCGATATTCTATTTATTGGTGTGTAGATTATTAAACAACTATCTCACAGTTTCCCCATAAATGCGTTAATTTGTTGTATTAAAGACACTGCTAGTCGGTCAAGAAGGAATTTTATGTTTTATGTAAAGACCACAAAGATTAAGCTTTATTTATTGGTGTAAAGTCTTCTAGATGGTATTTTAGCATTTGAACTATATGAAAGGCTTGTTCTGTTTTACCCACTAGGCCAAAAGGGTCAGACTGTGGCATTGTGAATGTTAACATTCCTACCAGCGGAGCTGAGATTGGTGGAGCTTTTGGTAGGTATCATTTTTAATGTATCTACAACATCTAGTAGTACATTATACTCCAGAGAATGATTTTTAACTTTTGCTTTTATATCTGGATCAGTTACATATGCCTCTCGACTGAGGCATTACTTATCTGGTCGAGACCTCAACATTTATTTTTTTGAAAATTGTTTTTTTTTTTCTTTCAGGAGGTGAAAAGCACACAGGTGGAGGAAGAGAATCTGGCAGTGATTCCTGGAAACATTATATGAGAAGATCTACCTGGTAGGTGAACTGACACTATATATCTAATATCTGTCCGTAGATCCTAATTGATTTTTGTTGGGTTTTGGTTAAATGTTCCTATTTTATTTAATTGTGTAAAGCAATATATTTACAGTTTTAAAGAGATAGTGAGGTTGCGCAGGGGTATAAAAGGAAAATGATAAACCATAAACTTGTCTTTTCCACTGTTGTTTTTCTTTGCTGGTACAAAACATTCACAAATAAGTGAGAGGAAAAAACAGTACAAGACCTAGTGCAGGCTGTTACAACAATCTCCCTTTTGTGGCAATGACCCCCTACGATAGTTCCATTCACATGAGGAGGTGCACTGCATGTCCAGGCTCAGGCTGATGGGCATAGGGTGAATGGCAAGGTAATCCCAAATACGGAAAACAAACTCACAGACTTTCATGCAGGCAGAGAGAGGAGAAGCAGAAAGTAGTATAAATAAGAAAAAAATTATATGTGAATGTTTTGTACCAGCAAAGCAAACTATCCGTGGAAAAGATACATTTATTGTTTATCATTTGCCTTTTAGACCCTGCGTGCCTTCACCATCTATTTACAATCTGAAGTGTTGTATTCGAAGGGGTACATCACTAGTGGTTTCTGCGCTGTACAATAAAGTGTCTGAGAGCCACTATCACAATTTATTTTATTTATATTTACATTTTTATCCAGATTAAACTATAGCTTTTAGTTCTGTTGAATGTATTCAGTAATCCTGTACCAACTGGATTTTACTAAAAATAAATAAATAACTTCTATTTCAATTTTTTATTTTCTTCCCCCTTTTTAGTACTATTAATTACAGCAAGGACCTGCCCTTGGCACAAGGTATAAAGTTCCAGTAAACCACCTGTAGAGGGCACACTGCAACTTCTCATCTCCAGGATTCCCGCATTCACAGGGAAGATATACACGCAAACTTTAAATTCTGTTCCAGACAACAATTTTTTTTCAAAAACTAGTTTATTATCAACAAATTGTAGAATATTTCAACAAAAAAAATTTGGGATCACAAAACTTTTTTTTTTTTTTTTTTTCTCAAGGATGCAGCCATAGAACTGTTCTGCAGATTCTTTGAGAAACCAATCCGCTTTGCTAGGAAGGTATTGTTGCCTTTTTAAGAAGCTAAATGTCTGTCTTGCAGAATGTATCTTCTATAGTAGAAAAAATTGTGATATTTTACAATAAAAAAAGAAGACAAAACAATTACAGACTTCTTTTTCTACTCCTCATTATTGTAAGAATCATCTAATGCACACTTTCAGTTAATAATATAGACAAATAATCTAAAACAGATTTTTCACATCCTTGGAAAACAATGAATCTAGCTATACGTTATATGTGCTGATGTGGATGACTATCAGAGGGGTCCTGAGGTTATGACGCTGCACATTAATGGAAGTAGACAACCACAGAACTAACCATGTTGTGTACACATACTAGACCGCTATCTATTTAAAATCTACACTGTACCGATCATACACAGGACTTGCAGTGTAACTGATGTTTGCTCCTGGTATTCTTGCTAGCACACAATCCACCTCCTTCAGGGAACTTGGGAAGGCTGGATTCACTGCTTGCCTACCAGTTGTGTGTCTCACACTTGGTATTATCTTCACTCTTCTCCTGGGGATGTCTTTCCTCTTCCCTTTAGCAATGGTAATTGTGTAATTATCCCTAACTGATTGATTCCCATACATCTCCACTTATATAATTAAAGCTATAACTATACCCTCCACCCATGGACCCCTGGAAATGTGATTGCGATTACATAACTGCTGATGATGAAAAATACATGCCATGTCAGCTCTAAGCTGGCATCACATCACTGGATAGTCAGCCTCCGCAGCAACTGATATGATGTGTAGTGATGAACCATTTCACCTCTAGTGTAGCTGCCATCGTTGGTGTAAAACTGAGCATAAAAGGATACCATAACCTATTGAAGTGTGTGGATATACCTAAAAAACAACACTGATACAAGTATATGTAAGTTTAAATGAATACAATTTATTCATTTGTTAATTTTGATTTTGATTTATGCCCCCCTCCCCCCTATTTTGTAAAAGGAAAAAAAAAATGTAAACAAGATCAGGGCAGGGAGGGGAAGTGAGAGGAGGGAGAAAGGTGTGTTTTTTTTGGCAGAGGAGTACAACCATGGCTACCACCAAGAGGCAACAGTGTTATCTACTCCTTCTTCCTCCGATCATGATGATGATGATGTGCCATCCAGCAATGTCTGCATAATCTTCATCCTCACCAGACTGACTTTCAATCACTTGTGTTGATTGGAGGAAGGTTAGATATGGAAGTTTCTTCTGGAGCAGCAAGAGCCTCCAATTTAGCATGCTTTAGACCCAATTTAGTGTGCTCGTACCACAACAGCTGTACAGACCTAGCTATCCTTGACACAGCTATTGCATGAAGAACAGGTGTGTGAGCTATGGGTGTAGTGTAATTTTACACGTGGCCTATGGTATATAAGTATTTTAAATGCACTTACCTTTTCTACACAACCTATATGGACCGGTTATTCCCGGCAACTTCATTGACATGACCAGTAATCTTCTTGCAGATGTCATTCCTCCTCTCAGGCTTTTATTCTTGGCTACAATAATGTTGTAGTTGTAGTGTTCGCACAGCTTCCTTGCCTCATGGCATGTTCTTTTCTGCCAACTCTTGGCATAGCATTGTGCCCTCACCTTCCCGTGTCTCCTGCTACCAGTGTCCTGGTTCCCCCTCCTCCCTGTTTCTTGACTTGCCATTTTTTGTAAACGTTTAATTTTACAGCATTGCAAAAAGGGTAACTGATCTGGGTACCACTGAAATGTCTGGACCCTGGACAGCTGCCTCTTTTGCACTGTGTAAAAGATGGGTATAAGTGGACTCCATCTCCTATAAAAAAAAAAATATATAAAATATGCCCCCCCCCCCCCCCCCCCAACCTTTTTATCCTAATGGCTCCTCATGGAGTTAAACAAATCATAATAGGGGGTTTAAATATTTTTCTCTGCACAAAGTACCACATGGTAAGTGTCTACATTATAAGAGTTAATTGAATAGGGCTACCACATTAATACCCCTGGTATTTCAACATATATATTCCTTTGCAATTCTATTATCATAATATTTAGAATAGTTTGTTAAAGCTGTTTAGATTAGACAAGATTTTTGTTCCCTTCTAGTTAAAACACAATTTCAAATAACAAAAAGATATTGCATTTAACAATTTATTTTGTTAATCCCTAGTGCTATTGATGAGATTGTTTTGTTCTAAATATGAAGAATAGAAAATAGTGGTAGCAGGAAAAGCAGGTTTGCATTCAAAATATTCATTCAACCATCTACAGGTTAAGAAGAAATATTTTCCTGTCTAGTTATATTAAAAGCAAACATCACGACATTGTTTAATCATGGTATGATGGTTTGTTATATGACCTAAACAATTATGCCTCCCACCTACCCCCCGCCCCCCCACAAAACAAACAAACTTTATACTCTTAATATTGTTTGGTATGCTTCAGCAGTGTTCCACATATGCTCATAATACATTTGCACTTAACTTGCCTATATATTGTACATAGAGGATCATGAAAATAATTATATTGAGGGGGGAGGGGTGGAACTAACTACTGAGGTGAAATGAGGTGTTCATGTGGAGCTCCTCATGCTAGAACTTAAAAAAAAACTATTTTCTGATGGGTACACCAGCTATATTTGCCAAACAATGCTATCTGACTACTCCTGATAACATGGGCAAGAAAACCCAAAAAGGGAGATAAACCACAGTCACAAAAAAATGGATATTGGAGACCTGCTGACCTGGCTCACTAGGCCACAGACAAGCACACCTGCTACTACTGACACATTACACATGGAGGATTCAGACTCCTTGTTTGATGGACCCGCAGATAAATTCCAGGGGAAACATCCCCCAAAGACTCCTGTACTAAACCCTTAGGAAATTATAGCATCTAAAGCTGATATACAGAGACTTATTCATTAGTTAGAGCTTTAGATCATAGCTGTTAAACTTTGGCATGCCAGCTTTGGTGAACTAAACTTGCCACAATGTTTAGCCAGAACCTTGGCACTTCTGTGGACCAAGCCTCTTATGATGCTCAGCAAGACATTTGGCCGAATGAACAATAGATGAAGCATATTACACAAAAGCCTGGTTCGCTGTTTCCCCGTCTGCATCCAACCTCATCACCCACTTCCTCTCCCTTTGGCTTCTTCCCTCTTTGTCAGACCACCCTTATCCTAACCTCGCATCTTAGCATCCCACATTTCAGGAATTGTAATCTAATACCACCCTAATTTCCACATCATTTATTTCTGAACCTCCTGTTTCAGCAGCTTCTCACCTCCCCATATCAGTATCCCACAGTTGTTCTAAACCCCCTCTCCCCCATGGTGGCTACAAGTACCGGATTGCCTGGGAAAGCCTCTCAATTGGACTTTATGTCTCGGGTCCTGGGCAGACCTTGTTCTGCAAAATTCCGGAGTTACAATTACTGAAGGAGGTCTTAGCCAATCAGGAGAAGATTTTGAACTCTGGGAAGTCCTTCCATCACATGGAGCTCAGTGTAAGCTACTGTGTGTGACTTTGGGAACTATATATATATATATATATATATATATATATATATATATATATATATACACATATATACACTTAGCCAATACTGCCCCTCAGACTTGGCCAATGCTGCTGCTCCCAACCCCAGACTTATCCAATGATGCCCCCCTCTAGGACTTGCTCCTCCCCCTCCTAGACTTGCTCCCAGACATCCTCCAATGCTGCCCGGCACTTCCCTATTCTTTGACGGACCACCAGAAGGTCACGTGATCTCCCGGCTTCCGTCATGGAGGTCCCAGCTGCATGCGAGCAGGAACCAAGGCCCTGCAGGTCTGCAGGGGACCTGGATCCCAGTTTTATAGTCAGACTGCTATTTGAGGTCTGATTATAAGATTGTAAGACAAGGGGTATTTTTTTGAAAAAAAATTTTTTTTTCATTTAATTCTATTCCCCCCCCCCCCCCCCCCCCCCCCCCCCCCCCCCCGTCAGAATGGTTTGGTCTGCTTTCTCAAGCCTTTCTTTTACCACTGAGCAAAAGGGGCAACCACTCTGGTGGGGAGTCCACTGATTCTACTAATTGAGCCCTATAGTTTCTAAATCGTTTTCTTCATATTCTCACTTACCAAGGTGAATGATATTACACTGGTTTTAAAATGTATTTATTTTTTTCTTTCCCTCACAACTAAAGCATTTTCATTATGGTATTCCCGAAGTTCCCTTAGCTACAACCATTGATTTAATTTCACCTCATTGGTCACTAACTGTCTGTCTTTCACCCTACTGGCCAGCTTACCTTAGATCCCCCCTTTCAACCTGTTGGTCTCTCTCCCATTCAGTCTGACTCCCTTTACCTTGGATTGGACAATTTTACTGTAGCAACTTACCTTGCTGAGCCTCTTTGTCAGGCTCGGGAAGGGGAGCTACTTCGCAGGGTGGATAACTGAGGCCCAAAGGATAAAGCAATACACACAGCTCAGTAGATCCAGTAAGAAAAATCCTTTATAACAATCCAGAGTCTGGGCAGGCAGCGTTGATGCAAAATGGTGTAACAATCCAGAGTCGAGACAGGCAGCGTAGATGCAAAACAGTGTAACAATCCAGAGTTTAGGCAGGCAGCATAAAGGCAAAATGGGTAACAATCCAGAGTCGGGGCAAGGAACGAGCAGGGAAAGCAGTAGACAAGCCGGGGTCAAATAGCCAAGGAAATCAGTAAGAATCAATATGGATATCCAAAGTGGGAACCAGGGGCTGGACAGAGCAGAGCTATGAACAGCTTGACAACCAAGCATTGATTGAAGGCATTGTTGGGTTTATATAGGGCTGGAGCACCAAAATCCATCCCACCAGTTTAGAGTGACACCTTAACTCCTCCTACTTGCTGGTACTCTATGAAGAAGGTTTCCAGCCTTCTCTCCTGCCTCTCCCCCATCCACCAATGAGATTGCAGCAGATGGAATTAGGCCATGCCCCCTTAACGGCCCGTGTTACTAGAGGCCGGGGATGCGGCCTAGTGCATTGTGGAGCATTCATCCGGCAAACAGAGGAGGACTGGGGAGCTGCAGGATCACGTAAGGGCCCACTGGCTGGTGGCAGAGTGGGTCTCAGACCCTGACACTCTTTTTGAAAATGTCATGAAGTGGAGGAGCTTAGTCATTATCGGTGCTGGCATGCAAAAGGTTGATAAACCTTATGCAAAAGCTTAATAGAAGGATCAAGCTGCCCTTGTCTGATTAGCAATTTCTAATCTGTTAACACTATGCCCCACATTATTCATACACAAATAACCAAGGCACTTGCCACAGCATTTGACTCCACGCAGCACAGTTGCCCCAACACTAGATTGCACGCACGGCACCAGCTACAGCACCGGATTACACTCACAGCAGTTGCCACAGCACTTGATACCACCAACACCACTAGGTGGCATGCACAGCACTAGCTACAGCACTAAATTGCACCCTCAGCGCCAGATTTCGCTTGCCACAGCACCAGATTGCACCCACAGCAGGTGCCACAGCACTAGACTGCACCCGAAACCATTGCCAGGGCACCAGCTATAGATATAGCCCAATGGCACAAGATATAAACCCACTGCACTAGATACAGATCCACAACACTTGATATAATACAACAGCACCAGATATAAACCGACCACACTAGTTATAACCCTACTGCACCAAATATAGATCCAGTGTGCCAGATATAGATCCACAACACCAGATATTAACGTACAACACCAGCTATAAACCCATGACACAAGATATAAACCACAGCACCAGATAAATATCCAGTGCTCCAGCTGAAACTCCACAGCAACAGATACAAAAACATAGCAAAGATATAACCCCACAGCACCAGATACAACACTATAGTACACAGATAACACCCAAATTCCTAAATCCATGACATTTCTTGATCTCTTTCCCCATTTTTTATATGCTTTATTCCTCCATGTTTGTCATCTTTCTCCATCATTTTATGTGTTTTATTACTGCAGCACTTGCCATGCACCTATATTGCGCCCACAGCACTTGGTTTTGACTCATATTGCACCTACACAGTTTGGTATGCCACAGTGATTTTTTGCCCCACAGAACAAACCACAGTGACACTTGTCCCACAGAAATGCCCCTGCAGAATAAGCCACAGTGTCATTTTCCCCCATAGTACGTTTTTTTGCCCCACAGAACATGCCACAGCATCACTTTGCCAGTTAAAATAAGCCACTGTCAGGTACCAATTAACATGCCACAGTCACTTTGTCATTAACATATAAAACAGACAGTTTTCCTATTACAATATGCCACTGTTTGTCCATTAAAGTATTATTTTGCCATTAATAAACAGCCAATTTGCCGAATAATATGCCAGTATTATTTTTCCATTATTAAGCCACAGAAAATTTGTCCAATAATTACCAGTATTATTTTTCCCAATAATATGCCAGTATTATTTTGTCATTAATAAGCCACAACCATTTCCCCCCCCTCCCCTTTCAGAAGCCCATGCTTTCAGTGCTGCTCTTATGGCAATCAAAGTGTGGTATGCTCACAGGGCCGTCTTTAATAGTGATTGGACCCTGGGCAAGCATTTGCTTGGGACCCCTGGACCCTGCCCCCTCCCCTGCATGCAATCACTCCATCCATCGCAATGTTACCTCCCCCCCCCCCCCCCCCCACACACAAAAACATAAAAATAAGCACACACACAGTTGGACTTTTCTTGCAGTGAGTATTTTTATTGCATTGTATAAAATGTGTATATTACGTGTATAATTGCAGTGTATACACTGTATATTTGGATACAAAATGTGTATATATGGCTGCAATATGTATACCATCTTACTATGCAACACTGCACTACAACTACTCATTACCTAAATTACAAAAACGTACACAGATATTAGAGAGCACTTACATATGTTCATATATATTTATAAATATCTATACACATCTCGCTCTCTCTCACTAGTTGCCTTTATACTTATAAGAACTTCTTAATATTATATTCAACTATTTTCATATGTAATAAAAATGTTATTGAAGAGTTGCATTTCTTGTTTTTATTCCCTTTTTCTGCACCCACATTGCACCTAAAGGACGTAACACAGCCCCATAGAGTAGCCGCAGCACTTGTCATGCACCTATATTGCACCCACAGCACTTGTCATGCACCTATATTGCACCCACAGCACTTGTCATGCACCTATATTGAACCCACACAATTTTGCATGATACAGTGTAAATTTGCCCCACAGAACATACAGTGCTGTATTTACCGCGAGGCATCCTAGGCGGATGCCTAGGGCGGCAAATTTTGGGGGCCGCCCCCCAGCACTGAAAAAAAAAAAAATTTAAAAAAAAAACGTGCTTGCAGGCAGAGACCGAGGTGAGAAGAGATCAGAAGATCCACCCTCACTATCTCTGCCTGCCGGCAAGCTGCACAGGAAGCCAAACAGGCAGCACAGAGAAACCTCCGTGCTGCCTGTTCGGCTTCCCGTGCAGTCTGACACGGAAGTGCCGACAGTCACATGACCGGCGCGCTGACGTCATACGCGCGCCGGGTCACGTGACCTGTCTGCACAACCGCCTGGGAGCCGAACAGGCAGCATGGAGAAGACCATGCTGCCTGCCACTAACCACCAGGGAAAGGTAAGTGATGCTGGGATGTACTGGGGAAATTGGGGCTTTTTAAATGGCAAATAACACTGGCTTATTATTGGGCAAATTAGCAGGAGCATATTAAATGGCAAATCACACTGGCATATTATTGGGCAAATTGGCTGGGGCTTATTAATGGCAAATAACACTGGCATATTATTGGGCAAATTGGAAGGGGCATATTAAATGGCAAATAATACTGGCTTAATATTGGGCATTTGGCTGGGGCATATTAAATGGCAGAATAACACTGGCAAAATATTGGGTAAATAGGCAGGGGCATATTCAATGGCAAATACTGGCATAATGGGCAAATAGGCTGGGGCATATTAATGGAAAATGATACGTCACATCCGGTGTCCGTTTTTTTTTTTTTCAGGTCGTCGCATCCAGCGGATGCGGCTTGTGGGGAAAAAAACGTTCACAAGCGCAATGCGCTGTGAACAGGGTAAGCAGGGGCTGGGGGCCCATGGGACAGCTGCCTTGGGCCCCCCAGGAGTAACTGGGCCCAGGGCAGCTGCCCCGTTTGCCCCGTGTTAAAGATGGCCCTGTATGCTGAGATTAAATCAGATACAATCCCATCCATCCATTTGGTTGGTTTGCCCCCCACCCCCTGCATATGAACTGTGCTTATATTATCTGCATCTCTTACCTGTGTGTGGACTGTGTTGCTCTTGCTGTGGATTACAAATTAACATCTTGCTGCATGCATGTGATTTGTAGTGTCCCAGTTTTGGATTACCAATATTGTGCCTATAATTTTATCTGTTTTAACGGTGTCATATCCTGCTGTTCTCTCTGATCCAGATTTGCATCAGAATCCTGCATTTCTACTACCCAGGTGTGTGCAAAACTTTATTTAATGCTTGTTTGTTTACTATCACTAACGTGTATCCTGCATACTGGTCTCTGATTTGATTTATCCTCACACTGGCACTCAGTACCCACCATCAAAAGGCTGCTAGAGCAAATCCTGAATATATCTGGCCGGTAGGGTTAGTCCTGAGTGCAACGTGGGTGCTGGGGGAAGACCTGAGTGCAAATCTTCTTTATTTATTGTATGGTTTAAAGAAGTGGAACTTTGAGGTCTGCAACTTTGTTTGCTTCAGAAAGCAAAGGGGGATAAAGAGCAAAAATCCTGGCATATTGAGGGGTTAAATCCTGGAATATTAAATGGCTAAATCCAGGCATATTGAGGGGTTAAATCCTGGCATATTAAAAGGCTATATCCTGGCATATTGAGGGGTTAAATCCTGACCTATTGAGGTGTTAAATCCTGGCATATTAAATGGCTAAATCCTGGCATATTGATGGTTGGCTTGTTCCTCTCACATATCTTTCTGTAAGACAAATTTCCACTCAAAACTCACTTTTAATCCACTTATAACTTAGGGTTCTATGGCAAAATGCACCATAAATCTTCTCTAATTATATCAGTATGCAGACAGTCCACCAAAGCATCTTCTGCCACTGCCTTCTTTCCTGCATTTTCAAACAACATTTTGTCCCTTTTACCAGAAGATGGATATTTTATCCTTAACAGCCATACATTGTGCATGGCCAAACTTGATTATCTTCTCTTCAGGGGCATACCTAAGATATTTGGCACCCTGGGCAGATCGCATCTTTGACACTTCCTATTTGCCGCAAATTTTATACAACTTAAATGTTTTGTTTTCCAGTGAGGTTCACATGGTGCCACATTGATTCCGTAAGTATGCACTATCCAAAAGACATGCACATAGCTTCCCTAACTATACATATGTAATAATTTACTATTTATTTATAGAGGGTCAATAATTGAAGCATAGTTTTGGACAATATTTATGTTGAGGATTGCACGCTTCTCTCCCTTGTCAGTCTTGCTCTATCCCATATTCTCCTCGTCAGTCTCTCTCCACCACATTCTCCTATATATATCCCATATTCTCCTATATCTAACTCCCACTCTGACATGCACGCCCATGTCAGTCTCTCCCTACAACCTCCCTGAACGGTCTCTCTAGCCCATGCCCACCCTATGTCCGTCTCACTAACCCACTTGCCCAGTGACACCCCCCCCCCATGTCAACATAAAACATTTGAAACAATGCCAATGTTTTTAAACACGTTAAGATAAGGTAATTGCACTCTTTTTTTTTTTTGCACCAATAATTTGGAAGATTGTTTAGTTATTATTATGGCTGTTATTTACTGGTGCAAGACTCATACAGAAAACAGGAATACAAGTTCTATTAAGGTTGAATGCAACTCGAAAGCTATATTACTAGGTGAACTCGAGGTTTTCATACCTGGAAGTGAAACTGAAAGCCACACAAATCAATTGATTGCAAATTATACAATATATACATAATGTATAAATCAGTCTGAGTGACACTATACCACCTTAAGATTGAGATTCATTAAAAGTGATTAGACTTGTGAATTGTGAGGTATTACTGTGCTGAATAAATTGCACTTTCAGTTTAATTACACAGATTTTTTGCTTTCTGCATTATTTCGAGGTATGTTTGGGATCATATCTGGATGCAATGTTATGCAATTATAACCAATTTCTGAGGATGCGGATAAAAATTGAATTGGATGCATACAGATGGATCAGATTCCGTGAATAGATCATAAATTACAGTTATGCACAAAAGTTTGCATATGCTGGCATAAATTGTGAAATTTTGGCATTGATTTTGAAAACATGACTGATCATGCCAAAAAATGTATTTATTATCACATAGCTGTTTGGCTCCTTTTTAAAATCACAATAACAGAAATCACCCAAATGTCCCTGATCAAAAGTTGACATGCCCTTGAATGTTAAAATCTCAATTAGAGATTAATTTCCCACACCTGTTGCTTTTTAAATTGCAATTAGTGTCTGTGTACAAATAATCAATTAGTTTTTTAGCTCTCACATGGATGCCCTGAGCAGGCTAGTTACTGAGCCATGGAGGAGCAAAAAAAAACTGTCAAAAGACCTGCATAACAAGGTATTGGAACTTTCTAATGATGGAAAAGGATATACAAATATATCCATGCCTTGAAAATGCCAGTCAGTACTGTTCAAATCACTTAGGGAGTGGAAAATTTGTGTCTCTTTTGATACCAAGCCAAGGTGAGGTAGACAGAGGAAGATTTCAACCACAACTTGCTGAAGAATTGTTTGGGATACAAAGAAAACCCCACAGGTAACCTCAGGAGAAACACAGGCTGCTCTGGAAAAAGGATGGTGTGTTTTTTTCTGGGAGCACAATGCGACGATACTTGAAAAATACTTGAAAAAATCCTTTACTGCGCCAATGCCATATAAAATCCCGGTTACAATATGCCGACAACACAGCTTCTTGCACACTGTCATTTGGAGTGACAAGACCAAAATAGAGCTTTATGGTCACAATCATAAGCGCTATGTTTGGAGAGGGGTCAACAAGGCCTATAGTGAAAAGAATACCATCCCCACTGTGAAGCATGGGTGGCGGCTCAGTGATATTTTGGGGGCAGGGGGGTGAGCTCTAAAGGCATGGGGAATCCTGGGAAAATTGATGGCAAGCTGCATGCAGCATGTTATCAGAAAATAGCAGACAATTTGCATTCTTCTGCACGAAGACTGCGCATGGGATGCTCTTGGAATTGACAATGACCCTAATCACCAAGTTGAAACTCCCGTGGTTACAGTAGAAAAAGGTGAAATTTCTGGAGTGGCCATCACAATCTCCTGACTTTATCATCATCGAGCCATTTCAGCGAGATCTCAAACCTGCGGTTCATGCAAGACAATCAAAGACTTTGCATGACCTGGAGGCATTTTGCCAAGACAAATGGGCAGCTATACCATCTGCAAGAATTTGGGGCCTCATAGATAACTATTATGAAAGCCTGCATGCTGTCATTGATGCTAAAGGAGGCAATACACAGTATTAAGAACTAAGGGTATGCAGACTTTTGAACAGGGGTCATTTCCATTTCTTTTTTTGTCATGTTTAGTTTTATGATTGTGTCACTTGTGTTGAATATGAAATCTGTAAGAAATGTGTTTTGCCTGCTCACTTATATTTTCTTTAAAAATGGTACATTGCATACCCTTAGAGAATTGGTAACCTAAGTTTTGAGCACAACTGTATAACCCAGTATATCAGAAGTCATACTACACTTAATTATGTGCTATGTTTATGACTGCAATGTGGGTGCTGGGGCAAGTCCTGCGTCTATGCGAATAATATGAGGAATATATGAACAAGACATATCCCCACATACCCTGCTAAGTACCAGGTCATTAACTTTGTTTTGTACACATTTAACACTGTTTGAGCGCACCTTTTAATGCTTCTATTTTAGTCTATGAGACACTGCCATGGACTGTCAGCTGTATACAGCTACTCACACTTCAGCTGGGTAAATTACAATATATGGGTTATAAGCAAGGTTTCAAAAAGTTAGGTGCAGGGTCATTTTCAGTCTGGGATTGTAAATATACAAAACAGATAAGCAAATAAAAAAAATACGTAAAATGTCTGTTTTGATATTTAGTTGAGCATTACAAGGAAATTTCCTCATAATTCTTGTAACATATCGTGCTTCAGAGAGGCGTGAATGAATGAAGAATTTCCTGCTAAATATACTTAGCTTTGTAGAAAACCAGTTGTGTTTCATTTTTTGGTGTGTTCGGTTTTCTTTTTTTTTTTTTTTAAATTAGGTGTGGTTCCCCGAGAGTGCTACAGAGCAAAAAAAAAAAAAAAAAACCCCCAATATGTACACCTATTTACGCTTCTTTAGTAATCTAACTTACCAAGCCTTCTGATTGTATTTAGTAATGACAGGTTTAGAAGATCTTCTACAGTTATTCCATTAAAGAAAAGTAGGTATTAGTCAAGTGTGGATCACGAGTACGACTAGAATTATTAACAAAAAACAAAACCAACACAACGCTAGAAGAAAAAAAGGCGTATGACTAAGTAAAATTAGTGGCAAAAGGCATACGTTTATTTAAGCAATATAACAAACATTTCACGGAAATGGTTAAAAAGTACAGTTTGCACACAAGGCATGTACTATAATGGCTCTTGAACATATCATTTTTTCCAGATGTAAATTCAACCCGTTGTGTAAACAAATTTCATAATATGGCAGACTTGACAGTCATAAAAAAAAGACCCATTATTATGCCTGCAGTGCAGGATTGAAGTGCTCTATGTGCCATAGGATCGACCAAGTCAGATGTGGGGAATTTATATAGTGGAAGAAATCCACATCCTCAGCAATATGCAAAGTAGCAGGTGATGGGACAATACACAGCTTATAAGACTCCTCTTTTCCCCAGTGCTCATAACCGCACTGCAGTTGTACATCCTGCTCAAGAGAAAAAAAAAAAAAAAACTATGGATACCTTGGTTAATCTTCAGGTGCTTACAAGTATCCACCCAGGACACCTATTATGGCACATAGGTCCATCCCGACAAAATTTAAGACAGGTTTGAAATACAATACAGGTTTGCTAGTTGCCCGTCTGTCACTGTGCAATGTATATATATATAAAAAGGTGGGGGATCAGGGGAATCACTAAGGAAAGACTTCTAGTGCTTGCATTGAAGTTCCTGTACCATTAGTAAAAATACATCTTTATATAATAGTAATAAATAGTCATTTAAACTTACTCAGTGAATAGAAACATATTCTAGTCTTGTTCCAGAATACAAGTTTCAGAAATGTGCTTAACACTAAACATATAAAATATAAATCAATATAGTAAGAGGTCTACAGTCCCTAGTCATTGAAAGAAACTACCGTCTACATTTGAAGTCGTTTAAGCAAGTCATGTTAACTTGTGTAAGAATAGCAATTAAACATTTCCTTAAGTTCCAGTCTTGTAGGTTAGTTCGTAAATTTCCAGAGCGCCGTGGAAAAATTAAGACCTAAATATTTAAGTGTTCATTTACTACAGTATTGCTCAGTTACCTTCTTCAAGACTTCCAGTATCATATCTTAGTACAGTACTATTCTAATGGAGCAGTGAGTCCTTTCTACTGATCCACTTGTGTCAGTGACACATTTACCTATAGGAAATCCTTAAATCTGGGACAAAAAAAACAACAGTCTGGAGGTCGTGGAGTGAGTTCCAAAAAACAAACAAATCGTTGATACAAATGGAGCATTTTGCAGAAATTACTCTTGAAATGCTTACAAAATCGTTCAGATTTTCACAGTGAAATGTCGTATTCCTTTTCATTCAGTAGCAAAATAAAAAATAAAAAAAAAACACAACACATTACTCATTCAGCTGCTGACCAAAAAGGAAAACATTCCTGAGATGAAAAGACATTATTTCCCATGTAAACCAGAACTCTGTCCAGCAGAGATTATTCTGGGATCCAACCAGACTTTAAGCAAGGCTCTTTTAATTTGCATCTTCCAAGAGCCTTTGCAGATTTCTTTGAATCTACATGAAGAAAACAAAAAAAAACTGATTAACATTTAATAAATTAACTGCCACAATAAAGAAGAGTGAAAAAATGTATTCCAGTTCTAGAATACAAAATGTTTAAATGCAAGTGAGAATTTAACCCCTACAACAAAAAGATATATAACTAGAAAAGTTACAATTTCTGGGGAAATTGTGTGAAGTGTTCTTGCCTCCACCTGTAGTCTACAACTGGAGTGGGCGGAGTAACTGTTATCATTTACATAGCACATTTAATTGCAACGTTGTTGCACAGTTACATTAAACCATACATTTATAAAAACATTAGCAGGTGTTCAAAAGGCCCTGTCTATGACATCACTTGCTGCTGCAGCTTGACACAGGTCAGAGTATTTTGGCGGTTGCCATATTCAAACGGTCGTATTTTAAAAACTATCAATCCTACAGCGAAGAGCTTTATATTGTGAGAATCACAAGACCCAGACCTACATTTTGATGCATAGTATGTCTCTGAAGTATTAAAAATGAAGGCACAGCCGCAGTTTAGAAATTTCACTTCAAATTTGAGCTTTGCAGAGTGAAGTTTCAATGAATGTCAATGGACGGCGTTGGTTGCAAACAAATGGTCATATTGTGAAAACTATCAGGACTACGGCTTAGCCGTTTACATGTTTAGTGGCACCAGGGATAGCTGAACGTTTTGATATAAGATTTGTGTAGGTGGGCTTGAAAATGAGGGAGTGGTGGCAGTTTAGAAATCATGTCCTGATTTTTCAGCTTTTGGCAGCTCCCACTCTAGCTTTGCCATTCATTCCTATGGGACAAATTGCGCCACAAAAACGACGATATTCCGTGAACCATTCGGCGAAACGTTCCACAAAGTAATAGCAATCCGATCGGGAACAATCTGCACGTTTTGGTAAATTTTTGTCTATGTAGTGTAAAAACTGTGGGAGGAGTTAGGGTGGCAAATTTTGCTATAATAATAATAATATATATGTGAGATAACATTAAGTGGTCTTGCTATGCAAGAACACTTAATAAGGCTCCCTTTATCTTCTGGGATATTAGAGTGGAAGTAAAATAAAAAATAATTTTGCCTCTCGCCTTAATAAAAGACCATTTTAAGATGAATAAAATGCTTTTTGAATTTTCTGCCATCAACACGTTACGAGATAGTAGAAATAAAATGCTTAAAATAAAAAAAAAAATCTATTAGCTTCTAGTTTAAAAGTATTGCTTTGCTTTCAGCATTTCCTGTGTCCCTGGTGACGTTCTACGATATTGCAATATTTACAACAACAATTTGCACCTCGACCTACAAAATGTATCATTCCATGAGATGCTAATGTGTCTCATGCTAAAGCTGTGAATTCTGGTACATTTGACTCATCATGTTGTCTTTAAGGAAAAGGAACATATTTTGTCCTGTCTCTCGATTGAACCCTATACTATATACTCGCTGCAAGAAAAATTATTTGAATTTTTTTTTTTCTGGAACATACTGGGTGCGGTCAAGCAGTTGTTATGATAAATAAGAGCATTGCGCAATAAATGCTATTTACTTCTCCTGCTTGACAAGTTTTATAAGTGTGGCTAACACAAAAAGGAGAAAAAAAAAGCAGAGATGTTGAGGAAGAATGGCGAATTGAGCGCACATCCATTATGTCAGTCAGCTTTATCATATTTATCGTCAGCCATTTGCTTTTTGTACTTTTCAAATTCTATTCATGCTAATCATTTTTTAAATATTTTTAAATCATTTTCTTCACGAAAGCAGGACTGACAGTACAAAATTATAGAGTTTGTAATAGTTACTGTTTGAAAGGTTGTAATCTACACTTGCTGGCATCAATTAAATAGAGATTTGTTCAAAAACTTTTGGGGTTCTTTTTGACCAGGTCTTGGTTCCATGCACAAAGTGCTACCTTTTCCTATATATTTTGTTTAGGACTAGCAGCTAAGGCCTGAAATTCTCAGTCTTTTACCTTCATCCAGAATCACTTTGGAAGCTTTGCGTAAAATGAAACAATCATTTGCAAAATAAATAAAACTATATATGATTACACAAACACACCTTATCTAGTTTTTCCAGGTTGGATATTAATTCATCACAGATTGTGTTTGCATTAGTATGCCAACTTCCCATGGCTTGTTCTAATGGCCATCTGTAAAAACAAACAATTATTTGACAAATCTGGAAACATTGTTTGTAAAACAATATCACAATCAAAAATAATGAGCATTCAACCAGTCTACAGGTTTTGAGCATCAATCTATTCTTTAAATAGAAATAGTAACTGCATTTAAACTCCAGTGAGTGCTCCTTATCTTAAGTCTTTAAACAGTGTTAGTGTCAGGTATATTTGAAATCACCCCTACCCACTCACAAGTGCAGGGCAGATCATGGAAGTACTATGCGTTCTAACAATCCATTATAAATTTAGCGGAACTATTATTTGTATTGCAAATAATCAACAAGAGGACCGGGTAGTGGACGAAATAGTGACCGATTAGACTACATCATGTAAATAATGAACGCCAGACACGGTTGTGGTAAATCTGGATATTTTTAGAGCAACTAGTTTACATTGCACAGGGAAATGCAAAGCATCTTCAGGTAAATAAAGGCCTTTGGGATCACTTTTAAAAAGTGTTTACAGTTTCTGTATCCTTCCACTTTGGCATCTTCATGCACATTTTGAATATGATTCAGAATATATTAATTATTTTTAGATTATATAAAAAACACACAGACACACACCAAACAAAAAAAAAGATTCTTACTCAGAATGCTTCACATAATCCAAGGAGGAGAGCTGCTCCTCAAGATGTCCAATTCTTGATTGCATATAATAAGTTGAGAAGATTAACAGGCAGACACTGGAGAGCAAAAAAATTGTGCTGTAATACGTGTACACACATTATTCAGAAGCAACAGCAACATTTACTCCTATATTTAAAGACAAGTTTAAATCTCCCAAGGATTATCTTCTGCAATTGAAAATAAGCATCCACAGTCTCTCTTGGGAACCTATTAACCCACATATCTGAGGAGGTCTAATGCACACGTGTTTGTGACTTCATTGATTTGTTCTTGTACACCAAAAGGACTTTATTTAGGAGTCATAGGACACATAGTGCATTTGGGTTGGCATGCACATAATGAATGGACTTCCTTCATTGGGTTCCACAGGTAAATTCCTGAATCTGAAGAACATAGATAACTGGCGGAGCATCATTTATTTAGCATGCAATTTTAACATGGAATGGTGTTTCAAGTCAAGAAGAAACACACAAATACTCACCTTCAGGAGAGTATATCTCCTTTTTTATGGGGGAGGGGGGTATACATTAAAATAGTGGACCTACAGTTTGACGCCTTTAAAGGAAATGCCATAAACGAAACTGTGCTCATCATCTGTTGGTTATTCCACTCCCTGGTGTATTATAACTGATTATCTTACCCAAGAAAATGAAAATAATTAAAAACTGGCATTGAGCATGTCAGGGACTGTACTTACACAACTGCATAGACAAACAGCAAGCCGTTCAAGGAAATAATCTGCCAGACGTCCACACTTTGGAAAAGTCTCGGGCAACCTGCAGAACAGTATTGATATAGGTTAGATAAAGATTCTTTCCAATTGCATTGGAAGTGAAAATTGGTAAAATCATGACCTTTTATCTTACCATGTCTTTGGGCAGTGATGTGGTGTTCTTCAGTCTGTTTAGTTGGCTTGTCAGTTTGGAGAAGGGATTGCCGAGACTTTGTAAAAACTCTTGGATCTTGCTCTGGGAATTCTAGGAACATAAAATGCACTTGAAAACTAAATTAACATTTATGGTTACCATATTATATACACATGCATATTTTGCAGAGTGGCTTAACAACTCCAAGGACTCCTGCTAGGATATTGTAGGAGACTAAAATGCTATTCTATGACACTGCATGTGTGTCTACACACGCACACACCCTTCTGAACTTTCTGAATCTAGCCATGTATGTGATAATGTATGCAGATGATATCCCTGTATTCCCCCCCCCCCCCCCCCCCCCCCAGGGGCGGAAAGGATTATTTTTTATTCCTTTCATTGTAGGGTTAATGGTCACACCTCTTATCAGCTATTTATCTATACCATACAAAATCACACCTTAAAGACAACGTTTAAAACCAACCTTGTGAATTTTCAGACTCTGGCGTCTGAGAACCAGTACTGCTAAATTCATCTATCTCCTTCCTCCGGTTTCGTACCAATCCATCTAATTCAACATAATCATCAGGAAAGTCCTGTCAAGTGGAAGACAAGGAGAGAGGGGGTGAGTTAGGTTAAGGAATTTGAAGATGGAAATGGCCATATAAATCTGATAATTAAGAAGAGTTGGAAACCATCACATACAAGGCTATTTAAATCTTTTTTTAGATGTGGGCAGTGGCATTGGGAATTACATTTTTAAATTCATTGTTTATAAGCATGGACTGTATCAAGTTGCAGTATAGATTCATACTACCACTAGTGTTACCTTTAATGTCATTATTATTTAATTGGACAAGTGCCATATAAGTGTTATATTACACACTCAAGAAAAAATTTGGAGACATGAAATAAGGTAGCTTACCAGGCCGAATGAAAGTGGTCGCTCGGCTCGGAAGCTGTGTTCAGCAGGTGATGGATTAGGACTGTTTCCTGTGCTTATAGTCTTTATTATAATGTGAGTGGAAGGAAAGGGGGAAAAAATAAATGTAAAAAAGTATTTCACACATAATTTGGACATTGTCATGTAGATTATTTTCTTCAAGACAACTATATACAAATACATAGTTTGTTTCAATTTGCGGAGAGTTCCTTTGTGCTCATAAATATCCAACGCACCTTACACTTATCAACCATAACATTGTAACCACATGTTTAATATTGTGTAAGTCCCCTTTTGCAAAACAGACCTGACCCGTTGAATCATGGACTCCACTAGACCTCTGAAGGTGTACTTTGATATCTGGCACCATGATGTTAGCAGGAGAACCTTTAAGTCCTGTAAATTATGAGGTGGGACCTCCATGGATTGGACTGTCCAGCACATCCCACAGATGCTTGATTGAATTGAGATCTGGGGAATTTGGAGGCCAAGTCAACACCTTGAACTTGTGGTTGTGTGCCTAAAACCATTCTGGAACCATTTTTGCTTGGTGGCAGGACACATTATCCTGCTTAAAGAGTCCAATGACATCAGGGAATACCGTTTCCATGAAAGGGTGTACATGGTCTGCAACAACTCTTATGTAGGTTGTATGTGTCAAAGTAACAACCACATGAATGGCAGGAGCCAAGGTTTCCCCGCACAACATTGCCCAAAGAATCACACTGCTTCTGCCGACTTTCCACCTCTGTGGTCATAATGCTATGGCTGATTGGTGTAATAAGTTAGTTAGACTATTACTTTATTTTTATATTTAATGAAACAATTTAACTTTTTCTTTTTTTTTTTTAGGTGTATCTGCCCATCAATTACTAAAGATTATGCTCAGCTTCACCACCAATTTCCCATTGGCATGCACCTGAACCAAGGAAAGGTTTTTGTAGCATAAGCACATGGTTTCATACATGAAAATGAAAAAGATTTTATTTTTCATTAAAAATAAAATACATTCAATTATAAATGCTTTCTTTAAATGTTTTGTGGAAAGTAAACACTCTATAATAGATGTTTTACAATCCTGCCTAGTCCATGCTTGTTTCTAATTTGATTAAAATGGGTACTCACCTCTAAATGATTACAGACAGACATTAATAACTTGTAGGTTGTATCTCGGGACAGCAGTGACACAAACATAAACTAAAAAATGAAATAGTGAAAAGAAACCCATGAACAATGTGTTCTCAAATAATGTGAACACTAAATAACAAAACGCTACAATACAGCTCATTTCAATCTTGTGAAAACATACAAAACACCAATCTGTGCATAAAACATATGTTGCCACTATGTGCTTTAGTTAAAAGAGAATGGCATCACATTTATGCTTTAGAACTTGTACTTCTCTGAAATTCTTTAAAACCTATAACTTAAAAGCACACCTCCCAACTTTCATTAAAAGCAAACTGGGACTTGCTTTTTAAAGGGGTGTAAAGCCAGCCATCCATGTGCACAAATGCAGAGACTAGGAACAATGGGTTTCAAAACATTTGTGGTTTCCCTATCTCTGACAAACAAAAAAGAAACTATTTTGTAAAGTTCAAAATATATGTACATAAGCCATAAAAGAGATTATGTACATTTAAAAAATAAAAAAAATGCATAATTATATGTTATATATATATATATATATATATATATATATATATAGTGAACAGTAAATGAAAACGTACCCGTTCATTGGTTGACGCGACCACCAGGGCATTTGGCACCAAAAGTGCAGTTTTTGTTTTCTTGATTAAGGTTACATTTAGCACAGGAATTGCAATCTGGAGAAAAATGAAAAGATAGATAAAAATGAGTAATTAAGATGGTCTCACTATATCCAATGCTTGGGCAGAACCCACACACAAATACACTCCATAGCCATAAATGCATTACGTAAAATCAGATGATGGATCAACATTTGTGTGTTTAAATTAGACATCTCACAGGGGTGGAGATCATGGGCTCCTCAAATGAAAACAAGGCAACTTGGTTTATACTTGCAATAATCTCATTTTCCTGGCCATTTGCCATTGTATCATTACACAGGAGCATAGCTTGTCCCTTAATCAGTGGACAGGATCAAAACTCTGCACGCTGTGAATACCTTGAAGAAAAATTACAAACAACGAGTTCACCAACAAATAGAGGGTGGGACATAGTCAGTACTGCCATTTTCCTTATCCAGACTGAGCTAGCAGAGCTGGAAGGACATCATCCCTTCAAGGGCTTTAAATATTATCGTAAAACAGAATACATCATAAAGGGATGAAAAATAGGACAATAGCCTCAAATCTGTCTTCAAACCCAATGGTATCTATAATCATAGGCTGTAATCCAGCTGATGAAAAGATCCCTATGGCATGCATATAATTGGGGTTTGGAAAAAAAAAGGTTTTGCACATGTTTTAAAAATTCTCTCCATAGTTTATCCAGGCATTTCAGATTGCAAAGAAAACCAGAATACTTTGGGGGCTATTCACTAAGGCAAGTTGCAGTTTTTTTATTTTTTTATTTTTTATTTAGGAAGGTTTTCTTTCTTAGCTCTTACTTCAGTGAGAAGTTCTTAAATATTATGACATTATTGCCTTGAGTCAAAGGAGGCTATTCACTCAAAGGTGAGTTGAACAATTCATCTAACCAATTTAGCTATACATTCTTCAAGGACAAACCTGACCACATTGCTTCACAAGGGAAGCTCACCAGGTTTGTTCCAATACGATGTATAGCTAAACTGGTAAGATGAAATGTTTTATTAACGTTTTAGCGACTAGCAATAATGCCATAATGGGAAGGGATGTTTGAGAACTTATTGCTGAAGTAAACCTTCCTAAATATAAACACCAAAGACTGGGACTATGCATCAGCATGCAAAACACACAAGTAATTCCCAGCAGGGCACCACTATACACTGTACTGATTGCTTGCAAATAAATTTAGTTCTAGATAATCTGTTCAATAAAGGAACTTCTCATGCAGTATGAGAAATCTATAAAAAAGAATGATAAGACAGAGAACACTTTAGATAAATATTAAAAGACCATGAATGGGATTCTTCTAATTTCTAAATCTAAATAGTGAGAGAAAAGCATCCTCTTAGCCCCCCAGAACTCCCCCACCCCCCCAAAAAAAACTAAAAAAAACTGTCAAAACCAAGAAGAAAGGAACAACTGCACCTTCCCACTTGTATTCATGGAATCCAACTGATAACCTCCTTCACACATTGTCTAAAAATAATGAATTGGATCCTCCAGTATAAAAATCCATTCTGATTGTATGGAGACAGAAAATCCATATAAATAAAATGGATAGTTTGGATGCCAGGCCACATCATATAAGGATTTAATAAGACAACATTTTTTTTTAACATCCCAAAACAGGAGATATCCTGTATGGATTCATGTGCCATAATTGTAGATTACTACCCAACAAACCAGCGTAAAAAAAAAAAAAAGGATTTTTTAAATTCTTTAGTGTCTATACGGATGTCAATCGCAAAGAAGAATTTGTACAGTTTCAAATGGTTAATTATTCGAGGTAGCTAGGCATTCCAGCATGGAATTGGCAGAGGCAGCTAAAGAGGACACTAAATAGGATAGCTGACAAATGATGAAAAATATACAACCTGTAAAATTAACACAAAACCCTCCTCAACAAAAACTGTACAATAAGTGCTCAAAAATGCCCCAAAAAGGCAAGGTCTACTAACCTTTATGTCTTTTCCAAAAACCTTTGAATGAAAGCAGATCCAGTTCTCTGAAATGTATAATTTTCCATGATATAACATGTCTTTCTGTAAAGCACAAGTGAAACCTAGAAAGAAAAAAAAGAAAAGGTACAAAACAAATTAAGAAATGTAGCCCTTCATGCATGTTTCAATATTAGTGAATGATATCAATACGCCGTAGTCTGTACTATCCAAATAGTAGTGGGCTACATAGAACGATCAGAGAGGAGCACAACAAGTCTACAAGACCTTACTGCAAATTGCATTGCAAAAATGTGGAACTGCATAAGAAAGTATAGACAGGAACCACCAAACACACAGTCCAATATTCACTGGTCCAAATTTTTTCAGGGGGGGGGGGGGGGGGGCATAATTTTACTGTCATTATATGCCAGGATTTAGCCTCTCACTATGCCAGGTTTTAACCTCTCACTATGCCAGGATTAAGCCATTTAATATGCCAGGATTTAGCCATGTAAAACGTCAGGATTTAACCCCTCAATATGCCAGGATTTATCCATCCAATATGCCAGGATTTGCCCCTCAATATGCCAGGATTTAACCCCTCAATATGCCAGGATTTTGCCCCTCAATATGCCAGGATTTTGCCCCTCAATATGCCAGGCTTTTTTTGCCCCTCAATATGCCAGGATTTTGCCCCTCAATATGCCAGGATTTTGCCCCTCAATATGCCAGGATTTTGCCATTTAATATGCCTGGATTTTGCCATTTAATATGCCTGGATTTTGCCATTTAATGCACCCGGTTTTGCTCCTCAATATGCCAGGATTTTGCCCCTCAATATGCCAAGATTTTGCCTCTCAATATGCCAAGATTTTGCCTCTCAATATGCCAAGATTTTGCCTCTCAATATGCCAAGATTTTGCCCCTCAATATGCCAAGATTTTGCCCCTCAATATGCCAAGATTTTGCCTCTCAATATGCCAAGATTTTGCCTCTCAATATGCCAGGTTTTGTCACTCAATATGCCAGGTTTTGTCACTCAATATGCCAGGTGTTGTCACTCAATATGCCAAGATTTTGCCTCTCAATATGCCAGGTTTTGTCACTCAATATGCCAGGTTTTGCTTGTTTGTTTCCCCCTCCTCCCCAGCACTTGCCTCCTTGTTGCTGCTCTCCGGTCGTTTCCTCCGTGCATCTTCCCTCCTGCACGGAGGAAGGAAGCTTCAGTCAAGTTTTTTTTAACTTTATTGAAGTCATGCACCATCAATAAAAGTTAAAAAAGAAAAAAAAAATGCGACAGGAGCTTCCTTCCTCCGTGCAGGAGGGACGATGCACAGAGGAGACGTGCAACAGGGAGCTTAACGGCAGCTTTAAGCTCCCTGATACATCAAAGGCGCCCCCCTTGCGGACGCCCATGGTCCAGATTGTGAATAAAATTTTAGGGGACCAAGTGTGTGAAAGATGAATTTTATTTGGATTATGTGATGCATGCCATTTACAATTATGCAAGAAGGTTTCAAGGTTTTTGGCTCCCATACATGCCGCACTGCAGTACAAGTTGGAAAGCTACTGCACTTCATCAGAAACAAAAGTTTCAAGAGTACAATTTACAGTTTGAATAATAAATATTATATATACATATTATAATATTTATTATACAAGTACGAGGGAAAGTCAAAAAAGTTCTGCACTCTGGCTGTAGCATAGTACAAAATGTATTGTGGATCATTTTTGACTCACCCATGTACATACGCGCGCACACACACACACACACACACACACACACACACACACACACACACACACACACACCAAGAATGGTCATGCAAACGATATAGTGCCCATTTTGTTGGAAGATGTCTTGCACAGCTCAGAGTAAGAATGCAATGCATCTTTATTAAACTAATTGTACTTTTGTACCATTTGAGTGCAATCTAATATTTATAAGCATTTTTCATTTGTGTTATGAGGCTGGCACCCATGTTTAAATTCAATCTATATCAACAAGACAAATTGTTATAACAAATCACACCAGAGACCAATGAAAAAACATGCAAAACCCGACTTTTGAAAATGGCTATTTTATGGCATGCAAACATCAGATTAATATACTACCACAACTAGAGGACATAGTCTTAAATTAGAGGGGCAACGATTTAAAAGTAATATCAGGAAGTATTACTTTACTGAGAGGGTAGTGGATGTATGGAATATCCTGCCAGCAGAAGTGGTAGAGGTAAACACAGTCAAGGATTTTAAGCATGCGTGGGATAGACACAAGGCTATCCTAGCTATAAGACCGGGAACGGGGGACTAATAAAAGTACTAAAAAAAAAAAAATTGGGCAGACTAGATGGACCGAATGGTTCTTATCTGCCGACACATTCTATGTTTCTATGTTTCTATATACCATAAAATTAAGTGCATAGGAGGTTTCTTTGGAACCTTCTCATAAAATCAGAATATTTTTTTTACTCTAATTTCTATGACATTACAAAGTATAAAATGAACATCAAGGTGGATAATGCAATACATTTTCCATGCATAGCTTCAGATTACTTACTTTCCTTTAGCGTCTCCTCCTTTGGAATGTCCTTAAACACTTTGTGATACTGTGCATTGGCCTTCAAAAACTAAATTAGCAAAGAAGAATTGGTTACAATGCAAGTACATACAGGATTTTATATATAGACACATGGAAGATTAAACAGACAAAGAAAAGATGCAGTCTTAGAAAAATGAATTGTCGCATGGTTAAATGCAAATGTTCCAAAAAGGTCTCACCTGGCTAGAAGACCATTTTTTTCTTTCAAGCTTCTGTTCACTCTTCATATCGATGTTTAAAGAGGAATCATATGTTTTTGACCTTTAAAATGAGCAGATGAAGCAACGTTAAAACAGAGCAAAGATGTAGGTAGCAAGTCGACTGTGAAAAGTGAATACACTCCTTATTAATATTTCAGGATAGCTTATGAGCAGCTCTGAAGTGCTATTAAATAAGATTTGACCAGAAAGAGCAGGAAGCAGTAAATATTTGAGAACTCATTTTCTGTTCTCACAAAGCCAGTTATTTTTTGTGTGTACACCTGGCATGGGAGGTCTATTATTCTGCCAAAATGTATAGGATTCAGAGGCCAAATATTAAATAAACTAACTGTTCTAGGCACACCTGGCAGACATTGCTGGTCCTTTCATTAAACAAAACCCTCTACTGACTGAATTGTGGAATACAAGCTTCCATCCTGAACATCTACTGCTCATTCCTTTCTAGAACAAATTGAAGTATTCAGTTGTCGTCAGATGTCAAATATTCTACTCTAGTAGAAAAATCATTTTGGTTATTCAGCAAAAATAACCACATGCAACTCCAGGAAGGTATGTGCATTTATATGGGTAGTATTAACATATGACAAATATAAATTAAAAGGATATACAGCATACATGGTAATGGTTTGTATATTTAAGAAGCTAGATGCATCGCTGTACATTTTATGAGGAGACTACCAATACTTCATAAACAGGAACCAAATCTCCAGAATTATAAGAACACTTGTATTTACCACAGATCACTTTCTCTGGGAATGGAATACAGCCTCAAACAGTTTCAGTCTTATGCTGGGAAGCCATCAGTGTCTCTGGTTTATGACATGACCATGTGACTTTACTGGGAAATGTGCAATTTGCATGTAAAGGCAGCTCATTTGCAGAGGCGACACCACAGGCATCCATACAGGGGTTAAACACCCCCCCCCCCCCCTCAAAAACAAAAACAAACATCTTTTCTAAAATCTATGCATTTTCTTGCAATATTTCCAACAATGAACAAATCATTTTTGTGATCACATCCCTTTAAAATTTGAATGAAGTTTTTACATTATCTGTTTTTTGGAACATTGGCTAGATAAAGTGTCTGATTTTGTGGATGTAAATGAAAATAAAATAAAGTTTAAAATTGGTCAGTAGAATTGAGAGGGGATTTATTCAACTGAGCATTATGTTTATACTACTTCTATCACACACAGGTAATGGTTTGTACCTCTATACTTGAGTACCTCTGTGCTCTCAGTAGATATCTACACATTTGCTCAGGTGGTTTGTAAACATTCCATACAGACACACACACACACACACACACACACACAAAAGCATAAAACAAACATATGCCAGTGCATCCCAATTTAGGGGTCTTGCTCTCGCTAGAATTATGTTTTTGTACAGAACACACATGGTATTAAGTTCACCTCCTCTTAAAAGAGAAGATGCAAAATGCATTTTTATTTAATGATTTTTGGAAATGCTACCTAGCAGACAATAGACCATTTCTGATCTCCTTATTCTCTACATTCAATAATGTAAAGATATGTGAAAAAAATAAAAATACAAAAGTAAACAACCCCCCCCCGCCAAAAAAAAACCCTTATTCAACAAGCATTCACATGTAATTCACAATAAAAGCACTAAATTTATGTTTTCCAACATACTAGTTGAGGATGTTGCCTTTGAGTTTAAATTTGAAAAATCGGTGTAAGCAGATCAGAACCAGTTGGCCCATTTAATCTGCCTTTTTTTTCCCAATTTATTGGTCCCTGGCCTATCCCATGCATGCTTAAACTTATTGTATAAACCCCTACCCCTTCTGCTGGAAAGCTATTCCATGCATCCACTATTCAACTATTCTCTCAGTAAAGTGATACTTTCTGATATTTCTTTTAAAAGATTTTCTTTTCTAATTAAAGACCATGTCCTCTTGTTTTAGTACTATTTTTTCTTTTAAATATAAATACTCCATTACATTGTCGATTCCCTTTAATTATTTCAATGTTTCTCACCAGTGCTTTGTAAAATGGCATGAGCACTTCCCTCTTTTTACTACTGATACCTCTCCCTATACAACTACGCATTCTGCTAGCATTTCCTACTGCTCCCTTACGTTGTCTACTTAACTTTAAATCCTCTGAAAATTCCGTTCCTCACATGTTAGATTAGGACTGTATTTAATATTCTATACTTTTTCATTGGGGTTTTACCCCCAATGAGCACCATCTTACACTTATTCATATTAAATATCAGTTTTCTCAGCTCTGACAATTTTTCTAGTTTACCTAAATCATTTTCCATTTGGCTTATCCCTCCAGGAACATCAAAACCCTGTTGGAAATCATTCTATCATCAGCAAAAAGACATCCTTTACCATCAAGACCTTCTGCAATAACACTAATAAAAATATTAGAGATAATGACCACAACATTCTGCTGTCTGTTACTCAGTCACTAATACATTCAACTATATTGGGAGTTAAATACAAAGATGGCAGTTTGTTGATGAGCCTTATATGTGGTACAGTGTAAAAAAAAAAAAAACCCAACGCACTGAAATCTATGGAAGCAATGTTTACTGCACCACCCTGATCTATTAGTTTAGTCACCCAATCAGAATCAGATTAGTTTGGCATGATCTCCCAGAAGATGGCAAGGTAAGGTATGATAACTAAGGCTGCATTTCTTAAAAATAAATAAATAAAATATATATATATATATATACACATACACACACACACAGATATATTATTTATATATATATATATATTTGTATAAAGTGACTTACGTTAATATGAAACTGATCTTATTAACCCAGTACATATTCTAAAATGAGAAATCTCAAAGCAAATTCTTCTTTGGAAAAAAAAAAAAGCTTTAAAGTGTGTTGTTCCTTTTTAGATTTGTAATAATTAGACAGGTACCGTGAGAGTTGTAGTTTTCTTGTGTTTGCTAGCAATTCCGCATCGCTGATCAGAATCTGAGGAGGGGCTGTACATGATGGCTGTCTAGAATTCTTCTTGTCATCTGATCCATTTTCTGTCTCAGAACTGGTAAGGAGGGGAAAAAAAATTAAAAAAAAATTGTTTTTTAAAAGGCTACAGACATATGAATTTAAAACAGGATTTGGAGAGACATTTCAAGCATTCTTTCTTCAGTCAAGCAACTCATTGCAAAGTTATTTTCAAAGCGACACATTCTATAGCTTTGATGCGCAAGCAGTCTGGTGTACTTAAAGATTAACATTGCAAACTTCCAACTCTAATTAGGTGCCTAATATATATAAAATTTTGTTTAGGAAACAACGTTTTGTTGCCAAACATCATTAAAAGATAAAACAGCAGTCAGTCATAAAATTCACCTTACATAAAATTTTACGTCAGTGTATGTGGTCTTAAACCATTATATTTCAAGTTTAATTTATGGAAGCATTTCACGCAAATAAAAATACTTCAATAAAAACAAAACCAAAAAACAAACTATGTTTTACCTCAAAACTGTAAAAAAACAAATCATAACTTATGTTTTCTTGGTACAACAATAAATTAGTCAAAATGAGATGACAAATAGCCAACATGTCCAGAGTACTACAAATCCTTAAAAAGGGGCAAATAGTCCAATGTTAAAATGTCATCTATGGTGTTCGTAGGAAATTTAGATAACACTATAAAAATTCAAGCAACCTTGCCGTGTCAGTAGACTTACATTTGTTGTTAAAAAAAACAAAAAAAAATTACCTTGAAATTTTTTAAAATTGCTTTAATATTCAAATTGCCAACTAGTAGCAGAATGTTTAAGACAATTGATACTTAAAACCAAGTGAACCAAATACAATACATTTAAAGTAGAAAGTTCCCTTACATGTTTAAGCTGCATATTTGATACATACATCTAGAAAAAGCCATACAACAAAAAAGCTGAATATCAACAATATCAAGTCGAACAATTTTGAATTAGGACTGATCAATTGACTCCCAGGATTAGAACTTTAGGCTAATCTTCTTCCCTTTGTAATTCATTACAAAAAAAAAAAAAGTAAATTCACACACCATCACACCATTACTGTAAAATCATAAACCTGTGTACAAAACCATCTATACAAAATAACCAACTAAGTCACATATGTATAAAATATATACACACATAAAATACACAGGATTCAACAAAATGAAAATCATAAGCACCAAGAAAAGATCCAGTTCTTACCATCAGCTCTCCTAGCTTCATTAAAGTGCTGTCACCAACTGCATAGTGACTGACTGCTATTTAACAAAAGAGGACACAAGAGGAAGTTGATCTGTGGGACATGAGTCACAAGGTTTTTTTTTTTTTCTTCTTCTTCTTTCCCTTAACACCTTGTCGACAGTCTCACGTGTTTGCTAATCATTTGTCAAAAATGCAGTTATGAGCACAAGGTAATGCAACATGTATTCGAAAGGACAGTTTGAACTTAAACTGCTTCGCTAGCTGAATAATATTTTAAGAATAAAAATGTCCTGCACAAAAAGTCCTGAGCCACCAAGTGTAGAAAATAACACTACAAATATATAAAAATATTACATCAAATATTATATTGATCTCTTTCTATAAGCAGTTAGAAGAATGAAGCAGAACTTGGAAGAAAGCCTGTAATTTCAAAAGACAAACTTTATTCAAATGTGCACCTAGAAGCAATGAGATGAACAGACCAAAGACAAATTAGGGTACACTATATTTAGCTTGTCCTGCATTCAATCCCAAATGTGGCAGGTTACACTATATGCACAGTCTAAATTCCAGAATCCCAACAATTGTAGTTTCAAATACTAGAAATTTCAAGTCTCCAATATAGAGTCAATGACAGGGAAATAGATCATGTGTTTGGTTCACAATTAATGCCCTATGGTTATAATCCAAATGCAAGAGTGATCCTACAGGTTAAACATTGCTCCAGAGATGTTAAGCAAAACAGTATGGGCTCAAATGTATTCCTTATCAGTTAAAACAGTACTGGACAATTCATCTTACAGGTGGACTCCAAGTGAGCTTATAGGGTCTTGGTACCTCAAATGAAAGTTACTATGACAAATGAGTGGTCTATATCATTTAGCAAGTTAGCAATTACTATTTAAAACAGAGATAAAAGAAACCTGGGTACACTAAACTGGATATTGTAACATATGCCAAAGGAAAGGGCACATGGGCAAATACCAATACGTTTGTGATTGGACGTATATTTCTGTAGGAGGTCACAAATATTATCCATGGTTACGTTGAAGCATCAATACTTCATTGATGTGACAAAATCTTGTTTTGTGATCAACCTATCTTGTCATCATTTGACAGGAAATGTATAGTCTTGTTATAAATTTTAACATAGAATTCTACCTGAATCTATCAAATTAATTACTAAAGACATTGTAGAGCTTTAAAACAAAGACTGCAGTGAATTAAAATTTTCATGACGACTTATGCAAAGGCACATTGTAGTCCCTAGCCCCTGTCAAACATACACAGACATAACCTATACTGCTGCCAAAGACCCATGGAGACTCATGCATGCTGCAGTTGTGTGTCCTGGTGTCGTCCTCCACTGGTAAAGAGTACCTATTCCTAGAGAGGTAGAGGCAATTTTGTCCCTTTCCCACTTCCAGAAACTGCAACCTGTTGTGGAAGATCATGCTCCTGCACACAAGGGTTGAGTGGGCTCCAAGGCTTCATGAGGAATCGTGACAGACTTCAGTTGTTATGATGCAGTGGCCATATCCTTTTAGCTTCTTATTGTTCTGACCAGTATCTGAACTCTAGCTTTGTTTTTGGATGGGTGTGCCCTGAACTTGTGATACCAGCACAACTGACCCTGTAGGAGGAATGGCCCCTTTAGTAGTTTCCGAGACCTCATTCACATAACCTAATAAACTTATCACATGACAAGAAGTTGTCTAACTAATATGTGCCAATTGGAAGGGAATAGGATATCGTGGGCGGTACCACCTGTAATACTGAAAGGAGACTTAAAGCAAACTATATTTTACTGAAATATTTAAACACACAAAATATGTACAACATGCAGAAAAGTATATCTAAAAAAAAAAAAAATCATATGTATTATTTTGTATTCAAAACATTAACTAGAAATTGAAAATACAAATATGGCTAGATTTAAAAAAAATCTAATATATTTCATCAATATACAAAAAAAAAAAGAAAGTTTGAAAAAAAATGTCTACGTATATAAAACTATATCAGTTGAGAATGAGCTTGGCAACAGCACATCATCACATGGCATTGCCTATGAGTGTTTTGTTTGCTAGAAGGTTATAAATATTGTCAGCAAATAGCACCATGGATTATCTAAATAAAAGTGCTGCTTCACTATAATCTGCTTCAGTCCTATTTACAAGAGCATTGTTTATGTTATGGGAATAAAAAGTAGACAGATAATTGATTGTTCATTTTGCTAAGCCTTTATACTGGAATTTCTTTGGTAAACCTTTAGACTTTTTTTTGCAGTGTGTCTAGTTGGAGGATAAACTGGCATGTACTTCTAATAGTACATGCCAGTTTATCCTATGACTGACAGCTGCCATGCTTCCCTGCGTAGCAGGCAGCGCTGTGAGGTTGGCATTTGTGTCTGTTCATTTTTACATCAGTCTATTGATTTCCTTTGAAGCCAACAAGCAATCAGCTCTTTAGCCATGGACAAAATAATATAGAAAACAACATAAACATGGACAACCTTTCATAACGCCGCATTTATAAAGGTTTAGATGCATCTGGTGGTAAATACATATCCTTTCATGTGACAATTACACAAATCACCTACTACCTTTATCTTCTGCAAAGCATTACCTTTCTTCTAAACCATTTCAAAGTTTGTCATAAACAGAATAAAAATCTTAAACTAAAAGATTTTTTTATATGTTTCAAAGAAAAAAGGAAAAAAAAAAAAACCCCTTGTAAACCAGGTATATAAAACAATTAACCATACCTTTGAATATAGACCTTTGACCACAGTCAGATGCCTCGTTTCCTGCAGAATGCTGCAATTCGCTTAAATCGAGCTATGTGCAGTCTTAGCCTTTTGCCCTAGCAGAATGCCAAGCCACATGTGTCACAATATCCATGCAGCTTGATGAAATAATCACCATACTTTTTAACACTAACCAGGTTACACTCAAAATGATCATTTATATAAAATGGTGTGTATTTTGGATCCCCCCCCCCATTCATCTCGCGGCTGCTTCTCAAGAAGTTTAAAAAAAATCAGACATTGAGAGACATTCTGCTCATAGGTGCCAATAGTATGTGGACCGTAAATAAAATTTGATAAAAATCATGCAACTTTTAAAGTCCCACTAAGCTTTCACAGGAGGTGAACAAGCAGTAATCCTTCTCGTTCACACTTTCCTCCCCCTGATAAAAATTACTAGATCAATGTTGGTATAACAGATGGGATCCCAGCTGTTAATTATAAATAAAAACTAGGATCTCTCATTAGTTTTGAAGTAGTGATGCATAAAGGCTGACAGAGGATAAAAATGGCATGTATATTAAAAAAAAAAAAAAAAAAATGCATGCCATTTATCCTAGGGAGATTTAAAAACTCCTTAATCATCTGAGGAACTGAATGTTAAAGTACATGCTATTTTACCCCACACCAAGCTTTATGTTGTTTTTAAAGTTTAGCAGTAAATACAGGAATGTATTGCCACATCACATATTAAATGCCCCATCACCCACATTAAATTCCCATGCCCCCAATTCTTTTTTAAAACCGGTTGCTTTTTTTTGCCTCTGCCCAAACAGTCATGGTAAGTGCTGCCCTAGGCACTTGCATTGTTTGCCTTGTGCTAAATACAGCACTGGGTAAATAGTGAAAAGCTCACATGACACAATTTAAATACCCCCTTATATACAAGAGAAGCAAATTCTGTCAACTTTGCTAGTAAAAGAAAGACGGACGTAAACATGAAAAGTACCGTTTTAACAGAAATGTACAAAGAACAAGAGGTCACCCCCTGAGACTGGAAGGACGAAGATCTCATACACAGCAAAGGAAGGGATTATTTATGGTAAGGACAATAAAGTTATGGAACTCACTGCCTACAGAGGTGGTGCTATCAAATACAAAACATGCATTTAAAAATGGTCTGGATGTTTATTTATTTTTTTAGAATAGCAGAACATGCAGGGCTATTAATAATAGAATAAGCATTAATAATAGAGCTTCTTGATCCAAGAAGAAATCTGATTGCCCTTTGGAGTCAAGAAGGATTCCCCCCCCCCTAGGAGGCAAAATTCAAAATAGCTTCCTTAGGGTTTTGTTTTTTTTCCTTCTTTTGGATCAAAAGCAGGAATGATAGGTAGAAGGGTGGAACTTGATGGACTTTTGTAATGTAGGCCTTTTTCAACCTAAATTACTATCTTACCATGTTACTAATATACTCCTAATATTTATACATTTACTATCCTTGCACAATACATGCCAGAAATCTGCATTTGGAAATAGGTAAAAAGAAAAAAAAAAAAAAAAGTACAAATACAGATATTGAGTATATTAAAAAAGGAATCGTCATATTTTACATAACAAACACCCATTAAAAAATATATTTAAGAGCCAAGCCATTATTACTAATAAATTATATTGTATACAGCATTTGCCTTACAATATACTTATTTGAATTTTGTAGCATAGTCTTGGGTTTCTTCCAAAGAAAAACTAAACAAAACCAATATGGCTAAGGCTCTTCTAACATTGTTTTGAAGGAAGATCTTTTTAAATCGTAGTGCTTCAGCACACCAAGAGTTTTGGACAATGCTATGATTCCCTAGTGCATAAAGCAAGGTCCAAAAATACATGGATCAATGATTTAGGTGCAGAAGAACTTGACTAACCAGCACAGAGCCCAGACTTCAAAAACATCAAACACCTTTGGGATGAACTGGAAGGGAGATTGTGAGCCAGGCCTTCTTGTCCAACATCAGTGCCTGACCTCACAAATGCTCTACTGGATGAATGGGCAAATATTCCTACAGAGACACTCCAAAATGACTTGAGTGTTTGCTTTCAGACAAAAATCTTCTCTTTTGTTCATTTATTAAAATTCCTATTGCGGTTTGTATAAGAGGAGGGACATGGGAGTGTTCAAACACACTACTAAACACAAACACACGTAACAACCCTAACTAGACTTGAGCATTCCTTTTTGGATGAAATTTGTCTCTTTTGTCCAAATTCCATAACCTAACCTTGTTTGACTTATTCTGAAATTGACTTCGGTGTGATTCGAATGGTCTGAACGAAAATGAAAATCTCACCGGTGCCCAAGTTTAGTAGCAGGCAGTTTACAATACAGCATTAAAAAAAAAAAAAAAAAAAGTACAGTTATAAAAAGTTTCTTTCATTAAAATGTGCACTAATGATGTATAAAGAAAAATACAGTGTAGTAGAGCAGATATAGGTGACTGGATACATTCTTGGACATGACAGGATTGCTGATGTTTTGTAATGGTTCTAAATTAGGGCATGACTAAGTGCAGTACAGTACACATGTGTAGTCACTTGCATAATCATAATGGTATGTTACAGTAAAGCACTGTAAATTAAAGCTGGTGGAATCAGGCCCCTTTTTATGACACATTTCAGGCCTTTAGTACACAGTGGGTTGAGTGGTGCATTACATTCTTACCAGCACATGTAATGAAATCTCTGCAGACTACTCATAAATTGTTGAAAACCCTGTGCCAGCTATGCTATTGTGCTACATTTTGTATACACTTTTACCATAAAAGCACTTCATGAAGCTGGCTCAGATTGCCCATTATACACCGATCAGCCATAACATTACAGGCACTGACAGGTGTGAAGCCGGCAGAGCAGTAGTGTATCTTCCACAAGGCAAACAAGGCACTCGCCTAGGGCGGCACTTTGCCAGAGGGAAGCACTTTGCCAGAGGGTGTTAAACCACAGTTCTGGTGCTTGAAACATTTTCGCTTGTCATGTGTGTGCACCGTGGGTAATGGGGCATTTCGTAGGTGTGCAACGTGGGTCATTGACAAATTGTATCTCCCTGGGAAAAGCTACAAATGAGAAGGATTTAGGAATAATTGTAGATAACAGACTTAGTAACTGTGCGCATTGGCAGTCAGCAGCTGCATGGGCCACAAAGATATTGGCATGTATAAAACAGGGTATTGATTCACATGAGGAAGATATCAGCATCCAAGTCAGTGGTAAGTAATGCACTACAATTTTGGGCACCAGTTATTAAAAAAAGTACAAAGAAGGGCTACAAAATTAATAAGGGGATTGGAGGATCCTAGTTATGAAGAGAGAAAAAAAAAAGTTGCATTTATATACGCAACAAAAAAATGCATCTCAGAGGGGATATGATAACATTATATAAATATGTGCAGGGCCAATAAAAAGAGCTCTCCAATGACCTGTTCATTAGTAGAAAAGGAAGGGCTACTTTACAGTGAGGACAATAAAGAGAGGTGGTGCCATCAAATTCAACAGATGCATTCAAAAAGGTCTGGATATTTTTTTTTTAGAAAAGCAGGACTTCCAGAGCTATTAATTCTTTCGTGACAAATGACGTGCCGTTAGAGGCATTGCAGCTAACCGAAAGAGAAAAGAAAGCTACTGGCATGTCAGTTGTCACTAAGTAGAGGCATTGAGCAACAACAAAGAAAAATACAGGGTCGCTTTTCCCCCCAATTGGAAAACTAAATGGAACAAACAAAACAAAACAAGATTGGAGAAGTAAGAAAGAGGATTGGTCTCAGGTGAGGTCAGGACAACAAATTTCTTAACTGTGGCTCACATCGCCATTTTATTCATGGTGACAGGATAAATGTATATTACAGGGCTGTAATCCATAAAAAATGTAGATTAGTCAGCAGTCATAGTCGCCAATGCAACCCTGAAGTGTGCATTTTCAATAAGTATCCCAAAATAAAATGGTGATGTAACCAAACGCATTAAATACTCATGTGAACTTAGATGTGTTATCTATTAAAGAAAAAGATCATCTTAAAATCTTAAGTTAATGTGAGTTATAGAAAAACTGTGATAAATGTTGACTGCATTAGAGAAAAAAAGACAACACTCACATAATGTATTGACTGTTCTTATTTTTCTAATTTCAAAAAGGATTTTTTTTTACAGAAACAAAAAGTACAAACATGACTTAAATAGAGAATTAATAACAATCATAGTAAAGTTGTAAAAATTCCTCATCAAAAATGTGCCAGGAAGTCAGTCATACTGAAATGTCCCTGAATTGCTATCTTCCTAATGTATTAACAACCATTTGTATTTGTTTTGTGTGCTTAAAACTTATAGTGAGAAAAAAAAACAAAGTATTAAAAACACTTGCCCTGGTTATTTATATCAAGTACCAGAAAGTGTATCAGTGCTCAAGTGGTTAACAAAAAAAAAAAAAACACAAAATTTACTGAATGATTCACGTCATAGGAACTGGGTAAAAGGCGGATCTGCAGGATCCAAACATGTTCACTTATAAATGTATGTTATCTTTGCATATTTAATGTATATAGAGCCGGATCCACCCATATTTCCCATTTACACAGGCGGATCCACCCATATTTCCCATTTACACAGGCGGATCCACCCATATTTCCCATTTACACAGGCGGATCCACCCATATTTCCCATTTACACAGGCGGATCCACCCATATTTCCCATTTACACAGGCGGATCCACCCATATTTCCCATTTACACAGGCGGATCCACCCATATTTCCCATTTACACAGGCGGATCCACCCATATTTCCCATTTACACAGGCGGATCCACCCATATTTCCCATTTACACAGGCGGATCCACGCATATTTCCCATTTACACAGGCGGATCCACGCATATTTCCCATTTACACAGGCGGATCCACGCATATTTCCCATTTACACAGGCGGATCCACGCATATTTCCCATTTACACAGGCGGATCCACGCATATTTCCCATTTACACAGGCGGATCCACGCATATTTCCCATTTACACAGGCGGATCCACGCATATTTCCCATTTACACAGGCGGATCCACGCATATTTCCCATTTACAGAGGCGGATCCACGCATATTTCCCATTTACACAGGCGGATCCACGCATATTTCCCATTTACAGAGGCGGATCCACGCATATTTCCCATTTACAGAGGCGGATCCACGCATATTTCCCATTTACAGAGGCGGATCCACGCATATTTCCCATTTACACAGGCGGATCCACGCATATTTCCCATTTACACAGGCGGATCCACGCATATTTCCCATTTACACAGGCGGATCCACGCATATTTCCCATTTACACAGGCGGATCCACGCATATTTCCCATTTACACAGGCGGATCCACGCATATTTCCCATTTACACAGGCGGATCCACGCATATTTCCCATTTACACAGGCGGATCCACGCATATTTCCCATTTACACAGGCGGATCCACGCATATTTCCCATTTACACAGCCGGATCCACGCATATTTCCCATTTACACAGCCGGATCCACGCATATTTCCCATTTACACAGCCGGATCCAATAATATTTCACATTTACACAGCCGGGTCCGCGCATATTTCACATTTACACACCCGAATCCACGAATATTTCACATTTACACACACGGATCCTTGCGTATTTTACATCTATACAGCCGGATTCTTGCATATTGCACGTGTACAGCCGGATCCTTGCATATTACACATCTATACAGCTGGATGCTTACATATTTCATATTTACACCCCCCCCCCCTCGAATGCTTGTATATTTCCCATTTATACAGCCGGATCCTTGTATATTTCACAATTATACAGCCGGATCCCAGCATATTTCACATTTATACAACTGGATGCTTACATATTTCACATCTACATCCCCCTCCCCTGAAACCTTGTATATTTCACATCTACACAGCCAGATCCTTGCATATTTCACATCTATAGAGCCGGATCCATGCATGTGAAATATGCGTGGATCCGGCTGTATAGATGTGAAATATGCGTGGATCCGGCTGTATAGATGTGAAATATGCGTGGATCCGGCTGTATAGATGTGAAATATGCGTGGATCCGGCTGTATAGATGTGAAATATGCGTGGATCCGGCTGTATAGATGTGAAATATGCGTGGATCCGGCTGTATAGATGTGAAATATGCGTGGATCCGGCTGTATAGATGTGAAATATGCGTGGATCCGGCTGTATAGATGTGAAATATTCGTGGATCCGGCTGTATAAATGTGAAATATTCGTGGATCCGGCTGTATAAATGTGAAATATTCGTGGATCCGGCTGTGTAACTGTGAAATATTCGTGGATCCGGCTGTGTAACTGTGAAATGTGCATGGATCCGGCTGTGTAACTGTGAAATGTGCATGGATCCGGCTGTGTAACTGTGAAATGTGCATGGATCCGGCTGTGTAACTGAAATGTGCATGGATCCGGCTGTGTAACTGTGAAATGTGCATGGATCCGGCTGTGTAACTGTGAAATGTGCATGGATCCAGCTGTGTAACTGAAATGTGCATGGATCCGGCTGTGTAACTGTGAAATGTGCATGGATCCGGCTGTGTAACTGTGAAATGTGCATGGATCCGGCTGTGTAACTGTGAAATGTGCATGGATCCGGCTGTGTAAATGTGAAATATTTGTGGATCCGGCTGTCTAAATGTGAAATATTTGTGGATCCGGCTGTCTAAATGTGAAATATTTGTGGATCCGGCTGTCTAAATGTGAAATATGCACAGAGCTGCAAAGATCCAGATCTATATATATTAAATATGCAACAATAACATACATTTATTAATGAAAATGTTTGGATCCGGGAGGATCCAGCAGATCCGTCTTTTACCCAGTCCCCACGTCATATATTTAGATAACCACTTCTATTAATTACTTTATGAATTAGATATTCATTAAAAAAAAACCTCCCTCTTCTTTACAAAAGAAAAAAAAAAGGAAACCATTTGTTTCCTAATGAAATCCATGTAAAGAAGGAAAAAAAATAGAACTATAAATGGGTTTGAGACGGACCCGTTTCTTTATCAGTTCCTAACACGCTTACATAAGCAAATCAACTACTCTTAGGAATTTAGACAATTCTGACGTCACTAACAACGAGACTGTAACTACAATACTACATGTTAAAATATGTATGAATACTGTTACCTGCAGAAGCTTTTAAACCATTACACTTTCCTTCATTATAAAAAGGTGGGAAACGTTACATAATCAGAAACTTTACATAAAAAGCTGATTGCTGATCTGAATGTATGTCACCACAGCATGCATTTTTTTATATAAAGTTCTCTTATAATGCTGTGTAGCAGCTGAATAATACAATATGTGCTACATCCTTTTCCCGCCCATATAATACATAGTGAAACATTTAATACTTACGCAAGAGAAACTCCTTTGTTTTCTTTCTTGCTGGGAAGACGCTTACCTTCTTCAGGCTCACAGTTTGGCTCGGTCATGATCACCATTTCTGAAGGATAATGTCTGCTATGTACACCTTAAACTCCTAATACACAACACCCTGCGTCAGAACTACAAGAGTTCTCCAAAATACTTTAACTAATAACGCCCTCTAAAGGCTTCAGGCATCCCCGGTGCCTAAAATTCTTTCTGAATACAAGGGTGGGAGAGACAACACGCCAAAATGTATTACAAGGGAAAACCAGTTCTACCAGTCTTGGAGCCACAATTACTTAGGCAGCTGCAAACAATTTTTTTTTTTCCACCAGCAAAGCAGCTGATTTAGGTTAGTCGTTCAGGCTAATGTAGGACAAGTTTAGAATAAGGAAACCATGGAATTCGCATTGGAAGTCAGGAAAGATCTGGTTTGTGCAGCAAGTTCATTGCTAGGGCTGGTCTTCTACATGAAGGCTAAATAATTTAAGGAGTGTGTTGCATTTGAAGAGAGCTGCCTCCTTGTTACTTAACAAAAGGCCTGTGTAAATGTTTCAGAAGAAGATGATTGAGGAGGTCGTTGTGCTCGTCACATGAATCTATTTGCAGCTCAGAGAGGTGAAATGGATAACTGTGTACTTGTATATTTACAAACACAATAACCTTTACAGTCATGAATGTTTTAAACTTAGTATATAACTGTTACAATACCTTATCAGCAGCAATTATTGATTGCTGCCTCCTAACAAACTGATAATATTTAATGGGAATGGGGTTAGCTGCTTAATACATATGTAGATAAATAAATTAAATGATTTATAACAACTGAGGCAAAGACACTCTAAACCGACCAAATATAACTTTTGCATGCTGCTGAGGTGGCAACCTTACCCAATATACATATGTATTTCTTATTATGCAGCCCACTTCAGATAAAACGTGGATGGATAGAAAGTGATGCTGATCACTTCCTATACATCCACGCAAATATCAGGATAGTAATTAGTAAATTGCAGTTTAAATTTTACACCTGTGACACCTGTGAAATGATTATGGGGTTAGAGTGATCCAATTTTATTGAGGGACGCTAATGAAATGTTTCGGATTGGTGAACTGAATGTTGCAGTCCATCGCTGATCAAAACCTTGAGGTATCCATCATTTTATAAAAGTCAGTGAATAAAACGACCATGTGGTCATAAATAGGAAAAAAAAAACAACTTAGGATATAGCAATGTTTTTATTTTTTTTTTTTTAACAGGAACTGTTGTCATATTTCTAAAAATCATTGCACCTAACACGTGTTGCGCCACAAATTGTGACTCTGCCACCAACAGGTTGGGGGAGATTTAAGAACAATATTAGGCACACTTCTTTAGAATAAATGGGAAGAAGTAGCGCAAATAATGATAGAGCCAGTCAGAAGTTTTGAAAGTTGCACAACTTTTATTATACATGAACACACACTGAGATTATCCTATCCCACAATTGATAAATCCCTCTAAGGGTGTCTTCTGAAGGGCCCTCCAATTGAATTACCTTTTCTGCTTGAATATAAGATGACCCTTATTATAAGGACACCTCCCAAACTTTGTATTTTAACCCTTTCGGGACACATGGTGCTTGCTTCCCAGATGATGCAAGCTCCAAAACTCTACTTTTAGTGTGTGGCCACCAATCACAAGATTATAGGTAGGCAGCAACAAAATGGAAAGGACCAGATCAGGGTCTTAATAGACAGTGTGGGTCCCTGCCAAAAGATGTCACGGAGGTGTGCCTGAACCTGGATGATAGGGCACAGCAAAATTCGGTAATATTTAGCCGGTGCTTGAGCATCGGCTACATTTTCTCTGTCAGACTGAGGCCAGTGGAAGTAAGTCCCTGCAGCGGGATCCGAGCACAGATCATCGCAGTGAGCTGTGATGACCTGTTAAACGCTGGATATTTCATGCCGTCCTAGCCAGGTGCATATGCTCCATGTGTACCATATATATCCGGGGTTTGTGTGCTCTGAACAGACGTGCCAAACCCCAGAAATACATCTGGAAGACAGATGGCAGCTGCGAATTTGCCTCCTAGGAGAAAAATTCCTTCTCAACTCCAAAGGGCAATCAGATTTCTCCTTGGATTAAGAAGCTCTATTTTTAATGCTTATTCTATTATTAATAGCCCTGCATGTCCCGCTTTTCTAAAAAAACAACCATCCAGCCCATTTTTAAATGCATCTATTATAGTTGATAGCACCATACAGTTCCATAACTTTATTGACCTTACCGTAAATATTCCCTTCCTTTGCTGTACATATTTCTATAATGTCATATCCCATCTGCGCCTTTAATGGGGCAGACTGACAAAGGCGGCACTTTGCTGCTCCATGCAGCATTTTTTGTTCTTGTTTTTTTTCTGTGTCCAGGGGAGCTTTATTGAAAAGAGGTCTCAGCTAGGGTTGCTACCTTTTCTACAAAAAAATACCAGCCTTGCTGGTGCTACCTTAGACTTAACATTGGACTCAAGCCAATTTTTTACCGGCCTGCCGGCAAAATACCAGCCAGGTGGCAACCCTAATCTCAGCCAATCCGGTGAGGCCTCTCATCTCTCTAGATTGTAAGTTTACGAGCAGGGTTCTCTACCTCATGTACCAGTCTGTTCTAGTTTGTCTAACTTAGTATGTAGTTCCCTTCTATGCTCTGTACCTAGCGCTACGAGAATTGTTGGCGCTGTACAAATAAATGGTAATGTAATGTAATCTCTCCTGATTGGCTGAGATTTCAGAAGCCTCCCGTGATTTGCTCAGAGAGAGTGTATATGTGTCATTGTGAGTGAGAGTGTGTTATGATCCTGTCTTCTTCACATTTGAGGCTAGTAATTTCATACAACCTTGCTTTATTGCTGCACATTTACTGGATGATCAGCTTTATAATAACTGACAGAAACACAGGAGTAAAACATTCTCACTGGCAGTAGTGCATCACACTGACTGACTTAAGATGGCTGCAGTGCTCTCTGACCTGTGAGTCATCACAGGGGCGGAGCCACTAATTAAAGTGAGAGGGATGTGAGAAGGCAGTGTCCTACATTCCAGGTATAAGACCTCCCTTTCAACAATATAAAAAATGAGAAAACAAAAGTCTAAAACCGAATAACAAAAAACAACAACCGTGATAATCCATCTGGAACCCAGTACATCCACAGGAATAGTGTCACTAGAGCCAGAAGGCTAGTCTTCAGAAGGAAGTGGTAGGGGCAAATAACCTTAGGATTTTTCCAGCTCTTATGGGTGGACCGACTGAAGTCTCGTATGCGTTCTTGAAGTTGTAAATGGTCAGGAGGGTGGCCACCAGCAATCAAGGTGTCAGAGGTGGCAGGACAGGAAGAAGTGGAGGGCGTTGGGTTCAAGACATTCCAGATGACCTCTGTCTCACTGGATTTGGACTTGGTAAGCTTTGGGTTTAAGGATTCCAGTAACTGGGAACGGGACCATAACTGGTCCACATGTCGTGTAATGGAACCATCTTCCAAGCGAACTCTGTACATCTTCAGTCCCAAAGACTCCACAATTGTGGCGGGAAGCAACCTAGTGTTGGAGGATCCATAAGATCGGGTCAAGACCTCTTGGTGAACTCCAAAAATGGGAAACTCTTTGGAGGTGACCATCTTTTCTTGGGAGTGCAATACATGGTCATGAACAGTTTTAGGACAAAGCATGTCAAAAGCAGTCCATGGCCGTTGGCCTAGCAGAAGCTCAGCTGGTGTTGTATCAGTTGTAGCATGTGGTATTGTTCTGTAAGCAAAGAGAAAAGAGTCTAACATTTGAGAAGATATGGACCTTTGGCTAGTCGAAGCCACTGTGGCCTTGAAGTAGTTCCTGAAAGTTTGCACAAACCATTCTGTTTGGCCATTGGTAACTGGGTGGTATGGCGCACTTAACTTGTGCTTGTGAAGAGTAACAAAACTCTAAAATTCCTGTCTTGTGAATTGGGCCCCATTATCTGTGACAATCTCCCTGGGGTAACCAAAGGTGGCAAAAAGGTGCAAAAATATGTTAACCATGGCTTTTGTAGTTGGCTGTGTTAACGGAATGACCTCATGCCATTTTGAGTGGGAGTCAATTATATTCAAGAAGGTTTGCCCTTTTATCACAAAATCCAAGTGAAGGCAAAACCAAGGAACCGTGGGCCAAGTCCAGGTCTGAATACATCCTCGAGGATGCATCCTTGAGTCTAGTGCAGTTTGTGCACATAGGCATATGTCAATGCTTATACAAGCATTGACATATGCTGTAATATTGACATCTAAGTTAGGCCACCACATGTAACCTCGTGCTTTCTGTTTCATCTGTGTGGTACTGGGGTGAACAGTATGTAGCAAGTCCAAGATATGTCTCTGGAGTGTCTTTGGAATGATTGCTCGTTCTCCCCATAAGACACAATTGTCATTCACAGTCAATTCCGTTTGCTTCCGGTAGTAAGGTTCGTATTCCTCTGTAATATTTGATGACGGTTGTATAAAGGAAAGCACTGCTTTCAGAACAGTATCCTTTGCTGTATGGGCTGCTATCTCTCCAGAAGTCAGTAGGTGCGTGGTGGTGTACCTTGAGTTTTTCTCTAGATGCTTATTCAGTGGGAACAACATGTGAGCCAGGTCTGGGAGAAATGTATTATAGTTGTTGAGGAGGCCAAGGTATGATCATAGTTATTGGACATTTGTTGGGGCTGGCGCTTTGACTAGAGCTTTGACCTTGGCTTAAGTGTTGTGTATCTGCATCTACTAGGTGGCCGCAAAATGCCAATTTTGGCAACATAAATTAGCATTTTTCTAAGTTCACTTTGAGACCATGGTCCGGAAGTCTTTGTAACACCTGCTCTATGTTATGCTTGTGTTCTTAGTCTGTACGAGCAGTGATGAGCATGTCATCTAATAAACACTGTGTGAATGGAATGTCTTCTAAGATTGCATCCATCTTCCTCTGCCAGATGGCTGGTGCAGGTGCTATGCCAAACACCATACGGTTGTATTCATACAAGCCCTTGTGAATGTTAATGGTGAGGAATTTTCGGGAAGAAGGGTGGACCTCAACCTGTAGGTAGGCTTGTTGGAGGTCAATCTTGGTGAACTTCTGTCACTTCTGTCCCCTTTTGATTTGTTTACTGGCACTATAGGTGATGCCCATTCACAGTGCTCTACCTTGGAAATGATGCCCTGTTGTTCTAGCCGGATGAATTCAGCTTCCACTCCTGTTCGAAGGGTAAATGGTACTGTGCGAGCCTTGAAGAACCTAGGATGGGCATCCGGTTTTAGCTTGAGTTCACACAGTCATTTTTGATTTTCCCCCATTGGTTGTTAAAAACCTCAGGAAAATCTTTCTCTACCCTGTATGTTTTCTTCTTGGTGTGCTTCTTGTTTTTCCCGTATGGTCCTACTATGGCAGACCCGTCTGAGGTGGGCCATTTTTCTGTATTACCTCAATAATAGGCCAATGATAATTTTTCCATTATTAGCCCAATGATAATGTGTCCATTATTAGCTCAATGATAATGTGTCCATTATTAACCCCCTGATAATTTGTCCATTAATAGCCCACTGAAAATATGTCCATTAATAGCCCTCTGATAATATGACCATTAATAGCCCACTGATAGTATGACCATTAGTAGCCCACTGATAATTTGTCCATTAATAGGCCAATGATAATTTATCAGTGCCCTCTCAGCTTGTACACTTGTAATAGTACCAATGGCAGTGCTGTATTTACCGCGAGGCATCCTAGGCGGATGCCTAGGGCGGCAAATTTTAGGGGGCGGCAGCGCCCCCCAGCACTGAAGAAAAAATACATTTAAAAAAAAAAAGAAAACAAAAAAAAAACGCGGCCCTTTAAAAAAAAAAAGACCGCGCTGGCAGGCAGAGACAGAGGTGAGAGGGGATCGGAAGATCCCCCCTCACCATCGCTCTGCCTGCCGGGCTGCACGGGGAGCCGAACAGGCAGCACAGAGAAACCTCCGTGCTGCCTGTTCGGCTCCCCGTGCAGTGTGCCGACAGTCCCGTGACGGGCGCGCTGACATCATACGCGCGCCCGGTCACGTGACCTGTCGGCACAATCGCCGGGAAGCCGAACAGGCAGCATGGAGGGACCATGCTGCCTGCCTGCCAGGGAAAGGTAAGTGCTGATGGGATGTGTGTGTGTGTGTGTGTGTGTGTGTGTGTGTGTGTGACTGTGTGTGATGGGAGACAGTGTGTGTGACTGTGTGTGATGGGAGACAGTGTGTGTGACTGAGTGTGATGGGAGTCAGAGTGTGTGTGATGGGAGACAGTGTGTGTGACTGAGTGTGATGGGAGTCAGAGTGTGTGTGATGGGAGACAGTGTGTGTGACTGAGTGTGATGGGAGATGGGAGACAGTGTGTGTGACTGAGTGTGATGGGAGTCAGAGTGTGTGTGATGGGAGTAGGAGTGTGTGACTGAGTGTGATGGGAGTAGGAGTGTGTGACTGAGTGTGATGGGAGTGTGTGTGTGATGGGAGTATGAGCTTTATGTGAGTCTGAATGATGGGGCACAATCGCCGGGAAGCCGAACAGGCAGCATGGAGGGACCATGCTGCCTGCCTGCCAGGGAAAGGTAAGTGCTGATGGGATGTGTGTGTGTGTGTGTGATGGGAGTAGGAGTGTGTGACTGAGTGTGATGGGAGTGTGTGTGTGATGGGAGTATGAGCTTGATGTGAGTCTGAATGATGGGGCATGTCGTAGGTGTGTAACGTGGGTGTGCAGCTTGGGTAGGGGGGTGCCCGGATTTTGTCTGCCTAGGGCAGCACAAAATCAAGATACACCACTGACCAATGGCATGTAGACAACTTAGTAGACCTTACCATTAATTGTTTTATTAAATTATTAATATATATATTAGAACAATACACATGTCAAATTTCACAACTAATATTTGAGAAGTCTCATTTGTCTTGTGCTTAGACCTGTTTATCGCTGTCACTATAGGAAAGGCTATTCAAACCTCACCTTGCTGCACTGCATAGATAATAAAATATATTTTGTCCATCAAGTTCACTGTTTCCAAACACCCTTATATTGTGATCCAGAAGAAGACAAACAAAAACCTAAAGAAAACTTTATGATCTCAACAATCATTTAATTAACAATGTCTTGGTGAGAATCCATGTGATAATAATAGAAAATATTCCACAAAGCAAAAAGGAAAGTTGTATCCCACCTGATTAAAACATAACTTTTAATTCTAACTCTAAAAAAAATGGACAGAAGCAGAGAAAAGGGTGCAACACTTATAAATGGTAAAAATGTTTGCAGGTTCAAAAACATTTCTTAGTTTAATCCATATTAAATAGAGATTACATTTAAAATACGATCACATCACAATAAAAATGTACATAAAATAATGGTGTTAATGTAACGATTTTTAAAATGTTAGCATGTTAACTGTATAAATAAAATACTTAAAAAAAAAAAAAAAAATGTTAGCATGTTAAATAACTATTTGCCATAGTGGAGGTAAACCTGGGCTTCTTCAGAAGTAAATACAAAAGATTAAATCAATAACCCTAGAGAGAAGAAAAAAGAAGAAGAAACTGAAGAAATATAAGAGAGTTTTGCTTAAAATATTTCTCCACTTTTCTGGCTGCTTGGTGTGATTTTAACATTATTAAACACTTTTGAGCTTATTCACTAACAGTGAAGTGACACTGAACTGGAGACGAACTTCACAAATCAGGCATTATTTAACTTGTCAGATCTCATTTAGTGAATAGCACCTTTCACTCTGCTACAAGTTAATTCTGTGCTGTTTTTCAAGGTTTTCTTAAACAAATTACGTACCAATAATTAACCACACTGCACGTTTTCTAAGCACTAAACTAAATTATTACTTCTCTTACTTCCTTACCAGGCATAACGTGTCCACCTTTGTTTTATGTTATTTTCCCGCAGTTTTATTATAGTATGTGTATGCAAAACTTATTTTTAGGGAATATAACGTCATAACATTTGGAACTACTTTTTTTATTCTAGGTTGCTGGTGTCGTATATCTAAGAGCTTAACAACACTAGGGTCAACAAAGCACTTGGACGAAAGAATCCACTGTTTAGCAAAGAAATCATTCAACATCCTCCTGCCAGTCTAGTTTACATTTAATGGTTCCTATAGATTTCACATCAGCTGCTCAGCTGGTCTTAAGGTTTAATCTACCTTTAAAAATCCATTAAAGATGATACACAAAAGCAAACCAAACAATGATGGGTCCAGTGGTAAGATTTAGTAAAACTGGATAACTGGGAAGAATAAGCACATGGTCCCATTAGTTTTTTTTCTATATGTTTATTTTCCCCCTTGTCCCTGCCATCTCTGCCAAATTCAACTATTTATCTGTTTCACTGTTAACTTCCTGGTGCCAGTGTAATCGGGTGCCAAATAATTGGAGTAAATAGGTTATTGTTATCCACTGAATTATTGGTTTATAGGACCACTTTGATTCCTTCTTTGGGTGTGCCAGGATTGAGTCGTACTTATCTGAGTGTTGCTTGCTGGAGTGACATCATCGCCGCCAAAATACTAGTGCAGTCGCTTGTAATCTCTCGCTTTGACTACTGTAACAGCCTTCTGACTGGACTACCTCTGGCTTGCCTGTCTCCCCTGCAATCTATCCAAAACACAGCTGCCAGACTCATCTTTCTTGCACGTTGGTCTGATTCGTCAGCTCCTCTCTGCAACGCCCTCCACTGGCTCCCAGTCTGCTCAAGGCTGGAACTCCCTTCCACAGAGCATCCAGCTCTCTTTCTCCTTTTCAAACTTTAAAAAGTCCCTCAAACTCATCTGTTTAGAGAAGCTTACTACCCAACCCATTAGAATACCGGTCACTTTACCTCTAGCTGATCCCACCCAGCTGGAACACACACAATTCATCTTTGGCCTATCCCACCTAGTGCCACCCATCAACACTACTGTTACTACAACTTCTATCCCTCTGATCTCTTCAATCCTTTATGTGTCTCATGTACCCCATTCCCTCTAGATTGTAAGCTTGCGAGCAGGGTCCTCTACCCTTCTATGCTCTGTACCTAGAGCTATGTAAATTGTTGGCGCTATATAAATAAATGTTAATGTAATTAAATACAAGATGGAAAAACTTAGGGGAAAATGACACAGAGGCCTTGATTCAATGGATCTTCCAAAGTTTTTGCTTTCTATGTGTGTGTCTCCCTGCTTGCGTTTGATGCTAAAAACCAGAATTCCACTGGCACCAGGGGTCAATTTGAAAAAAATGGATTATTCTTTTTAATTATTTGTATTTCAATTCAGAAGATTTAGCCAATTTCAGGTTAATTTTGGCCTATATTGGGTATAGCAAATCCTATGGATTCCCTGGGCTGAATTCATAGAATAGAATATAGCTAAAAATCTGAAAAAGACAATTTGAGTCGAAATCAACTATATTAAGTAGCCAGATTTCAGAATTTGCTGGAATTCAGCTACTAACATCGACTTGGCTCCCTTTCGGGTCGAATTGGTCTATATTGGGTAGACCCTTAAGTGTTATTAAATAACTTTAATAATATTATAAACTAGTAATCTATTTCATGGGGTGCCGGGTTGTTTAAATTTTGGTTAAATATCAAAGCCATGTTTGGAATTTATTTGCAGCCAGCATGGCAGTCTACATACTTGTAGTAAAATTCATCCAGAAGAGCGTTGGTTTAAAGGGGAGCTTATTTGACCACTGTGGGGGTTATCAATAAAAGTGTCACTGTGAGAAAAACCATGCAGTTGAGACACAATTAATGTTTGTGTAATTATGTCATAACAAAAACTAGCCACATTGTATATACGTAAATACATTTCTGTGTAACAACTACATGAGATATTAGATTTTAGCTAGTCCTTATTTTTCCTCTTTGTGTATTAAATGTTAATATTTGTTCATGTTTCCTGCACAACCAGGCAGCTGTATACATACCACAGATACTCAGGAACGAAAAGGATAATGTTTAAACAAGAGAAAAAACTGCCTTGTACTATCAGCATTATTTTTGCTATATGTTTTATTCTGTCCCCTAATTATGAGGTATATGTATTAAATGTATTTACTAATAGATAAGTTCAGACATTTTTGTTTTCCATAATAATTAATAACTGTGAAATATGTGAATAGGGTAGTCAAAGTGGTTATTGGGACTGCCTCTTTGTGGTCCCTTTATCGTGATTGAAGGGCGCAATTGCCCCAGAAAGCACCCTGGCAGGGCTGGCACTTTGTTGCTCCATGCAGCTTGATGCTTTTTGCACATAAAGCGCTTACTCATAAGCTTATCTGACCTGAAAGTGACTTTCCTGCTTTTTCTTCTGACGTTAACTGCTCAGACACTGTCTATATCTTTCTAGCAATCCAGAGGTTAACTGCTCTTACACTGCCTATATCTGTCTAGCAATCCAGGGGTTAAATGCTCTGACACTGCTGATATATGTCTAGCAATCTAGGGTTTAACTCCCCTGACACTGTGTTTTATATGTCTAACAATTCAGGGGGTAACTTCTCTGTCATTGAATCTATCTGTCTAATAATTCAGGGGTTAACTTCTCTGACACTGCCTATATCTGTCTGGATTTTGTTATAGGTCACTGGTCACATATTATGTTTTAGGGAATTGCCCAGCCTATTATCATAATAATGTTTTACCATTACTTTATTTTCACCTTAAGGGTAAGCACTTTGAAATAAATATTTTATTATTATGTATATAAGGTGTGCTTTAGTGGGCATATCAAAATAAAATATTTGTTCCACGAGGTGAAAACAAAGTTATGGTAAAACATTTATTATTATGAAAACATGCTGTGCAATTTCCCAAAACATAATATGTGACCACTGACCTATAACATGCAAAACAAACAAGTAAACAAAAGTGCGCTTAACACAAACTGTGAAAAAATACAAGGTGTCAACCTTATTGGTATAAGTGAAATATAAGTGAACTGTGGTGAGATCCAGGAGAAGCTATGTCTCCCCTATGGTATTGCACTCACAGAACTTCTGAAAAATTGTAGCACAGCTCTGGAAGTCTTGGGAAAGATGATCCTCTATGTGTAGAGATGTATGGAATCCAATGATCAGCACAGTGGGGCCAGCACGGCGGTAAAATCAGGAACTTGATACAAATAAGATACAGAGCTATATACAACATACAATAAAAAACAATAAAATTCGAGGTAAGCAGGTAAAGTCCAATCACGCTACGCGTTTCGCCCGTCAGGCTTCAACCAGGCGTCTGGACTTCCTGCTTTTAGCTGCCGTATTTAAGTCTCTTGGATCCACGCTGCCGTATGTGTCAAATCTCCTTCCGCATACGTCATAGACTCGCGGGATGTTGACTTAGTCATTTTTTCATTTTCGGTTTAGGTCTTCGTATTAGAGCTCAAAGACTTTCGCAATGCATAGCGGAGGTACATGGGAAGAAAAGAAAACAAGTGTTTCATCTCAAACAGAAACAGGGGATATAAGAACAAGACTGCTAAAGGGGGGATGCTGCCCCTACAAATAAAATCAATTAAAAATATATGATCTATCCTAAAAACGAACTTAAGGACTAAAATAGGATAAAAATATAAATATAAATATATCATGTAACGTATATAGCAGCATATCCACTTTAGCTGATATCTTATCCTCAATGCACCGGTTTTACATAAAATTAAAAAGATCAAAGTCTGCATTCAGTCCCCGTGGCTTCAATGTATCTAAATTAAAAACCCATCTCATTTCTGTTTGTCCTATTTTTTTAATATTGTCACCTCCACGCCAGTATTTTTGAACCTTCTCAATAGCACATATTTTAAATCCTTTAGGGTTTTTTTGATGGTGATCTAAAAAATGCTTAGATAGACTGTGTGTAACCAGGCCATTTTTAATATTTCTTATATGTTCCTCTAATCGTTTTTTAAACATCCGTGTGGTTCTTCCCACATATTGTAAACCACACGGACATTCTAACAGATATATCACATTAGTGGTGGAACAGGTAATAAATCCATTTATTGTAAATTTTTGGCCATTTTTTGAAGAGCAAAATTCTGTAATTGGATATTTTTGCTGAGAGGTTGTTCTACATCCAATACAGCTCAAACAACCATAAAAGCCTGGTTTTCTGGTTAAAAAGTGACTGGGTGCAGGGTTTTTCGGTATTAGCTGACTGGTATAATTCGTGGTCAGTTTTTGTCTTAAATTGGGTGCCCCTCTGAACACAATTGAGGGTATCTCAGGTATAATATTTTTAAGTACCTCATCTTTATGTAGAATTTTCCAATGTTTCTTCACAATTTTTTTGATATATTTGGATTTATTGTTGTAATTAAAAATTAGAGGCATATTATTCAGAAATTTGTTGTCTGCCTCTTTGGTTTTATATGTTAATAGTTGATTTCTGTCGGTTTCTGAAATTACAGCAATAGTCTGATCTATATAGCTACTGTCGTACCCTTTTTCCACAAACTTTTCTTTTAGAACACTCGTTTGTTCTTTGTAGGTATTTAAGTCGGTGCAATTTACGCGTTTCGCCCGTCAGGCTTCAACCAGGAACTAAAATTGAAAGTTCGACATTGTTAGCCTAAATTCATTATTGCACTAAAAGATACAGCAGTGAGGCTGTGTCTAAATGACTATATGATCTATCAGGGATCTTCAAAAGCAATTATACTGTAAGAAGTGAGCAAAGAAGGAAGGATAGTGACCTACACATGCGGAGCAGTTCTGATGACAGATAACCTAACAGGTAATAGCAGACATGTGATAGCTATCAGCAGAAGGTAAATATAGAAATTATGTCATAAACAGATAACAAACACCTACAGCTGTAAAAGCCCACATACGTGAATCTTCACTGGCCTTGCTCAATGGAACACAGAAATATCCTTCTGCAGTGCAAGTAATTGCTTTTTCTTTTTTCAGGGACAAATGTCATATTGTAAATGCCTGATGCTATAAATGACAATGTAAACATGTTTCTGTATATGCAGCTATAAAATGGTTGAGGGTGCACACTGGCTATTTTGAAAGAAAGACAAACTGGATATTTTATTCCAGTCTGGATATTAATGTCAGATTTTTTTAATATGTATTGTTTGATGTAATTTTACAATATATAAACTAAAATAAATAAATCTATATTCTTTATATCTGCCTTCCCAATTTTGATGTTTTACAAAATGTTGTGCCCTCATGGGAATTGATGTGGAATAGGGCCAAGAGTTCCAGTAAGTTAGGTAGGGGTTAACGCTTGGCAGCAGGTATACTGCTGCAGTGCTTCCCGATTTGGTGTAGCAGATGGAGATTAAATTAGTCCTGATTGGTTAGTGGTCTGCACAGGCGCTACAATAGCGATGTTTACTATAAGTGTGGGAAAATAATCTTCAGTCAGGTGTCTGACCAAGTTAGGAAGCCTTCACCATCCCTCCCTTATATTATGTTTGGCGTTGAGCGAACCCGAAAAGTGTCCAAACATTACGGTATTTGGACCCCCGACCCGAACACGGACATTCCACTGTTTGTTCGTGTTGGAGTTCGGGGGTTCGGCTATAAACCGAAATTCCATACAGTTTTGTAATTAGTAATGTTGAGCGAACCCGAACTGCACTGTTCGGGTTCGTACTGAACATTACGGTTTTTGGACCCCGGACCCGAACACGGACATTTCACTGTATGTTCGGGTTGGAGTTCGTGGTTCGGCGATTTAATGGCGCGTTTTGAAAGGCTGCAGGGCAGCCAATCAGAAAGCCCATAGCATTACATACATATACATTGTATGTAATGCTATTGCTATTCTATAAACCGAAATAGAGTCCCCATTCATACGAATAGGTCAATTGACCTATTCGTATGAATGGGGACTCTATTTCGGTTTATAGAATAGCAATAGCATTACATGTATTACATAAAAAGAAAGTCTATAAACCGAAAGAGATTCGGTTTATAGAAAGCCAATAGCATTACATGTATTCCATAAACCGAAAGTCTATAAACCGAATGTCTTTCGGTTTATAGACTTTCGGTTTATGGAATACATGTAATGCTATTGGCTTTCTATAGACCGAAATAGAGTCCCCATTCATAAGAAATTCTCTTTTTTAGCATGCAATTAGCAGGTTACAAAGCATATGGATGTAAAGGAACAAAGAGAGAGAGAGAGATGAGCTGAACAAGTCTATACAGCTGCTGTGTAGCTTGATGTGGTAGAGTTCAAAAGGGAGGATACATTTGTTGACATATAGTCAAGGTGTTTTGTGTATACCAGGCTGCTTTCATAAGCAGGTATTTCCAGTTTTAATAAGCTGACTTCCATTCTTATCAATATCATTAAAAAAGGCCAGTTGACTACTCAAACTTTCTAAAGACAAGAACTGAAGTCCATTTAACAGTTTCTAATCATATCTATGAGTAAAGGTAAAATGTCTGGAAATTTGAAACATTGAAGCCCTAAACCGCCCCACCCCCTCTCCGTGGTTTCCACTTTTTATATTTGGATAAAAATGGATATGTATTTAAAAAAGTGAAACAAAGCCAACTTTTATAAACTCAAAGTCACATTGTTGATTTATTATTTAAGATAAAATGTACTATGCATACCTGGGTTTGGCATAGAATTACCATGTTTGTTGGCATATTAAAAGTATGCTTTGTTTAGACAATTATCATGAACTTAATTCACTTTCTATTTTGCATATTTTTTGTGCCCTGAACCTTTAAGGAAAACCATCTGGTTTTGCCACTTTATGATAAAATATCCAGTCATAAACAAACAGAAGTAAGCATTAATTTGATATTGTACATTGTCTTACATACAGTCATATAGTGTAACGGCCAAGAGTGATGAGGTCTCTTGCCAGTTGGTAATTCCAGATGTACTCTCCTCTGGTTATGTTCTGCTAAATAATTCCCAAAAGAGCTATTTTCTCCAATGCTGTTCCAGAATCTTTCCTACAGTAATCATGGACGACTCCAGTTTCAACAATAAATCACATTTATTGGAGGAAGCACAGGATACTTATACTTTTACACAATCAAGATAACCATGATTGAACAATAGAACTTTTAAACAGATTATCACACACAATGGAAAACATAATTACATTTGGAGCCACCAGGGTTGGTGACCAATCAGAGAAAAGGGAGAACAAATAGAGTGATATAGCTCTTTTAACAGAGCACAGTGTAATAAAGCAAAACACTGACACCTAGTTCCACAGTCCCACTGGGTACTGTGACTTGAGGTAATAAGTATATGAATACCTTGTAATTATTCGGAAAGAAAATATTCCATATTCCAAGTGTTTCGGTAAAAAATCTGCAATTTTCACAGATGTCTTGCCAACTTTTTAGCCACATTCGGTTCAGGGGAGGCAGGGAAGGTTGGTAGAGGAGAGAAAGAGGATTTGACTTACTCCTAAAGTAACGACCAACCTGAAGTTGACCCAGAATCAGCAAAAATTGCCAATTTTTGGCCAGTTCAATTTTCCAGAAGTGTAGAAGAATTAAAGTTAACATATTAGAAACACTAATGTACATACTATTATTATATACTATAATAGTGTATTTACATTAAATGAGAATTAAAGAAATAAACTCCAGAGGAGTTTAGCTTCCAAAATGTTGGCATTAAATACGGCAACATTGGCTGATTTCCGTGTCAATTCATGATCACTTTGGTCTAATTGAGGAAATGCATGGTTTTCTTTTGAAGGAACATTTATCCTTATACAAAAAATATTTTATTTTTTTCAATTGGCCACGCCACTTGTTTACATTCATGACATGCCAGTACTGTCCTATGTCCTTAAGAGCAAGTGTATGAATATTCATAAGTCACAGAGTATTAGAAGTGTTTATTATAATATCACATGACAGAAGTGTACTAATATTTCCAAATCTCACATATACAAAGCAAGAAAAAAACGTTGCAGGTGAAAATGAACTATTACTAAAGCAAGATGACCCTTCTAAAATAAATGAGTGTAGTTTACAGGTTATCATGTAGCACATTTTATAGTAGTCAGATATGAATCACAATAGTTTAGATCCGATGATGTAGCTGTTACACAAGAGTCACATTACTCTGTCCAACTGTTACTTTATTATGGCTACTTAGCCCATCACATGATGTTTGATGAGTAGAGCACTGGAAATTATAGGCAAACAAAGTGATTGAAACAGTAACTGAGGCACAAAGGTTGTAAGAAGTAATCACTCATACTGCAACTCTTATCAAACGATGCATGGAAATATTGCAGAGAATTAAAAATATGTCTGTTCGCTATCACCAAAGGTCTGAGCTGTCAAGGAACAGATCATAAAATGCATTCATCAAATAATACGGCACTGGATTAGATATATAGAATATTTATAGAAGATAAAAGGACATTATACTCCATTCTATTACAAGGGATCTACTTTTCCTCACCAACTCTTCCCGAATTTCTATTTCTTCCACTCTTTCGCATAATCTCTCTGTACCCAAGTGCCTCCCGCCACTGTTAACCTTATGCCCCACACTTTTACTATGTTTACTGATAGGGTCCTCAAATATGTGCTGGTTTCTCTGCTCAGAAACCACAGGTGCAGGACCCCTTACTCTCTAAATGAGGGCTGTATATTAGTGCAAAGCTTCATAGTGCCTTGCAAAAACTTGGTGTTTTGTATATAGATTAATTATGGTGCAAACGTCTAAAAAAGAAAAAAATCAGTATGAAAACAAAAAAAAAAAGTTTTGAATGCACTAACTTGAGAATTATCTGCATCTCATGTCTGCTCTCTGGTTATATAGCAAAAAAAAAATATAGAAGATAATTTAATAGTATATACCCCATAAGACGAGGTATTACTTGCAATCATGGTTAAGAACTCATGTGGGTGTGAGAAAAAAAGAATGTGAATCAAACGTGCAATGTGTGAAATGTGAATAAACTCAGGATCACCTAGATCAAACTCATTAGTTTATTCACATTTCACACAAAGCATATTCAATTTTTAGTACCCATTTTTAAATATATTCATTAAAATTTAGGTTTTAAAATTATTTTGCAAAAGTGAGACTTTTCACCCCGACTGGAAGATTGCATTTTTGAAATAATAAAATAACATTCCTCAGTGTTCTGCGAATAAATCAATAGTAGATAGACTCCCACAGCATGTCATTTGTTATAATTAAAAGTATTATTAAAGTAAACATTATTTACTTTTATTTATCCAAATTTGCATTTTATTTGTCTTATGGTGAGAAATGTGTTGATCTATCATCTACTGTTTGACTATTTCCAGGAACTAGAGGCTGATATATTTACTTTTTTTATTTACTTTTTACTTTTTTATAAATAAATTGATGTGGATCTTGTATGTTTACTTTTTTAGCTTATGCACATTGGAGGCATATGTGTATATTAGTGTATGTAGCACTGTCTGGGCTAACATAAAAAAAACTTTAACAGTAAAGAAACTTTCTTTTATACAACAGAACTGGTAGATTTGCATTATTTTAGATGTTACATGAATTTTATTTGCTAGCTGAGTAAGAGTGCAAACTGTATTACCTAACTGAATAACATGAGAGTGAGCTAGCTTTATTGTTAAATGGATAAGTATATTTTGCCACAGGTAAACCCTCTCCTAAGCCAACAAAGGTAGGCAATGGGGAGAAGGCAAGGGGGTGGGGTGGGAAAAAGGAGCGGTGGTGAAGATATTTTGCACTCCCTGGAAAAAATCTTGCGGACGCCCATGCTTCCAAAACATACAAACTACTGAGAATAATACACATAGTAATAATACACCTAATTACAAAACTGGATGGAATTTTAGTCCAGCCACTTTAAGGACAACAAAACTTTGTTAGTCCTTAGAAAAAAAGGTATATTTGAGCGCTTAAATCCTTGAAAGCAGCAAACAACCTGTGTGATTCTCTGTGTTCACACGTGAGCAGACAAACATATAACAAATACACTAAAATAACAGTGATGTGGTTGGTGAACTAATGTGACCACCACCAAAAGATAGGCAAAAAATGAATTGACTGAGATATTGGTTCTTGTAGTGTCTTAAATCATATGCATAAAGAAAAAAAGATGACATACATAGTGTAATACAGAATAAAATGGATAAAGTGCTAAAGTGACACTGGTTGCACTCACAGACTTAAGTGGAAAAATGTTCTCTTCAGGAAGTGCTGCTTGTAGTTTAAAATTGTCTCCCCTTCATGTATGTACTGGAACGGTCAGCATCCAGACGGTCCAGTTACAGCAATAAAACAGCAAAAGGCAGCAGCATAAAATAAAAAACAGTTAAAAGTCCCAATGTAAGAGAAATCCAGGAGACAGTGAAAGAAAATGTTGATCATGCAACACGTTTCACCCTCTGTGGGCTTCCTTCTGGCGTTATTTTGGAGTACAAACAGCACATTTTTACACTTAAGTCTTTGAGTGCAATCAGTGACACGTTTGCACTTTATCCATTTTATTACTTACTTTATATAGGTTGAGTTTCCCGTATCCAGAAGCCCTTTATTCAAAATGATCCGTTATTCAAAAATGTTTTCAGATTTTGCCACAATTTGCAAATTCCACACAAACCTGTCAGACTGCAAGTGCACAACAGTTTATACAGTGTACTGCCCCCTTAAGCTGTGATATAGCTTTTCCATGCATGCTCAGATTCCCCCATGCCTACAAAGGGTAATACAATGGCACATGTGCAGACCTGATGCGCTGACGGCAGCTTCCCAACAATGCCTCATATCACAGCTACATCATAGTAATAGTGAACTATTGATACTATAATACTGTATCTTATGAGTGCTTCGGAGGATACCTGACTGCTGAATTGTGAGCGTGCACGCATGCACAATTTGGGATTCTTGCACTGCAGAATCATGGGAAATGTAGTTCCCATTGATTCTGCTTTTGTTTAAAAGCTGCAGTCGCGCATGTACATGCACACAGTTCGGGCATCAGACGGAATTACATTACCGTCAAAGGCTGTGTCAGAAAGGCAATTTGGATGCCACATTCATTCCCTTGGTTCATTTGTGTCTGTGACACAACTGAGCCAAGGGGTCAGTAATTGAAAGCAGGAGGGGCTGGGGACTCTTTCAAGCAAATAAAGTATAAAGTAAGGTCCCCCCAAAAAAATAAATAAGGTTAAGTTAATTAGTTACTCAGTGTTGAGTAACTAATTAATGATATTTGATACCACTCTATTACAATGTGAAACTTCGTCTCCAAAAATAATAAGACACATTGAGCTGATATACATAGGAGTTATAGTATGCAACAAGGCAAGACTTCAGTCTGTCCAACACACTGTCTCATGAACATATGAACATATGTAAATATGCATACAGTGAAGGAAAAAAGTATTTGATCCCCTGCTGATTTTGAACGTTTGCCCACGGACAAAGAAATGATCAGTCTATAATTTTTATGGTAGATGTATCTTAACAGTGAGAGACTTAAAATATTTTTAAAAAAATCAAGAAAAACGTGTGTCAAAAAAGTAATAAATTGATTTGCATGTTAATGAGTGAAATAAGTATGTGACCCCTTCGACTTAATACTTGGTGACAAAACCCTTGTTGGCAATCACAGAGGTCAGATGTTTCTTGTAGTTGCCACCATGTTTGCACACATCTCAGGAGGGATTTTGTCCCACTCCTCTTTGCAGATCCTCTCCAAGTCATTATGGTTTTGAGGCTGCTGTTTGGCAACTCGCACCTTCAGCTCCCTCCACATATTTTCTATGGGATTAAGGTCTGGAGACTGGATAGGCCCCTCCAGGGCCTTAATGTGCTTCTTCTTTAGCCACTCCTTTGTTGCCTTGGCTGTGTGTTTTGGGTCATTGTTACGCTGGAATACCCATCCACGACCCATTTTCAATGCCCTGGCTGAGGGCAGGAGGTTCTCACCCAAGATTTGATGGTACATGGCCCCGTCCATTGCCCCTTTGATGCGGTGCGGTTGTCAGAAAAACAACCCCAAAGAGTAATGTTTCCACCTCCATGTTTGACGGTGGGGATGGTGTTCTTGGGGTCATAGGCAGCATTCCTCCTACTCCAAACATGGGTAGTTGAGTTGATGCCAAAGAGCTTGATTTTGGTCTCATCTGACCACAACACTTTCACCCAGTTCTCCTATGAACCATTCAGATGTTCAATGCCATACTTTAGACGAGCCTGCACATGTGCTTTCTTGAACAGGGTGACCTTGCGGGTGCTGTTTTCTTGGTGACTATGGTCCCACCTGCCTTGAGATCATTAACAGGATATTCTGATGTAGTTCTGGGCAGATTCCTCACTGTTCTCATGAATACTGAAACTCCAAGAGGTGAGATCTTGCATGGATCACCAGACTGAGGGAGACTGACAGTTATTTTGTGTTTCTTCCATTTGCTAATAATCACAACAACTGTTGTCACCATCTCACCAAGATGCTTGGTGATGATCTTGTAGCCCATTCCGGTCTTGTGTAGGTCTAAAATCTTGTCCCTAACATCCTTGGACAGCTCTTTGGTCTTGGCCATGGTGGAGAGTTTGGAATCTGACTGATTTATTGCTTCTGTGGACAGGTGTCTTTTATACAGGTAACGAGCTTAGATTAGGAGCACTCCCTTTAATCTCACCTCGTTACCTATATAAAAGACACATGGGAGCCAGAAATCTTTCTGATTGATAGGGTATCAAATACTTATTTCACTCATTGACATATAAATCAGTTTATTGCTTTGTTGACATGCTTTTTTATGGATTTTGTTTGTTATTCTGTCTCTCACTGTTAACCCCTTAGTGACCGAGTGCTATGTTGCATTTGATGTGCCTTGAAGACCAGAATTCCATTATTTTTGTCATACGTTTACTGAACTGTGAATTTCTTTCTTTGTGTTCAGTCCACCCACACAAATTATATATCATTTTTTAAAGGACAGATAGGGCTTTCATTTGATACTATTATTTTCATCATATGATATAATTTACTTTAAAAAAATTATAAAATATGATGAAAATATGACATAAAAAACACTTCTTCTAACTTTGACCTAATTTTTTTTTACACAATTACAAATGGTAAAAAAGACCCGTCTATATATTTCTAATATTTGTCTTGAGTTAATTAATACCAATGTTTCCTTGTTTGTCTATGTTTTATTTCAAGTAATAGGGCAATAAACAATATTAGTGTTTTCTAACCATTTTCTTCTTCAGTGACTTTTTTACCCCAACCCTAAATTTACCCCAACTCTAAATTTACCCTAACCCTAAATCTACCCCCACCCCTTAATCTAACCCTTGTAATCATCCGAACCCCCCTGTGACCCTAATTATGACCCTAATTGTGACCCTAACCCTAGATCTAGGTTTAGTAGATCTAGGGTTAGCTTTTTCCATTTATTTATTTATTTTATTTATTTAATTCTGAAAGCAACACTACATGTAAACGAAGGACGTATATATACGTCCTCATGGTCCTTAAGGACCATGCTTTTCATGACTTATATATATGTCCATATGCGTTTAGGGGTTAAAATACATTTACCATTAAAATTATAGACTGATCGATTCATTGTCAGTGGGCAAACGTTCAAAATCAGCAGGGGATCAACTAATTTTTTCCCTCACTGTAAATTTCAGTAGGTTACAGATACTATTTGATGTACTGGGTTATGTAACAACATGGCATTGCTGACTGAAATCAACTACCTATCCCTGAAGATCGAGGTGCCACAAAGCATTGAAGATCTAGGCAAGGTATAGAATCGGAAGGCAAAAACAATATTGATCAAATAACACAGGTCACTGAATCCTCACATTGAAGTCCCTCGCCATATTGTTAGATTCTAGTATTGCATAAGTGGTGGTGATAATAGACTTATGCAGTGTGTGCAGTAGCATGGTCATTTTCATTACTGTTATTTGGGCAACAATAGAATCAGTTAAACCCCTTTAACCTTTTTGCGACCTTATGACGAGTTAACTTGTCATGTAGTTAAGCTCCTTTTATATGTATTTTTTAATTTTAAATTGTAGATTATTTTTATATGTAGGGTATCAAAAGAAATCTCTAAATGTCCTTTAAAAAAACAACTTATAACTTGTATGGGTACATTGAAAGACAAACATCGCACTTGTCTTTGGCCTAGAAAATCATGGTCCTTAAGGGGTTAAACGATTACTGAGAGAACTTTGGTCTGTGTGGTATGTTGTCTTTCGATTCATTGCATTTGTCAGAAGGTTAATGGAAGTTATTTTAAAATACACATGATGGAGATTTGAAGTGCATGTTTGCATGCCAGGCTTACTTTAGACCATGACCAAGCAGCTCCATCTAGTGATATGATCATGTTACAATATAAATTGATCTCACTGCCTTAAAATATTTTCTATTGTAAACCGTGTATAAAAAGAAATATTGCTTTACAAGACACTAACTAGGACAAGATATCACATAAACAAAAAAAGTTTACTACTAACTGAGCTATTAAAATGGGGTACACACACAAATGTGATTGTAATGGGAAGTATTGTGAGCCTAAACTGTGTCTCCGGAAACCTCACAGCAAGCAGAAGGACTACCATATGAAGAAACCATCTAGGTGGCTATTTTATGTTATGTTAGATAAGTCAAGCACCCTGCCCAGAAGCTGACACATGTAAAATACATGTAATTCTATGTATTCTTTAAACCGAAAATCTATAAACCGAACGACCTTCGGTTTATAGACTTTCGGCTTATAGAAAACGTACAGTAGTAGTGCCTTTCTATGAACCCATTCATAATTCTTAGGGAAAGCCAATAGTACTATTACAGTCATTACAAATGCCGAAAGTCTATAAACTGAATGTTTGGTTTATAGACTTTCGGCTAATGGAATACATATAATCCTATTGCTATTCTATAAACCGAATGTTCGGTTTATAGAATAGCAATAGGATTACATGTATTCCATAAGCCGAAAGTCTATAAACCGAACGTTCGGTTTATAGACTTTCGGCTTATGGATTACATGTAGTACTATGGGCTTTCTATAAACCGAACTAGAGTTCCCATTCATAAAAATTTATTTTGGGGACTCTGTTTCGGTTTATAGAAAGCTAAGAAGTTGAACGAATGAACGAATGGTTTAATATAAACGAAAATCATTCGTCCATTCGTGCTATAGTATTGGCATTACTATAAACCGAAATAGAGTCGGTTTATAGAATGCCAATAGACTTACATGCATTCCATAAACCGAAAGTCATTCATTATGTCGGTTTATGGAATGTAGTGTACTATGCTATTGCATTCTATAAACCGACTCTATTTCGGCTTATAGAATGACAATAGTACTACGAATGGACGAATGAACGAATGATTTTCGTTTATTAACCATTTGTTCATTCGGCTTTCGTTAGCTTAGCATTTTCGTTATTCGTTTTTCGGACGAATGAACGAAAATGCTATTTTCGGACGAAAATGCATTCGTCCGAAAACGAATGCATATGTCTATAGGAAACCATGTTTTCCTGGTGGGCCAAGTGGTTATCTAACTTTCTAACTATCTGAACCGTAACTCATCATATATGGGTCTAATCATTACAAAGAGGTCGTCTTTCATTTTGAGACTACGTCAAACTCAGGTGCCGAATTTGACTTAGTCTCAAAATGAAGGTCGATGTCAAAAGTCGAATTGTAGTGAATAGACTCGATAGTTTTCTATCTGGTAGGATAGATTTACAGTCTTATCCAGGGACAGATTAAGACATTGTAAGCTCTGGTCTGTGAGGCCCCCGTAATATTGGATTGGGCATACGTCACTTGACAAATGTTCCAGTACTTAAATGGCACTCATATGACTTGCCCCAGTACTTAGATTACACTCACTGACCTGCCAGTCTGCTCCACAGACTTTCCAGTGCATCCCCAGACTTGCCAATCTGCCTCTTAGACTTGCTAATGCATTCCCAAACTTGTCTTTCTGCATCCCAGACTTGCCGATCTTTCCCAAAATTTGCCAATCTGCTCATCAGACTGGCGTATGCATCCCAGACTTGCCAATGCATTCCCACATTGCGCACGCAGTACATCCGCTATCACCCACATTGCACACTTAGGACCTACACTTAGGACCTATTCCAGTACCTCAGGATATGCAACATCACCCACATTGCACACACAGGACTTATCCCAGTCCTCTAGGACATGTCCCATCACCCACAATGTACACACTGGACTTACCCCAGTACTCCAGGACATGCCTAGGGTTGCTACCTTTTCTTTAAAAAAATCTTGGTACTAACTCCATAGACTTAACATTGGCCTGATACCAATATTTTACCGGCCTGCTGGTAAAATACCGGCCAGGTGGCAACCCTAGACATGCCCCATCACCCACATTGAATACCCAGAACTTACCCCAGGACATGCAACATACCTCAGCACCACAAGACATGCCCCATTACACATATTGCACACCCAGGACTTACACCAGGACATGCAATATACCTCAGCACCCCAGGATATGCCCAATCACATTGTACACCCAGGATTTACCCAAGAAGGCCAGTACATGCTCCAACACCAATTATTGGACACCAGGACTTACCCCAGCCAGCAGCCACAGCTCCCTGGTGTCTAGTGGCAGGAAGCATGCTGTCTGTGTGCTGCCCAGACACATATTCATGTTCAGAGGAATCACTATGGTTGGTGTCACCCAGTGCGGTAACGCATAACACCCCCCTGCATTTCCTCCAATACCATGCCAATAGATTCCTTAGTAATGCCAGTCAGATGACCCATTAAAATATGCCATACCGGAGCCCCACAAATTATACCACATACAGGAGCCTGTTCACACAGAGGAGTACATTAACTATGCCACAAACAAGAGCCACATTCATCTATTGTACAATTATACAACAATAAATATATATATTTGTACACACACACACACACACATCACAAGCCTATCTTTAAACACAGACATCTCTCTTTCTCTACTCTCTCTCACTATATATCTATGTATATAACTAGTGTTGAGTGAACCCGAACCGAACTGTTCGTGTTCGTACCGAACTTTACGTTTTTTGGACCCGAACACGGACATTTCACTGTATGTCCGTGTTGGAGTTCGGGGTTCGGCGATTACATTGTATGTAATGCCTATTGGCTTTCTATTAACCGAAATAGAGTCTCGATTCATAAGAATTTCTTATGAATGGGGACTCTATTTCCGTTTATAGAAAGCCAATAATATTACATGTATTCCATAAGCCGAAAGTCTATAAACCGAAATAGAGTCCCCATTCATACGAATAGGTCAATTGACCTATTCATATGAATGGGGACACTCACCCACATTTTACTTCATTTTGCAGCCCTTTCCAGGACTTTTTTAGAGGCATTTCAGTGGCCAAAAGTTCGGGTCCCCATTGACTTAAATGGGGTTCGGGGTCAAGTTTCGACCCCGAACCTGGTCTTTTTACCCGAAGTTCGGCCGAACTCGCCGAACCCGAACATCCAGGTGTCCGCTCAACTCTATATATAACTAGTTGTATTTATACTAATGTGAACTTTTTAATATTATATTCAACTATTTTCATATGTAATAAAAAGGGTATTGGAAAACTGCATTTGTTGTTTTTATTCCCTTCCTCTGCATCCACATTGCATCTAAAAGACTTAACATGGAACCATACAGTACCCACAGCACTTGCCCAGCACATTTATTGTACCCCCAGCATTTGGATTGCACTCATATTGCACCCACATGATTTGGCATGCCAGTGTCAATTTTCCATACAGAACATACCAGACTGTCACTTTGCCCCACAGAACTGATCCTGCAGAACATGCCACAGTGTCACTTTCTCCCATAGTACATGTTATTTTGTCCCACAGAACATGCCACAGCTGGCTGCCTGCTTCCTATGGAAGCGTGGCAGCTGCCAGTCAGAGGATAAACTGGCATGTACTATCTGGCATGTACTATCAATACAATATCAGTATATGCAAGTTCATACTCACACTAGGTACAACTAAACTTGCAACTGTGCTTCTATATTAGAAGCACAAGTGAAATATAACTTTTAATGTTCCTTTAGCCAATTAAATATGCCCATTAAAATGTTAGTTTGTCTATTAATATGCCACTGCTAGTTTGCCCATTAATATGCCATGGTTAGTTTTCCCACTAATATGCCATAGCCAATTTGCCCATTAATATGCCATTGTTAGTCTGCCCATTAATATGCCCCTGCCAATTTGCCCATTAATATTCTAGTGTTATTTGCCCATTGATATGCCAGTGTTAGTCTTCCCATTAATATGCCACAGCCAATTTGCCCATTAATATGACAGTCTTATTTGCCCATTAATATGCCATTGTTAACTTGCCCATTAATATGCCACAGCCAATTTGCCCAGTAATATGCCAGTGTTAGGTAGTCCATTAATATGCCAGTGTTAGTTAGTCCATCAATATGCCAGTGATATTTGCCATTATATGCCACCCTCACTGTGCTCCTCCACACAGTCTTCCCTCCTGCATGGAGGAGGGCATTACAGCCGCCGGATATGACCACCTTTGGGACGCCACTAACCATGCTGCCTCTCATACGCCTAGCATACTCTGAAGTCTGAGTACCCAAATGTCATGTGTCCCCGGGGGTGGGGGGGTGGGGGGGTTGGAGGGTTGGGGTGGCCGGGTGAGAGGCAGCGTGGAAACATATCTGTGCACTTGGGGAGATCTTCTGCCTAGTGTATTTATACCTTTTTTTCCAAATAAACCTGAGAAATGTCTAATTCCCTGCAAGAGACATATTTCTTGCTATCTCATGGTCTCAGTAATGAGACATAAGAGAATGAGTAGTATGCAAAAGCACAGATTTGCACAAACTCTGCCCAAGCCACACCCACAATGTCTCACTTTCCTAGAGGAGCTATGCATCGGGTTGGGAGGTATGTTTTCAGTAGTCATAGACAATTTACTTCTAACAGGACACTAGAGGTATAAAGAGATCTTGAATGTTGTTGCAGTTATTATGTTCATTAATAGTTCTGTAGCTCAGTTTAAAAATTAAAAAGGAGCTGAATGCACCTTCCACTTATATAAAACAGATACTTACAGTACAAGACATCCTACCTTACTGTTAAGAACTTTGAGAACCTAAGAGAACAGAAAAATTTTCACATAAAAAGATAGAGAATCTTGATTATGATCACACTAGTTTGGGAACAAATCTTTTATATTATAGATAATACTGTCAAAAATGTTTGACATCTAGAGTATAAAATCCTATTCTTTCTCTTTACCATTGTAAGTAAACCAAACTATATAAAAATCTGTCTCTGGATATACCGAACTGGGTCGAGGGCGCGATGAGGTAGCACGCTGAGGGGGCGGAGCGTCTGAGGGCGCGCGAGCGGAATCACACAGAGACCCACTAGGAGGAAATGAGCGTCGGTAACTAATTACCAGGACCGCAGCTGCACACAACGGGATCCACAGTCGGAACACTGGCTGGGAACATAATTGGCAGGAGAGCCCCTGGATAAAGCCCCGCAATACGAACCAGCAAGCTGGTGTTCATGAGGTAGAGAATACTTTGAGAAGGCATGTGAGTATAAACACATCTTGCTAATTGGCCTCACGGATCTTTTAAGTAAGTGGAATTTCTATTGTATGTACTATTTATATACAGCCTACTTCACACATTGACAAAATACCTCATGAATTGCTGGAAAGCCTCAGTGCAAGTGACCTGTGAGGAGGGGGGGGGGGGGGAGGGGGCTGATAACCTGCTAAACTCTGTTGTGGGTAGAGCCACTGCCCCTGCACTGCCCATGTACTGTAACACTATAATACAAGTAAAAAAATAAAGCGCAAGCAGGCTAAATCTATCCTTCAGGCTGTAGAAGAATTTCTGCTATCATATCTGTGAGCAGGCTTCCCAAAATTAAAATCAAAAGATAAAAGCAGGGGCCATAGATCTCCCTAAAGTAAGATGAAAGGGAAAAAAAAGGAAGAAAGGAGAAAAAGGAAAGGAAGAAGGTTGAAGAGAAACCTGTTAAATCCCACTTCGTCAGAAAATCCCTTCTAACCTGACACGAGTGGAGGATAAAAGCAACATTAAAGCTTTGGTATTTTATATCGGGTCCATACGGGTGGCTGCTTTCTAAATTAATATTGAAGCAGAAGGCACATAACCAGTGGGGAGAATCTAGGCGAAACTAAGAGCCCACACATAAATGAGAAGGAAATAAAGAAAGAAAAAAAGAAAAAAATGGCCCCAAGAAAGGGAGAAGATAAACAAAAAAAAAGATAAAAAAGGGGACGCAGAAGAAAGAAGAGAAAGGGAAAAAAAACAAATGGCGTCCATGTTCTCCCCCCAGCAGCAGCTCCATAAAAGAAAAGGAACAGAACAAAGTCAACTAAGCTCCCCAGGGGATACAACTATGGAAAATCTCAGGAGACAGTCAGTGGACCCTACAGATCTGGACCCCCAGGTGTTAACTCAGGACTTCCTACAAAAAAGCCTGGAGGCACAGCTACTCCTTATTAAGAAGGAGCTGGACAAACACTACTCTGATATCAGAGAAGATATAAAAAAAATGGGGGAGCAAATCCATAGCAACGAACAGAAGATCCAAGGTTTGACTATCCAACTTAAAGAGGCTTTAAATGATATTGTGGAAACTAAGAAGAAAGTGGAAGCACTAAATTTGAAGGTCACAGATGCTGAGGACAGAGCCCGAAGAAAAAATATAAGAATCAGGAGCATTCCAGAGACAGTCTCCCAGCCCCAACTAGGGGAATTTATGAGGAATCTTCTTAAATCATTGGCGATTCAGGGAGCAGAACAGCAGAGCACAATCGATAGGGCACATAGATTGTTCAAGCCTCAGCATCTCCCTAAAGAAATACCAAGAGACATCATAGTGAGGTTTTCTACTTTCTATGTACTCCAACAAGTCCTGAACACGGTGAGAAACCATAAGTTCATGGAAGAACGATTCCAGAAACTGAACTTCTTTCAGGACATCTCCTCGGCTACCAGAATCAAACGAACAAACTTTAGGGAGGTAGCAAGCAGGTTGAGAGCTAAACAAATTAAATACGCATGGGGCTTTCCGGTAATTTTTTTTATTCTGGTATGAAAATACAACTTTTCCATGGACTCACCTGCAAAACTACAAGAATGGCTGGATCATCATGAATAAGGCACTTAGTAAACATACAGCTCGGGTCCGTAGTCAGGATGCTGGGTCTCCTTAACTTTATAAAAATATAATTTGTTTTAGTATACCCGAGTTCTATCCAAAACTCATAAAATTATAAAGGGGTTGAATTTGGGGGGGGAGGAGAGGTGGGGGGATGGGAGGGGAAACAGGAAAATAAGTTATAAAAGTCAATGCGGTGATGGAAGAAAAGGTTAACCACAATGAAAGGAAAAGAAAGGGGATAAAACACGCAGAGATAAAGGAAGAGAGGCACAAGATGGCTAAGAGTCACATTAGTAAAGAACAATCCAACTAAGAAATAGGAAAATTAATCGAAAGGGAAGGGAATAACATAAGAAGTTTAAGTAAGATAATAAGTTAAATATACACAGGTCACTGGTTATTCAACTAATTGAGAAAAAGAAGCATTGCTTACATAGACACTGAAGTGTAAGTTGACATGTGCACTCTCTTAAGAAAGCACAAAACAAGAATAAAATATCACACAGGGAGGGAAGAGAATTACACACTTATAAATCTCACATACAAATAAAAGAAACAAGAAACGGGAATGGGGAAGATAAAGGGGTTGGGGCACATATTATTAGAAGACTGGTAGGCATGATTATTTAACATCCACTTTAACATCCCAACATAGCAACTTTTGAATCTAGTTTGGCAGATGGCGATTTAAGGACCCCTTAAGACATCTACCGGGACCCCTTTGGATTCCCATCCTTATCCCCCCAATGAATTAATGATTTTTTTGTTTTGTCTCTCCTTCGCCCCTCCCCCTGGCTCCTCGTCCCCCGCTCTTCCCCACACCTATTATTTCGAGAGTTATACCTTTAGAGATATGATCTCTGTTTCGGGGAGAGTGGGCGGGCGGGGAGGGTGGGGGAGGTAGAGGGTAAAGAGATAGGATGGAACCGGGGGAAGAAAGCTCGCTCGGGAATTACCCTCGTTCCTGTTATAGTTGAAGCATTCTAGGAAGAGGGTTAGTTAGATGTCTGTAAAGGGATCAATAGGAACCCCTGATAGGGTTTTCCATGGGGGGGGGGGGGTCACGGAGGGGGCGGGAGGGGTTGGGTGGTTGAACTATGCGGCGGGGAGTCGGGGGCGGGATCATGGACCTGGTATGAGTGACACTATAAAGTTCGCAACCTTAAACGTACAAGGGATGAATAGCCCTCAAAAACGCATAATATTAAATAAATGGAGTAATCACATAGATGTGTGTTGTCTACAGGAGACACATAATAGGGGGGAAGACGCAATGCGAATGCAAAATAAAAAAATTTGGGTAATTGCACACTCTTCGCTACCACATAAGAAAAATAGGGGGGTAGCCATCCTGGTATCCAGCAAGATAAAATATGACTCTATATACATAGAAAGGGACAGAAATGGAAGATTTATCTTCCTGATCTGTAAGTTGGAAGATAGAATCTTTTCAATTCTAAATATTTATGCCCCTAATAAAAGGCAAATGCACTATGTGAATGGTATCATCCATATGTTTCACGATAAGATCCAGTGCACCTTTATATGTTTAGGAGATTTTAACTGTGTTGCAGATCACGTTAATGATAAAAAATCTAAAGATGAGAAAGGCAACCCTAGGATAGCTCCATACGCTAAGGGGCTCGCAAGAGCCTTTCAAGAAATGCTAGGAAAATATAGGCTATACGATGCATGGCGAACCTTAAACCCCCTGGAAAAGGATTACACTCACTATTCGAACAGACACCAATCATTCTCTAGAATAGACATGATACTGATAGAAGCTACCACTCTTAAAGACTGTAGGCGGACAAAAATTGGATCAATAGCATGGTCCGATCACGATCCAGTCTATATAGAAATAGATAAGAATTACAAAAACAGCAATCGATCATGGAGATTAAATGAGAATTTATTAAGATCAGAAGAGACCCTGGGGAAGCTAATGGAAACATCTAAGCAATACTTTACAGAGAACTTAACAAAAGATGTAGATCTTAGAACAACATGGTGCACTTTTAAATGCGTGGCAAGGGGGCACTCTATCACACTAGATGCCTGGGAAAGGAAAAATAAGGGTAAATCAATATCTGACATATATATTGCTTTAGCTAATATCAAAAGAGAGGCAGGCAGCTCCCTAGACGCCCAAAAATGAGACGTCAGCTACAAACTCTGTTGGCTAAGAGAGCAAATAATTTGCTTCTTAAATGGCAACAGAGGGGGTATTATTTGGGAAACAGGGCGGATAAATTATTATCTATTCAATTAAAAAAAGAAAATATTAAAACAAGAATAGCTAAAATCATTACTAATCACAATAAAATCTGCATTAGCCCGAAGGGTATTGGGGGCGCATTTAAAGAATATTATAACAACCTATATAATATAAGATCGCAACCTCAAGATAGGGGGAAGATAAAGAAGTATTTGGTGGGTAATAAACAATCAAAATTAACCAGAGATCAACAAAGACTTCTAGAAGCCCCCTTTACAGAAGCAGAAGTCAAAAGGGTTATAAATAAACTAAAACCAAGAAAATCCCCGGGACCAGACGGATTCCAAAATATCTTTTATAAGAAGTTAGCAGATATAGTTGTCCCCCAACTTTCTGCGGCTTTTAATGAGATAAAAAGGGAAGGGTCATTCCCAGTAGAAATGTTGATGGCATCCATAATTCCCATTCTTAAGCCAGGTAAGGATCCTTCGAATGTTATAAACTACAGACCAATATCCCTTATTAACACGGATACAAAGATCTATGCAGCCATATTAGCCGAACGGTTGGGAGACCTTATCCCCACTCTGATCCATAGAGACCAGGTTGGCTTCGTGGAGGGTAGGCAATCAAGCAGTAATGTGAGGAAAATAATTAATCTAATGGAACATGCAAGGGCCTACCAGACCCCAATGCTGGTCTTATCCCTGGATGCGGAAAAGGCCTTTGATAGGGTCGACTGGGCCTTTCTAGAGGAAGCTCTGATGCATAGTGGAATTGGGAGGGGGGGCCTTATCATGGCTTTATATAAAGGACCCACGGCCAGAATATCGGCACAGGGAGTAGACTCAGAATGGTTTACTGTGGGGAACGGCACAAGACAGGGGTGCCCATTGGCTCCCCTGTTATATATACTCTCGTTAGAGCCCCTAGTAGATAAAATCAGGGGCAATACTCAAATAAAGGGGATTAAGGTCGGAAAATTCGAAAGCAAACTGAGCATGTACGCTGACGATATCCTTATTACTATAGGTGATCCAAAAAACTCAGCCCAAGAAATTTTTAGGAAATTAGACATCTACAGTAAATGGGCAGGGTACAAGCTTGATTTATATAAAACTCAAGCTATGGAGATAGAAACATCAGAGAAAGTGATGGATAACCTAAAAAAACCATACCCATTTCAATGGGTCAGTAGAGGGCTCAATTACCTGGGCCTTATGATCACTAAGGATATCTAAACAATCACTGAAGCTAATTATGGCTCTCAAATAATTGAACTAAGCAAATTGCTGAATCAGTGGAAAGGGCTTTACATCTCGTGGACAGGGAGAATAAATGTGGTAAAATCCTACATCTTGCCAAAATGGTTATATTTGGCAAGGATGATCCCCAGGGTCCCTTCAAAGTCGATACTACACAAACTCCAGTCACTGATCGAGAAATTTATTTGGAATGATAAAAAACCAAGGGTAGCTAAGAGACAGATGTACCTAAAAAGGAAGCAGGGGGGCCTTAAGGTTCCAAATCTGCAATCCTTAACACGGGCAAACATGCTGATGCATATAAGCAAGCTCCAGATATCTCAATCCAGGGAGGAAGATTGGTACCTGATTGAACAGGAAATGTCGGGGCTGACAAACTTGGAGACGCTCCTATGGCTACATCAGGAGAAATTAAATGATATGAAAAATAATCTAAGCTCTGATGTGTTAAAAGATTTAATACCAATATGGCAAAAATTTAGAAGGGAAACATTCGGGAGAGATAAGCTGACCAATTTTGCCCCAATAAACTCCTTTGAAGTTAATATAAAAAATTTAAGTTTAGCAAGCTGGAGAGATGCAAAAAATCTAAAAATAAAAGCTATCCTCCAAGAAAATCAAGTGATGCTAAACAACGGGATAATAGAGTCCCTGGGAATCTCTACCAATGAGTACTTCACGGTAGCAAGAATAAGGCATTATCTGAGGGACCACCTATATATTCCTAGGGATAAAAGAATCGAGGGGGCCCTCCAGAGAATATTTAATGGCAAATTAGAAAAAGGGATACTAAGCAGATGGCTAGATGTGGTGACAGGGCTTCCATTTAAACAGATTCACTGCGCCTGGCAAAGTTGGGGAAAAGAATTGGGAGAGGATATAGACAATGAAAGTTGGAGAACATCCTGGGTGGAAATAGGGAAAATAAATCATTGCCTAAATATACAAGAACTTCATTTTAAAATCATAAATAGATGGCATTTAGTTCCACAAAGATTGGCTAACATGGCCCCAAACCTCTCCCCCTAATGTTGGAGATGTGGGGAACAGGTAGGCACAAACCTCCACATTTGGTGGAGTTGTAAAAAAATTGAAAATACATGGAGGAAAGTGTTTGACCTCATATCAGTGCAAACAGGTAAAGCTCTAAGCCCGGATAGGCTAAAAGCACTTTTTCACTTTAACTTAGAATTACTATCTCCTAGCCATAAAAATATTACAATTCAACTCTTTATGGCGATGAAACTATGTATAGCTCGACGTTGGAAAGATCAGGGAGAGATATCCTGGGAACTAGTGAAAAATCAATTTAACCTCCAAATGATCATGGAGAAGGGTTACTATGCAGCTAGACACAAAAAAACAACAACTTTGTTTCTGAGTGGGAAGCATGGGAGGGAAGTTCCTAAAGGAAGGTTGCGAACTAAGGAATTTTTTTTCCTTCCTTCTTTTACCAAATACTAGGAAAGAAGGTCCAGGCCCGCCCGGGCCTCCCGCTGCAGGCGTCATGGGGAGCACAGAGGTGGCGGGAGGGGGCAAATAAATGCGCAATTGCTGAAAAAGAAAGCATCAAAAACATATACGGCGATAATCTAATGGCGAAAAAAATGTCCTCAAGCCACTAGCAGCCAGGAGATGTCACAGGCACCTACCTATTTTGACTATAAAAGTATATGGAAAAAAGGGGAGTGTTTCTAAATTCTGGGGTAATCCTTGCTTGATTGACACATGACTTGGAATCGCTACGTTTATAGAATTCCTTGGGTTTAGTTCTGAGCCAGCTTGAGCCATCCTTGGTATGCACTGGTCTAATTATGATGATTTCAGATTTCAGGGAAACGTAGTTTACCAGGCCTTGCATGACCGTGAATCAGGAAAATACAAAGGCAGCAGTGTTGGTGGTAGAGTCTATGAATTTCCACAAAGTAAGTTAAAATAAAGAACTAATGCAGTAAAACGCATTTTGACTTTATTACATTTCTTGATATCATGTGTCAAATTGCTATGGTAGATTATGTTGCACAGGAGAATTCCCTGTCTATCTTGATCTCTATTGATGTCACGCATGGGGTCCAGATGACATAAGACCCTGAGCACCCAAGTTCTAGAGCTCACTGGCAGGATGTGGAGACAGGTCCTGGTGCAGTCTCGATTTTCAGGAACTGGAACTGAAGAAACCCTGCAGACATCCAGGACCAGGCATGGAACATAACTTGGACATGATTTACATCCTGCTGCAGGCTGAGAAAAACAAGTTAACTAAGCAGAGCAATAGTACATACATTTTTTTCCTGTCTTATATTCATGGTCATTTTATAATCAGAGGTCTTACTGTAAGAGGTCTGACTATAATAGAGGTCTGACAGAGAGACAAGTGTGGATGCACTGGCAAGTCTGGGAGGGCAGAGGAGAAAATAAAAGGAAATAAAAACTAGAAATGCATTTTTTTTCAATAAATTATTAATCTAATTTTTCCTATAGGGTAGTCTTATATTAAGAGTATTTCTTTTTTTCCTAACTTAATATCAGGGTCATCTTAAATTCAGAAAATATGTTACTACAGAGTCCAGGTCTACAGATGATGCTCAGGAGCAAAGGCAGAACTAAAACATATATGAGCAGGGCAAAACATAAGACAATACTACTGAGCTAAAGGAGACCTATACAGGCACAGAAAGAACATAAAACAGATGACACGGCTAAGGAGCTAAGCAGCATAAGAGATGGAGTGAGGAGCCAGAATCGCTTCATAAGTTAATGCTCCAAAAATGGGGTGCATGTACATGTAGGGAAAAATATAAAAAAACACAATAGTGCAACTCTGTATATACAGGAATTAGTGTATGGTGGGTGGTTACACTCACAATAGTCTATGAAAAACAGGCTCCTCAGATATGTCATTGATCTTTTTTTAAATGGGCTTATATCCTCAGTATATGACTCATGCAAAAAAAAAAAAAAAAATACAAACATAGTGTGACACAGTAAGAGAAAGTGCAGCATGCTTGTGCTGTACTGATTGCACTTACAAACACATTTCAACCACCGAGTACACCTGAGTATAGGTCCTAGTCTTGCACCCAGATTGTCAGTGCACATTGTCATCTTAACCTTTTGTGAATGCATTCTCCTTGGAAGTCAAATGCAACATTACATTACCATTTATTTATATAGTGCCAACAATTTATGAAGTGCTAGAAACAGAGGGAGGCTACATACTAAGTTAGACGATCAAGATCAGACTGATACATGAGGTAGAGAGCCCTGCTCTCAAACTTACATCAATAAAGTTGTAGGGATGTGTTCTGGGTCTTACGTCACAGTTCACCTGGGATATGACCAGTCATTTTGTTCAGGTGGCGTATAACAGAACAAAACAAATCCCCTGTAAATGTGCCTGCATTTTAAATGCAAGTTGCCCCATACATCCCATATGCTTTCAGACCTTAATGGAAAATCAAGTCTTGTGACTACAACATTGTTAGTGTCTCTATCATTTGGTAAAACAAATATGAACTGTTAAGTATTTGCACAATGGTCCAAGTGTAGTGATAGCACCTGTTGCAAACATACAGTTGTACATAACAATAACCTGTATGATAGTCATGTGCTTTTAATTGACTTAATTTTCTGTTTAGACACTGAAACACCTGGCAACAACACGACACGCAAAGAAGCCATGGTTTAGTCATACCCTTATGTAATCGCTGAGTATGGCTAGCTTGGACTAATATCCACATAAAGAAGAGATATTTACATCTGTTAAGAGATTGTGCCACCTGACAGTGCTTATATTGTGAAGGAAGTGATTAAATGATCTATACATTGAGTTTGAAGAATTGCAAGCAAATGTATGGGTTAAAAAAAAAGTGTGGTGTCTCCTGTTTAACCTTATGGTTTAGTATACAAATGACCTACTTCTAATGGAAATGTGTAATTTGCATATCAAGAAATAAGAGGGTCAACCCAATAAGTGCACCTATGATTAAGCTATGCCAGAACGCGAAATGCGTATAATTTGTTTTGCTCACCTTTTGTATCTACATATTTTTGGCTTCAGAATTATCTGGGAGTGCTGACCTTGTGTGTTATTGTGTGTATCTCACCTTGTCAGCATTCAAGTCAAAAACCTGAGATCCTGTTTGTGAATTTGCTTCCCTGGATGTATTGCCTCGCCAGCAAGGTCTGAGCCAGTACATCTTCCTAAGGGAATTCCATTGTAACCCAATATGCGATTAACCAAAATGGTGCTTCCAAAGTCTGGATAAATTTGGAGCACATCAATGGTATGAAAAATGGTATGAATTTTGAGCTTCTCAGGTCGCTCTGATGTGCCTCCCAATACGTCCGCAATTCAGACATTATAGCCGATTCCACACTGATATCTGCTGAAACAGAAAGCAGCCAAAACATGTTCAAACACACCAAACCGAAATGGTAGCCTCAAATTCCTCATTGTAACCTATCAGAGCTTTCGCACAAACAAAAAATAGCCCAGAAATACCAAAAATCATTGAAAATAGCCCCCACATCAAGAAATTGATACAAAATGTTGTTACAATCAACTTACAGCCAATCACTGTGGAGGAATCTGTGTAAAAATACTGAGCACATGCCAAGACCACCATTTTAAATCAGGATTGGCAACCAGCAGGCACTAAAGCCAAATAAAAATCAACAGAAAGCCAAGGGTCAATGTCAGCAAAGTTGGTTGGAACTTCTGGTTCATTGAGGTGGTGAAGAAAAGGTGCATTGTTGCCTCTTGGCAGTAGACATGTGTAAAGGACCATCTACCGGACGAAGTAGACCCTCGATCCGTTGTGGGAAATCATCTCCTTAGCCCCCAATTACCGCTCAGCATTAACCCCGCAAGTCTTTCCTGGACCTTTGCTCTTTGTACCCAAATAGACAGGACATCTAGCAGTTAGGTACAGCAAGAAGAACAACTCTTTTATTTGTGATTTACACAGCACATATATACCAAACTGCAATCAGATAACACTTGATTAAACAATAGAAAACTTAAACACATCACCAGTAAAGCAGTTTCTAGCCACTTTAATCTGGAGCCAGAAGCAAGGTAGTCAGACTGGGTGTCTGACATAATTAAACAATGGAAGGCTTAAACACATTACAGACAGGGTCCATAATCTACAGGGAGGTGTTTGGCCCTCAGGCCCCTCAAAGAACCCCAGTCAGGCAGGCTGTCAGAATTCACTTCGTGACATATCTCCTTTTTCGGGGGGAGACTGACACCGGAGGAGCCCCCAGACGGGGTGACTCCTAAGTCAGTCTGTATAGTGGTCTCCCCATGGCCATTCACTAGTTTGCAGTCCCCACTCTTTTTTTTGTTCAAAAATAGAACTTACCCAGCCAACCTCCACCTCTCCCGAAACATGCATCTGCCGCTGGGGAGAAAGGCCAAATGTTCCTTCTCCCAGAAATCCTTTCAGCCGCTGGGGAGCAGATAGGGTGGCAGGGTTAGCTGGGCTCGATACTATGGGGGTATCCCATTTAGTCCCTGGGGACACTGATGCCAGCACTTCTGCTGGGGAGATACCAGCCCGGCAAGGCACAGTTTCAGGGGTATACTGCAGGGAACAGGACAAGGTGGCTGTGGTACCCATGCAAAGGAGTTGGGGAACAGTGCTAACTGCCAAACATTCAGGAGAGCCAGGTGTGGTTGTACCAGAGTTATCGTAGCTCCAGTGTCTCTCAGTCCTCTGGCTTCCTGCCCATTAAGTCGCACGGTCTGTCGATGGTGCGCCCGATTGTCATCTGCTGCTTGAACTGGGTTGACCTCGTGTAGCATGGACCAATTCTCTTAATTAGTGTGGTCACCCCCTTGCGTAGAATAGTTGTAATCCTCTTGTATACAATGAGCAGCTGCTCTCGTTGGTGGGGCTGGTGCTCGCCCCCATCGATCAGTATTACGGTGTGGACAATTAGGTTTTATGTGTCCCACCTGCTTACACCCAAAACACATCGGTGCATTGTTCTGAACCCCAGTGGAAGTAGGTTGACTCACTGGTGGTACTGGTTTCGGTTGCGGTGCTGGAGCTTGAGCGTGATACCGCGGTCGAAATCCTGAAGCTCCACAGTTGTGATCTATCCGTCTGCTCTCATGAAATTCGTCTGCTAGACGTGCTGCCTCTTCTACTGACAGCGGCTTTCTGTCTCTGACCCAATCCCTGGTATCTGTAGGAGTGTGGTCAAAAAACTGCTCCAATAATAACAATTGTAATGCATCCTCCAGTGTAGTCGCCTGGCATCCCTGCATCCAGTTACTGGCAGCGGGGTGCATGCGGAATGCCCACTCTGTGTAAGAGTCTTTGCCCTGCTTGCGGAGCGACCGGAATTTTCTCCTGTGTGCCTCCGGTGTAACTGCATAACGGGCTAACAAAATCTCCTTCACTTTTTCATAATTTTGCATGTCCACATCAGGTACCGCTCTAAAGGCTTCTGCTGCTCTGCCTGATAGCTTGCTGCTCAATATTGCAGGCCAATTAGTTTTATCCACATCTTCTAATACACACTGTCTTTCAAAGTCCTGCAGATAATTATCAATATCCATTTGGCTTTCTATAAAATTTTTAAAAGCAGCATAATTTATCTTACGTGGCCGCCCCATAGATGATCCTGGTAGTGACAGTATATCCATTTGTGGTGATCTTTCTCTGGTCTCCCGTGCTTCCCGGCGACTCTCTGCTTCCGAAGCTTGTGCCATGATTTGTACCACAATCTCTGGTGCAGGATTCGGTCCTACCAAGCTGAGTCTCCATCTAACATCTTTCTGAAACTCTGTTTCTTCTGCGTTTGCCATTTGTACCTCGCTGGTTCGGTCGCTCTCCAGTAATTCGGCTATTATCGTGGCTTTCGTCTTGTTGCTTGCCACTATGCCTCGAGCTTCCAGCAGTTCTTTAAGTGTTGTTCATTTCAGCCGTTCGTATCTATGCGCCATTCACTTCCTTTTCGGTTAAATGAAATACATCCATTCGGGAGAAATCCCGCCGCTTGCCACCAGTGTAAAGGACCGTCTACCGGACGAAGTAGACCCTCGATCCGTTGTGGGAAATCACCTCCTTAGCCCCCAATTACAGCTCAGCATTCACCCCGCAAGTCTTTCCTGGACCCTTGCTCTTTGTACCCAAATAGACAGGACATCTAGCAGTTAGGTACAGCAAGAAGAACAACTCTTTTATTTGTGATTTACACAGCACATATATACCAAAATGCAATCAGATAACACTTGATTAAACAATAGAAAACTAAAACATATCACCAGTAAAGCAGTATCTAGCCACTTTAATCTGGAGCCAGAAGCAAGGTAGTCAGACTGGGTGTCTGACATAATTAAACAATGGAAGGCTTAAACACATTACAGACAGGGTCCATAATCTACAGGGAGGTGTTTGGTCCTCAGGCCCCTCCAAGAACCCCAGTCAGGCAGGCTGTCAGAATTCACTTCGTGACAACATGGAACTCCCGGTTACTTTCCATTGTTATCACCTAGTTGTACTTCTCTGCTGAAAAACTCCCTACCCCTCTCACTGCCCCTCTCCTCCCTGAGTTTGTTTATAAAAAAAAAATAAAAAAAAATATTTTTTTATTGATTTTAACCAAAAATTATAAAAATGTAACCTCTTGGTGACTGTAATATATTTTACATGTCTTAGCCTTGGTGACAGAAGCTATTTTAATCCCTTCATGACCGGACAGTTTTTGGAATGTTGCACGTTGTGGACTGTGATTGTTTTAACACTTCTGCGGTGCTTGTGTTTAGCAGTAATTTTCTTCTTTGTCATTTGCAAATTATGTATTGTTTTTTTCAGAACACAAAAGGCTTTCTTTTGATACCATTATTTTTATCATATAATTTAATGTATTTAAAAAGAAAATGGTGAAAAGTAAAAAAAACCCAGCACTTTTCTTGCATTTTACTTGTAAAATAGCTACAAAACCTAATGAAACAAATGTGCTAAATAGGTTCTAATAGTGGTGAAGAGTGTAGAAATACCCAGTGTTTACATGTTGTTTTGCATGTTGTAGGGCAATAAATACAAGATCACATAGCTGTTTCAAAACCATTTTTAATTTTTTTTGCGTTACTGATATTCTAACACTGATATCTGTCATAAATCCCTGAATACCCACCACATGTACACATTTTTAAAGTAGATATCCCAAGGTATTCAACTTAGGGAATTTTGAAACTTTTCATGCAGTCATCTTACCACCAATCTCTGGCCAAGTCTTATAATTGTAATTTTTTGTGTACTTTTTTTCCCATACACTTTTTACTTCAGGTATGGATTTAAAGGGGTTGGTCTGTATTTTATTACCAAACAACACCCTAACATATGTTCAGCCCCTGAGTATAGTGGTACCCCACATGTACAGGTTTGATTGGATTATGTGGCAGGTACAGGTCCAAATTAAGGAATTGGTCATTGCAGCTTTGAAACGCTTGCTTGTGGACTACATTTTCTATCATGCTCAGCCAGCCAAAAGGGAGTTTAGTATTATAGGAAATGTAGTCTATAGTAGGAAACTTTAACCCTAACACTATTAAAAAAGCCTGAACAGGACTGGGGGACCAGGGGGAGACTGCTACCGCTATACTTAGTCTTTCCCTGCCCCATGATCACTGTGGAATGTGTCATACAAATGGCATACCTGTCATACCAGGCACTTGCTTTAACAACTATACACATCAGGGCTCTGGGATTGGCTGTCACAGCTCCCGGATGTTTCAGTACCGAGGTACTTAGTCATTTCATTTTTATCATGACCACGATATTCCATACGCATAACATGATCGGATCTGCATGGGGGTCCTGAACCAGCATCGGTCACAAATGGTTTACACTTTTGTGGTGTTTGTGTTTAGCTGTAATTGTCCTCTTTCTCTTTTAATGAACCCACACATATTATGTATACCATCTTTATCAGCATAGGAAGGGGTTTATCATGATACCATTATTTTCATCATATCATATAATTTACTATAAAAAAAAAAAAAGTAAAATATGACCTGAAAAATCTTTTACAAAATTACAAACAGTAAAAAAGAATAGTTTTTAAATTTTGGCCTGAGTTTATAAATATACTTATTTACATGTTTTTTTGTATAGAGCAATAAACAAAAGTTGTGTTTCTTTGTTTCCTAGCCATTTTCTCCAACAGTGACATTTTGACCCCAAATCTACCCCAACCCTAAATCTAACCCTTGCACTAACCTTAATTCTAATAAGTAATTGGAATCACATTTGCAGTGGTCCATGGGTGGGGTGTAGTTGTAGCTCTAGTTTTATCAGTGGGAGATATGGAAATGGCTCTGTTAAGGGTAATTACATAATTAGCACTGCTAATGGGAAGAAAAGAGTGAAGACATCACCTGGAGAAGAAGTGGGAGATACAAAACTGACAGGCAAGCAGTGTATCTGGCTTTCCCAAGATCATCTGCAGAAGTTGAATTGTGTGCTATCAAGAACACCAGGGGCAGATGTCATTTTCACGGTAAGTTCTGTGTATGATAGGTACATTGTAGATTTGGTTAGTTTTAGGGATGTCTACTTCCATTGATTAGCAGTGTTGTGCTCTCAGGACCCCTCTCATGATCTAAATTCCTTGTTATTCCATGGGTGATGTTCTATGATTGTGAATAACAGTGACCCACCCCCAATGCTCACTGCACTCCGAGCATTGGTGCAGCGAGCATTGTAGGTGGGTCTGGTAGTGTTGTGCTCAGTGTGGTACCGCTCCCGGGGATTTGGATAGAGGCCTTATTTAAGGGGAAATTGGAAAGGACATACTAGCACTTCACAGAAAGACAGATATAAAGATTTCTTCTGAGGAAGCCGACAGCAGAGCAGGCGTTGAGACCAAGCTTTTTCAGAGTACCTGAAGACCCTAACCTGGTGGCAGCAGGAATGCAGCCACCGGAGACGCCTAGGTGCAGGAGGGCCTTGACAGCTTGTGCTGTAGCAAGGCTGCACACATTGGTGGTAAGGTTTTAGGGGAGGAGTTGGGGGAGGGGATCAGAGGGTATTTAAGGCTGTGCAATATTGAAAAATCTCATAATTTTTTGGCCTACCAGAATTTTCTGCTTTCTTCTGTCTCCCTGCTTTCTCCCTTCTTCTGTTTCAGGATGGATTCTTCGCTGGAAAGGCTCCTGGCTGGGACCTGGATGGGCAAGAGAACAGCTGGGACATCTGGTGACAGTACCTGATCCTGATGCACGCCCGGTGAGGAGGACCCGTCCGCCGCAGAGACTGAGCCCTGGATCCCCTGCGCGAGGACGGATGGCTGCGGATGATGGGACCTCGGGAGGAGCACCACGTGGCCGACTGGTGGACCGGGAGAAGGCCTCAGGAAGCGGGACTGGAGCAGCGGCACGGCGAAGAGGGAAGGGTTCCAGCGCGGCAGAGAGGCCTCAGGGGACCAAGCCCCAGGCCAGAAGAGGAGAGGAGCTCCGTTGGTGGCATCCGGTGGATTGAGGCCTACCGGAAGTGGAGCGAGCGGCGCAGGAGAGCAGCGGAGGCCGGCGTGCCTCGTTCAGGTGATCGGGGACCGGGTCAGGTGACCGGAGGGACCACGTGACAGGACAGGGAGGCCCGGCGGGCGAAAACGACGGCGGTGGATGACGGGGACCTGACAGGGCCGCGACCACGTGGGAACTGGTGAAGTAGCATGGTGGCCGGGAGAGGGACACAGAAGGTAGGCCCCGACAGGCTGCTGGTGGACACGGAAGTCCAGGGGAGGTCCAGGATGGAGGAGGTGTGGCAGCAGGACTGCCAGGCTGTGGTGAGGTGACTGCAGGATCCAGGAGGGCACCGAAGTGTCGATCGGGGGAAGGGACAATCCTGAAGGGGAGGCCTTGGCTGCTGAAGTCGGTAGTTAGGTGTAACAGAGCATGGGGTGTTGCAGGACCGCAGGATATCGCTGGAGGATGGTCGGGCCTCAGGGGACCAAGCCCCGGGCCGAAGTCCAGAGGGGGAACGGTCCGATGCAGGCTGGAGCAGTGACGGAGCCGAGGCGGCGGAAGCATACCAGGAGGCTAGAAGGGAGGTCGACCAGGGGCCTACCGTACGGGCCCAGGAAGAGGAAGAAGCCATGCCGAGCGTTTCCGCAGGCACTACGGGGACGGCAGCAGCGCGTCCAGGTCACAACCGTGGGCAGGCGGCGCCAGGATCCAAGAGGCCCAGGATGTATGGAGTGGGAACGAAAAGGCGAGTACCTAGGGACGTTACCCCAACTCAGGCCAGCCGTAGGGTTTCCCCTGGGGCTCGGGCCTCAAGGAGCCACGGGAGGGTTTCACCTAGGCAGGGGTCCCGGGGTAAGAGTGGCAGATGGGTGGGCGATAGGGGTAGATCTCCCAGGGGCAGGATGGGGCATTCATCCAGGGCTAATCCAGGTAGGGTTAGCTGGCGCCAGGTTCCGGCGGGTAGGGATCCAGGTAGCGGTAGTAGCGTTGAGAGGGGGAGGTCCCAGGACAGTTCCTCCAGAGGCCATGGCGGGGGGCATACACACCGCAGACGTAGCCCTCATCCGCGCAGCGCCAGTGCTTCAGATTCATCTTCTAGGGAGCGCTGTAGGAGGCATAGGGCCCACCGTTCATCTTTATCACCTCATCCCGGTAGCATAAGATCCCGTTCTGGGGGCAGGTCCGGCAGGGTCGGGGTGGCGGACGGGCAGTTGGCTGAGCATTCACCGCGAAGGGGCGGGCGCAGGAAAAGGGAAGGACATCCATCAGCAGCACTCCCCAAATCTGTTTCCCATTCCAGGAGAACCAACGATGACAACAGGAGACCAGCCACCCAGGGTTCGTGTGGGGCAACAGCCGGCGGTGCGGTTCCCGAAAACAACACATATGGGAGTTCTGATCCGAAGTCTGGGACGGCTGGAGGAACAACCGGTGAGGGTTCTGATATTTTACACATAACACACAAGGGCCTCGAGGGGGCTACGGGGGATGGGGGCTTGATGGCTGGGTTACAGGCCTTTTTAAATTCCTGGTCAGAGGGTAAGAAAAGAGCAGGTTCGCCGTCGGCGGCAGCAGCGTGGGTCGCATCTAGCGCAGAAAGTGGAAGGGGCGCGATAGAAGGTATCGATGTGGGAGAGGTCGTGGGGACATCAACGGCAGTTGAGGAAGGGTCAGGGAAGGACGGAGCAGATGAACTGCGGGACGGGGTACCAGACACGGCGGTTTATAATTCATTTTTGTCATATTCGGGCCCCTTGGGGGCGCATTTAAAATTAGAGACAAAAGAAAAAATCTGGAATGGGGAATATTTAGAGTTGTTTTCTTTGCTTCCTCTGGAAGAGTCGGTCGACCTGAAAGAGGATGTGAAAAAAGAGGATAGGGCAAAGAAGGAGGAGGAAGAGAGGAAAAAGCGTTACAGCAAGCTTCCCAAGACCTTTGGGAATTGGTTGAGGGCTTTTTGTATACTAGGTAGCGTAGTGGGCCAGAGGGCGCCGGAGAAGTGTTCGGCGCTGTTCTCATACTTGGACGGGATTTGGGACGCATACAGGGTGTATGGAGGGCTGGCGTGGTGGCGGTATGACGAACAGTTTCGTCAACGCTTGGCTGCCAATCCCACAATGAGGTGGGATCAAATGGACATCACTCTCTGGCTCAAACTCATGTTGGCGCAAAAATCTGCGCCCTTTCAGGCAGGGGCCGGTGCAGGAACATCAAGTTCTTCACCGGCCTCCGGAAAAAAGGGTTGTTGCTGGCTGTTTAACGACAGTCAGTGCAAATGAGGCAGTTCATGCCGTTTCCGGATGCGGAGGTAGCCACAGCTACACTAAGTGTTTTAAGAAGGGGAAGTCTGGAGGAACAACTGGGGCATTGGGTGCAAAAGGGGAACTCTCCAGTGAGCAGAAGCGCGATGCTGCCGTGGCTAAAACGCTACGGTAAGCAAGAGGACGCGTTGTTCCTGGATGAAGGGTTTGACAAAGGGTTTCGTATTCCTTTCGTGCCCAAAGGTGCGTTAGGGTCTAAACGAAATCTCAAGTCAGTACAATCCTTTCCAGAGGTGGTGGGGGAAAAGTTGATGAAAGAGGTGAACTTAGGGAGGATGGCGGGCCCCTTCGTGGACCCTCCGCTGCCTAATTTACGTGTCTCCCCTTTGGGGGTGGTTCCCAAGAAGGAGGCAGGTAAATTTCGGTTGATACACCACCTGCCTTACCCGAAAGGCTTGTCGGTGAATGATGACATAGATCGTGAGCTGTGTTCGGTATCCTATACGTCATTCGATAGAGCAATTGACGTGGTTAGATCTGCGGGCCCTGGGGCTCTGCTAGCTAAGGTGGATATTGAGGCGGCATTCCGGCTTTTGCCAGTGCACCCGGAATGCCATCATTTGCTGGGGTGCTGGTTCCAGGATAGGTTTTTTGTGGACATGGGCTTACCAATGGGTTGCTCTATCTCCTGCGCTTACTTCGAGAAGTTCAGCACTTTTCTGGAGTGGGTGGTTAAGCAGGAATCGGGAGTTGAAACATTGGTACACTACTTAGACGACTTCCAATGCGTGGGGCCAGAGGCTTCGTCAGATTGCACCCATTTACTGAGGACTATGCAATTAGTTGCAAAATCCTTTGGTGTTCCCTTAGCTGCGGAAAAGACGGAAGGCCCAACCACCCGGCTTAGTTTCTTGGGCTTGGAAATTGACACAGTTAAAGGGATATGTCGGTTACCGGATGATAAGCTTGTCATCTTGAGGAGGGTGCTAGCTGAGGTATTGCAGGCAAAGAAGGTCACGCTCAGGCAGATTCAGTCTGTGATTGGGAGGCTTAATTTTGCATGTCGAATTATACCGGCTGGTCGAGTGTTCCTGAGGTCGCTGTCGTGTGCGACAGTAGGAATACGTGAGGGACATCACTTTCTAAGAATGTCAAAGGCCATGAGAGCTGACCTGTTGGTATGGAAAATATTCCTGGAAAAATTCAACGGCCGGGCTTTTTTCCAAAAGCCGACGGTCTCGGCACCGGCCTTGGAGCTCTATACGGATGCTTCCGGGAGTGTGGGCTTTGGGGCATACTATGGGGGTAAGTGGAGTGCGGCTGCATGGCCAGAGGAGTGGAAGTCGTCACCTTTAATGCGCAACCTGGCCTTTCTGGAACTATTTCCGTTGGTGGTGGCACTTTCACTGTGGGGATGGTCCATGAGGGATAGGCGAGTGGTCTTCTTTTCAGACAACCTGGCTGTGGTATATTCTGTTAATAAGGTCTCCGCATCTTCACCTGCCGTGGTCAAGCTTCTGAGGTACTTCGTGTTGCTGTGCATGGAGCTTAATGTGGCATTTAGGGCATTTAGGGCAAAACATGTTCCGGGTTACCAGAAGTCTTCATTGGCCCCTGCTACGTGGACGGCTTATAATAGGGTATGGCAGGAGTGGGACGATTTGGCTGCCTGGGCAGGGTGGGAAGCAATAGAGGAAAATCAGTTGGACATATTATTCTGGTTTTTATTCCGGTTGGCGTCACGAGGGACTTCCCCTGCTCAGCGGAGCGCAAAGCTAGCTGCACTGGCGTTTATGTTCAAATTAAGGGGGCAGGAGGATATCACAAAACACTCTGTGATCCGGCAGGCTATGAAGGGTTTAAGGAGGGGTAAGGCGGTTCAGGATCACCGTTGCCCAGTATCCATGGGAGTCTTAGGTAGGGTAATAGGAGTCCTAAGTGATGTTTGCTCTTCGGCGTTCGAATCATTGCTATTCAAGGCTGCCTTTTCACTGGCTTTCTTTGGGGCCTTTCGGATATCTGAGCTGGTCAGCAGCTCGCGTCAGGTGGCAGGAGGCCTTCGGTTTTGTGATGTTTCTTGCGCAGCAGATCAAGTAATAGTGTTTTTACGCTCATCCAAAACGGATCATTCGGGAAGAGGAACCCGAGTGGTATTATATGGGGTACTGGGCAGTGTGGCCTGCCCGGTGGCAGGCCTGCAGGGCTACTTGTTGGTTAGGCCTGCGGTAGAGGGTTCCCTATTGGTACACAGGAGTGGAAGGTCACTTTCCAGGTTCCAATTTCTGAGGGTGTTCAGGTTGGAGTTGAGTAAGTTGGGTTTGCTGGAAAAGGAATATGGCACTCACTCCTTTCGGATAGGGGCGGCCACGGAGGCGGCGCGGTTAGGATTAGGTGACGACGTGGTTAAGCGTATTGGCAGGTGGGAGTCTAACAGGTTTAGAACGTATGTGAGGCCGCATCGGTTGCTCACATAGAGCAACATGTTAGTTCCCTTCCCACTCCTTTTCCTCTCCCTTCCTTTTATTTGTAGGGTCCATCTACGTGGTGTGGATAATTGGCCACTCTTACGTGTTCTGGGCTAGACGGAGGGCCGCAGTTAGGCCAGCGGGCCTACGGCTGGGCTTTCCTGACGAATTACTTCAGGTGAAGTGGTTCGGGGCCCGGGGTATGCGCTGGGCGGGGGTCTTACCCATGCTGCTGCGCTTCATTGACCGAGGGGTGCTGCCTAATGTCATAGTGATACACGCCGGGGGGAACGATTTAGGGTTGGTTCCACAGAGGGAGTTGGTCCAGATCATGCAGAAGGATGTTACCCACATTCTATCACGTGTTCCCGGGGTACAAATTGTATGGTCCGAAATGGTACCAAGAGACCAATGGAGGTATGCAAGAGATGTCAGGGCAATTTAGCGCAGCAGGGGGAAGATTAATAAGCTAATGTCGATTTTTGTACTGAAACAAAAAGGAGTGGTGGTCAGACATCGCACTTTGGAAGGAGATTGGAAAGGCTTGATTGCTAAGGATGGAGTGCATTTGTCTGACCTTGGTTGGTATGTTTTCCTGTTGGGAGTTCAGGAAGGGGTAGAAAAGGCTCTCTTTTTATTGGATGGGGTAGCCCTTCTGTAGTGAGGATTCACTCAGAAGGGCTTTGGCGCTAACTTGCTCCTTAGGGGGGTCTATGGCTGGAATATCGGGAGTCAGCCATAGTGCAAATGGATTACGGGAGAGGTTCTGAGCTAAGCTGGAGCTCTTAGCCTGTTGGTGGGCTGGGCAGAAGGTCTGCCTGGCAATGGATTCAATGGACGGTGGACCCCTGGGGAGCAAGTTGGTGTGGGACATGTTCCGTGTTATGTTAACTATGTTAATAAAGTTAATGGTAAATTATGTTAATTTTGAGGTTCATGTCATTTATGACATATGTGTGAATATGTGGGTTTATCATTGCCTAATTTGTATATCTATATGTATTTATTACAATGTGTTATGTTAAGGTTGGAGGCAATGACATATGTTATAAATAAAATGGCTGTGGCCTTTTCTACCCACTACGTCTGTGCCATGTGTCTCTATTTTATGGTAAAGATACAGCCTGGTAGTCGAGGCTACAACTGTCAAGAGTTGAACTATCTTTTCAGGACATTTTACACGCAAGTTGCACTTTATGTGCTATTGTCTGTTGTACGTGCATTTAGTTTTTTAATATTGCCATTTTTATGTATTTCTGCGAAATGGATTCTTTATATTGTTAATAGATTAGGGAATACATTCAGAAGATTTTATACATTGATGCGTCTGATACCCTAATTTGTTTGTGAGTGTGATAACCAAACATTACCAGATAACACTCCCGATTTGTACTGTATTACACTATATTTATTTTCTTTTTCCATGTACATGGGCCTCTGCTTTGGTGTTTTTGTGTTTTGTGCCCGATGAGCAGTTGTCTAAGAGCTGCAGTACTAGAGGAGAAGTATTGTTTTATTTTATCATTCACTGTTTTCACCCGTGTTAGTGTTTCCTGTATCACTACTACTATTTGGTGACTAGCCAGCAGAACGCATACATGATGTATATATATATATATATATATATATATATATATATATATATATATATATATATATATATATATGTATTTACATGAATGCATGGCCACATTGTGTGTTTGTTGTATATAAACAATATTTTAATAAGAAAATAATATATATGAAAATAGATGGAGCTTATTTCAAAGACAACCAAAATAATGTTTTAACATGTATTTAATAAAATGACTGCATATGAATTGACACTTTATCCAGTTCCTGGAAACTCAATAATTCTCAAAATCGCCATGCGCAAACAACAGCTATTTGAAAAGAGGACAAAAACATCACCCCCAAACAGCATGTCGGTGCCATTTTGCCTCTGAACAGTATATAGGTGCCATGTCTGTTGCAGTGTGTCAGTGTTATCTATATCACCAAACACATTGTTTGTGCCATCTCTGTCCCCAAACAGATTGTCTGTTCCATCATTGCCACCAACCAGCTTGTATGTACCATCTTTGTTCCCAAACAGCATGTCTCTGTCATCTTTGTCCCCAAATAATTTGTCTGTGTCATCACTTTTCCCAAACAGTTTGTCTGTGCAATCATTGCTCCCAAATAGCCTATGTGTGCACTCTTTGTTCCCAAACAGCCCTGTGCAGTTGCACATGTTGCATACCTCAAAAGATCGACTTACATGCTTACATTTTTATGATACTCCACTGGAGTTCTGTAAGATGAGAACTACTACTATTCCTGTGTATGATTTCTCCAATACAGTATGGCACCACCAAATATTCTTTCTATTTAGATTGTATGAATTCTTGAGTCTTTTCTCAATGACTTGAGTAATTGTCTGTGGAGCAGGCTAAGCTTGATACCCGATCTGGACTCTGCAATTGAATATTTTCAATCTGAGTTCATGCAGGTCAGTAATAAACATGCCCCCCCGCGTAGAGTGAGAGTAAGGGGTGCCCATCTTCCCTGGGTCTCAGCTGACCTCTTGGACTTATTCCATTTCAGGGATGCTTTATGGTCAAAATTTAAGCAAACTGGCTCAGACCAAGATCACAACACTTATCGGCACGTCCGCAATAGATGCAAGACTCAAACCAAACCTGCCAAGACAACTTATTTCTCTGAACGGCTGAATAGAAATCTAGCGAACCCCACCAAATTTTGGAGCGTCATAAAAAACATGTATGACCCTCCACGCCGCTCAGAACCTACCACAATTAAGACACATAATGAAGTTCTAAAATCTCCAGTGGCAATAGCAAATGAATTCAACAACTACTTTGTAGGATGCGCCACAGCTCTTATAGCAACACACCACAATGAAGATCATGCCACTTTTTCTATGGCAGACAAGTCCCTATCGATATCACCCCTGGCCAAACACATTGCTGAATTTGAATTTACTTCTATATCGGATAGTGAAATAGCAGCGCATCTCCTCAATCAAAAAATGAAATTACAGTGTGGGCCGGACCTGCTTCCGTCAATGCTACTGAGGCTGAGTGCGCCTGTTACTGCGCGACCCATTGCCTGCTTAATCAATGCATCCCTGTCCTCTGGTTATGTCCCCAAAGCCTGGAAAAAAGCCAGAGTTATCCCCATCCACAAAAATGGAGATGTAAACTTGGTGTCAAACTACAGGCCTATTTCACTGCTACCCATACTTTCTAAAATCCTGGAAAAATGTGCCCATGATCAACTGTGCGAGTATTATCAACACTCCAACTATCTAACCTCGCTTCAATCTGGGTTTAGGTCAAATCACTCCACGATAACTGCCCTCTTAAAGGTGACCAATGACATTCAGAGTGGCATGGAGAGGGGTGAACTCACAGGAGCAGTTTTCCTTGACTTTGCAAAGGCCTTTGACACGGTTGATCATGAGCTGCTGCTAAACAAACTAAGTTGTTCCGGTGTAAATGAGATGTCGCTCTGCTGGTTTCGTTCATACTTGTCTGATAGATCTCAATATGTGTCCATTGCTGATACTGCCTCCCTCCCGTTGCCAATTAAGTGTGGAGTGCCTCAAGGATCTGTTCTTGGGCCTCTGCTATTCTCGCTATTTATAAATGATCTTCCCTCGGTATGTGACCTGGCTCGTGTGCATATGTATGCTGATGATACGGTCATTTATACTTGCGGTACTCAACTATCGCAAGTGGAGTCCGTGCTACAGGATCAGTTTTCTAAAGTTGAAAATTGGATAGCCAACAACAAACTATTCCTCAATGCTGAAAAAACTGTGTCCATGTTGTTTGGGACAAATGGCAAACTACTTAAATTAAACAATCCTCAATTAACCATCAAGACCAAAACCAGTTATAACCTGACCCAGGTAAATTCATATAAATATCTTGGCATGTGGCTAGATCCAAACTTATCTTTTGGTCTCCATATTGATAAGCTTGTGTCAAAGCTATATCCTAGGATCGGCTTTCTGTATAGAAACAAATCTAACCTAGATTCCACGGTAAGGAAACGTATTGTGCAGCAAATGTTGATGCCGATCTTAGATTATGGAGATGTTGTGTATGATTCTGCCCCGCAGACCCATCTCGGTAAACTCGACACTATGTACAATACATTGTGTCGTTTTGCGCTACAGTGTGATTATAACACGCATCACTGTAAAATGTTAAAAGAGTTAAATTGGCTGACGCTTGCCTCCAGGGGCACTCTCCACCTAGCTTGCTTAGTGCATAACCACTTCTCTGGAACGCTCCCCCCCTACCTGAGCGGCATGCTCGCTCTTACTCCATGCACATCCCACAATCTCAGATCCTGCACAAACCCTTCACTAGCGATTCCCCACTTCAAAAAGGAAGCAGGTAGAGGTGCGTTCTCTTTCAGAGCGCCTCATATGTGGAATAGCCTTCCTGTTTCTGCTAAATAATCATCTACTACAAGATCCCTGAAAATAAGTATCTCCAAAATCCTCAAAACAGATTGTTCTTGTTATTAGTTTACAAACTCTTTTGTATACTGTACATGTTGTTCCTTTTTGTATCAATAATGATTTACCCTGAATGTTCCCCTTCCTTGTTTAATATATATATTAATGTATGTATTTTTGAATCTACTGTTAAATGTGTAACTCCATTCTGGACTGGGTGCCCAGGACATACTTGAAAACGAGAGAAATCTCAATGTATTTTTCCTGGTAAAACACTTTCTAAATAAATAAATAAATAAATAAATAAATTCAGGAATAATTCTCGGAACTGGCCTGTCCAAATAGACACTTTAATCTGCAGCCAACCCACCAAGGTGTTGGAGTTACTATTTCAAAATGATGGCATGAAGAATCCTGGATATAACGTAATGTGTTATACTTTATGTGTAACTTAATATGACTCATATTTACCTTTGATTGAAACTTTGAATACAATTTACCTGCATTATCTTGTAATCACCATCTGATACTGTAGGAGGGGCAGGTATATGTGGCAGTGCAAACAGGCACTTGGTTTGCATTAATCACAATGGAAAAAAATAGGAGAGAAATGGAACACTTGGGCAATACAGATAGAGATGCACATATAATTATGTCATGTGTTACACTGCAAATGTTCCTCATTGGAAAGTTTGTTTCAACATTGTTAAGTTTATAGTTAGTCTTTAAAAATGAAGGTTACATATACACGTCTAGCTAAGCATTAACCTATTGACTACCAACACTCAGTATATAAAAATAACACTCAATATATAAATAAATTCATGGTAAATATACATAATCATGAATGATTGTCTGCCCCATGTCTGCTACAACTACGATTGCCATGATTTCTGTCAAATGATTTGTAGTCATACATTATCAATAGTTGTGATCATGTTTTTGTTTCACTTTAATAGATCCAGTATTATTTATGAGTAGCACAAACTACTTTTTTACTACAAATTCACCTATCAAATCTTATGTAGACAAATGTTGCTGCAAAAATATTATTAAGAAAAAGATCTAAGGGAATTCCTCACATGGACTATGATTGAAGACTTATGTCCCACACATGCAATCTTCCTCTGTCTTCTTCTATTAACATTTTTTAATAGAATGGTAATGGTAAAGATATTTGCATTTCCTCCAGTTTATATAATACTATGTATCTTAGTGCAAGTATTGTGCTATTTTTAGGTGAATGGACCTCCTATGCTATACATGCAAATTGTTTGTGTCCCATTGTTTTGGGTGTAGATCTAAATAAAATTAATTCATAGTAGAAAATATGATATATTGTTTTGTTCTCTCTAGATAGCCCAGGGTATTATAATATTGTCAGACCCCAGTTCCATCCCATGCCTCCTGCAGGGATCCCCTACCTGGTCCAGCAGACTCCAGGTACCGTGCACCCCGCCGGGGGGGCACGCGATCGTGGTGTAGGCCGCATCCCCGGCCTGTAGTACAACCTGCCTCGTGTAACACAAGCACAGGTGTCATTCTGATGGCAGGGGGGCGTGGCCTGCGGCCCGGTGGTGTGCTCCCATTGGAGGATGCACGGGAGGTGTGGAGAGGGGGCAGGTCCTACTCCTGCCTTCACTATCTGGCTAAAGCCAGAGGGGGGCGGCGACCTGCAGGATGGTGGGCGGAGCAAAGGTCCTGGCACCCTATTTAAACAGCAAGCACTGTTCATTCAGTGCTTGCTTGTTTTCCAAGCTTGTAGTGTGGATACTCCCTCTACAGTGATTCCTACCCATACCTTTGTTCCTCGTTTCCCTGTGTTTATTGATCTCCCGGCTACCGAACCCTTGGACTGTTTATCGACTACGTTTACCTCTCCACTGCTGACTTCGGATTCTCCATTCAACTACATTTACCTCTCCACTCCTGACCCCGGATTACCCATTACCTACCTCAAACACTGTTCTGCCTTACCCCTTGGTACTGCTGCCACTCCGGACTTCTCTAGTGTGCGCACCACCTAGTGCCAACGCCACTGCGCTACGCTCCCAGGTCCCAACCCTGACAAAACGAGCAAGCCAGTATGGAGCCTGCAGGGGTTGCTGATGCCATTCACGCCCTCACCCAGCAACTCACGGCATTAACACAGACAGTGCAGAACATTCAAGAGCACCAACAAAACCTTCACGCTCGGATACAACAGTTACAACAGGTTCCCCAAGAAGTGGCCCCACCACCACTTCTTGCCGCAGCCGCGTTTCCAAGAGAAGGGGCAATGGACGCCCCAGAACCCCACGTGAAACTCCCTGAACGCTTCACCGGAGATAGGAGTCTATATCGCTCCTTCATAATGGCCTGTGAACTGCTTTTTGTACTAAAGCCCCGAACTTATGCTACCGATTACATCAAAGTGAGAACCACTATCTCACTATTATCGGGTGGCCCGATGTCCTGGGCTCACCACTTGCTCCAAGAGAACCACCCCTCCTTGGACACCTGGGTGGCATTCCGACAAGCAATGGATACACTATACGATGACCCCCATCGAACCTCCTCCGCTGAATCTATCATCCGAGCCCTGAAACAGGGTCGTCGGCCAGTGGAGGAATATGTGGCAGAGTTCCGGGAAGTAGCAGTTGAGACACCCTGGAACGAACCAGCCCTACTTCATCAGTTTCGGTTGGGTCTTTCCGAACAACTTAAGGACGAAATTGCTCGAGTTGGGCTTCCTGACACCTTGGAGGGCCTTGTACAACTGGTCACACAATTGGACCGCCGCCTTCGAGAACGAAGGCAAGAACGGGCCACATCATCAGGTTCTATGCCACGTTACCTGCTTACCAACCCTACACCTGCTGTACCCTCTACCTCCTCCCAGGAGGAACCTATGCAGATTGGAGTCACCCGAGGTCGCCTAACACCCACCGAACGGACTCGCAGAAAAGAGGCCAACCTCTGCATGTATTGCGGGAAACCTGGACATACCGTATCAGACTGTCCTGCCCTCGCTTCCAGAGGTAAGCCAGCAATTCATTACGCCTCACGACTCTTGGGTACTTCAGCTCCTCATCTCTCTGTTCCTGTCTCTTTACAGTGGGGAACTAAGACCATATCTCACCACGCCATCATTGACTCCGGGGCCAGTACCAGCTTCATCGACATCACCTGGGCTCGTAACCTCGGTATACCCATCCAAATTAAGAAGCAGCCTCTTACTGTTCACCTGGTGGATGGGAATCCCATACAGTCTGGCCCTGTCATAGAAGAGACTACTCCTATCACCTTCACCGTTGGCACAAAACACCAAGAAATGATTTGCCTTAACCTAGTTCAATCCCCACTGTTTCCCCTCATACTTGGACTATCTTGGCTTCGCCAACACGACCCTCAGGTTCATTGGAGCACAGGAGAAATCACTTTTGCTTCTCAGTTCTGTCTTCACAAATGTCTTCAACCTCATTACATTCATGCGGTACACAGCGAACCATCAGAACACATCATTCCCGAACCCTATCTTGCGTTTAGTAAAGTCTTCGACAAGAAAGAGGCCAAACAGTTACCACCACACCGACCCTACGACTGTCCGATTGACCTACTCCCAGGGGCCGCTATCCCCTTTGGCCGTATCTTTCCACTATCAGAACCCGAACTCGCTGTGCTCAAAGACTACATCACTACCAATCTACGCAAGGGTTTTATACGTCCCTCCACCTCACCCGCAGGAGCAGGCATCTTTTTTGTAGGAAAGAAAGATGGAGGGGTTCGGCCCTGTGTCGACTACCGAGAACTTAATAACATCACCATCAAAAATAAGTATCCACTTCCTTTGATACCTGAACTGATGGATCGGTTACGAGGAGCACGCATTTACACGAAGCTCGATCTCCTAGGGGCATACAACCTGGTCCGCATTCGTCATGGGGATGAGTGGAAGACGGCTTTCCGAACCAGGTACGGCCACTATGAATATCGGGTCATGCCTTTTGGACTTTGCAACTCTCCCGAAACCTTTCAACACTTCCTGAATGATGTGTTCCGTGATATGTTGGACTCTTATGTGGTCGTTTATCTGGACGACATCCTCGTGTATTCCTCCTCTCTACCTGAACATAGAAAACATGTATGTCAAGTTCTCCAACGGTTACAGGACAACCAACTCTATGCCAAATTAGAGAAATGCTACTTTGAAACAACATCTGTGGAATTTCTGGGTTTCGTGATCAAACCAGGGTCTATCGAGATGGACCCCAAAAAGGTCTCCGCTATTCTTCAATGGCTGGCCCCTACATCCGTTAAGGCGGTGCAACGTTTCGTGGGCTTCGCCAATTTTTACAGACGATTTATTAACGGCTTTTCCAGGGTCGTACAACCCCTTACCCACCTTACCAAGAAAGACACTCCCTTCCTTTGGTCCTCCAAGGCACAACAAGCGTTTGACCAACTAAAACGGAGATTCACCTCTGCTCCCATCCTCATCTTACCAAACCCAGAGAAAGCATACTTTCTGGAGGTAGATGCCTATGAAACAGCTGTGGGGGCCATACTATCACAACGATATGGGATAAAAGAGGACCTACACCCGGTGTCTTTTTATTCGCAACGTCTTTCCCCTGCAGAGATGAACTATAATGTTGGAGACCGAGAACTTCTGGCCATAAAATTGGCTCTTCAAGAATGGAGACATCTCCTAGAGGGAGCACATCATCCCATCACGGTATTTACGGACCACCGTAATCTTGAATATCTACGCACCGCAAAACGCTTATGTCCTCGTCAAGCTCGATGGGCACTATTCTTCACACGCTTCAGACTACACATCACCTATCGGCCAGGAACTCAGAACAGTAAAGCCGATGCTCTGTCCCGTGTTTTTGACACCTCCACTAAAGACTCCTTCACCAAAGACACTATCCTCCAACCCGACCATTTCCTAGCTCTTCAAACCTCACTCGTAGAGGAGATCCGAAAACATACCCAGGACCCCTCTGTATCTAACCAATTTCCTACCTTAAGAACCGAACAGGGACTGCTATACAAAGATCACCGTGTTTTTGTCCCAAAACCAGTCCGTATGACCATCTTACAAGCTATCCATGACCATCCTTTGGCAGGACATGGAGGTCTTCAAAAAACACTCCACCATGCCCGTAAAACCTTCTGGTGGCCTCAAATGGCCCAAGACATCCACCGCTACATCAACACCTGTGAAACGTGTGCCCGATCCAAAAGTCGACACCAAAAGATCTCGGGGCTACTACAACCATTGGCCATCCCTACTCAACCTTGGGAAGAGATCTCAGTAGACTTTATAGTCGATCTTCCACCTTCAAAACAACATACCACAATCATGGTCGTGGTAGACCGCCTCACGAAGATGGCCCATTTTATCCCAACACACAAAGTTCCCACAGCAGCAGAGACAGCCGATTTATTCATACAACATGTATTCAAACTACACGGGGTTCCTCGCACCATCCTATCTGATCGAGGCGTCCAATTCACTTCTCGGTTCTGGAAAGCATTCTGTCAAGGTCTTCGTCTCCAACGCCTTCTGTCATCGGCCTATCATCCCAGTTCAAATGGACAAACCGAGAGAGTGAACCAAATTCTGGAACAGTACCTTCGATGCTATACTAACCATCTACAAGACAACTGGTTCAATCTCTTACCTCTAGCCGAGTATGCCTACAACAACCGAATCCAACGTTCCACGGGCATGTCACCCTTCAAGGCCAACTACGGTTTTGACCCAGGCTTTCCTTTTGATCTTCCTCTTACCTCCATGGTGCCTCTAGCTACTGATCGTCTTCGTGTTTTGCAACAGAGCTTCTCTACTCTGCGAACAACTCTCACCAAAGCACAACAAGATTACAAAAAACAGGCTGATCGTCGCCGAACCCCGGCTCCCCAATACCAAGTTGGAGACAAAGTTTGGCTCTCATCTGCTCACATCAAAACAGCAGGCCCGGCCAGAAAGCTCGGCCCAAAATTCATAGGTCCATTTGAAATTACCACCTTGATCGGTCCTGCTGCTGTTCGTCTTCAACTACCAGTTTCATGGCGCATCCATCCCACTTTTCACGTCTCCCTTTTGAAGAGGTATCTCCATAATCCATTTGTAGGGAGGAATCAACCTCGTCCACCTCCTGTCACCGTAGATGGTACAGAGGAGTATGAAGTGGAGAAGATACTCGACTCCAGGATCCGCAGAGGGCGTTTGGAATATTTAGTCAAATGGAAAGGATATGGTCCTGAAGAGAAGACATGGGAACCAGAGAATGGGGTTCATGCACCTGCCAGGATTCGTACCTTCCACAGATCCCATCCAGATCGTCCAGCCCCTAGGCGCCCCCAGAGGTGGTGCGTAAGGGGGGGGTCTGTCAGTCCCCAGTTCCATCCCATGCCTCCTGCAGGGATCCCCTACCTGGTCCAGCAGACTCCAGGTACCGTGCACCCCGCCGGGGGGGCACGCGATCGCGGTGTAGGCCGCATCCCCGGCCTGTAGTACAACCTGCCTCGTGTAACACAAGCACAGGTGTCATTCTGATGGCAGGGGGCGTGGCCTGCGGCCCGGTGGTGTGCTCCCATTGGAGGATGCACGGGAGGTGTGGAGAGGGGGCAGGTCCTACTCCTGCCTTCACTATCTGGCTAAAGCCAGAGGGGGGCGGCGACCTGCAGGATGGTGGGCGGAGCAAAGGTCCTGGCACCCTATTTAAACAGCAAGCACTGTTCATTCAGTGCTTGCTCGTTTTCCAAGCTTGTAGTGTGGATACTCCCTCTACAGTGATTCCTACCCATACCTTTGTTCCTCGTTTCCCTGTGTTTATTGATCTCCCGGCTACCGAACCCTTGGACTGTTTATCGACTACGTTTACCTCTCCACTCCTGACTTCGGATTCTCCATTCAACTACGTTTACCTCTCCACTCCTGACCTACCTCGAACACTGTTCTGCCTTACCCCTTGGTACTGCTGCCACTCCGGACTTCTCTAGTGTGCGCACCACCTAGTGCCAATACCCCTGCGCTACGCTCCCAGGTCCCAACCCTGACAAATATGTTGTACAATTGCAAAGACCACCTAATCTAAGCTGTTATAGAGACTAACTGCAATAATCATGCATATAAATAAGTTTGTCTACGTACAAAGTGTTCATGTTTAGCGTGTGCTAAATGAATCAGTTACATAAATAGTTACCAGTACAGTATATCACAAAATCAGGTATTGCAAGTGCAAACTCTTTATAAAAAATAGCTTAAGAACTTCTTATCCATCTAATGTTAAAACATATACTATTTTGTCGACTTTGGAAATGGTGGCTTATTGGTGGACCTTCATGGCATCAATGCATAAATGTATATGAAACCCCACAATACCCCTTTAAGTATATCCCATCCAATGTTAACCAGTCTATACAAAGTACATGAAGTGAAGTACAATTTCCTGGTAATGCAATCTAAACACAGAAGACTTTGATAGAAGCTATGACTTATATTTCATTAAGCTGCCCTTTGCACTTCCTCTCTTGAGTACTTTATGAGCAGCACGTGCACAAATGGTGGCTATTAGAAGCAGCAAAGTCAGTGGTGAAAAATACATTATATTTTTTTTTTACCTTTCTAGTGAATTTATCTGTAATTCTATTTCTTAACTTTTCAATGAAACTGAAAGGCCAACCCTAGAAATATAAACAGAGCCTTAAAACCTTAACAGGACAAATTCCTGCTGCCAAAGTTCACATAGCACTGAAGGAGAGTTATAAATCTCTGCCTTTTATGTTAGGTGATCTTTTTTAAAGGAACACTCAAGCCTGAATGTTTTTGTTAATGGCTGCTTGCAAAAAAATGAAATTTCAAGTCATACACATTTATGCCAAGGTATTCGTATATCTAAGACAATAGCAGATAGCCAAATTGTACAGCTCTGTTGAATTTTAGGCACTTTAAAATAATAATAATAGGCCTTTGGCCGCTTTTGTTTTTACTTCAGCACCCTACCGTATATAAAAACGTTGTTTTATATCAGGTACATTGAGGTGCCGCAAGGGTTTAGCGCTGAATCCTGCCACCATTGACTTTCTTCACTTATTTGTTCTCCAAGTTCACCATATGTTTCTCAGGGATTGTTGATTTAATTTACAGGCTTTGCTTTCACTGTTTCCACAAAAAGGTTTGTCTAGCTATCTTTTTCCAGTGGAATAATAATATATTCTCTTTAAAGGAATACTTTTTTTCCCACTTGTGTTTCTAGTCCATAAAGATAAATATAAAGCAATCTGAAAACAAACAAAAAATTGAAAAAAAAAGGGAAAAAAGGAAAAAATAAATAAGGAAATAAAAGAATAGGGGAGGAAAAGATGAAAGGAAGAAGAAAGGAAAAAGGGAAGAGGAAAGTGGGAAATGAAAGAGAAAAAAGGGAAAGGGAAGATAAAAGAGAAAGAACAGGAGGAAAAGAAAATTATAGGAAGGAAACACATGCGAAAAAAAAAAGAAATAAGACACAGACAGCTCAGAACCTGCACTGGACCAACCATAAACTCCAATTTACTATCTATGAAAGGATCAAATGGGGGTAAAGAGGTAGCTGAGAGTGGTGACATTTTGCCACGTGCTGGATAAACAAAACACATGTTCCACAGATTGTTCTACTTTACTGCCATAGCTGTTGATTGTGTTGCCTTTTTCTCACGAGGTGTAAGCTGCAACCTGTCAATTTCCACCCTTGGGTTACCTAAGATTTCCAATGATAAACTCGTGGACTTAAATGCACCTTTTACGCTGTTAGCAATCAGAGATGCATTTAAAGGTTTGAAAAGAAATAAGGCTCCTGGCCCAGACGGATACATAGCACAATTTTATTAGATCTTGGAAAACTCTCTCTCCCCACTCCTATTGGATCTGTTCAATGAGATCGGTCAAAATAAAAAAAATCCCTGCAGAAATGCTTCAGGCATCTATAAGTTCCATACTTAAACCAGGGAAAGACCCAAAATTAGTTACGAACTATAGACCAATCTTGTTGATCAATCTTGATGTTACATTTTTTTCTAAAATCTTAGCCAATAGACTTAGCCTAGTTATAGCCGAATTGGTGCACGAGGACCAGACAGGTTATATATTAGGTCGCACCATAGAAGATAATGTCCGGAAAGTGTTCAATTTGATCTCAGTCATACAATCTAAGAAATCTTCAGGAGCCTTTGTAGTGTTAGACGCCACAAAGGCCTTCGACCGAGTCAATTGGTGCTTTCTATCTCACACCCTTGAGGTCTTCGGCCTAATAGGAACCTTTAAAGACTGTTCTATGGCACTGTACACTTTTCCTAAAGCTAGAGTAGTGGGCCCTATGGTGAAATCAGAACCTTTTATCATCAAAAATGGAACTCGGCAGAGTTGCCCACTGGCTCCCTTATTATATGCATTATGGAGCGAACCCTTGGCAGCTCAAATCAGATCTAATCAACATATCAAAGGAATCAGTAATGGAAAATCTGAGTTTAAAATTACCCTGTATGCAAATGATATTCTGCTGACACTTTAATTACCAGAAATATCTATCCCAACTGTCCTTAAAAATCTACAAGAATGCGCCAAGTATTCCAATTATAAGGTGAATTTATGCAAATCCCAGGTCATCACGTATGAGATATCAGTGGCACTGCTGAACCACCTGGAAAAAGCTATTCCTTTTAATTGGAGTAACAAAATTATAAACCATCTTGGAATTAAGATTATGTTAGACTTGAAACAATGTAAAGAAGATAATTATTCAATTTTAACAACTAATCTAAGAGAGCAGCTCCTTAAATGGAAGAGCCTAGAGCTTTCTTGGATGGGTCGTCTGAGTATTGTAAAATCATATATTATCCCCAAAATATTATAAATATTCAGAACTATTCCCCTCTAAGCATACAATAATGAAATCAAACAACTTTCCCGAATAATTTCGAATTACATCTGGGATTCTAAAATGCCTAGGATCCAGGGTTCAATATTAAAGACAAAATTAAATCTAGATGGTTTGGATCTACCTGACGTAAATGGGTTACATGCAGCTTGCATGTTAGCCCATTGCCTATAATGGAATCTTGTTAGCTCTAATACAGGATGGCTTAAACTAGAGAGAGAAGTTACCAAACTGAATGAACTGAACATCTATTCTGGCTGCCCCCCGCTGTCGCTAATAAGTTCAGATATAGCAATGATATCATTTATGATGCTCTGGTTACTCTCCAGAAAGTAAAAAAAAATACCACCTTATCCCTTCTCTCACTCTTGGTGCCTCAACTAGGGTTATAAGTTTGAGCATGATGGATCTTCACTTATCTTGTTGGCAAAACAGAGGCATCACCACGTTAGCGGATTTTAATACATTGAACGGAATTATGCCGCTATCGGAAATAAAAACTAAATTTGGTGCACACCAGAGCGACTTTTTCCTGTATCAAAGAGTAAAGCACTTCCTAAATACTAACCTAATTAGACCCAACACCCCTCTAGATGATCTCAGTGAAAAGAAAAAAAACTGCTACTATAATTATGAGAATTATGGCTCTTTCCGACATAGAACCCCGTCTTGATAAATCCCTCTCCATTCGTAAATTGAAACGGGATCTTGGAAAGGAGTATCCTATTGAGGAATGGTTTGGTGCCTGGAGCCTCACAAGGAAATCTGTTCACTCAGTGAGTCTCAGGACCTATACTTTAAGGTCATCCACAGGTGGTACATGGTACCAATAATATTGAAAAAAATTAATAATGCAGCGGCAACAACATGCTGGATATGTCATAGGCAGGCGGGAACCATGTTCCACATCTGCTGGACACGTGAAAATCTGACAGAATTAAAGGACAGCGTGGAACATTTGTTGTTTAGGCTGTTTGGTACTACCATAACTGTTTCACCTCAAATGTTCTTATTTCACATAAACCTTCCAAACCCAAGTAAGTACGATTAATCGTTATTAAGAAATGTTTTCCTAAATTGTAAAATCCTGATAGACAAACATTGGCTTAGATCTGATTTAGCAGGATGGAGGGAGCTGATTACTCAGATAAATTATCAGTATACAATGGAAAGATATTTCTATGTAATTAATGCTCAGAGAACAATATTAACTGCTCTTTATTTATATATATTTATTATTCATAGGAACATCTGTAAAACCCGCACTTTCTTCTTGATTGATATCATTAACCTTGACTGTTGTCCTATGAACTTCTCGGCACTCTACTCCTAATTGTTCTTTCCTTATCTGTTCTTTTTTTTTAAATTATGCTCAAAATTTATTCGTCACTACTATTTGTACAATCTAATTGAATAGAAAATAAAAATTTATAAACTCAATTTCCACCCTGCTTTCCAGGCTCCTGTATGATCTATACCAATTGTGGTGCTATTTCCACTTTCAGCCTGTAGTGGCCACTGCTGTATCTGCTGCTTATGGCAAAGGAAGACTTTGCATTAATTGGGTTTTAGCCTTGTGGCCACATGCTCCATCTAGTTCCATGTTTGGCTGTTTCTCCTGCTGCTGCTCTTGACTATTGTTTCTCATTCAATGCTTAGCCCTGTTGGTGCCAGTTAGCATGGTCTATGTCATAACTCACAGCTCTGTCTCAGTGCTTAGACCTGCCTGTGCTAGCCAAAGATGTCACCCAGCCCTGGCTGTACTAACCAGTCCTACCTATGCTAATCAGTCCTATTGGTACCAATCCGTCTTGTCTGTACCTACCAGCCCTTTTTGTACTTAACATTCTTGTTGGTACTCTCTAGTCCAGCCCGTACTAACCAGCTCTGTCTGTACTAACCAACCCTGTCTGTTTCTTCCAGTCAGTTGTGATGCATCATAGGGTACAGACAGACTCCATCATATTCTTTGCATCAAACCTTTTCCGCCTGTCACCTCACCCAGGTTGTGGCCTAACTACTGTTGTTCTACCTACCAGATTGCAACACAGAGGGCACAGGTTTCACAATTTGCAGTCTGAATGATTTGCTATCCGTTGTCCATTACCTATCACACTCAGTCTAAACATCTGTGTTTTTTTTAAATGAAATGTAATCACCTTTCAAGCACAGGTGTTGATTGGCAGCTCTAGCTGCAGCGCAGCATTACGTTAACACAATCCATATAAAGCATTTTTACTGAATAAGCTACATAATTAGGTTCCTGAAAACCTGGATCAATTTGTAAAAGTCTGTGCCTTAACGATATGTGATTTTGTAAAGCTCGACTGGGGTTTCCAATATGTTTGGGTATATAATGTAATAACAAACCAAACTCTAACTTGGAAAGGCAGATGGGGATTTAGAACCACAATGCAGAGTATGGAGGAGGGCAGTGGTGTACACACTGGTAGCAAGAAACCCCTATTTAGAGCCTGAGATTCCAGCTACTTGTGTGGCACCGACTGAGGCTCCAGAAACCTGGAAACAATAGAATGAGGAAGCAGGAATCACAGAATCAGGAATGACAAAGGATGAAAGAGGGCGATGTCAGGAAAAGAGTCTTGGTCAGGACGAGCAGCATAAACTAGCCTAGATGAGTATTGAAGTATACATAGAAGCAGTGGCGTCCCGTGGGGAGTGGTGTCACACCGGGTGACACCACCAGTGGCACCCACCATGCGCTGCTGAACTTTTATTTTTCTGGCAGCCGCATCCGCTGGATTCAGCTGCAGAAAAAAAAATCACTGCGACTGGATGTGACCTTCCATCACATCCGGTGGCTGTGTTTCCCTCCTCCGTGCAGGAAGGAGGGAAGACTGCACAGAGGAGATGTCTATCCAGGCGGAAAGTACTGGGGAAGAGGGGAGGGAAAACGAGCATAGTAACTTAAGCATGCTAATGGGCAAATTGGTTGGGGCATCCTAATGGCACAATATGACTGGCATCTGAATGGCACAATATTACTGGCATCTGAATGGCCCAATAATTATGAAATCTGAATGGCACAATAATTATGGTATCTGAATGGCACAATATTACTGGCATATGAATGGCACAATAATTATGGCATCTGAATGGCACAATAATTATAGCATCTGAATGGCACAATATTACTGGCATCTTAATGGTGCAATAATACTGGCATCTGAATGGCACAATAATTATGGCATCTGAATGGCACAATATGACTGGCATCTGAATGGCACAATATGACTGGCATCTGAATGGCACAATATGAGTGGCATCTGAATGGCACAATAATTATGACATCTGAAGGGCACAATAATTATGGCATCTGAATGTCACAATAATACTAACATCTTAATGGCACATTATTACTGGCATCTTGATGGGCAAATTGGCTGAGGCTTCTTAATGGCACAATAATACTGGCATCTTAATGGCACAATATTACTGGCATCCGAATGGCACTATATTACTGGCCTTTTAGGCAAATTGACTTGCTTATTAACGGCAAAATAATACTGGCATATTATTATTGTGTCTGACATAATTTGTGGTGCTCCTTTATGTGGCATATTTAATGGGCCATCAGACTGGCATTACTAAGGGATCTGTTTGGCATGGTATTGGAGGAAATAAAGGGGGGTGACACCATGCGTTACCGCACTGGGTGACACCAACCCTAGTGAATCCTCTGCATAGAAGTCAAGGAAAGCTGGGTCAAAATTGATAACAAACTACAAAAAGCTACTGGAGCCAAAACTGGAAACCATGAGGGAAACTGACAAAGAAATGAGGAATAGGAGGCTTATATGTATATATCATAGTGTGGAAAACAGAGAAATTCCCCTTTAAGAGGGCATGTACTATATTTTAGTCTGGTGGTCATGTTGGAGCCTAGTGAAAATGGGTTTCAGGAGTGCCGCAACATAGGAGAGACTGAGTGACAAGACAACCATCATGCACATGTCCCTGCGGCTCAGAGGATGCAGAGAAGACGCTGGCAACTCCGTGTGGCCATCCTCAGGAGTGTGAGGACACCGTGAAGATAACACAAATCTACTAGAAGTGTAATTTTAAAGGATCTTCCCATGCTATTTCTCCAGAGAACACTTCATGTGTTCCTGTAGAGAAATATGTATCTCTTTGAAGCATAGCTGTTCATGAATTTTTATGTGTAATACGATATTTAAATTTTCACATATAGGTATTGCCAAATGTAGGTACATGGTGGTATTTGGTAATACAGCTAATGTGTTTATATATTTTAGTGCTGAGACTTCAAGCAAAACTTGGTAATAAGGCAGCTTTGGAAATAGAGACCTACTGAGGGGTAATACTGACCTGTTTTTTGACTCATAGAGACATAACGGTCCATTCAATATGTGCTGACATTCAGGCCCAAAATGATGCCTTCAAATGATTTGAGGCACATTGGGCACATATGGGGAACCAAAGTACGAGCTACCCAATATGCCCTGATGTGCCACCAAATTCACCAGGTTCACAATTCAGACATCATAGCCAATTCCAGGTCAATAGCTTCTGAATCTGAGTCCAACCAAAATTTGTCCAGAATGCACCAAAATGGTCTCTATCCTTACCATCACTTCTCACTTCTCTGTACATAGTACATAGTATGCAGGCTAAGAGCCATGTGTCCAGCTTCCAGCCTCAGTTATAATGGGGGATGTGGCCCCCAATGTGTTTATAGGGGCTGGGGGCAATGTGTATAATGGGGACTAGGAGCAATTTAGCCAGCTTCTAGCCCCCTTTTTGATAGCACTGGTAAGGGCTACTTGCCCTGGCCCCCCATGTATATTATGGGGGCTGAGAACCATACTTCCAGGGCTACCAGCCTAGCCTCTCTACCCCAACAACTTTAATTGGGTCCAGTGTTTTTTTTTTTAATTGATGGGGCCAACATTCCTTTAGCCCTATTGAGGAGATATGTTTTTTTTTAATGCTTAATAGTTTGCATTTCAATTTGCCTTCTGAGAAAAGGAGAATTTACATTTTTGTGGTCAATTTTCATGTAGAAATTTTGGATCCAAACTCCTCCGGAATTCAGATCACCGAAATAGTAGCTTCTACCCTGTACTTCTATGGGGAGTCTAGACTTCTATGGGGCAGATAGAGATGTCGGGAGGACTTCGGCTGTTGTGAAATTGCCAAAGTCCTCCTGAAATATAAATAAATGAAATTAAAAAAAAAAGAAATGTAAAAAAAATTCAATAAGACCCCCTTGATCCATATAATATACATGGAACTTAAAAAGTATGGATGGGAGCCAGCCAAATGGCTCCCACCCTCTGTCATAAACATTAAGGGCCAGAGCTAGTAGCCTTGACCCTTCTTTATCAAATATGAGGCTGGGAGCTTGAAGCTTTAGACAGAGCTTATGTTTTATTTTTGGGTGGCCCCTATCCCTGGGTCAAAGATGAGTATTGAGGGCATCATGGACCACAAGAGACATTTAAAAAGGTAATGATTTTTTTGCAGGGCAGGGGATGGTGTGCACAAATTTAGTCATGTCTAGGGCAGCACAAACGAAAAACACTGTCAGAGACTGACATGTGTAAAATCATGGGTCAGGTGAAGGAAGATCTCATGCAAGATTCTAAACAACACGACTGCCCCCTGATAGAGCTATACGGAGGGCTCAATAATGCATTTTATTTGTGTTCTGACCCAAGATGAAGTAAGATCTTATCCAGGATTCTAAACAACAAGCTGCCCCCTGATAGTGTTAAATAGCAAATACCATTTATATTCTTTCATTAAAGCATTTCTATTTACAATCCGTGCATCTTTTGATTAAACATTACTTAATATTTTGTTTACAGTTGTCCTTTCATAGCTATTTTTTCAAAAAAGCACTTGTCAGAGTTTGCACTGTAGCTTGATAGATGTGTGCTAATTTCAGCTTACCTATGATTACCAGGCAGGGTTTAAAAAGATATGCGTGGCGTAGCTCACTGCCCCCATTTAACACAGCCAGGAGAAAAGAGCTGCTGCTAAGAAAGGTTCCTATGAGCATATTTGTATGCTTTATCACCTGTTTTGTTTGTAACTGAGAAAGCCACCCACTGCAGGTCAAAATGACTGTGTTTACTAAGAGCTTGGAAAGAGCACAGGCTTTGTTTGATTTGTTTTCCTTTGCTTCTGCTGCTGCTCTGTTCAGCAAATAACCACTGGAACCTGAGATGGCTTCAGTTACCCTAGCAGACAATTATACTAAAAAACCAAGAGAAAGTTCCTCATATTCTTAAGCTCACATCATAAACTATGTATAATTCTTCTCACCTATGAGAACTGTATTTGTGTTTTGTACATATATACTAACTGGAACTTGTTGCTCCTCAGGTCATATCACAGACTACATCATCAATGACAGCACTCATGACGTTACATATGACATTACACCACCAAGATCATAACATGGGGAAAAGTATATATTTTCTTACTTTTGACAATCTCTAAACTAAACAGACGATCATTGCATTTCTTGAGAATGGTGATGCAGCATGTGCAACCTAAAATTGTAAAAACCACGGCAACGTTATATAAGTGAATTGTATGTTCTTGTACTTGTTTAAATATTTTTAATGGTACAGAAATGATGTCTCTGGCTCACCAGTATTACTAAGAACTGTTTTTTTTTTTTGTGCACCTTGTGTATAACTTTCCATTCAGCAGTATAAGATGCTGAAGAATGGCGCCGATGTGCATTACCTAAAAAAATGGGAAGACAAAAGAAAAACTCTTCCCATTTATCTAGAAGCCAGAATAAGGAATTCAAACCTACCCATCTCTTTCACGGTATTGTAAGGATTTCTAACCATGCTTAATTAATTAATTCATTAAATTTATTTCAGTAATTAAAATATTTTCAACCAACACAAAACACTGTATTTTTTAAAGTGCTCAATTCAAATATATTTAAAACAAAGGCAGAGTTTGAAATCGGTTCGTAACCTGCAACAGATCACACAGCTATTTCTGGACTAGTGCTAAATAAATAAAGGAACAAACGAACAAAAGCCTGCAAAAAAAACCACACTAAGCTACTTAAATCAAATATGATGAGGCAAACATATTACATTAGATTATCTTAATAATTAATGTAAGCACTTGTTTAGTTCTTAAGAGTAGCTGCATTTTTAATATGTGTATTTTATAAAACTGTCTGTATTACTCAGCACTGACATAATACATGAAAAGCCACAGATGCCATGTGTATGTGACTTTTACAGCAAGGTGATTTTAATTACTTGTTAACCCTTTGTCACACACCTACAAGTGATTAAACACTACTTACCTTAGGAACACAGAACTAGCACTGTCTGGTGGACTAAGAGGAGACTGATCACTGTCACCAACATCCAATGTTTCACTTTCCTCTAGGAAAACAGAATCTTCTAAAGATGTCTTTTTCATATTTTCTTCTTTGTATTTACACAACCACAACAACAGTGGAAAAACTGACAACAGTGAAAGACGATCACTGTGACTGTGTCTCTGGCTAGGTTGGAAAACAGTAGCCTTTGCAATCCCGGAAATATACAGCTGGCTTGAAATCATGTCAGTCCAGTTTCTTTACCTGTTAATGAATAACTTTTTTTTTAAAGATTGTGAAATTATGCAGATTTTATATTATGCAGATATTTATATTTTGTCTACAATGAACAGCCAGAATTCTTAAAAAATAGACAAATTCAAAGAGCACAAATAGTTCTTCAAAATCATACTGTCCTTGTTTAATATAATGTTATGTGATAGTGTTTGTTTTTGAAGTTTGAGTAGTAAGTAGTACATGTCGCTTTAACAATGTAACCAAATAGGCCTGTTTGCTGTGTATAGCTATTGATCTATAGTTAAAGATTTCTACCAATATTCACATACTTCTCACCTATTCATTTAATTCTCCTTGTACTGATGCACGCCTTTGACCTATGTTATTGCTCACAAGGTTCTTATCTCCGTAAAAGTAGATGATAATATTTGTTTAATATTGTAATATAATTGTATTAGCTCATCTGTTACTGTCACCTTAAACATCTCTGCATACATGACTGACTTTTGCACAATGTAAATAAAATCGTGCATAATGACCTTCATTCATAATCAATGAAAGGTCAATGAATAACCATGTCGATCTCGTTCCTAAGTGTTCCACAAACTCTTCAATGCTATATCTCCCTTTAGTCCTACCACAGACTTAAAGTGACCAACATATCCTGAAAAGTTGGGATGCATTTCTAAAGCAGAAGGATGAGATCTGAAATCAGGAGAGGTCCCAAAATAGACTTGCCTCTATAGACTTATCATTAGACCCAAACCAAATTTTTACTGCCGTGAGGGTAAAATACTAGCTGGGTGTAGGGTTGCCACTTTTTCCACAAAACAATAAAGGCTTTGCTATTGCCTGCATAGACTTAACATTGGCAGCAAGCCATTTTTTACTGGCCTGCTGGTAAAATACCGGCTGGGTGGCAACCTTAAAAGAAGGTAAAACTGCACAAAAGGGGAAAAATAAATATATGATTGGAAGGTAGGGGTGAATAAGTGAAGCTAAAATATGTGATAAGAAAATGAATATGGGATGAAGAGTTTGCAGTTAGCCTGCAGTATGTATGTACATATGTTAGCCCGTAGTATTTATGTATGTATGTATGTTAGCCTGCAGTATTTAAGTATGTATGTATGTTAGCCTGCAGTAGGTAGCACTCCTGCACAGACAGAGGTAAACATATGGATAATTCACAGAGGGCTCTAGGACATTCCCATTCTAATGAATTAATTAAATAGTTGAATTATGGATGTTTATTAATTCTACAGATTGCCTGCATACCAAGACTGTGAGTGTCTTGAAAAATGTCCTCAATTTCATTCCAAGAGCAGGATTTTTGAGAGATGGCAAAATATGTTGTTTTACTTGTGTTGCAATATTAAGCTACATTTGAGCCAGAAACCATATGCCAATCCAAAAAGCAAAACTGAATTCGGAATATCAGTAGGCAGGGGAGGGCTGGCAGCCTTAGACCTGGGGGGCAAATCCAGTCAAGTGGCCCATTGCATCATCGAATCGCCTCCCCATCCACGGCCATCTTTTCCTTGTTTTATAACGAATATTGCCAGGATTTTCCCCCACAATATACCAGGATTTGCCATTTAATATGCTAGAATTTTCCCTTACAAAATGTCAGGATTATGCCCCTCAGTATGCCAGGATTATGCCCCTCAATATGCCAGGATTATGCCCCTCAATATGCCAGGATTATGCCCCTCAATATGCTGGCATATTGAGGGGCATAATCCTGGCATACTGAGGGGCATAATCCTGGCATTTTGTAAGGGAAAATTCTAGCATATTAAATGGCAAATCCTGGTATATTGTGGGGGAAAATCCTGGCAATATTCGTTATAAAACAAGGAAAAGATGGCCGTGGATGGGGAGGCGATTCGATGATGCAATGGGCCACTTGACTGGATTTGCCCCCCAGGAATAAGGCTGCCAGCCCTCCCCTGTCTGTATTCTAAGACTGTGGAACTTTCCTATATTTCTGTACTGTCAATTATGATTTGAAAGAGGTGCCTGGAATTAGTACATCTAAACAATGCCCTGCTTTCAATTATTATTCTCAGGAATAAGTTTGAAATCAGCTAAACTGGCCGACGATTACCTCTAAGTGCACTCTTCACCTAGCTTACTTAGTGCATAACCACTTCTCTGGAAAGCTCTCTACTACCTGAGCAGCATGCTCACTAGCGTCTAGGACAGTTCAACGCGGCTGATTCACCGCTGACAGTTCAGGGCTTATCAACGTACACCCCCAAATAAATTAACTCCCCTAAGAAATGAAACCCCCCAAATTGACCCCCGCAAACCCTAATACTAAAATTACCCTCAAACCCTAATACTAAAATTAACCCCCAAACTCTAATACTAAAATTAACCCCCAAACTTTAATACTAAAATTAACCCTAATATTAATGTTACCCCAAACCCTAATACTTAAATTAACCCCCGAACCCTTATACTAAAATGAACCTCTGAATTCTAATACTAAAATTAACCCTAATACTAATGCTACCCCCAAACCCTCATACTAAAATTAACCCCCAAATTCTAATACTAAAATTAACCCTAATTCTAATGCTACCCCCAAACCCTAATACTAAAATTGACCCCCGAACTCTAATACCCCTATTAAACATTAATAATACTCACCTTTAGCGATGAAATGTCCCGTGATGTCCTCTCGTGGGATGAATTGGCCATCGCACAAGAGGGGGCGGTGAAGCGGCTGCGTTAATGCAGTTGTGAGCAACTGTCCCATCCCCCGCTCACTATTACTGCCCCACATCCTGCAGTCTCAGATCCAGCATCAGCCGCTTACTAGCTCTCCCTCACTTCAAAAAGGAAGCAGGTTGAGGTGCGTTCTCTTTTAGAGATCCTCATATGTGGAATAGTCTCCCAATTCTGCTAAATCCTCCTCTAGTGTAAAATCCCTGAAAATGGACTGTCAAAACAGAATTCGTCTCTATATACCATACATGTTGTTTGTTATATGTTATTTTTTCTGTTTAAATAATTATTTACCCTGTTTGTTGTCTCCAAAAGCTTTCCGATATGAACAGATGTATGTATGGATGTATTTTTTGATCTGCTATTAATTGTGTGTTTAATATCCTTCTGGACCTGGTCCATAGTACATACAGGAAAACGCAAGAAATCACTTTTTTCTGGCTAAAATATTATTTACAGCTTATCATGTTGGACAAGAAGGTCTGGCTCGCAATCTCCATTCCAGTTCATCTCAAAGGTTTTTGATGGGGTTGAGATCAGGGCTCTGTGCGGGCCAGTCAAGTTCTTCCACACCAAACTCATACAACCATGTCTTTAGGGACTTTGTTTTGTGCAGTGGGGGACATTCATTCTGGTATAGAGAGGAGCATTCCCCACTGTAAGGCCTCACCCAGTTTGCAGACTCATCCAAGCTGTTCCAGTGATTTCAGTATACTTTTGGGAAACTCCTGTTTTTGTTTTCCTCTCTGGTCTTGCTTATTACCTATGCTCGTTCCTACCTTTGTTTTGCATACATGTACCTTGTTCATCCCTCTCTCGCTCGGCCACAGAGTGGTATCCCCTAGAGAGTGGCATCCCTCAATAGCTCGGCCACATAGTGGTATCCCCCACTGAGTGGCATCCCTCTATAACTCAGCCACATAGGGGTATCCCCCATGGAGTAGCAAACCTTGCCTTGCTTGGCCACCAACTGGTAATCCCTCAGAGTGTGGCATCCCTCTATAGCTCGGCCACATAGTGGCATCCCGAACAGAGTTGCATCCTTCTATAGCTCAGCCACATAGTGGTATCCCCCACAGAGTGGCATCCCTCTATAGCTCGGCCACATAGGGGTATCCCCCACGAAGTGGCAAACCTTGCCTTTCTTGGACACCAAGTGGTACTCCCCCAGAGTGGCACCTTCCCAATCTGGCCATAGTCTGGATCCTGCCCTGTTCCAGAGTAGCCCACACCTGTGAGCATTCAGTGATATATGACCAGGGAATCTGTACGTGTGATAACTTCTATTCCCTTTAGTTATGCAGCAAAGCAGTAGTGCTGGTCACCTCCGGAGGTTATAATGCCCTGTATCCTGATTCCATGTATTTCTCAGCCCTGTCTCTGTTAAACTCTCATATTCCTGTTACTTTTGTTTTTACTCTGTTTGCTTTCTTCAGCTCTGCAGGTAATTTCTCTGTTTGTATGTCTGTGTATTGTTATTAGTTTGCTATTCAATTTTAGTGTAGGGACTTGCCTTATTGTGAGGTACCTTGACGTGGTTGGCAAGCTTCATGTTATGGCTATAATTAACTAAATCCTCACTGTTAAATCTAAGAGTGTAAGGTCAGATCCTGCATGTTTGTTTGTGTGTATATATATATATATATATATATATATATATATTCCCTTATCCTCTCTCCCTGAAGCACACGAGGATCTCAGCTCCTCCCCCCATGTCCAGCTTGGTTCCCCTTATGAAGCATCTGAGGATTCCGGCTCCTCACTCCATCCCTTCTGTTCCTTTAGCCCCTACCCTATCCTCTGTATGTTGTTCTGTGTTATATATGTATCTCTGTATGTCTCCTTAGTTATGTCTTATTCTTTGCTGCTCCTTGTATGCTTTAGATCTCCCTTTGCCCCTTGCTCTGTCCTGTAACATTATAAGATCGGCAGATCTGCATTCCTGGCGCAACGGAATTGAGCTGATTTAAAACTAATATAAAGCAAACATAAACATCTGAAGTCACTTTGAATACGGTGCCAATACTATTTGATGCAATCTTTGAGTGTACTGAAAACCAACCCAAATACTCGGAAGCATCCTGAATATTGTGGGTCTAACATTTGTGAAGCAATAGTGTGTGAAGCAAAGGCGAAGTCATACCTAAAATTAATACAAACAACTGGAAGCACCCAAATTGAGCTGGGTAGCACAGATAAGTGTTTGGGACCCTCTGAAGTTCTAGGACCTGCAGCCAAATACTATCAGATACCTGAACCAAGCTGAATAGCATATAAACAAGGTAATCTGAACAGTCCTTGCCGAATATATATGACCACAACTAAGTGAGCAACACCATACATAGAGAACAGCCACAAAATATCGAAATACTTGCCACTCTAACAAATACCGCTAAGGAAAGCAAGCACTCTAACCATTGCAGAATAGATATTTAATATTCCATACACCTAACCCTCCTTGCTGATTTATTGGTGGCCGGATTACTGCTCTAAGATATCGACTCTCTAGATATACATAAAGAGGTGGGCTGCGACTGAAGTAGATTGTACCTCCAAAGCTTTAAAACTACCCTGTATATACAAGTCTGACCCCGGTGGGAAAAAAACGGACCACCGAGAGACCCATACCCTAGATACGGTGAATAGAACTATACCGGAAAGATAAAGGTCAGAAGGGGAAGGAAGATAGAAGAAATGGCGACACGAAGAAATACAGACATAAAAAGAAATAAAGATAGCACTAAAGAATCAAGGGACTCAAAGACAAATAAAACGCTGACAAATTTCTTCTCTACCCCAGAAATAGAGCAAAAGAAGAAAAATAAAAGAGACTCTCTCCAACCAGATACACCGGAAGCAGGAAAGGCTGGGAAACAAAATACTGTCCGAATGATACAAGGGATGGATGACAGGTTGGAGAGAGGAGACCAGTCCCTAGAGACCAGCAGTAAAGTCGGAAAACCGAGAAACACACCTACCAATATCAGACATGCAGATAATGCTCCTGAAACTACTTGAAGATCATAGGGACAAGATCAGAGAAGATCTACAGAAAAACCTAAATGAAATGACAATTGAAATACAAAACATAAATACCAAGCTCCAGGAAAACATTGAAAAAGTTGAAAATCTAAAATTGGAAGCTGAAAGACAAAAATATATAAATAAAGAAATGCAAAAAAAAATTGAAGATCTACAAAATAAAGTGGCAGATGCCGAGAATAGATCTAGATGGAAAAACCTCAGGATTCGAGGAATCCCTGAGGAGATTACGCAGGAAAATCTGAGTCCATATGTACATGAGTTCTTCCAAGAATTAACAGGAGGAGATCTGAAATCAGAGGGAACCATCACTGAAAGGATCCATAGAACATATGGTCTACGAACAGACAAGGCTGGGCAACCACCAAGAGATGTGATGGTGCGACTTCATAACTACGTGCACAAGGAAAGGATCTGGAAAGCCAAAAATAATGAATCACTTGCACAGAAATTCAAGCAGCTAAGGATCACGCAGGACATATCACTATATACGAGACAGCAGAGACTAAAACTAAGAAGCATCACGGACATACTCCACAGGGAGAAGATAAGATTTGCATGGGGATTCCCTGTGAAGATACTCCTTACATATAGGGAGCAAAGATACACCATAGAGACGCAGGAACAGGCAACAGCCCTATTCAAGAAATGGGACATTCATGTGTGATAGACATTTACACCTGGCCGTTGAATCCCCCAACCCTTGGGGGGAAGGGGGCTGAGTAAGGCCGAAATATGGGGAGATGTCATGATGAATACCATGCTTATGGGGGACACGTCCGCCTCTCCCCCTGGTCCTTCCCTGGTTTTTGGGTGGACGGAGGGCAGTGGAGGAGGGACCCCTGTATAGTATAGTATCTGTATAGTATCTGTATAGTATTTGTTGCTCAGAGGGGGACACGAGGTGGGGTGGTCTAAGAACTACTACGGTGGTGGGAGTCGGTCCCCTTCGGGGCGGGGGTGGTGGAGATGTGGGAGGCCCGGACACCGTGTGATGGTGGGGGTGCGGGGGGGGGGAGGTGGGGGGGGGCACCGTGTGGGGGGCGCACCGCTACGGGGGAGGTGCCCATACAGGCGGTATTTCAGAGAAATTGGCCCGATCATACAAATTATAAAAACCGAATTTAGAATAAATAGAAATGAACACCCTAGCACTTTTTGGGAAAGGACGGGCTGTTCTCTCTGCTGCACCCCTTAAAACGAGCTAAAGCTCATATTGGAGCTAAAGTATAAACTGTGTGTGGATCTCCCCTTATACTGGGAGAAGATGGTATCTGATCCTGAGCAGGATCCGAACAATGCATCTAGTTTGAATGTGATGAATGAATGCCACTCCAGGACCAGTGATAAACTCGATAGACATACTATCGATGGTAATTAAGTTCCGCACTATAAATGCCCAAGGGATGAACTCCCCATATAAAAGAAAAATTTTTACGGAAATGCTGAATCATGACAAAATCAATGTTATATTTGTACAGGAAACACACTGGGTGAAATCTGTAAAAAGAATGATATATAATAAAAATTATTCACATATATTCACTTCTAACTTTCACATTAAAAAAGAAAGTCGAGGAGTTATGACTATAATAAAAGATACACTGGCACCAGAAATAATACATAAATACACAGATAAACATGGTAGATATATTATATTAGTTTGTAAATTAAACAACACTCTATACACACTTGTAAACATTTACGCCCCGAATGAAAATTCACTGAACTTTCTGGAAAAATTATGGGCTCGGGTGGAAAAAGTAATGCAAGGGCAGCTTATCTTAGGGGGAGACTTTAATATGGTCTCAGATGCAAATATGGACAGGAAACTCCAGATAGGAAGAAAACCAAGTCATAAACAAACATGTTCAGCTAGAAAATTTGGAGAGTTTATCGCCAAAAATAATCTAATAGAAGTCTGGAGAACTCTAAATCCTATGTCAAAAGACTACACTCACTTCTCAATACCACACAACTCGTATTCTCGTATTGACCTGTTCCTGGTCTGCAGAGACTCATTCAGGCGTGAAATAAAATGTGAATTCGGTGCTGCTTCCTGGTCCGACCATTCCCCTGTCACTCTGATAATAGAAGAAGGACCGGATAAAAAAGTGTTTAACCCCTTAACGACAGATGACGTGCCAGGCACGTCACGGCAAATCGAGGACTTGCCGACAGCTGACGTGCCTGGCACGTCATGCACTAAATGGAGTAAAGAAAGCGACCAGCGGTCGCTTTCTTTACTCTAACGGTGTTGCTACAATGCCTCTAGGTAGAGGCATTGTGCAACACCCCCCAAATGTGCAGGGGCGCGCTACGATCACTCCACGGAGTGATCGTAGCAGCCATTTAAAAATGGCTGCGCCCGCTGCACACATGTGCTTAGAAAGCGAACGATCGTTCGCTTTCTAAGCATCTCGGGTGTTGTTAAAGTGCCTCGCCAGCGAGGCACTTAACAACACCTTCAGCTGCCCCAGATCCGATGGTGGTCGCTCTCCTGAGCGACCCCATCGGCTCAGTAGAAGGGAACGCTGCCTGTACAGGCAGCGCTTCCCTTCTAATGGCAAGAGCATCGGAAGTGAAAGTATTTCACTTCCGATCCTCTAGGGGGAGCCAATCGATGCCGGCACAACAGATCTATGTGATCTGTGTGCAGGCATGTATGGTAAGTGCTCTGATGAGCACTTACCATACTGTCAAAGGCAATATTACTAAACATTGCCTTTGACAAGTATTGATCTGCCTCCCTCACCTTACTAGTTTTAGTAAGGGAGAGAGACAGATCAGATCAAGTAAAAAAATAAAATAAAATAATAAAAAAAATATTTAATAAAATGTTAAACACCAAGGGCTTTTATAAAAGCCATTTAACCCCTTCCCTGCCATTGATCGCTGTGTACGCAGTGATCATACACAGCAGCACATTTTTTGCTGTCTGTGCATTTTTTAGGGGTTATTTTTTTTTACTGTAATTCATTACAGTATAAAAAAACCTCTTTTAAGAGAGATTAACCCCTTTCTTGCCGTAGATCACTGCCTAATCAGCGATCTGACGCAAATGCAGCAATCTTGCTGCAGAAGCATTTTTTAAAAACTTTTTTATTACACCGTCACATGTTAATTATACCCGCTAGGGGACTACGTTTAACGTAAAAAAATTTTTTTAGCTGTCTGAGCGCATGTATAGCGATCAGTAACAGCTGATAAGTGACAATGGCGGGTTGGCGTTTGCTCAGATGAGCATCACCATTCGTCTGGTTAGATCAATATGTGTAAATATTTGATCTGACCCGTGTAGATCTGCCTCCCTCTCACTTGAGTTTTAGTGAGGGAGGGAGACAGAGCTGTATAATGTAAGTTTTTAATTATAATATATTTAATAGAATTGAGACCCAAAGGCTTTTATAAAAGCCGTTTCCAGTATTTAACCCCTTCCCTGCAATTGATCGCTGTGTACACAGTGATCTTACACAGCAGCACATTTTTTTGCTGCATTTTTTTAGGGGTTATTTTTTTTTACTTTGATTTATTACAGTATATCAAAGGCTCTTTTAAGAGCTATTAACCCCTTCCTTGCCGTATATCACTTCCTAAGCAGCACATATGGTCACTGCCTAAGCAGTGCATATGGTCACTGCCTAAGCAGCGCATATGGAGCAATCTAGTCGCCGAAGGATTTTTTTTTGCTATCAGCATTTTTTTTGTCAGACTCACTAGGGGTTAATTATACCCACTAGGGGATTACGTGTATTCCTTTTGAAGCTGTCTGAACGCGTGTATAGCGATCAGTAACAGCCGATCAGTGGCAAAGGTGGTTTGGTGATTTCTCAGATGAGCATCACCATTCGTCTGGTTCGTAAATATTGTTCTGACCCATATGGATCTGCCTCCCTCTCCTCACTTGAGTTTTAGTGAGGGAAAGAGACAGATCTGTATAACATAATTTTTAAATTGTAATAAATTAAATAAAATGTTAATAAATTGTGAGTCCCAAGGGCTTTTATAAAAGCCATACCTTTTGTATAGTGTAGTGTATTAACCCCTTCCCTGCCACTGATCACTGCACAGCAGAACATTTTTTCTTGTCTGTGCATTTTTAGGGGTTAATTTTTTGGTAAAATACACTGGCTGGTTTCAAATATGTCCCAAATGGGACATGAGTGCAGGCGGTCTGCATGTCAAAATTTTAATTTGGAAAACCAAAAACTGCACCTACCAAATTTGGCCTTTTACCCACCAAACAACCCAACAAACCTATGCATGGGTGGTATCCCTGTACTCAAGAGATGTTGCTGAACACTTATTAGGGTGTTATTTGGCAGTGACACATACCAAAATCTGTGAATTCATGTCTGAAGTACAAGGTTTGTGAAAAAAAAACACAAAACAATTACTACCACAAAGTTTGACAAAGGCTGGTGGTAGAATTAGTGCATGGAAAGTGTAAAAATACCACCATTTGAGATAGCCTAAGGTGTCTTCTTTTAAAAAATATATGGGTTGATGGGGTAAAATACACTAGCTGGCTTCAAATATGTCCCAAATGGGACATGGGTGCAGGCTGTCTGCATGTAAAAATTTCAAGTTGGAAAACAAAAAACTGTACCTCACAAATGTGGCATTTTAGCCCCCAAACAACCCAACAAACCTATGCATGGGTGGTATCCCTGTACTCAGGAGAAATAGTAGAATCTATTTAGCATGTTTTTTCGTTCGCTATTGTCGATGAGGAGAAGTTTTTTCAAATAAAAACAAAGAAATTTGTGTGTTTTTTTTTTTTTTACCATATTTTATTATTTTTTTTAATAATATGATAAGATATGATCAAAAAGATGGCATCCATAGAAAGCCCTTCTTGTCCCGATAAAAACAATATATAATATGTGTGGGTACAGCAAATTACAAAGAAGAAAATTACTGCTAAACACAAACAGCACAGAAATGTTAAAATAGCCATTGTCCAGAAAGGACAAAAATGTTTCAAAGGCTCTGTCCTTAAGGGGTTAACTGGAAACTGAATGAGCCTCTGCTGATGCAGGAGCGGGTCAAAAGCCACATACAAATGGATCTAAAAAACTTCTTTGCGGAAAATGAAAGTGAGGAAATATCTAGGTCGACTTTGTGGTGTTCATTGAAAGCAGTAATCCGCGGAAGTCTAATTAAATTGGGAGCTGTAGAAAAGAGAAAACAGGGTAGGACATTCCAACAGCTTCAGGTGGAACTCTATAAACTAGAAAATCTGCATAAACAAACTCTGCAGGGAGATATATTAGAAAAGATACAAGAAGTGAAAGATAAAATTAAACAAAGTGCTATTGAAAGGACAAACAAAAATATCTTATTCTTAAAACAGAAGTGGTACTTGAGAGGGAACAAGGCAGATAAATTACTATCAAATCTTTTAAAAAAACAGAGATTAAGAAATACAATAAACAAAATTATATATAAGGATGAAACACTGCTAGACCCTGAGAAAATAGGTGAGGCCTTTGTCGAATTTTATCAGGAACTCTATCATCTAAATAAAAATAATATAAACATCTCAAAGGAGGAGGAAAATAGCAAAGTCTTAAAATATCTAAGTAACCTAAAACTCCCAAAACTAACATTGGAAGAACAAGAATTATTGAACGCCCCATTTACTAAAATCGAAATAAGAGATATACCGTATTTGCTCGATTATAAGACGACCCTGATTATAAGACGACCCCCCCAAATTTGTACATTCCTTTAGGAAAAAAACTAAAAAGGCTGATTATAAGACTACACTATAGAAAAAAAGTTTAACTTGTATATATGTAAATTGCTTTTTAATATTTAATAAAAAGTTTATATTATACAAATGCATTTCTTGTTTTTATTTGCTTTTATGTGCCATTGCGGCCTCTCTCCCGCTCCCCCAGCTGTCTCTTCCCCCCCCCAGCGTTGTCTCTCTCTCCCCCCAAAACTTCTCTCTTGTCCGTCATAATAGACTGCCGTGTTGGGCAGCATGGAGGATATCTGCACGTATCGTGCAGACATCCCCCAGCTGCCCGATTCTCCCTGGTGGCTAGTGGGGCAGCAGGGGATATCTGCGCGATGAGCGCAGACCTCCCCTGCTGCCGCCCGGCATGCTCGCCGGGACTTCTGTGACGAAAGTGGAAGTTCCCGGCTTCTTCACAGAAGCCCCTGCGGTCGTGCCGGGCGCGCAGACATCCCCTGCTGCTAGAGAGGGGGATCCAGGTCCCCTGCAGCTCTGCTGGGGACCTGGATCCATGTCTTATAATTATAAGAAGACCTCGAATGTAAGACGAGGAGGATTTTTCAGAGCATTTGCTCTGAAAAAAACCTCGTCTTATATTCGAGCAAATACGGTAATAAGAAACCTAAAAAGGAATAAGGCGCCGGGTCCGGATGGATTCTCAAACCTATTTTTTAGAACCTTCGAGGAAGAAATTACACCCTGCCTCTTAGAACTATTTGAGGAAATAAAAAATAACAAAGAGATGCCCAGAGAAATGATCAGTGCGAATATCAGCCCCATATTAAAGGAAGGGAAGAACAAAACAGAAATAAAGAACTATAGACCAATATCTCTCATCAATACAGATATACTCATCTGTATTGGCGTGTAGACTAAAAAAAATCATCCATCGACTGATCCATGAAGATCAATCTGGATTTATACCAACAAGATCAGCAACCGATAATATAAGACGTAACCTGGATGTTCTGTTTCTGGAGCGGGCTCGGGGTGGGCGAATGCTGGCCCTGTCTTTGGATGCTGAGAAGGTCTTCGACAGGGTCAGCTGGACCTACCTCGAGCTCGCTCTAAGATCGTTTGGTTTCGATGGTCCGTTTCTGGACGCAGTGTGGGCCCTCTATAGAAATCCTTGTGCGAGGATCATGGGATCGGGCCTAACCTCCTCATGGTTTGACATCCATAATGGCACCCGACAAGGCTGTCCGCTAGCCCCCCTACTATATGTGATATCATTGGAACCACTGGCACAGAGCATTAGGGATAACCCAGACATTCAGGGAGTTAAACTCCAAGGGTAAGAATTTAAAATTTCCCTCTTTGCGGATGACGTCATGCTGACACTGGGTAACCCTAACGAATCAGTTGAGCATCTGATGAAAGAGATAGATCGGTTCTCAAGCGTATCATATTATAAGTTGAACATAGCAAAATGCCAAGCCATGATGTGTGGATCTACTACTCCAGAGCTAGATGAGATTAAAAAAAGATATCCTTTTCTATGGAAAGTAGACTATATAGAATATTTGGGAATTAGAATATCATCCAATTATTTACATCATGGCTTGGTAGGATTAATGTCCTGAACTACTACGCTCTCCCAAAGATATATTTTTTGCTACGTTCAATCCCATTGAAGGTGGAGCCTAGCATACTAAAAAAAATTCAAACTAAATTTAATGAATACGTATGGAAGGGTAAAACATCGAGAGTAGCGTTCAAGATAATATCTAGAACTCAAAATCAGGGGGGAGTCAGGATGCCAAATTTAATCAAACTACACGATACAGCTATGTTGACACATCTAGCAAAATGGACCCACACAGACACAAAGAGGCACCCCTGGATGCTAATAGAACAACTAGGATCAATGTTGAGAGATAACTTATTTACTACAAACAAAAAAACAAAACAGAAAGATAGCCCAATAGTAAATGATCTACTTGCTATGTGGAAAAAGATAAGAAAAAAATATCTCTCTACATACACCATAAATAGATTCCTTTCAATGGACGAAATAGAACGCAGAATTGAGGACTTAAATCTAAAGAACTGGAAGAAGGCGGGGATAAAATCAATTAACCAGATAACTGTGGAGGGCAATCTCCAGCAATTCTCAGACATAACCGGTGGATTTGATTTAAGCCCAGGAGAAATCTACTCCTATTTAAGAATAAAACATTTTTTTGAGAAAGAAATAGCGTCCGTATCATGTCAAATCAATCCGGAAATGGATGATTTATTTAAGGCAGCATGGAAAAAGAAGTGGGGTAAAAAAGCAGCCGCTGCCCTAGATATCCCGGAGGAATTTACTACACTCCCAATAGTAAAAAAATGGGAAAATGATCTAAATATTACTTACGAAGATAAAGAATGGTACGAAGCAATACAGACAACTAGAATATCGACGCATTCTTTAAATCTTCTGGAGACATTCTATAAAACAATATACAGATGGCACCTCCCACCAGTAAGACTGAAAAAGATGTACATGGACTATGATGAGAATTGCTGGAGATGTCTTAATAAAAGGGGAACACTAGCCCACCAATGGTGGGAATGCCATATTATAAAGGCCTTTTGGAGATCAGTTGCCCTTCTCGCCTCAGATGTTCTGAATATAGAGACCCCATGTAACCCAGCCCTAATGTTATTCCACCTAGAATTGGGAAGCTGGCAGGCTGAAAAGAGAACACTGTTGATACAAATTCTCTTGGCAGCCAAACTGATAATTACCAGATCCTGGAAAATGACAGGCCACCTAGATATGTCTAGGGTAGTGGAGCAGTTGGAATACCAATCCGCGATGGAAAAAGGCTACTATTTAAACAACACTAATAAAATTGAAAAATACAATAGAATTTGGACACCCTGGATAAATAGAAAGGGCAAATAGTGGGAAAAAAAAAAGTAGGGAAAAGGAAAATGGAAGTTGGGAAAACATCGGTCCTGGAGGAGAATGAATGAGATGGGTTGTATGAATGAGAGTATGAATGAATATATATATGTGTGTGTATATGTATGGGTATGTATATATATGTGTATGTATATATATATATATGTAGATAATAAGGGTAAATAAATAAATATATATGTTTCTCAATATGCAAAAAAAATTAAAAAAAGACGCAAAATAGGTTGGGGAAAAAAAATAAATGAACACATTAGGTAATAGCACTTAGTGATAACTGAAACCGTTGGCACTATATTTATATAAACATTGTATACATCAATGCTGCCTACAACTTGATGTCAATATGAAATGTTGATTTTACCTGTACCCTTTGATACTTTAATAATAAAAAAAAAAAAAAAAAAAAAAAAGTTTGGGGTTACCAGTATTATGTGTAGAAAAATGTTGTGATACACTGTGTTTTTGATACTTATTCCTTATATTTCTTACATGTTCTCCAATTGAAATTTTAACGGATCTTGAGGTTATACCACCATATTGGTGTCTACATTAGTTAAACAACATTCTTACTGTTGCAAGTGATTCATTCCCCAATTTTATGAATCTATGAATTATAGCTGAAGGTAAAATGACGGTTTATCTCATTTACTTTTCTGGTTTCTCTACAAGGTAGACACTGTCCACATTTATATTTATAAAAAAAAAAAAAAAAAAACTTGAATTCATTAATAAAATGTCTCTCTGTGTCCAAGAAACTTTTGGTTCAATTTTTTTTTATATATATATTTGGGGCTCCTCCCAAAATTGAGGTTAGGGCTGGGTCTGTTTGCAAAATGCAGGCTCAATGGACGCCCAGTAAACCCAATACAAACGTGAGAACTGCATCTGATCAGTAAAGTTCTCATGTTTGTATCTAGTGCTGGGCGTCCATTGAGTTTGCATGCTGTTAAGAATTGTATGGCGTCTTTGTCCTGGAGCACCGTGTATGAACTTGTGCATGTACGAACCATTATTCACAATTGTTTGCAAAATGGGCCAATATAAATTAACTAGCCTGCAAATGTGTTTATTTCAACCATTAAAATCTGTAATTAAAGGCAAAAAAAAAAAAAAAAAAGAATAAGCAGAACTTTGGCATCTTTTATGCACCATGTGCCTCAGCACTCGGTGACCCTGCTCTGCGACATCACATGGTTTTCCAATTCCTGAGTTGCTGCTGTTCTGTAATGCACGGGGTCCAGGAGGGTAAAGGGACCCTGATCCGAGATCAGGAGCTACAGTGCAGGGTGGAGACACAGGACCTGTTGCTGGGTAACTGCAATCGCCTGGAGGTTTGGGACCCCAAGTCTTTGCAGCCACAACCAGGCCCTGTGAAGCAGTTGCTGTATCCAGGTATCAGGGCTTAATAGGAAATGAACTAAGTGATAGCTAAGCAGGGCTAAAACAGAAAAGGAACTGAGGAATAGCAGAACTAAAATACAGAATGCAGGGCTACAGGACAGAGGGTAAACATAAGCAAGAAAGCAGATACCAAACTAAGGATAAGCGATACAAGGCATGGGGTTAAGGAACACAAAAGGCACATACAAAGGAACAAACATGAATACAGGAACTAGCCAAACACTAAAGATGGTAAAGGTGGGGGCTTGGTTCAAACAAATTGGCCAATTTAGATGTTAGCTTGCCAACCACGTCAAGGTACCCCAGATTAGGCCTGTAGACTGCTGCAAAGGACTGAAAAGCAACGGGTGGGGTTTAAATAGAAAACTGACAAAGCAGAGGGATAGAGAGAAACCTGGAATGGAACATAAGGACAGGCAGAGAGGCATACAAGGCAAGGCAAGGCAGGGCATACAAGGCAAGGCAGGGCATACAAGGCAAGGCAGGAATAAGTATAACTAATAAGAAAGCAAAACAAGAAGGATACAAAAAATCCTGGATACAGCCTGGATACGCCTGCAAAAGGGTGCATGGTTACAGTACCCCCTTACTGGTCTGAAAGCGCCCGGTACCATCTGAACTCGGAAGCTAAGCAGAGCCAACACCCGGGGTTCCCAATCAGTCTCCCGCATCGGTACTGACCAGGCCTGGCTCTGCTACCAGTCCTGTCTCAGTCCCAGTCTCTGCTACCAGTCCAGTCTCAGTCCAGTACCAGTTATGCATTGTGGAGTGCAGACAGACCCCACACCCTGCCCTGCAACGAGGCTTCTCCCTGGTCTGTTATTCCAGGTTGTGACATGTTCTTAAATAATTCCACTTTTCAATAATACCACTTGACTGTGAAATATATAGCTGTGATTAAATTTCATGAACTGACTTATTGCAAAGGTGGCATCCTATCACAGTACCACACTTGAATTTACTGAGCTTTTCAGAATGACAATTTTTTCCACAAATGTTTATAAATGCAGACTGCATGTATCAGGAGCAGGGTTCCGGTGGAATACAGAAGTTCAATGTGCAGAAATGGAGTAACAGGGCCTGGTGCAGGGTAACCACACTGCCCTGAGGGATTGACCCTCATGTTAGTGATCCACATATCTAGGCATTGAGGTAGCACTGGCTGTATCCAGTATAAAACAATACAGGATATGGGGATACCCTGCAGACACCGTGGAACAGGGTAGAGTAGTATGCTGGATGCTGCAGGCTGAGACAGGCAGGCTAAGCAAAGCAGTAACTAATAAAGGATAAAGGATAGCATAAAAAAAGGAATAATCAAATACAAAGTACAGGGTTACAGGATACAAACAGGGCAAAGCAGAAGCAAAACTGAGGATAAGAAATACAAGCCACAGTCTTTAGAAAAACAGGAATGTTTGGTACATATTTTTTCTGCATCTAAAATATGCCTGGCCAGACACTGGAGAAGCCCCCATCCCCCTGCGTGGCAGGAGATTATAGCACAGTACACAAACCTTCACGGATTGATTGTCATTTGAACGGATTTTCAGAGGGAAACTCTATCCTCTCCTTCTGACTTTCCCCCCACTTGGGACGGACCAGCATGGGGCTACTTTTTCAGCTGAACCAAAGAGTAAGAGTTAGATATGGCTGCCTGTGTGAATGTTGATGAATAGTAGGTTACGTCACTTGTTTGAATGAATATTAGGTAATCTATAGCATTACTGCTTGGGTCCCTACCAATTAATCACGAGACCTCTGGATGTCCCAATTTAGAGAAATGTGGCCGGTGCTCGTTTTGAGCACCGGCTAAATTTCCCCTGTCAGACTGAGGCCACTCAAAGTGGGTTCATCTGACAGGTGGGATCACGCTGCAAGTGCCTGCAGTGGGATCTGCGAGGGGGGGAGCCGCAATGAGCTCTTTAACACAGGACATACTATGCCGGCCTAACGACTTTGAGGCACTTAAAATCAGGACGGCATAGTAACGTCACAAAGGGGTTAAAGGGACTCCAGTACTTAAACATTGTTTATACTCTGATTCTAGAAAACTAAAATGATCTATACATTGTGCTAGCACAATTGTGCATAGATTGAGAGAAAAAAAATATGTTTTCACGTTTAGTATTGGAAAAGCAGAAAAAAATGTAATAACTAATACATATATTTTGTTAAGGGGTCTCTGACACCTACACATTTTGATGCACTATGGATTTAGAGAATAAAAAAATGATCTATATGGTGTGTTAACAGAATTGCATGCGACTATGGATGTCCATGATGTCTTCTGTTTATGACATCACTCACTATGCAACTGAACTGCTCTAAAAGAGAAATATATAAATTGTATATCAAGCCACGGGGTGATATCATAAACAGAGACACAACATACATCCGTGGTGAGCACAACTCATGATTCTCAGTCATCCATTTGGTTGGATGGACAAATGTATAAAAGCACTTGGAGTGCCAAAGTTTAGCCACCACTGCTGCACAACTACCAAGTGTCCTATTTTGAATCCAAACTTAATGTTGAGCAAGCAATATTGGTAGTTGATTATAATTAGAATAATAGCTAACTGTAGATGGAGATGTGGGAACTACACTAAGTCTTCAGTACAAACACTAAATTTAGTTGCCTGCATCTACATTGATGCCAGGCATATTACTAGCTGAATTTCATGGAAATTGTAGTTATACTGACGTTGTGGTGGCTTACACTACGTTCCACTACACACTACATTTTTTGTTGTTGACTGTAGCTCCCAGCCGGAATGAAACGCATAAGGCAGATTTTTTCCTTCTCTGTTGGTTGTGGATTCCTCTTTTGTGCATGCCAATATAATCTACAATAAATAGCACTTGTTGGATAGTTTTCAATTGCCTGGATTCGTTTTGTCTGCATCCCGTATGTCTTGTATTAACTATTACTACTATGATCATATCATTTTTCCTATTCATGAGCAATGAACATTTGCCTCCCAACAGGAAATCCATCTCTTAAGCCAACAAAGGTAGGCAATGGGGAAGCGATAAGGGGGTTTGGGGGTGGAAGATGGAAAAGGTGGAGAGGATATGTTACCCCCTAAACCTGGAAAAAATCCTACAGATGCCTATGACTAGAAGTGTGCATATATGTATCTGTCTCCTTTTCTAATGTACTACATAATTAAAAAACAAAACAGTAATGTAGTAGGCAGGGCTGTTGCTGTAGAACAGGGGAGTCCAAGTTTTTTCTGAAGTGAGCCGCAGGATCAGAAACTTATGGTAATAGTGAAGAATGACTTGGTAGCTGTAGAAACATATTTGGCTACGTAGCATCAATTCAAAATGAGTCAAAAACAAAATCAACTTACCGTAATTCATACACATCTACACAAAATGATTGAAAATATAAGTAGTTTGGGTCACCTTTTTGCAGTGTTAAGTGAAATGTTGAGGGGAAAAATGACAGATATGTTTTCTTTTATTTACATTACATGACATCACTTATCTAAAAAAATTATTGTACAATCTAGGTGGAACTGTCCCTTTAAATGTGACAATTAACAATACTACTACAAATAGTAAAATAATGTTTAAAACATGGTTTGCAATCACTGGAGACAATTATGCTTTGTAGTTTTCTTTATTCTGAAATTCCATGCCCCAACATTCACTTACAACATGCAAACCAAATATATTGTATCTTTTCTTTACTCTGCCCATTAACCTGGAATGCTTTATCATCGGTTTAAACTCACATAACCTCTCTCATGTATCTTCTGTTATAGGTTTACTGCTCAGGGTATTGTGTTGCATTTCAAAGAAGTGGTTGATACTTAGGACTCTCACTCTCTAGAGCTGACCTTATTATCTTTGCATTCTTATACTCTAAGCCATTTCCACTGTTTCAGCTCCAGGTTTAGTAAATCCCAAAATCATAGCATCTATTGTTTAAAGAGCTACTTAGCTATTTTAATAACATTTTCTAAAAAAAATATTTTTCCTGAAAAGAAACAAACATTATTTTCAGATGTCCATACTGCCAGGGTAAAGGAGCAGGTACCTTATAACGGATTTGTGGGGGAGGGTTGGCAGGGGACAATTGTCCCCCAGGCTGCTCTCTAATCTGGCAAAATGGGCTGGGGTTGCACTTCTAAATGCCACAGTGTGCCAGACTTTCTATCCAGTTGTCTTGTTTGTCTAGTTCTGTACTTTATCTGTCAGTATATCTGTCTTGCATATCTTTCTGTGTCTATATCTGATAATAGTTGCATTGTGGGACACTAAATCATTTTTTGCCATTGGGCCACAAGTTGCCAGCCCTCCCCTGGCCATGTGCCATTTTACTCCCAGCATCCAATGCTGCTGAGCAGGATTGTAACAATAGCCTATGATCGACACTCTGCCCAGTAACACAGCTACAGTTAGTGATTGTGGCCTAATGGGACAGACCATAAATTGTTTCTACCCCAGGGCTCTTAATGTTCTTATTCAACCACTGCAGCTGAGGCTTAGTTATTGGTCACATTAATTTGCATCCCTTTTATTGATTTTAAGTGAGTAGAGTGTGAACTGCAGTGTCAGTTAATAACCCTATAAGTCTGCATTCTTCTGGTTTAAACATGATTAATAAAGGGTAATACAGCACCAGCCAACAAAAGGGAAAGATAAGGAAAATAATTTGTATTAATTTATACAAAAATGTTGTCCTTGTGCAACATTTAATGACAAAGTGCAATAGGTGAACAGCAGACACTCATTACTCAAACAGGACTTACCCCTGCATCGCAATTGCATATCATAATTACCCCCCTGTTCACCACATCGTCATCATCATCTTCCCCAGACCCCCCAAGATCATCAGCAGCCCCCCTGTCCTCCCAACAGCCTTGGGGTAGAGGGATGATACATAGCTGTTGTTATTCTTCATGTTTCCTGTGCCTTTGTCTATAAGTGAGTTGTGTCGCATAACCTGTTGGAAGAGCACGGATCAGCAAGAGGAATAGAAGAAGTCTGTTTTCTCACCATAGATTTCTGTACTGCCTATGCGGCAGGTAAAATCAGCAGCATTTTAGTTGGGGGGTCATGACACTGTAGGGGGGCCATTGCAGCATACTTGTTAGACAGACATAGCTTCCCATGGCTCCACAGCTCACAGTTTGTGAAACGCTGCCATAGATCCTATATAAAGGCTGTTAAAATACAAATCAAAAACAGTTAATTATGGTACTGCTGAACGTCGGTGGGAAAAACTAGAGTACTATACTATATGTATATCTGATACAGGTTGAGTATCACTTTTCCAGAAATCCGTTATCCAAAATGATCCGTTATCCAAATATTTTTGGGGGTTTTGCCATAAGTTGCAAATTCCACACATACCAGTCAGAATGCATGCACATAACCATTTATTCAGTATTCAGGCCCCTTACCCTGTAATTTGGCCTTTTAAACCACTTGGTAGTCGGGTTGACAGGGGGAAAATCCAATAGCCCTTTCATTGGTAAAGATGTTTAACCAATTAGTGATAGAGCTGATATTTGCACCCTACATGGCAATGGATATTTTAAAATTTCTGCTGTGTGTGTGTTTGCTGTAATATTCAACTTTCTCATTTAATTTACCCACACAAATTATATAATGTTTTTATTGTCATAAAAAAAAGGTTTTACACAATTACAAACATTAAAAATCGAATCAAATTAGTTTAGAAATATGCATATTTACATGTTTTTAACTCATCTGTAACCCTACGTGGAACCCTAACCCTAATAGATCTAGGGTTAGCGTTATCCTAACGTAATGTTGCTGACTGCCTATTTGGGCAGTCAAGCAATAGTGGCAGAGCAACAGAAGTGATTTCTGATCACCTCCGGCGCTCTTGCCAGATACCGGCATGCACCATATCGAAAGAGCATCTGCTCTCCGTGATCACTCCCCTGAGGGGGCAAATTTCCCTGCTGCATGATTTCTCGCATTGAGTTTCAGCGCAGGACATACCAGGTATGTTCAACTAAGTACGAAAGCAGAATGGCGCAACAAATAAATATTTTGCAATGAAGAGTAGTAAAATCCTTCAAAATTTAATAGGATTCTTGTAAAAAAACACAATAAAACACAAACATGTGTATGACCAGATACATTAAATATATATGGGCCCCTAATACAAGGAGAACTTACAAAACGGTGGAAGAGATAAATCGAGGGAGAGATAAATCAAGTAAAGATGATGGCTGGAATAGCATCAGAGTTGGCCTGCACCTCAACGCGTTTAGCCGGATACTACACGGCTTCTTCAGGTGGAATTTGGGAAAAAAACCTTCGTATTTTGTGTATTGTTTGAGTAATTCGGAGATTACTTCAGAAGGCAGCATTGTTGTGGTACAAGCATTATTATACTAATTTACAACAATATAACAGTGTAACCAGCGCTGATATCTTAGCTCTTAGCAGCACTTAGGTAGTGTGTCCCTAAACCACACAGCAAAACAAACACAAAAGGTGCTTAATCACAGGTTGCTCTCACAAAAGGTGCTTAATCACAGGTTGCTCTCAAGCGCATTTATATGTTTTTTATTATACTAATTTATTTGCGCAGTGCCATTTGGCACATTCACCTTTTTTGCACTATGTTCGACATGTGACGACAAGTGACATGTTTTTCTTGTCGTACCTGATACCTCAATTATCGCAAAGGGTTTAATAAGGGTTTAGTTTAATTTTCCAAAGTCTTCAATACATTTTTATATATTTTACTATGAACAATTCTCCTTGTTTTTCCTGGTTGTTGGCTGGTGCTGTTTTATACTTTACTGCTGAAGGATCGTGGAGCGAATTCCTTGACATTGCAGCACAAGAATCGAGGTGTTTATACTTACATATGTATTGAAGACTAGAGCCAGCAATTTGGGATTGGATTTGAAACTTAATTTTGCTTCTTTTTTTTTTTTATATAAAGTAAAGGTTTGTATTTATGTGACAGGATTTTTGCATTAAAGGATTTTCTAGAATTATTTATAACATTTGTTGTCATTTGTTTATTTTAAAAATTATTTATTTGTGAGTTTTTTTTTTTTTAAATTGCTAACCATGTTAAAAAAATTTGGACCTGTGTACACATTCAAAATGAATCATACAATAATATATAATATTAATATATAATAAATATACATTTAGCATGGTTTTGTGTTCTTGGTTCTTCTAAAGGGGATTAGGATCAGGAGGGAAATTGGGCAAGGGAAAGGAAAAATAAGGAAGGAACGGTGGATGAGGCAGAGAGGAAGAAGCAAAGGTACGTTTGGGAGTAATTATGTTCTGTTTTGCTTATCTGGGGAAGTGTATGGTTCGGGGAGCCAGATTTTGTGAAATCGTGTGGGTGTCTCATGGACAAAGGCAGTCAATTGGTCCATGTCCATTGCACATTCAATGAATGCCATCACAGTAAGTATGGTTGGGATTGGGTGTGGATTGGTTCCATAATTGAGATAGTGGTATTCGAGCAGCTAGAGAAATTCTGCACATTCGTTTTTTTTTTCTTGCTTTGTGCAAGAGTCTTAGTGTTTTCAGAGGAGAAATATGCATGGGTCAAGCTCATTTGGTTTGTGCAGAATTTCAGAGATTAAGCTTTGTATCTGTTTCCATAAATAATCTAGGTGGGGACAAGGGAAATTAATAGCCAGTTGCCAAAGAGAGGAGATGGCATTGTGATACAGAGGAGTGCCATGCTGAAATTTAAGCTATGTATGTTCCTAGGTAATATTTATTGATTTCAGGGAGGCCCAGTCACACAGACATGTACATAATGAAATGATTAATTCTGGATTTTTCCCCTTGCAAGATAAAATTATCTATTTATTTATTTTTTAAAGATCCTGAAATCTAAAGATTTTAGCGGGATTGGCAGTGTTTTTAAGAGGTACAGTAGGCTGGATAAAACATCAATTGTTATGTATTGTAATGTAATTGTAAGCAGGCAAAAAATGGAGTTGCTCTCCCGAGTAGGTATTATCCTACAGGACAGACTATTGCAGTACTGTTTGTGCTCGGGAGCTTAAGGACCCACCCCCTCTTATGTTGTTATTATATTTTCCATAATGCATAACTTTACATTTGTGTATATTGAACCTCATTTCCCACCTAATAGCCCAGTCCCCCACTCTATCCAAATCTGCCTGTAAAGAACAAACATCAAGTTTAGTCTTCATTACCTTACCTAATTTAGTGTCATCAACAAAAACTGAGACATGGCTCTCAGCACAACTTGGGAGATCATTACTAAACAAATTAAAAAACAGAGGGCCTAAAACAGACCCCTGAGGTACTCCGCTCAATACCCTGGTCCAATTTGAGGATTTTCCTTTTAAAACAACCCTCTGCATTCTATCTTTTAGCCAATTTTCAATCCAAATACATACATTTGCCCCCAAACCTATTTCTCTCAATTTGTAGAGTAACATTTTGCGTGGAACTGTATCAAATGCTTTAGCAAAGTCTAAATTGATCACATCAACTGCCACACCTCAATCTATATTTTTATAGAAGCCAATTTGCCCAATAATATGCCAGTATTATTTGCCATTTAATATGCCCCTGACAATTTGCCCAATAATATGCCAGTATTTGCAATTAATATGCCCAGGTAAGTACTGGGGCAGGGGGGAGGAGGGTGGCAAACGAGCATACTGTGGGGCAAAATCCTGACATATTAATTGGCATAATCCTGATATATTGAGTGACATAATCCTGACATATTAATTGGCAAATTCCTGGCATATTAATTGTCATAACCCTGACATATTAATTGGCATAACCCTGACATATTAATTGGCATAACCCTGACATATTAATTGGCAAATTCCTGGCATATTTATTTGCATAACCCTGACATATTAATTGCTATAACCCTGACATTTTAATTGGCATAACCCTGACATATTAATTTGCAAATTCCTGGCATATTAATTGGCATAACCCTGACATATTAATTGGCATAACCCTGACATATTAATTGGCAAATTCCTGGCATAATAATTAGCAAATTCCTGGCACATTAATTAGCATAACCCTGACATATTAATTGGCATAACCCTGACATATTAATTGGCAAATTCCTGGCATATTAATTAGCAAATTCCTGGCATATTAATTAGCATAACCCTGACATATTAATTGGCATAACCCTGGCATATTAATTGGCATAATCCTGGCATATTAATTGGCACAATCCTGGCATATTAATTGGCATAACCCTGGTATATTAATTGGCAAAATCCTGGCATATTAATTGGCATAACCCTGACATATTAATTGGCATAACCCTGACAAATTAATTGGGATAATCCTGACATATTAATTGGCAGAATCCTGACATATTGAGTGACAAATTCCTGGCATATTAATTGGCATAACCCTGACATATTAATTGGCATAACCCTGACATATTAATTGGCAAATTCCTGGCATATAAATTGGCATAATCCTGACATATTGAGTGACAAAATCCTGGCATATTAATTGGCATAACCCTGACATATTATTTGGCATAATCCTGGCATATTAATTGGAATAACCCTGGCATGTTAATTGGCATAACCCTGACATATTAATTGGCATAACCCTGGTATATTAATTGGCATAATTCTGACATATTAAATTGGCATAATCCTGGCATATTAATTGGCAAAATCCTGGCATATTAATTGGCATATTGAGGGGCTAAATCCTGGCATATTGAGGGGCAAAATCTTGGCATATTAATTGGCATATTGAGGGGCTAAATCCTGGCATATTGAGGGGCACAATCCTGGCATATTAAATGGCTAAATCCTGGCACATTGAGTGTCAGAATCCTGGCATATTGAGTGGCTAAATCCTGGCATATTGAGTGGCAAAATCCTAGCATATTGAGGGGCAAAATACTGGCATATTAATTGGCAAATTCCTGGCATATTGAGGGGCAAAATACTGGCATATTAATTGGCAAAAGAATGGCATATTGAGGGGCAAAATACTGGTATATTAAATGGCATATTGAGGGGCAAAATACCAGCATATTAAATGGCATATTGAGGGGGAAAATGCCGGCATATTAAATGGCATATTGAGGGGGAAAATACTGGCATATTGAATGGGAAAAGAATGGCACATTGAGGGGCAAAATCCTGGCATATTAAATGACATATTGAGGGGCAAAATACTGGCATATTAAATGGCAAAAGAATGGCATATTGAGGGCAAAATACTGACTTATTGAGTGGCAAAATATTACTGCCATATTGAGTGGCAAAACATTACTGGCATATTGAGTGGCAAAATATTACTGGCATATTGACCAACTGCTCCCAACCACCCTCCATATTACAGTAGACTGGTATAACATGCTTGTGAGGGTAGGTGGGGCGAGTGGGAGAGTAAGGGGCCCTGACATTCCTGGTGGCGGCCCTGCCATTGAGAACGTCCTCCTCCCTGCACATAAAGGTAATTAAGCAGGGAGGGCGACAGCATTTCTGTGTGTGTGTATGTATGTGAATCTGACTGACTGCATGTGTGACTGTTTATGTGTGTTTCTGTCTGTATGTATGTGTATGTGACTGACTGCATGTGTGACTGTATATTTATGTGTATGTATGTGATTGTATATGTGTGTTTGTGTGTATGTGACTGACTGCGTGTGTGACTGTATATATGTGTGTCTATGTAACTGCATACTTGCATATGACTGTGTGATTATGTGACTGTATTTAATTATGTATGTGCATGCATACATAATCACATATACACATTGGGGGGCATGTACAAACACGGCACATGCTGGTGCAATTGGCGTGTGCGCCAATGTATAAAACAGACTCACGAGAGTTATCTACGCTGAATGCGTAGATTTAAGTTGGTTCGCGCTCGTTGTGCTTGTGCGGCCTATGTTTAAAAAATAAAGCACTGAAAAGTGCCTGATATGGGGCAGGAGTAGAGACAGAGAGAGAGACAGACATGGGGGCAGGAGGGGAGAGAGAGAAAGAGAGACAGACATTAGGTATGAGTGGAGAGAGAGAGAGACACACACACATTGGGTATGAGTGGAGAGAGAGAGACACACACATTGGGTATGATTGTAGATAGAGAGAGAGAGACAGACATTGGGTATGAGTGGGGAGAGAGAGAGAGACAGACATTGGTTATGAGTGGGGAGAGAGACATGTGGGTATGGGGAGAGAGAGAGACAGACAGACATGAGGGTAGGGGGATGGAGAGAGAAAGACATGTGGGTATGGGAAGAGAGAGACAGACATGTTGGTATAGGAAGTTAGAGACAGACATGAGGGTATGGGGAAAGAGAGAGAAAGACATGGGGGCATGGAGAGAGAGAGACACATGAGTGACTGACATGGTGGAATATTATTTATCGCTCCTTGTGTAATTCTTTTCCAGTGATGCTCAGTCAGACTTTGGCTGGTTGGGCATCATGGGAACGGTAGTAAAAACTCATTCTGCTAGCCAGCAAAAACTCTCCCATGTTGCTGGCTGAGCATCATAGAAATAAATAAAACCACTTCACAGTATTATGGCAAAATATCTTTATTTAAAATAAAAGTTTGTGTTTGTCCTTACATCAAAATAAAGTTTGTGCTCTAATGGGCGTCTGGAACAGACATGTCTAAAGGGGAGGAGTTCATAATATAACCACGCCCACCTTTAGGCGCCAAAAGAAAACCTGCACACAGGCGCCCGTGACCCTAGGATCGGCCCTGAATATGCCTCTATCCCCCAGCACTTAGCTTTTTTCCCTGGTGGCTAGTGGTAGGCAGCATGGTGTCCTCCATGCTGCCTGTTCGGCTCCCCAGTGGTTGTGCAGAGAGGTCACACGACCCACCACGATTCTGACGTCAGAGCGCCGTTCATGTGACCTGTTGGCACTTCCCTGTCACACTGCATGGGGAGCCGAACAGGCAGCACGGAGGTTTCTTTTATTTATTTTTTTGTGTGTTTTGTGCCACCTCTAGAGGCATACAAGGCAAGTGCTGCCCCTTATGGAATACATGTAATACTATGGGCTTTCTATAAACCGAACTAGAGTTCCCATTCATAAAAATTTATGAATGGGGACTCTGTTTCGGTTTATAGAAAGCTAAGAAGTTGAACGAATGAACGAATGGTTTATTATAAACGAAAATCATTCGTCCATTCGTGCTATAGTATTGGCATTACTATAAACCGAAATAGAGTCGGTTTAAAGAATGCCAATAGACTTACATGCATTCCATAAACCGAAAGTCATTCATTATGTCGGTTTATGGAATGTAGTGTACTATGCTATTGTATTCTATAAACCGACTCTATTTCGGCTTATAGAATGCCAATTGTACTACGAATGGACGAATGAACGAATGATTTTCGTTTATTAACCATTCGTTCATTCGGCTTTCGTTAGCTTAGCATATTCGTTATTCGTTTTTCAAACGAATGAACGAAAATGCTATTTTCGGACGAAAATGCATTCGTCCGAAAACGAATGCACATGTCTACTGCAGATCATATCAATCTGCAGTTTTTACAATAAGTGCATTTCATTACAGTACCATTGGTAGCTTCATGGTACTGGGTCTTTTCATCTTTGCGCAGGATTCTTTGTTTGTTTTGTCTGTATATTGAGGTACTTTGTGCTGCATCTCTCCCTATCTCTGCTGCAATGTTGTATATTGCACCTTCTCATTTGGCCACTCCTTAGCCTTGTTTTGAAAAGCAGAGCAAGCCAAAAACCAAACAGAGACAAGGATAAGAAATACAGGGCTTAAGACAAAGTAGGAATACAGAGCAGACACAGACAGGGCAGAGACACAGTGCATAGAAACATAACTAAAAGAGACATACAAAACACAGACACAAACACTCTAAAAAGGTAATTGTTGAGCGTTTAGCTTTACCAAATGGTCATTAGATGATAAGCATCAAGGTACCTCACATTAGTAAGTTATTATATAGGCAGTGCTATCCCTGCCTGTAAAATAATTAATAACTATACTAAACAAGATAACAGACACAAAATAAAGGACATACCTGTAGCAGGACAGATTTGGGAATGAAACAAACAGAACAAATGGGTGTGGGACATTTATATAGAAGCAGAGTAATAGGCAGTAAGAAGAACCAGGAATGGATCATAACAAAATAACAAGCAGCACAGGGTAATAAAGGACAGAGAAGAGGGAAATCCTCTGATAGGGCACAGGATAGGTCATAAGAAAGATACAACCCTCTGATAGGGCATAGGATTGAACACAAGGAAGGGACATGAGCAGGTATGAAGCATAACCCAAAAAACAAGCCAATCAAGGAAACAGAAATGATACAGCCTGGATGAACCTGCATGCGGGTTGTAGCATGACAATGATATAGGTGCATGTTTCTGAGTTTCTCTTGAACCCACATACACCCACACCATCCCTCTGCAAAAAAATATCTGACTGATCTATACAAGTTCCTGAGGTAGATAGCCAGAACCCTTTAGATTTTGGACTTTTTTCTCATGTCTCTCTCTCTCTAAAATATTTCTATACTATGTCCTCTGGTTCATGAAACTGTTTTCCTCTTAATTATTTCCTCAACTATCTTTGATCCCTCTCCAATGTGTACACATCTCCTCCCACACTCTTGCATGAGTTAAATGGTTTTTCCTCACAGTTTCTCTTGGACCCACATACACTCCCACCATCCTCTGCAACAAGATCTGACTGTTTAAGGCTCACTTAAACCATTTGAAAGGGGAATTTACTCATTATGATCATGGATGGGTCTAGCTCATCAAGTATAATGAGGGGGAAGTGGTATCCATTTCAGGACATCTGTGATACCGTTTATCGGACTGAACTTGTTGCTCTCTCTGAAGATGATTAGGCAGTGTGGTGGGTGGGCATCATTATTTACAGTAATATCCTGTATACAGTGCTTTAGTGTTCTTGTAACAATGATAACCTGGTGTCCCGTAGGGGTGGGTGAAGGTTCATATTGCCATATCTGTATGAGATGAAAAATATTACGAGTGCTCATGATGACAGACCTGGTACTTTCAATTCGGCCAAAGGTCTCAATCTAATTTTTAAGCTTAAAGGTATCTTGGCTAGGTTGTGGATCTGCATAGCCAATTGTAGGTGAGGAAAGGTCATAAGATATCCTTTTTGTGATGTCCTCAGTAGTAGATTCAGGGGAGAAATCTCTTTGTTTTTCAGCCTTCTGATGTTTTGTTTGGGAAAGTCACTATTATATAATAGTCTTTGCTTGTATAACGTTAGGTTCGGCTATACTTGTGGATCGTTGTGTCAGCCTTAGATTTTGGTGGTTTCATGAAGTTTTGTGTAGGTGCCCTACACTGTATTTGAGTGAAAGCCTACTGAGTAAGGCTGTTAAAAAAGAAAAAAATGGAGGTTCCTGTTTTGGAAGTTCATGGGTGCTAGATTTTGGTGCACTTGGTGGGGGGTGAACCTCGTTGATTTACTGATGAATGCTTATTGTGTCAGACTAGAGTCTTGGTTGGACCGGTGGTTCAGTTGATCCTTGTTTGTGAAGGCGTGTTTGACCTCTGGGGGGGGGGGGGGGGTACATTGTCCATTGGGCTGTGGGACTTTGATCTTCTTGAAGTATCATTCGCCAATGTGTCAGTAAAAGCCTGTAGGTCTTCAGATGCACAGTAGGCTCGGGCTTTGCCTCTGTATGTGAAGGTGATTTTAAAGGGGAACCCCCAGATACACCTTGTATTAGAGGCTCACAGTAAGTCCATAAATGGAGGCCGTTGGCAACGGTAGAGGGTCATTGCCTAGTAATATTTGTACCGGGACCACTATATATCTTTGTGGTATTTAAACTGCACGATCACATCTCATGGTTTTAGCCAGCGGGGCCTGAGAGCTGTAGTGCTCTGTGGGTTCTTTTGAGCAGGAGTTTGTCCGGGTACCTATCCATCTGAGTTAGAGTAGTTGTGAGCGTTTCAATCCCGACCATCTTGGTAAGTCCACGAATACATATGTTATTTTGCCTTGATCTATTGCCAAGCTCTTTTAGTGCTAGTTCCAAAGATGTGACCCTGTGGTGGAGTTCATCAGCTAGCTTTTTATAATCAGAGGATAGGGTCTGAATCTGTTCTGTGTGGGTGCTTACTTTGACTTGGAGTGATTTGATATCTTTATGTTAAGTACTGGAACAACAATGAAATAAAAGAAGAATATATTCCCACCCACTACAGTTTAATTCTAAAGCAGGGGCGTCCAACATGCGGCCCATGGGCCAAATGCGGCTCTCCAGGCATTAAGGTGCAGCCCTCCTGAGCTCTGCAGAGGTAGCTGCACCTCTAACTGCTGGCTGCATGGGGAGGAGTGTCGGGGAATGAAGTTCCCTGCACCTAACTCCTCAGAGTCTACTGCCCTTAACCCCTCCTCTACCCTGCACGTGAGGTCAGTGCAAGGGTCAGAGGGAGGGGAGAAGCGCACCAACAGCGTGTACTTCACGCAATGAAAAGTGGAGGAACAAAAGGAAAAAAGAAAACCTGTGTGGTTGGGCAGGCACTGTGTGTACGCAAGTGTTACTGTATGTAGGTGTGTGTAAGTGTGACTGTATGTAAGTGTGTCTGTGTCAGTGTGACTATGTATGTAAGTGTGTGTCAGTGTGACTCTGTATGTAAGTGTGTCTGTGTAAGTGTGACTGTCTTTGTGTAAATGTGACTGTGTGTGTGTGTGTGTGTAAGTGTGACTGTATTTTTGTATGTGTGTGGATTTCTGTATGTATGTATGTATGGCTGTGAGTGTATTTGTGTATATGTGACTGTGTTTATTTGTGGCTGTGTGTGAATGTGTGTGTATTTAATGTGGTTTTTTTTTTTACTGTGAGTTTTTTTGCTGTGATACACACATATGCATGCTTCACCTTACTGTTTATATATATATACTGTATACATATATATATACACACACACACATTTTTGGTGAAGTGGCCCACCACAGAAAAAACGTGGACACCCCAGTTCTAAAGGGAAAAGGGGGCGTGAAGTTTCATCCAGCAAGGAAAGGACAGCAGCAGGAGTAGCAAGGTAGCGGCAGCTTCATTACACTTGAAGTAAAAGGAGTCAATAGGATGTGAGACTAAGAACACACTCAATGTTAACTAACAAAATAGGCGAGGGGAAAACATTACTGATGCAAAAGGCATAGTGAATTATGAATATGGTCACTTTAAGCAAATGTTATGATTGTATATGTACAATGTGAACCTGGCATAGTCAATCAATAAACAAACATAACTCTAGGGAAAATGTACACATAAGAGATAACCTTGGGTTCATAGTGTCTTCCAAGGGATTAGTATTATTGATTATATTGGAAAAAGGAGATTAACTCTTAATCTATAAACAGAGATTTTAGGTCCCACTAGGGTTTACTATTACTTTTTACTCAGCTAATAACTTTCACATTGTCAGACATACAACTGAATAAGTGGAATAAGCAGCTGACCTTGAAAACATATTACAAGGTAAACTATTGGAAAATGATAACATTTTACATGTTTCCTAATATTGCGTTCTAATAATGTGGGCCACTGGGGTGTATGGCTTGGGTGGGGGCTCTACTGCACATGCACAAACCTCTGTTCATGCACTATATTCATTATCTGGTGTCCTGAACATTGGAAAATAAAAATTGGTACCAAGGATAAATCAAATCAGGACTGTGAGGGGCATGTTCATGTGAATGATTTAAATCCATATGATGTGTCTAGGATGGGCCATAGTTTACAGTTGACTTGTCCTTTTTGACATTTTTGATGTGCTGTGGAAAACATAACCCTTGTGATTTCTACTAGTGCTGATATTTCTCAAACCAGTATAAATTCTTTTAATTTCCTGAATTGACACTTTTTATTAAATAAAAAGTGAAATTTAATATTTAATGTTTTATATTAAAGCAAAGGCTTAATTGCATTTTATTAAATGGAGAAATGTGATCTTCATTTAAATTACATTAAGCCTCATGTTAAGAAATAAGGCAACCTAGGTAAGTGCCTAGGGCAACACTTGCCTATGGACACAATACTGCCCCTTAAAAAAAAAAGTTTGCCAGCAGAGGCACTGAAATCTCCCCTTACCAGCACTCTGTGTGGGGAACAGGCAGCATGGTGCACAGACATCCTACCACGCTGCCGCTCGCTCCACACAGTTTTCTGAGACCAGAGCACCAGGGATCACATGACCTGGTGGTGCTGATACTTCAGACAACGCAAGTGGCAGCATGGTAGGATGTCTGTGTGTCTGGGCAGTGCATCGACACATATTACCTGCCACTAGACAGCAGGAGCTGTTGCATATTTATTATTATACCCAAAATGCTTAAATTTACATTTTTCTTCATTGAATCTCATTTGTCATTTATCTGCCCAGTTACCTAATTTGTTCAAATCCTCTTGTAGTGAACACAAATATAATTCAGACTGTATTACCCTTCTTAATTTTGTGTCATCGGCAAGCACTGAGACATGGCTCCTTATGCCCCTGGGAGATCATTAATAAATACATTAAAAAGATGAGGACCCAGGCCATATCCCTGGGGTACTCAACTTATCACATCTGTCCAGTTTGAGAATATATAATTTACCAAGCACCCTTTCCTTTCTATCTTTCAACCAATAGCCATCCACACACAAACGTTTGGCCCTAAACCTATTTCAGTCAATTTGTACAGTAACCTTTTGTGTGGAACCATATCAAATGCTTTAGCAGTCTAAATATATCACATCCACTGGAGCACCTATATCTATTACTCACTTCATAGAATGCAATTAAGTTCGTTTTGGGAGCACCTTTCACAGAGCCATGTGGCTTCTGCTAATTAAATTCCTGTCCAAGATGACATCTTGAATATATTCCCTTGGCAAACCTTCAAAAAGTGAGATGCAGACGCAAAAATGGAAAAAAATATCCAGATGAATTACTTAAAAACGCCCTATGTGAAGCAAGGAATATCGATATATAAAATACCTGCTAAAATGGACACACTTGTAATTCTCATATTGAATGGTATACAGTGATACTAGATTGATATTATAATGACAAGGCTCAGACTTACTGATACCTAAATTCTGTGCTTATATTTTATAATAATTTTATAATGTTTAATACCCCAATTTCTAATAATACCAAACAACAAAGCATAGTGAGAACTTACATGACAATTGAAAAACAAAATCAGGCATTAATTGCTGAGCTGGACAAATTCTCAGTCTTGTCTATCTTTGCAACTTGGCTATTAACCCCTTTATGCCGATTTGTGCCTGAAATTGGAAGTAGTAGAATGAGTGTTGGTTACAATTAGCCTGTCAGGCAAAAGCCATTCAAAGTGCCCTCATCTGACAGAGGGGATCCCTCTACAGGTCCCTGCAGCTCATCGCAGGAAGCACAATGAGCTGCAGAAGGGAGGACCTTTCAGGCGTGTCCTCAAGGGATGGAATCCTGTGACGTTCCTGATATGTCCATCATCTGAAAGGGGTTAATGCCTGAAATTGGTTGTTGACTTGTCAGTTAAAGTGTTTTGAACATCACATTTTGGTATAAATCATGCTTTGAATTAATGCATAAAAAGTTATATTTTAAAGAGGTAGGGTCCAGTATTTGTTCGTTGCTATTCTACTGGTTTTCATTACTTGGCAGGCAACTTATGCTGTGAAAGCTAGATATATTTAGAGTTCGTGTTACATTGTTGTTGAATTTGTTGATTTTTAGACCTCTATGGGAATCAAGTGGCCTTTGAGAAAGACTTTGTGTATGCAATGTGTTAGGCGTGTGTATATAGCACACTGATCAGGTGGCAAGACTGTTGCTAAAAAGAGGAGCATTGATTCGCCACACATTTGTGCTGTCTAACACCACATTGGTCTAGCTCCTGCAGTGTCTGGACACTGTTGTTTATTACAGCATTAGTTGGATACAGTGTGTTACTCTTTTCTTTCTTCATGTCCTCCACATTATTACAGGCGGTGGTCCATTTCTTCTAGGATTCTTGGCCACTACTGGCAATTCTGGATTTGAAACTTAAAGTCCTCAAGTGTATTTATAAATGTAACAAACCAGTGATTGTGCATATCTTGTATTCTCTGTCTAGATGTTTGGATGTTTTCCATTACTCCAGAGAAGGCAGTGTTACTGCGGATATTTGTTCTTCACTTTTTGGATGGACTTTAATTTTGTAGCACCTGTGGACTTATATACATTATTATTATCCTTATTATTTTTAATTGTGTTCCTTTTTGGGTTACATTTCTAATATTATTGCTCTTTTTCATCATCCTATTATATCTTACGATTTTACCTTATTTAGCACAGACTCTATAGTATTGAATTGTACATTCTGAAGGGTAGCCTGTAAAAAGTACAAGTATCCCTCAAAATAATAGTTGATCATACGTGTGCATGCATCCAGACAATAAATTGTTGGATTTAATGGAACGGAGAGTGGAGAAAATTGCAATTGGACTTGCAGACGATGCAACAATGCAAAATACTGAGATATATTACTAAGCAATTTACATTTATTTAAAAAAGCTAAATTAGGAAAAAATTATTTTTAAAAGATATGTAATGTTTGATATTAGTTTCACATTTGTGTATATAGATTCCCAGCTTGGAGTGTTCCTTAACTCTTCCAATACCATTGAAATAAACTGAGTGATTTTCTTTCAAAGTGCAATACTGACATCTAATGGTCCATATGTGGTACTACTAAAACAAATCTAAAACCTATTTAACTATATGGGTTTACTCAATAAAGAGTGAATTTCAGGGAATTGAGATGGGGATTTCAAACTTTAGGCTAAAGTAGTCAATTTTGAAAAAAAATTCTAATGCAGCTAAATGGGAGACCATCAGTATTGAAATAAGGGACATGGCTCACCAACTGAGAATGTACTTTCCCAATAGTGACTGATGGGGTTAAAAAACATTATACATATTTGTGGCTAATTATACATTTCCTTTGCTGATTATTAAAACTCTTTAAGTTAATATCTAAAATTATACAGGCAATTATGTATATGATTAATGTTAAATATATGTGTTTAAGTTTGTGATGTCATAATGTCCCATATTGTAAATATAATCACTACATTGGTTTACAGAAGTCACTGCAAATACTGTATTATTAATGGTCTGGATGATTTCGCCTTCCTAATCAATTTCCCTTTTTCTAATAATAACATTTTAATGAGGGAAAATATGTTCGGAAGATCTCTATGTTACTATAATCCAACATCCACAATGTTATTATTTATCAGTGCTCATTATTCTACCTTGGCGTGGGAAAGGGCTGAATTTACCCCAGTGGAAATTGAGCCTGCAACTTTGAGGGTGGAACAAGTTCTGCAGATGGTGGGACTGAACCCTGAGCTTCTGGTACCTTTACTTATTGTGCTCACCACCAGAGGTCTTAGTCTTCAGACTTTTTCTGTTGCAGTCAATCTCCTGCCTGCACCTAGATAACTGCTTGAGTGCTCCTTGTTCTCATTACTCCCTTGTTATTTCAACCTCCTCCTCCCAGCACACTTTCTACCTGTCCATTTGTTTGTGTTGCTATAATCTCTCCTGAATATGCCTGAACTACTGGTATTCACTTGGTTTGTTCTCCTGTCCGCATTGCTATCTCCTTTCCTGACCCATTGACTACTGACCACAACTACAATTTCTGCTTTTGCCATTTTTTTCCTGTCTATGGAATATGACATTGCACTAACAAGGTGAGCTGCAGGTGAGTTGAGGTGAAATGAGGGGCAATGGAGTGAAATGAACATTTTATCTCTCCAGTTTACCTATACATCGAGAACGGAAAAACGTGATGCGTTACCCCCACTATGCAAGCTCACCAGGATTATCCCTGCACAATGTATAGCTAAAGTGGTGAGATTTAAAGTGGTGTTCAATTTCCCTTATCTCACCACAACTCACCTGCATCGCACAGGTTTATGGCCACTCAATCCTGGGGCTTTACACCTGGGGAGAGTGGTTACCTTGCTTAGGGTATTACACATGCTCCTGCCTCTGCATCTGGACTCCAGCCAGAACTGACATTCACGTCAATGACACAGATCATGAAACATTTAACATGTAACCACCAGTGTCTTTAGTGCATTCTTTTAACTGTACTATAACTTTTCATCCAAAATAAAGAAAACCGGTATATAAAAATGGTCTTACAATACAGGAAGTTGGGGTAACCACGTGGTTGGCTGGATTATTAAAGGATCGGTTCCTTGTTATGTTACATTATTTATTGTACCTTATTTATTTATATATCTCTGATCGTCTGCATGAATCTGTAACAGGTATTAGATTGCGTAATGTGTTGGATCTATATAAATAAATGTTAACAAAAATGTAATTATCATTATTATTATAGTTTCATGGAAGATAGAATTTGTAGAATTAAATTTAGATCTTTTAAATTAATCTTGGAGATTAAAATATCACTTTCCTAAAATATATTTGCGATGGTATGGCTTAAAAAGCCTAGATATACCATTAGAATATTATATTATTGTTAACATAATTAAATATTAAGAGCTAGTTCATTTAGACTGTAGACAGAATTATCTGCATACTAAGGTTCTTTGTTCCTCGTGTAGGATTTATAACAGCGGGTTATCTTAAATTTTGACAGCTTTCTTTTCACATGTTCCTATCTCAACACTCCGTACTGCAATTAGAAGTGTGAATCTCTTTCTACTGATTTGTGAGTTGAAATTATATATCAGTTTTCAATAAAATGTATATTCAGCTTTTTCCTGCTCTGAAAACCATTTAGAAAGCTAATTAAAATCAAGAAACCGAAAGATGATTAAGATTGGCCTTAATTTTGAATTCAAGACTTGCCTCTTGCTGCAATTAAGCACAAAAAAAAAAGAAGATAAGCTACTCGTTTTCACACTTGCTGCAAATAAAAGAGATATGCATGCTTAAGTAAAAGCAAATCAAAATGAGTTTAACAGGAGGTATGTTTTAATTTATTAAAACATATTTAAAATTGATGATGTGCATAGTATTTAATGCTTTATCAATACGATTTTTTTGCAGGTGGTAAGTCTGTCTGAAGCTTATGTTCAAGGTGGAATCCTAGTGTGAGATAATAGTTATATTTTTGGATTTAAAAAGCTAATGTCACAGCCGGATGCAGAGTGCACAGTTTGCAGAGTCACTTTGCTCTACAAAATATCGTCATTATATCTGTGCTACTGGGACTATTTTGCGGTTGACTAAGATAATGTACAATGTAAGTTTGATTTTCTAATATCCACAATGGCCAGCTAGCAGGAAATAATCGCAGACTTACAGCCCTCATGGAAACATGGGAACCTGAGTATTATTTAAAATGTTTCTCTTATTAACTAATGAACCAATGTGGGCCCCATTGCTCAGTAAATACCCGTGCTCCTGTTACTTGATTCCTGAATTTGTGCCTATCTTTTTCATTTTTGACGCAGATTGCATTTCTCAGAGCCTGTCGGCTGTTTCTGACTATGCTGCCTTTTTCCTGTGCTTGTCCCGACAAAGCTTCTTCCTTTTGACAGTGGCATGTACTACTTTAATGCACCAGTGTCTATCAGAGTGAATCACGGTCCTCAGGAGATCATGAAGCCGCTTGAACCTGGGTGTAACTGCATCTGTCCAGCTTTGTGGGATTACCCACTTGTGCTTTAAACGCCCCCCCCCCCCCCCCCCCCCAAATTTAAGTTTTAGGCCGGTTGTGAGAATAAGGACCAGAATCCAGTGGGAAATACAAAGTAGAGTTCAAACCCCTTGATTGTAACTTGCCGTCATGTTTTTCAGGGTATCTTCTTAATTATACTGCACTATTGTGATTTTTCTTTGGGGATATTCCTATCCAGCCTTTAAGAAGACATGATATTGGTGCCTTTTGAAGTCCTTAAATAATTTTGTAATTAATTTATATTTTATAATTAATATATTGAGATTAAATATTATAACTGAATATTTATTTAGACAGATTTACTCACCATATTATTACTGCAGCATTGTGCTAAATATAGAAGGGACAATCAATTACACACAGAATAGCATCTTGGTTCATTGTTATGAAGTGGTGAAAGGAATTATGTCTACTTTCTCCTTCCATAAACAGGAAGGTCAAATAAGAAGCCAAAATATTTTTTGTTATCAATTCGGAGGTGACATTTTCCTGATAGGAATGCTAATTTGCTGCATGCAAATGAGTCCGCAGTATAGTGTATCTTGCTGCTGGTCCTATTTCACTGTTATGTGATTAGTTAGACATCTCTACTCAAAGGAAAAGGTGATTCTAATAGGAACAGGGAGGCAATCTCAGAGTGTTGATGAAATGACATTGATTTAGCACAGATACATGAGCAGATAGTAAATGTAATCAGTCTACATGCAAATCAACCCCCTGGTGTAGGATTCTAATGACAACTAAAAATAACTATCACCATTCTCAAAGTATTACTTAGAACTGAAGATTAACCCTTAGAGTGCCTGAAGGATATGCAAAAAATGCTTATCTAGATGGGAATTGTATTTACAAACAAACATGAATATGTTATCAGACAAAAAGATTAATTTATTTGACAATACAAATAAACAACAAAACAAAACGGAGGGCGAGGGCGTCTGGTTTCCCTGAGGAATATTGGCCAGTATACACTGTACAATAATGTCTCTGTTGCTCTTTGTTGCCAAAATGGAGTCTGCCTCTTGGATTGAAATAAGTTTTCTGCATTAAACAAATAAGTTGAGTGAACAACATCCAAGAAAATGTGAGAAATATAAAATGTGTATATTTTATCACTAAATCACTCAAATATATGAATCAAATTTGAATAGACACATACGCATAATAGCAATAAATTAAAAAATAAATAAACTTAAAAAAATAAAGAAATAAGAAAAAATTTGATCATATTTAGCAAATATTCTAAAAGTGACAATACTGAAATAACATATTTGGTTTAAGAGCTTTCAATCATATCATCTTATTATTAAAAACACTAATATCAAAAGGTAATATAATATGACCAAGAGATGAAAGGAAGCTTGTAGCTTATATGTCACAATATAAATATAACATGTAGGTTACAAGTGCCCACCCCGCACCGCTTTGCTGTATTTGTTATTTTATGGTTTCCTGAATAATCCACTTCTTTGATTTATGAATACCTGGTGTGCAGGCTTGTTCATTCAAGTTTCTTATTGTTCCTGCTTGTCAGGACCAATAATGATCCACAACTGTCTTTTGGATCCACACTACTTGCTAGCAAGTTTGGAGCCATATTTGCCCTTTTGAGCAAATCTGACACAGCCAGAGGGAAACTCTTGTGGTGCCGTTCTATTTATATCCCTGCTTACCTCCAGAAAAACTGTTTTGCAGCACAAACCACCAATCAGAGCATTAGCCCTGAGCACACACTACCTAACCGCCAACACCATGCGCTTCCAAACACGCGCTGCTTCTAGAAAGAGTCCTGATTATTAACCCAAACCTTGCCTGACTCTAACTAGCCCTAAAGCCCCATAAAACCCCATGAGGCTACTCCTAGTCAGTTTGGCTATGATTAGTAATTTATTATAAAGCATACTCTTGCGGGTACTTATCTAACAGTCATATTTATTTTGTAAATTAGAGCTACTCTATCACAATTTAGCGTATAGTTAAATCTAATGAAGCGTGGTAATAGACAGTGTGTCATGGACAAGGTCCTATATGGCATGAAACCCTGAGTGCCCTGATGCAGGTGTCCAATGTGCAAGATGTGGAGACACAGGGCCTGGTGCATGGTAACTACACTCCCTCAGAAGCTTGAGGTTCCAGGTTGTTGTGGCAACATTTCAGGGTCCACTGAAAGTAGGTGGCTTATCCAGTTATAATCATGGTGGGAATCAAGGGAATCTGACAAACTTTCAGGAGCAAGAATAGGACACAACATTGATACTATAGCGGGATATCTGAAAATAAACCAAGCAGAGCAGAGCAAACACAAACAGAGCAGAAACAAGATAAATGTCCTGTAGTAAAGGATTCAGGACAAACTAAGGAGCAAAGCGAGAACTAAAGCATACACAAGGAGGCAAAGCATAAGACATAACTACAGAACTAAGGAGACATATAGAGGTACATATTTAATGCAGGAAAACATACAGAGGGCGGGTAAGGGCCAAGAAACACAAAGGGAGCTGAGATCGTCAGGTGCTTCAGGGAAAGAGGCAAGGGAACATATTCATAGAAACATAAATGCATGAACTAACACAATACTCTGAGATGTAATGGTGAGGTTTTGGTTCACTTTGGGCCATTAGATGCCAACCAGCGTCAAGGTACCTCACAATCAGTCCCTAAGTCAAGAACAAATAATAAACTAGTTTAAATAATAGTAGAATCTAAAGACTTGCACTATACAGGCACTCTGGACACAGAGCATACAGATCTGACAGATTTAGAGAACTAAACAGGTTTTGTTGAATTTAAATAGAGGAACTGAGCAAAGCAAGAAGAGAGAAGGAAAACCTGCAATGACACAAAAGCATAACAAACTGGAGGCAAACCAGAAACAAATCACATAAAAAAATAAAAAATAAAGGAACAGAAGCATCAAAACCATTTAACAGGGCAGAACAAAACAGGACTCTAAGAGAGGGCTGAACTATGGCAGGGCTTTAGGATGCAGGTGAATACAAGGAATTAGACAGGATCCAGACTGTGGCCGGATTGGGCAGGTGCCACTATGGAGCCAACTGGGCAAGGGAAACTCTTGGGCCAATTGGGAAGGTGCCGCACTGGGGCCAAGCAAGAGAAGGGTGCCACTCTGTGGCTGAGCAAGGAAAGAGTGGCACTCTGTGGCCTAACAAGGAAATGATGTCACTCTGTGGCTGCACAATGGAAGGTACAAGGTACAGGGATGCAAAGCAAAAACAGGATCAAGCATAAGTATTAAGCAAAGCAAGGCAAAAAGGATCTGAATATAACTAGATACAACCTGAGTGATTCTGAACACGGATTGGGGCCTGACACAGCGGTACCAGTAGCAAATCACGTTTTCTGTCCTTTAATACATGAAGTGGAACAGGTCCTTGAACAGATTGCAGCAATTATCTTTAATATTCAGTTAACTGCATCAGTTGTACACTCTGAGGTTTCACAAGCCCTCTGTGTGATTTTTGTGGCGGTCACCTGGTTTAAAGAAGTTTTAAAGAATGAAACTCCAAAGGCAATACTTCAAAGCTTTAACTTCAATTATAAACATTACGAATAAGGCAGACAATGCTTGAATAAAAGTTTTTTCCTAAACTTACAAAGGATGGTCGATATAAGAAAATGTATTCAGTTTCTCAGTTTAACCCAAATTTCCATGTTATTCATTACAAAGAAAACTAAAGGACTTTGAACACGTCTTTATCTAATCCACTCTATGTTAGTTTAAAGAAATCCTCCCTTTCCCCTCAACTTGTATCTCCACAGGGGACTATCTGTGTTACTGTAGCCTATAAAGAACAGCTACAACATTTCCGTTATTATCTTACCTTTGAAAGATGTATTGTGTAGCCTAGATAATAACTGCAGAAACGGCATAACTAGATTTCTGAATAATGGCTGATCTACTGCAGATAATAAAGTAAGATATTCTCCTGGCTAGATAAAGAAATGTATATGTATCATGTACTTCTTTTAGGTAATCTGTTGTTAATTTAACATATTATGATGTGAGGAATGAAATGAAGGTTATGTTATTTTAGCCCAGAACATACTTTATTCACATATATTAATTATGTCTTTAGTAAACCTTGTCGTGACACCAATGTTTTAACTCTTGAAAACACATTGTCAGGGTTGAGGTTTTTGTAGCATAGAGCAGGGGATGCTATCTCTTGCTGGTAACCCTTACCAGGTGGTCCACAGGTGTATATAGGCAGAGCACTCTGGTAAGGATAGGAGCACGAGAGTGCCACAAAATAATAAAAGGATAATTCAAAAAGCGAAGTTAGGAACAGTCCAATAGATCAGGGCAGGGAGCAGTCAAAGAGTAGTAGAAAAATCCAAGCAGGAGTCAGGGTTCAGGCAAACAGGGTAATCCAGGAGACAAGCCAAAGGTCAGGTAACAGGAAATCCAATAGAGATACTACAACACAGCAACAAAGGGGAAACTAGAGACTGAAGTCCAAGGACAAAAAGGAACTAAAACTCTGGAGCACCGTGGTAACAGTATGAGGGTTTTTTATAGTGCTGTGGGTCTCTACTCCTCCCCTCTGTTGGACCAGCCCCTCACTTGATTGGTTGTCAGAGAGGTGTGTTTCTATATCACATACCTTTCTGTCTATGTGCTTGAAGTCCATAGGAGCTTTGGTAATTGGGGAGACAAAGTTTACCTCTCTCCTACAGCTGCAAATAGTTCCTTCTTGATTGGGGTAAACTCTGGAGGATGCATCCTGGGCTTGCAGAAACTTTAGACCCTGGTTTCGGCCTACAGTGCTACCGTGATCGCGATTGTGTATAGGCTCTTACTATAGTTAGAGTTATATCACTGGATGGATGCTTGAAAACACTGGAATTGCAGGTGAGGGCAAGAGGGGCATGACACACATCTTCATCTACTTTTTCTAAATAAAAAATAATTGAAAATGATCTATATATTGTGTTAGCAAAACATAATGATTACAAAGATCATGATCAAAGGACATCCAACGTTTATGACCAACCAACTTCACTATGCATCATGCAGGGACAAACCTTATGAGTACCTCCTGCAATAAAAACAGAGTTAACCAGCATAGTGTATTTTTAAAAACATTTGAGATTTTAAATATTTTACTATGCATTATGCAGGGTCAGCTGATCTTTCTAAGTTAAAAATCTCACCAGGTTTGTCCCAGCACTATATGTAGTCGATGAGAGGAAACTTTCATCTCAACCCCAAATCATCTTTTAGTGAATATCAGTCACTGACTCTTTTCTGAAAGTGATGAGTATGGTACTGTTTATGGAATTGTGTGCTTAGGAGATAGAAAGAGCGATCCATGCAGAAATAGATAGCTCATTAGACTAGCAATGTCTTGTGGTCAGTGCCCCAAACCTGCCAGAACAATTTTGCAATTTGAGAATCACTGAAAATATTAATGTAGCACATATACAGATTTCCATAACTTAGAACCACAGTTGGAGGAAAATCTTGATCAGTTTGAATAAATTATGTCTACTCCTTCTCTCGCCTTGAAATTAAAGAAAAAACACAGAAACAAACTCAAAATCTGTATCAGACTAAGTGAAAGTGCTGTGGATTTAGCTAATTTCCCTTTTAAGGTGCCTTAAATAAACACAACGATGATTTTCTAATTTTGCAAACTGGAATCATACCTTGAAAGAAGTGAAAATTGTTACAATAATATAATTGGCAAGAAAAAAGTGAATTTATTTGAATAAGACAGGGAGTTGAGCTACATTTTTTTTTAACAGCATAATCAGTCAGGTGAAATGTGTTCCATCTGACATGAAATCGCAGTAGCTCATCCACTGAACCTAAACATCATTATATTCTTATTTCTGATCATTGGTTTGCATTGCTTGTAGCTCAAAGCTCCTTCTACACTAGATTCATTTTTCAGTGAAAGCAGCAGATTACCCAGGGGACAGTTCATGCTGAAACATGTATTTATTTTTCTAGAACCTGTTTTTTTTATTAGAACTCACTACACGAGTGAAACATACAACAACCACATCTTTTATTTCTGACAACTGGGAAATGTAATGCTTAAAAGATCTTTTCCATGTCCCTGTTTACATTTTTTTTTAACTGGCGTTAACATAATTGACAATTGTCACTGAATTACATTTTTTTATCATTTCACATGGGAAACTGGCAGGGGAAATGAGATCTAGTGCTCTGTAAACAGTATTTTTTGGTGCATTTTTGTATAAAGGATAATAGTAGCTTGTTCCCAAGAACTTGCAATCTATCAGAGAATCCATTGTGCCCTTAAACATTACAAGCTATGCATGAATATAAAATATAACAAGCACATAAACTGAACATTACTAAAAGGTAACCTCACTTCCCCTGTGACAATATATATCAAATGTAGAATGAGACATGCTATCCTTGGAATGAGACAGATTGGGCGGATACATATAGAACTGCTATACTTTAGATAAGATAATGGCTCTCTTAAGCACTCAAGCGTAGGGTACAGTGGGACAGGTGCATGAGTTATGCTATCCATAAAGCATATAAAGAGGTTGAATATTATATCAAAGCAGTTTGTATCTATTATCTCAATTCAGGTCAAGGCACTTACTCTGAAGTTTGACTTCCAATCCTGAGATGGTTTTCACTAATCTGTTCAAGTACAAATAGGACTGTTAGGCATGTGTATCTGGGGTTCTGTACTATGTATTCTCTCTTCAATGGTAATGCTATTTTAGGCTGGCTCATTAACTTAAAGTGTACATGTCATGTTATAAATAATTAAGTGTCGGTTATAGATCATACAATTTCATCTACGTAGTGTTATAGGTAAATTGCTGACATTTTACAGATAAAACTCAATCACTACTCAAAATGATTCCGCTTACATGTTTAAGGGTATAGTGATATCAGATGCCAGTGCAGTAAAATGTGTACATTTCATGCACTGCCGTCATTGTGCCCCATGCAGTGGCAGCATGTTTGTATTATGGCCTGCATGGTGCACATGCATCCCACTTTACTGAATCATGATAATGTGTCATGTAAGTATACTATTCAATGTATACATTTGATAGTAAAGTACCAAACACAAAATACAGATAGCATTTTATAATTTACCTGGAGTGAACACTGTTATCCATACAATGCTTAGAGAGATCCACATTTAATTATCCTTTTTGTTTTAGAAAAATACAGCTAGTCTGGTATTTATCAAACGGGGATCGTTTAAGGCCAGTTGCACTGACCAAGTTGAAGTTCAGTATGCTAAGCTCCAAATATAGGACTTTATTCATGAATGGCTTAAAGGCTTTATTCATGAAAGAGGGGATTGCAGTGAACTTAGAATGGAAAAAATCTCTATCCATACACAATGGAGAAATGATGTGCTGTTTCTAATGGATCGGTAGAAAAAATTAACAAGATATGGTCCCCATGGATAGAAGGGTATGCATTCCTTTTCTTCAGATGCATTTAAATAAGGTTTGTGTGGAGATCTGTGTGACCGCTCTATCTGATCAAAAACGCTCACATTTTTTTTTAAATATATAACCATTCTAAATATCCAACCCATTCTTCCTTTTCCCCCCCAATTTTTTATTTAGTGTGGTTACATAATAGAGTAGTTAATTTTGGAATATTGCATTATAAATTAATATAGTATTTTTATTTAATATAGTTTTGGCATATATATAGATGTGAAAACATGTATATGTTTTCCCATCCCCATTTCTATTGTGTATCCCTAAAAATGGAAATAAAATATAAATTAAAACAAAACTTGTCCAATAAGAACACATCCCATATAATTCTTCCCTCCCCTCCCCTATAAAGTTCAGTGCAATATCAACCACTTCCACTTTCTTTGAGTGAAGAGAAAAATCCAACCATAACTTCAAATGAAAAAAACAAATCAACGATCACGAAACAATGATGACCGTATCAGGAAAATGAAACCCCCCACTGAAACATCCTTCAGGCATTGAAAACTCAGACCAGACAAGATCACTGAAGATTCAAGCTATAATAAAATAAGAAAAGGTATGGTAAATGTTGTAAGATAATAATATCTTCATCATATGTAATCAGCATACAACTCATTATAGAGAGTTTTATAAAATCAAATACATGACATCAAATATCACAATCATAACATCAACCACTAACAGGGGAGGGAAAAATGTAAGCATAGTCCCGAACTTAAATCGGGCTGGACTAATACTTGCCTCCATATCTTTATAAATCATGACTTATGTCATAATTTCTTAATAAAATCTGGTAATTTATAAAGTACATGTAGGCTTATATTATGCTAGCTCAGAGCTGGGCTATCACCATAGAAGTAAAATGAGAAGGAACCTTAAAGTAAAAATCCCGAAACATGGATTGTTGCAACCAATCCGCCACTTTCGTTAAATCTTCAAACCGACAACCTAGGGACAATGCCTTAGAGGCTATGGGCCCCCTTGTGGAATGAGGCCCGAACACCGAAGTGTTGACTACGGCTTCTTGAAAAACCCATTTAACCCATCTAGCCAAGGTGGTAGTAGAAATAGGTCTATGGGGTTACGAAGGGGTAAGAACATTTAGCAAAGAAAAAGTTTGAAGCTCATACTCCTTTAACCCCTTGGCGACACAGGACGGACTAGGTCCGTCCTGTGTGCCGAGGCGTTAGTGACACAGGACGGACCTAGTCCGTCCTGTGTCAAAACGAGCACTGAAAGCGGAGTTTTTCCGCTTTCAGTGCTCTAAGGGCATTGTAACGATGCTTCCGTGTGGAAGCATCGTACAATGCTAAAAAAAATGCCCGTCGGCATTTCGATCGCTCCGGAGAGCGATCGAAATGCCGGTTTTAAAGGCACAGAGCCTTTAAAACGCGGGCATTTAAAAAACGAGCATAGGAAGCGAATTTTTCGCTTCCTATGCTCAGAAAGTGTTTCCGATTGCCTCGCAAGTCGAGGCAATCAGGAACACAAAAAAAAAATGCACGATCTTGGTCACTAAGTGACCAAGATGGCGCTGCCCTTCTAAGGGCAAGAGCACAGGAGGCAGGAAGTACCTGCTTCCTGTGCTCTCTGGCTGTCACACGATTGCCTCTTCACAGAGGCAATCAGTGACTGCCAGGCACACTGACAGGCAGTGGGGATGCTCTCCTGAACATCCCCACTGACTGGTCAGATCAATATTAACTCTATATTGATCTGACCAGTTATGATCTGTCTCCCTCTCCTCACATTTTTTTTAGTGAGGGAGAGAGACAGATCAAAGTAAGAAAAGTAAGTAAAAGTAAAAAAAACAATAAATACACAACACACAAATAATAAAACAATAAAAAAATTTTTATTAAAGCAATTCCCTGCGTTTAACCCCTTCCCTGCCACTGATCTTGCATAAGCAGTGATCGTGCACATCAGCGCATTTATTTTTGCTGTTTGTGCATTTTTTAGGGGTTAATTTTTTTGTACTGTAATTTATTACAGTACTAAAAAGGCTATTCTAAGAGTTATTAACCCCTTATTTGCCGTCGATCACTGCTTACGCAAAGATATTGACGCCAAAGCAATTTTTATCTGTCTGCATATTTTTTTTTATTTTTTTTTTTACACATACCCGCTAGGGGATTACATGTAAAGTAAAAATATTTGAGTTTTTTTTTTTAAGCTGCCTGAGCGCAAAGCGATCAGTAACAGCGAATTAGTGGCAAAGGCGGTTTGGTGATTTCTCAATTAAGCTCACCATTCGCCCTGGTCAGATCAAAATTAATCGGATCAATATTCACAAATATTGATCTGCCTCCCTCTCCTCACTTACATTTTTGTGACGGAAAGAGACAGATCAGTATTAGTGATATAAAATAACATTTTATAAAATTAGCAGGTTTTATGAAAGTCTTTCACTGTGTATTAACCCCTTCCCTGCCATTCATCACTGTGTAAGCAGTAATCCTGCACAGCAACAGTATGTTTTGCTGTCTGCACTGTTTTATGGATTAATTTATTTGTACTGTAATGTATTACAGTACTAGATAGGCTCTTCTAAGAGCTATTAACCCCTTCTTTGCTCGAGATCACTGCTTACGCACTGATTCTGAGGCCGCGGACTCAGGGTTCGATTTTGACCCTATTCAGCTTTCTGATACATCATCTAGCGATGTATCGGTGGCTGCTGAGCCCTTGCCACAAGTAGTGATGGGGGTCTACCGATAAAAAAATATATGGTTTGGTGGGGGTAAATTACATTGGCTGGCTTCAAAGATATATCCCATAAAGGACACGGACGCAGGTTGACTACATGTCAAAATTCCAAGTTGGAATTTTGAGATGCGCATCTCACAAATGTTGCCTTCTAGCCAAAAACAAACCAACAAACCTATGCATGGGTGCTATCCCTGTACTCGGGAGATGTTGCTGAACACATATTGGGTTGTTGTTTGGCAGTGACAAATACCAGAATCTGTGAATTCATGCCTGAAGTACAATGCATGTGGGAAAAAAAACTCCCAAAAAAGTACTACCACAAACTTTTACAAAGGCTGGTGGTAGAATTAGTACCTATACAGTATTAAAATACCACCATTTGAAATACCTTAGGATGTCTATTTTCCAAAAATATATGGTTTGATGGGGTAAAATTCATTGGACGGCTTCAAAAATGTTCCAAATGGAACATGGGCGCAGGCTGACTACATGTCAAAATTCCAGGTTGGAATTGCGCACCCCCTAAATGTGGAATTTTAGACCCAATACAAACCAACAAACCTATGCATGGGGGGTATCCCTGTACTCAGGAGATGTTGCTGAACACATATTGAGGTGTTGGTTGGCAGTGGCAAATACCAGAATCTGAAAATTCCTGCCTGAACTACAATGTGTTTGGGGGAAAAATGACATCCCATCCCTTTGACATAGGTTGGTGGTAGAATTAGCACTTGGAAAGTGTTAAAATACCACAATTTTAAATACCCTAGGATGTCTAGTTTTCCAAAATATATGGTTTTATGGGGTAAAATACTTTGACAGGCTTCAAAAGTGTCCCAAATGGAACATGGGCGCAGGCTGACTACATGTCAAAATTCCAAGTTGGAAATGCACCCCCCCCTAAACGTGGCCTTTTAGCCCCCAAATAATCTAACTAACCTACACATGGGTGGTATCCCTGTACTCAGGAGATGTTGCTAAACACATATTAAGGTGTTGTTTGGCACTGACACATAATAGGATCTGTGAATTCATGCCCGATGTACAATGAATGTGAAAAACAAATTACTATCCATAACATTGACATAGGCTGGTGGTAGAATTAGTGCATGAAAAGTGTTAAAATACTACCATTTGAAATACCCTAGGGTGTCTAGTTTTCAAAAATATATGGTTTTGTGGGGTAGAATACACTTTTTGGCTTCAAAAATGTCCCAAATGGGACATGGGCGCAGGTTTTCTGCACGTCAGAATTCCAAGTTGGAAAACCAAAAAGCGCACCTCTCAAATGTGGCCTTTTAACCCCCAAATAACCTAACCAACCTATACATGTGTGGTATCCCTGTACTCAGGAGATGTTGCTGAACACATATTGAGGTGTTGTTTGGCACTGACATATAACAGGATCTGTGAATTCATGCCCAAAGTACTATGTATGTGAAAAAAAATTACTATCCATAACATTGACATAGGCTGGTAGTATAATTAGTGCATGGAAAGTGTTAAAATACTACCATTTTAAATACCCTAGGGTGTCTAGTTTTCAAAAATATATGGTTTTGTGGGATAGAATACACTTTTTGGCTTCAAAAATGTCCCAAATGGGACATGGGCGCAGGTTTTCTGCACGTCAGAATTCCAAGTTGGAAAACCAAAAAGCGCACCTCTCAAATGTGGCCTTTTAACCCCCAAATAACCTAACCAACCTATACATGGGTGGTATCCCTGTACTCAGGAGATGTTGCTGAACACATATTGAGGTGTTGTTTGGCACTGACATATAACAGGATCTGTGAATTCATGCCCAAAGTTCAATGTATGTGAAAAAAAATTACTACCCAAAACATTGACATAGGCTGGTAGTATAATTAGTGCATGGAAAGTGTTAAAATACTACCATTTGAAATACCCTAGGGTGTCTAGTTTAAAAAAATATATGGTTTTGTGGGGTAGAATACACTTTCTGGCTTCAAAAATGTCCCAAATGGGACATGGGCACAAGTTTTCTGCATGTCAGAATTCCAAGTTGGAAAACCAAAATGCGCACCCCCTAAATGTGGCCTTTTAGCCCCAAAACAAACCAACAAACCTATGCATGGGTGGTATCCCTGTACTCAGGAGATGTTGCTGAACACATATTGAGGTGTTATTTGGAAATACCCCTTCACATTTTAAGGTAATGTTTACCTAAATTGCAATATATGTGAAAAATTAAAAAAAAAGATTTTTTGCTGCAAACTTTGGCATAGATTGGTGGTAAAATGGCTACATGAAATGTGTCAAAATACCCCAAGTTAAATGCCCTGAGTTGTCTAGTTTTCAAAAATATGTACATGTTGGGGGTCATTCATGGATTTAGTACAGAAATCAGTGTTACAATGTCACTATCGCTAATTTTGAAAGAAGGGATTTTAAAATAGCTTTGCACCACTTATAGTTCTGGCCCTGTAACATGAATAAAAAAGCACAAAAACATAAAAACATGGGCTATTTCTGAACTCAGGACATATATTAGAAACTTCTTAGCAGTGTTTTTTTGTTGTCTCTTGTACATGAGTATACGATTTTTCAAATAAAAGTCATAAAAAAATTATTTTTTCATTTTTTTTGCCATATTTTATTATTTTTTTTACATCAAATTATATGCTATTATCAAAATAATGGTATCAAAAGAAAGCCCTTCTTATGACGATAAAAACGATATATAGTTTGTGCAGGTACACTAAATGAGACAGAAATAAATTACAGCAAAACACAAACTGCTCAGAAATGTTAAAACAGCCCATGTCACCAAGCGTCGGACAAGCCAAAAAAGTCATGTCACTAAGGGGTTAAACAAAGGATTGGGCACTATTAAGTGTTTTGAGAGAACACGGGATAATAGACAGAAGATATACATGTTTTAGTACGATGAGAAATGTTAAAAGAAATTCCATTCAGGGTGAAAGAACAGAAATCAATATCCAAAGCCCTTATATCCGAAACGCGTTTGCAATAAATTAAGCAACATAACATAACCAACTTAGAGGAACGTTGTTGGAAAGATAAATTTGCATAATTGAGCCAATGTTGGAAAAGCAACAATACCACATTAACTTCCCATAGAGGTAGAGGAGGTGTAGCCGATCGTATACATTTGAGGAGTTTAGAAACCAAAACCTGTTTCCCTGCCAGAAAACCATTGAAACACGAATTCTCTGCAGAGATAGCTGACCTATAGACATTAACGCCCAACCACCTTCAAACAATAATGTAAGAAACTGCAAGATGAGGTTCACAGGCACCGATACTGGATCTGAGTGCTGTTCCACACACCAACCAGCCCATACATCCCAGGCATGGTGTTATAAATGTCTGGTACCCGGTGCCCAAGTGCCTTCTAGGAGTACCAAAGTAGACTGTGGAACACCAGGGATGAACCAGGGTCCCCTAAAATCAACCATAAGCCATAAGCGGAAGTTGACACACGGGTGTGGGGACCCCAAAAGATTGGTCACCAGATCGTGCCATGGTGGAAAAAAAAGGGAATGTCCACCGACAGTTCCATCAAAGTAGGGAACAACGGTTGAGAGTCCCAACATGGAGTTACTAACACGAAGATGCGGCCTCCAACTGTAAAACCGAGGAAGGTGAGAATTTAGAAAGCGAATAGGTTGATGTCCAACAGACCCCAAAAACTCAGTAGTCATTGGAAAATCGATGGGTGAAGTCTCTAATCTACAGAATCTTTGAAATTATGTGATTTCCAATCCGCGTCTGTGTTGGATAAAACCCGGTATGTGTTCCGCTTGCACTGATACATTGTGTGCAAGGCAGCACTGCTAAATATTCTTTGCCTGATGGGAGAGGGCAAAAGATCTCATTCCACTGAGATGGTTGATGTAATGAACCGCTGATGTGTTGTCCATCCGTAGTAGGATGGAGTAATTCCGGAACATTCCTGTAAAACTCAGGACCGCAAAATCTCCGGTTAGGAGCTCCAGAGAATTGATATGCAATGTCTTTTCATGCTGAAACCACAATACACCTGTGGAGATAGGACGACATTGTGCACCCCAGCCTAGCATACTGGCGTCTGATTCTATAACCAGATCTGGGACTGAACTGAAGATTGCTTTCCCATTCCATGCATCAATGTTGGTGAACCACCAAAAGAGTTCCTCTAGAGAGTCTAGAGGTACGGAGTGATCGTAGGTGTTGTGATATGATATTTTGTGCTTTACCACCTTATAATTCACTTTTATAATCAGGTATTCCCTTTCCTTAAAATGGCAGTTACCAGCAGTGGAAGAGTTACTTTCCACCCAGGCTCCTGGTCCAAATCCAGCTAGGCAATGTGGTGTATTAGACCCAGTAACTTCCTACAGATGCATCAGGAACTGATTGATCCAGAGGCATAACTAGAAACCACTGGGCCCCGGTGCAAAAATTGTCCTGGGGCCCCCCGTCCCCACCATGCAACCCCACCCCAGAAATGCCACTTACATGCCTCCTAACTGTTCCTCTTTGTGCTGGACAATACTGATTTTGGTAGACTAGCCCGCTGTCCTGCCAACCTGTATTAGTTGTTGTTATAAATCAACATCAGTATTATGCATAATTAATTTTAAAACAAAAAATGTATTAGTCTCTTATATCAAAAAATCTAGTGAAAAACAAGATATAGTGTATAAAACACACGTAAAAAAAATCATGAGGTGACAAATAAAAATCAATGTCAGCCTAGCTCAACCTGGTGCTAAACAGGCACAATAGTTATATGCTGTTATACACACCCCAAACATAGGTCATATTAGTAGAACACAAGAAGGGATTAATCAGTCTTGGGATCATTATAACCAAGACTCATAGTTTCCAACATATAAAAAAAAAAAATCCAGGGACACTTTGCAGCTCAGCTTACATTTACTGACTTTAAAATAGACCACACCTACTGTCAAAAGCTCTGCCCAGTCCATACAATTAGCATAATGTAACTCCACCTTCTTGTGACAGTGTAGATTATATCATCAAGTTCCCACCAACATTACCATGAATCCTTGGTATACAACAGATACATTCGCAGCACAACATCTACATCAGACAGGTGCATTTGATCACTTTTACATGAAATATAGTAAGACCTGGTGCAGATGTGCTTCAGTGAGAGAGCTGTGTCTACACCATAAAACATACATTAGTATGAACCAACCACTTCTGCTGGAAGGCCATTCCATGCATCCACTATCCTATCAGTAAAGTACTGTATTTGCTCGAATATAAGACAAGGTTTTTTTCAGAGCAAATGCTCTGAAAAAGACCCCTCTTCTTATATTCAAGGTCGTCTTATATTCTCACAAGCAGTGGTGGATGTCTGCACAATGCCTGCAGACATACTCTGCTGCTGCCCGGCACGTCCATCGGGACTTCTATGACCTCCCAGCTGAAGTGCCGGGCAGCAGCAGAGGATGTCTGCGTGTATCGTGCAGACATCCTCTCACTGCCCCTACCCACCGAGGGAGATTCCCCCTTCCCTCCCCCAATGTTGCCTCTCTCCCTGATGGCTAATGGGGGCAGCCGGGGGATATCTGCACGATACGTGCAGACATCCTCCATGCTGCCCGACACTTCCGTCTATTGTGACGAACAGCTGTCCATCATAATAGACGGCAGTGTCGGCAGCATCGAGGATGTCTGCACATATCATGCAGACATCCTCTGGCTGCCCCCACTAGCTCTCAGGAAGAGAGAGGCAACTTTGGGGGGAGGGAGGGGGGAAAGAAAGAGGCAAGGTGGGGAAAGAAAGAGGCAAGGTGGGGAGAGAAAGAGGCAAGAGAGGGGGGAGAGAGGGAGATAAAGAGGCAAGGGAGGGGGGAGTGAGAGGCAATGGGGAGAGAGAGGCACCGTTTGGGGGAGGGAGGGGGGAGAGAGCCAGTGTTGGGGGGAGGGAGTATTATTTTACCATTCATTTGCCAGTTTTATTTTGTTCTTCATTTGCCAGTGTTATTTTGCCCTTCATTTGCCAGTGTTATTTTGCCCTTCATTTGCCAGTGTTATTTTTCCCTTCATTTGCCAGTATTATTTTACCATTCATTTGACTATTATTTTGCACTATATTTGCCAGTATTATTTTGTCATTCATTTGTCAGCGTTATTTTTTCGTTAATATGCCAATTAAAAATGGTGAGTGGCCATAAGGGCTGAAGAAATCAACTGAGCGATGTTAGATGACATAAGCCCCATGGCAGATTGGATAGCCTGATTAACTGACCTGGACATGGTGGAATTCAGCAGTGTATGAAATTCCTCAAAGTTAAGGAACTCAGAAGAGGGGTCATCATGCCTAACAAAATCAGGGTCCTGCTGAACAGGGGTCATAGTGGGAGAGAGTGATGCCCTGGGGTGTTGTTTCTCCATTATGTACCAAAAACATTTCAAATATATATATAAAGACAGGCTTTGGGAGAAACCAGGTAACGTATGATATGGACAAAGCCACCTGATGGGAGCCAGGAACAAAGACACTAGGTTGTCAATGGACAAAAAATGAGGGTCAGCTGCTGGGTAAATCATACTGTCAAACTATGCATTAAACTGCGCATTAAACAGACTAAAAAAATGGCCAACACGAGTGAAAATCCAGAAGGCTCCGGTAAAAGGACCACCACATAATACAAAGGGAGACCGTGATGTATCTTGGTCTCCAAGAAAATGGCAATCGCGATGAGAAAAGCGCAGGCGCAGTTGGGTAACAATAAAGGCTGGTGTGGCGCTAAGAAGCCAGGGAAAACGGAGAACACCCCAGGGAACTAAGTGAACCAGGGGAAAACGGTAAAAAGAAAACCAAAGTAGGCAAAGTAAAAATGGGGAGAGAAGGGGGACACAACCCACTCCAGGGGGAAAGGAAAGGGAAATACATACACAGATAGTGAATGAGCAAAGTGACAATCAAAGACACAGAGGATATGTCAGAGCAAAGTCACAAACAGCAGTAAACAATTAATTTCATACTAATCACCCACACTAGCACAGTAAACACAGGCAACAGGTAATGTGGATACTTTATAGTATGCTTGAGGGAGCAGCAAAGAAAGAGGAAGTGGTTGAAATTGCACAAGACTTTATAGAGGAGGGGAGGGAAGTATTATATGGGATGTGTTCTTATTGGTCAAGTTTTTTAATGCTTTCTCTTTGATGCTAAGGGAAATAAAAGAAAGAGATAAGCATAATATGAGCCTCCATGTCTTTATAAATTTGAGATTTGATGTACAGAACTTTATTGAATAATTATGTGTCTCATGAGTTTTGTGGCATATTCATATATTTGTTTGAATATAAGTGGAGATGTGGTTGAGGGATTGTTTCTATTGTCTTTTTCTAATTTTATCTAATCTCTCTTTTATCTAAGATCAACAATCTTTTCCTATGTCTGTACTACTGTACTACACATGGTTTGCGTTGTCATTTTTTTCAGGATTGTAATTTATCCAATACTTGATATATTTTAGTTTGAGTGTTCTGCTTTGATACATTTTGTTAAATGTTTACTGCACTTTAAAAGTTACTGTGTGTTTTTTATGTCACAGTCATTTTCAAACATGGATTTTTTCATTACACTACATCTTCAACATTATTAATTTCTGTTCAATATTACAATTATTACTCCTCGCAGTTGTGTCTATGGTTGTGTTTGTAATGTTAAATAAATAATAATAATAATAATAATATATATATATATTATTTTATTTTTTTGTCATGGCTGGGAGTAGGTGGTTCTACTCAGTCTTGGAATAGCTGAAATAGCTCTGCTTGTTATATTATGAATTACCTAGGATACAGTTATTTAATTTAACACTTGGGTTGCAAGATAGAATCTGTGTAGAGCTATTACCATTGCGCTCTACTGGCTGACATAACCCCAGTAATGAAATGTACCCAATACAAATTAGTCATTTAATCAAGTTTAAAAACACATTTATAGAAATTATTTTTGGGAGGTCGAGTTGGGAGGTTTAATTTGACTTAGCCAGAAAAAAACATTGCTTTCAACTTGCCTACCTTAAGGTTGGGGAGTCTGATTATTTTCTATGGGGAAATAAATGACACTAGTGGGATTTTTTCCTAACTCAAATTTGATCTCGGAGTTGTGAAGATCGAAATTGACTTGAAAAAACACGTCAAATCATCTCCCATTGAAAATCATGGGAGATGCATTAATCAAAGTGGTTTTTGAGACTAAGTCAATTTTGACCTCTGCACATGGAGGTCAAAATTGATTTAGTCTCAAAAACCACTAGTTTAATTTTTTAATATCATGCCATTTTAGAGCAATTGTAGTGATTCCTGTGTAGCTCGAATTAAGGAACATTTGAATTTCCAAAATTATCCAAATTGGGTTGGATTTCAGAGTACTGATATTCCCAGGCAAAATCTACCTGAGTAGACCATATACGGTCATAGTCATTTAAAAAGTAATATGGATTTATCTAAACTTAATGGCATACATTAGGCAGTCCTAGTCCATCAGTCCTTATTTACAGCTGAGATGAAGGATGGACATTTTGGAAGTAGCTTACATGTGCCATTACAAAGGAGACCTTTCTATGTGTGTAACAGACAAGTGAAATGCAAAGCAAGCCTCTGCTGCATGAAGGATATCCTTTCTAAAAAAAACAAAAAACAATCCGACCGCCCAGAGGCTACATGTTTGTCTGATGCATGGTGCACAAAGGCAAAACAGATTGAAAATGTTGAAAAATGCACCTTGAAGACAATGCTGTCCTTCTCTGCAAGATCACTCATAACTGTGGCTTACACATATACATATGATAAAGGATTATTGTAACCATGAGATTTTCTATCTCAGCATATTTACATTTCAAATGATAGTTCTGCTTATTTTACCTAACAGCAATGCATTGTTCAGAGAGTGCTTAAGTGCCTCATGTTCTACGAGATAATTCCAGTCAGCATCAAATACTCAGGGAAAACAACAATGGGAATAAGTGCTAGTCAATTTTCCTAATTAGGATTCTTTTTTAATACTTGCCTGTTTGTGCTGGCAGAACAATCTGAAATTTGGCTGCTGTCCACAGAGCTCTGGCTGCCAAGCCATTACAGAATTTGCTTGTGATTGCTTATTTTTGCATTTCTTTATAGATGGTCCCTTTGCCTTCTGTGATAGAACATTTACATCTGCAAAACAGGAAGCTTAACATGCTGCAGTTTAATTAAATGTCTGCTTTTTTGTGTTTATTGCTTTACACAGAACATTGCACTGCAAACCGACACTATAGTGGTAGTATTATGCTTGTTAGAATTTCCTTAAGCTAAATTTAATATGTGGACTGCAAAGATAACATATCGCTTTCTATTTTCCTTCTGCCTCTATATTATTTGCAACTATTATTGTATAATGGGCTCAAATCTATGGGGATTCTGCGCTGTACAAAGTACCAGAATTTGCATTATACATAATTCTTATTAAAAGTAGATCTGTCATTGAGCCTACATAGCAGACAATACATTTGTGCACTAACCATTTTGGGCACACTCACTACAATAGACAGCCATATTTATAATTTCTATCTGTCTGTCATTGGAATGTCAAAGATTACACATGAAAGGGTGAATGAGCAATCCAGTTCAATGCAGTCACGCAGCACTCATACATGAAAGAATCTAGAGAGAAAATAGAAAACAAACAAACTTGATTGAGATGGGAAATAGCTGAGTTTGGTTATCTAGTTGTTGTATTTCCATATGATTTTATAAACTCATTGAGTAAATAAGGATCCTTTTATTTTAGGAGTTGGTAGCACTATTGGTGTTTGGGGTGATAGTGGTGCCCTGGAGGGCAGAGAAGGGTGTTGCATGATGCCTTGATCGAACTGCCTTTGCGAGTTTAAACGCATACAATCACATTCGCGGTGATCATCTGCGCGGGGGATGCCAGAGGCACTCTCTGAGGCTGCTTCGGATCTGAAGCAGCCTCTAAAAGTAACTGCCGGCATGTAGCATTGCGCTAAGGAGTGCAACACTACATTAAAACTCAGGACGGATATATAAGTCCTCATGGTCCTCAAGGTCCATGCTTTGCAGGACGCATATATACGTCCAAGTGGTTTAAGTGGTTAAAGCGGCACCGGCTGAAATTGCCACATTCCCCCCAATTTTAAACTTAAAAAATTTGGGAACAAATATTGTCTTATACACAGAAAAATACAGTACATTAACATGATGTTTTTTTTAATGTGAAAATGCTCTTCTGTGTGAACACATCTAATACACATATTATACAGCAAGAAGGAGGTACTTTTCATGAGGAGATATAGACTGTTTCTCTACACTGGATATTATTGAGATAGGAAATGTTACATTTTTTAGAATTTCTCTAAGTACATGATAGCCTGTATATACTCTGAATGTGAATACATTTTAATTCCCCTGCATGTATTATTTTATATGTAACAATAATTTGCTTTGCATAGAAATGCATCTTCAAAATTTATTGGAAAATGTCTGCAAAACTTTCATCCTTTGTTTCTTTCTGTAAATAATAGCTTTCTATTGTTTTTATTCAATATAGTGTATATCGTATACAGTTGGTTTGGTACATTATTTTAAACAAAATAATAAGTTACTTTGAGAAGATTTAAACATGGGAAAATAATGTATGCAGTCCTCTCATGAATTTAAGGGTGGGTTCATCCCCTATTCTGGAGTTGACTATTTTGTTTGCTCCACAAAAGACACCCCTCTGCTACCACTGGTATAGTTTTAACTGGTTAGAACAAGTTCTGACCAATTATAAACATGCTAAAAGTCATAAGAATAAGAATGCTAAACTAAATTTCATGAGTGCTTATTACTTTGGACTTTTCTTGTATTTAATGCTGATAGCACCAGGGTGGTTTGGAAGTTTTAAATATGTGGAGTGCAGATGAACCATGTTTGTGTAGTTAGATGTATATGGAGTGATGTTAGGTAAGTGTGGATCTGTTCTACATGACCATCTGCAACCATGTAGTTCAAGAGGGATCCAGCATGAAGGTTTGGGTGGGGTTGGTCTAGTCACTCCAACTCACTGTCCCTATTATGCAGCTGACTACATTACTGGCTCAATAACCAAAACCCAAACATGATCAGTGTTATATTGTACCTTTGGTTGAACTTCAGTAGATGTATCCAGTAAGCGATCACCACGTGATACCACCATTGCCATATATATCCCAAATGCTACAGTCCAATGCATTTCCCAAATCCCATTTCACAGTTCAATTATTGACACACATCATCACTTGTGCAGTACTGGTTATCGCCCACAGTGCTTTTCCACAGCACCAGATTGCCCGTATAATGCTTTCCACAGCCATAGAGTGCCATCACATAAATATTCACAGCACCAGATTGTCCCTATAATGTTTTCCACAGCCATAGAGTGCCATCACATATATATTCACAGCACCAAATTGCCCCACATCTCTATCTACAGCAGAACATTCTGCAGTATACTGTGCATGTAGTAGATTTTACATATGCCACCAAGCACCATAATTCAGGATTCCATTACAAATCCTAAGAATCCTTGGAAACTTGGTACAAATAATTTTTTTTTAATACAGTGTAAGATTTTTAAATGTAATATTATGTATTACATTTTATTTATATGAATATTTGGAATCATTATTTTTTTGTTAATAATTTTATCATGTTTTCAAAAACATGTGCACACATTTTATGCATCTTGATAACTATTTTTTTTGGCAACTTGATTTATTAATTTCAGCAGATATTTTTTTTTTCTTGGAGCCAAAACTACAGTTTCTGTGTTTCTCAATCTGTGTGTGATGCACATAGCATCTGTTGCAAAAACATAAATATATATCTACACACAAATAAATTACCACTTAAAACCAAAATAACAAAAAGCAAGAACACCAATAAGTAATAATGTAGAACTAATGTTTATTAAATAATCTAAGAATATGAAAAGGGTGTATAAAAAAAATTGAGGTATTTTTACTGGGAAGTATGTTCATTTGACAAAATTGCATTGTGTAACCTTTTTGAAATAATTAGGAAGGAAAACATTTTACAATTCAAACCCCCTCGCTTGCCTCAGGCATAAAGAATATCAGCCTAATGCTAAAGAGCATAAAAATTGTCTTTATATCATGCATTCCTCAAAATATACCCTCTTTCTCAGTGAGGTAGTTGCTTTGTTCAGGCACAAAATCAATGATGGAATCCATTCAGTAAAATTTTCTAGAAATCTCTCACTGTTATAATTTCAGAAGCTGACAGTACAGGCTAACTATACAGCAAAGCTGGCACAGATACTACTGCTCACATAACACAGGGCTGCAAGTACATACAGGGAAGAATACAAGGAAATAAAGAAAGTGTTAAATGACAAAATGAAGTGCACCCAACATGATCTATGTCTTACGCACTCACATATGCCTCTGGAAAAGATAGCACATCAAATAAAATATTTTTTAATCTTGACAAAAAAAATACAAATTAATACTAAATTTGCTGTATCAATAATAAAGCAAATGGTGATGATTTTAAGAGACCTAAAATAAACAGTGAAGAAACAGTGTTAGGTGCTACAGTAATTAGCTTCTTATTATAAAAATATTTGCAGTTCACTTTCTGGTGGAAAATTTACCTCTATTTCTACTGCTAAAATAAACAGTGGCACATCACCATATCAAGTTCAACACAATGCTATTAAATCTCATGGTTCCCATAGCTGTTGCTGTAACAAGTCCTCAGACTCCACAACTTCAGGGAGACTTAATACTGCTCAAAACTAGAGTTGAGCAGACACCTGAATGTTCGGGTTCGGAAGGTTCGACCGAACTTCGAAAAAATGTCCGGGTCCGTGCTCGAACTTGACCCCGAACTTGACCCTGAACTCGAACCCCATTGAAGTCAATGGGGACCAGAACTTTTGGCCACTAAAATGCCTCTAAAAAAGTAATGGAAAGGGCTAGAGGGCTGCAAAATGAAGTAAAATGGGGGTAAGAGTAGGACAAGTGCCCTGCAAGCAAATGTGGATAGGGAAATAACTTCAAATAACATAAAATACATACAAATTACAAATACAGCTGAGCCATAAAATAGCACTAGATGGAATCTTTGATTTTAGCTTTGGAAGAACATAAATCTAAATCTAATGCATGGCTGCCAGGAGGATCAACAGAATTATCCATTTGAGAGAGGGTTGGAGTGCAGGGTATTCTCTTTCAGTTTATACTAAGTGACCCATAGGTTGAGGAGGCGGTGACCGTGGCGGTTTAGGTGGAAGCGGCGCTGGAGGAGGAGGAGGTAGCCAACACTGTTTTTTATTTGTTTTTGGTTTTTTAAATTGGGGTAGCCCCATAATATTGGGACATATAACAACAGAAAACAAAGAATAAGTGCACTTGAGTATAACAATGACTGGGTGAGGCCGGTATAAATGTCTATTCTGCACAAGGTACAGACAAGTCTGTTGGGATCCATTACGGGTTCATCTTAATGAACATGAGCTTGTCCACGTTGGCTGTGGACAGGCGGCTGCGCTTGTCCGTGATAACGCCCCCTGCTGTGCTAAACACACGTTCAGACAATACACTGGCTGCATGGCAGGCCAGAACCTCCAAGGCATAAAGGGCAAGCTCGGGCCATGTGCCCAATTTAGAGACCCAGAAGTTGAATGGGGCAGACCCATCAGTCAGTACGTGTAGGCCTGTGCACACGTACTGTTCCACCATGTTGCTGAAATGCTGCCTCCTGCTAAGATGTTGCATATCAGATGGTGGTGCTGCTTCTTGTGGCGTGCTGACAAAGCTTTTCCACATTTTGGCCATGCTAACCCTGCCTTCTGAGGTGCTGGCAGTGCCCCAGCTGCGTTGGTGACCTCTTCCTCCTCATCATCCTCATCCTCCTCAAAAACTGTGCCCTGGCTTGACAGTTGTGTATCTGGCCTATGCTGGTGCAGGAACCCACCCTCCAAGCCACTTATGAATGACTGGCCTGATAAACATGGAAATGACCCCTCTTCTTCTTCCTCCTCCTCCTCCTCCTCATCATCATACTCATCCTCCTCAAAAACTGTGCCCTGGCTTGACAGTTGTGTATCTGGCCTATGCTGCTGCAGGAACCCACCCTCCAAGCCACTTGTGAATGACTGGCCTGATAACCGTGGAAATGACCCCTCTTCTTCCTCCTCTTCCTCCTCATCCTCCTCCTCCTCAAAAACTGTGCACTTTTTCAAAGTGCGCTGTGAGCACAGTATTTGACGATTCTATTTGACTCTCAGATATGAAGTGCACCGCAAGACGCAAATGTACTATTTACCACCCAAAACTATTAGAATTTTTCAAAGTGTGCTGTAAGCACAGTATTGGACTGTTCTATTTGACTCTCAGATATGAAGTGCACCGCAAGACGCAGATGTACTATTTAGCACCCAAAACTATTAGAATTTTTCAAAGTGCGCTGTAAGCACAGTATTTGACGTTTCTATTTGACTCTCAGATATGAAGTGCACCGCAAGACGCAAATGTACTATTTACCACCCAAAACTATTAGAATTTTTCAAAGTGCGCTGTAAGCACAGTATTTGACTGTTCTATTTGACTCTCAGATATGAAGTGCAGGACGCAAATGAAATATTTAACACCAACAAATTGCAGTATTTAAAAATGCCTAAGTGTTGCCCACTGAGCTAACAGAACAGGATTAAAGTCATGTGCCTGGCACACATGCAGTTGCAAGTGCACTGCACTCTCTGTGGCACTGGGCTCAGGGCAGGGTACAAATATGTAGTATAGCACCCACTAAAATAATCACTGTAATTTGAATAATCACTGTAGTTTGAATAATCGCTGTAGTTTGCAGATTCAACACCAGAATTGTTTTTTAATCTTTCTCTCACAGCTGCAGCATCCTCTCCCTACACTAAGAAGAGCTCATGTGATGTGCGTGTACGTGACTCCAGTATATAGAGGCTGGGTCACATGCTGCACTGGCCAATCACAGCCATGCCATTAGTAGGCATGGCTGTGATGGCTTCTAAGGGCAAACGAGTCAAACGCTTGTTGATTGGCTGCCCTGCAGCCTTTCAAAATGCACCATTAAATCGCCGAACTCCAACACGAACATACAGTGAAAAGTCCGTGTTCGGGTCCGGGGTCCTAAAACCGTAAAGTTCGGTACGAACCCGAACTGTGCGGTTCGGGTTCGCTCAACACTAGTCTTGTTTGCAGTGGGAGCTAGATTATTTAGGTTTGTTTACATTTCCAAATAATGCGATCACAGAAACAAGCAAGTTTATATCCAAACCCCAAATATTACTTATATATTACCAATTAAAGGTTGCTTTTACACATTGGTACCATGCCTTGTTTTGTTGTTTATCCATATTTAATCAGTTTGCAGCTGTACATAAAATAAGTGGTATTAATAGTAGTGGTAATCTTTGCCACAAATTTGAAAAAGTCATTTATGCCTAAATTATATGTGCACACTCTTTACTTTTTGTACAATGCCATCATAATTTTTGTTGTACTATTGCTATATTAAACATGTTTCACTATTCAAATTTTAAGTTGTGAAGGGCTTTCTTTATAAAATGTGCAAAGAACAACAAAGTTTTAGCTGCTTTATAAATTTAATTAATATTACTTTTTTAGGCTAACTGAATATTTAATTCCCCATTTTTTAAAATGTTTTTTATGCTTTGGAGATATCAGTTCTATTTTGTCCATTAATACAATTATGTAAAAATGCTGATACACTAGAAGCTAATGCTAATTAATCTGTTCAAAGTATGTCATCTTTCACTCCTCTCGTCTTCATCTCCCTAATGTAAGCTCATGTGCAGGATTTCATCTGTATAACTTTGTTTGACTTGCTTATGGCCTTGTGTGACTAGTAAAAGGAACATCTTTGAACAGACAGGAAGTGAAGAAGACACAATAGAATAATGAGAAACATTTTCAGATTCTACTGAATCATATGCTAATTTTTGTTGGATTTTGCTTTATGAATTGTTTTTATGCCCCAGAAATCTTGAAGACTCCCTCAGTGGAAACACTGCTTTACAAGTGTCCAACAGAGTAGATGATATGTACTTATAAGATGACAGGATATAGTCCCATGAGACTTCATTAGGTGATGTGACAAAAGCTCTGTTCGGAGGGCAGGTAGCTAGACAAGGCCTCAGATGTTTGGGAGTGTTCTCTCAGTTTGTCTAACAGGATTATTTCATTTTTATCATAGGAATATTTTAGCTTATAATCAACTGTCTGTGCTGAACCACTCTCACAATATTTGTTATGCTATTGCACACACATTATCTTCCAGTATGCTGCGGAACATCATTAATAATGGAAGGAACATGAAAATTGTCATGCCCATGTGCTGTATACTGTTTCCAATTGTATGCCTGTATTCTCTGTTGAATGCATACAATAAAATTCCACTTGTTCACCACCTGCCTTAAGACAGTAAACTTTTGAAGTTCCTTACATGCTAATGCTGAGTTACAGGAATGCGCACAGTTGGATGGATGATCTGTAGAAAGATTGATCTCACATATTTATATTTGTTTTACTATTTTGAATGAGGGCTTATTACATTACATTACCATTTATTTATATAGCGCCAACAATTTAAGCAGTGCTAGACGCAGAGCATAGAAGGGATCTACATACTAAGTTAGACAGACTAGAACAGACGTGAGGTAGAGAGCCCTGCTCGCAAGCTTACAATCTAGAGGGAATGGGGTACATGAAACACACAAGGGAGTGAAGAGGTCAGAGGGAAGGTAGGGGTAGTAACAGTTATGTGGATGGTTGGCACTAGGTGAGTTTGGCCAAAAATAATAGTGTGCATTCTAGCTGGCTCAGTTGTTAGCTACTTGATATTAACAGTGATTGTGGAGAGCGAGAGGTAGGTGGGAATAGCTAGAGATAAATCAACAGGTATGCTAGTTGGATAAGCTTCAATAAAGAGATGAGTTTTGTGGGACTTTTTAAAGTTTGAAAAAGAAGAAGAGAGCTGGATGTTCTGCGGAAGGGAGTTTCAAAGAGAGGGGGCAACTCGGGCAAAATCTTGAAGGCGCGAGTGGGAAGAGGTGATGAGGTAGGAGGAGAGACTGTAGTCCCATTGAGGAGAACAGAGGTCATGCAGGGAAGTATCGGTTCACGAGGAAGGCAATATACAGAGGGGCCGAGGAGTGAGGACTTTGTGGTTAAAGACAGAATTTTAAATTTGATACTAGAGCAGACAGGGAGCCACCGAATCAGACCGACACGGAAGAAAAATGAGTCTGGCAGTGTTTTGAATAGATTAGAGGGGAGAAAGATGAGTCAGATATAGTCCAGTCCGAAGGCTGTCACAGTAGTCAAGGCAAGAGGTCACAAGCGAGAGCACTAGTATTTTGGCAGTCTGTACGCTGAGGAACGGGCAAATGCGTGCAATGTTCCTTAGGTGCAGATGACAGGATTTGGCTCAAGACTGAATTTGAGGAACGAAGGAGAGAGCAGAGTCAAAAGTGAACTCAAGACATTGGACACGGTCAGCTGGTACGGTTGTAGCATTTTCAACGGTGACTGTGAAGACAGGTGTATTAACAGAGTTTTAGGGAGGCAAGATGATCAGCTCCATTTTGGAAAGATTAAGTTTCAGAAATCCAAGTGGAGATTGCCGACAGACACTCAACTACACGTTACACGACAGAAGAAGTGAGGTCAGGAGAGGATCTGAGTATCTTCCGCATATAGATGGTATTGGAAACCAAAAGAACGGATGAGTTCTCCTAGAGAGGTGGTGTACAAGGAAAACACAGCGGGCTAAGGACCGATCCTTGCAGAACACCAACAGAGAGCGGAAGCATCCTATTCAGTGTCCAGCAAGCGACATTGAATAGGAGTGCTCAGGTATGACTCAATCCAAGAGAGTGCTGCACCACCTATGCCAAATGAGGATAATTATTACTATTATGATTGTCACTTCCTTTTATCTCATGACCATATCTTGCTTTATACTCTATAGGGCCTACTCAATAAATAGAAAATTGCAGGGAATTACAAGGAACAAATATGGGAATTTCAAGCTTTAGGCTGAATGTTGCTGAGTTTGAAAAAATTCCAACTTGTGTAGATTTGGGTTGCTGGGCTGATTTTAGAAGGTTGGGTTGCTAGGGACGGTGGTTTTGGTAAAACATATATGCCTTACTTCGCCGATATCTGGTACTTGCTCCAAGGAGGACTAGCATAGTCAACCTCCGGCAGTGCTGTGAGAGTGACAAAATCTTGTCTACAAAATGCACCTCATAGGGGCCTGCACAGTAGGGTGTGCAATGTGATTTTCCAGTTGGAGGAATGAAAGTTATTTATTTTTAATCAGGGCTTGTGGTATAGTGCACCGCAAGCACCGGGGTCCTTTAATTGTATTAATTTGGGGCTACAGGGCATTGCCCTAGAGGGCCATTGATTTTTTTGTGGGACCATGGTGCTGGCCTGCAGTCAAAATAATAAATAAACATTGTATGCTATAAAAAATGCGCAGCCATACCCTTATGTTTCTGCTGGTTTGAAAATCCTGCCGCTAGTAGGGCAAAACAGGGAGGTAGTCAGCCAATCAGATGCCCCCTACTGTCTTTTGAAATACTAGCCCTCCCAGACTGGGTTTGTATTCTGTATCTGCTCTCCGCTGAGAGCAGGGCTTTAGGAGGATTTTTTTTTTGATGGATGGCCATTTTCCCTGGGAACTCTTTTCCTTTTCCAGAATTGTGAGAGTGAGAGTAACATATCATCTATCTTTCATCCCACCCACTGTTTTGTTTACATGTGAATTTGCACACTATCTGTGTGCCCTGATGTTTTGTAAGTGTACCCAGTGGTGTATTTTGGTTTTGTGCTGCCCTAGCCAGACACATTTTGGGCACCCCCCCTACCCACAATGCACACCCACGACATGACCCATAACCCATGTTGCACACCAAGGACATGCCCCATCACCCCATTTGCATGCCTCTATCACCCCATTACATACACATTACACATTGCCAATATTATTTGCCCATAATATTCCCCAGCTAATTTGCCCAATAATATGCCAGTATCATTTGCCATTAATATGCCCCAGCCAATTTGCCCAAAAATATGCAAGTATTATTTGCCATTAATAAGTCACAGCCAATTTCCCCAATAAAATGCCAGTATTTGCCATTTAATGAGCCCCTGCCAATTTGCCCAATATTATACCAGTATAATTTGCCATTAATATTCCCCAGCCAATTTGCCCAATAATATGCCAGTGTTATTCTGCCATTTACCGGTAATATGCCCATGCCAATTTGCCCAATATTAAGCCAGTATTATTTGCCATTTAATATGCCCCTGCCAATTTTCCCAATAATATGTTAGTGTTATTTGCCATTAATAAGCCCCAGCCAATTTGCCCAATAATATGCCAGTGTTATTTACCATTTAATATGCCCCTGCTAATTTGCCCAATAATATGCCAGTGTTATTTACCATTTAATATGCCCCTGGTAATTTGCCCAATAATATGCCAGTGTTATTTGACATTCAATATGTCCCTGACAATTTGCCCAACAATATGCCAGTGTTATTTGCCATTTAATATGCCCCTGACAATTTGCCCAATAATATGCCAGTGTTATTTGCCATTTAATATTCCCCTGCTAATTTGCCCAATAATATGCCAGTGTTATTTGCCATTTAATATGCCCCTGCCAATTTGCCCAATCATATGCCTCTGTTATTTGCCATTTAATATGCCCATGCTAATTTGCCCATTAATATGCCAGTGTGATTTAGCATTTAATATGCCCCTGCCAATTTGCCCAATAATATGCCAGTGTGATTTGCCATTTAATGTGACCAGCCAATTTGCCCAATAATGTGCCAGTGTTATTTGCCATTTAATGTGCCCCTGCTAATTTGCCCAATATGCCAGTGTTATTTGCCATTTAATGTGCCCCTGCTAATTTGCCCAATAATATGCCAGTGTTATTTGCCATTTAATATGCCCCTGCTAATTTGCCCAATAATATGCCAGTGTGATTTGGCATTTAATATGTCTCTGCCAATTTGCCCAATAATATGCCAGTGTTATTTGCCATTTAATATTCCCAATCCAATTTGCCCAATAAAATGCCAGTGTTATTTGCCATTTAATATGCCCCAGCCAATTTGGCCAATAATATGCCAGGGTCATTTGCCATTTAATGTGCCCAGCTAATTTGCCTAATAATATGCCAGTGTTATTTGCCATTTAATATGCCCCTGCCAATTTGCTCACTAATATGCCAGTGTTATATGCCATTTAATATGCCCCAGCCAATTTGCCCAATATGCCAGTGTTATTTGCCATTTAATAAGCCCCTGCTAATTTGGCCAAATCCCCCCATTTCCCCAGCACTTACCTTTCCCTGGTGGCTAGTGGCAGGCAGCATGGAGTCCTCCATGCTGCCTGTTCGGCTCCCAGGCGGTTGTGCCGACAGGTCATGTGACCAGTCACGCGTATGACATCACCGTGCCGGTCACGTGACTGTTGGCACTTCCGTGTCACACTGCACGGGGAGCCGAACAGGCAGCACGGAGGTTTCTCTGTGCAGCCTGGCAGGCAGAGCGATGGTGAGGGGGGATCTTCTGATCCCCTCTCACCTCCGTCTCTGCCTGCAAGCGCGGTCTTTTTTTTTTAAAGGGGCGGATTTTTTTTTTTTTCAGTGCTGGGGGGCGCCTAGGATGCCTCGCGGTAAAAAAAGCACTGAGTGTACCCATATTGTGTGTTTTATATATTTTATTGATACTGCATTTTATTGATACATGTTTTATAAAAGTTATTAAAGAAGAATTTTGCACAGCCTTCTATGAGTGAAGACCAATATTTTTTCTTGATGAGCAATTTTAATAAAGACATTTTGTAAGTGTACTCATTATCACCATATCATTCACTGGTCATGCTGTATTACGCTAAATTTTATTTTCTGTCTCTTCCATGTATCTGCGCTCCCATTCTGTCTAGAGAGTTGAAGTGAATAGCAGGTGAGTTGCGGTGAGATGAACATTTTATCTCACCAATTTAGCTATACAAACCTGGTTAGTTCCCTTGCTAAGTGTATAATGTATAGCTGAATTGGTGAGATGAAATGTTCATCTCTCCTCAACCCACCTGCTATGCACTTCATCTCACCTGCTATCGTTTCAACTCACCTCAACTCACCTTTCAGCCACATATGAGAGAAACTTCTCTAAAATGTCGCTGCAAATAAGAGCGGAGGTTTAAAATATACTTGTGCATTGTGAATGTATCCATTGAGAAAATCAAGAAAAACTCATGTTAGCTAGAATGTTTGATGATGTCTCCACCCCCCAAGGGGCAAGTAACCCTTTCAATGCCTTGAAACCTGAAGTAGCAGAGATTACCTTGACGACATTGCAGAAATGTCAATGTCTGAGATATGTTCTCTAATATGAACCTTTAGTACCATTTTTACCCTTTTTTGACTCCTATATTGAACCTTACAATTCATACAGGTGATGTGGTATATCACATTTCTCATGGCACAAATAATACATTGGTGCATATCAAATTCCTTACCATTGCTGGATGATCTAAATGTGGTGCATCTATTCACAAAGGGGCAACATTTACTCACCATGTGTGCACAGGGGTACATGCCACTAGAATGTAATCAGCTCACTTTCTTTTGTCTGGGTTCTATAGAATAAAGGCTGAGTGAAAGGATATTACTCAAACTTTAGCTCTTCTTGGGGGGGGGGGGGGGGGGGAATCTTATACCCTCGTTTAATACTTTTTTTTATGGCCTGAGTTCTTTCAGATGTTTCTTTAAGGACTATGTTGTAAAAAAAAAAAAAAGTCCTGTTCAATTGAAAGATGGTATCTAGTATTGGCATTTTATATAGAAATGCCTTAATGAAAGAATACAAATAAAGTACCTGAGCAATCTTTACCCGATAAAGCTCCACCAGGATGCAGACATTTTGCTTAGAATCTTTGGTTAGATGGGTCAGATCTTTGTTCATCTGAACCAAGGTGAGTGAATATCTGACCCAAGATTCTAAACAACATGTCTGCCCCCTGAGAGATCTATATGGAGTAAAGAAGGCTTCATAAGGCATTTAATTTGTATTCTTTCATTAAAGAATTTATTTAAAAATCATCTTCACTTGATACAATCTTTCAATAAAACATACGTTGTTTATTTGCTACGTTGTAGGGTGGGATCTACCAGTCTAAACTCACAATATGAGGTTCCATGCTATTTTGATTGAGTGATCCTCCGGTTTAATGTATAATTCGGTTAGTTTGTCATATGGTGGGTTGGAGACTCTCTGTGATTTATAGTTTGTCACTTATTTTGTCCGCATAACAGCTGCGGTATTGTTTCACAATATATGAGACTCAGACTTTTTTATATTTTGTATTTTTATTTCTTTCATTTCATTTTATTTTAACTTATTTTATTATTTAGTATTTTCATTTATGTTATTAAAAATGAATTTACTTTTATTTTATTTTACTTTATTTAATATTCATTTATTTTTTCAGGGCCATTATGGAAGGACTTTCACAAAAGCCACAATTCTCCCATAGAATTCTACAGCATCTACGAAGGCTATAATTTCTGACGATTTTGGCGCCGATTTGGGGTAATTCTGGTGATCCCTGAGTGGCCTGAATTTAGGGGAAATGCAGATCACCAAAGTGATACGATTTGGAATGAATCTCTGAGTTAGGGAGAAATCTCGTAATTAGGAAGAAAATTGGAACCAACTGAGTAGACCATTCAGTATATTCTTTTCACTTAGGTAATTTAATATACTAAACTTTTTTGTTTAATTATTTACTTATATACTGATGGTGTTGTCCCATTGATATCCCAATAATATTAAACAATCATTATTTCTTAGGCTTCGTTTGTGGCCTACTAGAAATACAAACCTTGTATGTTGGTTTTCTAGGTAAAAATAAGTTATTTAACACACTGTCATAGCTTGCAAGGTTCACTTGGCCTCATACTGTAACTGCTTGAAAAATACAAGCTCTGTATTAGCATTTCTCCACTTTAACTTGTAGTGTTTCAATTTCATGCTGATCAGTCACAGTCTGGATACACGTATTTGTATTATGTTTAATGACATACAATACTTCATTCTGACTACCTGCAAACAGACAGAACATTTGGCGATATCAGCAGTAGTTACTAGGGAATGAAATCATGTAACCTGCATTTATGTATTTCAAAATACAATTATGTTACAACTGGAATGATTCCTGATCATGAAATATTATGAAATTGCAGGTGTTATATAATTGTGATTTCTCTAGGGTGGTTCTATGTTGCTTTTCTGTCAGCTTTAATAACAGTGCAACTGGTCAGATCATATTAAAGTTATTTTTCTTATATAAATATCACAGGCAGAGCATGCTGTTTTGTAACAGGTTGCATTTTGTTCTGTCAAGGAACTCATCAAGCATAGTACAAAGTAAATAAAATAAAACTGTACGATTACAGATTTGTTGTGTTTGTGTTAAAATTACAAATATGTGTTGGAGGAAACAATAAAATCTGATAAAAGGGAGAAGACACATTCAACATATTAATGTTACATTAAGGCAGGTATGTCCAGTTTCATCACATGTGGGTGAGGCAGGAGCAGACTGCATGGGGTGGATGTCACAGCTGCCACAGCTGACCTCTACTGTTTTTTTCCCCTTTCGTACATGGACCTCCCGTGGATGAGAGAGAGACTCCTGACTTTTTAAAAAAAAATCTACATGGAGGTATAGCTCTTGCAGAATCACAGGGTGAAAGAGAGAGAGTGGTGGGACCATTCAGTGCTCAGCGCTGGCACAACGTGGTTGTCTATACTTGTCTGTGCAGTCACCACTCCCACAGGAAAGCACCAGCAGAGTGAGGCCTGTCTCTCACAAAAATAAACAGACAGCAGGGGGAGTGAGGAGAGAGGAAACTGAGGTGACTAATAAAGCAAAAAACAAAACAAATCCCAGGGGCAATACTATATGAACATTTGAAGTGAGTGGATAATTGAGTCGGCTGCTTATAGACCCTTGTTGTTTTTAGTTTCTAAAGCATATCTGGTGTAACTCAGAGCTTTCTGGAATACTGATCATGTATATTTATAGGGAAAACACTGAGAAAAATGCATACTTTATGGCACTGATATGACTTTATCAGTAATTTGTAGAGCAGTCCTCACCTTCCCGAAGGATACTTACTTAAATAAAACACTGAGGATAAAATATCCCCAAAAGATCTCAAGAATACTATTGTCAATAAAGAAATGCATTAATTCATATTACATAAATGGACAAGGTAAAAGAAGACGTATTTTAAGATGATATCCATCACATTCTACAAGCTACACAATACCCCGCTAGTATTAATATATAAATTGAGAAAAAAAATATCCAAGTAAGATAAATAATATATGTTCCCATTTCTTGCTTCTACATGTGTGTGTGTGTATATATATATATATATATATATCTATATATATATATATATATATATATATGTACCTCTATAAATATATATAAGAATCTTATATATTGTCACAGAACCCTCCATGAGCAGAAACGTAGTATGCTTGTTTTATCTTTTACTCCTTCTTGAAAGAGCCTATCATGTTCCCTGTGTGCCCATTGCATTTGCCTGGGTTTCTTCCAGATAACTTACTCCTCAGATGGCGGAGGGTCCATTTTCCCTCTGTGCCTTCTCCTCAGCCTGCTAGCAGTGTTTGGAGTCTTACGGAACATGACAACTGCTACCATAGCCTGAATGGAGGACATTGGTATGTCCCTGGAGCTCTCAGAAGCATTGCAAATCCGTTGTGATCTGCTACAACTGCAACTTGAGGGGAGTGAGGCAACTGTGAGAGGCATCAGGGATATGGTGGGTTTGGATGGACCAGGAGCACCCTGTTTCGGTTAATAGGAACAGTTCATTACAGGGTGTTGGGGGGGATGGCGCCAGGCAGGCGGTCAAGGTGTGTGTCCTAGGAGGGACCTGGAATTGTGTTTGCTAATTAGATTATGCTCTTTTGTTAGTTGAAAATATGACTGATCATGCCAAAAAGTATTTTATTGAAGGATAGTGATCATATGAAGCCCTTTATTATCACATAGTTGTTTGGCTCCTTTTTTAAATCATAATGATAATAGAAATCACCCAAATTGCCCTAATTTAAACTTTACATACCCTTGAATGTTTGGCCTTGTTACAGACGCAAAAGGTGACACACACAGGTTAAAATGTCAATTAAAGATTAATTTCCCACACCTGTGGCTTTTTAAATTAGTAATTGCAATTAGTGTCTGTGTATAAATATTCAATGAGTTTGTTAGCTCTCATGCACTGAGCAGGCTAGATGGTGAGCCATGGGGAGCAGGAAAGGACTGTCAAAAGACCTGCATAACAAGGTAATGGAACTTTATAAAGATTAAAAAGAATATAAAAAGATACCCAAAGCCTTGAAAATGCCAGTCAGTACTGTTCAATCACTTCTTAAGAAGTGGAAAATTCCGGGATCTCTTGATACCAAGCCAAGGTCAGGCAGACCAAGGAAGATTTCAGCCACAACTGCTAGAAGAATTGTTCAGGATTCAGAGAAAAAACCACGGATAACCTCAGGAGAAATACAGACTGCTCTGGAAAAAGGACGGTGTTGTTGTTTCAAGGAGCACAATATGATGATACTTAAACAAAAATGAGCTGCATGGTCGAGTTGCCAGAAAGAAGCCTTTACTGAGCCAATGACATGGTTATAATATGCCCAATAACACCTTGACACTTCTCACAGCTTCTGGCACACTGTAATTTGGAGTGACGAGACCAAAATAGAGCTTTTATGGTCACAACCAGAAGCGCTATGTTTGGAGAGGGGTCAACAAGGCCTATAGTGAAAAGAATACCATCCCCACTGTGAAGCATGGTGGTGGTTCACTGTTGTTTTGGGGTGGGGGGAGTGAGCTATAAAGGCACAGGGAATCTTGTGAAAATTGATGGCAACATTGATGCAGCATGTTATCAGAAAATGGCAGACAATTTGGATTCTTCTGCACAAAGACTGTGCATGGGATGCTCTTGGAATTTCCAGCATGACAATGACCCTAAGCACAAGTACAAGTTGACTCTCCAGTTGTTATACAGAAAAAGGCGAAAGTTCTGGAGTGGCCATTAGAGTCTCCTGACCTTAAAATCATCGAGCCACTCTGGGGAGATCTCAAATGTGCGGCTCATGCAAGACAGCCTGGAGGAATTTGCATGACCTGGAGGAATTTTGCTAAGATGAATGGGCAGCTATACCCCCTGCAAGAATTTGGGGCCTTATAGACAACTATTAGAAAAGATTGCATAGTATTGAGAAATAAGGGTATGCAGACTTTTGAACAGGGGTCATTTCATTTTTTGCCATGTTTTTTTTTTATGATTGTGCCATTCTGTTATAACCTACAGATGAATATGAATCCCATAAGAAATAAAAGAAATGTGTTTTGCCTGCTCACTTTCTTTCAAAATGGTGCATATATTACCAATTCTCCAATGGTATGCAAAGTTTTGAGCACAAATGTATATGGGGCCAGCAAGGAAGCCTGCTTGCCCCTGTAGACCAATTTTAGTTTCCTGTTTTAAAGCAGTTAGATCTTGTTATTTGTCTTTTTCAAGTTAGGCAATTTTTTTTCATGTGCAGTATAGATAATTGAACTAGCTCACTCACTGAATATAGTGTGCTAAATATACCTTCACATGCTGATTGCAAGATCTTTAATGAGCATAGTTAAAACTGCAGCTCTATTTTTTTCATAAGAATTTAACAGTATTAACTGTATTCACTGTAAATGAGAATTTATGATATACAGTGTAAATGACGGAGTGCATGGAGTTAGTAAAAAAAAAAAAAGGTACACTCAGTTTATTATTTATTATCTGAATATTAATATATAATTTTCCTTATGCACACTTAGCAGTCTGAATAGATTCTGAATTTTAACACCCAGTAACTACTGACTGAATAATAGAACCAGATGTAATTTACTTATCTGTTCTCTGAGACAAATTGAGGTTACTGGTTATAGAAAAACAGGTATCTGAACTATTTAAGATGCTCATAATACCATAATGTTTGTCACTTAGGTGCATTAGAATTGAGTTATTAGATGTTTAGTAAACTTCAGTGTAGCACTTTTGACCCTAAACGTGGTAATGGCATAACACAGTCCTCTGCATCAAAACAATTAGGGTTGTTGCAAGTTCTCTGCAATAGATAGCATGTCAACCTTCTTTCTTTTCTATAATGCGTATATTAAGAAAATTTAAAACTGATTTTTATAATTGTATCACAGGGCCTTTGCCTGTTCCATTGGGTCACTGAATGCTTTTAGTAGGGCAGTACGCTAGAGTGATTTGAATGGAATTAAGATAAGTTAGAATTTTATATTATCAATTGTTGGATTCTATATATTTTTTAGATATAATTTCAAATAAAAAAATAAAAGATTTACAAACAAAATAAGATAATACTTACATGGTTCTGAGTTGGCAATTTTTTCTAAGACTGTTGGTAACAAAAAGAACAAGGAGATATAGTGATATAGTGACAATATGACTATATGTTACATTTTAATATTTCTGGATTGGTCCGAAACATCTTGTTTTCCAGACCCTGCGTGTATGACCACAAGATAGAGATAATGTTGCTCTTAGCAAGTCTGAGTGGGAGATTGGCAAGTGTGGGGATGCATTGGGAAGTCTGATGGACAGATTGGCAAGTCCTAGGGTGCAGCTTGGCAAGTCTGGGGATACATTGGTAAGTCTGAGGGGAAGATATTTTGACACAGTAAATGGGATTTATCTGCGCTAAACAGTATTTGCATTTATTCTTCTGTATCTCATAAGTGCAGAGAGGCTTTAATATATCTTATTGGTGAAAATGATCCATTATCCAAAATACTTTTGGTCCCAAGCATTATGTATAAGGAATACTCACAACTTTGCAGCTATAGGATAATTCAGTAGCCAGCACATTTCTACACATCTTGCAGAACAGCCATTTTCATTGTTGCAATATACATATTTAGTGTAAAGCAGATGCATCCTTTATTCTCAGGAAAATACTCTCCATCGAAACATGCTTACTCATATTTTAATAGGCTGAATAGCAGCTCAGAAGGAGAGTGTAAACATGTTCCAAATAACAGATTGTATTATAATATTTCATCAAAGTGAGAAAAATCAAAGACAAAACATGTTCTATCATTGCTCAATTTATAAACAAATACTCCAAAAAAAACTACTATAGTAAACTTGCTGGTGATTATTCTTTACAAAGTGCACATTTTTAAGTTCAGTCCCTTCCGTAAACATGGCAATTGGCCATTCATGTGGTTTATTTTAGCATGCATAACACGAATGTGCCTTTTGCAGATGGAGTAGTGAAATGCTGTGAAGCTGTTACCTCAACAGAACAACAGAAAACTGGATGCATTGATGTGCTAATGTGATGATGTTGGAAAGGAATTGTTGAGTGAACATGAAGATAATATTTCAAAACAGTAAAAGCTTTGTTTCTGTCTTGTATTATGAGCAGCCCTTTTGTGACATCTTAGTCGTTTGTCAAATGCACACACGCAGAAAGGTCAAGTAAAACAGTAATCTTCTGTTTTCAGAATGTTTAAGCATTGATTACTTTTGGCCAATAAAGTGAGGTGGAGGTTGATACTGGGGGGGGGAGGGGTGGTGGTGGAGGGAAATAGTACAAAAGATCATAGGAATCGAAAGGAAAAAGTAATATAATGATATGCAATTAAACTTGCCAAAACAGAACAGTAAGGAATGACTGACACCTGCCATAGATTTGGAAATACTCATTATTTAGACATGATGAGATACCAGGTTTCTCAGCATCACACCAACAATAATTATAGGTTTATGATCCCAATGAACAAATTTTAAGGAACAATGCTAATTAGACTGATTTCTCCTATGAAATGATACCTCTATGCAAATTTAGTTGAATTATATTTTTTAAGATAGAGTATGCTTAATTCATATTTCATTCACATTTTCTGTATGTCCAGAGGCTTTCGTGAATATTTCTATCACTGCTGTTCGTTAGTACATAACGCTTCTTTCTAACCTGGTGTTGCAATTATATGCCGGAGCAGAATCCTGGAGCAGAGACTGGATATTACAATTAAGGCAGAGAACACCCCAAGGTGCTAGCAGCCATTGGCTCTTGTGATGATCCACCAGGAGCCATGCAATCCCCACAGTCTGACTGTAGAATAGTCAAAGGCAAAACATTGGTCACAATACAGGGTAGGTGCGATATGTCAAGAACTGAACCGAAGTCAGGAAGCCAGAAAACAGAAGCATAGGAGAACAAGCCAGGTCAGTACAAGAATGATTATGGTGTATAATGGGTGTAATGATGGATTTATTAGAGAGGGGACACTAATTATTGAAATAATACAATACTTTTGGGGTATAAAAAAACCAAGTATGGGTGCTGGTAAGTGCAATATTGACATGGGTTTATAAGCAATTATGTACCTCAATGTGATGCAAGAGTAAAGCACATACAAAAGAAAAGAGACTATAAATGGAGATCATGTAGAGTCAATGTACAGTCAACATATCAGTGTAGCGCATATGTAAGTCAGGAGAACGTAAAAATATATTTCCCAAATGCTGAATCTGTATATGAAGCCAAATTACAAGAAAAAAAGAAATATGTACACCTTGTTGTCAGTGGCGGATCCTCCATTTTTGCTAGGTGTGACCTGCACACCTTGCACAACCCTGCTCTGCATTTCCGGGTTTTGTGTGCTTCAGACAGACAGCACACACACCCTGCAAATACCCGAAATATTTCCAAAGGCCAACGGTTGCAGGAAATTGGGCATCAGGGTCACTCACTCTGTTGCCCATTCCACTGGCTCAAAAAGTTATTTTCATAACTCACTTCAGAGTGAGTGACACTGATGCTGAATTACCTGCTGCTGTCAGCCTCTCGGATATATTTCAAGTAGGTGGGCAGCAAATTCAGCACACACCTAGTAGTCAGGAGCAGGATACGGCCCTGCTTCTAGTGTAGCATTCCACTGCATGTAAGAGAGAATCTTACATTAATCTGAGCAATCACTATGCAGATATACAGGCTCAGCTATTACTCTGCTATACCTTGGTAGAGGTACACATATTCTTATTTTGTGATCATTTCTGATTCAGACTAAATCTTGTCTAACCTATTAAAATGATTTTTTATGAAACAGACTAAAATCTAATCATTGCTTATACTGTGAATGTAAATAATACATTTATGTAAAACTATTCTAAGCTCCTATCTAGAGTAGATCAATCTTAAAATAACAATCCACGTAATAGACCGTGATCTATATGAATTACATGGAAGTCAGCAAAGACATGTATACCCCGAGTTAAATATGGAGATAATATATATATATATATATATATATATATATATTTATATATATATACATGTGTATACATGAATACTATCCATATTTAACTCATGAATTGTGTAACTCCTAAAATCTAAACATTGCTTAAACTGTCAATGTAGAGAATACATTTATGTAGATCAGTCTTAAAAAACAATTCACATAATAGACAGTGGTATATATATATATACACACACAAATATCCACACTTAACTCATGAACTGTTTGACTCCTAATGTATAAAAATATTTATCAATTCCTGGCTTATTCTGAAATTACCTTATATATAAAATAAAATGCAACATTTTTCTAGTCCATTCTTGTGGGAAATATGAGGACCTGTTCTTAATAAACAGATTTAATCTTATTTCCGATGGAAGGAAATCTACTCAGAAGCTGAAACCAAATAATCTGATAATTATTAAAAGTTCAGGTAAATATCTAACTTACAAATCTACAGCCTATAGAAAAGAGGCATTACGACACTTGTAGTATTTTCTTATTAACCCCTGCTGTTTTTATCGTCATGAGAATGGCTTTCATTAGATACCATTATGTTCATCATATCTTATAATTTACTACAAAAAAATCATAAAATATGATGAAAAAATAAAAAAAAAACACTTTTTAAAACTTTGACCTAAAATATAATTTACACAAATACAATCATTAAAAAAAGACCCCATCTAAATAGTTTCAAAATGTTGTCACGAGTTCATAATTATGCATGTGTTATCCAAGTGTTTTTTGTTTTTTTTCCTAAATTGACCTTTTGACCCCAACTGGAACCCTAAATTTAACCCTAACCCTAAATTTAACCCCAACCCTAACCCTTATGCTATTCCTTAATTTATTTTAATTTAACCCTATCCCTTATGCTAAAAAATATTTAATTTTAATCCTAACAGCTAATCTAAGCCTAATGCTAGTTTTTAGCTAATTAAATCTTTTTTTTTTTTACATTGCAATGTTGCTGACTGCTTCTATGGGCAGTCAAGCAACATATTCAGTGACGGAAGTGAATTTTTTTTCACTTCCGAAGCTCTGACCACAAGAGGGCATAGACATATTGCCAGAGCATGCTGCTCCGTCAATATGGCACCCACGATTGCTCCATGGGGTGATCATGGGTGCCTCAGAGAGCAAATTTCGGTGCTGGCTATTGCCTCGACATCGAGGCAATAGACCATCATCGTTAGAGAGGTTTTCGCGATTGTTGATCATGAAAACCACTCGTTTCGCCGCAGGACATGTTAGGCACGTCCATTGTCGGGAACATAGTTCCCGGCAGGATGTGCCTGACACATCCATTGTTGCAAAGTGGTTAAAGATTCTACTCATTAATAAAGTCAGACTGTAAAGGAATTAGTTAACAGTGATGCAGGTTATGTGGTTAAAAAAATATTCCTATCCAATTAAAGATAATCTTATAATGCTATCACCTCCCTAAGGCCTACAAATCTCTGGTCTCCTTTTCTTCATTATTTACAATACTTAAGACAAGTATTGCTACAAGGAGAACATATTTCTGACATCATATAGACAACACTAGATGTTTTCTCCCTGCATTATGTCACAAAACACAACCTTGGCATTAAAACTATTTCATTTTTTAACAAAAAAATAATTAAACTTTCCTTTAATGTACCAAAAGTAGATGTAAATGTATTCAATTTACAAAGTATTCATAGATCAATTTGGACCTTCTTTGAGGGAAGCCTATAATCAAGCCTTTGTAAAAGCTTCTTTCCCAGGGGAGATATTGCAAGGAAATATAATTCCAATCTTGAAGCCCGTAAATAATCAAGAAGATCTGTCGAACTATCGCCGAATTTCCTTGTTGAACCTGGACAGGGTCAGCGGGGAATTCATCGATGAGACACTGAAGGCCTTTGGCCTGGGAGACAATTTCCGGCGAGCCGTAATGGCTCTATATTCAGACCCATAGGGTAAGGCGGCGAGCTCAGCAATAGAGTCTCTCTGGTTCTCTTTGGCAAACGGAACCCACCAGGGCTGCCCCCTTTCCCCGACTCTTTATTTGCTTTCACTGGAACCTCTTGTGAGAGAGATGATAGAGAATGAAATGATCCGGGGACATGTGTGCCTAGAAACTGAAGATAAACAATACAAAGCACTGGGTTAAGAAACACAAGAGAAACATACAAAGGAACAAACATAAATACAGGAACTAGCCTAAAACAAAAGCCAATTGGCCAATTAGATGTTAGCTTGCCAACCACGTCAAGGTACCCCACATTAGGAAAGTCCCTAACTAAGACATAATATTAGCAAAAACAAATAATAAAATCTAAAAGACATACATGGAAATGTATGTGACACTTAGACACAGATGAAATACCTGTAGACTGCACCAATAAGGACTGAACAGAAACGGGTGTGGTATATATAGAAGTAATCTGACAAGGCAGAGGGAATGAGAGAAAACCTGGAATAAAACATAAGGACAGTCAGAAGGGAAAACATAACAGGACTACAGGGCCAGGACAGGAATACTGGGCAAGGATAGGAATAAGCATAAATAATAACCAAGAAAGCAAAGCAAGAAGGATAGAGAAAAGCCTGGATATAGCCTGGATGAGTGTGCACAAGGGTGTATGGTTACGCACTGCAAGAACAATATGACCTAGCAGGCCCAGACTTATTTAAATATCTAAGAATCAAAGGGTTTCTTGGTCAGAACTTATGCCTCACGCATACCTCAAAACCGTTAGAGTTACTGAAAAAACGACTAGTACAAAAGGATTATAAAAAACTGGTATCCAACTACCTATTCTTGATCAGACTACTTAATAAAAAAAACAACGTAAAAATCATAAAGGAATGGGAGACGCACTTACAAATGAATATATCGGAAGATGATTGGTGTAGAGCCTTAAAAAAATCATATAAGGCAATACATTGCCTAAATCTGAATGAGGTACAATTTAAACTTGCTAATAGATGTTATCTGGTCCCAGGATGTATCCTAATGTCCCAGATACTTGCTGGAGAAGCAATATTCACCGGGAGATCTCATCCAAATATGGTGGAATTGCAGATATATAAATAAACTATGGACAGACATCTCTAAGCGGATGTGTAAGGCATTTGGCCAGGACTGGAGTTTAACACCAGCCAGAGCTCTCCTCCACCTAACCTTCCCAGAATCGGGACACAACCATAAAATCATGTACCATATTTTAACTAAACTGGAGATAGCAAGAAACTGGAGATCTCCCTTACCTCTATCATGGATAAAAATATGTTCCCAAATATCGAATCAATGTAAAATGGATAAAGTTATTTGTACACAATACAGCTGATCCAATAAGATGGTTGACTATTGGACTAAATAGGGTGAGATTTTTGAAAATAATCAATTCTAAAATTAACTGGAAAATGAAAACAACAATAGAATCTATTAAGAATGACTCATCGCAATTACAGTAATAAAGACACTAACTGTATGTCAAAATATAAATAAGTAGACCCACTATCTACCTCCCACTCCACTCCATTGTCCTGCCGCACTTCATGTGAGTATGTACTAACCATTGAGGGGGGGAGGGGATAATAATAATAAGAAATAGGATTGCCCTCTTTCCACTCCCATCTAGTCGGAAATACCTATTTATCACTGTTCTGTTATTGTCTTCTTGTCATTCTTGTTGCACTTTATCTATGTAATGTATTGTTTTTTTGATACCTTTATAATAAAAAGGTTTTTTTTAAAAGTAGATGTAAATGTTTTTAATATGTTGATAAAACCAAAATCTTTATTTCAACTAAAGGGAAACTAAATTCTGAATTTCACCAATTACACCAAGTGAAATCAATGAGATGATTTAACAATTAAATCTTCATTAGCAGTGGCGGAACTATGTGGTTGCAGAATGCAACCTCCAAGCAGTGTCACAAGTACCTCCTGTACACATGTTCTCAATAGGTTCTCATGTCATTATATCTCAGAGCAATCTATTAATTATATTTACTTATAATAATGTTAAGGAAAAAAGTGAGTTTTGTTTGTTTATATACTTGCACAGATTACAATGCTACAGTTTTGATTTGTTTTCATATATACAATTTTTCAAATATTTTTTGAATATTGTTATAACATTTGAAAAAATGTTCTCAATGTTATCACCTCTGGAACTGTTTGGATGATACTAGCAGTGACACTTGGTTAATTTGCATTGCCCCCAGAGCGCTATAGTTACGCCTCTTTAATTTAACTGCATCAACCAAGCTTTATTTGAACAAAGGGAGTACTAAATGCAAGGGGTTAAAACATGCGGCCTTTGGCCCTAATGCAGCCCACTGGACATGGAGCGACCTGCTTGAGATCTACAGTGGTGATCGCAAATCCAGCCACATGTGGAAATTTAACCAGGGACTAAGTTCCCTGACAGAGCGTTGCAGAAAGTGTGGCACAAATAATCCCCTCTCTAACCCGTGTGACGTCATGCGCAAGTGTCAGAGGGAGGGAAGACAGACGCGCACCAGGAGTTGTGTGGAGGAGCAGTCCCATCTGGAGCCCACAACCCTGTTAAAAAAAGAAAGCTCTGTGTGTTAGTTTCTCTATGTGTCTGTGTGTGAAACTGTGACTCTGTGTGTGTATGACTCTGCGTAAGTGGGACTCAATGTATTTATGTGTGTGTGTTTATGTATGTGTGACAGTGTGTTTTTGTTGATGTGTTTTTAAGTGTGACTGTTTATTTGTATATGCGTCACTTTGTGCATTTGTGGCTTTGTATGTGTAACTCCCTATGTGTGTCTATGAATGAGTGTGTGTTGTGTTTATGGGTAGATGGACCAAATGGTTCTTATCTGCTAACACATTCTATGTTTCTATGAATGTTTCAGAATGCCACTTTAACACAGACCACTTTATCATTTTAAGATTCAATTTGTATAGTCATGATTTATTATGATTAGTAAACATTTAACTAGGCAGACAAAACTCTGACACCCCCACCCACTTTGCACACCCATGTTGCACACCCAGAATGTGCCCCATCATCCATGTTGCACACACATTAAATGGTCCAACACCCACATTGAACACACATTACATGCCCCCATCACCTTTATCACGTGGTCCATCACCTCCATTACATGCCACCATCACCCCATTACATGTCCCACGGTCCCCATTACATTCCCCCATCACCTCCATTACATGCCACCATCACCCCATTACATGTCCCACGGTCCCCATTACATGCCCCCCCCCTTGGTGGCTAATCACAGGCAGCATGGAGATTTGTCTGTGCTGCCTGTTCGGCTCCCTGTGCTCAGCGCTGCCTGCTTGCAGGCAGAGTGGTGTGAGGGGAGATCTCTGCTGGCAAACAAGTTTTTTATTTATTTATTTTTTTTGCGCCCATGAGGCAGACAAGGTAAGTGCTGACTTTAACAGTGATCAAATTCTAATTTTATGTCTTCCTTTATGTCTTACATTCTTAACAAAAACAGTCTGTTGTTTCCCTAAGATCACTAAACTGAGTTTTTTTTTTTAATTTATAAAGATTGACATATTCATATTTGTGATAGGAAAATATTTATAGCTATAATAGAGATATATTTTATAAGATGAATTTTCTTAGAATAGATTAATCTATATCCATTCCATCTAACTATGCTGTTTATGGGAAATGCTTTTTCTGTATTGCCGAACTAACATTAATCATATGTATGTATTATGGACTTTTAAATCAATCTAGGTATTTAACCTTTTCCTAGCACTGAAATCTAAAGCATATTTAAACTTATTTTTCTCTTTTGCTTTGACACTTATTTTACATAACTTTTTTTATATGCATTTTTCATTATTATACTAATTAAGGTTAAACCGCTTTATCCAAATGGAAGTTATGGCAGCTAAATAAGTGATTTTATAAGGCCATAAGGTAATGTGTTTGTTTTCAATCTATATGCCTACTTGTAAGAGCTGTTATTAGAGTGAAATACGTGGAGCTCTTACTGCTTCCCTCTGCGTATTACATGGATTCATACGTTTTATTTATTGTATTAAAGAGCACACCTGCATTTCTTTTGTTACTCTGGTTTTTTATCTGCATGGATATACCTATTACATATAAATGTAGACATGAACATGATGGTGGCTAGAACATTTTGTGCAAATATAAAACTGTATTCATAACTGTGAGTTACATATTTGTGAAGCCACACTGATGGTATGGTTAGTGACTTGGAGTTATAGTTGAGTTTATCATTGCCAAATGCTACTAGGGCTTAGTTTTCATAAACAATCTCTTATCATAGAGTGACATATTAATGATTATATGCTTTATTTTGTATATTACAATACATCTTACTTATGAGAGATGATTATTATTCTAGGTTTGTCAATAAAAGTAGCATCTTGATTACAATGATTCCAGCCTATGACTTGAAATTTCATTTTTTTAAATTTACTTAAAAGTAACACACTTTTTAGTTTTAAGTATGTAGTGCATTGTTGTTCTTAAGTGTTCCTTATACATTTGATAAAAATTAAGGTGTTTCCATTATTGGACAAATTTCAATCCATAAATATATATATTTTTAATTTGTTTATTAATGATCTCCCAAGTTGTGCTGAGAGCCATGCCTCAGTGTTTGCTGATGACACTAAATTAGGTAAGGTAATACAGACTAATCTAATGTACAGGAAGATTTGGACAGAGTGGGGGACTGTGCAATTAAGTGGCAAATGAGGTTTAGTATAGACAAATGTAAAGTTATGCATTATTGGGAAAAATAATAACAAAGCAACATATACTTTAAATGGTATTTCCCTGGGAAAAACTACTAATGGAAATGATTTAGGAATAAGTGTAGATAACAGACTTAGCAACAGTGCTCAATGCCAGTCAGCAGCTGCAGGGGCCAATAAGATATTGGCATGTATACAACAAGGGATAGATTCACAGGAGGAGGATATCATCTTGCCTCTTTACAAGTCAATGGTAAGACCTCACCTTGAATATGCAGTACAATTCTTACGGAACTAGAAAAAGTGCAAAGGAGAGCTACAAAATTAACAAGGGGATTTGAGAATCTTTGTGATGAATAGAGTCCTAAAAAATTGCATTTATATACGTTAGGAAAAAGGCGTCTCAGAGGGGATATGATAACATTATATAAATATGTGCAGGGCCAATATAAAGAGGTTTCCAGTGACCTGTTCATTAACAGAAATATACAAAGAACAAGAGGTCACCCCCTGAGACTGGAAGAGCAAATATTTCATAGACAGGAAAGGAAGGGATTCTTTATGGTAAGGACAATAAAGTTTGGAACTCACTGCCAAGAGAGGTAGTGCTAACAACTACAATAGATGTATTTAAAAATGGTCTGTATGTTTTTTTTTGTTTGTTTTTTAGAAAAGCAGAACATACAGAGCTATTAATAATAGAATAAGCATTAATAATAGAGCTTATTGATCCAAGTTGCCCTTTGGAGTCAAGAAGGAATTTTTCCCACTAGGAGGCAAAATTTGAAGTAGTTATTGCCTTTTTTTGGTTTAAACTTGATGGACTTGTGTCTTGTTTCAACCTACATTACTATGTTACTACTATGTTACTATATATATATATATATATATATATATATATATATATATATTTATATAGTCCTACTTAAGTTTTTACTCAATCCCTTCAAAAGCAATGTCACTTCACTCTCAGTTTAAACATGTTCACAACATAGCTGCTATAATTATAATTATATTTATTTTTATTAGTGTTGATAGTGTTTTGAAGTATAACGTGATGGAAGGATATATTCAGAGGAAGGGGAATATATCAATTTTGAGTGAGAGGATTTTTGACATGAATAATATACAGACACTGTTAAGTGTAGGAAAAGATAAAAGTATAGACTCTTGGTTATATGCGTTGCAAAGAGCCTTATAATCAGAGTTGAAACACTGGTGGGACATTGAAAGTACTGAACAATAAATAAAGTCCAGGGTTGTGCCAATTTAATCTTAGATTAAATAAAACATTGAATATTGGCCTGGTAAATCCTGAGTTACAGACAAAATGGAATAAGGAATTAGAAGAATGTTCCTTTAAACTTACGAAGCTAGTCATAAAAGGCGGAAAAGAGCTAATGAAAAAAACAGAGGAAAAGATTGAGGAACTAGCTAAAGTATCAGATCAGTATAAAGAGGCAAATGAGTGTAAAGAACTGGAAGAAATTCTAGAATGGAATAGAATAGAGAGAATAAAGAGAATAGAAAAATATGAGGGACAGATAACCAAAACTAAACAAACAACATTAAAACGGGATAAAAACGATCATATACAGGGGAGACAGTTTGAATCAAGCAAGAGAACAACAGAAAGAACCCCAAGCCGGGAAAGGAGTGGACAACAGAGGCATGTTACCCATAAAGAGAAGGGCCAAAATAGTCAAAGATGGGAGACAAATAAAAAGAAAAAAGAAAATGAAAGTGGTAGAGGTAGGGTAACCTTTGGAGTTCATACAAAAATAGGGACACACGTGGTAACAACAGCAGCTATCAGAACTACCCTTTTACTTCCACATCTGTGGCCTCAAATAACGTTTTTTCTTTTTTAGACCAGAGATTTGCAAGGAGAAAAACATCAATACACCCATCAAGAAGAATGTTCGAAAGAGACTCAATGGATCTATGGTCAGATATAACTACAGAGGAAGAAAAGGAGGAAGAAGAAGCAACATCAAGAAAGATAATTAAAAAATAAAGAACTGCACAGTAAGTGAAATTGAAAAATTGGGTATCTATAACCTTTAAGAACATGTTTTAACCGTGAGTCAAGTAACGTTTCTTTTGAAGGGCTTAAAGTTTGCCCCTTGTAAAAACTTAAGTAAAGTGGATCTGAATATAGATTTTAATAAGTTTACAAGGAAATTAGCTGTTAAACTCCCAATTTAAGATATTAGAAAGAGCATATGTGCAGATGATTTGCCTAATTTTGGGATTTTAAATGTTCAATCTATTGGGCTGTAGGGGCAACATTTAGAGGTATTTAAACAACTAGTAGAAAAAGATCTGTGGGATTTGGATGTCACGTGCTCTAATACAAATTTAACATCTTGTGAAATCAAAGCGTTGAAAGAATTGAGAGAAAATAACATAATTATTCAGGGAGCAGACAAAGGCGGAGGGAGTGGTATTACAGGATATCTTAACAAGGCCAGTAGATTGCTCTCAGATGATAGATTCTATAAAAAATTATCTACGCATCCAACATCAGACTTTGCAAGGACTTTGGGGACCCCCTTGGGAAGGGCAAAGCGAGACAATATTATCTCTAAAGCAGAATATGCTAGTATCATGGTGGTGAATCCCGGAATGGCAACTTTTTACCATTTGCCAAAAATACATAAACACCTATCTAACCCTTTGGGCCATTCCATTGTATCTGGTATTGGATCATTGACATCCAATTTGTCTTTATATGTAGATTTGTTATTACAGATATTGGTTCCAACTATGCCCTCCTACTTGAAGGACGGCCAGGCTCTTATGAATATCTTAGAACAGACAGCTTGGGAAGAAGATTTTATTATGGTAACAGCAGATATTCAAGCATTGTACACCTCCATTAAAAATACTGATTGGGTTAAGGGGGTAATGAAAATGATGGAAAAGAGAGAATATTTAGACAAAAAATATAGAGCTTTTTTGGAGTTAAGTATGAAGTTTATATAGGATTTCAACTATTTTTTGTTGAACGGCGAGTTTTATTTGCAGATTTGTGGCACGGTGATGGGGACTCATTTCGCTCTCAGTTACTGCAATTTGTTTTTGGGTGACTGGGAAGAGGAGCTTATCTTTGGACCACATCGCCATGCCAACCTTTTCCTCAATAAACGATAAATAGACAATCTCTAATTCTGTGGAAGGGTACCTCAGAGTCAGGTGCATATTTAAAGGGTTTCCACCGTGCAGATAAAAACATCAGAAATTGAGCAAAAAAAAAACCCCACTCAGCGGCTGTACAAATTATAGGAAAAGTTCAGCACTATTGAGAAAATTCCATGTAGACTGTGATCAAGCTTGTTTAGGTGGAATGTGTGAGATGCTGTCTCTCTGCTCTGTAGGTTTTTTTACTTTTTTCTGCTATATAGCCTATACAGAATTTTTTGAATAATGCAGGACTTTGGCTAAATTTGTGAAGCCACAGAGTGCGCTTCTATTTTGCTCAATAACAGATCATTTCAAGGGAGACAGTAGTTTCCAGATGTGCAATCCAAGAATGCATGTCTGCAGGCAAGATTGAAGCATGGTAGAGGTTCTTGCATGTTTGGGGCTGCATTTATGCAAATGGATTTAGGGATTTGGTGAGTAGTAATAGTTTCTTCAGTGCTGATAAGCACAGGCAGATACATATCCATTGTGCAATACTATCAAGGAGGCATATGATTTGCCCCAAATGTATTCTGCAGAATTTCAACACGCTGAACTGTCAGCAATGAAGAATAACGCGACCGTATCATCGCGAACGCGGCTATGTAAGAACTGACCGTTCAGCGCTGAACTGTCAGCCCTTACAAACGTACCAGTTAAAATAAAATGCCCCTTTTGGCATTGGGTGGCCTTGTTCTGTTATAATCCTCTCTTCTGACATTTTTTAGATGTATATGTTTGTACTGTAATTTGTACTGTATGTATTTGAAAAAAAAAATCAAGCCAAAAATGCTAGGAGTATTTCTATCATCCATTTTGGTATGATTTTTTCCCCTTGGTGGCCATTTAACCAATGTTTGGTAAATCAAGCTCCATGCTGGGGAGCACCCATATTATTACTTTAATGCATTAACATTGGTATCAAAAAAAGTATGTATTCATTCAATATTACTGAATGTAGTTTAACCTAAATAATCAGTGCATTTAGTATAGTATAAATAATATAATATCAGGCCGTATTATAAACCTTCATGAAAATTTTATGTAACTTAACTGAAGTATACTACTGTAAATTAGAAATAAAAAGCATGAATATTGTATCTCAATTTGATATTTTTATGTTTTATATTTATTATAAATAAAATATTATATATTTATTATAACATATTAGAATGCCTTTTAAAAGCAAAGAACCACTGCTAAAACAGATACATGTAGTATTTTAGAAGTGATTGTAAATTATTTGTGTAACACATAATTTAAACTTTATAAGGAATTATGAATTCTGAGACATGAAATGCATGTTTTAAGGGATTGTGAATCACCTAAAATCTCAGAGCACTGTCAAAATATTAATGCAAAAACTAGTCAAGGTCACAGCATCAATAAACACACAAAACAAAAATGATTCACACAAAACATTCATATTTAACCAACTATTTGAGAAGACACAGTAAAGCTCTACATGCCTACCCCCCCTCCCCCCCCCCAAAAAAGCTATTAATTTAAAGGAAAAAAACTTGAGAGTAAGATCTTGTGCTGATAGGTAAACTAAACAGAAGGATTTGGTTACCTCTGGGTGGCACTGTTGGTGAATAAAGGATCATAAAAGACATTACAATGACATGTTATTTATGAAAAATGTGATAACCCAAATGATAAAAAAGATAAAATGTTTGCAACTCAATTGAAAGCTCAAAGTGCCAATATTATTAGCTAATATAATACAGGGTCACTTTTTTCTAAATATAGGTTTGGATACACTCAGATACAGATTATTTATTTATGAAGTGTTTACCACTGTTTTATCACATATTGAGATTTCACTCCTTTTCAAGTATGTCTTGGGGACCAAGTCCAGAATGCTATTACACACATTATATAACATGTACAACAATAAATACTTATTTATACAGTATTGTTGTAGAGAGAAAATATAGGAATATACATTTATACATATAAAGAGTTTTATACAGGGATATATACATTTGTACATGAAGAAGAGGTGAGTGCAACATGTATAAAGATTGTAACCTATTAACAGATACATTTTCACTTGACCTCAGAAGACGTGCTGGGAGAGGAAAGCAGTATCGAATGAGGATTGTGTGCAGCGAGCAGTGCTGCGCTAGACATGGATCCTAGCACAATACTTAGACCTCTATAGGAAATCTGGTTATAAGGGGAATCTCGAATATAATACAAGAGCACTTTTTAAGAGCATTTGCCTTATATTCAAGCATATCCAGTATATACACAAAGTGATGCATAACATATGTATTAAGGCCTTTTGGCCTGTAATTGTGGGAGGGGCGTATGACTCACCTTCTCCCTATTTAAGGGACACCCCTTACCTGGCTCCATACCGTTCGAGGTCAGCGCTGCATGAGAGTCCACTTCCGGTTCACGTTCGGCGCCATCTTGCTTTTCAAAAAACCCCGCGATTTCGTTTGGTGTAGCTGTGTCCAGGAGCCCTCACAGGTTTTCCGCCCGTCCAGCCACGCACATTACCGTTTTTTTCGCCGCAGATTAAGTCCACAGGACTTCAAAATCGTAAGTCCGTCGCCTGGATCATTTCCCACGGCGTCGCGATTTTTAAACAGCCTTACTTTACGGCCGCACGCTTCACGGCCCAGTCACAGGCATATTAACCCTTTTGCTTCCGGCATTGATCGCGTTATACTCTATGTACTGATTCTTTTAGTAAGCAGACTTATTTTCGATTTTCTGCAATATCAGTATCTATAGTTGCTGTTCATGTCACTATTGGTATTTATTTCATGCGATTGCAGAATCCTTGCATATGACTGTAGCCCCCCCATTAATTACTTTTTAGGTCAGGTTTCAACTTTTAGCAGATATTGCCTTATTAGCAATATTGGATTTCTTCATGTTTATATATATATGGAGTTATGCTTGAACAAACGTTACATTATTATAGATATCTCACGTTAGTGCCTGCGTTATAAACCTATGTTTTAATTCATTTAGAATTACGTTTCTATCACTCCATGTACACACGTTCTTACATGGCACGTTATAAATTCTGACTTTTTCTTTGTGTACTCAAACGACATACCAAGTACACGAGAACACGGTCTCAAATCTCGCAACTTTCGGGTTGAATCACACGTCTTGATTTAACCACTCATACGTCACGTAGAGACTTATTATATACACCCCTAAAAACCTGGTTACCAGGGCCATACCACTTAACATGGCCAGTCGCGTCACTACCATTCATTAAACTTTTCCCCTCCATATGTACCGCTAGATACTCATCACAGCTAGCTAGTCTATATTGGTATCATAGGATCCAATTCTCACACTATCATTTCTGGTTTTCTATCCCTTTAGGTTTTTTCCAGGTTTTTCTATTTTTCCCTCTTATCTATCGCATACATACTACCAGGTACGTTAAGCCTGCTCACGCCATATGTAACACACGGTTCCATCTCCACCTAGGACATAGAGTACTGGCAATTCTAGGGCTTATAGACCCAAATAGGTACTTCCCCTCCAGGCATTCTGCCTATCGTTTAGTGGTCCGCGAGGCCAACACCCCGCCTCAACGTTTCGGAGGTAATGCCCCCCGGGCCACACGTGAGTTAGTCGCCTCGCAAATTATAGAGAGGGCCTCACCTGTCACTCCCTTCCCCTGTTTTCTTTTATTGTCACCGAGAGGCCAACGAACTCCTGCCACTACGTCGGGTGGCCTCAATAACCCCTCGCGCCAACGCATAGATAGAGCCTCTCATAGCCACTTGGCAACTAGTAGGGCCTCACCTGTCACCAAAGAACAAGATTAATTCTTCGCCTCATCCGGCATAATCAGCCTGCCAGTACATCCCCTGGGGTTTTTCACGCTAACCATATATTTTGTCATCTAGTATGTCTCAAGACGAATAAAATGTACCCTAAACAATACTTAACGGAGATAAATATTTCTGTACTCACAGCATTACTATCACAACATCCATCTAGACATTTGGTAGACTTCATCATCACTGGTCTATCACAAGGATTCCATACTGGTCTCATACACATGCCTTCAGGGATCCTTGAATGCCCCAATTTACAATCTGCACAACAAAACCCTACAGCGATTAGTACACTCATAGCCAAAGAAGTGGCAGAGGGCTTCCTATTGGGTCCCTTTCAGTCCCCTCCTTTTTCCACATGGCGGACAAATCCCATCGGTATTGTCACGGGGAAATCTTCCCTCAAACAAAGACTCATCATCGATCTGTCGGCACCTCACACCTCTGCCACACCTAGTCTGAACTCCCTTATCCCCTCTGAGGAATTTTCACTCCAATACTCCACCATAGATCACGCCATTACGGCTATCATGCAGGCAGGGGTCGGTGCATGGCTCAGCAAGACCGACATAACCAATGCCTTCAAATTATTGCCTATCCACCCTACACTATGGCACCTGCATGGCATTAAATGGGCCGGGCACTACTACTTTTTCTCACGCTTAACGTTTGGTTCAAAAAGTAGTCCGGCCATTTTTGATTTATTCGCAGAAACACTATGCTGGTTACTATTAAATGTAGCCAGATGCCCTACAGTCATACACTACCTGGATGATTTCTTACTGATCGAAAAGAATAACTCCCCTCCCAGTAGCCTCATAGACACCATCAGTCTTTTTAAACAAGTAGGCGTTCCAGTTTCCCCCACCAAAACTGAAGGACCAGATACAATCATCACCTTTCTGGGAATCATGCTAGACTCAGCCACTATGCAAGCCAGCCTGCCACGCACCAAGATAGAGAACATACTTACCAACATTAACCTCTACATTCATCTCGGTACTTGCAACCGCAAAGAATTGCAGTCCCTACTTGGGTCACTGAATTTTGCCATGCGCATTATACCTCAAGGCCGGGCTTTCATCTCACGGCTCCTATACATGTTCCCACTGTTTAGACATGATGCACAAAGGTTGCCCCTGGATACCCAGGCCACGGCAGACCTACTTATGTGGAGAAACTTTTTAACCACCTGGAATGGGAAAAGCATGTTCCTCCCTACATTATCTGACTCCTCACCTACCATCTGGTCAGACGCGGCGTCTACCACAGGTTTTGCAGCAATTTACGGGAATGAATGGCTTTGGGGTAGCTGGCCTCCAGAGGTCCAGGACCTGGAGGGTTTTTCCACCACCTCAGCTCTATTTGAGATCTATCCCATTGTGGCAGCTGCCGTGACATGGGGACATCTATGGGCAGGTTCGTCAGTACGTTGCTACTCAGACAACCAAGCAACCTGCCACATTATCAACAAAGGCCGATCCAAGTCACTAATCATTATGAGGTTCTTGAGGAAACTCACCTGGCTGGCTGCGTGTCATAATTTCTTCTTGTTTTGTGTTCATGTCCCAGGTGTATGTAACACGGCTGCTGACAATTTATCTCGTTTTAATTTACAGGCTTTTCGGCAAATACTTCCGTCAGCCGCGCGCACAGCCACAGCCACTCCACCTTTCCACCAGCTAGTAATGGACTAGACGTTATCATGCAATATAGCAGGACATTGTCACAATTAGCACTGTCCGCCAATACCCGGAGAACCTATGACAGGGCTTTCCTTCTATTTAAAAGATTCCTGTCAGCACACGACATCACACAACCTTTCATCATGACATCCTTGTTGGGTTTTGCTTCTTTTTGCCACCTCAAACTCAAATTATCATACAACACAATCAAGCTATATCTGACAGGCGTTCAACATCACATGCTTACATTACAACCAAACAACACAAGTTTCATGTCCTCCTACCAGATCAAGAACATCCTCAGGGGTATTCAGAGATCTGAACCCCCACGTACTGCGCAAAGGCTTCCCATAGACTTCAATATTTTCAAAGATTTATCCAGCCTACTAGATTTAAATCCCTTTGCCAACAACACAAACCTTGTTATATAAACCGCCATATACGTGGCTTTTTATGGGTTTTTGAGACCAAGAGAATTTACCGCCATCAACACAACCCAATCCACTCACATTCTGCTTCACTCACACTTGACGAAACACATGGATTACTATATCTTGGCTCTGCATCACTCCAAAACCAATCAACATGCACCTCCGGTAGAGGTTAGATACTATCCTACCCACAACGAGTGGTGCCCCGTCACATTACTGGACACATATACCCAGCTTGTCAAAGCATCACCTTCTCAGCCACTTTTCTGTCTACAAGGTTCGGTACTCACTACCACCACATTCATGACCCACGTCAGGTCTCTACTCACTCAACTAGGCCTAAAATCAGCTAACTATTCGGGCCACTCCTTCCGCATAGGAGCGGCCTCCACAGCGTCCAGTGCAAACATTCCAGTTCATGTTATCAAGTCACTAGGGCGCTGGAAGTCTTCTGCATACGCTAGATACATACCTAACCCGGTACAAGAAGTTAGAAATGCCTTTCAAGACATGTCTGGTTAAAATATGTATTCTGCTCGTTTCGTAATAAATTTGATTTTCTACTTTTGCCCTCTTTATTTACAGGCCTACCTCATCGTCGGTTCCGGCACACCACAACCGACTTGCTCTTTTAATACCATCCCTCTCTTACCAGCGTTTGTATCTTCTGTACTATCATGAGCCCTTCACACAAGTATTAAGGCCTTTTGGCCTGTAATTGTGGGAGGGGCGTATGACTCACCTTCTCCCTATTTAAGGGACACCCCTTACCTGGCTCCATACCGTTCGAGGTCAGCGCTGCATCACCCTCCCACCCACTCCTCATTATTAACTCCTTTTCTCTTACATTTCTCTTGGTGGGCCCTCTTTATTTACAGGCCTACCTCATCGTCGGTTCCGGCACACCACAACCGACTTGCTCTTTTAATACCATCCCTCTCTTACCAGCGTTTGTATCTTCTGTACTATCATGAGCCCTTCACACAAATGATAATTTATATAGAAAAATATGTCTCTTAACCCCTTAGTGACATGACCCTTTGACCTTGTCTTTCCCTAAATTTAACCCTAACTCTAAAACTTAATTTATTCTAATTTTAATTTAATTGTAACCCCATCCCTTCTGCTAACCCTAACTTAATTTTACACCTACCAATTCTTCTAAGCTTTTTCAATGTTGCTGACTGACTCTAGAGTCCAGGTATGTGGCCTGGACTGGTAATCAGTTAGTTTTATTATTTGTAATGTTCTTTGCAGTTGGATAAAATATTGATTAACATGTGGTTGCGTGGAATAGTTGACCAATCTGAATGCTTCATTTTATTACACTTTTGTTGGTCGATTCAAATGTCATGAAAACAGGATATAATATCGACATGAACAAATTAATTTATATAACATAAATCTGTAAGTCTTTAGATGTCATACTTTAAAATACAACTGTAGTCCTCTTTTTCCTCAATACAAAACACTAAAGGGTCTACTCAATAAAGAGAGCATTGCGTAAGTTGTGCATAGAAAGTACATGAATACACATTTTATACACTAATAAAAATATCCATAAAAGGTTGTAAATCATTAAGGGGTTTTTAATTTGCGTGTGTACATATTAACTGCATTATGATCAATAAAGAAAAACAAATACAAGTTAATTATTTTAAAATATAATATGGAATTTTCAAGTGCTTGAGAATCTCATGAGCGCATTTCAGTTTTAATCTGTGTGTGGTTGGAAACAGCATTTCCAAAGCCATGAGAATCTCCACTGTGACATTTTTCTACGACTTCCTACAGTGGGAGTAGTTATATTGTAAGGGACAACCATTGAAGGGCATTTGAATAGATTCCCAATGCGTTTCTTCATATTTCTCAACCTGCCAAATTTGAGTACATGTTCAGAAGTCTCCTTGCATTCACTTTCAATAGGGGAAAAGGAGGGTATCCATGCACCAAACTCTCCTTCTACCCCTCTACAAATGTATCCAATGTCTTCATGCTCCTATAAAAACATGGTAAGCGAATGGGTTTCAGACTCCTGATTTTTGTCATCAAAGCCGGTCAAAACTTTGTTTGTAGGAGTTATTTCTTCAGAACTGGATGTTGATCCTTCCTTACCACACCATGGTTGTTCCATATCACACCATGGCTGTAATTGATCAAAGAAGTTAATACTGCACACAGTTTGTTCTTCTCCTTTATCACACCATGTGTGTGCTAGCTCCAAGAAGTTAATCTTGTGCTCCTCTGAGGCCTCTCCAATCATGATGACATTACGATTATTTATGTTTCCTCCCAGTTTGTCATTCATTATCAGATTGTATTTTAATCCAATAAAATGATAAGATGTAAGTCTGCAATAAATATGATACTGTGCAACATTTAAGCTCTGCAAAAATCAATGAGCATACAATACTTCAAAAGTGCTGCTTCATAAATCCACTCCTTCATATACCTGACATAAAGATGTCATAAAGTGCTGGAACAGTCACATCATACTGCTTCAGAACCCTGAACACTAGTTACCAATAAACACAACCCCATAGCAACCTATTTTAAAACAAAAATATGTCTCTTAACCCCTTAGTGACATGAGCTTTTGACCTTGTCTTTCACTTGGTGACAAGGACTGTTTTGATATTTCTGGGGTGTTTGTGTTCAGCTGAAATTTTCTTCTTTCTCACATACTATACCCACACAAATTATATGTTGTTTTTATTTTCACAAGATGGGCTTTCATTAGCTACCATTATGTTCATCATATTGTATCATTTACTACAAACAAATCATAAAATACGATGGCAAAAATATATAAAAAAAAACTTTTTCTAACTTTGACCTAAAAAATAATTTACACAAATACAATCATTAAAAAGGACCCAGTCTAAACAGTTTCTAAATTTTGTCCCGAGTTCAGAAATGTGCTTGTTTCCATGTTTTTCTGCAGTTTTTTGTGAGATATAGGGCAACAACCAAAAATAGTTTATTTTTCTTACAGTGATCTTTTGACCCCAACCTGAACCCTAAATTTAACCCTAACCCTAACTCTAACCCTTAATTTATTCTAATTTTAATTTAATTGTAACCCTATCCCTAATGCTAACCCTAACTTAATTTTACCCCTATCAATAATTCTAACCTTTTTCAATGTTGCTGACTGACTCTAGAGTCCAGGTATGTGGCCTGGACTGGTAATCAGTTAGTTTTATTTTTTGTAATGTTCTTTGCAGTTGGATAAAATATTGATTAACATGTGGTTGCGTGGAATAGTTGGCCAATATGAATGCTTCATTTTATTAAACTTTTGTTGGTAGATTCAAATGTCATGAAAACAGGATATAATATCGGCATGAACAAATTAATTTATATAACATAAGCCTGAAAGTCTTTAGATGTCATACTTTAAAAGACAACTGTAGTCCTTTTTTCCTCAATACAAAACACTAAAGGGTCTACTCAATAAAGAGAGCATTGCGTAAGTTGTGCATAGAAAGTACATGAATACACATTTTATACACTAAAAAAATAAACATAAAAGGTCATTAACCCCTTAGTGACATGACTTTTTTGGCTTGTCCGACGCTTGGTGACATGGGCTGTTTTAACATTTCTGAGGTGTTTGTGTTTTGATGTAATTTCTTTCTTTCTCATTTAGTGTACCCACACAAACTATATATTGTTTTTATCGGCATAAGATGGGCTTTCTTTTGATGCCAATATTTTTAAGGTAGCATATAATTTTATATAAAAAAAATATTAAAATATGGTGAAAATTTAAAAAAAAAAAGATTTTTTGTGACTTTTATTTGAAAAATCGCATACTTATCTACAACAGACAACAAAAAAACACTGCTAAATAGTTTCTCAAATTTGTCCTGAGTTCAGAAATAGCCCATGTTTTTATGTTTTTGTGCTTTTTTATTCAAGTTACAGGGGTAGAACTATAAGTAGTGCAATGCAATTTAAAAATAATTTTTAAAAAAATTTGCGATAGTGACACTTTAACACTGATATCTGTACTAAATCGATGAATGACCCCCCAAATGTACATATTTTTCAAAACTAGACCACTCAGGGCATTTAAATTGGGGTATTTTGACACTTTTCACGTAGCCATTTTACCACAAACCTTTGCCAAACATTGCCAAACTTTGCAGCAAAAAAAAATAAAAATATATTTTTCACACAGATTATGTTTCAGGTAAACATTTCCTGAAAATTTGATGGGGTACTGACAAATAACACCTCATTATGTGTTCAGCAACATCTCCTGAGTACAGGGATACCACCCATGTATAGGTAGGTTATGTTATTTGGGGGCTAAAAGGCCACATATGGGAGGTGCACATTTTGAATTTCACACTTGGAATTTTGACATGCTTTCAACCTGGGCCCATGTCCCATTTGGGACATATTTGAAGCCGGCCAGTGTATTGTACCCCACAAATCCATATATTTTTGAAAACTAGACACCCTAGGGTATTTCAAATGGTGGTATTTCATCACTTTCCATGCACTAATTCTACCACCAGCCTTTGTTGACCCTTTGAGAAGTAATTTTTTTTCACACACATTGTACTTCAGGCATGCATTCACAGATCCTGTTAGGTGTCACTGTCAAAAAACACCTCATTATGTGTTCAGCAACATCTCCTGAGTACAGGGATACCACCCATGCATAGGTAGGTTATGTTATTTTGGGGCTAAAAGGCCACAATTGGGAGGTGCGCATTCTGAATTTCACACTTGGAATTTTGACGTTCAGACAACCTGCGCCCATGTCCCATTTGGGACATATTTGAAGCCGGCCAGTGTATTTTACCCCACAAAACCATATATTTTTGAAAACTAGACACCTTAGGGTATTTCAAATGGTAGTTTTTTAACACTTTCCATGCACTAATTCTACCACCAGCCTATGGGTAATCATTTTGTGTGCGTTTTTTTGCACATTCACTGCACTTTAGGAGTACATTCACAGATACTGTTAGGTGTTACAGTCAAACAACACCTCAATATGTGTTCAGCAACATCTCCTGAGTACAGGGATACCACCCATGCATAGGTTTGTTAGGTTATTTGGGGGCTATAAGGCCACAATTGGGAGGTGCGCATTCTGAATTTCACACTTGGAATTTTGACGTTCAGACAACCTGCGCCCATGTCCCATTTGGGACATATTTGAAGCCGGCCAGTGTATTTTACCCCACAAAACCATATATTTTTGAAAACTAGACACCTTAGGGTATTTCAAATGGTAGTTTTTTAACACTTTCCATGCACTAATTCTACCACCAGCCTATGGGTAATCATTTTGTGTGCGTTTTTTTGCACATTCACTGCACTTTAGGAGTACATTCACAGATACTGTTAGGTGTTACAGTCAAACAACACCTCAATATGTGTTCAGCAACATCTCCTGAGTACAGGGATACCACCCATGCATAGGTTTGTTAGGTTATTTGGGGGCTATAAGGCCACAATTGGGAGGTGCGCATTCTGAATTTCACACTTGGAATTTTGACGTTCAGACAACCTGCGCCCATGTCCCATTTGGGACATATTTGAAGCCGGCCAGTGTATTTTACCCCACAAAACCATATATTTTTGAAAACTAGACACCTTAGGGTATTTCAAATGGTAGTTTTTTAACACTTTCCATGCACTAATTCTACCACCAGCCTATGGGTAATCATTTTGTGTGCGTTTTTTTGCACATTCACTGCACTTTAGGAGTACATTCACAGATACTGTTAGGTGTTACAGTCAAACAACACCTCAATATGTGTTCAGCAACATCTCCTGAGTACAGGGATACCACCCATGCATAGGTTTGTTAGGTTATTTGGGGGCTATAAGGCCACAATTGGGAGGTGCGCATTCTGAATTTCACACTTGGAATTTTGACGTTCAGACAACCTGCGCCCATGTCCCATTTGGGACATATTTGAAGCCGGCCAGTGTATTTTACCCCACAAAACCATATATTTTTGAAAACTAGACACCTTAGGGTATTTCAAATGGTAGTTTTTTAACACTTTCCATGCACTAATTCTACCACCAGCCTATGGGTAATCATTTTGTGTGCGTTTTTTTGCACATTCACTGCACTTTAGGAGTACATTCACAGATACTGTTAGGTGTTACAGTCAAACAACACCTCAATATGTGTTCAGCAACATCTCCTGAGTACAAGGATACCACCCATGCATAGGTTTGTTAGGTTATTTGGGGGCTATAAGGCCACAATTGGGAGGTGCGCATTCTGAATTTCACACTTGGAATTTTGACGTTCAGACAACCTGCGCCCATGTCCCATTTGGGACATATTTGAAGCCGGCCAGTGTATTTTACCCCACAAAACCATATATTTTTGAAAACTAGACACCTTAGGGTATTTCAAATGGTAGTTTTTTAACACTTTCCATGCACTAATTCTACCACCAGCCTATGGGTAATCATTTTGTGTGCGTTTTTTTGCACATTCACTGCACTTTAGGAGTACATTCACAGATACTGTTAGGTGTTACAGTCAAACAACACCTCAATATGTGTTCAGCAACATCTCCTGAGTACAGGGATACCACCCATGCATAGGTTTGTTAGGTTATTTGGGGGCTATAAGGCCACAATTGGGAGGTGCGCATTCTGAATTTCACACTTGGAATTTTGACGTTCAGACAACCTGCGCCCATGTCCCATTTGGGACATATTTGAAGCCGGCCAGTGTATTTTACCCCACAAAACCATATATTTTTGAAAACTAGACACCTTAGGGTATTTCAAATGGTAGTTTTTTAACACTTTCCATGCACTAATTCTACCACCAGCCTATGGGTAATCATTTTGTGTGCGTTTTTTTGCACATTCACTGCACTTTAGGAGTACATTCACAGATACTGTTAGGTGTTACAGTCAAACAACACCTCAATATGTGTTCAGCAACATCTCCTGAGTACAAGGATACCACCCATGCATAGGTTTGTTAGGTTATTTGGGGGCTATAAGGCCACAATTGGGAGGTGCGCATTCTGAATTTCACACTTGGAATTTTGACGTTCAGACAACCTGCGCCCATGTCCCATTTGGGACATATTTGAAGCTGGCCAGTGTATTTTACCCCACAAAACCATATATTTTTGAAAACTAGACACCTTAGGGTATTTCAAATGGTAGTTTTTTAACACTTTCCATGCACTAATTCTACCACCAGCCTATGGGTAATCATTTTGTGTGCGTTTTTTTGCACATTCACTGCACTTTAGGAGTACATTCACAGATACTGTTAGGTGTTACAGTCAAACAACACCTCAATATGTGTTCAGCAACATCTCCTGAGTACAAGGATACCACCCATGCATAGGTTTGTTAGGTTATTTGGGGGCTATAAGGCCACAATTGGGAGGTGCGCATTCTGAATTTCACACTTGGAATTTTGACGTTCAGACAACCTGCACCCATGTCCCATTTGGGACATATTTGAAGCTGGCCAGTGTATTTTACCCCACAAAACCATATATTTTTGAAAACTAGACACCTTAGGGTATTTCAAATGGTAGTTTTTTAACACTTTCCATGCACTAATTCTACCACCAGCCTATGGGTAATCATTTTGTGTGCGTTTTTTTGCACATTCACTGCACTTTAGGAGTACATTCACAGATACTGTTAGGTGTTACAGTCAAACAACACCTCAATATGTGTTCAGCAACATCTCCTGAGTACAGGGATACCACCCATGCATAGGTTTGTTAGGTTATTTGGGGGCTATAAGGCCACAATTGGGAGGTGCGCATTCTGAATTTCACACTTGGAATTTTGACGTTCAGACAACCTGCGCCCATGTCCCATTTGGGACATATTTGAAGCTGGCCAGTGTATTTTACCCCACAAAACCATATATTTTTGAAAACTAGACACCTTAGGGTATTTCAAATGGTAGTTTTTTAACACTTTCCATGCACTAATTCTACCACCAGCCTATGGGTAATCATTTTGTGTGCGTTTTTTTGCACATTCACTGCACTTTAGGAGTACATTCACAGATACTGTTAGGTGTTACAGTCAAACAACACCTCAATATGTGTTCAGCAACATCTCCTGAGTACAGGGATACCACCCATGCATAGGTTTGTTAGGTTATTTGGGGGCTATAAGGCCACAATTGGGAGGTGCGCATTCTGAATTTCACACTTGGAATTTTGACGTTCAGACAACCTGCGCCCATGTCCCATTTGGGACATATTTGAAGCTGGCCAGTGTATTTTACCCCACAAAACCATATATTTTTGAAAACTAGACACCTTAGGGTATTTCAAATGGTAGTTTTTTAACACTTTCCATGCACTAATTCTACCACCAGCCTATGGGTAATCATTTTGTGTGCGTTTTTTTGCACATTCACTGCACTTTAGGAGTACATTCACAGATACTGTTAGGTGCTACAGTCAAACAACACCTCAATATGTGTTCAGCAACATCTCCTGAGTACAGGGATACCACCCATGCATAGGTTTGTTAGGTTATTTGGGGGCTAAAAGGCCCCAATTGGGAGGTGCGCATTCTGAATTTCACACTTGGAATTTTGACGTGCAGACAACCTGCGCCCATGTCCCATTTGGGACATATTTGAAGCCGGCCAGTGTATTTTACCCCACAAAACCATTTATTTTTGAAAACTAGACACCCCAGGGTATTTCAAATGGTAGTTTGTTAACACTTTCCATGCACTAATTCTACCACCAGTCTTGGGGTAGTAATTGTTTGTGTATTTTTACATACATTGTACTTCAAACATGAATTTACAGATTCTTGTATGTGTCAGTGTCAAATAACACCCCAATATGTGTTCAGCTACATCTCCACCCATGCATAGGTTTCTTGGATTGTTGGGATGCAATGTCAAATTTGTGATTTTGTCATATGAAGACATTTTTCTAATTTGTCATATTCTTCTACCCATCTTCTTTTGGGGACTTTTTAGCAGACACTGTGCTAATTATTGCCATGTAAGTGTATATATTTTATAAGTTGACACCACAAGGTATTGTATATGGGGTGTATTGATGCCTCTGATGAAACCATTTAGTCAAACAAATTGAGAGAACATGTGTGGTGGTAATTTTTCAATCTTGGATTTTCCACCCACATTACTTTTTGATGGTGATTTAGGAGAGCCTGTTATAAATTACTGCAAGAAAACACTCCAGGTTGTTTTCTACAAGGCCCCCTGAGTATACCTATGCCCCCCATGCATAGGTTTGCCAGGATTTTTGGGAAGGTTGAGGCACAATTCATGGACTTGGTCATTTTGATTGAATTAGAATTTCTTTTCTAATAGGTCTATCTTTAGTTTGGGGCCCTTTGCATACCCCAGTTTAGTTTTTTACGCCCTGAAAGTGTATGTATTTGAAAAGTTGACACCCCAAGGTATTGCATATGGGGGGAATTGATGCCTCTGATGGAAGCGTTTAGCCCAAAAAGGTTTGAGAACATGTGTGGTGGTATTTTTTAATCTTGTTTTTTTTCACACATGTTGCTTTTTGACTGCAACTTAGGAGAGCATGTTATACGTTACTGCAAGAAAACACTCCAGGTTGTTTTCTGCAAGGTCCCCTGAGTATGCCTATGCCCCCCATGCATAGGTTTGCCAAGATTTTCGGGAAGGTTGAGGCACAATTGAAGGACTTGGTCCTTTAGATTGAATATGAGTTGTTTGAATAGGCCTATCTTCATCTTGTGGACTTTTGCATACCCCATTTAGGTTTTTTTTGCCATGAAAGTGTATATATTTCATAAGTTGACACCCCAAGGTATTGTTTATGGGGTGTATTGATGCCTCTGATGAAACCATTAGTCAAAAAGATTGAGAGAACATGTGTGGTGACAATTTTTCAATCTTGGATTTTCCACCCACATTCCTTTTTGATGGTGATTTAGGAGAGCCTGTTATAAATTACTGCAAGAAAACACTCCAGGTTGTTTTCTACAAGGCCCCCTGAGTATACCTATGCCCCCCATGCATAGGTTTGCCAGGATTTTTGGGAAGGTTGAGGCACAATTCATGGACTTGGTCATTTTGATTGAATTAGAATTTCTTTTCTAATAGGTCTATCTTTAGTTTGGGGCCCTTTGCATACCCCAGTTTAGTTTTTTACGCCATGAAAGTGTATGTATTTGAAAAGTTGACACCCCAAGGTATTGCATATGGGGGGAATTGATGCCTCTGATGGAAGCGTTTAGCCCAAAAAGGTTTGAGAACATGAATGGTGGTATTTTTTAATCTTGTTTTTTTTCACACATGTTGCTTTTTGACTGCAACTTAGGAGAGCATGTTATACGTTACTGCAAGAAAACACTCCAGGTTGTTTTCTGCAAGGTCCCCTGAGTATGCCTATGCCCCCCATGCATAGGTTTGCCAGGATTTTCGGGAAGGTTGAGGCACAATTGAAGGACTTGGTCCTTTAGATTGAATATGAGTTGTTTGAATAGGCCTATCTTCATCTTGTGGACTTTTGCATACCCCATTTAGGTTTTTTTTGCCATGAAAGTGTATATATTTCATAAGTTGACACCCCAAGGTATTGTTTATGGGGTGTATTGATGCCTCTGATGAAACCATTAGTCAAAAAGATTGAGAGAACATGTGTGGTGGCAATTTTTCAATCTTGGATTTTCCACCCACATTCCTTTTTGATGGTGATTTAGGAGAGCCTGTTATAAATTACTGCAAGAAAACACTCCAGGTTGTTTTCTACAAGGCCCCCTGAGTATACCTATGCCCCCCATGCATAGGTTTGCCAGGATTTTTGGGAAGGTTGAGGCACAATTCATGGACTTGGTCATTTTGATTGAATTAGAATTTCTTTTCTAATAGGTCTATCTTTAGTTTGGGGCCCTTTGCATACCCCAGTTTAGTTTTTTACGCCATGAAAGTGTATGTATTTGAAAAGTTGACACCCCAAGGTATTGCATATGGGGGGAATTGATGCCTCTGATGGAAGCATTTAGCCCAAAAAGGTTTGAGAACATGTGTGGTGGTATTTTTTAATCTTGTTTTTTTTTCACACATGTTGCTTTTTGACTGCAACTTAGGAGAGCATGTTATACGTTACTGCAAGAAAACACTCCAGGTTGTTTTCTGCAAGGTCCCCTGAGTATGCCTATGCCCCCCATGCATAGGTTTGCCAGGATTTTCGGGAAGGTTGAGGCACAATTGAAGGACTTGGTCCTTTAGATTGAATATGAGTTGTTTGAATAGGCCTATCTTCATCTTGTGGACTTTTGCATACCCCATTTAGGTTTTTTTTGCCATGAAAGTGTATATATTTCATAAGTTGACACCCCAAGGTATTGTTTATGGGGTGTATTGATGCCTCTGATGAAACCATTAGTCAAAAAGATTGAGAGAACATGTGTGGTGGCAATTTTTCAATCTTGGATTTTCCACCCACATTCCTTTTTGATGGTGATTTAGGAGAGCCTGTTATAAATTACTGCAAGAAAACACTCCAGGTTGTTTTCTACAAGGCCCCCTGAGTATACCTATGCCCCCCATGCATAGGTTTGCCAGGATTTTTGGGAAGGTTGAGGCACAATTCATGGACTTGGTCATTTTGATTGAATTAGAATTTCTGTTCTAATAGGTCTATCTTTAGTTTGGGGCCCTTTGCATACCCCAGTTTAGTTTTTTACGCCATGAAAGTGTATGTATTTGAAAAGTTGACACCCCAAGGTATTGCATATGGGGTGAATTGATGCCTCTGATGGAAGCGTTTAGCCCAAAAAGGTTTGAGAACGTGTGGTGCTAATTTTCTTAATCTTGGTTTTTTTCACACATGTTGCTTTTTGACTGCAACTTAGGAGAGCCTGTTATACATTACTGCAAGAAAACACTCCAGGTTGTTTTCTGCAAGGCCCCCTGAGTATACCTATGCCCCCCATGCATAGGTTTGCCAGGATTTTTGGGAAGGTTGAGGCACAATTCATGGACTTGATCATTTTGATTTAATTAGAATTTCCGTTCTAATAGGTCTATCTTTAGTTTGGGGCCCTTTGCATACCCCAGTTTAGTTTTTTTACGCCATGAAAGTGTATGTATTTGAAACGTTGGGAAGTACAGCACAAATTATAGGACAGGCTGTCTTGGAACAGAAAAATGTAAAAGTCTGGAGCAGTACAAGTAAAAACATTTAAAACCCACTGAAGCAGAAACCACAAATAAAAAAAATTAAAAGTTGGCCACTGTGTGGTACAGCTTATAGCATGTACCTATACAGAGTGCAGGTTGTCCAGGGCAATCAGGGCAGTAGAAGGAGGTCTCCTTTCGTTGCCCCCTGGTGTAGCACACTCTACACTTTCTCTGCGGGTTCTGCTTTTTTGGAGTAGGGGGGATTTTAAAAATGAAATGGGTAGCCCCAACCCTACTTTCCCCCATCACCGCCCGGGGACCAGGTGCATCGTGGTACAATATCCCCGAAATGACCTGGAGCTGAAATTGCAAAAAGGTCACTCTCATTTCGGGGTTTGCTTTTTTGCAAAGCAAAAAAGCATTGTGGGTTGCAATTTGCAAAAGATAAATAGCAACCTTTTTGTACCAGGCCTTGGTCTTACGCATGATGAGGTAGGGCTGCAGCAGCTGATCTGCCAAATCAACCCCCCCCATATGTTTGTTGTAGGCCTTGATGCACGCTGGTTTTCTGGTGACCTCAGCTCTGCCACGTACAGAGACCTCCACAGTCCTCTCGTCATGGATGGTGCTGAGCAGACACACATCCTTCTTGTCTCTGTACTTAACAGCCAGGAGCTCCTCTTGGCGCAGAGCTGAGGTCTCCCCCCTTTTTAACCGGGTCTGTGCCAAATTTTTGGGGAAACCTATGCGGTTCTGGCGTACAGTACCGCATGCTACTGTATCAAAGCAGTACAGTAGCTTGAACAAAGGTACACTTGTGTAGAAGTTATCTACATACAAGTGGTACCCTTTGTTCATATGGGGGAGTATCAGGTCCCAAACAATTTTGGCACTGGTTCCCAGATGTTCTGGGCAACCTGGAGGGTCAAGGTGGCAATCCTTTCCCTCGTATACCCGGAAGGCCTGAGTGTACCCATTCTCGCTATCGCAAAGTTTATACACCTTGATGCCATACCTGGAGCGCTTGGAAGGTATATACTGTTTGAATCCCAACCTTCCCTTATATTTCATCAGGGATTCATCAACAGATATATTCTTCCCAGGTGTATAAACTTCTGCAAACCTGGCAGCGAGGTGGGTAATCAGGGGGCGGATTTTAAACAGCCTGTCAAATTGGGGGTGCTCTCTAGGGAGGCACAGGCAGTTATCAGAAAAATGCATATAACGCAGGAGCGTTTCATAACGCAGCCTATGCATTGTCTGGGGGAAAATAGGGGTACTACAAATAGGACTCGTGCTCCAGTAGGAGCGGAGTGAGGGCTTCTTGATGATGCCCATCAATAAGGTGAGTGCCCAGAATTTCAGAAATTCTGGGCAATCAGTCGGGGTCCAGTGCTGCCTTCCCAAAAAGGACTGAGGGTTAGCAGCACGGTGCTGCTGAGCAAAAAGATTTGTTTGGGAGACAATGTCCCCCAAAAGATCATCCCCCATAAAAATCTGAACAAACTGCAGGGGAGTAAATCCTGCGACATCAATATTGATGCCCGGAACTGCAGTGAAAGGAGGGATAGCTGGCCTATAGCGATTAGGCGCTACCCACTCCTCAGCAGCACTGCCAGCCGGAGTCTCGTGACTCCTTGTGGCAGGGGGCCCAGCAGCCACTGATACATCACTAGAAGATGTATCAGTAAACTGATCAGGGTCAAAATCTGACCCTGACTCAGTGGCCTCAGAATCTGAGGCGAGGATGGCATAAGCCTCCTCAGCGCTATACACGCGCTCAGACATAACCCAAAAAAATAATTAATTTACGTGACCCCCTAGCGGGTATAATTGCCCCTAGCGGGTTTCAAAAAAAAAATATGCAGATAGCAAAAATGTGCTTCTGCAGCCGGATCAGTGCAATCACAAAGATCAACGGCAAAAAAGGGGTTAATAGAGCTGTAATAAATTACAGGTAAAAAAAAATTAACCCCTAAAAAATGCACAGACAGCAAAAACGTGCAGCTGTGCAAGATCACTATTTACAAGTGATCAAAGATAGGGAAGGGGTTAAAACACAGGGAATGGCTTTGATAAAAGCCTTTGGGTCTCACAATATAAAATTTTATTAAAACTTACTAACTGACTATCTCTCACAATACTGATCTGTCTCTCTCTCTCACCAAAACGCAAGTGAGGAGAGGGAGGCAGATCCATCCTGGTCAGAGTCAATATTGATAAATATTGCTCTTACCAGACAAATGGTAAGAGCTCATCAGAGCTCTCACCCCACCTCCTACCCCTGTAATTGGATGTTACTGATTGCCTCACTGATGAGGCAATCAAGTAACACCTCCAGGGGGTGGAAGCAGCTACTAGCTGCTTCCTGAAGCAACTGCCCTTAGAAGGGCATCGCCATCTTAGCCACATGGAGTGTGGCTGAAGATCGCGGTATGTATTGCCATTTTTTGTAATTTTTTTAAGTGTTGCTGACATCCTCCACCTCTGAGGCATGTCAGCAACACTTAGAGAGCAATAGGAAGCGATGTAAATCGCTTCCTATGCTCTTTGAATCTGCCGGGCGCGCCACGTGTTTTAAAGGCAATGTGCCTTTAAAACCGGCTTTTTAAATCGCTCCGGTGAGCGATCGAAAAACGCCCGGCATTTTTTTTTTGTATTACACGATGCCTCCACACGGAGACATCGTTGCAATACAGTTGAAGCACTGAAAGCGAAAAAAAATCGCTTTCAGTGCCTCTTTTAACACAGGACGGACTAGGTCCGTCCTGTGTCACTAACGCTTCGCCACACAGGACGGACCTAGTCCGTCCTGTGTCGCGAAGGGGTTAAGGGGTTTTTAATTTGCATGTGTACATATTAACTGCATTATGATCAATAAAGCAAACAAATAAAAGTTAATTATTATAAAATATAATATGGAATTTTCAAGTGCTTGATAATCTCATGAGCGCATTTCAGTTTTAATCTGTGTGTGGTTGGAAACAGCATTTCCAAAGGCCTAAGAATCTCCACTGTGACATTTTTCTACGACTTCCTACAGTGGGAGTAGTTATATTGTAAGGGACAACCATTGTAGGGCGTTTGAATAGATTCCCAATGAGTTTCTTCATATTTCTCAACCTGCCAAATTTGAGTACATGTTCAGAAGTCCCCTTGCATTCGCTTTCAGTAGGGGAAAAGGAGGGTTCCCATGCAAATATTTTGCAGATGGCACCAAACTCTCCTTCTACCCCTCTACAAATGTATCCAATGTCTTCATACTCCTGTAAAAACATGGTAAGCGAATGGGTTTCAGACTCCTGATTTTTGTCATCAAAGCCGGTCAAAACCTCGTTTGTAGGAGTTTCTTCTTCAGAACTGGATGTTGATCCTTCCTTACCACACCATGGTTGTTCCATATCACACCATGGTTGTAATTGATCAAATAAGTCAATACTGCACACAGTTTGTTCTTCTCCTTTATCACACAATGTGTGTGCTTGCTCCAAGAAGTTAATCATGTCCTCCTCAGAGGCCTCTCCAATCATGATGACATTACAATTATTTATGTTTCCTCCCAGTTTGTCATTCATTATCAGACTATATTTTAATCCAAACATTTTTTTTCCCTATATCTTGTGTTTTGTTTTATTTTGTTTGAAATCTGATTTGTGTGACAATTCATTTACATTTATATATATATATATATATATATATATATATATATATATATATATATATACATACATACATATATATATATATATATATATATATATATATACACACACATATTTATATATATATATATATATTATATATATATATATATATATATATATATATATATATATATATATATGCAAGGAAACAAACAAAGGAATAATAACCACGCACTCACAGGACTTGCGATAAGGAAATATTTATTTATTTATTTAGAAAGTGTTTTACCAGGAAAAATATGTCGATATATTCAAAATAAAGTGCAGTAAAGCATCATCAACATTTCGGTTGAGTCTTGGGTCTTGATAATGGTTCCCAGGGAAACTGAAACGTCGATGATGCTTTACTGCACTTTATTTTGAATATATTAACTTATTTCTTTATCGCAAGTCCAGTGAATGCGTGGTTATTTTTTTTGTGTGTTTCCTTTTTTGAATAAATATATATTTTTATGTTTAAGGTTGATTTAAAAAAAATCTCTTTTTATAAATTTTTATTTACTGGCTGTTATAAATTATTTCTCCCTGACAGCTGAACACATGTGAACCATATTCATGACTAAAATATAGAAAATATAGAAAGCCTGACAGACTGGATGTACGCTGATGTAAGAAACATAGACTGGTGCAGGTTCCATAAAGTGTTTCACTAAAAATAAACAGATGACAATGAAAATAATGAAAATGAATTAAAATACTATTTTATTAAACAATATTTTAACCAGAATTAATATATTAATATTAATTAATTAATATATTAAACAATATTTTAACAATATTTTAACCTCCTTTAACCAGAAGGCCCAAAAATGGACAAATGCTTATTAAAATTTCACATGATTGAGTCAACAATAGAACTAAAAACATCTGTCAAGATCTTGGTACTCATTTGTCCAAATAAATTAGGCATGAATCATCTTGGCAAATTCCAGTCATCTGGGTTTTGGAATAAAAATCAGATTCTCAAATGTGCAAAATTCTTCACATTGCCAAGAAGGATTAAGGAAAACATTGTTAATCTAACAATTCAAGTTTAGTTGCAAAAATGTTTCCTTTAAAAAAAACATTGCTTCAGGCTGTAGCTGTTTCACATTTCCACGTGTTTTATAAGCATTTTGAGAAAAATGGCTTCTCTAAAGGTTATTTCATGGGGGGAAAAAATTAAAAAGTAACATTTAAGATATGGATAACTAGAGTGCTGGGCCACAGATCCATGCTGAAAACATGTAAATAAAAGTATCTTTCCAGCACAGCTATTAATGCTTGAATTTTTACAGTTCCTGTCAGTTTCCCACAGTTCACCTTTTAGTGACCTTTTGTGCCATGTCAATCACAAGTATACATTTTCTGATTGCACGCATAGAAAAGGTCTAGTCAGTGGAAACGAGCTACCTCTGTCCTGCATTATTGCAATTTCACTTACCCTCTGCTAGAAAATGTTTGGTTTAATTGAAGGGAGACAGTATCTCCCCCCCCCCCCCCCAAAAAAAAAGGCCAGCAGCCTCCTACTGGCACCATGAAAAAAAAATGTTGCTCAGCTAGTGACCATGGGTCGCTAATAGCTCATATGTGGGCTGGGAGTCATTTGGGCAGCTTCCAACACCATGATTTTTCATATTTCTATGTATGTGTCTAAGTACAAAATTTTGAATCTATAATCCATTAACATTTTTTTAAAGTTGGTAATTTATATGCCTATTAGTTTTGTTTGATAACACAAAGTGCACTGATTTGTTCCCTTTTTGAATTTTTGCACTATTTTTTAACAATATGTATCAAAGGTGAAACAACGGATCATCCTTATAATGCGCAATTCACTTTTTCCCAGAACATTAATGAATTGAATATGCCACGGTGATACAGTTGAGATGGCAACCAGTAAAGTACAGAGAGGAGACAAATCAAAATTGTTCTATTTAATGTTTTTTTTATAGCATAAGCCATTGAACATATTCAGCTTTGTGGAGCTCATGCCATTAACATAAATGAATAATTCATGAAGCTGGAGAGCATCACAGTACTATTTGCTAGAGGAATAATGTCACCTTAGTTCAGTCTAAATCATTTCATTTCTTTTCGTTTACCAATTATATATATAACTGTGTAGAGCTACTTCTAAACTGCAGGTTTTTAATTAGTACATTGTGTGGAATTTTCAAGCAATAATAGTGATTACAAATGGAAAATAAATATAATGGTTTATTCTAAACAATCATTTACAAAGAATACAAGGGCAACAATAATTAGATATTCTAAGAAAAAGTATATGACAGACATGGTGAATAGCACCTGATACTAGCAATGTACCGTAAATAGGACCTGATCTGAAGCAACATACTTAGATGTACAACAAATAATGTAATGTTTAAGTAAATAGACACATCCAAAATTAGAAAGACAATTTAGAAAATTCTGATCATTTTTAGCATATTTGCTTGAATATAAGACAAGGTTTTGTTTAATGCTCTGAAAATTTTTTTTGTCTTATATTCAAGGTCATATTATAATCAGACCTCAAATAGAGGTTTGACTATAAGACTGGGAGGAGACCTGCATGCTCCCCGCAGGCAGTTGGTTGTGTCTGTAGGCTGTTCACAGACATTCTCTGACGTTGGCTGGCACTTCATGTGACCTCCGGGTGTTCCATCTCAGAAGACCCAGTGGAAGTTTGGGTAACATCGACCGACATCCCCCTAGCTTCCCCCCTCAGTACCAGGGATTGCAATTGAAATCATGGGGGTGCACTGGTAAGTTGTAAGGAGGCATTGGCACGTCAGGGGGTGGATTAACATATCTGGAGGGGTGCAGTGGATTAACAATCCTAGGGGGCACAATCCCATCTGGGGGGACATACTTGAAAACGAGAGAAATCTCAATGTATTTTTCCTGGTAAAACACTTTCTAAATAAATAAATAAATAAATAAATTGGCAAGTCTGGGATACATTGTCAAGTCTGTGGGTGCATTTTAAAGTCCTGAGGGAGTATTGGCAAGTTCTGGGGTTGCATTGGCAAGTCTTTGGGTGAATTAACAGATCAGGGGTGTACTGGCAATTTCTGGGGTGCATTAGCAAGTCTGGGGGAGCCTTGGAAACTCTGGAGTAGATTGGCAAGTCTGTGGGTATGTTGATTATTGACAAGTCATGGTGGTGTATTGGCAAGTCTATTTGTATGTTGGCAAGTCCCGGGATGAATTTACAAGTATGGGGGGCATTGAAAAGTCTGAGGCGGTATTGGCAAGTCTGGTGGTATATTGTCAAGTCCTGGGTGGTTTTGGCATGTTTGGAGAAGTACTGGCAAGTATATGGGAGCATTGGCATGTCTGTGGGGGCACCAGCAATGTGAGAAAAATAACTGAGATGGGGGACAAGAAATGCATTTTTCAGTAATAGTTTTTATTAAAAATAACATATAAAGGAATATATGCTAGCAATACTTTTTATCCTATTGTGTTGCCTTATATTTTTTCATAACTTACGATAGAAAATTTGGGGGTCGGGGTGTGATCTTATAATCAGGTTCATTTATATTTGAGCAAATGTGGTATATACAGTGGATATAAAAAGTCTACACACCCCTGTTAAAATGTCAGGTTTATGTACTGTAAAAAAATTAGACCGCGATAAATCATTTCAGAACTTTTTCCACCTTTAATGTGACCCATAAACTGTACAACTCAATTGAAAAACAAACTGAAATCTTTTATATAGGGTGGAGAAAAATATAAAAATAAAATAATGTGGTTGCATAAGTGTGCACACCCTTAAACTAATACTTTGTTGAAGCACCTTTTGATTTTACTACAGCACTTGGGTATGAGTCTATCAGCATGGCACATTTTGACTTGGCAAGATTCGCCCACTCTTCTTTGCAAAAACACTCCAAATCTGTCAGATTGCGAGGGCATCTCCTGTGCACAGTCCTCTTCAGATCACCCCACAGATTTTCAATCGGATTCAGATCTGGGCTCTGGCTGGGCCATTCCAAAACGTTAATCTTCTTCTGGTGAAGCCATTCCTTTGTTGATTTGGATGTATGCTTTGGGTCGTTGTCATGCTGAAAGATAAAGTTCCTCTTCATATTCAGCTTTCTAGTAGAAGCCTGAAGGTTTTGTGCCAATATTGACTGGTATTTGGAACTGTTCATAATTCACTCTATCCTAACTAAGGCCCCAGTTCCAGCTGAAGAAAAACAGCCCCAAAGCATGATTCTGCCACCATCATGCTTCACTGTGGGTATGGTGTTCTTTTGGTGATGTGCAGTGTTGTTTTTGCGCCAAACATATCTTTTGGAATTATGGCCAAAAAGTTCAACCTTGGTTTCATCAGACCATAACACCTTTTCCCACATGCTTTTGGGAGACTTCAGATGCGTTTTTGCAAAATGTAGCCTGGCTTGGATGTTTTTCTTCGTAAGAAAAGGCTTTCGTCTTGCCACTCTACGGACATGTGAAGAATACGGTGTTGTCACATGTACCACAGAGCCAGTACTTGCCAGATATTCCTGCAGCTCCTTTAATGTTGCTGTAGGCCTCTTGGTAGCCTCCCAGACCAGTTTTCTTCTCGTCTTTTCATCAATTTTGGAGGGAGCTCCAGTTCTTGGTAATGTCACTGTTGTGCCATATTTTCTCCACTTGATGATGACTGTCTTCACTGTGTTCCATGGTATATCTAATGCCTTGGAAATTCTTTTGTACCCTTCTCCTGACTGATACCTTTTAACAATGAGATCCCTCTGATGCTTTGGAAGCTCTCTGTGGACCATGGATTTTGCTGTGGGATGCGACTAAGAAAATTTCAGGAAAGTCCAACTAGAGCAGCTGAACTTTATTTGGGGTTAATCAGAGGCACTTTAAATGATGGCAGGTGTATGCTGACTCCTATTTAACATAATTTGGAATGTGATTGCTTAATTCTGAACACAGCTACATCCCCATTTATAAGAGGGTGTGCACACTTATGCAACCACATTATTTTATTTTTATATTTTTTTCTTCCCTCTATCTAAAAGATTTCAGTTTGTTTTTCAATTGAGTTGTACAGTTTATAGGTCACATTAAAGGTGCAAAAAGTTCTGAAAGGATTTATCTTTGTCTCATTTTTTTACAGCACTGAAACCTGACATTTTAACAGGGGTGTGTAGACTTTTTATATCCACTGTACATTAATAATGTTACATATCCAGTTGTTCCCTAATTGAAAATAAAAGCGGTAGTAATGGGCATGTGTGGCTGTGCCATGTACATGAGCAGTGTGTCCCAATTAGTTTAAAAAAAAATGTTTTGAATTATCCATTGTGTGTTCTTTCACATTGGGAGTTCTCTGTGACTCTCTATGGCAGGGGTGTCCAAGTTTGATCTGCAGTGGGCCACTTCACCTTAAATGTATTTGTGTGTGGGCCACATTCATGTTTCATCAAAATTTATATATATATATATATATATATATATATATATATATATATATATATATGTATATATACACACATGCATATACATACACACAGTCACACTTCCACACAAACACACACACACAAAGTCACACACACACTCTCTCAAATATACACCTAGAGAGTCACACTTACACACACTCACACACAAATTCCCACTTACATACCCAAACACTCTCAAATACACAGAGTTACATTTACGCAAACACACATTCTCACATACACACACTCTGACAGACACAACCACTCTCACATACACATAGTGTCACTTACACACTCTAATATATTGGTAGAATCACACTTACCCAAACACAGTCACACTATCACATACACGCATGGAGAATCACAATTACATAAACACTCTAACATACACTCACACTCTCACATACGCACACTCACACACATACACACTGACACAGAGTCACACTTACACAAACGCACTCACATACACACAGAGAGTCACACTTACATAAAAACACACACTCTCACATAGTCACCTACACAAACACACGTACACACACACAGTCAGACTTGCCTAGACACACTTAAACACAGTCACACTTACACACACACACACACACTAAGTCACACTTACACAAACACACAGAGATTGCTTCTCTGTGCTCCAACAGATGCTCCAACAGGCTCAGACCCGAGGAGGTGGAGCTTTCTCCCCTCGTTCTGCAGAAGTGGTTGGCTCAGAGCCTGTGGCCAATGCTAGCGTGCCTCAGGTGCGGCTACCGCTGCCAAGCTGAAGCAGGCCACACCTGTCCAGCTGGCGGGCTGCATTTTGGATGCCCTGGCTCTATGGGAATCCTTTGATATGTGAACAAGGTAACTGGGAACATTTTCATCAGGTGAAATGCAGGAAAAAGTAAAATGTCAAGGTATATATTACAAATGAAATACAATTATTCCAATGAACATCCAATTGTTTACAAATATCAGAATTATTTATTACTTATTATTATTAGTTTGTCCTGCATATTGTTTGGAGTGTGACAAGCTATCCGCTTGACATTTGTCGTGTGCAGAGACACTTATTCATAAATGATGTTAAGTGCCACATACAAGTATTTAAATTGTATTTAACCCCTTAACGCATATGGACGTATATATACGTCCTGAAAAGCATGGTCCTTAAGGACCATGAGGACGTATATATACGTCCTCTGTTTTCATGTAGTGTTGCGCTCATTAGCGCAACACTACATGCCTGCAGCTACTCTCAGAGGCTGCTTCGGGTCCGCTGCCTATGTGTGTTAAAGTGTTGCATGATGCCTCTATCGAGGCATCATGCAACACAATCTGTGCCCTCCTGGGCACCGCGATCACCCGTGATCGCGGGTGTGTGCTGTATCAGAGGAGCATACTCCTCCGATACAGCATGCCCAGAGGAGAGCGACGGAAGAGAGAAAAAAAAAATCTCTTCCGTCGCTCTGAAACCGCTACTTGACTACCCCTACAGGCAGTTAGGCGGTATTACAGTTAAAAAAAGAAAATTAATTAAATAAATAAATTAAATAAATAAATAAATGGAAAAAGCTAACCCTTGATCTACTGAACCTAGATCTAGGGTTAGGGTCCAAATAGGGTAATAATTAGGGTTAAATGGGGGTTCGGATGATTACAAGGGTTAGATTAAGGGGTGGGGGTCAATTTAGGGTTAGATTAAATTTAGAGTTGGGGTAAATTTAGGGTTCGGGTTAAAAAAATCACTGTAGAAGAAAATGGTTAGAAAACACTAATATTGTTTATTGCCCTATCACGTGAAATAAAACATAGACAAACAAGGAAACATTGATATTACTAAACTCAGGACAAATAGTAGAAATATATAGACGGGGTCTTTTTTACCATTTGTAATTGTGTAAAAAAAAAAATCAGGTCAAAGTTGGAAAAAGTGTTTTTTATGGCATATTTTCATCATATTTTCTATTTTTTTAATAGTAAATGATATCATATGATGAAAATAATAGTATCAAATGAAAGCCCTATCTGTCCTTTAAAAAATGATATATAATTTGTGTGGGTGGACTGAACACAAAGAAAGAAATTCACAGTTCAGTAAACGTATGACAAAAATAATGGAATTCTGGTCTTCAAGGCACGTCAAATGCAACATAGCACTCGGTAAATAAGGGGTTAATTAAAGTGCAAGCAGTGAGAAAACCAATCACAAAGGAGTAACAATTATCTCCAATTATATACTTAGTAAAAAACAAATCACATATAAGAGATATAGTATATATATATATATATATATATATATATATATATATATATATATATATATATATATATATATATATATATATATAAAATGTGGATGCAATCAGTTTATGTGAAACTAATAATAAAGTGAAAATGTATTTTAAAAATATTCTATTCTATTTTGAAAATTATATTAAAGTGATTGTACACTAATAGAAAAATATAATCCAAAAAGTAAATATTATATATATAAAAATAAATAATATTTTGGTGAAAACATTATATGAAAATAAAATAAAAAAATATACATTAATAAGTGTGATGAAAACTCTGGTGAATAAATGTAGTGCAATAATCCATAAATATGAAATCAATGTCATTTTAAATAAAATATGAAACAATAGAATAATAAAGAATTGTGCATGCAGATTGTAATTAAAATCAAAAAATGAAAAATAGTACAACTAAAACCAATGGAAAAAATACTCTTTATTATTGTACTGACAATAAAAAAAACGTATTAAATGTAATACGCTGGTATCCATATTAGATGTAACTAAAGCAAAAAAAAAAACCACACACATTAGAAGCATCATGCAATGTTTTAGTCATTTTACATATCAAAGTACAGTAACAACATTAAAGATTTCAATATTTTGTTTTCAGTGCAATAAGATGTAGTAAGAAAAAGAACAAATGAGAAGAAAGCTGAAAATATACATCAGTACCCAAATCAAAACATTCACTGAGTGCGCATCCCGCTGGACTAGTGGGGAAACACGCGTCTTCGCACAGGGAGATGCTGGAGCTCTGATACAGAGCCCCAGATGATGGGATGGCCTCCACCTGGTCTGCGATGGTGTGGGTCAGGAGGAACAACGAGGTGGGTGACACAACCTCAACATATACAAAGAAATTAAACGTTGGCTGCCTAGGTGAAACCAGAGAAAATGTTTTTGATGAACCATTCTTGAGGCTGGACGAATTTAGAAGTGGCATCCATCTTTATTAGAAACTAGCTTTACTACCTGGCTTTACTCAGAACAAGGAGATTCTTGTTGCTGCTCATTGATTCGGTGTTGTCAGGTATTAAGGCAACTGCTATTGCTGATAGTGAGACACCTGGTCTATACTGTTATCGTGCTTTGATTTACTGCTGAATTTCTAATAAAGATGGCTTGACATTTATGAATGGGTCCAGCCTCAAGAGTGGTTCTTCAAAAGCATTGTTTCTGCATTCAGCTTGGCAGCCAACCATGTATCTCTGTTGCCATTATTTGGTTAATTGTGGGAATGGGTCTCTGTAGCTTCCATAAGCTTGTGCAAATCTCCATAATCAATAGATAGACTGTATGTATTTATGAAGACTATTCATTTTCAAATTAGCATAAAAACCCATGTTTTTGGCCCACAATTATTGTTTTACAATAATTTTGTAAAATTGTTTATTGCATAGGACTGAATTAGAATTTAACAGTCATTTTTACTGTACTTTGCTAAAAAAAAAGAAAAAAGAAGAAAAAAAAAGCCATTTTAGATTATCATAGGAATTAAATTGAAAGATGTTCAAACAAGATTCACTGGACTACTTTAGTAACAAACAACTTGTTCAAAAAATGCCAAACACAACAAAGAGAAGTATGTGATTTATATATGAATATAATGGATACTGTAGTGATATTCAATCTCACAGTGCTTCTGGGAAAGCAACATAGTAAAAATGTGTAGGCATATTGTCAATATAGCCACAGGAAGGTAAATCTTTAGCTAACAATTTAACTACAAATGTAATCACTCTAAATAGCCTGGTTATCAATGTGAGTCAACAGTCTCTTCATAGAATCCAATGTAGGCACATGCTTTATGCTATTATGTGTTGCTTATAAGTGCCTTACTAGCATGTGTTCAATAAATGTGTTTTATTATGCAAATTTGAATACACTTACAATATATATAAAAGAACCTTGCAGATGTGACACTGCTTTGCACAGTTATGATGGTTCCAGTTTCAGCGGTGGATTTAAAACACTAGCCACCTGGATGATGTATGTGGAAATTGCTACTGACCTACATTATAATACTGACTACTGACCTTAGATTGACCTCTATTTATCAAAAAACACATGGGATACATTTATGTTCAAGCATGGAAAAAGAACATTTTGTGTGCTAAGCTTTTCACAGGTACCATACATGCAAAATAGGTGTGAACAGGATGAGTGAGAATATTATGGTTACAAAAAAATAAAAAAATTAGCTTGCTCAACACCTACTGCTTATGGTGCTCCATTTTTAAAAATCTTTATTAGAAAAGTAGAAACATACAAAATATTCTTTTAAGATAATTTTTCCATATTAACGTGAAGTTGTGTCCGTAGAAAAGAAAAAGATTACATATGTACACATATATCTCATTTAAACTGTTAACGACATCTAACAGTGTACTCTCTATAAAGTGCACTCCATCATATATTTTCCCTTTTTCGGTTGGGGGGCCTAGGTGCAGTGGGGAGGGTGCACCCCAACAATGTATTCTTGGGTAACATCTGATTTTGGATCACATTCACCACTATTCATTTGTATCACCCATTCATCCCAGTAAGAGAAGTCATTTCTGCACTTGATCTTCTGATGTAATAATGCGCTTTCTGGAGTTGGATTCCATAATGGTCCTATTTTTTTCTACTAACATCTGAGATAGTTTTTTTTCCAGAATCTAAACATGATGGGACACTCCCACCATATATGGACCTTATGGCCCACATCTCCAGCATGTGGATGGAGAATATTTTTGCTACAGTAACTGGCACTAAATACCATCTATTCATCACTTTGTATTGGGTCTTATTCAGATTAAGACAGTGAACATGCTTATAGGTGTTACTAGGTGCCATATTCCATACCCTGATATCTATCCCTATCTTTAACTCCTTTTCCCATTTCTTTATGGCTGGGGGGCTAGCCTCTGTATTGAATCTTATTAGATCCAGTGATAATGAAATTAGATGTTGATAATCCTTTTTATTAAGCAATTGAATCAATAACTTACTCAATTTGATTGATTGTTTAGAAACCAGTGCATACATAAAAAAAACTCTTCACCCTTAGGTATCTGAAACACTCATTGTTAGGTAAATCATATTCCTCCTGTCATTTCATGAAAGTCTTTATTTGTGAGTTTTGAATCAAATCTTCTATTCTGTTGATCCCTTTCTGTTTCGATATAGAAAGATCTATATTTTATTTTCTATTTTCAATCACTGTTATCAATAAACATGGGATCCCAATTTTTTTTTAGCTCATACCAATTTTTTAGGATCTGAGCTAAGGCACTGCTGGGGATTATATCCACCACTGTAGCCAGTTTCTCAGGGGGCAGACAAAAAAGGATAAGCAATTCCCTAAACTGAAGACCACTCTGGCGTTCCATCTCATACCATGATTTGTGTATTGCGGCACAGATTTGTGTCATTATCACCTGAGCTACTAAGGCAGCCCTGGCTTGTTCCTGGTTAACTGGTATCCCCAAACTACCATCATGTTTTTTCTTAGAGAGTACTTTTAAACTCAATCTCGGTTTCTTTGCTGCCCAGATGAATTTGTTAAAAGTGGTCTATATCATTACTAACCAGCTTTCCAGTACCCTCATAGGAATTATTCTGAATAAGTAGATAAATCTTGGTAGGATGTATGATTTTACAACTGCAATCCTAGCCCACCAGGATATACATTAATTCCTCCATTTTTTAAATTACATATTTAACTCTTTAATCAGTGGCAGAAGATTTACTTCCACTTCCATCCAGGATGCAGGGTCTGTGCTAATTTGAACTCCCAAATAGGTAAAGTATTCCTTAACCCATCCAAATCCATATTTATCCACCTCTGTCCCATTACTAGTGATTTAGTAGGGTTCTACCTATAATTGGAGAGGTGGCTAGATCATTTTATAATATTCATAAGTGTATTAATTAATTTTCTTGGTTGTTCAATAGTTTTTAAGATATCATCTGCATATAGTGTTATCTTTTGTGATCCCCCTACTCCCCAATTTTGCCATACTTTTATAGCCAGATACCTCCCACAGTCCCAAACGGACAAACAAAGAGGATGTAAGTCTAATTTTTCTGACATTCTTCAAAATAGATTAATACTACAGTCTTACACTTTAGCCCTTTCGCTTGCAAGCCAAAAAACATCACTCCCCAAATGCCTCTTTCATCTGCTACGTAACTGCATTTCTCATATCCCTCTACCAACCTTATAAATCACTTCAGATAAATACTGACATGGCAAAAAGCAACAACCTTCAACTTTTCATATTGAGGGTATCATCCTTCTTGAACAGCTTGACTATACCTGGCTGACTAACCTTGTTGATTATAGTTATCTACTTGATTCCTTTTGGTCTAGATTCTGCTCTTTATTTTGAGTCTGTTCTAACAAGAGTAACTAGTGACCTAACACTACAAAATCAAAGGGTCTCCTCACTCTACTAATATTCTCTGATCATTTTACAAATTTCACATTTTGTTCTGTATGTTTGTGTTTTACATTTTTCATAATCTTAGACTTTGTGACACTCTTCTCTTTTAGTCCTTTCTTTTCCATCTTTTATGCTTGCAATTTATCCTCGCAGCTCATATACCAATAAAAATCTCCAGGTACAGCCAAACGTAACTTTTCATTTTCCATGCAAAAAGTTATTTTGATAAGATGAACATTTTCAGTTGACCTGCATCTGATTTTTCTTTAACTCAGCTTAAAGGGAAATGTTGGCAATAAATGAAGCCATGTTTACACTTGGTGCAATCTTTCAATCTTTAGTGATTTTAAATAGAAATGCTTCAATGAAAGAATACAAAACCAGTACCTGACTGAACTCTCTCTGCTTATATAGCTCTATTAGGGGCTGTGGAAATGTTGTTAAAATCCTAGATCAGATGTAGTATTATCTGATCTATCTGACCCAAAATGTCCACCACCTGATGATCTATACAGGAAGAAAGTGCTCAATAATGTTATTTTATTTGTATTCTTTAATTAAAGCATTTCTATAAAACAGTTGTTTTTTTAATAGTGGAACATTTTTTCCACTTTTGGATAAACCAATATTTTGGGAGTGGGCACTTAATCTGTATAACAAATAAATAAAAGCTAAACATATGAACACTGATACCCAGATAGGGAGATATATACAGTAAATGGAAATCAATTCGTAAATCAAAGTACATATAAAATTGCCAAACAAATAATAACCTAAACAAATATATATATATATACATACAAGCAATATTAGTAGCAATAACTGCCTCTACTGCCTATACATTAAAACAATGCGAAACATGCATTAAAATAGAGTTATATATATATATATATATCAGATAGCTCTATACCTTTGGATATCCACTAAACAAAATTGGCAATAAAGTTCCAATAAAATAATAATAAAAAAGCGAGCTTAAAGAATAAATCACTCTCTTATATTGCTGGACATCCATTGTGGACTGACTGTTTCTTTGGAGGAACATCGCAAAATTATGCCACTCTATTTTGTGCCCTTTTATCTAGATACACATAAATACAGATACATAACAATCTCATGGCTTTAGGCTACTAACCTCTGCTTATTGTGGCAACCTATAATTTGATTATTATCACATGCTATTATTTTCTAAACATTTTTTTTTTTGTCCTACTATACCTTATGATATATGTAACAATCCAGTTCTATCTATTCTTTGAGGCTATTAAGCCTCTGGCTAAATCTAGTATTTTTTATTGACTATAAAATACAGAAACACAGCACTCTTTCGAGGAGCTCCAGTGATGTGGACAAACCTTCTCTTGATGCTCAGCTCGCCATAAATTGGTGGGAGCAAAGATCTGAGCCTTTGTAGGCCCATGATGTCTTCCTAAATACTGTTAGTGACAGGCGATATCATATATGATGTTAGAGACAAAATGAGGGAAACGGACCATGGAGACCTGAACCATTGTAATTAGGGCTGAAGGGTATTGGGAACATATGTCCCTCCATATATTTAACCTTCTTTACTGTTGGCTCCTTTCTACTGACAGGCCTCTAGTAGTTATGTCCCTTGGTTCTAAGGTCAACAATAGAGCACCCACCTACTTATATATCTGCAATATTTTTTTAAAGCAAAATTATTCAGAAAAAAATGAATTACTAATTTATTTAAACACTTTATCCAAGTTAAATATAATTGCAGGTATATACTACCTGCAATTATATTTAACTTGGATGACTCATACAGGAGTGAAATCCTCATGTTGGATCTGAATTTGATTTTAAAACTTCTTGTTGAAGCTCAAAGCAGAACATGCTGATACATTCATTTTATGGGCTTAGGATTGTGAATTTAGTGGAATATTTCAAGTTTCTAAAGGAATCGGAACAAATTTATCCAGGAAATTAAAAATGCATGTAGCTAATTGCTTAGATATTTCTAGATTTATTGCATATTACAGTTGTTATTTTTTTCTTGTTTTAATCTTACAGCCAATAGAAATGGCTTAACTCCAGAGAAAGATATAAATGCTCTCAAAATAACAATCACTTAGCATCATTTGGCTTCACGGCTTTGTCAGCTGTAGATTACATTTAGCACACGCTTTATCTCAGTTGTAGTAATTACAGTCTTGACACGATGAGCTCTTGTACACAGCACAACCTGTTTTCAACAGATGTAACCAAGCAACACACCCTTATCTGGAACTGATGTGGTTTCACATGAAAATAATAAAAGAAAAGGTAACAGTTTCTATAAATCTCTATTCTTTTATTGTGTGACCTGATTAATTCATCAAATGCTTAAAAAATATCCAAGCATTAACATTGCATATTAAAAGCATGGAAATAGGAAATCTCTTGGCTGACAAAGTTTCACTAATTATTCAAGTGATGGTTATGAATTTGAAATCAGGTTTTACAGATAAACCAATAGTATTGTTTAAAAAATGTTTTCTCTTTAATACAATGCTAATGGAATATATATACATATATCATTGTAATTATGGAGAAAGGGTATGGGGTACTCCCATATGATTAACCTTCTTTGCTGTCGGCTCCTCTCTATCTGCAGGCCTCTACTATACATATACCGTATATACTCGAGTATAAGCCGACCCGAATATAAGCCGAGGCACCTAATTTTACCACAAAGAACTGGGAAAAAATATTGACTCGAGTATAAGCCTAGGGTGGGAAATGAGGCAGCTACTAGTAAATATTGCCCCCAATATGCCATTTTATATTCCAGGATATTGCCCCCAATATGTCATTTAATAGTCCAGGATATTGCCCCCAATATGTCATTTAATATTACAGGATTTTGCTCTCAATATGCCTGGATTTTGCCCCCAATATGCCATTTAATATTCCAGGATATTGCCCCCAATATGTCATTTAATATTACAGGATTTTGCTCTCAATATGCCAGGATTTTGCCCCCAATATGCCATTTAATATTCCAGGATATTGCCCCCAATATGCCATTTAATATTCCAGGATATTGCCACTTAGTATGCTTGTTATGCCACCCTCCCCCCCCCCTTCCCCTGACCCCAGTACTTACCTCTTTGCTGCTCCGTCTCCCGGTGCTCTGAAGGTAAGTGGCTGTGAAAGAGGCTTTGTGAGCTCCCCTCCAGCCGCGCGGATCAATAAAGTTTGTTTAAAAAAAAAGTTTCAACACACTCTGTTGACCGCGCGGCTGGAGGGGAGCTCACAACGCTTCCCTCACAGCCACAGACCTTCAGAGCACCGGGAGACGGAGCAGGAACGAGGTAAGTTTTAGATTTTTCTTTTTCCAGACGCTGACTCTATTATATGCCCAGGAGGCATTTTTCAGCACAAAAAATGGGCTGAAAAACTCGGCTTATTCTCGAGTATATACGGTATATTACGTTTCCTTTCCTTGGTTGGAGGAATTAGGAAATGGGGAATGCTTTCTTAACCTACTTTGGAACTTGAACATATGGGCAGCCTAAGTGGGGAAAATTCTAAATCAAAATGTAATGTCCCTATGCATTGTAAGAATTGGACAGATGTTTTAGCTCGGGGTAGACAAGATTAGCCCCCACTAGAGAGGGGGAAATATGATGCAGACCCTGTCCTAAAGATAAACTAAGTGGATCTATTAGTTAAGGAAACTGAGGCCTAAGGGTCTCAAAACAGACCCGGACATTTTGGCCTTTTGTGATATATGAGATATCTATCTATCTATATATATATATATATATATATATATATATATATATATATATATATATATATATATATATATATATATATATATATATATATTAATGGCCACTATCTGTTTGATAATTCTTGGTTTATTTATCTTGTCTATCCTGTTTAACATTTTTTTAGTAACGTTCTTTATATATTTATATTTTATATTTCCAAATGTCTAAGTTATAATAGAATCAAGAAACCAATAAGATGCAGAAATGAATGGATTAACAATGAACATGATCTTAATTGGAATATTGAGCCTCTCTCTCAGAGGAAGTTGGTACAATTGACCAATGAAACACGTAGAGAGGGAACACATGCTGCTCCCTTCTTTTTTTTTAGATATTTCAGGGTAATTTGGCAGAGCTCCTGATTCACTTGAATTATTTGATGCCTACTTCTGCACATAAGTTTGGGAGTGCATAAGCTATTATATAGATCTGGATCAAAATATTGTACAAAAGATGTACTACACTATCAAGCATCATTGTTTCTTTTACTTTTCACATATATGATCCTGCACTACTCCAAACATACAAGTCTAACCTACTGTGGGGCTGAGCATTGCTCTTGCACCCACCGAATGGCCCTGTGTCCCCAGCCACACATTGGACGGGTGCTACAGGCCGGCTGATCTGGGCTCAGGCAAGCTGGAGGTCTAGCTCTCCTCTTGCTAAGGGGATGGGAAGAGGGATCAGAAATCGCAGTGGGAACATTCTGCATTTAATTCCAACATCTTCTTCTCCAACCAGTCCTTCCCTTTAGATGCAGCTGTAGTGGAGAATTTCTCCCACATATCATCCAATGAAACACTCTCCATAACGGAGCTGGACAGAATAAGAGCAGGTTAGGCAGTCCTCTGTTATATATTGGTATTTCATTTAGAAGCAAGTACAGAGAAACAGCATTTATAGCAATGTAAAAACTTTAAAATTGTTTTGCTCCTTAAGTGTAATCTTTGTCCTTGAACATTTAATAAAGTCACATTAGTTTGCTTTGTTTCAATTTCAACACACATCCACATTTATTTTTTCTATGATATCACTTATAGTTATTACAACTAATATTTCAACTTTATTTCAACAGTTCATTTCCATTTAATGCTCTTAAAGGTAATCGCAGAACACACCAGTCATTATTAAATATTTCCTTAATGCCAAGGCTTTAGAATTATCCTTATGCTTAAAATGCCAAAATGAAATCACAAACATAATTGCATTTAACAGTAAAAAGTAGATAGTACTTGTTGATTTTTTAATGCCAATTGAAGTTATTCCTTTGTGAGGCATTTGGAAATGTGTATGATTTAAACCACCCAGGAAAATAACAAATAACAATTTCATAGATAGAACTAAAGAATACGTGTGCTAAATGATATAAGTAACATGGTAACATTCTTAAATATTAAACACAACAATTGAATATACTTCCCAAAGAATTGCCATTCCCTCTCTCACTTCCCATTCACTAATACATAATAGAGTCTTTATCCATGGATTCTGCTCAATATTATGGTACTATGCAATTGTTTTCAAAAACAGTGTAATACCTTATTAGAGGAATTCATCATGACCCTATCTGTATTGTAATTATATAAATTAAAAAAACATTCTAAGTTTAAGGACAAATAGATGAAATATAGCAATAGTACTAGCATGATGGTAAGATAGCTCACTTGGTAACTCAGCACATATTTAGGCTTAATTCCCAGCAGATTCATCTCAGCTTTTTATTCTGCTAAGGTCAATAAATGGCAAATATTATGCTGGGTAAAAATAACCGGTCATCAACAGTTGATTAGGTTAAAGGCGAATGTGTGTGCCAAAGAACTTTTTAAATGCTTTGAAGTTCAAGTGCAAATATAAGAACTACGTTTATTTTCATTTTAGATTGAGCTATAGAAAATAGGCATGCACTCTAACATTCAATGCTTAATTGTGCTAAAGGGAACGTTTATTTCTGATACTCATTGTGCCTTTATAATTAAGAGTATTAAAGTATACTTCTGTTCCACTGACATCTGTTCTGTTCACATAAAGGCATGCAACCTCAAACACACACTGTAATACGTTTGTATTAGTAGTTATTGTTCGAGATAAAGAAGCATTCACCAACAGAGTCTTGTACAATACATTTATAGAAAAAAGCACTGAAGAACACGTTCTGGTTTTAATGAAATTTATGGATTTCCCCACGGATTGATTGATCTATTCAGGATTGTAGAAGATAACAAATGTAGCCCAGTTCCTTCATTCCTATCTCAGATAAGATTCCTGATAGTAAATGTCAAAATAAGCCAGAAAAATAAATAATGTAGACATTTGGACTTATATTGGCAATATGAGTTCACATTCACATTTAAAAAAAATGAACCAACGTCACTAGAACTGTAATCATTATATTAGAAACTATTAAGTTAGAAAGTATTATTATCAGTATAATTTCAGGAGCAGTGACAATATCATGATTTTATTTTAGTGTGTAATCAATTGAAAAGAAAAACTCAAATGTTAGCTATGTAGGTATACCATTTGTACAATATGGGATGTAGATATATATCAGCAAAGGTGCTGCTCTATGGATAATACAAGACATTATCATCATATGGGCAACCCCATCATATGGCGTCTGAACATAAGTGACTAGAGTCTTAATTAATTATTAGCCATAAAGCCAGAGCACCAAAATTCAGGCCTTATATGTCCTGCAGATGAAATTCCTAAACCTCAAGCAGTAGATTACTAGCTCTAGGCAACTCCACACATGTGTTAACTTCTGTGAAATGATACTAATATCCTAATTTTTCTATTACATTTGTTCACTTTTAACTGCTTTTTGTAAATTTTGCTATAAAGTTATTTGAATATATATATATATATATATATATATTGTATTTGTTATAAAAAAAAAACTACAGTGCTTATCGGTAGAAAAGATCTACATGGATTGGTGTGCTTACCATAGTTTGTTGCTATTTTTATTGCTGTATCAATATGTTCGCACAAGGCATATTGTCATTAAAAAGGTGCTATATATTTTGGCCTCCGTGGAACAAATATGATGATTATACCAATGACAATAACATGTATATCTGTAAAAGAAAAATGTGTTAATGAGTAATATGTCAGGAATGTAGCTTTCAAATCATCCATGCTAATCTAAGTTAATATATAATACTTGTGATTTGAATCTTCATGTAGATGGAACCACTAGTAATACATTTATTTAGCTGGACTTTTGAACTCTTAATTCATGATTTTAAATGATTAGTCTGCCTGAAATACCATAAAACGTGATGTCTTGGAGGCTCAACACAGTAAAAATATAGTAACAAAAAAATAAAAATAAGTTCCATTTAGACATAGTATCACATTACTACCTTTATTATTTTTGTAGAATAATGTTTCTTCCATAATGTTTCTTGTTATAAAACACAACTATAGTTCTGTGTTTTCTTAAATCAAAATGATTGTGTACACTCTTTAATAGAATGTGAGCTGTTAAGAACACACATGGTCAGTCAAATAGACAGGCATAAACAGAAGAGTGTTGCTATGTATGCCCTTGGAGTTAATTGTGAAGCAGTGTTGTGCTGTTGACATCTCTTCTTAAAAAAATCATTATTGCCTCCATAGATTTAACATAGGCCTGAATCTATTTTTTACTAGTCTATATGTGCCACATATGTGCTGTTTCCATAGTACTATTTTAGCATTTAACGCGCACAGTAGTAACAGTTATTAGGATAATGACTGTTCATTTATTATATTTTGAGACATTGGGTTGCATGCATAAAAGGATACATATTTCAGTGCCATTGTTAGTGCTTCCTGTGCTACTAAACAGTTAATTTCTCTGTCATTCCACTTTAAACATATGACACTCTAAGCAGCAATCATACAACAGTTTCTTTAGACTGTGGCAGGTGTTGTATAAGTGGCATCTACCAGTCATTGCAAGTTAGTTTAAAGATTAAAGATGTTTTTCTTCTTGTCCTTGCTGTTAATAATCACAGTACTTGGCTTACAGTCTTCCTGTGGGACTACTGTCCCAAAGGTTCTTGATTCAAGTACAGCCAATACCTTTCAACACAACTCAAGGATGTTGAAGTACTTAACGCTACATCATTTTTTGTGAGTGTTTATTAAATACACTGTAATTTGCTTTTCTATATCTGTAAGTTGTTGTATCATGCGTTCCTCAATGTATAAAGCACCAGTCAATGGAAAGAAACATTTTTGGTATTTTTCATTGATAAAACTGACATTTATAGGTGGTTTGATGAAGCCATTTAATTATGGTAAAACTGTCTTCTTGTCTTTACTCATACCACGTGCCACTTCTGAGCAAGCAATAACATTCTTTTTGATACTAAAGCTGATGTTAAGTTCAAGAGGTGAACCGGCAATAGTGTATAATGCTAGACCATATATCATCTAAACCGGTGCAAAAAAAAAGATAAATATGCAAAAATATTGCTTTTTTTGTTACAAATGTGTGTTGATTTGAGAAATTGTATTTCATCTAGCAGAAGTGTAATCTTCTTGTCTAATGGTAGGATCCGGAATATAATTATGGTCAAGGTATTTTGAGATGAAAGCTGAGCTTGGAAGAAGTAACTGTGGCCACACTGTCCAATTAAATGTTGCCTGGAAATATTTGGACTAAAGATTTTTAAGTTATTGGAATATAATAGTAAGGAAAGGGGAATTGATACTATAAATTATATTGCCAGTTCTTTATGTTGTTTTTTTTTTTCTCCGGACATCTATTATATTTGTTGTAAGTTATAAAAACAAAACAAATAAACCCTGTCTTCTTGTCTTTGCTCGTAACACGTGCCACTTATGAGCCAGCAATAATATTCCTTTTGAAACTAAAGCTGATGTTAAGTTCAAGAGGTGAATCAGCAATAGTGTATAATGATAGACCATCTATAATCTAAACCGATGCAAAAAAAAAAGATAAATATGCAAAAATATTGCCTTTTTTTTTTTCCAAAATGTGGGTTTTATTGAGAACTTTAATTTCGTCTGGCAGAAGTGGAATCTTCTTGTCTAATGGTAGGATCCAGAATATAATTATGGTCCAGGTATTTTGAGAAGAAAGATGAGTCTGGAAGAAGTAACTGTCGCAACACTGTCTAATTAAATCTTGCCTGGAAGTATTTGGACGAAAGATTGTTAAGTAATTGGAATAAAATAGAAATGCAAAAGGGGAATTGATACTAGAAATTATATTGGCAGTTCTTTCTCTTGTTATTTTCCCCCAGACATGTCTTATATTTGTTGTAAGTTATAAAAAAAACAAAAAAAACAACTGTCTTCTTGTCTTTACTCAAATCACGTGCCACTTCTGAGCCAACAATAATATTCATTTTGATACTAAAGCTTATGTTAAAGGGACTGTCTAGTGTCCACAATGCATCTTACAAATATTAATGTGCTTTCAAAGTAATTTAAAATCCATTTTTTGCATTTTGCATTGCTAAAAATATAAATTACTTACAGCTAGATGAAACTGTGAAATTACAGAAGTTTGCCAGAAAAGGAATGCCCACACTAGCTGAGTAAAAGTCATTTCATTTTTGTTTTAGTTTTTGCTTCAGGGACCAATGAGAATAAATTCATTCAAATTAATGGAATTTCCTGTCTCTAAATTGATGTCATCAGACAATGTGTTACACTGTTAATAGATCCTACTGTGTACAAGAACACGGTCACTCGCAGTCCACACAATGAATTAAATTCGACTAAATTAAACAAAACTTTATATCCTCAGTGATTATATAATCAGTGCTGCCGCACATGCACTAAACATTCATAGTAATAACTGGGGAGGGCTTGAGTCAAATATTAAAAATGTGATTTAAGCAGAATGCCTACATCAAACCACATTGGAAAAAAAGCCTGTGCACTATACAAGCAGTAATCTTCATTTTGCACCAAAGTGAGTTTGGGGACTAAACTGTTACTTTAAGTTACAGAGGTGAATCAGAAATAGTGTATAATGATAGATGTATAATCTAAACCAGTGCAAAAAGAAGATAAATATGCAAACATATTTGAGTATACAGTAAGACACTACAAGCTGCTAGAAAGATGTAAACCCTAAGTCTGTTACTTCTATCCTATCTGCTCACCACCTGTCCCATTAACCCCATTACCTGACATTTTATGTGGTCCAACTCTGACCAACATCTTTAATCCCTCCTTGTTCCTTCACAATTTCCTTCAAGTATGCAACAATCATTGCCATCTTAAAAAATACATCACTGGATCCAACTTACCTCATACAATACTAGCCCATCGCCTCACTTACTTTTTCCTCAAATTTCCTTTGAATTGCTTTTTGACTAGGTTTCTTAAAATAACTAACCATGTTGACATGTTTCACTTTTACTGTAGATTATATATAAATAAATATGGAGCAAATACAAAGAACTCACTTGCTCATTGGCAAAACTATACAGAAGGTCTTCCACTGAGACTTAAAGAAGAAATTGTGTATACAACAACAACAAGAAAGGATGTTTTACTGTAAAGATGTTAAAGGTATGGAATTTACTACCTTTACCATGGTGGTCTTAACATATATAACAGATGCCTATCAAAAGGGTATGTATATTTTTTAAAAAGCAAAACATACAGGGCCATAAATATTAATATTGAATCTTTAGAGCTTGTTTTTCCAATGAGAAATCTGATTCTCATATGGATCCAAGAAGGATTTTTTTTCCTTTTATGAGGCAACATTTGAAAATCACTTAAATAGAGTTTGTTTGCCTTCTTTTTGATCAGGTGAAAGGATAGTACCATGTGGGATCAATCGCGGGAACAAGGATTGGAAAAAGATCAAACTACATGGACTTAAGTCTTTTGAACCGTATGTTACATGTAACATTGCATCTTTTACTATTTTTAGCCTATAAGACCCTTTTTCTTCAAGTTTGTTCAATAAGTTTGTCTCCCTTCTTATTTGGTTGGTCTGCAGAATATTACATGTTTTACATTAATAATAAAAAAGTGACATTTTGCTATATCCATTCAGTTTTGACTTGCCCAGACATTAATTTTATTATTTATTTATTATTTATACAAAACTCTCTGATTATGAGATTTATTGTGGTAAAGGGTAGTATGCTTGTTGATGCTGATTATTCTTAAAGAGTAATATCATTTAAAAGACATTTGAGTCACTTTGCACACCATATGATGACTGACCTTTACAGTATATCTCTTGAGATTTCATTCTTTATTGATTCTTGCAGCCTCCAGTCAGAAGTCATGTCAGAATAATATTTTGTGAACGCCATGGGACCATGCCTGACCAGAAAAGTTTAAAGCTGATGTTCCTGCTACATTGAGCTCACATGTGGCTACTCTGTATGTATATTCCCACAGTGCCAAGTTTCAGTTTTTTTGTGCAACACACATTTATTTAAGTCAAAGAAAATAAATCCTGGTTGATGTATATTGCTTAAAACAAGTATATATTTCATTCAAATTTGAATGGGCTGTTTGGAATTGATGCTTGTTTTACATTTTATTCCATAGGGTTAAACTGCATTATTGACCTACCTTGAAAAATACTGAATTAATAGAATAGAATGGAAAAAACACAATACAAAAACAAATCTAGCTCATACAGCAATAATTTATTGCACATTTATTCATTTTTTATCTTGTTAAAATTGTAGACTAAAATTGCATGCTATGGATTTATTTATGTGTTAGACACATCTCACCTGTCATTATAGTTAATCTTTTTATATAACATTTACAAAAAATGTTTACCTACGATGCACACAAATATTGCTATTTATAGATGTCCCACCTAGCTTTTTTTATGTATATTTTACACATTTCTAATAATGTGGAATGCACCTATTTTTACTTAAAAATATTTTACAGGTTTTTGTTGTTGTTCTTAATTGAAAATAATAGAGGGGCCTATTAATTCTGTGACTTCCAAGAAAGATGGTTTGGTGAGATAGTTTGCTATAGTTTTTTGGGGAGATAGAACAACTTGAGTAAAAACCTGATGAGACAGATCTGTTTCTTTTTTCTTATTGTACATGATCTAGTGCTATGTGGAACTGCTCCTATAATGGCATTAATGTATATGTTTTACACATAGGACCTTGTAACATTAGAAAATATGTAAATCCAAAGAGTTATTTAATCATATGAAAACAAGGAATTTTATGGCAAAAAAATTACATTTTTACTAAGGTTGTGCATCTCTGCCAAAGTACATATATAATAGAAATATTTAATCTCATTTGCAACATCAATTATGTTTATGGCAATTTTAATAACTTAGTTGAAGATTTCTGATATAATATAGATTCTTAATCATGCCATTAGTGTTTAAATAACAGAATTTAGTAAAAATGTATTTCCACGGAGCATCAGGAGCATAATTTCTGCCTAGCTGCAGCTGCAGCTGCTGGATCTGAAGATTAGGCACTTACTATTCCTTAGGGAGATTACTGTCTCTGCCAGCTGACTTAGTTTTTATACAGCTAGCGATTTATTAGATTGCTTTGCTCTTAAGTGTGATAATAGGCCTTATGCTTAGCAAGGTTTAGAGACTTCCACTGCATTAATATTTAATGGCAATGACAGTCAAGACACATTTTGTTTACCTAACTAGACAAGCCAAGATACAGCTGTATTTGAGATTAGCACTTCTAGCTTGCAGGAATCCTGCCAATTACATATTCACTGTTTCCGAATTGCTTTTTTTAATTGTAATCTAATCAGTTACATATTTGGTGCATCAAATCACGGACAAAACAGAAACACCAGTTTCCCTCTTGCTTCATAAAGAAGCAACCAAGCTGTTCAGGACAGCATCTTATTCCATTGTTCTAATGATGATTTGTTGCTTTTATCTCTGACAATGTAATATACTAGATTGGGTATATCCATTATTCTCTTATTGAGCTGTATGAGTGGTGGCACCAGTTCTCTTTAGCTGCGAGACATTTAGTTTAACCTTCCCCGATGACAGGAGAAATGCATTCTACCCTGATGTATAATACTTTTAAAAATAATGACATGATTGTGATGGACTCTTAGAGACATGAAGAGTTCACGTAAGGAAAATAAAATCTTCTAATTAATTTAAGATTTTGCTCCTTTTTATCTCCCTTCCCCCTTCCATCCAGTTTCGCTCTGATACAAATTCTTGTAACATTCCTTCCAGACAAAAAAAAAAAAAATACTCTAGATCAAAGGCTAAGGTTCTTCCTATTGATTCACAGTGACTGCAAATTCATTCAGAGGCACTAGCTCTCAAATGCCTTGCTAGAGGTTTTATTGCCATCATAAAAAGAAAACATTCATTCAGCACTGCTGACTTTAGATACATCATTTAGATTTAATAACCAATAAAAAAAGAGAAATCTGCACAACTCTATTTTATATATGAACTGGTAACTCTCGGATATGTGAAACTCAAGACAATGCTCGCAAAGCAATATTTTTTATGACGGATAAAGAAATATATAGAACCATCTTAAGTCTAGCATGAGTTTACATAATTATAAAGTGGATGTGTATTTTATGGATAGCGTGCACTATACAGAAATGTAATATTCCCATTGGAAATAATCATGCCTGTATGTATCATTTGAACAGCGAAAATTTCATTAAGATGTTTTTAGAGGTTTTCAAAAAACATGTCATATGAAAGGGCATTGGGTCATGGCATACTGCAAATTATTCTGCCTGTTATTTGTAAAGCTGATATTGTTATAGATAGTCATTGACCAGTGTGTTTATAATCAGTGGGATATATAGAGAGCCTGCTAAGGAATTACCAAGTATGGGAATGCAGACATTATTTCAGCTAATATTGCTTAGAGAGCAAGAATTAGGCAACCTCTGGCTATGGTCTGTGAATCTCATTTATGCCTTGCTAGGTTACCATTCTTTTTATAGAAATTGAGTTTTAAATATTTTATTTATATTTGAAATGAACATGTTACCTTAACAGTTTGTATAATCTTTAAATGTATAATATCTGCACTTCCTAAAGCATAATATATATTAATGATATTTTGCCTTATCTGAAAGATCTTAGTAACTGTAAATGTTTAATATATGGATTTCATTAAAAATAATATACTACATATGTATTATTTTTCTAAAATATTTGTTTTTAGAAATCTATACCATAAAATGGGACCTGAATTCATTATCCTTGACTTCAATTTTGTTATTGGCTTCTACCAAGAAGATAGCTAAATAGTTGTAGCATTCATGCAAAACCTGTGACAAGAATTTAAGATGCTCTGCTGGATTTAATGTAGTTCTATTTATTTTACATGTTTATTTATTTAATACATTATTTTAATATTTATTTACATAGTGCCAACATGTTACACAGCACTCAGTACAGCGTATAAAGCAGAGTCACTAAGTTAAAGGAACAGCACAATAAGATAGAGGACTCTGCACATAAGCTTACAATTTATTCATATAGCACCTTCATGTTCTTCATACTGATTTGCTTTTTAAAAATGTAAATAGCATTATTTGGTCCTTTAAATGTAAATGCAGGAAGGCAGTTTAATACTAAAATAAGCCCAGTGCTCTGTGATGGAATGAGTTCTTTACCACACTTATTCCATAAATGATTTAGAATTTGTGCTGTGAATATTATAATTTGGGTAAATTAAAGTGAATTTTAAATAGAGAAATCCTCAATCTGTGGCAAGGTCACGGCACTTCTGAATAAAATTAGTGATACTTGTCAATCCTCTCTAATATTTCTTATATTTTATATAATATATTATTATTACCTGTAATGTCCGTCATGATACTAAATCAGAATTATTTTCAGAATATGGAAAAAATATACGCTGCTGCACTATACAATGGGCAGACAATGGCTAACAATATACCCTCAGTGTTTTGTGTAAAGACCTTTGTCAAGGGATGTGTCTACAAATATAGGCATACAAGTCAGTTCAATACTTGCTGGCAATCAATTAAGTTCACACATATTAATGGCCATCAGAAAGTTTGACTGGCAACATAATAGCAATGAAACCCCAAGATAGTCATAAGATAACAAGCAATCAATGATGATCATGTGTATTAGGCAATCCTTTCATTGCATACCACTCCTGCCTTTTTATCCATAGCAATCCGAAAGCATAACAGACCAGCAAAAGATTCCTGAAGATACCTAATACTTTGTATTAGTCTTTGTGTGTTTGTGGGAAATGGTGATTTCTGTCTGCATTTCCTACACAGCTTGATAAATTACTACGTGACACTGGTCTCCTTATGTGATGGTCAAGTTTTAATGGCTTCTTATATTACTTTCTTATGAAGTGGTTTAGAATGAATGCACCATGTATAAACTATCAATATAACCACACGCCAATCTGAGCACCTCTTTTGGTCATAGATTAATTTTAGAAAATAATAGATGAAACAATGGTCAAAGCATTTTCTGATACATATGTAATACAGACACCTGTGATTCAGCAGAATCAAACTCAAAAGTCTGAGTGCATATGGACAACTCATTAAAGGAGAAATGATAACAGCGTAGTGTAAAGAAAGCATACAATAATGAAATTATCTATGTAATTATGGAAAAATGAAACTAGAATATATGAAAGGATTGTTCCACTCATACATAAATCATAAGGAAGTAAAACCATTACATTTTTACCAAATTTCAAATATATATAGATTTAAGTGCAATATAAATTAATTGGAAGCCTTCAGGTCTTAGCGTTGCTGGCACAGATCAAGGTTCATACTATCTAATCATGTATAGTTATGAATACTGTGCATTGGTCCCAATTATTACTTAAAAGTGGAATAGTATATTTTTTTTCCAAAGGGGACATGCATGCATGTGTTTCCGCATGTCGCAGAGTGTACATGCGATTACAAAATTCTCACTAATAATGTATTATACAAAAAGTAGAACATTTTGCTAGTACTCAATATTCTGTCTTGGAACTGAACAAAAAATATATATTCTCAACATGGCATATTACAGCATTTAAAATATGTAAAATATATGTAAACATGTTATGGTTGTTATTTATATTATGGATATTTTAGGACATCTGAATCAACTAGTTGTGATTTAGTACACTTTTTGTTTATTATGTTTAGCCCCTTAGTGACAAGACATGTTGACCTTGACTTTCCCTTGATGACAAGAGCTGTTTTTACATTTCTGGGTTTTTTGTGTTTAGCTGTAATTTTCTTCTCTCGCACATACTGTACCTACACAAATTATTTGTTATTTTTATCACCATAAGAAGGGCTTTCATTAGATACCATTATGTTCATAGTATAACATAATAATTTACTACAAAAAAAATCATAAAATATGATGAAAAAATAACCCCCCCACTTTTTCTAACTTTGACCTAAAATATAATTTACACACGTACAATCATTAAAAAAGACCCCGTCTAAATAGTTTCTAAATATTGTCCCGAGTTCAGAAATATGCTTTATATTTTTTATTCCTATATTGATTTTTTGACCCCAACTTGAATCCTAAATTTAACCCTAACCCTAAATTTAACCCCACTAACCCTTATACTATCCCTTAATATATTTTAATTTAATTTTAACCCTATCCCTTATGCTAAAAATTATTTAATTTTAACCCCAACAGCTAATCTAACCTGAATCCTAGTTATAAGCTAATTAAATCTTTTTTTCCCAATGCAATATTGGCTGACTGCCTTTAGGGGCAGTCAAGCAACATATTCAGAGCGACGGAAGTCAATTTTTTCCGGAAGTGAATCTTGACCACAAGAGGGGATAGCCATATTGCCAGAGCATGCTGCTCCGTCAATATGGAGCCCACGAACACTCCGTCCTTGATCGCGTAAACCGCTTATTTCGCTGCAGAACGTGTCAGGCACGACCACTGTCAGGAAAGCATCGGAGGCCTTCAGAACAGGACAATAACACACATACACATTTGGCTACCCACTATGCAAAGATCACCCCCAAATATAATGCAGATTCAGTTATGATTGCCACTTTTTGGGCATTTCATTTCTAGAGATCTGATCTGGAGAATTGAATTTAAAATGTAAAAAATTAATTTAAAAAAACTAAAAAATAGACTTTTGCTGGCCCCCAATAAAAAAAATTACCCTGCTCCAAATTAAAATGTAATAATAACCGAGGATGGGAGCCATGCAAATTCTCCAGACACCTGGGGGGAGTAATTTTATTTTGTGGGTGATGGGTGCCCTTTGCCAACCCCCAGGGGGTTATTAATTTATATTTTTGAAGGTTATGGGGGCATTTTGGGCAGTCATACACAAAGGGGGGAATAATTTATTTTTTGGGGCCATTTGTTTTTATTGTGGGAGTTCAGGGGCATTTGCACAGCCCACAAACCCCCAAGGGGTATGTTTTATTATATAATGGCCAGAGCAAGTAGCTCTGGCTCCTGATCTATTTTATGGGTTTTTGATAGGGGGCAGGTCTCTGTGGATTTTCTGGTCATTGACTGATTGATTTTAATTTTTGTTTTATCCAAATTGGATGTGATTCTAACCAGCCACTCATCATACAGATCTGAGTTTAGATAGATCAGTTAGATTTTCTTTTTAATATTGTCTCTCTGTAGTCCTTATTAAGTGCTTTATCCAAAATGCAAGGGGTTTTACTTTAGTCAAAAAGTCAGAAATCCCATTACTATACAATTCATGTTACGTTTACACCGACAATATAATATAACATGTCTTACAATACTATAATGTAATATAAAAATATTTTTTTTTATGCAGATTTTTTTTTAAATGCATTAATGTATGATTATTAACTATACTTATTCTACCTTAACTTTTTTATGTATTATTTATGGGTATTTTTGGGTAAAGCTTTAGGGAGTAATTTACTTCAGCAGAGCTACATTCTGATGCACTGTGTCAAAACCTGCTTAACTGATAATAACTTCCATACCCTGAATGCACTTTCCTTCCAAGGTTGCCAATGAAGTCTGATGAATAACTTAATTGGGAGCAATAATTACCGTATTTATCGGCGTATAACACGCACTTTTTCTCCCTGAAAATAGGGGGGAAATGGTGTGTGCGTGTTATATGCCGAAAAAAAAAAAAAATCTAAAACTTACCTCGTTCCTGCTCTGTCCCCCGGTGCTCTGAAGCTGTGTGGCTGCAAGGGAAGCGCTGTGAGCTTCCCTCCAGCCGCGCGGTCAATAAAGTGTGTTTTTTTTAAACACACTTTATTGTTCCGCGCGGCTGGAGGGGAGCTCACAACGCTTCCCTCACAGCCACGCAGCTTCAGAGCACCGGGGGACAGAGCAGGAACGAGGTAAGTGCTGGAGTCTGGGGAAGGGGGGGGGAGGAGGGTGGTATAACGAGCATACTAAGGGGCAATATCCTGGCATATTAAAATGGCATATTGGGGGCAATATCCTGCATATTAAATGGCATATTGGGGGCAATATCCTGGCATATTAAAATGGCATATTGGGGGCAATATCCTGCATAATAAATGGCATATTGGGAGCAATATCCTGGCATATTAAATGGCATATTGGGCTTCAAAGTTCTTTATTTGAAATTTAAGTTTTTTTTCCTGAAATTTCCTTCTTAAAATGAGGTGCATGTTATACGCCGGCACGTGTTATATGCCGATAAATACGGTATGCAAATCCTGTGGCAAGCAGTTCAGGCTATTGAAAAGAAGTGTCTGCACATTGAGATTGTTCATTGTGACTGTATGCATGCAACTGCAGTATGTATTTGTCGATTGCACCAATAATTGATTCTGGAGTTTTCTGTAATGCTATGATGATGCTTTGTACAGATCATTGGAAAGAAGTCCCATCAACATTGTCAAACTTCACGGTAAACTCAGCAGGGTGATTAGGCATTCAAGTGTCTGAGACAGACTCTTTCAACTTTTAAAATTTTTCTTAAAAGAAGATATAGTGGATCAAAACACCCGTCGCGTTTCACCACTAGGACTTCTTCAGGGGTGGTTGTACAGTTTGAAGTTGTTTGTACAGTTGTCATAATTATAAGTCTCCAGTTTTGTGCTTGCAGCTGACTCACGATGAAGGGATTTGTTTCCAAATTGTATCTAAGCAGATGTGGTCTCTTATTTCTGATCATGAAGCCAAGGCAATGGATGTTAGTTCCGTTTATTTTCCTTGTGTATGATTTGCTATGTGAGGTATTGGCTAGCTCAAGTGCTTCAGCTTTGTATTACTATTCATGAGACTTGAATCTGATTTGGTCCCACCTGTCAGTTTTGCAGCAGGTGTGTCATGGTTTTATCAGAGTTCCGCTGAACTTAATTTCTCCTATGACCACAAAACCTCGGCTGGGTATCAAGCTTGAGCTTTATGACCTTTTGTGGATATCCAGGAAAAAGGAAGTCACCTCATTAGCAGAGTTATTCACACTAAAAACACCTTTACCCAAAGATTGAACCTCTAGGAGTTCCTCTGGGGGAAGCTCTAGGAGTGGCCTTGGGTCTTCAGATGGTCCACCAGTACAGTTGAGCGGACACCTGGATGTTCGGGTTCAGCCGAACTTTGAAAAAAAGTCCGGGTTCGGGCTCTAACTTGACCCCGAACTTGACCCCAAACCCCATTGAAGTCAATGGGGACCTGAACTTTTGGGCACTAAAATGCCTCTAAAAAAGTCCTGGAAAGGGCTAGAGGGCTGCAAAAGGAATTAAAATGGGGTAAAAGTAGGACAAGTGCCCTGCAAGCAAATATGGATAGGGAAATAACTTAAAATAACACAAAATACATACAAATTAAAAATACAGCCGAGCCATAAAATAGCACTAGATGGAATCTTTGATTTTAGTTTTGGAAGAACATAAATATAAATCTAAAGCATGGCTGCCCAGAGGATCAACATAATTATCCATTTGAGAGAGGGTTGGAGTGCAGGGTATTCTCTTTCAGTTTATACTAGGTGACCCATAGGTTGAGGAGGCGGTGACCGTGGCGGTGTAGGTGGAAGCGGCGCTGGAGGAGGAGGAGGAGGTAGCCAGAATTTTTCAAAGTGCGCTGTAAGCACAGTATTGGACTGTTCTATTTGACTCTCAGATATGAAGTGCACCGCAAGACGCAAATGTACTATTTACCACCCAAAACTATTAGAATTTTTCAAAGTGCGCTGTGAGCACAGTATTTGACGGTTCTATTTGACTCTCAGACATGAAGTGCACCGCAAGACACAAATGTACTATTTATCACCCAAAACTATTAGAATTTTTCAAAGTGTGCTGTAAGCACAGTATTTGACGAATAGGTCAATTGACCTATTCGTATGAATGGGGACTCTATTTCGGTTTATAGAATAGCAATAGCATTACATGTATTCCATAAACCGAAAGTCTATAAACCGAATGTCTTTCGGTTTATAGACTTTTGGTTTATGGAATACATGTAATGCTATTGGCTTTCTATAAACCGAAATAGAGTCCCCATTCATAAGAAATTCTTATGAATGGGGACTCTATTTCGGTTTATAGAAAGCCAATAGCATTACATACAATGTAATCACAGAACCCCGAACTTCAACACGAACATACAGTGGAATGTCCGTGTTCGGGTCCGGGGTCCAAAAACCGCAATGTTCAGTACGAACCCGAACAGTGCGGTTCGGGTTCGCTCAACACTATCCACCAGTTATCCCGGGTAACCACAGATCCAGGAAGGCAGATAAATATCGAATTCAAAAATTGCAGAATCAGGATACCAGAGATCAGAGAAGTCAGGAACAAAGCCAGGTCAGGATAACAGAAATAAAAAAGGGCATAAACAGAACCAGGATCAAGGTCAGCAACAGGAATCAGTCAATAACATACAACTGGCAAAGTCTCAGAAGTATAACCACCAACATACAAAGCTAAACAGAAACTGAGGTTAGTTTACTGCTAGCAGTAAACAAGGTTACAGAAGGAAAATTAGCCAGACTACCTGTTGTAATTTGAGAACTCCTTCAAAACAGAGACTTGCCGCAGGTGAGTTTTTACATGTGCACAGAGAGTCTCCAGGACTATGGTATTCATTTTTAATATTAGATGTGTATAAATGAAGAAGTGATAGCTGTATAGGTAGCTGTTAAAAATATACTTTATGTTATGTAGTGCCACTGAAAGGAGCAATTGTACTGATCACTCATTTGGTATTTAAACATAAACAGCTCAAAGTCATTGGGGATGCACATAAGGCTAACCTAAGACAAGGTAGATAAGATGGGCCACCTGGGTTTTGTGCTGTCACAACAAAATGTGTATGTCTAATTGCTCAGGAGTTGTCCCACTGAACAATAACCTGAAAACATAGAGAATAATATAGCATCTCATGAACCTATACATATAAGGATTTCATTTACAATAATAAAATGGGTACCATTACATTGGTATCATTCCCTGTTAACATATGTTGTTATTATTACTAATATAGAGCAGTAGGGTCAATTTCTACTCAGTTTTTTCTGCAAATAATAAAATCAAATTATTCAGGTTTTGTCACTAACATGGTCCTGGATAAAATGGGACCCTGAGCGCCCGGTTGCAGGGGTCCAATGTGTGAGATGTGGAAACACAGGGCCTGGTTCAGGGTAACTTGAGGCCCCAGGTTACACAGCCATATTCCAAGGACCTGTAAGAGCAGCTGCTGTACCAAGTTACAGGTGAGGTGGGAAAACAGAGGAACCCTGAAGACATCCTGTAGCAGGCATAGGACAGAGTCTTGTTAGGACAGCAAGATGTTTGCAGGATGAAGCAAGTAAACCAAGTAGAGCAGAGCGAATACAAACAGAGCAGAAACAAGATGGACGAAATGCAGAGTGCAGGGCTACAAAGCAAAACAAAAGAGATCATAAGTAATAAGCAAAGCAAGGAAAAAAGGAAACAAAAATAACTGGATACAACCTGGGTGATTCTGAACACGGGTTGGGCCTGACAGGTTTTCTGTGCTTATCTAGTCATCATATGCAGCATGCTAACTTACTTTTTAAAGGAGCAATTCCACACAGCATATTTTCTGTATTTTCTATGTTTATGATATGTGAAATGCACTTATTATTATTTTAAAACAAATTATGGTTCTTGAGTAGTTCTACATTAAAATAATTTCAACATTTCCTCCAAAAAAAATTACATCAGTGAAAGGGGGATAGACAGGAGGCAAGCTTCCTCCCTCCTCTGCAGTTGTTATATTTTTCTGCGCGACAGTACTGTCATTAGCCGTTATTGTAGATGTAATCATTTACAAGGGTCTACTCAATAAAGAGAGAATTTCAGGGAAATGAGATGGGAATTTCAAACTTTAGGCCAATTTAGGTTGGAACAATTCTCCAAATGCAACTGAATTAAATAATTTTTCCAACTCAGCTACTTTTGGCCTTAAGTTTGAAATTCCCATCTCAATTCCCTGGAATTCTCTCTTTATTGATTATACCCTTTAGTACTTGCAGGGGTGTCAGATTCTATTCATCTCTGTATGATTTGTGCAGCTCGGTGACTGTTTAACTTTATATGTAGGGAGCTATTCACTAAAAGGTGAGTTGCAGGTGAGTTGAGATGATAATGTAATCTCTTCAATTTAGATATTCGTTGTGCAAGGACAAACATGGTAAGTTTTCCCCACAAAGCAAACTCACAACGTTTGTACCTGCTCAAAGTATAGCTAAATTGGTGAAGTGAAATGTTCTTGTCTCAGCTCACCTGCAACTCACATTTTAGTGAATTGCCCTCATAGATTGTAGATCCCAGTTGGTGCAACTGCCCTTTTATAAGAGCAAACTATATCCTTCAAGTGTGTAAACACTCTTTCTGGCGCACTTAAAAGTTTGTCTGCAGTTTCTCAATTAAACTTTTAGACAGTTTTTATTGAGCAGTGATTGATTAAAAAAACAACAAAAATGTATATATTTTTCTTTCATTTGCATGTTATGGCACATATCCAATGAATTTGTATAAGAGACAATGGGTGAAACAACATCTTTTGTTTAGCATGGAGTACATCGTAGACAGATATTTTATTCATACTGAGAGATTTTCTGTCTATTTGTACTTTATTCACAATTTCCATTAGTCATGCTCATGTTCCATCGCCCCATCAGTCATGGATTGTCAGACTTCCGAGAAGATATAACTACGCACTTTCTTTTGTTCTGCCAGTTCGTTTCAAGACATATTTTTTTACAACATTTCAGAGCTCACTTCAGAGCCACCAGAGCAGGCCTCAATATTTCCAAATTGAAGCACTTATTAAAAAACTTTGAAGCATGTTAATAATTTTAAATTGCTTCTCGCATAGCAATTCAAAATTATTGCACCAGTTTTATAAGCGTTTGAACAGGAAGGTGATCATCAGAGAGCTGGAACAGAGCAGAACAGAGTCATTTCAAATTATTGCACTGTTTGACATTTCTTTTAACAAGCTCTCTTCTTGTGAAGTGATCAGACCAAGAGCATGGGAACTGCAGTAAAATGAAGATTCATTATGCTGTTTCTTGTTTGTAATTGAACATTTAACCGGGGAGAGATATATATTCTAGGATGTATCAACAATATGTATAAAATAAACAAACACATACTCACTTTATGAAAGAGGCCAGACCAGCCAACTTATTATATAACATTTTAATGTATTTAATGTATTACAATGTATACTTAGGTCTGTGGGGTTGTGTTAGAGGAATGTAACTATTTAGATTTGTATATGGAATCTCATCACATAGAAATAATTTAATAACATAAATACATACATTTGTAATATTTTTAATATGGTACACTAAACTATAAATTACATATTTACATAGCCATTTACAAGTATATTTGAGTATCCTTAAAATTCAGGTAAGATGTATTAAAGGCAGACATAAATGCAAATGTAAATTTAATTACCAAATATAACTAGAAGGAAGGAAAAGCTAATGGGCCGCGGGGGGTCACACTATCCAAGATTTGTACAGTTTGTTTTGTTTGTCTTGTTTTGTTATATGACTTTCGGGCCATTTATATGACTAACTGAGCAGAGCCCCCTTGCGTTTTGTAACAGTTTATATATTGCTGCTCAACATTAGAGGGATTAATATAGATGATGTTCTGAATAATATTTACTGTATATGTGTAATATGTGTTTTTACATAATTGTATCTTTTGTATTTTGGAATACATAATTAATAAAATAAATAAATAAATAAAGGCAGACTTTAATTATATAAAACTCCACTTCTGTCTGATTATTAGTATCTAGTGTAAAAACTAAGAACCAAACATCTCCTCTGATCAGTATTAAAAAAAACATGCAAAAATAGATTAATACAAAGATATGATGACTCTAAACACATTAGGTAAAAGGCATAACACAAATCATTGATGGCTGCGTAGAATGTGTAAACAGTGAAAACACGGCATTCACAAAGTAGTTGTTTAGTTCATACATCACACACAACCTAATACAGTGACAGATGTCGTACCCATTAAGCTGGACGGAGCACCCTCAATTTGTATTCCCAGATCGGAGTTGCAAAAAACTGCTTCCCAAGAAAATTGCAAAGGAAAACTATTACAAAGTGCGCCAACATGTGTTAAAAGCTAAGACAAAGAGCATAGACCAAATGACCTGCGAACGAAATAAACTTTGCTAGCGTTAATCTTCCCAATGTGCTAATCCCAAGGTGCTACACAGTTTTCAAATGAATATGCTTTTGTCAGGTAACTTTGAATTAACAAAATAATAAATATGATTATTAAATTGTAATTAAATTATTTATATACTATTTTAAATTGCACAATGAAACAATAATACATTTTATAAGCCATGTGTGTGTTTTATTAATATTTAACAAGACATATAATATTTTGCTCATTATAACCTTAATTATGAAAAAATCACATTTACTGTTTTGCCAGTCATAGCAGAGAACATTAGTTATTGGTAAAATGATTTAGATAACTAATTAAAATACACAGTAAAATACTGATGTCCATTTAATACCAATACAATAAAACATTTAAGTATTTTAAGTATATCAATAAAAGTAGTATAAAACCACATCCTATGATGGTAATTACCTTAATATTAATAAGATTTTATATTTTAAAGTATTGTTGCATGTTGCAGTGTAAAATATTTAAATAGTACGCAATAGCTCCCATAAATATACAGTTACCCAAACACAAACGTAATACAACAAAGTTCCAAACAATGTACACCCATATACATAGATGTTAATGCGGTTCAACATATATTTTTTGGACCAGTATATTGCTCTGTTCATGCAATTGATTGATACTCCTAGGTTGTTTGTAGTGCATGTATTCAGTGCTCAAAGAAGGCAGAATCAAATTAAAAGCAAATAGATTTAGATGAGGGGCTTGGCTTTTTTTTATTTTGCTGGCATGATTTTTTTAGAGCTAAGAGGATTCATTTTTTTTTTTTGGGTGGCCCCTTTCCCTGGGCCTAAGATGAGGACTTGAGGGTGTTGCGGACAGGCGCTGTTCATTGTGGATGAGAAACCCCCAGACCCAGGGACAATTGTTTTTTTAATGGAGAGTTCTGGGGTCATTTGACAAGCCCCAAGGGGGGCAACATTTCATTATATAGGGCATCAGGGCAAGTAGCCTATTTTGGGGGGCTGGGAGCCATTTGACTGGCTTGAAGCAGTGTCAGGTTAAGGCCGGCCAGGGCTTATAACCCCGAACCCAGTGTATTTTATTTGGCACTTTCCCAGCTCCCAGTCCCAATTATGAAAGCAGGGAGGTCAATGCTACCTGCACTGATAACATGTGTATAATGGGGTGCTGGAAGCCATTTGGCTGGTTCCCAGCACCATATTTGTTAGGGGGGTCATACCAACATATCCTGGTTTCCCAATGTATATTATGCTAGGTGGGAACCATTTTGCCAGTACCCAACCTCATTTGTTATTAGGGGGTTCCTGGCTTTTTTTCATTTTTCTTTTAATTTTTAATGATATTTGTTAAATTTTCATTTTGTCCAAAATGTGGCTATCACACCCGAAACTCAATTGCATTCGGGGGAAGTGGTTTATTCCATATAGGGTAGTCAACTTTGTATGCTCTATATGGCAAACTTGTGCTAATCTGAAGGCCTCTGATACTTCGGTTTCCAAATGGCCTGAACAACCAATTCAGAACTGAATTCATCATTACTGAGTAGCAACATTTCGGAGATTCATTTGATTCGTCTATTATGCCTGATCCAAATCCAATTTGTCATGGATTGGTGCATACGTAGTAGACCCTTTAATGTAAAAATACATTACATGAGGTTACTGATTTAGGGAATGTTGAAAAGGGACCAGTACAGCCTAAACTGGCACAATATCCTTATGGACTTTTTGGCTCACAAAGACATTCATTTCAGTTTAATTGGTTTGAAAAATACAACTGGTTGGAGTATTTACAACAAAAAGTTGTCACTGTTTTTGACAAAAACGTAACTTAAACTTGTGTGCAAAAGTCATTATAAAAACTAGAAAAGAGCTATAGACTCATTTAACCCATTCACGACATGAAGACGTTCCATGATGTCATGCATTTTTTGTGCATTGATGACGCAATGACGGCATGGAACATTCTCTGTGAAAATGAGTGGGACATCCACCCTTTTTATGGCACATCCACCCTTTTTATTACACATTAAAATCAGTATATTATATGTGTACATTAAATGAGAAAGAGGAAAATTATGGTTAAGCACAAACACCACAGAAGTGTAAAAAGAACCTGTGTCCTAAATTGTACAACATTCCAAAAACAGTCATGTCCTCAAGGGGCTAAAGAAAATGAAAACCATAACAAGATATCATACTGAATGTGATGGAGACGATTCCAACAGCCAGTGAAGCTAAAAATGAACACAGGTTTTTAGGAATATTTATGTTTGCTTTGCAAATTTTACCCTTTCCTCAACAATTACACACCACCTGCAAATGCAACCTATACTTCCCCTTCATCTCAAAATTAAAGTATTCAGTGCTGCCCTGAGGAAGTTATAGATAGGATAGTCAGTAAATTTCCAGTCTTTATTTAGCAATGGAAGACATCTCTTATTAATCATCAAAAGTTTAAAGATGTGCACTCCACTTTGGCTGAAAACCAGATTAACTATTTTGGGTGTTGGTTACAATCTGGTATTTCCAGATACTCTCTGGGAACTCACAGATCACACTTTTTTTTTTACAAGTCCAGATGAAATGAAGTACTGCATTTGGTCTGTTGTCAAAACTAAAAAAAGAATCTCAGGTTTTTTGGGTCTTTTTATGTGTCAAACTTTATTCAAAGAGATTTGAAATGGAAAATACAGATTTAGCTAAGGCACTTGGCGTCAGACAGTTTGTAGTAGTTTAAAATCCTTGTGCACAACCAAAAAAGCCTCAGACTATGTGATTGAACCTACTATTTCTTGAAAAGATGTCAGTTCAAAAGATGACTTCACAACCAAGTTATTTTTTCCATGTGAAGATTGCATGCTGCCTAAACTAGACCATATATTTTCTAGCATCAAAAAAATAGTTGATGAGAGGGATTCAGGCTTCCTGTCTCATTTTGCCAAACTTCTTCTCTGAGTATTGTTTAGCAATACAAAATCGAACTCCAGAGTGAGAAAGTGCTGAGAAAGATTTTTTATATGTAAATAACTGCATGGTGAACTTCTGTCAATGAAGCAGATCTATGAACAGTTAGATCCTTTAATGTTCTCAATTGTAAAAACAGTTATTCTGATTGCTCTAACTATTCCTGTGAGCAGTTGTGAGAGATCTTTCAGTGTGCTCAGGCAACTTTACAAATGACTTAGATGTACAATGGGACAGTCTGGATTAAACAATCTTTAACCCTTTAGTGACAAGACATTTTCACCTTGACTTTCCCTTGGTGACAATGGCTGTTTTGACATTTCTGGGGAATTTGTGTTTGCTGCAATTTTCGTCTTTCTCACATACTGTATCCACACAAATTATACGTTGTTTTTATCATAATAAGAAGGGCTTTCATTATATACCATTATGTTCATCATATCTTATAATTTACTACAAAAAAAATCATAAAATATGATGAAATTTTTTTAAAAACCCACTTTTTCTAACTTTGACCTAAAATATAATTTAGATAAATACAATCATTAAAAAATACCCCATCTAAATAGTTTCTAAATGTTGTCCCGAGTTCAGAAATATGCATGTTTCCATATTTTTCGGTATTTTTTTGCGAGTTATGGGGCAAAAAACAAATATAGTGTATTTAGTTTTTTTCTAATATTGACCTTTTGACCCCAACCTGAACCCCAAATTTAACCTTAACACTAAATTTAACCCAACTCTAACCCTTATGCTATATAACTTAATATACTATAAGCTAATTTAACTATATAACCAGTTTTTATTTAATTAAATATTTAATTTTATTTTTTTACATTGCTATGCTACTTAACTACCACTAGGGGCAGTCAAGTAGCATATTCAGAGCGACGGAAGTGAAGTTACTTTCACTTCCGAAGCTCAGACCTCCAGGGGGCGATCGTGGGTGCCCCAGATTGAAAATTCCGGTGCTGACTATTGCCTCGACATAGAGGCAATAGACCAGCACCGTTTAAGCAGTTTTAGCGATCATTGATCACGAAAACTGCTCGATTTACCGCAGGACGTGCCAGGCACGTCCATTGTCGGGAACGGAGTTCCCGGCAGGACATGCCTGACACATCCATTGTCGCGAAGTGGTTACATTTGTTTTGTCACGATTGAGACCAGTTCACTGCAGTCAGCCCAGGGCTAGCAGGAGCGGGATCTTTTCTCTTCACTCCTGCTCCCGCTGGATGAGTGTTCCATGGATCCACTACCCTGTCAGTAAAGTAATGTTTCCTTATATTAGTTTTAAACCTTTGCCTTTCTAACTTTAAGTCTCTAAAATAATTACCCCTAATTCCATTTCCTCAGATGTTGTATTTAGGAATGTATCAAATATTCTATAATCTGTCCATGGGGTTTTATGCCCAAGGTGCATTATCTTGCACTTTCCACATTAAATGTCATTTGCCACAGCTCTGAGCATTTTTCTACTTTACCTAAATTATTTGTAATTTGCCTTATAAAACCAGGAACATCGGCAAAAAGACATACTTTACCATCAAGACCTTCTGTAATATCACTCATAAAAATATTAAAGAGAATGAGTCCAAGTACAGATCCCTCAGGTGCCCTACTGGTAACAAGACCTTGCTCAGAATATACTCCATTGATTATAATCATCTGTTGTCTTTCACTCAGTTACTGCCTAATCCATTCATCAATATATGAATCAAAACTTGAAGATTGCAATTTATTGATAAGTCTTGTTTATTGTGCTACAGTGTCAAAAGCCTTACTGAAATCTAGGTAAGCAATGTTTACTGCACTGTGATCTAATATTTTAGTTACCCAATGCAAAAAAATCAATAAGATTAGTTTGGCATGATCTCCCTGAAGTGAACTCATGTGTTTTCTGATCTTGAAATCCATGTGATTTTAGGTGATCAACAATCTTATCCTTTAACATAGTTTCCATTACTTTCCCCACTACTGATGTAAGACCTACATACAGTTGCCTGAACCCTTCCTACTACCTTTCTTGAAAATGGGCACAACATTTTCTAACTTCCAATCTTCTGGGTCTAGTCCCAGAAGATTGGTTAAATAAATCCATTAATGGTCTTGCTAGTACACCACTAACTTAATTTAATAATTAACACAGCTAAAGTAGAACCTCCTTCTCTATATACTCACATGTATAACTCATTATTCTTTAATCCTAACTGAGATCTCTTTCCTTCATTTTCATCTGTAAAAGCTGAACCAAATTTTTATTGAGGCAGTCAACTAGACCTTTATCCTCTTCTACATTCCTTCCTTATTTTGTTTGCAACCCCGCCATACATGCAGTGCTGTATTCACCGCGAGGCATCCTAGGCGGATGCCTAGGGCGGCAAATTTTGGGGGGCGGCAGCGCCCCCCAGCACTGAAAAGAAAAAAAATGTAAAAAAAAAAAAAAAAACGCGGCCCTTTAAAAAAAAAAAATAGACCGCGCTTGCAGGCAGAGACGGAGGTGAGAAGGGATCGGAAGATCCCCCCTCACCATCGCTCTGCCTGCCAGGCTGCACGGGGAGCCGAACAGGCAGCACGGAGAAACCTCCGTGCTGCCTGTTCGGCTCCCCGTGCAGTGTGCCGACACGGAAGTGCCGACAGTCACGTGACGGGCGCGCTGACGTCATCACGTGGCCTGTCGGCACAATCGCCGGGAAGCCGAACAGGCAGCATGGAGGGACCATGCTGCCTGCCTGCCAGGGAAAGGTAAGTGCTGATGGGAGACTGTGTGTGTGTGTGTGTGTGTGTGAGAGACTGAGTGTGATGGGAGTCTGAGTGTGTGTGATGGGAGACAGTGTGTGTGGCTGAGTGTGATGGGAGTCTGAGTGTGTGTGATGGGAGACAGTGTGTGTGGCTGAGTGTGATGGGAGTCAGAGTGTGTGTGATGGGAGACAGTGTGTGTGGCTGAGTGTGATGGGAGACAGTGTGTGTGTGATGGGAGACAGTGTGTGTGACTGAGTGTGATGGGAGTCAGAGTGTGTGTGATGGGAGACAGTGTGTGTGACTGAGTGTGATGGGAGTCAGAGTGTGTGTGAAGGGAGACAGTGTGGGTGACTGAGTGTGATGGGAGTAGGAGTGTGTGACTGAGTGTGATGGGAGTAGGAGTGTGTGTGATGGGAGACAGTGTGTGTGACTGAGTGTGATGGGAGTCAGCGTGTGTGTGATGGGAGACAGTGTGTGTGACTGAGTGTGATGGGAGTCAGAGTGTGTGTGATGGGAGACAGTGTGTGTGACGGAGTGTGATGGGAGTCGGAGTGTGTGACTGAGTGTGATGGGAGTAGGAGTGTGTGACTGAGTGTGATGGGAGTGTGTGTGTGATGGGAGTATGAGCTTGATGTGAGTCTGAATGATGGGGCATCTCTTAGGTGTGTAACGTGGGTGTACAGCTTGGGTAGGGGGGTGCCCGGATTTTGTCTGCCTAGGGCAGCACAAAATCAAGATACACCACTGCATACATGGATGCCCTGTGTCATGAAGGGATTAATATATGTTTAATCTTTTCACTGGCGTGTACAACTGCAGATCTCATGTTTAATTTATACAAATGTATAAGGCCATAATTTACATCTGTTCATTCATAGAACTGTTTTTTTATATGTTGTGTTGGCAATTTTATTTTAAAAAAAAAACAACTCAAGTAAAATACTCTAGCTTTATTTTCTTTCCTCCTATCACAATTATTTGATTTATATATGACAGAGGCAGCCAATATTCCTCATTCATATACGTGGGCACAGAACACATTAGTAGAAATGAAAACATCTGAAATTAGATATATTGGGGTCATATATAAACACAGACCACATTGTTGGTAATTTGCAAAGTATGGTAAGGATCCCTGGGGCGGAGTATCTGGAGAGCAGGGTGGGCCAGTGCTCCAACAGCACTAATTGCAAAATCCAGGCCAGAGCCTCTCTTCTACCCAGGAGCTCCACACATGTGGACTGATTAAAACTCACTTGTGGCTGACAAATTAGCTGGCAGTGTGATAAAAGAGGGGATCAGTCTGCTGAATTTTGAGAGAGACCCCATTTTCTAAAGTCAGCTATGAGAGCTGAGGGACTGAAGAGTATGTCTCTACAGCATATGCTTTGATGTAAATAATGAATTATTGGCAACTGGATAAGTCACCCAATGTAAGGTTGATGCGGAGCTGGAACCACTGTGCAGAAGTAGGTATGGTATACGTAACAAACCCAGGCAAGTGAACAGAATTCTTCTGCCTGAAGGAATTCCACCCTACGGTTGAGCCTCAGGTTTCTTTCCTCCAGGACTTTGGCACTCTGACACTTACTAGAGTAATAAAACGTAACCAGAATAAAACTGACATGGGAGCAATTACCAAAAACGAAGGTACAGGAGGGCTAGGCAAGAGAATGGTCAACAAGCAGAGATCAGGGCTGGCAGCAAACGAACAGGCAGGGTCAAAAACAGGCAAAATCAGCAACAGGAGTCAAAGGTAGTCTGTGAACGCTAGAAAAGGCTTGGAGCACTATTTCAGGCAAGGAGCAAGTGCACAAATGAGGTTTAAATAGCCCTCCTACCAAACAATCAACCAATGAGAAGCAAAGGAAAAGTAATGTTTAAACCTGTCCCTTTAAGGATGAGTAAGGGCAGGAAGCCAAACGCAGAACTGCACATGTGCAGAACAGTAACCTAGGATTACTCATGAAAGACCTGTTAATGGAGACCAGATTGAAGTGAGACAGATCTCCGGGGAGTTCTGAGCAGGTAAGGAGGTTGGTGAGGAGGGAGTGATAGGCATTGTGACAGTGCTGTCGTGACATTACCCCCCACTCCACGGGCGCTGTACGAGCGCCCAGGTCCAGGTTTGGTAGGAAATCGAAGATGTAAGGAGCGTACCCTGGCAAGGGGCATGAACATCAGAGGAGTCGACCCAGGACCGTTCTTCAGGACCGTATCCTTGCCAGTGAATGAAATACTGCAGACGACCACAAAGGATTCTGGAGTCAAGAATAGATCCTGAACTAAAACCGGGTGAGACAGAGGAGTATCTATTAGAGACAACTGGTTTCAACAAGGAGACATGAAAAACGTTATGGATACGCATGGAGGACGGCAGGTGCAAGGAGTATGAAACTTCATTGATTCTGTGGAGAACCTTGTAGGGTCCAATGTACTTGGGACCAAGGGCCGTCGAGGTAGAGTGGAGGTGAAGATTTTTTGTGGACAACCAGACTTTATCGCCAGGATTGAGTACCGGGAAGGTGGATCGTTTAGCATCAGCCCATCGTTTTTGCTTTTGTTTGGCCACTGTAAGCTGGGTGGTTATACTGCCCCAATGGCGCTTCAGAACTAGAGCTTGTGTATCAGCAGCAGGAATGTCTGAAGGGAGAGTCACTGAAGGCCATAGGGAAGGTTCATAACCCCATATGGCACAGAATGGAGACATCTTAAGGGAATCGTGATGAGAACTATTATAAGACAATTCAGCAAAAAGAAGTATGTAGTCCAATCGGATTGGTCCTCAGAGACAAAGAGCCGAAGATACTGTTTAACCCCTTAAGGACAGAGCCTTTGAAACATTTTTGTCCTTTCTGGACAATGGCTATTTTAACATTTCTGTGCTGTTTGTGTTTAGCAGTAATTTTCTTCTTCGTCATTTGCTGTACCCACACATATTATATATTGTTTTTATCGGGACAAAAAGGGCTTTCTATGGATGCCATATTTTTGATCATATCTTATCATATTATTAAAAAAAAATAATAAAATATGGTAAAAAAAAAAAAATACACAAATTTCTTTGTTTTTATTTGAAACAACTTCTCCTCATCGACAATAGCGAACGAAAAAACATGCTAAATAGATTCTACTATTTCTCCTGAGTACAGGGATACCACCCATGCATAGGTTTGTTGGGTTGTTTGGGGGCTAAAATGCCAAATTTGTGAGGTGCAGTTTTTTGTTTTCCAACTTGAAATTTTTACATGCAGACAGCCTGCACCCATGTCCCATTTGGGACATATTTGAAACCAGCCAGTGTATTTTACCCCATCAACCCATATATTTTTTAAAAGTAGACACCCTAGGCTATCTCAAATGGTGGTATTTTAACACTTTCCATGCACTATTTCTACCACCAGCCTTTGTCAAAGTTTGTGGTAGTAATTTTTTTGTGTTTTTTTTTCACAAACCTTGTACTTCAGACATAAATTTACAGATTTTGGTATGTGTCACTGCCAAATAACACCCCAATAAGTGTTCAGAAACATCTCTTGAGTACAGGGATACCCCCCATGCATAGGTTTGTTGGATTGTTTGGGGGGTAAAAGGCCAAATTTGGGAGGTGAAGTTTTTGGTTTTCCAATTTGAAATTTTGACATGCAGACAGCCTGCACCCATGTCCCATTTGGGACATATTTGAAACCAGCCAGTGTATTTTACCACATCAACCCATATATTTTTTTAAAGTAGACACCCTAGGCTATCTCAAATGGTGGTATTTTTACACTTTCCATGCACTAATTCTACCACCAGCCTTTGTCAAAGTTTGTGGTAGTCATTTTTTTGTGTTTTTTTTTCACAAACCTTGTACTTCAGACATGAATTTACAGATTTTGGTATGTGTCACTGCCAAATAACACCCCAATAAGTGTTCAGCAACATCTCTTGAGTACAGGGATACCACCCATGCATAGGTTTGTTGGGTTGTTTGGGGGCTAAAAGGGCCACATTGTGAAGGTGCGCATTTTCAACTTGGAATATTGACGTGTAGCCAGCCTGAGCCCATCTTTCATTTGGGACTTTTTTTTAAAGTAGGACAGTGTATTTTACCCCAAAAAGTATATATTTTGTAAAAGTAGACACCCTAGGCTATTTTAAATGGTGTTATTTTAACACTTTCCATGCACCAATTCTACCACCAGCCTTTGTCAAAGTTTGTGGTAGTCATTTTATTGTGTATTTTTTCCCACATACATTGTACTTTAGACACAAATTCACATATTTCGGTATGTGTCACTGACAAACAATACCACAATATATGTTCAGCAACATCTCCCGAGCACAGGGATACCACCCATGCATAGCTTTGTCAGCTTTGTTGGGTGTTGAAAGGCTACATTTGAGAGGTGCGCTTTTTGATTTTCAAACTTGGAATTTGAACATGTAGAGCAAGGAAGGGGTTAATAGCTCTTATAAGAGCCTTTGTAGTACTGTACAAAAAAATTAACCCCTAAAAATGCACAGACAAGAAAAAAATTTCTGCTGTGCAGTGATCAGTGGCAGGGAAGGGGTTAATACACTACACTATACAAAGGGTATGGCTTTTATAAAAGCCCTTGGGACTCACAATTTTTTTAACATTTTATTTAATTTATTACAATTAAAAAATTATGTTATACAGATCTGTCTCTTTCCCTCACTAAAACTCAAGTGAGGAGAGGGAGGCAGATCCATATGGGTCAGAACAATATTTACCAATATTGATCGAACCAGACGAATGGTGATGCTCATCTGAGAAATCACCAAACCACCTTTGCCACTGATCGGCTGTTACTGATCGCTATACACGTGTTCAGACAGCTTCAAAAGGAATACACGTAATCCCCTAGTGGGTATAATTAACCCCTAGCGAGTCTGACAAAAAAAATGCTGATAGCAAAAAAAAAATCCTTCTGCGACTAGATTGCTCCATATGCGCTGCTTAGGCAGTGACCATATGCACTGCTTAGGCAGTGACCATATGTGCTGCTTAGGAAGTGATATACGGCAAGGAAGGGGTTAATAGCTCTTATTTTAAAAAAAAATTACGTTAAACGTAGTCCCCTAGCGGGTATAATTAACACGTGACGGGTGTAATAAAAAAGTTTTAAAAAAATTAAAAATGCTTCTGCAGCAAGATTGCTGCATTTGCGTCAGATCTCTGCTTAGGCAGTGATCTACAGCAAGAAAGGGGTTAATCTCTCTTAAAAGAGCTTTTTTTTATACTGTAATGAATTACAGTAAAAAAAATTAACCCCTAAAAAATGCACAGACAGCAAAAAATGTGCTGCTGTGTATGATCACTGCGTACACAGCGATCAATGGCAGGGAAGGGGTTAAATGGCTTTTATAAAAGCCCTTGGTGTTTAAAATTTTATTAAATATTTGTTTTATTATTTTATTTTATTTTTTTACTTTATCTGATCTGTCTCTCTCCCTTACTATAACTAGTAAGGTGAGGGAGGCAGATCAATACTTGTCAAAGGCAATATTTGCTAATATTGCCTTTGACAGTATGATAAGTGCTCATCAGAGCACTTATCATACATGCCTGCACACAGATCACATAGATCTGTTGTGCCGGCATCGATTGGCTCCCCCTAGAGCATCGGAAGTGAAATACTTTCACTTCCGATGCTCTTGCCATTAGAAGGGAAGCGCTGCCTGTATAGGCAGCGTTCCCTTCTACTGAGCCGATGGGGTCGCTCAGGAGAGCGACCACCATCGGCTCTGGGGAGCAGAACGGTGTTGTTAAGTGCCTCGCTGGCGAGGCACTTTAACAACACCGGAGATGCTTAGAAAGCGAACGTCAGCTGTCGGCAAGTCCTCGATTTGCCGTGACGTGCCTGGCACGTCATCTGTCGTTAAGGGGTTAAGGACCTGTTTTAGTTCGCTCAGTTTGGCCATTGGTCTGAGGATGATGAGCAGAAGAAAAATGCAAAGAAATCCCCAAGTGGTTACAATGTGTTCTCCAAAAACGGGATACAAACTGGGTACCACGATCGGATATGATGGATTGAGGAACCCCATGGATTCTGATGATTTCTTTGATGAAGAAGTGGGCTAATTCCTTGGCCGTAGGTAATTTTTTTCATGCAATGAAATGGGCTTGCTTGGAAAACAAATCCACAACTACCAGTATGGCAGTCTTATTGCGAGAGGGTGGAAGGTCAGTTATGAAGTCCATGGCAATGTGGGTCCAGGGACGTGTAGGAACAGGTAAGGTTCACAGAAGACCAAAGGGTTTCTTCCTAGGGACCTTACTGCGTGCACAACGATCACAAGCCATCACATAGTCATGAACATCTTTCGATAAAAGGGGCCACCAGAAGAATCTCTTGACAAGGAATTTGGTATTATTAATTCCACTATGTCCAGCAATCGGTGAATTATGGGCCCAAGATAATACTGCTTTCGGTATCTTGGTTGTACGAAGTATCGTCCAGGAGGAGGTATCCCTCCTTTGGGTCTAGGATACTGCGTTTTAGAAACTCGATAGATGAGGCTAGGAAACATAGCAGCTATGATACGAGCAGAAGGAATTATGGTCTCCTCCTTTTGAGGAAGATCAGGAGGATCGTGGAGTCTTGAAAGAGCATCCGCTTTTTTGTTCTTTGATCCAGGGCGGTAGGAGATTATGAAATTGAATCGTGTGAAAAACAAGGACCAACGAGCTTGACGGGGATTTAGACGTTTAGCCTTTTCAATGTACAAGAGATTCTTGTGATCGGTGAAGATAGTTATGGGTGTAAGAGTACCCTCCAAAAGGTGTCTCCACTCCTCTAATGCCATCTTTATGGCCAAGAGTTCTCTGTTGCCTACATCATAATTGCGTTCAGCAGAGGTAAACATTTTAGAAAAGAACGAACATGGATGGATACGGTTAGTGACTTGATCTCTTTGAGACAATATGGCTCCTGCACCTGACTCTGAAGCATCGACCTCCAAAATGAACGGGAGGGAAGGGTCTGGACGTTTGAGTATAGGAGCTGAGGTAAAAGCATTTTTTAGATCTTGGAATGCCTTGATGGCATTGTTGGGCCATGTCTTAGGATTAGCACCCTTTTTGGTAAGTGCTGAGATGGGTGCTACCACTTTAGAGAAATTTCTTATAAATCTTCTGTAATAATTAGCGAAACCCAAGAAGCGTTGTATTCCTTTCAGGTCCGACGGCATCAACCAATTGCTAATGGCAGTCACCTTACCCGGATCCATCTCTAGAGCTCCATTGGAAATCACATACCCCAAAAATTTTACTCTGTTGCATTCAAATTCACATTTCTCCGCCTTCGCAAAAAGTTTATGGTCTCTGAGACGTTGAAGAACCTGTTTGACATGAATACGGTGTTCCTGCAATGTTTTGGAATATATCATAATATCATCTAGATATATCATGACTTGAGAGAGGAGCATATCACGGAACACAACATTAACAAAATTCTGAAAAACAGCTGGTGCATTACATAAACCGAATGGCATGACAAGGTATTCATAATGTCCGTATCTAGTATTAAAGGCGGTTTTCCATTCGTCACCTTCACCTTCATTGGACCTATCTCCATAGGTTCGGCAGCATTGGCAGGGGTTTCTTGGATAGCCGCAGGTGGGAAATAAGCGTTTTGCGGTTTATTCATTCTAGGTCTACGATCTCGTTCTCTGTCACGTTCCAAACGCCTTTCTTGATTCCTGGCATCTAATCTTAAGCAAAGAGCAATTAGGCCTTCCAGGTCGTTAGGTAAGTCTCTATAGGTCAGAGCCTCTTTCAGGGAGTCGTTGAGACCTCCACGGAATGCTGCCCTGAGGGCACTGGCGTTCCAGTCTGTTTCGTAAGCAAGAGTTCTAAATTCAATAGCATACTGAGCTACCGTTTTCCTTCCTTGACATAACTCCAGGAGATTGGACTCTGCGGATTCACGTCTGCCAGGAGCGTCAAACACTGCACGAAATGCTGATATGAATGCATCTGCGTCATCGAGGAGAGGAGAACTTCTTTCGAGTAAGGGAGAGGCCCACGCCAAGGCTTCGCCTCTCAGTAAATTGATAATAAACGCAACTCGTGAGGAGTGAGTGGCAAAAGTAAGAGGCTGAGTACGGAAATGCATAAGCCACTGATTGAGAAAACCTCTGCATTCTTTCGGTGTTCCAAAGTACTTATCGGGAACTGGCATCTTGGGAGGTTTGGCTGCGGTCTGTACTCCCGAGGTAGAGGGTGTAGCTTCAGGGTGTGGAAGATGAAATTTCCCTGGAAGCCATTTTGTATCTTGGAAGCCATTTTGTCCTACTGACTCCATTTTGTATGCCTTCTTCCATGTTTGTCCTTTGTGATACCCAAAGAGAGTGAGAGGTTTATGTGGAAATTGAGGGGGACGTACAAGTGAGTTCTGCTTCTAGTGTTGGGATATTTTACAGGAAACCAGGCTTGCTCAGCTATGTCTGAGAAATACAGGATGTAGCTAGGGTACAACCGCAAGGATCAGGTGGTCATTCTAGATTATTCCAGTAAGTTAAACTGGCAAACAATGTGGTTTTATTAAGATGATACGTGGCACTGCGACAAATTATAACCAATCATATGCTTCTATTAGCAGTGCATTATGAAATTATGCTGTTCTGTTTTACTATAAAGATGTGTGTTAAGAAGGGTGCGGCAGGGCAGTCTGTGCAGACGCCACCCTACGTACGTTTGTATTAAACTTCATTGCTTATTCAACTCAGAATCTGGGCCTGGTCTCATTTCTTTGACTCTTCATTCCTGTGTGAAGTACCCAGGGAAAAAGTGACCATTCACAGTTGGGGGCTCGTCCGGGATCCCAACACCTCGGAACCAGGATCCAGCTGGTGCAGATCTACCCTCTTCTACCTAACCTCGAGATCTCATCTGATATAGGTAAGGCACCTTTTCTAAATGCCTATAGTATAATCATTGGATAGAAGAGACGGGGGTCGGCCACTGGTTGCCTTTCTGAGTGACGGGATCCATAGAGTTGAGTAAGTGTGTGTAAGTAAATATTGTATTGTTTATAGAAGAGGAATAAAGCCAGGTTGGTATCCCCATTTGTGTGGCTTATAGAGGAATATAGCCGTATCCTCACTTGTGTTGTTTATAGGAGTAAAGCCAGGTTGGTATCCTCATTTGTGTCCTAGAGTAGGGTGTAAGGCCAGGGTAAGTGGAGTAAAGCCCAAGTGGTTTCCATCTGGCAGTGCCTCATTGTTGTAGGTGTACTAGAGGCTAATACTCGTCACACTCAGATACAAGGCAGATACCGAAAGTAAGGATAAAGCCGGCGTGTACCTAGTACTCTATTGGGCCGCCACTGGAGGAACCGCGTATCTTTCACAGTGGTTAATGTTCTGAGTTTGATTTAGGATAAGATAAGACACATAGGAAAGCAAATACACCAAGAGACAGTTTACTCTGTGGTACGCACCACAAATAACTTTACAGGGTCTGTTTAGTTATTGTGGTAAAGGTCCTGTGTTATTATCGGAGTTGTTGTTGAGATACCTTGCAATTCTTGCAGTTTTAATATGGGGAATTGTTTCTTTAAGAAACCCCCAAAAGGGACGCCTTTGGAATATATGTGTAAGAAGTATGGCAGAATTGCTGGAAATACATGAGCAAGTGGACAGCTTTGTCACAAGCTGATGGTGATAATATGTTTGTCTGGCCAGATGTGAGTAGTTTCAATAGTGGGATTGTGAATCCTATGAAAAATACTTTGCGCTTGCGAGGGTTTGAAGTAGACACTAGCGAGTGGATAGTGTTTAATAGTTATTATCGAGAGGCTTATTACAGGAATAAGCAGAATGAGAAGCAAATGGTTAATGCAAAGCTTAAAGAGGAATAAGCAAGCTAGGGAGAGAGCAGCTAGAAGTTCCCCTCTACTGCCCCCACCTTTGCGACCAGTAACCAGACACAGAGAAATGACAGAAGGAAATTCTGTGTGTTTTAACTGTAACAGACCTGGACATAGAGTTGTCGACTGTCCCCAAGTTAACAAAGGAACCTTAGAAATGACAGGAGTTATAACCAGCGTCCGTATGATAGAGACTTGACAGGACGTAAGACAGAGCATTTTCCTCCCCCTCTGGAACCCTTGTACTACTCTCTTAGTAATAGTTAAAAATAGTTTTTTTATGTTAACAGAATTGGTTCCTGCACTATCTAATTTATTGAAGATATATAAATTAATGTAATGTAATGTTATGTTTTAATTTTAGGAAGAGTCAGATTAACAGTTAGAAAGTAATACTGGTTCAAGCATTCCTATGCACATACACACACACGCATTATGAATGTTGCAAACAATTTGTGCTTATGCCCCATCTGTTTGTCGTGTCATATGTTTTGTTATAATACGTTTCAATTTATGTGCTGCATGTTGAAGAGATGTTAAAATATTATTGTTTTGGTAGGAGATAATTTTGTAATAGAAGTTTTAAATACGTTGATATGAGAAAGTGTGCTTGAATGCATGAACAAGAAAGAAAGTTGTTATGTATTTTGTTATAAGTTGAATGTTAAAAAAAATAATAGAGAAAGGGTTTGTCATTTAAAAAGAGGAAGTGCTAAATTAGAGGAAGTGCTGAATTTTTTGCATTATAGGAGATACAAAAGTTTTCGAGTGGCTTAATGGCATGTGTGGAACATTGTATAGTATATGTTAAATATGAGAAGCTTCAATATGTTGTTGTCAGAAACTGTAGAGATATTATTATATTTCCTAATGTTATGTTGTGTCAGATTGTTTTATTTTCCCAAGAGAAGTTATATGAGTGTAAAATATAGAGGGAACGATTGGCCAATGTTAAGTGAGTATTGTGTAAAGACCCCCTGATAAAGAATAATTTGTTCTAAATTATTGTTTGATCATCACTCCGTAGTAGTAGGACTTTATACAAATAAAATAGAGAAGTAAGAATGTATATATTGACTAATATGTTTATGAGAATCAGCTCAGTAAAGGAAGAGAAGTAATATCAGGAAGTAATTTTACTGAGATGGTAGTGCATACATGGGCCAGCCTTCCAGTGGAAGTGGTAGAGGTCGACACAGTAAAGGAAACTTTGTGTTCAGCACTGATACTAGGGTTGCTCACTATGAATTTTAATCAGTTTTGTCATGAAAATCAAGGACATGCAGCAGGTTTTTTGACTCAGATGCATGGAGTAAGAAATATCAGGGACAGATTGCAGGAACAACTACTGTTGCCAGGTATTGAATATCAGTAAGGTAAAATTCTCATTTTAAATCTATTATACAGATTCTAGATATGTTTTTGGTGTTGTGTATGGTGTTGGCACAATTTGGTGACTATGCAGGTATCTGTCTGTCTCACCCTCTCCTATTGCTTTTATGTGCACGTTTTTCTACATGATGTATTGCTCCTGGCTGTACAGACAAAGAGTCAGAGGGTAAATCTGATTGCTAAATAAGTTGCAACCAGACCAGATACATACATTTTTATGGGTACTGGTAGCAGAAAACATATATGTAAATTATGTTAAATGTTGCATGTTAATAATGAAATTGTTTTGAGTCTTTGTATAATACAGATCAAAGCTGTACAGCCAACAAAAGACAGTCTCAAAGTGCACCATGCACCAACTGAAATCTAATGATGAAAGAGCATTTCTCAACCCAAGCGGAAAAGAAAGGAGCTCAAATTTTAAGATTGGTACAAACCCCAAGGAACAAATAAGTTAACCATTCCTTCGGGCACAATAATCCCAGCTGGTTAACCAACGTAAGCCGAGATTGGCAAGAGCCACTCGTGAATCTCACATCATGTAGTGAAACGAAAAGGAAATTGTTTGTTTATCATTAACCATTTCTTTGTTTGCAATATGTGTGTATAAAGAAGGTATCTTAAGACACATGATTAATCATCTCTACCTCAATCATGTTTACTCCTTAGAATTACATGTTCCCCTTGGGAGAGAGACAAGATGTATATTAATATGACCAGAGGTATTTACAAAGCCTTAGATTTAAATGAATTTGGCTGGATCTGCGGTCATGCTCCCTGTTTTGAATACAGTCATCTTTAAGTATTCCCTTCTCTGAAGTTGATTTGATCACCCTTAACTGCACAAAGCTATTTTGTGCCCATCCTCAGTTATGATTCATACCTGGAAACTATTGCACTAAACTTAAATCTCATGTCTCTAGCAAATGATGGTCCAGCAGGAGGATGGGATGTTTCCCATCAGTATTATAAGAAAGGTAAATTATGTACAAGAGATAATATGTGCCCACTTTCACAATATCCCCACAATTGCCTAAGGAGGATAAGAAATTTCAGGATCCTGGACACTTCAAAAATACAAATTTACCAGCCATGGGGCTATGGCTGCAGGTATAATTTTCCCAGGTGTAGGTGTGGGATTGTTAACAGACAGATTTAATGTTTTAATTTAAATGGTTGCACTGCAAAATCGAATTGCCTTGGATTATACTCTTGCAGCTAAGGGTGGAGTATGTGCTCTGGTGGAAGATAAATGTTGTGTATACATTAAAGATCATAGCGGTGAGATAGAACATGATTTAAAGAAGGTGTCTGAGTTGCAGGAACGCTTGCGTCCGCAACCAGGAGATGACTGGAATTTGTTCAGCTTAGATGGGTGGCTTGGTTCACTAGGAGCAGAACTGTTGACTGCTTTGGTTTGCTTGATTGTGGCGTATTTCTGTTTGTGTGTGCTTATTGCGTGTCTGAAGGCTGTCGCTAAAATATGTATTGCCGGAGACAATGAGGGACACGCTATGCTAATGCATCATTCATATACCCCACACGCCTCTGAAGAAGGACAGGGACAGGAACCAAAGTTCATCCTCAGATCACCAGAAGGATTCTTCTGCCCAGAGAAAACCTCTGCCTATGAGGGCCATCCCAAACGAACATGTGTATGCTATGTAAGAGTTATCCAATCGACGGGACCAGGGTCCGTGTTAGGATAAAAGGGAGGTGTGTGGAAGATGAAATTTCCCTGGAAGCCATTTTGTATCTTGGAAGCCATTTTGTCCTACTGACTCCATTTTGTATGCCTTCTTCCATGTTTGTCCTTTGTGATACCCAAAGAGAGTGAGAGGTTTATGTGGAAATTGAGGGGGACGTACAAGTGAGTTCTGCTTCTAGTGTTGGGATATTTCACAGGAAACCAGGCTTGCTCAGCTATGTCTGAGAAATACAGGATGTAGCTAGGGTACAACCGCAAGGATCAGGTGGTCATTCTAGATTATTCCAGTAAGTTAAACTGGCAAACAGTGTGGTTTTATTAAGATGATACGTGGCACTGCGACAAATTATAACCAATCATATGCTTCTATTAGCAGTGCATTATGAAATTATGCTGTTCTGTTTTACTATAAAGATGTGTGTTGAGAAGGGTGCGGCAGGGCAGTCTGTGCAGACGCCACCCTACGTACGTTTGTATTAAACTTCATTGCTTATTCAACTCAGAATCTGGGCCTGGTCTCATTTCTTTGACTCTTCATTCCTGTGTGAAGTACCCAGGGAAAAAGTGACCATTCACACTGGCATCTAATCTTAAGCAAAGAGCAATTAGGCCTTCCAGGTCGTTAGGTAAGTCTCTATAGGTCAGAGCGTCTTTCAGGGAGTCGTTGAGACCTCCACGGAATGCTGCCCTGAGGGCACTGGCGTTCCAGTCTGTTTCGTAAGCAAGAGTTCTAAATTCAATAGCATACTGAGCTACCGTTTTCCTTCCTTGACATAACTCCAGGAGATTGGACTCTGCGGATTCACGTCTGCCAGGAGCGTCAAACACTGCACGAAATGCTGATATGAATGCATCTGCGTCATCGAGGAGAGGAGAACTTCTTTCGAGTAAGGGAGAGGCCCACGCCAAGGCTTCGCCTCTCAGTAAATTGATAATAAACGCAACTCGTGAGGAGTGAGTGGCAAAAGTAAGAGGCTGAGTACGGAAATGCATAAGCCACTGATTGAGAAAACCTCTGCATTCTTTCGGTGTTCCAAAGTACTTATCGGGAACTGGCATCTTGGGAGGTTTGGCTGCGGTCTGTACTCCCGAGGTAGAGGGTGTGGCTTCAGATGCAGGTGTAGAGGGGGCTGGGGATCCGGAGGCTGTTAAGGAGCGTAATAGATCTGTGACAGTGTCTACCTTCTGCCCCAGATTCTGCAGGTTGGATGCATGAGTGGTCAGAATCTGGTTGTGTCGAGATGTAATACGGTTTAAATCTGCGGGTTCCATAGTTTAGGCCTGAAATAACTGTAAGGTTGATGCGGAGCTGGAACCACTGTGCAGAAGTAGGTATGGTATACGTAACAAACCCAGGCAAGTGAACAGAATTCTTCTGCCTGAAGGAATTCCATCCTACGGTTGAGCCTCAGGTTTTTTTCCTCCAGGACTTTGGCACTCTGACACTTACTAGAGTAATGAAACGTAACCAGAATAAAACTGACACGGGAGCAATTACCAAAAACGAAGGTACAGGAGGGCTAGGCAAGAGAATTGTCAACAAGCAGAGATCAGGGCTGGCAGCAAATGATCGGAGTCAGGAGGCAGGCGAAGAGTCAAGACAGGCGGCTAACAGGCAGGGTCAAAAACAGGCAAAATCAGCAACAGGAGTCAAAGGTAGTCTGTGAACGCTAGAAAAGACTTGGAGCACTATTTCAGGCAAGGAGCAAGTGCACAAATGAGGTTTAAATAGCCCTCCTACCAAACAATCAACCAATGAGAAGCACAGGAAAAGTAATGTTTAAACCTGTCCCTTTAAGGATGAGTAAGGGCAGGAAGCCAAACGCAGAACTTGCAGTGAGACAGATCTCCGGGGAGTTCTGAGCAGGTAAGGAGGTTGGTGAGGAGGGAGTGATAGGCATTGTGACAGTGCTGTCGTGACACCCAATGATAGATAGTCTCTGCTGTGTTTAGTGCTCAAGCAGGGGCAAGGTTTTTCTTATGTTTATTTTTCTTGCTTGTTATTTCACCAAACAAATACTGGAAACTGAGCCTGAAGTGTCCTGGGCTTCATTTACCCTAGAAGACTGTGGTTTATTGAACGATTCTTGACAAATCCTGACTTCATCAGGGAAGTTTTGTCACAGTATATAAATATACCTCAAATATACTGCAATTGCAATGCCAACCTGCTTGAAGCACACACCAAATCTCCTAACCAAGATCAAATATCTCTCACTACCAGACTCCCAATTGTGGCTGGTAACACTGGATGTTACAAGTCTTTATACAGTCCTCCCACATGGAGCAGGTTTAAATGCAGTTCAAAGTTTACTTCAATCATCACCACTTTATCAATGACCACCAGTTGAATTTGAACTGAGATGCTGGAATTTACCCTGGCTTTGAACGTTTTTACATTTGTAAAGAAATACTACATACAAAAATCAGAAACATAAATGGGTGCAGCCATGGATCCAACCTATGCCACTATGTATGTGTATTCTTACAAACAAGAACATATTTGCGGTCTGTTTGGTTAGTACATCTTATACTACATGAGATTTGTAGATTACATCTTTCTTATTTCGCAGTCAGATTGTGACTCCCTCGAACAATGCGTAGTCCATTTGAACTCAATCAATTGACCATTCCATCTGACGAAGCAAGCTAATGCATCACAGATCCAATTTATGGACACTGAATTATACAAATCAGGAAATTCTCTTGGGTACACTCTGTTTAGAAAACCAACTGATCATAACATGCTACTGAATTCAGCTAGCTTTCATCCCTAAGCTACCAAAAAAATCACAATATTCACAATTTCTACGTGTCATTCGTAACAATTCAGACCAATCAACATGTGAACAATGGAGGTTCCATGAACGTGAGTATTCCAAAGATGTGCTCCAGAAGGCCTTGCAGAAAGCTCAAGTAACAGAGAAAGAACCAGCTCCCGGTAAAACCAACAAACATTGAGTGGTTTCGCCAACAAAATTCCACTCAGCCTCTCAACAGGTTAACTGGAACATCATCCTGAGTGATAAGATCCTCTCAGCAACCTTACAAGAACCTCCATTAATTAGTTATAAAAGAGGCACTTATTTACTTGATTGACTTGTAGTAGCAGATTCTGTTAATTGTTATGAATCTCCAATAAATCTGATAGTTTACCAACATCCTGGCAACATCCTGTTTTAAATGTCTCAATTGTGTAACCTGTTCACATATGATGGCATGAAACCTTTTTTTACACCCACAAATAGGCAAGAGATTTGCCATCAAACATAGAATAACATGCACTACAGAATGTGTTTTATATATGATCACCTGCTCATGGAGCCTAGCATACATTAGCAAAGCAGACTTAACACTGCATAACAGGATCAGAGGCCACAGATGATCTATCATGACAGCGTATCGTGACCTTAAATCAGACAAACCAGTAGCAAAATACTTTCTCCAGCTGGGACACAGACTCTCCCAATTAAAGTTTAGCGCATTTGTCCATATACCGACCCCAAGACGTGGTGGAGATAGGTCACCTATGCTGCTGAAGTGATAAAAGTATTTGATAATAACTTTGGCCACAATTTCCTCTTAGGGACAGAATGAACAGATTTAGTTTTCCTCATTTTTACCCTCCAGATGTGAAAAGATAAATACACAGCGCCGTAAGTAGTGACTCTTAAAACCACCACCACAACAGATATTATAAAAGGAAAAGCATATGTATAAATAAGTAAATGGATAAATACAAACCCCATAAAGCTGTATTGGTATATACAGAAAATGGGAACTGGAGTGTCGAGCAAACTCCAGTAAATTCCAACTGAAATTCTTATGTAAAAAATCACACTGGGAAAAATTAGCTGCTAGTCTTGAAAGTAGCAGTGGAGCACCAGTGAAGGGAGAAAACAGAAATAAAGAATAAATAGACAGCGCTAAATGTAAAATAATAAATAAAGAAGCAATAAAGACCTAAATAATAAGATGTATATACAATTAAGAAATACACATATACACAAAAATTAAATAAAAATATAAATGTTTAATAGATAGAAATAAATAAAATAAATCCTATGTCATAAATTACATGTACATAAAAAATATATAGGATGTAAATATGGGGAACTGAATGTCTACCCACAAAAGGAATATGTAATAAACCAGAAGAACAAGTAGTTAGGATACATATGGCAATAAAACTCACCTTTTCAAAAATCCCGCTGCAGAGGTGTGCCGACTAATAGAAAAGGAAGACTTAGACCTGGTCAGGTAGCTTCAAGATAGAAGAGGGACGTGTTTTGGTAGACCTTCCTCAGCCTCTTATAACAAGACACAAAATGTTCAGCAACTGAAACATCTTTTAAAAAGAAATGTATAGTGACAAAATACAATATATGGTAAAATAAACATTTTACACTGCAACAAACATGTGCTGTGACCAAAGGTGTGCATAATAATTGTTACAGCATTATTAAATGGGCAGTTATAGAAATAAAAAATGCTGCTATAATCAGATTTTAAAGCAACATGCTTTAACATTTAATGGAACGATATTGATTTGTTGTGATACTATTTAATGCATCATCTATGGCGAAAATGTGTTCATCCTCACCTACACATATTTAACACTGTGCAAAGATCAGAGCACAATGATGGCATGCAACCAATATTAAAGAGATGGTGTATTGTTTTAAAGAAAATTCATGCACTAATTTAACAAGTCAGTAGCGTCCACAGCGTGACAAACACATTAGAAAGCAGCAGATGCAGCACAAATTAATATGTATTTAGCAGCGCAGCTCATCAGATGTGTGAAAGTCTTTATGTATGTAGTGTTGTAAGCTTGACATAGTGCACATTATGAATGTTGGGAAAGTGAATTATTTCATCAATTAGGTGTTGCAATACCAGGAATAAAAATCATATTGCCTTACGGTAATAGATTAAGAACTTCCATATTTATGTATTGTCTATATTACATGTGATTTACATTTTACATTTCGTATTTTACTTAATATTTTCTCACACAAAAAGCATAATTTATATTAAAACTATTTTATCAGACATCTGCCTTTAACATTACATGTATATGATCATTTATTCAAACCATATAACCAGCATCTTTCAAATGTTCATATTCTTCAAAAGAGAGAAAAACAGACTTTAGTGTGGTTTTGTGTAAATTGTGCTATTGTGTATTTTATATAGTCAATCACCAAGAGATGTTAAAGGGACTGTCTAGTGCCCAAAATGCATCTTCCAAATATTAATGCATATTAATGTGCTTTAAAATGCAGGGTCTTACATTTTGCATTGCTTAAAATATATAAAATACTTACATCTAGAAGAAATTGTGAAATTACAGCAGTTTGCAAGAAACAAGGACTACCCACAGTAGATGAGTAAAATTAATTTCCTTTTTTCTTCTGCAGGAACCAATGAGAATTTAGCCTCGGCAATGCAGACCTTCCTTGAAGAGAATTCTCTGTTTGATACCTGGAGAACAATCCACCCGCAACAGAGGGATTTTACGCACTTCTCCCATTCACATTCTTCTTATTCAAGAATTTATTTTTTGCTTTCAGAAACACAATCAATACATCTATTTGTTAAAGCTGGCATAGGTCCCATAACATGGTAAGACCATGCGCCAACTATGTTTGTATTTAAGAATAGCCCTAACTATCCCAAATATTCAAACTGGAGACTAAACGAATCTCTCCTACAGGATAAAAATATCCTAGATGAACTAATAAACCAAGCTACCATTTTTAAAGAAACTAATGATGTGGGATCAGTATCAGATCATTATGGAACTCTTTTAAATGTGTGATGAGAGGATACATTATAAGATCAAGGGCTAGAATTAAAAAACAGAAAGGCAAAACTCTGGCCGATTTATATATTGCTTTGGAATTGAATGAGAGGAAGAACAGAAGGAACCCAAGTCCAATTACAACAGTAAGATCTTCAGACATCAGGCGGGAAATACTAAAAAAGAAGCGAGATAAAATAAATAATAACATAAACCAATGAAGACAGGAATGTTATTTTGGGAATAACAGAACAGGAAGATATCTCTCCAACAAAATAAAATACAATAGGAAAAACTGTATGATAAAAAAAATAGTAGAACAAAATCAAACTTTCTTGTCTCCATCGAACATTGCAGAAGCTTTTAAAAAATACTTTTCAGCCTTATACAATTTAGAAAACCAGGAGTGTTCCAGAAAGGAGATAAAGAAGTTTCTTGGGAAGGTGAACCTCCCAAAAATCAGGAAAGAAAATTTGGAACACCTATATACCACTATTACATTGGAAGAAATTTAAGATACCATCAAAAACTTAAGAAAAAAAATAGCACCAGGCCCAGATGGTTATTCTGCAGTTTTTTATCAGGCCTTTCGGGACACTGTCTCCCCTATTTTGCTGAGGGCTTTCAGCGAGATAACAGAGGGAACCTCATTTCCCAAAGCTCTAATTCTCCCAATCCCGAAGCCAGACAAAGATCCATCTCGCATAACAAATTACAGCCCAATTTCATTAATACATTTAGACATCTCAAAAATCTTACCAGAAAGATTAAAAAAAATTCTACCTAGTATTATCCACACAGATCAGACTGGCTTTGTGACTGGGAGACAAGCCACAGACAATACGAGGAAAATAATAAATTTGATGAATATCATTAAAGGCAATAACTGGGGATCATCAATCATAGCATTGGACACCAAAAATGTGTTCGATCGGGTAAACTGGTTATTCCTTGAAGAAACTTTAATAGCTTTTGGCATTCCAGGACAATTCAAAAATAACACGATGGCTATGTATTCAGATCCAACAGCCAAGATAAAAGGCCCAATGCTAAATTCCAATTAGTTTAATATTAGAAATGGCACATGCCAGGGATGCCCTTTGGCTCCCCTTTTATATGTATTGTCTATGGAACCCTTGGCACAGATGGTGAGACAGTGCTCCGAGATATGGGGAATAAAAATTAAGTCGCATGATTATAGAATCACTATTTTTGCGGACGACATCCTTCTGACTTTGGCAAGGCCCATACAATCCATTCCATCATTATTAAAAATAATACAAGAATATGGGAAATACTCTAATTACAAATTAAACTTGCATAAAACTCAAATTATCTTTACAAATATTTCTATAAGTGATAGGGAAAATGTTAATTCTAGATTAAAATTGGAGGGGAACAATCAAGTAATAGATTATCTGGGAACTAAACTAAGCTTTGATTTGGAAAATATATCCAAAACTAATTTTGAATCATTAATACTGAAACTTAAAGGAAAATTAAAAGCATGGAAAGGACTTGAAGTATCATGGGTCGGTAGAGTCAATATGCTCAATTCCTATTTAGTCCCCAAAATTACTTATGTAATGAGGGCAATTCCACAAAGTGCCCCAAATCATATCGTGAATGTATGCCAAGGGATCTTCAACGCATACGTATGGCAGAACAAAAAACCTTGAATAGCCCAAAGCACACTCTCAAGGAACATAAACAAAGGTGGAATCTCCATGCCGGATGCACACAGTTTACAAGAGGCATGTATGTTCTCACACTACTTAATGTTTAATAAAAAGGGACTTCTCCCTCCGGATTGGTTTAGAATAGAGGAATCATACAGTGTAACTCATAACCCCTCATAAAACTCATATGTTTTGGTCAAACATCTCAAAAATATTAAAACAATTGCAACCTAATTTAATCATAAAAAACATTCTTATAACAATAGATGAGTTTAAGAAAAAAATTAACATAAGGGATAGGATTCTCCCCTCAACACCAATAGGAAACTTGAAAGTATATCTGGAAGATCTAAACCTAAAGAACTGGGAAGTGGTAAAAAAACAAACCCTTGGCAGAATTGATGATAAACGATCAACTATTAACATTACCTCAAATAAAAAACAGGCTTGGGCTAGAAGAAGTAGAGAGGTTTACATACCTTAGAATCGCACACTTTTTCCTAGAAAAGAAATATGAGAAAGGGCTAATCACTAAAATTAGGAATTTATTAGAAGCAAGTAAGGATGAGAAAATAGAGAAAAAAATTAAACTATGGGAAAATGAGATGGGGAAGGTACATCATAATGAGGAATGGCTGAGGGTTGTCCACTGTGTGAACTTACAGGAACTCTATTATAAGATTTTCCACCGGTGGTATATGGTCGCAACAAAGATTCAGAAATTTAATAAGCGTATATCAAATCTTTGTTGGAGATGTGATAAAAAGGTGGGATCATTATACAACATGTGGTGGGAGTGTGAAGAGATTGGCGAAGTATGTATACCACTTGTAAAAACCATTAAAGAGATGTTTGGGGTAGATATAAAAATGTCCCCCCAAACTTTTCTTTTTCATTTGGACCTCCCTTTGAAGAATGCGTCCCAAAACAACCTATTGATAAGTATCCTAATGTCAGTCAAAATATGCATGGCAAGAAAATGGAAGATTAGAGGGGCTATAAAGTGGGGAGAGGTTCAATCTCAGGTATATTTTATTTATAAAATGGAAGAAGGTAACTACAAAAGGGAAGACCAAATGTCTAGATTTTATGATATTTGGAATCCATGGATAAAAATAAATGAATGTTGATAAGGCCAAGAGCTTTTCTGCTCTATTTAAAGTGATTTAAAGAAGTTAGGTATGGAACCCTAGGAAGGATACATGATCTGGCACCTTGTATGTTTGTTTATTTATTTTGTTTGTCTCTGTTTAACTGTTGTGGTACTAAATTACAATTTAATATGACGTACTTTACATTTATTCACTTTAAGTAACTGTGATTTGGAATTGTATGATGGTGTGAGGGTTACCTCACAAATTTTAAATGTTTGTCTTTTGATATTTTTGTAATAAAATTTTAAAAGAAATGAATGGAATATCCTGTCTCTCTAGTGATGTCATCAGACAATGTGTTGCACTTTTAAGAGATCCTACTGTGTAGTTAGGTCACTCATAGGCCACTCAATAGACTCAATTTGAGGAGGACAGGAAGTGACTTTATGAAACAAAACTTTATATCCTCAGTGTCAATAGAATCAGTGCTGCTGCACCAGCAGTAATCATGCAGAGTAATCACTGGGGAGGGCTTGAGTCAAATATTAAAAATGTTATTTATACAGAATGCCTGCATCAAATCCCATAGGGATAAAAAGTCTGTGCATTATACAAGCAGTGATCTTCATCTTGCACTATAGTGCACTACACTGTCCCTTTAAATACTGTTAATTCCCAATAATTACCATGGCTGAGAGAGATGAAATTAGCATACATCCCAACTTCTTCTTGGCAAATTGGGATGCCAAAGGGTGTAGTTTGGGAGGTGAAGTGATAGCACTCCCACACATATGCAGTAGCACTTTCTCTCAACTTTCAGTGCCACTGTGCATGCGCACAAATCTGCTCAGGTGCATTCTCTGGTGTTCTGAACACTGAAGAATGAAATCAGGATCACGGGATAGTGATCCCAAATCACACTATCCTACTAAGTTCTACCTCTGTCCTAAAAAGCACTCTGTAGCACTCGGTAAGATAGCTGGAAAGGCTCCCAAAATTAATACTGTACCACACAAAGCAGGACAGTTAGAAAGGCATGGGTTAGTAGTCACTGATAAGATAACCGTTTTGACAGATTTTTTGGTTTGTGTTGCTGTTTATGTATTTTTCATTATCACACTTTTGTAATTTCTATATTTTTGTTATATTTGTTTTATTGGCAACTATAAGGCAATATACATTAATGTATTAACAGATCATATGCCTTGTAGTTTTGTTAACAGAAAAATACAATGTTATAATAATATAGAGTTTGTGGGAAACTCGGAGGAAATAAAGTAAGCCAAACATGTAACTTGCAGTATCCAAGACAAAAATGGCAGGAAGATCATCCTTCATCCACTTTTATGTGCAAGGTTATAGCCGTTGTACTACTATTTCTTGACTTTTTGTATGTTTATAATCAGTATCAGAATTTCGTGTGTAAGTAGTTCTTCGCCAAAGATATTTAGGGGGCATAATAGGCTCAGTAATTAAAATAGTTCTATAGTATTTCTATCATTAAATCAATATGTAAGTTCTTATTTACCTTTGTCTATGTATTATACCGTATTTGCTCGATTATAAGACGACCCTGATTATAAGACGACCCCCCAAACTTTGGATATTCCATTAGGAAAAAAACTAAAAGCCTGAATATAAGAATACCCTATAGGAAAAAAGTTCAACTTGTATATATTCACATGTAAATTGCTTTTTTAATAAAAAATTATGATATCAAAAAATGTATTTCTAGTTGTTATTTCTTTTTATGTGCCAATGCTGGCTTTCTCTTTCCCTTGCCCCCATTTTTCTCTCTCTCCCCCCTCCCCTTGTCTGTCTCTTAACCCCCTCACTCCCCTTGTCTGTCTCTTAACCCCCTCACTCCCCTTGTCTCTGTCTCTTAACCCCTTCCCTCCCCTTGTCTGTCTCTTAACCCCCTCACTACCTTTGTCTCTGTCTCTTAACCCCTTCCCTCCCCTTGTCTCTGTCTCTTAACCCCCTCCCTCCCCTTGACTCTGTCTCTGCTCCTCTCCCTCCCCCTGTCTCTCTGTCCCCCTGTCTCTCTGTCCCCCTCCCTCCCTCCCCCTGTCTCTCTGCCCCCCTCCCTCCCTTCCCCTTACCTTGATCCCTGGTGGCTAGTGGGGGCAGCCGGGGGATGTCTGCACGATACTTGCAGACATCCTCCATGCTGCCCGACACGGCAGTCTATTATGACGGACAGCTGTCCGTCATAATAGTCTGCCGTGTCGGGCAGCATGGAGGATGTCTGCACGTATCGTGCAGACAACCCCCAGCTGTCAGCTTTTCCCTGGTGGCTAGTGGGGCAGCAGCAGAGGATGTCTGCGCGACGAGCGCAGACTCCCCTGCTGCTGCCCGGCATGCTCGCCGGGACTTCTGTGACGAAAGCGGAAGTACCCGGCTTCTTCACAGAAGCCCCGGCGGTCGTGCCGGGCGGAAGCAGGGGAGTCTGCGCTCATCGCGCAGACATCCCCTGCTGCTAGAGAGGGGGATCCAGGTTCCCTGCAGCTCTGCTGGGGACCTGGATCCATGTCTTATAATCTGACCTCAATTTGAGGTCAGATTATAAGAAGACCTCGATTATAAGACGAGGGGTAGTTTTCAGATTTTTTTTTCTGAAAAAAACCTCGTCTTATAATCGAGCAAATACGGTAATAGTGATTTATCTGGAGTTTTTCCTCCTTCCCTTACTCTGTATATACCCATTGTGAATTGATAACCTTGTTTAATATGGGAGGACATTTGGATGAATGGACTTTGTCACTTATGAAAGAACGATTAGAGGGTAGAGGTGGAGCAATGGTCTATAAAGTATGGACACCCCCATCCTTGCGTTAGTGCCTTGAAGAAGAATGATTGGCAGAAAGCATTGTGAGTGATGGACTTAAGGAGGGAGTGTCTAAAGAGTGTGCTGCTTTTTATTCTGCTATTGGAGAGAAGCCAGGAATCTTGTGCAATACCACTCATAGGAGTTGAACCTGATAGCTGCTACCACCAACTGAAGTGTTCTCAGCAAGTTCTTTTGTCTTTTTAAAAGCGAGTTTATTTTTTTTTTTAAAGTAAGACTTATTTATTGGGGCTGAATAAATATATGCATACTACACTATGTTTGCCTCTCTCTCCTCTTCCTTCCATTTTCTTATTGCTGCACCAGTGCTTCCTGCTTTTCTGAATAATTAGCATCTACCTGTGGATGAGTGGAATTGAGATCCCAATCTGCATTCCATACTAGAGCTGGTTTAATTGGCATGTAAGTTTATTTCGTTGGGGGATAATGTTACTGATTTACATATATTTTTTTTCTTTTTTTATGTACATGTCGAGTTTCACATTATATTTATTATAGATAAGTATATTTATTTTTTTATTCACTGCGCAACATTAGATTTTTCATTGCTACTGTTCTGTGTTCTTTTTTACGTACATGTTGAGTTTCACATATTCTTTATTATAGATAAGTATATTTATTTTTTATTCACTGTGTAACACAATTTTTTCATTGCTACTATTCTATGTTTCTTGGGATTTACACCAGTGTTTTACTGCACGTTTGCTATTGTTTTTATAACGCATGTGACTTAATTCTATTTCATATCTTCGTATTTGTATGTATACACATTACATATACAATTGTTGGGCTATGGTGAGGGTATTTAATTATTTTCAAACTTGAATGCAAACATTCTTCCTATTTTTTCCTCCTTATTTCTTAAGTAATTATTCCAAAAGTGAATGTAAGTCAGAGTGGTTGATTACATCTTGGCAGTCATAAAAAAGCCTGCTGTTTTTTGTGTGCTATTTCAAAGAGATGGTTCAGTTTCTCAAGGCATTTGGCCAAAATAATTCTGGCACAAAGCCATGTAGTGAGCTGCCTTATTATTATTCATGTTAAGATACTAGATATTTTCTCTGAAAGATTGTGTATGCAAATTATGGCAAAACTGTGCATTATTCACACAAAAGGTAACAGTAAAAATAGCATAACTGGCATAATAACACTTTAGTTGAAATTAAGCAGTTTAATGTAAAAACAAGTTTTTTTGGTGTTATTAAAGTCAAATCAATCAGAAAAAACACATGCATCCCTTTAGAAATAAGCAAAAGTGTATACTAAGAAATCAGAGCAATGTGTGTAATTGAATACGTTAAAACAAAATATGATGGGATACAATTTAGTTCTAGTGATTGATTTAAACTAATTCCATTGCATACCAGTCTTCCTTTGACCTTTCCTTCATCCCATATTGTATTAATTTCACTGCAAGGTCCAGTATGTATCCCAACATGGTACTCAATCCTTAATTATGTTTCTGAGATGATTGGGTCTAGTCACTAAAATCAGAGTTTGGAGTTCATCTCTGGACCAATAAGGCAACCCCCACATGCCACCAACTCTACGTTGCAAAATGCGAAGTAAGCATTTTTATGAAATCAAGATATTGTGAAGGTTAGACTTGCATCCTAATCGTTTCAATGGCAGAAAGGAAAAAAAGGCTAAGTCCAACTGCTGAGTTGGACTTAGTAGGGAAATACCTTTCCCCCTTGAAATGAAAGCCCTTCGTATTTAAACGGGTGCAGTAAAATGACCACACCCAGAAAAATAAGTCCTCCTATTTACAAACTTGGGCCGTGAGCTGCCGAAATTACTCCCAGCAAGTGTTCCTGGCCCACTTATTGAAACTGGGGCTGGGAGCTAGCCAGAGGCTCCCAGCCCCCCTCTTATAATATCCCGATCGGGGGCTAGTCAAATGCTCCTGACCCCACCTATTAATGATTTGGGACCAGGAGCTGGCAAAAAGGACCCTGGACCTTTTAACCCCCCAATAAAATACATGGATCAGGGGCCCCTGGATCACCTAAAATAAGTAAATTAAAAATAAATCCCTCCCTCCACCGCCTACCTCTATCATCTCCAGATAGGTGAGTTTGCGGTGTTGGCCCTTTGTGGTCTGCAAATTTGTGTCGGTCAAAAATTGGGCACTCGGGACCAAAAACGTTCGCCACCACTGTTCTAGGTGCAAATCTGGGAGCTGGGGCAAGTCCTATGTGTGCAATCTTGGTGTTCTGGCAAGACCTTTGGGTGCAATGTGGGTAATGCTATGGCACCTTATATGGGTACAAGCAGATGCTGTTGGTGTAATGGCAAGGTATGGGTGTGCAATAATGAAAGGAGGCCAGGAGAAATGGAGTGAAGGGTACAGAGGAAGGAAATAAAACCAAGGAATGCAGTTTTAAAATAAATATATATACATTATCTGTGAACTATACCTTATAATTTCCTTTGACTGGGGGAGGTGGGGGTTTGGAACACTGGAAGGGGCCCCCACAAGGTTCCATGAACACCTAAGGCTGGCCCTGAGTACCTGATTTTACAAATAGTCAATGAAAGCGAATAACTCTTAGAATAAAATTCAAATTTCAATAAAAGGAGCCTATTTTGAAACATCATTACTATACTGTCAAATTGATGTAATTTGACTGTGTTACCAATTTATTTTCAACATCATCTAATTAAGTGACAACAATATTCATGGCATACTGTATTCTGTAGGTAAATATGCACATCAATCTCAGTACAGAAATTAAACTATCATTTTTTGACTTTGTGTATATACTATAATAAAGCATTTCAATACAAAATTCATCCACATTTAATTAATGTTAGAGAAAGAAAAGAAAAATAAGTCAATTACTTTCAGTATATTGATTAAAAAAAAAGCAAATGGCTTTACCTTCAGCATTGAATTGTTTAGACACTTACAGTAGCACACATTCACAAATGTACATTGCACATCCATACAAATTAACAGGGACAGACAATTACTAATTTATCCTATTATGGATTGGTAGGGACAACAATGTATATAATAGTCATAATGATGTGTGATTTCTATAGCTACACCTACTGACATGCCTATAAGTTGCTGTCAGTCATATGTACTGACTGAATGCCTGATTAAAGACATAAGCCTCAAGCATTTTTTCAAAGTATTTGATGATGGAGCATTTCTGACTGAATGGGGCAAAGCTTCCAGGAGAATGGAAACAGCAAAGCTTTATGATTGGAAGATCACTCTGGTGACAATGTGGACACTGTGAGGATCAATATGCTAGGTAGATACTTATTGAATATGATTTCAGAAGCCAGCAGTGCTAGCAATATACCTGGTAGTGCAGACCCTGGTTTAAGGCTTTGTAGGCCAGCATTGTTATTTAAAATAAATTATCCATTTAATGGGAAGCTAGTGCAGAGACTGAATAGCAGGTGCAGTATGGAATATGGAGGTTGGTAGGTTTATAGTTTGGCTGCAGCTTGTTTTATCTGACTGACTTGCCATATTTTCCATTGGAATAAAGTGTTATATCCTATATTTTGACAGAATAACCAACCTTCTTTTTGTTTTTTTTCACCATCAGAAGATCATTAAGGATTCAAAATTGAGCAGTCCAGACCTGTAATGACTCCTAAAAACAGATTTGGAAGAATATTATAGCTTGAGAAATGGGCTACAGTAATTGCACATGCAGACACCTGAACTGCACATTATTTTGGTGCAAGGGCTGGCAAATAGGTTAAAAAGTAAAAAGCCAGAAGAAATGGAAGCTGAAAAATTGAGTTGTAAACCAATTCATAAATCTAAGCAATACTACAGAGAGAGAACACTGATATGTGCAGCATGCAAGTTTCATAGTCAATACTCAAGCAGGGAGACCCGATGGGGTGTTCAAAAATTAATCCTGTCAAGAGCTCTGAAGGTTCTTGAAATAACCTCACTTTAATTGTGTCTTGATCCTCTATAAATGTGGACAGCTACTCCTTACAAATATTGGTGTTTGTTAAGTTATATTGGCTTGAGAATAAATTTTGATTTTACACAAATGACAAACCTTCACCTGTGCAATATATGGTGATGCACTCAATAGTTGCCTAGACTAGTGGTCTGCATTTTCATCCAGCCAGGTTTCTATAATGTATGCTATTTCTGATGCTTCAATAAGGTTTATACTAATAGCTGCTTTGCTCCTTGACAATGTGGCATTATACATGACAGAGAAATTGCTTGTCTATCTGTCTGTTGTTAAGTTACAAGCAAGATTCCAGGCCAGCAAGGTAACCTTTAGCAAGAAAGGTCACTGCACAGTGAATTGTGATAAATTGGGAACAAGTAGTTATTGATCTTGGCCAGAAGTGTGACTTGATGAATTGACTCCATTTTGTAGTCCAGCATCTTTTTCCCTGGGCAGATCCAAGTTATTACCAGGATGCCATCAATATGTTATCCATAAATATGTTAAGTAGCCAAAATATATTCAGATTATCGGCATAATTTAAGAGCTGGCTTTATTGCTCATTTACAGGTGATATTCGAAAAATTAGAATATCGTGCAAAAGTTCATTTATTTCAGTAATGCAACGTAAAAGGGGAAACTAATATATGAGATAGACGTATTACATGCAAAGCAAGATATTTCAAGCCGTGATTTGTCATAAGTGCGATGATTATGGCTTACAGCTCAAGAAAACCCCAAATCCACAATCTCAGTAAATTAGAATATTGTGAAAAGGTGCATTAGAGTGGGACACTGTGAGCCTAGAATATTGCACTTACGACAAATCACGGCTTGAAATATCTTGCTTTGCATGTAATGTGTCTATCTCATATATTAGTTTCCCCTTTTACGTTGCATTACTGAAATACATGAACTTTTGCACGATATTCTAATTTTTCGAGTATCACCTGTATATCACTGGTTGAGTATCCGTTATCCAAAATACGTGGGGCCAGAAGTATTTTGGATAATGGGTCTTTTTGGATAACAGATATTTTTCACCAATAAGATGTATTAAAGCTTCTCTAACACTCATGAAATATGGTGGTATGAATGCAAATGCTGTATAGAGCAAATAAATCCCTTTTACTTTGATGTAGCTGTGATGTGAGGCATTGATGGGAACCGGCTGTTGGCGGGTCTGGCCTACACACATGCTATTGTATTACCCTTTATGGGTGTGTCGGAATCCGAGCATGCATGTAAAGGCTTTATTGCAGCTTAAGGGGGCTGGACACTGAATAAACTGTTGTGGGCTTGCATTCTGACAGATGTCTAGAATTTGTATCTTCTGGCAAAATCTGAAAAATATTTTGTTTAACGGACGCTCAAACTGTATTATATTTGCTCTTTTTCTATTTATCTTTTTGTTTCCAAAAATTCTAATAATTTCATGTTTGATTATTACTTGCATCTCTGATCATCATTTAGATACCCAGTGTCTATGCCAATTTCCCTGAATTCTTTCTACTCATTGACTACCACATGGCCTACTTTATAACTTCACTCCTGCTTCAGGATTTTTTTTCCAAGCCTTACTTACATAAATTTTTGATAGATTTCACAGACACCTGTAGTAGCGAAAAAGGAGGAGAGTGCACATAAACAACATTAATTATCCGTCCATTTATATTTATTTCTTTAAAATCATTTGTAGAACTGATGTTTGTTTCTCTGTAACAAGACTGCACATCTGTACAGAACAGACATTGGAGTAAAAAATGGCTTATCTGTGTTTCTTCTGTGTTAGAGAATTTGTATCTGCTGAAATAAATGTAAAAGGTGTATAACCCCTGCAGGGCAAGAGAGGAACCTGCACACCAGTGCTTGTTTCAAGTAAAAATTAATTACAAGAACAAACAATACAATTGCTTGAAAGCTATTAATCACTATAAATAAACTATCTAGGGTCATACATAAATAGAATGAATTATTCATATAACTAAGAATAGGAAAATAAGCAAATGCTTTATATTCATCATCCTCATAGTGAAATAACATTAATCATAACAAATTATCTCATTGAAACAGCTGCTTCTAACAAAAAAGGGCATGGGAGAGTCTTGACAGTACTATTATGAAACATGAGTACAAACAGTTGGTGACACCAGAGTTCACTGCTTCATGGTAATCTGGTGATCCAGTGATCAATTATCAAATGATGATGACATTGACTATCACGATCATCATTTGGTGGAAGCAGGTGGATCATGAACAAGAACATTTTCACAGAAAACCAATTACCAACTTCTCTGCCATATCCCTTTGGCAAAGGTTAAATTAAATGTACAATTATTGCAATGATTTATAAATATGTGAATATATTTATTTCTCTGCAAATGCATATCTAAAGTACAAAGTGTGTGGGACCTCGCCCCCACAAACAATTAGTAGACCAAAACTTGTCAAAGATTGGTGGTAATATAACCGCATGAAATGTGTCAAAATACCCCAAGTTGAATACCCTGGGATATCTACTTTATAAAAATGTGTACATGTGGGGTGTGATTCAGGGATTCATGACAGATATCGATGTTACAATGTCACTAATGCTAATATTGAAAAGAAATGGTTTTGAAACAGCTTTGTGCTACTTGTATTTATTACACTATAACATGCAAAAAAAAAGCAAAAAAAACCCCCATAAACATTGGGTATTTTTAAACTCAGGACAAATATTAGAATCTAATTAGCAGGATTTTTCATTAGCTTTTGTAGCTTAGTAAAAGATTGTGCAAATATAAGTCAGGAAAAGTGTTTTCACCATATTTTATATTATATATATATTTTTCATAATACAATATGAACAAAATAATGGTATCAATAGAAAGCCCTGCTTGTTCTGAAAAAAAAAATGATATATCTTCTGTGTGGGTACAGCAAATGACAAAAAAGAAACACAAATACCGCAGTGTTAAAACAGCCACGGTTATTAAAGCACAACAGTCCGGTCATGATGGGGTTAAATAATGTATAAACTAAAATCAAAAAATTAATAATACAATGCAAGATTACTAATAATGTACATATGCCTTTAGGGAACAGGGACTTGACAATTTTATTAAAAAGAATTACATCTAATGCTGATTTCTATTACTTGCATTTGCATTTGTTCAAAAGAATTTGACAAATACAGGCCACTTCAAACTAATTCCCCTAATGGTTTATTTTATGAGATGTACTTTTGTTCTTTTTCTCCTCATTTATTGCAAAGTGTTTTTATTATTATGTATGATTTGTTTAGATATATGTCTTCAAATCCATGGCTAGAATAAACCCTTTTTCTGATTACTCCTTAAGAAAGATTACTTTAAATCCCAGTGATGCACCAATTCAATAATCTTGTCCAATCAGGATTTAATATATTTGACTGGCAATCAGTAAACCGTTTTAAGAATGACTAAATGCCATTGGGGAAAAAAGTTAAGCTTTGCTATATGTTTTGACAATCAACTCCTCCAGTAGTTTAAACTAAATTCATGAAATTATTTTTCTTAATCTGGATACCCAGAGCAAAGTGTTATTAAAATGTAATTACGAGGATTACGGACATGCAAAGCTTATTCGTGTGACTGATGCAGTCACATTAAATGTTCAGTAGTGTACATCACCACACCCTGAAGCCCTGCCAACATTGTTAAGATTATAAGCACAAGTAATATTATATATTAATAATACATAGTGTTTGCATATGCAAGGCTGAGAAACAATATGAGGTCACATCCGCTGTATGTACAAAGAGCAAACACACTGACCACCTATATGTACAATGGAGTAAGTGTAGCATTGCTGTCCTAAATTGCACTACACATTCCAGATGAGACTTGCCAATGATTTTTGAAGAAGAATAATTATGTTTTAAACTTGTTTACATTGTAATACATTATTACAGTTTGCTCACCTTTATAGCAGCTGCCTGAGATTACACACAGATGCACTGTCTATTGTCAACAAGCAGTCTAAAATCCAATTCCAAAGCATATTTCCCCAACAATTTTGTATAAACTCTCACTATCTACTCGCCCCAGCTCTACATTGCCTGGATATGGGGGGTAGAACAAATCATTAATAATACCTGTAAAAAAAAAAAAACCTTTGGGTGCAGGGAGGGGGAAGGGAGGGTGGTCAGTGAAAATTACTCCGGCAGCCAAAGGGTGGTCTAAAAAAAAAAAAAAGTATTCTTTCTGAAAAATTTCATGCGATTCCTAATCCCTGATGACCTCGATCTTCATCCTTGTCTAAGGGAAAAGGGCCATCCAAAAATAACATTAATCCGTCTATTCTAAAAATATCATGCAGGCAAAAAATTTATAAAAAAATATATATAAAAAAACTGTGATGGGGCCCTGTCTCTATGCATCAATCCTCTTCAGAAGATGGTTGTGTATTGAAATCTGAAAACATACAGTGGATTGTGAATTATCAGTGCTCTGAAGTGTATAGAAAGTATACATCAGCCACTCTGGTGGGGCACCCCCTATATAAACCACCCAGATAAAAAATCTCAAGTGAAGCAATAAAAGTGAGGGTGCACAAACACAAGTGCTCAAAACCTATCTTTAAATGTAGTTCTATATTGATTCTCAGTTGTCCACATATAGCGAGAGAGAAAAATAATGATACAATATAGTGTAGATGGTATGAATCACCCACCAACTTGGCAAGTGCTTCTGGGGTAGGTAGGCTATTTGAAATTATTATTGCATATGATTAATTAATTAATTATATGGGCCAGAAGCACTGGGGCATTTTTATTATGGATAGCGTCAGTGTCACAGGGGGCCATTTATTTTTATTATTTATTGAGCACTGAGTTAGATCTCCAAACTTGCTAGCTCCCATTGTATAAAGCAGGAAATACGACTGTGTGTACTTAAAAATAAAATATTGAATGCATTTGTGTTCAATTTCTGTGGTGCTCTAATAGTTGCTTTGCTCCAGTTTTGACTTTGGAAACAAGTAGAGGTAAACTGACCCTTTTAACAAATAATTAGAGCTAACATAAGAACATTTGGCTGAAGCAAAGTTGTCTATTATTTCACGTAAAGACTTGTTAACCTTGAAAGTATAGACAATGTAGCATGGAATAACACTATTTAAACAATTCACATAACACTATGTGAAAATATTTTAAAATATTGTTTATAAGAAAAACTGACTACTTTTATTTGCATGTGTACCTAGCTTTTATATTAATACAATTACGCACTTTTCAAAATTTTATACTGACAACATGTAAAATTATCTACAATTTAAAACCTAATATTTCTTTTAGAACCTCGCTGTCAGAAAACCATTTCCCAATGTCAACTTCTTATTTTATATTTCTACAATGTATTTTAAAAACAATCTGTACTAGTAGAACTAGCAGAAAAGTTTTTTTCCACTGCTCTTTATTCAGCTCTTATGTTTCTTTTTTAAAGTTAAAACAACTTCTCACTTTGTAAAGAAACATGTTAAAGGTTTTCAACCTTAAAGATTAAATATAGTGTTGTGATTGAACTAAGACTCTAATCTATCATTGAGTTTGTGTATCATCTAGATAGGGTCTTTTATTCATCATACAAAATAACATACATTGCTTAATGTTCTTTAAATATTGGAAGGAAATTCTTACCACTATTCTATGCTATAAAAAGTGACCAGATCATTGTCTTACAAGAAATTAAAGGGTTTACAGACAAACATAACTGCCTTAAAATGGGAATATAGCACCACACATAATTTATATGTAGCAGTTATGTATCTTGGTTTTGTACTTCCCTAGGCATACAAAATTCGGGCACCCCCATACCCACGTTGCATACTCATGACATGCCCCCATCACCACCATTACATGCTCCCCACACATGCCCCCATTACATGCCCTTATCACCCCATTACATGACCCCCATCACCCCATTACATTCCTCCATCACATACAATTTCATGCCCCTATCCCCCCTCACCCCAGAACTTACCCTGGTCCCTGGAGGATAGTGCAGCAAGCATGGTGTTCTATCATGCTGCCCCTTCAGCTCCCCATACAGTGAGTGCATATAGGTCCCGTAACCTGGCACGTGTCTGATTTCAGAGCGCCGGGTCACGTGACCTGTCAGCACTTCCCCATAATCGCACAACGGAGCCGAACAGGCAGCACAGAGGTTTCTCAGAGCAGTGGTGAGCGTACATCTTCAAATCGCCCCAGCCACATCTCTGTAGGTAAACACGTTTTTTTTTTTTAATTTTCGTCCCGAGGTTTATAAGGCAAGTGCCACCCTAGGCTGTGTAGATGGTATATTATGCCAAAAGATTATCTATTTTATAGTACGTCATCATCTGGAGAATACATTGTTCACAGTGTAGACACAATGCACTATATATATTTATTTCACCTTTTATTCAAGGTCACCTTATAATCAGATTTCAAAATAGAGATCTGATAACACTACTAAGATGCAGGCTTTTTCAGCACATATACATCCTCCGATTCTAAAGAAAAGCCGCCCATCCCATGTGTTCCCTATTAAGGGTTAATAATGTATAGGGGTGTATATAAAAATACCCTTTTCTGTCTCATTAGAGATTTTTGCCAGAGGCTCAAAGGAGCAAGGTGAATGGTTAGAGTTAGGACCCACCTAGGGGGGTCTGCCTTGACGTTGGCAGGTGGGCTCATCCTCTCATGGCCATTGGAGGTAACTAAAAAACCTCAATTTGTTTTAAAAATACATAGGGATCAAGGAGAGAGCGCAGGCAACTTGTTTTTCTTTGGTTTTTACTATATATTGGGGCTGATGTGTACTGTAGTCGTTGCAGCCACCCAGTGATGGGAGTGAGCGCAGGACTTTTCTTTCTACATCCTCCGATTCTTCCCACATGTTGCTGCTGGAGTTGGAGACAGCAGTGTAAGGCAACGCCAGAGTATGCCTGTTCACATAGAGCTGTGCATAGATATCCCACTGATCCCGCTAGAGAACGAGGAGTTCTGAAGAACTGTGGGAACATTCTAGAGCTTTGGCTAATACAGGGAGTGCAGAATTATTAGGCAAATGAGTATTTTGACCACATCATCCTCTTTATGCATGTTGTCTTACTCCAAGCTGTATAGGCTCGAAAGCCTACTACCAATTAAGCATATTAGGTGATGTGCATCTCTGTAATGAGAAGGGGTGTGGTCTAATGACATCAACACCCTATATCAGGTGTGCATAATTATTAGGCAACTTCCTTTCCTTTGGCAAAATGGGTCAAAAGAAGGACTTGACAGGCTCAAAAAAGTCAAAAATAGTGAGATATCTTGCAGAGGGATGCAGCACTCTTAAAATTGCAAAGCTTCTGAAGCGTGATCATCGAACAATCAAGCGTTTCATTCAAAATAGTCAACAGGGTCGCAAGAAGCGTGTGGAAAAACCAAGGCGCAAAATAACTGCCCATGAGTGTCCTTGCAAAGAAAGGTGGCTATATTGGTCACTGATTTGTTTTTGTTTTGTTTTTGAATGTCAGAAATGTATATTTGTGAATGTTGAGATGTTATATTGGTTTCACTGGTAAAAATAAATAATTGAAATGGGTATATATTTGTTTTTTGTTAAGTTGCCTAATAATTATGCACAGTAATAGTCACCTGCACACACAGATATCCTCCTAAAATAGCTAAAACTAAAAACAAACTAAAAACTACTTCCAAACATATTCAGCTTTGATATTAATGAGTTTTTTGGGTTCATTGAGAACATGGTTGTTGTTCAATAATAAAATTAATCCTCAAAAATACAACTTACCTAATAATTCTGCACTCCCTGTACTTTGGGGACAAGTACTGTGAGGGGAAACTGGTGGTGTTGGTGCAATCTGGTCATATAGCAAGTACTGTGAGAGAAAATTGGTGCTGTGGCAACTATTGTGGGGGAGTTATATTCAGATTAAAAGTTGTGATTATGGTCATCTTATATTCAAGCAATGATGGCATGCACAATAACATGCTCTTTCCTTCTGACTGGAATTACAGACAGATGTTATTTTTTACTCAACCCAATAATAATATTTCAGTTCAGTCTGTTAATGAATATGTCACCTCTCTACCCCACAAAACCCACTATCCCAACCTCCTTTTCTTCCATAATCTCTCCCCATTGGGGTCCTGAATCTAGTTGTTGGGTCATCTGTGTATTAGTGGGCCAGAATTTCTGATTGTAGTATTGCTACATCCGTTTTTAAAGCATATGGGAGTAGTTTCACCTTCTGTCCAGTATTTAAAAATTCCCATTGTGTAACTGTATTGTCAGAAATCCTCATGCACTGAAAAATATGAGAGAACATAGGAATGTGTGCTGCATAGTTGGCTCACAGTGCATTCCCCTGACCATGAGAAGTGTGCTATATGAATGGTTCTGAAGTGTTTGGATATTCACATTACACAACAAGAGGTGGATACAACCCTGGGAAGAAATGTTTTTTAAAGGTAAATATTGCATATGTTGTTAACAATATTTTAAAAAATAACTTAGTAGTGAATTATAATCAATTTAACCAAATCCTTATTTACAGGATATTAAACTCCCCTACTTTATATTGAAGGTTACTGTAGTTCATCATTAATCCATCATCAGTCATGTAGTCCATCATTAGTCCTTCAGGGACATTATGTACCTTTACCACTTTTAGTATATTTCTACTGACCACAGTGCTCCAATAATTTAGTCTCACCACCTAGTTAATGTTTTTAATGTGTTACATAGAATGTGTGTTACCTTATGTTCTGTTATAAAATGTTGAATTTTTAGCTTATGAATAACAGAGTAGTTAGCAATATACTGACCTTTAAGGGATCACTGATTACTCAGTTTATATGCGTTAAAAATAAATTAACTTTATTTGATTAATATAAAGCAAAGCAATTTCCTGGGGTTATTAATTGTCAATAAACATGAAGATTGAATAGGCATTTCGCCACATACCGATAACAAGATACATTTGACATACGTTTTGTTAGAATGAATAATTTGGAACTGGATAACAGTATTTTGGATGAGAGAGACTGTCATGATGAGGGGAGGGCTGGCAACAGTTGGCCAGAGGGGCAAAAATTATTTAGTTGCATTTGGTGCCACTACATCAGACCTCCTGATATCAGAGATGAACACACAGAGACATGCAAGACAGATTTGCTGACAGATACAGGTACAGAGATTGACAGGCAGACAAGACAATTAGAAAGATTGAAAGTGTTTCTGACTGGGGTATTTAAAGTTTTGCAGCCTCAGTTCATTGAGAGAGATTAGAGAGCATCATCGATTGATTGAATTGTTGAATGAGAAAAATATTGATCTCAAACATTTTCAGTATATTATTGTAATAGTTTATATAAAATATCATTGATTTTTTTTAAATAGAGAAAAGGCATTTGCTATTATGTTTCAGAAAAAAATATAATAAGAGCAGATATATTTCCAGGAGTCAAACACTTATTATTGCATTTTAGAATACACTATAATTATCAGCGCGGGATGTTAAGTTGTATAATACAGGATAGATATGCCTACAAATTTATGCTCAGAATTTTCAAAATAGGTCAAGGGCTGGAGCATGCTTGTATTGCCTGCACAATTATGCATAATGAATACTGATACTATGTGTGGGGTTTCTTACTAAGTGTAGCTATGGCTGCAGCCAAGCTGGATAAATATTTTGTTTGCTAGTTGTGTCTGGCAGTCCTGTTTATTTTTTTTATTGTTGGTATAATATTAAGGTTTGGTGGCTGCAGATTAGCATAGATAAATGTCAACTGAGGTGTGGTACAGTTTGATTTTGTGCCACATATTCGTTATTTTCTTCCCTAAACTTTAAGTTCATAAATATAAAATATTAAACGAGCTGTCAATATATGTGTCAATGTATTCTGTCATCTGACTGAAGATGTACATCCTCATAACTCCTACACCATTTCAGGCATATGCAGCACCCATTTTGAACAATCATCTTAGTTCTGCTCACAGATCATTTGCATAAACTCTACAATGTACTGTACATTAGTAACTTTGAGGCATTTCTACAGATGCTAGCCAACCAAAGATCCAACTTAATATTCCACACAATGTGACAAAACATAGAAGCAGGGAGACAGAGGGTAGAGGGGGAAAAGAGACATTATTTCTTTATCATTACGGTATATCTCTTAAAGCATTGCAGCTTATGACATCATAAGTTGGTGAGATATTTACATTAAGCCTAATTTATTGTTCTTAATAACAAAACAAAGGAAAACATTTCCCTGCATGTGTATATATGATGGAAATAGAGTCTTCCGATCAAGAAAGTTGGTTTAAGATTGAAAAACAGGAGTTAAAGAATTGGCATCTATTATATGGACATGTCATAAATAAAATACAACTGCATTATGGCTAAAAATATTGTTTAAATAATATCATGAGTGCTTGGCAGACGATAAAAGAAAACATTTGGCATTCTAATTAAAATTGTAGATACGACAGGGGGTAATATCTTGGAATATGATATTAATGATTTACATTTCTCAAGATGACTATTCTATGTACAAAAGATCTTTTCAAAGAATCAGTTATAAAACCATTTACACAATTAGTACAATTGGTCAAACAAAGAAATTGTTCGTTACATAAAGAGTAAAACACTTTTTAACCCCTTCATGACTGGACTTTTTGAATGTTTTTGGTTATGCTGCATAATGGTTGTTAACATGTCTACAGTGTTTGTGTTAAGCTATAATTTTACTCATTTACTGAATATATTAATTGTATAATACAATAAATAAGAAGGGCTTAAGCTGTCACAGTCAGGTACTGGCTTTGACAGCAAAACACATCCAATAGCTGTGATTGACATTTACTACAACCGGACCTGACAGTGGGGCCTCTGCAGGCATGGTTGATGATGTGCTACATGGTCAGAGTTGCATGTGGCAATCTTACCACCATAGGACGTTGGTTTTTAGTCATGAAACTTCCTAGAGCACTCACAAATGCAAAGGTACCCGTTCATATCCATAGTGGACAATAGTGGACAATGGTGCAAGCAATGTTGCCATCCACACTGTGGAAATTAAACGGTACCATGATACATATGGCATTGTGGAAGGGTACATATAATATGTACATATTGAAGGTGAACAATAAACGGTGAAGTGATGCCAACCTATAACTGGCATGACATCACCAGTATTATAATACCACAACAGCTTTTATGGCAGTTTGTAAAATAATACAGTTTACATTATGAACATATGGATGCATTGTAATTCCCTAAACGTTACTGGGGTTTGAAAGTTGTGTATAAGATATGTGTGTTGGTTTCCATGTGCTATCTTAATTAAATTAAGTTTATAAATACTTGCATTACATATTATATGTGATATAATATTATTAATTAATACATAAATACATATATATATATATATGTATGTAATTAGTATTTTAAATATTTATAAATGAATATAAAAATATGTATTTATTGTATTATTGTGATTTAATTGTATATATACCAATCGGACATAACATAATAACCACCTGCCTAATATTGTGTAGGTCCCCTTTTGCCACCAAAACAGCCCTGCTAGTGAAGGTATGGACTCCACTAGAACTCTGAAGGTGTGTTGTGCTATCTAGCACCAAGACTTTAACAGCAGATCCCGTAAGTTGCAAGGTGGGGCCTCCATGGATTGAACTTGATTTGAGTAGCACATTTCACATATGCTTGATTGGTTTGAGATATTGGGAATAAGGAGGCCAATTCAACACGATGAACTCGGTGTTGTGTTCCTCAAACCATTACTGAACAATTTTTGCTTTGTGGCAGGGGGCATTATCCTGCTTAAACCGACCAATGCCATAAGAGAAGACCGTTTCATGAAATGGAGTTCATGGTCTGCAACAATGCTTAGGTAGGTGGTAAATGTCAAATAACATCCACATGAATGGCAAGACCCAAGGTTTCCCAGCAGAACATTGCCCGAAGCGGCTTGCCACCTGTAAGTTGTCATAATGTTGTGGTTGATCGCTGTAATGATTTCATGATGCATTTTATTATGTTATGTGTATTATTATACTATATAATACTCAGTGGTGTATCTTGGTTTTGTGCTGCCCTAGGCAGACAAATTTTGGGCACCCCCCCTACCCACGATGCACACCCACGACATGACCCATAACCCACGTTGCACACCAAGGACATGCTCCATCACCCCATTTGCATGCCTCTATCGCCCCATTACATACACATTGCCAATATTATTTTCCCATAATATTCCCCAGCTAATTTGCCCAATAATATGCAAGTATTATTTGCCATTAATAAGTCACAGCCAATTTCCCCAATAATATGCCAGTATTTGCCATTTAATCAGCACCTGCCAATTTGCCCAATATTATGCCAGTATAATTTGCCATTAATATTCCCCAGCCAATTTGCCCAATAATATGCCAGTGTTATTCTGCCATTTACCGGTAATATGCCCCAGCCAATTTGCCCAATATTAAGCCAGTATTATATGCCATTTAATATGCCCCTGCTAATTTGCCCAATAATATGCCAGTGTTATTTGCCATTTAATGTGCCCCTGCCAATTTGCCCAATAATATGCCAGTGTTATTTGCCATTTAATGTGCCCCTGGCAATTTGCCCAATAATATGCCAGTGTGATTTGCCATTTAATGTGCCCCTGCCAATTTGCCAAATAATATGCCAGTGTTATTTTCCATTTAATGTGCCCAGCTAATTTGCCCAATAATATGCCAGTGTTATTTGCCATTTAATGTGCCCAGCCAATTTGCCCAATAATATGCCAGTGTGATTTGCCATTTAATGTGCCCAGCCAATTTGCCCAATAATATGCCAGTGTGATTTGCCATTTAATGTGCCCAGCCAATTTGCCCAATGATATGCCAGTGTGATTTGCCATTTAATAAGCCCCTGCTAATTTGGCCAAATCCCCCCATCTAGCCAGCACTTAGCTTTCCCTGGTGGCTAGTGGCAGGCAGCATGGAGTCCTCCATGCTGCCTCTTCGGCTCCCCGGCGGTTGTGCCGACAGGAAGTGCCGACAGTCACGTGACGGGCGGGCTGACGTCATACGGGCGCCCGTCACTTGACTGTCGGCACTTCCGTGTCATACTGCACGGGGAGCCGAACAGGAAGCACGGAGGTTTCTCTGTGCTGCCTGTTCGGCTCCCCTTGCAGCCTGTCGGCAGAGGGAAGGTGAGGGGGGATCTTCCGATCCCCTCTCACCTCCGTCTTTGCCTGCAAGCGCGGTCTTTTTTTTATTTATTTTTTATTTATTTTTTCAGTGCGTCTAGGATGCCTCGCGGTAAATACAGCACTGATAATACTACATAAAACTAATATAGAGTTCTACGGGAAAGTATGAGGCCACTATTGTGGTCGGGCTGATTAGGGATCTGAATGGCCTGATTTTAAATGGCCATTTGGATCATCAAAATAGACACCTTGGTAACAAAGGCTTGTCTAGTTTACATTTACTCCTACAATTTAAAATTGTATATGGACATCATACACAAATCATCCAAAAGCCTATACTTTCTTCCAATATACAAATATGCATGAGGGACATGCTGTTAGCATTTAGCTCAACTTGGGAGAATTCGAAACTCTCAGATTCTGATTGGCTGTTTTTTTTCAAATCGGTAATGATGGTGTTATAAAACATGGTATTTATATCTACAATTGAGTTAGCACAGTTAGCTAAAAATACTACAGATTTGTTAGTGATAAAATTAAATTTGTAGGTGACATGTTTGCCATTCTTACGTGTAACTGTCCTTTACAACACATATGTTATTTAAAGCAGTGTTCTGTGAAATGTGGGTCTGCTATAACTCACACAGACACATCAAAGCCAGGCTGCCAACGCCTAGCCTTCATTACATTGTTTTAATAGGGTCTGGCCCACTAACATAATCAAAAGAATCTGGGAAATTGGGAAATTTTGCCCAAATCTAATTTAAAGCAACCATTCTTTTATGAAATGCTATTTAGTAATGGAGTGACTGCTGAGAAAATGATAAATCCCTGGAAACATTTCTCCAAAGCTAGCATGATAGTAAATATAAAGATTGAGAAAGAAAAATAGATAAATGTAGCTCAACAATCCCAGTTTGCCGCATAATAGAAATATGTGTAATCGAGGTGACAGCAATAAATAACAGTAGCATATTTTCTATTTTTTGACAGCATTTTTAGACAACAAATGCTCCATTCAGTGAAAGAAATTATGAAAATCACTATAGTACCAGATGAACAGATTTAAAAACAGGAACATATGTTAAAGTTATAGTGTCAAATGGGACTGTGACAGTCATTTGTAAACATAACAAGTGTTCCTTATTGCCATTATGATCTGTAAGACCATATATGTTACAAGCATTTGTAAAATAAAATTATTCATATATTCCCTAAATATATATGGTCATCATTATGTTTTTAGAAGAACAAATGTATAACTTATATGTCACCTTGTTGCATATTTTGAATTTAATGATTTTAATATCAGTGCATTTGTTACTAACATTTGACAATATGGTGAATGAAATTAACCTTGTTGAAAACATGAATAATGACAGTCAGCATGGGAGTAATATAAAATGTGAAAGAAAAGCGTCTGGGTAGTGCAATCATAAGCCGCACATGAGGCACAGACACATAGATTAGTATTGGAGTAAAGTCGAAAAATGTGCCAAAAAGGTTGAATGGAAGTGATGTCACAGGCCTCTGCACAGACACATTGCCATCATACCATCTTGTAAATTAACCATGGTTCATAACACATTTCACCACAACTTGGCCCCTTGCACGATTTTGAAAATTCCAGTGGCAACTGATTCACTTGAATACTCTGAGGTAGGTCTTTACATGACATTTGCAGTGACTATCATTAGGTTTACTCACTTGACTTTATTTTGATGCAAGGATGTAAATACAAAAGTGACAATGCTCCATTGTCCTAGCAAAACTATATGAAAGTTTAAGGGGAAAGGTTTTACATGTCAAAATCTGAAAGCTTTCAAATATTGGCCCTATTCTCTGGTTTATGATTCTTTGTAAATTATCTTTACATCTTGTTTTATTTAGAAAATATCACTGCATGTGCAAGGTACAAAGCAAGGAGTAGGAGATTTGCTTCCTGGGTTCTTAAAAAGGTGTGTTATTTGTCGCCTACTCAATTGCCCTCCTTATTAGTCTACCAAAGTGGCAGTCTGACAGATGAGCCTTTTCTATTGGCTCTATTGCAAAGTATCAGCCTGACAGATCACTCTTGCAAGTAGACACTGGAGAAAATAAAGTGTACTTTATTTCAGTCAAACAGGACCAATATATTACCAATTTTGGCAATAACAAAGACACAAGGGTCCCTTCACTAAAACAGAGCTGCCAAGTGACATGAAAAAAACAAGTTATAAGGTAACCAATTTCTTAGCACATGTTTTAAAGACCATTTATGAAATGAAAATTGCTATGCAAATACCAGGAACAATAATGTGCAAGATCAAAAAATAAAATATATATATTAGGAAACTACAGAAAGATTAACAGTTTCATATGTGCGACTATAAAAAATAATCATAAAAGATACACCTGCATTTCACTAGGATCTTTAATATATATAGTTACATGTCTCATTTTCTTCTTTGAACATAGGCTGCACTTATTACTGATTCACTTTAATTCACACAGGCAAGTTTTATACGTATGTAGCTTAGGGGTATAATTGCCTTTTTCATCAAACATTCCCCTATTGTCAGTAGACTCTTGAATAAAAGTCCACATTAGTAAGATTGTAAAATAATATTCTGAACAGGACAAAGTAGTTCATTTTATCACAGTGTTCATTATGGTTTCACAAGCACAGTGAATAATAAAATAATTATTGATCCTCGCATGAGATTATTAAAAGATTATTTTCAAATGAGGCATAGCTTCTTCCAAGATGATGATATACATGTTATTTCTCATGCAGCACTTATATAGGAAGATTCTAGTACACTGGCATAGCACTTTATCATAATCATGAAGTGTAAGGACAGTGATTTGGTTCATTCTAAGTTCAGCAAACAGGACTGCCATCAGGTGGTACAACTGTTCTGGTTTTAAGGGAACCACCGCTCCTTGGGGGTTTGCTCAGGGCCCCATTAAAAAAAATAAAAAAATAAAAAGCTTCATTGACCTTATTAGTGTGGTATGGCTGATGTCCCTCTAGGTGCAGCGAGCAGGGAACCACATCTGGGCTTACCCTTGTAACTCGCAGAGACACACAAAGAATTGGGAGCCCCACCGAGAACTAAAATCTAAAATAGCCAGCCTATAGGATGTAACCTACTCAGGAGGGGAATCACCATTTTTTGCTACATTGTCCATGATTCTGCAATGCCAACAAGCGCATGGACACATTGTGATCAGTGGCTAAGGAAAAAAAGCAAGGAGAAATTGTAGTAGTGAGAAGAGAGCTTGGTGTTCCTGTTCAGAAGACTGGTCCAACATGGCGCCCACAATCTTATAAACGCTGTTGGAAAAGAAGTTCCACTTTAAGATCCACCATTATTGTGTACATTGACTTTTTAGTTAGTATGGCACTATATACTCATATAATGTAACTAAGCATCCTTATTTTTTTTTCAATTAATATTTTTATAGAGTCTTAAGAAAAACTGCAGGTTTAAGAAAATTTGTAAACTGTTTTGGGAATGTGATAATTCCTTTGTGTATAACTGTCATGTCATTTTAGCAGCACCCATTATCATATATGCTTCCCACCATGTATTTTTTGTGTGTGTGTATATATATATATATATATATATATGCAGGACTAGTTCTTTGAAAGGTCATCCTGCAATTATCCTACTACATTCAGGGTCGGCCCAAGACATTGTACTGACTGGGGTGAAAAACAAAATGCTGCTCCCCCCCTGCAAAAAAAAAGCCACGGTCATGATAATTAAAACTAAAATGAAACTTATCAGGAAGTGATAATTGAATGCAACAGCACCTTTCTATATGCAAAATTATATGAAAATACTGTATTGGTCAGGCCTTGATTAAAATGTGTACCCTAAATGTTTGAACATTTAAGCTTAATGTACAATATTTGATCAAGTCATGTTATAGGTCATTCGCCACATATTATCTTTTGGAAAATTGCACAGCCTATTTGCATAATAATGTTTGTTTTACCCTTTCTTTTTACCTCGTGGGTGAGCTCTTAGAAAAAAATATTTAATTTTTATATGCCCACTAAAGCACTTTTTTTTTTAAATATATCATTTTTTATTTTGAGATTTTCGAGATTAATTCAATACAAGTTCATGGAGCATTTGAATCTAGAAAGAAAAATGAACTGTACAATGCAAAAGTAAATTACACTTGGGTATTACATCTTAGTATTTGTATTACAGTAAAATCGTAACATTTAGCCTATGAACCTGAGTTAATTGACTGCACTCCCTGTGTTCTAATCAAATATATTAATAAATCAAATACATAGGGGAGCAGCCGTGGGCAGTTTCAAAAATATTAACGACGAACAAACTAAAACTGCTACTGACAACATCATTCATATACCCTCCTCGTAAAATCAGTGATACATTATATATGACAAACAGACTGAAATTGTGTCTAACAATGTCATTCGTGTTCACTCGTCAACCACATCATTCGTACAATTCATTCTAATCCTGGTATGGGGGAGAGGTCAGGCGGAAGCGCGGGCGCGGCGGTGTGGCAAGATCCAACCAGAGTAGCGTCTCTATAAGTTTTTCCAGCATTTTTTCACTAAAGCACTTCTTATATACATAATAAAAAATTGTTTTTAGAGCTCACCAATATGGTGACAAGAAAGTAATGGTAAAACATTATTATGATAATACCCTGTGACCTCTAACAAAATCAAGATAGATATAGGCAGTGTCAGAAGAGTTAATCCCTTGGGTGGCTAGACAGATATAGGCTGTGTCAGAGGAGTTAACCCCTTGTGTGGCTAAACAGATATAGGCAGTGTCAAAGGAGTTAACCCTCACACCCCACACTCACTCACACACATACACACACACACACACTCACTCACACTGACACACACACACGCTCTCACTCACACACTCTTACTCACACTGACACACACACACACTGACACACACTCTCACACTGACACACTCACTCACACACTGTCAGTTTTTAACTTACCTGGAGCAGGCATCTCTTGCTTTGAGCTCCTCGTGTGAAGGAGGGACTGAGCCAAGGGAGGCTTCTAAACTCTCAGCCAATCAATAAAAAAAAAACACTGCATGGAGCAGCAAAGTGCCGCCACTGCCAGGGTGCCACCTGGGGCAGCTGCCCCCATTAAAAGGAGTGGTCCTTTAATAGGGCATTTAACACTTTATAAACCGTTTAATTCGTTGGTTACCACTAAGTTCCTAATCTAAGGGAAAAAAAATCTGTTCAGAAATTAAATTTTAATGTAAAATTTCATTTAAAAGAATACTCTAAGGTATGCAAAAGCATACTATTCTAAGTAGATGCGTTAACTAAAAGCCTACATTTTATATTTTTAAAGGACTGATGTTTCTCACATGGGGAAAACAGGAATTATTCATTGTGATTTTGTTGCATGAAATTGTTTGTAGTTGGAGACACTATTTCCAAATACAATCATCAAAAAGGGTCAGCCTATAAGAAAGAGGATGACAAGGGCTGGAATAATATTCTGGATAAATGTGCTTTTGCATTAATAGAATACTTGCTTATAAACAAAAAAAGAGCTAAATAGATCAGAGAAAGACATTGAACATACTAGAAAGGAATTAGAACCTATGACAAGTGAACCGACATACCTTGACATGTATAAACAAATTGAGATGGAAGTACAGAGATGGAAGTTAGACAGAGAAAGAAAAAACAAATAAACAGAGATAGACCAGACTATGATCTGGGTACAATCAGGAATTAGAAGAATAACTGAGACCAACTCTATTCACAGTCTGCAGACATGGAAACAATCCACCTGTCAGGGCCTTTACCAGGTCAGGTAGGAGTTTCAGTGCAGGGATAGTGGTGAACAGATTAAGAAACAACGAGATAGGGATTGAAAGAAGGACTGAAGGAGAAGCAAAAGGGAACTTTAGCAAAGAACTGCAGAATAGGTAAAGGGATTGAGTAGGAACTGCAGTATAAACAAAGAACTATAGAAGTGACTGTAGACAAAGCAAAGGTAGGGGTAGAGAGAGATACACAAGGGGAGAGGCCTGAGGTAAGGGTGAGGAACACCCGAGAGAGGGTGAGGTCTGATAAGGGTGGCTAAACAGGAACACCAGAGAGAGGGTGAGATCTGAGAAGGGTAGCCAAACAGTAACACCTGAGAGAGGGTGAGATCTGAGAAGGGTAGCTAAACAGTAACACCCAAGAGAGGGTGAGGTCTGAGAAGGGTAGCTAAACAGTAACACCTGAGAGAGGGTGAGATCTGAGAAGGGTAGCTAAACAGTAACACCCAAGAGAGGGTGAGATCTGAGAAGGGTAGCTAAACAGGAGGAACACCCTAGAGAGGGTGAGGAATGAGCAGGAGAGACTTTAAGGTAGCAACTTATCTAAAGAAATCTTGCTGTAGCCGGAGGGTCTCAGGAGATGCTGAAAAACATCTGCCAGCCTGGTTGAGCCGCCCAGATTGAGCTTCCCAGTTCCTGGACAGGGTAACAATTAAAATGAGCTTTAAGAAGAGGAGCAGGAACAGAATCAGCTGCTCTCCAAAGTCAGGCATCCAACTTAAATGCAGCCCCGTTTGCATTAAACTGCAGCTATTTAACATGGGTGTGTTGCATAAGTTAATTAGCCCACCGGACACCAAACAGAGTGGAAGAAATTCAAGCAAACAAAGGCAGGGAGGCCTCTAGAGGATGCAGGAGGTGATAATTATAATCAATATACCAACCAGTATAAACTCAGTATCTCTACCAATAATCAGTTTGAGGCTTTAGCCAACAAGGATTTGAGGGAAAATATGCCCAATTCCCCTTCTTTTTTAGGAACCCCACACAACCAAGAAAGGAGGTAGGAGCAATGCAATAGAAGAGAAGGAGGAGAGTAACCAGTAACGAGAGACACACACACCAGATTCCCTTCAACCAGAACCAAGAGAAGGAGGAAGATCATGTAAATGTCTTTAACCTGTAAGACCTTAACCTCACTACTCACCAAGTACAAATACTGAGCAAGGGATTAAATTTAGCTCCAACACAGAACATCCTTTATTATTGATTACAGAAATGTACATACGTTTATCAGGAAAATAACAGTGAGAAAATATTTTCATTTTAAGAGAGTAGGCACGGAGAGAAGTTATTTTACACATATAAGCCTTCAACCAAACTCAGGATTCTATCCTAAGGCAATAAAAGGAACATCAATACCTTTCAAAATAAGTGGAAAAATATATTTAAAAAATTAACACTCCAACACAAAGCCCAAATCCAACACAAAAGATAACCTCACCAAGAAAGGCAGGCTTGCCCTTAAGGATTTAAGTGACAATAATCAGAGTACAATCAAATCAATGGATAAAGTGGGTGGGATCATAATAATGAATAACACCATCTATAAACAAGAATGCTTACGGTTGCTAGGGGACCAAAAGACCTATCAAAAGTTAGTAACGAATCCTGGACCAGAGTTACAAAAGAAACTTTTATACCTCGGATAATCTGACCTTTCACAAGGCATTCTACTAGAGAAAGAGGAGGCGCATCAACAGACTCTCCAATGTCCAATGGGAGTAAGGCTACATACTGGTGTCAGTGAATGTAAGCTCACTCTATCCTGTCACTGAACATCTACAGGGCTGCAAAGCTATCCAACATTCACTGGCCAAATACTCCAATTTGAAAAACGATCTAGTTGATTTTATTGATTTATGCATGTATAAATACATGCATTGTATTTATAGTTACCCATAACTACTTTATTTTTGATGGTGACTTCTACTTACAAATGGAGGGAACAGCCATGAGCACCAAATTTGCTATGTCAAACTATTTTTGGGTAAGTGGGAGGATGAATTTATCTGGTCCAACTGCCCACTGGGAGCAAACCTGGTGCTATGGAAGAGATATATACATGACTGTATCTTTATCTGGTAAGGGGTCCAGTTTTGTCTAGATGTCTTCTTCAAATACCTAAACAATAACCCCTACCATTTAAGTTTCACTCACAAATCATCTCAGGTTCAGATTGAACTCCTAGATTAATACATCTACATTAAAATGAAAATTCATACCAAGACATTTAGGAAAGGTGTAACATGTAATAGAATTAGCCCATGTAATAGTCATCATTTTCAACCTTGGTTGAATAGCATTCCCTTTGGGCAATTTAGATGGCTAAAACACAATTGCTCAGAACCATGTAAATTGACATCACAAATGGCCAAGATGAAACAACAATTTACTGTTAAGGGATACTCTAATAGGATCCTTAATAAAGCCCTTGTGAAAACAGAAGCACCCCAAAGGTCATAAATCTCATACATTTCCAGGAATAAACTAGAAAATCAAGATGATAACGAAACACTGTGATAACTGAAATGCCATTATTAAAATGTATGTGGGAGATACCACTGGACCCCTATTTAAAAGATTAAATGAACATGTCAACAATATTTTAAAAAGGTTTTAAAAAACATAACCTTTCATTACATTTTAAACTACTACATGCAAAGAATCTGTAAGGTGTCCCATTTATAGAGATTGACCTGGTAAGGCCTAATTGGAGAGGAGGCAATCATTAGAAAAATATGGATCAAAAGGCGACTAGTTGGATTTATGACCTACGCACCTAAGACCCACTAGGGCTAAACATAGATTTGAGTTTAAAGCCTTTTTGGATGACTAGGAAAATAAATGAAGGGATGGTCATACAGGGTCCTCTCATCAGAGATAATAAGATGTTTTATCCCCCAACTCCCTCCCCCACCCTCCCCCACCTCTTTAGTGATAAAGGGTTATAGGGTTTAAGTCAGCAGCACCATTCAAAGCACAGTGAACGTCCATGCGCCTCTGAACCAAAAACCTTTCGTGAGCTGTCTTTTGCAATGTTTATCCTGGCTGGTGGGCTTTGTAGAGTGGACCTTACCATCTACAGCTTAGAACTACTGAATTGCAGTGCTTGGAACCCCCAAGCTGCCATTTTTGTAATGTGCTTTTTATCCAAGTAACATTGTAAATTTCCATTAAACTGCATGCCTGTGTACATTTTCTATACACTCTGTGCCATGTTTTCTCATCTCTGTCACCTTTAGGTACCAACCAAAGATTGAAATTACCTTTAGGGTGACAGTTTAAACCTGAGTCATGAAGGGGAGCAAGGTTAGTCAGACCCAAACCAGAAACCCACTACATGTCTATCCACAGAACCATAAAAGAGCAGCTTTTCATAGTCACAAGATCTCTGCAGATCTTGGACTTTGTCTGATCTGGATTATCCTGCTGTCATTTTGTGAACTGATTTCCCATTTTAAATTAAGTTTTATATTTTTGCTCATAAAGTGTCTTTGTGAATGAATTACAATTGGAGACATCTGGTCAAATATTGTTTCCCTGTTATATATGTGTGTGTGTATATATATATATATATATATATATATATATATATATATATATATATATATATATATATATATATATATATATATATATATATATATATATTATATATATATATATATATATATATATATACATATATATATATATATATATATATATATATATACAATTCATCAATGGTATAGCCATGAATTCAAATGGTTTCTGACAATCACAATATATATATATACACACACAATTCTCTTTTAAACTTCTCTGGAAAAGTATAAAAAGAGTTAAAAAAAAATTCCACAGGTTGGCATGTGTATCAGTCTAGATAAAGAATGGATTGCCAATAGATCAGCAGGAGGGCATGGACATGCTTCACAAAGGGGTTAGTAGAATGAATATAAATTAACCTCTATTGGAAAAAAATGAACATTAGAAAAATGTGAAAATATTTCATAATTTATCTGCACTGTTTGATATGGAAAAATAAAGAAGCAATTGCATAATAGCTCTACCCAGTCCTTTCCCCCCTTAGTAGTAATGTCAAGTAACAGTGATATTATCAGACACTTTCTGTGCTATCCTTAATTTATGATACATTTAATTATCTTATATTCTTTGAAACACATTTATATGGCTACCAGTAAAAAAAAAAACCTCAATTTATTTTTATATATTTCTCTAATTGCTTTCTGTTTACTCACAGAAGATAAAATGTGTGGGTTACACTCAGAGAATAATGCACTGACCTAAAAATTATGCATTTATAATAAAGCTGTGTGGGGTTGCTTTAGCTTTTCCTGTGCTCTTTATGTTTCAGCAATTATGACTCATCCATCTAGTTCCACCGTGTTTGCAGCTCAGTTCTGTTCTTGCTAATTATAATTCTAATCACTATGACAGCCAGAGGAGGAAAAACTCATTCGCCCATGCACTAGAAGGTAATTTCAAGGTGTTTAGCTGCCAAAGAAACAAATGGGAATTAAACAAAGAATCTGCTTGTCATGAAAGGACAAATCTGCCCTGCTCTGCCATTTTGTACTAGAATATTTTGAGCGAGATTCCTCTTCAGAATAAATTATTCAGCCTGTCTTACATTAATATGAACTATCAAGTTGAAAAACATGTTCATGAAAAGGATACTGAAGAACAATTTCATTGTGTTGCATGTTTAAATTACAAAACAATGGATGTTACTGGATTAATGTACTTTTGAGCTAGATGTTAAATGTGTTATTGAATTATTATATGACATAAGTTAAATTATACTCATGTTGAAATGCAGTAATATGCTGTTATATTTATTGTGCACAAGCTTAAAATGTGAGCCTTTTAAATACTGCATCACATTTATTAAAGACATAATTGAAGGTACTCTCGGTTACTTGATCTTTCAGCAGTAATATGGTTACATCCTGCTGTTAAAGCAAATAGTGGGATATTAATAGGCAGAGAGGTTGGCGAGGTGAAATAACTCACTATTGAAATTTATGACAGGGAAATTATCTTACAAGGCAGACACAGCACTGAGCAACAGAATCTTATAGTACTGCGCAGTGAATTAACTACATGAAGATGTTAATATATGTATGTCCTAGCTATGCACTTTGCATTATAATCATGTGCATTGCAATTCTGCATTACATTAAAACATCTGATTTTACATTTTAATAGTTATTTTCCCTTTGGCATTATTTAACTAAAGAAGGGAATCAGCATGCATTTACATACAGCTTTTTATAAAGACACACTTTTTAAAAATGGAGATTCGGTTACATGTTATAGTCATCACTTTTTTGGTCACTCTAGTAGCATTTTTATAAGCATGTCAGTGCTCCCCTCTTTCTATTTTGTTTGCATAAATGTAGAATGGCCAGGTTTTTGGCTCCAGCACCACTCCACAGTACAGGCACTCCATAAATTGTGCAAAAGAAAACATTAAACTGCCTTATGTTCTTTATAACTAACACATGAGCTTCTGTTAGTGTTATAATCAAAGTAAGAATATTTTGACATAGGAGAGGGTTAACTTTAATATGACCATATAATATTATTGCATTTCCATTTTTGCCACCTCATGTTAGTATGCATGTACCCTGATTTTTGTGTACATTGAACATAATTTGGAATACTTTTGGGAGAACCCTTCAAGAAGAACTAAGGTCTCTAGGCTATTTCTGCACAACTAAAAAAGGATTTAGAATGATGATCCTATGTAGCACCATACAGAAGTGATCCCTATTTATTTAGGAAGTCAAACAGAGACTTCCCAACAGCCATACCACCATATTCTGTGACCTGACAGACGTGATTAGTGCACATTGCCTGTGATGCTGAACACACCTATAGAAGGATCATTCACCAGACCATCTCTCACTGCTGTGACACAGTGATGCTCTGCGAGATGAAATATATTTTTGGTAAATATTTTTGAATGGTACACAGTTTGTGCATTCACATAGCAGCTGTTATGACCCCATTAAAAGAACAAAATGGGGATAGCCCCTTTTAATTTGATATATGTTTTAGGAAGTAATTGTTTCCCTCTACCTATTGAGACAGGATCAGTGGCGGCAGGTTAAATGAGGGCAGGTATATAAGTCAGAATATGGAAAGAGCACTGTATCCCTGCTTCTAGGGTTAATACTTGTATAAGCTTCAGCTCCTGCTTAATTAACCCAGCCTAGTCCTATTTTTGCCCTCTGTGATTTTCTCATTGTGCTTCTGATCACAGACACAGAGAGTGTGTGTGGAAGTAAACTTAAATGTTGAGGGAAACTGTGCACTGTTTAAACCCTTGTTTTGTGACTGGGAGCCGGCATAGCTGGCCAGTTCAGTTAGAGAGTAGAGTTGAGCAGACACCTGGATGTTCGGGTTCGGCGGGTTCGGCCGAACTTTGGAAAAAAGTCCTGGTTAGGGCTTGAACTTGACCCCGAACTTGACCCCGAACCCCATTGAAGTCAATGGGGACACGAACTTTTGGCCACTAAAATGCCTATAAAAAAAGTCCTGGGAAGGGCTAGAGGGCTGCAAAAGGAATTAAAATGTGGGTAAGAGTAGGACAAGTGCCCTGCAAACAAATATGGATGGGGAAATAACTTCAAATAACATACAAATTAAAAATACAGCTGAGCCATAAAATAGCACTAGATGGAATCTTTGATTTTAGTTTTGGAAGAACATAAATCTAAATCTAAAGCATGGCTGCCAGGAGGATCAACAGAATTATTCATTTGAGACAGGGTTGGAGTGCAGGCTATTCTCTTTCAGTTTATACTAAGTGACCCATAGGTTGAGGAGGCGGTGACCGTGGCGGTGTAGGTGGAAGCGGCGCTGGAGGAGGAGGAGGTAGCCAGAATTTTTCAAAGTGCGCTGTAAGCACAGTATTTGACGGTTCTATTTGACTCTCAGATATGAAGTGCACCGCAAGACGCAAATGTACTATTTACCACCCAAAACTATTAGAATTTTTCAAAGTGCGCTGTAAGCACAGTATTTGATGGTTCTATTTGACTCTCAGATGTAATACATGTAATGCTATTGCTATTCTATAACCGAAATAGAGTCCCCATTCATACGAATAGGTCGATTAACCTATTCGTATGAATGGGGACTCTATTTCGATTTATAGAAAGCCAATAGCATTACATGTATTCCATTACCCGAAAGTCTATAAACCGAAAGACATTCGGTTTATAGACTTTCGGTTTATGGAATACATGTAATGCTATTGCTATTCTATAAACCGAAGTCTGTTATATACAGGGGTAACGAGGAAGACAATAGCAGGCTGTAACTATTTTATAAGTAAAAGACCATTTTCGAAAGACTTATTTTCTGATAGACAAAAGTTTTTTGAAAGAAGTAAGTGGTATGCATATCTTTTAGAAAGAGCAGAAAATACCATGATAACATGCTAGTAAAAAGGGACAATTAATTCCTCAGTTTTAAAATATAACTGTCAATTGTAGGAGTATGCTCAAAGAGGCTGATGCAAAGTGTCACCTCACATTTGTTTGGAGATGTAAAGCAAATAAATGAATAGGGATTTAGTCAAACCTTATGGCAATAAGGTGTCCAAATTGCCTCTATATTACTATAATCCACACACAAGCCCTAACCACTAGGTTGACTAAAAGAAAAGAAATAGCGCAAAAGGATGAGATGTTTATGTGAAGCTGGGAACACATTTCAAAGCAAGGGATGTATAAAAGACTAAAATATTTCCCAGATAGGATAAAGTGTCGACAGATAAGAACCATTCTGCGAATCTAGTCTACCCAATTTCTGCCTAATTTAAAATAAAATCTAAATACCTTCATTAGTTCATGGCCTTACCTTATTTCTAGGATAGCTTTATGCCTATCCCATGCATGCTTAAACTCCTTCAGTGTATTCACCTCTACCACTTCTGCTGTAATGGTATTCCATGCATCCACTACCTTCATAGTAATAATTTTTAATATTATTTTTAAACCTTTACCCCTCTAATTTAATACGAGCCTTCTTGTTGTGGTAGTTTTTCTTATTTTAAGTATACTCTCCTCCTTTATTATGTTGATTACCTTTATGTATTTAAATGTTTTGATCATACCCCCTCAGTCGCTTTCTTCCAAGCTGTATATAATAAGATTATTTAACTTAACCTGGTAAGTTTTAACCTGTAATCTATGCAGCAGTGTAGTGGTCCTTCTCCAAACACTCAACAAAAAGTATATATACCCTTCTGAAGATACAGTCTCCAGTAATGCATCCAGTACTCCAAGTGAGGTCTCACTGGTGCTCTGTCCAAGAGTATAAGTACTTCCCTCTTTCTACTGCTAATACCCCTCCCTATACAACCAAGCATTCTGCTAGCATTTCCCTTTGCACAGTTACATTGTCTCTCTACCTTTTATGTCCACTGAAATAACTACTTTTAAATCCTGAGGTTAGGACAGTATAACATATACTGTATTCTTCTCTTTGATTTTTACACCCAATGTGCATTATCTTGCATTTATCCACATGTCAAGAAAGAAACCTTTTTTCCCTTCACTGTGAGTTCCAGCAATTGTTAACAAACACCTCATTTCAGCTACTGTTACTTACTTGGTTGATATTAGCCAGCTCCTTTGCTACCCAGTACAAGTAGTTAAGCAGCTAGTTTAAGTAGCTCCGTTGGCTGCTTACGATTAAGCACTTTTCATGTGTACGTGTCAAGCGTATTTGCCGTTTGTTCCTGTCATCATGTTTTTCAGTTTTTCTATAATTTTATTATTATACTAAACCTTTGGGATACAAATAATAATTCAAACCTTTTCTCACTAAGAGGTTACACTGTTCCTGAACTGGAGTCTGCTGGCATTCTATTGGGATCTCTCTTTTTTTTTTACTGATGGAATATGTGGTTGAATATGTAGTTCAATTCTGGGCACCTTTTAAAAAAAGACGTTATGGAACTAGCGAAAGTGCAGAGGAGGGCTACAAAACTAATAAAGGGAATGGAAGGTTTAAGTTATGAACAAAAATTTGCATACACTAGGAAACGGCAGCTTAGAGGGGATATGATAATGTTATATAAATATGTACAGGCCCCATACAAAGGGCTTTCTAAATATCTTTTCATTAACAGAACAGTAAAAAGAACTAGCGGTCACCCGCTAAGACTTTAAGAAAGAAGAATTAGTCTACGACAGTGGAAGGGATTTTTTAAAGAAAGGATGATTAAGATATGGAATTCACTGAAGAGGTAGTTCTAGAAAATACATTAGATGCCTTTAAAAAGCGACCTGGATACTTTTTTTTAATGAGCCGGAGCATAGGGGCTATGAATGTTAATAAAGGCATTAACATTTATTTAGTACTTGTTGATCCATGGAGAAATCTTATTACCATTTGGAGTCAAGAAGGAATTTGTTTTCCCACTAAAAGCAGAATTCAAAATTATTGAAAGGCAATTTTATGACTTTTTTGGGATCAAAAGTGGTAAACATGTAATAGGAAAAGGGTTGAACTTGATGGACATACGGTGAGTCTTTTTTCAACCTAAACAACTATGTAACAATGTAACTTCTTATGTCTTAAAACTCTAATTCCCTCTACCAGCATTTGACATTTTAAGTAAATAAGATACATTTTTAAATAAGTAATCAGCTAATTCACCACTTTTTAAAGCAGTATGTAGAACCCAAGATATTGAATGGCAGGGACTAATGCCTTGAGACATATACATAGTTAAATTTATTGAAAATAGATACAATACAATTATAAGATACATTTATGTTTAAAACATTTCACAGTTTGGTTTGATATCCTAAACTCTGTCCACTGACATGTTCACATTTGCATGATAAAAAATAAATTCCAAATGCCCACAAGCCTGACGCATTTGCCAAAAATAGCTTCTTAATAGGCAAAGAGAAAAGAAAAAGGATGCGTTCTGTGAGATATGTTCAACACTTATCCTTTAATAATAGTGTTATCATCAAGGGAGTTTGGTGTAGTTTAGTGGCTCAGTGCAGTACACAAACAATCTTCACTGAGAACATAAGATGCCTGATTCTTTCACCTGCCAATGCTGTCACTAAATAATATTACCTTGAATTTTGGTGATGGCATGAGACTGCACCAATAATGATAAAGTGAAAATTACTATGTAACTCTGGTGAGCAGGGTATAAGCTGGAAGGTTTTCTGATTACCTAATTATCATGAAAAAGCCATAGAATGGTCATACCTCAGACCAATTGTGAATGTCATATCAAATTTACTTAAATAAAACTCATTCTGTTGCTATGCTTCTTTTGTTTATTATTTAACATTTTAATGAAGAACAAAAGATAGTGTGTCTGTTCCAGAGGCTTCACTAGGGTTGGTGTCACCCGGTGCGGTAACTCATGGTGTCACCCCCTGGATTTCCTCCAATACCATGCCAAACAGATTCCTTAGTAATGACAGTCAGATGGCCCATTAAATATGCCACATACAGGAGCCCCACAAATTATGTCACATACAATAATAATATGTCAGTATTATTTTGCCGTTAATAAGCCAGACAATTTGCCTAATATGCAAGTAATATTGTGCCATTCAGATGCCATAATTATTGTGCCATTCAGATGCCACTAATATTGTGCCATTCAGATGCCACAATTATTGTGCTATTCAGATACCAGTAATATTGTGCCATTCAAATGCCAGTAATATTGTGCCATTCAAATGCCAGTAATATTGTGCCATTCAAATGCCAGTAATATTGTGCCATTCAGATGCCTGTATTATTGTGCCATTCAGATACCAGTAATATTGTGCCATTCGGATGCCTGTATTATTGTGCCATTCAGATGCCTGTATTATTGAGACATTCAGAGACCAGTAATATTGTGCCATTCAAATGCCATAATTATTGTGCAATTCAGATACCAGTGATATTTATTCCCCCCTCCTCCCCCCACTTCCCCGGTACTTACCGCCTGGCTGCTGCTCCGTGTCCCCGGACGCCTCCTCCGTGTCCCTGGACGCCTCCACCGTGCAGTCTTCCCTCCTGCAGGGATTTTTTTTTTTTACTTTTTTTTTTCCAGCGGATGCGGCTGCCAGATAAAAAAAATAAAAGTACGGCTTCGCGATGCGCTGCGGGGGGATGCCGGCAGCACGGATGTTACCCCCCACTGGTCTGTTCAATGAGTTGAGTTAATTTATCTTATGTCATTGAATACCATAGACTGCAATAGAGAAATGTTATTAAAAAAATCAGAGATAAGTGGTATTTTATTGGGCCCAGTGAGAATATTTTTAATCTGTAATATTTTCTTGATTATTTTTTGGACAAAGGTGCATTTTCCAATTTTATTAGAGTAAATGAACAAAGCTAAATGAGCAAATCCTCTTCTAGCCCTTTTATGAGCTGATTTTCTTGGTCAGTCTTTTAATTTGTCAAAAACGTTAACTCTTACATTATTCAAGTGTTCATAGTTAGTAAAAACTATTTCCCTTAAAGAACTGATAACATTATCTGTTACCATAGAAACTGTATACGCTTATGTATTACAAGTTATCCTCCATAGTTTCCATAGTTACCGTAGAAATTGTGCAAGCACATGTATGTATGTAATGTTACATAAGTGCCTGGCTCCAATACCATGCCAAACAGATTCCTTAGTAATGCCAGTCAGATGGCCCATTAAATATGCCACATACAGGAGCCCCACAAATTATGTCACACACAGTAATAATATGCCAGTATTATTTTGCCGTTAATAAGCCAGACAATTTGCCTAATATGCAAGTAATATTGTGCCATTCAGATGTCATAATTATTTTGCCATTCAGATGTTTTTAGTATTGTGCCATTCAGATGCCATAATTATTGTGCCATTCAGATGCCAGTAATATTGTGCGAATACTCCAAAATAAAATTACTTTTGAATGTATTTTGAACCACATGAGCTGGCAAATCAATTTTGGCATATTTACCATACAAAACAAATCAAAACTGTTCCAAATATAAAAATAACAATTTTTTAAACTATATCTCACACACGTGAATACTTGAATCAAACAAGCTGAAAACCTGTAGCAGTCCTCTTGTTGAGCATATATTCTTATATCACAGAGAAATCAGTTTACCAGCACCAAAAACATAAGTAACATCAGTAACACTGATATAAGAACATTGAATCAGGAAGAAACGAACTGTTTGTTTTTAATTTAGATATAAATAAAATGAGAACAATAAATGTGTAAGTTTTGTTCAACCTCTTAAGGTTAAAAAAACATCAAAAACAACATTGATTGACCATTAGAAAAATAATCATTGTTTTACACAGTGCTCATCATATTACAAGGATTATAGGAAGAATAAAAGCATGAAGTAAAACATTGTGCCTTAAACACAAAGAATCACAAATAGAACCAGTGTCAGCTTATCATTATCATGACTATTCAGCTAATACACTGCAAATAAATATTTTTATACATTGACAATATTAGGGTGTTCTAAATTTAAAAATGTTGCATCCCCATAAAGGTTTTGTGATGAGAGAGGGAGGGAAAGGTTTATATGGGTAGACATATTTGCTTACTATTTTTCTTAAAATTTCTTTTTAAGAAATTCAATCTTATATTACTATTTATTCATATAGCACCAACACTTTACAGAGCAATGGTGCAAAACATAACATGGATTCACAGACTGTCAGACAAATAAAGGCAGGCCTATGCATGAGGGAGAATGTGTGTAATATTTAAAGAGGCACTTTAAAAAACCTTTTTGTTTTTAACTTTTGCTTCATTAACCCCTTACTGACAGTTCTATGCTGCATGTGATGTGCCTTGAAGACCAGAATTCCTTTATATTTGTAACATTTTGCTTAACTGTGATTTTCTTTCTTAATTTTTCAGTCCACCTACACAAATTATATATCATTTGTAAAGGACAGTTGGGGATTTCCTTTGATACTATGATTTTCATGATATGATATACGTTACTATTGAAAAAAATACTAAAATATGATGAAAAAATGCAAAACCCTCCACTTTTTCTAAATTTGACCTGAAAATCTTTTATACAATTACACATGTAAAAAAAGATCCCATCTATATAATTTCTAATATTTGTCCTGAGTTTAGAAATAACAATGTTTCCATGTTTATCTGTTGTTTTGTTTGCACGTTATAGGGCAATAACCTATAGTAGTGTTTTTTTGGTTTTGTTTTCTAACCATTTCTAACACTGTCAGCATGTGCACTCCCAAGCAGAGTACCCTGCTCATCTGATCATGGTCTGTCCGAGCTGCTAGTCTTTTTCTGCAAGTGCAAAGAGAGACCTTTGTTTTCATATGCCACCAACAGAGTGAATAACTTTACTATTTATATTTGGTAGGTGTTTTTATCTATTATTTGACATGTAAATAAAGTACATTACTATTGCTTAATTTTCATAAATGACAAAAACCTCTCACCCCAATTTTTTTTTTACATTTGACAGTTATTGAATGATCATACTTATGGATGCTGTTCCTGAGAGGCTATGAGAATATTACGAAGATGCAGGATTTAAAATGCATCTAGTAAATGTACGCCAAGAAATGAAAGCATGATAAAATGTAAAACACACACTGTGGCATGACAATGTATTCATAGTGCGCTGTTATCTTCATTAGACTGCCTTGTACATCATTGTCAAAGTGACCTGGTTGCACAAACAGTTTTAGAAAGCTTCCATTCATGAACAGTTTCCAAAATCCATATACCATAAATAACATTAAACATGTTAAAATGTGTCCTTTAAACCACGTGTCACATCTTACATGAAAATGGAAGATTTTCTGTACTGAAATGATTACTTTTCATTATACTGCTGTAACTTTATCTCAAGAAACTTCTCGCATAACCCACATGACTTTATCTAAAGCCCAATCATGTGTCCTCGATTCTCAAGGGTACACCTGACCTCACAATAGAATTTAAATAGACCTTCCTTGAAAAAAAATCCTTTTCTTTACTTGTGAATTCTGAATGTTAAATGCCAACTCTGTATCAATAACTGTGGATTTTCATTAGAGACCTGTGATCCACGTCTGGACATAAATGCAGCTTTTAGAGATTGTTCAAGTTCGAAATAGTTAACCAGTCATTTGGAAACTCATTTACCACTTCTTTATGGTACTTTGCAGCATTGTACAATACATCTTTCTGTAATCCATAGACCTGGCATATAACTTAAACAATGAATATTTTAGCAATGAAACATAAAATAATAAATAAATACTGTGTGTATCTGTATAAAATTGTTAGACTTGGGTGTATAGTCCAGTAACGGGTAGTCTTTATTGGCCCCCTGTGGCCACTGGTTTGATTTTCGGGTTGTGCAGAGTGAAAACAACACTTGTGTCCAAGTCTGACTGCCAGATACAGATGAAGTACTTGAAGAAGCCATTTTATTCATCAAGCCCATGGCAGGGAGGGGCAGTAAGAGAGGGAAGTAGAATAACACTCCCACTGGTGCATCAGTATCATCTGCTCCAGATTCACAGCTCCCACTTCTTTTTTTTTTATTGAAAATAGCAAAAATTGTATAATAAACAATAAATACAATAAATACATTTCTTATTTCTCGAAAGCAAATCAAATCTGTTTGTTCATTCTATCAACATATTTCAGAGAGGAAAGCAAGGAAAAGAGGAGAGGAGAACCAGAAAAGAGGGAGAGAGGCAGAAAAAGAAAAAAGGATAGCGAGAGGGAGAGGAGATAATTGATACTTACAGATGAAAAAAGAAAAAGGGGAGGGGGGGGGGCGTTCTCTTAACCTAGTTTGGTTTAGGACAGTTGTTCCACATGGAGAGGAGATTTGTATGTTTCCCTAGGGAGCTGGTTGAGAAGTAATTTTTCCAATTGAAGATTATAGGTTATTTGGTTGTGCAGTTCTGATTTGTTTGATATTTGTTGGGATTTCCAATTTCTAGCCAGTAGGGTTTTGGCTGCAATTAGGAAATGACCCACCAAAACCTTTTGTGTGGACTTCAGATTTATGGTGGAGATGTGGGAAAAGTGCACATTCTGGCATTTGAGGGATATCAATTTCAATGGCTTGTGTTATGAAGGAAAAAACGTCTGACCAGTAATGGCGGAGAAGAGGACACGACCACCAGGTATGTAGCATGGTGCCAGGGAGTTGGCATTGTCTCCAACAGAGATTTGAAGATGTGGGGTACATTTTTGCAAATTTACTAGGTACCATGTACCAACAATAAAGAATTTTGCGCATGAGCTCCATATGGTTTACACAGTGAGAAATACCCTTCATTCTCTGGGTTGCTTGCTTCCACTGTAAAGGTGTAAATTCCTGGGAGAGTTCCTTTTCCCATTATTTCATACAAGGGAGTTTAGTCGAAATGGGAGGGAAGGGACCTGAGTGGTAACATATAGAAAGTAGTTTTGGCTTTGAAGATATATTCATGCAACATTTAGTGAGTATATGAAGCGACCGATTTTCAGTGGAGTATTCGATGTTGATCATATTGAGTGCCTAATTTGAAGGTAGATGTAAAAATCTCGTTGTGGAAGTAGAAATTGTTGTTTCAGAATTTGAAAAGTTTTAAGAGTGCCATCGATGTATAAGTGATCTAATATTGTAATACCTGCCTTGAACCATGATTTAAGCAAAATATTTGGAATTATTAATTCTAGTACCATAAGTGGTGTTGCGTGGGATAGGCATAGTATCCGGGATATGGGTTCCGTATTGTTTCCATATTCTGAAAAAAGATACAGTGCTATTAAATATAAGCTTCTGTTTTAATAATTTGTGGTTCGCTGACCATAATAGGTCACATATCTGATACATATCAGCTTGGATATCTTCCGTTTCTCCTGTAGGTGAGTGGAGTTTGGGCCATTCGGTCTGCCCTGTAGTAGTGGGGTATAGATGCTATGCTTAGACCTCCTTGTTTGAATGGGAGTTGTAACCATTTGTTTTCTATTCTGGGGGGTTTCGGAAGGGTACGGAACAGGTTTAAAATTTTGGGGATCACCGTCATCTTTACTGCAGCAAAACGCCCAAATCACAAAAGATGTAGATGTGACCAAGTGTGCAGGTACTGCTTAACAGATTTCCACAGGTTGGTTAGGTTTGCTTCTAATAGGTTAGAGCTGTTTTTTGTAAGGAAGACGCCCAGGTACAGGATGCTCTCCGATCTCCACTCAAAGGAATATCGTTGTTTGAGAAGTCTTAAGGTGTCAGCAGTTAAATTAATTGGTAATGTTTGTGTTTTTGTTTAGTTTACTTTGTGATAAGAAATCTGGCCATAATTGAGTAAAGTTATAAGCAATGCTGGGACAGAAATTAGGGGGTGAGTGACCGTAATCAGGATATCATCGCAAATAGTCCCAGCTTCGCAGTGTGGGTTTGTGAGTAGGGGATTTCTTTAATGTCAGAATTTAATCTAATGGTTTATGCTAAGGGTTTAAGAGCCAATACGTACAGTAAAAGGGAAAGTGGGCATCCCTGGCATGCTCCATTTGTTATTTTAAATGGTTTGGATCAGAAGCCCGCATAGGATACTTTCGCAGAGGGGTTCGAGTATAATGCTAAGATCGCTTTAATGTACGCTTGAGGAAATGTAAATTTTTCTAAAGTGGCTGTTTAATAGGACCAGTGTAAGTGGTCAAAAGCCTTTTTGGCATCTAATGCTAAAACTAAACTGGGAGTACCCGAATTTTGGGCCAGGGAGATTATATTGGATATTTTCCTAGTATTATCTGATGGATGTCTTCCCTTGACAAACTCAACTTGATCATACTTTAGGAGTTGAGGTATCAGTGGTTTCAGTCTGTTCCCTAGTATCTTTGAATAACTTCTGTGTTTAGCAGAAAGATTGGACGGAGGTTTGAGCATATGGTTGGAGGTTTGCCCGGCTTTGGTATGGTGGTAACAGTGGCCATCAACATATCTTGTGAAAAAGAGTAGTAGTTGGTTGTAAATTTGTTAGTGGCGGAAGGGACAATTTATCGAGAAATGTGACTGTCGGCAGTTTCTGGTTGATGAGTAGATTTATCCAATTGGAGTTTGTATAATTTGGCATAGTATTCTGCAAATACATCCGGAATCAGGGCGGGGTTCATGACTTTGTCCCCCTTAGCAGACTTAAGAGATGGGATGGCCTTCTTGGATTCTTGCCAAAAATGACCCTGGCTTATTACCGTACGAGTAGTATTTCTGCTTTAATTTCTGTAACATTAAATGGGTAAGGTGGAGTTGGAGGACCGAGATCTCCTGTTTCAGTGTTTTGATTTTCAATTGTCTTGATTTAGTAGGGCCTTTCTTATGTACTGTTTCCAGAGTGTGTAGTTCTGACGTGAGTAGGAGGAGTTGCTTGTCCCTTTTCTTTCTCTCGTATGAAGCTATCGAGATAAGGTGTCCTCGAATCACTGCTTTGTGTGCTTCCCATAGATTTTCAGGAGTTTTATTTGGTGAGTCCTTTAAAGTGAAGTAGTTTTCTATTGCAAGTTTAACTTTGTTTTGTATTTCTGGTTGAGTAAGTAAGCAATCATTTATTCTCCACGGGCTTCTTCCTCTATTTTGGAATTGTTCAGATATAGTGAGAAGCAATGGGGCATGGTCAGACCACTGGATGATGCAGATGGAGCATTCCATGATACGTTGAAGAGTGAATTTATCGGATAAAAAATAATCTATTCTAGGATATGTAGAATGTTTTCGAGAAAAAAAGGTATAATCTTTATCGGAAGTACATAAGGTTCTCCAAATATCGTTTAGTTGAAATTCTTTTAAGGTTTGGAGAAAAATTTTGCTTTTTTTTTTCAATGCTGCTAAATATTTTGGGGAGGGAGATGCAGTGGAGTCCAAAGCCGTATCGGCCACTGTGTTCATGTCACCACAAATAATTAGAGAACCTTGTTTAATTGAGTTCACTGTCGTGATTACCTTGGCAATGTACTGTGCTGAGTCCGTGTTTGGAAAGTAAATATTTAAAAAGGTGTATGGAATATTATTTATAGTTGCTAAAATGATTAGATATCTGCCTTTAGGATTTTTTTTCAGAGGCTCAATGGTTAACGTTAAGGAACTATGGAAGCAAATGGATACACCTGCTTTTTTTTGTTTTAGCCGTGGAATGGACTGCTTTCGTGAATTGATGATTCATTACGGTTAGGATGCTATTCAATGTAAAGTGGATTTCTTGTACACATATTATTTGGACCTTGGAATTTTTGGCTTCTTGGAACAGGAGTACACGCTTGTGTGGGCTATTTAGGCCTTTGGTGTTGATGGAAAGGATTTTAAGGCTCATAGCGTTGAACTCTTTGATGGTGCTGGAAGTACAGTGACTTGATTGTTATAGGAAGTCCAAGCCACTTCTAAGTGGCTAAGTAACTGATTATAATGATACTGATGTTAGCAGATTTTGTAGTCCAGCAGCCAGATCAGCAAAATCTTCTGTCAGAAGCAGCCATTCGTTACCCAGGTGGTTAAGCCCCTAAGCTTTGAGTGACAATCTGGTCTTTAGCAGAGCTGAGAGGCTGGAACAAAGAGTAAAAGCTTAGTCAGGCAAGCCAAGGTCATTAGGTAGGAGAAGGCAGAGTAGTCAAATGGCAGTATAAGGCAAATAGAGATCAGTAACAAGCTTGATTATGATGCACACAGGAACCACAATAACCTGGCAAAGGTCTAGTGAAAGGAAGTGGCTTTTATAGGCAGAGAGTGAGCCCATGACCAGACACAGCTGAGGAGAGTTGATAAATATAACAAGGCTTGTAGATTCATGATTACTAGAACAGAGGCTAAATTGTGACAAACAGGATGGCAAACAGGTAAGGATGAGAGCTAGGAATATGAAAGTCAGTGTTCAGGGTTCAAGTCCAGACACAGTCAGCTCTGGACACTGATCCTGATTCTCTATCATTTAGACATGGAACTGATCATGATTACCCACCATGATAATGTAAGTAGATGGTGTTCTACGAGTAATTACCTAGAGTTGCAGTAACATCTAAGTTGAATGATGTGGTGTAAATGTGTATCTAACATGGTGGGTGGATCCCAGTGCTTTACATCAGGAGCTTAAAGTTGGTGGCTGGTGAAGTCAGAGGAGGAGCTGCCAATTGTTGTGCGGCCGGTACAGGCTATGAGGCCCAGTATTCTGATGTTTCTGGAGGTTGAGGAGACACAGCTGAATGTGCTAGGATTAAAGTTAGAGAACAGTGTTAACTGATATCGAATGCCATACTTAACACATAAGTGTATGTTCAATACTTATGACCAGGTAGTTCTAGGTCCAGTTTACTCTCAACCCCCATGATGAATTAGGCATGCATGGCCTGCAGTAGCTCCTTCTTGAAGGCAATCAGGTCAGTTAGCCCTGGAGTGCCCCGTCTGGTGGTGGCAGCTGTCCTAGTTACCTTCATCTTCACCTACCTCATGATATCAGAGTATATAAAATATATGTGTAGAGCATCGCAATTGGTACACTAACACAGCGATCATCTGTAAATAATATACATATTAATTTATTTATACATGTATGTACATTTTGATATCTAAATATAAACACACAGCTCAGTACATGTGGTACCACATTTCTACATCTACACAGACATTCATATGTACTGAAACACCCACTGCCCTAGCTACTTGCAGCATTTGTTTGTACATGTTAATTTCTGCAATCTACTGCTTGCTCACCTTATCTCCAGATAAAATTTCCCTGAACAATTACAGTTCTCACAACACCCTTACAGCTTATCCATGTGTGGCAGCCATTTTAACATGTGCAGTCACATGCAATATTCCCTATCTGAGCATTCCTAGTTATCCATGACAGAGCTATTAGATGTGTTACAGGAACTATGTGTGTAGTACAATTTTACATGAGGCCTTTAGTACTTTTTAAATGCACTTAACTTTTCTTACCTACACCTACACAGACACCTTAATTCCCACCAACTTCATTGACTGCCTCCACAACCTTCTGGCAGATGTCATTCCTATCCCTATGACTTGTCTTTTTGGCTGCTGCCCTTATCCCACAGTTGTTTTGGCAAAGGCTCATGACGAATACCATCCTCTCCTATGCCTAAAAAATCTGGGTATAGTGACCATGAGTTAAAGCCAATAGCTGCCTGAAGAAGGGGCCTGGAGGCCTGGAAGGCCACTCAGTTGGTGGCATGACCCCTCTACCTACCAGCCCTGGAGGAGAAATGATAACAGAACAAAATACCTTCAACACCTTCAGAAACATTTCTTTGAATAATAGGTTGTTGGACTCTTGATCCAGTTCCTTAGGTGCCAAGTCTGCCAGTTTCGCATCCAATTTGAACAGAGCAGCCCTGTATCTCTCAACAATGATAGTGGAATTAGCATTCCCTTGTAGTCAGAGCCCTTGTTGTGCTCATTCACTTGTCAGATGGGGATCTTTGAGGGAGCCCTTGGCTAACTCTTCATTGACCTTCACAAATATTTGTGATAAATGGCTGGAAACATCCAGTAATGAGTGGGTCCTTCCTGCCTTTATACATAAAGATTGGATCGAAATTTCAGGCGTTTCAAACCTTGTCCAGTAAAGTTGGTGTTGGACATTCTGCTCTGAGTCTCTGATGTACATCCTTGGCTAGGGATCATCAAAGCAAGTACTTCCTGAATTCCACAGTGTGCAGAGGGGGATACCATTTGGATGACTGGATGTGTTTCAGAGAGGTTAGCTGTCAGAGTCCAAAATTTCCAGGGTCTGATTGTGATCTGAGGTGGCCAGGACGGAGGGTTCCACCCTCGACTCCCGGGAGAAGTGATGTACCATGGCATGCATGTAATGGGGGTCACCCTTGATATCAGATTACAGTATAGTTAAAGTAACTGGGTAAGGTGTAATAAGTTAAAAAACTGTGTACATTTATTTAGTACAGGTAAGGTAAGACAAAGCAAAAGATTAGTTAGAGTCAAAATAAGGTGAAATAGATTTGAAATAGGGTGAAATAAAGTCAAAATTAGGAGAAATTGTCGAATTATCGAGGCGAAAAGCAAGATCGAAATTAAATGCAAAATGTAGTAAAAATAGTATTGAGGGAGACGAAATAGACCCAAAAAATGGTCGAAATAGGATGGAGCTGGTGTCAAATTGAGAGAAAAGGGGCGCATGACTATGCTAGAAGCCTACCGCATGGTGGAAACATGATGCAAAACATTCGGGAGAGTGGGGCCACCAACTGGGGAGGGTATTTTACAATTGAGGGAGAGTGCAAGGGGGCCCCATGATAATGAAAAATTATATATAGCACAATAAAGCAAAAAGGGCAGTACTACTATGAAAAGAAAAGGACAATTAAAGAATAAAAACTACTATTTAACAATATATAGATAGCAATATAATTAAACAGAGAGGTTATCTGAGGAGGCTCATAAGAAATCCTCAGATGCCAACCATGAAACAAATTACACTCTAGTATGGATGGAGGGTGATTACCTGGAGGTTAGGAGCAAAAAAAGAGAAAGAAGCTATGTTATTGTTAATTGTGTCCTGTTGAATTAAGAAATGTAGGCATTATATAATATTATGACATATTCTGCCATGTAAAGCAGAATAATTTAACTATTTTGGGAGAAATTCTCACAATTAGCATCTTTAAAAAGATGTTGGTAACTAGTTTCAAACTATTTTTAGTTCAACGGTTTAGCTGAAATTTGAATTACATTATTATAATTTTATGGATCAATACAGAATATTAAATTATTTTTCAATACTTATAAACATTTGGTAAAGTACAATATAATGTATGACTGCAGTGGAACATGACCATTGCTGAATTCTGAGTTAATGAAATTGATTCATATTGAGGGAAATGAGTCTGCAATGAAAGGAAAAGTAATTTGAAATATGTTGAAATCTTGAAGAATAGTTTTACTGCTTAAGAGAGACAGCCATGATTCATTACTTATTTTAAATTATGTGAAACAATTTTCAAGCACAATGGAACTATTTATATTTGTTTTGTTTTTTTAAGCTCTTTATTTTTAATTTACATATTGCCAAGAATGTACAAACAATTATAATACAATGTTCATTATATTTGGTCTCAAATACACCACCTAAATGTTGTAGCTTTATTTTTGTTTTTATATATTACTCTGGGAAGAAAGGAGGGAAGTGGCAGAAGAAGTAAAGGCAAGAAAGGAAGTAAACACAAACATTAAAAACATAATAGCATCACTAAGTAATTGAAATAGTTACATACAATAGTTTCTACGTATCTTAAGTGAGCTGACTGTAAAAAGAGCAGCATTCACCCACACATACTGTATCTAACAAATATAGTATCTACAATCTGTTATTCTTAGACATACAGCACCATCACTCAGGACCAAATAAATTTACCTATTTTATAATAAAATTATCTCTTAGAAATTTGCTAGATGTTGTATCTTTTCAGCAGTCATAATCTCAATACAGTGGTACCATGTAAATGTGCCAACAGTCCTTGCGACTGAGCCCTCCATCACTGGGGCTCCTGGAGGGGACTGAAGGCCAGCCCCCTCCCCACAGAATATGCCCTGGCCTGGGAAGGGGTACTGTGACAGTGCCATCCCTACTGCTACTTCTGTGGCATTTGGCCCCTGGACTATATCAAGTGACTTTGATGTGCTCTGGTGGTTGCCCATTATGTGCTACCATGTTGGCCTCTGTTCTACCAGTCCAGAAAGCCTGTTGCTACCCTGTGCCTTTGCCCTGTACATACTTTGGGGAGACCACTGGCAAATAATGAACAAAAGCTGACTCGCCAGTAAAATGCTCTAAATATAATCCAAATCTTTACTGTATTGAACATGTAAATATATCCATAGAAGACTCCAAGACCAGTGTCTTGGAACAGCCACACAACACCTTATGCGTTTCATGCATAGTAGCACGTAGAGTAGTTAAATAAAGGTAATAACACATACCCTATCAATACTGATCATATGGATACCATAATTACAGGGCATATAATGCAGCTGAGGGGGGAGTGTCAATTTGTCTCCCCACTCCTGCATAAACCTGAAAGACAAATAAAATACTAAAATCAATAACTTTTTAAGATGATATTAACACTCATGTATATTACATAAAAAATGTACCAAAACAAGGGTATCCCTAAGATAATCAGAGACATGAATAAGCACATAACATATCAAATGAACAGAAACACATACTCAATATTGTTACAATTGCAAGCAAATGAAAAAGTAACTGAATAGATAGATACATGTGAGTACCAGATACTGTATTCAGGTATTCACTGATTCTTTATCATAAAATGATTCTGTATTTAAGTCCCTGGTGCTGGGTAACTGCAATCCCTCAGAGGTTTGGGACCCCAAGGTTATTCAGCCACAGCCTGTGAAGCAGCTGCTGTATCCAGGATAACATGGCCAGGACAGGACAGAATGAACTAAATGACAGCCAAGCAGAGTAAAAGCAGAACAGAATAGCAAAGGCAGAAAGGAAACTGAAAATCTTGGTTACCGCGTGGATGAGCCTGCATGTGGGTTGACTCATGACAGTCCCAGAGTATTTAAAAAAGCCCTCTAAGAAACTATATATATATATATATATATATATATATATATATATATATATATATATATATAATTTTAGACACATTGGGGATTAACGTATTTTTCGCTCCATAAGACGCACTTTTTTCCTCCTCAAAAGTAAGGGGAAATGTCTATGCGTCTTATGGAGCAAAGATTGCGGAGATCGTGCAGCATGGAGGAGAGAAGGCTGCTGGGTTCCTGTGTGTGCTCTGTCCGGTGGCGCGCTGCTTCCCCCGTTATCAATAGCAACTAATGTTTGAGTGGTGCACACCGAATTTCTCATGGTGCAGAATGGTGTGCCTAAGGTTAGCTGTATTAGTTTTGTCTCTAGCTTTGCTCATTATCACTACATTTGGGGGAGATAAGAATTAAGTGAAGATCTGTTCTATATGTGGTTTTAAACCCTATCCTAAAGGCTACCATAGTTCAATTAATATTAGGAGCTAGGTATGCCAGATTTTCCTTGTCATTTGCCATACTTGTACCATTGGATTTAATCAAATTGTTTATTCTGTCTTATTAAAATATCAAATTAATAAACAAAGTTAAAAAAATTGTTTTATTTTTTCTTGATTTCCTCCTCTAAAAACTAAGTGCGTCTTATGGTCAGGTGCGTCTTATGGAGCGAAAAATACGGTATGTATAAAACTATTCTATGCCGTGCAGGAAAGTTACCTGTGCCAAACAGCGTGTCACAAGTCAACTTGCATGAAGGCTCATGCAGGCTGTATCCAGGCATTTCTGTATCCTTTTGCTTTTTATTGGTTTGCTTGTTTATAGTCTATGCTTGGTCCTATATGATCTTTGTATCTGTATATCCTTGTGTGGCATTTCCTTTGTTCAGCCCCAGAGCGGCACCTGCCTAAACCGGCTACAGTCCGAATCCAGCCCAGTCTAGTTTTCCAGCCTGTCTGGTTTTCCAACCCTTGTCTTAGAATCCTGTTATATGTTTTTCTTGTTTGTGGCTTCTGTTCCTTTTGTTCTTCTGTTCTTGTCCAGTTCTGGTTTTCTTATTGTTCTGTCTCATTCCATGTTTTCTCTGTTTTTCTACTATTGCCTTGTTTCTCATTTCCCCTTATTTAATCCCAACCACACTTGTTTGTGCTATGTTTGGTTCCTCCAGCCATCCAGTATGTGCTACACCAGGTAATTCTTATGTGTCAGTGCAATGCAAATCTTCTAGTTTCTATTTATTCATTTGCTAATTTAGAATTAGTTCATGGCATCAAGGACCTGTGGGGGTACTTGTGTGGTACCTTGAAGTGGTTGGCCAACTTAATCATGTTGGTTAATAGGTGAACTAAACTCCCACCTTTCCATCTCTAGTGTTAGGCTAGTTCCTTTATATTTGTTTCTTGCTTTGTATGTCTCCCTGTGTTCCTTAGCTCTGGTTCTTTGTCTGTGCCCTGCAGTGTATCATTGTTTTTATATGTATCTCTATGCCTTGTATTGATTGTCCTTAGTTTGTTTTTTCCTCTGTCCTGCTCTAGTCAGTCCATAGCCCTGCACTCTCTATTCAGTTCTGTTCTTCCTTAGTTGCTTATCTGCTTTTGCTCTGCTTGGTCTGTCTCTTAGTTTATATTGTCCTAGCCTGCAACATCCTGCTTTCCTGTCAAGTTATTATCCATGCCTGATCTATGATGTTTGCAGGGTTTCTCCAGCCCTCCCTTGTTATACTGATACAGCACCTGCCTCTGCAGGACCTCTGTATGTGGCTGTGCATACCTGGAGCCTCAAGCCACCGGACAAGTGCAGTTACAATCATAAGGCCCTGTCTCCCATGTCACCTGGACCGCGTGCATGACATAGCGCATGCAGAGGTTCCCTGACACAAATATGATGCTTTTTGTGGTGGCATGACAAACTGTTGTCAATGCTTTTACTTAACCTTCTCCTGTACAACATTTGTCTTTTCATATGATAATGAGGTCACACCTCCAATGACCATTCAATATACCTGCTGAATGAACAATCTGAAGTCAGTCTCGCCCTGCCTTACCTGCCTCCTGGATGCAATATGTGATGGGTTATAATTAGTGTTGAGCGAACCCGAACCGCACTGTTCGGGTTTGTACCAAACATTACAGTTTTTTGACCCCGGACCCGAACACGGACATTCCACTGTATGTTTGTGTTGGAGTTCAGGGTTCAGCGATTTAATGGCGCATTTTGAAAGGCTGCAGGGCAGCCAATCAACAAGCGTTTGACTCGTTTGCCCTTAGAAGCCATCACAGCAATGCCTACTAATGGCATGGCTGTGATTGGCCAGTGAAGCATGTGACCCAGCCTCTATATATAAGCTGGAGTCATGTACACGCACATCACATGAGCTCTTCTTAGTGTAGGAGAGGATGCTGCAGCTGTGAGGGACAGATTAAAAAAAATTCTGGTGTTGAATCTGCAAACTACAGCGATTATTCAAACAACAGCGATTATTCAAATCACAGTGATTATTTTAGTGAGTGCTATACTACATATTTGTACCCTGCCCTGAGCCCAGTGCCTTAGAGAGTGCAGTGCACTTGCAACTGCATGTGTGTCAGGCACATGACTTTAATCCTGTTCTGTTAGCTCAGTGGGCAACATCTAGGCATTTTTAAATACTGCAATTTGTTGGTGTTAAATATTACATTTGCGTCCTGCACTTCATATCTGAGAGTCAAATAGAACCTTCAAATACTGTGCTTACAGCGTACTTTGAAAAATTCTAATAGTTTTGGGTGGTAAATAGTACATTTGCGTCTTGCGGTGCACTTCATATCTGAGAGTCAAATAGAACCATAAAATACTGTGCTTACAGCGCACTTTGAAAAAGTCTAATAGTTTTGGGTGCTAAATAGTACATTTGCGTCTTGCGGTGCACTTCATATCTGAGAGTCAAATTAAACAGTCCAATACTGTGCTTACAGCGCACTTTGAAAAATTCTAATTGTTTTGGGTGCTAAATAGTACATTTGCGTCTTGTGGTGCATTTCTTGAAGTACAAAAAAAACAAACAAAAAACAAATAAAAATTGTTGACTATTGGCGGTTAAATTGTCGATTGACATAAACCATCTGTTACTTTGAAGGGTGACCGCAAAGAATGAGGAGAGCGTCAAATAAGGGACGTGGCCCTGGTCGTGGTGCTGCAGGTGTTGGTGGAGCTCCTGTTGCAAGTAGGGGATTTGATCGATCTGTGCCAGCTACACGCACAAGTGAAACTTCTTCCTCAGGTGCTAGTACGCGACAGAACCTTCAGCATTATGTGGTAGGCCCGAATGCCGCTCTTAGAATGATGAGGCCAGAACAAGTACAAGCGATAGTAGATTGGGTGGCTGAAAGTGCCTTCAGTTCCTTCACATTGTCTCCCACCCGGTCCCCTGCTGAAAGCTCAGAGTTGACACCTGCAGCCCATGGCCATCTGTCTTTCACCTCACCCCCTTGCAAATCAGCCAAGCAGTCTGAGCCACAAGTCATGCAGCAGTCTCTTTTGCTTTTTGATGACTCTGCTGGCGGGGTCATCAAACCTAGCCTTGCCCCAGAAGTGGAAGAGATTGAGTACACTGATGCACAACCACTTATGTGTCAGGATGTGGACATGCGAGGACCACCGCAGCACATCTCTGATGATGACGAAACACAGGTGCCAACTGCTGTGGCTTTCGGCAGTGTGCAGACCGGCAAGGAGGGCAGGGTTGAGGAGTGGGTGGAAGATGATGTGGAGGATGATGAGGTCCTAGACCCCACATGGAATCAAGGTCATGCGAGTGACGTGTCCAGTTTGGAGGAAGAGGCGGTGGTCACAAAGAGGCACCAGCGCAGCATAAGAGGGCCGAGCACACCAAAGCCAGCTCCAAGGAGTTCCCTGGCGTGGCAGTTCTTTAGACAATGTGCTGACGACAAGACACAAGTGGTTTGCAAGCTGTGCAATCAGAACTTGAAGCGAGGCATAAACGTGCTAAACCTAAGCACAACCTGCATGACCAGGCATCTACATGCAAAGCACGAGCTGCAGTGGAGTAAGCATCTCAAAACCCAAGAAAGGTCTCAGGCTCCTCCTGCTTCCTCTTCTGCTGCTGTCTTGGCCTCTTCCTCCAGCTCTGGAGTCACAGTGGCACCTGCCACCGAGCAAATAGAGCAAGTGGCAGCAACGCCACAACATCCTCCACCAACCCCAAGCATCTCCACACTGTCCCATGGAAGCTTTCAGCTGTCCATCTCCCAAACACTGGAGAGAAAGAGGAAGTATGGCCCTACCCACCCGCGAACACTGGCCCTGAATGCCAGCATTTCCAAATTCCTGGCCTTTGAAATGCTGTCATTCCATCTGTTGGAGACGGATATTTTATTTTTATTTTTTAATTTAATTTGTGTGGATAGTGAATTTGAGGTAACACTACTTACTGAAACATACATTTAAACATTCAAACTATACAACAATTACACTTTTAGTTTTCGGTTGGGTCCTATGGGTCAGGGGTCTCTTTTAGCCATGGGGTCGGGGGAGGAGTTTATCTCCGTGTTATTCTCAATGGTGTTCTTTTAATTTTCGGAGACGGATATTTTTAAAAACCTGATGGCGGTGGCTGTCCCACAGTACGTGGTTCCCAGCCGCCACTACTTTTCCCGGCGAGCCATCCCTTCCCTGCACAAGCAATTGGCGGACAAAATCAGGTGTGCACTGCGCAACGCCATCTGTGGCAAGGTCCACATAACCACAGATACATGGACCAGTAATCACGGCGCAAGGACGCTATATCTCCCTGTGACGAAGTGCCCTTCGCCACTTGGTCCTGGAGAGGCCTGTTTGCCAGCCTCCTCCCCTGTGACTATGGCCCTGGGGTGTATGGCCCTTTAAAAATGCTATTTGGGCCTATGGACTGTGTATGGCACTTTAAGAACATATTTGGGGCATGGTGAAAATGCCCCAAAAGTCTAACTTTTGAACTTCTGGGTGGAATTGTTTGATTTTTAGTTATGTTCATATTTAAAGTATGCTGATTCTGAAAATGTATGTTTTATGTGAATGTGATGCATATTTTGAAAGTTATTAATATTGTATAAAACCTGTATATTTTAGCTTGGAGATAATTGAGCTGATACAAAGGTTAACTCAATTATCTCCCAAGCAGAGGAATGTACTGTAATTACTAGGATCCAAGTCTTTGTCCTATTCACTGTGCTTTCCTCAAGTTAAGATTGGATCCTATCCTTTAATCCCTGTAATTATTGTCACCTTTCCCATTGTCTTATGTAAGTCATTTAGTTTGCTGTGTGTATCTGAACTTGAAACCTTTGTATCCTGAAAGGTGTGAGGCAGGATTTCCCTTTGTATGTCCTTAGGTTAAACTTTAATCCTGTTATAGTTCCTTTGTCTAATCTGGTTTGTCAAGATGTTCAGCTGTATATATTCTGTGTTTCTAAATCATTAAACAGTTCTGGTCAGTTCTTGTTTGACCTTCAAATCGCAGCCTTGACTCGTTTTGTGGGGAAAGAGTATCCTAGCTGTAAAATAGCTAGTGGGATTGATCTAATCTTACAAGATCCGTCTGGATATTGAGACAAAGTGGCTTCTCTCTCTCTCTAAACTGGGATCCAGACTTTCTAGCGGTCCAGCTTCCAGCTAGCCTGGGAGTAACCGTAACACTCCCTAACTGCACACTGGGCAAATGTAGTGTTGGCTGGACCTGAGACAGATAGCAGTTTGGCGCATGTCCTTCCGCCACCGAGGATTGCAGGGCATTTCTCTTTGCCTCCTGGTGCCTCCTCCTCCTACTCAGCTTCTTTCTTCTCCTCTACCACCTCCTCATCCGGTCAGCGTAACACCTTCACCACCAACTTCAGCACAACCAGGGGGAAACGACAGCAGGCTCTTTTAAAACTCATATGTTTGGGGAAAAAACCCCACAGCATGCAGGAGCTATGGACGGGCATGGAACAGCAGATCAATGAGTGGTTGTTGCCACTGAGCCTCAAGCCCGGCCTGGTGGTGTGCGATAATGGCCGAAATCTCGTAGCAGCTCTGGGTCTAGCCAGTTTGATGCACATCCCTTGCCTGGCGCAGAAATTCCTGAAAAACTACCCAGATATATCAGAGCTGCTGCAGAAAGTGCGGGCCATCTGGCGTTCTCACCTTGCTGCTGCTCACCTGTCTGCACCTCAGCGTAACTTAGGCCTTCCTGCTCACCGCCTCATATGCGACGTGCCCACAAGGTGGAACTCCACCTTGCACATGCTGGAGAGATTGTGCGAGCAGCAGCAGGCGATAGTGGAGTATCAGCTGCAGCATGCACGGGTCAGTCGCTCTGCGGAACAGCACCACTTCACCTCCAATGAGTGAGCCTCCATGCGAGACCTGTGTGCCATTTTGCACTGTTTTGAGTACTCCACCAACATGGCCAGTGCCAATGACGCAGTTCTCCGCCTTACTATCCAGCTTGTATGTCTCCTTGAAAAAACGCTTAGGGCGATGATGGAAGAGGATGTGGCACAGGAGGAAGAGGAGGAGGAAGAAGAGGGGTCATTTCCACGGTTATCAGGCCAGTCATTCACAAGTAGCTTGGAGGGTGGGTTCCTGCACCAGCATAGGCCAGGTACACAACTCTCAAGCCAGGGCACAGTTTTTGAGGAGGAGGAGGAGGAGGAGGAAGAAGAGGGGTAATTTCATGGTTATCAGGCCAGTCATTCACAAGTGGCTTGGAGGGAGGGTTCCTGCACCAGCATAGGCCAGGAACACAACTGTCAAGCCAGGGCACAGTTTTGGAGGAGGATGATGATGAGGAGGAGGAACCATGTTCACAGCAGGGTGGCACCCAACGTAGCTCGTGGGCATCACTGGAGCGTGGCTGGGGGGATACGGAGGACACAGATGGTACACCTCCCACAGAGAACCGCTTGTCCTTGCCTCTGGGCAGCTTGGCACACATGAGCGACTACATGCTGCAGTGCCTGCGCAATGACTGCCGAGTTGCCCACATTCTAACTTGTGCTGATTACTGGGTGGCCACCCTGCTGGATCACCGTTACAATGACAATGTGCCATCCTTAATTCCATCACTGGAGCGTGATCGTTAGATGCGCGACTACAAGCGCACGCTGGTAGACGCACTTCTGAGGGCATTCCAAAATGACACCGGGTTCTCAATGGAAGCACAAGGCGAAGGCAGAGGAAGAGGTCGCCAAAGCAGCTGGGGCACCTCCAGCACCTCAGAAGGCAGGGTTAGTGTCAGGATCGGCACCGTGCCATCCAGACTGCCAGACGTGGTCGCCCCAGATGCACCCAAGAGGGGATTTGAACTGTGGTTCTTCTGGACCGTATCCTGCTATTTTGCCACTGAGCCATTTCAGAACTTTGACATACTCCTGTTTATGTTTGTATTGCCTGCAGCACTAGGGGGCTGGACTTCACCAAAGGCTCAGACCTGTCAGTAACTCTCCAGCTGAATCACATACCTAATTGACAAGGTATAAGACACTGCCTCTCCCTAAGGGCAGTGTCAGTTCATTGACTCTGGATTCCTTGTTTGGTTCCTGTGATTTTGACTTCCAGTATTCCTAATCATTTTTGGCTTTTGACCTTGGATTTGTTACCCGTTTATTCTGAATTCTGTCATCCTCTGACCTCTGGCTTTCCCACGAAGATTATTTTTCTCTTGTCCTTGTCTGTAACTTTACCTGGATATCCTGACCAGCCCCCGTGCACAAACTCACAGGCCACGTGGCTTCTTACCTGGTCACCCTGGTCTGTGTTTGTTTGCAAGGGTGAGCATACATCTCTGCCTAAAAGACTCCCAACAAAGGTAAGCCCTGACAAAACATCTCTTCCTAAAGCACTCCCAGCAAAGGTTTCCCTGACAGTTAGCATGGCCGAAATGTGGAAAAGCTTTGAAAGCACGCCACAACACGCAGCACCACCATCTGATATGCAACATCTTAGCAGGAGGCAGCATTTTTCAGCAACATGGGGGAACAGTACGTGTGCACAGGCCTACACGTACTGACTGATGGGTCTGCCCCATTCAACTTCTGGGTCTCCAAATTGGGCACATGGCCTGAGCTTGCCCTTTATGCCTTGGAGGTGCTGGCCTGCCCTGTAGCCAGTGTATTGTCTGAACGTGTGTTTAGCACGGCAGGGGGCGTTATCTGAACCAGGCATGGATCCCACCAGACTTCTCTGTACCTTGTAAAGAATAGACATTTATACCGGCCTCACCCAGTCATTGTTATACTCAAGTGCACTTATTCTTTGTTTTCTGTTGTTATATGTCCCAATATTTTGGGGGCTACCCCAATTTAAAAAAACAAATAAAACACAGTGTTGGCTACCTCCTCCTCCTCCTCCTCCTCCAGCGCCGCTTCCACCTACACCACCACGGTCACCGCCTCCTCAACCTATGGGTCACTTAGTATAAACTGAAAGAGAATACCCTGCACTCCAACCCTCTCTCAAATGGATAATTCTGTTGATCCTCCTGGCTGCCATGCTTTAGATTTAGATTTATGTTCTTCCAAAACTAAAATCAAACATTCCATCTAGTGCTATTTTATGGCTCAGCTGTATTTGTAATTTGTATGTATTTTATGTTATTTTAAGTTATTTCCCTATCCACATTTGCTTGCAGGGCACTTGTCCTACTCTTACCCACATTTTGATGGGAGTTTTATTTAATACATTGACGCTCATGCCGACTTCTCCAGTATTTGGCACAATCTGCATTTGTGCCATGTTTATACATGCCCCTATTTGTACACAGTAAAACAAACTTGAGACGCATTTCTCATGGGGGTAAGGACTACTTGCCCTGGCCCACATGTGTATTATAGGGGCTGAGAATTATTTTGCAGATTCCCAGCACTGTTTATTATTAGAGTGCTGATTCACACACAAATTGAGGGATATTGAGCAGCCATATTTGGATGAATCGTGAATTTTGGCTTAAGTCCCTGACCCAAATAAAATTTGGGACAAATTGGGGTATTTTGAGGAGACCTTTGTGTAAGGACTTATGAATGTTACTGCTAGAAACACTTTGTATTGATTAAAGGCAATAATGCATGTTTAGTGTTCCCATTCATGTGTAATCACACAAATCAAACAAATCAAACAAATGGAAGCTATAGGGGGTGTAGTGGGCAATGTGACATCAAGGGAATAAAGATGGCTACCGCATAATAAATGAACCATGTGCTTGAGGTAAGAAATTACCTATAGGGGGGTTTAGTCAGCATTGTGATGTTGAGTGAATAAAGATGGCTGCCGCATATTCAATGAGGAAGTGAGAATCCTTGAGTCACCTCCGTCCACAAGTGACCACAGGTAGTGTCCACCTCCTAGAGATGACCAACAGGTATTGGTTATTAACCTCTGGGGGTGGATACTGGGTGGGAGGTTACCCAAGGGATTACAAGTTAGCTAGGAAGTTAGTTTCATGACTGGGTCTGAAGAAGCCAGGTGTCTCTAGAGGGTCTCATGTACATCCATTGAACATGTTGCAAGGAACTCCCCTCATTGTTTTGTGTATGCTGATTCAATTATCCTGTGTAAGCTGCTGAGTCTCCACCAATAGGGTTAAGTAGATTTCTTACCGGATTGTATTATTTATAGCAGTGTATGTTAAAGCATTTGTATTGTGTTATTCCTAGTAAAGTTTTGTTTATACTTTTATCAAAATGTAGGCTTTTGTCTGTTCATTCAAGATATTTACCAATATTTGTGTGATTGACCTGTAAACCTTATTTAACTTTGGTGTCGTTTCATATTTATGAAATTCAAACCTTCATAAATATAGAGAATACATTTATTACCAAGACACAGACAATTTCTACTACTCACAATTATTAAAGCACTTCAAATCTTACATATAATCTGAATCAACCAAAAAAGGGGAACAAACACTTCCAGAAGTGACACCACCACATCTACTGCTAAAATGATTTTATTTAAGCAGATGAAACAATACACCCAGGACACCCAGTGAAGTGTTTATTTACAGGTCATTAGAAGATATAGGGCATCCACATGCATAACACACATATAATACTCAACCTTTACTATTTGGGAACCAATGCAAGTACTATAAAAAAAAAAAAAAAGAGGAGGCAAAAATGGTGGATACAGAGGAGGGGAAAAGGCACAATGATTCAAAAATATCTTAAGTCTGTAACCGAATATCTTTGAATATGAAATTTTTGTCATTTGTTGCAAACTTTCCAAAGTGACTAATTCAATGTCCTAAGAGATAATTTAAATCCTACTATTGATTGATAGCCAACAGCTAACATGTATGTAATTGAATCATCCCAAAGGTTTCCCTTTAATTACTGTTTGCTTGTCAACTTTTTGTAATAGGCAAACAATTATCTGAACTCCCTTAAAGGAGAAATGGCACATGTTAACTCCATCTCATTTTAAACAATGTTAACTGGCTCACATACTATGTACTCGATTTCTTGTACATAATAAGGTAACTAACAAAAGTAGTAAACAAGTATTATTATAATTTATACAATAAAAAAAAGTCATTATAGTAACAGAATCACAAAAATGCACTGAATATGAGAGAGAGTCTTTACTATTGAATTTAAAATTATTATGAAAGAAGAACAAGACAGAAAATTTGTGCAAGAAAGCTTGGGAGGGCGGACATGATGTAGGACACCAGGGTGAGGTGAATGAGGACGAGGTGGAGAGAGACTCATAGGCGCTGACGAGATGTGGACCCTGGCCTGTCCCTAGCCCGACTCACTTCCCAGCTGCCTTACCTTCCCGGCTGCCTTACCAGCAGGGGAGGGCTGGCAGCCTTAGGCCTGGGGGGCAAATCCAGTCAAGTGGCCCATTGCATCATCGAATCGCCTCCCCATCCACGGCCATCTTTTCCTTGTTTTATAACGAATATTGACAGGATTTTCCCCCACAATATGCCAGGATTTGCCATTTAATATGCTAGAATTTTCCCTTACAAAATGCCAGGATTATGCCCCTCAATATGCCAGGATTATGCCCCTCAATATGCCAGGATTATGCCCCTCAATATGCCAGGATTTAGACACCCAATATGCCAGTATTTTTCCCTCAATATGCCAAGATGATGAGCCCTCAATATGCCAGGATTTCCCCCTCAATATGCCAGGATTATGCCCCTCAATATGCCAGGATTTAGACACCCAATATCCCAAAATTTGGGCACCCCCCCTACCCACGTTGCACACCTACGACATGACCCATAACCCACGTTGCACACCAGGACATGCCCCATCACCACATTTACATGCCTCCATCACCCCATTACATACACATTTCCAATATTATTTGCCATTAATACTCCCCAGCCAATTTGTCCCATAATATGCCAGTGTTATTCTGCAATTTAAAATGCCACTTCTAATTTGCCCAATATGCCAGTGTTAATTGCCATTTAATATTCCCCAGCCATATTTGCCCTATAATATGCCAGTCTTATTCTGCCATTTAATATTCCCCAGCCAATTTGCCCAATAATATGCCAGTCTTATTTGCCATGTAATATTCCCCAGCCAATTTGCCCAATAATATGCCAGTGTTATTTGCCATGTAATATGCCCCAGCCAATTTGCCCAATAATATGCCAGTCTTATTTGCCATGTAATATGCCCCAGCCAATTTGCCCAATAATATGCCAGTCTTATTTGCCATGTAATATGCCCCAGCCAATTTGCCCAATAATATGCCAGTCTTATTTGCCATGTAATATGCCCCAGCCAATTTGCCCAATAATATGCCAGTCTTATTTGCCATGTAATATGCCCCAGCCAATTTGCCCAATAATATGCCAGTCTTATTTGCCATGTAATATGCCCCAGCCAATTTGCCCAATAATATGCCAGTCTTATTTGCCATGTAATATGCCCCAGCCAATTTGCCCAATAATATGCCAGTCTTATTTGCCATGTAATATGCCCCAGCCAATTTGCCCAATAATATGCCAGTCTTATTTTCCATGTAATATTCCCCAGCCAATTTGTCCAATAATATGCCAGTGTTATTCTGCCATTTAATATTCCCCAGCCAATTTGCCCAATAATATGCCAGTGTTATTTGCCATGTAATATGCCCCAGCCAATTTGCCCAATAATATGCCAGTGTTATTTGCCATGTAATATGCCCCAGCCAATTTGCCCAATAATATGCCAGTCTTATTTGCCATGTAATATGCCCCAGCCAATTTGCCCAATAATATGCCAGTCTTATTTGCCATGTAATATGCCCCAGCCAATTTGCCCAATAATATGCCAGTGTTTTTTGCCCCCCCCCCCTTACCTTTTTCCCTGGTGGCTAGTGGCAAGACTTCCCTGGTGGCTAGTGGCAGGAGGACTTCTCTGGTGGCTAGTGGCAGGCAGCATGGTCCCTCAATGCTGCCTGTTCGGCCTCCCGGCGGTTGTGCCGACAGGTCACGTGATTGGCGCGCGTCTGACGTCAGAGCGCCGATGACGTGACTGTCGGCACACTGCACGGGGAGCCGAACAGGCGGCACGGAGGTTTCTCTGTGCTGCCTGTTCGGCTCCCCGTGCAGCTTTGCAGGCAGAGCGGAGGTGAGAGGGGATCTTCCGATCCCTTCTCAGTCTCTGCCTGCAAGCGCGTTTTTTTTTTTTTTTTTAAACACTGGCCCAGCGGCCGTGTTTTACATAGCTTAGGGCGTCCTGGGGGGCAATTGCCACCCTGCCCCCCGGCCCAGCCCGCCCCTGCTTACCAGCGACAACCTTCCCCCCCTATCACAGCAACACGGACCTTACATCCGCAGAATTGCGAGCAGCTGCTGACTTCTCCAGAGGAGAGTCTTGGGCTACTACGGCTGAGAGGCCACGGCACCTAAGGGGTCTCTTCTTCTCAAGGGCTACTAATACGAGATGGAGGAGCTGTTTTACTAGGGCATATGTCTGTGGATGCTCAGAGGGAGGCCACGTGGACGCTGCAACATACAGCAAACTGAAAATACAATCAATCCGATCCCCCTTCCGTGAAGTAAGCTATAAATCCAGATAAGCCTCTTGGTTTTTTTTTTAAGTTGTTACTCCTGTGGTTTGGCTTTTACTCCCACATTCTGTCTTTCTTAATTAGACTGTTTCATATGTTGACTGCGTGCACACAGACTTTATCCTTCTTGCCTGGGGGTAGTGCAAATCATTGATAAGAATTTGATTCACTATTATAGAGTTGGACTGAAATCTAACGTTTATTACAATAAGATACTGCAAAGCTAAGAGAAAAATTTGCGAGGTGAAAGGGGGGACAGGGAGCTGAGAGGGAAGAGGAAGGAAAAGGGCAGAAATGAAACATAGGAGGGGCTGACTGATCTTCAGCCCTTCTCTGAAAGTCAGACGAACAAAGAGGAAAGAAGATTCCCTAGAAGCCTAAAGACAACATGGCAACGAATTAAAAAGGAAAATCAAAAACCAGCAGAAAAAAAAGACTAGAAAACCATAGAAGAAAAAGAACAAAGAAAGACAAAACTAAAAAAATACCTTCAATTTTTTCTCCTGCAGCCAGGAATAAATCCCCGGAGCTATCCAGTGAGGAGCTGAAGGAGTTGGCACTCCATGGAGGCATAGACTCGGCTGGGTCACAGATGGACACTTCAGGAGACTCAGACTCACAAGTCCTTAATGTGGAACTGTTAAAAAAATGTCTTGATTCACAATTTACTCTTTTTAAAGACATTAAGTCATCCATACAAGAAATCAAGAAAGAGAACATTATGGTAGAAGAGTTCAGCAGAATGAACTCGGCATTACTGGTATTGAACTTAACCCCTTAACGACAGGTGACGTGCCAGGCACGTCACGGCAAATCGAGGACTTGCCGACAGGTGACGTGCCTGGCACGTCATGCACTAAATGGAGTAAAGAAAGCGACCAGCGGTCGCTTTCTTTACTCTAACGGTGTTGCTACAATGCCTCTAGGTAGAGGCATTGTGCAACACCCCCCAAATGTGCAGGGGCGCGCTACGATCACTCCACGGAGTGATCGTAGCAGCCATTTAAAAATGGCTGCGCCCGCTGCACACATGTGCTTAGAAAGCGAACGATCGTTCGCTTTCTAAGCATCTCCGGTGTTGTTAAAGTGCCTCGCCAGCGAGGCACTTTACAACACCGTTCTGCTCCCCAGAGCCGATGGTGGTCGCTCTCCTGAGCGACCCCATCGGCTCAGTAGAAGGGAACGCTGCCTGTACAGGCAGCGTTTCCCTTCTAATGGCAAGAGCATCGGAAGTGAAAGTATTTCACTTCCGATGCTCTAGGGGGAGCCAATCGATGCCGGCACAGCAGATCTATGTGATCTGTGTGCAGGCATGTATGGTAAGTGCTCTGATGAGCACTTACCATACTGTCAAAGGCAATATTACTAAATATTGCCTTTGACAAGTATTGATCTCCCTCCCTCACCAAATTTTAAACACCAAGGGCTTTTATAAAAGCCATTTAACCCCTTCCCTGCCATTGATCGCTGTGTACGCAGTGATCATACACAGCAGCACATTTTTTGCTGTCTGTGCATTTTTTAGGGGTTATTTTTTTTTACTGTAATTCATTACAGGATAAAAAAAGGCTCTTTTAAGAGCGATTAACCCCTTTCTTGCCGTAGATCACTGCCTAATCAGCGATCTGACGCAAATGCAGCAATCTTGCTGCAGAAGCATTTTTAATTTTTTTCAAACTTTTTTATTACACCCGTCACGTGTTAATTATACCCGCTAGGGGACTACGTTTAACGTAAAAAAATTTTTTTAGCTGTCTGAGCGCATGTATAGCGATCAGTAACAGCTGATAAGTGACAATGGCGGGTTGGCGTTTGCTCAGATGAGCATCACCATTCGTCTGGTTAGATCAATATGTGTAAATATTTGATCTGACCAGTGTAAATCTGCCTCCCTCTCACTTGAGTTTTAGTGAGGGAGACAGAGCTGTATAATGTAAGTTTTTAATTATAATATATTTAATAGAATTGAGACCCAAAGGCTTTTATAAAAGCCGTTTCCAGTATTTAACCCCTTCCCTGCAATTGATCGCTGTGTACGCAGTGATCTTACACAGCAGCACATTTTTTTAGGGGTTATTTTTTTTTACTTTGATTTATTACAGTATATCAAAGGCTCTTTTAAGAGCTATTAACCCCTTCCTTGCCGTATATCACTTCCTAAGCAGCACATATGGTCACTGCCTAAGCAGTGCATATGGTCACTGCCTAAGCAGCGCATATGGAGCAATCTAGTCGCCGAAGGATTTTTTTTTGCTATCAGCATTTTTTTTGTCAGACTCACTAGGGGTTAATTATACCCACTAGGGGATTACGTGTATTCCTTTTGAAGCTGTCTGAACGCGTGTATAGCGATCAGCAACAGCCGATCAGTGGCAAAGGTGGTTTGGTGATTTCTCAGATGAGCATCACCATTCGTCTGGTTCGTAAATATTGTTCTGACCCATATGGATCTGCCTCCCTCTCCTCACTTGAGTTTTAGTGAGGGAAAGAGACAGATCTGTATAACATAATTTTTAAATTGTAATAAATTAAATAAAATGTTAATAAATTGTGAGTCTCAAGGGCTTTTATAAAAGCCATACCTTTTGTATAGTGTAGTGTATTAACTCCTTCCCTGCCACTGATCACTGCACAGCAGAAATTTTTTTCTTGTCTGTGCATTTTTAGGGGTTAATTTTTTTGTACAGTACTACAAAGGCTCTTATAAGAGCTATTAACCCCTTCCTTGCTCTACATGTTCAAATTCCAAGTTTGAAAATCAAAAAGCGCACCTCTCAAATGTAGCCTTTCAACCCCTAACAAAGCTGACAATGCTATGCATGGGTGGTATCCCTGTGCTCGGGAGATGTTGCTGAAAATATATTGTGGTATTGTTTGTCAGTGACACATACCGAAATATGTGAATTTGTGTCTAAAGTACAATGTATGTGGGAAAAAATACACAATAAAATGACTACCACAAACTTTGACAAAGGCTGGTGGTAGAATTGGTGCATGGAAAGTGTTAAAATAACACCATTTAAAATAGCCTAGGGTGTCTACTTTTACAAAATATATACTTTTTGGGGTAAAATACACTGTCCTACTTAAAAAAAAAAGTCTCAAATGAAAGATGGGCTCAGGCTGACTACACGTCAATATTCCAAGTTGAAAATGCGCACCTTCACAATGTGGCCCTTTAGCCCCCAAACAACCCAACAAACCTATGCATGGGTGGTATCCCTGTACTCAGGATATGTTGTTGAACACATATTGGGTTATTGTTTGGCAGTGACACATACCAAAATCTGTGAATTTATGTCTAAAATACAATATTTGTGAGAAAAAAAAACACACAAAAATTACTACCACAAACTTTGACAAAGGCTGGTGGTAGAATTAGTGCATGGAAAGTGTTAAAATACCACCATTTGAAATAGCGTAGGGTGTCTACTTTAAAAAAATATATGGGTTGATGGGGTAAAATACACTGGCTGGTTTCAAATATGTCCCAAATGGCACATGGGTGCAGGCGGTCTGCATGTCAAAATTTTAATTTGGAAAACCAAAAACTGCACCTACCAAATTTGGCCTTTTACCCCCCAAACAACCCAACAAACCTATGCATGGGTGGTATCCCTGTACTCAAGAGATGTTGCTGAACACTTATTAGGGTGTTATTTGGCAGTGACACATACCAAAATCTGTGAATTCATGTCTGAAGTACAAGGTTTGTGAAAAAAAAACACAAAAATATTACTACCACAAAGTTTGACAAAGGCTAGTGGTAGAATTAGTGCATGGAAAGTGTAAAAATACCACCATTTGAGATAGCCTAAGGTGTCTTCTTTTAAAAAATATATGGGTTGATGGGGTAAAATACACTGGCTGGTTTCAAATATGTCCCAAATGGGACATGGGTGCAGGCGGTCTGCATGTCAAAATTTTAATTTGGAAAACCAAAAACTGCACCTACCAAATTTGGCCTTTTACCCCCCAAACAACCCAACAAACCTATGCATGGGTGGTATCCCTGTACTCAAGAGATGTTGCTGAACACTTATTAGGGTGTTATTTGGCAGTGACACATACCAAAATCTGTGAATTCATGTCTGAAGTACAAGGTTTGTGAAAAAAAACCACAAAAAAATTATTACCACAAAGTTTGACAAAGGCTGGTGGTAGAATTAGTGCATGGAAAGTGTAAAAATACCACCATTTGAGATAGCCTACGGTGTCTTCTTTTAAAAAATATATGGGTTGATGGGGTAAAATACACTAGCTGGCTTCAAATATGTCCCAAATGGGACATGGGTGCAGGCTGTCTGCATGTAAAAATTTCAAGTTGGAAAACAAAAAACTGCACCTCACAAATTTGGCATTTTAGCCCCCAAACAACCCAACAAACCTATGCATGGGTGGTATCCCTGTACTCAGGAGAAATAGTAGAATCTATTTAGCATGTTTTTTCGTTCGCTATTGTCGATGAGGAGAAGTTGTTTCAAATAAAAACAAAGAAATTTGTGTATTTTTTTTTTTTTTTAGATAGAAGGATCAATATAAGAATTAGAGGAATTAAGGAGGCTATCTTAGAGAATGATCTGGTGGAATACCTTTCTGACCAATGTGATTCTCTGAATATCCGACAACACAAAAATGAAATTCTGTTTGAGATAGTGCATAGAATTGCTAAGCCTCGAGGCATTCCACCAGAGACACCAAGTGACGTGATAAATATATATATCGTATGTCTTTCGTGGACTGTTTCAGGGACTTAACAAAAATACCGGAGAAATACCGATATTTATCATGCTATCCTGACCTATCTAAACAAATAAGGTTATTCAGAAAATCTTTCACCGAGGTCACATCTATTCTAAGAAAGGAAAGCATAAAATACATCTGGGGCTTTCCTGCTAAAATATTGATTAACTATGAATTCTCTAAGATTGCCTTTACCTCAGCAGAAAGAGCTTTGGAATGGCTGGGTAAAAAAGGGTTGACTGATGGGCAGGTGGGGGATGGGCAGGTGGGGGATAGTCGGGGAGGTAACATGGTAACCAGGGGTCTATAATTAACAAGAAGTTTATAGGGGGGCTTTACCCCCATGTATATCGCCTTCTTTTCTTTTTTTTTATTCCCTTTTCTTCTATCCCCTCTTTGTCTCCCTCTCCTTTTCTCAGGGCATTTATACTGTCTCCTGAGTTGGAAGGGGTTATCATTATGAATGGTACATGAAAGGGTCAAGAGGGTATAAGGTTAATGGAACAAGAGAGATTTAAAATGAGTGTTTCACACATATGAGACTGATCACTAAAGCATTAAACAGGCTTAAACACAAACTGTTGTGCTAAGCCTTATATGACAATTAGTTATAACAGCAGGATAACTCCAACTTTGTCTTATGCCGAATTGGGAATGGGGGTGGGGGGGGAGGGTGGGGAGAGGGAAGGAAGAAGAGGGTTTGTGCCTTCTACTGTCTTATTTGATCCACTGTTTTTAAGATAAATGATGGATAATAGAGTCCCATAACTATAATCGGGAAGTAACTATTAATGATTGGAAAGGTTTTCTTCTATGTACATATGGTGGAAATTAACATTATATGTACCACTAGCACTAATAGTTAAAAACATTAGAGGCACTATTAGAATAATGTAAAAAAAATATTGTTTAATTTTTTTTTCTCTCTTCTTTGTCTGTATGTTTTTCTTTCATCTTCTCTCTCCACCTCTTACTCAATTTTAGCTCTCAGAACTGAGAGCTACACCTTGTGTTCATTGATTTTGAGGCATGAACACACTAAGGGATAAGGCAGACCCTAATTGGGATATGGAATGTCACTGGGCTGCCCTGAAAGGGAGAAGGTTTTATGTTATGTTCTATGTACATTATTTACTGTGTTTGTTAAAGATGTTTGTAGGGGTTGCCATATCGTGAGTTAGTGTTTATTCGATAGTCCTGAATGATCAGGATTTTATCCTTAAATGTCCAGGGGCTGAATACCTCAAAAGAGACAGATTTTATTGCAATACTTAAAAGATTAAGAAAAAAAAGACCAAAAACAGAAGTGGTAGGTGCGCTAAGTAACAGAAAGTACAGAATCACGCTACGCGTTTCGCCTTAACGAAGGCTTCCTCCTGGTGTTAAGGCGAAACACGTAGCGTGATTCTGTACTTTCTGTGGACCTGAACCCTTCTCTTTTTTACATGATTTTACATTGTTCCTTTGTTATATTTTGTATCTGGAGTTTTTTATCATCGTGGGATAAGACATCTTCTATGGTTACCTTCTATGCTGATTACTCTACATTGATTATGTAAGCTACTACTTTCTCATTAAATATTTTGTATTATTACACATATTTATTGTTTCCTCTTCTATTCCTCGACTGTTCTGCTACATTTTGCTGAATGAGGAGTAAGAAGATTATAGGAGGATCACCAGATAAGCACTTTTCTCCTATTTGATTGTGTGCATTGGCATATCACTTTATTACATTCCACTTATTTGGACTGTATTACACTATGTTTTATGTTTCTTTGTCTTTTTTCTTGTTTTGAGACAATCAGAAACATTGATTTGCAGAAATATATCACCTTATAAGGCAATTATCATTTTCCTTTTTATCACATGTGGTGAAAGTCACTTAGCGCACCTACCACCTTTACTTTTTTTTTGTGTGTACTTTTCACGTGTGTTTGCAGAGAAACACATAGGCTGGTGCTGCTTGGACACAGAGAAAGCGCTAGTTTTTTCTTCTACTCTAGCTTTACATTAGAGAAATAGAAGCATACGGAAAAATATTTTACATTATATAATACATTATGTCTTTCTATTTCTCGTTTTCTTATTTGGGCAGCATGTTATACCTTGGCATTAGAAGCTTTATACTATTTTGCAAGCTTGGGACATAAAATTAAAATTTATTTTATTAATAAAAACTGAAAAATATATATGTAAGGAAAATATCCAAAAATATATGAAAATATGTAAAAAGATGTATAAAAAGATATAAAAAGGGGGGTTATATATATTTGGCTGTAAAAAAGAGTATGTGTCATATGTATGCAAAATCTCATGTCTGTGTATCAAAAAAAATGTTTATACACCCTTGCACACACATACTTTTATCACTGTATGCATACCAAAATGGGTGACGATGACGTCACGGAGGGAGGAACCCGGAAGTGAATACAGCGATTTTTAGATATTTAAAGATTCAACCGAGTACAGTGGTTACACACTAGGAGGAAGCCTAAGGAAAGGCGAAACGCGCTGCGTGACCCACTGTACACTTCTATCTACATCCACTTCTGGCTCCATTACGAATTTGGACTTTTGTACCTGTTTATGTACCAGTGACCTGGCTGTTTGTTTGGCATATATGCAAGAAGACTTGCTCTTCCTGCTACCTATATGTAAGCTACCTCTGTTTTTACTAAAATTTTTGTATTTTACTATACATTGATTCCACTTCTATTCTCTACCACCACTCCTAAATATGGCCGCTGAATGAGAAATAAGAAGAGATCAGAGGACTGCAGTCACATCAGATAAGCTCTACTTTTATATTTGTTTTGTGAGTGCACTTATTTACATCTGTTGCAACATCCCAGGCTGCCATACTGTGTTACACTATGTTTTTTGTCTCTCTCTGTTTTTATATGTTTTGAGACATCTAACACCATCCATGCGCTCTATATAAGAGTGAATCGCCCTTTCAGGCAATTATATATTTTCTTTTACCATACGTTTTGTTGGTGGGAGTTACTTAGCGCACCTACCACTTCTGTTTTTGGTCTTTTTTTTTTCTTGTTATTCACATGTGATTACAGAGAAACACACAGGTTGGTGCTGCTTAGCCTCAGATCAAGCACTAGAATTTATCCTTTGTGTGTAAACTTAAAAAAACAAAACGTACCATACCGTTTTTCATTCCCATTATAGAACAAAAAAAGAGGGGTGGTAATACTGATTTCAAACAATGTAACATATGAAGAAATCTATACTGAAATTGACAAAAACAGCAGATATAAAATCGTAGTGTGTAAACTTAATGACCAACTTTATACACTGCTGAACGTGTATGCCCCTAACAGGGAACCAATCGAATTTTTAAACAAAACTTTTGAATGGATGGAATGGGTTGTCCAAGGCACGTTAATAGTGGGAGGAGATTTTAACTGCGCACTAGATGTAAAGAATGATAAAAGAACACCAGTGGGGAAAAAACTTGACAAATCCATCATATGCAATGCTAATAAATTTTAGAATGTTCTCTTTAAAAATGGTCTGTACGACGCAGGGAGTACTTTAAACCCAGATGAAAGGGAATATACCCACTTTTCTAAACCATTTCTTTCATATTGCCGATTGGACTATTTCCTTGCACTGTTAAGCACTGTAGGAAAATCACTATAAACGAGGTAGTATGGACTGATCACTCAGCTGTAATCTTGGAATTGCAGGACTCTACTGAGAGAAAAACTAGAAACAACTGGAGATTAAGTAATAACCTCTTAAAAAATAAGACTAACATAGAATACTTAGAGAAACAGACTAGCGCCTTTTTTTGCGAAAATACTAAGGATAATTTACCAGCCACAACAGTCTGGCTAACATATAAGTGTGTTATACGTGGACATCTGATTAAGTTGGGATCGGAAAAAACAAACAAAACAAGGCCACTCACTAGCACAATTGTATATTGATTTGAACAAGAATCAACGTATTAATAAAATTTCTCCAAACATAGCTACATCTAATATGATCAAAGAAATATCAGAAAAGATAAAAGCGCAATTAATAGCTAAAACCAACTATGCCCTATTAAAACTTAATCAAACCTGGTATTCTAAAGGAAACAGGGCCGAAAAACTATTAACATATATATTAAACAATAATAAACTAAGTGTATTGGATATGGCTTGCAAAGTCATTTATTAGTGATTCACGTCACAGAAGCAACTCCATAAGTATATTAATGATATGAAGTACCTCCCTTTAGATAGACCCCTCCTCTGACTATGGCATCCATTTTGATATCTGATCTATGTAGCATTGTAAGAAGTGCATTACTCCTACCAACAGGTGTCACTAGGGAGTGAGTGATGGGAGTGAGTGATGACTCTTTGTTCCACCTGGTAAATCCTGGAGGGGGGGAGGTGATACTGGACAATAGCTGTGGAGGAGGAGGAGAGTAAACACATGTGGAATGGCCAGAAAGAAACAACATGGTCAGAAGGAAGAGCTCTGAAACTATTTCTAGTTAATAGTAAAGCTTTCATCTTGGGCTAAGTTTAAGTGCCAAGAAGCTAGGGTTTAGTTTAATGCCTAGTATTGTAACTAAAAGTAGAAAGTAACTGCTGCAGAAACTCCTTCAAAATCATTCCTTTATCAACCTGGAATCAAGAGCCATTTTGGACACAGCCATGTGCCTTGCTGAACCTCTCTGAAGTTAAGTACACATGATATCTAATTAATACAATGCTATATAGAATATAACAGTTGTATGTTTGTAACTTTGTTTGTGATATCCCTTTAGATATATTGTTTTTACCGCCAGAGGTATAAATAAAGTATATTATATATATCACAACGTCTTTTGGTATTCATCTTTACATAATTTATCTGTATTCTCGAATCAAAGAAATTTATTGTTGTACTGTTAGTCTTGTTTGTCTAAATAAATATTTATTAATTATTTCATTAATAATTAGCATAATTTAGCATACAGCAGGCCACGACCGCAACAATTGGCGTAGTCGGCAGGATACAGTAACAATTATTAAAGTGAATACCGTTTTTACTGTGCACTTTGCATAAAGTTACAGATCTGTGTATTTAAACTCTAGAGCTCTAAACCCATGTGCTTGTGTATTTAAGCTCTAGTGAATAGACCTTGCTTGTGTTTGTTTGTTTATTTCTATATTACAGTACAGTGTTTAGTGCATAGACCTTGCTAGTAATACTGTGTAGAGATGTTTAAAACAATTAAACAGAAATCACCAGCTGTAGCAGGGCAGGAAAGATCAAAATATGGGGCAATTCCTGTATGGGCAGAATTTGGTAGTTGGAAACCCATTTCTGAGGAATTAATAAAATATGCAGCTCCCATATATCCTGACGCTGGTACTGAGCTTGGTGCGCAAGCATTACGGTTAGACCTAGGGGTTTACTCAAAGAGAGAGCGTAAAGCAGCTGCCACCACAGGGTGGATAATTGTGCAGGCCCTCAGCCGTGAGGTGCAGAAAAATGAAGCACTTAAGAAAGAGTTGCAGGAAGTGAAAGATTCCCTAGTTCTGACCAAGGAATGTATGCGTAGCAATGCATCCCATGTGACTGCCCTAGAAGAGAAATGTACTAAGCTAGTGGTAAGCAAGATAAACCGCAAGAGGTCACAGAGATGTAGAAAGCCAGTGCCTGTAAGCAATGTGCGAGCTATGGTTGCAGACCCCAAATGGGATCCTGCAGAGATTCTTAAGCAATCTGATGATGAGTATGTCTCCTTTTCTGAAGATGATAATGAACTGGACAGGCAACAAGCCCGTCCTGTCATTATACAACAGCAGAAAAGGAGACTACCCTGTGACCAACATAGAGAGCATGACTTGAGAGCTGGTGCATGTGATGCAATGAAGGAAGTGATAAAGAGTTACTCACAAACTGAGCTGATGGAGCTAGCTAAGATACATATGCAACAAGTGGGTGAAAATGTGGGAGAGTGGTTGCTACGAATGTATGATGCAGGAGCTGACCATGTGCTGTTGAATGCAAGGGAAGCCATAAGTATGGGGAAGCTGACAATGCATGTGAAGCTCATGCAGGTATTACAGAGGGTGAGAGAGATTAGGGGGACCTTTTCATTGTTTGACATGGTTCGCCATGCTGTGTTATTAGTTTACCCATCACACTCCGATATTGAGCCAACAGCCCCCTGGGTAACAATGAAAGATGCCATAAATCATGTAAGAATTATGGGTTGTGTTGCAGGATTGACCAAGGATAATTGGGAAGGGCCTGATATGGAGGATTTTACAGATGGCATGCGGTCAAGGTTTCTAAAGACGGCACCGCTAGATCTGAGAGTTCCCCTGTTATCTCTGCTCTATGGGATTAAAGACAATGGTAAAATACACCATGTGACCTCCTTATTAGCGGAGATTGAAGCATTAAATACTGAAGCCAAACAGACTAAGAATATTTGTACAGCAGGAAAGGCTAGAGTGGAGTTTGCAGAGCAAAAGTCAGAGGGGAATCAGACAACGCTGACTAGAAGGCAAATGTGGAATGACTTGTTGCAGGCGGGTATACCTAGAGATGAGATAAATGGTATTCCTACTGAAGAGATGTTTAACAGGTGGAAGGCAGTAGTGAACAGGCCTAGGCAGGTACATACAGTTGCTTACAACCCTTGTAGTAATAATGGATCCCTGTCAAAGCCACATTTAAACCAACAAAGAAGTGTACTCATTGAAAAGCCACTCCCAGCAAATGGTGGAGATGGAGTGCAAATTAGGTCCCCATACCCTGGTAAACAGACTAACAGGAATATGGCCTCCCAATTATTATCCACTGGAGACCGCTGCCAACAGGCTGGTGTGGGGAGGGATAATGATAGGCAACAGAATGGGGTATGGAGAAGGGGGACAGGAAATGAAGAAAAAAACATTCCCATTATGTCAGCTCCATCCATTGATGTAGTACCCACAAGCCAGATGTCAGGGGTTAATAATTTAAAACAGGACAGTACGCAAAATGTTAGTGAGGAGTATTTGTTTTCATGTTTCCCTAGTAAACAGTACTTAAGGGAACATGTAAAACCTGGTGATGTTTCTTCCTCAGCCATGCCGATTTGCCATGTGCAGAACCGATAGCCTGGAGGACAGAACAGAGATAGATATTCAACCCACTGTCAGCTCTATTAACACGTTTGTCTTGCCTGTTTTAAGTGTCAGATGACTCTGGGTTGGCTGCTGACTACCGGGAGGTGGATTTGGTAGTGCCATCAGTGAGCACTGCGGTTCCCAGTACAGTCAATGCAGATAAAGGGTAAACAGGCAGACACCTGGCAAGCTGGGATTGAATTAGGAATGGCCTCTCTTTAATTCTCCTTGCACCAGAGATGAACTGATAAGCTAGCTTTGCCTGGGAGAAGAAATCATTTACATCCAGGTAGTGCATCAAGACAGTCGACAGGGATGTGAGTCATTGTATCCCAAAGACCCCAGTATGTCTAAAGACCCAAGAGACACTCCCTGCACTGATTGACCCATGTGACAGGCCTGGACAGACATCAGTGTCCAGAAATGAACTGCCTACATGAGCACAGTGCAAGAACAATACCAGTGGTGGACTATGAAGATACAGACAAAGAAGAAACATCAAGCAAGATTGCTAGTGACAGAGTACATTGTAATTCTCCTGCAGATGCAAAGCTGAAAAATGAGTTGCAGAAGAGGAGTGAAAAAATGATGAGAAGCTGATTCCACCTGTCATTAAGAGCTGGCCACACCAAGTAGCCCTAAAGAAAAAGATGGGCACACTTGGCAGTTGAACTGTGAAGGCCGAAGACCTAGAGGTAGACTGAAATACTGAAATTTTGAGAAAACTATCCAGAAGAGTTGTTGCTTTTAGTCCAGCAAGAAGACACTGTTAAAAGAATTCATGGAAGAACCAAAGACAAGAACTTGTTATCTATGGACAGTAGCGCTTGGGTTATTGGGCTACCACTAAGCATATTGTGGTCCCTAGCCTATCACCCTAAAGCCTCTAGGTTGATAGAGTGGTGCAAAGAGTTTTCAGGAGAGCACATTCAAGTACTGTCCCCAGTAGTGATAGATTGTGGGTGGGGATGGGTTTGCAGACATTATTCCTTTGTACAGCATTGCCAACAAAGATTCTAGTGTAGCATATTGGGTTACATAGGATGTTGGTATATGAAACCGATTTCCACGGATTGTGAGTGTGTGTTTGTGACTGATATGAAATGTGTGGTTGATGTAATAAATATAACACTGTTTGCTTTGTGAAAGGGGATCATCATCCAAATGAGTATAGAGCTGGGGTAACACCATATTAGTAGGATGTTTTTAATGGTGGTTACTATGCAGACAGGAAATGTACTATTGTGCATGATTTATTGTGCAATGATAAGTGTGATGCTTCACCTTGTTTCATGTTTCTCTCCAATAGATTGGCAGCCATTTTAAGAGATCCTGATTTTCTATTGTGGATTGTCAAAGAAACTTCAAGCAGCAGGGGATATGGAGTTACACTTCCAGTGACTTTATTGAAATGTCTTGACAGGATCAAGATGGAGGAGTGCCTCGTGTGGGGAGGATTCAGTTGGACATTCTGTGGGGATTATTGTTGAGGGTTATATTGTCTTTTTATTTGTTTATATGTTATGTTTGTGTGTCTAAGGTATCACTGTGAAATGAGTGCCATAGTTGGGGGATTATCTTCTGGAGAGATACATTTATAGATATTGTTGCTATATGATGTGAATCAGGAGGTGGATTGTATTGGATATGGCTTGCAAAGTCATTTATTAGTGATTCACGTCACAGAAGCAACTCCATAAGTATATTAATGATATGAAGTACCTCCCTTTAGATAGACCCCTCCTCTGACTATGGCATCCATTTTGATATCTGATCTATGTAGCATTGTAAGAAGTGCATTACTCCTACCAACAGGTGTCACTAGGGAGTGAGTGATGGGAGTGAGTGATGACTCTTTGTTCCACCTGGTAAATCCTGGAGGGGGGGAGGTGATACTGGACAATAGCTGTGGAGGAGGAGGAGAGTAAACACATGTGGAATGGCCAGAAAGAAACAACATGGTCAGAAGGAAGAGCTCTGAAACTATTTCTAGTTAATAGTAAAGCTTTCATCTTGGGCTAAGTTTAAGTGCCAAGAAGCTAGGGTTTAGTTTAATGCCTAGTATTGTAACTAAAAGTAGAAAGTAACTGCTGCAGAAACTCCTTCAAAATCATTCCTTTATCAACCTGGAATCAAGAGCCATTTTGGACACAGCCATGTGCCTTGCTGAACCTCTCTGAAGTTAAGTACACATGATATCTAATTAATACAATGCTATATAGAATATAACAGTTGTATGTTTGTAACTTTGTTTGTGATATCCCTTTAGATATATTGTTTTTACCGCCAGAGGTATAAATAAAGTATATTATATATATCACAACGTCTTTTGGTATTCATCTTTACATAATTTATCTGTATTCTCGAATCAAAGAAATTTATTGTTGTACTGTTAGTCTTGTTTGTCTAAATAAATATTTATTAATTATTTCATTAATAATTAGCATAATTTAGCATACAGCAGGCCACGACCGCAACACTAAGATCAAGAATTAATAAAATTATTGGTCATAACAAAACAAACATTTCTCCTAAAGAGATAGGCGCTGCATTCAATGCATACTATGCTGGTCTATACAACTTACCAGTAAAGAAGAAAACTGAGGATCAATTAAAGAACTATTTAGACAGTATACCACTAACTGTAGTCTCAGAGGATCAAATAAGATATTTAAATTCCCCATTTGAGAAAGCAGAAATAATAGAGGTCATCTCAGGGCAAAAAAAAGATAAAGCACCAGTCCTGGACGGCTACAGCAGCAATTTTTATAAAATCCTAAATCTCTCCCTAGCAGACTATCTCACGGTACTTTTTAATGAGATTAAAGATGGAGCAGCAGTTCCAAAAGAGCTGCTTCAAGCTACGATAACACCTATTCCTAAACCAAACAAGGATTTGGCCTATACTTCAAACTATTGATCTCACTGATTAATTCAGATCTAAAAATATTTTCAGCAGTTATAGCTCGCATATTGGAAAGGGTAATTCCCAATCTAATTCATAAAGACCAGATAGGATTTGTAAAGAGACGTCACTCTGAAGACAATGTTCGTAGATTATTGGATGTTTTTGATTGGGCTTTGGCGGAGTGGGGCCCCCAGCTAACCCTGTCGCTGGATGCCGAGAAGGCTTTCGACACGGTTAGCTGAGGCTTCATGACCCAGGTGCTAAATAGAGTTGGTATTGTGTGCCCGATCCAGACAGCAATTATGGCCATGTATTCGGTCCCATCGGCCAGAACTGTTGGTCCAGGCATAATGGCTGACTGGTTTGAGGTGAGCAATGGTACCCGTCAAGGATGTCCACTTGCCCCGATGCTGTACATCCTGATGCTAGAACCCTTTGCAAGGGGGTCAGACAAAATAGATATATCAAAGGTATACATGCAGATGGTCAAGATTTGAAATTATGTATGTATGCCGACGATATAGTTGTAACCCTTATAGAACCAGAGATATCATTGCCACACTTTATGCAGGAGATCAACCTATATTCTGAACTCTCAAATTACAAATTGAATCTTACAAAATCTCAAGCAATATTGCTTAATGCCGATGAATCAGTTAGGTGCCGTTTGGCGGATGTATATCCATTTGAATGGACCACAAAGGGTTTCTCATATTTGCGAATTTTTATCACCCCTCAGTCACGGACAACAATGAAAGATAATTTTGACCTACTCTACACTCATGAAAAATTATCTAAAAGATGGGTGAACTTGGAAATCTCCTGGCTTGGAAGAGCAAATGTTGTAAAAAAAACTTTATTATGCCAAAGTGGCTATATTTGTTTCGAATGCTACCTCTGAAGCTGTTACTTGTTCAAAGAGCATTTTATGCTTACATTTGGGCTGGGAAAAAACCCAGAATCAATCAAATCCACCTCATGAAGAATATAAATGAAGGAGGGTTTGGCGTCCCTAATATATTAAGACTTTATGAAGCTAGTAGAATCTTCCACATCAATAATTGGCACACTCTAGCGGCCATTAGGGAACTATGGTACAGATTGGAAAAAGAGTTGATAGGTATCAAAGACCTATCGTTGATCCTATGGATGAACGATGAGGCCAACAAAAAATTACTAGGGAAACAATTCCCTGATTATATTATGGATCTCATAACAACTTGGATCAAAATAAAAAAGACAATTAAAATTGAAAATCTGATCCCACCATCAGCTTCATTAAAAATCTTGGAAACTAATATAGACAACTTTTCTCTAAATGGCTGGCACGAAATTGATGATTTAACCCTTAAAGACATAATGACAGGAGATGCGGTCACTGTTTCCACACCTCCAGGAAAAATTCAATCTACCCTCAAGGGAACTATTCACGTTCTTGAGACTAAAAAACTATCTAGATTCTATCTACAAAAAGGGGAAGCAAAACCGGTAATTTAAAGAAATAGTCAATCTATTCCCCAAAGAAGAAAAAACTAAATTACTACCTAAATACTACAATTGGCTGAGTGACCAAGACAAAGAAATTAAACCCAAACCTTGGCATATGTGGGAAATAGTGGTAGGAAGAATGTTTCAAGCCAAGGCTTGGACTAACTCTTTAATCGAACTTAGGAACAGTGTGAAATACCTAAATCTAATAGAGCTTTAATATAAAATTGCCTTTAGCTGGCACTTAGTTCCCGAAACCCTTCACAAAATGAATAAATCAAATTCAGCTATGTGCTGGAGATGCAACCTAGAGATCGGGTCACAGGCCCATATTTGGTGGTCCTGTAGTATTTATAATAATATTCTTGAGTATTTCAAGAAATCTCGATCTTACTAGAGGTAAAACATGACTAATACATGGAAAATGTACTGTACACATATCCATCCCAGGTAGTAACTTTAATGAAATATTTTTTGATTCATATTTTTTTGGCCACTAAGGCAGTCATACACGGCATTGGAAGCAACAAACTTGCCCATCCTGGGAGTACAGAGTCAAATTAATTACCAGTATAACATGGAGAGGGGTATTGCAAAGAACGCAGGCCTCCAGGAACTACAAACATTTGATTTAAGATGGGCTCCATGGACAAATACAAATCTAAAAATAGGATAGAACTTTTGATAACAGCTGGAGATGATCTGATTCGTGACATAGGCACCTCCACCATACATTATATAGTTGTTTTTATGTTGTTGTTTTTTTTAACTGTCTCTTGTATATGGACGAATCGCTTAATTGAGTAGTATATTTAAAAATATCAGAACACTGACACATTGTATGATTAATGGTTAACTGGATAAATAAGAAGCCGTTTTCTACTCATGTAGGATTTACTTCCAGTTGGCTTTTTTGAACAAGGGATGAATTTATATATGACTCGTCCATACTTGTCTTTTTGTATTGTGCATGTTTTTGTATATTTAAAGAAAATTGAGGGGTTACCCTCCCAATAAAGGAAAAAAAAAAAGACAGAAAATTTGTTTTTATACAAAAGGGACCTTTCACTAATAATATTTAGGTTGCATTATTAAAGGGAAACTCCCACCAAAATATGAAAAGGTGTTACTTTTTTATTTTGTATTGTTGAATTCAGATATGTCTTTTGTTTTTCTTATGTGACTGTATTTAATAAAATATGTAACTACATAAGTGTGACTGGGCACTGCCATTTTGTGAAATATTGTGGTTTTGGGTGCCAGAGACTTTACAGCATAAATTTCTCACTTTGGGACTTGGGACACAGAATGCAGTTTATAAGTCAGAATTCTAATCGTAGACTTGCATTAAATGGGAGAGTAATGTAACTATTACATCACAAGTGGAAAGAGTTATAATTCTGTTTGATCCGGTTAATCTCCTCTCTTTGTGTTGGAAGGCAGGTAAAAAAAAAAAGTTGTACATAGCCACATAGCCCTGCCCATTAGTGAAACACAGGAGCCAGTAAGAGAGCAGGGGAGTATCTTCTGACATCATCATGTAGGCTTTGGCAACAATTGTAAAGTGAGACTGGCTGGATGATTTTGGGTGATTTTGGGAAATATTCTCAAAATGGATGCTGGAGATAAACACTAAATTCTATTTTTCCTTTTATATGCAATTAATTAAATCGTAAAAAACAGTGGCATATGATTTATTTATGTATTTGTTTTAAATGACCAGGTGATCCAGTTTCCTCTTATGTAAGTGGTATTGTCCGTTTAAAATAATAAAACTATAAGAAATTCAAACCCTGCATTAAGAAGGAATACAAGTTGAATAGGTAAAAACTGTTTGTCTCTGTCCAAATGAATTGATTTATACGACAAATCCAGGGTTTTGATTTATAAGATGTACCCCTACGCTCTCCATCCTACTACATATACAACTGTGCCCTGGTTTTCTTTTTTTCTAGTTTTCAGCCTAAAGACTTTGTCTAAATGTAGGAATGAATGTTTTTGTAATACAGGGAATGAATGTGTGTGAATGACGTGGAACCTTGGCGGGGTGGGGCCGGGGGTAGTGGACTGCACAGGGTACAGTAGTTAGAGATTAACCTTTTTAATATAGTAACTAAATGCCCACAAATGACTGAATAGTGACTAAATTCCCCACAGAAAATAATTTTTTTATATGATAAAATTCTAAGAAATTAAGTAGACTTTTCGAGATGGAAGTTTTATAAGTTCCCCATTGTTTATGCCTCAATTATATTAAATAAAAAGAAAAGACGAGTAGCCATTATAATGTGAGATAAACTGAAATTTGATTTCATATTGGAGCTAAATGACAGTGAAGGCTGATACATATTACTTGTTTGTAGAATTAATGACATAATATACATACTACTGAAGGTTAATTCACTATCTCTATTAAGGCCAGTGATTTAGGCCTTAAACCGGCATATTAATTTGACCTCCCATATTTTTCTCTCCCTCTGTGTGCAAAAAAATCCCATCAGGACCAAAAGCTTTACATTCTGGATACTGGGTCCTTGTTGACAGAAATGTTCTCCAACAGGTGTGTCTGTTTTTTTTTCTGATTGATAGTATGTCTGTGGGAATTGAACTTTTGTTTGTGCAGTGCTTGTCCTGTTTCCTCCACATAAATTGCATTAGGGCCCTTTACACATGTGATTAGATATACTGCATTGGATAATTTGCATATAAAGAAGCCATTGATTTTGTGGTGCAAATGTGAGCCTTGAATTGGTATCACATCTCTTTTGTTGGCAGGGAGACATACCATTCATCGTATCTCTGTGCAGGGTGCTCCTTGAGGTTGGGATGCCGCCTGAATGAAAGTAGTGGGCGATGTTGGAACACTGTCTTGAGTCTTTTATCTGTGTCAATAATTGTTTGTAGTTCCCTTGAAATCTTGCACAGGACTTCCATTTGTGGATTATAGGTCACCACTAGAGTTGAGCTGACACCTGGATGTTCGGGTTCGTCCGAACTTCGAAAAAATGTCCGGGTCCGTGCTCGAACTTGACCCCGAACTTGACCCCGAACTCGAACCCCATTGAAGTCAATGGGGACACAAACTTTTGGCCTCTAAAATGCCTCTAAAAAAGTCCTAGAAAGGGCTAGAGGGCTGCAATATGAAGTAAAATGTGGGTAAGAGTGTCCCCATTCATACGAATAGGTCAATTGACCTATTCGTATGAATGGGGACTCTATTTCGGTTTATAGAAAGCCAATAGCCATGTAATGCTATTAGCTTTCTATAAACCGAAATAGAGTTTATATAGAGGACCCTAAAACGAATGAGGGAGGGGACCTAGTGTCCCCCCCGGTCCCCACCCATGGCCGGCAGGTGGGGACCCTAATAAGAATGAGAGGGGGGACCTAGTGATTTTTTTTTTCCACCCGTGGATTTTTTTTTTTGCGCTCAGGTTTTTTTTTTTTTTTAACAGTTGTTACGCGTATTATGGATTTTTATTTGGCCTTTTCTGGGGCTGAAGAAAGAAAAAAGAAGATGGATTATTTTTCACCTGTGGATTTTTTTTTTTTTTTCTGCGCGTATTATGGTTTTTTATATGGCCTTTTTTGGGGCTGAAGAAAGAAAAAAGAAGAATGAAGAAAGAAGACCTCAAATGGTAAATATAAAATTGTTTGTTTTTTTACAGGTTAGCTTATTGCCCACCACCCTCACTATTATTAGGGTGAGGGGGGGTAGGTAGGAATTTTTTATTTTATTTGGGGGGGTAAGTGACTAGGGGCTGGGCACACCTAGTCACTTTATTTGTGGTCCCCACCCGCCGCTCATGGGTGGGGACTGGTATGGGGACAGTTGTTCCCCCCCCTCATTCTTTTTAGGGTCTCCACCCGCCGGCCATGGGTGGGGACCGAGGGAGGACACTAGGTCCCCCCCTCATTCTTATTAGGGTCCCCACCCAAATATTAGGGGTGCCCAGCCCCTAGTCACTTACCCCCCCAATAAAATAAAAAATTCCTACCTACCCCACCTCACCCTAATAATAGTGAGGGGGGTGGGCAATAAGCTAATCTGTAAAAAAATTTATACTTATCATTTGAGGTCTTCTTTCTTCATTCTTCTTTTTTTTTTTCTTCAGCCCCAAAAAAGGCCAAATAAAAATCCATAATACGCGCCGCAACTGTTAAAAAAACAAAAACCCGAGCGCAAAAATAAAATAAAATCCACGGGTGGAAAAAAAAAATCCAACTTCGGCTTATAATGCCTTCCCCCGCCCTGCAATTAAGCTCAGAGCACTCTGATTGGTTGGATTGATATCCAACCAATCAGAGACCTCTGTGTCATTTTACACAGCGTGGGAAAGTTCTTTTGAATTTTCCCACTCTGTTTAAAATGGCTAGCACTCTGATTGGTTGGATTTCAATCCAACTAATCAGAATGCTCTGTGTCATTTTACACAGCGTGGGAAAGTTTTTTTGAACTGGTTGGATTAAAATCTAATCAATCAGAGTGCTCTGAGCTTAATTGCAGGGCGGGGGAAGGCTTTATAAGCTTTCCCCCGCCCTGCAGAGCTCAGTCTGCACGGGGCCCTTCATGGGCGAAGTTGGATTTTGTTTTCCACCCGAAAACAATGGATTTTTTTTTGTGCTCAAGTTTTTGTATTTTTTTAACAGTTGCTGCGCGTATTATGGATGTTTATTTGGCCTTTTTTGGGGCTGAAGAAAGAAAAAAGAAGATGGATTATTTTTCACCTGTGGATTTTTTTTTTTTTTTTTTGCGGCACGTATTATGGCTTTTTATTTGGCCTTTTTTGGGGCTGAAGAAAGAAAAAAGAAGAATGAAGAAAGAAGACCTCAAATGGTAAGTATAAAATTGTTTTGTTTTTTTTACAGGTAAGCTTATTGCCCACCCCTCTCACTATTATTAGGGTGAGGGGGGTAGGTAGGAATTTTTTATTTTATTGGGGGGGGGTAAATGACTAGGGGCTGGGCACCCCTAGTCACTTTATTTGTGGTCCCCACCCGCCGCTCATGGGTAGGGACCGGGGGGGGACACTAGGTCCCCCCCATCATTCTTATTAGGGACCCCACCCGCCGGCCATAGGTGGGGACCGGGGGGGATACTAGGTCCCCCCTCATTCTTTTTAGGGTCCCCACCCGCCGGCCATGGGTGGGGACCGGGGGAGGACACTAGGTCCTCCCCCCTCATTCTTATTAGGGTCCCCACCCGCCGCCATGGGTGGGGACCGGGGGACACTAGGTCCCCCCTCATTCTTATTATGGTCCCCACTCGCCGGCCATAGGTGGGGACCGGGGGGGGACACTAGGTCCCCCCTCATTCTTATTAGTGTCCCCACCCGCCGGCAATAGTTGGGGACCAGGGCGGCGGCGGGCGGTATTTTACCAATAGCTGCCCAGACACTAGTAATTTTCAATTTAAGGCGATATTAATCGCCGAGCCCAGAACTCCAACCCTGATATACAGTGGAATGTCCGTGTTCGGGTCCGGGGTCCAAAAATCGTAGTGTTCGCTACGAACCCGAACTTTGCGGTTCGGGTTTGCTCAACACTAGTCACCACTAATGGTACCTGGTCTCCTTTTTGTGGTTGCTGGTATCTCAAGAGATGTTCTCTGGGGATATTTGTGGCTTTCTTTATTTGAGAGTCTGTGATTGTTGTACTATGGCCATTGTTGATGAAGTCCTTCCTGAGGTTCTGAAGATGTTCATCACGGTCTGTGGAATCTGAGCAGAAGTGATTGTATCTCATGGCTTGGCTATAGATTATTGAGTTTTTTGCATGTTTGGGATGGAAATTGTTGTGTTTCAGGTAGGTTGGTCTATATGTGGGTTTTTGGAAGAGTTAAGTCTGAATGGCTTTGTTCATGATGTATATAGTGGTGTCCAGGAAGTGATTGTTTGTGAGTAACTCAGTGTCAAGTTTCTATTTGGATGGAAGGCATTATAGACTTCATGAATCTGAGAAGTACCTTTTCACTACCAGTCCATATAATTAGAATATCATCTATGTAGCGGTGATATACTAGGGGCTTGGTAATGCAGATGGAGATGCAATTTTGCCATGAACAGGTTGGTATGTTGTGGTGCCATTCATATGCCCTTTCATGTAGAGGGATTCTACATCCATAGTAGCAAGAATCGAGTTGTGAAGAACTGGGCCAAGGTTGGCAAGTTTGTTTAGCAGGTCATGGTATCTTGAAGGTAACTGGGTGTTTCTTTCACTAGGGGTTTAAGGATGTTTTCAACCCAGCCAGATATATATTTACTGTGAGCGTTCCAATACCTGAAATTATGGGTCTTCCTGGATTTCCCTCTTTGTGTATTTTTGGGAGCATATAAAAGGAGCCCACATTTAGGTCTGTTGGCACTAGATCTTCTACTTGATGCCTGATGTTAAGCGGTAAACCCAGGAAGACCCATCATTTCAGGGGAGATTAAATGAACACTTATTCGAGGTGGATAATAATCCAAAATACCTTTCTGAACAGGCAGAAGAATTTATTGTAAATGACAATGGGGAAACTTCCAATGGCATAGTTTAGTTTGGTGTGTATTCAAGAGTTATATGAGAAGTATATTAATAAAATTAGGGGCAAATTGGAAAACATCTCAGGGAATGGTACTTCTAGATTTGCATATCAAACTGGCAATACTTGGAAGGGAAAACAAATGGAGCATTAAGGTGGCCAGGTCTATACAAATTAAAGATATCCAATCAGAGATTGAAAACAAATTAGACCGCAAAAGAAAAAATAATGCTATCATCAGGTTAGCAAAAAATGGTACCATGGGATAATAATGTTAGGAAATTATTTTCAAACAAACTAAATTATTAAACTAAAATATATTTTGCTGCCTAACAATCCTTTTGAGCTGTTTTTTTTTGTCATGGACATTGTTCCATATTATTCCAAATATCATATTTTGAACAAAAATCCTAATCTTGGCTATTTGTATGAAATATGATATTAGAGCGTATTTGAAGCAATTTACATATGAAAAAAAAAGTTACAAATATTTTGTAGTGTACTGTTCTGTACAGTTCTAAAAGCTGGAAAATTGATTTGCGTAAATTTTGTAGAGCTTGTTTGGAGGTGTTTGGTGCATGTTTGATTGCTGACATTCTATGCTTTTCATGATGATGGTACGACAATCTGAATGCTTCAAAAGTTTTTGGTACTGATCAGCTAAAAAAACATATTCATCTCAAAATCACTGATAATAAGTAACCGAGAAACTGGATTTCTCAAATTTTGATGTTTATTACCAATCGGCCCTCATTTTGGACCAGTTAAATACTTGTTCTCAAGTCTCTATATTTTAGGTGATTACATGAGACCATTCATCTTACACAACATTATAATATTAGTGTCCCATTGATATCATATACAAGGAATCGTGGATTTGTACCAGTGAAATATCCAGTGCCTGTCCTTCTGTGTATATTTAACCAATCTATCCAATCCTTGAAGATGTCATAATTCCCAGGGAAGTCAAATCAGTCTTTCATCATCCAAAGGTTGATGAGTAGCATTAAGGTAGATATTAGAAACATCCATTGCATGTTGGACAATAATAACCATGTCTTAGAAATAAAAGTATAGTACCCTACCTAAAACAAAAATAACACTAATGTCACCCATGTACCACAAACAAATATACATGTCTAAAATAGGTGAATTCTGTAGTGCTAAGGATGTGAGTCTAACAAATCCAACCCAACTGTATTGCAAGTAGTAATCTGATGTGAAAGATAAGTCTCTTTTCTCTAATACATTTTTTATTAGTTTTGTTTTTCACAAAAAACACTCATATATAATCAGATATAATGGTAGCATCATATAGTTTTAATGTAACATGTGAACTCAAGATAAATTTAAAGAAGCTTTGTGAATAATATACAAATGTTAAATCATAAATGTAGAAATACTGCATCGAAAGTCAAACAAATCATTACAAACTCTGCATAAAAAAAGCTAGCAACATCTTTTCACCGTCACCTGCCTGGTGACTTTTAACTGCAGTTTATGATTTGACATATTATTAATAGCAAATTAGTTACTTCACTTTTTCTGTATTTGAAACATGCATTCCATTAGAAGCTCGCATCAGTTTGCTGGGAATGGAAGCCAGTTTTGTAAAATAAAAAATAGATCAAATGAAATTTTCGTGAAGTGTTTATTTTATTCTTCCTTTGATATTTTGTTGATGGAATTTTATGAGGTGTAATTGAAGAGAATTCTGAAGGAAGTTGTGTACTGATTACTGAACTATTAAAGCAAATCCATTGTGTTTTCAAAACTTAGAAATGCTTTTGAGCAGACATAAATTGCAGCAGAGTGCTATGAACTCATAAATTTTAATAATTTTCTAAATATTCTGCTATGTTGGGCAAAGTGCCAGAAGCCTAGGGCTGTGTGAATACAGTTTATACTATTATAAGTATTAGTGATTTTGTTTACCTGGCAAGAATCAGGTGTACTCAAAAATAACTTGTGTTGATTGGTCATTAATTTTAACAAAAGAATAATGGAAACTCATATCCCATGTCAACATTCTATATTCATTATGCTGGTTTCTCTTTCTGATCTGCGGAAAATAACTCATTCTTGTAAATTCCCCTACTCAGTGTATTGATTTATCATTCTTAAATAATTTTGAAGCTAATAAACATTTTTGTATAGTTATTACATACAGTTAGATTGATTACTTAAATATAATGGCTTCATATTCAATACCACACAAAATGTTGGCTTTCAGTATACAGTGCCTTGGCCCCCTTTGGCATTTTCATGTTTTGTTGCCTCACAATCTGGAATTATCATGGATTGTTTGAGGATTTACATCATTTAATTTACAGAACATGCCCACAACTTTGAAGATGTTTTTTTTATTATTATTGTGAACCAAACAACAAATAGGACAAAATAACAGAAAAAGTCAATGTGCATAACTATTCACCCCACTAAACTCAATACTGTGTAGAGCCACCTTTTGAGGCAATCACAGCTCCAAGTCACTTTGGATAAGTCTCTATGAGTTGCCACATTTTACCCCTGGGATTTTTGCCCATTCCTCTTTGCAAAACTGCTCCAGCTCCTTCAAGTTTGATGGTTTGCGCTTGTGAACAGCAATCTTTAAGTCTGATGACAGATTTTCTATTGGATTTAGGTCAGCGCTTTGACTAGGCCATTCCAACACATTTACATGTTTCCCTTTAAACCACTCAAGTGTTGCTTTAGCAGTGTGTTTGGGGTCACTGTCCTGCTGGAAGGTGAACCTCCGTTCTAGCCTCAAATCACTCACAGAGTGGAACAGGTTTTGCTCAAGAATATCCCTGTATTTAGCACCATTCATCTTTCCCTCAACTCTGACCAGTTTCCCAGTCCCGGCTGCTGAAAAACATCCCCTCAGCATGATGCTGCCAACACCATGTTTCACTATGGGGATGGTGTTCTTTGGGTGATGTGTTGGGTTTGCGCCAGACATAGCGTTTTCTTTGATGGCCGAAAAGTTCAATTTGAGTCTCCCACTCACTTTTCGCAAATTAAAAACGTGCCATTTTATTTTTTTCTGAAAGTAATGGTTTTCTTCTGGCCACTCTGCCATAAAGCCCAACTCTGTGGAGCGTCCGGCTTATTGTCGTCCTGTATACAGATACTCCAGCCTCTGCTGTGGAACTCTGCAGCTCCTCCAGGGTTACCTTAGGTCTCTGTGCTGTATCTCTGATTAATGTCCTCCTTGCCCAGTCCGTGAGTTTTGGTGGGTGGCCGTCTCTTGGCAGGTTTGCTGTTGTGCCATGTTCTATCCATTTGGTTATGATAGATTTGATGGTGCTCCTGGGGATCATCAAAGATTTGGATATTTTTTTTATAACCTAACCCTGACTTGTACTTCTCAACAACATTTTCCCTTACTTGTTTGGAGAGTTCCTTGGTCTTCATGGCAGTGTTTGGTTAGTGGTGCCTCTTGCTTAGGTGTTGCAGCCTCTGGGGCCTTTCAAAAAAGGTGTGTATAGGTAATGACAGATCATGTGACACTTAGATTGCACAAAGGTGGACATCATTTCACTAATTATAAGACTTCTGAAGGTAATTGGTTGCACCAGAGCTTTTTATGGGCTTCATAACAAAGCTCATACACAAAGCATGTGCGTATGAATACATACGCACATGACAATTTTCTGTTTTCTATTTCTAAAAAATAGTTGTATGTATATATTTTTCTCATTAAACTTCACCAACTTAGACTATTGTGTTCAGATCCATCACATAAAATTCAGATTAATAAAACATTGAACTTAAGGCTGTAATGTAACAAAATAGGTAACAAGTCAAGGGGGGTGAATACTTTTGCAAGGCACTGTATTTTTAACTATTTCAGAGCTTTACAATCCAATGATATTATGAAATTTTATAATACATTTAAAATGCACTGTGTAGTTACAAAATCTGACATCCATATTACCATTGTTATATTGCAGTTTATTTATTTAGGTACCACATGGCACTTAGCTTAAAGGTACAGTCTAGACCCCAAACTCACCTTGGTGCAAGATGAAGATCACTGCTTGTATAATGCACAGGCTTTTATCCCTGTGTGATTTGATGCAGGCATTCTGTATAAATAACATGTTTAATATTTGAATCAAGCCTGTTTACTGTAGGTGTAGGTGGCCTATGAGTGACCTTGCTCTTGTACACAGTAGGATCTCTTAACAGTGCAACACATTGTCTGATGACATCACTAGAGAGACAAGATATTTGAATGGCATTATTCTCATTGGCTCCTGCAGCAAAAAAAAAGAAAATTACTTTTAATCATCTAGTGTAGATGGGGATGAGACAATTCATCGTGGCTGCATCCGCTTCACCGTCGCCACTTCACCACACAACAGCTCGTCGCGGGAGATTTCATTGCGGGACATTTCATCGCTAAAGGTAAGTTTTAATGTGTTAGAGTTAGAAGATAGAGTTTTAGAATTAGAATTTTAGTATTGGCTTAAGGGTGGTTAGAATTAGGGTTTAGGGGGTTACAATTTGTTTTTAGGATTCGGGGTTAATTTTAATATTAGGGTTTAGGGGGTTAATTTTAGTATTTGGGTTCGGGGGTTCGGGGGTTAGTATTACGGTTTAGGGTGTTAGTATCAGGGTTCGGGGTTAGTATTAATGTTTAGGGGGTTAGTATTAGGGTTTAGTCGGTTAGTATTAGGGTGCGGGGGTTAGTATTAGGGTTTAGGGGGTTAGTATTAGGGTTTGGGGGGTTAGTATTAGGGTTCGGGGGTTAGTATTAGGGTTCGGGGGTTAGTATTAGGGTTTAGGGGGTTAGTATTAGGGTTCGGGGGTTAGTATTAGGGTTCAGGGGTTAATTTTAGTATTGGGGTTTTGGGGTTAATTTTAGTATTGGGGTTTGGGGGGCACTTTGGGGGGGGATCATTTATATGGGGGGGTATTTTCTTTTTACTTGTACATTTTGTAAGAGCTGACAGTTCAGCACTGAACTGCCAGCTCTTACATAGCATCAAACGGCCGCGTTATTCTTCATTGCTGACAGTTCAGCGTTCTAACTGCCGCACTGAACTGTCAGCAATGAAGCCACGTCGATGAAGTGTCCTAGACCCAGTGTGGGTAGTCCTTGTTTCTTGCAAACTGCTGTAATTTCCCAATTTCTTCTTGCTGTAAGTATTTTTAATTAAAAGCAATGCAAAATGTAAGACACACATTTTAAAGTTTTTTGAAAGCACATTAATTTGCATTAATATTTGGAAGATGCATTTTGGGCACTAGACTTTTTAAGGTTAACAAAACTCAAATAAACAACAGAAAGTTATAGAATCAGGTGTCCCCTCCATTCCAATTCTTTAGGGGCACCCACTTGACTCCAACTTCCCGGCCTCACCATCTAAGTAAAAACCTGTTCATGGGAAATAATAAGAAAATGGTGATTGCGAGAGATGCAAGCAACAGAAAAGTGGAAAGATATTTAAATGATCACTGAATTTGGAGTACCTCTATATAGGTATCACACTGTTTTACAAAAATAAAAATGTGTTTAAACAGGTAGAGTACACTGAAATATGCTTTCATTTCTAAGCATGCCCTGGGGTGGTTATCATTGTCCAACAGGCAAAGCACGCCCTGGGGTTGTTATTATTGTATGACATGCAATGGATGTTTCTTATATCTACCATAGTGCTACTTATTTTATAAACCTGAGGGTGATGAAAGACTGATTTGACTTCACTGGGAAATATTAAATCTTCAAAGACTGAATAGATTCTAAAATAGATTCCCAAAACCAGCTTACCCATTTTCCATCACTTCTCCCTTTAACAAAGGTGGAAGCAGAGGAGTTATTTTAATTCTAGAACGTTTCAGTCCTTGCCCAACTGCAAAGATCAATCTTCAGTTCTTGTTGAAACTATCCAAAAAATATTAAACTGTAAATCCCATGTTTTTCCTCAACCTGAAGAGAACCAAATTAATTTTGATTTAAACCATTACCCTATTTTTAATGGATCTGTGAAGTTAAAGGTTTGGTGGTTCTAACCGCAAAACTGCAATTTAAACTCATAAACTTATGTAGTTTGAGGCTTGAATCTCCAATAAACCTAAATAAATTACTCAAGTCCTTTATATTTCTTTTATTGTAGCAACTTGAAACTTTTTGACAGTTTAATTTAAAAAGTAATAAAAGTGCTTTACACAAATAAAACATGTTGTCACAGTCAAAAACACTATATATCATAGAAAATATTTTTGCTTTATAACAGGTAATGAGCAAAACTTGTGAAGACCATACTTACAGTTTATTTAAAATTAATTATTCCAAACCACTACTGCAAGTGATTACATGTTGTGTGATTTACAATGTCTTGCTAGTGTTGGCCACATAATAATTGTTAATGATTTGTTTTTTGTATAACATAAAAAATAGCCTAGAAGCAAATGTCTTGAAACTTGTTATCAAACAAAAGATTAATAAAAGCATGGTCGCTAAGACACCGCATCCTAACTACTGACAGTTCTGATTCTCTAAGCATGTCTAGTTTGCATCATTACTGTTCTCATCTGAATAGTATTATACTTTTCTATAGAATTTGGGTTCATTAGAATGAATGGAATCTTTAGAATGATATGACAGTGACTATTATTTGTAATTTGTGAAACACTTTTTCAGAACTATATAATGTGTCACGTATTATATAGTAAGGGGTGTTTGGTACAATTCGGATTACAATATAAGGTGGTAATTTTTAAAAAAAAATATTTGCTTGAAGTTTGCACTTTTCACCAAAAACGTTGTTTATAAGCAAGTTAAATTAGAGATCTTCAAAGACCAATTAGTATTCAACACATGCTCCTTTCACTCTAGGAATAAAATCTCATTATTGTAGCTAATTGCTATGTCTACAACAATAGAACAAAGTGTTCTAGAAATGCTGGTCTATTATTCATTTTGAATTTTACAAAGAATGCAATGGCTTTTCTAAGTGTACATTTTATTTTCATTTTGTATACATATATAGAGCAATGAGATAGAACAAATAATATTATTTAAATGGCATGCTTATTAGACAATCCGAATGGATATTACATACTGGAACATATGCTATTTAAAAAAAAACCCAGAATGAAAATGTGCTTTCCGTTGTCAATACTGAGGCATAAAATTAATTTTGTCAATTTAAACTATCTCAAAGAATCTACACCCCCTGCTGTAAACTCAATTTAACTTGAAAACAATAGGGTATAGTCAGCAGCATTCAGTATAAATTGAAAATATGTGTAGGTTAATGTCTTCCCAATAAACTACCTTTTATTCTAAGTGAGAATGGTCTTTTTCAAATGGTCCCTTAGTTCAGACACCTTATTGTTGATTAACTTAACAACACAGTAGCAGGTGTTTTTTAAAGTTACAGGACCACACATATAGCGTTATAGCTTTTAACTCTTTAAAAAAAAAGCTATACAAACGTAAACATAAAAATGTACTAGTATTTCTGATTTAAAACAATGGAATCTCTTACATTTTGCATCAAGCTAAAACTGAATTGAAGGTATATATGTTTGTAAAAGTGATTGGTAAATGGTGTATAAAGTGATCTTTTCTTTTTAATTGTATACATTGTACATATGGTATACTGAATTATTATTTTAAAATGCTGTTTGGGCCAGCATTAAAATAATAACACAATTCTTCAATAACCTGAATTGTCATGGATCAGTGATATCCACATTTCCTATTGCATGCTATGGTACTTAGACACCAGAATACTGGATTTTCCTGATTATAAGCCACACACAATTATAGTTAAAATGTGATGCCTTTTGAATGAAAAAGTCATTTTTAAGAAACATCTCTTTCACATGGCCCATAGAACTTGCCACATTGTGTGATCTTCAGGAAAACTATAGTTCAAAGTCCTTCCAGTGAAAAATATTATCTATTACTAATTGTGATATCAATAAGGACAAGTAAGGCATGACAGACCTTTGGTATATCTGCTGGTTTAAAGTGCAGTTCCAATAATGCCCCCAACAAAAAGCATCATATGAGTTAGCAGAAAGAGGTCAAATGTTGGCCATCAGTAACCAGGGAAAGTAATAAGGACAAAGCAGCGATGGCTATAGTCTTTGTATATGCATGTCATATAATGATCAGCCAACAATATATCTATTATAGTTAGTTGAATCTCATGGAAGCAACAGCTATGATGCTAACAGTTAGCTATCACCAATTGGGGAGAAGCATTCACATTCGCTAGTCTAAAATAATGTCACATAATGCTCATCCAACAAAATCAGCTGATGTTAAGAGCAGATGGGATGCTGAAGTTATTTCCCCATCATATCCACCTCAACTCCCTTAATTTTCCATGGACCATAAGGGATTTGCTGCATGCTCAGTTTAAATGTCTCACTTAACCAAACCAGGACCAAGAGCCAGGCCACTGAGGTTAACTCCTTGGGTGGAAAATATCCAATCCTATAAGATTGTGAGCTTGGACTGGAAAGGAACTAGTGACACATACAGATGCGAGATGAACCTCTAGTCTAAAATCCCTGAAAAAATGTGTCTCCCAAATCCTCAAAACAGAATGTACCTGTTATTAGTTTACAAACTACTATATATACTGTACATGTACATTTACCCTGTATGTTCTCTTTCCAACTAAATAGATGTATATATGTATTTTTTTTTTAATCTACTGTTAAATATGTAATTTCATTCTGGACTGGGTCCCCAGAACATACTTGAAAACTGGAGAAATCTCAATGTATTCTACCTGGTAAAAAATATATATATGATTAATATTGATATATTATAAAAAATCCTCCTTAGAAATATACATATGTATATATATATATATATATATATTTTACGTGCATATATATATATATATATAAAATCATATGTGCGTGTCTATGTACGTATAATAAAATGATGTGCTATCAGATTAGTCTATACTCAAGAGACATGAGTAAGAGACATGAAAAATAAATATTTACCAATTAAACAAATTAATAAAATCTAGCCATTTGCTAAAAACATAAATCATCTCTTCTGAATCAATTAAATTCACATATGTGTATATAAATCAAACCTGTCATACAAACGACAGCATGGCCATTTGCTGGTAATTATTAATTTTAAAGTGATCACAGATACATATAGGAGTTCAAACTTAATCTTTCCGATAAAACTAACATTAGCTATATGATTTCCGTATAACTACAAATTGGTTGCATATAAGTATAAACTGCAAATTTAAACATAATGTATGCATGATAATTTGAGTGCCAGATACATTGTTCATATCTGTGGCAGCAAGAGAGTTAAATTGCATATGACACATTTAACTATGTGCCATTCATTTCATTTAAATGTTGTTTCTAGTCACTTTTAATTGACACGGTTACATGGCATCAGTCATGTGAAAACTGCATCAATACGTCATAAATTGTGTCCATTTATCTCAAATAGAACAGGAAGAGCATTCGACTATAAAATGAAAATTATAAACACACTCATAAATTATGTCATTTTACTTTTGTAAGGTAAAAAGTGTAAATCTGAACATCACTGTCACATAAAGGTCAATGATGTATTGGTGAATATCTTATTTTTAACGATTTCTGTCAATGCGATTAAAAAACAGTGTTGGGCATTTTTTTCAATTTATATTTTATTTTGTTTATAAATAAGTTATAATCACATTATCTTTGAATAATTACTTAATTGAATAATAAAAAAACAAGAAATAATCCCCCCCCCCAAAAAAAATAAAAAAACCCACAAAAAAGATATCTTGTTTTTTTCTTTGTCCTTTTTCATTTGTGTTGGGCATTTTTAAAGTAAATGGGCAAATCAGTGATGGTTTTAAAATCTTATCATAAAGTTATCTTTATGGTTCTTAATTTACAATCAATATTTAAAAAAAAAAGAAAGTAGAAAATCCATGGCTTACAGTATAAATATTACATGTCCATTCCTTATTATATATATATTTTTAAAAACCGAGGGTACATGCCCCAGTGCTTGAGGAAGATGGTGCATATTAAAATGTCTTCTGTTTACCACCTGATTATAGAAATATTCAAAGCTAACCCTACTTGCTTTTGAGACCCTAAGTTCCTGAGATCCAACTCTTCAGAGATGTCATGTAAACACAGGAAGTCCGATGCATCTACTGAAGTCCTGAAATACTTTAAAAAATTAGATATGGGCCTTGAAGACTATGGTGCAAAATCGTACAAGGTGACATATCAGAACTGAAAGCTCTTGTTGACACGATAAAAACAGACCTGCAAACTGATTTAAAAGCAGGTATTATGACTCTATCAGCAGAGATATTACTACACTAAACAAACACAATGGAGAACTAGAGACATAATGGGGTCCCATAGCAATGGGGGTTCCTCTTTAAACATATTTTTCAATGCAACATAACCCTCATTAGTTCCAGGAAGAATCATATTTTCACCAGAAGCTTCTAATAGTAATAGCTACCTGAACATGAGAACCTACTTCGTTTACTGCTTTCACCAAATGGGAAGACCCCTTTCCTCCAGTTGACCATGCCAGCTGTAATATGACGTGGTTCAACATTTGCAGCAGTAAAATCGAGACTATACGTTACCTGAGACTATAAGTTATTACCATGTTAAAAACATGCAAACAATACAAGCTAAAGTTGCTTTCAACAGTTGAGCAACAGACTAGCTCCATTACTTGTTTTCATCTTAAATCTCAATGGAATTTTCTCTCTTCTGCTGTGATCTCTCATCCATGCGGAACAAAGAAGCCCTCCTATTGTGACCTTTGCAAAAAAAAATATTTGACTGATTTTTTTTCTTTTGCTTAGTTAGCTCTATTTTTCTGTATCATTTAACCTATTAAAGGAAACAGTGTGCAGATTGCAGATTTGAACAGACTCCTCAGCTGACTAATCTTCCAGAGTCTTTATCTACTATAGTCACTACTTTTGTATTTATTATTTATTCAAAGTATGGCAGCAGTTTCTGCTGGTTTCAGATATCCATCAAGGTGATCATCCATGTTGTGGTAGGTAAAACATGAAATGTCGGTGTACATTTCAGATGAGACTTTGTCCAGGGTCAATTTTTCTAGTTTCCTGAATGGTCAATAGGGTTGTGTATCCCACTCAAAGCAGTCAATTTTATCGAGACAGCTAAGTTGATGCTCATCCATACTGAATCCTCCCAAACTAGTTGGGTACAGACTAAGATGAATCTTTGTCCTTCAGTAAATCTCTGAGGTCTTACATGGTCTCCCAAATTTGCAAAAAGCAGCATATGCAATAGTGTCACCTTAGCTCACTTAGTTCAACTACCCCCTTTAACCATGGAAATAGAGTTAGAAGTAAATTAATAGGTATTGATTATTCAATGCCCACAGCTAACACCATCAATGGATGCGGTAATATAATTACTGCACCAGTGAAAAAAATGACTTTATCCACTATAATCCTCCATACTTTCTATGGAGGATTACCGGACACCATAACAAATTAAATTGAGAATGGATAAAGAGAGTAGGAGGGGAATGTTTAAGCTACTGTTGCGAAATGTGCAGGACATGAACTCTCCATTTAAACGGAGCTCACTCTTGAAACTTGTAAAATTAGAGAAAATTAGTGTAATCTTTCTACAAGAAAGCCACTGGAGGGAGGAGGATAAAATAAGATTTTCGTCATACAGGTTTAAGATAATCTCAGCCTCACTGAAAAAAATAAATAAGTGGAGTTGTGATACTTATTGATAATGATATCACATGCAAAATAACACATCAATCTACCGATAAAAAGGTGAGATAAATGGAATAATATACACTACATGCTCCTAATAAAGGGCAGATGGCATTTTTTTAAAAATTGCTTGAGAAAACTGCAAAAAATAAAAAGTGCAAGCTGATTATGGCAGGGGATTACAATGGCATTAGAAATACATAATTGGATAAGAAAATAAAAAAGGAGAAAATATGAGTAAAAAAAGTGTATATTATGCAAAGTTATATAAAAAACTGATGTTAAGAAAAGTTTTTTTAGACATATGGAGGGTCCCCCACCCCAAGAAAGGGAATACATTTCTTCTCCAGGCCGTATATCTCTTACCCAAGGTTGATAAGATATGGGGAGAACTTGTCCTAGTTAAAGATGTGGGAAAAATAAGCATTAAAGATATAGTATGGTCAGACCATAGCTCTCTAATAATGAAATTAAAAGATAACAGCAGAGATAAAACCAAGAACTCCTGTAGAATTAATGATGGTATCTTGAAATATAAAGAGAATTTGCATTATATTAGATCAACAACAGAATTGTTCTTTCAGGAGAACAAAAGTAAGGAAATGTTGAATGCCACAGACTGCTGTGCTTATAAAGCCACTATAAAAGGTCATCTAATTAAACTTGGATATCAGATGAAAAAAAAGCTTGCAGGATATATCAGATATTACTATATGGTAAACAGAACCTACAATATATTGACAAATAAAGTAAATGGGGAAAAACATAGAAAAAGAATAGTTAAAGTTATGGTTGGAAAAAAGGCCTGCATGATGCCAGAAACAATAGGGACGGCAGTTAATAAGTATTACCAATCACTATATGACCTGCCGACAGAGCAAGATCAGCAAAAAATGCAGACTATATGAAAAAGTATAAATATCAAGCTGGGTTTATCCCTAATAGAGTGCCCATGAACAACATAAGGAGGATCTTAGACATCTTAGACTGTGTACGAATAAGTGACTCCCTCTTCTAATCCTGTCATTGGATGCAGAGAAAGCCTTTTACAAGGTGGTATGGAGGTTCATGGAGTAGGCCATAAAGGCACACAGGATGGGAGGAAGCTTTCTAAAAGCAATCATACAATCATAATAAAAGCTGCTATACTCGGGACCCACAGTTAGGACGGTTGGACAGGGGATAAACTCAGAGTGGTTTAGAAAAAAAATGGAACCAGACAGGGGTGTCCCCTCTCCCCATTACAATATATAATTTTAATAGAACCTATGGCTGAGGAGATAATATGGGCAAAGGACATCCAACAGCTGAAGGAAGAATGTAACCTTCAGGAAAGAAAACCATTTACTTACATAGGAGTGATAGATTTTGTATATAAAAAAAAACTGTCAAGAACAACCACCAATGCCTCAGTAGAAAATCTCTTCAGCCAAGGGAAAAAAAGTATTCAGAGAATGACATCAGATTCTGTTGGAATATAATATGGTGGAATTCCTGGCAAGGAAACAGTGGAGTAGAAAACTAGGTAAAAAGGCCACAACATCTAAATGGATTCTATCTATTAATAGAGTTAGACTAAACATCAACTGTTTAAATATAAGGGAGACTATAGGTACCACTTTTTTATTTCATGGGGCCCCCCAGGCCACAGGCTGATGAAATGACATGGCCCCTTAATAAATAAAATTAAAGACATCCTGGTATTTCAAAAGACAGAAGGAAGTGTCTGACTTACTGACACTGTCAGGCAATCAGAAGTATCCCTGTCCCAGCTCAGCAATATTTTCAAACTAGCCAGTGGTAGGCTGGTTTGAAAACCAGGTAATAGTAGGGGTGGGACAGGAAGGTTTCTGGTTGGCTGATAGAGCTAGCCCCAGATACCTCCTACTATCTTTTGAAATACCATCCCTTCAAGGCTCCACTGAGAGAATACACATAAGGGATAGGACCATGTTTTCTTTAGAGATAGGATTTCATCCATTTTTTATGGATGGCCCCTTTGTCTGGTCCAGAAGATGAGGATCCAAGGCATCGCAGATCACCACTGAAATCTGGATACAAATATAATTTTCCCTACAGGGCACCATTTGTGTGTCAGGGAGGTGTCCTTTTTATTTAAAGATTTAGGACATTTTTTATTGTCCCCTCCTACCTGGGCAAGATAGTGGTTGGTAGGGGGTATGTAGGGTTTTAATTGTACTTTTTGATTTTATTTTTATATTACAGTAATGGCACTGTCCCACGGTCACTAGGGGATCACTTTTTTATTTAATGAGGCCAGTAGGAGGCCCAGTCCCCTAGCATACTTTTATTTGGGAAATAAGGAATATCAGTGTTTATGCAATATGCCATTACTATCTTGACGGAATATCAGTGCATTAATGAACTGGATATTTGTGGGCCCTGTTGTAGTTGAAATGTCCCTGGAGTAAATAACAGGGGGGATTGAATGTACCCCAAAGACTGTGTGTGATACAGTTAAATACACAAAGCATCTTTCTCACCTGGATACCAGATTGATTCCCATGTTGAAGAATGCAGATTTTTCTGAAGAATTAAATCCTGCGTCTTCTTCATGGTAGGCTGTGAGAGGCTTCCATTCAGTGTATGAGAAACCGATATCTGCAATATAGTTATACGCACATTTTACATCTCATACACACATATATTATTCATTTTCCAAAGGTCCAGTCATGATTAGATTTGGATTCCAAATCTGTACAAGAGGACTTCCAGGGGTAGAAGCATGCACAAAAGGATTGAGATGGGACCTCTGTATTGTATTGTTGTTGTCCAGTTGGAAGGATATACCTTTTTCCATTTTATATTGATATTCCAATTGGAGTTTTATTTGACGCCAAGATGGAGACGCTTCCTGCCTCAAGTATCTTGATAGGTTAATCTTAGTGGCTAGTAGCATTTGTATGATTAAGTATCTTTTTTTTAAAAGGAAGGCATTAAGGCTATAGCTATGTCAGGCTTTATGTGGTGGTCCATAATGTCAGATATGACCTTAAAGTCTTTTATCCACACTGGTCTTATAACTGTGCAATCCCGCCATATGTGTCTAGTTGTTCCTTCCTCCTCATTGCATTGCCAACACTGATTTGAGAAAGTGTTTGTCACTAAGTGACACTGATGCAGAATTGTATGGTGCAACTCAACTAATGATTATACAGTGGATTCAATTCTTAACATCTTTTATTGAATCATCCCTTCTCTCTAGTGAGATCTCCCCACCAATATCCTTTTACCAGTTCACCCATGCTTTGGGTTTTGTATCTTTATCATTAGGGTTTAAGATTTCTATGCAACTGGCAGTTGTTATACCCTTAGAGTTTCTACAAAAGCCACACTTTTGGAAGACATACAATCTGTATCCCCATATACTACATTGTCAATTCAGTGTTGTACCACGATTCATTTTTAACCATAGGGTCCTGCCATCTCTGCACATGAAACAAACAACTCACTTGGTAGTATTTAGTAATGCTTGACACTGCCAGGCCCCCTTTGCTAGGTTGTTTCATGATATGGGACATTGATATTCATACTATCAGTAAGATTCCTTGGACTAAAAATTCTATTTTATTTAGGAGATTATTTATAAATGTTTGAGGGTATAAATATTCAATAATGAGTAGACTTGACCCTGTAGGTCACAAACAAGAAATACGTATCTTCCATCCTTATCTTGCTTTTTAAGAATCTCCTGAAAGGTCAAATCTATGGATATAAGTATGGCCGCTCCTCTCTTTTTTGAACTGCAATTAGAGACCATGATATGTGGAAAGAGTGTTTTTTCTTTTAATAATGGGGTATCTCCCTGCCAGTGGGTTTCTTGTATGAAACCTGACGAAATATGACCCTGCTTGAGCTGTTGGATCAGAAGCTGGCTCTTGTGAGGGGAGTTCAACCCCTGGACATTTAACAATCAATCTACAGTTACTAGCTTCCCCTCCATCCCTCCCCAGTAGCCTCTCTCCCAGCCATCTGCCGTGCTCAATTATACAAACAACATAAAAAATATAAAATATTTTTCAAATGTCTGGCACAAACCCGCTTTCCGCAGGGCACTACCCTTTTTTGTGTGTCCATTTCCTCCTCCCATATGTGGGAAGGGAAGAGAAAAAAGAAAAAAGAAAGGGTTAAGATGACAGCTTAGAGACGTTAACAATATCCCAGGGCAGACTGATTTATAGGTTCAATGTGGGTGCCCTGATCATACCTCAGCAGTAAAAGACTTTCTCTATCATGGGGATAGTTTAAATGAACAACTGTCATCTGTGCGGTCTCTTTCCTATAGTGTTTTATCTGGAGTGACCACCAGATTTTTAGTTATACCATTACTACTGCCGTTTTCTTCAATAAAGTTATTCTGTTAGCCCACCTACTAGCTTTTGCTTTAAGAGCTCAAACAAGTGTCCAGCATGGAATATCTATGAGATATTAAACTCCTTTTCGATATATTAGTATTCTGTCATGAACTATACAAACTTGTGGGCGTTCTTATTTTTGTATGTTCACTTTCACATGTTCAAGCAATATTAAGCACTTCATTTAGCACATATCTGTGTTACCACTTGCCTTTTAACAACATTTTATACCTTGCTTGTTTAATGGTGTAATAATTAAAGGGTACGTTTTAACTTGCAGAGTGAGAATATTGTATATTAAAATGTTAAAATTTGTATATGATCCGTATGGAAGCAGTCATTGCCATTTCCTTGATTCTTCCCAACTCTACCATAAAATATTGGATCCACAGGTTTGTTTCTCAGGGAACTCTAATCTTGATAGTAGGACCCTGGAAAAACATTACCCTGTTTGCTAAGATGTAAGATATCAATTTTTTTTTTTTTACTAAGACCGTCTTCCTTTTTTACTCTTCTTTCTGATTATGTTTATTAATCTTATTTTGATAGCTATAATGTATTATTTATATTTGATTGCATATTATGTTTTTATTTATATCTTCATTTTCGGGATTCTGATAAGTCTATTTTCTATAAAAACAGAAAGATAATAGACATTTCCTTAAAAGAAAAACCTGACTAGTATCAGATGATGAGTGGTGGGCAGATATTTATGACAAATTGCTGCAGTTTCTCTACTTATAACCACTTTAGAGCAGGAAACACATTTCCCAGCATGTATTACAGTAGCTAAGAAATTGCTAGTCTGCTACAACCTAAATCAACTGTACTGTGAAAAAAAATAATAAATTAACTCCTAGTATTTTAACAGCCTTCATGACCGGACTCTTTTTGTAATGCTGTACGTTGTGGACCTTGGCTGTTTTAACACTTCTGCTGTGTTTGTGTTTGGCAGTCATTTTCTTCTTTGTCATTTGCTGTAACCATACAATTTACATATTGTTTTTTTAGGACACGCAGGGCTTTCTGTTGATACCATTATTTTGATCATATCGTTAAATGTATTATTCAAAAACTATAAAATATGGTTAAAATTATTGAAAAAAACACATTTCATGATTTTTATTTATAAAATATTTTAATAATCTACAAAAGCCAAAAAATCTACTAAATAGATTCTGATATTGTTCCTGAGCTTAGAAATGCCCAATGTATACATGTTTTTTTGCATATTATAGGGCAAGAAATACAAGTAGCACATAGCTGTTTCAAAACCATTGTTTTTTTTTTTAAATTGTGTCACATTGTAACACTGATATCCTTCACAAATCCCTGAATCACCACCACATGTACACATCTTTTTAAAGTAGACATCCCAGCGTATTCAACTTGGGGTATTCTGACACTTTTCATGCAGTCATCTTACCCCCAATCTTTGCCAAGTTTTGCTGTAGTAATTTTTTAAAGTTTTTTTTTCACACAGATTTTACTTCAGGTATGAAATTACAGGGGTTGGTCTGTTTTATTAACAAACAACAACTTTATGTTCAGCAACGTCCCCTGAGTATAGTTGCAGTGGCGTCACGAGGGGTGTGTGGGGGGTGTGGACCGCACCAGGTGACACCACCAGCGGGGGTGACACCCGTGCTGCCAGCACCGCCTGCATTAAAAAAAAAAAATCAAACCTGGCATATTACATGGTCAAAATCCTGGCATATTAACTGGGAATACCCTGGCATTAAGTGGCAATATCCTGGCATATTAATTGGCAATATCCTGGCATATTAGGGGGCAAAATCATGGCATATTAAATGGCATATTGGGGGGCGAAATCTTGTCATATTAAATGGCATATTGGGGGGCAAATCCTGGCATATTAAATGGCATATTGGGGGGCAAAATCCTGGAATATTAAATAGCATTTTGGGGGCAAATCCTGGAATATTAAATGGCATATTGGGGGGCAAAATCCTGGCATATTAAATGGCATATTGGGGGCAAAATCCTGGCATATTAAATGGCATATTGGGGGGCAAAATCATGGCATATTGAGGGGCAAAATCCTGGCATGTTAAATGGCATATTGGGGGACAAACTCCTGGCATATTGAGGAGAAAAATCCTGGCATATTAAATGGCATATTGGGGGGCAAAATCCTGGCATATTGAATCGCTAAATCCTAGCATATTGAATGGCTAAATTATGGCATATTGAGTGGCAAAATAATCCTGGCATATTGAATGGCTAAATCCTGGCATATCGAGGGGTTAAATACTGGCATATTTTAATTGGCAAAGTGATGCTGTGGCATGGTCTGTGGGGCAAAATAACATTTACTATGTGGAAAGTGACACTGGCTAGTTCTGTGGGGCAAAGTGACACTGTGGCATGCCAAATCGTGTAGGTGCAATACGAGTGCAAGCCAAGTGCTGTGGGTGCAATATAGGTGCATGGCAAGTTCTGTGGGTACTGTATGGTGCTGTGTTAAGTCCTTTAGGTGCAATGTGGGTGCAGAGGAAGGGAATAAAAAATAGGAATGCAATTTTTCAATAACATTTTTATTAAATAGAATATTAAATAATTCAAATAAGTGTAAATGCAACTAGTTATAGAGAGATGTCTGTGTTTATAGATATGTATTGTATTCGAATTGTACAATTGTCACCTTGTGGGGCTCCTGTGTGTCGCATAATTAATGGCTGTCCCATGTGTGGCATATTTATTGGCCCCATGTGTGGCATAATCAAGGGGCTTTTTTGTGTGGCATAATTATGGGGCGCTTGTGTGTGGCATTATTAAGGGGCACCTGTGTGTGTGTGGCATAATTAATTGGGCTCCAAGGTGAGGCATAATTTATGGGGCTTTGGTGTGGCATAATTTATGGGGCTCTAGTGTGTCATAGTTATGGGGCTCCTGTATGTGGCATAGTTATGAGCTCCTGTGTGTGGCATAGTTAAAGGGCTCCTGCGTGTGACATAATTTGTGGGGCTCCTGTATGTGGCATATTTAATGGGCCATCTGACTGGCATTACTAAGGAATCTGTTTGGCATGGCATTGGAGGAAATCCAGGGGGGTGACTCCATGAGTTACCGCACCGGGTGACACCAACCCTAGTGATGCCTCTGTATAGTTGTACCACAAATATAGGTTTGCTAGAGTTATGTAGGAGGTAAGGCCAATTTTACAGCCATTGTGGCTTTGAAAAGTGTATTTTTTATGTATTGCTTGCAGACAACATTATTCAGCACAAAGTGACCTTAGCTCCATAGGATCTATATATACTGTAGTATATACTACAATACTTAAAAACTAAATTTTTAAGTATTATTTTTATTTAAAAAGCTGGGGGGTTCAAAACACAATTGAAATCACCACCTAGGATGGTATGACCTTTTTTTATAGTCTCTATTTTACTGAAGAGGTCTCTCAAAAAGGCAATAGTTATGGTATTTCCGAAAAGCTTGACAGAATATCCAGAATCCAAATATCTGATAACCAGAGATCCAGATATGGCCCCTACAAGTTTCAACAGATGGTATTTAAAGAGGGTTTACTCGACGCATGGAGGATCTTTCATCCTGACAAAAGAGACTACACATGTTTTTTTACCATCATATTGCTCTTACTCAAGGATAGACCTCTTCTTAACCAGTATGTCCATAGCTAACAAGGTCAAAAAAATCCTGATTCAAGAAATCTCTTGGTCAGATCACAATGCCTTAGTGATGGAATTTGCTGTTAACAACCAAACAAGAATCCGAAACACTTGGCGATTCAATGACTCCTTTTTAACTTCTAGCAAAGAGATAGAACGGTCTAAACATATAATAAAGAAGTTTTTTAGAGAGAATGATATAGAGCGGATCTCACCGCCTTTGCTTTGGTGTACTCTCAAGGCGGTTATGAGAGGATATTTTATAAAATTGGGCACAGTGAAAAAAAAAGAAAAAGGTTTATCTCTTGCAGATCTTTATATAAAACTTAACATACTATCAAAATTAAATAAAGAAGATCCAACTGAGGTAAGAACTAAAGAAATCGATGACATTAGAACAAAGATTAATAATCAGCACCAGGTTCAAGTTTTAAAAAATATAGAGCACCTCAAGATACAATGGTATCATAAAGGCAATAAAGGCGATAAAATGCTTACGAATAAAGTCAAAGGGAAACGAATGGCTAAATTCATCCATAAAATCATAACAGATCAAGGGGTGCAGTTAAAACCTGAAAAAATAGGTAAAGCCTTCAATGATTACTATTTTAAGTTATATAATATTCAAGATGCAGATAAAAACCCCACAGACTATTTTACCAATAAAAAACTGCAGACAATATCACCATTATAATTAGAGACCTTAAATAAACCATTCTCTATATTGGAAGTTATGAAGAGCATAGACTCTCTAAAAAAATTAAAGTCTCCTGGTCCGGATGGTTTCTCTAATCTTTTTTATAAAACTTTTAGAGAAGAATTGGGGATATATTTAATTAGGGCATTAAATATGATGGTGGACCAAAAAACACTACCAGAAGAGATGCTATGCGCAAATATTATCCCCATACTCAAATCAGGAAAAGATCCAAACTATAGGCCTATATCTTTATTAAATGTGGACACAAAAATCTATGCAAAAATATTGGCAGAAAGAATACCAAAAAATTTGCCAGATATTATAAACCCAGACCAGGTAGGATTTGTAAAGGGCCTTTTTTCCGCAACTAATAGCATTAGAAGAATAGATCTCCGTATTATGCAAGACATTTCCCCTCATACAAGACAACAGAGACTACGTCTGAGGAGTATCACGGAAATTTTAATTAGAGAGTCCATCAGATTCGCTTGGGGCTACCCTGCAAAAATCTTCTTGACTTATCAGGAGAAGAGATTTATAATAGATACAAAAGAACAAGCCCTGGAACTTTTGAAAAAATGGGGCATAAGTTTGTAGGCTTATTGACCAAACAAGACTCCCTCCTACTAAGACCACCCCAATAAAACCCAATCGATTTTCAGGTTGGGGAGATGTCTTTCTCGCCTTACCTGGAGATCTAAATAAGTCTGGGGGGAGAGGAGAGGATAAAAAAAAAAAAAAAAAAGGGATAATTTATGAAGGTAATGGTCCGGCCCGGCAAGTTGGTTCATAGGGTGAAACGGGATTTCTCCCCCAGGAAATTGATGGGTGGAGCGATATGGGTCACTGTCTTATAAAAGGTCGATACTCTAAATTTTGTTAATCTTGTCTCTCATAAATATGTTTAAGAACTAGCGGTCTATGAAATTTAGGATCTAATAGAAGATGGCACCTCACGCATCACTACCCCTTAGCGAGCATTGGCTCATTAGGAGCTTAGTATAATATGTTTGATAGCAGAATCCCGGATGCTGGGATCAAGGTTGTGTCTAGTTCCACAGGCAATATGTGGAACTGGTCTTCACAATCTGGTATGAATGGTTTGTATGGTTGTTACCCCTGGACTACCCGAAGAAGCGGTGAAAATCTTGAAAATGGTGATCAATCTGTGTACAAATAATGCACAGGGTTTAAATTCCCCTTACAAGAGGAAATCACTTATGGAAATGCTGACACAAGGAAAAATTGATATAGTTATGGTTCAGGAGACACACTGGGTAAAATCAATAAAACAAATGATACATAATAAAAAATTCCCACATATTTTTACTTCCAATTATGACAATAAAAAAAAAAGTCGAGGAGTTATGACTTTATTAAAAGACACATTAGCATTTGAATTCATACATAAAACAATAGATAAATATGGAAGGTTCATAATATTAATATGTAAACTGCACAATAAAATATATACACTAGTACACTAGTAAAAAAAAAAAAAAAAAAAAAATTTTTTGTATAGAATTTTTGTATAGAATTGTTTTTTTTTTTTTTTTTCTTTTTCTTTCCTTTATAGAAATAATGATCGAGACATTTTCTACGTTAATTTCACGCCACACGCACGATATAAATATAATCACAATTGAAACCTCTTTTGTTATTTTTTTTTTTGCACCATAGTTGAAGGAATAGACTGACACTTCTCGACGATACCTCACTTATGACACAAATACAGTTATAAAGAAGTCTAATTTATCTTCTACAAGGTAAACGAATAGATTGATACCTGCACATGGGGTTTTTTTTTTTTTCTAGATGATGAAGGACAGGACATTCTGACATATAGGGAATGGAAGATAAGATATAGGAAACACTGATGGACTCAATAGCCCACAATAGTAGCAGTAGATCTATATCACTTTTTTTTTTTTTTTTCTTCCCCACTTCTCCCCTCCTCCCCACTCACCAGCAACCCCCCACCCCACTCCGGCACACAAAGAGGTAGGGAAAAAGCGAGGGAAAAGAAAAGAAAAAAAGGAGTGAAAATAAAAGGAGAGAGGGGGGAGGGGGGAGGGGGAAGGGGTGGGGAAGATAGAGGAAAAATAAGGATCAGTACCTGATGACTACGGCCCATGTCCTAACTCCCGGGTTCTCAAATTGCCATCGGTGAATGGCAAGTCTAGTCCACAGTTTGGCCAAGAGATCTAACTGTGGAAGTATGCAGCCCCATGGGGGAGAATCAGCATACAAATATATGTCTGTCTATATGTGTATGAATGAGTGTATGTCTTTGTGGACTCTGCCTCTCGTACCCCACAGCTGCGGGAAGCCGCGATGGAGGGTGGGAATAAGTAAAAGATAAAACTACGGGAAACATACTGAAGTTTGCTACACTTAATGTGCAGGGCCTCAACTCTGCTCAGAAAAGATCAATATTACTTAACAAACTAGCACAAGAAAGAATCGATATATGTTTCCTTCAAGAAACACATTGGAGAGTGGAAGATAAGTATAAAATAAAGAACCAGAAATTCCCATTATGTATAGAAGCCTCCTTGAAAAACCAAAAGAAAATAGGTGTGGCAATTATCTTTTCCAAAGACCTGGAGGTAAAAATTAAACACTTAGACATAGACAAAGAGGGGAGATATATAATTGCAGTAGCAGAGATCAACAAAAAGATATACACCCTAGTAAATGTATATGCCCCAAACACGTCCCCTGTTCGCTTTTTAACAAAACACTGAAAGAAAGATGTCACTGGTCAAACAGGGAGTTCTGATCTGGATGGGTGACTTTAACTGTATAGCAGACCCCTGGATGGACAGAAGTTCACAGACAAATCCTAAACCAAATAAAAATACAATTTACCAGGCTCAAAGATTACAACATCTACTAGATAGATCAACCTTATTAGATATGTGGAGAGTCTTTCATACAACTGAGAGAGATTACACATGTTTTTCAAAAACATACTGTGCCTACTCACGTATCGATTATATTGTAGGAGAATATAACCTAGCAGCATTGATTCATAGAATCCACATCCAGGAGATAACATGGTCAGACCATAATATGATAATTATGGACATCAAAGATCAAAATAGGGGATTAAAAACAGATTGGAGACTGAATAATACTCTTTTAAAGAAAGACCAAGATATAGAATACATTAAAGATACATCCCGACTGTTTTTTGAGGAAAACGATCTGGATGATATGGAGATATCGAATCTATGGTGCACATACAAAGCTGTAATTAGGGGACACTTTATCCGCTTAGGAGCATATGCTAAGAAACAGAGAGAGCTAGGCCTTTCAGATCTGTATATTATTTTATTCCAACTGAACAAAGATAATAAGAATACCCCAAATAGAGAAACCTCAAAGAAAATTTCCGATATCAAAGAAAAAATTAATTTACAATTAATAAACGAGGCAAATAAATCTCTGAGAGCTTTAAAGACCATAAAATACTATAGGGGTAACAAAGCAGACAAATTAATGACCAATCAGTTGAAAAAAAAAAAGAACTAAACACAATATCTCTAAGATAATATATGAGGGAAAGACATATTTGGCACCAACGGAGATAGGCCACACTTTTAATGCTTTTTATAGTGCTCTGTACAACCTTCCACAAAATACCAAAGCAGAGGAAATACATCAACACTTTGAAGATAAACAATTCCCCAGGGTGTCGGAGCAGGCAAGGCTAGACTTAAACAAAGAGATCACAACAGAAGAAATACATGAAGTAATCAGAAAATTGAAAATAAAAAAATCCCCGGGTCCAGATGGTTTTAATGCTCTTTTCTATAAGACTCTAAAAAATGTAATATCCCCATATATGGTAAGAATGTTTAATGAGGCAGTAAGAAAGGCATCACTTCCACAAGAACTATTGAAAGGTAACATTATTCCAATCTTGAAAACAGGGAAAAACCCTGAATTACTAACAAGTTATAGACCGATATCTCTCCTGAATATCGATGCCAAGATATACGCAGGGGTCCTGGCGGGGAGACTGAAACGAGTACTACCGGACTTGATTCACAATAATCAAGTAGGATTCACAATGGGACGATCTGCAACCAATCACATAAGAACCTTGGCAAACCTTATGGGAAAGAGGGAAGGACCAGGTGTGCCCCGGCTGATCCTGTCATTGGACGCAGAGAAGGCGTTCGACAGGGTCAGCTGGGGCTACATGTCAGAGGCTTTACAGGCTTTTGGGATAGAGGGAGAAATACACCGGGCAATCATGGCATTATATCAGGAACCAGAAGGTAGAGTAATCGGCTCAGGCATACGGTCAAACTGGTTCCCGCTAACCAACGGCACACGTCAGGGCTGCCCCCTCTCACCTATTCTTTACGTCCTGGCACTTGAACCGCTTGCTAGGGAGATAAGAGAATGCCCGGAGGTAGTAGGTTGGGGAAAGGGAGGCACCCAAAAAATAATGCTCTACGCAGACGATATCCTGCTTACAATACAGGAACCTCTCAACTCATTGAAACGAATAATGACGTTGCTTGATCAATATAGCTACCTGTCAAATTATAAGTTAAACATCACTAAATCAACTGCCCTTCCAATAGCAATGAATAAAATACAAAAAAGAGAGGTAGAAGGCTATGGCTTCATCCTGTCAGAAGAATCCCTCACATTTTTGGGGATTAAGATCTCAAAAGACCCAGAGGAGTGGCTCCAAATGAATCTCTTACCTATGATAAGAGAGATGAACAGCTTATTTAAAAAATGGCGAGGCCTATTCATATCATGGATGGGCAGAGTCAATGCAGTAAAATCATACATCTTACCCAGATTTCTTTACATCTTCAGAATGCTACCTTTTGCCATCCCAAAAGGTTGGCTAGAACTTATTCAAGGATCCTTTAACAGATTTATCTGGGCCTCGAAACGACCTAGAGTAAACTCACAGATCTTAATAAAAAGTAAGAAACAAGGAGGGGTGGGATTGCCTTCAATACAAGAATATTCACAAGCAACACTACTGGCCCAGACCTTTGTAACATTAAATGAACGATCAAAAAAGGAACCCTGGTATGAGATAGAGTTAGGCGAAAACAAACTTGTTGGAGATTTCCCAACATATTTCTGGACTCCAGAAAGATATGTGGTAGAGAGGGGAAACACATTGATGGGCTCCCCCCTCCCGCATATTTACAGAAACTGGAGGACCATTAAAAAAAAAATAGGGTTGGGAGATAGGCTACTTCCCTTTTTGCCCCTGTCTATTGTTCAGAACCTGAACGTAAACCTGGACCTTAGGAAATGGGGGGAGAGGGGAATTAAAAATATCTCAGACCTGATGGAGGGGAATGTGATGAAATCATTTAAGGAGCTACAAGAGAAATATTCCCTTAACGGAGAAGATATTTTTAAATACCTGAGAGTAAGAAGTTTCCTTGGGAAACTAGTAATCGACATTCCCCTTACGAAACCCCAAAAGATCTTACAGGATACATTAGGGAAATCAGATCTCAATAAACTGACTACCAAAGCTCTAGACCTAATCAGGGCAATAAAACACCATAGGGTACCACCAGCTTTAAGCAAATGGGAGAAAGACCTAAATCTAATAATTGAAGAGAAGGAATGGAACAGAGCACTGTACTGTAATTATAAAGTAGTACATTGCCTAAACCTCAATGAACTCCAATTCAAAGTAATGCACAGATGGCACCTAGTACCCATAACGCTTGCAAAAATGTCAGAGACAAACATACCTAACTGTTGGAGATGTGGCGACAGGAAGGGAGACGTAATGCACATATGGTGGAGTTGCCCAATAATAAGGCCCTTTTGGCAAAATATCTCTGAGAAATTATCCCGGAATATTGGGAAAGAATGGACTCTATCACCAGAGAGAGCACTCCTCCATTTAAACTTTCCAAAAAACACAGGGAAAGAAATCTCATTTGTAATCCACTTACTCTTAGTAATAAAACTAGAAATAGCCAGGAATTGGAAGACCGCAGAACATTTAATATGGGCAAAAATTAAATTACAATTGATAGAGCAATGCTTAATGGAAAGAGGAATTATATCACAATTCAATTGGAATAGCAAAAGGTACAAACAATGGGATGATTGGGTTAATTTTCTGAAGGAAGGCCAACTAGATTAATGTGAGAGGGGTAATTATATATAGATACACTAATCAAACATTCCCACTCCGGAGTTCAGAGCGGAAAGAACGCAGGAGGTGGGAGAAACGGGAGCAGTAGTCCACATGTATGAATGGAATAAATGTGTGTATGTTACGTCTGATATAAGGCCCAAAGTCCCTTCACACCTCACTAATAGAGATGGGGAGGAGAGGGAGCTGGGGGAGGGGAGAGGGAGGGTGGGGAGGGGGGATGGGGATCCGGGGAGACCGGACTAATTGGCAGGAGAATAAATAAATCAATAAAAAAATCCCTCACATAAATTATAGATGCTACACACGAATATACAGAAAGCTATTAGCAAAATTTAATTTATAATCATAATCACTATTTAATATTCACAAGGGTCAAATAAGGAGGGTGGAGGAGGGGGAGAGGGATGGTTAAGTATTAAGGGAAAAGACAGATAAGGAACCTCCCCACCATATATGGTAGCAGACACAATGATGTAACCTACAGGCAAGTTATCTACCTAACGCCAACACTGAGTGTCAAGAAAAAAGAAAAAGAAAAAAAAAAAAAAAAAAGGAAAAAAGGAAAGAAAAAAGGGAAGGAAAGAGGAAAAAAAAAAAAAAATTATATACACTAGTTAATTTATATGCTCCAAACGATAATCCATTTGGGTTCTTTGATAAGATCATGTCATTACTAGATAAATTAGCACAAGGACAAATTATAATTGCGGGAGATTTTAATAGTATCTCTAATGTGGAGTTGGATAGGAAGATGCAACTGGGGAGAAAATCAAACTGTAAACAAATTCACAATGCAAAAAAATTTCGAGACTTTATCATTAAATATAATCTTATAGATGTATGGAGAGCTTTAAACCCAATTTCTAAAGACTATACTCACTATTCGATCCCACACGACTCTTACTCTCGAATTGATCTGTTCTTGGTGAATAGAGAATCCTTTAGGGACGACTTAAGATGTGAGATAGGCATGGCAACCTGGTCAGATCATGCCCCTGTAAACCTGATAATTAAAGAGGGAACCAACAAGAAACCAAATAACTGGAGGCTAAAGGAATCTCTACTGGTCCAAGATGGAATTAGATCACAGTTACAAACAGAAATAAAATATTTTTTTGAAGAGAATGATAGGGACTCAATTTCTAATATAACTCTTTGGTGCACTCTGAAAGCAGTTATACGTGGACATCTGATCAAAATTGGATCATCAGAAAAAAAAAAGCAAGGTTTAACATACCAACAACTACACGCACAATTATACAAATTAGAAGGACAACATAAACATACAATGCAAGGAGACATACTAAATAGGATAAAAGAAATTAAGACAGAAATAAAACAAAGAGCAATTGATAGGACAAACAGAAATCTACTCTTTTTGAAACAAAAATGGTATCTAAAGGGGAACAAAGCGGACAAACTTCTTTCTGGGCTATTGAAAAAACTGAATCTTAGGTCCATAATAAACAAAATCACTTATCAGGGTAAGACTTTACTAGACCTGGACAAAATAGGGGTCGCTTTCCGAGATTTTTATCAAGAGCTATACCATTTAAATAAAAATGACAAGGATCAAGAGCAGATAGAAAAAAAATAAAAAATTTGTCAATACCTTAGAGGTTTAGACTTGCCTAAATTAACTCCACAAGAATATGACCTCCTGAATGCCCCATTTACAATAATAGAAATAAAAGACGCCATCAATAAATTAAAAAGAAATAAGGCCCCAGGACCAGACGGCTACTCAAATTTATTTTACAAAGAATTTGAAGAAGATTTATCACCTTACTTGTTAAAACTCTTTGAGGAAATTAAGAATTCCAAGGAGATCCCTAAAGAAATGCTTAAAGCAAACATCACCCCAATTCTAAAGGAAGGTAAGGATCAGACACAGATAAAAAAACTACCGTCCTATCTCTCTTATCAATACTGATCTCAAATTATATTCTGCTGTTTTGGCTAATAGACTTAAAAAGATAATACCTCGACTAATACATTTGGACCAGTCGGGATTCATTGCCTCCAGATCAGCATCTGATAATATTAGAAGAAACCTTAATGTTCTCTTTACGGCGCGTGATCGGGGTTGCCCCATGCTGGCCCTGTCATTGGACGCAGAGAAAGCCTTTGACAGGGTCAGCTGGATCTACCTTAAGGAGGTTCTGGAATCCTTTAGATTTGGGGGCCCCTTTCTGGATGCCTTATGGGCACTATATAAAAACCCTAGTGCAAGAATATCAGGATCTGGTATTACATCTCCGTGGTTTGATATCTTTAATGGAACACGTCAGGGTTGCCCATTGGCTCCCTTGTTGTATATCATCTCACTAGAACCTCTCGCTAATAGCATAAGACATAACATTCATATTTATGGAGTAGACTATAAGCAAGAGGAGTACAAGATATCACTATTTGCGGACGATATATTAATAACAATGGAAAATCCTTTAGTATCAGTCGAAAACCTAATGATAGAAATAGAAAGCTTTGCTGTCATCTCTGGGTATAAATTAAATTCAACGAAATGTCAGGCATTGACATGTGATTTAAATAAAAGGGACCTTGAAGCTTTAAAAGCAAAATACTCTTTTCATTGGAAAACAAACTCTATTGAGTATTTAGGTATAAAAATCTCAAATGACCCTAAAAATATAATACTTGAAAAGTATCTACCAATTTTGAAAGACTTCGCCAATAAATTTAATGAATGGAAAAAATTGTACACATCTTGGCTAGGCAAAATAAATGTTGTGAATTATTACGCTCTCCCCCTGTTGCATTTTTTCCTTCGCTCAATTCCACTAAAAGTTGACCCCTCTATCTTGAAACAATTCCAGAGGAGATTTAATAACTTCATATGGTCGGGAAAGAAACCCAGGGTATCCTTTAAAACGCTTACAAGAACACAGACTCAGGGAGGATTGAGAATTCCCGATATAGGTAAGATTCACGATGCAGCTATGCTTACACACTTGGCTAAATGGACACATTTGGATTCACACAAGCACACCTGGATCTCAATGGAGCAGAAAGGCACAAACATTATAGATAATTTATTTCCTCCACAAAGAACCCTAACTAAGATAACTAAGATATCTAATCCTATAGTAGTGGACATAGACTATATGTGGAAAAAAATTAAGAAAAAATATCTCCCTTTCTTTAACGTAAATCTATACCTGCCTATCAACGTCGTAGAGGATCGGATGCAAGACTTAAACCTAAAAACTTGGAAAATTAACGGAATTACCTCAATAGATAAGATCACTTCAGACGGGAGGATTATGCCCTTTCCGGAGGTAATAAATAAATATGAATTACAATCACTAGAAATTTACACTTACTTAAGAGTAAAACATTTCTTTGATAAAGAAATATTACTACATTCACACAGAGAAAACCCAGCTTACTCCGCCTTAGACGAGGTAGAGAGTTTTACTTCTCAACCTAATATAAAAAAATGGGAAAAGGAATTAAAATATCAGTGGCCAGAAAGTGATTGGTATAACGCTATAAAATTGACAAAAACCTCCACCCACTCTCTAAACACCATTGAAGTGTATTATAAATTAATATTTAGGTGGTACTTGACCCCAGTAAGATTGAATAAGATGTACAAGAATCAAAATGAGAATTGTTGGAGATGTCTTAATATAAAGGGAACATTGTCCCATATATGGTGGGAGTGTCAATATATAAGGGAATTCTGGAAGGATGCCTCCCGTTTAATCGAATCTACGTTGGGGTCCAAAATGGCATGTGACTCCTCTTCAATGTTATTCCATACAGGCCTTGAAAAATGGGATTGGCCAAATAGATGTTTCATCCTCCACGTTTTTTTAGCTGCTAAATTAGTAATCGCCCGAGAGTGGAAAACAGCTTGGGAAATAGACCCTAACAAACTGATTGATCAAATTGATTTCCAGGCTTTGATGGAAAAGGGCTACTATAGAAATAACGAAGAAAATATGATAAATTATTCAAAAATATGGTCACGGTGGTTAGATAGAAAGATGTAACTTAGAGGTAGTCCAGGGGTAAGGATTGAATGAAGGTTATGAATGTTAAATTAATGATATTTAAATGTAAAAAAATAATAATATAAAAAAAAGACAAGTAAATTCTATGTAATGTTAATTTTGAGACTGCCAAAATAGATGGCCACACCATATCGTTACATTTCCTGTCTTGCTTAATTTGGTTCTTTAGTTGAATATAGCGCCTGAAGGTAAACGAGCTCCCTTTGTCTTTAATTTTTAGAGCGATACGTTAGTCTCTATCCCTTTACAGGTTTTTTTTATTGCGAGAATTTATGTTCGGGGCTTTACTGTGGTTAGATTCTCGCAGCATATGTATAGAAATTGTTAATTTACTGATGATACTTTTTTGATTCTGCGATATATGTAACCATTTACTATGATTTTATTTGTTTATAACAAAAGAACCCAATAAATGATTGAGAAAAAAAAAAGAAGAATAGTGGACATAATGGAAGCAGTGGGGGCCTCGGAGACCCCATTCCTGGCCCAGTCGTTGGAAGCTGAGAAGGCCTTCAAAAGGGTCAGGTGGGATTTCCTGAGGTCCGCACTAGAGGCCAACAGATTTGGAGGGTGGATTTTAGAGGCCATTATGGCCCTATACACCTCACCAAAAGCAAGAACTATCGGAATGGGGATAACTTCAGATTGGTTCAAAATAACCAATGGAACAAGACAGGGTTGTCCCCTGTCTCCCTTGTTAAATCACATCTCTATTGAACCCCTTTCAAATGATACAAGAGAACATGCTGACATCTAGGGGTTTACCTCAAAAGGGAAACAACACGTGATATGCTTTCATATTACACATCTTAGTGGCAGCTAAATCCATGATTGCAGCAGCTTGGAAAACTAATAACATCCCCACCTGGGAAAACATCAAATATCAACTTTTATACCACATTAAAATGGAAATGGGGATCTTGAAACAATCCAGTCACCATAGCTCAAAGTTAGACTCCTGGAACAAATGGAGACTTATATTGGAAAATAATTGTGGATCTTTCGATGAACACACACCGCCCCCTTCACCTCCCCCCCACTATGTATGTATCCAGGGTCAGTGTTTTTTCTTTTTCTCTTTTCCTGTATATCTGTATATTTTTTTGTCACCTTGTATATGAATTCAAGAATCTTAAATGTTTGTTTGTACTGTTTTTTGTATATGATCTAAATAAAAAGATTGTATAAAAAGGAAAAGGGAAAGGAAGAAAGGAAGAAAAAAAAAGAATAGTTAATAGTAATACAATAGTTAAGGAGTAATACATTTTTCTACTCCTCATTTACTTTCTTCTTTTTAATACTGTAGTTGTTCTGAGGTAAAATAAAAAGAAAAAAAAGAATAAAAAAAAAAAAAAAGCTGTGGGGTTGCTGGTGGACCACGGGAAGACTGCTACCTCTATACTTACTCTCTTCCTGCCCCATGATTGCTGTGGAGCAGGGAAAGACTATAGATGTCAAAGCAACATAGTTAGCCGGTTTCTACTTCTCAGTGTGGTAGTGCATCAGGATTTCATGTCTCTGTTTCTTAAACAGTGAAAGAGTGTGGAGCAGGGAGACATTTTTTTGCTGCATCTAAAGGCACAGACTAAACTTCTTTATGCTTTAAGGACTGGGAGCTAGTTAGGAGAAAACTGCCCAACCAGCTCAAAAAAAAAAAAGTGATTTAAAAGGAGCAGGCAAGTCCATCCTCTTGTTTTCCTGTCCAGATGCCCATGCCAACTGTTTAATTAATACGCTCACAGTAAAAGTCAGTTGACAAAACATTTACATGACCCTAATATAAAAATGTATATCTGTGTGCATGGTGTTGCAAAGTATATTTATTTAGGGTTGAGATGAACATATTCCATATGAGGACAGGGAGTTTTAGGGTTATCAAACCCTTTTCCCGTGTCAGCTGTAGCAGTGTCAAGGTGCGGCATACCCCTGCTGTCAGGGACCTTCAAGTAACAGCAGCGCAATAACTAGATGTAAATGTGACGAAGATGTGAATAAATGCATGCACCTTTCTAGACTGTATATTTCTCATAAATAGTATATGCTTTTTATTATGGAGAAAGCTCAAGGAGAGCGATCCCAAAAGAGGGTTCATTGGGGCACTCCCGCCAAGTCAAGTAAGAACTAATATACACATAATTATAGAAGTAGTAAAAGTACAAAATGTATTAATGTCATTTAAAAATGGTAGAAAAAAGAAAAGAAAAGGGGACCCCTTATTTAAATGGGATGGAACCCACATAGGGGAAGGGAGGGGGAGGGAGGTTTATCAGAAGAATAATGTACCTAATTGCACAAAATAGCACATATGAAAAAAAACCACATAAGCATAAAAATACACACAAAATATATACAATACTAAGAGCAACACACCGAGCTGTGCGTCCACAGATCAGAGATAATTAGCAATACAGAAGATAAATAGGTATCAGTCTAAGGATACACCAGTGACTGCGGTTGTTACAATGAGGCAAATAGCAGTGCAAAAATGCATAAACACTAAGGGGTGTTCCCTGCTAAATAATGAAGCACTAGGTGAGAGGGATGACATTAATCACAGACCACATATAGTGTAATCATTCTAATTAGGTCGAGGGAACATTATATCACGATGATAGTGTAATCTCCAATAGTGTAGGCATGGATTACTTGATGCTGCTATGTTTAAACACAAATTCATGTATGGCAGTCCTCATACAGTCAAAGAGAACATTAAATCCATGTGTTTGCAGACAAGCTCCAAATGAACTGGTGTTTACTGTGTAGCAGAATGAATTAGCAAGGAACTTCAATACTTGCAGGTGATACTCGATCTGCTAAGCACAGGGATTGGCATTCCATCCGCCCAGACAACGTCCGTTCATCTCCACATTTAATGTGTAGTAGATTTAGCCAGCAGAGTAGACTCCGTTTTAAACGTTGAGGGCTCAATTCCCTGATGTCTCCAAAAGGAGTGTTGTGGTTATCGCAGTGAAGTCATTCAATAAATCCTCAAAAAACTGCATCCAAAGAAATGAAAGTAACTTGTACCTTCTGTATGCTCGGCAGCAGTAGCCGTGAACAAGGACCGATGGCCGTTTCGCCTCTGAAAGAGCTTCCTCCGGGTCACATGGGTTCCATCCCATTTAAATAAGGGGTCCCCTTTTCTTTCTTTTTTTTACCATTTTTAAATGACATTAATACATTTTGTACTTTTACTACTTCTATAATTATGTGTATATTAGTTCTTACTTGACTGGCGGGAGTGCCCCAATGAACCCTCTTTTGGGATCGCTCTCCTTGAGCTTTCTCTGTTTTTTGTAATATCAATAGGGCTCATAGGCACCCATTCTCCATCGCTAACTTTTTTATGCGATTAGTAGGGAGAATGAGCATGCTTGATATATTCTATTTATTGGTGTAGCAGGGCAGTATTCCAGTTAATATTTTATGCTTTTTATTATAATTACATATTTTTGAAAACTATTTATTCTTTATTTTTTTTATACAATCTGTAAAGTCAACAAACATATGAAGTATTTTAACAGCAATAAATTTGAAAATGTACAAATGTACATTTAATTGCTTAATTAAAATGAATGGGTCTAAGATGTGTTGAGGAATTAAAAATATTCCTCTTAAGTGATCCTGTACATGCTCTTTAACGAGGGTGAAGACTCATGCTGTAATGACTTTTCTTTGACATACTCAGATACTGCAGGTTTTATCTGTTCCATGTTCTAATTGCTCAAGTCCTTGTAAATACCAGAATAAAGATGTCTTCTATCAAGTTCAAAGAAACGCAAAAATAATATGAAAAGGTACAAAATGTATGTAGCAGACTTAACTAAATAGAATGTGAAGAAAAAGTAAACGGTAGTATTTTTTTAAAATAATGTGACAGGAAATTATGCAGCACTGTACAGTAGAATAGGTTTACTATAAGCACTACATGGCTAAGCAAATGTCAGTATATAGCAATGCAGAAAGGTTGAAGTGAGAGCTGTCAAGTGGGATATTGGTGGTGATTGAGACAGGAAGTAAGTAGACATGGCGTGAACATGAGGGAATCATCAGTTGATTAGATTCAAACAGAGCAGTTTGTTGCAAAGATGGACATTTTTTAGTGGTGTACCTAGATTGTGAAAGATAATCTGCCAAAGCTGACAAAGTGCAGTTAGGAGTTCTAAAGAACACCTGAAGATGGAAATGGTACAAACTTATGAAGTAGGTAAAATACTCTTTGTTGGGAGAGTATTTAGATGCAAACAGCTGCAATACAGAGGGTGATAGATTATGAAGAATTGTGTAGGTTAGGTTAGAGTTTTATTTATGAAGTACAAGGGAACAACTGGATTGATTGGCATAGTAGGGTGTCAGAATTAATAGGACTCTGTAGGTTATATTCAAGTTCTACTCTAAAAATAACAGGGTGCCACTGGAAGAATAGACAGAGTGGGGCAACTAAAGAAGAAGGATTGTAGGGTGAATATGTCTCAGTAAGGTCTATGTAATTAAAAGAAGATGTAATAATTGGGCAAACTAGTTAGTATCCTGTAGTTAAAGTAATGTAGACAGATGCTACAGTTGCAGGAGGCATGGTAGAAGGCATATTCTATTTAGAAACCGAGGCAAGGAAAATACTAAATTAAAGATGAAATATGTAAAATTCAGGAACAGGGACATGAAAAAAAAATTGAACTACACTTGTGGCTTATTTAACGTATTTGCACAAGGCAAGGCAAATGTTCTGAAAAACCTTGTTTTATAATCCAGGTGACCTTGTAATCAGAACTCAATTAAAGGTCTGATAACAAGGCAGAGATCCAGGTTCCCTGCAGAGCTCACTGAGGGGGGAGAGTTGGATGTACAGGCAACATAATGTCTGCTGTTGCAAACAAACCTCTTCTTAGCCTGTCTCTAGCTGAAAAATCTCATGGTAAGTCGAGTAGGTACAATATGAGCGCCATGGCAAGTATAATAGGTGCAATTTGGATGTTGTGGCAGGTCGTAGTATAATGTGTGTCCTGCCGTAAGTCCATTGGGTGCAAAGTGAGTGCCGTGGCAAGTTCTGTGGATGCAATGTGGTACTATGTCAGTTTATGTGGGTGCAATGGTAAGTAATATGGGGGGCAGAGGAAGGAAATGAAAACAGTTACAAGTAAACAAAACAGTTACAAGTAAAGACAACTTTACATGCCATGCAATATTCACTAACAATACTCTTTTTTTCCTATAGGGTCACCTACGTTTAGGTAATTTCTTTTTTTCACTCATTAATATCCAATGTTTAGGGGGTGCCTTATATTCAAGGTCACCTTATATTCGAGCAAATATGGTGTATGATGGGTGTGATTTACAATTACTTTAACATAACTTTATTGTCGGGTGCTGTGTTTGATGAAAAAAAAAAAAAAATAGGAATTCCAGACAGGGAAAACAATACATTCAAGAAGAGGAGAAGCAATAATTAGATAAGGTCTTATCTAAAAGTAAAAATATATATTTGTTACGAAAGAAAACAACATAAAATGGAAGCAACTTCAAACTGGAAACGAAAAACAACATCAACACAGAGTCATTTATGATTAAAGGCAACCCATTACATAAATCATTTTGTAATGGCAATATAACATATCAAAATGATTTTATCATTGTGATAGCAAAATTGCAAACAAATTCACAGACTGAGAAAAAAATGTTTTCATTTTGTCTATGCTGTTTTAAATTTGTGGCATCCCATTGTCACATCATATGAAAATTACCAATGGACAATAAGAACTATTTATAGAATGTGGATGATCAGTGATTGACAGGTATTGTATCAGATGAGCTATAGCTTATTGCCTTAAAAGGAGGGAGTTATGCAGAGATCAGATAGTGTGTTTTCCTCAAGCTCCTCTTTAGATCTCTTTTCCGCCATAAAAAGTCTGTTTACAGACTTAATAAAATAACAAAACTACACAATGCTCTTTCAGTTTGAAAAAAATGTGTTTGCTATAATGTAACGTTAATGAGATGCCGACAGGTGAAATCTTTTACATATCACTTGTTAAAGGTCATACAAATAAAACAAGACATTACAAACCTAGTTGGTATAGAATGCATTGACTTTAAAATGTAAGCTTCACTACTCAAGCTTTGAGCTCCATTTAATTAAAAATAAATACATTCTAAACAATTACACATGTGCATATTTAATATGTGTCTAATTATACTGTATTTAGAACCCAAACTGTTTGTCAAGCTGTATGGTGAGAAAGCAGCATATGTTATTAATTATAAAATATATTCGTTATGCTAATTTCTGTGTTTGTCATACACTAGGTTTATACAATTGTTAAGTTCTACACAATTATAAGAAAATGCCACAGTTTGTAAACCGCACATCATTATTGCTAATTGGCTCTAAAGGGAGTGGGGCTTTGAAAAGTGTCACTACATTTTGCATTGCATTATAATGAGAACATTCAGAAAAAAATGGTTCTAAAAAATGTGGAGACGAAGAAATGTATTTCAGAAATAATAAAGATCCATAAAGATTACACTCAAGGTGTGTGATGTTGTCCCATTTATTACTCATTCAACTTGCCCCCAGACAGGAGGATTTTCGTCTACACAGGCGAAGGTGCATTTTGGTGCACCCCTCCTCTGACCCGCCACGCCTCCCACACCATTAACCCTCCATACATTATATATATATATATATATATATAATCAGTCCAAATACAAAACACGCACTCATAGGCTTTTTAGAAAAATAGAAAAAACTGTATTACATACTGACTGTCGTCTACATCGACGTTTCGCCTCCACCTGGAGCCGTTATCAAGATGACATTGAATGGTTAGAACATTGCATATATACAGATCCCAATCAACAAATAATCACCAGAAATACTCACCGAACCTGTGTGTGTAAGCAATCCAATTAACACACCCTCCAAAAGCCGGAAGAGCCCCACTGTCAGAGAAACCTGCTTCTATGATCGCGCTGGTTGCCATGGAGACAAAGGACGCTGAGGATGCGAGGAGGAGCAACCATGCGAGCTCCATCCAACCAAAAACTACCCAATCTCCAGCCAGTAATACATACGGAAGAGACCAGCCCCTTCATCCTATCACTCACTCTCCAATCCCCCTGCCCACCAGCGTCTATTGTCACCCAGCAACCAACACCGCCCAAGAGACTCAGCATGTGTAAAAGCCGATACCTGTTGTAAACATGCTCACCGAAGGAGAGGAACAACACAAACCACAAATCTGATTCAGCATCATTAAAGGAACTGACTAAACAAAACATGTGAACAATAAAAAAACACAAATATAGAAAGAAATGTGCACAAACATATCAATTAACACATCAAAAGCAAAAGCAAAAGAAAGGAGACACAGGCAGAAAAAACCTGCCACTAAAAGGCACAGTGCATCACTTAGACCTCAATTAAGTCCTATGTAACAAAAAAATCTCTCTCTGAAATAAACAATCTCAGCCTAATAGGGGTCAAACGCCCCTCAAAGAGTTATGCATAGTGACCTCACCAAAGACTGAAGAAAACTAAAAATTCTCAGAAAAAAATAAATAAACACAAATAAAATTTAAAGAATTGCCAAAAGAAGTATACCAAAACCAATATTGTCAAAAAGCATAAAAAAAGCTCAACCAAAAAATAAAAAATGTTGAAGTTACAAGAAGAGGTAAATAAATATAAGAATGACCTCTTGAGATTTAAAAGGCAGAAATTGAATAAAAGTCAATACTGACTATGTGAACCACCATGTTTATAGATGGCTCAGTGGTCAGAAAGAACCAAATGACTTTAGATCAAGACGTGATAGAATGAGGATTAGGAAACCGATGGAACCGACAATAGACGTGACTTCGGGGGAGTCTGCTTCAGATTCTGAGCAACAGCAAAAAAGAGGAACCACTGATCATGTTTTTTTAAAGCAGAATACAGATCAGGTGCAATTGGGCAACCGTGGGGTATCCACCAGAAGTCAACAAGAACGCAGAGGAGGCTCCACATACGAAGAGGACAAATGGGCCGCTTTTTTCGCACCACGAGGCAAGCCGCCCAGAAGGCGAACATAATACCTAGATTCAATTTGAGTAATCGGGAATTAACTCCGGTTGAAAATGCCTTACTGGCCCGTGGCTTGTCCTTCATTCCCACTAACTTACAGGATGCTTTTGAGCAGGAAGTAGACCTATACAAATTCTACCGGGGTTTAAGTCTCAAGGAACTCTTTTGTGATGAGACAAAGGAATCACCATCTAAATTCAAAATGTGGAGTAATTTTGACCCACAGTCTAATAATACATCACTCAAAACATTTGCCCATGTTATAAACTCTGAAGTTAAACGAGCATTGAGCCATAAACACATCAGAATGAACCTTACACGAGCAGAGACTACAGCCCTAAAACAACTTGCGCAAGATCCAACAATATTAGTTCGGCCAGCCGACAAGGGCGGAGGAGTCGTGGTGAGGAACTATGTGGACTATAGGTCTGAGATCTTGAGACAACTAACAGATAAAGATACATACAAATTCTTAAAGGACGATCCAACTATCATGATTACTAAGAGAATTACTACTGTTCTTGATGCAGCATTCATTGCGAGTCATATAGACTCAACGACATACGAGTTTTTGTTGGAAACTAAACCCAAGTGCCCAGCTATTTACACATTGCCCAAGGTACACAAGAATGGCACTTAACCTCCTGGACGGCCCATTGTGGCGGCGAGAGGTAGTCTTCTCGAACCGATTGCACAGTGGCTCGACTGGCACTTGAAGGAAGTTGCTTTAGCTTTGCCCACATGTATACGAGATACACCATATTTCTTGCGCAAGATTAAGGGAATTGTGGTACCAAATTCAGAATTGTGGCTGGTGACCATGGATATCACCAGTTTGTACACCATTATTCCACATGAAGCCGGCCTAGCAGCTATTCATAAATTACTGAACGAAGTAGATACATATCATGGTCCACCAATCGAACTCATTGTTGAGCTGATGAGTTTGACTCTGAAATATAACTTTTTTAAGTTTGAGCACAATTTTGTGATTCAGAAATCGGGAACATCCATGGGAGCGGCAATGGCCCCCACCTATGCAAATATGTACATGTACGACTATGAAAGAGAACATATTCTATGTAAATACTCAAAGTACATTCTGTTCTATGCACGATTTGTTGACGATATTTTCTTACTGTGGAATGCTGGTAGGGATTTACTGGATGCCACCATGAGAGAATTGAATGCATTGGAGGTGCCTGTACGCTTGACGATGACCGCCGATCTGGAACGAATACAATTCCTCGACGTGGAAGTATTTAAAACAGGGCAATGTCTCGGATATACATTATTCCGAAAACCAACGGATCGTAATACGATTTTGCATTCAACAAGTTTCCATCCAGAAGCGACCAAGAAATCTCTGCCTCTTTCTCAGTTTCTAAGAGTAATACGAAATAACACTGATGAGCTGAGTTGTACATTGCAATTACAAGAAATGGCACAGAAGTTTTTTGAAAGAAGATACTCAAAGGCTGTTGTCCAGACAGCGCTAGATAAAGCAAGACATTATCAACCAAAAGAGCGCTCAAAGGAAGACAACTCTAGAGTGGTGTTTCCTACAAAGTTCCATACGGCCTCGAATGAAGTGAGACAAATTATCCATCAAAATTGGAATATTTTACAGAATGACCCTAAACTTTCGAAGGCTACACAGAGTCCACCTATGATGTGTTATAAGAGAGGAGTCAACTTACAAGACAGGTTAGTCATAGCTGACCCTGTACACTGTTATGATAACAGAGGATCTTTACAACAGTATCAAAAATCAGGCTGCTACAGGTGTTTAGGCTGTGTCATGTGCTCACATATGAGCCCTAGTACACATTTTGTACACCCACATCTGGGCAAAAGATATATCATAAAACATCGGATTACTTGTATGACAGAATTTGTCATTTACATGATCACGTGCCCTTGCAGCCTAGCATACATAGGGAAAACCGATTTAACCTTACGAGAATGGATGAGAGGACATTGTTCATCAATTACGGTCGCATATCGTGACATAAAATCAGACAAGCCGGTTGCTAGACATTTTTTTGAACATGGACATCGTTTATCACAACTTCGGTTTATTGCTTTTGATCCTCGGGATCCTTTGAATCCTCGGGGTGGAGATCGCTCACAACAAATGTTACAACGTGAAGCGTACTGGATCAGGACTTTGGATACATTATCTCCTAGGGGTTTGAATGAACATTTATCATTGACTTCTTTTTTGCTCCCTCGTCGGTGATCTGCTGCATCTTTAGATTTATTTTTATTTTTATGTTTATCTTAATACATATTGTTTTTTTTATTTTTTTTGATGTTGTTGATTTGTGTATGTTGGTATTTGTTTTCTAGATTTTTAATTTTTATTTTTAATTTTTTGGTTGAGTTTTTTTTATGCTTTTTGACAATATTGATTTTGGTATACTTCTTTTGGCAATTCTTTAAATTTTATTTGTGTTTATTTATTTTTTTCTGAGAATTTATAGTTTTCTTCAGTCTTTGGTGAGGTCACTATGCATAACTCTTTGAGGGACAATAGACACCTATTAGGCTGAGATTGTTTATTTCAGAGAAAGATTTTTTGTTACATAGGACTTAATTGAGGTCTAAGTGATGCACTGTGCCTTTTAGTGGCAGTTTTTTTCTGCCTGTGTCTCCTTTCTTTTGCTTTTGCTTTTGATGTGTTAATTGATATGTTTGTGCACATTTCTTTCTATATATGTGTTGTTTTATTGTTCACTTAGAAACATAGAAACATAGAAACATAGAATGTGTCGGCAGATAAGAACCATTCGGTCCATCTAGTCTGCCCAATTTTTTTTTTTTGAGTACTTTTATTAGTCCCCCGTTCCCGATCTTATAGCTAGGATAGCCTTGTGTCTATCCCACGCATGCTAAAAATCCTTGACTGTGTTTACCTCTACCACTTCTGCTGGCAGGCTATTCCATACATCCACTACCCTCTCAGTAAAGTAATACTTCCTGATATTACTTTTAAATCGTTGCCCCTCTAATTTAAGACTATGTCCTCTAGTTGTGGTAGTTTTTCTTCTTTTAAATATACTCTCTTCCTTTACTGTGTTGATTCCCTTTATGTATTTAAATGTTTCTATCATATCCCCCCTGTTACGTCTTTCCTCCAAGCTATACATGTTAAGATGCTTTAACCTTTCCTGGTAAGTTTTATCCTTCAACCCATGAACCAGTTTAGTAGCCCTTCTCTGAACTCTCTCCAAAGTATCAATATCCTTCTGGAGATACGGTCTCCAGTACTGCGTACAATACTCCAAGTGAGGTCTCACCAGTGCTCTGTACAATGGCATGAGCACTTCCCTCTTCCTACTGCTAATACCTCTCCCTATGCAACCAAGCATTCTGCTAGCATTTCCTGCTGCTCTATTGCATTGCCTACCTACCTTCAAGTCCTCTGAAATTATTACTCCTAAATCCCTTTCCTCAGATGTTGAGGTTAGGACTGTACCAAATAGTCTATATTCTGCTTTTGGGTTTTTACGCCCAAGGTGCATAATCTTGCACTTGTCCACATTAAATGCCAGTTGCCACTGCTCTGATCATTTTTCTAGTTTAGCTAAATCATTTGCCATTTGGCTTATCCCTCCATGAATATCAACCCTGCTGCAAATCTTTGTATCATCAGCAAAAAGACATACTTTGCCAACAAGACCTTCTGCAATATCGCTAATAAAAATATTAAAGAGAATGGGTCCAAGAACAGATCCCTGAGGTACCCCACCAGTAACAAGACCTTGCATCGAATATACCCCATTGACTACAACCCTCTGTTGCCTGTCACTCAGCCATTGTCTAATCCATTCAACAATATTGAAATCCAAACTCAAAGATTTCAGTTTATTGATAAGCCTTCTATGTGCGACAGTGTCAAAAGCCTTACTGAAATCTAGGTAAGCAATGTCTACTGCACCACCCTGATCTATTATTTTAGTTACCCAATCAAAAAAATCAATAACATTAGTTTGGCATGATCTTCCTGAAGTAAACCCATGCTGTCTCTGATCTTGAAATCCAAGCGACTTTAGATGTTCAACAATCCTATTCTTTAACAAGGTTTCCATTATTTTCCCCACTACTGAAGTAAGACTTACTGGTCTATAGTTGCCCGCCTCCTCCTTACTACCTTTCTTGTGAATGGGCACAACATTAGCTAATTTCCAATCTTCTGGAACTACTCCCGTTAACAATGATTGGTTAAATAAATCTGTTAACGGTTTTGCTAGTACACCACTAAGTTCTTTTAATAACTTTGGATGTATCCCATCAAGTCTCATCAACTTATTTGTCTTTACTTTAGACAGCTGAAGTAAAACCGCTTCCTCTGTAAACTTACATGCATCAAAAGACTCATTAGTCTTTTTCCCTAAATGAGGTCCCTTACCCTCATTTTCATTTGTAAAAACTGAACAAAAATATTCATTAAGGCAGTCTGCAAAGCCTTTATCCTCTTCTACATAGCATCCTTCTTTTGTTTTTAATCTAACTAATCCTTGTTTTACTTTCCTTTTCTCATTTATGTATCTAAAAAATGTTTTATCCCCCTTTTTCACTGACTGGGCTATAATCTCTTGTATGTGTGCTTTGGAAGCTCTTATAGCTTGCTTTGCCTCTTTCTGCCTACTCTTATAGATCTTTCTATCTTCCTCACTCTGAGTATTTTTATAATTACTAAATGCTAGCTTTTTATTTTTTTACTATTTTAGCCACCTCTGCAGAGTACCACAGTGGTTTCTTCAATTTTTTGCTCTTACTGACAAGCCTTATGCAATTTTCTGTTGCCTTCAGTAGTGCAACTTTTAGATAATCCCATTTCTCCTGGACTCCATTTAAATTGCTCCAGTCTGATAATGACTCCTTCACATCTAAACTAATTTTAGAAAAGTCTGTTTTTCTAAAATCTAAAACTTTTGTTTTTGTGTGGTGTGACTGCGTCACTGTTCTTATATTAAACCACACTGTCTGGTGATCACTAGATCCTAAACTTTCCCCTACAGTAATATCTGATAACAAATCTCCATTTGTGAACACTAAGTCTAGTATGGCCTGCTTTCGAGTTGGCTCCTCCACTACTTGTTTTAGAGATAATCCCAGTAGGGAGTTTAGGATATGCGTACTCCTGGCGCAAGTAGCTGTTTTGTATTTCCAGTTCACATCAGGAAGATTAAAGTCACCCATGATGATCACTTCTCCCTTCATTGTCATTTTAGCTATTTCCTTAACTAGTAGATTATCAAATTTGTTTTGTTTAGTCAGTTCCTTTAATGGTCACATTTGGGGTTTGTGTTGTTCCTCTCCTTCGGTGAGCATGTTTACAACAGGTGTTGGCTTTTACACATGCTGAGTCTCTTGGGCGGTGTTGGTTGCCGGGTGACAATAGACGCTGGTGGGCAGGGGGATTGGAGAGTGAGTGATAGGATGAAGGGGCTGGTCTCTTCCGTATGTATTACTGGCTGGAGATTGGGTAGTTTTTGGTTGGGTGGAGCTCGCATGGTTGCTCCTCCACGCATCCTCAGCGTCCTTTGTCTCCATGGCAACCAGCGCGGTCATAGAAGCAGGTTTCTCTCACAGTGGGGCTTTTCCGGCTTTTGGAGGGTGTGTTGATTGGATTGCTTACACACACAGGTTCGGTTAGTATTTCTGGTAACTATATGTTGATTGGGATCTGTATATATGCAATGTTCTAACCATTCAATGTCATCTTGATAACGGCTCCAGGTGGAGCCGAAACATCAATGTAGATGACAGTCTGTATGTAATACAGTTTTTTCTATTTCTCTAAAAAGCCTATGAGTGAGTGTTTTGTATTTGGACTGATATGTTGTTGAAAAAGTACACTGCACCTAGGTAGTGAACCATGAATTGATTTAAAGTTGAGTGCACTACTGTTTGGATCTTTTTATATATATATAAAAGCATAATGTATAGTGTAAAAAATAAATACATCTAAATATTCAACTCGCATGCTCTAAATGTGCCACACATTGAAACCCTTAAACACAAAGACACCCTTGCAGTCACACATAGAGACACACTTACCACTTCCACACACACCCTTACACAGACACCGTGACACAATAACACACACCCTTACACAGACACAGTGACACACACACCCTTACACAGACAGTGACACACTTACACACACACCCTTACACAGACACAGTGACACACTTACACACACACCCTTAGACTGACACAGTGACACACTTACACACACACCCTTTCACAGAAAGTGACACACTTACACACACCCTTACCACTTACACACACACACAGTGACACCAATACACACATAACCTGAGACACACTATTTTGCCACTCAATATGCCAGTATTTTGCCCCTCAATATGTCATTTAATATGCCAGTATTTTCCCCTCAATATGCCATTTAATATGCCAGTATTTTCCCCTCAATATGCCATTTAATATGCCAGGATTTTGCCCCTCCAATATGCCATTTAATATGCCAGGATTTTGCCCCTCCAATATGCCAATTAATGTCCCAGGATTTTGCCCCTCAACATGCCAGGATTTTGCCCCTCCAATATGCCAGGTTTTGCCCCTCCAATATGCCCCTCAATATGTAATTTAATATGCCAGCATTTTGCCCCTCAATATGCCATTTAATATTCCAGAATTTTGCCCCTCAATATTCCAGAATTTTGCCCCTCAATATTCCAGGATTGTGACCCTCCAATATGCCATTTAATATGCCAGGATTTTGCCCCTCCAATATGCCATTTAATATGCCAGAATTTTGCCCTTCAATATGCCATTAAATATGCCAGGATGTTGCCTCTCAATATGCCATTTAATATTCCAGGATTTTGCCACTTAATATGCCAGGATGTTGCCCCTCAATATGCCATTTAATATCCCAGGATCTTGCCCCTCCAATATGCCATTTAATATGCCAGTATTTTTCCCCTCCAATATACCAGGATTTTGCCCCTCCAATATGCCCCTCAATATGCCATTTAATATGCCAACATTTTGCCCCTCAATATGCCATTTAATATCCCAGGATTTTGCCACTCAATATGCCAGGATTTTGCCACTCAATATGCCAGGATGTTGCCCCTCAATATGCCATTTAATATCCCAGGATCTTGCCCCTCCAATATGCCATTTTAACAGGACTTGTTTCACACACAGAACTTGTCCCCAGAGTCTATTGAACTAACAATAGCACAGATTGCACTCATAGGACTGATTGCAATCACAGGACTTGCTCCGGCACCTACTGCTCTCACAAGACTTTCCCCCAACAGTAAGTGCACTCACAGGCCTTGCCCACAGCACTTATAGCCCTCACATGGCTTGCCCCAGCATCTATTGTGCCCACAGAACTTGCCCCCAGCACTGAGTGCACTCACAGGACTAGTCTGTCCACCTATTGCTCTCACAGGACTTGTCCTCATCACATGTAGTTCTCTTTCTGTAGTGACTACACTGCTCGGAAGTTCTGTTGTGTCAGAAGAGCAGACATCGCCAGTGGATGTGGAAGCAGCGAATTGGTTAAGGTCATCAGGTTTACAAGTAGCAGTTTTGTAAACATGCAGCATGTGATGATTATGCTACAAACACACTGAAGTAGTAGATATTTGGTGATCTAGGGAAGCAAAATAGCAAAAGTGAGTGAACATCAGTGCACCTCATAGTGGTTAGTCCACCAAATAATGCTAATGAAATAAACATAATTAAATCCATATGCATAATAGATGGTTTAAAAAAATAAGTATCATGATTAACAATAAAGGCATATGTGTATATATACAAGTTATCTCAATATATATATTTGTATATATATGGTATTTTAAAACAAACTCTCATTAATATAAATGTTTTACTTTATCTGTATTATTACTTTTATCATGTCCATAAAAAATGTTTTTGGTTCCACCTACAAATTATTCCACAAAGCAGTTGACTGGGGAGTGAAAGGAAGTAGTAAGGTGGCTGGGATAGCCAAAAAAACATTATCTCCTACTTTGCGTTTTGCTATAATAATATTATACTAGTATTCTCTTAAGCAGGATTGAACAGCTCCCCCAGATATGAAAATAATCTCCTACATCCTTTTTGAAAACCCCAGCAACTCTCTGGTTCCAATGGGTAGTATTTATATATTTGGGCCGGCACCAAGAATCACCTTATTAATAATTTGTCAATTCCTATGTCTTGCATGAAATAGATGCTTTTTGTGTAAGAATGAATATTTAATTCATTTTATCTTTTGAAAATGTGAGGCTGAGGGTTTTTTTTCAGAGTCATATCAAGTCTAGGGTAGTTTTTGGTGAGTTCGCTAACATTACATTATAAAAAAGATATATAGAGTGAGTAAATTGTTATTGTCTGATGTTAATGATTCTATAGATCTTGCTTCATATCCGGGGGAACATCCTTATTCAATTTCAGGGGCAGGAAGACACTTGGGAAAAAACATAACATAAACAGCGATACTAATTGTATTCCATATTTTTAGAGTTTGATGAAATGTTAGGTGCTTTGGGTCAGAAGATTTCCGCAGATGTTTTTGTAATCATGGAAGGACATTTGCAGGGCTTGATAAATAGTTTATTTCTAAGGAAACCCAACGTTTTTCCAATTTTGGTAGACCAATCTATTAGTATTCTAAGATGAATAACTTTGGGATATTTTTTTATATCAAGTACACCGAGTCCTCCCTAAGTTCAGTGTCTAATTAAATAGTGGTAGACCAGTCTAGGGTGTTTACCTGCCTATATATAATGAATAAATAGGCTCTTAAGTTGTTTGAAGAATGTATAAGGAATTAAAATCGGTGCAGATTTTAAGAGATAAAGTATTTGTGGAACAATATTAATTTTGAGAACTGCTATTTTTTCCATCCATGTGAAATTTTTATTAGACCAACGATGTAAGCCATTTCTTATGCTTTTGAGTGAAGGAATAAAATTTGGATTATACATTTCTGAGATGTTAGTAGAGGCTCACATGTATTTAATATTTTATTAGCACAATTTAAATGGGAATTTTTGTTAAAGAAATTTGATATTGCTTTAAGTTGTACTTTGACATAAAATTTAAAATGAACTAATGTGCTGAATTTATTAATCTCAGATAATACGTGGGATATAGAGGTTTCAGGTTTTGATATAGCAACCATAAGATCATCAGCATAAGCCCCTTACATTAACATTTCATTCCTGAAGGCCCTTTATTAGTTTGGTACTATGTATAACATTTGTTAGAGACTGTAATTATAAGGAAAATAGTAAAGGGGAAAGCCGACAACCCTGTCTTGTACAATTTGACAATTGGTTAAGTATTCATTAGTGTGTTGTTTGTTTCATAAAGGTTGTTCCTGATGTTCCTTTACATTTTTTAAGTTATACAGAGAATGGTAACATTCTTTAAATAATTGTGCTTTATCTTAAGTTATATAGTGTAGATTTCCTGCTAAATTTATTGTCTTAGAGATGAAACTTTTTGATTTGGAGGATTTTAACACTTTGGTTAAATGTTTATTTGTTTTGTTACCAAATTCATAGAATGTTCATTTTAGAAAGATTTACGTTTATTGTTAATGAGTATAGTTAGTTTAGTTCTATACATTTTATTATTTCTTGTAATAGAGTTAATTTCTGCAGTTTTTATACGGCATCTATTTCCTTCAAATAAAATAAAGATATCTGTGCAGTATTTTCCTTTTTAATTTTACTTTCTTTGAATGGTCTGTATATGTATATGGATGACCAGCTGTTGATATGGTCTGGCAATGTTGATTCATCGATTCAATATGTGAAATTTCTCAATAACAATTATGATAATTTTGAAATTACAACAATTAAGCAATTAAACTACAATCCTGAAAATATTGATCATATGCCCCTGAAGGCAAAATAACCACAGCTAATTATGGGAAACTCTCTGCAGGAAATACACTATTATACTATTCAAGTTGTCATCCAAATCATGTTGTCCATCATTTTTCGCTGTGTGTTCTGCTGCCTTATTCATCTGTATTGTTATTGTTTGTCTATTCAGCAGTATAAAATCCAGAAGTGAAACAGGGTTATGCATAGTTGATGACAGCTGGAATATAACCCTGTGGGTCTGAATAATGTAGATGCTCTAAATATGCCACCTTTTTAAAAGTGATCACATGGCATTAGGCACTACATCGTATCTGAGTTTCCGCATACAACACATCCCATTTAATTGTGCTCCACTTTATCTTGTTTCATAAAGAATCATGCTTTGTTGAGATTTCTATAGCACTCTTTCAGCAAAATGGCAGGTTCGCTAACCTCAAACAGTGAAAAAATATTTTCCCATAATTGCTTTTGTATGCCTTGAAAAATTATATATGCTAACCTGGTCTCTTTATATTTTTCTAGTTTCTATTTTGAAATTCTGAATTATTATATAAGGCACACCTGTGGCTTACAATACATGTTCATTTTCAAACTGTAATGCAAGTAATGAAACTGTGCTACTTAGTTAAATATAAAAGACGCAGCTTCTTCTAAATGTAAGAGTTTGAGTTTTTATCTTTAAAACTAGAACTTATTACACTGCATTTTCTTTCAAATACTGCATAATATTAAAAACTGCTAAATTACAACATGAATAAACCATTCCTAATTTTAATCAGGCGTTCACAGCAGAGGATTATGAGTGTAACATTTAACTTTAATTTATAAAGTCTCTGTTTTATTCTGACAATGCTACATGGCATGAAATAAAAGGCTTTCCTCAATGTTCCAAATAAAAGCAAATTTTAATTAAGATTTTATTAAAAAAGAGCTTTTCATAGGCATATTGGGTATCTTTTTTTTGCGTGCCAAAATGTGTTTTTCAATGGTATGCTTTCATCTTTAGTTTAATATTTTGTACAGAGAGAAGAGAGGGAATAGATACAGCATTAATGAGGTGTGATGTGATTCTGTCAAGAAAATAAATCACCAGGTGTTCTTAAATCAACCTGCAGTTATGATAATTAAACTATGTTGGGGGAAAAACAGCCGTGACTGTCTTGATTGACTTTCTTGAATTTTTTTAAAACCTTTTTTTTTGATTAAAAAACAAATTTCAAGAGATGCATATACATTAAATATTATATTTTTTTCTACATTTAAACAAGATGTACATTTAGAATAATTATGAGAAATATTTGTCTCATGCCTGTCACCACTTTAATGGCCAAAAAATTAAAATATTAGAGACACATAAAATTCAATCTTAGTAGCATTAAATTGGTTGAAGTGATATTAGACATTATGTTACTTTACTTAATGATTCATACATCAAAGTAAGATTATAAAAGGCTAGTGTAAATGTAATTAGCTGAAAGGCAGAATGACCCAGTGAAGTGTGAAACATATAACTGCCTCAGCTATGTAGTTTTATCATTTCATATCTGTTTTAACAATTCAGCTTGTTCAATATACATCATTTTTGCAACTCACTTACTGTTTTTGTATCTGTTGTAAAAAAAAGTGTTGCTCAGTTCCTCACTGTAGGTCAATGGTATTTAGTGTAACTCTTCCATATATTACATTACATGACCATTTAATTATATAGCACAACAACTTACATAGCACTTGGTACACAGTGTAAAGGGGACTACGTTAATTGAACTGTGACAGACTAATACATGAACAGAGAGAGCCCTTCTTATAAACCTAACAATCTACTTACTCTCTGGTGGATATAATGTTGTGATGTTAGCACAGATGCTTACAAAGCCTCTGCTTGGCTCATGAATTGTATAACAATTCTAGAAAAACTTAGCATTCAGTGTTATCCAACCAATGTAACTTGTATTTCATTACCAGAAGAATAAAATATGTTCTGCACCAATATGGCCACTTAATCACCAAATACATAATCATTACATATTATAGTCACCAAAATAGTGATGTCAAACTCCCATAATGCTATTTGATACATTTTCTACAAACTTTTATGCATTGACTGGCACAATATATAGAAAAAAATAATGTTTTAATGTGACACTAATTTTAATGAAAGGTGAAATGTAAAAAAAAAATGAAAACAAACACACACAGTTTATTTAATATTTTTGCACATATTAAACAACATAGATTTCATAAATAAACATATTGTTATATACTAGATCATATGTCCTATTATGATAGATAAAGGAAAAAAGAAAGGCACATCGCTTGCAACAAAATAGAAAAAAATATGTATTGGGTCAAAGAACAACCCCTTCACCACAAATAAACTCAAAAAATGAATTCTAATCAGTAATCTATTTGCAAACAGAAAATAGGGGAGGGAAGAGAGGGGCAATAACTGAAATGTAGTTATTAGAGTTGAGCTGACACCTGGATGTTCGGGTTCGGCGGGTTCGGCCGAACTTGGAAAAAAAGTCCGGGTTCGGGGTCAAATTCAAACATACAAGTGTTAGGGGAGACCTAATGTCCCCCCGGGCCCCACCCATTGCCAGCGGGTGGGGACTCTAAAATAATAATAAGGAGGGGACCTAGTGTCCCCCCCCTGGTCCCCACCCATGAGCGGCAGGTGGGGACCCTAATAATAATAATGAGGGGGGGACCTAGTGTCCCCCACCCGGTCCCCACCCATTATCACAAATAAAGTGACATGGGGTGCCCAGCCCCTAGTCTCTTCCCCCCAATAAAAAAAATTCCTACTTCCCCCCTCACCCTAATAATAGTTATATAATAGAGGGGGGTGGGCAATAAACTAACCTGTAAAAAAAAACTATTTCATACTTACCATTTGATGCCTTCTTTTTTCTTTTTTCTTTCTTCAGCCCCAAAAAAGGCCAAATAAAAAACCACAATAGGCGCCGCAAAAAAAAAAAAAAACGAGCGAAAAAATATAAAATAATCCACGGGTGAAAAAGAATCCATCTTCTTTTTTCTTTCTTTTTTTTTCTTTCTTCAGCCCCAAAATCCAACCAATCAGAGTGCTCTTTTTTTTTTTTTAACAGTTGCGGCGCGTATTATGGATTTTTTTATTTGGCCTTTTTTGGAGCTGAAGAAAGAAAAAAGAAGACATCAAATGGTAAGTATGATCTTGTTTTTTTTTACAGGTTAGTTTATTGCCCACCCACCTCACTATTATTAGGGTGAGGGGGGGAAGTAGGAATTTTTTTTTATTGAGGGGGAGTGACTAGGGGCTGGGCACCCCTAATCACTTTATTTGTGATAATGGGTGGGGACCACCCCTCATTATTAGTATCACGGTCCCCACCCGCCGCTCATGGGTGGGGACACGGGGGGGACACTAGGCCCCCCCTCATTATTATTATTAGGGTCCCCACCCGCCACTCATGGGTGGGGACCGGGGGGGGTACACTAGGTCAACCCCCTCATTATTATTATTAGAGTCCCCACACGCCGCTCATGGGTGGGGACAGGGGGGGGACACTAGCCCCCCTCATTATTAATATTAGAGTCCCCACACGCCGCTCATGGGTGGGGACAGGGGGGGGACACTAGCCCCCCTCATTATTATTATTAGGGACCCAACCTGCCGCTCATGGGTGGGGACCGGGGGGAGACACTAGGTCCCCCCCTCTTTATTATTATTAGGGTCCCCACCAATGGGCAATGGGGGCTTATTTTACTAGTGACTGGGCAGCAATAGCTGTCCAGTCACTATTCATTTTAAATTTAAGGCGATATGAATCTCCGAACCCCAAACTCCAACCCGGACATACAGTGGAATGTCCGTGTTTGCGTCCGGGGTCCAAAAATCGTAATGTTCGGTATGAACCCGAACTTTGCGGTTCGGGTTCGCTCAACTCTAGTAGTGATGTATCTCCCAATCCTGTGGAGGGAGGATCTCTACCTGTTATTGTTAACATCTAGTCTTAAGCAACTGCAGTGATCTGCACCAGTGCAACACAGTAATTAAAAAAAAAAAAAAAATAGAGACAGTGCTATAGGAAACTCCAGAGACAATTATACATAATATATAAAATATAAATTGATTAGATATCACAAGAAATAGCAAGATGGTTATACACAGAAAAAAGGATAGTACAATCCCACCATTGTATGAATCACTCCATATTGAGTGAGTGTTTTATATTAGTTTTTAAATTCACATCTTATATGATACATTAAACTCTTCTATCTCAGTTTACTATGTTGAAAAAATAAATTGTGTCAGTTGTATATCTGGATGATATCGTAATATATATTGATTATTATGTTTACTGTATATGCTGTGTAAACTATCTGCATGACACAATAAAAACTTTAATTAAAAAAAAAAAAAAAGCACATGGACAGAACATGCATAATATATATAACATTTTCACACATTTTTTAAATTACTGTTATGATAGATGATGGAAGCTGAACCCTCCATGGGAAAAGGATGATAATGAGATTCCAAAAGTCGAATTTTGCAGCACCTAACCCGAAACCAAGAAACCAGGAAACTACTAATGACAGGAAGGACTGAAAGAAGCCAGGGCAAGATGAGTCAATGTCTGGAACCAGAGTTGAAGCAGAATCAAGATAGCCGAGGTTTTAATCAGAGGAGCAGTGAAGTCAGGTTAGCAAAGGTCAGGGAGAGAGAAGATGGTGAGGTCAAAATAAGCCAAGGTCACAAATAATGAGAACAGAAATAAAGAGAAACTAGCACCAGCCCAAGGGGAAAAAACCTCAATAACAGATAAAAGTGAAAGAGAAACTGAGGGCTTTAGAAATTCCCTTAACTGAAGACACACCCCTTGGAAATTGGAGCTATTATAAAAAAAATACTGAGCTTTCCTCTTTAAGGGAAAGAGTGAGCTGGGGCCAGAATAAGACATAGCGTAGGATCGCTCTAAGCACATGCATGCAATTCCTGAGGCCACTTTGGAGCCTGCAGGGCAGAAGGACTCCAGAAGTAGCGCAAGACTGTCATCGACTATACTTATGAGGGAACCAGGAGCAGAGGAATGGTGTAGAACTCACCAGGAGTGTGAAGACAGCAAGGTCCTTGCAAGTCTAAGGATGCCACACTAGAGGTGACATGTCCCATATGTATTTCAACTGTTTTTTGTTTTTCATGCCATGAAGTACAAATGTAAAAACAATTAAATACCAATAATGCTCTCCCCTCAGGAGCGGAGGTCAAATCGGAGTCTGGTTTATTAATTGGTAGCTGTAACCCTTGAGATCCTTTCCTTGTGTACTTCATTTCAAATGGTAATGTTAATTCCATCCAGACATTCCTCATTACCCATAATTACTAGTAAGAAGAGATGAAAATTGCTCTTGATATGTCAACTCATTTTTTACTTCTAAATTTATTTATTGTTTTGCTGATTTGTGTCATCCCTTCTCTTTGTTAATTAGTAACAATACAACATTCTGGTGTTATATATTATAATTATGTTATTTTCCCATTATTATTTTTACAAGGAGATCTTAGCAAAAATAATGACAGCAACACTAAAAGGTGTCAAAAAAAAATAAGCAGCATAATCTAGACTGGAAAAAAACCCTGAAGACAACAAATCAGTACAGGAAGAAAATCATGCTTTGAAACCTCATGGGGCTCACATCAAACTGCTAATTTATAACAGCATCTGTCACTTTAACAAATCAATGAGGGATCCTACCCTTTAACAGCACCAGGTCACCAGCAAAGGTTGCAGATGTCAGCCTTAAAGGCAAAACCTTTCAGGATCTCACAATATAAACTTGGTGATGCACATGAACACCCAGATGCTTTTTTATGTCACTTCCAATTTACTTTATCTTCAGCTGTCAACAAGCAAAGCACACTTCATGTACATAAATAAATAGATCTTTTTGTTTTAACCAGGAACTTCATGTCCACCAGCGACAGGGAGCAAGATAAGTTTGTTTTGATAAGATTATAATAAGACAATAATATAATAATGAGTGTGTTTTATAATGAACATCATGCATTTGGTTTATCACATAGAGTCCACCAAATTCATGTCATTTTATGCTTTTTCCCCCCACAGATTTCATTTGTGCATTGCAATAATTAGTCGTGTTCTGAAATGTTGTTTCCTTTGTTTGTATTACATTATTTGTGTTTTGTTTGCTTGATAGTGAATCATTAGCTCTGTATCCGTTATAATTATAGAGTCCAATTGATGGCAGATTTTCACCTTAAATAAAGACACCATGATTCTCTTTGTTTTGGCTGCCAAATAATACACTCAATAATAAATGCTGTATATGAATCAATATTCTATTTTTTTTTTTTACCAATTACAGTGGAAAGATAGAAAATGCTCTCTGGAAGAAAATAAAATAAATTTATAATAATGTTTTGAAGAAATCTTTGGCCCAAATTCAGCCATTTCCACTGATTTTGGGGTGATTTTTGTCCTTATTCAGTTTGGGGATCTAGGCCTTGGTAATACTATGGCTTCCCTTTACACTTAAAGGGCTGAAACCCCTGTAATTGGCCCGAATGATATTAAATATATATAAAAAATGAAAAATTCGAAGAAATGTGACAAATTATATTAATGCTATGTATATATATATATATATATATATATATATATATATATATATAGATATATAAGACATACTTAAAATCAATTGTTCATTGTTCTGCTAATTGTTTTCATTTGCCATAATAGCAATCTTACCACTATTCATGCCACTGACGTACACACTTACATATGTAAAAGTACCCTTTCATATCCACAGTGGACAATGGTGCATTGACAAACAATGTGGCCATCCACATGAAATAGTGCTGTAATACATGTGGCATAGTGATGAAAGGGTACATACTAACAGCTGTTGACGGTGAACAATAACCAGTGATGAGAGGTCAACCTATAGCTGGCATGACATCACCAGTATTATTATATCACAAGAGCTGTTATGCTGATGTTTAAAATTATACATGTTAATGTATGCACATATGTATATATGGCCATTCCATAATTTTTATTGGAGTTACTAAGTGGCATATATTATATGTGTATTATTTATTACAGGAAGTGTTGATTGACATGGTAATTGCACCATTTAAGACATTATAGCATATTTTAATAAGAAATTAAAATGATTGATTTACGGCATATTAAATCAATGACTATGGTAATAAATAATACATTTAAGATGAAGATGTTTTATTACAGACATGCCAATTCAGGGTCAATTCAGTAGCATGAATTTAGGGGCCGTTCAGATCACCAGAGTGATCTGAGTCTAGGAGCTCTGGTTTTCATTGAGAAAATTGTTGCTACATGTGATGATACTGATGTTTAGCAGGTTTTGAAGTCCAGCAGCCAGATCAGCAAAGTCTTCTGCCAGAAGCAGCCACTCATTACCCAGGTGGTTGAGCCCCTGAGCTTTGAGAGACAATCTGGTCTTTCAGACCAGAGGCTGGAAGCCAAGGTCAGTAGGTAGGAGAAGGCAAAGTAGTCATACCATACAAAATTGGTAGCAACAATGCTAACATGATTAATATGCTCGGTCTTCACCACTAAATCCATCTGTACCTCTGTTTTCCATGAATTGTACAACCTGCCATTTTTTAAGCCATTTGGTTGTGTCATTGCATTACAGCGAGACTCACCTGTATTGCAAAATATACCCATATCAGGTAATCTTTCTGTACAATCTATTTTTTTTTTTACTTCCCAAGCCTATTTTACCAGTTTAGATGTATTATATTTTCTTTCTAGCTGACTATTTCTGAGCAAGAAGCCACCTGATTTCTGTATATTCATATAGAGTGCAAGAAACCAGAGGAAAAAACCCAAAACAAAACCAGAAAAAATATGTTAATCTTGGAGGTGAGTAAATTATTATGCTAATGTGTAATGTATATATTGATGAACAAACTGCACATTTTAGTGTGTTATGCTAAACTGACAAGGAACATAATACAGCTAAAACACTTTATGTAATATTACCCTAGAATTCACATTGTTAGAAAACTGTTGTTTGAAGTACAGACCCTAATATGTTTTTTCCATAATAATACAGATGGCACCTTTTTCAGTGTGAATTATCAAAAATATAATGAATACAAAATGGAAATTGCACACTGTGGAATGCACTAGCATCACATGGCAATGACTGCACCCTTGATTGAACTTTCATTAATGATCTAATACAATTATGAAAATATTGATTTATTACAAGCTTGTCAGCCAAAAACTGAAATATTCGTCAAATAAAATAAAAAACAATTAAATTCAATTCACCAGCTTAATATAATAACAAAATGTATAAAAGATATATAAAAGTAATAGAAATACTATTTTGATTTCAATTGAAATTGTATTCATTGTTAAACTATTCGATAGCAAGCTGAGCTTGGTTTTATTGCATATAATCTGCAGTACTGTGTCATCATAATGCTAGTTGATAAATTCTTATGTTGGTGCTAAGAAATTCCACAAAAAATTCACATAGTTTGCATATCAAAATAATTATGTAACTGATGTGTATGCTAGTTCCCAGAAACAAAAAGACAGATTGTAGCTACAAAATTTGAATACAATGACAATAGATATATACGCATACAATAAAAATGTTATAAAACTAATCTGTGTACAAACGTATTACCGATACACCATTGAAGGAATACCTGGTGAGTTTTTCCCTATAAGGGCTTCTTTAGAGAATATATGATATAATATAGAAACAAGTGAAGTGTTTCTTCCATTAACTACAAAGTTATAACCTTTTTATTGTATTTATATTTATCAGTTGTTGTTGTATTCACAAATGGCACAAACGTATACTGAATTTTTAAATACTTTGCATATCAGTTACTTTCCTTTCACCTTGTTAAACAATAGAAAGGAAGGACTTAAAGATGTCTTGGAATGTCATTGACAATGTTCATGTTCAGTCCCTGACCAAATCCTGTTATTTGCACTTAAGGAACATTATGCACATCTGCCCATTTTTCAGTGAAGAGGCTGTAAACATCCTAATGCATTCACTTGTAGTCTCTTATCTCAACTCCTGTAATACTCTCCATACTTTCTTTCTCCTCTTTCTAACACGTTGCAACTACCTGGCTCTTCTTTCTCACTCGTCGTCAGCACATTGGCTTTCTGCAAAGCCCTCCAATGGTTTCCCATACGGTCAAGGATAACATTTAAAGCTCTATCTGTAACATAGAAAGACCTCCACTCCTCGGCCACTTTTGTTTCCAACTTTATTAGGGTGATAAGCGCAGAAAGTTTTTGGTTTTTGTATATACGTAGGCATGTTCATGTCAAAAAGCATTTTGAAATCTTTTGTAATTTGCTTTAGAGGGCTTTAAAGTTGAATTCTCCACCCCCAGCTCAGGAGAAATTAAATGGGCGGATTATCCCTATCTTAAATTAATTCGGAGCATGTTTGGGTGTGATCAGAGATCATTGGGTGGCCATGGGGAAAATATCCCAATCAGAACATCTCAGATGCTTTGGTTTCTGAACCCAAACTTCCAATTCGAACCCGAATTCAGGGACATTAAGTTGTTGCATTTCAGAGATTTGTGACCGGCTAAAGTGACTGACCTGAATCCATTTTTGTGACAAATCTGTATATATTTGGTATATCCTACAGTCTGTACACGCAGACACTACCAGCATATAAATTAATTTCACTTATTTGGATAGCATATGTGCCTTTGTTTTCAGAAGAAAATAGCATTTTCGTTATTTAATCTGTATAACAAATAACCAAAAACTAATGAAAGCTGAATGAATGAATGCTAAATGAACACATTTAATCAGGTCATTCATTCATCTGGATGCTGACAGCCACTCTGATAAGTCGAATTTGACAATTTGTCTCAACTTTGACTTAGGTTATTGTATGTAATGACACATAACTCGTACTAAAAAAATGATAATTTGGGTGGACTGGATGGGCCGAATTGTTCATCATTTGTTCTTGTGTCCTTTTCCTCAAAAAAAAGATCACACAAACAAACTTTATGAGAAAAGCATGTAACATTCACCTATATTGACACTGAGACTGTATGTACCAATTTCAAGGGTGACCTGACTATATCAATCTACTAAGAATCATTTTGAAAAGTCCCTTCTAATGTTAGAATTTGATATCGTTTTTTTTTATTTTACCTGCTATATATATGTTTTGTTTGCCTATTCTACAACACTGTGAAATATGATGGCGATTATAACTAATACAAATTATATAAAAATAAATAGAAAAGATATTACTACTAGAATATAAGATAACATTTACATAGAGCATAGAGGGGAACTGATAAATGACATAGTGAGGGCTCTCGGGCAATCCAGATGATGATAACTTTAGGCAATAATATGTGGTATGTAACAACTCTATTGGATAAATCTATTGGATTAAACACATGTGTGTTTGTCACTCTATTACTCTTGAGCTACACACAAACATACACAATGTATGTGCACACATCATTTACAAAAATACATTTTTCTTTGGTGTTTCACAGAACTGTAAGTGCTCATGTATACATTATCTTCATGTTTAAAAAGTAATATTTAATCTAAAATTAATCAGCTATAAAGCATTGCATGCCATATAGTTAAAAGATTCTAATTTAGTATTCCCATGGCACATACTGCAGCCAGCTGTGTGGTTAACATTCCAGACATAGCTAAAAGTACATAGTACTTTGGCTAACCACCAATCCTGTGCAGTCACTGCAGCTGTGCAACAAATGTAAACGTTCATGTTTCAAGCATATACACACTACCAAACATCCAAACATTGTGATAAAGATGTTTCTTTTCTTAGAGATCCACTTAAAGTATGGATTACTCCTGAATCAAGAAAATAGAAATATAAGTGTTTTCTGGCAGAAAGTTACTGAAACAAAGACAAAAAGCCAGGAAAGCAATATACATAATTGATGGTGTTTAAGTGTGTTTTTTAATATGCTTTAAAGTATCTGAGCCAAGAAAAATCTAATAGGGCCTCATTTCCTCATTGGAAACTTTTCAATGAAGCCAAATAAAAATACAAACGTTTTCTCTACAGACACATAGAATGAATATGTGGGACTCATTATTGTTTGAGTGTTTTGTGGGCCTTGTCTTTTTATAGAAGTATTGCTGGAAAAGAATTGTGTATATTTTATCCAATATACATTCAAGCAAAAGGGAATTAACTTATTTAGCAGAATAAATAAAAGTATCACTTATTTAAACAAGGCCAAGGCATAGTGTCCGTACAAGAACATCAGTGTCTGTGGAGAAGCAGTATGTGAAGGTCCATAGAAAATCATCAAATGGCCCATCACTAATTCCAGTAAATGTCCACTGTGAGCAAATAAAATATGCATGTATATTATACTTATGCATATTTATATATATATATATATATATATATATATATATATATACATATATATATTAGCCATAATGCAAGGGCCAATAAAATATTGACATGTATAAAACATGGAATTGAGGAGGACACCATCTTGCCTCTTTACAAGTCAATGTAAAACCTCACCTTCAATACACAGTACAAATCTGGTCACCAAAAAAAATTGTCTGCGCTTCTCACCCTATTAAAATTGGCAACAAATATATATATATATATAAACATAATATAAATGTGGCAAAATTTGAAGTAGCTAATAAAAGGTTGTTTTTGTTTTTTTTACCTTTGTTTGGATCAAAAGCAGGAATAATAGCTAGGAGGGTTGAAATTGGCAAATCTAAGTCCTTTTTCAACCGAAATTACTATGCTACTATGTTAATTAGTTGTGTTACCCTAATATGTACCCCTAATACTAACCCTAAAACTGTCCCCTGAAACTAATCCTAATACTAACCCTGAACCCTTAACCTAATACTAACCCCTAATACTAACCTTAAGTGCTGTGAAGAACTGTCCCTTCTGAATGTCCTGCGATTAACTGTCAGCGAGGTGTAAATGCTCCAAAGCTGGTGGTACAGGATTCAAAAATCTCAAATTCCAGAAATTTAAAGCTCAGTTTTAATCACAAAGTAGCCTTGTGTCTGGTTAATACTGATTTCAGGAATTAGCCCTGCTTTAAAGTGCTGTACAAACATCTTACAGCTTGCATCTTAAAAGGATATATGTCTATATCACGTAATTCTTGCCTGAAGGATATTTCCTTTAAATAGAGTGTTATTACTCAAGATATGTATGAAATAACAAATGCATACTAATTACATTTTATTAAAGTGCAATGCATAACCCCCCTTATTCTACTGAACACATAGCTACATCTATCTACAAATACCCAAAGACAAAATAATCTTGTCAGCTTTACTTCTAATTTACTTTGATATTGAAACCTCTTGATCCACAAGCCAAAATATTTGTTTTGATAGCCATGTCACAATCACAGACAAATAACAGCCTTTTCAGGTAACACACAGCTCCTAAAAAAGCAATTTTTTCTAAATCCTACTTAGAATGTATGTTTTGGCAAAGACCCAGAGCGAGATTACAGCTCAGATAAGTATTACATTTTTCTATCACTGTAATATTTTCAGCGCATTGCCACATTTATATTTAAGTGGGATCAGTTGTGCTTTAAAAATGATTTCCAGTAGTGCCTTCAAGAAATCCTTTTTCATGTAGGTGCATTCTGATTCATTTTTCCTCAGCCAATAATTATCTTTTAGTTCAGTTGTCTTCTAATCAAGAGTAGTACAACTTTCTAAACATCTTTAGATAAAACAAATTTTCTCCACTAATTTAATTTGTTACTTTTGCTATGTGAAATATATAACACAGCAGTTTATTAGGTTAAATAAATCTATATAAAATAGGCTTATAGTTTTGTGGTATTGTTCACTTGGTTTTATGTATACTCAATTAAAGAGAGATTATTGTCAAATGTTTAAAATGAACCAAAACTTGTCCATTTTCCTGATTTAGTCACTTTATACAATAACCTTCTCTCCGGTTTAACCATAAAAATATCAACAGTTATGGTAGAGAGAGCATGTGTATTAAAACATTTATGGGTCTACTCGGGTAGCTCTGAAGTTCGGGGAAATTGGTTGTATTCTGAGTATTTCAGTGGTAAGAAAACCCCCAAACATGGGGCTACCCAGTGACATAGCTTCAAATACAATCGCAATTCTGTAATAGCAAGTGACTATTGATATTTATAAATCTTTCCACATGGGTAATCCTTCCCTTTCATTGTGCTTAATAACTAGTGAAGATGATGTACATGTTTTTTGCTGCAAATCACTCATTTTTTACATGTTTTTTGACATGGGCATTGTTCCATTTATGGTCAATTATCATCTTTTGAGCAAATATGCTAATCATAGATATTTGTATAAAAACTTATACTAAGCGTTACAGGAAGCAATTTCCATAAAAAAACAAAATAAACAAAAACACTTTCAAATATTTTGTACTGTACTTTTAGGCCTTTTAAAGGTCAATTCTCCAGCTAATTGATATGGGCAAATTTTGTTATTATTTGTTTTTATTTCCTGAATTTGGGGCTTGTTTGGATGTAATTGACACTTATTAGGTAAGCTTTTCATGGCAAAGGTTCCCTGATCCAAATGCTTCTGATGTTTTGAGTGGTAAATGCTTTGGATAAATGATTTTGTTCCATATTCTACTCTACTGAGTAGCCGTAATTTGGGAATTTAGAAAATTCACCCCTTTTGATCTAATTCAGTACAGATTGCACTATATTGAGTAGACCCAGAACCAGAGATGTCTCTAGGGTTGGTGTCACCTGGTAATTCGTGGTGTCTCTCCCTGGGTTTCCTCTGATACCATAAAGAATATTTAGTAATGCCAGCCAGATGGCCCATTGAAATACGCCATACAGGAGCCCTCTAACTCTGCAACATACAGGAGCTCCATAAATTATACCACATACAGAAAACCATTAATTATGCAACACACAGGAGCCCATTAATGATGTCACACACAGACGTCCCATAGATATCCACATGCAGGAGCCCATCAATTATGCCAAACACAGGAGCCCATTAACTATACCACACACAGGAGCCCCAAAAATATGCCGCACACAGGAGACAATTAATTATGCCCCATAAATATGTTACACACATGAGCCGAATAAAAACATAGCCCCCCCCCCCCCCCCCCAGTGCTCACATGGCTGCTCCACTGATGTCCCACTAGAGCAGGGGCCTCCCCCATCCAGGAATGGCTTAGGTGGAGGTGGAAGATCCTCCTCCTTCATCTTCTGGTGCTAGAAGGACACTGGGGATCACGTGACTTGCTTCCTGTTCAGTGCTGAGTCCTCCTCAAATAGAACACGGACTTGCTAATCTGCCCCTCAGACTTGCCAATGCAAAGCCAGTGCATTCCCCATCCTGCTCACATACATTTAGATTACATAGGATGTATGCAAGGTGTGTATATATATATATATATATATAAGGTGTTCAGTGGCTTCTCAGATGATACCTATGATCTGCTGCCACTGCCCTTTCTTCCTTACAACATGATAAATTAAGGGTTAAACATAGAGTCCTATTTTTGTTGTTATTATAAACTGTATCTACCAAGCTGTGTGTGTATGTATGTGGGAATGCATGTACTATATATGTGTGTATGTATGTATGTATGTATGTATGTATGTATGTGTGTGTGTGTGTGTGTGTGAATGTGAATGTATGTATGTGTCTATACACATATTGTATGTGTGTGTATGTATTTGTGTATACATGTACTGTATTTGTGAGTGAGTATATTTGTGTACATATATATTTACTGTGTGTGATATTTTTTTTACTGAACAAACTTCCTATCCAAGTTCAATATTTTGTGTTGGCACTTTGAGGTCTTCAACTTGGTTTGCTGCAAACGCATTGGTCACTCAAGCCCAAAATTGGTTGCCATCACTGCTCTAGAATCTCACTCACATTGACAGAGCATAAAGATCTGGGCCATCCCAGAATCGTTGAGGAATATGGAACGGGGATGGGACACTTCATCGCGGCTGCTTCCGCGCAGCCGCTTCACCGCCGACTCTACAGCACAAGACAGATCGTCGCTGGAGATTTCATCGCGGGACATTTCATCGCTAAAGGTAAGTATTTTACCGATTTTAGTTGGTTTAGAATTAGGGTTTAGGGGGTTAGAATTAGGTTTAGTGTTAGGGGTTAATTTTACTATTAGGGGTCGGGGGTTAGTATTAGGGTTAGTATTGGGGTTTAGGGGGTTAACTTTAGTATTAGGGTTAGTATTGGGGTTTAGGGGGTTAACTTTAGTATTAGGGGTCGGGGGTTAGTATTAGGGTTAGTATTAGGGGTCGGGGTTAGTATTAGGGGTCGGGGTTAGTATTAGGGTTTGGGGTTAGTATTAGGGTTTAGGGGGTTAATTTTAGTATTGGGGTTAATTTTAGAGTTAGTATTGGGGTTTAGTGTTTAGTGTTACTATTGGGGGGGAATCATTTATTAGGGGGGGTTATTTTCGTTTTACTTTTAGATTTGTAAGAGCTGACAGTTCAGCGTTGAACTGTCAGCTCTTACATAGCTGCAGCCGCGGTGAAACGGCCGCGTTATACTTCATTGCTGACAGTTCAGCGTTCTAACTGAACTGTCAGCGATGAAAATGCGGCGAAGAAGTGTCCTAGACCCTATGGAACTGTTTGGCTATGTGACCCAACTGTTCTGTCAAATGACACTCTTCCCAACTAACATATTGATCCCAGTGGAGAGGGTGTTTCAAGTGCAGGAGACCAGCTGAGGTACTCAGAGTCACTGTTCTAACCCTAAAGGCATAACAAGAAAAAAAAACTAGTATGTATTTGGCATCATTCTCCAGTCACACTATTGGAATTAACCGGCTGAATAATAGATGTTCTTACTACCCAATTGAATAATATATGTTATTACTACCCACTTGATATTACTAATTTATTCACCTCATAAGAATGAAGAGTTGAGTTGACCCCATTGGAATTTAAACCTGTGACCTTAAGGTCACAGTCTCTGTAATCAGGGCATTTACCTCACAGATCGCTTCGAACATATGCTCTCACCCATCAGTACATATACTTTGAAAGTTAATTCTTTGATCAGTTGGGTATCATACTACCAGGAACTTGCCTCACCACAAGAAGATATGATCCCACCCTCTAACTGAAAATACCTGGAATTATTATCAACCACACCTCAAAAATGCTGACTTGAGGTTATCACTGATTACTGTTTGCTATTCACTGTTGACTGTTTTCTTTTTGCGAGGACAGGGGCTTACCTCACTTGTTCATTATAACTCCTCTTGTGAGTTTATTAAGCCTAGACTATTTTTGGTTAGCATTCTCCATGATAGTGTCTAAACATTTTGGAACACTTGGCTTACTCCTTTACTTATTATGCTGTAGTCTGTATTCAATCTTATACATAATGACCTGTTAGAGTTACACTCTTATCTTTACTCTTTACTTACATCCCTCTTAATATGGTCTTGCTCTTCTGCAATACATAACATTCCCCTCTTACTTTTCCCCCTCTTTTTTCACTATAACCCCAAAGGACAAACTGTAGCTGTAAGGTCCGTGCTCCGGTCCCACGCCGCTTACCTCCAACGTTCGCTAAAGGCACTGTTAAGGTCCCCCGCTGTCGGCTGCTCCATGCAGGGCGTACGCGACAAAGGAAATTAGCGCGTGCGTGTCAAAACACGCTGTCACTAGTATCACGGGCGTCGCTATGGAAACGGGAAGCGTGGCGAGCATTACACACGTCACGGAGGCGGGGCTACAGCCCTTTAAAACGCAAACGTGCGAAACTCAAAATTGCTTGATGATTGACAAGCTTCACTCTCGTTGTGTGGCTATCGATCCAATTTTTGATCTCCTGATTCCTGACCCAGCTTGCTCATGTTTATTCTGCCTTTTCTGGATTCCTGACCCGGCTTGCTCCTCGTTTATTCTGCCTCTCTGTACTCCTGACCCTGGCTACCCGTTACTGGACTCTCCTGCTCTCTGGACTCCCTGATATTGGCTTCCCTACTCGATTACCCTATTTGCTTGCTCCCTCGATTTGGACTACCTCGGCAGTGCTGTATGTTCCACCAGTATCCTGTTTACATCCATTGGACCACACCTGGTGCTCGTGCCCAATAACACAGGTAGTACCTGCCACTTCTAAGACCCTCAGGATCTGTGGTTTCAGGCAAGGGCGCTTAACTACTGCTTTTGGGGATCCCTTGTTTCTGAACCACGGTACGTCTGCTTGGCTTCCTGATAAATCATCAAGCCACACTATGGACCCCGCAGAAGTGATGGAGGCTGTGTCTGCCATTTCTCGTCAACTGGCTACCTTGACCCAATCTGTGCAGGATTTACAGTCAGGACATACACAGGTTCAACATCAATTACATGATTTACAGGCTAGCCTTCTGCCCCCCCCCCCCCATACGGAAGGGTTTTCTCCACCCCCACTGTTGCCTGTATTTGATTCTGCTAATGCATCTGAACCCAAGATTCCGTTGCAGGAACATTTCACAGGGGACAGAAAGAAATACCGGGCCTTCATGACTTCCTGTCAACTATTATTCTCGTTACAGCCCAGGACCTACTCCCCCGACTTCGTTAAGATACGTACGGTTATATCCCTACTACAAGGTGAACCCCAAACATGGGCCCATCATCTCCTTCATTCCCGACACCCATCGCAAGATTCCTGGACCTCCTTTTGTCAGGAGATGGATTCCTTATTTGATGATCCTCTTAGAACAGCCACAGCTCAATCTGCGCTTCGGTCACTACAACAAGACAAAAGACCCGTCAAAGACTATGTCACGAATTCCGTAGCTTGGCTATTGATAGCACTTGGAATGAGCCTGCCCTCCTGGACCACTTCCGTCAAGGACTATCCGAGTCTCTAAAGGATGAACTCGCCCGCATTGGTATTCCTTCTTCCCTTGATTCTCTCATTCACCTCGTTATTCAATTGGATAGGAGACTCCGAGAGAGAAGAATCGAACGGGCCAGTTCCTCTATGCCGTTGCCAAGAAGACCCATGTCCTACCCAGAACAAGTCAGTACAGTTCCGGTACCCAGCTCCACTAAAGAACCTATGCAATTAGGTCTTGTCCGGGGGCCTCTCACTGAAGATGAGAAAAAGCATCAACGCCTCAACAATTTATGCTTATACTGTGGCAAACCAGGACATCTTATTCGCACCTGCCACCGTTTACCCAGATCAGCTGTAGGTAAGAGTCTCACACCAAACCTCTGTCTGAATTCTGTGATTTCTCTGGGTTCTCCTCACCTGTCCCTCTCCTTGCTCCTACAGTGGGCCCATGAATCCACTACAGTCCAGGCTATAATTGATTCTGGAGCCAGCCGTTGTTTTTTTCAATGAATCCACAGCCACTCGCCTCCAGATCTCTATCCGCAAGAAGTTGTCTCCACTGCATATACAAGTCATTGATGGCTCCCCACTCAGTTCGGGACCTGTTATCCGAGAGACTATCCCATTACAAGTTTCCATCGATCTCTCCCACACAGAAATACTTCAATTTGATGTTGTGTGTTCACCTCTCTTCCCCATCATCTTAGGATTGCCTTGGTGGCATCAACACAACCCCCGCATTGATTGGGCAGCTGGATCTCTCACCTTTTTATCCGAATTCTGTCAACAACAGTGTCTAGCTACCTCATCCGCATTGTTAACCTCGTTTACTCCGACCTCATGGAATGTTGCCCTCGGTATTCCTGCTTGTTACTCCGACTTTACAGATGTCTTCGCCCTTATGACTGTCCTATAGATCTGTTGCCGGGTTCCTCTATTCCGTTTGGGAGGATCTATCCGCTCTCCTAACCGGAGTTGCTGCATTTAAAAGAATACATAGCTGAAAACCTGAATAAAGGGTTCATTAGACCATCTACCTCCCCTGCAGGGGCTGATATATTCTTCATCGAAAAAAAAACGGAGGACTCCGCCCATGCATAGACTATAGAGAGCTCAATGATATTATGATTAAGAATCATTACCCTCTTCCCCATATCCCAGAACTATTGGATCGGGTTAGAGGAGCCACCGTTTTCACTAAGATTGATCTCCGTGGGGCATACAACCTGGTTCGGATTTGTAAAGGGGACGAGTGGAAGACCGTGTTCCGAACCAGGTACGGACATTTTGAATATCGAGTGATGCCCTTTGGACTATGTAACGCCCCAGCCACGTTTCAACATTTCTTAAATGATGTGTTTCGGGATCTGTTGGACGTATTCCTTGTGATCTACCTCGACGATCTCCTCATATTCTCCTCGGATATCCAAGAACATCGTGTTCATGTACGCAAAGTATTGGATCGACTACGACTCCTTAAGTTATACGCCAAGCTTGAGAAATGCTCTTTCCACAGCACCAAGATTGAATTCCTAGGATATGTGCTAACCCCAGGACATATCCAGATGGACCACACTAAAGTCAATGCTGTTCTACACTGGCCCACACCCAAATGCAAAAAGGGTGTACAGCGATTCATCGGATTCGCCAATTACTATCGCAAGTTCATTCGGGGCTTCTCCAAGATTGTAACCCCTATCACCCAACTCACCAAGACACACTTTTCCTTTTCTTGGACCCCTGCCGCACAAGAGGCCTTTCGTCTGCTGAAACAACGATTTACCTCCGCTCCTATACTAGTTCAACCTGACACTTCAACCCCCTTTTTTGTCGAAGTCAACGCTTCTGAGACCGCTGTGGGAGCCGTATTGTCACAAAGACAAGGCGAAAAAGCCCTTCTCCATCCGGTGGCCTTCTACTCTCACTGACTCACCCCAGGGGAATCCAATTATGACGTAGGAGACAGAGAGCTGTTGGCCATTAAATACGCCCTAGAAGAGTGGAGACACCTCTTAGAAGGATCAAGACACCCTATTACCATCTATACGGACCATCGTAACTTGAAGTACCTGAAGAGGGCGAAACGTCTACGTCCCAGACAGGCAAGATGGTCTCTCTTTTAATCTACATATCACGTTCCGGCCTGGGTCCCGTAACACCAAAGCCTACGCTCTGTCCCGTCTCCATGATGTACTACCCCTGACTACTTGTTCTCAAGTACTTCCGTCTCGTGTGTTTCTTACCACTCAGGATCCAGTACTTCGTAAGATACTCACTCACACTAAATCTACCTCAATTCCTAGTACCAATCCATCCATCTTCCAAGGGGGTTATTACCTTTTTCATGGCAAGATCTTTGTACCTGAACCAGTCCGCCTAGCAGTAATGCAATCTGGACCGCTACATTATTCATCTCATCTATATTCCGTCTCCATGGTCTACCTCAAACCATCACCTCAGATCGTGATGTTCAATTCACCTCTCGATTTTGGAAATCCTTCTGCAAAAACCTTCGTATTCAACCTACCCTGTCCACAGCTTTCCACCCGCAGACCAATGGCCAAACAGAAAGAGTAAACCAGATATTGGAACAATATAGTCAATGTTATACCTCACATCTACAGGACGATTGGCTCCAACTTCTTCCTTCAGCAGAGTTCGCCTACAACAACCACCGACAATCTTCAACCAAAATGTCTCCCTTCTATGCCTCTTATGGGTACCACCCGGTATCGGTACCAGGGATCGTCTCCGACTCATCAGTGCCTGAAGTGAAAAAAAGAATTGCTCTAATTACTCGTAACCTCTCTGTCTTACGGAAGAACCTTGTGTCAGCCCAAACGTCCCAAAAACGCTTTGCTGACCGTAAAAGATTGCCCCCACCGAGGTACCAAGTGGGTGACAAGGTGTGGCTCGCAGCTAACCATATTCGTCTGGCATGCCCCTCCAAGAAATTGGGTCCACGATTTCTCGGTCCATTCCCTATTCTACAAATCCTCAGTCCCGTGACGGTACGTCTTTGACTCCCTCCTTCTCTACGGATCCACCCTGTCTTCCACGCAGCTCTTCTGAAGCCTTACAATACCAACCCATTCGCCGTCCTGCACCCCCAGCACCGGTCGTCGTAGATGGTGTGGAGGAATACATAGTTCAGAAACTCCTTGACTCTAGATGGCGTAGGGGACGCCTTGAATACCTTGTCCACTGGCGCGGGTACGGTCCTGAGGAACGGTCGTGGCAGCCGTTATCCGATATCCATGCTCCTGCCTGTCTTCGTGCCTATCATCGGCGGGACCCGGATCGTCCGGCTCCTCTGCACGCCCGGAGTTCGCGCTTAAGGAGGGGGCTCTGTCAGGTCCGTGCTCCGGTCCCACGTCGCTTACCTCCAACGTTCGCTAAAGGCACTGTTAAGGTCCCCTGCTGTCGGCTGCTCCATGCAGGGCGTACCCGACAATGGAAATTAGCGCGTGCGCGTCAAAACACACTGTCACTAGTATCACGGGCGTCGCTATGGAAACGGGAAGTGTGGCGCGCATTACACACGTCACGGAGGCGGGGCTACAGCCCTTTAAAACACCAACGCGCGAAACTCAAAATTGCTAGATGATTGACAAGCTTTACTCTCGTTGTGTGACCCCCGTTTCTCCGTTTGTGGCTATCGATCCAATTTTTGATCTCCTGATTCCTGACCCGGCTTGCTCAAGTTTATTCTGCCTTTTCTGGATTCCTGACCCGGCTTGCTCCTCGTTTATTCTGCCTCTCTGTACTCCTGACCCTGGCTACCTGTTACTGGACTCTCCTGCTCTCTGGACTCCCTGACCTCGGCAGTGCTGTATGTTCCACCAGTATCCTGTTTACATCCATTGGACCACACCTGGTGCTCGTGCCCGATACCACAGGTAGTACCTGCCACTTCTAAGACTCTCAGGATCTGTGGTTTCAGGCAAGGGCGCTCAACTTCTGCTATTGGGGATCCCCTGCTTCTGAACCACGGTACGTCTGCTTGGCTTCCTGACAGTAGCATAAGTTGAAAAACCAGCACACAGAACTGGAAAAAACAATACGGAAAAGAAATGAGTAAACCCCTAAGCACGGATGACTTATAAACCAATATAAAAAATAAAGTGTGTAAAAAAATATATACTTTCAGAAAAAGTGTGATACTCAAAATAAATAAATAGATAAAACACTTACTAATAAACCTGAAGCATCTGAAAATGATAAAAATAGTGAAGAAAGTAATAAAAATTTAAAAAAAAGTTAATAAAAAGAATGCAAACTAACAAACAGGACTCCAATAAATATGTGGAGCAGTTAAAGTGCCAGAGGGAAACCACAAACACGCAGTGGGTTTCAATATTAAGTGGTTATAATAGATGTGAAATCCACAGACAGTACAGCAGTAAGCAGATAAAAACAAATGTGGGATGGGTTGCGAGGTAGATGAAACAAAGGGCTGAGGTCAAGATCATAGATCAAGTAAATTCGGAGGCCGAGATGGATGAAGCTAATGCTTGATGCAGCTTAGGACTAGGCACATATAGTGTTTCATGCATCAAGTATTACCCTTTGCTTGGGGATCATTTTATGACATTCTTTTATATGTGTCTAAGGACTTCAGTAAAACTTTTTGAAATATTTTCAAAAAGCTCACCGGAGCTGGCTGCCAATTTTCCATTTTGTTGCATCAAATGAGGAGTGCATCTGACATGATCCAGCATTGGAAGAAGATAGTGATTTTGGCTTTTAAATAACTTGAGGAATTTGGAGCTCCTATTTCTGTCAATCAAAGAATGTTTTAAGTAACATTAAAAAGTATTAAAAAAAGTTACACACAGAGATGTATATGTTTTGTTTCAAGTTCATCTAGGGAAACTGTAATGGCTTGCTCTTTTATAAAACCTATAAAATATGGTACTGTTGTAATATTATCAGTGCAATATGATAATGTTATTTGTACCAGGGTTGTTCATTTACAAATAATGTAAAGTGGTTACAAAGAGAACTTTTAGTTCTGCCATGGTATTTCCATTAGCACCAGAAAATAATTTAATTGGAGGAAGCAATATCATGAATGTAGCTGAACACATTTCAGTGGTAAAGCAAAAGGCTAAGATTTCATAAAAACTGGAAATTGAAATAGCTTCAAATAATACTAAACAAAATCCAGTGCCAAAGATAACTGGCTGAAACCAGGATGAATCATATCTGATGAACATATGGAAGCAAGTGATATTATTTTGACAAATGACAGTATGCTAACATGTCAGAAAAAAATCCATTTTAAGGAATTAATATGGAAATAATTTTATGCCTCAGGAGCTGAAAAATTATTCTTAAAGGAGACTTAGTCATGTAAAAGTGACAGTTCCATGTTTTAAAGCCAAAATTACATTGTGAGCACTGAAGGAGATGATACCATGCACAGTGGAAGCACACTCATGCTCTACTTAGATATTTAAGCAATACACAATATTTTGAAAAAAATAAGATGCATGCATATATTTGCTAATCATTTGTTTTGCTATGTTTGACTCTCACTTTGAAGATACCACAAGAACCTATGCCTGCACCAAACACATATGTACTGTATGGACCTATGTGCATTTAATGACAGTTTCAACAACGCAACTATTATGCAAGCATTCATGTGGACAGAAACAGACCTGCACAAAAATATTCACAAACACAGGTTTGTCTGCAACTTTTACCTAGTTTGTTATATTTTAGGCAAACAATGTATACTACATATATGAGAAACAAATTAACCACTCATCCAAAATGTAATTCTCTAGAATTGGGCCCCAATTACCTCCTAATCCAGTGATTGTAAAGTCATACTGAAAATAAAAATATGTCAGTGCTGTATACCCATTGTTGGTCCCTACATAGCAAAGAAAGTGTCTAAATGTGTCAGCTGTACAAAATGTGGCGGTAACTGTTTTGTATGACTGCAACAGATATTAGGCTATAGTAGTTTATATTGTATTTTACAAACAAACGAGTGTGGCAAGTTTAACCTCACATTTTAAAAAAAGCCCCTTTGATGCATTCATCTCTGTGAGGTCATTTTGCAATAATAAGTCATAAATGCTCCCTGCATCCTTTTGAACAGCTACGGTCATATGCATGTGATTGACTGGATGCACACAAAATAATGTTTAATCCCTGTTTTTCTTATAAAAGCATTGTCAGTGTTCTAATTCAATGCAACAATGACAAAACAATCCTTGAATATCCTGACCTGTGCTTTCACCATTGACATCTACGCTTTATACTTGTTGGTCTAACATATGTCGTTTCCACCTATGTTCTGTTCCAAGCTCTATGTAAATTGATTCTATATAAATAAATACTAAATTAAAATGTAATGTAATGTAACCAATTACTATTGAGCTTCACAGTCATGCAGACACTGATCAACCATATAATACTTACCAGGGGAATTGCTAGGTCAGCAAGAGATCTGGAACATACCTCCTCATGCCCTTGACGAAGCGCCAGCAAGCAGGGGTGAAACGCGCATGCTTCCGACTCACTGGGTATCCCACTTTGCATGCACAAGCAAACAGCTGCAATGTTTATAACATTAAACACATTTTGATACAGCACTTCTCTGCAGCCTTGCTTTATCATTTTTTCTCCAAGAGGATAACCCTCAACCCCCCTTCCTTTCCTCAAACTCTTGATTACTTGCGGTGAGAGTACCGAGAGGTGGAGCCCACGGAGGAATATTGAGCAAATCAGGACGTTTCTACTTTTTACTTTGTAACATACCTCCTCATGCCCGCAATATAGACAAGCTCACCTGTACATATCATTTCTTGAAAGAAAACTTCTTTAGCACCAATTATCTTACCATACATTATAAATACAGTCATGGGAAAAGGAAAGTACACATTCTTTGATTTTACATAATAGGACATAATAACAATAATCTGGTCATTAGCAGGTCTTAAAATTAGGTAAATAAAACCTTAGATGAACAAAAACACATGACATATTACTCAATGTCATAGTTCATTTAACAAAAACAAAGCCAAAATGGAGAAGCCATGTGTGATAAAGTAAGTACAACTTATAATTCCATAGCTTGTAGAACCACCTTTGGCAGCAGTAACTGAAGTAATAGTTTTCTGTATGACTTTATAAGTCTCTCAAATCATTGTGGAGGAATTTTGTCTCACTCTTTTTTACAACATAGCTTCAGTTCATTTAGGCAGGGCCGTATTTAATACTGATTGGACCCTGGGCAATAATTTGCTTGGACCCCCTGGACCCTCCCCATTTGCCCAGTTTGTCCATTAATTAAGGCACCGTTTGTCCATTAAATTATTCCCCAGCCAGGTGCCCATTAAAATATGCCACATCCAGTTTGCCCATTAGTATGCCACAGCCAGTTTGTCCATTAAAATGTCACTGTTAGTTTGCCCATTAAAATATGCCACTGTTAGTTTGCCCATTAGTATGCCACAGCCAGTTTGTCCATTAAAATGTCACTGTTAGTTTGCCCATTAAAATTTGTCACTGTGTTCCCATTAATATTCCACAGTCAGTTTGTCCGTTAGTATGCCACTGTTAGTTTTTCCAAATAAAAACATTACACCCTCCTCCCACCTTTCCCAGTGCTCACTTGGCTGCTGCTCTATTGTGTGCCTGGCCATTCTCCTCCACGCAGTCTTCCCTCCTGCACTCTGCATTCATAAGGCCAATAGCTGCTGCATATGACTTTCTGTCATATCCGATGGCAATGACAGCAAGCCGGGACTGCATAAGTCTCCGTGTGAGACGTCATGTGGGTAACAGGCCCATGAAGCCAGCAGTGGGCTCGTGGGGCAGCTGCTTAGGGCCCACCAGCAATGACTGGGACCAGGGCAGCTGCCCCATTGCCCCATATTAAAGATGGACCTGCATTGAGGTTTTCTGGCAATTTTTTTTATTCACGGCTCTCTTAAGTTCCTGCCAAAACATTTCAATCGGGTTGAGGTGTGATCTTTGACTTGGCCATTGCAACACCTTAAACTTTTCTTTTTCAGCCATTCTGTTGTAGATTTGTTTGGTGTGCTTGGGATCATTGTCCTGTTCCATGACACAGTTATGGCCAAGATTTAGCTGTCGGAGAAATGGCCTCACATTTTACTCTAGAATACTATTGGTATGCAGAGGAGTTCATGGAAGACTCAATAACTGCAAGGTTTCCAGGTCCTGTGGCTGCAAAACAAGCCCAAATCATCATTCCTCCACTATCGAGATTGACAGTTGGTATGAAGTGTTTTTGATTATATGCTATGTTTGTTTTTTGCAAACATAGCATTATGGCCAAACATCTCCACTCATCAGTCCAAAGGTAACATAGTAACATAGTAACATAGCAATTTAGGTTGAAAAAAAGACACAAGTCCATCAAGTTCAACCCATCTACCTATCATTCCAGCGTTTTGATCCAAAAGAAGGCAAAAACCCCTAAGGAAGCTATTTCGAATTGTGCCTCGTAGGGGGAAAATTCCTTCTTGACTCCAAAAGGGCAATCAGATTTCTCCTTGGATCAATAAGCTATTATTAATGCTTATTCTATTATTAATAGCCCTGTATGTTCTGCTTTTCTAAAAAGACATCCAGACCATCTTTAAATGCATCTGTTGTGGTTGATAGCACTACCTCTCTTGGCAGTGAGTTCCATAACTTTATTGTCCTTACCGTAAAGAATCCCTTCCTTTGCTGTCTATGAAATCTTTGCTCTTCCAGTCTCAGGGGGTGACCTCTTGTTCTTTGTACATTTCTGGCAATGAACAGGTCCCTGGAGAGCTCTTTATATTGGCCCTGCACATATTTATATTATGTTATCATATCCCCTCTAAGATGCCTTTTTTCTAAAGTAAATAAATGCAATTTTTTAAGTCTCTCTTCATAACTAAGATCCTCCAATTCCCTTATTAATTTTGTAGCTCTCCTTTGCACTTTTTCTAGTTCCTTAATATCCTTTTTAAGGACTGGTGCCCAGAATTGTACTGCATATTCAAGGTGAGGTATTACCATTGATTTGTAAAGAGGCAAGATGATGTCCTCCTCCCGTTAATCTATACCTCGTTTTATACATGCCAATATCTTATTGGCATGTATAAAATGTGTGAGATCATTAATAAACATATTAAAAAGAAGAGGTCCCAAAAAAGACCCCTGAGGTACTCCGCTCAATACCCTGGTCCAATTTGAGGCTTTTCCATTTACAACAACCCTCTGTGTTCTATCTTTTAGCCAATTTTAAATCCAAATACATACATTTGCCCCCAATCCTATTTCTCTAAATTTGTAGAGTAACCTTTTGTGTGGAACTGTATCAAATGCTTTAGCAAAATCCAAATAGATCACATCAACTGCCACACCTAGATCTATATTTTTACTGACCTCCTCATAGAATGTTAAGTTTGTTTGACAAGACCTGTCTTTCACAAAACCATGTTGACTTTTACTAATTATATTATGATTCAAGATGTATTCTTGAGTGTACACCTTTAGCAATCCTTCAAATAATTTCCCCACTACAGACGTCATTATTCCCTATTAATAAGGTCAGTATTGCAGAAGTTGTGTGGTTTGTTCCGATGCAATTTTTTTCCCATTTGTTATGCCACACCCAAGAGCCCCTTAATTATGCCACACACAGGAGCCTCATAACTATGCCACACACAGGATCCCCTTAGTTATGTCACACATGGGGGCCCAATAAATATGCCACACATGGGACCCTCATTAATTATTAATTATGTTACACACAGGAGCCCAGCAAGGTGACAGTGGTCCACATTCATCTATTGTATGATTATAAAACAATAAATATATATATTTAAACACACATATATCACAAGCTTATCTATACACACATACATCTCTACTTTTATTGCAACCTGGCCAATTCCACACATTAACACACAACTATAAACACCAAATAAACTCCATCTACTTGTGAAAAAAAACACAAATCCAAGCAAAAATTGACCAACCATGGATTTCAAGTCACATCACACATAACTGACACTTGCTCCTGGGAAACCTATTTTGGTGGACATGCTCATGTTTAACTTCAATTGGCTCTCTCCTAATAAAAGATGAAATGAAAACCATCCAGCAAATGAAGAATCTACACCTAATGCCTGAGTCAGAGACTTTCCATTATTTAGAAAACCATCATTACATCACAGGCCTTTACTCCCACCAGAGCACCCCAGACCTAACATTATTGGAATAACTATTCATAGTCAAACACTGAAGACCTTATCACGTTTCCTGCCTATACTGGCAGACCCAGCACTCTACCAGCTTTAAAAACTGAGGGAAAACATACAATCCTTCTCTAATGAAAACTGGACTAAAACTTTCTCTAATATCAACTCTGACCACTTGTGTGCTGATTAGTGTGGAGCGGAGAGCTGGATGTTCGGGTTCGGCGGGTTCGGCCGAACTTCAGAAAAAAGTCCGGGTTCGGGGTCGAAGTTCGACCCCGAACCCCATTGAAGTCAATGGGGACCCGACTTTCGGCTTATAGAATACATGTAATACTATTGGCTTTCTATAAAGCAAACTAGAGTCCCCATTCACAAGAAATTCTTCTGAATGGGGACTCTAGTTTGGTTTATAGAAAGCCAATAGTATTACATGTATTCTATAAGCCGAAAGTCTATAAACCGAAAGACATTCTGTTTATAGACTTTCTTTTTATAGAATAGCAATAGCATTACATGTATTCTATAAAATGAAATTCTATAAACCGAATGTCTTTCGGTTTATAGACTTTCGGTTTATAGAATACATGTAATGCTATTGCTATTCTATAAACTCGAAAGTCTATAAACTGAATGTCTTTCGGTTTATAGACTTTCGGTTTATAGACGAACTCTGAACTCCAACACGGACATACAGTGAAATGTCCGTGTTCGGGTCCGGGATCCGAACACCGTAATGTTCGGTACGAACCCGAACAGTGCGGTTCGGGTTCGCTCAACACTAGTGCTGATTAGATAGAGCACATACAAAAACACTCTCACATTGGTACTTAGATGCAAAATACCAGCAACACATATGCCCCATATGGCTTGTGCTTTCTTTGGTGTGTAACAACCAGCACAAATATCCATGTATAGTGGGATGGCTCTGTGATCATGAACTTTGGTCACATTCTTTTTATTCTACCACAAGCTTTGGGTACAAGGGAATTCGGCCAACAACGGAAGTGTCTCTTTTACACATGGAGAGGGACAACAACTTTCTCACCAAACATCACCAACAGCTTATCCTTAGAACATGTGCGGCCACTGAACACGCTATACTAAAGCAGCGGAAAGGCTTTCTTTTTTCAAGAATGAAAGTATGCACTAACATTTGGTCCATCTTCTGCACTGAGAATATTACCACAAAATTACAAGATAGGGCTGTTGAATTCTTAAAACTCTGGGTCCCCTGGTCTGATTCATTCTCCAACCTTCACGGAGATTATCAGATAACAGAATGTTGAACCAAAACCACCTTACATCTCATCTTGCCTTTATACTTTTTTCCCATCCATCCCCCTCTCTGTTATCATTTGTAAGTCTAATTACGGTCTATGCGTTGAATCTTAATTTTAACTTGTTTCAAGGTTGTCAAGGTTTATACCTTAAATGGCATGTTTATTTGATGGAAGGCAATATCTGCAGGAGGACACCTCATTGAAAACAATCTATACTGTACATTTAGCTAGATAAACATATATGTATATATACTTCAGGACATTCAGTACCAAAGAGAGGTTATCCTGTTAGTATTGGAGCAGACTCAAAACCCTAGAGAGATCAACTGGTAAACCCCATTTTTACTAAGGCCCTAAACGTTCAAGGACAGGAAGAGACTGTACTATAGGACAGAGGAGGTTGGTCTGCTTAAACAGCCATAAACTTTCCAAGAGTGTATACATAATAAAATATTTTAGCTGACTATATGGTGATTTGCTTTTTTTCTAAATCTATACTAGCCAATCTCTCTATATTGTCATTGCTAACATAAGACTCTCATCATTTTGAAATAATAAAGATAGTCATATTTCATCAGTGCACCTATATTTCCCCATAAATTATTAACAGAGGAAAATATCTACACTTTCAAGCATATAAATATATCTACAGTAGCCTTAAGTAGCAACAGAATTATAGGTATATTTGAATGCACTATTTCTTCTTTCTTTCCCTTTTTTATGTTATAAAACTCTAAATCACTTCTGTCCAACAACAGTGTGAGTGCATATTTACATTCATTAGTTCAGCTGTCATGAAGACAAAGTGGTGTTTGTAGTTGTTGCCTATAATCCTGAAGCTAAGAGTTAGACACTTGGAAAGCAGAAAGACTTTGCTTAGGGCTTAAGTTGCCTATAACAGGTTCCTGCATGCAAACACCAGTCAGCATTCTTTCCTAATGCTTACAGCTCTTTGAACTGAGTGCTAAGGAATTGCTTCAGAATCTGCAGAAAGCTGTCAGATCCCCAGTGAGATTAAATGAACACACTTGCCAGAGCAGAAAGAAAAAAGAGAATTGTGCTTGTTCAGGGGCACACATGCTTTGGCTGGGAGCTGTCAGGTTCTGAACAAGTCGAAGGAATGCAAAAGGGATAGCACAAAAAGCCCTTTCTCCATATACTTTACAATTTTCTAATTTTCCTGTGAATTATTCATCCATATGTTTTGTTATATGGACACATAAACATGCACCTCTTTAAGAACAAACATACAACTGTAGTCATCAAAGATGTATTTTATTTCTTTAAATGTGTTTCATCAGGAAAAATACACTGATATCTCTTTCTTTTGTCCTGAGGACATACTTCTGTGTTGTTTTTAAATATGTTTGATATTTAAAAAGCAGTGTATATTTCTGCATTTTCTAATACATTATATATTTAACAAATGATTGCAACAATCACAACATAAAGGGTGTTATGTATAAATCCAGCACTTGAAAGTGACAGGAAAGTAGCAAAAGGGCATAGTCACTGTGTCTTATGCTTAATGGTGATTATGTTTTCTTTACACATCCTGAGGAGGAAAATATCACCTCTGCTAAAAATCCGATTGGGGTTGATGCTCTGCCACTTTTCAGGCACTTTTTAGCACCTATTATGGCACACTGACACTAAAAACATCAAGGCTAAAACACGCAACTAGGATGCTAGGTGGAAACTGCTTCCAGATAGTCACTGACACATAGAGAATGATGCAGAAAAACACATTCAGTCCAATATGGCAGCCTAAATAATACAGTCAGGGGAAACTTAAAAATGACGCCTTATGGATTTCACCCTCAATATGAGCATTTCATCCAGTGGGTCATTTTAATTGTATGGAATTGTATGGAATAATAAACTGGACGAAGGAACAAGATCAAGAAACAAATGGACAGCAACAATGAGATGGATTAAGAAAACCAAGGCCCAGGATACATTTAATTCAGAAAGATAAACAGGAAGAGGGTTTAGAAAAGGTTTGCTTTTTATAGGTTTGATCAGTAGTTTCCCCGACCTTGACTATATCTGTGAGCTATGTCTCCCTACATGTACCAAATATGTACAATAATACAGTAAATAAATTCAGTTGTAACCCGGTTTTTATTTTGTAAATGAAAATTGCAAATATTGTGCAATACTCGTTGATTTAGTAAAACTTCGGATTAATAACAATAATGTTTACCTTCAATATCTACACAGAGAGGGAGGGTGAGTGGGCAGGGGGATTAGAAAAGACTCTAGCCGGATTTTTAGAGCCAGGCAAAGCAAATCACAGCATAAGCAGACAGTTAATTGCAGAACTTGATTACGGTTGCTAATCACAAGCGCTGAGAAGCAAAGTGCTAAGAATTAATTAGGCAAGGACCTTCACAGCAGCAGCAGCAGGATGTAACACAGTGACCTTTATTTATAGTCACTTAAACAGAAATGTGAGTAAAAATGGCAAGGAGCAAATCTGATTATTAATATTGATTGCTTAAGATGCTTAAAATGAATAATTTAAAAGCGTCAGAATGCATATCCACTGACAGAGGATGAAGAACTGAAAGAGCAGTACACTCAAAGCCTATCCTGCAGTTATGTACATAGGTGAAAATGCGGATTTTATATCAGAGTAAGATCCACCACGATTTCATTTCACTTTGTTAGATTATCTGTGAGCATGTAAGGATATATTGTAAATATACTTGTTTCTTCAATCTATACAGAATATTTAGACCTACAAAGCAGAAATTAGCTTTTTATGTTTCCAGAAGACACTAACATGTTTCTTTCTCCTCCTTATTATAGCGTTAAAAAGATCTATTAATTTAATATAGAGTTAAGCCCCATCTAATATATTGTTATTTAATGACATGTCATCTACCTTCATGTTTTATGTGCTGTTATAATATGTAGAGTATTTTATTGTAAGAATGTTGACTGAATAATAACCGGATGACATAAAGGCTGTTATTACGTCACCTGAACTGTGGAATGAACTAACACATTAATTATAGGGACATCATATCTATATGTGAATCCTCATTATGTTCTCCCTACATATTTTCCTTAATGAGATAAATGTCCAAACATCTTAAATATACAAAGAAGTTTATGAAAAATTGAATATATTCATCATCTAGATTGTAAGATTTCAAGCAGGGCTCTCTAGCTCATGTATCTATCTGTCTAGTGCCCAAAATGCATCTTCCAAATATTAATGCATATTATTGTGCTTTCAAAGTACTTTAAAATGCATGTTTTACATTTTGCATTGCTTAAAATATAAGTTACTTACAGCTAGAAGAAATTGTGAAATTACAGCAATTTGCAAGAAACCAAGACTGCCCACACTAGCTGAGTCAAAGTAATTTCCCTTTTTTTGCTGCAGGAACCAATGAGAATAAAGTCATTCAAATGAATGGAATATACTGTTTCCCCAGTGATGAACAATGTGTTGCACTGATACAAGATCCTACTGTGTACAAGAGCAGGTTTAATACAGTCCACACAATGTATTCAATTCAAAGAACACAGGAAGTGATTAAATTAAACAAAACTTTATATTCTCAGTGTCTATATAAACAGTGCTCCAGCAGTAAACATGAAGAGTAACCACTAGGGATGGCTAGAGTCAAATATTAAAATTTGATTTATGCAGAATACCTGCATCAAATCACACTGGAAAAAGCCTGGGCACAATACAAGCAGTAATCTTTATCTTGTACCAAAGTGAGTTTGGTGACTAGGCTGTCCCTTTAGCATAATATGTAGTTTGTTCTATACTCTGTAAAAAGTAGGTATATTGTTAGGGCTGTATAAACACATGTTAATGTAATGTAATGTATATGCATGCGTGATATAGAGCCATAAGTTTATGTTCATGAATAACAAATGCATTTTTCTGACCAAACTGTTTTGTATATTTAATATAAGGAAAATATAGATGCATGGCATAGTGCATTTTTTTACATCTTTCTAAATGTGTATTTAATAACAGATGTCAATGTTGTTAATACCTACATGAATTGTCTTTTAAATTTCCAAGTGTTAGAAGTTAACTGCATAATTCAATTGCTCAAAAGTTATTTCCTTAGTAACGCTAGTATAAAACACACCTCCAATCACCGTCAAACCTTGCATGCCATCATAGGTGACATTGCACTTTATGCCGTCCAATTTAATTTCTTAGAAATGCTGTATATTAGCTTCCATCAATGCTTCTAATAAATAAAAAAGCAGGGATAATCATGAAAATTCATTCAAGATGGATTCTATCATTAAATGGAAAATTGGGAATTTAAAAGCTCTGCCTGGAATACTTATATTGCATGTTTATTACAGTAGGGTAAAAGTCTACTAAGAACTGAGTTATGTATTGATTTAGCATTTTTATCCAGTGGTTTTCTCATTCTGTTCATCAATGTGTTCTATAATGTATGCTAATGTAAAATAATGTTAACAGTTATTGTTTAAATATCATCCCAATACTGAATGTGTGCTACAGATCTTTTTCAGCTCTATTCAGTGACCCAAGTTATAATTTATCACCATTTTTATCTGACAATTTTCTCTTGCAGTTTACAGTATTAAATTACCAGATATACATTTCTCCTGTTATTGAATAGTGACCATTATCTGTTATTTGTCAATCTTTGTGGCCATAACCACTGTTATGTTGCCTGTTCAGTACAAAAAAAAACATTTTTCATGTCAGTATACCTCCTTCACCTCAAACACAGTTGCCTAACTGGATGTGCAAAATCTTATTATCCATAAATTTGTTGTGTATCTCAAGTAGCGCAAAAACAATCCTTGTGGCAAAGATGTAAAATGTGCCTACTTTCTTGGAGCTATGCTTCTATTAGTTATACATCACAAAAAGCATGTGTCCCTGAGGAATTAAGAGCCTAGAAGAGACACCAATACACCAATCCTATGGGGATTAACTGTGCAATATGAAGTCTCACAGTTCACATTGATGGGTTTTAGTCTATGTCTATTGATGTAGGGCATGTTATTGTTTTTTAAATTATAATATTTTCATCAATTTATATGATTGCTTAGTCATATAAACATGCAAATATATTGCACACTGCTAAGAAGACCAAATAGACAACTTAGTTGAAGAGATATTTTGCTACAGCACAATTCAAATGCATTTCTTTTTTGTTTTTTACTGGTATAAAGCAAGCAGGAAAAAAAATTGTACATTTCTCCCATTAGGTTTGTTAAAGAGAGTGAACTCAGTACAAAACAGCATATATAAGAAAATTCCAGTTTCCCAGGCTACAATAAAATATTATGCTATCTGCTGTCATAAAGTAATCATTACCTAGAGTGCAATAACTAAAATTTTCTCTGCCTGGATAGACACACAAATTGACTGTGGATTTATGGTCCTTGGTAACAAAAGATCCTGTTGTGTAAGTAGAAAGTAAAAAGAAAAAAGGTATATAGCTCATTTATTATGTTTAACTTTTCCTGTACATTGAGATCTGTTTCTTTTATTTCAAATATATATTTGGTTGCCAGTTTTTTTTGTTTTTTTTCAGGTGTGAAGTTCCACTTGGGAAAAAGATTGTACCATAGAAATATTTTACTACTACTATATACTACATATAGTAAGGATTGGAATTTCAGTAAATGAGAATTGTAATAACAGAACCACTGTTCGCCTCATTAATCTGTGGGTTTCTATGAATTCCCAATGCTAATATAGTACAATCTTTTACCCAAATATAAGACATACAAGCATATTTTTATGTATACCCCCCAAAAAAAATTATCCTATGGTATCACTTTATTCAATACGTTTCTCCAATGATAAATTGGTAAATGTTATGCCAGGACACAGTCACATCTGGGATCTTGTACCCTGGTGGTAAAACCTTACATATTTAGAAATGCATGTGGGTTTGGGGAAGAGTGATGTTTAGCTCTGCCCACACACCACCATATCACTACAACTTATGTTTTGGGAAACACCCACATCTTATCTGCCAGAACCACCCTCTTGCATCCAGAAGAAGAAAAATCATAAATCCATTAGCCACTGTCCCATCAATGTTGCTATACATGTACACAGTACATGTTTAAAGGTTACGCCATATTGTAATGGTGATATCCAGAATGCTGTAAAACTGACATTTTATAAAAAATAAAAAAAAGCTGCCTGTACAATTACAGCATATATTTTTTGTGCAAAAAAATAAATCATCATCATATTTAATTTTAAACAAACCAATTAAAATTATGTCTGCTCAAAAAAAAGTCTGTTTTGAAAGATTTCCATAATACATAATTATTATATTGTAGTACAAGGTAAATGCTCAGACCCTGCAAGGCTTATTGAATAATGTCAAATTAATCTTATCAAGTGACACATTAATTTAGGCACATTTGAGATAAATAATGAAACCAGTGAAATCCTGCCTGCTCTTTGTGCTAGGATACCTTCCTCCCACACAGAGATGTGCACACACTACAACTCTATAAACCACAGTGAATTGACTCATTAATTATTGTGCTATTAAGTTTATATTTCTGATACCTTATGATGCTGATGACTTATGTGTGTAGCAGGGGAATTTCTTTTAAAAAGTGACTATTCATAAGCTCAGCAGCTCAGTGAACAGGAAAATGTGGCTGCTTTAATGTCAGTGTGACAGGTTACTTTATTACCATGCCTCTCACAGCAATTTAACAGTTACCTTGGTAACGGATTGAGTGAGGTAATGGGATCATAGGCATTAGAGAAGAGGAAAGGCTAGCTCTGAGAGAAGACCATCTGCTTATGTTCTCAGGGCTGTTTGCTCACTAAAAGCTCCTGACAATCATTGTACTGCTATGGAAATGAAGCAGGTTAAACAACAGGCGTGCCCTATTTAGTTGTACTCGAGTGATTTGTTTTTATAATTCTATTGAAAAAATAATCAGGGTATGTTTCTGATTAATTAACTAGACTTTTAGCGAAAAAAAAAAAAAAAAACCCCAACAGACTAAATAAGCTTATTCAAAGAAGAAGGGATTTTTATTAGTATGGCTACATAAAAGAATATTTAGCTTTCAAGTAAACGGCAGAAATGTATTTTAAAATATGCGGAAAATACATTCAAACAAAAATGGCATGGGAAAATATTTCATAAGAAGAAGCACAAAGCAGTCATTCAAAGAGAAATATATATTTTGAAAAGTATACAGAATTAACATTTATTAACAAACTAACATTTTGTTATGCTGCTTACCAGACATATGTTAACTTAATACATCTTACTTCATTTTGTGAAGAAATTAATAACTGCAAAATTACAACAATCTTCAATTATATTAGGCATAAAAATAATTCAAGATTGTGGATTTGCTATGATTTAACATTTATAACAAATGGATTCTACATAACATAACTCATATATAAATGCGTAACCCTTTTCTGCTTCATTACAGCCACACACTTGGGACAACACTCATTTTTACTGGTCTTAAAGGGGTCATGGGAGTATCTAGGCACTTTGGATCAGTGAATTGCTGAATGAACAGCTTCTGGCTGTCAGAAGGTCTTGAAATATGGGCTAGTTAATTGTGACATGTGACTAGTTACGTTCAATGACCACATATCAGACTGTTCCCAGATTTTACATACCTAAGGGGAAAGAACGTTTCCATAAATACACACCCTGGGACTACCGGAGCTACCATATGTCCTACAATTAGCATAAACTTTACTCCTTAGAAGTTTCTAAGCCAAACCATTCAAGGTTAATCAATGACCCTCCTGTAAGAAGGGCCTACTGTAAAACTTATATAGTTGTCATGTGGAAAACATGTTTTTTGGTATGACCAGCTCAACTGAGAAGTAAAGAATTAACAATTAAGATTCCCTATGTTCTAGACATAGTACATACGTTCTTTATCTCAATTGTGTCATTAAAAAGGAGAGCATGTTGGCGAATTAGTTTGTGCGTGTGCGCATCAAACTAATTCTACCCATGAAGAAGGTCAAAACATGAAAGGCCTGGCAGGCCTCCTCTGCACTAGAGATCCAGTAGCTCCATACATTTTGTTCTACTTCATCAGTAGAGTATGGCTGATATACCTCTAGGCAAATTGAGCAATTCTGGATCTATAGTGGTATCAGGTGTACCCGCAACACATTTGGGGCTTGAACTGTTTTCTTGACTTGGACTAGTCTTCTCTGTAATGGTGAGAGAGATCTAAATAACTTGTAATCAGCTTCTAAGAGGGTGCCATAGTATATAACAGATTCTCTGTAGAGTTGGCCACAAAAAAACACTTTAATGACATATACATGTGAAAACAAATGCAAGCCTCTTTTGAGTCAGTAAAATTCATGGGACATGCTATCTTGACTGTCCCTGATGGAGATGAACATATTATCCATTGTCACAAATATTAGGGTATGGACCAATTTAGATCCCTTATTTGACATGGCTAATGTCATCCTTTGTGGAGAGAAGACGTAATGGCCATTTTAGGTCTGGGCTGCCTGATGTCCTCTTTTATGGTACAAATCTGCAAAAACCTGCTCTCTGCTTGTTCACCATTGTCCTTCCTCAGTTATACTGACTCAACTCAACTTAACTTTACAAACACAGAAACACTGAAAGGTCTACTCAGTAAAGAGGGAATTGAGATGAGAATTTCAAACTTTAAAAAGCCAAAGTAGCTGAGTTTTTCCCATTCAGCTGCATTGGAGATTTTTTTCAACATTGACCTAAAGCTTGAAATTCCCATCTCAGTTCCCTGCAATTCTCTCTTTACTGAGTAAAATTGTAAATGAGATAATGGCAGTTCCCAAAAGTGTTTAAAAATATTATTACATGCAGCTCACATATAGTGTCATAAAAATACAATGCTATGCCCTTTAACCACTTCCCGACGCTATGCAATCCTGATTTTCAGTGTCTAAAAGATGCTAGGACGGCATAGAATGTCCAGGATTAAACAGCTCATCTCGGCTCCCCGCGATGATCTGTGTGCAGATCCCGCTGCAGGGACTTGTAGCTAGATCCCACCTGTCAGATGAGGCCACTCTGAGTGGCCTCAGTCTGACAGGGAAAATGTAGCCGGTGCTCAAAGCGAGCACCGGCTACATTTCACTAAATCGTGCCGTGCCCGAACACGTGACGTCCGGAGGTCTCGCAATCTTTTGGCAGGGACCCACAGGGTCTCTAAAGAGCCTGATCGGGTATCTGCCATAGTGTTTCTGACTACCAATACCCTTGTGACCGGTGCCCAGGAACAAATTGTGACGTTTTGGTGCTTGGACACAAGCATCATGCGTCATGAATTGGTTAATCATCCAAATACTACTTCAAGTAGCAGTGTTTGTAAAAATGAAAAATAAGATATAACAGTCTGTCACATATACTGCATTTTCACAATAAAAAGATGTTTGTATTTCAGTTTAAAACATTCTGCTTCACAGTCAAGCTGACACATATATTTGGCATTTGATGTATTTGGTTCTGAGTCTACTTTTGTACATTTTGTTTACATCTATAGGAAATGTTTTTCTAAAGCATTTGACCTAGAAGAAGAGGTCTGTTTTGTTCCACTACACTGCAAGTACACAGGCATTATAAACATTCTCCTCACACTGACTGTGGAGATTTACTGACATAAATCTGTGTAAAAACAGAAAAAAACATATGACTGGCACTGATTGTTTAAAAGAAGGATAGAATAAAACATGACCTCTCTTCATAGGTTACAATTAATTGTAGTGATTGTAATGACAATTCAGTCACATAAGCCATGTGTTATTATCAGGCTATTAAAAATGTAAAATAAATCCGTGAGCCGTAATGTCTACAAATCTACATTTTACATAAATGAATGTATTTAACAAAAACATGACTTCATTTCATGGTATGTCTACTGAGCGTGTAAGCATCCGCTGCAATTGTTTACTTCAATTATATATTTACATTTCCAACTTAAACTCATTTTATCGGCATGCTGGGATTTCATTTGCTTTACCAACTACATCTATGTCTATTACTGCAAAGGCTGATGGTTTGTCTCAGGAGAAAATCAATTCCATTAATTCAGAGACTTAAAACAAGACTGAAAGTCACATTCCTATAACTACAGTAAGTGTGGCGGATGAATGAAGAATGGAGATAGTCTTGCATTTTCCTCCTGGTATTTCTTGAATTGGATTATGATAAGACCCATGCTGAAATCATTGCCCAGTTAGCACCAGAGTGACACCTGCCAAGTGAGCCCTAGTATGGCACTTCCCCAGTTGGTCCCAGAGTGGCACCTGCCTAATCCGGCAACATTCTGGTTCGTGCCCTGCCACGTATTCTAGCCCTGCCTTGTATTCCAGCCCTGCCATAGTAATTGGTTATGGTTTCCTTGTTTCTGGCTTCTGTTCCTTTGCTCTTCTGTTTTGCTCCATTTCTGGTTTTCCGTTCAGCCCATCATTATGTTCCATTCCAAGTTTTCATTGGTTCTCTTTATCTAGTTTCTTTGCTCTGTAAATGTGCAACCCTGCCCGTTTGGTTCTCTCTTCAGTTTCTGCAGTGTTAAGTCCTGTGAAATTGAAACTACAGGTATTCTCTGTTTCTGTGTGTATGTGCAATGTTAATATTTTGATTGTCTTAGTTAGGGACTAGCCTAAATGTGGTATACATTGACATGGTAGGCAAGCTAACATATAATTGGCCAATTATGGCCAATAATTGACCATGTTTAGTGTTAGGCTAGTTCCTGTATTTGTTCCTTTGTAATGTTCTCTTGTGTTCCTTATGTAAACAAACAATCTGAACAGAACTAATCAATATACCGTATTTGCTCGATTATAAGACGACCCTGATTATAAGACGACCCTCCAAACTTTAGATATTCCATTAGGAAAAAAACTAAAAGCCTGAATATAAGACTACCCTATAGGAAAAAAGTTTAACTTGTATATATTCACATGTAAATTGCTTTCTTAATAAAAATATTATGATATCAAAAATGTATGTATTTCTAGTTTTTATTTCTTTTTATGTGCCAATGCTGCCTCTCTCTTTCCCTTGCCCCCATTTTTCTCTCTCTCTCTCTCCTCCCCTTAGTGTTGTCTCTCTCTCCCCCCTCCCTCCCCTTGTCTCTTAACCCCCTCCCTCCCCTTGTCTGTCTCTTAACCCCTTCCCTCCCCTTGTCTCTGTCTCTTAACCCCCTCCCTCCCCTTGTCTCTGTCTCTTAACCCCCTCCCATTTGTCTCTGTCTCTTAACCCCCTCCCTCCCCTTGTCTCTGTCTCATACCCTTCCCTCCCCTTGTCTCTGTCTCTTAACCCCCTCCCTCCCCTTGTCTCTATCTCTGCCCCCCTCCCTCCCCTTGTTTCTCTGTCCCACCCCCTCCCCCTGTCTCTCGGCCCCCTCCCTCACCTTTAACTTGATCCCTGGTGGCTAGTGGGGGCAGCCGGGGGATGTCTGCACGATACGTGCAGACATCCTCCATGCTGCCCGACACGGCAGTCTATTATGACGGACAGCTGGTCCGATGTGCAGACATCCCCCAGTGGCCCGATTCTCCCTGGTGGCTAGTGGGGCAGCAGAGTATGTCTGCGTGATGAGCGCAGACTCCCCTGCTGCCGCCCGGCACGCTCGCCGGGATTTCTGTGACGAAAGCGGAAGTACCCGGCTTCATCACAGAAGCCCCGGCGGTCGTTCCGGGCCGCAGCAGGGGAGTCTGCGCTCATCGCGCAGACATCCCCTGCTGTTAGAGAGGGGGATCCAGGTCCCCTGCAGCTCTGCTGGGGACCTGGATCCATGTCTTATAATCTGACCTCAATTTGAGGTCAGATTATAAGATGACCTCGATTATAAGACGAGGAGGATTTTTCAGATTTTTTTTTCTGAAAAAAACCTCGTCTTATAATCGAGCAAATACGGTACTAGATAAGTATGCGACTCTCAAAAAGTGACTCTACCCCATAAAGTCCTGTCCACAAAGGACCAAAATAAACATATAAATAAATAATGTGGCAATAAATATATGCAAATAATTTTATTAGAAATACTAGAGAAATCTGTATAAAATATACATGTCACAATTCACATAATAAATGCAAATAAATACATATGTAAAGCAAGTGAAAAACACTTACCAAATGGTAAATGGATAATATCAAGTGTCAATATATAATACAAAGTAAGTACACAGATAAAAATGTAAGAAGAATGCAACAGAATAAACAAGAAAGCTAAACACAGAGGTAAAGAGTGGAACCATCAACATTTCGGCTAAAAGCCTTTATCAAGAGGTGCCCACTACAGTAACCACATGATTACCTGATATACATCCAGGAAGAGGAACAATTGACATTCGTCAATGAGTATGTGCCTGCCATGACATCATCAGGTCACGACAAGGCCACGCCCTCATAAATTAAAAGAACTGTCTCAACTCGACAGAATAATATACAGAAAATGAGTAGAAAACGGGCGTGCACCCGCCCAGAAGCGGCCCTGGCCACTGCAGAATCATGTCAATAATGTAACATAACTTATTATAGAAATAAACACCCATGAATATATATTAAAGTGTGTGAGATGTATCTTGAATGGGGAAGTTAATTGTTATGTAAGCTTTTACGTGTTTAACTGTTTTCTTCTTCTGAAATACCATTTTTGTTAGTGGTTATGTTGGCAATGAAGTACAATTCATACTTTTATCATTAGATGCATTAATTCCATTGCTTTTTTTTTTAAATAAAGTCAAATTCTAAATCAAGATATTGATCAGTAGTTTTTTTTTTTAAAGAAGTTCTATGTTGTTATCATTCTCTCTTATGCAGGGCCTCATTCAAATCCATTATCTCCATGATCAGCATATGTTTCTTTATTACCACTTAACCTTTAGTGAATCCCTTGTTAGCATACTCAACAATTGAGATAATTAGCTTGAGCACGTTTAATATACTGGATAATACCGCAGCTCAAATGCTAAATATAAGATTGCACATAGTTATGTTTAGTTAATTGAACATTATTGCAGAATGTACCAGTTCATTTGAAAAAATGGCCAATATCAACTAATGTCTCATATTTTGTGACAAGTTCATGTATTCCCCCATTTTCTACATTATTATAATTCTGTTAACATATGAAGCATTCACCATTTCTGTTTACAAGCTTTCAAGCTTTTGGTTTGTTGACCAGTTGGCGTAAACACATATTTTAAATAAATGTATGCAGTTACCCTGGTTTGTTTCAGTTTGTTTTACAGGAAGCAGAACTTCCTCAGGGATCTTTGCATACATTTGTGTACTTAAGAAGTCCATATTTAGTTTTTTATTATTTTTGCTCAGAATTTCTACATGAACTAACAGAATAACAGCATGTGAACATCATTGTATATTTTAACAAACATCTTCTAAACATGTTAGTTAGCAAAATAATTATAATACATATTCTAATTATACTAATGGAAGACCGTAGTGTTAAAAATATAATTTATTAGATTAATGTCAAATTGAAAGGCATTTTTTTTTTAGTTCCTTTATCTGGTATGTAAGGAAAGCTCCAACAGCCCTTGAAAATAATTCAGCCATATTTAACAGAGGAAAACAAATGTTACCAGTGCTCAATACACATCCGAAAGCATTCAAATTAAATAATCATGGAGCATTTAGTGCTGTCATTTGGTTATTGTTCGACTCATGCCGTGGCAAAGAAACATAATTTGTTTCACTCTGCAGGCATTCCAAGTAGCCACAGTAGTGTATGCAGGAAACACGCCAAGTTTGTTTTTACCTGTACAGTTACACATTTATTTTGGAGAAAGAACAGAAGAGCTGGTGGTAAAACATTCTTTCTTTTTACCATGCTAACTTCCCACTATTTGATTGTGTATCATTGAAATGACTGGGATTGCCAGTGTAAAGTGGAGCCCACCTCTTAAATTTTTAAGGTGTTTTTGGACACCAATTTCTGTGAAGTCTCAACAAAAATGCTGTGTTGTTACCCTGGTGTCTTATGTAGGATTGCCACCAGGAAGGTATCTTACTGCCAGGTTAATAAACAAAAATTGACTTGATGCCAATCTTAATTCTATGGAAGTGATAGCGTGGCTGGTGGCAACTCTAGTCTTATCTTTTTCTAGATTGTAAGCTTGCGAGCAGGGTTCTCTACCTCATGTACCAGTCTGTTCTAGTTTGTCTAACTTAGTATGTTGTTCCCTTCTATGCTCTGTACCTAGCGCTACGTAAACTGTCGGCGCTATATAAATAAATGTTAATGTAATGTACTGTCTTATGCTGTGACTGATATCAATTGGGAGCCAAATCAAGGTAGGTTTGTCTACCCATTTTTATTATTTTTTATACAAATGTGCTTTTATGTGTCTTCTGCCTGATTAAAAGATCATCTATAAGCGAAATATTACTGTAAAACAATATTAAGTTTTTGTATTTTACATACATTTCTCTCAGTCCATTAAATGTTCTAGTAATATCTGAAATGTATTTAAGTGACTTAACCAGAAATAAACCAATTTGTGATAAGCTGTCAGTATTTTCAAAACTGACTCATGTTGCATTCCTAATTACAAAATACAATGTACAGAATCCAATTCTTCTTTTGCATATTCTTAAATGCAGTTGTTGAAATAATGTTATGTTTTCTGCAGATACTGGGATTATAAAATGCACTTTGGTAGTTGTAGGCACATATCAGTTATGGTGCACAAAATGCTAATCATATACCCTCACCCCAAAGAGGATATGTGTTACTAGGACCAGGGCCAGCATCAGAAGTTGTGGGGCCCCTTAAAGACCAAATGGTCTGGGCCCTCAACTTTACACTCAGTTTCTCCTTTAGTTATTGCCCACACTTCCCTTTCCATAGCACCACCTTCCACACCCAGGACATACTACATCAACCACATTGCTCACCAAGGACTTTCACCATTACCTCAGGATATGCCCCATATGTAACATTGTACACCCAGGGATTACTCCAGCCAGCACCCACAGCTTCCTGGTGTCTAGTGCAGGCAGCATGGTGTCTGTACACTGCCCAGGCACACAGACATCCTACCTTGCGGCCTCTCGCGTGCCATGCGTTCTCTAAAGTCTGAGTTTGGCAGCTCACAAGACCCTGATGCTCTGACCTCAGGCAGCATGGGTGGATGACTGTGCCCCTGCTCCTTGTCAAATGGATGGTAAGGGAATATCTTTTGATCTCCCCAGCCAGCGCCTCTGTGGGCCCATGACATGTGTATGGCCTGTAATGGCGGTACTGGCTATGACAGGACAGATCTGTTATTATCTTATTTTGATTTTCTCATTACATTTTATTTTTTTAAGCATTCTAGAGTGTAGTAACTTTCATATATTTAAATAATATATTCCACATTACTTTTTGTCTTGACAAAACACACACAATGCTAAACACGTTTATTGTCCTTGACAGCAAGTTAGCAGATCATTTTCATTTAAAAAACAGTTATTAACTTTAGCACATTGTTGTATTTTGCCCCATTTAACTGCTGACTCTAATAGCATTTGTTAGTACTAGAGAAACATAGTGTGAGAGCTCCCTATGCATGTGTTCTACCCAATAATATTTGTTTTGAATAATTAATATTAAAAATAGTTAGCATGTTATAAAAAAAAAATAAGGAAATAAAAAGCTGGCAGCTGAAACTGATTCATAAATAACTTGTCATGTAATGTAAACGAAACAGAATATTATGGAATCTGATCGTCTATGAACTGTGCAATTATTGCCTTCCTGGTAAATGGCTGGCCTTGTGAAATGACAGGTTTGTTTCAGTTATCAGTTTTACCCCCTTGCGATTTATGACAGGTTAACAGCAGGGGCTTGGAGGAGTGAGCCATGCAAGATAATTTCTCCAAAGATCATGCTGCTCTCTTCTTCCACTGTTTGTGAGCAGAGATAAAACAGATGCCATGTACCCACTCTGTATTAATGTCCTGCACTGGGATGATTTTCTATTTTTATTTGATAAAATATATAAACATATACCCTGGGAAAATACACAGGAACAATGTCTTGTCAGTAGTCACATCACGCACAATATAAATTACCTGTAATATAATGTTATTGAACCATTCATAACAAATGTAATATGTTTCTTGATTTAGTATGAAGTCCTTAGAGTATGTTTTTGATATCAATCTTACAGGAACATGTTTATTCACTGAAAAATAGATTTTTTTTTTAAACTCTTAAAAACTGGAGGCTGAACAGCTGTTGAGAGATCGTCACGGCTCTTAGAATTTTCTGAATCAAAAGGTTAACCTGCTTAGGGATTTGTTGTACTTTGATATGTTCGGAAATGATGGACATTGAACTTGATTGTGAGCTTTCCTGATGCTCAATCCTATCTGCTTTTAAAAAAAAATAGTAAATTGATGATAATTCTCTACATGTTGACAGTGCATATTTTAACAAGTGTGACAATAATTGTAGCAGCTAGAAATGATTTGCTAACTGCATTATTGTTCTGCTTTTGTTGGCAGAAATATGTGATTTTGTTCTTTGGGAAAAAAAAACAATAAATCTTTTCTACACATGTGTTGTTTATTTTATACTGCCAATGTATACTAGTTATGGAGCCATGGCTTGCTGTACCTCTGTACATAAAATTATTCACAAAAAGTTTTTATTATATTCAAATCGTTATTGTACAAAAAAGCAAAATTATCAAATGTAAACTCATCATGCATTATTTGCATGTTTTCCATTTCGAGTTACTAATCTTATAAAACCAACAATAATATGTTTACATAGGAGAGATTTCTAAAAATATTCAAAACGAAGCACAATATTCACAAAAAAGTTTTAAATTGCAAACTGATGTTTTTCTTCTTAACCCCTTCAGGATATTTTTCTTTTGTTTTGATGTTTGTTTGGAACAAGAACCATTTTACAACTTCAACTATTTTTGGAAGGAACACACAATAGATGTACTGTCAATTAAGAAAATACTATATTGATGGTGTCTGTCCTTTTACCAATGATACAAATACTGTAGGTAAGCTATTTAAAAATATTAATGAGATGATATCATAAATTTGCATAACTGTGCAAAAATAGGAAAGTGTGGCATGGTATACTAATTTGGTAAATAACCCTTCCTGCAGGGGAAGTGATGTCACTTGCAAAGGATTGTCCACAAACTGGTGAAATGGCTTCAAGCACTTCCACCCAGCAGGGGAAGTGTTGTCACTTGCATAGGGTTGCCCACAATTGCCCCAGACACTTTTAGCACGTTCTATGCTGTCCTACTTATTAATGCCTAAATTCTAGGCATAGACCATCCTGCATGTAACAGCTCATTGCGGCTCTCTGGATCCCCAGTGTCAAATGAGACCACTTTGAGTGGCCTCAGTCTGACATAAGAAATGTAGCGAATGCTGAAACCGAGCATCTGCTACATTTCTGGCATCCCTGCGTGCCCGAACTTCCAGGTTCGGGCATGGCTCCGTGACATCACATGTGACATGAATTATTGTGGAATCTTGGCACTGACTGACGGGGCTATAGAGACCCTGATTGGGTCCTTTCTTGGATGTTCATGGCTGCCGATCACAAAGTGATCAGCGCCCAGGAACAAAAAGTCGCCGGTTTGGTGCTTTGGTCGTTAAGGACCAAAGCACCATCCGACGTAAAGGGGTTAAGATATTTTCTGTACTCCTCTATAAAGATTTGTCTGTAGGTTATTATGTACATCTTTATAAGAGTGCTTTACCATGTTTGAAGGGCCTGCTAGTGGCACTAATAATAGTTGACCATAGAATGCTCTGTACACATCTTTTGAATAGGTATTTTTCTCTTGTGATATGTTTTCTTGCTGTGTATGCCTTCCTCTCTGCTGGATATACAAGATGACATCTAAGGAAATCCCTGAGAAGCTTTTTGTCTATTATTCACTATCATATTTCTCAGCTCCATGTTGTATTGTAGTCAGCAAAGTTAACCACCTTGTCATGATTATCATGAAGGCAATGTTGTTTTCCATCATTTATCTAAAGCATGGGCAAACATATGTTCTTATTGCATGAATTAAATATATCAATCAATGTTTTATTAGCACCAATGTCATAGCTTTATTTTTAGAGCTTAGAGCTTTATCAAAATGCCCTTCTAGATTTTTCTATAAGTGGGGACTTTCACACTTGTAATTGGGTGGTGATTGGTATTATTCTCTCTGCCTTACTCTGAAATACATCTAATTAAAAGGAAGTAGACTGTTAGGAGTAATAATTTCAGAGGACTTAAAGGTAGGTAGGCAATGCAATAGAGCAGCAGGAAATGCTAGCAGAATGCTTGGTTGCATAGGGAGAGGTATTAACAGTAGGAAGAGGGAAGTGCTCATGCCATTGTACAGAGCACTGGTGAGACCTCACTTGGAGTATTGTACGCAGTACTGGACACCGTATCTCCAGAAGGATATTGATACTTTGGAGAGAGTTCAGAGAAGGGCTACTAAACTGGTTCATGGGTTAAAGGATACAACTTACCAGGAAAGGTTAAAGCATCTTAACATGTATAGCTTGGAGGAAAGACGTAACAGGGGGGATATGATTGAAACATTTAAATACATAAAGGGAATCAACACCGTAAAGGAAGAGAGTATATTTAAAAGAAGAAAACCTCCCACAACTAGAGGACATAGTCTTAAATTAGAGGGGCAATGATTAAAAAGTAATATCAGGAAGTATTACTTTACTGAGAGGGTAGTGGATGTATGGAAAAGCCTTCCAGCAGAAGTGGTAGAGGTAAACACAGTCAAGGATTTTAAGCATGCGTGGGATAGACACAAGGCTATCCTAGGTATAAGACCGGGAACGGAGGACTAAAAAAAATTAAAAAATTGGGCAGACTAAATGGATCGAATGGTTCTTATCTGCCGACACACTCTATGTTTCTAAGTTTCTATGACTGTCAGTGATATCACTTCCTCGTCTCTAAGGATGCATCTTGTGTATGACAAGATTATCAAACAATAATCAACCCATCAACCTGTTATTGACCAACAGCATTTGATTCAGCATGAAAGGTTCAAAGTCAATCTATGTATCATTCAAACTATTAAAAAAATGGGTAGCAAAATGACGCTTATTTCAAAGTTTCCTTTGCTAAATTCTAATTCTCCAATGTGTGCATCCAAGGAACTTTCTAAATTACTGCTCAGCTGGATTTTTTTTTTAACTTCAAGGAATTCCTGTAATTGTCATAGAATGCATCTTGGTAGCAATAAAAGTGGCTTAGTTACAAAACCCCTTAGAAAACGAAACATGATTTTACAATGTCGCCAAGAAACTGCTTCTAAGGAAAAAGTTTTCCTGAAAGACATTATGCTTTCTCTTTCATGTCTCTTGAAGAAGGGCTCAAAGACTACCAGTGAGTGATTTTTCAACAAAAGTTTTCCTTGAATATAACTGTGGGAAGATAACTGCTTGGTGTCTAAAAGTAAATTTACTTCTCATGGGATGACATAATATGTGGTATTCTCTGCTGCTGTGGTGTATTTATATTATTATTGTTATTAGTACTGTTTTTTTTAATTTATACTAGGAACAATACATTATGATTTTTCTTGTTTTCAAGTATGTATTTGGGACCATGAATGTTACACATTTGGAATTATAAAAAACCAAATACATTCCAAATCCAAGACAGAGTATATAGAATCAATATACGCGGTGAATGTGGATAATTTGATGGAATCATTATAAGCATCACCGTCATAATATTTAATTAAAATATGTTCATACATAGGGAGGGTGTGAATTCAAACTGTAGATTCTTTTGAAGGAGTAATTATTCAAATCCAGGTGTAATGTCTACTGTCAACATTCTCTCCGATACATCATTTCTGTGTTTTAGCTCTTTCAGTGTTCAAGCCACCACAGCTGTTTAAAATAGGTCACAGTGCCGATGTAGCACCACGATGTCCATTCATGCATTCACACATTGTTCAAATGTTGTACTATATGTCCCCAAACATTACAGTTACCAGAGATTTCCGAATTATTTGCCAGCCCATTATATTATTTTAGCGACTGGAACCTGCTCTCGCCAGGAAGCACCCATAGTTTATTGTCTCGTACAGACAGATATACTTTACCAGATGGTAGAATTGACTCCATACACCTATAGTGCTCAGTACCGCCAGTAAATGTCAGATGAAAGGCATTCTGAAATCATGACACAGAAGGAACACGTAGGCTGACAAATAACGTTGCAGTTATTACTATAAAATCTTCAAGTGTGCCTTAAATGCCACAGGACATTTTGTGAAAACTAATGCTTTTAACTAACTATATTCTTAAAGTAAAAAAAAAAAAAAATACAATATAGCATTACTTTTAAAATAATTTCCTAATAAACAAAATAATGTTAGCAAAACTAAAATAAAAGTATAAAGAGATGTGTGTGCATTTGTTTTTTTTTTGTTTTTTTTTTCAAATGCCCTGTTATTAGGAAATGAAACAAGTTTAAATATGTGGTGGAGTCAATATCAGTAAATTAAATGGTATAAGTTTACATGATACTAATTAGTCTGAAGGGAGCATGTGGGGGGAGGACGAGTGTCAGAGGTCTTTTCAGGTTCTCTTGTGAAAGGCAGTTAACTTAATTAAGCCAAACCACTAATTGTTAAATATTTTTCAGGCATTGACAGTGTTACTCTGAGTGTAATTAAATTTTGATTTTAGTGGTATTTGCAAGGATTAAAAGAACAATCTGCTGATTTTAACCTTGAGGCATGGGGTTAGTTAACATTCACTTCACTGCCACAGCTGTCCTCTGTTACATTACAAAGGACAGGAAAAAGAGACAGCAGATTCGGGGTGAGGTAATGAGAAAGTTATTCTTTCATTTACACCAGATTGGCAGTGTATAACCTTGCACAAACAGATATGATCAGTGTGACACCGAGCTAGACATTTCAAGCAATTTAATTTAAAGCTGTAAAAAAAATATGTAACTTTCAATTTCATGTTTGTTGTGCATGTGCATTCTGCTTCATAGCACATATTCTTATAATCTGACTCCATTCAAGTGAATTATTATCTCAGTGGTAACCCAGAAAGATTGTTAACCAATTCATATTGCTAAACTGTTATTTGTCATCCGCACTCATGAATGAACCATACACATCTGTGTATAGTGGTTTCACATCCCCAAGGAAACTCAAAGGATAGTTACTTGGCATTGAATGTGTGCTACAAGGGGATCACACAAGGATGACCAGATGGACAATCCTACAGAGATAACATGACTAGATGCTACCATGCAATATACCTCTTTTTATTGTTGTCCCTTAATTCATATAGTTCAATTTCACAAATAGTAATAATATTTGGTTTAATATTTAACCTTGAAGGACACATTAAGATTTGTTTTACATTTCATCTATGTTCTTGGAATTTTACATTTACCCAATCATCCAAAGGTTGTTTCTATCACCCAATATAATAAAATTGTCTTTAAATGTTACTACAGTTTTCTGTTATAGATGAATAATAACAATTATTTTTATTCGTTCGTTTTATAGAATTCATGTAATACTATTGGCTTTCTATAAACCGAACGAGAGCCCCATTCATAAGAAATTCTTATAAATGGGGCTCTCGTTCGGTTCATAGAAAGGCAATAGTACTACATGTTTTCTATAAGCCGAAAGTCTATAAACCGAACGTTCGGTTTATAGGCTGTCGGCATTTCACTACACGGAGACAGAGTCTCCATTCATAAATTTATGAATGGAGACTTTGTCTCCGTGTAGTGAAATGCTATTGTATTCTATAAACCGATTCTATTTCGGCTTATAGAATGCAATAGTACTACGAATGGACGAATTAACGAATGATTTTCGTTTATTAACCATTCGTTCATTCGGCTTTTGTTAGCTTAGCATTTTCGTTCTTCGTTTTTCGGACGAATGGACGAAAATGCTATTTTCGGACGAAAATGCATTCGTCCGAAAACGAATGCACATGTCTAATAACAATATCATCAGGGAATAACATAGTATTTAAGCACAAAGGGTAAACTGTATCTGTTGTTTTCTTGTACATTCTGGCAATGTTAACTTCAGGATGTTACTATTACTAATAAAAAAAAAAAAAATTACTCCTTGCCAGAAATGGAACCTGTAACCTTGAGGGTTGAACACATTCTAAAGAAGGTGTTTTAGCCCAATGAGCTATTTTGCAATGTATTTTATAGTTCTTGAATTCTAAACCCATTTCGAATATGTACTGGCTTTAAAAAACAACTGTAGGCAATAAAATAACTCATGTTTAATTCAAAGATTTGTAGTGTAGATGATGTGTATAGAGATGTATAGAGAAAAAATACAAATAAAGCACCTTATTGAGCACTTTTATTCATACAGCTCTAACAAGGGGGCAGACATGTTGTATAGAATTTTGGGTCACATCATTTGTATTCTTTCATTAACGCATCTATGTAAAATGTCTACACCTGATGAGATATTTCAGATCAACAAACGTTTTGTCCTTTAAATGTGTTTGGCAAAGTGAAGAATGGGTAAAAAATAAACAGAGACATTAAATTTGTCAGAAGAAAAGATTCCAGATCATTAATCTTATGACACTGCAAAATAATGTACATTCAAGAAAATTAATATTTTTAATCAATCTGTATCATTATTCATACCTTGAAATACATATTCAATTTGCTTTGATCCAAACATAATCCAGAATTCTGGATATTAATATTTTATGGTCTAGACTGGGTTGACATTTTGTACACTATATTCAATTTGCATATCCTATAATAATATACAGGGATTTAAAACTGTACTATAGCATTATTTTTCAAAATGTTTTAATAAGTTACAGAAACTGTTAAAAGAGATTATGGTTCTAAATTCAATCTTGAAGAAAAAGAAACATGATAGAGTGTAATTCATACCAGAACTATATAATATAAGCAAATTAACAATAAAAATGATACATTAGGCACTAAAAAAGATTACAAGTATAAAGCTTTCACATATTGGGCACTCATTAAATTGACTTCCCTGTGTAATTACTTTAACATTTCTATTTGTAATTCTGTACAGACCTTTGAAACATTAAAGGAGATTGTAAATATTGCACAATTCAGAACTAGGTTTATGGTCTATTAAACTCCTTTTCCAGAATCTTCAATGCTGTTCAGGGTCATAAGGTTCCTTCTGACTTGGAATTCACAAGACTAGAGGAATGTTTTTTTGCCAGGTGTACTCTATCTGCAGAGTTATTTGACTTATAATTTGTTCTGCTTTATGCTCTTAGGAACCATGTTAATATTCCAAGTAAGAACTACACAGAAAAACAAGGTTAAAGTGTGCCATGAATCTTATACTAGAAATACAAGGTAAGGGAGACTGAGATTATGTGGATGATAGTATGTATGTAACGAAAACTCAATAATGAATTAAAATTAACCATCCCTATATGTGAATCTTATAAAAGTAAGGTTATGCTGAACAACATACTATTTGAAGTCAAATTGATGAACACACAACATTTTTTGTATTGGTAATTATTTTGTTAGAATATTAAGGATATGCCTCTTTAATCAAATCATGCTTCCCATGTAAGGTATTGTTCTCTTTAAGCAATTAAACAAATTCCTATAATTTGGAAGCTCAGAGAATGGTAAATTTGTTTTCATAACAACACAACTTTCATTAATATATTAATAATATTAATTATTAAAAATTGCTTGAAACTACTGTAAAGTATCTCTTCACAGTACCCAAGTGAAGAAACATTGTTTAGTAAGACTAAAAACATAGGAGTGTGAGGAAATTAGCATCCTGATAAGTGGTGATAAAGCATCTGAATGGCTGTATAACCACATCATTTGCAACAGTAAACATGTAAGACTACCTACAACATGACTAAAGAGAGACTAGCTGCAATAAACTACATCTCTAGTATAGGTAGTATCTATTTAATACATTGTTTGTTTGTTTACAGGCAGTTATCTGCAATATTAGTTACTGGATGTCATTGATTAACCTCTCAGGGGATAGTTATCTATTAGTGTACAAACAGAAAAAAAAAACAAGTGTACCACTCTTCAATTAAATACAATGAATACGTATCTTCATAAAACAAGCACAACCTTCCTTAGCACTCCCCAGGTGCTCAGAGAAAATGGCATAGATACAAATTGGAGGGAGCAGATATATATAGTTTGGTTACCTTTTAGGCTTTGTGATCTGTGGCTGGTTTCCAGGCTACGAACTGCCCTGCTTGCTTCATGTGCATGAGTTTGCAGATTATTTAGTATATTAGGAATGCTATTACATTTATATGTTGTAGCATTATGATTAGAGTTGAGCAGACACCTGGATGCCCAGCCCCTAGTCACTTACCCCCCCCCCCCAATGAAATAAATAATACCTACCTATCCCCCCTCACCCTAATAATAGTGAGGGGGGTGGGCAATAAACTAACCTTCATTCTTCTTTTTTCTTTCTTCAGCCCCCAAAAAATTCAAATAAAAATCCATAATACGCGCTGCAACTGTTTTTTTTTTACTTTCCCACGCTGTGTAAAATGACACAGAGCACTCTGATTGGTTGGATTTAAATTCAACCAATCAGAGTGCTCTGAGCTTGCAGGGTGAGGGAAGGCTTTATAAATCTTCCCCCGCCCTGCAGATCTCAGTCTGCACGTGGCCCTCCATGGGCGAAGTTGGATTTTTTTTTTTCCACCTGTGGATTTTTTTTTTTTTAACAGTTGCGGCGCTTATTATGGATTTTTATTTGGACTTTTTTGGGGCTGAAGAAAGAAAAAAGAAAAAAGAAGATGGGTTATTTTTCACCCGTGGATATTTTTTTTGTGGCGCATATTATGGTTTTTTATTTGGCCTTTTTTTGGGTCTGAAGTAAGAAGAATGAAGAAAGAAGACCTCAAATGGTAAGTATAAAATTGTTTTTTTTTTTACAGGTTAGCTTATTGCCAACCCCCTCACTATTATTAGGGTGGGGGGGGGGGGGGGTAGGAAGGATTTTTTTATTTCATGGGTGGGGACCAGGGGGGGGAACTAGGTCCCCCCTCTCATTCTTATTAGGGTCAGCACCCGCCGGCCATGGGTGGGTGTCGTTCGGTTTATAGATTTTTGGCTTATGGAATACATGGAATGCTATTGCTATTCTATAAACCGAAATACAGTCCCCATTCATATGAATAGGTCAATTGACCTATTCGTATGAATGGGGACTCTATTTCGGCTTATAGAATAGCAATAGCATAGCATTACATGCATTCCATAAACCGAAAGTCGTTCATTATGTCGGTTTATGGAATGTATGTAATGCTATTGGTATTCTATAAACCGACTCTATTTCGGTTTATAGAATGCCAATAGCACGAATGGACGAATTATTTTCGTTTATTAACCATTCGTTCATTCGGCTTTCGTTAGTTTAGCCTTTTCGTTATTCGTTTTTCGGACGAATGGACGAAAATGCTATTTTCGGACGAAAATGCATTCGTCCGAAAACAAATGCACATGTCTAGTATTTAGAGACTAAATTCCTGGCTTTTGGAACTGACAAGATTAAGATTTGCATATCTTTATAGATCCATCACACACTGGTTTTCATGTATAAATGCGGCACACACAGCGGCAAATAATGGTGCCATCGGTGTGTGCGCTTTTGTATAAAGCAAACTCCTGACACATTTTGAGAGTCTGTGCTGGTTTGTGCCGGCGCTCATTGCACAACTAAATGATCAGGCACTAAAAAAACCTGATGTGTGTCCCTTCCCTGCACTGCAAAGTGTCAGGAATTAGTTTGTTATTTATACATTACAAACAGCAATTGCACCTTTTTATATCTCTCCCAACTCTTTGCAGTGCAAGGGTTTAACACATGTACCCTGTCTTTTCAGTATTTTTTTTACAACCTTTCGGTCTTATGATACTCCAGCTTGGAGTTATTAGAATATTTTGGAAAACTATAATTACTGATTTGTTACACATGCAACTAACACATTTCCTCTCATGAACCATTTGGAATATATTTTGTCAGGTATGTCGAATATTATGTGTTTCTGTCTATACATTTTTTTATATTTGATGTGCATTTATAGTGTTCATGTGTTCAACAAGCTTTGCAGTAAGAACTTTGCAAAGTCTTTTGTTAATAGCAATCTTTATGGCTACTACTGTCTTGGACCTATGCATATAAATATATAAATTTGTCTTTTCAGTATCTCGCTATTTAAATGTATTATCTATGCTGCTGCGAAGGCTAATTCATGGGTGTATATGTAGGTATTACTGCTTTTTATTACACTGTCTTTGATTAAGTGCTGCTTTACAGTACAAAACAAGGAATCTATTTCTCATCCAGGGTGTCCTGGCACTTTGTTCCCATCTGCCACTTGTGCACATGGAATGAAACTAATAAAGTTTTGTTGAAACTGGATATTGTCTTTCTTTCTTCTACAACACATTGGTAATTGTCAACTACTTCCCACCTTGTTTGTTTGTTGTTTTGGAAAATGCTGAGTATAAGCCATAACTTGCACTTTGTGCTATGAGTAACTTATTTTTCCACTTATCTTTATCTGCTTAGTACATCCAGTAAATATATCTAGTGAAAAGGAAATGGCTATGTAAAACAAATTAGATTATAGACAATTATGCTTTGCTCATAATATAATTATAGTAAAATACTCTTGGGATAAGCTAACTTTTTCAATATTTCTATAATTAATTATGCTGCCGTTAAATGGATTTTAGTTATAGAACCGAATACACAACTGAAATAAGCAGACCATTTTCACCTGAAACGTTTTTTTAATAAACCCATTCTTCATTAAGATGTAGACAACTGCCTCTGATAATTGTTGTGGAAAAACATGATGGGTGCTACCAAGGAGAGAACATTTACAAGGTTTTGTTCCAAGCAACGTGAGGGCAGCATACTTTAAATACTTGACCTCAAAAACAGTTGTAGAACGTGAACACTTGCAGGTGGTCAGCTGAGTGCTCAGAAAGTTGCTGATGTACTTTGATGCATTTTGAAATGACCATATTGTCCCAATTATAGGCTGGACACATGCCGGCAGGCACGAAACACGTAAAGCGGACCCTGTCATTCCGGGATGTTGTAACCCTCGGATGAGCCACTAAATGTAAGTAGCTATTAAAGCATATATTTTTTTACTTGCAATTTTTAGCCACAGTGTGTTATTTGAATTTTGCCACCACGCTGGATGTTCATCCACTCTTTACCTTTCGACGATTATAGGACCCCCTAGCAATTAAATTAAGGGAAAGGTGCAATGAAGGATGGCAAAAGGTGAGAAAAAATATTCTCCACTCGCCATCCTGAAAACCTGATTACAGGCTGCTCCCCTAATTTAACCCCTTCACGTTAAATGGTGCTTTGGTCCTTAAATACCGAATCACCAAAATGGTGCCTTTTTGGTCCTGGGCATGGATCACTTTGTGATCGGCCGCCAGGAACATCCAATCAGGGATCCGATAAGGGTCTCTATAGATGTTTTGTGATGTCACATGTCCATGGATGCCAGAAAATATAACGGAAGCTCGGTTTGAGCATTCACTACCTTTCTCATGACAGTGGGGACCCCGTTGCAAGTCCCTACACACAGCTCATCGCGAGGAGCTGCATTGAGCTGTTTAATGCAGGACATTCTATGCCATCCTAGTAGCCTATTTGCACTAAAAAGTAGGATGGCAAAGAACATCCTACAAGTGGGAAAGGGTTAAAGACAAAATTTGGTGGCGGGGGTTCGAGAGTGTTCGAGAGTGCAGTTCCGATGCCCTTTATCATCACTAAGTGTAGGAAGCACAAGCAGCACTTACTGAGAGCTCATTCTGCCCGCAGTTCCCTCGTGAAGCAGACCTCGCCCTGCTTCACAGGGTGGGGGCGGACCTCTCAACTGGTGTGGTTCTCCCCCTCCCAGGATCCATCAACTAAGGATAGGAAGGGCAGAAAACAGGTGAGGGGGGAGAACAGGGATAAGAGAGGGGGGAGCAAACATACATTTGGGGAGGGGAGGGGAGAAAACAGAGATGGGGTGGAAGGGGAGAGAACAGAGATGGGTAGGAGGGGGAGATAACAGAGATGGGGGAGAAAACAGAGGAGGAGGGGGTGAGAACATAGATGGGGAGGAGGGGGAGAGGGAAAGACATTTGGTCAGGGGAAGGAGGGAAAGAGATATGGGGAAGGAGGGACAAGAGATTTGGGGAGACGAAGGATAGATAATAGATATGGGGAGGAGGGGAGAGGGAGAGTAACCAAAATGCACCTTCGTCTGTGTAGAAAAAAATCCTTCCACCGGCCCTGAATTGAGTTGTAACTAAGTCACTGATTTACACAAAATATCTTAGTTATAGGTAATAGAGCTTACGTATAATGGTCCCTTGTGTCTTGTTTATAAATCTGTGAAAGAAAGGTACTTTTCTTTGACCGTGACCTTGATATACAGCTATTATACAAATGAATCACTGTTTTTCTTGACAACTAAAATGTTTTCCATTATTATAATAAAATGTAGTCATACAGATATATGAACACTTTTACAGTTTATTTTTTTGACATCTTGCTTTCAATAATTATTATCAGTTTATTCAAAATATAATTTGAATATATTTTCTCTTTACATATCTTCACCTCACAACCTCTTAATAATTAATCTGCATTCCACCACTTCTTGAGGCATGTTTGTGAATGGTACAGCATTTAATAACAACCAAACTCCAGTGTTTTTTATTGAATGGTCTACTCGATATACACTGATCCATCCAGAATTGAAATCAGTTTGGGCATAATTGAAGGAATCCCCAAAATGTGGCTACTTAATATACCTGAATATACTTAAACACAAAACCAGATTCATTGGCATGTAACCATGCCACTCTAAAATTCGGGATCACTTTATCTCACTCAATGCACCATTACAAACTTTACAATTTTCTTTTTTTTAATACTCAGAAATAATTATTATATTAATTTTAAAAGAACAATTCCAAAATGGAGCTAAACCTCGTATATCAAGTTAAAAAGGATAACGATACTGTTTAAAAAATATATTAAATTGTATTAATGTTGTTACAATAGCAAATCAATACTTCTCTCCTGTGTTCTCATGAATAAAAACATATTCACTGTGTAATGTTACTATGGAAACAGGGGCAAAAGAAACAGTAGTATTGAACAATGTTATGTTTCCTTTTTGTACATCTTTCCCAATGTTTTACTTATTGAGCCCATACAAAGAAGACCATGAACTAGATATCTTTGTGTTAAATTTATTTTCAGGTAAATATCATAATTTCTATTTTATTGTCATTAGTATGTTTTAGTCTGTTAATATACATATTTAGTTATAGTATTTGTAAATGTAGTGTGTGTTTTTTTTCGTATCCCCTTGTTATATTAACTGCTCCTTATTTTTATTGATGAAATTATTTTTATTCATGTGTTTTCATTGTAGTCAGCTATATAATGTTTTTATCACCAGTGCTCTTTTGATATTTTAAATCCAAAATGTGTTATCTAATCTAGATAAAGAGGATTTTCTAAAATCAATTTAAATCTAGCCCTCGCTCTACAAAATAATGGTATCCATTTATACAAACATTGTTGTGTTTTTGTCTTATCATAAAACATAAAATATATGCCATATAAGGCAACTGTTGTAAACAGTCCTCCATTCCATTTATTTGGTACATCATGTGTCTTCATCCTTCAGGCTATCTGTCAGTTCCCATCTTGATTTTTCTGGATGCAGATGTCAATCTTGCTTTCTATTGCTTGCTAGTTTTATGAACCAGTTGTTTTACTCTAGAATGTATTTTATGTTTGAAGGAATATAAAGTCAAATGATAATACCATAAACAGCACTCATAATTATCTTCTAGTATGGTTAATTTGTCAATGGAGTACTAAAATCATGTACATTGTGAATTGAATTGCTTATAGAATTTCTTCTTTTCAGGTATCTTAAGAAATTTCCTATAGCCGTCTACACTTACCACCTACTGGAAGTACTTTATCACTAGGACCAAATTTCAAACTACAAAATCCATAAATGTCTTAATCCTATTAGCTAGATATAGATATTTCCCCAATTTGTAATCTTGTATAGTAGAAACCTCTGATTTCAACAATGTACTGTACTTTAAGTGTACTTTAAGCAAATAGTTGCCATTCAATACAATAATAATAAAATCAGTGGAACAAAACTAATTATCTCACTCCATTAACAGCCCCTAACTTCCTAGTTCTTTCCCAAGAAAGAACATGAAGCCTAAAGGATGTTCTATTACTTATAGTTTTTCTATAACTGGTTTTGCTGTGGTTAAAGCTTGCGAGCAGGGTTCTCTACCTCATGTACCAGTCTGCTCTAGTTTGTCTAACTTAGGATGTAGTTCCCTTCTATGCTCTGTACCTAGTGCTAAGTAAATTGTTAGCAAACTTACAAATTCATGCTCTCTTATGATTAACTAGTCAGTGATGCCTGCTTGTTTCCTTATGTTGTTTAAGAGACTGGCAGATAAACTGAGTTTAAAATGTCAGACACATTATTTTTCATGCACATGAAAAAAGCTGTGAATTTCTATTTTACCTGGGAAGCATATGTTTTTTTTCCCAAGGATTTATTTTCTGTTGCTATAGCCTCAAGTGCTTTTGTATGCTATCATGTTTCATCTTTCCCAACCAAACAAAGAGGGGAGGGCAAGACAGAATTTATTTTTTTATTTTTTTTACAGACATTTAAATAAACAATTCTATCTTGATAAAAAAAATATATACATGAATATGGCACAAATATGGGTTTAAAAAGTTAAGGTTACGATATCAGTCATGTTTATTCACACTGTATTTATAAACCTGATTTAAATATTTATATTTTATCATACATATGTAAGGAATGGTAGAAAAGCGTGAAAAATATGAATTCACATAAACCTGTATTTGCATGACTGATTTGATGCTGTTGGAGCACAGAGTTTTGCATACATTGTTTAGAATTCAGAAATGTAATTTCCACAGAGAATTCAATCTGGTAACAAATGTTCTCTAAGAAAGGAAACAAGAGTATTAGGGAAGGAAGCACACTGTTTTTCTTGCCAGAACAAGCCTTATCTATAAGCAAAGCACGTTAGGATCTTTTTCCTCATATGTCCTCAAGGATAAAAGCCTCATTTCAATCTGTTTGTTTCAGAAACTTGTGCATTATATCATATATCTTGATGTAATAAAATATATTTGCAGCTGAAAGCCTTTGTTTCTACATGTTTCCTCTATATACAAGACCTTTTTGTTTCAGTGTACTATTAAAACCTTAATGATATGTATTTGTGTCAAAGTGTGCAAAGTATGTGTTTGTTACATTACATATTACATTTCATTTAGAATAGAAGATAAAAACACGATTTGACATTATCCTTTCAGTACATAGATGATTATATATACCGTATATTAACAATTCTTTCTGCAGTTGCCTAGAACTTAATTTACAATACAGAAACCTTATATAGTTCCAATGTATGGATGTAGAATTAAAGTAAAGTATGACACATGTATGTACTTTTTTGTATATTATTTATTTTGTAACTTCCTGGGAGACAATTTCTTAAATAATATTAAGTGGTCTTGCTATGCAAGAACACTTAATTACAGGAAGTAAGCAAATACAATTAAAATAGCCATATCCTGTGACATACAGCCCCAATGAAAAAAATCTGGTAGGAGAGGGGACAAAGCCAAAAACAGAAACAGAAAAAAACAATTGTTATTATTCTTAGGAAATACTTGGTACAGCTAAATGTAGAGTGTCTGAGGCAATATTTTCTATGAAGAATAGACTTTTTTAGGTTACAATTACCCATTATGTTCATTTCTTTGTCAATTTAACCTTGCAGAAGAATCCATCAAAAGTGGAAGAAAGGTGATATCATCTAAAGCACTGAACATCTTTCTTTACTATTAGAGCAGGTACATTATGAAATAAACTAGCATGTGAATTTGTGTTGGTATATTCAACAATAGATCCAAAAATTGTTGGATGCCTTTCTAGAAATAGAACAGATACAGGAGCGGCACAAAGGGCTATTATACATACCGTATTTGCTTGATTATAAGACGACCCTGATTTTAAGACGACCCCCCAAACTTTGGATATTCCATTAGGAAAAAAACTAAAAGCCTGAATATAAGACTACCCTATAGGAAAAAAGTTCAACTTGTATATATTCACATGTAAATTGCTTTTTTAATAAAAAATTATGATATCAAAAAATACATTTCTTGTTTTTATTTCCTTTTATGTGCCAATGCTGCCTCTCTCTTTCTCTTGCCCCCAGCTTTCTCTCTCTCCCCCTCCCTTTGTCTTCCCCCTCGCTCTCCTTGTCTCTGTCGCTGCCCCCCTCCCTGCCCTTGTCTCTGTCTCTGCCCCCTCCCCTTGTCTCTGTCCCCCCTCCCTCCCCTTGTCTCTGTCTTTACCCCCCTCCCACCCTTTGTCTCTGTCTCTTCCCCCCTCCCTCCACTTGTTGCTCTCACCCCCCTCCTCGTCCCCCCTTGTCTTTCTACCCCCCCTGTTTCTCTGCCCCCCCCTCCCCCTCACCTGTTTTTTGCTCCCTGGTGGCTAGTGGTGGCAGCCGGGGGATGTCTGCACGATAGGTGCAGACATCCTCCATGCTGCCCGACACGGAAGGTTATTATGACGGACAGCCGGTCCGTCACAATAGAATGCCGTGTCAGGCAGCATGGAGGATGTCTGCACGTATCGTGCAGACATCCCCCAGCTGCCCAATTCTCCCTGGTGGCTAGCGGGGCAGCAGAGGATGTCTGCGCGATGAGCGCAGACCTCCCCTGCTGCCGCCCGGCGCGACCGCCGGGACTTTTATGACAAAGACAGAAGTACCCCGGCTTCATCATAGAAGTCCCGGCGGTCGCGCAGACATCCCCTGCTGTTAGAGAGGGGGATCCAGGTCCCCTGCAGCTCTGCGGGGGACCTGGATCCCAGTCTTATAGTCTGACCTCAATTTGAGGTCAGATTATAAGACGACCTCGATTATAAGTCGAGGGGGATTTTTCGGAATTTTTTTTCTGAAAAAAACCTTGTCTTATAATCGAGCAAATACGGTAATAAGAGAATAGGTAATGCTGATGCAGGCCATGGAGTAAAAAATATTTTTTTCCTTTTGAGATGAAAATAGAAGGATGGGAAAGATGAACTGATGGTCTACATGTTGTTTTTTTCAATGTATATAAAATATACTTTTCTGACACAAAGTTACAGGCCAATGACAATATATACTGACCTGTCAATCACACCCCTTCACCATATGCAAATATCGGATTTCGGCAAGTCTGAAATACCCAATAAAGGTTCTGTTTTAGCCATTGCAGTGTGGATTGTGATTACCAATTAGGCTAATCACAATCCATTGCCATAATCCCCAAATTTGACCAAATTTGGCAGACCAGGATCAACCATTACATGTGATCACTGTGAAAATCTATCTATACCTCTAATAACAGCAATCTTCTGTCTTGAATTTAATCACTTTATCTAATTACCAAGAATGCTCATTTAAAAATTTTCATGATAAGTAATTATACATAAACCACTTTTCATCTCAGAGGGAGAAAAGCTCTACAAAAATAACAAATTCTAATTATTATAACTTACCCTTTAAGAGTAAAGCTTGATTAATTAATTATATTGTACATAATATATATGTATTGTACATACTATGGAGTTAATTAGAAAGTTAATTAGGTTAATGCCATATAAAGTATGTTAGGATATTATTAATTTGGGTCATAGTGGTGTACACTCAATGACGTGTTAAATTAAATTCAAGGGAACAGATTTGTTTCCCTGTGAGCATGTTAGGATGAGCGGGAGGGAGGTCTTGCATCTATGTATTACATAGATTACATTCTGTTCTGCTCACATTCAAAGGGACTTGTGTTGAAAACATTAAAATGATAACAGGTCATCCCAGGCTATCTGCCAGAAAAAATACTGGAAAAATGATTCATTTGAGAAAGAGGTGTTTTACTCAACATTTTTTATGTTTTAATTTATCACCCACAGCTTGCTGACATCTCTGAGTGAATGAGATTGCTGTACAGTGTGTTGTTAAAAGCTTGCTCAGGGGTTTAGTGAAGGAAAAAAGCTGCTGCTATAAATAATAGTTGAGGGACTGCTCTCTAGTAGCAGCTGCTCCTTTGTTTTACATGTGTTTACAATTAACCACAAGCAGTTTATATACATCAGTTTTCTGGAGAAAAAAAAAATCTAAGCTACAAAAAATATCAAATATTGCTATAAATTAGCCTCTAAATAATGTCGGGCAAGTAATAGATGGAATGTAAACTGTGTTGTATTCAAACACACAATATATAGAAAGTGAAGTGAACTGTATAATCTATGAACTGTAAATAGATGGTATGATCTTACTAGTTATGCCTGGAGTACAATAAAATAATTCTCTGCTCGTTACACTTGTGGTTCATCATCCATGAGTAAATATATCATTATAATACAGGTCACCTTCCTTTTAAGTCATGATTGTATTTATTATGTCACAATGTGATTTAATTAACTTTAAAAAATAACTAAAATTATTTCATATATATATGTATATTGATTTTATATAGATTTGATATAGATACATATATATATGTGTAATATCATATATATATATATATATATATATATATATATATATATATATGATACATTTATGCTCTATGTTTAATGCAGGATAATATTTGAAAATATTTCTATTGTATTAACTGGTACTATTATTATTACTTGAAATTGATTTTTTTGTTGTTGTTGTTTTTTATTGTTAGCCCCTTGCTGACAGATGACGTGCCAGGCACGTCACGGCAAATGAAGGACTTGCCGACAGGTGACGTGCCTGGCACGTCATGCACTTAATAGAGTCTTTACTCTATCAGTGTTGCTACAATGCCTCTATGTAGAGGCATTGTGCAACACCCCAAAAAAGTGCAGGGGCGTGCTACGATTATTCCCCGGAGTGATCGTAGCAGCCATTTAAAAATGGCTGCTCCCCTGCACACATGTGCTTAGAAAGCGAACGATCGTTCGCTTTCTAAGCATCTCCGGTGTTGCTAAAGTGGCTCGCTAGCGAGGCACTTAGCAACACCATGATGCTCCCCCAGAACCGACGGTGGTCGCTCTCCTGAGCGACCCCATCGGCTCAGTAGAAGGGAACAGGCAGCTCTTCCCTTCTAATGGTAAGAGCATTGGAAGTGAATGTATTTCACTTCCGTTGCTCTAGGGGGAGCCAATCGATTCCTGCACAGCAGATCTGTGTGATCTGTTTGCAGGCATGTATGATAAGTGCTCTGATGAGCACTTATCATACAGTAAAAGGCAATATTGGTAAATATTGCCTTTGACAAGTATTGATCTGCCTCTCTCTCCTTACTAGTTTTAGTGAGGGAGAGAGACAGATCAGATAATGTAAAAAAAAAAAAAAAAATTTAATAAAATTAAATATTTAATAAAATTTTAAAAACCAAGGGCTTTTCTAAAAGCCATTTCATGTGTTTAACCCCTTCCCTGCCATTGATCGTTGTGTATGCAGTGATCATACACAGCAGCACATTTTTTGCTGTCTGTGCATTTTTTAGGGGTTCATTTTTTTTTTACTGTAATACATTACAGTATAACAAAGGCTCTTTTAAGAGCTATTAACCCCTTGTTTGCTGTAGATCACTGCCTAAGCAGCGATCTGACGCAAATGCAGCAATCTTGCTGCAGAAGCATTTTTACTTTTTTTTTTACTTTTTTATTACACCCGTCACGGGTTAATTATACCCGCTAGGGGATTACGTTTAATGTAAAAAAAAATATATATTATTTTTTTAAATTAAATATTATTATATTTGAAGAAAATGAAAGGAAAATGCAGGAAAGGGTATTCAGGTAATTGAAATGGATTGTTCAAAAACAGAACCCTCTACCTCTGTATAAAGGTAGGAAAACTGGTAGGAAACATGACAAATGTTAAATAGTGTGGATTAATCAAGCTTGGCAAGGTGAAAACAAAATTGTGTATTATAACAAATTATATTCAATATTTTTTTTTTATTTCCTTCTATTTTACTTAATTTGTACTGTTGCCAAAAATATATCTCATAAATGCAACCACAGGTCACTGGGCCTAGATAGGTTGTAATAATGTATGCACATGTATATTTTAGCAATAAAAGAAAAATACATAGAATATTGAGATCAACTTAATACACAAAGGAAGCATGAACATGTGATGTCAAGGTTAAGCATAGCATACTTCCATTTAAGTATTTTGATTGATATGAATGACATGTTTTCAAACATAGGGCGCACTTACACAGATTTCATGTTAAATCACAATCACCAGTTTAGCAGGCAGGATAATGTTCATGATCATTCTCAAACAGCATGAGGAAGTATTGTCACTGCTTGTCATTTCAAATTTTATTTACCATGTCTTAAATAATTTCAAGCCTCCCTGAGGTGTGTTTTCAAATGTTTCATATCTGACCCTGTAGCATTTTTTACATTAAAGGCACACATTGGAATGTTGCTGGGGCAACATCATCAGTAACAGATGTCTCACCTGTCAACTGTCAAACACATGTAGCAGATGCTTTGTTACTTTGTCAACTGGCATGATTTAACATTGAACAAAAAATTGATTTGGCGCATATGAGTAAATTGCATGTTTGTTTTACATTTCACATTTTATTGTATGGTTTGTCATAACTTGAAAAAAAACTGTACTAATGATCTGGAATAACCTTCTAATTTCCTAATAAGATTATATTAGCACTCTCACTTTATAACCATTTTCAAAATTAAAACAATAATAACTTGCTAATAATGATACTTGATAGATACTTAATTTGACACATTCAGAACAGAGGGACTATGTTCAGCTCTTTGGGCACATACAAGTACATATACACCTCATGTGGAAAAATAATCCTCTCATAGTACTTTATTTATTTAGATATTCAACCATTCCTCATCTCAATTACAAATAGGAAAGAGTGTTTCAAAACTTAATGTTGCACAATAGTAAGAAAAGGGTTGAACATGATGGACACAAGGTTTTTTTCAACCTATGCTATTATGTAAATATGTAATAATGACAAATCAATCAAGTAACTTTTAATGGATCTATCTGTAAACTTGCATGCTTAGCAGGAACTCATAAAGTCAAACACAGGACACTAATAAAGATCTAGCAAGGATTTCTTAAAGGGACTCCATCACCAAACAGATGTGCAAGCAATGAAGAAAATACTCTTTCCTGTCAAAAATATTAATGAGATGATGTCATAAATTTGTATAACTGTGGCCACCAATAGAAAAATGTGGCATGATATGCAAATGTGGTGCACAACCACTCCAGCAGGGGAAGTGATGTCACTTTCATAGGATTGGCCACAAACTGGTGAAATGGCTTCAAGCTATTCCACCCAGCAGGGGAAGTGATATCACTTGCATAGGATTGCCCAAAAACAGGTGAAATGGCTTGGATCTGTTTCTCCCAGCAGGGTAAGTGATGTCACTTTGTCTGCTTGCAACCAAACAGTTCAGTTTTTGTGTGAAAAAACCAGGACAGAGATTTAAAATCAGTTTTTTGACATGTTGAAGATATTGGAGGTTATCTACCACTTGATCTACTGAAGCTTTTCCTTTACTATTTGTTTGGCACTGAGTGCTTTATGACACACTGTTAGGTCTCAGCAGGGAGAGGGGCTGTGTTTCTCTGTGTTTTATGAGATGTCCATGGTGTATAGCATGCTTTGTGAGTTCTATTGTTCTAGGATTGTGCCATGTGGACTAACCAGAGCTTTCATGAATAGGGAACCCCAACTCCTCAAAGTGTCATGAACTGGAACAGACCCACCCACAAACTATGCATTACCACATTATTATTATGTTTAATTGTTATTTTTAATGGGAAGCTGAATGGGCTTGTGGTGTGCAAAGTGGCATTTGTATCTTGTGCTGCCACCTTGGAGAATTAAAATGTTTGACAAGCTATTAATGTACTACAGGGAACAGTTGTGATGAGACCTACTCCTTATGCCCACTATAGTGCATTCCATGGGCTATACTGTCTTGCTTCCATTACCCAACCCCCCAAAAAAACAAATGATGCTTGAAGCACAGAGATGTTTCTGCAAGGTGCACTTGAGCAAATCATTGTTTGCTCAACCTTGTAGCATTGCTTGCCAGCACATATGAGTGGAAAACCAGCATCCTAACTCTGCCCTGGATGTGTCCTCCCAGAAATATGGTAGCTCACATGCTGGTTTCTGCATAATATATGTATGGCTCTTCTTTTACTTCTAGCATTTTCCTACCTATCTATATCTATATTTATATGTATTCCAATAGCTAGATAGCTAAATAGATAGTTGCTTTTGCCATGTTCCAATGATGACAGAGTGCCTTTAAGAGTCCCACACATGGCTTGTAGCAGTAAAATAGTATGGTCAGGTTTTAGTGACTTTTCTGTTCGGTTGGTGGAGAAAGCTTCTCTGAAAAGACACATATTTTGAAGAGGTGTTTAAAAAATGTTGAAGTAAAGAGAAAATATATGATTTGAGCAAATTATTGTCATTTCAGGTGGCAAGCTTGTTGTAGAATCTGTGCTTCTTCCAATGGAATCATGGCAGCTGTCGGTCAGAGGATAAACTGACATGTACTATCAGAAGTACATGCCAGTTTATCCTCACCCTGGGAACAATTAATCTTTCACTTGTGCATCTATATTAGAAGCACAAGTGAAATATAACATTTAATGTTCCTTTAAGAGACCTGCTAGAGACCTGCTCCAGATTGTATATACCTTGTGTAGAGATGTAATTTTCACACCCTTCCTGTTTGCTGTTAATGGATTAAGGTAACGAGATTATTGTACAAAGATTATAATTTCCACATCACTTATTTAACTGTATGAATACATGCTTTAGCTGCATTTAATAAAATTCAAAATGAAAATGAATGATGAATTATCCGCACACTTTAGCTGATACCTGATTCATAGAAAAGCCTCACAGACTGACTCACGGTTGCCTAATGTATTCTCTCCTTCTGATATTTGACCTTGCTGCCTACTTTAATGACTTATTTAACTACTTGACCTATCTAAATCCAGGTCATTTCCTGCATCCTGTTTTCCACTCTACATGGCATGTTTTTACTATTAGAAATACTGTTCACTTCTTGTTGTTAGCCTGACTTATTAGCCTAAACAAGAATTTACTAAAAATGTATTTATTTAATAGCTAATTCCAAATGTATTAGACAGTGTGTCAAACTGATGTATGTATCCACTAAAGATGCCTTATCAACTACACAAGTTTTAAGGGCACCTTCAAACAATACCCTTGGGTCTATTTAATAAAATTTGACTTTGGAGGTCGACTTTCATTTTGAGACAAATGTAAAACCCAAGTTCTTCCCCATTGAATGAATGGAAGACAATATGATTGAAACTCTTTTTGACCAAACTAAGTGCCAAATTTCTCTTAGTCTCAAAAAAAGGTTGTATCATTTCAACTCCCATAACTGTCAATGTGGAAGATTCGAACCGTTTTATTTTTTTTCTAAGTTAAACTCGGGTTCCGAATTTGACTTTGTCTTAAAATGAAAATCGATCTCCAAAGTTGAATTTTAGTAAATGGAACCAACAGTCATATAATTTATTTTTCTCATCATGTATTAACTTTATCAGGACAATACCTTGCATCAAAATATTTGCAATCTTCTTATGTACATTATCCATGTTTGTCATTACTGTCTATGAACTAGAGTTCTTCAGGTACAGAAAAATAGTTGCATATACTATAGTATAAAAGGGATAATAATAGCCAATGACCATAAAAATAAATCATCCTAAAATGATGATAAAATAATGAAAACAATGTTACAAAACTATTACATATATAATATGTTTTGATAATATTTGCAATCTTCTTATGTACATTATCCATGTTTGTCATTACTGTCTATGAACTAGGGTTCTTCAGGTACAGAAAAATAGTTGCAAATACTATAGTATAAAAGGCATAAGAATAGCCAATAACCATAAAAATAAATCATCCTAAAATAATGATAAAATAATGAAAACAATGTTACAAAACTATTACATATATAATATTTTTTGAGAATATTAATAGCAATAGACCATAATGTACAAAACCCTTTAAATACCTGTATTGCAATACTATCACCTGTATTCCCTAATCATAGCTTATGCTGTGAATGTAGAATATAAAATAAATGACAGTAAAATGATCTATACATTGTGTTAGCCGAAATGCAAGCAAATGCCTAAATTTGGAGATAAATGTGTTTTAAACTTGTCTATGGAGTGTCCCATTTATTACATCACCTGTGGCTTATATGCAAATTCCACATTTTACATTGAAAACCAGTTCATTTGCATAGCATGCCACATGTGATGTCAGAAACAGGAGATCCCACATACACATTTAAGAAAAACAAAATTCTCATAATTTGGGAATTTGATTGCATCTTTTCTAAAACAACGTATAGATCATGTTCAGTCATTTTTTATTCTCTACATGCACAGCTCAAACAATGTTTAGGTGAAACAGTGCCTTTCATTTTACTGAGCAATGTTAAATTTAGATGTAACTACCATTGTAAATAGATTTAAAAACACAAAACAAATGAATAATCCCCTTCTTAATTTTGTCAAAAAGCAAATAACTAAATGTGGTACTGTAGAAATATGGGGAAACAATACTAACAATTATAATGTTCTTTATATATACAAAAATGAATATGAAAAAGCTTCAACCTAAAATGTGCTGATAATTGATCCCCAAAATGGTGACATATTCCATCCTGCCATTTACCACCAGCCTCTGCCAAAATTGTAGGGGAAAACAGTGATCATAAAGAAAAAAATATTTTTATTTTATTTTAAACAAATATTTTGTTCTATGTTTGCTGTGAGGGCTAGAGAGGTTAGAGCTGTCAAAGTCAAGCTTTACTCTTCAAACATGCTTGGTCACTGTGATTGGTGATTGCTCTAGTGGTATCATTTGCTGTTTAAGGGAAGCAAAAGTTCCCAGTCACTGATTGTGCTACCGTTGGCACGCCGCTAACTTTAACATAATATTTCATGCCATCAGCAGAATCTCAAGGGTCCTGAATCTGCATGATGGCATGGAAGGTCTTCTGGTCATCAATGTCAAGCACAAAACAAATATAAAACAAAAACAAATCGTTAGGTTTAGCTCCTTGAATATCATGTAAGTAAAATGCAAGTGTAATATACATTTGCAAACTGTTACTTAAAATAATAATTTGTTCTTACCATTATGCTTTAATGGCATGTGTAAATTTCTCTTTGAACTGTGTTTTAACATTTTTCCTTCAGTTACATCAAAGAGTCTATAAATAAGTGATGTGCTCACTCTGCTAGCTCTTACATGCATACCAATTACCTCTGTTGGTTTCAGAACACGTAGTCCGTACTTTAAACAACCTAGATAATATTGCACACTGAAATATTCAACATCTCCATCTTGGTATGCTGTCACCATGCAGAGAACGAATATAATTAGTAATCAGTTTCACTGCTGGTAAGTTGAGTGGCATGATGCATTTTATATCTATGCTCATGTCAAACTCAATTAGCATTCTAACTCTGTAGGTTGCATAGGGATATTTATGCATGGGAGAAACACATTATTTTATTTCAGAGTCTTAAAGTAGGAAATAAAAAAGCAAGCCCAGTGTAATAGCAAGTGTAAGATTTTCTAAAACAATAGGATAAATACTGTATTTTTGTCTGAATGGTTAAACAGATGAGCTGTCAAACATATTAGAGTAGTGATTTATTTAAAAAGAGTACATAATAACATATTCAGTAAGTTTTTTTTTCACAAATGAAAAAAGCAGCATGTAACAATAAAGTGCTTTTTGTGATTTTTCTTGCATCAAACATTTGCCTTGAATAAAGAATAAGCCATTTAATTTAATGCATTGTATTGATTGGCAACCTTCTTTCACGAACAAGTGTTTTTTTATATAATTTAAAACCTTGGAGATTTTTTTTCTAATTGATTCTTCATTGAGGCAAGAAAATGAAGGAATATATTTTATTTTCAGGTTAATTGACTTGGCTTTTACCCAATTTACATTGAGAATGGTTATAACATCCTCAGTATTTGTTACAAATGCACTCTCTCGCACGGAATGGGATATTGCTTGTCAGTCCAGCTTGTTCCTTATTTTCATTATTATGAGAGGACATACACTTACCAGGGAGGAAGATTTGAAGGTAGCTTTTTTGTCGCACTTGCTGAACTCAAAAAGCACAAAACTATTCAGTTATGTTCTAGAACATTTTTTAAATTTGTATTGTATTTTCTAATATTTACTGAATTCATCTTAATTTTGGACAAAACAAAAATAATAACAACATTAAAGGGACTGTCGAGTGCCCAAAAATTCATTTTCCAAATATTGTTGCATATTAATGTGCTGTCAGAGTACTTTAAAATGTATGTTTTACATTTTGCTTTTCTTAAAATATAAAATACCTACAGCTGGATGGAATTGTGAAATTATAGCAGTTTGCAAGAAACCAGGACTGCCCATAGGACTGAGTAAAACTTATTTCCTTTTTTTTTTTGCTACAGGAGCTAACAGTAATAATTTCCTTCAAATTAATGGAATATCCTGTTTCTCTCGGGATGTCATCAGACAATGTGTAGCACTGTTAAGAGATCATACTTAACAGTGAAGGAGTTTAAATATGTGTGGGATAGGCACAAGGCTATCCTAGATATATGATAGGGAACCAGAGACTAATAAAATTATTTATATAATTGGGCAGACTAGATGGACCGAATGGTTCTTATCTGCTGACACATTCTGTGTTTCTATGTTTCTGTGCTTACTGTGTAAAAGAGCGAGGTCACTCAGAGTCCACACAATTAATTAAATTCGAGGAGCACAGGTGACTAAAGTGACTAGATGAAAAAAAATGTTATATCCTCGGTGTCTATATAATCAGTAAACATGCAGAGCAATCACTAAGGAGGACTTGAGTCAGATATTAAAAATGTGATTTATGCAGAATGCCTGCATCAAATCACACTGGAAAAAAGCCTGTGCACTATACAAGCAGTAATCTTCATTTTGCACCAAAGTGAGTTGGGGGACTAGACTGTCCCTTTAAAGTTTAAGCAGTAGTGATACAAGTATACAGTGATTTCACTCAACTTGCATAAGTGTGAGGGTATATAGTGCGACTGGAAGAAAATTAGGAACCAAAAACCAGGATTACACACCTCTGACTGCTAAAAAGTTAGCTATACCATGCTAGAGAAGAGAAGGTGGTATTAAAGGTGTTAAAGATCACTGTTTATAGAGAGAGGCCATAGTCATATTGTTGAAGTAGAGATTATATTAAGTGTTTCTCTTTGATCAGCAGATCTGGTGCTCCATATTACTGCTAGTGAAGGTGAATGGTTCAGGCATAACTGTTACTGCCATTCAGTGACCATTTGTGACATAGGATTATTGCACTAAGATGTTACACATATCATAATAATCATATGATTTTTACATTCAGTTGGAAAGAAAAACTGAGATTGTTTACATCTTTATTGCTTAAATATCTTAAAAATGTATTTGTGTAGACACAATATCACATTTCTAATGGCAAAAATGTGAGGTAAAACAATATTCACCAGGATACATATTGGTAATACAAAGCAACAGTAACCAAATTAATTTACAGGTAACAAATACGCAAGCAACAGTTAAGAGGTCAATATGGTTTGTAATCAAAATCCTCAAAGTTTAAAAACATATCACACAATAAAAGAGGGGCTTCTGGATTCTAAGAGTGAAAAAGTGGGACCTAATTCAAGTCACAGCTGTTGATGTGAAGACAAGTTTATAAATCCTTGTATTTGTTTACATAAGCAGGATGTGGAAATGCAAATGCAGTAATATATTAACAATCTTTAGCCAGAAAGTAGTCCAGACTCTCATGATTTACTTAGATTTAGCTGGCTTTATCTCTGTCAGCTTTACAGTTTGTAGCGTACATCTCTCTTTGGAGTTTCTGAATGTGTAATATCCTTACATTCCTCAATGGACATAACAAGTTACAGAACTGATAAAAACATGTTGCATATAGATTACAATATGGGGGAAATAACAATAACAAAATATACATCCATAATACTTAAGAGAAAATATAATAAATATATATATAAATATATATACAATGTTTTTACATAAAATATAAAAACTAACATGATATCATAAGTAAATGTACAGAAGATAATATAAATATATAAAAATGCAATAAACTAAAAATAACAATACATTTGGGGGGAGGGGGGCATCACCCCAGACTGTACTTTTTTTTTTTTACTTTGTGCTCTTCCCACATTGCCCACTCATGATGCAAATTAATATTTTTTTGATACATTTTTGTCTAAAAACCAATTCACATCTTTTATTTTTGATTGCCAAATTTAAGACTTCTTTAATGGATGGGATATTTGAAGATTTTCAATATTTGGGTATTAAAGTGTTGGCTGCAATTAATAAATGTTTTAATATAATATATTTGTAGTAATGAAATGAATGTTATTCACTTGCTCTCTATAGAGTGATAAAAATAAAATATTCAGGGACCACTTGCTTTTATACTAGTTTTAGAAGTTAAAGGGTACTTTCCAGTTTGTAACTTTAAGTTGATGAATTAATATGACAACACATCATTTACACATTTTAAGAGGTGTTGATAAAATATGTATTGGCAAGAAAAGTATGCGCACACACTGCTTAGTGTCGTAAAAAACACAAAACCTTTTTATTACATTTTAAGAAAATCCATATTTGGTACAGGCATTGGGCCAAACACAGGAACTGAAAAAACATACAACATGCTTTACGCATTTTGCACTGTGTTTAGTACAGGCCTATGACTAATTTGGCATGTTGCATGTTTTTTTACGGGTCCTTTGTTTGGCCCAATACTACTATAACTAAGCACCGATATCAGAAAACGCGTAAGGCATCTTGGATGTTTTTGTCCCAATGCCTGTACCAAATATGAATTTTATTTGAATGCAATAAAAAATTTACATTTTCATAATTCCAAGGAGTGAGCCAATATTCTTGCCAATATTATAGCAGCTGGAGAATTCCCTTCTGTGTGCAGTGGCTCCTCTAAAGGATTTCCATGGTTGACGGGTGATTAATGGGGACACTTTGTGTTCTTTTCAGTAGTGCCCTATAACTCAATGTATATGGTGATAAAATAGGTTATCTCTATGAGTAATTTATTTTCCAACTAATCTACCTATATTTAAGATTAATAATTTTCATGGACACATTATAATAATTCCTTGGAACGTCACAATTATCCATATAGCAATAACTCTATCCAAAGGATTTTAATATGTGATTTATAATTCTTTTTTCTTTTTCAGAATCATAATTTGCTTTTAAATGGCCTCCATTCAAAATTTTTGATGATAACTATTATTTATGTTGATTTATTTGACATAATGTTGATGACTTGGCATCATGCATTATAAGTATAGTTTATAATGTTCAAGACAATCCGATTCTGAAAAACATGAAGACTCTACATTAGGTAACAGTATTTTTTTAAACTTCATTCATAGGATCTAACTTGGAAGTAATTTAATCTGAATGCCACCAGGGACAATAAACCCTAGCAGATGCCTGCAGTCTAACTACCTCCCACTTTAATTGGAATGATTTATAATTAATGTTTATATGGTTTAAATAAATCATTTTCCATCCTCATTTGTCTAAGGTTGAGTGCTAGCATCAAGGACAGCTTAAACGATAACTTTTGCCATTATCATTCAAAGTAAACACTATTCTAAGATTTAAAAAGTGATTCAGTGCCCTCCGTTAAAGTCACCAACCAGTGCGATAAAATCGCCACTGCACCCACAAAAAAAGATAAATCTCATTGAAATGCAAGGTAAATAACGCACAAAAGCAATGCAATGACCACCATTGCAAAAACAATTGCTTGTAGCTCCATTAACCACTTCATGTCCAGACTCTTTGAAGAAAAAACATGTTGTGCTGGACAATGGCTGTTTGTCACCAGACAAATTATTTATTGTTTTGTTAAGGATAGTAAGAGCTTTCTTTACATACCATTAAATGGATTGTATCATATTTTTATTATACAAAAAAATAATGTGGGAAATTTGATCACCCATGTTTTTAAATATTTTTTTTATTTCATTTTGGAAGTTAGAAGGCAATAAGTACAAGTACAGCTTTGTTATTTCCAAACCATTTTTATAAAATACCAATACTGATATTGTAATATTGATACTGGAAGTAGGAAGTTTAACCACACCTGTACAGTATTCAGGATAAATTATGTGAAGTATATATTGTACACAGCTTCAGATGCCTTCACACAGCCATTTTTCCTGAGGAAGCCAAGACAGCACTTGGCGAAACACATAGAGAGGCTTTATTATTGTCTGCACCCTACTGGATTGTTTCTCCAGACCTTATTTTATATGCTGCTTCGCCCTTATACTGGGCACTTTTATCTTGTAAGTTGCTCTAATAAATTAGGTTTTTATACTATCTCAATTTTACTACCCTGTGTGCTTTTTATTTCTCTGCACAGATTACCATCTTCAGAAAGTCTGGACAACTATTTATTGAGGACTGACATTCACCTGTGTTTGTGAGTGTGATACTACACATTACAACATATCCCCTAATGTAGTTAATCAGCAGCTGGAGGGCCACAAGTTTCCCACACCTGACCTGAAGGATACAAAGTCCAGAGATTTGTAAAAGCCTCAGTGTTCTAGCATCCCTTTTCCAAGACTGGGCAACCATTCAAAACTCATAAAAAGCAGATTAGATAAACCCTCTTTGGGACAACTATTAAAATGGGAAGGTACAAGGATATTGGCATGTTTGGAGTGACTAACACCCATTTGTTCCATTATTCTTACTTTTAAGGGTCTTGTGGTCTCCTCTACATAGTTTACATCACAGCCACAATAAATAAGGTATACAGCAAATGAAGTGTTAAAATTAATGGAGTTAACTGGGAAAGTTTCCCCAGTAACTGTAAAATATATTTTTTTAATTATTAGCTGGCAACTCAGGACCCAAGGTAGGGACAGATTTTAACACACCTGAATGTTTATTTAAAATGGTTTGGATTTCTTTAGCACTAATATTGTACTGGGTAAAAAAGAAAAAATTGAAATACTTTCAAATCTCCTATATGACCCAGTACAAACCAACCCCGGGTCTGTTTCCTTTTTGACCCACTACAACACACCGCAGTATTGTTTCCTTTTTGACCCAGTAAAGCATAACCTAATGTTTGTTTAAAACTGTTTTGATTTAATTAGCCCTAATATTGTACTGGGCCAATTGAGAGGGACCAAAGACCATTTTATCACTATTTAGTTGAGGGCCCCATCTCCAATCAAACCCTCTAATCAATAGAATTAACATCCCCTCCCACAACTATTTTTCAGTAAATGGAGACACGGGCCCCAGTTTATTGATCCATTTAGTTGCATGGGCGGAGAAAAACGAAACTCAAATGTAGACCTGTTTATTGGTAGGCCCAGGGCAAGTGCTCACATTTCCAACTGGATAAAGTAGCCCTGTCTGTAACTTTCACTTTAAATTATGAACCCACTCACCCTTAAAAAAAACTGAATGCATAAATATAAAAAAAATAAAAGCAAGTCCTTTTCACTGTTGGAAAATCACATCCAAAAATATTAAAACCAGGAATCTGTGTGGCATAATAAACACACTAGTTGATATAATCACATGCTTCATAGCCAGTATTGCATCATAGTTACATTACATAAATTACCAAGTACATAATACTCAATATTTGAAAATCTGTTATAGCTTTGAAATTCTAGTTGTCCATTACATTATACCACCATGCTACTATTTTATATTTGAAATCATAAGGCAACTTTGCAAACATATTCACCAATAATTTTAATTTATGTTAAAAATCAAGCAACCACCATGGATATGGGAGGACTGCCAACAATAAATCAAACATCACTATACACTTATTATAGTTAGTGGATTTGCAAGTGCAGTTTCAAGCATTTTATTAATGTGTTTTAAGCAATTAATTTGAAGCATACAATTAGCATGAATGTGACAAGTTTCATGCAAACAATTTTAAACTGCAAATTTCAGGAAATGTATATTATCACATTAATGTGATGATTAGTTGCAGATAATCACCATATTTGTAGTGCATTGAAGAAAAATACAAGAAATAACTCCCAGTAAAAAAATAAATGGATATGCTAACAAGAAACAGGAGGCAAACACTATTTCCTAGGCTTCTTGCTCTAAAAAGGTCAGTTTTACAACATGCAAGTATTTTTGATCCAGCACTATTTATGTTGCACATTTAAAATTGTGCAGTCAAGTAATAGTGAAATGTCATAGGTCCCTGCTTGCCCAGTCCACCCAGTCTGCACCTCAAAAAACTGCAGACAAAAATGTACACTTACAGTACAAAATACTTTAAAATTCATATTATGAATGTATAATTGGGTAAAATAACAACATAATTATTGTTAGAGGAAGTTTAAAATGTTTTATGTTTTGCTCCTAATGAGGATGCCCACTATGCCTGGCTATTACATTACATTAACATTTATTTGTACAGCGCCACCAATTCTCGAAGCGCTTGGTACAGAGCAAAGAAAGGAACTACAAACTAATTTAGACAAACTAGTACAGACTGGTACATGAGGTAGAGAACCCTGCTCGTAAGCTTACAATCTAGAGGGAATGGGGTCCATGACACAATTAAGGGATTGAAGAGGTCAGAGGGATTCAAGTTGTAAGGCTATGAGAAAGGGATAGGGTGGGTTTAAAAACACAAAACAAAGCATGAGCCAATACAAAATATTCCATTGTTTTGAAAGGGATTTCCTCTTTCTCTAGTGATGTCATCAGAAAAAGTGCTGCAATATAAGCAATCCCTCTGTGTAGAAATAACAGCTTGTTCCTTGTCATTGTTTTTTATAACAACACCAGAATTGCTGTTTAGAAATAACTCAAAAATCATTTCGAAATAACTCAAAATCACCGGGGCTTGAGCCTTACTCATCTGAGTAAATATATCCTCCATCACTTGGAGATCCAAATGTAGAATATTTGATGGTATAGCAGGATTATCATATTCAGATCTATTAGCACTGCTTGACGCCACACTGTTTGGTCTTGTAGCAGGTGGAAAGTGAGATTGGCAAAGATGAAGACCCGGAGTGATACCCAGAATTAACAGGTGCATTGACATACTTGCCAGCACCTTCCTGCTTGCCAAGATTTACATGTGGTGTTTTTAAATGTATCATTCTCCCAGTAACATACCTGAAAGACCTTGTGATTGTACCTACACTCTCACTGGAGGCCCTAAAGCGAAAAGAGTTGCTCTTTGACATAGAGGACCACCTGTTGCACTCTCTGCTTTGGATTTTCTATGAAGTCACATGCTGCTGATCTCACCCTACCCATGTCATGTTACTGCTCCTGATCCCTCCTTAGCCTTATCTTTTTTCTAGGATAGCCTTCTGCCTATCCCACACATGATGAAATGCCTTCATTGTGTTAACCTCTACCACTTTTGCTGGAAGGCTACCCCATGCATCCACTACCCTCTCAGAAAAGTAATACTTGCTGATATTACTTTTAAACCTTTGCACCTCTAATTTAAGACTATGTCCTCATGTTGCAGTAGTTTTTCTTCTTTTAAATGCACTCTCCTACTTTACTGTGTAGATTCCTTTTATGTTTTTAAATGTTTTTATCATATACCCCTTGTTGTGTTAATCCTACCCAGACATTGTCACAGTACTGTCTGACTGGGGCATCAGGTTGCCCAAATGCCTCCTGGTAGTAAGAAAACAGATGGGATTTGTACCAGATGACTGATATTTGCACCTGGGACTGAATTCTGAGAAGGCTTTTAAGGCTTTCATTGTGTCCAGGGAGGTTTTATGTTTTGAGCCATTATACAATCAACCAGTGTCTACAACTCCTGATGTTTATGAGCAGCAGGTGAATGCAGGGCATGTCCGAGCTTAGCTTGACCAAGTGCACTGCAGAGGCCATAAATGCATTTATAGTTCTGGGTCTGTCCCAGACCAAAGCTCTGCTACAGAGACTGGGGGAGGATTTGGCAAGAAAATAAAAATAAGGTTTTTAAAAAAATGCATTTATATTTTTTTTAAAGTAAAAATGTTTCTGTGCATTTGGTTAATATCATGTCATGGTTAAGATCAATACACTCTACGATATATTAAAAATTGGGGATACATTTTAAAAAATTACCAAATTAAAGAACCAATTGCTTATTGTCCTCTCCCTCGACATATGTTCTAAGTTGGTGGTTGATCTGAACTTTAAGAATTGGCGAGTAGGTGGGGTTCATCATACAGAAGATATGTTCTGTCAGGGTAAAGTAAAATCCTTTGACGATAATAGACAGGAATTCCATATTAACAGGCTGGAATTATTTACATACATAAGACTAAAGGGGTTCCTAAAGAAATATGTAATTGGTGAAGTATTCCCAGTAAAAAAAAAAAAAAGAATGCAGGATCACAAAAAACTGGTATCTCATACAAGAGAATTGTTGACAGCTGCTAAAAATTTGGCCACTCCCCCAGCAGTGTTAAAATGGGAGTAAGATTTAAATATCCAAATTGAGCTAGAGAGAAGTTGTAAGGATCCATGAATAAAGTGAACAAGATAGTGCACTGCCTAAACATAGTGGAAATGCAATACAAGCTACTCAGTCGTTGGTACTATGCACCCACGAGATTAAAAGAAAATACTCTGTATTCGGACATCCGCTGGAGGTGTAAAAAGGAAGCAGGTGATTATGTCCACAACTGGTGATGCTGCTTGGTTTAAAAAAAAAAAACACTGGTTAAAAATATTCCTTTTCATAAAAGACAAGATAGGAATTACCCTGGATCTCAAATCTGAGACTTTCTTACTACATTTGGGACTGCCAAAAATGCCTAGGGAAAAAGAAATTGCAGTTATCCATCTTTTAAACACAACAAAACTCTCCATCGCAAGGCACTGGAAAATAGACAGGACTCCCGCCTTGGATATGGTAAAAGTGCAAACAATTTTCCAACTTAGAATGGAAGAGGGAATCCAAGTGGGAGTTAATAAAAATGGGAAAGCAAACTGGGATTAATTAATTTAACCTTTCCACTCCTAAGTATACGGACAGATACAGGAAGTGAGGAAGAGGAGAAGATGATCTAGCCCATAGAGCCCCATTTAGTATGTCTGATCTGTTGGTCTGTTTTGTGTTTTTTTTTCCCCCTGCATATGTCCTGGTGATTTCCAGAAGGGGAAAGGAGAACTGAGTAGAAAGTAGGGGAGGGAAGGAGAAGAAAGGGAAAGAGATAATATGGTAGGAGAGGGGCAAGCCTGAGGAGTCAAATATTTTGAGGAGAAAACAGATCTTCCCTGCCCATAAATTAATGGAGTGAGATTAGTTGCAACTCCCATGCATCTCATAAAAGATACACAGGCATGGGACTATTTGCTAGTGTTTTATGTTTTCTGTATTGTTGTTTTGCTTCAATGTGTGTAATCAGTTTTTATATATTTATGTCTATATATATTTTGTACTTTTATAATAAAAATAAAAAGGAAAAAAAGTACAATGATATAAAGAGAAAAATACAGAGAAAGAATGAGAAGAAAAGACATGGAGAGAAAGACAAAAGAAAAGGTGAGATGAAGGAGAAAATAAAAAAGGCACTCAAGCAAACTTTCTTAGATAATGAAACATGAAAGGTATTTGGGTTAAATCTCAAATTAAATTCATAGTCAAGCATTTATCCCTAATAGAGGAGAAACACTGATATTGCCATGAACTATGCATTATATGCTACTCTGTAGCCTTAAAGGTCAATTCAAAACCTTTTTTACAATGTCAGTGCTAATCCCTGGTGAAAATCAAGAGAAATGTTCAATAAATCCACTCTACATGCTACTAAAATCAGTGATTAAGATAGCTGAAACTCGTTGTGCTAAATGGCTCCATAATTTTAAGCACCTTCCACATAAACAAACAAATTGGTACCCTGCTATGAATAGCCAGAGGAGATCTTAGAGGACTGCATGTTTACCATATTGAAAATCTGTAAATAATTCACTAAGTCAACTATCCTTTAGTATTAAAACAAACAATAGCAGATGGGATTATTTTTAAATGCTATGAGGAACTGTTCTTGCCTGGAAATAATTTTAGCACATCTCAGGAATAACTAATTGTTTTGTTGCTTTTTTGTCACAATTTTATTTTTGATGTTTTATATTGTATACATCCCACTAAACATTACTGATAAATATATATATATATATATATATATATATATATATATGGCAAATAGCATCATATTTGTATATAAATGTAACTTTCTTCTGCTGATCAAACCTGATATTGGTTGCAGCAGCCATTTTGAATATTAAGCTATATTAAGCTACTCAAATGTTATTCAAAAATGTTTCCTGTGTCACTGAGTTTATGTGCATATACAAATAAATAGTATAAAAGGGAGGATGAGGTTCTAATTATTCACACAGCAAGGGGGATATGATAGAAACATTTAAATACATGCATTTAAATTATACTTAAAAGAAGAAAATCTACCACAACAAGAGACATAGTATTTTTTCTTTTCTTTTTTAATTTGACTCAGACAGCCTTATTGTCCCTATGTCGTGGTAGGGAACCAAGCCAGTTAGAGTAGGATTTGTTCGTTAAGGAATGGTGTCATCATGGCCTGCTCCAGTGTTTTATGTGTAGCTATATATGTATGTGTATTTATGTACCCTCCTCTTAAATTTGTGATAAAATTCCATTCAACACTTATACAACAGTCATACCACATACATCATACTCATCCGGGGCAGTTAGCTGTTAGGGTTCCTTTGTTTCCAAATTTCTACTGCTTCTGTTAAATGATCACTATGATCACTAGAGAAAAGGCTGAATCCCCTTCATCTCATTATCTGATCTTCTACCTGGTTGTCTATTGCTTGCCAGGTCGGTACATTCTCTGATTTCCAGTTTATGACTATCTCTTTTTTTGCTGCTAAAAGAATGTCTATGGCCAGAATACCTTGTGAGGGGTCTAGGTTTGAAAGCATTAGGTGGAACAAGACGATTTCTGGTCTACTGGGTAAGCTGATGTGTAGAATATGTATACGTTTTTTTAAATATCAATCTCCAAAGAGATGTAATTTTTGACAAGTCCACTAGATGTGTTGAAACAAGCCCCCTGGAGCATTACATCGCCAGCATTTGGTGGATGCGTCCGTGAAAATATTGCTTATCTTGCAGGAGTTAGGTACCACCTAAAAATGAGCTGATAGTATGTTTCTATTAAGTTAGTGCAATTAATAATTTTTTTGTGTTTTCTATTCCTTTTAACCATTCTTCTTCTGAAGCTGAGAAGGTAAGCTTCGCTTCCCATGCTTGAATCTGTATGGAGTCCTTAAAAGGCATTTTGGGAGTTAGGGTAAGTTTGCTTAGTCATTTTTTTCCCTTTCTCTATTAAAGAATGGTTCTCGTTTAGTACAGTTGTCAGGACTCTATGATCTATGTAATGTTTTACTCTAATAAAGTTAAATAATGCGCCTAAACTTTTATTACATTTTTCTTGAAACCTCTGTTAAAGGATTACCTTAGTCTGCTCAATTACTGAAAATATAGAAATTATGTTTCCATCTGTCAAGATTGATGTTCTCTATTACGTTTTCTAGTGCCCATAGTGAGGATATAGTCTTAAAGGGGACTTCCTAGTGCCCCAAATGTATCTACCAATATTAATGCATATTAATGTGCTTTCAGAGTACTTTAAAATGCTTATTTTTACATTTTGCTTTGCTTAAAATATAAAATATTTACAGCTAGATTCTTTGCAAGCAGCTAAGAACTGCCTGCACTAGCTGAGTAAAAGTTGTTTCCTATATTTTTTTGCTACAAAAAATGACAAATTAATGGAATCACCTGTCTCTCTAGTGATGTCATCAGACTGTTAAGAAATCCTATTGTGTACAAGAGCAAGTTTATCACAGTTCACGCAATGTATTCAATTCCAAGAGCACAGGAAGTGACTAAATGAAACTCAACTTTATATCCTCAGTGTCTATAAAATGAGTGCTGCTGCACCTGCAGTATACATGCAGAGTAATCACTGGGGAGGGCTTAAGTCAAATATTAAAAATGTGATTTAAGCAGAATGCCTACATCAAATCACACTGTAAAAAACGCCTTTGCACTAAAGAAGCAGCAATCTTTATCTTTCACCAAAGTGAGTTTGGGGACTAGACTATCCCTTTAAATTAGAGGAGCAAAGGTTTAAAGGTAATATCAGCAAGTAGTGGATGCATGGGAATGCCTTGAAAACGTGGTAGAGGTTAACACAATGAAGGAGTTTAAAGATGTGTGGGATAGGCATAAGGCTATCCTAGATATAAGATAGGGCCAGGACTAATAAACATATTTAGAAATTGGGCAGCCTAGATGGGCCGAATGGTTCTTATCTGCTGACACATTGTATGTTTCGAACAATATATGTTAATATTTATGTTAATGCTGCTGGTACCCAGGGCTCCCACTTCATTTCTCCTGCATTTCTTTGATTATTTCCTCACTTCCTTTTCCATAACACCATTTTGCACAATCAGAAAATGCCCCAGCACCCACTTTGCACACCCAAGACTTAACCCAGCCAGCACCAACTTTGCATCCCCAGCATCCACAAGATTTGCCCCAGCACCCACATTGAACACCCAAAACTTACCACAGCAAGCACCCGCTTTGTATCCACAAGACAATGCCAGCACCCACACTAGAAAACCAGGGCATGCCCCATCACCAACATTGCACACCCAGAACAAACCACAGCAAGCACCCACTTTGTATCCACAGGACATATGGGAGCTCTCAAATTAGAAACCAAGGACATGCCGCATAACCAACATGCACATCCATGACTTACCCCAATATCCACACTGCCACCCAGGACATTCCCCAGTACCCCAGTACCCCAGCATCCACATTGCACACCCAAGGCATGCCCTATCACCCACTTTAAACACATATCTCAGTTCTGTATTTAGTGTGAGGATTTAAATACTTTTATGGAATTACCAGCATTGTAGCTCACAATAAGATCATTTGATTGCTCAAAGATGCATACTAGCCAAACTGTCTGATTGGAAGTTCATTGTTGAGCCTTTCTGAGGATATAAAAGACAGATGGAGAAGAGTAGACTAGCACCTGAGGAAGCACGTTGATTGGATGAAACGCTTTGCCCGTGCTGCTGTCACACGCAAACCAGAAGCAGGTCCTCAAATGTTACAAGGATTGGGAGCTGTGAATCCGTATTTATGCTTTATATTTGAGAATATTGCACTTGCTTTATAAGATCTGGTGATTCCACTGTACCAACATCTTCTCCTCCATTGTTTTCATTCATTCCTTTGAATTACGCCACGCTGTATTTGGAGCTATCAGAAGCACTTCCCTGGGGCTGCCTTAACGGGATTATGGTTCCAATTATACTCCTGTATTGAGAGAAGCCTGCATAGTAGAAGTGAGTGAGTATATTTTCAAGGTGGAAGACATACAAGTTTTTCGTGTGTACACAGAAAGCACTATGATTTGTTGTATTTTGTTCTTTTCATTTTTTTACATTTATATATGAACTTTGAGAATCAGTATATCATATATATATATATATGACTGGTGTTTATATCACCACTATATATACACATCTGGCTTGCGCTGGACTCTTGTTGAATGAAATATAAAAATAAATGAATCCGAAAAATGAATATATATATATATATTATATATGTATAAAAAAATATATATATAGGTTTTTAATAGATTTAAAATGGAATCCTTGATGATCCTAGCAGAACTATCCAACTGGAAGTGAATTTTTGGGACTTTCTGAGGATATAAAAAGCTAAAGAAAGTTGTATTCTTTATGACTATATGAATATTTAGGAATGAGCTCTGGCTTTTGTTTCACTTTTTTGTTCTGTTTTGTTTAATTTCTACGGTACTTTTCCATGCATGCTTCTTTCTGCCTTAACTACAAGTAGAGCTGATTAATTCACAGAAATACACAATGACATCAAATAGAACAGTTAGCATGGCTGATTATTTCTTTGTGGTTCTCTGGAAGCCATGCCAAACCCTGACCTTTTCAAATACAGTAATTAAAATAATGTGTAGGTGTCTGATACCAATACACATTGTATGCAGCCTTGTTCTGACTTTTCTTCCCACAGCCTTAGGACAAATCATAGCAATTCTTTTAATAATTTTGCCTGCCGCTTGTAGGAGTTTGCTTGGCTTGTTGTCACCTTAGAAGCACTTGCATTCCTCCATCTACTGTAATTTAAACAGCACTTGACTTCTACTTAATAGTTTACAAGGGATCAATTTATCAAAGTAGTAGGAAGGGTGACAGAAATGCAATATGTACAAAACAAAAATATCCCATTGTTTATAGTACAAGCTGTTATTATTGGGAGAAGTAATTTGTGTCGGTTTCTTAAGGAAATTTGGAAATGTTCTGATCAGTAGCAAACCAGTTTTAGAGACCTTTTAAAGGCAAAATTATGTATTATTGTAATGCCTTTGTACAACCGTTGTTCTACCTTCATCTGTTATGAGGATCTTTATTAAATCACAGATGTCATTGACAACTTAATCTATTTTATATATGGAGATGATGTAATTTGGTAAACTGTCTATTTTTGAGATTGTTATCCATCATATTAATTTAAATGTACAATTTCTTGATATGGAAGAGATTTGATACATCTTATATTGTCAGTGAATAGGTAATGTTATATATTCCTTTATCTGTTGATAGATGCAGTGCATGTAGTTAACTTATTTCCATACTATATTAAATTAAACTATAATGTATATATTATGTGTAAATACTCTGGCTGTGGCTACATCTGTTCTCTAATGCTCATTTAGCATTAATGTACCCAACTCTACTTAATTTGTGGTCTTGAATCAGCTTGATTTTTGTCCATCTGCTGACTGTCCTGATCTTTGGGTCTTTTCCTAACAAAGCAGCCTTCTCTTGTGTTTGAACTTAGCTACCATTGCTGCTCACTTTTGATACTGAGATCCTCTCTGCTGTTCCCTACTACCTATGATATGCAGAACTGATTTTAAGGGGCTATATCCCAGTGGTCTTTGCCAAATCGAGAGCCTCCAGAGATTTAATGAAAAGTTATAAATAAGCTGGGCCAGACTGACATGCCCAGTCCTGAGGAAAATGTGACTGCTGCCTGAGCCCGAGTGCTCAGGGAGCTACATGTCTTACATTCAGTCCTTTAACTGTAGGTGGTAGTGGGAGCACGCAACGCATGAGTGCACACAACTGTGTATCTTCTGGCACAGACCTACGAGAGCGCTCCCAGCGATCACATGAGATACAGGTAGTGACAGGTTTGTGTCAGAAAGGTCAGACATATACTGCTTAACTGTATACCATCAATGACAGGCCCTCTTCTTTCCCATGATGCATGAGTCCTAGGATTACCAGTGAGTAGCCTTCACCCTGGTAGGGGTGTTGTTAACCTTGTAAATATAAATTACATTTTTCTTTAACTTTATTAGCCTGTAGCAAAGGGGCCTACAACATGCAGTTCTGATGGTATTTGACTGATTCTCAGAAAATGCTGTGGCCACTCAAACATTGTGGATTAATACCTAGGGGAAATGGCTTTCTGGCGAAAAAATGCTGGTAATTTCATACTCAGGACACTGACATAAAACCACTGAACTGTACTTGCAGTGGCGTCCCGAGGGGGGGGCTGGGGGGGGAAGAACCGCACCGGGTGACACCTCCAGCGGGGGTGACACCCGTGCTGCCTGGCTGGCACTATATTACTGGGCATCTGGCTGGCACTATATTACTGGGCTCTGGCTGGCACTATATTACTGGGCATCTGGCTGGCACTATATTACTGGGCATCTGGCTGGCACTATATTACTGGGCTCTGGCTGGCACTATATTACTGGGCATCTCGATGGCACTATATTACTGGGCATCTGGCTGGCACTATATTACTGGGCTCTGGCTGGCACTATATTACTGGTTCTGGCTGGCACTATATAACTGGGCTCTGGCTGGCACTATATTACTGGGCATCTGGCTGGCACTATGTTACTGGGCATCTGGCTGGCACTATATTACTGGGCTCTGGCTGGCACTATATTACTGGGCATCTGGCTGGCACTATATTACTGGGCATCTGGCTGGCACTATATTACTGGGCTCTGGCTGGCACTATATAACTGGGCTCTGACTGGCACTATATTACTGGGCTCTGGCTGGCACTATATTGCTGGGCATCTGGATGGCACTATATAACTGGGCTCTGACTGGCACTATATTACTGGGCTCTGGCTGGCCCTATATTACTAGGCATCTGGCTGGCACTATATTACTGGGCTCTGGCTGGCACTATATTACTGGGCATCTGGCTGGCACTATATTACTGGGCTCTGGCTGGCACTATATTACTGGGCTCTGGCTGGCACTATATTACTGGGCATCCTGCTGGCACTATATTCCTGGGCTCTGACTGGCACACTACTCCTGGGCTCTGACTGGCATAATATTCCTGGGCTCTGACTGGCATAATATTCCTGGGCTCTGACTGGCACACTATTCCTGGTATCTGACTGGCATAATATTCCTGGGCTCTGACTGGCATAATATTCCTGGGCTCTGACTGGAACACTATTCCTGGTATCTGACTGGCATAATATTCCTGGGCCCTGACTGGCATAATATTACTGGGCTCTGACTGGCACTATATTACTGGTATCTGACTGGCACAATATTCCTGGTATCTGACTGGCACAATATTCCTGGGCTCTGACTGAGACACTATTCATGGTATCTGACTGGCATAATATTCCTGGGCTCTGACTGGCATAATATTACTGGGCTCTGACTGGCACTATATTACTGGTATCTGACTGGCACAATATTCCTGGTATCTGACTAGCAATATATTACTGGGCTTTGACTGGCATAATATTACTGGGCTCTGACTGGCATAATATTACTGGTATCTGACTGGCACAATATTACTGGTATCTGACTGGCACAATATTCCTGGTATCTGACTGGCACTTTATTACTGGTATCTGACTGGCACAATATTCCTGGGATCTTACTGGCACAATATTACTGGGCTCTGACTGGCACAATATTCCTGGGTTCTGACTGGCACACTATTCCTGGTATCTGACTGCCACTATATTCCTGGTATCTGACTGGCACAAAATTACTGGGCTCTGAGTGGCACAATATTTTTGGGCTCTGACTGGCACAATATTACTGGCATCTGACTGGCACAATATTACTGGGCTCTGAATGGCACAATATTCCTGGTATCTGACTGGCACAATATTACTGGGCTCTGAGTGGGACAATACTACTGGGCTCTGAATGGTCACAATATTCCTGGTATCTGACTGGCACACTATTACTGGGCTCTGAATGGCACAATATTACTGGTATCTATAATTGTAAGATTGTCACCTCGTGGGGCTTCTGTGTGTTGCATAATTAATGCGGTCCCATGTGTGCATAATTATGGGGCACTTGTGTGTGGCATATTTATTGGGCCCCATGTGTGGCATAATTAAGGGACTCTTTTGTGTGGCGTAATTAAGGGACTCTTTTGTGTGGCATAATCATGGGACACCTGTGTGTGTGTGGCATAATTATGGGGCACTTGTGTGTGTAGCATATTTAATTGGGCAGAGGTGAGGCATAAATAGTGGGGCTCTGGTGTGGCATAATTTATGGGGCTCTGGTGTGGCATAAGTTATGGGGCTCTGGTGTGGCATAAGTTATGGGGCTCCTGTGTGTGGCATAGTTAATAGGCCATCTAACTGGCATTACTAAGGAATCTGTTTGGCATTGTATGGAGGAAATCCAGGGGGGGATGAGTTTCCGCACCGGGTGACACCAACCCTAGTGACGCCCCTGTGTACTTGAATATGTAAACATAAAGCAAGTGCATGATCAGTAGCAAATAACCCATCCAAAATGCAGGTGTTAGACCATATTTAAATTATTCTAGGTTAGAGACTGGGTTTGGTATGGTCACATAATTATCTAGGTGAACTGTATTTAAATCTAGGCCCACTGTGATGGTTTTTTTTTTAGTATTTATTTGTGATGTCCCTGCATTCTAAAATATGGTTTTACTATTTTTGCAGGATTGTTGGAAAGTTATTTGATTCTAACTAATGGTGATATAGCTAATTTGCACAGGAATTGATCCCCTCTGATTAGGATGACCATATTTTATTGGGTAAATAAATAAATATTTTGTATTGGGTAGAATAAAGATTGTAGACCAGTCTTTATTTTGCTCACTACAGAGCTGGAATGTATATTTGTCATATATTTCCCTGAATAAAATGGCAAAGGGGTCACCCTACCTGATTGATGAAGTATTTTAGGTGTTTGGAAGAGTAGGAAAAGTAGCCATAGTCATGGTGTAAAATATATTGAGGCAATAACTCATTAGACAGCAAGAGACACATTGTCATAGTGGATACTAACTCAAAAACATAGTTACAGATGATCTGTCTGAATAATTGCATAAAAATATATAAATGAATGTTGTTGGCCACCTGCAGTTGCTAATAATTCCAGAGTGGCCTTTATTCCATTTCACTCACCAAAACTATAACATTTCTTGAGTTCCAAGTAAAGTACAAAACTAGAAGATGTGCTCTCTCCAAACCACTAAAAAAGCCCCCATACCATGTCATTTCAGTATTCTCAAGAGAGGAACACTGTCTTATTTTTAAGACTTTTTTCAGTGTTCATTCTATACTTCTATACATCTCATATCTCTCTGCTAGAACACCACTGATTCCTCTTTGCTCTCTGATGCTAGTGCCAATCTGTCACTGAGTCACTGCTGATGCCAGACAGAAGTGGCTTTGGGCAAGTGTCAAGAAAAATGTTCAAAATCAACCTGAAATAGAGGTAAAAAAAAAAATAAATAGACAAATGACTTATATATGAGCTATCTTCAACCTCCTCCTCCCTTCTCCCCAATTATATCAGCCATGTGTGGGGCTTGGAAAAAAACATAGTTATTATAATAACAAATGCTACATATATAGGCTAATATAGGAAAAGTGAATAATACAAGGACAAGGATGTGGATAACCATTTGTGCTATTCTGTATCCAGCGGAATATCAGCAATTGATGTCAGTTTAATCCCATGAGATGATTCCCCAGTCATTACCATTTATTTCCACTAACTCTACAGACATCTATAAAATAAGGGTTAACATCATGATTAATCTATGAAATGGAATTTGTAATAAAATTCCATAGCCACAAAATCATATTCATGGCTGCTAACCAAAATCTGAAACAAAAATTGCTTACTTCAAAATGACTACATAATGTATTCCTTTTGATACAAATCTTGCCAATAGAAATAGTTCAACCGCAGTTACAGCTCCCATGGGAACCACACTATTATATGCCATCGGGTTAGTGTTTCCAATGCATTGTCTGACCAATTCATACTGAAAAATAAACCATATCATTCCTGTTTATTATTACTTTAGTGAGAGGTGCTGACAGTATGCAGTTCAACACTGCTGCTATAAATCAGCATGCTGTAGATGTTCTCAGTATGCATCCAAAGCACCTTGGTAACAATCGAGGCCGCCAGCTGTCAGAGCCCTTCAGATTAAACTGTTATTACAAATGCTTTCTACATGCTACGATTATCATATGGCTTACATATTGGTTTCTATATAAGTGTATGTGTTTTAAAAAAAAATCCTACAATATATGTTTACAGATTTCTATTAAGCTTTTGCTACACAGCATGTTGTTCACATACAATTTCTTTTTGTTACATTAAGAAAACAAACCTACCAAAAGCTAAAGTGGTTATTGATTACTGCTTCTTTCTTTAGCGCGTGTAGGTTCTGTAAACCTTTTCTATCAATTTCAATTCAACTACAAAGCTAGCGTGTTCACATAACTACATCTATAGAAGAAAATCTATAGGAACTAGCACTAGGATTCACAAAAATAGCAACTATTGCAAAGGCCAAAAAATAAATATAATGTATTTTTTTTACAGACTAACATTTTTAAAAAAGTATAGCACCGTTTATATTTAACAGGTACATCCAAGTTTATTCTTTTCAAATAATTTTTATTGGTTTTTCACAGCAGTAAATCAGGGGTTGGGGAGGGAAGGGGAACATGGAAGTGGGGAGGGGTAGCCATCCAATTTAACAATGAACAATACAAAACATTTGCCAGAAAATATTAGTACAACAATACGATGTTACAAAAACAAGGAAAAAAAAGAAGGGTTATCACAAACGTTAAGACTTTTGAATGCTATCTTCCCAGACATCCCATTTATTTTTTAACGTTGAAAAATGATGCATAGTCGCCCTGTGAGAGAGCTCGTGCGCCTTGTTTTCAAGAATCAAATTGAAAATCTCTCTAAGAGATTTCCAGTATCGAGGAAGACAGGACGAGGCCGCGATCAGGATATGTCCTATAATTATTTTGTCTATTTTCTTGACGGAGGTCGGGAAACATTTAAACAAGGCCAATTCTGACGTTAAAGTGCTGATGGTACTGTCCACTTTGATAATTAAGTCTTGTATTAGTTTCCAATATTTAGTCAATTTAGGACAGAACCACCAGATATGGGCCATGTCACCCAAACCTCCGCAATCTCTCCAACACCGGTCAGAAACAGTATTGTTCATGTTATGGAGTTTGGACAGAGCCAGGTACCAACGATACAACATTTTGTAGTGATTCTCAAAGTGGTTGGTACAATATGAGACACCTTTCAGAGCTGTAAAAAAAGTGAACCACTCTTCAATTTTGTATTGAGTACCCAGCTCCGCCTCCCACGACAGCATGTGTTTTAATTTAACTAGGGGATTGGAATTGTGAAGAGAGTAACATAACAAAATCATACATTTGTGGATGGGGCTATGGAGGAAAAAAATTTCTAAAGGAGAAATTTCAAGACATGCATAATTCTTGTCAGTATCGGAAACCTGATATATATCTTTTAATTTATCGATAACAAGCATACACATCCGTTCACATTCATCTGACAATACATGTTTAAGCTTCAAATTTTTCAAAGAAAGGATAGCATTACCATGAAAAAAATGATCTAAGTTGTGTATATAAGAATCTTTCAGTAGTTTGATGTTCAAAGATGTTATATGTTTGCTCAAGCATTCGACAGGCATAGCTCTATATAACCTAGGAGAATGATTGTTATTTTTAAATACAATGTCCCAAGCCTTAAGCGTGGTCTTGGTAGATAAAAATAAACGTTTAATTCCAGTTCTTATTTTTGGATCTAACCAAGGTAGCTCTGCCAGATTGACTGGAGATATGTTTGATTCTTCAATTTCCATCCACCTGGGTTTACTTGGCTGATTGTTAAAGCTCACAGCCACCGCTGCATTAGTAGCAAAATAATATTTGCGGATATCAGGAATACCAACACCACCATGAAATTTATGGTGCTGCAGTGAAGTGAGCCGTATCCGAGCAGGTTTGTTCCCCCAGATGAACTTCAACATTGCCGAATGAATTGTGTTCTCCACTCATATGGGTAAAGTTTCTTTAGATCATCAATCGCTGAACCATTGATATGAAATGGAAGGGCCTGGGTCTTGGATATGTTCAATTTGTAATAAGATATCTCACCGAATTGGGTGAAAATGTTGTTAAGAATTACTAGAGATACCTTTGGGTTTTTGATTGACAAAATTATATCAGCGAACAGACCAATTTTATGAGTCTATTCTTTAACGGTAATTCCTTCAATTTCAGGGGTCGATCTAATTAACTCAGCTAAGGGTTCCATCGCTAAAACAAAAATAATTGGGGATAAAGGGCAACCGTGGCACGTCCCATTGGTAAGGGAGAACAATTTGGATGTAAAGCCAGAGGCTGATACATGTGCCGAGGGAGCGCAGTATAATGCTTTAATAGCAGTAATAAAAGATGGAGGGATATTACATTTTTCTAAGGTTCTCCACAGGTATCCCCAATGTATCCTATCAAACGCCTTCTCCACATCTAACAAAAGAAGCAGAGAAGGTGTTTTTGTAGTATTAATATGCTGGATCAAATCAATAAAACGCCTAGTCCCACCCGGCGCCTGTCTATCCTGCACAAAACCCACCTGATCTCTGTTAATTAATGAAGGTATTAATTTAGTTAGCCGATTTGTGAGAACTTTAGCATACATTTTTGAGTCATTATTGATCAGAGATATGGCCTTAAAAATTAGGACATCTTTCAGGGTTTTTTCCTGGTTTTGGCAACGTGACTATTCGTGCATTCAAGGCTTCCTCTAGCATTTTCCTCTCGTTTTTGTAAGAATTAAATATTTTCGTCATATGGGGGATTAGAATATCTGAAAAGGTTTTATAATATAAAATAGTGAACCCATCAGGGCCCGGGGCCTTTCCAGAGGGCATAAGTTTGATTGCCTCGGCTATCTCATCAGCTGATATATCACGTTCCAAACTCTCCAGGTGTTCTTGGGACAACCGGGGCAATGAAACCCTGTCTAAAAATGTATCAATTGATGCCGCAGAGGGCTGGGGAATATCCGAATTGAGTTCCAAATTGTAACATTTGCTATAATAATCTGCAAACATATTACTCATTTTAGTTGGATGGAACACTTTTTGTCCTTGTTCATCCAAGAAAAATTATATTTTTGATTGAGCATTAACATGACGGAGTTTAGATGCCAAGAGAGTCGAGGCCCTGTTGCCTTTTAAATAAAATGATTTCCTGAGACGTCTTACCATGAGAGATGTATGATCTAAATTTATTTTGTTAATTTTGGCTTTAACTTCACCCAGCATTGATGCTAGGGAGGATGATGGACAAAATTTGTTTGCCTGATTCAAAATGTAAAGTTCCTTTTCCAAGGTACGCAGGTTATTATTATTAATTCTCTTCAGGTAAGACGGTCTAGAAATAAAATGCACTTGTAATACAGCCTTATGGTCATTCCAAGTCACATCTCCAGGAACCTCAGGGGAAGTATTTTCTTCAAAATAGTCCACCAACATTTTCTCTGACAGTGACTTACTGTTAATATCAGTTAATAAAGAATCACCCAATTTCCATGATTTGTTTGGTGCTGAAGATATAACTTCGTCAATATGCAATATCGGACCAATTAATATCTAAAATATCAGATTTCGAGATGTGCGGGAGTAAAGCACCCTGAACCATAAATCTGTCCAGCCTGGAATACATATTATTAGAAACCGAATAATAAGTAAAATCCCTCTCGGTTTCATGCATCAGTCTCCAGGGATCATATAGAGCACATTCAGTCATAAACTTAGAACATTGGAGCACCAATCTATCACTATCTCTCTTGTACTGTTGATCACAATCTTCCCTAGCGTAATCCAAATCACCATCCATTACAAAATTTGTATCACCACACATTACCAAGTTAACTCTAGCATTCTCAGACACAAGATCCATCAATTTCCTAAAAAACTTCAACTGACCAGTGTTGGGAAAATACACATTCACGATTGTATAATCAACGGCATTGATAGAACCTATCCAGATAGCATCCCTCCCCCTGTCATCCGTAAGGACTTTAGTAGGTAAGCACGCCACATTTCTATGGAACAAAATCGAGGTGCCTCTAGATTTAGATACATAGGGACTATGATATTGGACTGGGAAGGACTTCGACATAATTTTGTGGTATTTACCATTATTTTTAAAATGTGTTTCCTGTACACAAACAACATCAGAATGGTTGGACTTAACTTCTTTAACCCCTTCCCGACCTTATGACGAGTTAACTCGTCATAAGAGCCGCAGCATTAGCGACTTTATGACACGTTAACTCGTCATGCAGTCTAGCCGGCGGTGCGCTCCGTGGGCACCGCCAGCTAGTCTGTAACGGGTCCAGTACTAAGCCTCGCACCCGAGGCAAAGCTCCTGGACCCGATCAGTCGATTTCAGGGCATGTGATCGCGGTGATTGAGTGATCACCGCGATAACATGCAAATTAGATGCAAAGTCAGTGTGTTCACAAACTGACTTTGTCTCTAATTCCCTCTCTGTGCTTCACATTCTTATAGTGAAGCACAGAGAGTGACCTGTAAGTAAAAATAAATTAATAACATACACAGATGTAAAAAAAAAATTAACCCTTTCATTGCTGATCACAGTTTTTAACTGTGATCAGTTTCCTTCCACTTTATGACCCTAATTTAGTTTTTTTTAACAGATTTTTTTATTTTTACAATTTATAAAGTTTTTTTTAATAAATAAAGGTAATTTTAATATATTTATTTAATAAAATTTAACCCCTGCATGCCTGTTGCATGATTTTTACGGATCTGACATCGCACTCTTCAGAGTTTTTTTCTGTCTTTTTTGTTTAGGGGGGTTTGGGAACCAATATTTTTCTTTTTTATTAGTTAGTTAAATAGGGGGGATAAGTGGGTTAGTGTTGCACTAGTTGTGTAGCTTATTATTGGGAAAATAATGGGGAACAACTTTTTTTCCTCAAAAATTTCCTCTTTCATATGTATTTTTTAATACTAAAATGTAATAATTTTTATGTATAGGGTATCAAAAGAAAGCTCTAACTGTCCTTTAAAAAACAAAATATAACTTGTATGGGTACGTTAAATGAGAGAGAGGAAAATTATGTTTCAAAAACCGCGTATTAAAAATTAAAAAACGCTCTGGTCCTTGGCCCAGGAAAGTCCCTGGTCCTTAAAGGGTTAAATAATAATCTTCTCTTGTGTGCGGTATTCAGGCCTCTCACATTAAGTGAAAAAAACTTCAGAACCATTGATTATGGAGCAATGAGGACCAGGGGTTGTACTGAAAAACAAGAAATGTGAGATTCCCAAACACGGCCAAGCAAGAGAGACAATCAAATTCAAACATTATAACAAACAAAAATCCAATTGTGTACAGAAGTAGATATATAGACCAGATAAGTCGATATTTGAAAAAAGCTGGTGCCACAAATTATGAAAAATGATAAGTCTTGCATGTAACATCGCAACATTATGAAAAAAATTTACAACTTTGTCAACCAATAAAAAATGGATGGATAAAAACAAAATAACAACAACAAAAAAAATTAATAAAAAGAAAAAAAAGGGTAAGATAACTTGGAGAGATACCCCTATCAGGGAAAAAAAAAGAACCAAAGTTCTCCATCTCAGGGTATTAGGCCCAGGTTGGGGGGAGAGAAGCACACTAGGGACAGGGGGACAGTAATAGTAAAACAGTCATAGTGCGGAAATAAAATAAAAAAAAGAAAAGATAAAAATATTGTAGGTCTCCAGTACATCTATGAAACATCTGGTTTGCTCCTCTTGCTGGGCTGTACAGGAGTCAGTGGTGGGAGCAAGTGCTGTGTAGCAGGGTGTCTGTTAAAGGATCGAAGAACCTCCGTTCCTTCTTCAGGCGAAGCGATGACGAAGCTCTTACCGTCCATGCGAAACAAAACTTTCACCGGAAAACCCCATCTATATCGAATCCCTCTTTTTGATGGAGCTCCGCTGTGAAATGCTGGAATTCCCTTCTTCTGCGCATCGTGAATGATGAAAAATCTTAGAAGACCTTTATATTGTTGTAATTGCCAGGGAGGCCGGACATACGTACCGCACCCAAGAAGTCTTCTTTAATATGGCCATTGGTAAGGTTGCTGCCACTATTGTCACAAAATAATTAGGCAAATCTTTAATTTCAACCGAATCAGGGATCCCCCAAATCCTTAAATTGTTACGCCAGCTTCTGCTAGCTTCTCTGCCTGTTGGGAAACTTGTTTTTGTAACTCGCGGACAGTATCAACCAATTCCAGGTGAGATTGTTCCTGAAGATATAATTGATTTTCCACATCTTCAGTGCACTCATTAATGCCCTCCAGAGCACCATAAATATTATCAAATTCCTTTTTAAAATCATTTTTCAGATCCACCCACTTAAATTTTGAAGGAGTTGGATGATCATACCTGCTGATGGAGGCAAGTCGTCTGCCATCTCTAAAGGCATATCAGAATGGTACGTTACAGCTTTAAAAGTTATTGCGGGGGCCATCTTGGATGTGGCGGTGGCCATCTTGGATGAGGCAGCAAGTATATCAGAGACAGCGGCCATCTTGGTAGAGGAGACAGATTTAGAACCGGCAGCCATCTTACTAGAGGTAATTGTAGCTGGTACATGAGCTGCTGCAGCCCTCAGCACAGCATCTCCCTCCTCCTCCTCGTCAATATCTTCAGGGCTATCTTGAGCATCCCATTCAGCAGGCACAGCGGGATGTGCAGCTTTAACTTTGCCATGGGCGGAGTTTAATCGTGCCCTTACCTGAGCCAACATCCCTGAGGCTGAGGCTGCAATTTTCCTTTGTGTAGAAGGCATTTTCTCCGCTCTTTTCTGCTTCTCCATCATCAGCAAATGTTAATAGATGAATTTCAATGAATAAATCTGGAACATTAAAGTTGGGAATGGTGTTTCATGAGCTTTTTTGTCCCAAAGTCCCAGGAGCTTCTCTAATAGGTGGCCATCTAGGGTGGTGGCTAAGACACGCCCCCCATCCAAGTTTATTCTGAAGTGTACATCGTGAATGGCAGATATGTATTGGGCCGAATTAAATTTTTTATTTATAGTAATGTAAAAATATTTGATAGTTTAGCAGCAATACAAAAGCAGTTTAAAAACAATTTCAGTTATCTTTATTTTACAATATTACACATTTATACGCAAATGAAAATGTGGATAATTAAGTAAATTGGGCACACCTTGCTGTCAGATGAGCAATATGTTGGACTCCTCTGACATATAAGAATGAAACAATCATACATTAATGCAAAAGCCAACCAAATGAATGCACAATGAACTACTTAGAACCCTCTATATCAGTGGTTCCCAACCAAGTTCTAAAGGTCCAATCAATAGTCCAGGACTTAGGGATTACACAGGTTTTTTTTTTAAACACCTTAGGCACAACTGGGTAATCCCAAAATCCTGGACTGTTGAGTGGGCCTTGAGGACTGGCTTGGGAACCATTCCTCTAGATTGTATGCTTGCAAGCATTGCTGTCCACTGCATGTATCAGTCTGCCTCTGCTCATCTAATGTTGTCTGTAATTCCCTTTTATGCTCTGTATAAAGAGTTAAGTAAATTGTTGGTACTGTATAATAACCATTAATGTCATTTAATAATACAAGGCATAATAGGCATTTGTTACAGACAGTAAGTAGATACCTATCTGTACAGTAATATATCAACTTATTAAAAATGAGTCTATTAATTAAGCATATCTCCTTTTTTTAATGCCAAGTAAAAAAAAGAGCAACACCGAAAGCTCTTTACTAAGTATTGCATTGTATCTTAAATTCAATTTGCATTGCTAGGCAGCAGATAAAAGCATACATCTTTCTCAGGTTCATTGAAAAGGAACAGATGTGTGCCTTTTGGAGGAAGGGGAAAAACATATCTGAGATTGTATAAATCAACACAGGTTTGTGAAAATCAACTCTTCTGTTCCACCTTGCTAAGTGAAAGTTCCATAGTATGCACATGTCAAACTACATATATTTAAAAAATGATAAGAATTAAATTGAAGTTGTCGTACAGTGTTGACAGAATCCTCTGCACCATTCAATCATATGTTTGTAAATTATGTTTACTACAAATAGCTGAACTAGTTTCAAAATCTCTCACAACCCAGGCATTCCGAAGAAAAATGGTGTTAGTTAAACATAAAATAACTAGTGTTGAGCGAACCCGAACCGCACTGTTCGGACCCCGGACCCGAACACGGACATTTCACTGTATGTCCGTGTTGGAGTTCAGGGTTCGGCTATAAACCGAAAGTCTATAAACCGAAAGACATTCTGTTTATAGACTTTCGGTTTATAGAATAGCAATAGCATTACATGTATTCTATAAACCGAAAGTCTATAAACCGAAAGACATTCGGTTTATAGAATTTCGGCTTATGGAATACATGTAATACTATTGGCTTTCTATAAACCGAACTAGAGTCCCCATTCATAAGAAATTCTTATAGAATACATGTAATTCTATTCTATCAACCGAAAGCCTATAAACCGAACAACTTTCGACTTATGGAATACATATAATACTATTGGCATTCTATAAACCGAACTAGAGTCCCCATTTCAATTTCTTAATATTCTGAAGTGACAAGGCACAATAGTTGTTTTTATTTATACATTTCATTTGTCAGGTTTGGAACAGTGCAAGGTACACAACTAAAAGTCATATAACCTAGATGTGCCAATATTGGCATAATGCACATGACATTCGGGGGCAGGGGGGGGAGCATATTTTGTTGACATATCACCACAGATATTCCAGATAAACAGGAGCATGTGTTAAAAGGAATTTTTCATGTTTAGCCCCAGGAGAGTCTCCTACCAATGACAATAAAAAGATATTAACCGAACACAAAAAACTATCAATGGTTTACTCAATAATGAGAGATTTGCTGGGAATTGAAACAGGAATATCCAATTTAAGGGTCCAATCAACAAACAGAGGATTGGACCAAAAATTGAGATGGGAATTTCAAACATTGGGCAGATGTTAAAAAATTGGAAAAATCCTCCAATACAGCTTAATGGGAGAATTTTTCAAACTCAGCTAATTTGGCCTAAAGTATTAAATTCCCATCTTAGTTCCCTGCAATACTGTCTTCATTAAATAGACCCTATAACATCAGAGTAGATGAGTGGAAAACAATTCTCCCATTCAGTTGCATTGACCTAAAGTTTGAAATTCCCATCTCAATCCCTACAATTCTCTTTACTGACTAGACCTTATTGTATTTTCTTGCTGAAACACTTTCTAAATAAAGAAATAAATTCATTTTGTACATGACTTAGTACTAGAAACCATCAGTGAATAGTGGTACAAACAGAGGTTATATTAATTTTGAGTGGCGGATGCATGCTACTCTAAAACATACACTAGGATGATACAATTATACAATATGATATAATATAATACATCCTATGGCTGTGAAAGCCAGACTGGGAGTGGGGGATGAAAAAAAAAAAAAAAAGCTGTGCGATACATCAGTTGTGCAATAAGAGCCTACAGCATAGCTGGATAAAGAAAAAGTATACAATATTCAGTCATTTACATTATAAAGTATTGATGATAATGATGCTAAATTATTAAATGAAGATGAATTATGAATAAAGTTGAATCAGCAAAGATGTGTATGCTTATAAAGAACTGAAAGCTGAAAATATGTTTGGTTATAAAGTTGATTAGTAGAAATATATATTAAAAAAATATATATAAAGTTGATATGAAGTACTGTGAATTTGATCTGTGTTCAGTGCATGGAAAGAACTGTTTAATCTTCTACTGATTATATGTAAAACCAGAGAGATCGCTTTCAACTGGATCAACCTACGTAGTACCAGAACAAGACCATTAAAGTCCCTTTTGCAGAAATATCAGGGGCCCCAAGTAGGCCAACAGCTGGGCTAGAATGTGACTATAAAACTGGACATATTGTCTGCTATGTGTCCCCTCAAAAGGACAGGACCCAGGGTATCAGAAATTCCGCACCCCTAGTTGTTCCGCCCATGGAGTCTACCGGTCATAAGTTAAAATGGCATGGATCTTCAAAAGCACATGCTATTCTATTCACATACTAGGCTCATTGAACATTTCACTTGTGCATTTATGAAGAAGGACAAGTGAAAAATAAAAGTTTTGTTTTTTTAGATGACAACATCTAGAAACAAAACACATTATCTAAAACTGTTAAGCTGCTTATAAATGAAATGAGACTATACTAGAAAAGAAAAGGCAAAACTGACCTCATTAGGGAAATTGTAATAAAATCCATGGAACCTGATGGTGTAAAGTATTGTGGATCTGTGTGACTGATTGACTTGAATGGATTGGGCTCTTTGCTGTACTGTTAACAATTCTCCCTTTCAGTTGATTCTCCTTGAGAACACACATATGAAACATACGGCCATTAGGTAACTGATTTCATTTAAATAGGAATGGTTTGGCAAACATCCAATAAATTCAGTAAGGAAACATCTTTGCAAAACACTAAACAAGCAATAAAGTGCAGCTGAATGTGGCAATAAATACCAAGGGATTCTAATTCAGAATACAGGACAAGTACACAATTAACTAGCAGATAATAATGCAGTTATATCAAACAAATATACCAGGTAATTAAATTTGATTCATTGTTGCTGATGCTATAAACCAATGCTATCCACCGTTTTAGCAGCTTTTTAGACAGTGCTGTCGATTAATATACAAAATAAGAGCCTTAAAAATAGGTCTTATTACATACACACATTAGATTTACCATACCTCCCAACTTATGTGTAGTAGTGCAGTCGCTCACACTGGCAGCGTTACTTACTGCAGATGCACAGACACTTGAAGCGGGAAAGTTGTGAGGCCTGGATTTAAATTATTGACCGTCATCAAATAAACAATCTTCAGACACTAAATAGCTGCCACATTCAATCTCTTCTATCGCTACTAACTTACTTTCCTCATTCTCTGCACAGAAAATCTTCCCTCCAAAGACACCTTCCACGCGCCAAGACACAACAAAAAGAATACACACACGGAAGTATACCCTATTTTATTTTTTTAAAAATTACATTACAGATCTTTCATCCAACAATTCCCATTAACACAGCCTTATGTTCAAGAATCAAACACACCACAAAATCAGTGTTCATATTCATATACAGCATATTGCTCTTCAGAAAAAAATAGTTTTTCAGTCTTTTCTCAGTCCTACTTTTGCAAACAAGCTGCTATATTAATTTGCTATATACTTCCCAACTATTTCGGTGAGTGCTCCCTTTTTCCTAATTTTATATATGTGAGGCCTTGACCAAGCTTTGGGCTCCCCATCACTTGTGCTTTATGGGGTGTGTCCAGACCTATAAGTTGCAGGAGTGTCTCTGAGCAGGAAAGCCTTTGGCCACTGGTAAGTAAAATAATTGAGATTAAACTCCATACAAAGTAATGTAAGTATAATATTTTAGAGTGATGTAATGTAACATAACGAAGTCATTTGTATATGCTCAAGTGATTAGTATAAAGTATTTTTTTCAAATAACAAATCCCCTTTTCGAATGCCTGTGATCTCTACTAATTTAGAATGTCTTACTAATTTATATTAATTACTATCTTTGTTAAATAATCAACACTGAATCAGACTATAAATAGAAGCACCAGAATGGACAAATCGATGTGTAATACAGGACTTGGCTGTCCTGTAATAGACACTGATTCATCCATTCTGAGTGGTGCTTAAAAGTCTGTCTGTCTATTTGGGATCTGACGAATTCTTGGAAGAGCACCACACCCATTAATATAGGGCAGTATTTTGATTTTTTGGGGGATAATTGTTTTATTTACTCACTGTCCTACATTTCTCTTTGTTTTTTTTTTAAATGTTTTAATTTTTTCAACAGAGAAACAACCTCTCTCTGCAAATTTTTCTTTTTAACATGGTAAATATTTATATTGTGGTATTTTCCATTTGTGAGATATAGTGGTAGCTCCAATAATTTTTGTAACTATTATAGCTAGCACACTTACAGTTGCATATAGTTTATTTTTATGCTACTTTAGTCAGTGCATGTATAGAACTCCTTCACTAGCAGCACAGCATAAGCATGGCCTTTTTCTATATATTTTTCTTTCTCTGCAAACGTAGCTACTATTAAGTCCATCATTGATGGGTAGACATGAGCATTGCTCAGTGGCAAATGGTCACAGATCATTAAACAGACTTCCTTTTTCTAAGCTCTTGTGTCAAAGGAAAAGTCATTCCTCAATCACTATGGAGATGTTTGTGTACCTTGTGTTCTATTCAGTGCAGCTTGGCAAAAAATAAGTTGGCTGCAGAGCATGAAGCAGGGGAATTGACTCTGTGTAACAGCTGCTGTCATAAGGGCATTGCTTTGAGAAATTGTATTAGCCTTCCTTTTAAAATTATTCAGGCCAATAAGTCATCTCTGTTTTGTATAGTTTATCCAGAGCACATGTATCCAATTTAAATCCACACATGTATTTAGCAAGTAAAGTTGAATAAATAAGGAAAAAAAAGCAAACAGTACCTGTTCAGGTTACATATCTTACATTACATTGTTCAAGATAGATGGGAATCATGATGAATTGCTTTTATATGTGTAAGGTCAGATGCATGTACAAAACAGTAATCAATGACATTTGACACTTTAGGAAAACCACAGTTTTCACAGAATCGTGTAAGTAGAAATCACTGGAAAAAAGTAATTAAAGGATTTTTCTAACTCTTACATCGGCTGGCTGTATAAAGTTATTTTTGTAATACAGTAACACTGTTTATATTCAGCTGTATGCACAAACATTGCTCAAGTTGTACAATTAGTTGTGTCTATGGTAGACAATTAAAAGATGTTCTATAGACCTCTTCAAACCATGCCAAGGACACTAGTATCCTTGTGCAGACACTTTGCCTATCCCTGTTCATATTGTTGTGAGGTTACTGAATGTGCTACTACTCACAGTACCATTTGGGTGACAGCTCTGTTTAAATATTTACTCGTATTTTATAAAATGGCATAATTATCTTTTAATGTAGTAACAACCTTAAGTAATTTACTTGTCATAAAGCTTCACAAACACAAAGAGCAAGTTGTAGCTGAGGTATCAACAAATATAAGTAGAAATGGTAATCCCAAACATCTAGGATGTTCAATGGAGAGGAAGACTAGGAAGACGTTTCTAGTCACATAGTTGTGTGGAGCATTATATGACTTTTAGGAATGTGGTAGAATGTTTTTATGTAAATATTGGTATTCTCAGTATTTTTAATGTGCTCCCAAATATCAGGTTAGTAGATTATACTCTGCTCTCTATCATTTACTGGGGCCTGGGAGGAATAGAAAACAACAATTAAAGTATTGAGTTAAAGTATCCCATATATTAGGCTTAGGAGATTTTTTTTATTGATATTTTACTGCTTTGTTGAAAATGAGAATCTAAAATATCTATTTTGATACAATTATGACATGCTCTCATTGAAATTCAATTTATGTATATTACTACACAATCATTTTTTAATAATTAAGAATTGGACATAGCTAAGTATGAGAAGTTTTTGTTTCATTCGTCATTTTAATTGGAGACTCTATAGATAGGGAGAAATTACAAAATTTCTATATTCGCACGTCAATTATATTGTGTTAAATTTAACTTGAAATGTGTCATGTATCATTTATTTTCCAATCACTATCATATGTTTCTCTGAGCTATTGATACACCATCATTAAAGTAGATTAGAATTTTTGATTATATTCATGTGCTGAAGTTTTTTTTTCTATTGTGATATTATAACCACTGGGTGGCCATTTCTCTGTAAGCACCACAGTGGCCCCTTCATTTAGTACTGACTCAGCATATGCGATTGTGATGAAAAGGACTACTACTAGATATTAGTATGCTTAGGACCCTGTACAAAAAGCCATCTTGTACTGTACAGCAAATGTTGAAAGTTTTGACAAATATATGAAACTTTTACATACTTCCGTGCAGAAAGTGGAATGCGTACATCCTGGCAGGAACCAATTATTCAAGGTGGGATCATAAGTATTATCTTGATTATGTAAATGAGTTTACTCTGAACATATACGAATTGTTCATTCCACAGGTAGAATGTACAAATGGCTCATCATTCAGCTGTATGTTCTGATACAGACAGTAGGTGGAGTTAAGGTTAGATGTATTCAAGTTAATAGAGAAAAAATTATAATGATTCAGAAAGTGTGGTTGAGAGGTGAGGCTGCTTATGGCACAAGCATTAAAACAGCGGAAAAAGTGTTTTGCTTTAGAGTGGAACTTTATATTTACGAATATAGAATTACAGTTTATTAAGTATGAATAGACCCCATTGAGATGCATTTGGATGCTTATTGCACATGAATTTGCACAACTGTTCTTCCCCCTATACCAGTGTGATATTGCTGACTGTAGTGTCCATTTAATACACGATTTTTCTTAAGATATCATAAGAAGGAACCAACCGCAGGAAACTAATAATACAATATAAAAAGTAACAAAAAGCATGTGGATGTCTTTGCGATTGTGATGGATGAGTTTTTGAGGTCAAATGCAGCTGTACTGAATTATACATTACTGTGATGAGGTAATTTGGAGTTCAGCTGCATAACCCATACTTACAAGTAAAGATTGAACTTGACTAAACTTGGCAAAGCTTTAAAGAACTCAGCAAACTAGAAATTTGCCAAATTACATCTACCCAAGTGCAGAAGATTTACACCTAAATTGATCGGAGAAGAAACTAAAACCTGTGAGTTAGAAATAAAAAATGTTGCAGATATTATTTGCATATCAGAGAAGTAGTATTAAAAACTTGATAAAACTTTGAGAAACTAAACTGTGGGGCTTACAAATAATAATATTCATAATAAGGCGTCTTTTTTTAAATTACAGACATACAAAAGAATTTTTAAAAAATACAAAATAGTTAAAATGTTTCATCACCTGATGCAAGATATCAGTCCAATTTTAGATTGCATATAAGCTGTTTATAACTTTGTGTAAGAGTCTGGTGAATGACCTAGTGCCCACCCTTTCTGACCTGTGTTCTGCCATTCACTTTTGTACACACTGGCTAAATTACACTATTACATTGCCGTGATGGAGTTATTCCTGTTTATACAGCTGACATGGAACCCTTGCTTGCACCTAGTGCCTTGCTGTTAAATGATCCTATTATAGCAGTACCTGATAGAGCTAGAAAGAAAGACTGGATAAAACCCTTGCAGGATGACCCCAAATCCACAAAGCCTCTTCTAGTGCTTGTAAAAATAAGAGTGGTGCTTACTTACTAACAGTAAACATTCAATTAAATTACTGATAATGGTATTATTAATAATATGGAGTCCATGCCCTATCTATAACACAAAACGATATATTGAGTAGTATATTAAAACCAGATGAATACACAATAAGCAGCAAAAATGGATCTACTCTCAAATAATACAGCAGTAACTTAATATGATTTTTGCTGGCATTAAGTAGGTGCCACTCGTTAATTTTTCTAAGCATTATAAGGTGCATTGTGGATATCACCCAGGTGGAGTTTATTCTGTCTTTCTCTGTACTATTTGCAATAATTGGTGTTTTATTGTCAACATCTGCTGCACAGTGGCCTCTCTCTTGGCCACCCCCTTTCTCAGCTTTCTTTTCCTGATAGAGTAAAAATTGCTGAGTAGGGTACTTTGCATTATTTACATTTATTTGTAAAATACATTACACTGCATGCAATCTTTCAGTCACATATAAGTGTTTTTATCTGGATGTTCTGTGATTTACAATAGGCACAGAAGTTCCACCCTGCAGAAAGAAACGTTGACTCTAGTCAGTGACCTTGGGATTGTTTTCTTTCTGTAAAAATAGCAGCCCGGCAGAGCATAAACAAATCTATTAGAGATGAAAATACCCTACTTTATCCATAGATTATTGCATTGTGCCTTTCACACACACACAAAAAAAAAGAAATTAAGAATGTATTACATTTCAGTAGCTGAAAGAAATCATGCAGATGTATGCATGGACTAATATAGGAATATTGTCTCCAAGGCACAGCAGAATTGCCTTTATGCAGTTTTAAAGAATCACTTGAGCAACCCTTAAATTATACACATGATGAAGCTGAGCCAGCATCTGCACTTGATTTTCAGCACATTGCTGAGTGGATCATTTTTACACACTGACCAGGAAGACTGCAGAACTCCTTTACTTATACTACGGGAGTGTCACATAAGCTAATTATTAAAAATAATATGGTGGGTCAGATCATTATACTTGCTAATCATTTCTGCAGGTTCACCCTTAACTTCCTTGTCCTGGTCTAATTCTATTCTCTCTAGTGCCAGATGCTTTGTTATATTCTATTATCTTTAAATAGTGATCATAATATGTACAAAAATTTGGGTGCACAAAAGGAATAGGATTTGTTGAAAGATGCATTATTTTCAATGTATTGTTAACCTGATTGTTTCTGAAAAAATGTTTACTTATGCTGATGCTAGGACATTATATGCCATCCTAATTTTACTGGTCCTAAAAGACGCTAGGATGGCATTGAACGTCCAGCGTGTAACAGCTCATCGCGGCTTGATCCCACCTGTCAAATGAGGCCACTTTGAGTTGCCTACTGTTGTCAATATCATTTGCAACTTCTTTATCCTTTTTCAGAAAAAAAACTTTTTACTATTAATTTTCTTACAAATATTTGTGCATGCATAAAGAGTTCAAAAGTACTTGGGCCTCTCATAGGTGCAAATGTTAGTCCCTTTGAAAGAAGTTTAAGTTCAGTTGGTTCTAGTGGGACCTCAGAAATGTTAATAATTTCTTTATCACTTTATTTTCTAATCTGAATCCGCCTCCGCTTCCTCTAGGTGTTATGAATGAAGGCCTTATTTAACCCCTTCATGACCAGACTGTTTTTGGAATGTTGTGCGTTAGTGACCGAGGCTGTTTTAACACTTAATTTTCTTCTTTGTCAGTTGCTGTACCCACACATATTATATATTGTTTTTTTCAGGACAAGAAGGGCTTTCTTTTCATGACATTATTTTGTTCATATAATTTATTGTATTGTGTAAAAAATAGTAAAATATGGTTAAAATTAAAAAAAATAAACACTTTTCCTGACTTTTCTTTGTAAATTCTTTTACTAAGCTTCAAAATCTAATGAAAAAACATGCTAAATAGATTCGACTATAGGTCCTGAGTTCAGAAATACCCAATGTTTATATGTTTTTTTGCTTTTTTTTTGCATGTTTTAGGTTAATAAATACAAGTAGCATTTAGCTGTTTCAAAACCATTTTTTTTTTAAATTAGCGTTAGTGACACTGTAACACCGATATCTGATATAAATCGCTGAATAACCCCCCACATGTACACATTTTTATAAAGTAGACATCCCAGGGCATTCAACTTGGGGTAATTTGACACTTTTCACTCTGTCATTTTACCACCAATCTTTGACAAGTTTTGACGTAGTAATTTTTTGTGTGTTTTATTTCCACACACTTTGAAACTTAGGTATGAATTTAAAGGGGTTCGTCTATTTTATTGCCAAACAAAACCCCAATATATGTTCAGCAACTTCCCCTGAGTATAGCGGTACCCCACATGTATAGGTTTGCTAGGTTTATGTGGCAGGTACAGGGCAAAATTTAGGATATGGTTATTGCAGCTTTAAAACGTGTATTTATTATGTAATACTTGTGACTACATTTCCTATCATGCTCAGCAAGCCAAAAGCTTCTGTAGCAGAATAGGAAATGTAGTCTATAGTAGGAAGCACCGATTTTTGCTATCCTTGCTATCCTGCGGCTGCATGGATCAAATATCCAGCTGCTGCGGCCCCTATCTACTGCTGGGGGCCAATGCAAAGCACTGGCCCCACTAGCAGTCTTTTTTTTTAAAATAAAATATCCCTACAGGACCACAGACAGACATAACATGTCATTGGTCCTCTACGGAATAACTTTTTATTTTTATACAATTTATTATTATTATTTTACATTTTTTTATTTATTTAATTTTTAATTTTTTTTACATTTTTTTATTTTTATTTAACTCTAACCTTAACCCTATGGTTAGGGTTAGTACAAACCCTAATTCTAACTCTAGGATTAGGGTTTTGATGAACTCTAACCCTAACCCAAGAGTTAGGATTAGCACAATAGGAAAAAAAAAAAAAAATCATTTGGGGGGGCTGGTTGTTACTTGGGGGGACCAGGGGGAGATTTGACACACTATATTTAGTCTCTCCCTGCCCCACGATCACCGTGGAGCAGGGTGAGACTATAGCTGTCAAAGCAGGCACCTGCTTTGACAGCTATTAACATCCGGGCGCTGTGATTGGCTGTCACAGTGCCCGGATGTTCCTGGGGGGTCCTCACCCGGCATGGCTGAAGTGTCTCGGTATCGAGACACTTAGCCATGTCGTTGGTAGCGCGATCGCGGTATGCCAGCGTGCATACCGCGATCAGACCTGTATGACGGTCCTGGACCGTCATCAGTCACTAAGTGTGTTTTTACCGATGGACCGTCATCGGTCGCGAAGGGGTTAAGGAAAAAATCCACAACATGGATCAGGACTTTAAAGTAAAGAATATTTCTCCTGAAGCCGACATCAGAGCCATCAAAATGCATTGAGATTTTTTCGGAGTTCCAGTACCTGATCCTGGTGGCAGCAGGAATGGAGTTGGTCTATCTTTCGGGACTTTATATGCAAGTTGCACTTTATGTGCTTTTGTTTGTTGTACATGTATTCAGTTTTTTAAATTGCCCTTTTATTGTGAATTACTGGATCTTTTTATGTATCTTTTAGTGGGTTAATAAATTATTGAATATCTTCCATTTTGGATTAAGTTTATAATACAACACAGTAATGATTGTGATACAGATCTCTTTACCTACCTACCTATGCAGGTGGTATATTGTACCAGATAAGTTGGCTAAGATGTTTCCTAGTCATACTAATCACTGTTGGAGATGTGCCAAACCCAAGGGTAATTATACTCATTTCTTTTGAAGCGGCGACATATTTTAAAATCAGTATGTGTCAGTTTATTTTGTGATCCAAATTCATTTTATATAAGCTATTTATATATATATATATATATCACTCCACATATATAGCTTCAAGACTTCACAAGAATGCTTCTTCTTGTTATCAACACAATAATGCATTGTCAGGGTTCTACCCTTACTTCTTGACTTTTGCATTTTAATGTCCTAATGTTTGTGCTCATGTACATCCTTCCTCCTATAGAGGTCTCCCTACCTGCTTGTACCTTTTTCCTCCTATAGAGGGGAAGAAATACAAGCAGACAAAGGTAGGGAGGCCTCTAGAGGAGGAAGGAGGCATATGAGCATAAACATTAGGACTTGTCAGGAGGTCAGGGTAGAATCCTGACATGCATGGAGACAAAATAAGTGGGAGCCACATCTCACTGAAAATGGACAGCACCTACATAGCCTATCCTATAGGATTGTACCTACTCGGAAGGTAGGTGCCGTTTTTTGCTCAATGTCACCATTTCAGAGGAAACCTCTACATTAATATATATATGCGCTAATACTGCCCATAAGAGCAGTCCATACCTGAAATACATGGCAAGCCTCCTCTGAACGAGGAACTCAGCATCCACAGTCGTACTTTTCAACCTATCATAGGCCTCGTCAGTGTTGTATGGCTGGTGCTCCTCTAGGTGCAGTGAGCCAAGGATCCACATCTGGGCCTATCCTGAAAACTCATGGGGACAAAAGAAGTTGTTTGAATAATAAAACCTCTTCATACTAAAATAATGTAAAATGAAACATAAAAATCAAGGGAGAAAAATATCTTCATGTTTTAGGTTTTTTTTTTTTATTATATAATTTTATATGGTTAGGATTCTTGGGACTTCTTTTAAATCTTGATTATTTTACACATTATTAAATGAATCTCCTTTCTCTCAATACAAAACTGCAGCAACCAGACACATATTTCTTACTTTGCTGGAGTGAAGAGATCAAAAACATTTATACCTAGGCTGATCTGCTTAGATGTTTGCAAGTATTATGGAAAAATATGTATTAGTGGAAGGTATGAGAAGGGCAAAGGACACAAATTGTTTAGCGGTAAACATAACATTACTGTTTTATTCATAGAATTCCATTTATTCTACATTTAGGAGGTTGCAGAATGAACATAACAACCTAATATTTATTAATTTAATAAGTAATAACCATAATCAAATAAAATAGAACAATCAATGTATTTGATTTGAGAATACAGTCAAATTATGTAAAAGTGAATACTAGGAGATGTTATTATATTTAATAATATACTTTACTGAAACCTCTGGCGGTAAAAGCATAATATCAGAAAGGATATCACAACAGGAAGACAATGATTTTAAAGCATATATCATTACATTCATTACAAATAAATAACATGGTACATGGCTTCAGAAAAGATGAGTCACATACAGAGATGTATAAACAAAACAGCAGCATGGCTCAGTGGTGCAACAAAAACAGGTCTTCATCAGTTGTTACAGAATATTACTAGATTATTCTATTTTCAGGGTTGCTAACAAAACCTTGAAAGGGGTTAAACAATTACTAAACTTAGTTACATACTAGTCTTAGTTTAGTTTTGCTTTAAAGAGACTGTCTAGTTCCCAAAATGCATCTTCCAAATATTAACGCATATTAACCCCTTAACGACAGGTGACGTGCCAGGCACGTCACGGCAAATCGAGGACTTGCCGACAGGTGACGTGCCTGGCACGTCATGCACTAAATGGAGTAAAGAAAGCGACCAGCGGTCGCTTTCTTTACTCTAACGGTGTTGCTACAATGCCTCTAGGTAGAGGCATTGTGCAACACCCCCCAAATGTGCAGGGGCGCGCTACGATCACTCCACGGAGTGATCGTAGCAGCCATTTAAAAATGGCTGCGCCCGCTGCACACATGTGCTTAGAAAGCGAACGATCGTTCGCTTTCTAAGCATCTACGGTGTTGTTAAAGTGCCTCGCTAGCGAGGCACTTAACAACACCTTCAGCTGCCCCAGAGCCGATGGTGGTCGCTCTCCTGAGCGACCCCATCGGCTCAGTAGAAGGGAACGCTGCCTATACAGGCAGCGCTTCCCTTCTAATGGCAAGAGCATCGGAAGTGAAAGTATTTCACTTCCGATCCTCTAGGGGGAGCCAATCGATGCCGGCACAACAGATCTATGTGATCTGTGTGCAGGCATGTATGGTAAGTGCTCTGATGAGCACTTACCATACTGTCAAAGGCAATATTAGTAAATATTGCCTTTGACAAGTATTGATCTGCCTCCCTCACCTTACTAGTTATAGTAAGGGAGAGAGACAGATCAGATAAAGTAAAAAAATAAAATAAAATAATAAAAAAAATATTTAATAAAATTTTAAACACCAAGGGCTTTTATAAAAGCCATTTAACCCCTTCCCTGCCATTGATCGCTGTGTACGCAGTGATCATACACAGCAGCACATTTTTTGCTGTCTGCATTTTTTAGGGGTTCATTTTTTTTTTACTGTAATAAATTACAATATAAAAAAAAGCTCTTTTAAGAGAGATTAACCCCTTTCTTGCTGTAGATCACTGCCTAAGCAGCGATCTGACGCAAATGCAGCAATCTTGCTGCAGAAGCATTTTTAAATTTTTTTTTACTTTTTTATTACACCCGTCACGTGTTAATTATACCCGCTAGGGGACTACGTTTAACGTAAAAAAAATTTTTTTAGCTGTCTGACCGCATGTATAGCGATCAGTAACAGCTGATAAGTGACGAAGGCGGGTTGGCGTTTGCTTAGATGAGCATCACCATTCGTCTGGTTAGATCAATATTTGTAAATATTTGATCTGACCCGTGTAGATCTGCCTCCCTCTCACTCAGTTTTAGTGAGGGAGGGAGACAGAGCTGTATAATGTAAGTTTTTAATTATAATATATTTAATAGAATTGAGACCCAAAGGCTTTTATAAAAGCCGTTTCCAGTATTTAACCCCTTCCCTGCAATTGATCGCTGTGTACGCAGTGATCTTACACAGCAGCACATTTTTTGCTGTCTGTGCATTTTTTTAGGGGTTATTTTTTTTTACTTTGATTTATTACAGTATATCAAAGGCTCTTTTAAGAGCTATTAACCCCTTCCTTGCCGTATATCACTTCCTAAGCAGCACATATGGTCACTGCCTAAGCAGCGCATATGGAGCAATCTAGTCGCAGAAGGATTTTTTTTTGCTATCAGCATTTTTTTTGTCAGACTCGCTAGGGGTTAGTTATACCCACTAGGGGATTACGTGTATTCCTTTTGAAGCTGTCTGAACGCGTGTATAGCGATCAGTAACAGCCGATCAGTGGCAAAGGTGGTTTGGTGATTTCTCAGATGAGCATCACCATTCGTCTGGTTCGTAAATATTGTTCTGACCCATATGGATCTGCCTCCCTCTCCTCACTTGAGTTTTAGTGAGGGAAAGAGACAGATCTGTATAACATAATTTTTTAATTGTAATAAATTATATAAAATGTAAAAAAATTGTGAGTCCCAAGGGCTTTTATAAAAGCCATACCCTTTGTATAGTGTAGTGTATTAACCCCTTCCCTGCCACTGATCACTGCACAGCAGAACCTTTTTTCTTGTCTGTGCATTTTTAGGGGTTAATTTTTTTGTACAGTACTACAAAGGCTCTTATAAGAGCTATTAACCCCTTCCTTGCTCTACATGTTCAAATTCCAAGTTTGAAAATCAAAAAGCGCACCTCTCAAATGTAGCCTTTCAACACCCAACAAAGCTGACAAAGCTATGCATGGGTGGTATCCCTGTGCTCGGGAGATGTTGCTGAACATATATTGTGGTATTGTTTGTCAGTGACACATACCGAAATATGTGAATTTGTGTCTAAAGTACAATGTATGTGGGAAAAAATACACAATAAAATGACTACCACAAACTTTGACAAAGGCTGGTGGTAGAATTGGTGCATGGAAAGTGTTAAAATAACACCATTTAAAATAGCCTAGGGTGTCTACTTTTACAAAATATATACTTTTTGGGGTAAAATACACTGTCCTACTTTAAAAAAAAGTCCCAAATGAAAGATGGGCTCAGGCTGGCTACACGTCAATATTCCAAGTTGAAAATGCGCACCTTCACAATGTGGTCCTTTTAGCCCCCAAACAACCCAACAAACCTATGCATGGGTGGTATCACTGTACTCAGGAGATGTTGTTGAACACATATTGGGTTATTGTTTGGCAGTGACACATACCAAAATCTGTGAATTTATGTCTAAAATACAATATTTGTGAAAAAAAAACACACAAAAATTACTACCACAAACTTTGACAAAGGCTGGTGGTAGAATTAGTGCATGGAAAGTGTTAAAATACCACCATTTGAAATAGCGTAGGGTGTCTACTTTTAAAAAATATATGGGTTGATGGGGTAAAATACACTGGCTGGTTTCAAATATGTCCCAAATGGGACATGGGTGCAGGCGGTCTGCATGTCAAAATTTCAATTTGGAAAACCAAAAACTGCACCTACCAAATTTGGCCTTTTACCCCCCAAACAACCCAACAAACCTATGCATGGGTGGTATCCCTGTACTCAAGAGATGTTGTTGAACACTTATTGGGGTGTTATTTGGCAGTGACACATACCAAAATCTGTAAATTCATGTCTGAAGTACAAGGTTTGTGAAAAAAAAAACACAAAAAAATTACTACCACAGACTTTGACAAAGGCTGGTGGTAGAATTAGTGCATGGAAAGTGTAAAAATACCACCATTTGAGATAGCCTAGGGTGTCTACTTTTAAAAAATATATGGGTTGATGTGGTAAAATACACTGGCTGGTTTCAAATATGTCCCAAATGGGACATGGGTGCAGGCTGTCTGCATGTCAAAATTTCAAATTGGAAAACCAAAAACTTCACCTCCCAAATTTGGCCTTTTACCCCCCAAACAATCCAACAAACCTATGCATGGGGGGTATCCCTGTACTCAAGAGATGTTGCTGAACACTTATTGCGGTGTTATTTGGCAGTGACACATACCAAAATCTGTAAATTCATGTCTGAAGTACAAGGTTTGTGAAAAAAAAACACAAAAAAATTACTACCACAAACTTTGACAAAGGCTGGTGGTAGAATTAGTGCATGGAAAGTGTTAAAATACCACCATTTGAGATAGCCTAGGGTGTCTACTTTTAAAAAATATATGGGTTGATGGGGTAAAATACACTGGCTGGTTTCAAATATGTCCCAAATGGGACATGGGTGCAGGCTGTCTGCATGTAAAAATTTCAAGTTGGAAAACAAAAAACTGCACCTCACAAATTTGGCATTTTAGCCCCCAAACAACCCAACAAACCTATGCATGGGTGGTATCCCTGTACTCAGGAGAAATAGTAGAATCTATTTAGCATGTTTTTTTGTTCGCTATTGTCGATGAGGAGAAGTTGTTTCAAATAAAAACAAAGAAATTTGTGTATTTTTTTTTTTTTACCATATTTTATTATTTTTTTTTAATAATATGATAAGATATGATCAAAAATATGGCATCCATAGAAAGCCCTTTTTGTCCCGATAAAAACAATATATAATATGTGTGGGTACAGCAAATGACGAAGAAGAAAATTACTGCTAAACACAAACAGCACAGAAATGTTAAAATAGCCATTGTCCAGAAAGGACAAAAATGTTTTAAAGGCTCTGTCCTTAAGGGGTTAATATGCTTTCAAAGTAGTTTAAAATGCATGTTTTACATTTTGCATTGATTAAAATAGAAAATGCTTACAGGTATATGAAATTGTGAAATTACAGCAGTTTGCAAGAAACCAGGACTGTTCACACTAGCTGAGTAAAAGTAATTTCCTGCAGGAACCAACATAATTTAATTCAAATGAATGGAATTTACTGGCGCTATAGTGATGTTATCAGACGATGTGTTTCACTGTTAAGAGATCCTACTGTGTAGCAAGGTCACTCAGAGGCCACACATTGTATTTAATTCGAGGCGCACAGGAAGTGACTAAATGAAGCAAAACTTTATATAATCAGTGCTGCTGCACATGCAGTAAACATGCATAGTAATCACTATGTACAAAATATTGAGTAAAATATTAAAAATGTCATTTATGCAGAATTCCTGCATCAAATCACACTGGAAAAAATGTGTAGCTGAATTAACTTTTTTGATCAAAGCTACTCTTCACAAGAGGTTGTACCTCGAAACAGTAGTGTGTTATGTTTTTTCTCTTCTGCTCCATTTAATAAATGTAGTGTGTTACTACACTCACTTCATGCTATGTGCATTTGACATTTTTATTTTGCGGTTTTTAACCTATAGTGGAGCACTTTGCCTTCACCTTCTTTTAGGGAACCCCTCTAAATGTCTATTGAAGAGCATGTCTGAAAAGCAAGTGATCCACTTGCTCATGCTGTGGTCCTGCTGTACAATATGATTTATGTGTCACTGAACATTAGAATAGGTTCAACAAAGATGTTATTCTGTTGCAAGTGACAAGAGCACATGAGATAAAAGAAGCTGAAAGTTAAAAAGAGAACAAAGAGAACAAAGGGAGAAGGAGAACACAATAGAGCAATTTGAAATATGTTCTGTAAGTGTATAAAACCAAACATTCCAATATTTCAAGGATTTGAGTTAATGATGCTAAAAAAAACACATCTTACAAGATCTTGTTATAATTTAATATTAAGACTTTTACAGGTGTTAGATTTAGCATAGGGTTTTCAATTCCGTATTTTTCAGCTTTCATTTGAAGTGTGAAGACCACAGGCTTCTTTATTGCTCTGTTTGTTATTGATGCCCCTGAGATTAATTAATCTTGACCTCAAACCAGATCAGTTTCATGTCATAACAAGGTTACTTAATGAAGAGATGCATAAGGAAGTTACTTTGCTCATGTTAAAGTAGTCTCTTTTTAATTAAACTTATGACACCCTGCATGATTATGCTTTTAAAAATAATTCTGTAAGTATCTGTAAGCACATTCTTTTTCATGAAACTAATGTATTCAATTAAAAATGAATGCAAATTCAGATTTTCCACAACAGAGGCTACATCTACTTTTTATACATATTAAGCTGTATAGTAAAGATAAAAACATTTACCATCAAAACTAAAACCTGAAAATACTTTATTTTCCAAGGTCAAATTACAGAAGGAACATAATTCTGTTTTCCAAAGCAGAAGTGTCTCACACAGAGATAAACATCATGTTTCAATCCAGACATTCAGCTTTTGTTTTCCTTCCCTGCATGTAGAAATTGGATCATTGCCCTCTCTAGGGATTCTTGCAAACATTGGACTTGTGGCATGGTGAGCTGTGCTCTGAATTCAGAAACATTTCCCCTCCATAGTACATGCATCATTCTTTCTCTTGGACTTTCTGGGACATTGGGTGTTGTTTGACTTGCTTCCATATAATATTATCTATAATCAGTCTATTTCAGTACATTTTGTTATGACATAACACATTATTGAAAAAGAGAATACTAAACAATATAATATAATATAATGAATATACCAAAAACAAGAGCCTAAAGTCTGAAATCAGAATATGTTAGTGTTTTTCAAGTTTTAAATTTGGGGAGCCACATACCATAATGAAGCTTAGGTTAGGATGTAGACATTATACATTTCATGAGACAGTTCAATAGAATGTCTGCACAGAATATATGGATTTATTTTGTTGTCAGCTAACTAATTTGTAAGTGTTGTCTTGCCTTAATACGCACAATGGCTTTTTATGAATCCAACATAAAAAAATGTAATGTGCAATAAACTTGAATCCAGGAGTTAATGACAAATTTCAAAGAAAAAAAGCAAGGTAACTTGATTTGTTTCGCTCTTCTATAAACAAACACTTAATCATAAAAGGGAATATTACGTTTTTAAGTATTTTAAATTACATAGTTAAAGGATTACTGTATAGTTATGCCAAACAGTTGGTTCACACAACTGGTCATCACTGTTTACATATTTTATCTCGTTCAAATGTATGTTAACCATTTCAGAAGCAGAAAATGACACGAAATGTCACAGAAACATGTTCAAACAGACCTAAATATGGTGAATAAAGTGCGTTGTTGTTAAGTGTGTGTGTATTTATATATATATATATACAGGGAGTGCAGAATTATTAGGCAAATGAGTATTTTGACCACATCATCCTCTTTATGCATGTTGTCTTACTCCAAGCTGTATAGGCTCGAAAGCCTACTACCAATTAAGCATATTAGGTGATGTGCATCTCTGTAATGAGAAGGGGTGTGGTCTAATGACATCAACACCCTATATCAGGTGTGCATAATTATTAGGCAACTTCCTTTCCTTTGGCAAAATGGGTCAAAAGAAGGACTTGACAGGCTCAGAAAAGTCAAAAATAGTGAGATATCTTGCAGAGGGATGCAGCACTCTTAAAATTGCAAAGCTTCTGAAGCGTGATCATCGAACAATCAAGCGTTTCATTCAAAATAGTCAACAGGGTCGCAAGAAGCGTGTGGAAAAACCAAGGCGCAAAATAACTGCCCATGAACTGAGAAAACATCACTGGAGTGCCCAAAAGCACAAGGTGTGCAATACTCAGAGACATGGCCAAGGTAAGAAAGGCTGAAAGACAACCACCACTGAACAAGACACACAAGCTGAAACGTCAAGACTGGGCCAAGAAATATCTCAAGACTGATTTTTCTAAGGTTTTATGGACTGATGAAATGAGAGTGAGTCTTGATGGGCCAGATGGATGGGCCCGTGGCTGGATTGGTAAAGGGCAGAGAGCTCCAGTCCGACTCAGACGTCAGCAAGGTGGAGGTGGAGTACTGGTTTGGGACGGTATCATCAAAGATGAGCTTGTGGGGCCTTTTCGGGTTGAGGATGGAGTCAAGCTCAACTCCCAGTCCTACTGCCAGTTCCTGGAAGACACCTTCTTCAAGCAGTGGTACAGGAAGAAGTCTGCATCCTTCAAGAAAAACATGATTTTCATGCAGGACAATGCTCCATCACACGCGTCCAAGAGCTCCACAGCGTGGCTGGCAAGAAAGGGTATAAAAGAAGAAAATCTAATGACATGGCCTCCTTGTTCACCTGATCTGAACCCCATTGAGAACCTGTGGTCCATCATCAAATGTGAGATCTGAACAGTGTCTGGGAGGCTGTGGTTGCTGCTGCACGCAATGTTGATGGTGAACAGATCAAAACACTGACAGAATCCATGGATGGCAGACTTTTGAGTGTCCTTGCAAAGAAAGGTGGCTATATTGGTCACTGATTTGTTTTTGTTTTGTTTTTGAATGTCAGAAATGTATATTTGTGAATGTTGAGATGTTATATTGGTTTCACTGGTAAAAATAAATAATTGAAATGGGTATATATTTGTTTTTTGTTAAGTTGCCTAATAATTATGCACAGTAATAGTCGCCTGCACACACAGATATCCCCCTAAAATAGCTAAAACTAAAAACAAACTAAAAACTACTTCCAGCTTTGATATTAATGAGTTTTTTGGGTTCATTGAGAACATGGTTGTTGTTCAATAATAAAATTAATCCTCAAAAATACAACTTGCCTAATAATTCTGCACTCCCTGTATATATATATATATATATATATATATATATATATATATATATATATATATATTTATTTATATATATACACTTAGTCTTGAGAAAGGCCCACGTGAGAACCGAATCATCGACAGTATGTAAGAAATGTGTTACCTATATATAAACGTTCGACCGAGAAGTTTGCTTTATCAAGCCCCATGAGTGCGTGTTTTTTTTTTTTACATATTGTGAGGAGCGTTACACCCGGGCAGAGTTGTTAATGAGAATTGCTGGAAGCTGAGTGCACTTTCTTTGGATTTATAAATATATATATATATATAATCATAACAGATTTGGATATAATATTTTTATACTTTTAACAAAGTGTTATGTTAAATATGGTATACTTACATTTTCTAACAATCCAAAGTTTAGGGTACACTATTATAAATTAAAAAATCCTCTTAGATATTTCCGCCTGGCATCTTTGTATAAAGTTGGATGCTTTCATATTGTCTATATCAAGTGAGAGCTTAGGTTCAAAATAAAAAAGTTTACAAAACTAATTGCATTTTACTATCAGGTATATATTGGCCACAGCTTGTTGGTGCCCTGCATTCACTTTGTTTTAACAGCTACTAAACTGGTTAAAGGATAAAACTTAGGAGGAAAGGTTAAAGTACCTTAAAATGTATAGCTTGGAAGACAGAACAAGACATGGATCCTTGAATGGTATGCATGTTGCTGGAGATTTAGTTTGTGAAAGTGGGGACTTAAAGTGGCAGCTGCAATGTGCAGGGCCATGCTCAAATGTAATGTTTTTGAAGTCACATTTTGTTTGTTAGATTTAGTTTGTTAAAGTGGGGAATTAAAGTGTCAGCTGCAATGTGCAGGGCCATGCTCAAATCTAATGTTTTTGAAGTCACATTTTGTTTTGTTACACATTTTAGAAATGTCTTCAGGTCGCTCATAAAATCAATTAGCAATTCAATGTTTTGCACTCTTAAAAATGCATGGCTATGAAAAAATGTAAAAATCGATGTGTTAAATTAATAATATAATTTATCTAATTATTATCTTTGTCTAATTACAGGTTCAATAAGTATTCAACTGTTAGAAAAGAAAATTACTGTATTTATTTTGAAGGAGTTATACATATAGCCACCACCAAAGAATCCATCAAAACTAATTTTTAGTAAAACACTATGCTAATTTATAAAGACAATTTGCAGCATGTTGAACTACATAGTTATATTTAATAATATTTTGTTGTTGGTGACTTTTAAGAAGATTACTTTCATTCTTTTACATGGCATGGTCTGAAGAAAGTGTTGGCGGTAGCACATTTTTTAAAATATAAAATATCACCTCACACAAAACCTTAGGTATTTATGGTGGACATTCCCTGAACTTTGTTACAGACAATTTAATGATGAAGCTTCACAGAACTTATCCCAGATAAGGTGCACAGACAACTATCAGAGGTGTACAGACGTCAGTGTAGGCACCTTGTTTAACGTTTTCCCTCTTGTAGGACATTCTATGCCATTCTTTTTGTAGTGCCTTAAAGAATGTCGGACAGCATAGAACGTCCTTAACAGCTCATTGCAGCTGAGCATTGGCTAAATTTTTGACAACTCTTCATGCCCGAACATCTGTGTCCGGATATATCTCCGCGTGGATGTTGGCTGAGCTAGTTCTGTACAGCCAGGTTTTTTGTTTCACTTTGTCCCACTTTGTGCCTCAATAGAGAGACCCAGGTCCCTGGACAGGTGGGCACTGTCCCTTAGAGCTACCACCAACATGCAGGGGCTGAACTCGCGGGGCAAAAGGTCCCAGTTATACGGCTTTATGATTAAAAACCATGTTGGTTTCCTACAGGAGACCCATTGGCACCAAACAGATTTCCAATCATATTATCCACCTCCAATGCAAAGAAAAAAGTAAAAGGAGTAGCCATTATATTTTCTAATTCAGTCCAATTTAAGGTTATACATAAGGAAGAAGACCCAGAGGGTCAATATCTGATTGTTGTTTGTAAGATCAAATCTATCATATATAATTTGGTTAATGTGTATCTTCCCAATATGGCACCAGTGGGCTTGTTGAATAAGGACATCTGCTTATGTTCGGGTGATTTTAATTGGAACACACTTTGGACAAAATTGTTTTAAAAAACCTTGGTTGATAAAAGAATTATAAAACAATCTAAGACACTCAAAAAAAGCTTGAATACATTTGATTTTCTGGATCTGTGGAGGACTATCTACCCACAGGAACGGGATTATGCTCATTTTTCAAGAGTCTATCTGACATATTTGAGGATAGACATGACCTGGGGAAATCTTAAAGCAGTTAATAACCTTTCCTGGATTAAAATCTTGGATAACACATGGTCAGATCACAGTATCCAAATGTTCCAACAAAAAGACCATTATCCTCAAATGCGATAGAGATACGATGATGGTTTGCTCTATAGCAAAGAAAATCTACAGTATATGGAAAGTATTAACTGCTTTTTTTCAAGAAAATGTATCAGAGGGCACATCTCCTCTTAAAAACTGGTGAGCTTTTAAGGCGGTTATGAGGGGTCATTTGATTAAATTGGAACATGAGTGTATCCATAAACAGGGAGGAGTTCTTGCTTCACTATATATAGGATACAGTCACATTTCTCGATAAAATAAGAACTCCCCTTCAGAATAAGGAACCAAGAGAGTATTAGAGATCCAGACCCTGATTAATCAATAAGTTTCTGAAAAGATGTCTAAGAACTTTGGAAAATTTAAGTTAAGAATGTATTGCAGGGATAATAAAATGGATAAGCTAATGACAAATAAGCTTTGGTCACAAAAAGCTGCAAACTGCATTAATAAATTGGTACAGAGAGATAAGGAATTTAGATCCCCATCTGAGATTGGCACCGTTTTCAACCAGTTCTATGAGAAGCTGTATAATCTTAAGACATCGATCCTGGGGGAGAGTATCTCTGCCTATTTTGACTCTGGGCAAAAAAGCTAGTCACTGAAGCCGGTCAGCAGAGACTTTTTAAACCTGAATGTAATGTGAAGTGTGTCCCTTGTTTTCTCTGTTTTATTACCACCTCAAAAAGCAATCATGTTATCTATTGTATAGAATTAATCCCATTAAAAAGTATTGTTCAGTTCCCCTGCTATCAAGATGTTTTACCATATAAATGTTCTGTCTCATTTACAATAAATTGTTCTTGCTTGTGACAACCTTGGTAGCCATGTATACTTTGTGGGATTACTATAAACTATTGACATCAAGGAAGTTGGCAAGGGAGCTGACAGTCTACTATGAAGAATCTGGGCAGAGGAGACATTGGGACCCCATAAACGAGACCTAACATCTGGTCTACTTTCTCATCTTCTCTATTTATTCCGAGCACTCCCCATCACAGTCAAAAAGCCTGACATCAATTACATGCAAGCTTGTATGTTTAAATTTATATGGAACAACAACAAAAAACTAGCATAGTAAAGTCCACCCTCTATCTTCCCAAGGTGGCTTTGACATGCCAAGCTTATATAATTGCTATTTAGCAGCAAGGGCCACCCAGTTTGTTTCTGAGGTAGGACCATGAGCTACTCTTCCCTGGATAGACATAGTAAGTTACTGCAAAAATCACAAACACCTACAATATCTTATTTGGATGTCCAGTTCTCTGCAGACACTATAAGAACCTATCCCAACTATTATAGACCCTCTGTTGGAGAAACAGAAGCTAGACTTCACCTTTACAAATGAGGGCATGAAGCTCACCCCAAACATTCACAACCCATCCTTTTATAACTCAACCTCAGACACTCGGTATGTACCTTCATATGTGGTGGGACTGCCTACCAATATCTAATAGTTGGACCCAGGTCTTCTGACACTTCTCAGAAATTTTAGACAAGCAGATACCTCCCTCATAGCAGAATGCCATTTTCCTCTTTGATGTCCAAATAACATCGCTATCTAAGATCACAGCACAACCCCACAATAAAATGGAGATCTTTGAAAACATATGGGACCCCTGGATCACTAAACAAAGACCCCTGATGTTAGCGACAGATGGCTGCCACCTATGACCCCCTCCCTCTATCTCCCTTCTTCCCCCTGCTTATTCCTTCCCCTACCCCTCTTCCTACTACTGTTTTTTTTCTTGATTGTTGTTTGTATCTGATATTTTAACAGACATAATCTATCAGTTCCAATCTTTGGCTCAAAACATCCCCTCCTGCCTCATGTGCCACTTTGATTCAGTTTCAGTTTGATTGCACCCACATGACACCCACAGAACTTTCCTCAGCACCCATAGAACGTACCTTGGCATCATATCCCATAGGACTTCCTTGGTGTCTATCTATTGGTGGGTGGCAGAGTGGAGTCTTCAGCATGCCTCGCACTTCCTGCTAGTCTGGGGAACTGTGAGTGCTGTTTTTTTTAATTAATTTTTTTTATGTATCTCGCCACCACTAAAGGAGGCGTGAGGGTGATTGGACATCAAAGTCACTGATAGGAGGAACATTATTTGTATTAACTGCCTAAAGGAATAAAATGTAACCCTATTCTTGAAGATGGATAGACATATAAAACTGAAAGTCTTTTTAAAAAATACAAAGTATATCATTATTATAATACAAAACAGAGTTTTTCTATATATACAAAATATTTCACCAATTAACAACACAGTCACACTAACAAAATGCATCAATTTAGAATTTCATGCAAAAACAAATTCTGTTTCCTTTGTTTTGTAATGTATATCATCATGGCATATTTGCTTATATTTGCAAGCTCTTATTGTTTGTCATCCTTCCTACAGTCCAATTTTTCCTTCTTCTGAAAACAACAGGCTCAGATCAAATTAAACTGGCATGTAAACAACCTCTGCTAATAATTTCTGCTTTGATTCAACTCTGATTTCGGTAACAGGTGAAGATGTTTTATAACTGAGGCAATTATGGTTCTATACGCTCTCTGGCAGCCTGTTAAATCGGAGGCGTAGAATACCATGACTCTTGTGCATGAGGAAAGGCCAGCTTTAACCGCCATAACAGCACATTTGTTATCTGCTAGATTGAACAAGCTGCCTGTCAGGGACAGATGCTTAGCTCAGTGATTAGAATGTAAAATGTGTTCAAGGGTTGTGGGAATTCAAGTAAATGTGCTTTATTTGAATTACTGCAGATTCGGCAAATGATTCCAGTCAAAATAAAATTTGTTTGTTTTTTGGAGATTTTTCAATAAATAAGATTAGAAAATTAAATAAAACAATTGAAGAAAATAAACAAGCCAATAAATAATAAGCGGTTATGTCATTAGTATCATGGTGCTTAGTAACAAATGTCTTGCTTAGCCTTTCATGGTTAAATAATGAATACAATGTGATTAAAATAACAATGTAATAGTCAATTATTTTAAAAAATCAGAAAAAAAGTTACACCATTGTTAATCTTGCCACGATTAGCTTTCTTTCATCTAAAAATATGTGTTCAGTAACAATATATAATTCTAACTACATGCTGCGTTAAAATAATGATATGCTTCTTAATTCAGTAAATTTCCCAATGGCTCATTATGGGCCAAATATTTTTTGCCTTTGTAGCTCAAACGAAAATGAAACCCTGTAAATTGAATTTTTATACATGATAGCTTTCAATATGTACCTCTTAATGGTTTTTGTTATGCCTAAGGGTTTGAACATTTAAATGCTTTTTTGTATACATGCTGATGCAAAATGGAACATTTTCTGTTTTCTAGAAAATGAAAACTGAAAATTGTATTAAAAAAAAAAGTAAAATTAGGCAACCTTATCTACATCCTGATTATTGTCATGCACAATACATAGCTTATTTTGGTTTGCTTGTGAATTGTGTCCTCCTCCAATTTTAAAGAGCTTTTAAATTTAAATTAGTGTACTAGTAAAGCTAGGGTAGTACACTACTACAAGGCTCCACCTTTCTATACAACGTTTTATATTGAGATTGTATTTCACACGTCTGTCTGCGTGCCTCTCAATCTACCTATTGATCTGTTTATCTAATTAGTTCTTTTGAAACAATTTAAAAATTGCTTGTTCATTTTTCATTAATGAAATCCATTGAATCTGTTAATAGTACATAAATTATGCTTTCCATGATGAAACTGAAACTCCTGCTTGATATTTTAAACAATTATAAATATTCATTGTCTGAGTAATGTTGATGAAACACAATGGGAAATAAATGTTAATATCATATTCCATCAGCATTGAAATCAGTTGAAGAAAGTGAAAAATATGTATGAGATTAATCAGCTAACCCTTGTAGGGCCTTTGGTTACCCTGTTAAATCAGTGCACTGCTTTCTCAACATTTAGATGGTTAATAGACTTACAAAAATGTTCTATTTTATTCCTGCAAGTACAAATATATTGTCATCTGAGTCTTATCAAAAGCCCACCATTGCATATTTTCCCATGACAATTACTCATATTCCTTATCCTTCAAGCTTTTAAAGCTTTGTGTAACATTAGCCTATCTAGCCCAGTGAAAATGTCTTTACAGATTAGTGTAATGTTAATACTGCTGGCTCCCTGCTTTTGACCAGAAGTGGAATATATTGCACTGCTGAAGCAGATGGAATCAGAGCTTTATTAGGAAGCAAAGATTGGTTGGCTATCTGCCAAAGACTGTTCTGTGCTGGGGGCTATGTGAGCTAAGGAAAGAAACCTTAACCTGTTCGGCTCCCAAGTTTAATGTAAAACACAGTACAGTGCCATAGAAGCTGAATAAAATGCTTATTGTGATTTTATTTTCTTTCAGTAATTTTTTTTTTCTTCTAGTTCTAGTTATTATAACAGCATTCTTGATGTAATTGAAACTTCATGCACACAATTGTGAAACAGATTTTATTTTTTCAACCAGGAAAAATGCCAATGGAGAAAAAAAAGATGCAATAGACTGAACTTTCTTTAACCTTTTTACTTAAAGGACAACTAAACTTTTTTGTTCACTCATGCTTCTAATATTACATATTAAAATGTTCTTCTAATAGAGAAGCACGAGTGAAAACTGTCACCTGCCTAGTATGAGGGTAAACTGGCATCTACGTTTGATACATGCCAGCTGGGCTCCCAACATATATTGCAATATAAACTGTTTTTCACAAAACTGTGCAAAAAACACTTGGATGAACTGTCCTTAAACATGAGGCATAAAAGGATGATAAACATCCCAAAACAAGGGCCTGGATATTTGGACAGCCTTGAATGATGCCTTCAAAGCCTAATGGAAATACATCTGCTGTCAGGCATGGGGTCCTGTGACTTAGGGTCCTGAGCGCCCATTGATGCTATGCAAAGGTTCAGATGCAGGTAATGGAGACACAGGGCCTTGTGCAGGGTGACTTCACTTCCCCGGAGGCTTGAGACCCCAGGTTTGTCTGTCCATATCCCAGGGCCCTATGCTAGCAGCTGTTTTATAGTCAGAGACAGGAACAGGAGAAATCCTGCAGACAGCTTAACTAAGACATACATGAGCAGGGAAAATCATAAGACATAACTACAGAACTAAAGGAGACATTCACAGGCATAGATATAAACACAGGAAAACAAGCAAAGGACAGGACTAAGGAGTAATTAGCACAAAGGACACAGTGAGGAGCCGGAATCCTCAGACGCTTCATAAGGCAAACCAGAACTGGGATATTTGGAGAGGGCAGAGGAGCTGGTTTCCTCAGTTGCTTAAAGAAAAGGGGTTAAAGAACATACAGACATAAATACAGGACTAACCTAAGACTCAAAAATGGAAATGGTGAGGGCTTGGTTACACCAAATTCCAATTAGATGAATAGCTTGCCAACAGAATCACGTTACCTCACATAAGGCAAGTCACTAAAATAAATACTGAATGACACAGAAACATAGACACCAACACATAGAAATATATCTGTAGCAGGACTGAGGAATGATTCAGACAGAAAAGAGTGGAACACATTTAAATAGAGACAAAGTAACAAGGTAGAAGGAAACAGAGAAAACCTGGAATGGAACAGAGCATAACAGGCAGGAAGGAAAATCAGAAATTGATTAGAACATGAGAACAAAGGAACACAGAACAAGGTGCAGGAGCAGGAAGGGCACGGGAGAGGGAATAGCCCACTGATAGGGCCAGGCCATTAACAGGGTTCAGTATAGGACAGCCACTTTAACAAGGTTTCAGGACAGGATTCAAGTTATCCCCTAACAGGTTTCAGGACAGGGTTCAGGATAGGACTGATGACAGGAAGACCCTCAAAAAGAGAGGACAGAAACAGGACACAAAGAAAGGGCAGCACAAATAATTAACAGAGCAGAAAGGAAAAAAGAAAAACTGTATACATTCTGCAGAAGTCAGCACAAGTAACAAGGTTCTGGCATTGACTGGTAGAGCCTGACATCTGATACTAGGCCTGTATCAGCCTGCTGGGAATCAGGAGATTCTTCAAGTCAACTGGACACAAAGTACAGAGCTAAATTACTAACCTCTCACCCCGAGCTTAAAGCCAGCGAAACGGGACCTCCATAAACGTTTCCTAGAACACTAAAACATGACAAGGATGGAGATGGTGGCAGTCAAGTTGGAGGCGTTCAGCAGTAGCAGGAGGGCCACAGTTTACTTCCCATCAACCCTATTCTGTTCAATTATACTAAAAAATGCAATCATCATATTTTAGGAAGGTAATGGAATGCTGGGTAATTAATGATAATGTAATACATGGATGTAGTGCTCCTTGTCTGTCCACTTTCTAAATTGCTCATTTCATTTTAAGGAAGCTATATTACAGTTCTTTGTATGGATTTAATCAATGCGACATACATTGCATGGAATGATAAATATCATGGCTTATAAGATATGTGTGTCAGAGGTTTATTTTGTGTATCTGCCTTATTAGTACTAAAATATTGTTCTATGTAAATGAATAGGTGCTGGTGGACATATACTAGAAATTGTGACTGGTAGCTCATCACTTTCCATCAGGTTGTCAGCTTTTCATAAACAAAAATACCTGTCAGATCATTGCTTCTAGTGTTAATATTATTGGCCTTTTGGTATATTTTTGAGTTTGGTAAAACAACAGCACCATAGAACAGAAATGGATTATAAAGTCAATATTTCATTTTTCTTCTTCATGGCACTTTTTTGTTTCTATTTTTGGTTTAGAGGAAACATAGAGGAAACTATCACTTTCTTAAACTTCATAATCTTCAGTTCAATACACACAATAAACCCACAAATAATATGTATATTTTCATTACTGTATATGGTTTGCTTGTCATTGTATTTGTTTTGTGTATTAAATTATTTATATGTAAGGTAGTTATGGATATTATATTTATTTAAAAATTAAAATATAATATTTGTATCCTAAAAAATGTAAAATGTTGGTTCTCTGTTTCTTTCTGCTATGTATTTTAGACAACTACCTTTTTTTTTTTTTTTTAGCAGCAAAAGCAACCTTCCTAATTAACTTACTATATTTCAAAGGACGGCCATCATGTTTCCTTCATTACTTCCTTTTTCTGTAGTTAATTAAAGTACATATATTTAATTCTAAAAACGTGAATATTGTAAAATATTGCCTGTCATTGTTCTCTATTACTAGGTTATTTAAGGAGGGGACTTTATTACACACAAAATAAAAATCTTACAATGGATAGTAAACATTCTGCTTATGCACAGTGAGAATTGTAGTAGAGAATTTATGGTATTTTGAAATGTTTCTTTGTGCAGTGATTTCAGGCCAAAAGTACAGGCTTATCCCAATTATGCATTTGTTCCATGTTCTATATAGTGTTATATTAGTATTTTATGTGTTCTCTCTTAAAGTGGTGATAAAGGACAGCAGATGTTTTCTGACCAACATAAACCTGTGCAGCAGCTGTTGTCTGTCATCAAATATATTAATACAAAAACATTTAACTATAAAAAGGTGCAGCTGAGACTAAGGTTGGCTCTCATCCAAATGGATTTTAAACAAGTAACATGACCTTTTGATATGTTGTCAATATTTCCCTCATGGCAGAGATAACTGGTGTTATAGCTGGAAGGGCTAAAAAAAAAAAAAAAAATAATAATAAAAAACTGTAAAACAAAAAGCTGTATATGTTCTTAAAATAATTTATATGTAAGATCTGTGTTTGAAAAGGCAGACACGGTGAATACAAATATGTGTTCCATTGACCTTTAATCTAAAGGAGCATGACGGAAGATTTGGTGTTTGTTACTGTCTAGAGAATGGTAAGCTTTAATAAAGGTACATTCAACTGGAATTCCACTGACGCTTCCATGGCTATCATCTTTTTTTTTTATTTTTGTTACAAGTACTTATCTAAATCCCTTTCAATGTCATCTTCAATACACTTTGTATTCTCTACAACTTTGGCTACTCCTGTCTGTGTCAGCATGCTTCTGTTCAGAATTCGCTCTTTCCTGCTTGTTTGACAAGTGCTGGTGGCAGCAACTAATTAAGGATAAGCCAGAGAGCTCCCTGGCCCATCTTTGTCAATTGTTACATTCTTATTCTGTTGCCCAGCTCCTTGTTGAGTTTTAATTAGTTTAGAAACTTTTAGTGTGGCCTTTCTAGACCCATTAAACGCAAAATATGTTTTGTTATTTAACCAAAATATACAAAAGAAAATGTGTTTATGTTTGGAAATTGAGGTACTTTTAATCTTAGTTTGACTTTTATATTGATATTCTTCTAAATGAATTGTTTAGTTCTGAATAATTCTAGTAAAGAAAACAAATGTAACAAAAAGGGAAAAAAACACATAACAATAAAAAAAAAATGTAATTTCAAATAAATAAATCATAAAGGACCCAATTGTATGCAGGCTTATTTAATACAGGGGGTTTCCTTATTTATCTATATCAGTAAATAAAAACATTGGTTAATTATATGCCTGCTGAAAGAGGAGGGAATATGCAGGACCCCAGACATGTAATGGCATTGCTAGCTAATTTTGTTTGCATTTTCTTTAAACACTAATCAGCCTAAACATATCAAACTATTAGTTTATACAAATACATTTTTAAATAAATTAGAATAAAACAATTACAGATAATACACAAATCTCAATTTACAAATGCAACAAAATTACTTTAAAATGCATGTTTTACATTTTGCATTGCTAAAAATATAAGCAGCTTTCAGTTAGATGAATTCATGAAATTACAGCAGTTTGCAAGAAACAAGGACTGCCCAGGCTAGCTGAGCAAAAGTCAATGTCCTTTTTTTTTCTTCCGACAGATAAGAGATCCTACTTTATACAAGAGCAAGTTTACTACATTCCACACAATTTATTATATTCCAGCAGCACTGGAAGTGAATAAATGAAATAAAACTTGATATGGTCAGTGTCTATATAATCAGTGATGCAGCACCTGTAGTATACATGCAGACTAATAACTGGGGAGGGAGTGAAAAATTAAAAATGTGATTTCTGCAGAATGCCTGCATCAAATCACACCGGAAAAAGCATGTGCACTATACAAGCAGTAATCTTCATCTTGCACCAAAGTGAGTTTGGGGACAAGACTGTCCCTTTAAATGTATGTCTTTCAGATGATAAACCAAGTGAGGATTTCAATTTTGAGATACTGTATTTAAGAAAGTATCAACAAGCACCGCAATTGGTCACTGGCTCTACCAACGGTATAATAAAACATTGATAGACCTGGAAACTCCAAAGTGAGGGCAATCCAACTCCTCCAAGCAGGAATAATCAATTGAAGATCTCAAGAGATTCACTCCATAGTGTAAGGTGTTGTAATATGCAATAAATTATTCACTGTTGCATATCTTATAACATCCAATCGGACAGTCAGGTTTAATCATAGAACCAAACAAAAAACATTTATAATGCATTTGACACATTTCACACAATTTGGTGCTTAATCCGTATGTAGTGAAACACACAAATTAAACAGTGAATGAACAATCATTCAAGCATAAATTCAAATGTAAATTCTGATCATTACTTAATTCTGAATATAGATTACATAATAAGAGCAACAATTAAGATGGAAAAACGTGTCTGAAAAGGCTATGAAACTATGCATATCGCACAAAATGTGAAAAACCAATACAAAAGTTGAAGTATAAACTCACATACACAATGTGAGAAAAATGTATATGTAAATACAAATGTATAAACTAGTGTATAAGCCAATATTGAATTAAAGTGACAAAAAAGTAAGTAAAAGTAAAAAAAAACGAATAAAAAAGTGAAAACCCTCGGACATAATGTACACAAAACATGAGGAAAATGTATATTTTAAATACAAACAAGTAGAAACAACAAGAAGTATAAGTGTAGATGCTAGTATTGAATTAAAGTGACAAAAATTATATTTCAATACTAGCTTCAACACATATACTTTTTTTGTCACTTTGATTCAACACTTAGTTCTACGCAAGTTTACACTTTTTGTGTCTCAACTGGACCATATTAAGAATATATCCCCAATGAATGTTGACCACAAAACTATTCGTATGATGTGTAAACATGGTGCAAATGCATAATTCTTCTTGTGTGCTTATGTATAATATACAGAACAAAAACCAGAATGGTGTGAGATAGTGAGTATCGTGAATTAAATGTTTGTGAGTGCATTCATTCCCAGCTATCCACCGTATATATGTGGTTATTAACAATATTGCACTATCACTGTTTTTTATTTAATTCAAAGTACCCACTATCTCACACCATTCTGGTTTTTGTTCTGTATATTGTCTATAAGCATTCCGGGGAGTGCATTTTTTGTGTAGTACCACAAGTATTATAACTGTACCGATTTTGCACTTTGTTTATTTGCACAAATCACTTTATTTTTGTGCTTATGTATAAAGCAGACCCCCGACAGTCCTGCACTTCTAATTTGCACTGACACTCGGTGTGCCAGCGCAACTCATGTCTAAAAAATCATTGACAAGTGTTGATTGCACTTTCTTTTTTCACTTACCTACACCTTACAATGTGAGAGTTTTTATACATAACCCCCTATGTTCTTTAAAATTCTGGGTGGTGGTTGCCTATTTTACACTTGTTCTACTCAATCTTTTGTAATAAATCCTGAAATAAATTACTATGTTTATCAAAAAGTATTTTTTTTTCATAATGATTTAAAAATGTAAACAAAATAAAAAATCTTGATATCCTTATTGAACGTGCCATGCAACATTAATGAATGTTGAAAGTTGTAAAAATTAATTAATTAATAGGATGGTTCTAAAAAAGAGAACTAATACCTGAAACTATGGGGGCTTTTCACTAAAAGGTGAGATGCAAGTGAGTTGAGGTGAGATGAGGTGAGTTGAGATGAATGAACATTTCATCTCACCAGTTTAACTATACATTATGCACTATTTGTCCATGTACAATTCACAGCTAAATTGGTGAGATGAAATGTTCAACTCACCTCAACTCATCTTTTAGTGAATATCGCCCAATAGCATTTTTCTAGTGTAGCTCATAATCAGGTCTGGTGTTATTATACAATATAAAGGAACTATCCATGTAAAAGAAAAGTGTGAGTTCTCAGTGATGCTTCTTCACAATGTGAGACAGCGTTCCATTATACAAATAAACAAATTGTAACAGAAATAAATCAAATGTAGCAAAAAGGCACAATGCATGGTTACTCAATTGTAGAAAATCTGTTATCATGCTTAAGAGCCATGCCCCTTATAATGAATTATTATTAAAAAAAGGATATGCATGATGAATTTACTGTATGGATAGTCATTGCAATGTTTACAAGTTCCAAAATCAATAGTTCAATTAATAAAAAGAAACATGAAATGACAGCAACACATGATTACATGATGATCATGACTTATTATGTGTTAGGACAAATATAGGTTAGAGAATGATCATTCTGCAGAGGATTGGGGTGAAAGTCTTCACTTATAATTGTCTTTCTTGTCCAAGGGTTATGCCTCAGGTCTGTATATACAAACATACCTACACAGCGTTGACAGGAGCATTAGGAAATACGTCTAGTGTGCCAGATGGTATTTCAGTACAAAAAGATTGTATAGAAGAGGGTAAACTGCCAGAGACAGAACTTTCTGTACAGGTACAGGAAATAGGGAAATTAAGTGCCTAAAAATGCTCAAATGTGTGTGTGTCAGGAGCAACTATTAACATTAGGCTTAAAAAATTAAAAAAAAAAACATCAAATTAAATGTTTTACATTACCCCATCACTTCTGGTGATCCAGAAGACATACAAACCTGAAAAAACAGAAGAGGAAAAATGCTGCCTTATTTGAATATGTTGAACATAATCATATTTCCTGGACCAATTAAATTACATTAATATTTATGTCTATAGCGCCAACGATTTACATACTGCTAGGTTCAATGTCTAGAGGGGGACTGCATGCTAAATTAGACAAACAAGGACATACCGATACATTCTGTTAAGAGCCCTGCTCGATAAACCTTATCTCACGGTCCAGGTAACCTAGAACTCTAATATGGTGAATGGTGTGGATTTAGTTACACCAAATGGCCATGGGATGAATCACACAGGATACATGGGTGGGTCACATTTATATGGCAGCAGTGTAATAAGGCACTGGATACAGCCTGGATGTACAAAAAAACATATATAAAAATATATTGATGAATTATTCGATGTACTCACAAATGATACTGGCACTGAGATAAAACTCAAAGTGCAAATGCGCATAGGTTAAAAAAAACTCAACAGGCTGCCTTGAGACTAATTCATTTTTTTGTGTATAGCCCCATTATCATCTTCCTCTTCATCAACACCATCTTTAAAAAATAAAATGAAATAATTAAATTGATTTAAATATAGATATATATATTATATCTCAGTGCCATTATCATATGTGAGTACATTGAATAATGTATTTTTTATATTTTCATAAGACAGAGTCATGGTATGTACCTTTTTATTTTTGTCTTACATGTCCACATATGTCTTATATAAGACTAGACAGTCCTGTTCCACCTATTGGAGAATCCCTCTATTTTCCATCTACTTAAACATTATTGAGTTGGTCGGAAAGGTGTATGTATGTTTCAAAGTTTCATGTGTAAACTCATGTATATCCATATCTCTCACCACTGAGAGCCAAGGACCCTGAGGCCTGTAAACAGTGTTAGCCTCTGGTGTCTACGCCAATCCCCAAAGAAAGTTATTGTTTTTTTTCTACATATACAGATATATACCAAGGAGCTAAGAGTTTAATAAAATGATTCATAACTTCAGTACATAGGCACAAATGCCAAAAATGGTATCAAGTAAGCTGGAACACAATATTCCATAGACAGAACAAATATTATTGTTCTGTAATTACTATCATTCCCGGAGGAAAAGGCCTTATCTGTCATTAGTTTAGCTGACAAACACAATCCAGCCTTGAAAAAGAACAGTGAAAGTCAATAAGCTCTTAAAGAAAAAAACCATATGAAGCCTGTTTCCGACAGGCAGAGAGCATACTATAAAATAGGCTGTAAACTTTTATTTTAATTAATGCATCACGCAAGCAAACTATTCTGGTTTGCCAAGATCTCTAACATGAGTTGTTTATTTGTACAGGCTCTATTACTTGAAGTTACATTTTCACAGAATGTCCATATTAGTTATTTCAATCCGTGCTTTTCTCCTCACACACACTGCAGGCACTCTAATACTCTGTTAATGGGTTAGTTCCAGAGACTGAAGACCTATAGGAATAGCTATGAATGTCAGCTGGCAGACATCCTATGTTTCAATGCTGCTCCCTCGTACTCCTGTCAATATTAGGACGACTTGAAAGGACACTAAGTTAGCTCTTTTATAGCACTATTCTCTCTCAGTGCCATCATAGTTATACCTTTAATAAATATGCATAACTTGGGTAGACAAGATTGTGTGTTGAAATATGAAATAAATGAATAAATGTGAGAAATGCAATATACTTAAATATCATCAAGCCTCAATCGAGGAACGAATGTGAAAATATCTGCAAATTAAATTTACTATATAGGTTAATGCATGTAGGAGTTTATGCTATAAAATAAGCAGAAATAGCACCAAACATAGTCCCACAATTCCTGGTTGCTTCAGTGCACTTACCTCCAGCAGAACTTACACAAAAATAGATTCGGAAATACAAATAAAAATGTGATGGACACGTTTCGTCATACTCTGTTTCAGTGGAAGCGTGATTACCGCACAAAAAGGAGGGAAGGATGTAAAAAAGGGCTGCAATGATCTTTATATTTAGGAGACGGGTAACTGCCTCTGTTTTCATTTCAAAACACTATTATTTGCATGATCTTTATACTTAACCAACATACAATCTAATTTCTTACAGAATTCCATATTTCTTTATTTAGAAAGTGTTTTACCAGGAAGAATACATTGAGATTTCTCTCGTTTTCAAGTATGTCCTTGGGACCCAGTCCAGAATGGAATTTACACAGTTACACCTTTAACAGTAGATTAAAAAAGAATACATACATATATTTATACAAGTTGGAAAAGAACTAAAAAGAGAAGACAGCATGACAGCATAATTCATGGAACAGATGAGGTATGAATTATGGTTATCCAAGCCCTTGTTTGCAGACAGTAGAAAGGGATTTAGTTAAGTCAGAATTAGGCCAGTTTATATTCAGCATATGACACAATTGCATTACAAGAATCTATAAACTATAATTATAACACATATTGCATTTTTATATGTTTTTATTTTTATTTTATTTTATCTACTTGCTACTGTTTCCATTTGACATATTTATTGTACATTAGTCCAATCACCTTCCCAGGACTGGATTCTGTAAGCACTTATTGTAATCTTTGTAGATAGAGCTGGGATTACTGCTAGTAGAGCTGGGAGTTTGGGTTTTGCACAGATGGATAAAGAATATTTCTGCACTGTGTCTATCACTCACCTCCCCAATCTGACTTATGTAAGCCATAACCTTGAAGTATAAAACTAATTTCAAACAATATTTGTTAAAATATAGCTGTATTATTTCTCTTTTCTGTTTAATATTTTATTTTTTATAAAACAAATGTCTTGTTCTACTATTTGTCTCACCAAGAGTAATTTGCCACTTAAACTGTAATCAATGTTAACTGTAATCAATGTAAAAAATGTTTCTAAAGTGAATTGAATATACCCACATAGCCCATACACACTCACACACAAACTTAATATTGTGCACCAGCCCCTCACTAGCGTTCTCTCACTTCACAAAGGAAGCAGGTCGATGTGCATTCTCTTTCAGAGCTCCTCATATGTGGAGCCTCCTTGATTCTGCTGAAAATGAGTGTCTCCCAAATCCTCAAAGCAGAATGTACCTCTTTTATTTGTTTATAAACTACTATAAATACTAAATATATACTGGACTAATTCTGACTTAACTACATCCCTTCCTACTGTCTGCAAACAAGGGCTTGGATAACCATAATTCATACCTCATCTGTTCCATGAATTATAGTCAGTGTTATACTCTTTATTCTTTATTACTTTATTACTCTTTATCTTTATTACTGAACGTATACTAAACCATATTTTTGCTTTGATAAAACATATCGCAACACTATTTATTTTTTGTTATAGTGAACTACAGTTGATCACTCTTCTTAGAAGAAATACATTAAACTTAAATTAAATATAGCAACTAAAAATAGTCAAACATGCACTGCAGCATTTAGTCATAATTTACTTTTTTTTTAAAGTAATAGGTAGAAAACCATCTATTGAACCCTAATACCAGTGTCCTCGTGCAAGATCAAAGTGACTGAGTTCTATATTTGTTTCATTTACTGAAGAATTTGATGTCAGTCCAGCAGTACCAAGCAGTCAATAATCTGTCGTCTAAGTATAATTGCAAATCCAGTACAACCTAGACCAAAACAGGATTGCTTCAAAGCAATCAATACAAATCTCAGCTGCTTTCCCTTGAGCATGCAACAAAGAAGAAGAAATCTGTCAATTTTACTGAAAGGTCAATTTTATTTAAAACAAAATGTACAGCTGATTTTACACTATTGATCTTCTACATGTTCATATAACACTTATACATGTATACTTGAAGGGATAACAAAAAAAACACAGTTGTGTGCAAAGCACTGACAATAAAAAGTCCCCAAAATATGGAGATGTGGCTTTCTCTAGCATCTGTTCCCATTACGGGATTGACATTCTCCATCATCAGAATTAAAATGGTATACAAAGAATTTGACAGTCTTTGTACTGAGGAGTTTTGGATCTATATTGTTTGCAATGGAAGAAAGATAATATTGTTGATCAATACCACAAAAAATGACAGCAAGCTCTAAAAGGCAATCCATTGTGTCTGTGTCTGTATTATGATTGTTAGTGTTTTAGGAAATTTACTGAGCTGTTCTATGTTGAAGAAACTATCAAATTAAAGCTACTATACTTTTTAATTGAGTCTTTTATTAAAACAGAAAAATAATATTAATTTTTATTAATAAGGTGCTGTCATTTTCTTCAGAACAGTCAAAAGTTAATGGATGAATTACTGATGCCACTGAACTGGAATGAACACTTCAGGAAAAAGCAGCTAGTATATTGAATCTGAGGGAGATCCAAATGACAGCTGCTATTGTCCCAAGGTGAAGACAACCTCCAGAACACCCTCAGGAGCATATATAGTACTAAGGTAGAAAATGAAAGTAATAAACAGGCAACAGGTTGGGACAAATATAGAAATCAGACAAGTCAATATTGGTACCCAAGTAAGCAACAATTAAGACAGTAAGTTCATAGTTCATAGTAAGCTGGGTCAATGCATGGACAAAGTATGACTGCCATTTGTATTTATAGAGCATCCTTCACCAAGAATGGCACTAAAAACAGATGAATGGATTGAAAAGGTATAAACAGACACACTTCAAACATTGAATTATCTAGTATAGTGCCTCCTTCCTTTGAATAGAGAGGCAGGGGATGGGGAATGTGTTGATAATCGGCAAAGTGGACATGACATGGGTGAGGTCAAGGATGCAGCTGCGTTTAAGAGATTCCACCGATGCACCGCCTAGGTCCCAATCATGGGCCTGGGTACCAGGTAAGGTGTAACAGGGTGTAATAAATTAGACCTACTTCAATCAAATGTGCTGCTCTAACAAGAATATAGTCCAGAAAAATGCTTGGTAACTACCACAGGAAATAAATCTCTAGAACCTTCCAATTTATCTTTATACACATACAGCCACTATCAATTGAGTTATCTTTCTTTATTAGATATCCTTTGTTTTTGTCTGTATAGACATATATTAATTGTGTTCTTTAAGCCATGCTCAAATTGAAAAAACAATGCTGATTAATCATGTTTAGATGAAACATATGACAATGATTTATGTTATTCCAGATTGGTGGAGAAATCCGGAATCAATCCAGGACTAGAGATGAGTAATGAATAATTGCTACATGATAGAAAAACATAAAATTGCATCTGGACATATTATGCAACAACATATTATCATCCAATCTTTTGTGTAATACTATTATGGATGATGGTACTAGTCTCCTAAGATAGCAACACTAGGGATAAACCTGTACCCAGTGAAGATTCCTAATCCATCTCCAGCAGACCCTATCGGCCTCAAAATGGTATCCCAAGGTTCCTACAGTTTTGTTGCTCAGCTGCCCACCCACTAGATGTAGGAGTGGAGTGACCTAATATCCACACAAAACTTCATGGCCATTACAATCGGAAACAGCTCCAAGCATATGAGGTCATGGGTCAAATCAAAATCCACCCAGCCAGAGGGCCATACCATTGGCCTGACAAGTAAACCCCCCATACCAATTGAACTTGAAGCATCTATGAAGAGCTCCAGCTCCAAATTGAATATGTCTTTCCAACTGCCAACATGTGTGACTTTTGTAGTGTACCAGGAATGTCTGCCATACTACAAGATCCTCTTTGATTTGATAACACAGGTGATCCTCACATAATGATGTGATGGTTTCACTACCACTGTCACAAAGGACAGTTGCCAGCAGAAGGCTCTTCCCATAGGCAGATCCCAAGATGCAAAGAACATTGCATCAGTATCAATCTCAACACCCAGGAATGATAGAACTGGGCCAGTGGCCCTTCATCTTTTCCTCAGCAATCCCACATTTTTTGGAAAAACAAATATTCTCCATCACATCAGGTGTCACATGCATCTCACAAAACTTTGTAGAGTATAGAGCACTTTACAGATTGAGAGGGCAAGGCAATGGGTACCTGTGAAGACCTGGTAAGGAGGAAAGGAAAAGAGGGCAGAAACAACAGAGGGGACACCAACAGACATAGATGGGCTTGTAGCAGGAGGGTTACGCATATGTAGCAATAAATGCAGTAACCCTATGGCCTCCTCCTTATACACTACCTACCCACTACCTGGTAGTGGAGAGACCCATGCCCCAATGTAGCTACATTCATGCACTCTGGTTGAGAGTTTCACTCTGGAACACACAAATGCACAAAAATAATGAAACATATTAAAAAGTGTTTCCCTTCTGATGCTATGACTCCATCAGTAGTCAATTCACTTTTTTTTAATTTTTTTATTGAGACATTGTATAAGACAAGACAAACGGTACACAAATTACAATACATCAAGAAAGAGCATGATCTGCTGACTACGGAAATTAATTCTGCGTTAAGTGAGGAAATACTCCTCCTTGTTTAGTCACACAATATTACCTACAATTATTGGGGGGGGGGGGGGGGGGTAGCGCCTACAACCCGAATCAAATTACTCTTTATTCTATATCAATAGTATCTAGTATCTTGTTTTTTTCTAGTCCAGGGTTCCCATCTTATTATACATTTTTGATGCTCCATGAGGCCCGAGTTTTTTGCAATTCCCATCTCCATGTTATATTGGAAATTAATTTGACCGCGAACTTGTTCCCAAATGGGAAAAGTAGATTGGTTCCAGTGCCGTGGGATTACTAATTTTGCAGCCATAAGGAAGTGAATCAGCAGGTATTTTCTATCAAAGGTTCGCAGCGGAAGGTGTAGATGTAAAAGTGCGTTTTCTAACTTTATGTTTAGGGTATCATCAAATACATGGGAAATTTCTTTCTGAACTCCATTCCAAAATGTTTTTATAGTGGGGCATCCCCACCAGATATGAGCGTGAGTGCCATTTTCCAAGTTACACCTCCAACATCAAGGTGATTTCGTCTGATCCATTTTGTTTAGAATATCTGGTGTTAAATGCCACCTATAAATGACTTTGTAGTGGAGTTCAATTATGTTCAGGTATCTTACGCATTTCCTGACTTCGATTAGGGATTTACACCACAAATTATTGTGAATCTCTCTTCCTAATTCTTTCTCCCACGATAGCCAGGCTCTAGGTTTTTTTTCTTTGTCTTCTGCACACAGCCATTCATAATAAGTCAATTCACTTTCTACTCACTTGTATCCTATCATATAAAACTCATAGACGACAATTACATCTAAAATATGTTTCTCTTGTTTTTATGAAAAAAAAAGAACATTTGACACACTTCATAATTTTGAATGCCTTATATCTGGTGGGAGTTTGCAGTGATCTATTTATCCATACAGAGTTACCTTAAGTAAGAAACACATTAGAAAATGGGCATATGGGCATATGGTATAGATAAACATGTCATGTGGAAAGAAGGAAAGGAAATAAGAAATGGTAAGTGAAACAATAAAGGAAAGAAGACCAACCAAAAAACATTATAAAATCTATGAGCAGATCATAAATTGGAACATAGGTAAACATATGTGCTGCCATGTGTTTCATTGTTAATGAATAATGTGTTTTAATTCGTAACAGTAAGCAAATATGTTCCAAATGCAAAGTAAGTTGTTGATCTATTAAAGATTTAGTCAAATGGATGGCAAGGTCAATTTAGCATGGTTCATCAATTTTCACATTATTTTTCACATTCAGAGTTGATTTTCCATTGTGGTTGAGTTAACTTGTAATGTCAGTTTACCTCAGCAAGAATAATAAAAAAAAAATTGGGCTTAAAGTATCGAAAAATGGACATACTAATTAGTTTCTTGTTTAACAACAACATTGGGATTAGTGATGTTTGCATAGATCTCTATGCATGTTTATTCTCCAAATTCTTCTTTCTAAAATGTATTTCACAGTTATTTCTTAATTCTAATGCAGAATAACTTGTTTGTGGTTTTTATCATTACTACTACTTTTAATATTTAGAATTGTACCTTGTTTGGTTGTTACCAATACCTATTAAAGAGGCACAATTAGCTGGTATGCAGAATCTTTAACTATGTCTTATAGAATAAAGACATTAATAGGAGCACTTGGTTTCCTAATAAGAAAAGGTATTTATAAGATACACATAGCATTTCAAAAACAGTAGCTAATTTGTAATGTATCTCCTTCCTTCAAAGGATGTGATTGCTTGGCATGTTTTATGCACATATGGTGATTTTTCCCCCAATACGATAATTGTGGAGAAAACAAGAATTTACAAAACAAAGAATATTAAACAAAGAATTAACATTATGCCCATTAACCCCTTCGCGACCTTATGACGAGTTAACTCGTCATAAGAGCCGCAGCATTAGCGACCTTATGACGAGTTAACTGGTCATGCAGTCTAGCCGGCGGTGCGCTCCGTGGGCAGCCAGTCTGCAACGGGTTTAGGACTAAGCCCCGCACCCGAGGCAAAGCTCCTGGACCCGATCGGTGCATTTCCAGGCATGTGATCGCGGTGATTGAGTGATCACCGCGATAACATGCAAATTAGATGTAAAGTCAGTGTGTTCACACACTGACTTTGCCTCTAATTCACTCTCTAAGCTTCACGTTCTTATAGTGAAGCACAGAGAGTGACCTGTAAGTAAAAATAAATTAATAACATACACAGAGGTAAAAAAAATAATAAAAATTAACCCTTTCATTGCTGATCACAGGTTTTAACTGTGATCAGTTTCCTTCCACTTTATGGCCCTCATTTAGTTTTTTTTTAACAGATTTTTTTATTTTTACAATTTATAAAGTTTTTTTTAAGAAATAAAGGTAATTTTAATATATTTATTTAATAAAATGTAACCCCTGCATGCCTGTTGCATGATTTTTACGGATCTGACATCGCACTCTTCAGAGTTTTTTTCTTTTTTGTTTAGGGGGTTTGGGAACCAATATTTTTCTGTTTTATTAGTTAGTTAATTAGGGGGGATAAGTGGGTTAGTGTTGCACTAGTTGTGTAGCTTATTATTGGGAAAATAATGGGGAAAAACTTTATTTTCCTCAAAAATTTCCTCTTTTATATGTATTTTTTAATACTAAAATGTAAATCATTTTATGTATAGGGTATAAAAAGAAAGCTCTAACTGTCCTGTAAAAAACAACATATAACTTGTATGGGTACGTTAAATGAGAGAGAGGAAAATGATGTTTCAAAAACCGCGTATTAAAAATTGAAAAACGCTCTGGTCCTTGGCCCAGGAAAATCCCTGGTCCTTAAAGGGTTAAACTGCCTTCTAAATTTGTCTGTTGAAAAAGTAAATAAAACGCAGAAAGAATTATCCTGGTAACAGTGTCATTTAAGTTCACAGAGTTTACCATAAAACTACAACATTTATAGAACATATGAGTTTGAATGTTTAAGTAGCAAGCGATAAAGTAAAAATGAAATATTCAGAGAATTATGGCCATAGATTGATGGTATGAAGGGATACACAATTTATCATATATTTTTGTCTTTAAAAAGTTGCAAAGCATACTTTTAAATTTCAGCTTAAGTCCTATCTATAAATATATCATTATCAAATACAAATTGCATGCAAATCTTATAACACAAAATGACTTCACTGAGAAACACTGTTATGCTTCACCGTGAAACAAAGTAAAGCATTTGCTGGATGTAACAGTGTGGTGTATCACCAAACTGTATGAATTATGTACATATATACATAAAAACTCTAGTCCGTCTACTTTAACAAACGTTTATTCAGAGATAAAACACCATCAACATACAAATAATAACACACAACTAGAACAACAGCTAAATAACAATAACAACTAAATCTTATAAGTAAAAATCATCAGATCTCACCCACACATCACCGTGATAAAACCTAACCCATGTCTGCTCACATCTACACCCAGAAAAGAAGAGAGAGAAGTGAGAGATAGGGGGAGTGGTGGTCTCTTCCTAAATTGTAAAGGTATTGCATTACCTAATTACCATGTCAAATAGTTTGATGACAGAATATCACCACAAACAGAACATCTCAATAATTGTAGCTTTTTCACAAATTATTTTTTCTTATGATGATTATGCTCTTTATAGGGACAACATTTTACCAAGTCCATCAATTCATTTGTTGGAACTGCCTTTTGTTTGGGAACTGGTACCAACAATTGAGAATCTTATGATTTTTAGCTACATTTAGACAATTAATTCCCTCTTAGAAAGTGTGTCCATTCTTTGATGATATAGTGATTGACAAATCTTTTTCCCATTTTTCAATGCTGGGAAATCATATTTCTTTGTGTGTACTCTCAAGAATTCAGTTAACTGGGCCATCATAATCCAGTGTACATTCATTGTCAATAATGGTTCAAGGTTCTTTTTACTTTCTGAAATGGTACTATTAACATGTTTAGCCAAACACCTTTCAGTCTTAAGTATGTGAAAATTTCGCTATTGGCTGAGGTTAACGAAATTATAATTAGATCAAAAGATGTTGTACCTTGAACGGTAAATAAGTCCTCAATTTTACAAATTGTTCTGTCTACCCATTTTTTGGGGATTTACATCAGGGATATTTTCACTACAAGGGTAATATATCCAGTACCTGAGCTTTTAAATTGATGTACTTTTTTATATTTTTCCTAAACATTTTGAATATTATTCAGCACAAAACTATTTAACACCTTCGCCTCAATAGCTTTTGTTGACCAAAATATTGCAAATAAATCCTCATCATTAGACAGATCTGCCTCGATCGTTTGCCACCTTTCTTTTCATGAAACGTCTTTCTGTGAGGGGATGGCATGTGCTACCATACTCCTTTTGACAACAATCCGCTAAACCAGGGACTCCTAAACATCCATGGCTTTTGTTAGTGATAGATATTTTAGAAACATGCATAGAATGTGTCAGCAGCTAAGAACCATTTGGCCCATCTAGTCTGCCCAAAGTGAAGCAAACATCTTTGCGTGGTTGTTTTCCCACCCAGATAAAGCCTTTAAAAGCCTTTCGGGCCATTTCTAAACAACTACAAGGAACAGTCACAGGGATCATCCTGAACATGTAAGACCATGCTTGTTTCATATGTTTTATGCACATATGGTGATATTGCCACAATTTACAATAGAACATATAAGTTTGAATGTTTATGTAGCAAGGCAATGAAACTTATATAACATGTGAGCCTGTTTATGCAGCAAGGTAATAAAATAGATATATTCAATGAACTGTGGTCATAGAATGATGATATGAAAGGACACATAATTTCTCATATTTTAAAGTAAAACTGTCCCTGAAACAATTCATGAAAGTTTTTAATCAGTGACAATGTTTTGTAAAACTGTTTATATCCTCAATTTTTTTGACCTGTATTGTTTTTAATTTTGTTGACAATTTTTTGATCTTTCAATAAACCTTTTAAAAAAAAATTAAATTTTTAAAGTAATAATCTTAATTAAAAGATGTGTTGGTACCCAACAGGTAATTAACAATGCCTAGTGTAATTTTTTAAGGCACTTAAATACTGTATTTACATTTTACACAGCAGTTAGTAAACCCACATGTATCTATTAAGATACACATCAGGTGTACTTAAATGTCCCGGAACATGTTTTTTTCAAGGAAGCAAGGGTTAAACAATGTTTGATGTTCCTTTAAACGGTACTGCATGCAGTATTGGCAGTTGTCATCCATTTCTATGTCATTAATAGGTTTATCTCTACTATGTGTGTAGATATATACTTTTTTAAGAATACATTTTTGTATTGGGGTGTGAACTAGTTTTCTTGCATTAACGTTTCAGAGTTTTATATTTTAAATCCGTTTATAAAATACATAGTGACATGATTAACTATTACAGAGCAAACTGAATTGCACAGGTAAATGTTATAGGCCAAAACCTATAATTTTGTCCTTTAGTTTTTTGTTGATTTGATATTGTTTATGCTAAACTAGAAGGGTGTTTTTCTAGTAAGCATTATTCTACGTGTTAAAGTGAAAATTGGTATACTGGTAAGCCCCACAATTTCTACAACATGATCTGACCAATCACCAGCCATTAATCTACCTTCCTTAATAACCTTACCCATGGATAACAAACTATACATGTTGGAACCATGCTCATACCTATGCAGGAATACTTCACCAGCATTTTTAAACACCAAAAACAGAAGAATAAAAATTATATATTTTTAATTATTTGCAAGATTTTGGTCTTTGTTGTTTGTGTTTCTTTTCCTTTTACATAAAATATAAGTGTTTTAAGTTGAAATATGGTGAACAAGATGAATATTAATCATATATATAGTACTCTTGTTCTCAAGATAATACAAATGATCTCTTGCCTGTTAATAATTAAAATCAAATGGTGATAGCCAGTGTTATGGTCTTATGTCAGTTACGTTATCCATGAAAAGGTATCTAAGACAAAGTAACATAGCTTTCAGGCAATTTCTTACTGTTCAGTTACTACTCATTTGATCTTCGGCCATAATTTCCATGGCTGAAATTCCTCATAAGGATAATTTGATTATAGCTTAAGAGAAATCATGTTTGTTTCATTGCAGTTTGGAGTATTTTCAAAGTTTATAATAATTCTGGAACTTTAAACATCTCAAATGGAATAAACTTTAGATTGTAAAATGTAATGAAGAAATCGTACATTTTAGGCGGTTAGGGTTGTTTAGTAAGGTGCACATTTTCCTATAAACATTTCGAAATGAGTATCTACTAGAATTTAAATGAAAAGTCCAATATGACTGATTTCATTGGGCTCTAATCATCTTTAAAATGTGTGAAATCCAACTTATATAATCTTAGACTCTCCCACGAAGAATGAAGAAATCAATACCTTACATCTGTAAATGTATGCAATGAGTGGATGACCATCGGACGACCATGGGAGCTCTAGTCTACATGAATGGCAACAGAGTGAGAAAATAACACTTGTCATCATTACAAGGAACTTCTCAGTGATGTCTAATAAATAATTACTTTATATACACTTGTTATTATGATATAATAAAATGTGACATTCTTAACTTAGTAGAAACATAGAATGTGTTACCAGATAAGAAACATTCAGCCCATTTAGTCTAATCTGTCTATCTTCCTACCCAATCATCAAAAGAAGAAGAGGAGATTGAAGACACTCATTACAAACAAAATATAAAAACTACCTTTTATTAAACACCTACTTTTATATTAAAAATATTGCTCTATTATCAATCATAATTTGCACTATTCTTTCCAATTATTTAGTCTTGTTTCAAAATAGATAGTACATATGCCACTACTTTGAACTATATACTAAGACTATTATTTATTTTAATTTATCTTGTTTTTTAAGTGCACTCACATTTTTATCACTTCACATGGTTCACAAAGATTTTTCACACACTTTTTGAATACTTTAAATATTTATAGATTTTATATACTTACTAATTAAACTTAGGTTGTAAAAAAATTTCTATATGAGCCATTGCCATTTGGCTTGTATATAGTTCAATGATACAGACTAACCAGGATGGCTATATAAATTGTCTCACAGACTCAGTGAAGAAAACATGATGATTCCATGGTAAAAAGTGATTTTACTCTGTAGATGATAGAACAAAGCACAATATAGAGTAGTATGGTCTCAGCATATAGTATAGGCAAGTAGTCAACAGCATAGTCCTACAGCAATGGTAAAGTCCCAAAGTTCCCCATGATAACATGCATTTGCAATTTCTCCTTATATATGTGGACGAGTGTTTGAAAGAGCATTCTGCCATAACTCCTGAGGAAGCTTGGGCGTGTATTTATCTGGAGAAATGCGTTGAGTGGGCGCAGTTCATTTCTATCATGGTACCATATCAGGACTTGCTCTAGGACATAGACTAATCTATGTTGTCTTTTAGTCTATCATCTACAGAGTAAAAGAGATTTTTATCATGGAACCATCATGCATTCTTCACTGAGTCTTTAAAGTGATTGTACTATGTTTGTGAGTACATCAAACCACACATTATATGACACAGTGATCTGTCAAAATATATATCACTATTGTTTGTTTCTTTTTATGTTTCCCTTTATGCACCCTCTATTCTCTAAAAGGGACATATTGTACACAGCACATGTGTGAGGAGTGCTGGGAGTGGAAGCATTTGTCAAAAAAATTGTTATAATTATTATAATTTTTGTGATACATTGCATCTTGTTTGTTTTATGGTTACATAAATGTCTGTTTTAAATAAACCTAGAGCCAAGATGCAGCTAATATTATATTTTGCAATATAATGTACTATAGAACCTTTACACAAATATTAAAATGATTTACTGTATTGACTTGCTAAATATGTGCTATTTATGGTCACTTTAAACTAATCTAAAAGCAGATATTTCATTCCCTATGTTAGATAGATAATACCACAATACGTAGCAACATCACAGGTCAGCTATGCCAGGCCCAAAAGATTCAGTAAAATCACAAGCACAGCAGTGAACTACTCAGACAAACCACCAATCTTTTGGGTCCACTTACCCTTCACCACTCAAGAATAAATTTAAAAGACCTGGAGCCATTAAATGATCTGGGCATTCTTCTCCCTTTTGTCCTCAGTCTTGGATTATCCTTTGTTTCAATTTCATACAAAATCCTTTATGCTGCAGGCAACAAGGATAAAATGTCAATGTATTCCTCTATCCATATATTTTGTTTTTATTAAATGCAGTTTGACAGATGGAAACCAAGAACAGAGGAATTGCATCCAGTAACTTCTTTTAAACATGCTTTTGGCACTACTTTCACATTTTCAATTCTCAAACCAACAGAAACTATCACTAAATCAGACGTAATGTGGCTAGAATACAAATTCTACCCTACACATCAGAAACACAGCAAAAAGTCTTCAAATTATTAAATACATAAAAGAACACCTAATAACACTCTCTTGGAGAACATTGGTCCTATATGGGATCTTGCCGAAACTCAGTAACCACAAGGATCGTATGGCGCAGATCAGACAGAATGACATTTAATAAGTTCTTCTTTAGATTATGTAGATACACAAAAATTGCTCATACAAGACCTACGTCAGGCATAGTGACACCTTGGTATTCAAGATGTAGACGGTAAGCCTGGATTGTATACGAGGAGAACCAGGACCACCATTCAAGGTTATTGGCTGAGAGAGTGATGAAATGGCATTCCATCAAAGGTATAGAGGTTGATACAGTGATGGAATTTAAACATGCACTGGATAGGAAAATACTATCCAATTTATAAGATAAGAACAGAGACTGACTAAACTGTACAGAAAACTGGGCAGACTATTTGGGTAAAATGGGTCTTATTTGTCTACATACTCTATGTGCATATTTATAAAGTACCCCCACAGTACATAAGAAGAAGCTATTACTTTTTCTCATCCTGGTGTGTAACAGTTTCAGCAAAGTGTCAATCAACTAGTCATGTCAATAAATAAGATATTAAAGCTGTGGCTTAATAATGAACACTAATAGTTTAGATCTATCTCCCCAGATGATTCTTAAGCATACACTATACATCCCTTATCCAAAAATGCGTTATCCAAACAAACTTTCAGATTTTGCCACAAGTTGCAAATTCCTCACACACCTGTCAGAATGCAAGCACACAACATTTTTTTCAATGTTCAGCCTCCTTAAACAGTGATATAGCCTTTCCATGCATGTCCAGATTCCCCCACGCAGACACCCTCACAAAAGATAATACAATGGCACATGTGCAGGCCTGATACGCCGACGGCAGGCTCCCAACGATGCCTCATATCACAACTACATTGCAGTATCTACAGTATTTGAAATGATACGCATTCTGCAAATTCTTATCTAAGAACTTCAAGATTGTTGATACTTCTAATCACCAATCTTGAAGTTCCTACCTATTTCCTTGGTTTGCCCCAGTTTATACTTCCACAAGAGGAAGCTGATTTTTCCTACGATTAAATAATTCTCTTCTGACATATATTATAAAAGTAGAATAAAAAAAGTATTATTTATTATTACTCCTAGAACAACACAAAATTCCACTATTGTGTTTACTATCATTTTATGTCAGCTCTGCCTGTGAAATATCTTACATTTAAAAATATAAATGGTTCTTGAAAAAGATTGATTTCTGTTAAAGCATACAGAAAAATGTGCTTGAAAATATGAGTCATAATCTTGGAACACTCGGTCTGAAATAAATTGATATAAAACTAATGCCAGTGTTGAGATCGCTACGAAAAATCTTAAATAGATTGATTTATGAGCAGCAAGTGTTATTTGTGCTTTAAAGCGTACAAAGTCAGTTTTCACTGTCATTGATCATCAAATGTATAATTTATAGAAGCTTGCTGTTAAGGTTTCAGCTAAGTGCAAGCTAGGCAATTTTACAAATAGAGATATTCTGTATATAAGGCACAGAGATTTGATACGACACTGGAATTCCTAACAATATAAGATATTATTTAGTGTGATAGTTTCATAAAGGATTCATAGGCGACAGTTTTCAAGAAATATAAAAACTGCTTTAGGATACAGAGTCGGGGTTGGCAATTTTAAAATGTTCTACAAATAATAGACATTGTTCATTTAAAATTGTGAATAATATTTTTATGAAACTGAAAACTCTAGAAGCATTGTGGAAACTTGTCAAGATAGTATTTACAAGATCCTAAATCAAGGAAATAAGAAAATTGCTTTAAACCCTACATCACTGGAATGTTTTGAAAATGTTTTACCTTTTTGTGACAATGGCTGTTTTCTTCTGTGGTGGTTGTGTTTAGCTATAATTATCCTCTTTCTCATTATACAGTGTTAATACCCTCACAGATTATATATTTTATGTTGTAGATACCATAATTTTGATCAGATCATACAATTTTCTATCTAAAAAAAAAAAATCATGGTGAAAAATTGAAAAACTTTTATTGCACATCTACAAACACTAATAAACCCCCCCACCCCCGCTAAATGTATTCTGATATCCTAACGCTAACTCTAGATCTAAGGCTAACATTTTTTTTTACTGTAATGTTGCTGACTGCCTCTATAGGCAGTCCAGATTCAAAAACAGAATACTGGAAATAATCATTAATCACTTCCAAAGCGCTTGCCCACCACAGGGCAGCGCCATATTGTAAATACATGCTGTCTTTCAATACAGCGCTTGTGATTATTAATGTGAGCACTGGCAGAGCCCCAAGGGGATAGATTTTGGTGTTGTTGGATACCTTGATATTGAGGCAAAGCAGCAGCACTGGCTGAGCATAGGAACATTGAGAGAGATCTATATAGAGAGATTTAGAAGTCACATAGCAAAGTTTTTAATAGAGGCTGTATATATAAATATCTATATATATATTGCCTTTATTGAAGCCTTTGCCATACTAAAACTTTGCAATACTAAATAGGAAATCTTCCCTTTTGTACACATATTTCCCCATAATGGATCATCAGTTTACACGTCTTTAATCATTTTTCTTCCCTTTAATCAGTAGCATTGCATCTGCTTTTTTCAGTTTTTGGAATATTTGCCATTTACTATAATAAAGAAGATGCTGGTCTCTTTCAATTAAAACGGAAACTGCAAGTAAACTGCATAATTCAAACCAGCCTAATTGCCTGGTGTTTCCAATTCACTTGTCAACACCTCAAAATCCACTTTTTAGTCTATATTGTCATATCGATTGCCCTTGACTGCCCTTCTCAAACTTAAAATAATCTCTGTCTTTATTTGTATAACACTGAAATAATTATGGACATGTTGGTATTAATAGGTAGAGACTATGGAGTATTTCACATTATTATATCTTAATGTCTAGACATGTGCATTCGTTTTCGGAGGAATGCATTTTCGGACGAAAATAGCATTTTCGTCCATTCGTCCGAAAAACGAATAACGAAAATTTTAACTAACAAAATCCGAATGAACGAATGGTTAATAAACGAAAATCATTAGTTCATTTGTCCATTCGTCCATTCGTGCTATTGGCATTCTAAACCGAAATAGAGTCGGTTTATACAATACCAATGGCATTGTACTACATTCCATAAACCGACATGAATGACTTTCGGTTTATGGAATGCATGTAATGCTATTGGCTTCCTAAAAACCGAAATTGAGTTCCCATTCATACGAATAGGTCAACTGACCTATTAGTATGAATGGGGACTCTTTTGGTTTATAGAAAGCCAATAGCATTGCATGTATTCTGTAAGCCGAAAGTCTTTAAAACGAACGATGTTCGGTTTATAGAATACATGTAATGCTATTGCTGTTCTATAAGCCGAAAGTCTATAAACCGAACGTCGTTCGGTTTATAGACTTTCGGCTTATAGAACAGCAATAGCATTACATGTATTCTATAAACCGAACGTCGTTCGTTTTAAAGACTTTCGGCTTATAGAATACTATTGGCATTCTATAAACCTAACTAGAGTCCCTCCTCATTCATAAGAATTTCTTATGAATGGGGACTCGACTCTAGTTCGGTTTATAGAAAGCCAATAGTATTCTATAAGCCGAAAGTCTATAAACCGAACGACGTTCGGATTATAGAATACATGTAATGCTATTGCTGTTCTATAAGCCGAAAGTGTATAAACCGAACGACGTTCGGTTTATAGACTTTCGGTTTATGAAATGTATAATGTAATGCTATTTGCAATGGCATTAGTATAAACCGAAATAGAGTCGGTTTATAGAATGCCATTGCCAATTCCATAAACCGAAATTCGTTTATTATGTCGGTTTATGTAATGGCTATTTTGCTATTGGTATTTCATAAACCGACTCTATTTCGGTTTATAGAATTGCCAATAGCATGAAATGATTTGAATTTAGTATTAAAAAATAAATTGAAAAAAGTGGAGAGTTTTAACCCCTTTGTGACGCATGGTGCTTGCGTCCCAAATGACGTAAGCACCAAAACGTCACGATTTGTTCCTGGCCACTGATCACAAGGTGATCGTTAGCCAGGAACACTATGGCAGAGACCCAATCAGGGTCTTAATAGACCCTGTGGGTCCCTGCCCAAAAATTGCAAGCCCTTCGGACGTCACGCACGATTTAGAGAAATGTAGCTGGTGCTCGTTTTGAGCACCAGCTAAATTTCCCCTGTCAGACTGAGGCCATTTAAAATGGCCTCATCTGACAGGTGGGATCCCGCTGCAAGTGCCTGCAGCATGATCCGAGCCGCGATATGAGCTGTTTAACACAGGACGTACTATGGCGTCCTAACGACTTTAAGGGACTTAAAATCAGGACGGCATAGAACGTCCCAACGTCACGAATGGGTTAACGTTTGCTCTGGTCATAATCACAGCACAGGCTTGTAGGAGTTAACTGTAATTACATTAATACATGAAAAGAATATAAGTAATATAGTAAAAATGTACAAAATAAAATTTATTTTTAAAAAACTAAATGAGGTCCATAAACTTGGAAGGAAACAGATCACAGTAAAAAGAAACTGTGATCAGCAAGGGAAGTGTTAATACCCTTTTATAATCGAGGTCGTCTTATAATCTGACCTCAAATTGAGGTCAAACTATAAGACTGGGATCCAGGTCCCCAGCAGAGCTGCAGGGGACCTGGATCCCCCTCTCTAACAGCAGGGGATGTCTGCGCGATGAGCGCAGATCTCCCCTGCTGCCGCCCGGCATGACCGCCGGGACTTCTATGATGAAGCTGGGTACTTCCGGCTTCCTCATAAAAGTCCTGGCGGTCGTTCCGGACGGCAGCAGGGGAGGTCTCGCTCATCGCGCAGACATCCTCCGCTGCCTCGCTAGCCACCAGGGAGAATCGGGCAGCTGGGGGATGTCTGCACGAATCGTGCAGACAACCTCCATGCTGCCCGACACTCCCGTCTATTATGTATGGTGCATACATCCCCCGGCTGCCCCCACTAGCCACCAGGGAGCAAGAAACAGGTGAGGGGGGGACAGAATAACAAGGGGGGGGCAGAGAGAAACAAGGGGAGGGAAGGGGGGAAGAGACAGACACAAGGGGAGCGAGGGGGGAGCCAAAGGGAGGGTGAGAGAGAGACAACACTAAGGGGGGGAGAGCGACAAATCTGGGGGCAAGGGAAAGAGAGAGGCAGCATTGTCCCATAAAAGGAAATAAAAACAAGAATTTTTTATATCATAATTTTTTATTAAAAAAGCAATTTACATGTGAATATATACTAGACATGTGCATTCTTTTTCGGACGAATGCATTTTCGTCCGAAAATAGCATTTTCGTCCATTCGCCCTAAAAACGAAGAACGAAAATGCTAAGCTAACGAAAGCCGAATGAACGAATGGTTAATAAACGAAAATCATTCGTTCATTCGTCCATTCGTAGTACTATTGCATTCTATAAGCCGAAATAGAGTCGGTTTATAGAATACAATAGCATTTAACTATACGGAGACAGAGTCTCCATTCATAAAATTATGAATGGAGACTTTGTCTCAGTGTAGTAAAATGCCCACCGCCTATAAACCGAATGTTCGGTTTATAGGCTGTCGGTGATGTAGATTAATTTAGAAATAAACAAAAATGTTTAAAAGTCTATCTGTTCCTGTCCAAATCTGAGATGAATAAATTGCGTATACGCAGAAGTAAGTTCACACTGACACATGCAGTTCAGGTTAAAATAACTTCGAGGAAATTTATTAGCATCTGGCAAAATTCAGGCTTACAAGCCCTTATAAAGGCAGAATGACATCATCATTGAATATCAGATAATAACAAATAAACATCATTAATTGGGTTAAATGTTAAGTGGCTGTGTCAATGTCCACCCATCAATATGATTAATTGGCCCAAAAACTAAGTGGTTAGCTAGGTGTCCTCCCACCGAGAGGTGGTATTGTTCTGGACACGGGTGTGGACGGATGGCTCAAGCACCATCTTTCCCAGCACAAGACTTACTCGGTGGAAGGGGGGGCTTGGGCATCATTTTGCGCAGTTAGTGATGTCAGTCTCGTGGTCGGGTGCAAGGTTCTTTTATGAATAGAACATTTCATTTGGCCGGTGTTCTCATGGCCTTCATATTATACTATGTTGCAAATTACAGGAGATTCAGTAATTCCGGGGCTAGTTATGTCCTTAGAGAGAGAATACAGTCTCTATTCATTATACTAAATACTGTCAGGAAATTCTGTCATGTAATGTGAACAAAATGGAGGGTTTGTCATAATGTGAGGTTAAAATGGAGTTAGTACAATAATTCAATACAGGTTTCAATAAAGATTTTTAATAATTCTACATCATCGGCTTTTAACTATACGGAGACAAAGACTCCATTCATAATTTTATGAATGGAGACTCTGTCTTTCGTTCATTCGTTCATTCGTCCATTCGTAGTACTATTGCATTCTATAAGCCGAAATAGAGTCGGTTTATAGAATACAATAGCATTTAACTATACGGAGACAGAGTCTCCATTCATAAAATTATGAATGGAGACTTTGTCTCCGTATAGTTAAAAGCCGGCATTTAACTATACGGAGACAGAGTCTCCATTCATAAAATTATGAATGGAGACTTTGTCTCCGTGTAGTAAAATGCCCACAGCCTATAAACCGAATGTTCGGTTTATAGGCTGTCGGCTTATGGAATACATGTATTCCTATTGCTGTTCTATAAACCGAACGTTCGGTTTATAGAATAGCCATAGGATTACATGTATTACATAAGCCGAAAGTCTATAAACCGATCGTTCGGTTTATAGGCTTTCGGCATTTTACTACACGGAGACAAAGTCTCCATTCATAATTTTATGAATGGAGACTCTGTCTCTGTATAGTTAAATGCCGACAGCCTATAAACCGAACGACTTTCGGTTTATAGACTTTCGGCTTATGTAATACATGTAATCCTATGGCTATTCTATAAACCGAACGTTCATTTATAGAATAGCAATAGGAATACATGTATTCCATAAGCCGACAGCCTATAAACCGAACGTTCGGTTTATAGGCTGTCGGCATTTTACTACACGGAGACAGAGTCTCCATTCATAAAATTATGAATGGAGACTTTGTCTCCGTGTAGTAAAATGCCCACAGCCTATAAACCGAACGTTCGGTTTATAGGCTGTTGGCTTATGGAATACATGTATTCCTATTGCTATTCTATAAACCGAACGTTCGGTTTATAGAATAGCCATAGGATTACATGTATTACATAAGCCGAAAGTCTATTAACCGATCGTTCGGTTTATAGGCTTTCGGCATTTTACTACACGGAGATAAAGTCTCCATTCATAATTTTTTGAATGGAGACTCTGTCTCTGTATAGTTAAATGCCGACAGCCAATAAACCGAACGACTTTCGGTTTATAGACTTTCGGCTTATGTAATACATGTAATCCTATGGCTATTCTATAAACCGAAAGTCGTTCGGTTTATAGAATAGCAATAGGATTACATGTATTCCATAAGCCGAAAGTCTATAAACCGAAAGTCGTTCGGTTTATAGACTTTCGGCTTATAGAATACAAGTAATACTATTGCCTTTCTATGAACCGAACGAGAACCCCATTCATAAGAATTTCTTATGAATGGGGCTCTCGTTCGGTTTATAGAAAGCCAATAGTATTACATTGTATTCTATAAAATGAACGAATAATAATGAACGAAACGAAAATAATGAATGAATTTCGTCTGAAATGAATGCATTAATGAACGAAATTCGTTTTAGACGAAATAAATAACATTTTCGTCCGAATGGACGAAAACGAAACTAAAATTTTAGTTTTGCACCTGTCTATTAATGTCTTTTCATGCAACCATTTCATAATCACTAAGCTACATGTTTGTAATTCAACTCCAACCATCTCAACTCTCCTTCTGAACCTGCTATGTCATGGGCATCCAAAATTTGGCCAGCCGCGCATCGAATTGTGGCCCATGCGAGTTTAGCACTGGTAGCTGCACCTCCAACTGCAGATTGTGTGGGTATCAGTGTCGGGGAATTAAGTTCCCCTACACTGACCGCTGCAGCTGTAGTGTGCACAACCCCTCCTCTACCCTGTGCGTGAGCTCATGCGCAAGCATCAGAGGGGGGGGGGGGGAACAAAGCAAATATTTGAAGATAAAGCTGGTCAAAAGCTAAGTGGAGCAGGGTCCCTCCTGTCCCATTAAAAAATAAAACCTGTGTGGTTAGGCAAAAAAAAAAAAGTGCAAATAATGTGAAGTAAAAAGTCATAGTAACAGGCCAATTCCTTAAGGAAAGTATTAGTAAAGAGTCACATCTATGACCTTTTGATTGCTACATAAGCCATTCATTTGTCAAGACCATTTAAATTAAAACTAAACTGTCATAAATCAAATGAGTGAATCACATTGAAAATATAGTCAGGTTCTAATTACACTGCTATACAGTAAATATCTTCGTACATCACAAAATGTCAAACACATAAAGTAATTTTTAGCCACAATTCTACTGATCAATTCAGTGCTAATTTTATCATCTTGTTAATAAACCACAAATTAAATAACATTAGTTCTTTAAAATATACATTTTTTTGTTCCTGAAAGACTTAAAAAAAAAAAGACATTGGATATAAGTGTGGATTTACTCCAGGCTGCATTTCAGCAAACCCTTTTGGCTTTCAGTGCTTTGGGTTTCCACACAAATTCAAATATAATTTATACTCTTGAAAAATGTGTTTTGACTGCTTGTTAAATCTAGTAAATCACTATTTTAAGACCTTGAGACTTTTCAGCAAAGAACTGTGCATTAGTTCCCATTTCTTTTGATTGTGAGAACTATGTATCTCTTGTTTCTTTGTACTTTTGAAAATTCTACTTTTTGAGCAAGATCTCATATACCCACAAGCAACTGTCTCAGTTGAAAGGAAAATTAGAAACAACTGTCACAGCAGTGTGGTAAGCTTTACTTAATTGTCTCTGAAATACACTGAAGAAAAATTACACATGTGAGTTTTTGCCCGGTTAAGAAATCTGCACAAAACACTATATAAGCCATGAATGTTACAAAAAAACCCAGACCAATAAATAAAATCCAAAGTAGCAAATAATGTTTTAGTTTTGATTTAGTAGGTAAAAGGGTTAAACTTGATGGACTTGTGTCTTTTGTCAACCTAAATTACTATGTTACTATGTATTATAGATAGCTTTCTTTTTTTACATGGGAATGGAATTATGTCATTTTTGTTCAATATTTTTTTCCTAAAATGAATGTACATGCATAACAGTCTAACTACCAGTACATAACAACTACATGAAACAAAAGATTATTTGAATCTGATTACCTTTTGTGAATTTTCCCTTGGTTGGGTTATAGAAATTTATATAATTTTTACTATTTTTAATAGCACCTAAATATTTGAGAATTCCAAAATCCTTCAAGGGTTTAGGTCCTAATTCATATAAATCACTTAGACTTTTAAATATATACCTGATAAGTCAGGCCAAGAAGAAAAATTCAGTTGTACAGATGATTCAAGTCATTTAGAATAAGGTGAAACTATGCGCTTGCAATAAAAAAATGTGAATCAAATGTGAATGAAATAACTAAGTGAATCAATGAAGTAATATGGGTAACACACTGTTAGCCCATGAGAAACATGTACTTAATTTGTAAGCACACATTTTTATCTATATCTTAAATGAGGTATTAACAGAGAAACATAGAATGTGTCGGCAGATAAGAACCATTCGGTCCATCTAGTCTGCCCACTTTTTTTTTGAGTACTTTTATTAGTCCCCCGTTCCTGGTCTTATAGCTAGGATAGCCTTGTGTCTATCCCACGCATGCTTAAAATCCTTGACTGTGTCTACCTCTACCACTTCTGCTGGCAGGATATTCCATACATCCACTACCCTCTCAGTAAAGTAATACTTCCTGATATTACTTTTAAATCGTTGCCCCTCTAATTTAAGACTATGTCCTCTAGTTGTGGTAGTTTTTCTTCTTTTAAATATACTCTCTTCCTTTACTGTGTTGATTCCCTTTATGTATTTAAATGTTTCTATCAAATCCCCCCTGTTACGTCTTTCCTCCAAGCTATACATGTTAAGATGCTTTAACCTTTCCTGGTAAGTTTTATCCTTCAACCCATGAACCAGTTTAGTAGCCCTTCTCTGAACTCTCTCCAAAGTATCAATATCCTTCTGGAGATACGGTCTCCAGTACTGGGTACAGTACTCCAAGTGAGGTCTCACCAGTGCTCTGTACAATGGCATGAGCACTTCCCTCTTCCTACTGCTAATACCTCTCCCTATGCAACCAAGCATTCTGCTAGCATTTCCTGCTGCTCTATTGCATTGCCTACCTACCTTCAAGTCCTCTGAAATGATTACTCCTAAATCCCTTTCCTCAGATGTTGAGTGTTAGTATTATACATGTAATAAAAAATACATTGTTTAATTGGGTTTATAGTATCCTCCTTTATCAGCTAATCCCCATAGACTATATCCAACACAATTATTGAATGCAAAAATACAATTATAATGAAAGTAAAGTGTGAACTAACAATATTCAAAACATCAGACATAATAAATTATAATAAAAACATTACATATTTGAAGTCAGGTCCAGCCCAAGACATTGTGCTGCCTGAGGTGAAAAACGAAATGCTGCCAGCCCCCTCCCACCACCCTCCCCCCCAAAAACCCCACAGTCATGATAATTTAAACTAAAATGAAACTGATCAGGAAGTGATAATTTACTAGAAGAGCACTTGGTGGTATATCACCAAACTGTATGAATTATGTACACATACACATAAAAACTCTGGTCCGTCTACTTTAACAAACATTTATTCAGAGACAAAACAACAACAACATACAAATAATAATAACACACAATCTAAATACCTAGAACAACAATAACAACTTAACCTTATAAGTAAAAAGCATCAGATCTCACCCACACTTCACCGTGATAAAACCTAACCCATATCTCCACACATGCAAAACCAGGAAAGAAGTGAGAGATAGGGGGAGTGGTGGTCTCTTCCTAACTTGTAAAGGTATTGAATTACTAATTACCATGTCAAAGGGTAAAGCTTAACCCCCTGTAAGGAAGGTTTACATGAGCTTGGTCACATGACCAGTTGTCACCATTAGTTTGATGACAGAATGTCACCACACACCTTTCTAAATTATATGGCACGAGTATTGGCGAGCCATAATTGAAATACCCTAACTGTTTGAGCATTTAAACTTAATGTACAATATTTGAGTCATGTTATAGGTCAGTGGCCAAATATTATGTTTTGGGGGAGTGCACAGCCTATTTTCATAATAATGTTTGTTTTACCACTTCTTTCTTATCACCTTGTGGGTGAGCTCTTAGAAAAAAAAAATGTTATTTTTATATGCCCACTAAAGCACTTATAAACATAATAAAATATTTTTTAACGAGCTCACCCATAAGGTGAAAAGAGAGTAATGGTAAAACATTATGATAATACCCTGTGCAATTCCTTAAAACCTAATGTGACAAGTGACCTATAACAAAATCCAGACAGATATAGTCAGTGTCAGAGGAGTTAACCCCTGGATTGCTTGACATATCTAGGCAGTGTCAGATGAGTTAACCCCTTGGTAGCTAGACAGATATATGCAGTATCAGAGGATTTAACCCTTTAGTTGGCTAGACAAATCGAGTCAGTGTCAGAGGGCTCACAGTCTCACTCACACTGAGATACTGTCAGGCCCACAGTCACCCCCACCTTCCTACCCGCCGCCTTACCCGTTCTGTTGCCCGTCAGCTGCTCTCCCCCGCTGCAGGGGTCCCCCGCTGGGTGCACGCTGCTCCTGTCCCCTCTGTCGGATCCTCCTTTAGAGGCGGTACAAGTGTCTCTCCTTCCTCGCGCATGCACATTTCTGAGAGAAGAAATAGAGTACAAACAATGCCATGGCAATGCACATCTAGACTCCGCTCACGCATCATTAACAAAGCTCCTCCCCCTAACACTACTTATCACCCGGCATTTCATGTCTCCCTCCTTAAACCCTGGCTTGTTTGACTATGATTCCCTGACCTTGGCTCGTCTCCTCCTACTACGCTTCTCTCCGGTATCCCTGACTACAGCTTGTCTCCTCCCACCATGCTATTTTCTATAAAAAACTTCACTAAACATCCTTGGAGGTCCAGCACGATCAATAGTGGCTTCTTGGGTGCCCATTCTCCTCCTGTTGTCAGCTGCCTCATTATCCTCGGCCCTTCCCTATTTAAACCTGAAGCTTATGGTACTCAGTGCCTTTGAATTGCTTTGGTTGCTGCCTGTGATAGTGCCTTGTGCCTTTTACTAGCATTCCTGTATTCTATTACTGATTATTTGTTGCCGGCTCCTGCTAGTTCTGACCTAGTCTGTTTGTCATCTATCCTGACCTGTTTTGCCTGTCCCTTACTACATCTTTTTTTCTGCCAACCTCGATTATTGCCTGTTTGACTATTCTCCTGTCTGAGCCCTCGGTACCTTCGCCTTGTTCCTGTACCTCTGTTCCAGTCTCCTGTAGGTTTGGTTACGCTTCGGTATCCTTGTAATAGTTCAGAGTGCAAAAGTCCTGGGGGAAATAAACCTGCGGCTCAACCATGGGGTGGATTTCCTTCAGGCAGAATAATTCTGTTCTCTTACCTGGGTCCGTTGCAAAAGACCTGTACCTATTCTGCACAGCGGTTCCAGCCTTGCACCAAATCATTACAGTTATTACAGGCCCGTCATCCTGTTGTCAGTTACCTGTCCTGTCTCAGTTGCCAGTCTCCACTACCAGTCGTGTCAGAGAATTCCATCCAGTTCATAGTTATGCATCGTGGGGTGCAGACAGACCCCACACCCTGCCCTGTAATGAGGCTCCTCCCTGGTTACCTGTTATCCCAGGTTGTGACACACACACACTGTCAGTCTTTAACCTACCTGCTGAAGGCATCTCTGTGCTTTGAGCTCCTTGTGTGAAGGAGGGACTGAACCAATCATGGGAGGCTTCTGAACTCTCAGCCGATATATACAGATATATAAAGATATTTTGGACACATAGCCGGCCTTAGGGGTGTGCGACCTGTGTGACAGCGCCCCCACCGATCAGAGCTCCTGGTCACATGACCTTCAGGTGCTCTGACCAGAAAAAGGAAGGAGCGCCCGGAGCAGGAGCACTCCCAAAGGAGTACTTCAAGGGAAAGAATCACGGGACTCATGGTGGTCGCCCCCCACCCCCTCCCCCCGAAATGAAAGGTAAAGTGGAGGGGGGAAAGAACTCGTTTTTTTTTTTTACAAAACCCTGCATGACAATGTGTGTATATTTGACACTTTGTGTGAGTGTGTATGTGACATTGTATGTGTGTGATTGTGACATTGAATGTGTATGTAACACTTTGCGGTGTGTGTGTGACCCTGTATGTGACACTGTGTGATGTGTGTGTCTTAGACCCTGTATGTGACATTGTGTGATGTGTATGTGTGTGACACTGTGGGATGTGTGTGACACTGTAGGATGTGTGATACACTGTGGGGTGTGTGAGTATGATACTGTGTGTATGTAAGACTGTGTTATGTGTGTGACACCCTGACGCTGTGTTTATGTAACACTGTGTGATGTGTGTGTGAGACTGTATGTGACACTGTGTGATGTGTGAGACACTATGTGATGTGTGTGGTGTGTGTCCATGACACTGTGTATGTCACACTGTATGTTTGACTATGTGTCTATAGGAACTATACATATAATAAATTACAACACTGTGGAGCTCTGTAATACACTCACACTTTGAATACTTGTCTTTTAACACTCTGCAGCGTGTGTGAGTATATTACAGCAGTAAAAGTCAAAAGAATTATATATATATATATATAGAATCCAAAGAAGGTGCACTCAGCTATAGGGAAGCAGATGAATACAGCTCATGCCCGGGTGCCATGTGGCTCCAAGTATATACCAGTCCAAAAATCAGAACAAATACATGCACTCACGGGTCTTGTTAATTGAGTAGATAGAGATCTTTATAGTCGATAACCAAGAAATGGTATTGTTAAATACATCATAACGTGTGGTACCACACGTTATGATGTATTTAACAATACCATTTCTTGGTTATCGACTATAAAGATCTCTATCTACTCAATTAACAAGACCCGTGAGTGCATGTATTTGTTCTGATTTTTGGACTGGTATATATATATATATATATATATATATATATATATATATATATATATATATACCGTATTTGCTCGATTATAATAAAAGACCCTGATTATAAGACAATCCCCCAACTTTGGATATTCCATTAGGAAAAAAACTAAAAGTCTGAATATAAGACTACCCTATAGGAAAAAAGTTCAACTTGTATATATTCACATGTAAATTGCTTTTTTAATAAAAAATTATGATATCAAAAAATGCATTTCTTGTTTTTATTTATTTTTATGTGCCAATACAGCCTCTCTCTTTCCCTTGCCCCCAGCTTTCTCTCTCTCCCCCCCCCCCCCTTAGTGTTGTCTCTCTCTCCCCCTCCCTTTGTCTTCCCCTCGCCTCCCTTGTCTCTGTCTCTTCCCTCCCCTAGTTGCTCTGGTTCCCCCTTCCCTCCCCTTGTTGCTCTTGACACTTTTCTATTGGCCATGCTATGGCCTCCGGCTGAGTGGCAACCCTAATGCCAATACATGGGGGAGGAAATGACAGGACAAAGAGATTGTAGGCATGATGATGGGGAGGCACCACAGGGTTGGCCCACACAGGGCGCCTTAGCACCTAAGGCGGCCCTGTTTGGACAACACATAACTCCTTAAAATAGTATATGCTTGAATATTTTAAAACACTCTGAATGGAGAGATATGTATGGGTTGCTATAAATCTACAAATTCTGTCATATTCACCCTACCATTTTTAAGTCAGGACCTTTGCAATTGTTGTATAAATGAACGAACTGAACAAATTAAATAACACTTAATGCAACACAAATAATCTATGTAAAAGGACCTTAAAACCCTGTGTGAATTGCAGTAAGATGATGAGATTGTCATAAACCCTAAAAATAAGGGGGAGGGGAGGTACAGTAATATTATCTAAAGAGAAATATGTAGAGGAGGCTTATCACCAACTAAGATACATTGAAACTTACCAGGTCCTTAAGATTGATCCTAACAATAGTTATAAAATGATTCTAGTAAAATATTTTAAAAAGGATGTGAACATGAAGATCCTTTCAGCTAACGAGTATGAGTACCTCAATGTAAGTAACTATAAGATACTACCGTATTTGCTCGAATATAAGACGACCCTGATTATAAGACGACCCCCCAAACTATGGATATTCCTTTAGAAAAAAAACTAAAAGCCTGAATTTAAGACTACCCTATAGGAAAAAAGTTTAACTTGTATATATTCACGTGTAAATTGCTTTTTAATATTTAGTAAAAATGTATGATATAAAAAAATGCATTTCTTGTTTTTATATATTTTTTATGTGCCAATGCTGTTTTATTTATATATATATACACACACACACACACACACACACAGACACACACACAGTATATAGGAATAATAATCCAACCAATCAGAGTGATCTGTGTCATTTTGAACAGAGTGGGAAAATTCAAAAGAACTTTCCCACGCTGTGTAAAATGACACAGAGCACTCTGATTGGTTGGATTGAAATAAGCCTTCCCCCACCCTGCAGAGCTCAGTCTGCACGGGGCCCTCCATGGGCGAAGATGGATTTTTTTTTCACCCGTGGATTTTTAATTTTTTTGGCGCTCGGGTTTTTTTAACAGTTACGGAGCGTATTATGGTTTTTTATTTGGCCTTTTTTGGGGCTGAAGAAAGAAAAAAAAAGATGGATTATTTACACCCATGGATTTTTTTTTTTTTTGCGGCGCGTATTATGTTTTTTTATTTGGCCTTTTTTGGGGCTGAAGAAAGAAGAAAGAAAAAAGAAGACATCAAATGGTAAGTATAAAATTGTTTTATTTTTACAGGTTAGTTTATTGCCCACTCCACTCACTATTTGTAAAGGAACCCATATATAATAAATGAGCCCTGTGCAGCTTACTCCCGAATAAACAGCCGAAATACGATGCAACGTGAATATAAAATCCCAGTTCCCCAAACATGAGCCGAGACTTCATGAAGGGGTAAAATCAGTGTGTTTTTTCAGCTTTCAAATCATTCTTTTTATCCTCTGCCAGAACTCCTTCCCACATCTGGAGAGATAAATGGATTACAGTATAATCCCAACCCAGTTTCCTTTAGCACACCAAATACAGTATCAACTCCCAATGAAAACAAACATTAGAATTATAATTACATTGAAATAGCCCTGACTGATAACATTCCTGACCCTAATTAAGATCCCCTGCCTTGAACTCTTAAACTAATTACTTTTAATTCATAACTTGCCAGGATGTCTCAGACTATAGCCCATTGTCCTATTGTCTCTGGGATACATCCTGAGACACCCTGGAGCCATCTCAAAACCAGCAGGCCATTAGTAATGCAAAAACTCACAAATGGAGCTAAATTTGTATATACAACAAGTGGACATAACAGAACTCTCGCTTTCGCCACATAGCTCCCCCTTAGTTCCATGGGACGGCATACCCGCCTGGACCCTAACGGGTTGGCTTGGGGATGTCCGCTGTTAAACTTTGTTTTTCCAGTTCTGTTTGCCGGGATAACCCATCTGCGTTGGCATTCTGCTTCCCTGGCCGGTACTGCATTGTGAAATTATAGGGTTGCAGTGCCAAGCTCCATCTTAGCAGTCTGGGGTTATCTCCGGCTACTCTGTTGAGCCAGATGAGGGGGTTATGATCCGTCATAACCGTGAAAGATTGTCCATATAAATAAGGCTGTAATTTCTTCAGGGCCCAGACTGATGCCAAACACTCTTTCTCAACGGTGGCATAACTGACCTCTCTGGGTATAAGTTTTCGGCTCAGATATGCTACCGGATGCTCCAGGCCATCGTCCCCCACTTGACTTAACACGGCTCCCAGTCCGAACATTGAGGCATCTGTGTGAACGAGGAATCTTTTAGTGTGGTCAGGTGCCGCCAATACAGGGGTTTTACTTAACGCAAGCTTGAGTTTCTGGAAGGCCTCCTCACACTCCGGAGACCATACTACTTGCCTAGGTAACGACTTTTTGGTAAGATCGGTAAGGGGTTTGGCTGTGGCGCTATAATCTGACACAAATTTCCTATAATAGCCAGCTGTTCCCAGAAAGGCCATAACCTGTGTCTTGGTGCGTGGTTGGGGCCACTGCGTGATAGCCTCAATTTTGGCTGGCTCAGGCCTCTGCTTGCCTGACCCTACCCTATGGCCTAGGTATTAGACCTCGGCCATGCCTACATGACATTTTTCTCGTTTCAAGGTTAATCCTGCCTCTTGAATTCGCTTGAGTACTACAGAAATGTGCTCCAGGTGGGCCTCCCAAGTGCTGCTGTAAATAGCTATGTCATCTAGATAAGCACAGGCGAAGCCCTGAAATCCCTCTAAGAGCCGGTCTGCCATCCTTTGAAAAGTAGCTGGGGCATTCTTCATCCCAAATGGCATGACCTTAAATTGGTACAAGCCAAATGGGGTGACGAATGCAGACTTAGGAATAGCATCAGGCTCCAAGGGGATTTGCCAATACCCCTTGCACAGGTCAATAGTGGTCAAGTAATTACCCTCGGCCATACGGTCTAATAACTCATCTACCCTGGGCATGGGGTAGGCATCCGTGACCGTACGGTCATTAAGCCTGCGGTAATCCACACAAAACCGCGTGGTACCATCTTTCTTTGGTACTAATACCACTGGGGAGGCCCAAGGGCTCTGCGAGGGTTCTATAACCCTTAGGTCCAGCATCTCCTGAATCTCTTTTAACATGCTATCTCTAACTGCCTCAGGAATTCTGTATGGTTGCTGTCTCAAAGGTACCTGACCTGGGGTCTCCACCCGGTGGACTGCCAGTGTCGTGTAGCCCGGGAGAGCAGAAAACATATCCCGAAATTCCTGTAACAGCTGAGTAGCCTGTGCCCTTTCCTCTGGTTTCAACTCCGGTCCTAGTCCAACCTGCTCCACCCCGGTGGGTTCTTTGTGGAGCAAGTTGGGAATGGGAATACCCTCACTATCTTCAAGCGCCGGAGCGCATACTGCAGAGACTTCCTCTGGCCTCTCAAAGTTGGGTTTCAACATATTAACATGAAAGGACCTGCGGATCCTTTCATTGTTACAATCTGTTACTATGTACGTAGTGTCGCTGACCCTGGCTAATACTTTGTAGGGCCCTTGCCAAGAGGCCTGTAACTTATCTGTTTTGGTCGGTTTGAGGACTAACACTTTTTGATCTATCTCTAGAATACGATCTCTAGCTCTACTATCGTACCAGTGTTTCTGACGTTGTTGAGCCGCCTGCAGGTTTTCCCTTACCGATTGAGTAAGCCCCTTACCGATTGAGTAAGCGCCTGCAGTCGGTCTCTCAACTCTAAAACAAATGGTACTATCGGCGTGCCTGATTCTCCCATATCCCCTTCCCAGTGCTCGCGGACCAGGTCCAGGGGTCCTCGGACTCTCCTTCCATATAACAGTTCGAAAGGAGAGAATCCGGTGGATGGCTGGGGTACCTCCCGGTATGCGAACAGCAGGTGGGGAAGGAACTTTTCCCAGTTCCGCCAGGTCTCTGCGAACGTGATTAGCATCTGTTTTAGAGTGCCATTAAAACGTTCGCAGAGCCCGTTCGTCTGGGGATGATAGGGAGAACTCAGTATGGGTTTTACTCCGCAGCTCTGCCAGAGCTGCTGAGTAACTACCGCTGTGAATTGGGTCCCTTGGTCGGATACTATTTTCCTAGGGAACCCAACTCGAGTAAATACTTTGATGAGAGCTTCAGCTATGGTTTCAGCAGTGATATTAGGTAAGGCTATAGCTTCCGGGTAGCGTGTAGCATAGTCCACCACTGTAAGAATATATTTCTTACCCGATGGACTAGGCTTACTAAGGGGTCCTACCAAATCCACTGCCACTCTGAAAAAAGGTTCCTCTATTATGGGAAGAGGTCTTAATTTCACTCGGGGTGGTCATCCCTCTTTCTTACTTTTTGGCATACATCACAGGTTCTACAATAATTTTGTAAATCTTGGGTAGCACCTGGCCAAAAAAATGTCTGAGTCAACCTATCTCGGGTTTTCTTAATCCCTAGATGTCCTGCTAAGGGTATATCGTGGCTAATCCGTAATAACTCTGCCCTATATTTGCGGGGTACCACTAACTGTTTTTTCATCACCTGTCGGGTTCCTCCTCCCGCCCCCTCTGTTATCAGATATAGCAAACCTTTTTCCCACTGGAACCTTTCCTGTCCTACGTCTCCCTGGGGTTTATCTGCCTCCCTCCTGTACCCACTTAAAGTGCTATGCTCCCTCTGAGCCTGCCCAAAGTCGGTGGGAGTGCCCCAATAAATGTTAGGACTAGAATCTACAGAAGCATTATTAGTGCCTACCGGGTCATCCGTGGAGTGTGAGGTGTCCATAGCTCGTGCCTGTTGTCTGGTTGTGACTGGGAGCGCTCCTGCTGTAGTCGGCTGTATAAATTGAGAAGTCAAGCACCCCAAATCGTTTCCCAGCAAAACCTCCGCTTACACCCAAAACACATCGTTGAAGTTTTCTGAACCCCAGTGGAAGTAGGTTGACTCACCGGTGGTACTGGTTTCGGTTGCGGTGCTGGAGCTTGAGCATGATACCGCGGTCGAAATCCTGAAGCTCCACAGTTGTGATCTATCCGTCTGCTCTCATGAAATTCGTCTGCTAGACGTGCTGCCTCTTCTACTGACAGCGGCTTTCTGTCTCTGACCCAATCCCTGGTATCTGTAGGAGTGTGGTCAAAAAACTGCTCCAATAATAACAATTGTAATGCATCCTCCAGTGTAGTCGCCTGGCATCCCTGCATCCAGTTACTGGCAGCGCGGTGCATGCGGAATGCCCACTCTGTGTAAGAGTCTTTGCCCTGCTTGCGGAGCGACCGGAATTTTCTCCTGTGTGCCTCCGGTGTAACTGCATAACGGGCTAACAAAATCTCCTTCACTTTTTCATAATTTTGCATGTCCACATCAGGTACTGCTCTAAAGGCTTCTGCTGCTCTGCCCGATAGCTTGCTGCTCAATATTGCAGGCCAATTAGTTTTATCCAATCTTCATCCACTTATCTTCTAATACACACTGTCTTTCAAAGTCCTGCAGATAATTATCAATATCCATTTCGCTTTCTATAAAATTTTAAAAAGCAGCATAATTTATCTTACATGGCCGCCCCACAGATGATCCTAGTAGTGACAGTATATCCATTTGTGGTGATCTTTCTCTTGTCTCCCGTGCTTCCCGGCGACTCTCTGCTTACGAAGCTTGTGCCATGATTTGTACCACAATCTCTGGTGCAGGATTCGGTCCTACCAAGCCACATCTTTCTGAAACTCTGTTTCTTCTGCGTTCGCCATTTGTACCTCGCTGGTTCGGTCACTCTCCAGTAATTCGGCTATTATCGTGGCTTTCGTCTTGTTGCTTGCCACTATGCCTCGAGCTTCCAGCAGTTCTTTAAGTGTTGTTCATTTCAGGCGTTCGTATCTATGCGCCATTCACTTCCTTTTCCGTTAAATGAAATACATCCATTCGGGAGAAATCCCGCCGCTTGCCACCAGTGTAAAGGAACCCATATATAATAAATGAGCCCTGTGCAGCTTACTCCCGAATAAACAGCCGAAATACGATGCAACGTGAATATAAAATCCCAGTTCCCCAAACATGAGCCGAGACTTCATGAAGGGGTAAAATCAGTGTGTTTTTTCAGCTTTCAAATCATTCTTTTTATCCTCTGCCAGAACTCCTTCCCACATCTGGAGAGATAAATGGATTACAGTATAATCCCAACCCGGTTTCCTTTAGCACACCAAATACAGTATCAACTCCCAATGAAACAAATATTAGAATTATAATTACATTGAAATAGCCCTGACTGATAACATTCCTGACCCTAATTAAGAGACACCCTGGAGCCATCTCAAAACCAGCGGGCCATTAGTAATGCAAAAACTCACAAATGGAGATAAATTTGTATATCCAACAAGTGGACATAACAGAACTCTCGCTTTCGCCACACTATTATTAGGGTGAGGGGGGTAGGAAGAAATTTTTTATTGGGGGGGACACTAGTTCCCCCCCATTATTATTATTAGGGTCCCCACCCGCCGCTCATGGGTGGGGACCGGGGGGCGACACTAGGTCCCCCCTCATTATTATTATTAGGGTCCCCACCTGCCAACAATGGTTTGAGACCAGGGGGGGACACTAGGTCCCCCCCTCATTATTATTAGGGTCCCCACCCGGCAGCAATAGGTGGGGACCGGGGGGGGGGACACTAGGTCCCCCACTCATAACCCTAGGATGTTCCGAACCCGAACATCCAGGTGTCCGCTCAACTCTAATAAGAACCCAAAAAATCAACCGGGACGTCCCATAGTATCAGGGATAGGTTCTATTTCTGCCAACCTTTCAGAGTATATTGACAAACATCTACAACCCTGACGTAAATTAGAAACTCAAAAGAAAGAAATAATATCCCTTATTACAGATTTCAATAAAAGTCATCAGTTTATAAGAAAGATTATGAATAAAAACTGGCATTTACTTTTGAGAGATGGAGATCTAGAAAATCTTCTAACCGAAAGGCCTTTGATTACCTATGGAGGGCCAGCAAACTTAAGGACATCTTTAACTAAAAGTTATGAGAAAACCAAGAAAGAGGTTAAAAGAAGGTTTCTATAGGTGATCAACATGCTTGACTTGTTGTTTCACGTGTAAAAATGGTATGACAAAAATAACAGATAATTTGTTCTAATGTCACGAAAGTAAATTTTAAAATTAAGGAACCTATTACATGCAGGACAAAAAATGTAATTTATATGATTTGTTGCACATGTGGTCTGCAATATGTGGGCAGAACCATCAGCCCCTTACATAAACGGATAGACGAACATATTCATAACATTGAAAACAAATGCATGAAACATAGCTTGTCCGTACATTTTGCTGAAGAACATATTTTTTCTATTAAAAATATTTTACTAATATTTTTCTACTATTTTTTGTATTATTTACAATTTTTCTACCATTACTATTATCATAAGATATTTTCAGTCTAAATTTATATTTAATACTCATTGGCGCTTTATCAACTTTAATCAATTATATTTATTATTATTAAGTTTCACATAACTAAAACACATTAAAAGTACATACACATGTAAATGTAAAAACATCCTAAAGAATATGTGGCAGATTGGAAAAATGAGGCATAGTATATTTTGCAATAGCGCAGCACATAATGCTAACAGACATATAAGTCTAACAGACATAGTATTGTGAAAGAGACAAAAGATATTTCTACGTTTAAATGAATTTATGTTTATGTTTTTATGGTTGTTGTATAATACTCTTATGTAAAAGTTCAAAGAAATTGTCCGTGATCTTTTAGATTACATACATTTTATGCATTTCTATTTCATTGGTATTGGTTCATTGGCTATCACCACGATAGCTGTATCTGTGTAGCCAAAGGTGGGAATCATTTGTGCATAATGAGAGGGTGTGTAGCAAGAGACAATCAGAAACATCACTGAAGAATAAAGGGAGTAGAACATGGACATCAGTCACTGAAGAAGCCCTGGGTGGGGCGAAACGTGTCTGACATCAGCTGATCCACACATAGTGCAAGATTCAACTGCCAGAGTTCTGTCGTTGACTACTAAATTTTTTTACTATTTCTATGCACTTTTGTGACACTCATGTAGAGCGGTCACCTGGAGGAAATGTAACATTTTAAACCTGTTATGTTTATTAAAAAGGTTCCTCTTTCCGTATCTGATTCTCATCGTTGGAGTGAGCCAGCACCTGGGGACATTCACAGGTTATAGAGTAATATTGGAGGAGCACACACACTAGTAATAGTAATAATGTCAAATATTTAGTATATTAATACAAAAATCCAAAGTATCACAGTGACATAAATAACATACAGGTACAAATAAATATACCTAAAGTGCACAAGTCTACTTACATATAGCACAGTTGTAACAATGATAATAAGCTTGACGCTAAAAACAGCAAACACAGCAAAAACGATATCTAAGACAGGTGGGCCATAGAGTGCACAAGGTCAACCCTTTCTCAAGGGGAACCCAATTACCAACTGTAACATAAGTGTTTATAGAGCAAAAAACGGAAGTGAACCAACATTGAATAATCAAAAAAATAAACAATTACGGCTAGAACATGCCCAGCATCAATGAGGAAACTTCATGGCGGCCGCCATGTTGAAGCACGACATAATGTCATGTGACAACTGCAATAAACGTTATTAACCCAACAACACACATGGGTCAGTTTGCTATACCCGATGTGTGCAATCAAAGTATCATCAGAGCAGTTACGTCTCAAGTGTAGAAATTCTACCTTAGGAATACCTGAAAATGCATAGACTGGGTGATGACTTGTTGCATGTAAAAGGGAATTACATGCTGTGGGTTTACGGTAATTGGAACTAACTATAGTTCCAGAGGTGGCATTTCCCCTCAAAACTAGGTCCAAAAAATCTCACATGGGCTGGATGTCATAGTAAAATGTAAATTTAAGGTGTTGCATTAACATAAATAACAAAATATTTAGCTTGTTTGTAGTGCCATCCCATACTATCAGTATGTCATCAATATAGCGTCCATACCACATGTCTGTGGGAATTGAACCATTTGTGCAATGCTTGGCCTGTTTCTCCCACATACATTGAGTTAGGGCACTTTACACATGTGATATACTACATTGGATTATTTACATGTAAAGCAGCCATTCATTTTGTGGTGCAATTGTGAGCCTGGAATTGATACTTTGTGCACAGGTCTCACATTTCTTTTGTTGGCATGGAGATGTATTGTTCACCATTTCTCTGTGCATGCTGCTCCTCGCCATCAAGAGGGGAGTTGGGAATGTTCGAATATTGTCCAGAGTCTTTCATATGTGTGTGAAATTGTTTGTAGTTCTCTCAAAATCTTGGGCAGGACTTCCATTTGTAGGTCACCACTAATGCTATGCTGTCCTGTTTTTGTGGCTGCTGGTATCTCAGGAGATGTTCTCTGGGAATATTAATGGTTTTCTTTGAGAGTCTGTGATTTTTTAACTGTAGCCATGGTTGATGAGTGGTCCTTCCTGAGATTCTGAAGATGTTTATCTTGGTATCTGGAATCCGAGCAGATGCTATTTTATCTGATGACTTGGTAATAGATTATTGATATTTTGGTGTGTCTGGGATGGAAACTGTTGTGTTTTGGGTAGGTCTGTTAGTTTTTGGTAGAGTGATGTCTTAATGGAGTTGTTCTTGATATGGTGGTATATGGTGGTGTCCAAGAAGTCAACTTTATATTGGGATGGAAGGCACCATAGTCTTCATGAAATCTGAGAAGTGCCTTTTTGCTAACAGCCCATATGATTAGAACATCATATATGTAGTGGAGGTTTGGTGAGGCAGGTAGTGATAGAGAAACACAAATAGGAAATCTGCCCAGTATCAGTACTATCTGTCGAGAGTCAGTCTGCCAACAAAATTAGTCAATTGTTATCAGGAATTTTTTAAATATTTATACTATGGGATTCCAGGGTTGGATAGGAAAATACCACAAATAAACCTGTGTATGGAGAGTATGAATGTACAAATTGAATGTTGGAGAATAGATATTGGTCCTGTGTTTAACAGTAAAACATAACAGCCTCTGTGAATTCATTGCAGAAGTATAATGTGTGAAAAATAAATTTCTAACCAAAATAATGACAAAGATTGATGGTAAAATAGCTGCATGAAAACTGTTAAAAAAATAAATGTATATATAGGGGGGATTCTGGGTTTCACAACTAGTATCAATGTAACAATGACAGCTTTGCTTATTTTGAAAAGACATGTATTGGAAATTTCAATGTGTTACTTGTACTAATTACCAAAAAGTAAAACACCTAGACACATGAGGTATTCCCAAACGTTTTCAATTTTCTACCATATTTTAAGAGTTTTATTTATAAGAAATGATTCACTCCAAATGATTATATATAAATACACATTTTTTAAATATAAGGATTTATTAATAAAAGAGGAAACTGCAAGGGAATTTCAAACTTAAGGCTGAAGAAAAAATTTGTAAAAATTCTCCAATTCTGCTGAATTGAATAATTTCTCCAACTCGCTATATTGACCTTTAGTTTGAAATTCCCTTTGTCAATTCACTGAAATTTACTGCAATTCTCTCTTTCACAAATAAAGCCCATAATTTATGTGGGTACAGTAACTGAGAAAGAGGAAAATTACAGCTAAATATACCACGTTATTGAAAAATGTCTTAATAAAAATATTTGAAAGTAAATATTACACTGCAAAAATGTTATAATATGGGCAAAATATTCCGTTCATCAAGAGTCTAACAATACCCTGCCTTTAATGTGTTATAAACATAGAACATATAAAATGTTGTCATTAACTTACATAACTGGTATTAACTTGACTATGTCTGTATAGGCTATTAGATATAACACTTTCCAAAGGTCCATGGAAAAAAATATTAAATGCACTCATACTTTAGTTTCACCTGCCAGATATTGTTCCATGGCTGTTATGGTAAATATTCCTTGCAATGTATTTTCAATGAACAAAATTTCTTCATGAAAAAAATCTGAAAACTAATTCCAATGAAATTAACCAAGTGTTGACATATTGGCTGACGTAGGTTTGTTTAAGCAACCTTATTTCAGGTTGCAAAATTATAGTCCTTAAAGTGAAGAAAAGGGGGGTAGAATCACTGAATTGGTGAAGTGTCTGAAGAACACTGCAACCTATGTTCTGCAAGGAACCCATCATTAATCTTTTTCCTGTAATTCTACCCTATTCACCTTCTCCCCGTCTAACTCAATAGAATTTAAAACCTGCTGTCAGCACAGTAACTTAACCAGAACCTACTCATTACTCAGTCAAGTCATTTGTAATGTTTGCTAATTTGTCTGTGACCAGGAACAATGTGTAAACCATTTATGAAGTGATGTTTTAAGTGTAAGTATATATCCTCTGCTATTCTTGGAAACCATCAGAACATTGAAAATCTTCTCAAATGACTCTTACGCATTTTAAGTATGGTGTCAACAAGGACACAATATCCAGGATATAAAGCTTTTGGTACTGATGGGATTTTTTCACACACAGAGGGAGATAAAAATATGGGACGTCAAATTAATATGCCAGTTTAAGGCCTTAGTAGAGACAGTGAATTCATCTCCATATATAACCTTACTAATTAATAATCTTTTTAAAATCCCTGGATTGCTGCAGTGGATTTATTTCATACTATAAACATTTGACACCTTCATGGATCTGGCATGTGTCTAATGATTTTATTGCCCCCTAACCAGGGAGTGGAGGGATCAGAGATGCTCTGACGGAACTGATTTTGTCTGTTGGATTTCTACAGAACTGACTGATTTACTGCTGAGAACATTCTTCAATACCCTATGTTTTTCTTGCCTTTTTTTTTTTAAACTCTTAACAATGTTTTGTAATTGGGAATTTTGTTTTAGCCTCATTTATGCCTGAGTAAAGGACCTAGCAACTTGGCCTTTAAAGCTTGGAACAAAACTCTCAGTTAGCCAATAAATGGTATCATTTTAACCCCACTTGTGCCTTGTAACTATACATTTAAAGCTTACAAAAATGTCTGGGTTCTCTGTTCTACCCAGGAGCTGTGCTAGAGAAATGTGAAATACCATTCCAAAAAAAAACCTCTGCTCCATACTTTGGCAATTTAAAGATTAACTTGTTAATGACAGAAAATGTGGGTTTCACCATTTTACCTTAAGAAATATTCATCTTATTTTTATTATTATAATTTAATATTATTGATTCTAACATTACTATTAATAACATTAGAAAAACAAACATAATTCCCTTGCTCAAGACCAAGTAAAAAAATAAAGAAAAAATACAGCAGCCAAGGGAACAAGAAAAGTAGAGAGAGTGGATGTTTTGCCAGTCATTGATTTCTTAGTTGAGACCTTCTCCATTTCTAGAGCGCCTCCCATGGACCCTCATACCTTAGAGTGCCACTCTTGGGCAAGTTCAGAATCTTCCTAACTTGGTTCCCACATGCTCCCCAATTCCTTGTCCTCTAGCTCTCTTAGGATTGCTACACACTCGGAGGATTTGGAGATATTCCCAACAAGCTTTGTTCTATAAAAATAAACATAACCAGAATTTTTCACAAGGGACAAGATCCCCTTCTTGCCGCATCTCGAATGCGCATGGCTTAACTGTATTGTCACACACCAAATCCTCTTCCTTGGTCTTCCCCCTGTGAGGTAGTGCACTCTTAACACAAGATCAGAACAGATACATATGTATTTCAGGATTAATATCAAGCTCAGACTCACTGGACAGCACAGAAAAACCATTGCTACAACAGTGGAAAAAACTTTTCACCATATAACAAAATAATTACTAACAGAGATCTGAGAAGCAAACATTATGTCACAATGGTCCAAATAGGAGGAAACATTAACTGCTGGGTTTTTAGGGAAATATTAAAAATAAATAAGACAGTGACAGGAACCTCAAAAGAAGATATACATAGCAGAAATATAGTAATGAATAATACTATATAGTTAAATTATATACAAATAATGTCATTCTTGGTAAGTTCATTATAACAGTAAAAAAATACTAACCTGTTAGCAGAAAGAAATGATAGCCAAACAGGGGAAACAGAAAAACTTCAAACTTTTTTCAAATGTGATTAATTTATCTGATATTATTCTTACCACTGTTGAAGTTTCCCTGTTGTCTAATGGTCTTGGCTCTTCACCATCCTGCCAGTTTAATCTAGTTGATACAGTTTGAGATGTTAATGAGTTTGTCCGCACTTTACCTTTGACATTTTTTTTGTCAGGTATGCTTCTGAGGTGTTGCAGTCAGCCCCGCTGACATCCATTTTTGATGATACCAAGGCCGATGATGACTCCTTGGATGAACTTGACTTTAGAGATATTTGTGGCATTAGAGACTTAGGAAAGGTGGGTCTTGAAATGGCAGTTAGTAAAGTGGGAACACTGGGTGTGTTCGGCTTGGAACAAATGTTTAGGAGAAAATCAACTTTTTACCCAGGACACTGTAAAGGTCCTAGTATTGATGCCTTCCAGAAAGTTGTTGTGGAATGCTTGAAAAAACTGGCAAAACAACCAAAAACCAAAATTGATAATTTGTTGAAACTTGAGTGGAAGGCGTTAGCCAATTTTTAAGAAAATTCCTCTATTGTTATTAGAAATTTAGACAAAGGAGGGTCTTTTGTTGTGTTAAATTGTACAGACTCTGTGGCTGAGATTCTACTTGAGAAGGCATACACTAAACTTTGCAGTAACCTCACTGCATGATTCCTAATAGAATTGGGGAGATTGGCGGAGGATGGGGTGGCATTAGAAGTAGTTACTCTAAAAACAGCAGATTTCCTTAAGGTTCTACATCCTATTATACCCAACTTTTACCCAATTTTTACTTTTACCCCCTCCCCAAAGTACACAAGTCACTTACATCCTCACCTGGGAGAACCATAGTCTCTGGGACTGGGTCTCTTGGAGAAAATTTGTGTCAATGGGTAGATTATTATCTCCAAACCCTGGTGGTTCAGCTACAGAGGATATGAAGCATTTGCTTCAGAGAATGGATAAAATATAATGGAAGAAAGGATTTAACAGGCTGACTGTAAATGTCACATCCTAATATTCTTGCATACTCCGTGGGACTCCAGGCCATTGAAGATTTTGTTAGACTGTTTTCAGAATATTCAGATGATCTTATACTTTTTTGTCCACTTTTTGCTAACCACAACGAATGTTTGAGGGGGATTGCTACTTGCAGAGATGTGGGGGCTAAATTTGCACCATCATATGCCAACCTATTTTTAGGCTGGTGGGAGTCATCTCATATTCTAAATATATTGATGATCTTATATTTGTATGGGAGGGTGGTCAAAGCTTGGCCACTGATTATGTCACATATCTGAACACCAATGATCTAAATTTAAAATTCACCTATGAATTTGGCATACAAAGTGTAAATTATCTAGATGGGACTCTTAGGGTAGAAGGCAGTCGGGTGACTGCAGAAGTTTTCAGGAAGCCTATAGCTGGCAATACTATCCTACATGCCTCATCATGTGACCCCCCCCCCCCCCCCCCCACACACACTTTTATCTGGGTATTCCTAAGGGCTGGTTCATCCGCCTGTGCTGGAATTGCTCCACTTTGGAGTTGTACCGATTCCATGCGGATGAACTGACCACTCAACTTTTAGCCAGAGGCTATCCTAGTACCTACTTAAGAATACAATCTCCAACAAACAGAAAGATAAAGAAAATGGGAACTCACAAATAACATTTGTAACATCCTACAGTAAGGAGTACAACCAAATGTGTGATATTGTCAAATCATGCTTACTTATTTTATATAATAATGAAAGCTTGAGACCTACTGTAGGATGTAGGTTCTCAGCAAGAAAGGCAACGTTGGGCAATCTATTGGCTCCAAGTATGCTTAAAATTTAATCTAAGAGATCAAACACTTTGCTACATATTAATGGTAACTTTCCTTGTGGCAGCACTTGTTGTATGTGCTGCTCTTATTTGGTGACATCCCATGTATTTAGATCTACATCTACTGGTACTTCATTTTCCTTAAGATTCTGTACCAATTGCAATACCCATGGAGTTATATATCTTTTGACTTATGGCTACTACAACAAACAATATGTGGGCCATACTGGTCATGCATTTAAATGTCATAAGCGGGAACACTTGAAGGCAATCAAAAAGGAGGGCCATCCAATCGGTCTGGAATATTTTGGTTGCCAAATAATTGAGAAGTTTACTTTACCTGCATGAGGAGGTGACCTACATAGAAAATGATGCCAATGTTGGGCTTAATTCAGAATGGGATGTGGGATATTTCTGTTAAAGATATCACTTACTATATGTGTTCCTACTTTAATTTTTTTCATAACTTATTGAATATATATACATGTTTATACTTGGAAACTACACAAGATATTGTTTTATCGATTCCCCCCCCCCCCCCCTTTTTGGATTATCCTACTATTATTATCATCAATTGTGTCTTGATTATTGTTGTTGCTTGCTTTTTATACATCTATGAAACTAACTGTTGAATTATCTGTTAAACATTTACAGTATGTGTTAGTGTGAGAACAATTTCTGTTTGCAGTCATTTTTTCTCTAAAGTCTCATTAGTATTCTAAGTGAGACCTGTTCCTTTAACTATTGTCATTTTTAAATATCTATTGCCCTGTCACATAGGGGTTGGGTTTAAGGTTAACATTTTATTGGCTGATTCATTGTCTCTGCCCCTACCAACTTCTCTTTAAATAGAAGGGCATACTCATTTTTCAACATTCTATGTATCAGTCGCCAAGACAAAACGCGTCAGATGAGCTGACCGCATCAGCTTTTGTTCTCAACTTATATTTTCTATTATGGTGCTGTGCTTGGATATTAATATGATCTAATAAAATTGGAATATTTCTATTCGTTTAGGCTACCTTACAGAGTGGATCTGCTCAAGTGCACTAGAACTAACGCCAATACTTTAAGTGATCTTCTTCCTGCTCTTTTTTGTTGTAACCTATTAATCAGTCATAAAATATTAATTACACAAACCTCTATTTTAATAACTAAATATACAAACTTAAATTAAAAAAAGTATGGTAAAATAACTGATAGTGTGCAACAATATGTGGAGGCACCCCACCCTGCACACAAATGGCAATCAAAATGACGCACTGTTTAAAATAAACATGTCTCTCTCACAGCAACATGTGCTATTTTAACTATTATTAAATACAAAAGTATTGGCACCTTGTATGATTATTCAGTAAATAGAAATTACAGGATTGTCCCATTTTTTTAACATGATCCAGGCACCCAGCTTATTCTATATCAATTGGAAATCTAATGTGAAATTAATAAAGGACCTCTTTTCCGTTTCCAAGTAAAACTATATGATGTTTCAATTTGTCTAATATTTGGACATGCAAAAGCAACATGGATATTTGGAAGGGTGGACATGAAGGTGATTAATAAATTTATATTTTAAGATGCCACTGACAAAAATATATTCCAGTAAGTAATTAAAACTGAAGTAATTCTTCTTAAAAAAAATGATTAACATTTTTCCCAATAACCCTGCATTGGTAACATACTTAAATTATATTGGGCCCTTTTCAATGGCTTTTAACTCATATTTTTCTATGGCAGTTTATGGTATTCAGTGACATGAGATGTTAAATAGACACCGTTAAGTGAGTCACATCTTAAATTCTTATAATTTTATTTCTACTAATCATTCAACGTATTTGTATATTGAACACTATAAGGTTTATTTGGACTTGCTATTTGAGATAATGTGGAAATAAATCTTAAATATACATGCTACAAATGTTTTATGGAAATAAAATTAAAACATCATAAAAATGTAAAAACATTCCTTTGCTTGGTAAACAGAGCCAACACAAATGTGCAATTATTCTGTTTCAACTACAAAGCCTTTTATAAATGAGAACAAGTCTGCACTGACATAAATAAGTTATTACCAACAAATTAAATTACCATTTATTTTCCTCTAACCAATATATAATATACATTATCTGCAATTATATTGTGAATACTACAATGTTTCTAGTATGGAAGTGAGACAATGTAAACTGTCCTTCAAAACTATTTAGCAATAATGACAATATCAATGAATGAGGCATTGTATGCCTGCATTATTTGTGTCAATTATTTTCTTGATGGAATCAATCCCTTTATAGTGTTATGCAGATAGTGATTTCATTTACATAATAGCAAATTAAATTTAGTGTCACGGTCACTAAATCTGTATCTAACATCTCACATGGCAGCTCTTATCTCCTGAGTGCCATAGCAGGCAGTTACACAAGGAATTAAAAAGAGTTATGCACCCAGATTTCAATATTTATTTGCATATGCTATGTTGTATATATATTTTTTACACATACTTCAAATGCATTATTTATCTCCTAAATTATTTTTGCCATAGATTTTTGTCTATGCTGTGTCTATTTTCTAATCCCTCTAATATTCCATTTGTATTATTAAAACAGGCAGACAGTTTGAAAAGTTCTCCAGTATATGTATTTCCTGTAAAACTAACATCTAATTGTATTTTGTTTGTATAATCCCTATGAGTAATTACATCATGTTGTCAGACTTGTATATATATATTTTGCTTGCCTTTACCCATGATTGGGAATAGGATTTATAGTAAATCTCATAAACAAACTTCTAACTAGATTAAAAGCTACAAACCTACCTTGTCTCAGAACTCCAAGACTACATTTAATACAACATCAGTAACCACATTCCTTACTTTAAATACATTAGCTGCAGTGATAGTTTCAATAAAATACCAAATTTGCCTGACCAGCTCAACCAACACTTCGATCTGGTTAAAAAACGATGGCAGATAACCAAAAACTTTTCTCGTCTACTCAGTATCGTCGATTTCAGGAACTATTTGGTACCAGAAACATCAGAGGCATTCAGATTGTCTCTGAAAAGCACAGAATATTGGCTACCTCATATGCAACTAGCACCCCCACACATTTTCCAAAATATGGATGAAATTAGTCCAAATAAATTCTCCAGCTTTTAGGCTCTCTGACTGCCAAATTCTTAGGACTTTTAGACTTTATTTTATTCTTAGGCTGGTGAGATTGTTAGCAGTATTGCATTATTTTGGCTCGCATTCCTTCCAGGCAGGTTCTGAGAGTGAGGTCCCAAGAACACAGGTGAAACAAATCCCATGTTCCAACAAAGTCCATCATTGAAAGCACTTTTGAAAATCTCAGTGTCTTGATAAATCTGGGGAGTATCTGTTATACCCTCTGATTAATGCATCAAACATTAATAGTTACTGTTGCCATTATGTGCCTACAGCAGGGGATGGTGATGTGGATGTTGAGGATGCAATGTTTCTTGATGTTGTTGTAATCTAGAGGACAAACATGGGAATAGTCATATCTGAATATATATGCATTCAGGCCATATGAATTGCTTACATTTATATATTCTTGACATTCTGTTAACATGTGGCTTTGTCAGGCAAGGTGTCTGTTATATATGGATAGCAATGTATCATGTGGCCTGATGTATTGATGTACACAATATTCATTACATTTACTTAACAGCAGCTATTGATCTCTCATGCATTCAAACTATGTTCACATGTTTGGTGATTCCTTTCCAGATGGAATTACTCATCTTTTGCCTTGTGTTACTGGCTGTGGTCCCAAGTATCAGATGGTAACAGTGGGACAATTGCATGAGTAAATGAAAGGTTTTAGGGAGTTAGAGGTGAAGCAGGGCTCTACTGGGATTCAGGGACTATTCTGGGCCAAATTGCCTACATATATGTCTAGAGACATCCATCCAAAGAGGGGCTTTGAGAGGACAAGCCCACCATATATATACATAGTCTCCTAGGGAGAAGCCACATCACCAACAGGCGAGATGTTTGGGTACATCTTTGCAATCTTGGTCGGTACTAAGTACCATCTATTAGAGAGTTTATATTGTGTTTTATTAAGATCAAATCAATGTATAGCGCTATAGCATCTCCCCAAGGCCATTCACCAGTGAGATTCCTTTGTTTCTATGTCTAGATCCTTCTCCCAGTTTGATCTTACAGGAATATTGTTTATTAATCAAATCATTTCCACCGAATGTGTCATAAATTTTGATTGGCCTACTGGTTATATTATTTAGAAGTTCTACGGCTCTTAATGATATGTCAAAATTAGCACACTTAAGCAGAAATCCCTTTATCCTAAGGTATTTAAAAAGATCCATATTAGGCATATTATATTCCTTCTGGACCTCAGGAAAAGACCTAACCGTATTCCCCACTAACATATCACTTACCCTACCTATACCATTTTCTACCCAGGTAGTTGTATCTATATTTTCTATCACCTTGTTTATGATCATTAAACACTTGGCAGGATTTTATTGGTATCTAATATGGATATCTTTATTTTATGCCATATTGTTAGGATAGCTGCAAGTGTCATGGGGTATTCCCCTGTACTGGTTCTCCTTCTGGTTCTGTGGCCATGTCTGAGTGTTTATGGTTGTTTAATTACAACTCCAACCATCCCTGATTGATGGCTTCTAATATTTGCATAGAGGTAGCATGTGAAAAAAGGGACGCTTCTGCATAGTCTTGCTCTATTGGGATACCCAAACCACCCTCCTTGGGTCTTCTAGCAAGTGTCTTCACCCCTATCCTATGTTTCTTCCCTGCCCATGTGAATCTGGAAAAAGCTGATTGAATCATCCTGATCCATGGATTTGGGACTTTCAGCGGAATCATGCGAAAACATACCACAATTTTGGTAAAACATATGTTCTGATGGTATTTATTTGTGAAAGAATATTAATCTCCATCCTATTAGATTGGTTTGGTGATATATCTATTCGCAAGTATGTTATTTGGGTCCTAACTCATGAGAACCCATATATCCTGTCCAGGTATTTAATCTGGGATTCTGGCATATTAAGGGGCATTGCTTTTGTGTTCAAAACATTTAGCTTATAGTTGGATAAATAAGCATATCTTGTTATTATATTCATGCACTCATTTACAGACTTCGGAGGATCCTCAAGTGTAAGTAAGATATCATCTGCATAGAGTTTAATCTTCTGTGTATTTTTTCCTGCATATCCACTTGTTTCTGGATTCTGTCTTATTTCTGCTGCCAAGGGTTCGAGGGTCAGGAGGTAGAAAGTGGGGGAGAGCGAGCAGCCCTGGCGAGTTCCGCTGGTTAATCCAAACCATTAGGAGAAAAGAGAAGAGAAATGTTTCCCCCGGGCTGGGAAAAAACAAAAGCCGGCTCCACCTTAGAGATAAATCATACCTTTTGTAACAGTAATCGGTGATGAGGTGCTGCGTCCGGCTGTGCAGATAGCCAAATGTACAAACCAGAAACAAAGAAAAATAGGACGTTGGCACTCTCCAATCTGAGTATAAAAAAGTATTTATTAATCCAAGAAAACCGACCAAACAAAAAATATTGATATATTCAGTGGAACATGTGCAGGAGTGCAGACAGGAGATAGATTGCCTTACGTGTTTCGTGCCTACTGGCACTTAATCATAGCCTATGATATATGTATATGTATATATATATATGTGTGTGTGTGTGTGTGTGTGTAACTATAATGTGAACTCAATAATAATAAAAATAACCCTAGATCTACTAGATCTAGGGGCAGGGCTCCAATTTGGGTTAGAGTTACAGATAAGTTAGAATCATGGTTAGTACAAGGTTTAGATTCAGCATAAGGGTTACATTTATGGGTTGGCTAGCCTAGGAACCAGAAGTCTTTGGCATTGCACAGGCTCCTCCTCATATGAATTTACAATATATATGCTTACTCGAGGATAGACATGATAATGACTAGCGTGGGCTTAACTTATCAAATCAATAAGGTATATATACACGAAGTCACATGGACGGACCACAACTTAGTAATTATGTCGATAAAAAACGACAATAGAAAACTTCATAGTGACTGGAGGATAAATAGCAAATTGCTACTATCGGAAAAAAAATAGGATATATATACAAACGGCAGCAGAACATTTTTTCCAAGAAAATAGAAACTCTGACATAACCCCGGCTACTCTCTGGTGTACCTTTAAGTGTGTAATTAGAGGGCACCTAATTAAATTAGGTAGCCAAGAAAAAAAAAGAAGAGAATTGAGTCTGTCAGAACTGTGCATTTGCCTGGCCACACATTCTCAAGCCAACAAACAATCACAGACGAAAGAAAATATCGATATTATACAAAATCTAGAGCATAGGATAAACGAACAACTGATTGCGAAAATCAACAAAAACCTAGAAATACTGAAAACAAAATGGTATTATAAGGGCAATAAGCCAGATACCATCCTGACCAATAAACTGAGATACAGAAGAACGTCTAGCAAGATATCAAAGATTAGTTACAATGGAGAAATCATCCTCAGACAGTAAAAAATAGGACAGGCATTTGCTCAGTACTACAAGACCCTGTATAACTTACCTAAAACAGAGACCAACACACAATCGCATATATACTTTGAAAACAAGCAACATAAACAGGTGACTCAAGAACAGTTAGCCAGGCTAAACCTACCCATTTCAGTTACGGAAATCCAGAGAAGCATAGAGAAGTAAAAAAAAAGAAAGTGCCAGGTCCCGATGGATTTGACAACTTATTTTATAAAATCTATAAAGACGTCATCAGCTAGGAATTGAAAAATATGTTCAATGATTTCATGCAAAAAGGAATTATCCCAGAAGAAATATTAAAGGCCAATATTGTGACAATTCTAAAACAGGGGAAGCCCTCCGAGGAGGTGACAAGTTATAGACCTATATCTCTTCTGAATATAGATTCTAAACTCTATGCAAGTATCCTAGCCGAAAGAATGAAGACAGTGATAAAAGGATTGATCCATAAAGACCAGGTGGGCTTCGTTCCGGGATGTACCTCCTCGAGCCATATACGAAGACTCATTAACATCAATGAGAAGATAAGGAAGTCCAGTTATCCCACCCTGACTCTTTGATTGGATGCCGAGAAGGCTTTTGATAGGGTGGGATGGAATTTTATAGATGAAACCCTAACAGCCTTCGGATTTTATGGTCCAAGCAAAAAAGCTATAATGGCATTGTACTCAAGCCCATCAGGCAGAATTACTGGGCAAGGGATACAGTCGGACTGGTTTGGTATCACAAACAGCACCAGGCAAGGATGTCCGCTTTCCCCTCTCCTATACGAACTTACGGTTGAATCACTGGCAGAGGAGATCAGAAACAACTCAAAAATATCAGGTCTGGAGATATATAAGCAAACATTAAAAATAATGCTATATGCGGACGACATACTGATAATAATAAAAGATCCGCTGTTATCTCTAAAAGAGTTAATGTCTATTGTTGAAAAATATAGCTCCTTCTCCAACTATAAACTGAACTGCAAAAAAACCACGGCTTTGACATCAAATATCCCTAAGAAAGACAAGGACCTTCTCCACAATAAATACAGCTTTAATTGGACACAAACCTCTTTCAAATACCTCGGTATCACTATCACTCCAAACCCGGCAGACATGATGGAGAGCAACATTATGCCTTTCATACGGGAGACCAACGTAAAACTAAAGAAATGGAAAAATTTGGAAATTTCGTGGAGTGGGAAAATTAACACAATAAAGGCCTACATATTGCCTAAACTGACCTACATTCTAAGGATGATCCAGTTGGAGGTCCAATTTGGATGGATAAAGATGATTCAATCCTTTTTTTCTAAATTCATTTGGTCAGACAAAAAGGCACGACTCAATTTTCAGCTAATGTCGCGGAATAAAAATGAAGGAGGGATGGGGGTACCAGACGTCCAGGAGCAATATCATGCCATAACTTTACAACATATCCTATCCACTATATATGGACAGAACTCGGATGAATGCTGGTTTGAACTGGAGTCCGACACCGTTAAGGATAAAGGAGGGATCCTTTCTCTCTTTTGGCAGGTGGAGGGAACTAAGACTGGCAGGCGGGTTTGGGATGATAGCTTAATTTTAAAGCATCTTACAAAACAATGGGAGGGCATTAGGAAACGGACAGACCTAAGTAATAAGATCCCCATAGAGCTACCTTTTCATACTTTGTCAGCGTTAATGGAGAATCTGAACATTTAACCCTGGATAAGATGTGGAATCCTCAAGATCTCAGATCTGTTGATTGATACTGAATTCGCCTCCTTTGACCAGTTACAAGTGAGATTCAATCTATGTTCAAAGGAAGTCTTCACTTATATGAGGATAAAAAGCTTCATAATAAATTACGGGATCATAAGAGGGAGCCTTGGAAAATGCCAGAAACTGATAAAACTAATTGAGAGAGATAACCCAAAAAATATGACAACCAATTGCCTAAGGTTCTTGAAAGAGACCAAAGAAGAATACAATCCGCCGGCCATACAAAAGTGAGGGAGGGATCTTCAATTAAACATCACGATGAAAGAATGGATCAATTCATTGCAGACAATAAATAAATATATACACTGTCTTAACATCACTGAATGTTGCTTCAAGCTTTTTAATAGATGGTATAGAGTACCAGCAGACATAGCAAAAATGTACAGAAATGTATCTAATAAGTGCTGGAGATGTGGTACATACCCTGGATCCCTTGCCCACATATGGTGGGAGTGCACGTGGATAACGAAAACATGGAAAGAGGTATTCTATAGATCCAATAGGATCCTGGGCGAAGAAATACCAAAAATACCCGAACTAGCATTATTACACCTGCATTTCCCCCACCTGAAAATCGAAAAAAAGATAGTTTTACATCATATCCTAGCAGCCACAAAAATAACAATAGCAAGAAACTGGAAATCCTCAGAATCTTTTCTTGGCCTAACATCGCAGAACAACTCAAATTCCAAATCAAGATGGAAAGAGGAATAAGTGCCCAATTTTGCGTTAACAACGGGAAATATCAAATGTGGGATAAATGGTTGAAGATCGTCAGGGAAACCCTTTAAATCTCGAGGCAGGGAACAGGAAAGAGAGAGAAAGTTTAAGGGAAGAAGAAGGGGGACAGAAAGTGGAAGAAATAGGAAAAATGGAACGAAAAAGCAACAAAAAAAACGAAAGGAGAGAAGAGAGGAATGGAGGGAAGGTAAGAGCGAAGTAAAAATGGGAAAAAGAAAAAAGTTTACAACGAGTTTCTGTGAATCATCTCGTCTAAATGTGAGTCAGTCTGTCTTGTTAGTCCTGTCCATAGTCTAATCACAATACTTCCATAGAATACGAATCGCCTATAATCTAAGTGCATTGGAAGGTAGTCGGCACTGGAAGATACTAAACTAGTTTTAGTGCTGAATATGTCATCTCTATAACTCACTCAGATGGTAAGAGAGAATTTTTAACAGAACATTATTCACATCACTAATAAGAGGGTATGGATAGCTAATCTTTTTTTTTAATTAGCCCTTAATAAAGATTTCTCAATAAACACAAGGATGACTAATATCAAACAACAAAGTGAGAACCGATGGGATAAACAACACTAACCCTCGATCTCCTTCTAAGTCTGAGTGTTAAAAAAAAAAAAAAAAAATGAATTTACAATATCAGTTTAAATCTATTTATCCCACTTGCAGATTAATTTCCTGTTTTTGTTCAGGTTCACTGAAGAGGGTGGTGCACTGTGATGCAAGCCACAAATCTATATTTGTATACATTCCAAATATTGTATGTAACTATATAATAACATCTGTCACTATTATTAATTATAAGTACAGCTTGTGATTGACAAATGGGTAGCATGTTCATTTAGACTAATTCATTCTGCAAATATGAATGGATAAACAGTATATTGTGAATGTATAAATTAAAGAAAACCTTCTTGAAAGTGTTTTTTTAATGGCATGCACTGGCATTAATTCACTGTAGTATAACTAAGGAAAATTCATATTACATGCATCTGGGATATACTGAAACTAGATGGTACAATTTATCATCAACAGGGTTAAAGGAAGAGCTGTCAAGATTACCTTCAGGTCATGTTAACATTAAACTTGGTTATTTCTGATTTCACCTCCTGGGAAAACACAAAGTACTGAATTTATGTCTCGATTGTACACCTACAGCTACATGAATCTTGAAATGATGTAAAGGTGAATGAACAGAAGGTTGATTTGAAATCTATAATGCAAGTCATTTAAGTAAGATTGTTTGCTGTCTACATGCTCAATTAAATATTTTATAATAGGTAACCATCTGAATCTTTGAACATTTGCAATGATCTGTAAAATTTTGTTATTCTATTGAATCTATATGATTTATGATCCAAAGACTGTATTTACATATAAACAATGTGCCATATGATGAAGGAAGCAGAATAAACATACTTTATTTATACCATCAAAAGCATTTAGTACAAATCTGAGGCACATTAAGGTACAGTATTAAATTACATTAGCATTTATTTATATTTACATACCACTTGGTATAGCATAGGAGGGAATTACATGCTATGTTAGACTAAGAGGGACAGAATGACAATCTGGAATCTTGAACAAAATTAGCTGTACAACAGTTTGGGGAATGCTAAAAGATGGATACATATTTTTTTTTATTTGCTCTTAAATTGCTTATAATACAAGGGTGCATTGTATAATGAAAAATGAAACATATATGTTCAAATAAAAAGCAAAAACTGACTGCTCTTCTCACCTTAAAGGGACAGTCTAGTCCCCAAAGTCACTTTGTTGCAAGTAGGAGACTACTGCCTAAATAGTACACAGGCTTTTTTTCCCGTGCGATTTGCTGAAGGCATCAAATGAAGGCATCAAATGCGTAAATCACATTTTTTAATATTCTACTCTAGCTCCTCCTACATATACTATCACACTAATTGTGTGTAGGCAGTGAGCATGTATCAGTTTTGTTTCCTTTAGTGACTTCCTCTGCTTCTCTGATGGTGGAATAGAACGCTTTGGAATCTGCTTGTGGAATCTAAGTAACCCTGCTCTTGTACACATAGGATCTCTTAACTGTGCAACACATTGTCTGATGACATGACTAGAGAAACTTGAATGGCATTATTCTCATTGGTTCCTGTAGCAAAAAAAAAGATATTGACTAGACATGTGCAAAACTAAAATTTTCGTTTCGTTTTCGTCCATTCGGACGAAAATGTTATTTATTTCGTCTAAAACGAATTTCGTTCATTAATGCATTCGTTTCAGACGAAATTCGTTCATTATTATTCGTTCGTTTTATAGAATACAATGTAATACTATTGGCTTTCTATAAACCGAACGAGAGCCCCATTCATAAGAAATTCTTATGAATGGGGCTCTCGTTCGGTTCATAGAAAGGCTTGTATTACTTGTATTCTATAAGCCGAAAGTCTATAAACCGAACGACTTTCGGTTTATAGACTTTCGGCTTATGGAATACATGTAATCCTATTGCTATTCTATAAACCGAACGACTTTCTAATAATTTTATGAATGGAGACTCTGTCTCCGTATAGTTAAATGCCCACAGCCTATAAACCGAACGTTCGGTTTATAGGCTGTGGGCATTTAACTATACGGAGACAAAGTCTCCATTCATAATTTTATGAATGGAGACTCTGTCTCCGTATAGTTAAATGCTATTGTATTCTATAAACCGACTCTATTTCGGCTTATAGAATGCAATAGTACTACGAATGGACGAATGAACGAATGATTTTCGTTTATTAACCATTCGTTCATTCGGCTTTCGTTAGCTTAGCATTTTCATTCTTCGTTTTTAGGGCGAATGGACGAAAATGCTATTTTCGTACGAAAATGCATTCGTCCGAAAACGAATGCACATGTCTAGTATATATTCACATGTAAATTGCTTTTTTAATAAAAAATTATGATATAAAAAAATTCTTGTTTTTATTTCCTTTATGTGACAATGCTGCCTCTCTCTTTCCCTTGCCCCCAGATTTGTCGCTCTCCCCCCCTTAGTGTTGTCTCTCTTTCACCCTCCCTTTGGCTCCCCCCTCGCTCCCCTTGTGTCTGTCTCTTCCCCCCTTCCCTCCCCTTGTTTCTCTCTGCCCCCCCCCTTGTTATTCTGTCCCCCCCTCACCTGTTTCTTGCTCCCTGGTGGCTAGTGGGGGCAGCCGGGGGATGTATGCACTATACATAAGAGACGGAAGTGTCGGGCAGCATGGAGGTTGTCTGCACGATTCGTGCAGACATCCCCCAGCTGCCCGATTCTCCCTGGTGGCTAGCGAGGCAGCCGAGGATGTCTGCGCGATGAGCGAGACCTCCCCTGCTGCCGCCCGGAACGACCGCCAGGACTTTTATGAGGAAGCCGGAAGTACCCAGCTTCATCATAGAAGTCCCGGCGGTCATGCCGGGCGGCAGCAGGGGAGATCTGCGCTCATCGCGCAGACATCCCCTGCTGTTAGAGAGGGGGATCCAGGTCCCCTGCAGCTCTGCTGGGGACCTGGATCCCAGTCTTATAGTCTGACCTCAATTTGAGGTCAGATTATAAGACGACCTCGATTATAAAAGGGGTATTAACACTTCCCTTGCTGATCACAGTTTCTTTTTACTGTGATCCGTTTCCTTCCAAGTTTATGGACCTCATTTAGTTTTTTCAAAATAAATTTTATTTTGTACATTTTTACTATATTACTTATATTCTTTTCATGTATTAATGTAATTACAGTTAACTCCTACAAGCCTGTGCTGTGATTATGACCAGAGCAAACGTTAACCCATTCGTGACGTTGGGACGTTCTATGCCGTCCTGATTTTAAGTCCCTTAAAGTCGTTAGGACGGCATAGTACGTCCTGTGTTAAACAGCTCATATCGCGGCTCGGATCATGCTGCAGGCACTTGCAGCGGGATCCCACCTGTCAGATGAGGCCATTTTAAATGGCCTCAGTCTGACAGGGGAAATTTAGCTGGTACTCAAAACGAGCACCAGCTACATTTCTCTAAATCGTGCGTGACGTCCTGAAGGGCTTGCAATTTTTGGGCAGGGACCCACAGGGTCTATTAAGACCCTGATTGGGTCTCTATCATAGTGTTTCTGGCTAACGATCACCTTGTGATCAGTGGCCAGGAACAAATCGTGACGTTTTGGTGCTTACGTCATTTGGGACGCAAGCACCAAGCGTCACAAAGGGGTTAAAACTCTCCACTTTTTTCAATTTATTTTTTAATACTAAATTCAAATCATTTCATGCTATTGGCAATTCTATAAACAGAAATAGAGTTGGTTTATGGAATACCAATAGCAAAATAGCCATTACATAAACCGACATAATAAACGAATTTCGGTTTATGGAATTGGCAATGGCATTCTATAAACCGACTCTATTTCGGTTTATAGTAATGCCATTGCAAATAGCATTACATTATACATTTCATAAACCGAAAGTCTATAAACCGAACGTCGTTCGGTTTATAGACTTTCGGCTTATAGAACAGCAATAGCATTACATGTATTCTATAATCCGAACGTCGTTCGGTTTATAGACTTTCGGCTTATAGAATACTATTGGCTTTCTATAAACCGAACTAGAGTAGAGTCCCCATTCATAAGAAATTATTATGAATGAGGAGGGACTCTTGTTAGGTTTATAGAATGCCAATAGTATTCTATAAGCCGAAAGTCTTTAAAACGAACGACGTTCGGTTTATAGAATACATGTAATGCTATTGCTGTTCTATAAGCCGAAAGTCTATAAACCGAACGACGTTCGGTTTATAGACTTTCGGCTTATAGAACAGCAATAGCATTACATGTATTCTATAAACCGAACGTCGTTCGTTTTAAAGACTTTCGGCTTATAGAATACATGCAATGCTATTGGCTTTCTATAAACCGAAAGAGTCCCCATTCATACGAATAGGTCAATTGACCTATTCGTATGAATGGAAACTCAATTTCGGTTTATAGGAAGCCAATAGCATTACATGCATTCCATAAACCGAAAGTCATTCATGTCGGTTTATGGAATGTAGTACAATGCTATTGGTATTGTATAAACCGACTTTATTTCGGTTTAGAATGCCAATAGCACGAATGGACGAATGGACGAATGAACGAATGATTTTCGTTTATTAACCATTCGTTCATTCGGATTTTGTTAGTTAAAATTTTCGTTTTTCGGACGAATGGACGAAAATGCTATTTTCGTCCGAAAATGCATTCGTCCGAAAACGAATGCACATGTCTAATATTGACTTTCTCTCATAGAAACATAGAAACATAAAAACATAGAATGTGTCGGCAGATAAGAACCATTCGGTCCATCTAGTCTGCCCAATTTTTTTGGAGTACTTTTATTAGTCCCCCGTTCCCGGTCTTATAGCTAGGATAGCCTTGTGTCTACCCCACGCATGCTTAAAATCCTTGACTGTGTTTACCTCTACCACTTCTGCTGGCAGGCTATTCCATACATCCACTACCCTCTCAGTAAAGTAACAGTACTTACTGATATTACTTTTAAATCGTTGCCCCTCTAATTTAAGACTATGTCCTCTAGTTGTGGTAGTTTTTCTTCTTTTAAATATACTCTCTTCCTTTACTGCGTTGATTCCCTTTATATATTTAAATGTTTCTATCATATCCCCCCTGTTACGTCTTTCCTCCAAGCTATACATGTTAAGATGCTTTAACCTTTCCTGGTAAGTTGTATCCTTCAACCCATGAACCAGTTTAGTAGCCCTTCTCTGAACTCTCTCCAAAGTATCAATATCCTTCTGGAGATACGGTCTCCAGTACTGCGTACAATACTCCAAGTGAGGTCTCACCAGTGCTCTGTACAATGGCATGAGCACTTCCCTCTTCCTACTGCTAATACCTCTCCCTATGCAACCAAGCATTCTGCTAGCATTTCCTGCTACTCTATTGCATTGCCTACCTACCTTCAAGTCCTCTGAAATTATTACTCCTAAATCCCTTTCCTCGGATGTTGAGGTTAGGACTGTACCAAATAGTCTAGATTCTGCTTTTGGGTTTTTACGCCCAAGGTGCATAATCTTGCACTTGTCCACATTAAATGTCAGTTGCCACTGCTCTGACCATTTTTCTAGTTTTAAATAATTTGCCATTTGGCTTATCCCTCCATGAATATCAACCCTGCTGCAAATCTTTGTATCATCAGCAAAAAGACATACTTTGCCAACAAGACCATCTGCAATATCGCTAATAAAAATATTAAAGAGAATGGGTCCAAGAACAGATCCCTGAGGTACCCCACTAGTAACAAGACCTTGCATCGAATATACCCCATTGACTACAACCCTCTGTTGCCTGTCACTCAGCCATTGTCTAATCCATTCAACAATATTGAAATCCAAACTCAAAGATTTCAGTTTATTGATAAGCCTTCTATGTGCGACAGTGTCAAAAGCCTTACTGAAATCTAGGTAAGCAATGTCTACTGCACCACCCTGATCTATTATTTTAGTCACCCAATCAAAAAAATCAATAAGATTAGTTTGGCATGATCTCCCTGAAGTAAACCCATGCTGTCTCTTATCTTGAAATCCAAGCGACTTTAGATGTTCAACAATCCTATTCTTTAACAAGGTTTCCATTATTTTCCCCACTACTGAAGTAACACTTGCTGGTCTATAGTTGCCTGCCTCCTCCCTACTACATTTCTTGTGAATGGGCACAACATTAGCTAATTTCCAATCTTCTGGAACTTCTCCCGTTAACAATGATTGGTTAAATAAATCTGTTAACGGTTTTGCTAGTACACCACTAAGTTCTTTTAATAACTTTGGATGTATCCCATCAGGTCCCATCGACTTATTTGTCTTTACTTTAGACAGCTGAAGTAAAACCTCTTCCTCTGTAAACTTACATGCATCAAAAGACTAATTAGTCTTTTTCCCTAAATGAGGTCCCTTACCCTCATTTTCATTTGTAAAGCTAGTGTGGGCAGCTAGTGTGGGCAGTCCTGTTTTCTTGCAAACTGCTGTAATTTCACAAATTCATCTGTGTGTAAGCTTTTAATATTTTAAGCAAAACAAAATGTAAAATATGCATTGTAAAGAACTTTGAATGTACTTTAATATGCATTAATATTTGGAAGATGCATTTTGGGCACCAAACAGTCCCTTTAAGAAAGTTGGCAACAACTGTATAAACATAATTTAAATGAAAGGAACCGCATCCATCTAGTGTGCACTCGAAGCAGAGTTTTATTTTTTAACATGCTATTATTTCACCCCCCCTTTGTGTACCTTAAAAGTATATATTTATATAATTAGTATATCATTACAGAACAGCTTGCAAATGTTTGTATAGGTACAACCAAAAAGCAATCTGGGTCATGAGCATGAATAGCAACATATTGTGCCCTTAATTGAAGGAAATCATATTGAAATGTAAAAGATTTTAATCCCTTAGTGACATGACCTTTTGACCTTGTCTTTCCCTTGGTGACATGGGCTGTTTTGACATTTCTGGGGTGTCTGTGTTTAGCTGTAACTTTCTCACACACTGTACCCACACAAATTATGCCCTAGGCACTGGATTTCGTTGATGCTTAATGCTATCACTGTTTGAGCAGTGTTTTTGATCTTTGCAATCACAAACACTGCTCATTTAACCACAGGATGGGATAGGTACATCCAATGTCGGTAATGCTTTGCCAGACAGGATGGACCTAGACCATCACATGTCGGCAGGGGGTTAATAGTAATATAAATATTTGCTAACTTCTTCATGGACTGACAGACCATACCATATTTGAAAACATATATACATGCATTTATTAAGAATGTTGGGCTACACAACATGCTCAGGATGACTGAAAAGAAAATTACTTTTCCTTGTTAGGACTAGGTGATGAAGTATAAAATAACTTAAGTTGTCAACAAGAGCATGTTCTAAAAAATGTGTACCAAAATACTTATTTCACTGGTAGAAATAGTAATTTCAGTTAATGAACTACTTATAGCTAAAATATATATATAATATATATTTTAATATATAATATATAATATATATATAATGCAAATGCTTAAATTCATCACTTTTGGTCATAGCGGACATGTGTCCATGTTCAGTGTGTGTTGAATAATTTTCAGCTTCAATTTTATAATGCCCTTTACTTACATTGCCTTGCACAATGGATTTCATGGAGCTTTTCAAATAAAAGAGCATGTATCAGGAAACTCATCTGCCCTGAAGGGATGGTATCCTGTGATGTTCCTTTTATTTTATTGTGCCATCTAAGCATTAATCCTAAGGAGCAGTACAGCTTTGACATTTTTGAGACTCAGTTTTTTATTTATTTATTAATATTTATTACTTTGATATTGCACAGTGTTTTATTGCAAAGGCACCAAACACCTTCCTTTTCATGTTGCACGTGTACCGAATTCACTAATTAAACACAGTGAAGCCCATACCTCCCAACTTCTTAACCCCAGTTAGGTATATTAAATTAACCTTGACCCTACATGACACAGGGTGGTCTGATGACACAGCAGAAAGTGACATGTCAGTAGTAGTTACCTCCAGAATGTGTGGAAAGAAAGTCCCCTGGACCAATAAGGAAGGGGGTAGCATGCCTGCCAATATCGCTGCATATTTTGTTTTGAATTGTTATAATGTGATTGGTTTTGCTGTATCAAATTTTGGAATATTATAGCAGGTGTGTTCCATGATTACCCAGTGTTACACTGGTCCACATTTGTAAAGTTTTCCCACCCTCCCTCTTTTTGTTTGTATGTGTATGTTATCTTGTTTTTCAGTTAATGTCATAGCTGCAATATATCATGGTCAGCGTGGTGTATTCTGTTGATGGATATTCACCCTATAGTCTTGGGGAGATTCATGCCTGACAGCTGCTAAGAGCGATGTCCCTTGGACTCCAGATTATTCTTAAGGGTTCCATGCTGACCCTTTGCTGCACTAATAAAAGATCTGCCTTCCTGATTCCAGGACAGAATTGAAAATTGGGGTTTGCCACTCTTAACTAGAAAATGCTGTGTAACTTATCGCAAAGAAATGTGTTGCTCATCTCCCTGCCACTGAATATTTTAAATTCAGTGCATTTAAATATAAAATACCTGTTTTTCCACAGCTAGTAGGAATTGTGATCTTTGGCATTCACTTAGCATTCCCAATGTATCCCTATTATTCCTAAGTAAATCTACACACCAGCGCATGCCAGCCAATTTAACATGGCCTGGCTAAGAACAAGACTTTCTATCAAACTCCTACCTCATGCTAATTTACAAATCCACCAAAAGCAATAGGGTTTCTGCTTAATCTGAATACATTTCCATATGAAACCACGCACATTATGAGAAAATCCACAAACATTTAAATTATTTATGCGGAGTGGATGCATGTTATGATAGAGTTACAAGAGCAATTTTTTTTTTCTCTGCCGTTTTGACTCTCTTTTCAATGACATTTCCCATGATGAGCACTCCAAAAGAATAGCAATTGCCTTTCTTGTCAGATTTGTTTTGTCAGTTCTGAATGCTGAGGCTTGCTTTGCCATTTCAAGGTCTCTTTCAATCTTTGAAACACAGCTGGAGTTGCAATCAGGCGTTCACTTCGTGAAGAAGTTGGCAGTTGATCCCTAACCAACTATGTGGAAGATATATAATATATTTCTCAGTACACAGAGGAATACCCCTTTCATTGCTTCAGATAGAAAGACCATATCACTTATGAATGACTGTCTGCAAACTAGGCCTCTTCCTCTTTAGGGACATGAACACTTGTAAATGAACTAAAATGACCTATACTTGTCAAGCTGATTTGATTTTAGCAAATCTACAATAAAAAAAAATATATATTTTTTTAGCTGTCAGGAAATGTTCTGTGTAAAGCCACCAACTGTTTACATATTATATGCCATCATGTATTCAAATACATTGAAAAGGCAAATATTCCGAATGTTTCCCATGCATGAACCTATTGTTTTGCACAGGGTCTTTCAAGCACTTTGTGTACACAATGAATGCATGGGTGTTTTCTTTCATCTCCCTCCTAAACAGTGATGTGAGGTATGCACAAGGGATTTTAATCTTAGCTCCACTGTTTGTTCAACTAATTTTCTTTGGTTTTCTGGATTTGCCCATCATCTGAGCTGCAGGCTAGTAATAGATCCTCAACACAATCTACAGAAGCAGTGACACCCTCATTGTATATAGCAATGCAGAGCTACATGACTGAATCACTAGACAGGTGGCAAATTATTGTAAAGGTCTTTAAAGCACCCCAGTGTTAGAAAGTAATTGGCACTGCAAGTGTAAAGGCATCAATACCTTTAAGGGTCCACTGGACTCCACAAAGCCATTAATACACATCAATAGAAAATAGCTGTGTGACTGATCAGCTGTCACTCAGATGTTTATAGTAGTGTCTGTTGTGTTGTTGATAAATCTTATTATGAGATTTTTTTAAATTAATATATAAATGGGGTTTTTGTGCAATAAAAAAAAAGAGGGAATGCTTGAGGCACAGATATCTGGGGGCATGAATGGAACCGGACTGAGTGGTATGAGGCAGGGTGTTTCCTGAATAGGTATGAGCTTAAGTCTCCATGCAGAGATTTGGTTTCAGGCTGCTGACAAGAAGGCTCAGTGTTGTATAATTTAATTAGCCATAGTGATTTCATTTCTTCAATCATTTGAATTAAACAAATATAGTGTATGCATAAATCAAATTTAAATTCTCAAATATGTTTTAGAGAAATATTTCTATTGCAATAAACATATGAAAAGGGCATGTTAATTAGCCAATGTTTTTGAATATTTTTCTTGCGAAGAATCATATATATTAGTATATTTTACCATTTTAAAGGGTGATCAAATTAATATGTGACAAATGATTGTATTTATAAGTGGTTTACATTTTAGCATTTTCGATTTTTCTCTTTTGCTTCCATAGGTTAATGATCACGCTGAGGCAAATGCAAAGGGTGCATTATACTGAGATACACTCCTATATAAAACCCATATGGAGATATAGGCATCACAGTGAACATATGCCTGGTAGCAAAATTGACATGTAAAGCAGATAGTACTGGGTTGCCTTATTCATGATAATTACTTTATCCTTTATTTAGAAATAAATGATTTTAAAGCAAGGCATTGCTCAATGGGATGGATATTGACTGACATTGACTGATGCTATTGAAATTTGATCAGATCTTGGCACATGGGAACAAAAATACATGGGATTTATTATTATTTGTTTTTATTTATGTAATTACAGTAAATTCCACTGCAGAAATAGAACCGACATAATATATATTTTTATCTGTATGAGAATATATCGTTTAAAACAAGCATGGCATGAGAGATTAAAGAGATTTTTAGTAGAGTTGAAAATAAAATCAGACATGTATAGATTTAGTATGAAAACAGGCTTGCATGGTCCTAATAACCCAGGATTGTGACAACTGAAGCTGATAGGGCTCTCCAAAAGTAAAATCAAACAAAATAATCTATGTGATTTTGCAAAAAAGTTAAATACACAGTTCCAGTTAAAGCTTAACTTCAGTCCACCAAAACCTTTTGTACCTTTTATTTTCGGTAGGACTAAATTTGTAAGAATTATTTTCATAGACAGATTTCCTATACACAGACTAGAACTTTATTAGCATCATTTTTAGGGATAACATGCCTCTTTTGACACCTTCCTCTTTTTTCCAATTTTAATTGAAGTACTGACCCCCTGTACTATCTGCCTAATGGTCTGTTTGATGTAAAATAGGCTATGTTTATGTCTCAGACTGTTTGAAAGCTGTATTGTACTCCATGGCATAAAAGGTGTAAATATTTAAAAATAATAAAATGTAAGCCTGAGGAGATAAAAGAACCATAGCAACCTGAATATGACCTGTTTTATGCATATTGAATTTCAATGTATAGAAAAATAAATGCATTTATTAAATTATGAATACATTTATTGTAATTATGTTTGATCTACTCAAAAATATCAGGTTTAAGTGATTCTCCTGTTCAGCCCTCCAGCATTTGGCCTTAACAGAATCAACATTTCTCAAAAAAGCAACAATCAAAGAATCCCAAATTAAAAATATACTTGCAATGTGCACATACATTAATTGTAGAGAAAGGTGTACAAAGCTTGCATCTTTGTTTTTTTGTTTTTTTTAAATGTGTACTGCTAGGGTTGCCAGATTTACTACTTTTTTGCAGAAAACAAACACATTTTTCATGTTTCCCAAGCAGAATGTGCATCCACAGAGATAATATGTCACAGCCAGTTTGCCCATTAATATGCCACTGTTTTTCCATTCATTTTCCACAGCCAGTATGCCCATTAATATGATACAGTTTCCACATTAATATGCCACTGAAAATATTCCTCTGTTTGCCCATGAATATGCCACAGTCAGTTTCCCCTTTAATATGCCACAGCCAGTATACCCATTCATTTGCCATAGCCAGTATGCCCATTAATATGCCCCAGCCAGTTTGTCCATTAATATGCCAAAATTATCCCATCAATGTGCCAGAGCCAATTAGCTTATTAATATGTCACAGCCAGTTTGCCCATTAATATGACACTGTTTTTCCATTCATTTTCCACAGCCAGTTTCCACATTAATATGCCACTGAAAATGTATCCATTAATATGCCACAGCTAGTTTGCACATTAATATGCCACTCTTTGCCCATTAATATGCAACAGACAGTTTGCCACCCTCCTGCACTCTTCCTCAGTATTCACCTAGCTTTTGCGAGAGACTGCATCTTTCCATGATGCCTCTCTTATGCTCCCTGTGCTCTGACGTGAAGTTTGAGCACAAGAAAAGTCACGTGACCCCTAACGTCAGATCAGTGCACTTGGAACCAAAGAGAGGCATCATGAAAGGATGTCTGTGCACTTCACAGACACAGTATGTTGCCTTCTCGTTGTGGAGATGGTGGTGAGGGGAGATTATTTTGATTAATTATTCCCTTACACTCATCATTGCAGAAAAAGTTAATAAATAACTTACTTTTGTGCCTTATTTATTTTATTATGACTGATGGACGTAGTCGCCATGTGTTCTCAGGTATTCTGACAAAAGGATAAAAAGTAAAACAAAGAAATCAAAAACACTTTAATGTGGTTGCATAAAGAAACATAAAATAATAAAGAAAAAATCCATAAATGTCTTTCTTATTAAATAAAGTCATGTATAGAAGTGGGCACTGGTTGACATTAGCAACATTCATAGAAGAGCGACAAGGGCCTAATCTGTTTGCACAAAGAGGTTGAACTAGCCTATTGTTTTATCACAGAACATTATCTGTCATGTTCCATGGTTTAGTTTTACAGACAGCTGATAATGAAAACAGAAGTGGGAGGGATGAGTTTAAAAGACAGAAGGCACTTAATGAATATCCAGTCTAGGGAAGTTTGTCTTGGCTTTCTATTCAAGTACTGATAAATATAATACTGAAAAAGAAACAAGTCTAGAAGGGGGTTGTCAGGCTTTAATTATCACAAATAAATTCTATTTATTTGAATGCCTGACATGAGTTTAAAATAATAGAGGTATTTATGTGAAAATCATAACACGCCTTTTCTTTGATGTGGCACATTGTGGAAAAGCACATTTACTACTTGTAAGGTTAGACGATATCTAATGATTTCTGCTTCACTGGAACAATTACATTGTTTTTGTTCTGGGTTCAGCTTATAGCCATACTTTTCTACTAATGCTAGTCATTTCAGTAAAGGACTAAAAAAAAAATAGACTGAAATATATAGACATATTTGAATTGTTGCTTTTATTTATTTTTCAATGGTTTTCTTTTATATATTTTTTTTGACCATTAAACTAAATGCATTTTATATTTATTCAAATACATGGAGTTCTATGGTTGTAGAACCTCCCCAGTCCGCTTCCCTCCTGAATTGTATAAAACTAAATAAAATGACCCTGAAGGTCATGGGATACCGCTCATGGCTAGCTGCTTCCTTTTTTTTTAAGTGGCACCTGCTGTGAGACTCTTAGTACATTTACAGACTGCTTGCATTGAATCCTTTTTTCCCTCTCTTTTTTTTTTCTCTTATGCTTTGGGGGAAAAAATCCACAGGAAGCATCTCTTTAACATGAAACAGAACCACTGAAAAGGAATTAAAAGGAGTCAGATAGGAAGCAGTTTTTCATTAGGATTTGTGGTTTTCTGTCTTATTTGTTCTTTTTTTTAATTGCTAATGTAGTTTCAGAATGACTGCAATCTCCTGTTTCTATGTATCAAAAGTGCATTTTACAGTTAATATTTAATAGCATAGATTAAATAATGCTTTATTCTTTCCCCACACATAATTACATCACAACATTTTTGAGAAAACAAATAGATATTTAGCAGATGTACTAAAGAACACAAGGAAAATGTATTATTTACTGAACCAGCAAAGTATTGAAAGCATTGAAGCATGATTGCCTTAACAAGCAGCAAAGAGTCTTGGCTCACATGTTCATCATTATTAATATAGGAAAAATGAAGATTGTGTGGTGGAAAGAAAACAAGTACTGATATTTTTGATTAAAAATAGTCTGCTAGAGTCTTCAAATACATGTTTGCATATTTACTACTCGCCCATTGATTGCATCTATATATTATGTAAATACAAGAAGTTTATATAGCCCTTGTTTCTTCAATGGAATATAATCAGTTTATGATTGCACCATTATCCTTAAAGGGACATTTTGTTGAAACAAACAAATAAAAACAGTTAATGTTTTTTATATTTCTATTTTAAAGGTTCCTTAGATCATTTTGTGTTGGGAGATTTACTATTGAAAAGGCATGTGGCAAAAATTACACATCATAATGTGGTACGACCTTTGCCACATGTTCAAAATGCCAAGCAGACACTTAAATGCATAACCATATTGACACATCTTTCTATGAGCATGTCTATACGCTAACACCATTTAAGTACAACAATGTCCTATAATGATGACTCAGATGGCCGTCAACACATCATGGGTATTGTAGTCCACAGCAACAGCAAGCATGATGGTGGCATGTGGGTAGAGTCTAGGCATATAAAATATAGGGTGAATGGTAATAATGAGTCAATGAGAATCTATTGGACTATTTTGTTGTTCAAAAATGAAAAGGCATAGCAAAATGACATTATGCACGTCACATATTGCTATGATCAAACACTGTTGTAAATTCATAAAACTGCACAACAGTTCACAGACCTGGCATGTATTCAGAGGGGTTCTTTACAAGAGGAAGTCATCACAAGCTTCCTTTAAGGTTGCCACCCAGCTGTTTTTTTTTCCTGGCACACCAGTAACAAAATTGGCTTGAGGTCAATGCTATTGAAGCAATGACATGGCCAGTATTTTTTTTTTTGGAAGAAAAGTTAAAAATTTTAGGCATATGTTAATAATAATCCTTCCCTATATAGTGAGACAATGCTGTAATTATACACAGATCGGCCATAACATTATGACTACTGACAGGTGGAAAGCCGTCAGTGATGCATTGGGCAATGTTATGCTGGGGAACCATGGGCCCTGCCATATATGTAGATGTTAGTTTGACACATACCCCCTAACTAAGCATTGTTACAGACCATTTTCACTCTTTCATGGAAATTGTATTCCATGATGGCATTGGTCTCAAGCAGGATAATGAACCCTGCCACAGAGCAAACATGGTTCAGGAATTGTTTGAGGAACACAACAACAAGCTCAAGGTGTTGACTTAGTGTCAGGATTCTATCATGTCCTCCTGACTCATGCATTTAAAAGTCCTAATGTTTGTGCTCATTTCCCTCCTTTATCCTCTAGACGCCACCCTACATGTTGTTTGCTTTTAATTCTTCCCTTCTGTTGGTGGCAGGTGGGCTTGTTAACTTTTGCAACACACCCATGTTAGATACCTGCAGTTTATTGCAAACAGGGCTTTTGCACTGAAATCAGATGCCTGATTTCTGAGAGATGCTTCTTCTGTTCCTGATCCTATGCTATAGCTCATTTGAATTTCTACTGTCCAGGAACTGGGAAACTGAAGCTGGATGGCTCAACCAGCCAGTAACGTTTTTTTAGCATCTCCTGTGGCTATAGCAATTATACTACAGCTAAGTTGCCTTCTTCAAGGGTCCACTCCTCTTTAGTTAGCCTCTCAAGGGTTTGCTGCTTTAGTCACCCTCTTAGTTACCCTTCTCAGGTCTCACCCTTACCTAAGGCCTCTCCCCTCCCTGTTTTACTCTCTCTACCCCTACCTCTGCTTTTTTGTACAGTACCTGCTAAAGCACTTTGTTTATACTGCAGTTCCTACAAGAAAATACTTATTCCAATCCAATATTTATTTGTTTCTATATCTGTTCTCACCCTGTAGAATGAATAACAACATGCAACCAGGCTCCTCATTTATCCCTGCACTGAAATGCCTACCTGACCTGGTAAAGGCTCTGACACAATCTCCAAATTCCCCAAATCTCAATATAATTGAGGCTTTGTGGGATGTGCTTGGAAAACAAGTCCAATCCATGAAAGTCCCACCTCGCAACTTACAGGACTTAAAGGATCTGCTGATAAAGTCTTGGTTCAAGATACCACCGCACACTTTCAGAGGTCTAGTGGAGTCCATGCCTTGTTGGGTCTAGGCTGTTTTGCCATCAAAAGGGGACCTACCAAATATTAGGCAGGGGGTCATAATGTTATGACTCATTGGTGTATGTCAATATAACACCATATCCCCTTCCAGTGGCCCAGATATGATTCCAGGAGGAAGTCACCAATGAAATATTGAATCAGGTTATATGGTTGTAATGGAGACAGTAAGGCTTATTTGGTGTTATTTCTACTTTTCTTACTTTATAGAGCATATTACTATTTACAATCTGAAAGTATCCCAGCTTTAAAATAAAACAAAAATGAAACATAGACTGTGTCAGCAGATAAGAACCATCTAGTCTGCCCAGTGAGGTAAACAATAGATAGATTGGATGAACCAGGTGGTTTTGTATCCCATCAAAATGTATGTTTCCTTTTGAACAAGCAAGGTTAGTTAAAAGAAAAGAAGCACATAGACACAAGGACAAACCTGAATGGGTAAAAAATGTAAAGGATACGTGGAAAAAAGTACAGAGAAAAAAATAAATTCAATTTAAGAGTATATAAATAGTGCAGCACTGCACAGATTCAACTCATTTTTATTTTAGTCAGGTATTATAGCTTGTTCTTACATTTCTAGTGCACAATAATTGAGTATTTTTGGAACATTTCAATCTTACTGCTAAGTTTTTCTGACATATCCCATGATTTACATTGAAGAACTAGTACATGAAGTAGCTCTTTTGACAATTGTATTTATGGTTTCAATTCTGGCACATTTTCTTGGATAAATACATAGTACAAAAACCATCAAATGTATGCTGCATAGACTAGTCAGATTTGGTTTCCTAAGTGTTCAGGAATAGAACTTAGCCATTTACAATTACTAGTATCTCACTTCCTTGATAAGCAAGACTTGCCTTATTTGAGTCCAGAAAGTAAATGCTAAATGTTAAGGCTAGTTAGTTGTATTTACCCATTAATTGAGCATTTGTTTAACAGACCTATCAATGTTTAGGAATGTGGTGGCTCTTTATACATATATAATATCAATACATAATACAAACTGTGATGTTTGAGGTCATTACTAAGTCTAGGCATTAATAGTCAAACTGAAATGGAGAATATTTCCAACTTGTCTTTTTATGGCTGATTTTGCATTTCACTTGCTGTTCATTTGTCAGTTCACCACATTTCACTTTAGGTGACAATAATTCAATGATTTAACTAATAAGTCACAATTCACCCATCAGAATTTATATTTGTGGAAAACATAGTAATTTTATGAAAACAGTGGACTTTTTCATGGTGAGTACTAACTGTCTTGCAGGAGATGACAACCGTGAAGCAATAGTTGTTTTTACAATGAGTTAAATTAAATAGACACATGGCATTGGATTCTGGGTAGTCAAATTCCAATAAGGTTAAACATAATGACCATTTTGCCTCTTTATCTAGTTTATACATGTTTTGGATGGAGATTCATTGTTACGCCACACTTGATTCACCATGATGAATCACAATCCAGGTATAACCATAGTTACAGTACACATACAGTTAGAGCAAGGGCAGAATAAAAGAAGAACAATATCTTACACAACATCAGCTATTATTTTCCTGTTGAAATATACCATATTATAAACAAGATAGATGGAAAAGAAGCACTATACATTTTGAAATGAAAAAAGTTATTTCGAATACATAAAGAGACCAGAGCACTCATAGAATGGGTTTAAAATAGCGGAAAGCTATGTGTTTTCTTAAAGTTACATAAAAAGCCTGGCAAATAAAAAATGAGATTTAGTCATAATAAATGTCCAAATCCTGCTCAACCTGCTCTGACCCAAATTACACCAATAACAGAATTGAATCTTTCCATCATAAATGAATGTTGAGAAAGTATTATACATTGTAAGAAAGTATGAGGGCATATGCTTGTTTGTAATCAGGGCCTTCTACCTCATGTACCACTGTGTTTCAGCTCAAATAACTTAATTTGTAACTACTCTTGATGCTCTATGCTAAGCACTGCATAACTTGTTGGCACTGTACAAATAAATGTAATGTCCTGGAAAGTAATGTATTTGCGGCCATATTCGGTACAGGGATTTTGGCCCTGTGAATCCTATGAATTGAATCCAACTGCATGTGGGATGAAATCCCATGAAATGAACCCCTGAAATTGGAAATTAGAGTTAGAAACTGGAGAACTGAAATGAAACAGATTGTGTCAGTTAGAAACTAGACAATTAAAATGAAAATTGTAAAAATATACTACTAATAATAATGATAAAAAATAGCCCCCGGACTCGATAAAAATGAATTCAAATAAAATACTAACTTCCATTTTCCTACCTCTACTTTGCCCAGGTCAGGGGGAACTAGTCACCAATAAAAAAAACTCACCTTTTTGGTGCCCTGAAAAAAACAATATTATCTATGAAAATGTCCCACAAATCCCCGACAAACTCAACCCCATCTTCGTCCAGGGAAATGGTTGATGCAAAATAAAAATGAAACCTCCTATGGTTAAAAAAAAATAAAACAAAAAAACACTGAAGTCCTGTAAATCCATCCTGAGTGGATCCTCAGAAGCCTCCCTATTCCAGTTTAAGCATTGGCTGGGCATTGCAAGGTAGAGAGCCTCCCTTTGCCTGGGAAAAGTAGTAGGTAGTATTTTATTATACATTAATAATTTTATTGAGTCTGTGGACCTCTGGCCAACCCTTCAGACATGGGGGAGCTATTGATCTAACTGGGAGAGGTCCAGTGGCATTTGGCCAAGTATCCCTGGCCCCCATTGATTTTATGGGGTGCTGCCAGTGATCATAAGTGGTACAAAACTCGGAGCTCCAATTTTTACAAGGAAAATCGGAGTCAACTGATTTGACTATTAACTATCAGTTTTGATCAGTACTTTTTTTTTTTTTTACAGTTTTGAACTAAGCATAAAAGGGCCATAAAAATGTAAAGAAATGTTCATCCAACACAGGTGTTTTATGTAGCTTTAAAGAAAACTCTGTGAAAGTGCTTATCCCTTTTGTGTATTGATTCTTGTGGATGTATTTTCTCCCATCTCCTCTTGATTTCACTTGCCCTTTATTTTGATCTTTTTTTTGTAATCTGAAAACATTAGAATGGCCAGTTCAGGACTTTTTTTTAAACTAATATGTTGACATTTGTTTCATATTGTGAAATAGTTTGAAAAGTGCATTGTATGTTATTTGTTAACCACGGCTAATAGAAACCAATCTCAATGGCCATAGATCAAAGTCAAGTTTCAGTGTAACCTCACTAGAAGCGGCCATGGATGAGTAAACTGTTTCAAATTCTCCTTGCTGGATTTTCTTTTTTCTTTTACAAAAAGTGTAATTGTGGAAAAATAGAGTTGTAAAATCCATAAATTTCAAAGAGAATAGCAATAATGTAACCTCTTAAAATTGTGGCCCACTATTTATCATCCCTGAATGACTGCATGTCAGTCTTTCCACTATTTCAGTGATCAGTTGCACAATAAAATAAAAATACTATAAACATATATACAACATATATGCTGTTGCTTATTAGTATAAGTTGATACATGCAGTATTCTATGTATCATAGATCCTTTTATTTCCCTTAGAAAACCATACTAACCACAGTGACAGAACACAGTAGGCAGTTTGGAACCTATTTCAGATTTAGTCTAGTTTTCCTTTATTATGTAGGCTACAGTTGTAAGTGGTAATCTGTGTAATTCTTACAGTGTATATGTTTTAGATTTTCTCCACTGGCACTCTCATGTATATGTTTGGAAATGTTCTCAGTATTTTTTATGTTCATGCATACTGATTGGCTAGTAATCTGTCTAATTTCCCATATTTTTGAGCATTCATCATGGTTGCTGCTGACAATCTTGAAGTGAAAGAGCAAAGTTGTCATAGACAGGTAGGGATTCTTTACAGTAAGGACAATGAAGTTATGGAACTGCCAAGAAAGGTGGTGCTATTAACTACAATAGATGCATATAAAATGGTCTGTATGTTTTCTTTTTTTGGGTTTCAAGAAGGAATTTTCCCCCTAGGAGGCAACATCTGAAATTGCTTCATTAGGGGTTTTTGCCTTCTTTTGGATCAAAAGCAGGAATGATAGGTAGAATGGTTGCGCTTGATGGACTTTTGTCTTTTTTCAACATAAATTACTATGTTACCATGTCAGTTGCATTTCCTTAAAGCAACAGTTATTTTACAATGTGGCCACTAAGATATGCAAAGAACACATATAAGTTACATGTGTTTTCACCACAGAACTCTCTAAAGTTGCTTTGTCAGTTTTGTGAATATGTGCATTATTTTTTTTTAAATGTATTTCCTACTGCCTGAGCAATGCGATAAATTCACAAAACCAACCAAGCATCTTCAGTATTTATACAGTCTCAAAGTCCGGAGCAAAATTATGTAAAGCAGATTCCTTTCCAGGTTCTAAAATTCCTATCAATCACAATCTGCATGCGGTACAAACACTAACTCCAAATAGTAACACTAACTCCAAAAAATACTTATGTGTAAATGTAGCAAATAGCTTTATTCCAGTCCTTAGTTTTTTGTACTTTTACACAAGTCTTAGTTAGGGTTCCTGATGGATCCCAGGATTTGTGTTTAGCCTCATTTTTTAAATTGAACTGGTTATGATGGTCTCATGTGTTTGTGTGTTTAGATATCTTAGAAGGTAACATTTTTTTATTATTTTCAATAGAAAAAAATTGCAAGCGTTTGATACACATATCTTGCGATACATATCACAAACAAAATATACCAAAAAAATACATAAAAAAACAAACTAACAGCAAATATAAATACATATCATAACATTTCAAAACATAACGCTTGCACCCCAGGGGTAAGAAATAAGGAAGAAGGGGAAAGTTCTCCCTCCACTCCAGGTGGTATTAAAATAGGCCTGAACACTTAAAGTATAACTAGATTTAGTATATTGTCACTATTGTGGACTTAGTAATGATAAAGAAAAAGGAGGTAGAGATATCTCTCCACTTCCAGATGGTATTGAGATAGAACCGAACACAAGATTAAGTAATTTAATAGTTGTTATCTTAACCCCTTGACGACAAAGGACGTGCCAGGCACATCCTGGGAGAAACTCCCTTAACGACAAAGGACGTGCCTGGCACGTCCTGCATTGAATGAAGCGGTTTTCGCGATCAACGATCGCGAAAACCGCTTTAACAGTGCTGGTCTATTGCCTCGATATCGAAGCAATAGCCAGCACCGAAATTTCTGTTTCGGGACCCCCACGATCGCCCCACGGAGCGATCGTGGCGAGCCATATTGACGGAGCATGCTGCTCCGTCAATATGGCTAAGTCCTCTGCCGGTCTGAGCTTCGGAAGTGAAAGTAACTTCACTTCCGTGTCTCTGAATATGATACTTGACTGCCCCTAGTGGTAGTTTAGTAGCATTGCAATGGGAAATATTTAAAATAAATATTTAATTAATTAAAAACAGGTTATTTAGCTATATGAGCCTATAGGGTTAAAATTAAATATTTTTTAGCATAAGGGATAGGGTTAAAATTAAATGAAAGTTACAAAATATCAAGGGATATAATAAGGATTAGAGTTGTCGTTAAATTTAGTGTTAGGGTTAAATTTTGGGTTCGGGTTGGGGTCAAAAGATCAATATAGGAAAAAAACAAAAAACACTATTTTTTGGTTTTTGCCCCATAACTCGCAAAAAAATACCGAAAAATATGGAAACATGCATATTTTTGAACTCGGGAGAACATTTAGAAACTATTTAGACGGGGTCTTTTTTAATTATTTTATTTGTGTAAATTATATTTTAGGTCAAAGTTAGAAAAAGTGTGTTTTTTTAAATTTTTCATCATATTTTATGATTTTTTTTTGTAGTAAATTTTAAGATAGGATGAACATAATGGTATCTAATGAAAGCCCTTCTTATGACGATAAAAACAACATATAATTTGTGTGGGTACTGTATGTGAGAAAGAAGAATTACAGCTAAACACAAACACCCTAGAAATGTCAAAACAGCCATTGTCACCAAGGGAAAGTCAAGGTGAAAATGTCTTGTCACTAAGGGGTTAAAGGACTTAATATTTACAACAGAATTAGGGCACCATCCATTATTAACTGAGAGAGATTAGTTATACTTCTATGATACCTGTATCTATGGTGCAAATCTAAGGAATATGAAGCAACTTTATGATTATATAAACATAACAGAAAAAAAATTATATGTCAGCCACTTCAGAACTCTCAAACACGGGTAAGTATCACCTTTTGTTTATGGTGATCTTTTACTCAACTCTTTGATGGATAATTTAATAGTCTTAGATGGAGTCCCACATACCTTGCCACAGACACTGGTATACACTTTGCCTAAACTTGCTCTCAGATTGAAGCACCCAAGTTTCCGGATAGTGGAAAACAATGTCCATCTTTCAAGTCCTTGTTTCCCTAAAGTGCTTGTTTATACTCTTACTAGCAGCCTACTTTTTACTAGTGTTTTGCTGTGTATGTACTTTTATATTTCAGAGAACAAATCACACCGTGTGCTGCAGCTATCAAATAAATGTGAATTAATTAAAATAAAATAGCATTGTCAAATTTAGATGTATGTTAGTCATCAAATTAATTCATTTCAGGCATATGCAAATTAATAATAAAGGATTTTATAAGTTGTCACAGCTCTTTTTATAACTGGCAACATTATTCATCTTTCATGATTCCCTACATGCAACCAAACTGTTGTACTACTATTCACAGTTTGTGTGTGGGGGGGGGGGGGGGGGGGGGAAGCAACACAAAATATCTTCTTATTTCATCATTTTTTTGTTTCATTTTCTTGTTTAAATCATTGTTCACATAACATTGTGCAGTAAATGTGATTCTGATAAAAAAATAAAATAAACTACTTAATGTAGTCTAGAAATAACATTATCAATTCTCTAAGTCCCCAAAAGAATTTTAAGTTTTGATGTCATTTTTTGTCTTTTCTTATGTGACAGTTGCACAGCAGAAAGGGGATAGAATATTTTAAATAGTCTTGGGTATTTTGCCAAGTCTGTCAAATGAGCAACACTTCCATTTTCTCAGCTCTGTCTCATTATAATGTATATTCTAATTCAGTCTCAACTTGGTCTCTGTGCTTCATAAGTCATTGCCTGCTCATTACTTGTAGTCTGATAGATTAAATTTATGCAAACTCGATAGATAGGATAAAGAATTGAAGGCAGGCTGCCAGGAGAAATGAAATTAGCTCATTTTAATATCCCTTCTTTTTCACATCACTATGGGTTGATGTATCATGAACTGGAAAAGTGTACAATGTCATTTTTTCAACACACTGAGAGTTCTTTAAATAGCATATTCCTTGTAGAATTCAATTGGCACGGTCACAAGAAAGTATCCTTTGTCTTCTTAAAGGACCTATTTAATTAAACATTGTGAATGCTTTAAATGTAGAAAATAAAAAAATGATAGAAATGATCTGTACCGTGTGTTATCAAACTTGCATTAATTAAGAGAAAAAAACGTCTCCTGTTTATGAGATCACCTTGTAACTTGATATGCAAATTCTCATTGATAATTTGAAACTATCATTTTTGTAATCATCTTTTATTCTTTGCATTCTCAGTATAAACACTGTTTAGTTGATTGAACTACATTGAACTGTTTTTTTAGAGTCACATGGGTCTAGTCACTAAAATTTGACTTTGGAGTCGACTTTCATTTTCAATTCAGCACCCGAGTTTGACGTGTACCTTCCCCATTGAAAGTAATAGGAGGTGAAATGATCAAAGTTATTTTTGAGACTAAGTCAGATTCGGCACCTGAGTTTGACTTAGAAAAAAAAAAAAAAAACCCAGGTACAAATGTTCCTCATTGAAAATAATGGAGGCAAAATGATTGAAGCTATTTTTGGGACTAAGTTAAACTCGGGTGCCAAATTTGTCAACCTCCAAAGTCCACCTAATAATAGGACTTAAAAAATTGCAATGCTAAAATAATTGTATGGCTCATATCACCTTCTTGAGCTCTATATATACACGTTTATTTTTTATTTACTTTTGCCCACAACATATTCTTAGGTTTTATTCTTAATAAATGTATTGTTGCAGTTCACTTGTCAGTTTGCTGTTTTGTGTACAGTCCACATGACAAGAACACAGCATAATAATGAGTTTAAAAAGTAAACAGCCCAACATTCCATTTTTAAATCACTTATTTTTGAGTTTCTACATGCAGATAGATATACCAACAATGAAAATGAATTTAATTAATGCCATTATCAGTAGCCTGGATTTGACCATCATTTTGCCATGTTTTGTTTTGTGGGTAACACTGCTTAACTAAGGGAGAAAACAATGTGTGTCCTTTTCTTTCTCATTTCTCTGAACATGGTCTGTCAGTGACAAATAGCTTTTGGGGGCTTTTGCTGGCCCCATCAATGAGCAGAGGCTCAAACAGCACTAATAAGTAGAATGTTTGCATTAAAACATGGTCTCAAATTGAACAGGCATTATGTGCCCAATAACTCAGATATGTGCTGGGGCTGCAGAAGTGCTATAGGCACATTTCTCTACATCTAGTTAAGTTGTCCAAGAGCAAAAACACTTTTGGATTTTGTACTTGACCTGTTAAGAAGAATAGACAATATTATTATTATTCTAAGCTCGAGGTAGCCCTGTTGTATATAGGTTGGTCACTACTTATTAAATTACAGACCTATCTCACAATGTACTATCTTATGGTGACTAAAATACTATTTGAAAGGTCATGGAGACATTTGCTGCTGCACAGTTGCAAGCACAATTAGGATTTCAGCTAAAGATTGAAAAAAGAGTTAGTTGGATAAATAGCTCATCAACAAAATATAAATTAGTATGGGATATTTGTCTAGAGAAAGCATCCCCTGCTATTCTCAGTAAGTAGAAGGTTGAGATGTAAAGAGATTATTGCTGAAATAACATTTATTTATCCTGGATTCTAAATATTGTAGATTTAGTTAAAAAAAAAATAATAATATTTTTTTTCAGGGCAGTGGGGAATCTCTCCTGTGAGTTTTGGACTCCCATCAACCACTGAGCAATAGTGTATGCATTTTATAATATGATCTTGTCTAGTTACCATGGAATGAATAAGCATTCTAAATAATTGATTTTTATCCTACTCTGTTAATTATTAATAACTCCTCACTATGTTCAGGTTAAATCAAATCTTGGATGTCTATAAAGCAGAATATTACATAAGTGATTGGTACAGAGAAAATAACTTCCAATAATTTTTCTCTTTCTTTTCTTAATTACATATTTATTTATTTAGTATTATGTGTATTTGCGTATTTTGTATGTATATTATTGGCACTCTCATGAAGTCTTTTCGATTTAAATGGCATAGGTCGCAACCACTAATAAAAAAAAATAGAATCAAAGACAATTGATTATTTTTCTTTGTGTGGCTACTATAAACTCCTTTTCTTGAACTAATGTTTTAACGGCAAAAAAAAGTGTGTTGGACAATTTGCCAGATTTATGAAAAAGTACATTTTTACTGACTTGCATTCTGGCATAATGAGTTAGTTCATCTTTAATGGGCGTTCAGTGAGGATAAAGACTTGTGTTCCTCCGTATAATGCACGTAAAAAATTGTATTGTTTTTTCACATTACCTTTAGATTATAGTGGTCCTCTCCAGGGCCGCCATAGGGGGGGGGATGGGCAAGACACCCATCCTTGGCCCGGGTACCAACCCTTTAAAAAAAAAAATCTTTACAAGAAAAAAAAATTGTTGGCAAATGGGGCAGCTGCTCAGGGCCCATTCATACCTGGGAGCCCAAAGCAACTGCCCGGTGGGCTCCCACTGCCCGTGTGACTGTCACACAGAGACAGTCATGATTGGGCAGCAACCAGCAAGTCCCCGGATTTTAGTCATAGCTGCCGGAAATGAAGGCATGAAATTTCCGGTGGCTGTATTTCCTGCACGCAGCATGGAGGAGATAGCCGATGAGCAGCATCAAAGTAAGTACTGGGGAGGAGGGGGGATTGGCTGGGACATATTAACGAGCAAATTATCAGTGCATATTAATGAGGTAATTATCAGTGGGCTATTAATGAGGAAATTATCAGTGGGCTATTAATGAGGACGATATCAGTGGGCTATTAATGAGGACAATATCAGTGGGCTATTAATGAGAAAATTATCAGTCTCTATTAATGAGGAAATTATCAGTGGCATATTAATGAGACAATTATCAGTGGCTATTAATGAAGAAATTATCAGTGACATATTAATGAGAAAATTATCAGTGGCCTGTTAATGAGGAGGAAATTATCAGTGACATTTTAATGAGAAAATTATCAGTAGCATGTTAATGAGTAAATTCCCAGAGGCATATAAATGAGGTGGAAATTATCAGTGACATATTAATGAGGAGGACATTATCAATGGCATATTAATGAGGAGGAAATTATCAGTGGGAAGGGAGGGGGAGGGGGCAGAATTTTTTCCATTAAGGGGCCCTGAAATTTCTTGTGGAGGCTCTGGTCCTCTCTAAATAAACAGTATATAGTAGGTGATGAGATTTGTACACATTTCTATTCCTTTACATCTTTGATCCTGCTAGTGCACTTTTAAATGTCACACAATTCACTCTGCATCAAAATAGGAAATAAAAGACATTCTTTACTGTAGAAATATTAAGTGGTGCTTTGAAACCTATTTTATATATTCCATTAAAAGAAAAGCAAATGTTTATGATTCACTTGCAGGATAATAAATCAGTGACTAGAAATTTAAATAATAATGTTAGTCTAAACCACTAGCTGAATAAAAATGAAATCCTTGAACTAAAATCGATCTGAATTTTATTATATTAATATTATTAATGTACAATACAAAGTTTTAGACTCCATTGTTGTGAAGCATTTTATAAGTTGTTCAAACCATGGATGTGAGCAGTGGGAATTTTCCTTACACTCCATTCCAGAAATAAAGACATGAGACATAATTGGAGTTAAAAGTAGGGCACAGCATTTTATTAAACAGTTCCATACTGCATTAGCCATTATAAGACTCCTTTTAAAATTCTTAAAGCATAACACAGTAGAACCTGTCCATAACCTATCCTTGACAATCATTTAAACCTTAATAAATACAATTCTTAAATAACCCTTATTAAATAACATTTATTAACTTAAACCAAAAACATGCAACTTTAATCTAACTAAATTAGCAAGACTTCCACTGTAAAGAAGGGAAGGGTATCCCTTATATATTATAAGTTTATAAGGGTATCCCAAACTTCTTACTCCCAATAATATGTCCTCCTTGTTGTTTAACTCATGACTGGCAAGGATACGCCCCCGCTAGCTGCGACAAGAAAAAACAATTAATACAGAACATAATACAAAACAGTACCAAAACAGGGAGGAGGGGCAGGAAACTGCTACTCACTTGGTTTTATTTAAAATGGCTGACAGGGAAAAAAGGGGATGCACTCTTTTATCACCTCTCATACCCCAGGGCCCCTCCTCTTCCAGTCAATCAAACCTAAACACACACACACACCTGTCAATAAATTCACTCATACATGGTCCCTGTATGTGTAGCTTTCAGCTAATACATACCCACTTATCATTGTTTAATTGTACCAGGGGGTAAATAAGGGGATCCATATATGATGATCCAATATGATCCACTCTAGCAAGAGGCCCAGAAACTGTCTGCACCAGGGCCTTTTTCCACCACTGCTGGTGCATTACATTAACATTATTGCCAAGGAAGACCGCTCATTAAAAAGGCTTATTGATATTAGCTGTGATTTGCTGTTTATTAGTTGTCATGTTGAATATGTTGCCATATGTTTCCTTTAGATGCTGTACATGCCAAAAAGGTGTGCCACCCAGAATGGGAAAAATAAAATATTTAGGCTTTTATAGGACAACAAACAGGTTAAACATTTTCTTTAAAGCTATGTTAGGAGGTGAAAAAGAGGAGATGCATTAAAATATATGTAGCAAAATCATGCTCAGTCTAACACAATGTAAAATTACTCTAACAATAATAAGTCTTAACACTTTATCTTTTGTTCCATATTACTTACCTACTTAAAGCCACCCATGCCAAACACACTTCAGACATACAAACAATATGCAGAAAAGAAAGCCATCACATATACAAACATGTATAATAATAGTTTCCATCACAGGTGCTCCACAAAAGAGCTATACACTGCAGGAGTGTCTAAGTATACATAAAGAAAGAAGGCCTTTAGTCACCTTGATATAATAATTAATTTTGCAGGTTTTATGAATGAATGAATGAAAGATGCATCTACAATTCCGACAACGACTATGTTGTTTAAAAATACACATCAAAGTGTTAACTGTTAGACCTCTTACAACTGACACATATGTATGGCTAATAGTGAATTAACCCAACATTACCTTTCCAGCTGCATTTGAAATTGTGATTTTAGTTGCAGCCATTTTGTTGTACTTCATTTACATTGTCCAAATATACATATATTTCAGAAACGGAAGCAACTATTGGTGTAGGGGTTTTGAAAATGTATAAAATTATATATATATATATATATATATATATATATATATATATATATATATATATATATATATATATAAATATATATATATATATATATATAGCAATTCCCTAACTTGTATTTGGGTTACCAATTGGCATGATTTAATAGATGACAATAAAATGATAGTTTATACACCATAAATGATCTTCAGGAACAAAAGTAATGAATGCAGGACATAACATTATCAGTTTGATTTAAGAGGTTTGTAGCAGTAGGGTACAGTATCCCTTAAGAAACGCAGTTAAGGGGGGCATGGTTTTGCAGTCAACTAAGATGGCTGCACTTTCTTGAGGCTCCTGCCATGTTGTGATAAACTACGACCAAAGCGAATGAAGAGGGCATACGTTCAAGCTTTGTGAAACCAAAACAACGTCAAAAGCATGATCCATCATCTTTTTACTCAGTGGGACAAGAAAGTTTGAACATGGCCAAAGCGGGTTTCAATTCTGGTCCGGCATCTGAAAAAGATATTAAGCAAATCTTTTCAGAGATGAATAAAGAACTGGTGCTTGACATAAAAATGCTAACGGATGATCTCAAGAAAAAATACAGTATTATGGGTCATGCATGAATCACTTGAAATATAAAATGGGTATACTGATGGACTCCCACAATGAACTATAATAGTACAGAGGTGTCTTTAAACAAGATAGAGCTAAACACTGGAAAAGGAAAACAATGTAATAAATGTAATGATTATAATAAAATTGTATAAATAATAATAGTATCTATAAAAATAATTAAGTGATACTTAGACACTTAATGCAGGTAGCCTTCTAGAACTGCTTATATTATTGTTTAAGAAATAGTTCTAATTCTTATGTTCCTTTTCCTTGAGTGATTCACGGTATCCGCAACCTTTTGTTTCTGTAATGCAACCCTCAATAAGAAAAACAGGTACCACTAATAAAGGTGTGGGTATCACAAAATCTCATGCAGATAAATAATACAACAATACAATACTGCGATCTATAGCTCAATTTTACAGCAGAATATAGAGATAGTTGTGCATACCATGCATAGCTATTTTTAAAAATGGCATCCAATGCATAGCATGCACAATCACTATAATCTTCTGTAAAATTGAGCTATAGATCACAGTGTATTGTATTGTTGTATTATTTATTATTTGTTGAAATTTATACTTAGGAAGATTGGTTTTACTGTTCACCCATTCCCATTACAACAAAATCAAATGGTCTCTTCTCATACACAATATAAATGTGCTTATGCAATACTTAAATACATAAATTTCCACACTTGTAATTTCCCTTGCATAAAAAAGATTTAACACCCCTACTGTTTCACTGCCTTCGTCCTAATAGTACTTTCGTTGACTGTAAAGGGATTAAATACTCCCCATAAGAGGCGTTTAGCTTTAGAAACTGCCCAAAATCATAATGCTGATATATGCTAACCCACTTCTGCTCTATAAATCCTTCATTGTTTTATTTTATTTTTTTAAAAACTGTATTACAGCTTTCCATGCTATAGCTAAGATTAAAAGAACCGTTGTGTCAATACTTGTCAGTAATAAAGTTTCTTTATCATTAAAAAAAAAAATAGTAGATCCAAATGTTAGACATCTAATTATTACCTGTAATATCAATGAGATACCCTACATGTTAGTTAATTTATATGTCCTTAGCGAAAATCAATTAGATTTTTTTTAGAGCAGACATTGACGCTTCTATCAACAAGCTTTACTGCTCAGTGACAATTTAAATATTTTTACAGGTCCAAACTTTGACTCCACGGTTAAAAGAGGCTTCTAAAGAACCACATATTTTAGCCACAAAGGAAAAGCATTTACTAAACTGTTAGTTGGACATGAGTGGTATGATAGGTGGTATGATGAATTGCGCATAATGTTCCTGGAAGAAAGAGATTTCACCTTTTATTTAAACCAACACAATACCTATTCAAGAACTGTTTTTTTTTATGAATAAAACTTTATTGGGTAATCGTAAAAAAAGAGTACTTTTGGGATAGTTGAATTGTCCATGCGCCTATTATTTTACAAGTGGGAGACATATCCAATGCAAGGTCAATGCTAGATGAAACTCTTCTAAATGATAAACCCAATGAATAATATATCTTAGATTTAATTTCACAACACTTTTTAGACAACAATACTCCTGATGTTTTATGGAGACACGATAGCTAGCACACAAAGTGGTTATGAGAGGCCACCTTATCTCATTTTCTTCAAACAATTTTCTTCAAAAAAGATGCTAGCATGTCCTGTGGTATCCACAGGACATGCTAGCATCTTTGGGGACCTGTAAATTTAGGATGACTTAGAACATCCTAGCATCATGACCAGGTATTGAATGCACTTATGAATAAAGAAACATAATTAATCTTGTAAACATTAAAACCAAAGTTATATATAAATAGCAATAAACCAAGGTCCTTCTAGGCAAGTAAGTTATGTTAACAAGTTGCAAACCAAATAATTGCATATTTACTAACAGAATCAGGCTACTAATTAATAAATCCACAAGATATTAAGCCAACTATTTTGCTGACTATTATAGTAAACACTACAACTTAAAAGAAGGCATAAATATCCATCAACTTATTTTCTAAATTCTATACATTTGACAATGTTGTCAACCTCCTCAGCATCTTTGCTCATAAACCTCATAACAAGAGAAGAGACTGCAAATCCAAAACCCAAAAAAAACAGCTAAACAAGAAGGAAGAGGTAATTATTTGATCCATGTTATGTTCTCTCTTCTGAGTATAAAAATATATTCAGCTCAATGAATAATAAACAAATTGGTTGCCCATGTTAATAACTCTTTAAATTCTCTTTCACATATAGAATTGGGGTCCTACAAACCAGCTGCCTTAGTTCAATCAGCACATCTTTCATTTCTTGGAAAATATATCTATCTAGAGCACTAACATATAAAAGTGAAAAACATAAAAATGAAATAATGTAATAAATAAAAATGATACTTATATATTAGAAAAGTCTTGAAAAGTCTTATTTCTGGAATCCAGACTCAGTCCAAGAATTGTGGGTATGCAACAGAATGGAATTGCAAAGAAAAAACAAGTGTTTTGTATTATCAAATATACGAGTAACAAATGTCTTATAGTAATAAAGTTGGTAAAATATCAACAGGGAATACATTTAAAAATATAAGCAAATCTGAGAAACTGATGCATATCATCAAAAAAAAGATATATATATTTTAATAGTTAGGCAAATCAATAGTTAAAATACCGGTATATAGGTTAAGAAATTAATACATATAGTGGAAACAATACAAATCTATCAGCAGACAAAGTGCCACAATATCTATAATAGACAGCTGATGAATTGACTAGCGGACATACAGGACTTACAAACAAATAAACATAAAATTAAATGATAGAAATAAGCTTCTTGGGGAGTGTCGGTAGGACCTGATGAAAGGATCCCACGTGAAATTCTTTGGGCTTCTAGGAGCCCTATCCAGGATCAATGGAGTAGCGATCTCCGGTTTGCTGGCTGTTTGATCAAAGCGATACACAAGGTCACTCTCAGGTCTTCTCAAAGTTAACACAGCCCTCTTTCTGATTCCACTTTCACGGGAACAGTTCTTTAAATGTGGCAAAGTAAGGGTAAAATGTCCCAGTATGATAAACCACAATTTTTAACCAGTCGAGGATATCGAAGTATGAAACAGCACTACGCGTTTCGCCACAGGTGGCTTCATCAAAGGTGCATGTTTGAAGAGGAACTGCTTCCCTAAATACTGCATTCTAAGGAGACGCCCTCCATTGAATTAGGCACATTAACCCCTTCAAGAACAATTTAAAACAGATTTCAAATAGCATACAACTCGTCCAACCACAATAAAATGCGTGGCCGACCCATGTGTAAGTCTTTTTTTTTTTTTTGACACTCAGACACCACCCTTGATAACCTTACAGATTTGTATCGGGCTCAGGTACGCTGTGGAATATAGTCATACTTGTGTCTTTCTAAGTAACTGAGTGCTTTTGCAATTTAATCCAGGTGCCTAGCTGGTTGCCTAGTGGTTGGTTTCCTTTCCCTTTGTCCTTTTAACTAATACTATTGCTTTTATTGTGTTCTATTGCCATAGAGCATTACGTCCCTAGGGGACAGCCTTAGTTTCAACAGATGGCACAAACACACAAGACACGCAAAAGACTGACAAGTGGGGTTGGACTCGGGGCTCGGGGGAAAAGGCCAGGCGGGTTCTTTTATTTCCCGAATTTGCGAAATTTGTGTAAGTCTATAGTTGTATTTTTTGCTCAGGAGAATAACAACATTCACAAAAGATGGATATAGATAAAATATCACTAGCCCAATAGTTTATGAATTGTACATTATTTAAGATGGAAAAAATATATAATTCATAAGCATATATGCAGCTATGTCATAAAAAAAGAGAGATATAAACAAATATTGAATTTTCTCTAGCAAACATAACATCAAGTGTACATATAGTTAAAACAAAAAATACAATAATCCCACAAGCAGAATGGTTGATACCTTACATGTTGCATAACGTACAGCCATGTATCCTTTCCTGTGTTAGCAGGTCCGGATACTTACAGAAATTTCTAGAACAAATGCCTATATTGTTGAGCTGCCTCTCCATTACTAAAGCAAAATAGCGCCATTGTGCAAAAAAAATATATATAATATAAAATTTGCACAGAAAAAAATCTATTTAAATATACAAAAAATAAATTAAAAATGTTTAAAGATAATAATAAATGGGGAGTATAATACTTAATAAAAAACAATAAATGAATCAAGAAGAGAAAAAGATATAATAATAATAATAGTAAAAAGTATACAGTAAAAATATAAACAAAAATACAGATGTGAACCTAAATAAAAATAAAATTAAAGAAAAAATACAAGTAATAAAATAAAAACTAATGAGCAAAAAAGGAGAAAAAGTAAAAATAAAAAAGGAGAATATACTTTAATATTATTTATAAAAAAGGGAAAAACAAAAATAATACCGTAATGAAAATAGAAAAATATATATAATATGCTGCTGATTGATTTTATCAAACAACTGAAGATAAATTGGATTGTAGATAAGAGGTGGAACTCAACAATAGAGCACAAGTATGACCTTGCTAAAAAACACATACAATATAATACACAAAAACATCAATGGATAGAATGACCTGTAACGAAAAAAGGGAGAGGACAAAACAGAGTAAGATACTTCAGTCTAAAATCTCATTTACAGAAAATTATATAAATCAAAATCAACATTTAAACCCTTAGGTGAAAAAGTGTCTAACTCATATGCCCATCTCATTTATATTTGTCCCATCCTTCTTATATAATCGCCTCCTCCTCTCCAGTGTCTGTCTACCTTGTCTATAGCCATGAAGTGAAATAATTCTGGGTTGCTATTATGATGTTCTAAAAAATGTGTGGATACTTTATGGTTGGGGTATTTATTGCGTATATTTCTAATATGTTCCCCTATTCTGGTTTGTAATTTCCTCACTGTTCTTCCCACATATTGGTACCCACAAGGGCATGATAATAAGTATATGACCACACTTGTGTTACATGTATAAATTCCTTTAATACTGTATTCCTTTTTATTTTGGAATGATCTAAAATTACTTGTATTCATTTTATATTTATATTTACATGTTCTACAAGGTAAGCAAACACCACATCTATAGAAGGATTCCTTCAATCCAAAATGATTACTAATGACAGGATGTGATCTCTCATAACTCCTAGAGAGATCTTGTTTCAGGCTTTTTGCTCCTCTAAAAGTAATTAAAGGTTTATTTCCTAGTAAAGGGGCTAGGTCATCGTCTTGGCACAATAAATTGGGATTTCATTTTTCCCCACAATTTTTTAAATAAAATTACTCCCACAGTTAAAATTCGTTATTAGAGCCAATCTGTCATTTGGAGGGTTAATTTTCTCTTTATATTTAAGAAGGCTATCATGGTTAATATTTAAAGTAGTTTCTTTTGCCTCAGTCAGAAGTTCTTTTTTTTATTTGGTTGTTATATATACCATTTTTTCCGGCATATAAGACGACTTTTTAACCCAGGAAAATCTTCTCAAAAGTTGGGGGGTCATCTTATACGCTGGGTGCTGAGGTTTACTCAGCCACGCAATCAATAAAGTTTGTTTAAACTTTTTTTTAAAACAAACTTTATTGACCGCGCAGCTGTAGGGGAGCGCCCAACGCTTCCCTCACAGCCATGGAGCAGCTTAACAGTGGGACACAGAGCAGAAAGTAGGTAAGTACTGGGGATTGGGGATTGGGGGAGAGGAGGGTGGCAAACTCTATATTTTAACCTCAAAAGTTAAAATATAGATACTTTTTTCCGGCGTATAAGACGACTTTAACCCAGGAAAATCTTCTCAAAAGTTGGGGGGTCGTCTTCTATGCCCAGTCGTCTTATATGCCCAGTTGTCTTATACGCCGGAAAATACGGTAACCTGATCAGTGCAGTTTCTCTTCACTCGGCAGAATTGGTTCTTTGGAATGTTATTTAACCAGGGGAGATAATGACCACTATCATATCGTATAAAACTGTCAACTGTTTTGAAAAAGGTTTTCATGTAGATTTTATTATCTTGTATGTAAATGTTCAAGTCGAGAAAATTAATTTGTGTTTTACTAATATATGATATAAGGGATATTCACCAGTTTGAGGTATTCAGATACTTAATTAAATCCTCCAGTTCTTGTTTGGAACCTTTCCATATAATTAACACATCATCAATGTACCTGCGATAGGTTCCTAGATTGCTGCTCCAAAGATGCTGTGTATAGACAAAAAACAAAAGATATGTGACCAAGATGGCGCTGCCCATCTAAGGGCAAAAGCACAGGAGGCAGGAAGTAGCTGCTTCCTGAGCTCTTCAAGCAGTCACACTATTGCCTCATCACAGAGGCAATCTATTACTGCCAGGCAGACTGATAAGCAGTGGGATACTCTGATGAGCACCCCCACTGCGTGGTCAGATCAATATTAACCCTATATTGATCTGACCAATTAGGATCTGCCTCCTGACATTTTTTTTTAGTGAGGGAGAGAGGGAGATCAAAGTAATAAAAGTAAGTTTAAGTACAATAAAATAATAAATATACAATACACTAAAAATAAAACAATAAAACATTTTTTATAAAAGCAATTCCCTGCGTTTAACCCCTTCTCTGCCATTGATCTTGCGTAAGCAGTGATCTTGCACATCAGCGCATTTATTTTTGCTGTTTGTGCATTTTTTAGGGGTTAATTTTTTTTGTACTGTAATTTATTACAGTACTACAAAGGCTCTTCTAAGAGTTATTAACCCCTTCCTTGCATTAGATCACGGCTTACGCAATGACAACGCCAAAGCTATTTTTATCTATCTGCATATTTATTTATTTTTTTAACTTTTACACGCACCCGCTAGGGGGTTACGTGTAAAGTAAAAATATTTTAGATTTTTTTTAAGCTGTCTGAGCGCATAGCGATCAGTAACAGCAAATTAGTGGCAAAGGTGGGTTGGTGATTGCTCTGATGAGCATCAGCATTCGCCTGGTCAGACCAATATTTGTGAATATATTGATTTGACCAATTTTGATCTGTCTCTTTCTCCTCACTTACATTTTTGTGAGGGAAAGAGACAGATCAGTATTAGTGATAACAAAATAACATATTATAAAATTGTCAGGTTATATGAAAGACATTCCCTGTGTATTAACCCCTTCCCTGCCATTCATCACTGTATAAGCAGTAATCTTGCACAGTAACAGTATGTTTTGCTGTCTGCACTTTTTTATGGATTCATTTTATGGATTCATTTCTACTAGATAGGCTCTTCTAAGAGATATTAACCCCTTCTTTGCTGTAGATCACTGCTTAGGCACTGATTCTGAGGTCGCTGACTCAGGGTTCGATTTTGACCCTGGTCAGCTTTCTAATACATCATCTAGTGATGTATCGGTGGCTGCTGAACCCTTTCCACAAGGAGTCATGGGTGTCTACTTTTAAAAAATATATGGTTTGGTTGGGGTAAATTACATTGGCTGACTTCAAAGATATATCCCATGTAGGACATGGACGCAGGTTGACAACATGTCAAAATTCCAAGTTGGAATTTTGAGATGCGCACCTCACAAATGTTGCCTTTTACCACCCAAGCAACCAAACAAACCTATACATGGATGGTATCGCTGTACTCGGGAGATGTTGCTGAACACATATTGGGGTGTTGTTTGGCAGTGACATATGTCAGAATCTTTGAATTCATGCCTGAAGTACAGTGTATGTGGAAACAAAATTCAAAAAATTTACTAACCACAAACTTTGACAAAGGCTGGTGGCAGAATTAGTACATATTCAGTATTAAAATACCACCATTTGAAATACCCTAGATTTCCAAAATATATGGTTTGATGGGGTAAAATACTTTGATGGGCTGCAGAAGTGTCCCAAATGGAACATGGGCGGAGGCTGACTACATGTCAAAATTCAAAGTTGGAAATGCTCACCCCCTAAATGTGGCCTTTTAGCCCCCAAACAACCCAACAAACCTATACATGCAGGGTATCCCTGCACTCAGGATATGTTTCTGAACACATATTGAGGTGTTGTTTGGCACTGACACATAACAAGAGCTGTAAATTCCGAATTAAAAATGTACTAACCTAAAATTTGACAAAGGCTGGTGGTAGAATTAGTGCATGGAAAGTGTTAAAATACTACCATTTGAAATACCCAAGGGTGTCTAGTTTTCAAAAATATATGGTTTTGTGGGGTAGAATACACTTTCTGGCTTCAAAAATGTTGCAAATGGGACATGGGCGCAGGTTTTCTGCATGTCAAAATTCCAAGTTGGAAAACCAAAAAGCACACCTCTCAGATGTGGCCATTTTACTCCCAAATAACCTAACCAACCTATACATGGGTGGTATCCCTGTACTCAGGAGATGTTGCTGAACACATATTGAGATTTTGTTTGGAAATACCCCTTCACATTTTCAGGTAATGTTTACCTAAATTGGAATCTATGTGAAAAAAATAAAAAAAAATATTTTTCGCCAAACTTTGACAAAGGTTGGTGGTAAAATGGCTATATGAAATGTGTAAAAATACCCCAAGTTAAATGCCCTGAGTTGTCTAGTTTTCAAATATATGTACATGTGGGGGGTCATTCATGGATTTAGTACAGATATCAGTGTTACAATATCCCTATCGCTAATTTTGAAAAAAGGATTTTGAAATAGCTTTGCACTACTTATAGTTCTGGCCCTGTAACATGAATAAAAAATAAAAATAAACAGAAATAAATAACATCAAAACGCAAACTCCTCAGAAATGTTAAAACAGCCCATGTCACCAACCGTCAGACAAGCCAAAAAAGTCATGTCACTAAGGGGTTAACTTTATGAAAATGTGTGTGTGATGTACAGACGAACATAATTATAGTAAAACAAAGGAATCTGTAGTATGGATTCCATGGGGGCATGTCCTTAAAAATATAGACTTTTTTTAATGAATTCTTGCTAATGGTCTACCTCTCTTTTGAATACTGGACCAAATTACGCAAAATATTCTAAACATATGAACAAAACTAGCAAAATCAAAGAAATTATACATAATTATCAGATGAGCCAAAACATAAAAGCACACACCACAGATGTATACATATTGTATAAACTACTCTAAATGATAGAAAACTATGTTTTAACAATGCTTTTCTATTTTTGAAATTAGTCACAAATTTTAGATCCCTGTGATAAAAATGATGACATATTTTTAGATATAGTTTAGGTTTCTGTTAACACCCATGTTGCTAACATATTTATCTATCATTATCTTAAATGCTTGATGGCCCTGCCTGTCCATTTTTAGGGCACATTAATAGCTAAAAAATGCTGGTGTGGGACTATAGGTTATACATGACTTGAATTTAACATATCCTCTTGTTAAAGCTAAAAAGTACCCTAGAGTAATATGTTATCTCTAGGTGTGCCACCTCATGCTCAAAAAGGTTAAACAAATAAGGAGGAGTGGGAAGGAAGATATAAGAAAAGAAAATATTCAATACACATACAATATATAATAGATGAAATAAAACACAGTATAAAGGTCTTTATTTTACTAAACTGGTAAGATAACTGGAAATTGCATAGCTTATACATTAAGGCGTATTCCTTTATTCCACGCATTACATTTAAGTTACAAACTGTAATCAATAAGTAATGAAGAGGCAGCCAGAATATTTTCATGTGGATGTAAAGATTAAACATATGATTGTTAAGCATAGCAGGGTTCTACCTGTTTTGATGTAACAAAATATTTAGACATATTTTTTACTTGCTTACACAACCCTTGGCATGCGTGCCACTCATAGCATGTGTGGTGCATTTGAGAGGCACATCAGGTGGTGACTGGAGATACACCTGTAATGGACCCAGCGGCTCTGAAAAATAAAAGCTTGGCAACTGAGTCACTGCAAATCTGACACCACATCTAAACCTTTTTTACAAGCCTAAATTTGATCTACATGTTGTACCTCCAAGGAGGAGGGGTGATATTTGTTTTAAGAAATGTGTTACACCATGATCCCCATTTTGTTCTTTTGTCTTTTAGTTTTCCCTGCACTCTAATCTTACTCAATGGGCTGGGTCTGCACTACTTTTCACTTTTAAATGACCTAGGTAGGGACAATTTTGATCTTTTTATCCAACTGTCGGTGTGGCTGTCAATCTTTGCACCTCATCTGCCAACAAGTCTATCTTGCATGTCTATGTGTGCTATCAGGTGGGCTGATGAAGTGGCACCCAGGTCAACTAAATTGTTTTTGCCCCCCAGTCCAACAGTTGCCAGCCCACCCATGTCTGTGGCCATCAATGAAACCACATCTACCTACTGAGCATGTCAATATACCATTGTGTTAGGGTCTGGGGATCCCCATCACAGATTTATTTTTAAAAGAACTAGTCTGAACTGTTGTAGTGCTACACTCACCCACCTCGACCATACCACCAACGGATTGAACCACTGGATCTGGGTGAGACAGTGTCCATTCCTATGGACCTTATCAGAACTTACTGATCAGCTGTTTTTTCTGCCTGTGATTTCTACATTTAGATCTGTCCAGTTATTTACTGCAAAAGGCATTATTTGTTTTTGCTTTCATTTGTTTTCCTGTTCATTGGACTTTGCTGTATTTTTTTCTATTGTTTCTTTTTTTTTTTTGTGGTTCTATATTTTTTAGTGATACTCTATTATCAAGGTGTATATCTGACATAACCACATTTTTCTTTTTCTTTTTCTGCTTATTACATTTTTATTTCTTTTTGTGCTGGACACACACCCCTGTGTCCCCTCCCCGTTTTTTTTGCTCTCTCTGTACACTCGTTACATTATTTTTCATGCCTTATTTTGACTTTATCCTTTTGATGTATTTTCCATCTGCGGTTCATTTTTAGCACTGCCTTACTTTTCCATACATTTCCTCCAGTTTTTTTTGCTCGCCATTTTTTATGGTCGTCTTTTCCCACATTTACAGATTCTATCACATATATATATACGCTGTTTTGTACTATGTGTCCCCTATTTTGAGATATATACTGTCTACGCTTACCCATTTGTTGATACATTTACCTAATAAACATAAAAAGTTTTTTGACTTATACATCAGTGTGCATGTCTGCTTCTTTCTATATAACTAGTCTGAACTGTTGGTTTGGCAGCAGCTACTTATTATAACTAATATAGCAACAATAATATTTTTTTAAAAACCCTCAAATCACGCTTTAAAATAGCTGAAAGGACCTGAGAAATAATTAATAATTTAGTTGAAATAAAAATATTGAAATGTAAACCTGAAATCATCCAGTATCAGTTTTTTTCACAGTTCCAGATTTAGTTTTTTTTTCATTTTCTTATCCCATAAATATTTGTTTTAATTATAGTACAAATAATTGCAAAAACATAAAATTGATAAACACTACAAGATTAGTAACTTAAGTCATAAATCCCCCTTTATTTCAACCTACTCATTCTGATAACAGATTTTAAATGGAAATATGAGGATTAACTTGTCTAGAACTTAACAGAGCAACAGAAGTAAAGGCTATTTATTCACATTTATTGACTAAATATAAATACAGAATCTAAAAATATTTTAAGATAAAAATGAAGGTTTACATTAGAGATTAACTGGCTGCCACACAGCACGTTATTATCAAAACATTCATGGATTACACACTCATTTTTGAACAAATATGATTACTGTGAAAGTAGATAAAGTAATAAAATGTACACCTAATCTGGTTTCGGAAGCCCCACTGATAGACCTTCTTACTAATTGGATCCCCAAGGAACTCAAATCAACTTTACAGACAGTTCCTGTATGATCTGCACGACCTAGGCCTGTTACAATAAAAGTCATAAAAACTATGATGAAAGGAGCAAGTTGATAAACACATATCACAAACGCACTAATCATACCTGTCAAGATAATAATCACCTGTTATTGTCAGCCTAGGAGGCACAGCTGTTCACTGTGGAGAGTATTTATACATTTGTAAAATAGTGTTCTCTAATGGAATATACAATCTGTACCAGAAATCATATTAAACTGAGGATGGAATGAGTGAAACCTACAACCTATATTTCTTTCTCATTTGGTACATCTATTTGGCTCCACAGGAATTTCTAAATGAGGGCCAAAACATCGAAAACCACAGCATTACATTTTTTTTTAATCATTCTTCTAACCACTGGATTGTATAAAAAGCAGAGATAAAGCAACACAATTTTATTAACAAATAAAAACACATTATTTTACCTGATCTTGATACTTAAAGGGACATTTATAATGTCAGTAGATAAAAATGAAAATGATTAATGGATGTTATCACTTAAACCACTTATTAAAATTGTTTGATTCTTATTAGAGAAAATATGACAAATATATTCAAGTTGTTTAATCTACATTACCTCTGAAGTAACCATAATCAAAATAGGGCATTTGCTGCACAATGAGCAATTTATTTTTACTATATAGAAATGAGTGTGCAGTGTCCTCACCTGACACATATACATATTTAAAACAAGTGTAATCACGTGACAACAGATACATAAAAGTATACTTTAAACATGGGAGAGAATTATCTTCATTCTTGATACTTTGGCATTAAGTTTGAAATGCCCTTCTTAATTCCATGTGATCCATTATTGTCTTCAAACATGTTTCTAATTAAAGCATGTGAAAGAAAGCAAAAGTGCAGTATATCCCCCAAAAAAACTGTTGCGATAAGAACAGTCTATATAATTGCCATTCACTTGAAACCGTGCCAAGACTTGATCTAGTGTAGTAATTTCAGTGTAGTACAGTGCTTTCCTTTGTGTTTTTTGATTTCTCTTTATTTGTTCACATTTATCACATTATGTCTCAAAACATTATATCACGTAAGAGAATGAAACAATGCACATGAAACAATATGAAATTGCTATACATTACTAATGTGATGATTATGCATACATAACAATTGTTTATTACAAAAATAAAATTAATAAATGTGAACTTTGTCTCCTTGCCCGGGCACATAAAATAGTTAACTCCCCTTATCCACTATGTGCCAGGGACTAGACAAATGCACATGGCATAGTAAATTTAAAAAAAAAGTAAGACTATACCTACCCCTCACCTCTACCTTGACAAGGTAGGCAAGGTAGCGGTGGCATGAGGATGGGCAGTGAAATCACAAAAAGGGTGCCGTGTAAAGTAAAATATTACCTGCATTCAGGTTCCAGCAGTGATTGTAGATGTATTTAATCCTCATCATTCTGGCCTAGGGAAAGGGGCAACCCCCCAAAGATTCCATGCTCAGATTGTGGAGCCAAGTAGGGGATTGTTAGTTCTTAGTTATATATTCAGAGATATCAGTATGTGGGGTGCATACTTTCCTTTACTGTGTTGATTCTGTTTATATATTTAAATGTTTCTATCATATCCCCCCTGTTACGTCTTTCCTCCAAGCTATACATGCTAAGATCCTTTAATATCTCCTGGTTCTATCCTTCAACCCATGAACCAGTTTAGTGGCCCTTTTCTGAACTTTCTTCAAAGTATCAATATCCTTCTGGAGATATGGTCTCCATTACTGTGTAGCATACTCTCTGAGGTCTCACCAATGCTCTGTACAATGTCATGAGCACTTCCCTCTTTCTACTGTTAACACCTCTCCCTATCCAACCAGTCATGCTGCTAGCATTTCCTGTTGCTCTATTTCATTGTCTATTACCTGTAAGTCCTTTGTTACTCCTAAAATCCTTTCCTCAGATTTTGAGGTTAGGGCTCTGTCAAATATTCTGTATTCTGCTTTAATCTTGCACTTATCCACATTAAATGTCAGTTGCCCCAGCTCCGATCATTTAGTTTAGCTAAATGATTTGCCATTTGTCTTATCTCTCCAGGAACATCCATCATCAAAGCTGCTATACTGTAAAACATGGGAATTGATTAATTAAGTCCCATTTGTGCCCTTGTTTGTTGCAGCTCTTGTGAACTGATTTGTGCTCTCTTATTTTTCCAAAAAACGTAGTAAATATTTGTGTCAGGGCTGCTTAGGAATTTAATCAATGAAAAACTGCTCAAAAATGTGATTATCAGTATATCCAAGGACTGTAATTCAGAATCAATTGTCATTTTTATAGGGAAGATGTTCTATTTGTACATATGGTGTAAATTGTTGACTCCTGAGTAATCTATATATGTGGAGGCCCAGGCAAAATTAAAAGTCAGCAGATGTCTAAGGCAGACGTTAGAATTTATATAGAAAGCTTGCAATTTCTGTGTTCTTGTGTAGTTGATAAATAAATAGCAATAAACCATCCATGAATGATGCAGTTTGAAGTTCACTAAATCCCACTTTGATACCTTGGAATTCAGGTGGCAGATGGATATTTCAAATTATAGGATCCAATGACATATTACACAATAAGGAAGAAAGTGGGCAGCCCTGTATGCTTCCCCTATACTCTAGACCATTTATGCTCAGCTGTGTAACTGGGGTGTCATACAGTTTCTTGATAAAGTTAAGGAACGGTGGTTGCCCATATTATTTGAATGGGGCCACACCACACAATCAAAGATTTAATAACACCCTCCACTTCTTAGTCAACAATGGACACATTAAGGGTATCACTGTGGGAGTTTGAAAGCCTAGGGTGTTGGGCACCTCTAAGTTATTAACTTATGGAAAATACTCAGAGCCTGCAATATACAGTTCTAGGTAATAGTCAGTATCAGGGTTTTACCTTGACTTCCTGACACATGCATTTAAAAGAATTTATGTTACCTTTTGTTTTGCTTGTATTTCTTCCCCTCTGTTGCTATCATGTGGGCATGTTAACTTTTCCACCACACCGCTTTAAAAATCTGCAGTTTGCTTCAAAAAAGGCTTTTGCATTGAGGTTGGTTGCCTGACTTCTTAGATCTGCTTCATCTGTTACTGATGATCTGCTAAAGCAGAATTATACTTCTGCCTAGTCCAGGAACTGGGAACCCTAACCTGAAGTGCTTAGCCAGCCAGGGGAAGGTTTTCAGCATCTGCTGAGACCATCCGGCTACAGCATAATTACTACAGCTGAGTTGCGCTCTACAGGGTGTCCCGCTTAGTTGCCTCCCTAGGGTTTCCTGCTGAGTTGACCTCTCTACGGTTTCCTGCTTAGTTGCCCTTTCTAGGCTTTCCTGCTTAGTTGTCCTCTCTAGGGTTTCCTGCTGAGCTACCCTCTCTAGGGTTTACTCGAAACCCCTTTCTCTGGTGAAACACATGAGACTGCTGCTTCCTCATTTCATAATGATTTTAACTACTATGAATAAATGTAACATTTATTTTTATGGGACCTATGCAATTACTGAAACCATTTAATACCTGGATGTGCACCCAAAACATGCTCTTTTTTTATGCTACACCTTTACTCATAAACTACCCTCTCTAGGGTTTACTTTTGAGCTACCCTCTCTATGGTCTACTCTTAAGCTACCCCCTCTAGGGTCTACTCCTAAATAGCCCTCTTTAGGGTCTATTCCTAACTATCCATATTTAGGGTCTATTCCTCATTAATACTCTTTTGGATCTACTCCTATCTAGCCCTCTTTAGGGCCCACTCGGGCTACAATCTCTAGGGTTTATGCCTAAGCTCTCCAGGGTTTACTCTTAAAGTAGCTCCCTCTTTTGTCTACTCCTAATCTCCCCTAGCTCTGTCTTTGTGGATAACTGCAATTCATGTTAAAACCTTTTCCTTATAACTGAAGATCCTATTAAAACCTTTTATTTAATACTGGAGTTTCTTCTAAACCTCTTTGTTTATACTGCAACTCATGTTAAAACCATTTTCCTATTCTTCAGACCTTGCCAACACCTTTGACTCTCTCCCTCTCTCCTTACCTAAGCCCTTTGTTTATGCTATAATCCTTTTCTCCTTCTATATCACTTATTACAATATTATTTAAAAAATTATTTCTGTCTTATATCTGTTCTCAACCATGCACTATAAACAACAACATGCAGCCAGACTTCTCCTCCAACCCTGCACTGATACTCCTACCTGTCAGGGCTTTGTAAAGGCCCTAACAGTCAGCTATGCTCTGTGGAAAGGAGTTCCAGAGAGATGTGGCAGCTAGGGCAAAATCTTGCAGCGCGAGTGGGAAGATGTGATGAGGTTGGAGGAGAGCTTTAGTCCATTTGCAGGGAAGAATCAGTTAACTAGGGAGGCAATGTATGGAGGAACCAAGGAGTGGAGGGCTTTGTAGGTTAAAGATAACATTTTTCATTTTATCCTAGAGCAGACGGGGTGCCAGTGGAGGGCGTTGCTGAGAGGAGCTGCCAAATTGGACTGACAAGCGAGAAAGATGAGTCTAGCAGCTGTGTTTTGAATAGTTTACAGGGAAGAAAGAATAGCCAGAGGAAGTCCAGTCAGGAGGCTGTTACAATATTAAAGGCGAGAGATCAGAGGTGAGAGCACTAGGATTTTGGCAGTATCTACACTGAGGAATGGGTGAATGTGTGCAATGTTCCTTTGGTGCAGACAATAAGATTTGGCTAAAGACTGAATATGGGAATATGGGACCGAAGGAGAGAGCAGAGTCAAAAGTGACCACAGCCATTGGACACGGTCAGTGGGTACGATTATAGCATTTTCAATGGTGGCTGTGAAGTCAGTATAAAGAACTAGTTTGAGGGAGGGAAGATAATCAGCTCTGTTTTTGAAAGATTAAGTTAAAGGTATCGATCAGATATCCAAATGGAGATGGCAGTCAATGACATGTGACATGAGTGAGGGAGTGGGTTCAGGGGAGGAGAGGTAGATATGAGTGTTTTCCCCATTCAGGTGGTATTGGCAGCCAAAAGAGATGATTAATTCTCAAAGAGAGGTGGTGTACATGGAAAACAACAGCGGACCAAGGAACGATCCTTGCGGAACACCAACAGAGAGCAGAACAGTTGACAATGTCGACACTTAATATCAGGGCTTAGATGGCTATGAATCAGTCCAAGAGAGTGCTGTACCACCTATGTCAAACAAGGATAATCTGTTGAGAAGGAGTTGGTGGTCAACGGTGCTAAAGGCAGCAGAGAGATCTAATGAGATCATCAATGAGACGTGGCCTGTTTCAGTAGAGTGTAAGGGTCTAAACCCAAATTGAAAAGTGCCAATTAGGTGGTTAGTGGTCAAGAATTTCAAACATATGGCCAAAGTAGCTGAGCTGGAAAAATTCTCCAATTTAGCTGCATTGGATACATTGGTCTAAAGTTTGAAATTCCCATCTCAATTCATTTATTGAGTAGATCTTGTAATTTTCATAAATATAATTGCACTAGATATGAAGACATACTACTTAGTTGATTCAAATCAACATAGTTGTAAAAGACTCCGCAATGCATTAAAAGTTATTATAAAACCCAATGCTTTATAAATAAACAAAATTGCCATTTATCTTATTTTCCTATTCATTACAAAAACATAGTCATTGTTGTTTCCGTCATGCAAGCTATTGAAAACAATCACATTTTAAACTACACTATCAGTATTACATCTATAATTAAATTACATCATATGATGTTGTGTTCATGGTAAATCTATTATCTAGTATTAATGCAGTGATTGCTAGATATTCTTCATTTTCCATTAATAACCTCGTAACTTGAAAAAAGTTCAAAATATAGTATTGTGTATTTTATCCTCTAAGATTAAATTTGAAAAAAAAAAATTGGGAAAAAAAGCTTGCACATATAAACAAGAAAATGTATTATTTCATGTTTATTCCTAAAAGGCATATTGTAAGCAATTGCTGTTGAGTACATTTAGAAATGAGACCATACATTTATATTCTATAATTATGCACAGTCATATAATTCTAATTAGCATAATAAAATGGTTAGAATAAAAGTATTGATCTATGTGTGTGAAGTTCAATTAGTAAACCTTTTTTCATATTTAGCTTTATTTAACGTTTACAAATGTATTAATAATAATAGAAGACAAGGTTCTTAAGGATTATCAAATATTTCCTAAGCTCATCTTAAGTACACTCAGCATGTTTTAATATTTCCAAACAGTTTAGATACATTCATTATTATATAGCTAAGTTGTTGAACAAACAGCCACATTTGAAACCAACAGTTCAGTAGCTGATGAGAGAAAAAAATTATTTGCATAAGACCTCTGAAGGGTGCCAAAACCCTTTACAGTTTAAACAACAGCTTTTATTATTCTGTAAGTGGATGTCTTGAATTTCTACCACTTCTTCTTTTTTTTATTTAAAGTCAGACTAAAAAGAATAAAGTAGATTTTGTACAACACTACTGTGCCCTTAGGGAAAAATGCAATGTGCCTCATTTGTCTTAATTGGACAGTCGCCCTTGGCACTATTCTTTTCTATGAATATATTATCAAAATAGACAGAAACTTTCAAATCAACTTTTCCGTATGTGGATTTGTTTTTCTTTCATTATATACACAGAAATATGTGTGCAGTAATCGAAATATTCATATTGTTAAAAAAATATATAGAAGAATTGTATGTCAATGTAAACTTTACATTGAAAAATACGAAACTCACAACTAGATCCTGTTTGTAGCTAGCAATTAGCTTTAATTATGAAACTATTTGGTGGTTACCGACTCCAACTGGCTGTGGGTTATCTGTGCTGCTTCACGGTATTAAGTATTTTATTGAAGGTATTGCAGTGCAGCATTTTGTGCTCTGTGCCAATCATAAATAACTATTATAAATATAAGGAAAGAAATGACTTGCCACTTCTCATAAACAGTTTCTCAACATTTATTTGTGCTTGACCAAATAAGAGAAGGTAGCTGTGACCACTTAACGCATATCGCTGATAATGTAAGTGACTTAAAGATACCAAACAAATTGAATTAAATACAAGTGCTAATGAAGAAAAAAACAGGTGTTCAATCATACAGCACCAATGTTGTGCCAGCAATAAAGACATAACCAATATGAATTCAGTAAAATGTATACATGCTAGAAAAAGAGAAAAATAAGCAAAACTACAAAGTAAATAAATTAACATTAAATAAACATAATAAGCAAAAATATATAAATATCTGTGATACTGTGCATGTATAAAAACCATTATGTGATAAAGTGACTGTGCTGAAAGCATTGTGTAGTTTACTTTAAATATATGTATATAAATACAAATGTATTTATGGAATATTACATACCAATCCTGAAATTTGAATTTAATGTTTGTTCGTGCAGGCATGGATATCATTTTATTATTGTGTTATTTTGTTTTGCTGACTGAACCATCCAAACAGTATACCAAATATCTATGCTTGGTACAAATGCTACATTCCCAAATCTCCAAATACAGCTAAACTCCATTATAGCGCTATCCACTATAACACAATTTTGCTTATAACACGGAGCATGGATGATTCCCATGGAGCCATCGGTGCACTGGACCCCACTAATACTTTTGCAATAAAACAGAAGTATTGTGAGATCTCACTATAAAATTTATCAGGAATGCTAAATTGAGGCTAACATCATGATGCCACTTAGATCGCAATGTCAATCCGTGGATCCCTGTATATGTTGTGTGGTAAAGGACATTAAGCATCCCTGGTGGGGAATTCTTACCAGTGTGGAAACACAGTCAGTTCCATGAACTTTATTGCTAGTACTCATGTCCATTCAAGTATTAACACTAGTGAATAAACTTGCAAAGAGGATATATAACAATGTTTCTTTCTTATTTCTTTTCACTCTCAAAGACATATATCCTTCAATAAAGTTTTACATTACTCGTGCACACTCACCTAAACTCTAGTTTTATTTTATTTTAAAAGTTGTTTTTTTGAGTGTGACAGTATGTATAATATGTGAATTGACAGCCTTAGGAAAGTACAGGAGAACTTATGTCACTATTCCAGAGGGACAGTGGGTTGAATTTCTCAGGTTTTCCACTAGGTTCTCCCGTACAAGAGGGATAACTAGATAACAGAGCAACATAGAAGGGAAAAAGTGAGGGAATGTGGTGATGTCTTGCTCTCAGGATCTCTCTAAACAAAGTAAACAGGCCTAGGTGGGAGAGCTAAGAAGCTTTCTCTTCCTCCCACTATTTGCTTAAAGGAAGTGATGCATGAATACACTGGAAATCAGGATGCGATGAAAACACATTAAGGTTTTATAAAATATAGCCAGGCAGAGAATCATTCAGTTTATTTTATTCCTTGGTGGAAGTGGTAAGCGTGAAATTGCAGCAGTGAGCCATTACTAGATGTGGCGGCCTAACCAGGGCCAGCCCTTTAATAGGGCCGACTGGCGTGGTTGCCCGAGGCGGCACCCTGGCAGGAGCGGCACTTTACTGCTCCTTGCAGGATTTTTTTTTCTTTTTTTTTTCTGTGTCCGTGGGAGCTTGATCTTCAATCAAGCTCCCACGGACACAGAAAAAAAAAAGACCTCTAAATTGTCCTGACTGACTGAGAGATCAGAAGCCTCTTGTAATTGACTCAGTCCCTCCTTCACACGAGGAGCTCAAAGCAAGAGATGCCTGCTCCAGATACAAACTTACAGTGTGTGTATGTCAGTGAGAGTGTGTGTCTCAGTGTGAGTGAGTGTGTGTGTGTGTATGTGTGTAAGTGTGTGGAGAAGTGGGTTAACCCCTCTGACATAGCCTTTATTTGTCTAGCTACATTAGGGGTTAACCCCTCTGACACTGCATATATCTGTCTAGCCACCCAAGGGGTTAACTCCTCTGACACTGCCTATATCTGTATAGCCACACAAGGGGTTAACCCTCTGACACTGCCTATATCTGTCTAGTCACCAAGGGGTTAACTCTTCTGACACTGCCTATATCTGCCTAGCCACCCAGTTGTTAACTTATCTGACACTGCCTAGATTTGTCAAGTAATCCAGGGAATTGCACAGGGTATTATCATAATAATGTTTTACCATTACTTTCTTTTCACCTTATGGGTGAGCTCTTAGAATTATTTTTTATATTTTTATATGCCTATTACTTCTTATATACATTATAAACTTTTTTTTTTTTTTTTAAAGAACTCACCCTTGCAGTGAAAAGAAAGAAATGGTAAGACAATCATTATTATGAAAATAGGCGGAACAATCTCCAAACGATAATATGTGGCCACTGACCTATAACATGGCTTGCTCAAATATTATACATTAAGTTAAAATGCTCAAATATTTTAATCATGGCCAGCCAATACTCTGGCCAGTACAGTATTTTGTATAATTTTGCATATAGAAAGGTGCTCTTGCATTAAATTATCTCTTCCTAATAAGTTTCAATTTAGTTTGAATTATCATGACTGGTGGATTTCTTTTTGTGGGGGGAGGGGTGGCAGTATTTTGTTTTTCACCCCAGGCAGCACAATGTCTGGGCCTAACTGTGGGTGAGATCAAACATGTGGGGAAGTGGTTTACTATATGATAGAGAAAGATTAAAGGGGTTGATGCTCTGTGGGGATTGGTTGTGTGTTTGTTATAAATGTGTAGGATTGTGTTGTTGCCTTGTAATAAACACCTTTTAATGTAGACGAACCGTTGTGATACATTTATAGGTATTAATTTGATGTTACACCACACATGACCACATCAACTTGGGGGGTCCAGAACTTATGGGAGTTCAGTTAGACTGCACCAGGAGCGGTTAATCCATTTCTGCATTCTGAATTCCTGTATACCATCAATGAGTGATCTGGGTCATGTGTCACCAGGACCCCATCCCTGACATATAATAAGTAAACAGAAACAACACAAAACATACCTGAGAGTGCACAGATTAGTAAGTGAAACACAGGGCACAAATGGGTAAAAGCAAGCACAAACCATAATATTAATGTGGCACAGAAAACATAAGGAACATAGTCAGCATAAGGGACATTGAAAGAAACAGGATACTGGATAATCAGTCTTGATTAGCCTCACACAGCATGCTGAATATTGAAGCCTAAATGAGCCTCACATACCCCCCTTCTTAAATAACCTCTGGGTGCATGGACAGAGTGTCCAAAATGTATACAATATTGGAGTAATTTGAAAGTTATCTTATAGGGACTTTGTCAGCGTAATATTTATTTTACTGAGAATGAAGACAATAAAAAATGATAAAAAATGAATAAGGAAATTAACTTATTTTCAATCTTCATATCAAGGCACAAGGTGATGTCATAAGCAGGAGACACAACAGACAATTTGAAAACATATATTTCTATTAATTTATGCATTTACATGCAAGTTTGCTACCACACTGTATAGAACATAAGAAATCATTTTTTTTTTATTATTTGTATCCACAAAATAAGCATTGTTTCAGCTGACAGAGTCCCTATAAGACAATAATACAAAGGGGTGTTTTTTTCCAGCTGCAATAACAAAAACAATCACAAAAACTATTTACGAATACTTAAACATAATTCAAAATGGGTTAAGCTGTCAATTTAAAAATACAATTAAAATAATAATCAAAAAAACTAGATATGTTATCTCCTTTAACAAAAAGTTATACAACCTCCAATATTGGTTATTATCACAGATTATGCTTTTTAGTGTTATATGCATGTGGAAAATTTCTATTCTTTTAATCCAGAGTAATTCAATTTATTCATCACTCAAAATCACTTGTTTATTAGATACATTGACACAGTTATCATTCTTGCACTTCTCTTATGGTTTATTTGAGTGTGAGTTGATCTGTTTTGACTCAGCTGTATAATTGAATTCCCTTGCAGCTGATCATCTTTGCAACATGTATCAGTTAATACCTTACTTTAAGGCTCTGCTAAATATTCATATATATATCTCTTGGAGACTTGCATCAGAAATTCAAATTCAGTATTATGTAGGATATGTAAGTAAAACAACATGTTCAGTATTTCTGATAACTTAATTCTATCAGAAAATGTACTTTTGAAAAAAAGTGAAATGTCATCTAATGAATTTACATAATAACATTTGCCTAAGGACTCCATTTACTAATAGATTTACTTAGATAAACAATTTTTTTAGACAAAGCCTTCGTGGTTCTATGGAACTAATCTTCTTCCCTTGAAGAACTACAATATATACTGTGCAAACCTGGCTTAAGAGATCTATCAGGAATACTTAAATTGTGATGGCTAATATCAGAGCTACCAATGGGGAGCTGATCGCAAACATCAAAGTAACAGAACACTTGGGGAGGAACAGTGACCATAACATGGTTTTATTAAAGGTTAAACCAGACAGGCAAATTGGTAACTAGGTCATCAAAACACTTCATTTGAGAAGGCCCATCTTTGACAAACAAAAGGCATCTCTTGAAAAACAAGGGGGGCTATTCACTAAAAGGGGTTGTTCCTGGGTCCTCTTTGTTTTAGAGAGCCATGTCATGTTAGACCAGTTGGGGGACTGGGCGGGCAAGTGAAAAATGAGGTTCAATGTAGACACATGTACGTTATGCATTATGGGAAAAAAATAATATTAGTAGATCTAATTTAGACTATATATTGCATTGAGAAGGATTAAGGAATAATTATAGACAGCATATTTTGCAATATTGTGCAATGCCAGTCAATAGCTGCAAAGGCCAGTAAGATATTGGCATGTATGAAACAAAGAATTGATTTGCAGGAGAAGGATATAATATTGCCTCTTTACAAGTCAATGGTAAGACCTCACCATGAATATGTGGTACAATTCTCGGCACCAATCTTTAAAATTACATTATGGAATGAGAAAAAGTGCAAAAGAGGACTACATAATTATCTTTAAGGGTAAATGAAAACATGATATAAATATGTTCAGGACCCATGTAAAGAGCTCTCCACTGACCTGCTCATTAACATAAATGAACAAGAGGCCACCCTTTGAGACCAGAAGATGGATGATTTCACAGACAACAAAAAGAGGGATTCTTTACCATAAGAACAATAATGGTATGGAATTCACTGACTAGTGAGATGGTGCTATAAAATACAGTATACTAATTAAAAAAGGCTCTGGAGATATATTTTTAAAAGTAGGACATACAGGGCTATATATAATAGGATAAAAAATAATATTTTAGAGCTTCTTGATCCAAGGAGAACTGCTTCATAGATTTGAGAAATAACTTAATTACTCTTTTTTTTGCCTTTTGTTTGGATCAGAAGCCAGAAGGATAGATAGGATAGCCTCAGACTGACAGGCTAAATGTAACTGACAATCAAAGTGAGTGCAGGGTACATTTAACTAAATTGCTCCATGCCGTAACTTCTCAATAAGGAAGTTTCTCAATAGCCCCAACATCCACAGTCTTCCCAACTAAAAATCTAAATGTATTCATATCCTGGTGGATCATGTCCTCAAAGGAAATGTTGATGTACAAATGTTTTAGGAGTTTTTCTGTTTGTGGTAAAACCACCCTTATTAGTCTTCGTGCTTGCATTCCTGGTATAGCAAGGTAATGTGGTTAGAGTTATCATTTTACTAAAACTTTCTTTATAAAACCCTAATAAATAATACTTGTGTCTTGAAAAGCAACACCTCTCTCTAATTTATTATACAAATAATGTCAGTAGGGAGTATATAAAAGGAACTGAATTTTGTTTTAAGTTTAATAAGTGGCACTATTTAGCTGCAGGAATTACTAACTTTTACTTAGTTAGTGAATGTAGCCCATAAATCAGCTTAATAATTATTTTCCTTAGTAAATGTATTTCCGTGAAACTTAAGATAAGAATGCTCAACTTTAAATTACTATCCCTAATATTAAAAAGCAGAGAATGGGTATCGACTGATTTCATTCTGCTAAAGAAACAAATGTGTTCGTTTCATGCAATAATTTTACTGTACATTAACCAATTAAAATATAATACATTTATACAGATACCAATATATTTAAAATACACATAAATTAAATATTTTTTATATCTACAGACCAAGAACTATATAAAGAATCCCTTATGGATTTATTCAGCTTTAGTGTCATTTTAATTTAGAATATGTGGACAGCTCTATATTGCACATCTTCCTAATATCCAGATGGCTTAAAACAGAAAGAAAGCAGTATTTCTCATCCTTAGAAAGAGCCAGGAATTATTCACAAAACTGAACCGATACCAAGTGCTCTCTTTCATCCTGCTTTTTATGTATGATGTAATCCATTTCACAATGCTAAAATAAAATAAAAAGTTTGTGGTCATTTAGGGTGAAATAAAAACTCAAGTCCATCAAGTTTAAAACCCACATGGATACAGTTTCTACTTCTTTTTTGTACTGCTTTTTGTATTTTTCCCTGAATCAAAAAATACTAATTTTTACAAATGTAAAATGTAAAACCCTCAGATAAGGGTTTGTATTGACCCTGTTTATAAAATCATATTCTCTCTTCAAATCCACATATGATAGGAGTGTCCCTTGATAAGATCATTCTGGGAAAAGGTGATAGAGATGATTAAGATAGTGGGAGATCAGGGCATCCCAGCAGACCTGTTGTCTATTATTTTAAATAATACAAACTACTCCACTAACACTTACAAGAAATCACTGACAATTAGATTACTCAATGTGGCAAGGATTGTAAATCCTAAATTTTGGTGCAACAAACACCTGATATTAGGGATTAGATGGAGGGGGTCAAGGAAATAATTAATATGGAAGACTTAATTTATGGGGCTAAAGGGCAAATTATTAACATAATTTGATATGGTCCTCCTGGACGGCATTCAGGGAGGGACCAGAGCTAGGAAACTACCTATAGAGCGATTCATTCTGTGATGAGGGGCTGGTGATGGGTAAGAGAGAGAGAGACATAATTATTTTTTTTCTCTTTTTTTCTTTCTTTCTTTTGTTTTGTTATTGTTGCTGTAGTGTCTTTGTCTGGGTGTGTTTTCCTTACCGTTTATAGGGCATATATTGGGAGTAGAGTTCAACCATTTTGGGAATAAAAATTAAGGGGTTAATATGTATTTTTAGATGTTGGAGTATTTAAATGGAAGAGAGAGAATTATTGATGTTATATTGATATGTATCTAAATGCAGACCTTAAAATCTCCAAAGGACCATATCCATTACGACCCATCATAGGTTCTTGTGTTTAGAAAGGAAGGTATTGTAGCACAGAGATTATGCCGCCATTTTCCACTCCGATCGGCCACTCCTCTCTCTTCTTTCTATCACTAAACCACTAAGCCAATTCTCTATCAAAGTATTATATGCAATAGTCCCCTCTACTTTAATTTGTACATGAATCATCTGAATATTGCTTTAGTAACATGTAAAAAGAAAATGTCTAACAAACTTAATTGTTCTCTAAGAAAAAAGTGAATAAAATATAGGTTACGGTGGTTGTTGTGGTATGTAGCTTTCAATGATTTTAATATGGTGCAAAGGGTTTCACAATAACTGCGGTATTAAACTTCTCTAAATTTGTGTGTGAAAAGAACTGGAAACAAATTCAAAATGTTATCTTTGTTGGAAGTCCCAATGTGGCTAAAAGAACATGGTAACAATAATTGTTTACACTAACAAACAGACACAAGCAGATCAGATTACAATATAGCTAACACTAAATTTACATTAGTACAGTTATTGGAACCAACATGCATTTTGAAATAAGTCAAAATCCAACCAATTGATATTAGGAATTTTGGCAGAAATATATACTAACAGTTAACCCCCAATTTGACAATGATTCGGAAAACACCAAAGATAATAATGTTTAATAAAACAATGTTATAAAATATAACAAAATGAATATAAACATATAAAAGCTAAACACTTATAATATTAACTAGATTCCTTATTTATAGTACTAAAAATAAGGTACATGTTATATGCTAAGAAAAAAGACTACCAATGGGTTTTAAACTAAAGTATAAAAAGTGATACAGTTGAAATGTATAGTCCCCAGTAATCTTTATCAATGATGATGAGCTGCATCTGCATCTCTGGGTCGATCAAACTGGATCCTGATGTTTCTGAAGAAAGTTATTAGCCCTAAAACATCACATTTTAGCCTCACTAGATTTCCTGGGTGGTTGTTAGTGATTACATATTCGTTCCTCCACCTCAATCACTGCATGACTGTCATTCATCGGAATCACTGCATGGGACTACTAAGGACACTAGATAGCTCCCAAAAGATTATAAAAGATACAAGCCCCTCCTTGATTCACACATTCCAACCCCAAGCCTGAAACTGGTCACAGACAAACAAATTGTTTGTTCAAAATTAACCCTTCCAGTACTGAAACTGCCATATTAAATAAAAGGGAATACCTGCTAAATGGTGGACATAAAAAAGTGAATTGTTATGGTGGTAAAGGCACAAATATCCCATCCATAGCAGTGGTGCTGTTGATGTGATCTATCCTTCATAAAACCATGCTGACCATGCTAACATAATCTCTTAAAAGCCTTTCAGATTATTTCCTATGGCTGAAGTCAATCGCATTGTTCTGTAACCTTCAGTATTAGGCCTTGATGCCTTTGAGAATCTGGACACCACATTTGCAGTGAACCAATATTTTATCATCATGCTAAAAATGAGAGAATCTTCAATGATAAAACATACAATGCGTGACAATCTGTGCCATTTAGATTTATTCATTACTTTAAAAAGTGTTTGCTTACATTTTAAAAGGGTTGAATGCATAAACACCACAGTCTGAAGTTGCTTAGTAACCTCAAATCTACAACAGTCCACTTGGCAGCACATTAACACTTTCTCAGTGGTGTCAAAGTGGAAAAGATAAAATACAAACAAAACATTTAATACACCTCTCTACAAATGTAGATAAGCTGTTTTTGCTTTTAACAAAATGAATATAAAAATGAATATCAGCATCAATATAGTCAAACATAAGAAGGTACAATAGTGTGTATTCATTTTTTAAAGCAGAAAATGGCAATGTACTAGTAAAAATAAATTCACAAAAGCTTTTATGATTCTCATTACAAATCCATTTAATAAACATTCTTACTCAGATGGAATTTCCACCTTAGAACTCTTTAATGAAGAGGGTGCAGCTGACACAAACCCTCCAGTGAGACGTTACATTTTGCAATTATATATTATGTCAGATAAACTCACTTACACAGGAGCATAATAAAACATTGCAAACAATATTCAAAAGCCAAGAAACATTAAAGGGTCTACTCTATATGCGTTGTACTTTGGGGCCAAATGTATGCCTCCAAAGACCGGAATGGTTCAGGGCACATTGGGAACATTTCTGGAACCACATATTGAGCTACCCAATATGCCCCCGATGTGCCCCCGAATACCTTTGCAATACAGCCATCATAGCTGCTTACATGCCGATAGCTTTCGCCAAAAGCCCGAAACTCACCAAACCAAAAAGGAATTTGGCAATTATTAAAATGGGGGTTGACAGTAAAAATCACTACGATGTATTTTATATGGGGCTGAAAGCACTTGCCAAGCTACCAGCCTAATTTATTATAGTGGGGGATCAGGACTACTTGCACTGACCCCCCAAATGTATAATTGGGGATGGCACCCAGCCCAATTTTTAATAGGGGTGGTCAATGCTACTTACCTCCCCCCATGATTATTTTATGGCACTGAGAACTTGTAGCCTTGCCCCCCTAATTATTTTTTTGCAGATTTTTTTAAAATTATTTTTATTCATTTTTACATTTTTATTTTCAATTATCCAGATAAGATCTGGAGAATTGAAATGGCCATAATGTGGCTATCGTCCCTGAATCCAAATTGGATTCGGGGATGATCATGGCATATTGGGTCACAGCAATACGAACATGTCCCAAAACGAAGGCTTGCTTTCCAAACAGCCGCATTGCTTATTCAGATTCAAATTGCAGCATATTGAGTAGCCATATTTTTGGGTTCCCTTCAATTTAGCTTATATGTCTAATTAGAATCCAATTTGACACTGCACGGGACGCATTTTGGTACTTCCTCAACCGATTCAACATCTGAATTCCGAAATGCACCCCGTGTGGCATCTGTTTGCTACTATTGAGCACCTTAGTACCTTTCCAGGTTGAACTTACTTAAGGAGGTGTTTATAGCAATTGCACCTTTTAAGTTGTGTATGAATGGGTATTAAGGCATTTAGATATAAAAATCCTGTAAAATAGGTGATACACTCTTTTCACATTACTTGTTGTGTTTTGTTATAATTGGATTTGTGTGGCTGTTGAGAGCTAAACGTGTTCTGTGTAATAAGTCAATTTGTTATTTATTTATTTGTTCTATTTTATACATTAAAATAGATTTATTATCTATATATTGGCTTCATGACTTTTTTTTTTATTAAATAGAGTTATACTCACTGGTAGTGCTAAACTATTTTCAATTTTGTTCCAACATATTTATTTGTTATTAATATGCTATATTCTCACCTGCTAGATGTTAGAATAGAACAAAATAAAATAAAGACTAACCAATATGCAAATATGTTCAAAATTATACTGATTGCAGAGATTATGTGTCCCCCAGTGGTACTTATAGGGCTTTAAAGCGCTTCTGATCACTTTGTCGTCTAATTCTGTTTCCTGGTAATTAGATTCAACCATGCTTTCAACAGCCATAATAGATGATACATTTTAAACTTTCCCAGGCTACTTTATGCATGATTGCAAGAGGTCTTATAATGTATTACCTTTCATGTATGAGTCAAACAATAGTTCCTATTGAAGAACACGTTAAATATATTATTCTTGTGATAGGTTTGATCAACTCAGGGACTTTAACTATATGTAGAAAAATATTCACTAAAACATTGATGTTATCATTCAATTATCTTAAAAGACATAAAAGGCAAGTAAACAGGAAACACCACTAGAGAATCACATTACTTGATGATTCAATTGAAATCAATTTGCTGACACTCAAAAGATAAACAGGTCTTCCATTTTCATGAAAAAACCCTCTCATTTTGTAACCAGCATTGCTCGGATTTAGAAAATTACAATCTCTGTCATGGTATATGATGTATTACCATATGAACCATTAGGAAGATCTTATAGATATCAAACATGAGTGCCACACATGTATGAATGAAATTAGCTTGTTGTATTCTATGGGTAACAGGTTTATCAAGATCAAAATAAGCTTTATATGTCAAAATAGTCATTAGCATGAACCACTGAAATCTTTATCTATCCTCAACCACATGCTTTTAGTATTTATATTCTGCTTCTATCATAACTGTAGAAATAATAGGAATAAATAAATAATGTGGACAGCGCTAAAAATACAAACAATTACAAACAGGATTTGTTATGAATATAGAAAAGTATTTAATATCAGAACAAAATATACATATATATATATATATATATATATATATATATATATATATATATATATATATATATATATAAAAACATATAACTAATACAGAATGAGGCACTAGATACTGCAAGATTTAGAGTTGTATAACAAACAGTATATATACTAGTATACTATCAAGAAAAAAAGTTTGTGTTTCCCTAGATAAAGGCACTTTATTATTAGTTTATTTATAAGAGTCAGGTAGACAGAAAACCGACTCTAATTATACAATACAAGGGATTAGGCACAGAGGAAAAAAAACTGAAAAAATTGTGAACCAATATCTTAGGCACTCACAACATGTGGAGAGAGGATTTTAAGATTAACCCAGCCGGGAAAATAATAACCTCTAAGGCAGCATTAAGCCCTAAATCGCCCCAAACAACAACAACTAGCAATATATATATAATGAAAACAAATATATAAAAAAAGAAGAAAATCTAATAAAGAATAAAAAATGAAAATATGAACAAAAAAATTAATGAAAGTGTACAAAAATATTAAAAGAAAAAAAAGAAAAATTAAACAAGAAAACATAAAATTCAGTAAATCGTCACACATTCATAATGATAGGTAGAAAACCCCTTGGACTCCTGAATTCCAAGGATTAATGAGCACAGTAATACTAACACACAGTCATATAGTACCAATAACATTAGACAACAGTGCGAGCTTCAAATCCTGTAAGAGAAAGAATCAGTAGTTCCATAAAACACATATGGTCATGCTTACCGTTGGTATTATCCCACCTTAGCTGAGATGATATAGGTGAAGTCCCAATACAAGTCCCATAAAGCAGTTCTCAGAAAAGAGACTTTTCCATCAGGGCCTTGATATACACAGCCTAGAGGCAATCTACTCACATGAGCACTGTGGATTGAGAATGAAGCACAATGTATTAATGCATGGTATTAGGCTTCATTCTAAAGTCTAGCATCCAATTTTTTCAATGCAGCGACTTTTGTCTCATTTTGAGTATATTTTTTGTTTGGACATGTCTAGCCCATATGGCTTATAAATGCTACATTACCAGCAGCCACATATACAAATAGAAATTATTTTATTCCTCAGTTAAACCTTTATATTGGTCATGGATTTCAATTAAAATAATAAATTAGGTTTGTAAATTAAATGTAATTAAAAATAAGTTTTGTCTTGATGTTTGTTTTTTGGCATAGGTTTATATTAACCAGAGATTAGCAACCACATTCATGGATATATAATCCTAACATACGTGGTCCAAATGACCATGCAGACAGGAATGAGCTGTGTTCCATATTCCACTGCAGACAACTGCAGTGGGATTCCCTCTCTCAGACAAGGCTATTTTGAGTGACCTAAGCCTGACAGACTAAATGTAACCGATGCTCAAAGTGGGCACCTATTACATTTAATAAAACTGAAAAACACCATAAACTTCCATGTTCATGCATGTCACCATGACCTCATGAGTTCTCACGATATTTCAGCAGGACCTTCAGGTTTAGGTCTCAGGCCTAGTTTTCCTGCGTGATCGAGGGGCAAGGGACACAAAGACAAAAAGCTCCAAATAAACTGTGGACTTTAAGAACTAAACCCTGATTTTGCACCATTCAAAAACTATTCACCCTAATCTTTGCAATGTCACAGACAGCACTCGATTGCAGCATTGAGACCATTGTTCGACGTCATTCGTGTGAGCAGCATAGAGCTAATAACGGTGAGGGAGATGATTTCTTTTTTTATCATCCGCTGGAAGTGTTTTGAACATTGTAGAAGCCATGCATCAATTTGCACTGCCAGGGAGACAACATTGGGTTTACTTCTGAATGGTGCTCCATATAAGTGACTTTTGTCATCATTAACAGTTGTTCTTAAGAGTTTAGTCACTTTTTATAGTGAAAGGGTGATGGTGCAGAAAATATACTTGGTACTAATTGATTATAAATAATTCCTGCTTTGCAAATTATAGCGTGTTTCATTAATTTGTTTTAGTATGTCCCCCTAATAAACTAAGATGTGTAAAGAGTGTATGGAAGCATTCATTTGATTCCCAAGGTGAGTGTTCTACTTTGAATCCCTCTATTTTAAATAAACCACATATGTTTCTCATTAAGAAATGAAAATACATTGAATATGTTGTTTTTATCTTTCTTTTTTATATGTTTATTATTCATAAGGTCTCTTTCCAGGAAAAATATAGTTAGATGTTGATTTTAGGTATATCCTTGTGATCATCTCCAATGCATTGTAACACATTTGTACATTAAAACAAAAACAATTTACATATAAATGATACACCAAATAAAAAAGATAAAAATAAAAACATATACCTACATATACAAGGCAATTATACGGTGAAGGGTGGTGTAATTGTGTTGAGGCAAAATGGCACATAGACTATATAGAGGGATTATAGAACATAGTCAATAACCTGCACAATCTGGTTCTTAACAGAAGTTTAAGAAAAAAAAATTCTGCATAAATCAGAAATTCAGACATTTGGTTTCATACAGTATGGGGCTAAAGCTTCACAAGAAAATGTGAATGTTAGATAGAGAGTTGTATGATGACGAATAATCTTTAATTATAAATTGTTTCAAAATGCAAAATATAATGATTGAAAATGGTGGATCTGCTTTAAAAAAGAAATGTAAATAAACTGTAATTACTCTGTGTTCCTAAAGCATATTGCCACACTTATTTAAAAAATATTTATATAGAAACTGTTTTCTCCAGAACTGTACCCGTTCCTTTAAAATATCTTTATTTTATTGTATTTTGTTTTTCTTTAACATACATATAAAGAAAAGATTATGCATGCTTATTACAGAGCAATCTAAGAATTCAATGTAACAATAAAAATTAATCTGCTGAACCAAGTTAAAGATGGAATGATAACAATAAGCCTTATACTAGAGGCTCGTAGCAACACAATTAAATAGTATTATAACATACAGTTTTCAAGTTAAATTCAGCATGCCTCTGTTAAGTTCAGCTTGTTTCATTTCTGCAAACACAAAAGTCTTTTATGGCTGTTGTGTTAAATGTTGGTGGGAAACCAGCTGGTTGAAAAAATTCCAGAAATGTCATTCAGATGAAGGACAAAATGCTGAAGTGAAATAAACAGCTTAAGTGTAGCTGTGGGAAATTTGATACATTTTGTACACAATGAGGCTATTTTCTATGGTTTTATCCTTCTGCTATCCTTTCATGTGTATAACATTGAGAGAGTTAGTTTAAGCAACTGGAATTTCATTTTACAAAACATTTGTTAAACAAGGGACTGATATTTTCTATCAGATAAAACTCAAATATAATATTAAAAAATATCTGTATTCATATTTTATATAATAATATCCATTTTAGAAAGTATAGGTCAGAGTTTATCGAACGTTTTCTAGATACATGGCTTTTTTTCAAGCCAAGTACCACTTATGTTAACCTTCTGTTGAGTTACTGCCTCCTGTGTCAACATTAGATATTAATTCAGTATTGTCCCAAATGTTGTATGTAAAAGTATTTCAGGAGGAGCAAAATACTATGATAAATGTACGTTACAAACTAATCACAGAAAATGTTTCATTGTCCCTGGTGCATTTTTATTATGCATTTTAATGTGGTGAAATATCCTTAACGATTTGAAGGTAAGACGATTTTTCTATGGGTGTAGATATGGACCTATTAGATGGGCCAATTGATTTGTATTTGCTTTAAGTATAACAAATAATGTCTGAACTATTCAATCCATTTCCAATATACTTTAGAAGTATATAACAGGTAGGAAGATAGATATAGGACTAGTATTGAAATGGTTTAAAATGTTATAATAGTTTAAATAAATTAATATACAATTAAGGAAGTGGGTGTGAAAGACTGCTGTCATGCATTAAGGGTACTGCTGGAGCATAGAGCAGGCAGCCCAGCAACAGGAGTGTTTGAATAAGCAAAACAATGTGCGAGGCAAAAGAGTGGTCAAGGGACAGTCCAGGGGTTGAGGCAGGCACAAGGAATCTTGAGCGAGGAGACAGGCTGCGGTCAGAGGGCAGGATATAGGAGAATAAATGTAGAGGGAAGCCAAGGGTCAAAATCAGATGGACAAATATAGTACCAAACCCCATAGTACCAAACCCCCGCCCCATAGTGCCAAGTCTCTGCCCCCTCCATAGGCTATACAGAAGGGGAGGTGGAAGGAACTGCAGGAACTGGCCCGTGATGTGATGCTAGCAGGAGGCAAGAGAATTCCCCCTGTCGTCATCAGAACGCACACGCCAGATGATTATGGCGCATCCAAAACTTTACACCAGGGATGCGGCCTACCTCGCGGCCATGTGATCACACCGTGAGAGGATCCCAGACCTAAGGATGTGGCCCTGGAGGTGAACCTCCGGCCCAGGCTAAGCAGGACAGTTGTCTGAGACTGACAACTACACAGCTAACAAAAACTGGATTAAAAGATTCATGTCTTTATTCCTTCAACTCATTTTAGGCTTAAATCTTGAAATTCTAAAAAGCATTACCTACTTTCAATTAGTTCAGTTAGTCAGTAAAAGGACATTTTACCCGACAAATACATACTTACAACATGTGTAGTCTTTCTTGCACCAACTTTTTAACTTATGTTATTGATGTGTGTGGTGGTGTACATTTCTAAACAGCAATATAAATTTCCTGGGGTTGTGATATCGTTACAGATTTAAAAAAAATAAGGTTTATAATCGGTGTAAATATTAGATTGGTCATATAGTTCTTATTTGCATTAAGTATGGCAAATAGTGTCTGAGAAGAACACTATATTTGGTTGGTAGAAAGATAAACCTGGGACCACTATTGTGATGGTATAATATGGAATAATATGGAATGGTGTAGTGTAATAGTGTAGAGCTGCATAGCATAGTATAAAAGAATACAACGTGAACTTTAAGTAAACTACACAATATGAATGCTGTATAGCTAATTATGCAGCATTATGCTATTGGTAATTTATTTTACAATAAATAATAAAAATATTTGTAGCACATTTTAACATAATATATGACCCATTCTACAATCGAGTACTGTATACTAATATGGAAGGGCTAGCTTAAAACATATCCATAACAAGTGAAGGATCGATCAAAAATATTCTCTGTTAAGAGGCAACTATATTACTGAATGTTTATAGTTAACAAAGGACATCTACAGTATCCACTTCTGCTTCCAGTTTATACATGTGGATCTTTTTAATATGACTTTTTTCTTTTGTTCCCTTGAGCATATGAGAATGATTTATATAAATAAAACACATTCAAAAAAATAACAAACATTCCAGATGGTGATGTTTTAAGTTTGCAGATATTCACAGCATGTGACTTTGTTAAAAAAAAGTTCAGAGAGTGTATTTTCTTTTCATTGAAGCTTTTCCCATAGCTCTTTCGTTAAATAAATTGAGTAATAGGAAAGGAGTGGGTGTGAAAGACTACACAGCTAACTAAACTGAACTTTATTGGTGGTGTCTTTATTCCGTACTCATTTTAACTCAATATGTGTTTAGGCTTGAATCTTTAAATGTTACAAAGCATTAGCTGCTTTCAGTTAGTTAATTTATTCAAGTAAAAGGAAACTTTAAAAGGGGAAAGAAAAGCAGACCATCTAAACCCCACCAAATCTAGCCTGCAGCCATGGTTAGTAAAAATATAAATGCCTTGAATCAATAAAAATATAAACAATATATACATTGATTAGCCATAACATTATGACCACATGCCTAAAATTATGTAGGTCCCCTATTGTTATCAAAAGCCCTGACCTATTGAGGCATAGACTCCACTAGAGCTCTGAAGGTGTGCAGTGGCATCTGCAACCAAGACGTTACCATCAGATCCTTTAAATCCTGTATGCGAGGATCCATGGATCGGACTTGTTTGTCCAGCACATCCCAAAGATTCACGATTGGATTGAGATATGGGGAATATGGGGAATTTGAAAGCCAAGTCAAGACCTTGAAATCATTGTTGTGTTCCTTAATCATTGAAGAAAATTTGGCATTTAGTCAGTATTATAGGATTATGGGCTTTATGTAATTTATAACTTAAGATCAAAGTATCTACGCTTGAAGTATAGCTGAATGGGAGAATTTTACTAACTTGACTCATGTTGGATGACACCTGTCATGGCACCTGTTATTAGAGGGATTATGCTTCTCATCATCTGCATTAGTTGGTCCAACCTTCAGGATCACAGAAAAGTAAACACTATATAAAGCTCCCAATCAGGTCAACCAAATGACATCCCATGACTAGATGCATATCCCACACCATGCACACTCCAGCAGTAGGTACCACATAAACTAGCATGACCTCAGTGATCACACAGGTGTTGACTCACTCAACTCCCGATCTGAGTACAATACAATCCCATCCTTCAGTGGGCAGACTAGATGGACCGAATGGTTCTTATCTGCAGACACATTCTATGTTTCTATGTTTCTATGTTTCAGCATGCTCACTCCAAACACAGGTAGTTGGTTGAATCAGAACGGATACTTTGTAGTTTGTGCTTAAATTTTGTGCACAATGTGATTCCTGTGAAAATATTTGTGGGTGGGATAAATAACAAGGAAAAGTGACATGCCACATTAAAAACACCAAAAAGAACCAGAACTATAGCCACACTATTTAATCTGTTTGTTCATCCATAAATAATTAAGTTAAATAATTTGATGCATCCAAGCACAACAATCAGTGTATCAGATGTTTACCTTCTTCATGTTTTTGATATATAGCATGAGGCATGCCCTCAATCATTGATGTTGGGAAAATGTTATTTTAGTTAGTGTTATAAGATTATGGGCTGTATTCATGAAAGAGAGATTAGCATGGAATTGACAATGTAATTTCTAACTTAAGGTCAAAGTAGACAAGTTTGAAGTATAGTTGAATGGGAGCATTTTTGTAACTCAACGACTTTTGCATTATGTTTGAAATTAATTTGTCAATTTTATCTTTTGTGAATAAAGTCTTTTGTTCACAAGATTACTCCAGTCATTTTATTATGAAAATAGTGACAAAGCATTTTACGAGGAATTTTCAGTACGTTGTGGGGATAATACAATACCAGAGCATCACATGGATATTGATATTAGCCAGGAATAAAACCTGTACTGAACCATTTAAAAAAAAAAAATACTTCCAGTTCCAAAATCACAACCTTACAATAAGGCTACAATAAGGTTAGTAAGAGTGGCTGAGAATGTAGAGAAGGTTAGCCCCCTGGTGAGAGGAAGTGAAGCTGCAGATATTCAAGCTCAAGCTCATACTCACTTGCAGGAGGCATGATGAAACAGAAATGGGTCTATTCACTAAAATTTTACTTTGGAGGTTGAATTTCCTTTTGAAACTTGGGTTCCAAATTTGACTTACTCTCAAAAATAGCTTTGATCATTTTGGCTCCCAGATTTTAACCTGGGTTTTTTTCAAAGAAGGGTGCCAAATGTGACAGTATCAATATGAAAGTTGTCCTCCAAAGTAAAATTTTAGTGAATAGACCTATTTGTGTTGCCTCAAAAATATCTGAGATGGCGGTGAACAGTACTGTGAGTACACGTTTCAGCATTCAAAGTGTTTCTGTCATTTAACTTCTTTTAGATTTCAATAATTCCTTGTATTCTATACTTACATTACAGAATAGAATAATCCATGGGTGGTGCAGATGCCCACAGAATTAATAAAAAAGTACTTCACCACAGAATAGACACTGCTCTTGTTTTTAACCACCCCTATTTCCAGATATATTGGAGACTATTCACAAAAAAACAGCTGCGCTTGTGTTAGGATATGGCTGGAGCCTATGGCAGGGAGGTAGTCCGGGGGCCACAGGGGAGCCGCAAGGAAAGAGGTAGCCATTGGGCAGTCCGGGTCAATAGGGCAGGTAGCAAAGAAGCATATAGGAAAGTCTAAGCTGGGGTCGGTGCAGGCAGAATCAGTAGGGAAAAACGTTAAGTCAAGCCAGGGTCTAAATGTAGGAGAGGTCGGGATATCCAAGGAACAAGCTGAGGGGAAGTTACTCAAATACTCAAAAAAGAGTATACTGGGGAAATACACAGATTTAGGGAACTACTTAGCACCTCACTGCTGAGACAGTGCTTGGAATTTAAAGACTGCTGGGCCAAAACCAAGCCCAGATCAATCAGGGGAATCCACCCACCTCCCTCAGTGATGCCTGACACCCACTAGAGTGAGTGCCAGCCTTCGTTCCTATCTCTGCCACAAACACTAAAGAGAGGGGACCATCTGGAGCTAGGACACGCCCCCACCACCACCTGCACGATGGAGTAACCTACTGAACACAGTGTGCAAAATACTGGAGGACGGGGATGCGTTTAGTGAATAGCCCCAAGTTAATAATTCTAGGTCTTTGTTAGTTATTTTCACCGTGTAATAGACTGCCACCAGCAAAGCTCTGGTTAGGTAATTTTCTACATGTCTGAGGTATTTAAGTTAGCCAATCTCTTCTGTGGAAGACAGGAAATCAGAGCTGCAATTAATTAATGCATGGGACTGCTCTGTGATTGAACTTTATCTCTGTGACTATGAACAATGTGCACTTGATGAATGATGTGTGATACATCTCCCCACTGGCAAAGAACTGCAGGCACTCACATTTGCTTTTTATGCATATATTGCATACTCAGATAACTAACTTTGTAATGTAGCAACCAAGAAGACTGTGTTTCCCTTCCAAAAGAATTGTGAATTGCTTCTTCCATAAGAGCCTTTTTTTTTATCATGGAGTAGACACCTTCTGCTGATTATAAGATCTTCATTAGAGTTTAGGCTCTATTTAGGTGAACTGAGTCTGAGGATGTAAGCTTGTGCTATGACCTGGCAGCATGATTGGTGTGTGGTGTCTATTAAAGGAGATGATTATCTCCTCCCCAGATATTAGCTGTGTGCTGCTCGATTGATGAGATCATTGATGGAGAGAGACGAGTGCACAGACCAAAGAATATGGGACTTTCATCTCAAGTAGCAGTGCTCAGTAACAGCACAGAGAGAAAGTCTGCCAGACTAATGGTGCAAAGACTAGTGGTGAACATCATGTGAATGGTGCACTGTCATTTTAATGTTTGATCCCTCTTTGACATCTATATTTCTGAGTGAGTTCAAATATATAACCACTCAATCATGTCCAAATCCTATCACAGTTATTTGGTATTTTTCTTTTTATTCGAATATTTTCAAAAAAAAGGATTAAACAAGTAAATATATTATTAGAATAACTTTTTTTTTTATCTATAGTATTGCTCAAGAGATCTGGAGTTTGAGTTTAATTTCATATAATAACTAGCTGATCCCCATTCTATGACATCAGCATCTCTGTATCACAGAGGCCAGTGATGGTTCAGTTCTGAGCCCTTCCAGCATAAAGAATGCACTGGGGGCATGATTACTTATTAAATATGGTATGAGAATAAGATATGTTTCTCAGTGAATTATTGTAGTAGTTTGTATCTTCAGTGGCACATACACACAAATCAGTTAGTCTGGTAATATTAACAAATGGTATATGACAATTTTTGATAGAGTAAAATAAAATTCATGACTCTAATCTCAATTATCAGCAATATTTACGATATGTGTTCACAAATGCTTTTTCATCTAGCGTTACTGACTGAAACTTAATCTACTTATATGCCACATTTATTCAGCAAAGTAGTGTACTTGTGAACTTACTTGTTTCCCTGATGTAGTCTGAAAGCGCATAAATTAATTTGACTGAAAATTCCCTTGTGAGCTAAATGCTTTAGCTTATTCAAGCTTAGCCAATGCTGAAGACGTCTACACCTTCATAAAACCACTTTGATTTTTCTTGGCTCTGGTAGTGCTGTTCGCTCACATATATCAATGTTTACTGCACACAACTAGCTGAGTTATAGAAATTCTCATTTGTTTCCATAATGAGGTGATAGATTAAAACATATTGAAAAGCCTGAATTTAAATTGTAATGTGTCGAGAATAAAAAAGGAATGTTAAATCATTACAGACCAGCTATTCATGTGCAGTATGTTGGGTTTTTGGAATGTGAGATGCTGAGAGACATGGTTGATAAACCTCACACATGATCATTGCGTAAAATAGGTTTCATATGTGTAATAAAAAATTTTTAGTAAACAAAACAGAACTCGATTATTGATGAAGTGATGATACATGTTCACATTAAATTAAACAATAGTTTATCTATTTGCATAGTGAGTTACAAAATGGGATGCATACCATTGTATGGAGTATGGAGAGACAAATGTATTCACTGTGTATTGATATTTGTTTTATTTTTTAAGAGACGGTAGCTGCTTAGAATTATAAGTTGGAAAAATGGCCAGTATGAGGACATATATGTACACTATTGAAAAGTGATCCATAAATAATTGATGGTGGTTGTGGCTTGTATGGACATTGGTTATCCTCAGAGCAACTGGATCCTCTTAGTCCACCCCTTGCCTGGGCATTAGGATTTCTCTGACAGCTATATCAAAGCCACTGGATACTAGAGGTTGGATAACCCAAGGCTGATGTGTTTTTACACTACTGTTGACAGGTTCTGTGATATATGGCAGTTATAGTTGCAATATGTATATTTAGTTTATGAATGTATGTCCCCATTCATCGACCTGAGTTGATTTATCTCATGACATTGAATACAATGAACAGAAATAGAAAAATCTGACTTAAAATCCATGATAAGTGATACTTAATGTTATCAGACAGAGCCCATTATGTCTTTATTTTATATATATTCTCTTGTGGTTCATTCTTATACTGTTTGCATTGAACTATACATTCCTTTCCGTAAGGTAAATGTGATGTGTATATCACACACAAAAACAGTCAGAACAATGGAAGCCAAGTGAGTGTGCAGTAATTCAATTTTCTTTGAATTACAAGATTTTGGTAGCAGAGTAACATCAGTTAGAATTAAAAATGACTTTATATATTTAGTCCATACAGTTCAACTTTGTCCTTGTTCCTGATGTTTGTAGATGTTATTTCCACTAATAGAGTTCTCCTACCCTTTTGTGTATATATTCTACTCTCTAGAACTCCTGTTTTTTAATTAAATTATCAATTTTGGGCACAAAGAAGAAAAAATATGCTTAAGTTCTAAGTAACAATTGAGTGCAGTGTTACCTTTACCAGATGCTCAAACTCCCATACACACAGTCCAAAGCAGCCACTTTGTAGTGGGACCATTGCAATAAACTTATTTTAAAAGGTCTTCACATTATTGATGCCCTTAAAGTAAGCATCTGGTGCTCAAAATGCATCTTCCAAATGTTAATGCACATTAAATTAAATTCAAAGTACTTTACAATGCATATTTTACATTTTACAGTTCTTAAAATTTTAAAATCTTACACTTAGATATATTTGTGAAATAACAGCAGTTTGTAAGAAGCCAGGACTGCCTACACTAGCTGAGTAAAAGTGATCGCCTCAATTTCTATTTATTTTTGCTGCAAGAACAAATGAGAATAATTCCATTCAAATGAATGGAATATCCTAAAGTGATGAGGTTTAGTAGTGGTTATTTTAGATTTGCTCAAGCTGCAAACTGCCTGGCAACTATCCCTCAGTGCCCAATACAATTCAAATAAAACCTTGTTTAGCACTTTAGCTCACTGTCACTTTTTGTTGGGATTTTATTTGAATGGAATATCCTGTTGCACTGTGAAGAGATGCTGCATGTACAAGAGCAAGTTGCCCAGCTGAAAGAAAACTGATAGATGCTATGTGCCTACACACAATCAGTGCTGCAACACCTGTAGGATAGAGGTGCTTGAGTGGAATATTAAAAATGTGATTTATGCAATATACCTGCATCAAATCACACTGGAAAAAAGCCTGTGCTCTATTCAGGAAGTAGTCTTCCATTTGCACCAAAGTGAGTTTGGGGACTAGACTTTCCCATTAAACATATTACCGTATTTGATCGATTATAAGACGAGGTTTATTTCAGAAATTTTTTTCTGAAAACTACCCCTCGTCTTATAATCGAGGTCTTCTTATAATCTGACCTCAAATTGAGGTCAGATTATAAGACATGGATCCAGGTCCCCAGCAGAGCTGCAGGGGACCTGGATCCTCCTCTCTGACAGCAGGGGAAGTCTGTGCGATGAGCGCAGACTCCCCTGCTTCCGCCCGGCACGACCGCCGGGGCTTCTGTGAAGAAGCCGGGTACTTCCGCTTTCGTCACAGAAGTCCCGGCGAGCGTGCCGGGCGGCAGCAGGGGAGGTCTGCGCTCATCGCGCAGATATCCCCTGCTGCCCCACTAGCCACCAGGGTAAATAGGGCAGCTGGGGGATGTCTGCACGATACGTGCAGACATCCTCCATGCTGGCCGACACGGCAGACTATTATGACGGACCAGCTGTCCGTCATAATAGACTGCCATGTCGGGCAGCATGGAGGATGTGTGCACGTATCGTGCAGACATCCCCCGGCTGCCCCCACTAGTCACCATGGATCGACTTCAAGGTAAGGGGGGGGGGAGGGGGCAGAGAGACAGGGGGAGGGGGGGCAAGAGACAGGGGGAGGGAGGGGGGAAGAGACAGAGACAGGGGGAGGGAGGGGGGCAGAGACAGGGGGAGGGAGGGGGGCAGAAACAGAGACAGGGGAGGGAGGGGGGCAGAGACAGAGACAGGGGAGGGAGGGGGGCAGAGACAGAGACAGGGTGAGGGAGGGGGGCAGAGACAGAGGGAAGGGGGGGAAGAGACAGAGGAGAGGGGGGAATCAAAGGGAGGGGGAGAGAGACAAAGCTGGGGGCAAGGGAAAGAGAGGCAGAATTGGCACATAAAAGGAAATAAAAACAAATGCATTTTTTTGATATAATTTTTTATTAAAAAAGCAATTTACATGTGAATATATACAAGTTTAACTTTTTTCCTATAGGGTAGTCTTATATTCAGGCTTTTAGTTTTTTTCCTAAAGGAATATCCAAAGTTTGGGGGGTCGTCTTATAATCAGGGTCGTCTTATAATCGAGCAAATACGGTAAATAAAAACACAGGCTTCAGTTAGAGGTAATGAAGAAGGAGCAGATGCTTAATGCATAGAAGATTGGAGTGCAGGACTTAGTGTCTGTTTACCAGTGACAGTATCCAGCTAAGTAGTTGTTTTACTCCTTGCTCAGGTCAATATCCCAAGCCTATGGCTACACTCAAGCAGTCTAATTTGATTACCTGCTGCTTATCTGACTAGTAAAATAAAGCAGGCATGAGAGTCAGTGACTGTGGCCATGCTAAAATAAGTCAATATTATTAGAATAATACATATAATCTGAGGACCTCATCAGAGGCATAGAATATGCATCAACAAAATTTGTATTTGGAAGATGAATTTGATGAACGGAAGGACCCGGCTTCATCATAAAAGTCCCGACGGACGTGTCGGGCAGCAGCGGGAGATGTCAGCTTGCATTGCGCAGACATCCTCTGGCAGTTAGTGAGGGGGATCCATGTCCCCTGCAGCTCTGCGGGGGACCTGGATCCCAGTCTTATAGTCTGACCTCGATTTGAGGTCAGATTATAAGACGACCTTGAATATAAAATCCTTGTCTTATATTTGAGCAAATACGGTAATACAGGCTGACAGTACAAGCAATCTAAACTGGTGAGCAGATGCCTAGAGGCACTTAGTAAAAGGCTGAAGAAAGCATCAGGTGCATACTTTAAATAGAGGTACCAATACAAGCTGGGTGGCAATCCTAACTGCAACTTTGGACAGTATGACAAGCACCCACAACATAAATTATGATGGGTTAAAGGCAACAGGAAACCACTTTGCTTTACTATGCACTACAGACACATGAGCATTATTAAACCCTTCCCGACACTAGGACATAATAAGCCGTCCTGATTTTACAGTGCCTAAAAGACACTAGGAGGGCATAGTACCTCCAGCTTTAAACAGCTCATCATGGTGGGATCCCACCTGTCAGATGAGTCCACTTTGAGTGGTCTCAGTCTGACAGGGAAAATGTAGCCAGTGCTCAAAGCGAGCACTGGCTACATTTCACTAAATCGCGCCGTGCCCGAACTTCTGGTTTCGGGCTTGCCTCCATGACATCCGGAGGCCTCACAATCTTTTGGCAGGAACCCACATTGTCTATTAATACCCTAATCAGGTCTCTTCCATAGTGTTCCTGGCTACCGATAACCTTGTGAATGGTGGCCAGGAACAAATCGTGAATGTTTGGTGCTTGCATTGTCTGGGACACAAGCACCATGCGCAACGAAGAGGTTAAACATATCTACACGACTAAGACAAATTAGCAGACCTGTTTTACCACAGAAATCCCTAGCAAGGTGCTACAAGGTATTATAGATGATTTAGAGCAATATAAAAAGGTAGCTTTGTTTATTTTCTTTTTTTTAATCAGACATACAGTGCATGTGTTTTTACATGTTTGTTCTTTTGTAAAAGTCAAGCTATAAGCATCGAATATTCCACAATGTTTTGTTCCACAAAATGAGGCACAGACTTGCATTTTGTTTCCTGTAAACACATGCAGTAACCAGATTTTCTTTCCCCTTCATGTGAAAAGGGTTCCAATGTCAAAAACATGAAACTGTATCTTTAAAACAATACATTACTCTTCTGATTGTAACACATGTAACTGTTTTCTGGATGTGTATTTTGAAATCACATCCTAGAACGTATGATTTAGTTGTCTGATATAGTTTAAGACATTTTCCATGAGCACATCTAAAAACAATAAATCACATGGAAATCTGAAATGCCTCTTGAGGATAAAGAGAGCCAAATTAACTGGAAAAAAACAGGCTTTGTTCTGAAGATTCAAAAAAAAAATGTAATGAAGATTTTATGAAGCTAGATTTACTTTATTGAGTGATGTTGTGGTAATGTCTTTAATTTGGTCTTATTATTTGTAGTTAAGGCTGCCACCCAGCTGGTATTTTACAGGCAGGCCAGAAAACAAAATAGTCTTAAGACCAATGTTAAGCCTATAGAGACAATGGCAGAGCCAGTAAGAATTGTGTCAACCCTAATTGTAACTGATACATAAATTCACAGCAATATTTATGTGAAGGGCATCCATTTTTTCCCAAAATGTGTCACATGTTTAGAAATCTATTTAGGTGTTGGGCTGCATTAAATGTTGTTTTTAAGAGAAATCGTGAAGAACACCATAGGAATATAGTTATTAGCAGTCCAAAAACAGTTTAAATCAATTTTATTCAAACAAAACTACAGATTTATAGGGTAATGGAAACAAGGAAAGATAAATAAGTTGGGTTGCATCTTACTGTCAGAAGAGTCCACATTTGGTTAAGAGCAGTGTCTTGTATACCCATGACAAGACGTACTTGGAAACCAGAGAATATCTGAATGTACCTTTCCTGGTTAACCCCTTCTTTATCACATACTGTACCCACACAAATTATATGTTGGCTTATGCTCATCATATCTTATAATTTACTACAAAAAAATCATAAAATATAATGAAAGTTTTAAAAAAAAAACTTATTCTAACTGTGACCTACAAAAAAAATGTACACAAATATAATTATTAAAAAAAACCTGTCTAAATAGTTTCTAAATTTTGTCCCAAGTTAACAAAAATATGTTTCCATGTTTTTCTGCAGTTTTTTGGGAGTTATATTGCAAAAACCAAAAATAGTTTTTTCTTCCCTACAGTGACCTTTTGACCCGAACCCCAAAATGTAACCCTAACTCTAACCCTTATGCTAACCCTTAATTTATTCTAATTTTAATTTAATTATAACCCTATCCCTTATGCTAACCCTCATTTAATTGTAACCCTAACAATTATTCTAATCCTAACCCTAGATTTTAGCTAATTAAGTCCTTTTTTTATTGCAATTTCACTGACTGCCTCTAGGGGCAGTCAAGCCACAGCATCAGAGCAATGGAAGTGAATTTTTTTCACTTCTGACGCTCTATCCACAATGCATATTGGAGAGCATGCTGCTCTTAAATATGGCGCCCACGTTCGCTCCATGGGTGCCCCAGATTGAAAATGTCAGTGCTGCTTAATGCCTCAACCTCTACGTAATAGAGCAGCACCGTCAGAGCGGTTTACGCGATTGTCGATCGCGAAAACCGCTCCCACCGCAGGACGTGCCAGGCACTTCCATTGTCGGCAACGGAGTTGTCACTTTGTTGTTGTTATTATTATTATTATTTATTTTTTGTATTACATATTCCCTTTACCTGTTCCATGAGCAATAATAGTTACACATAAAGTAACTTTTGAAAATTCATTATTCTCTTTAGTACTCATGAATTAATCTTATGTCTATGTACATAATATCATCTGCTTGTGTAATTTTAGAGATGTTTTAATTGTATTTGCTTAATTTGCTTTACTATATTATATGCATCACTTTTTTGTCTCACATGTAATTTTATTTTTCTCTGTATCCTTCTTTAAGTTCATTAAGTATGTCCCATTTTGCTATTTATTTGTGTTATTTTGTAATTTTTTTTTTTTTTTTTTTTTTTGAACTCAGAGGTCTCTTCGGTTGCAAATCCAAGCCGCTTTTGTGATACACTCATCATGGTTCAACTTATAATAGATAAGCTAAACATTTTCATATCTAACAAAGGTAAATCATATACTAACCCCTTATATTTACATCGGTATTTATAATATTTTGTAATTACCTACTTATATAGGAGATTGTGATCGAGAGACAAGCTGCCTACCAGATCTATTTTATACTTTTCCAAAGGTTCACCTTTACTGATTTCAAATTATGTCTATAGATCTTCCCAGGGTTGATAACTTTAACTTCATTTTATCTATATATATATATATCACGAGTATAACTTACCCTGGGGGTCTCTAAAGCAGGTATATCTTAAGGCTTCCCTTTTATCTTAAGCTTTCCTTATATCTTATTTCTCCTTATTTTATTTACATCCTCATACGTCCTTGGGTTAGTATTTAGGCTTCCAGCTTATGTACAAATTGGACGACAATAAATAAACAAAAGAAGGCGACACTCTTGGGGGGGGGGGGGGGGGGGAGGGTGTTCTTGAATCATCAGTTAGCGTATCTAATTTCCATAATTTCCCTGGACCTCAACTTCTCTATCCAAATATCCCACTCAATGACATCCTTTTTAAGTTCTTTTAGTTGTTTTAATCTGCACCTTTCCATCTTCCATTGGAATGTCAATTGGGGGAGAATCGTTGCCCAAGATACATGGAGACTAGACCTCCAGTTTCTGGCTATAGCTGTTAATGTACTTAGTATTATGTGGATAATTATTGTTCTCTGTATTTTAGTCATAACTGGCCAGTTCATACATAGGAGAAGTGTGGCAGGATCTAAATCCAAAAGAATACCAGTTAAGCGTTGGATTTTATATCTTATCTCCTGCCATATTGGGCAGATTAGTTCACATTGCCACCAAATGTGCAGGTAATTACCCTGTTTTTTCCCGCATCTCCAGCACATCGGGGAGGCGTTTGAGTACATCTTTGCCATTTTACTTGGCACCAAATACAATCTGTTCAGCATCCTATAATATGTTTCAGTTAAAGACAAACAATGGATTGAGCTGTTGATATTTCCTATCGCTTGACTCCATTCCCTTGTTGTTATATCTTTCCCTAAATCATTTCTCCAATGTTTCAGGGCCGATATTTCTTTCGGATGTTCCGAGAGTTGTATCAGTGCCAAGCAATCTCTCAACCTCCTTACTTTGCCGTCTTTTATAAACAGTAGATTTAATATCCTCCCAATTTCTGTTGATGTTTTAATTCTTTTACTGTTAAGGAAACCTTTAATTCTAAGGTAGTTAAAAGTCTGTTTGTTTGAGATCCCTGCTTGTTGTTGCAATTGGGTGAACGTCTTTATCTTATCTCCCTCATAAAGATCTCCTATTTTAAAAATTCCTCCTTGCTTCCATTCGGTCAGATCTAAATACTTTATTTCGGTTTCGAGGACTTTTAATGAGGCTTCATCTATAACTTTATTTTTGAAGCCTTTTCTGGATCTTAAGTTATCCCATTCTTTGACTAGATTCTTTAATACCAAGCATGTTTTTACCTGTAGGTTGGCATTTGTAGCCCATATCAGGGTTGTCAGGTCTTTTCCCTTAATTAGTTTTGATTCTAGTTGATACCATCCTTCCTGTCTCTTCTCCTCGGATTGTGTATTCACTATGTGTCTCAGCATATTTGCCCTATAGTAGTCTAAGATAATAGGCATAGCAACTCCCCCCTTCAATTTAGTTCTTCCCAGAACCTCCAAAGACATCCTGGGCCTTCTACCTTGCCATACAAAATTTGAAAATGCCCTTTGTACCATTTTAAGCCAACATATTGGAATCATTAGGGGTATTAGTCTAAATAAGTATAACAATTTAGGTAATATGTAAGCCTTAATGGTGTTGATGCGTCCCATCCATGATATTTCACTATATTTCAGTCTCTTAAGGGTACTATTCATATCTCTAATTAAAGGTAGAAAATTAGTTTCTATTATTTTACCTGGGTCGGGACATAACTTTATTCCCAAATATTCTATTTCCCCATGGGACCAAATGAAGTCATATTTTTTTTCCAGATACCCAAGTTCCCCCACCTCTATCCCAATCGCCATAGCAACCGTTTTGTTGATATTCAGTTTATAATTAGAGATTTCGCTATATTCCTCAATTAAGCGGAGAACCGATTCCAGTGAGTTATCAGGGTCTTCTAACGTCAAAAGTAGATCGTCCGCATATAAGCTTATTTTTTGCTCTATATTCTCCCTACGGCAACCCTTTATTGCCTGGTCATCTCTTATTCTCTTTGCTAATGGCTCCAAGGCTAGGGCATAGAGGAGGGGGGACAAAGGGCATCCCTGCCTCGTTCCGTTAGATATACGGAACCAGTTCGAGGAAATTCCCGGCCCTATCGTTCTAGCTGAGGGGTTAGTATAGAGCAGCATAACTGCTTCCAAGAATCTTCCCATAAATCCGAAAGCTCTTAGACTTTTTTCCATATACCCCCATCCTACTCTATCAAATGCTTTCTCTGCATCTAAAGATAGCAGCAGGATGGGGGTCCTTGTCTCCTGAGCCGAGTCCAGAATATCTATAACTTTCCTCAAATTATCTTCTGAGGTCCTGCCCATAATGAAACCAGTCTGATCTCTATGTATCAGACTTGACATCATCCCTGATAGTCTACGAGCCAAGATTGACGAGTATATTTTTAAGTCTACATTTAGTAAAGCAATCGGACGATAATTTGTTACATTCTGGGCATCCTTTCCCTGTTTATATATTGGAGCTATGTTCGCTCTGAGCATTTCTTCTGGAATTTTAGACTTAAATTGACTTGAATTAATACAGCTATTAAATGTCCGAGTCAGGGGGGTTATCAGATTACTTCTCATTGCTCTATAAAAAGTATTCCCGAAACCATCAGGGCCCGGGGCTTTATTTTGTTTCAATCTTGCAATCGCTTCTCCTACCTCTTTCTCCAAGAATGGAACATTCAGCTGTGTCCTTTGCAGTTCTGTAATCTTTGGTAGGTTAGTGACCGAAAGGAAGTTATCTATTTGATCTCCTAGATGTTGTTTTGGTAAATTATATAATTTCCCATAAAAATCATTAAAAGCTAACCCTATCTCTTCCGGTGTCATCTTTACTTCGTTATTGTGTTTAATACTGTTTATACGTTTCTTAATCTGTTTCCCTTTAACCTTATTTGTAAGCAGTTTATTTGCCTTATTTCCTTTGTAATAATAGGAAGCTTTTAAATACTCCAAATTTTTATTTATTTCTTCCATCTGAAGATCTTTTATTTTTCCTTTTATATCACTAATAAGCTTGGTATTCTCTCTAGTTGGTGATAATTTGTTTTGCTTGACTATTTCATAATACTTTATATATAGTTGTGACAACCCTTCCCCTTTCTTCTTACGTTCTTCCGCTTCGATTTTTTGAGGTAGCCCCGCATTGTGGCTTTAAAAGCACACCACACTGTGGAGTCTTCTACCTCTTCTGTATAATTTTCCTTAAAGAAGACATCTATCATTTTTTCAAGCTTTTGTAAATTCGTTTTCTTATTTAGTATATGTTCTTTTATTCGCCATGTCAGGGGGTGCCCTTTTAAATTATTATCCTTCAGGGTCAATACTATACTATTATGATCTGACCATAAAGTGTCTTTTATTTCAATTTTATGTACTCTATTTATAAGTTGTAAGCCTCCCAGGACCATATCAATTCTTGAATAAGAGCAAAAAGCTCCCGAATAGCATGTATATCCCCTCTCTTCTGGATGAAATAGTCTCCATATATCCGAAAGGCCCGACTTCTCGTTTAGTTTTTGGAATTGAGATGCTAAATATTTCAATCTTTTATCTACTTGTTTCCCTCTCTGGTTCTTTTTGTCTAATTCCACATTTAATATACAATTGAAATCTCCGGCACAAATCACGATCCCTTGTTTTATCTTATCTAATTTCCTAAGCAACTTACTCCAGAAACGCATCTGGAGAGTATTGGGGGCATAAAGATTCACCAAGGTATAGATGGTTCCCTCCACCTTACATACCAGGATTATGTAACGTGCCTCCTCATCCACTTCCTGGTGCATGATCTCAACCTCCAGATCTAAACTAAAACAAATTGTCACACCACGTTTTTTTTTCCCCTCTAAATTTGCCGAAATGACTAATGGGTATCTATTTTTTATAAAGTCAATCCCATCCCCCTTCCTCCAATGCGTTTCCTGCAGCAGAGCCACATTTATTTTTTCTTCTCGGAGCATCTTAATGAGAACAGATCTTTTATAGTTTGTGTTAAGGCCCTGGGTATTCAATGATACAATCTTAATCCCCCTCATCCCTCCTCTCCTTCCTCCCTCACCCCCCATGGTCGCCAGACAGACATAAAAACAACAAACAACATAAAAGTATTCCCTATAATTATCGAAATACTATTCTTTCTCCGGTGGGTCCCGCACCCCCGGTTGAGAATTTGCTGGGCCCCGCCCTGCGCTTCTCTTTCCTCTGTGTCCTTCCCCACTTTACCCTCGAACACCATATTGCTCTATCCATAGAGCTCACTAGAGAGATACAGGGGTGATTTAATCTTCAATCTTATCCCTTCCCGATACCCCGCTGAAAAATCATTTCTCACTGCCGCTATAACCCTGTTTCTTTTCCCCCTTTTCTCCCACTATTCCCATTTCCCCCTCTCTGCCATCCTCTGTTTACGACATCTTCATTTGGTATGGCATTATCTATCCTCCATTGACCTTTCCTCCTTCCCCCAAAGGACAAAAAAAAAAAAAAAAAACCCTAAACCCATTAAAATGTGGTGAGAGAGTGTAAATATTCCAATATCAATAATAATTGAGTAATACCTAGTGTAATGTGATTGTGATATGAGTGTGTGTGAAAGCAAGTGAGAGAGAGAAAAAAAACAAAAAAAAAACGGGATTCCCTAAACTGATTAAAATGGTGACAGTGTAGATACTATCAATATCGATAACTATTAAGTAGTGGCTAGTGTAATGTATTTGTGATGTGAGTGTGTGTGAAAGCGAGTGAGAGAGGGAAAAAAAAAAAAAAAAAAAAACGGGATTCCCTAAACTGATTAGAATGGTGACAGTGTAGATAATATCAATATCGATAACTATTAAGTAGTGGCTAGTGTAATGTATTTGTGATGTGAGTGTGTGTGAAAGCGAGTGAGAGAGGGAAAAAAAAAAAAAAAAAAAAAAAAACGGGATTCCCTAAACTGATTAGAATGGTGACAGTGTAGATAATATCAATATCGATAACTATTAAATAGTGGCTAGTGTAATGTATTTGTGATGTGAGTGTGTGTGAAAGCGAGTGAGAGAGGGAAAAAAAAAAAACAAAAAAAAAAAAAAAAAGGGAAAGGGGGGGAGAGGCTTTTACATCTTTGTATTAAATAACCTATGTAGATGTAGAAACAGACCAATCCCCTGTAACCTTGCTCCGAATCCAATCCATAGCTCCCTCAGGGGAGTCGAAAGCCACCGAGGAATTCTCATGTATTATTATTAATTTTACTGGGAAACCCCACTTGTACTTAATGCTCTTTTCCCTTAGAATTTTTGTAACTTCTTGATACGTTTTCCTGGTTAAACGTGTACCCCTGGACAGATCTGGGAAACATTTTATATGCTGAAACTTCCTTGGTAGCTCCGAAGTCTCCCTAAAAGCCCGAACTATTCCCTCCCTCATTCTATATGAGTGAAATCTGATTATTACATCTCTTGGAATGGATTCAGAGATTCCTCTAGGTCTTGGAATTCTATGAATTCGTTCAAAGCAAAGGTCTTGACATTGAGGGCCCAGTTCCAGGTTATTGCATAGATCTCTAAAGTACTCATCCAATTTATACTGAGTAATCTCCTCTGGGACCCCTCTAAAGCGGAGATTAATCCTTCTATCTCTGTCTTCCATATTTTGTACATTTTCTTCTAAGTTTTTGATTCTTTTTGTTAAACGCTGTATAGTGTCGTCTGTTTTTTTTTGATCTTGCTGTAATTCCTCCAGTTTAGACTCACTTTGCTCTATTTTTTGCTCTAGTCGTTTTACTTCCTCTGTAATTTCCTTTGTATTATTTGCCATTTCCTCATGGATTCGAGCAAAATGTTTATCCAGATAACTTTTTAATGAGTCAAAGGTGGATTCCTGAGGCTCAGAATCCCCTGATGTATCCATCTGGGGTTTCAGGCAATCAGTTTCCACCTGGATTAGGGAGCTTTCAGCAATATCTTGTGTTTCTACAGTTATAGATTTAGACATGGGGGAAAATATAGATGCAAGTTTCTTGTCCTTATCTTTCTCCCTCCTTTTGTCCATTTTGTCTTCCCTTTTCTTCTGGGATTTACCTTCTGCTTTTTTTGATGCCATTATATTTGAATCCCTATAGCCTTATTCCTAACAGGTTTACGGGGGGTCTCTTTTATAGGGTTAGTTCCTCAACATAAATTAAGGTATGAAATCCTCAGGTTTGATGCAGATTTACATTAAGGATCTAGCCTCTTCTACTGGGGACAAGCCTAGCAATACCGCTCCTTTTATCCAATGAGTTTAAGAAGAAATGTGGAACATTCTTACCGGTGTTCTTTGAGAGCTCCTCCAGCTTACCCACTGTCTTCCCACCAGGGTAGAATGTATACCGCTCGTTTATACGGTAGGGAGCTCCTGTATTCCTATGAGTAGGATTCCCCCATCGCTGGTTCTCTCCTCTTGCTGTTCCCCACTGGGCTAGACCATGCAAGATACGTGTCTCCGGGAGTGAGGTGGGAACATGCGCTCAATAGTGAAAATTATTCCTCCTTAGTAGGGGGTTGTAGCGGCGTATTTTAGAGTCTTGAAGTTAGCGGGTCTCTACATCGGGACTGGCATGTTGTCTGCAGCGTTCACCTCCGTCTCTCTCTCGCCCCTCCTTGGCGTGCTACATCACTTCCTGCCTACGTTATTTTGTAATTTTATTTTAATATTACATGTTATATAAATTCATGAATAAATATTGTTCTCATATTACATAGACATAAATAATCTTTTCTACCAGTAGGTTTAAAAGCTAATTATTTAATTTGTAATATGTCTTATTCTATACTATAAGTATCAATACTAAGATGACATAGAGCAGCAACATTTATTTCTAAAAGGAAACATATAAAATAACATTTATGATAATATTACTTAAAAAGTTAAGTGTGTATTAACATACTTTACCTGGTTCTAAACAGTGCTATACAAGTATTACTATAGGAGGAGTTATTACAATTGAACATTTACATAGAGTTTGATGAGTAGTTCAAGGAAATGCAATAAAAAGATTTAGTATTTTCATGCTGGCATTATAAAACACATTGTAAGTAGTATGCAGAATTTGCTGTCACATGCAATAGCAGATGGTAGGCTTTGTATAGTCTATTATGTGCTGGGAATAGAACCATAAGTATATTATAGATCACAAGACATTATAGATTGCTCGTCACTCAACTAATTACAGGAAATTAAACTGACCAGTAACCATTTGTCAGATAACCATATAGCATGTATACTCATTAAAAAATAAATATTATTATATCCTTAAAGTTTAATTTATTTTAGTAATTAGTGAGTTAATATGTGTCCTTATCATGTAACAAAAAACAAAAACAAAAAGAACAACAACGGATAGGAGATTAGAGGACAAACACTGAGTGGTTAACTTAATGTAAACATGGATATTTATCATATCTCACTGTGTAAGTTGATATTTTTAAATGAAAACAAAATACCTTTTTTGAATGTTTATAAAATATACTATTGAAATATTTAACTGGTTGTAGTGTATTGCAGCAAGTAGAGGCGATACACATTTTGACATTAATTATGACTAATTCCATATCCATGTTCAGATTCAGTATATTAATGTAAAAGATAATAATAAATCAACAATAAAATGCATGTGCATGCTGAATTAAATGAATAAATGTCAATTTTGTGTAGTAATTTAAAATCTTGTAATAACAGGTGTGTATCACAATTTTACTTCTTTCCACCTGATTATTTATTGAACAGCGGATAAACAAAATTGTGGTAACAAAAAAAAGAAAAAGAAGGCATTGTAAAAACCTACATGAATACTCAGCATTCCCCAATTAATTAAAGTAATCAGGGTTCACTCTACTTCTTAGAAATAAGTCAGCTCATGTATCTGTTATTAAAACCAGTTACTTTACAATAATGTTTTCCAGCCAAGGAAATGCTGGCATTAGATCTGACAAGTAAATTGCAACTTGGCCAATAGTTCTAATACATTTTTATCCCCTCAGGGCTCTGCGAACTGGACACATAGTCTATATTTAAATTCAGACAATTACATTCTTACAGACACTGTAGTTCTGAACATGTTTACCTATTTTCCATGTATAATCCATGTAAATTGATAGTCTATGAAAGTAAATGCCTTATTATAATGGACTGTCTAGTATATACTGTGTATGTTATATGCTATAGATGCCACAGTTATACTGTGGCTTAGATATTCCTGAATATTTAGTGCAAACATGGCATGTACAACGTTGTTACTTAATGGCATCTTTAAATATTTCAAAAAAAATGGTGCCTCCAAATTGCAGGTGGATTCAGATCACATAGGTACCTGAATGTCAAGCTACCCAGGTAGCTCTGGTGTGCCTCCATGTATGTTCGCAATTTAAAAATCATAGCCGATTGCACAGCAATATTTGCTGAAACCAAATGCAGAAAAAATATGCCCAAATAGTTAAAGAATAGAGGGAGAAAAATAGATATCTGAAAAGTCCCAACAGAGGAAATGATCATAATACCAACCCAACAAAATGGAGGTGGATCAAGCACCCAAATTTCATTTTTAAAGGAATCATTGGCAAAAGGCAAAAATTAGAAAAAATAAATAAATTAAATAGAATAAGAAAAAAATAAAAGAATAAATGATAGAAGTAGGTGACATCCAAAGGGGTATAACTATACAGAATAGAACATAGAATACAAAAGTGTCCAATGGAAAAAAGGGAGGGGGAATAAAAATAACAATAAAAAATAATAATAAAATAATAAAGTAGTTAAATAAGAATGTTTATGTGAAGAGGAATGGGATATGCAGATTATGCTCAAGTATAGGTGCAATGTACACTGGTGAACTTACCTTAGCAAGGCATAATGGAAGGTAGGAGTCACAGGATCAAAGCCCAAATAATATGGAAAGGAGTGGGGGAACAGGGTAACTATGAGTACATGCCACTCGCCTGTTTTACAACCCACGGCCTAGTTAGGGGGAAAGACATACAAGGCCCACTAGATGAAGTGGATCAATTCATAATCCTCGTTTAAGCCCTTGGGGTGTAGACAATCAAGTCTACATGTCCCGGTAGTCTCTCCAGCTTAAATAATCTCTCCCGGTTACCCCTCTACAGAGTGGTGGGACCACATCTATCAGTTTGAATCGTAACTTGTTAGCATTATGTCCATACTTCTTGAAGTGTCTTTCTATGGGCTTGGTGGAAATATCACTTCAGCTAAGGGCCTAGCTGATGGAGGTTTTGTGCTTGCAAAATCTAACCTTTACTGGTCTCATGGTTTCACCAAAAAAAAATCAGGCTCCACGTGCATTTGAGCAAATACACCATATTTGAATAATCTCAAGTGAAATCTTAAATGGGTGACTGGTGGGAGATGCAAATGATTTACAATGATTGCAACTAAAGCAGGGGAAGTTGCAGATTTTTGGGTATACATGTAATGTCCTGATTATGACTATTCTTGTACTGTATATATATTTAGCTACCCAAGATCATTGAATTCGAAAAATGAATGACCTTTAAATTTAAAACAAGAGTGAGTAATCGTAGTAAATTTAGTGACCATTAAGATTTGTTGCATCTTGTCTGTTCCTATGCATGAAATTGAGACATGACTAAAAATAACTGGCATAATCACTTACATGGGTCTATGACTGTTTTTTGCTGTGCTTTCAGAAAGGCAGTGCTTTCAGAGAAGAGCTGACAGTTAGGAGCTGCTGTGCTAATGCATAACCCAAACACCTAACCCATACAGTAACCCTAGTACTAACCCTTAAAATAACCCCTAACACTAAAACTAACACTAACCAATAACTCTAATATTATTTTTGAAAATTAACCTTATCTCACCTGCCACTCACCTTTAAGTGACTAGCCCCCTTTGACTGCTGTGTGCTAGTTTACACCTGGAAGTTTTAAGTTGCCATAAGAGAAATAGCATTACTTTGGAGCCCATCATAAAGTGATTAGATGATCATCTAACTAATTTAAAAGTCATTCAGTCATCATCAGAAATTATCAACGTATTTAACACTTCATCAGATAAAAAAAAAATCTGTCTAATGATTTCAGAAGGGCTAGCTGATTACCTGCTGATTACTTGACAAACAAACAACATAATTATCGCATACTGCAATTGGAAAGATGCTTCTGGATTTGTATAAATTGCAAGACAAAGGTGCTTGTGTTTGTATTTCTGTGATCGTATAATGACAATTTTCTTTAGGGAGTACATTATGCCATTATGTGAATGTACACTTCATCCATGACTTGGAAAAGATTGATAATGATATTATTAGTTCATGAATCTATGTTGTTTGTGTATATGTATAGAACAATCTGAGGCCACATTGCTGCAAGCTACAGTTTAGTGTCAAATGTTGGCCTTGTCCCAGTCATAAGGTTTCACAATTTGCTACAAACAAAATTATGATAATATAAACCAATATGTGTATATACAAACTGACCAATACATACACACCGATCAGCCATATTATTATGAACACCTGCCTATTATTGTAAAATTTTTATGTCAAAACCACTCTGACCCACTGAAGCATGGACCCCACTAGACCTCTGAAGATGTGCTGTGATATCTGGCATCAAAATGTTGGCAGCAGACCCTTTAAGTCCTGTAAGTTGTGATGTGGTTCTCCATGTATTGCACTTATTTGTCCAGCACATTCCACAAATGCTGGACTGGATTGAGATCTAGGGAATTTGGAGGCCAAGTCAACACCTTCAACTCGTTGTGTTCCTCAAACTAATCCTGAACCATTTTTGCTTTGTGCCAGGGTGCATTATGCTGTTTAAAGAAGATGTAATGAATGGGGACAGGGTAAACACACTCCCCTGGAGGCCCAAGGACCCTGGTTGGAGCTGCCACATTCTAGGGATATGTGGAAAAAACTGCTGTATCTAGTATGGATGTGATGGGAAATGGAGAAACTCTGCAGACATCCCAAATAAGGCATCTGACAACAACCTTGAGTGGAAAGTCTGCAGGCAGAAATAGCATAAACCAAGCAAAGAAGAGCAAATATAAACAAAACAGAAACAGAATAAACTAAATACAGAGTGTAGGGCTACAGAACAAACTAAGGAGAAATGCAGAACTAAAACATATATGAACAAGGTAAAGGCTTAAAACAATACTACAGAACTACAGAACTAAAGAGATATACATAGGTACATCAAACAAAAGACAAGGCTAAGGAACACAAGGGATGGAGTGAGGAGCTGGGATTCTCTGATGCTTTATAAGGGAATCAGAACTGGGACATGGAGATAGAATAAAGGGATCCCCGGGTGCTTCACGGAAAGAGGATAAGGGGACATAGAAACACACAGACACAAATACAGAACTAGCCTAATACTCTGAGGCTGAACTAGTGAGGATTTAGCTCACCTGATACCATAAGTCCCTAACTCTAAGCTAAAGACTGAAACATCTAACTGAATAACACAGAAACCAGTGCAGACACCAAGATATTGAAACATACATGTAGCAGGACTTACAAACTAACAGCTGCAAAAATTAAATAATTTACTGCATTCTAGAAATAATTACTTACTTCATAGAATATAGGGCTTTGTGTATGAACTAAAGGTCATGTTTCCCCACTTCACATTTCCTTTCTACTTTGGAATATATGGTGCTTTATGAATAAATAATAATATTTGTCAAGAAAAACAAGTAGTGTGCATTTATGTCACCTTGGGAAACATTCTCATGAATGTGAGAATTTGCTCTAAACATCTTGCTTTAAAATAACAAGTATGAATAGGCTTTTGTGTTAATCTTTCATGTCTTTATTTTTTCCTTGTATTGTTTAATATAGTTCTCACAGTAAGTGATGTATGTAAAATCCAATTACTTACATTATGTGAAGCATACTATTTTACTACATTTTGTGATAATAGCATGGTGACTGGCATTCATTGATTTAACAAAAGAATAATATACATTCAGTTCCTAATGTATGCTGTTATAATAGCTAAGGAGATCTCTCTTAGGAAGATCTAGCCATTTAAAGGTTTAAAAAGTCTACAATTACTGTACATCATTGCAATAGCTTATACACTAGAAACATACATTTTAAAAATGTAATTTAGCATCCCTAGAAAGTAGCCTTACCAAAAGCAAAAAATAACTGCTCACATTAACAATAATTATGGCATAATTACACCACATTTCTGCTGGAAACACCTTTATACATAACCCCCATTATCTTATGATCAGAACCAGACAGGTGTAAATTATATATACGATACACAAATAAAAATATAATTTAATTCAAATTTTCAGCCACAGTCAAAAACATTACATGTGATCAAGAGTTGGTTGAGAAGTTAACCAAGGTAAATGATATTTCAAAGATATTACTGAAAATGTTACATGATTGCTGACATTTTCCTTCGCTTAAGAACTTGGTTATTATTTCAAGGTCAGAGACTGAGAAACTGAATGTCTTTCGCTTTGATGAAAAGGGGTCAATGCTTTTATACAAAAGAGATTTAAGCTGCTTTGCTTGCTCACTAACTTGCAATTAATTCATTTTGAATGAATGACTGGAAGCTCCTTCGTTTCCATCTGGATGAGAAAAAGCCAACCATTTTTTTTTCCAGTAAATAAGAAATGCATTAAAGGTTTTTTTTTTCTGGCACAAATATTAAGTATTACTTTACTGTCAGCTCTAATTGCTAGTTTTACCTTATTAGTAAAAGCTTTTCTGTACCCAAGTATGACATTCATTTGTTTACACACTGTTATTAGTCAAGACTCAGTGAAGTCTTGTAATTAACACCTCCACATTATCTCATGCAGTAAACCAAAAGACAAAAACAGATGACTCACTTTGTTTGAGCATAGTTCCTGTCTTTAGTAGTGAAGCACTTAGCAAAAAATGTAAGCACATCATAAATATCCACATGGATCTTAAAGGACAACAGTTTTTTTTATTAAACCTTGCACATATACATGCATAGCTTTAGATAACTGTATCAAGAAAACTTTCCTATTTTACATTTCCATCTATTTATTTAGCATCAATAATTTACACAGCATTTGGAACAGAGCATATCTACTTGAGACAGATACTTGTACTAGACAGTATACCTGCCGGGGGATGGGACACTTCATCGCGGCTGATTCCGCGCAGCCGCTTCACCGCCGACTCTACAGCACAAGACAGATCGTCGCTGGAGATTTCATCGCGGGACATTTCATCGCTAAAGGTAAGTATTTTACCAATTTTAGTTGGTTTCGAATTAGGGTTTAGGGGGTTAGAATTAGGTTTAGTGTTTAGTGTTAGGCGTTAATTTTACTATTAGGGGTCGGGGTTAGTATTAGGGTTAGTATTAGGGTTTAGGGGGTTAACTTTAGTATTAGGGGTCGGGGGTTAGTATTAGGGTTAGTATTAGGGGTCGGGGGTTAGTATTAGGGTTAGTATTAGGGTTTAGGGGGTTAACTTTAGTATTATGGGTCGGGGGTTAGTATTAGGGTTAGTATTAGGGGTCGGGGGTTAGTATTAGGGTTAGTATTAGGGGTAGTATTAGGGTTAGTATTGGGGTTTAGGGGGTTAACTTTAGTATTAGGGGTCGGGGTTAGTATTAGGGTTAGTATTAGGGGTCGGGGGTTACTATTAGGGTTTAGGGGGTTCATTTTAGTATTGGGGTTAATTTTAGTGTCAGTATTGGGGTTTAGTGTTACTATTGGGGGGGAATCATTTATTAGGGGGGTTATTTTAGTTTTACTTTTACATTTGTAAGAGCTGACAGTTCAGCGCTGAACTGTCAGCTCTTACATAGCTGCAGCCGCAGTGAAACGGCCACGTTATTCTTCATTGCTGACAGTTCAGCGTTCTAACTGCCGCGCTAAACTGTCAGCGATGAAAATGCGGCGAAGAAGTGTCCTAGACCCACCTGCCGAGCTTACAATCAGTGAAAAGCTCTGTGTAGGATATTGAACTGACCACCACAAGCACTTTCAGAGGTGGAACATATGTATCTGATCCCTGAAAACCAAGGACTAAAGTTTAACATCATTTTAATACATTAAACTATGGAACATATTTTTATTTTATAATATATATTACACATATATAGCAAACTATTTACACAGCACTTAATAAACCACTTGACTAACACTAATTCCATTTGAACGGCAGAGATAACCATAGTTGCATCAAGGTGTAAAGAGTAGTGCAAAGAAACCAAGAGTGCTGAGCAAGGCATGATGATATTAGTTTGAGCTTATATACATGAGATGGGGAATGTTGATGAGAGATAAACTAAAGAGGAGGGTATATTTCATGATAAAGACAGTAATGTATTATGCTGATAATAATGAATTGCGTTGAGACTATTACATTTGATTATTAAATGATAGCAAGTCAGTTGAGTGTTTCATGAAGTGGAGTAGCAGCAGACTAAAATTAGAGCGTTAAACCAGAATAAAAGCTGAGAGCAGTCTTTTAAAAGTATATATATCTTGACACAAGATAGGATATTTCATTATTTTTTTTAACAAAGTTAATGGAATATCTTTCCACTTCCTTTCCATCTAATGGCTGACTAACTTATAAAATTGTAAAAGGTGACCAAATAAGTCAAACAGTTACTTTGTGTAATTCAAAATATCAGTATATGCATAGCAAATATTTACTTTTACATCTGTGCTATGTTATTGTCATAGTGGTATGCCTTGGGGATGTGTGCGTGTCATCTCTACAGTACATGGACACATCCCCAAGATGATCCTATAAAACATAAATTGAATTCCACATGTGCTGTTATGAAATTGTGCACATGTGCACTGGAAACCCCATCCATCCTGTTAGGATGCACTTGATTGACTTAGAAGAGTTTGTTTTGAAGGCTCAGAGAGTAAGTTTTCTATTCTACCAAACATTAGCAAAAAAACTTGTCAAAGGCAGCTGTTGAAGGCTTAGTTTTATTTAAACCTTTAATTAATGTAAACTTTAACTTATTTAAAATGTGGCTGCCAGGCTCATATTTCTCACACATCTCTCGACCAACACCACTCTGCACAACCGCTATGTTTCTAAAGTGAACTAAGGCTTTCTGCAAACCTTGTCTCCACTTCCCATTCGTGCCTGCAAAATTTGACCCACCCTACCCCTTCTCTCTGCAACCCACTTCTGCAGAGCATCTGGCTTTTTTCCTCATTCTGAATTTCCAAAACTCACCTCTTTAAAGTAGCTTACAATTCAGAACACCCATTAAGTAACCTGTGGCCAAACCAACCTAGCTCCCAAATATCATTACTATGCTACCTTCCTCTTTGACCTATTCTCTCACCCAATGTGTCTCCTGTCCCCCATTCCCTCCAGGTTCTAAACTTGAGAGCACAGTGCTCTACTTCTTATATCAGTTTGTCTAACAAAGTATGTAGTTCCCTTCTATGCTCTGTACCAAGTAGTATGTACATTTGTGTTGCTATACAAATAAATGTTAATGTAATGACATTTTTAAAAAATAGCAATAACCCATGCACCTTTTTAATATACCATTTAATACAAATAAATCAATTTTAAATCATGATGGTATCCTTTATTGCTAAAACATAGTTTTATAGTTATTTGTTGAATAGTTTTCACGCAACCAGTTAGTGAAATGAGATGAGCTTCTCTTCCCGGCTAGATGTGTGACCGGTTTGTCATTTCAAGTAACATGGATGCTTGGAAACTTATAGAGAAAAATATATATATTTGGTGAGTGTTAAAGGGACAGTCTAGTCCCCAAACTCAATTTGGTGCAAGTGGAAGACTACTGCTTGTATAGTGCACAGGCTATATATTATAGGCTTTTAGTGCAGGATTTCTGCATAAATCACATTTTAATATTTGACTCAAGCCCTCCCCCAGTGATTACTCTGCATGTATACCATACACTGAGGATATACTGTGTTTTATTTAGTAACTTCTTGTGATACTATAACACAATGCATTGTGTGGAATCTAAGTGACCTTGCTCTTGTACAGAGTAGGATCTCTCTTAACAGTGCAACGCATTGTCTGATGACATCACTGGAGAGACAGGAAATTCCATTCATTTGAATTACATTATTCTCTTTGGTTCCTACAGCAACAAAAAAATAAAAGCAAACTGACTTTTACTCAGCTAGTATAAGCAGTCCTCGCTTCACGCAAACTGCTGCAATTTCATAATTTCATTTAGTTGTAAGTATTTTAAATTTTAAGCAATGCAAAATACTTACTTTGAACATTTGCAAGATGCATTTTGAGTGCCAGACAGTCCCTTTAAAAAGACACAAAACTTTCTTAGTATTGAAGCACAAGGAAAAGTTAGTTGTACTTTTTACAGTACATGCAAGTTAATTCTCTGACTGGCAGATGCCAGCGGATCCCCTGTGCTGATCCCATGCAAAAATGAAGGTCTCTCTCTGCTTTAGCAGAGAGAGACTGCCGCACTCTGCAGACCCCAATTAGTGTGTTAAGCCAAGAACTGCAGTGTCTCAACTGTGAGACACAGAATAGAGTAAACTCATGTGTATCCATCAAGGAAGCATGGGTTAAAAAACATTTAGTTGTCCTTTAACTTGGATCACTGCCCAAGTGACCTTCTGCCCAAATAAAACTGCTTTTAATGTTTAATCCCTATTAAATAAGCTATTTGACCACATATCTGCAATTGGCTAGCATTTCTAGCCATGAAAAACCCAGCACCTCTTGACACTCTTACACTCTCACCTACTACCATACCTTGTTTAAAGGGACTTTGCTCCAATGCACTCTGAATTGAATGTATAAACAAACCATATCTCAAATGTGTCAAGGTTTAAAAATACTTCTATAAATTGTTCCCTCCTGTTCAACATGTTACATCAATTATGCTTGATGGCTTTTATCCAGTTCAAGATAAATCATTCAGTTTAGTGAAGAAAGAATTTGTTAGGACAGAACAGGAAGAAGAAGAAGCAATATTGTGAAGTGTAGAAATATAGCACAAACAAAGGTCAGTGGTCAGGGATAGTCACCAACATTGTTCATAGTGGACTTTCGCTGCATTTTGTGACGGACAATTTAATGATGTTCTATGGACCTTCATAGACCGTGCCACAGACACTGGTGGTCTTGTATGGGAATTTTGCCTTTCCATGTCCATGGTTAAGATGAAATGGTATGTAAACCATAGGTATCTTTAAAGATTACAGAAGAATGCAACAGAGGGTTAGAACAACCCAACAAGAACTAAAAATAATCAAAAGGGAAAGATACTTAGAGATTAACCAATAGAAATATAACTTGTTTTAATCACAGCAGTAAAAGCTGGTGCTGAGGTATTTAAAAAGGATGAAATGAAAAAAATATGTATACATACACATCCATCTTTTATCTTGTTATTTTTTTTTAAAAAATGTATTAAATGATTTAATATGGTATAAAATATTTTATGTCCAAATGTTATTTATTAACAATACAAAACCTATAAAGAAATTGAATCCTATGTTTCTAATACTGAATTTTGGAAAACAATAAAAGCGGAAAAAATCTTTAATTCTATAAATGTATTTTAAAACAAAACTTTTAGGGGCATGTTATAATGATCTCTGTCTGTCAGTATAAAAAAAACCCTATTTTCGAACCTTGTATTCCTTGTTTCAAACTTCGCTTGTAATTGTATGCATCTCTAAGGGAGTCTTGTTTAAGTTGTTTACCACTTCACTCTCTGGCAGACATTTTGCTGCAGTTCTAATTTCCTTGGCAGAGTTAAATATTCCCATACAATTTATTTATAAGGTGGAAACCGGCCAAGAATCTTTGAAAAGCTAACAAATAAATTTAATTTCCAGAACTAGATAGCTATCCAGCAGAAGGAGAAGTGATTTAAAACAACTCAAATCTGTACAGCAGTTATGTAAATTTACCAATGTTTTCCTAAATGACTTTAAGACTGTAGGAATTATCTTCATGACATAGCATTGCTGGCTGTATATTTAAATCATTAACATTATTGCTGATCTGAAAATCCTATGTTTTATTGTTTTTTTTTTCTTCTTTATTACCATACAAGAACAGTTATCCTAAATAATTAGCTGGTGAATGTTATTGTCTTGTTATGATTTGCAGGGAAGAATTATTCAACACTGGTAGCTTCATCAGTGATGTCCCTGGAGTGCTATGTGTGCTTGCATTAGTTAATACTCTGTTGGAAATAGAAAATCCTCTTGCATGATTAAGATTATCTTTGTCATATCTGCGGCCAAAACTATCACCAAGAGAATTGTTCATACTGCGCAGCCATAAGTCATCTTCATGTACTGTGCACAACATAAAATGATTCATTTTTGTATCTATTAATATCAATTGAAAAAGTAATAGCTAAGAAAATGCTGTTAATAAATTGCCATTTTTTTCAACTCATACAAAGAATCACAATTGAGTGAACCTGTTATTAAAATGTAATAAACATCTCATCAATTAAATGGAAAAATAAAACATATTTTCTTTTTTATGAATACCAATGCTGTTGTACAGAGCCATAACATATTACTATACATCTATTGGAAAAACCCATCACTGATGCATACTTCCCAACATTCCAAATACTATACTCTAGAGGGACACCATTGTTCTAAAGTCAAGTGCACCATGACTTTTCTTCTCCATCTGGTTTGGATTATTTTCTGTATGTGTCTACCTTACATCCATGACAACAATGGAATCTGCTGCTACAGCCTGTGTGCCTGCTGCTATTTGGCTGTGGTAGAACCATATATGGACCTATAAGCTGAACTCTTTTTATTTCAAATATTTTTATTAAGACATTTTTCAATAACAATACAGAAAAGAAAATAATTATAACAAAAAAAAATGGGGGAATACAATGAACTTGAATTTACAAGTGTATATTCAAGCAGTACTGTAGTATTAATATATAACAGTGGTACAATTAAAACGTCATAGGTGGCTTAAAAGGTTGGTATATTTATTAAAGAATAAAATCAAAATAATGATATTTTACCATCCGGTCTGGTGCAGGTCTAATGAAAACCGTAAAGGCCATAACGGCCTCTGATGCCCATACTCATTTTTTTAATGTAAGAATTTTTTTTTTTTATTACATTATTTTGTATGATGCCATTTAAAGAGTGTGCCTCTTCTTGATTTTCTTCACCTTGAGATTTTCTCCATAGAAGGGCCCTGTTTACTTCTTAAGGGTTTTACATACCCAAGGAGAATTTCATCTAACCCAGAGAAGCTTTTGTGAGTGGGATACCATCACCTATACTCTCTAAATTTTGTATGTAACAACATACTACACTATATTCTGTACTATTAGTTTTTATGTTTTTTTCTGTGTTTACATATTTGAAGACACATCTTGAAAGAATACTATAAGTATTATTTAAATACTTTTTTTTATCTCTTATCATTTCACATTTCTATTGCATCATTGAAGTATAGACACAGCACACTCATTATTCTCTATTTGCTTTACTTTGTTTGGAGGATGTTGGTCAGCCCTCTTATATAGGTGCTGTTGTTCACTTCAAACAGAAGTTATATTTTGGGGTTGCCATCTGGCCTCCTTGAGCTCTAGCTTCTTCCTTGAAGAGTCTGCACCAGTCATATTCACTAAGTCACAATTCGCACACATTTATAAACCACATTTCCAGAAGTTTAAACATTCAACTATGAATGGTAAGTCTGTGGTACACTAATATTATGAATTCCTATAATAACAGGAAATCAGAGTATAAAAGACAGGCATACTTGCGAGTAAAAAGGACAAAGTAAATTGGGTTCAACAGGGAATGTCCCTCCAAAATAGCGATATGCTTATACTTTTCTTATTTAACTCAATAGCTGCACTTATATTCCAGTACAGACTAGACCCTAAATTTATGGGTTCTCCATACTCTTGAAGTTTATTAAAGATATATAAGCACAACGTTTTTGGTGTTAAGGTTCAACAGTCAGTTGGTTAGGGAAGTTCTATATTGCACTAGAATAGGAATAAATGGATATTTTTCACTAACATGGGGGAATATCTAACTTTGTCAATCATCATACATTTAGTTAATGAGTGGTAAAACACAGCAGTAGCATTAAACCCATATTAAATTATTAGAACCCATACATTTTGTTGCCTGACATAACATATAATAATAAACTATATCACAGCTTTAACCCCGGTTTTGTGTGGTTTACATTTCCATTTATACTGTGTTACACAGTTTTATAGTAAATACTTTTATTTACATTGTCCATTTCAAGTGAATATTGATATTTCTTGGATGCAGATAGCTCCATCCCATCAAGTGCAAGGAGAACTTGAATGAAATTAAAGCCATAAACAATTAGTTACTTGTTGCATACAACCATATTCTCACATCCTAGATTTATTCTGTAGCACAGAGCTTTATAGTATACTCAAATGCTTATTTGGTATGCATACACGTTAGAATGTCTTTGTTTATTGATGGTGCTGCTCTCTGAATGCAAAATTCAAAGTACAAATAAAAATGAAGATTTACAAACACATCTTGTTAATTTTGTGCTCTTACTTTCTGCCAAGGATAATATGTAGCTCATTGGTTTTAATTATGCCTGCACTATCATGGTATGTGAAGCTGCCGTTTGCATGCTAGCCCTATGGGAACATTTACTGAACCAACATTACAGAGCCATTACACTTGACCTATCTTCTCTTTGTGAGCTAAGTAATTTCTTGTCAACAGTAAGTATATTGTAATATATGCATTTTATTTTAGACTAATCTGCCCAAAAGAGTAGAGTTGTATCTAACAAAACACTATGTGTTTGTGTTTTGTAGCTAAATAAATACTTTCAAATACATTTAAATAAAATTGGCCAGCAGCTTTGTTTGAAATACAAGTTTGCTCAGTTCCTTCACTCTCACAATACTGTGTTGTGTTATCCCCCTTCCCATCTCCAGCACCATATATCAGAGCTCCCGTACATGCACTTTGATCCAACAGCCTGACATATATAAACAGAAAGCCTAAGGAATAATGCCAAACAATGTACATTGATGTGATGAGTTGTGGTGGATATTAGAGCACTTAGCTGCTCTATTATTTGTACTGAGAGCAGGCAAATATGAGATTATTCATTGAGTGTCAAGTAATAGACTCATAATGTTTACTTAATAAATGTATGTCAATCTAAGCTACCTGCTGAATTTAGTATTATTATACGAAACCATTTCATGGATCATTTGCTTACAAAATATTTTTAGTGCTAGTTTCCTTTTAAAAGAATCATTACTTGTCATGTTTTATTAGACTGACTGGAAGACTGGCTATAAGGTATGGGTGGAATGTGCAGTTACCACCTTTTGTTTTCAGAAAATACTGGCCATGCTATTGTCTATAAAGTTAAAATTGGCTTCCAGCCAAATTTTTACCAGCCTGCAGGTAAAATACCACCTGTTTGGCTACTCTGGTGGAATGATGAGCAGTTCTATAAAATGTGCATTCCAATGATTTTAGACACTTCCTTGATGCACTCTTTCAACAGTTCTAAATATTTTTTGGCATGAAAAGAAACTATTTTTGCCCTGGGTTTGTCAGCTGTCTGCCAGATGCCAGTTTTCTAGGTTTGGAGAGTGTAGTGTATCTTCAAAAGCCCACTTTTTGATTATGTCTAACTTCAATCTCACTGTCTATTCTGTTTCCTTTCTGCATACTGTTGACTTTGGCCTTGGTTTATTATACAGATGCATGTAAAATTGAGGCAATGGTACCATAACACTTTTACCAGTGTAATTTTCTCAGCTTTCAACTAATTGATTCTACTTCAGATGAGGTTTTTAGGAATTGTAGTCAAAGCAGTTTGTATGGGTGTGTTATCAATTTCAAGGAACAGACAGTTACTGAGCACGTTTTCCCACTTAATATGGAAAGTGGGATAAATCGGACTAGGTATACTACAAAGAAAACCCAGACAATGATTGTGAAATGTCTCCCCTTCAAGAAAGTGAGGCAAAGGTTATCTAGAGGAAAGATGGACACAGAGCTTAGTGGAGATCTAATAGATATAGCTAGATCTTCATCTAGGAAGAAAAACACCCATGTAGGACCAAATATCTTCTGGAGAACCTGAGTTAATATTTCCTTTATTTCAGTAAAACACCTTGAAGCACCTGTGATAGTGCTGATCAGTGAATAAAAAATATCCTCTAGATACATTTATATTTAATTGAATTTATAACTTATGTAATATTCTGTGTAAAAAATAATTACTGTGAATTCAAAGTATTATATGTAGTGTTGTATGTTTGTTTAGCTAAAACAATAAAATTAAACCGATTGCATAAAAAAAATGATTTCTGAGATATATTGAGCCTTCTTTGTTGATAGGGATGGTATTAATCTTCAGTATATACTGATAACTGCAATATAACTCCGTAAATGATTGCAAAGATATGCAGTGAAAGTTATAACAAACTTACCTGTTCCTCGTCACACTGCTCCCCATGTTCATCATGAATTAACTCACCTAACTCAGTGCAGCTACCGTCTATGTCCTGCGACGCCATCATTCACGGAGTCCGGTAACCAACTAAATGGACAAAAGCCAAAATTTGACAGATCGCGGTGTAACCCGCAAAGACCCGGTTGATTGAGTTCTGTGATATTCATGGGTTCACAAAGACCCAATAGGGTTGAAATGTTGCCACTTCAGTGAATATTGAGTGCTGTGTGCCTTATGATTTTTTATAGTTATTGTAAGGGACCCGGTGGAGTCCTACACCCAGCATCTTTTGTCGAGTGAGTGCTGATAGTTCAATGATTATGCTTGCTCTGACAGCAAATGGGCTATAGAACTACTGAGGTGGAGTGTTTTTTAGAACCAACTAATTTGCAAACATACAAGTAGACCTATACCCTGGACTAATTTGTCATTTTGTTTGTACACAAATCACCCCAGTGCACCCATAACCATTTGTGCAACTTGCCACGGTAGTGTTGGCCATGTCACAAGAAGATTCAGTCTTTATTATGCAAAACAAGGCTTCATGTAGGCTATACCCATTGAGTCTCTGCACCTGGCAGAACAGAAAAAGTGCATTATTGAAAAAAAAAAATTTTCTTGCATATTTTTACTATATATTTTCGTATTTTGTGTTTTCATTTTTCACCAACGCACACAGCAGAATTTATATTTTCCTCGCTACATTGTTTTTTGTTGTATTCAGTTGAAGCAGATGCTATAAACAAGGGATTTTGTAATGTTAACTTTTATAGAAGAAGCAAGGGAATATAAAAATAGGTCACTGTAAAACTTGGTAGCTATCCAACAACTCAATTCATTTTCTCACACTTGCTCTTTTAGGTTTTCATTATTATTCTGAGGCATCCCTCCGTTGTGTTTCACAGGAGGGCTGCAGCATGTAAAGGTTAACCGTGTAGAAATCAAGGCTTTGTGCATTTTTGTAAAGGTCATGCTCATCAGCAGTTCTAGAATGACTGCTGGGAAGACTATGGTAACTACCTAATGATTGAACCACATCTCTGGATTTCATTTCCTGGAAGAACACTGCTCAGTCCTCAGTTGAGTCTCCTAAAGAGAAAGAGGATTTTCAGTCACTTGAAATCTAATTTGTATATTACTTAAATCAAATATACTCCACCTCCTTCCTTCACAGTAGCACAGCTGCTTTAGGCATTCTGCTTTTCAAAGGGACTGAACAGCAGGAACTAGTTTAATAAGTGGGATAGATTTTGATTAATATAGCATGCTGAAAATAGACAATGTTATCACCAACAGGAAATATAAGATGAAATCTATGGAATCTAACACAATGTAAAATGCAAGAAAGAGATCTTTTATCATGAAACATATATTAGCCCTCTCTATTGCATTAACAATTGCAGCAGAGTACAACTCTCATAATCCACTGCAATAATTTGGAGGCTGATGAGAATTATAGTTCAACTAAAGGATGTTGATAACAGAGTCCTGAAATCTACAGAAAAACATTTGCCTAAAATGAAGGTATGTTCTCAAAGGGAGCACTTGAAATTTGATGGATCAAAGGCATAGATTTTATTTGTGGAAACTGCAGAATTTTTGGGCAGTTCAACTCACAAGATCCCAGCTGGCAAATCAAACATAAAAGTTAATAAAAATATTTAAAACATTTCTTAAGTCTAGTAGCAAAAATGAAAGAATCCCGGCCAATATGTAACAATACATTTCTGATTTGGGTAAGATATCTGCATTTTCGTCCGTTTCAATTATCCTAATCTCAGATGGAGAATTAAAATGCAAATGTTTCAAATAAAGGAAAATTTAAAAAAAAGCAGACTTACGCTGGCTCCATAAATAAAAATAATCACACCAAGTAAAATTATTGGCCCCCCCAATAATAAATGGGGCTGAGAACCTGCAAAACAGTTTTTTCAGCACCTATAATATACATGGTGGTCTAGGGCAAGTAGCCCTGACCCCTCGGATCAAAAACGGGGATAGGAGCCGGAAAAAAGTAGAAGAATTTTTCCAACTTGGCTCTTTCATGAATAAAACCCTAACAGATTAATCTGCAATCACTTATAAAAAATACTGAAAATGTTTTCTCACTATTCGGAAATACATTTACTGACAAAATGAAAGAAATATTGCAACGTATATTCTATAAGCCCTTGGGGTTAGATTTGGCCACATTTTTTTTCTTTAATAAAAAAAAGGAAACAAATTGAGTAACCAGCTCAGAAAAGCATAAAATCCATCACAGCAGATAATATTTTCCTGGAGTGAATCATATTTGCACTTTCCTCAGTGAGACTTTCATATATTTGGTGACATAGTTAAATGTCATTGGAGAAAAAAGCTATTCAGTTTAGCCTTGAGCAAACATAAGAGTTTTAGAAGGCAAGCTTTCCATATGCAAAAACAATTTTAACTGCTTCCAGCTGAGATCTTTTTATAAGTGAAGCTAGGATCAGCCGGGTAAGGTGCTGAATGCTAAGGACTTGGTTGGCAAATAGTATACAGCTGAATGGCTTGAATCACAAAATCCCCAGCTGAGTGTTTTGAAGCTAACTGCATTTACACTCTGCAAAGGGATCAATACTGCACCTTCATTGATTTTTTTTTCTTTCCTAGCAGAACTAGGATTATTCACAGTATGAAGCTTTATTCTTAGACTTAAGATAGTTTTTTTTTTTTTCATTTTCAGTAGCAGAAAGTCATAATGTTATACCCTCGAAATAAGGTTATAAAACTATGTGAAAAAATGACATTTGCATTATATAGAGAACATTTGAATTGAAGAGAACCTACAATGTGTTTTCTAAAATGTCTTCCCCATATTATAAAAATTATCTCTTTGGCTGTAGGATAAAAAGAAGATCCTATTTATATAAAACATCAAATAGTACAAAATATAGTAGAAGCAAAAATTGAAATGAATTACATATACTTTTGTAAGTCTCAAGGCAATTTATAAATGTCATACAGTTTTGTTTTTTTGGCAGTTTAAACTAAGAAATTGTTTCTGCAACACATTTAATGTGAGAATCCAGTATTTCAAATCACCTTGTAATTTGCATTGTCACTCAAATTCTAGTACATAACAATTATTATAAAATGTATCAGTGTTCAAATGACAGCCCCAGAAGTCCCTTCACTTTCTACTGTAGTATTTAATCTGACACATCTCTTTACTATAAACAGGCAAGAAGCAATTTCTTTGTGCTGATGTATGAAAGCTGTGCAGATGTTCTTTCTACACGGCTATGGTGAGTCACTCTGCACTTGAATATCAAACAAGCAATGAAATTGTCAAGACTCTATTAGTATAATTTACCTCAAAGTACCGTATTTGCTCGATTATAAGACGACCCTGATTATAAGACGACCCCCCAAACTTTGGATATTCCTTTAGGAAAAAAACTAAAAGCCTGAATATAAGACTACCCTATAGGAAAAAAAGTTAAACTTGTATATATTCACATGTAAATTGCTTTTTTAATAAAAAATTATATAACAAAAATGCATTTCTTGTTTTTATTTCCTTTTATGTGCCAATGCTGCCTCTCTCTTTCCCTTGCCCCCAGCTTTGTCTCTCTCCCCCTCCCTTTGACTCCCCCCTCGCCTCTGTCTCTCCCCCCATCCTTGTTGCTCTGTCCCCCCCTCCCTCTGTCTCTTCCCCTCTTCCTCCCCTTATAGCTCTGTCTCTTCCCCCCTCCCTTCCCTTGTTTCTCTGTCCCCCCCCTCCCCCTGTCTCTCTGCCCCCTCCCTCCCCCTGTCTCTCCCCCCCTGTCTCTCTTCCCCCCTCCCCTTGTTTCTCTCTGCCCCTCTTCCTCCCCTTGTTGCTCTGCCCCCCTCTGTCCCCCTGTCTCTCTGCCCCCTCCCTCCCCCTCACCTGCAAGTCGATCCCTGGTGGCTAGTGGGGGCAGCCGGGGGATGTCTGCACGATACGTGCAGACATCCCCCAGCTGCCCGATTCTCCCTGGTGGCTAGTGGGGCAGCAGAGAATGTCTGCACGATGAGCGCAGACCTCCCCTGCTGCCGCCCGGCACGACAGCCGGGACTTCTGTGACGAAGCCGGAAGTACCCGGCTTCATCACAGAAGTCGCGGCGGTCCTGCCCAGCGGAAGCAGAGGAGTCTGTGCTCATAGCGCAGACATCCCCTGCTGTTAGAGAGGGGGATCCAGGTCCCCTGCAGCTCTGCTGGGGACCTGGATCGCTGTCTTATAATCTGACCTCAATTTGTGGTCAGATTATAAGACAACCTCGATTATAAGAGTATAAGGGTATTTTTCAGAAAAAAAAATTCTGGAAAAAACCTCGTCTTATAATCGAACAAATACGGTATATAACCCATTGGCGGAATATTGGTCAATATTATTGCAAGCTTTATTCTAATTACCTTCTTGCCAATATTTTGAGATTTGGAAAACAAACATGATGATCCACGGCCATAAAAGATATAAGCTTACTTTCAGGGTTCAGAAAAGGGTGGACACCACTGTCCATGGCAAGATCATTGAAAGCAATACACCAAATATCATACAATACGCCACTTGTAATATTTTAGGCACACACTCTCAAGGGACATTTCATTCCACATGCATATATTTAAATATATATATATAATTTGAAATTCAATATATCCTGAGTTTGCCATGAATCATATAAAAAAAAATCAAAAAAATAAAATAGTGTAATACTGTATTAAAATTATATAAAAATGTATTTGTAACAACTCACACAATATAAATACATAAAGCCCATTTCTATGCATATTAAGGGTTGGTAACAAAATGTCTCTCTGATTATTTATACACTGAAGTAGTCGGTAGACAATAGTCCACACCGTGCACTGAAACACCAGAAAATATCACCATCCCCTACCATACTTTTCATCAATTCAAGACTGATTTCCTCTGAGACAAAAAGTGCTGATTCAGTGTTTTTGTGCCCAGGCTTGAGATACAATGAGATAGATAGATAGATAGATAGATAGATAGATAGATAGATAGATAGATAGATAGATACAGTTAGACAGATAGACATGTTATTTATTTTAAATATATTTCATTTATGTAAAAAAAGAAAGATAGTTGATGCAGTTTAAAAACTGAAATCACTAAGCAAAGCAAAAGAAACATTATTTTGTGTGAGTATTGATCTTTTGGAGTGAGATCAGGTGCAGTGAAGTGTCTATATTGTATAGAGGAGAGGAGACTTGTTTCCGTAGGATTAATGTGATGCAGTAATCTAAATATTGGAGAGCTCATGGAGACTACATATAGGAGTGACATCAGACCATTTAAAAAGAGGCTGAATTAACATTGTAATAACATGACTATAATTTAATCTGTTGTGAGACATACCATATTACCATTTTTTCAACACCTTATTTTTATACTTAGTGGGTACAAATCCAAACAAGTTATAGTAACCAATAATGTATTTCACTTAGACAGTTTCTATCACATATGTGCTCTAATCCAATCACTTCCAATGATAAGAAACTGCAAATAAAATGTGTAGTTTGATGACTTGATGTAGAATATGGTATAGATTTTTTTCTCTCTATTTAGATGTCCTGAAAATGTAATAAGCAACGGAGAAATCTATTTCTATTGTTAACATTTAACAATAGAAATAAAGCGCTTATTTTGTACAGTGTTATGTTATGTTATGTTATGTTATGTTATGTTAGTGACCAATGTTATGATGATGGTGAAATAGAAGTGCTTGGTATATAGTGTTAAAAATGAGACTGAGGTTGAGGATTAGAAGTAAATGTGTAGTCACTAAGGTTAAACACATCCCTTATAAGGACATGCTAAGCCATTCTTAAATGCATGTCACAAAACCACCATGTGGACAGCATAGCACATCCTCGAAACAGAAGTCCATTGTGGCTCCCTATGATGCGCTATTTATATACAGGAAACTGCAGTGAGATCTCCTCGGTCAGATGAAGTCACTTTTCCTCCCTTCAATCTAACAGCCTAATTGTAACAAATACTCAAAGTGAATTCTAGATTTTCAAAAAAATCACTCTGTGGCCCGAACTTCCGGGTTCGGGTACTAATCAGTGACCCCCCGGGCATTGAGATCTTCTGGAAGAGACCTATAGGGTCTCACCTGGTCTCTGCTTCTGTGTTCCTGGACCTGTTCGCACAAATAGTACTTACTGTGTTTTAATTTTTGAGGACCAAAACACAATGGGCCAGATCTATCATGGCCAAAGAGGTACATATTTAAAAGAAAATTCTAAATGTGAAGTAAACTGCCATATTGTCCCACTGGTTTCCATGACTATTATTTTAATTTTTGTTCCTGAAATACCACCTTTTTTGTGTTGATAAATATGGCCAAATAAGTCTTTAATGGGTTAAACAGTCTCATTCACGTATCAAGAGCAGAATTCATATTTAATGAAATTGAGTGTATAATAGGAGCATAGTAAAAGCGTTATTTTGAGATAAATGTTTTTGTTAATTATGCTACATTTTGTTTTCATTTCCAATTATATGTATTCATTGGAGAAGGTTATCTATCATGTACTTAATTATAATCCCATGTAAAGAAAAATATTCATAAATTGAACAATTATCACATGGCAGTCATATGTGTTAACTGTGGGTTGGAGTTATAAAGAAATAGAAACTATTAAGGGAATTCAACTACTTTATACATGGAGCCTTTGAAGCAAATGCACTCTATTTAGGGCAGCCTTTCAAACATTACATGGCTGTGCACTGCTGTCATGGGCTCTGTTTGAAAAGGCGCCCTGAGCAGAGTGCATATGCCAGATTTATCATCCAAAGAGAAGACACAGGGTTTTAAAACTGGGACCGGTGATCAAACTAAATTATGAAACTGCTAAAGTTAATAGCAAAAAATGGTGCAATACTCATTGACTTGTTAAACTAGAAAAGTGCAAACACATTCCTCGAGGAAATTAGAAACCATCACTCAACATCTACGCTTATCTCATAAACCAATAACATTCTTCTACTCTCATTCAACATCACTTTCTGCCTTTCCTACAAGTAACAATTCATCAAAATATCATACTGAATATATTTTCTGTGAGTTTATATTTGAATGTAAATTTTTAAAATGTAAAACAGCTGGCCGAAATGTGTGATGTCAATAAAATGCAGTTCTATGAACAAAATATAATTTCTTACCAAAACAGTATATGTTGTGTTTTTAGTGTGCTTTACAGCTTATGTTTATTTTAGTTTTCTATTTTAAAAATATTGATTAACTGGTGATTTTGAACGCAAACTAATGTAATAATAGAAAAGTTGAATCGCATTTGGCAAAAGATTATGTATCCTAAGTATTTCAAATTTTCTTTAGCTTTATTCTGTAACTTTGTGACATTTAAATAATTTTAAAATACTTAACAATTAAGTTCCATAAACTTCCTATAATGTCCTCTCACTTATCTGATAGCATCTAAAAGTTTTTATTGAATAATTTTACCTAGCAATAAGAGATTCAACAATGGGCTTATAAAGTAATATTATTGTTGTTTTAACAGTTTACATCAGCACCGGATTAGTGCTGTGAATAATATTTCATGCTACGATCAGAAGAAAAAAAAAATGAATAGCACAAATAACACCAGAACAATTAGTAGAAAAAAATCAGCCAATGGATTATCAAACTCACCAAATTGATTGACACTTCTTCTCCTCTGCACGAGGAACACAGCAAACCACAGACGTACGTTTCGGCCTACATTGGCCTCGTCAGTGTGGTATGGCTGATGATCCTCTAGGTGCAGCAAGCCAGGGACCCACAAACATGGGCATACCCTGCTACTTATGGAGAGAAGAATGGGGGGTGGGATTGCAAACTCACCCAGAACGGACAGCACTACAATAGTCTGTTCTATAGGATGCTACCTACTCAGGAGGGCATCAGTTATATAAAGCAAATTATTAAATATCAACAAAACATAAACATAATAATACAAACCCGGGAAAATACTGAATTGTAAATGTGGAATATATATATTTTTGAATCTGAGACTAAGTCAAATTTATTTTAAACCAATTACTTATACACATATTTTGAGAACACTACTGCTTTACCACTACCATTAGCTGAATTTCTGTAAATTAGCTACGCTTTATTCAATGTACCATACAAACTACTGAATCATAAAACATTTTACTTTCTTTCATGACTAGTTCTAATTTGTACAGTCATTTCAAAACGTTCTTCAAGGCGCTTAGTCTGACTAGGTATCTATGGCAACCACATCAATCTATGCATAACTAAATTAAGTGCATTCACCTGTGTACAAGTACATTTGTAATGCTTAAAGCCTACTGTGACCAGGGGTCTTTGTTACTTGAAAAGCACTCTGTCAGATGCTCCTTTTAACAAAATTCAAAACATTCTCTTGAACAGCATCACAGAGTGCCTCTAATTATATCACTGTTAATATGTAGAATGCAAGGCCTTCTCAACAATATTGTGCTAAATGTCAAAGCTCTGATGCCAGCTTTGAAATACGTTTGTAAGCTGCAACATTCTTTTTATTTTATATTGCTCATTAATTCAAGATGTAAAAATTATGGTTTTTTTTTTCTTTTTCTGGGTTAATTTGATAGTGTGATTAAAAAAAATATTTCTGTGGGTTTATCTTGCATTCATATGTGCTTATATTTTTAAATCATGTCTGTTTCCCGTGCACATTACAGGAATTTCAGCACAAGTGGATGGTGTGAAGCATGACTAATATAACCTTCAACTGCCTTCACCATAATTAATTACCATCACCAAGGAAAGCTATGTTCTAGGAGGGATTAAACATTGAAAAAACAATGATTTGCCACATATATGTTTGAAAATATATGTCCAAAGAGGGGCACTTTTTTTGGCAGTGGCTGAAGATGTAGCTATGGGTGGGGCATTACCAGAAAATTTTCAGCAACTATATGGCCAGTTGGTAACTATTGTACTTTGATAAGTCTTTTTAGAACAACAATTAAGTATGAATAAAAACACATTAACTGTAGCTCAAACTTAGCTTATTGTGAGTCTTATTGCTGTCGAGCTCTGGGATACACTCATACAAAATAAAAATTCTGAGCTCCCAGAAAAAGTTAGACAGTAGAGGAAGAACAGGGGGATATGGATGCAAAATAGGATGCTTGGGAGATATGCGTTCTCATCCACAAATACTTTTCTACCTCCCATGAGTGACACTTATGGGTCTATTCTGAAAAATTGGAGACTAGCTCAAGGAGGTCGACTTTGGAGGTTGACTTTCATTTTGAGACTGTCAAATTCGGCACCCAAGTTAGTTCGAATCTTCCCCATTGAAAATAATGGTAATCAAAATGATCAAAGCTATTTTTTAGACAAAGTCAAACTAGGATTTATTTGATTTAGTGTCCAAAAATAGCTTATAACATTTTGCTTCCCATTATTTCAATGAGGATGATTCAGACCGGGGTTTTTTTGTAAGTCAAACTCAGGAGCCGAATTTGACTTAGTCTTAAAATGAAAGTCGACCTTCAAAGTCGACCTCCTTGTCTCAAAATGAAAGATGACCTTCTAGAGCTATTCTCCAATTTTTGTTTATAGACGAAACAAATATTGTCTTTGGAGTGGTACCAAAACTAGAAAAAGAGGAAGAAATAGTCTTTCAGTCAAGAAAAAACGTCTACGTTTCTACATGTATACAATGTCTACTTTTATTTTATTGTTTTTGTATACAATGTCTACTTAGTAATGTAACTCATTTTGTATGTAACCCTCAGGATGTAATTTAAAACAAGAGAATCTCAATGTATCCTTCCTGGCTAATACTTTTTTATTATTATTTACATGTTGTGTCTCTAACCTACACTATATGGACAAACGTATTGGGACACACCACTTAATTAATTAATTCAGGTTTTTCAATCAGACCCAATTGCCATAGGTGTATAAAATCAAGCACCCAGCCATGAAATATGCATTTACAAATATGTGTGAAAAAAATGGGTGGTTCTGTAGAGCTTAGTGAATTGAAGCATGGTACTGTGATAGGATGCCACCTTTGCAATATGTCAGTTTGTGAAATTCCATCTCTGCTAGATATGCCATGTGAACATTACCTGACTACCTGTATTGTGCCAAATGTAAAGTTTGGTGGAGGAGATATGGTATGGGGCTGTTTTTCAGGGGTTAGGCTAGGCCCCTTACTTCAAGTGAATCAAAATCTTAATGCTTCAGCATACCAAGACATTTTGCACAATGCTATGTTTCCAACTTTGTGGGAACAGTTTAGGGAAGGCTCTTTTCCAATTCCAGATTAACTGTTCCCCCAGTGCACAAACCAAAGTCCATAAAGACATGGTTGGATGAGTTTGGTGAGGAGGAACTTGACTTGTCCACACAGAGCCCTGACCTCAACCCCATAAAACACCTTTGGGTTGAAATGGCCTACTAGTCCAACATCAGTGCCTGACCTCACAAATGCTCTATTGGATGAAAGGGTTATAGCTGCAAAAGGGGCACCTACTATATATTAATGTCTGTGTATTCAGAATGCAATGTCATAAATATCCCTGTTGGTGTAATGGTCAGATGTCCCAATACTTTTGCAAGAATTTCCATCACAGGAAAGTAGTTTACCTTTATTCATAAACAATAACACACATGAAAACTATATTTGTTCAAGTGGTTGTAAAAGTTTTAAAGGTATTTCTAGTAGAAAACATAGATTTCCTTGGTGTGGAGTTGTTGTGGATAGAATTGAGGCACACCACTATCCACATGTACTTGAATTAAGTAGATTTGTTTTACGTCATATATTACTAAAGTTGATGGCACTCCTTCTCTGAGAGTGTGCTTGTCAAAGTGTTCTGCAGTATGGTTTATTTGAGTTTCTGTCCTGTTGAATTACACAATGCTTTACTTTAAATTGTATTATGTTACATAGAAATTTCAGAACGCAGCCAAAATCCCTAGCTTTGCTTGAACAAAGGAAGAGAAAATAAATTAACTAAAAATGCACAAAAGTAACTAATGTGCAATAGAAAAAGTATATCTATTTAAAACAGGAATCCTTTAATTAAATAATTCACATAAAATATATTATTAAGGCCTCTTTGCTCCATATAGGTCTATGAGGGGGCTGACATGTTGTTCAGAATCTTGGGTAAGATATATATATATTTTATATATAAAAGAAAACTGGAAACATGGTTGTTATATTTCATGAAATACTATGAAACAACTAACATTGTACAGTGCAAAAATAATTTTATAATAAATTACCTTTAGATAAGTTTAAAAAGTGTTAATTCTTGATTTGTCTATAGCTGCAATGACCATGTCAACACTGAGTTGAGAAACAATAAACAGTGTGAGAGTCTGCACAGTTAACAAAAGAGTGACTAGAAGTCTGGTCTGAAATAAATCCAAGAACTACTTGACTGGAAATAACAGACAAACTACAAGATCTAATGAATTAAGGGGCATTGTTAAATAATGAATGGATACAAGAGAAGCCAGGGGCCCTTTTCACAATATCACTGAACATGTAAGGCCATTTTCTGGGAAAACAATATGGCTTTTGTAGCTACTAAGTAAAGCTAAAAGTGTCTAAAAGATTTGAAGATTAGTGGTAATAGATTTGTTTCCCACATTGGAGTGTGATTAGGAATCGTTCATGTTTGCTTTTTACAGCTAAAACACATTAACTGTAAATAGAAAAAAATATTACAGGTTTTCTGTAATATGTATCTGTTAATGAGTAACAAGTGTTTTTTTGACAAGTGGGGTATTTAATAATTAGAATGAAAACACTACACATTTATTTTTTTAAATTAATGCATGTCTTATAGCAGGACCATCCATAAGGGTAAATTTGGAGGCTGCAGGGGGCATGGTCATGCTAAAAAAAGAAAATGTAATCAAAGAGATCAGAAAGGGCAAGCTTTTAAAACAGTTCACTTAGACCAGCCTTTTGGACTTATAATTTGCAGTAGATTAAATTGTGCTGTACCATTTGATGACAAAAAAATTCAAGACAGTGAATCAATTTAAAATCCTGATGCCTTGTAACAAATCCTGATGCCTAGTTTAAAATGCAGTTGAGACTTTCTGTATGCTGAACTTGTTGAATTGTGCATCAAATAAACAGTTTTTAGTCTCAACCATTCATTTTTTACTTTAGGATAGTGCTTATTGTGTTGTGATCTTTGTATCATGTCCCTTTTTTACTCCCCCCCCCCCCCCTTCTTAAAATGCTGTCCTGGCGCCTTGGCATTTTTTGCTGCCACCTGGAAAGATGCAGTGCTACTGGGATGGCAATTGCCTACCCTGGATCTACCTTTGTCTCTTTTATTCCCTGCTTAGGTCTGTTAATATTTATAGAACCCTGAATTGTCTACTCTTGAGTGTTTTTAACTGAGCAGGTTCTGCTCAGGAAAGTGTGAGGTTTTTTTTGTTTTACACTGCTTTCCATATGTACCATTTTATTGTAATATTTCTAAGATATGATCCCTCTATGAATATTTGGGGAGGAATACATCCTGATTGATGGGTAATTTTACTTGGTGTGAAAGTGTGAAATAGGGCACTGGTTATCTTGCATGTGGGTAATGTAGCAACATAGGTACTGCTCAAGTATTTGGTTTGTTCTCTTGGTATGTCTGTCAGTTTGTGGATGATAGACTGAAGACAACATTTTGTAAATGCTCAGACCATGGAAGAAGGCAGTTCAGAAATGTTAGGTAAACTATATGCCACAGTCAGAGAGCATGGTCTGTGATGACTGTGGAGACTAAATATATATTTCATGAATATTTCTGCTGTTTCAGCAGCAATAAGAATCCCTGTGGTTTGGATAAAGTGAGCCATTTTGTTTGTCAGTCTACGACAACCATGATGGTAGTATGTTGTGGTGGTGGTGGTGGTAAATTGACTATGAAGTCCCCTGATAGATCAGCCTATGGGCATTTTGGCATAGGTAATGGATGTAACAAACCAGCAGGTTTAGTATTGGAATCTTTGGCTCTTCCATGTTTTTCAAAGGAATGTATTTTTTTTTTCCAGTCCACCAAAACATTGTCTCTCCAACACCACTGTGGTCTTCCAACACATGAGCACTGTCTGCAGAATGAGCAGCAGGAAGACCAAAGAGAAGAGCATCTTTGAACAAAAATAACTTGTTTTTTACTTAGGAAGGGATGTTGGTTAAGGTAAGTATTATCCTAACAGTTCTGCTGTAAGGTTTTTAGCAGTAAAGTATCACTGACCAAAAAGTGTCAAGGCTGTAGAACGGTGACTGTGTTTGGTTCTGTATGAGGACCATATTCAGGATAAGGCATCGACTTTTCAGTTTCGTAGACCTGGTCAGTAGGTGATGTGCAACAGAAATTTAATGACGAAAAAATCCCATCTGACCTTTGGTTATGACATGAGTGATGAGCATTTTGTAAGTACTCCAAATTGCAGTGAAGGAGATGGCACCATTCCTCTAATACCATTTTAATGGCTAATAGCTTCCTGTCACCTATGCCTGTGGGAGTAAGACATTTCACAAATTCATAGGAATAAAGTAAAATGAAATACAAATATAAGCAATGTAAGACATGTATATAGAGACCAAAGACACAGGATGAAGTGTATCATAAAAAACAGAATGTGTCAGCAGATAAGAACCATTTGCCCGATCTAGTCGGTCATCTCACTATCCTTTTCTGTTGAGATATGATGACCTCCAGTGTGGTCTCTGAAACGTCAAACTCTACCAAAATGGTTTCATGGGATCAAGGACAAGAATAAGCCTGGGGAACCCATAAATTAACTTTCTGTAGAACTTTGCAAAACTCATAAATCTTGTTACAAAATGAAAGACCTTTCTAGGATCCATCATGATGCTTCTAATGAGGGCCAGAACTGAATTATCATGTGCAACAGCTGATGCACCCAAGACATTGGTGCTCTCGATAGTAATGAAATAGCAGTATGGACCATCACAAAGTCTATGGCATATGTCCTGGGTTTTAATACAAACAATAGTTCACAGTAGGTGATAAAGGAGTGGTATAGACTACAGTCGCTGGAGAAACAGGCTGGAAACTTAACTTGTGGTTTTGGAATGGCAGCAGCACCGTCAATCTAGAGGTGGTTGGAAGAGGGTTGGAACACTGCCAAGTGTATTACCGGAACTGCTTGTAGTCAATAGAGTTGAGCTCAGAGGTGGTTGAGCTTAATTATTTGTTAACAAATGTATTTAATCAAAACCTCTAATTTCTTATATTCTGTTGCCAATTTTATAAGGGTGAAAAGTAAAGTATTTGTTTTTATACATATCTTACATTCCTTATATTTGTATTTCATTGAACTTTATTCTTATGAATACTCACAGGGAATTTACTAATATTCATTCAAAATAATTTAGGTAATTCATATCAAATTCTGCAATCACTTGATTTAATTAATCAAGTCTATTGTACTAACATTAACTCTCAGTTTGTGTGAATAATTTGGTTGCTACCTTTTCATTTTAAAAAAAATGCTGGCCCTGCCATTGCCTTTATAGACTTAACATTGCCTCAAGCCACTTTGTTTACCTGCCTGCTGATAAAATACCAGCTGGGTGGCACCCCTAGTTAATATCAGGTGTATTGTTTAACTTGAGGAGCTGTACAACAAATTATTCCTATATTTAAGAAATGTTAAAAATTGTGATCTTTCTCCTCAGAAAATCTGAAGCCTTTTTGCATTTATTTCTCAGAAGTACACTGTTTGGGGGTTTACATAATCCAAAACGTCTTTCTCGTGATTACTTTCTCACGTTAACAGTATTGTTTATTCTGTGGAGGATTTAATACTATATCAACAGATGAAATAGCTGTTAATTGTTCATGCAGAAACTGAGCTGATTCATGTTCCCACACTTTAATTTACAGAAATCCACAGTAATAATATAAAAAACAGTTAAAGCATAAGTAATATGAAGTCAATTATGCAATGTATAACTGAAGCTACAATAAAGTAACATAGAAATTACACCCCAGCACATACTGATTCTCACTGTTATGCATTTGAAAAAAGGGTTTATAGCACAGTTATATACACATATAAAAATGACATATATACACAAGCTAAACTAAAGCACAGGAGGTGGCTTATGAAAAGCACTGTCATAGACTATGATTCCATCAACAGTACTCAAAAATATGTATTTTCTCTATGAATCTAATTTATAGATTAAGACGTAATGTGTATTGTTTATAAGAAAAAGTAATGGGAAATTAGCATATTATTAGTGGTCCAACTCAAAGGTCTCTCTTTTTATTTGCAATGGTGTATTCCTGCCTAGGCCAAGAAGTCATGGGCCTTGACCGGCAGACTGGAGGTGGTGGTAGCAGACTGAAAGATGTGACAGCAGAGCCAATGCTACCATTGTTAGTGGTACACCCTCCCTCGCTGTCTTGTAACACTTGCAGACACATCCATGCTTCCCTCACTAGATCACAAGGAAGCAATATTGTGCATTGTAAAGGGATGTGGATCCAATCTAGCGCTGTGGACAGGGATGTGGGGACAATATAGCACTACAGGTAGGTGGGGACAACCTGGCACTGTTGTAAGGTATGTGGGGCAATAGGGGAAAATGAGAAACATAAGGTGAATGAATGAAGAAGCAGGAGGAGATGTAGGAGAGGAGAAAATATAAATTGTGTCACTAAAGGCTGAGGGAATGACACCAAATGTTAAAAAATAGGTGATCTATGTGGGTGAATTGTAAATCAGCAGACTCCTGCCAAATAGAATGAATGTGTTTGGAGACTGCAGGTGATTATAGTGAGTGGGCTAACTAAACATACTGCTAATGACTGTAAATGGAGTGGGGAGGTTGTTAGGTGCTTAAATGGAAGGTCAAGTCACATCATGTGGTCAATCAAATCTATAATAATAATTGACCTGGGTGTGCATTAAACAGTCAGAGTCCAGTTGCTGGGAGTGGTGGGTCTGGCAGTGGATATGGTGTGTGGTGAAGTTCTTGAAGTGACTGGGTGGGGAGAGCATGGGTGTTATAATCAGAGAGGATGTGGGAGGAGATTTAGCGCAAATAGGAGGTAATAAAGATAGAACGATACGTGGCATATTTTGGACTTTTACATATCACTTTCTAAACTAGCAATAGTATGTAATGTTTATAACACTCTATGCTGCTATAAATGTATAAAAAAAAATAGAAACATACTTGGCACATTTTGGACTATTAAAAATCGTAGACTTGCTGCAGAAGAAATAAACTTTAAAACTACATCGGGAAAAAATAATTAATTTACACCAACTGTCTCCTTACAATTGGGACTGCAATTTGTTACAAATATTCCTTAAATAAAAACAGAAAAAGTGGACATCCTCTTGTGTCCTATTAAAACATTACTTTTATTTTAGAATTTAAAAACTAGACTGGATGAGTATCAATTAAAAAAGGTAAGAAAGAGAAGCAAAAAAATATATTTTGTAGATCTTTAAATGGCTGTTAGTAGTACAGCCACTAAAATCCCCACCCATGAAATAACAGAAATGATGAAAATTAGTTAAAACATACCATGCAATAAACTTTATTAAAAGTAAATAAATTGAGCAGCCCTGTTTTACTACAGTGCTTTTAAAAGCCATGTTTACAGGAATGGAACGACAACACACATTGCTGATGTGTGGATGAATTAACATCAACAGGTAGAACAACCCAAAGAGAATTGAAAAATGTGTTGCTCAGTATTCAGTCACGGTCCATTCTATGATGGTGGAAATCAATTTTAAGTCTGTAGGTGGAGGCTGCCTGCCATATATGTGCGATATACTTAAATCCTGAGTTCACACAATAGAATGAGAATTACTGCCTGTCTATCTGTCTGCCATCAGGATCCAAAGATTACTGATTTTAAAAATGAATATATATAAATAGCAGGATTTCAGCAGTTTTATCAAGTTACACCACATATATATATATATATATATATATATATATATATATAGTGTCATTTGATAAAACTGCTGAAATCCTGCTTTTTATTACCAAGCAGAAATGTGTATTATCAGCAGCATTCGAAAATCCACCAATACAAGTAATGTAAACAACCTTCCAAGAATAATTTCAAACAAAAAAAGTACAGTTATGGACCAGTTAGTCATATATTGAATTATTTTTATTTGTTCACCATAAAACTGTAATACCTCTGAGGAAGTAGTTGGGGCAAAACATGCCTGTTCTCTAAATGTTAAAATGTCACTGTATTACTTTTATAATCTGTTCATAATAGTTGTACTGTTTATAAAAAAGACTGTGTTTAAATTTAAATTCTCCAAAACTCCCCCATGTGGATTTATCCTATCCAATTATCATTTGATTTTAAATTTAGTTAACAAAAGACAGGGGAAAGAAGGACCAATTGTGAGGTTAGCAGGAATAGGCAATAAAATGGCTGACGCATGTTTTACCTCTTGCTTCCTCAGGGGCTTAAATTTAAATTATGATTATAGAAAGGTTCTTATAGGGCACAGGAGGGTGTCCACTTGTTGTGTTTTTTTCTGAAGTCCATATGGATACCACCTTTTGTTTCTCCTATACATTTTTTTATTACATTCAATCATGTGTGGTATGGGTTAGTTACACCTAATCCTAAAATTTCTAAATATTCCTATATATGTTCAGAAACTAATTTTTCATAGTACATTTTATGCTGACCACCTATTGCTTCCCACAGGGACATTCTAAAAGGTAGATTGCACTCTGTGTGTTACAAGTAAAAACTCTCTGTAGTGCAATTCCTTAATTAGTCTGCTTTTAAAACTAAATATTTCTTGGGAAGATCTGGACATTTGTGATCTTGTCACTTACCATATGTGTGTCTTGTCCCCCACATCTTCTAGATTGTAAGATTGCGAGAAGGTCTCTCTGCCTCATGGATCAGTCTGTCCATCTATCATAGCATGTAATTCCCTTCTTTGCTCTGTACCAAGGGCTAAGTAGAATGCCACAGAGTAACATACAGACTAAAGTGGAAAGTTGCCTCATTATATTTCAAATAATAAGTAGGTTCACAACTAGTTATTGCTCTTAGAATTTATTTCATTCAGTTGCTTTCAATTCATTCCTTTATTCATATTCACTGTTCTGTCTTTTGGTTGTCACAACTAACATCATTTAAAAGCTGAGCAGTAATTATTTTGTTGAACATGTTAGATGTCAGTGATTTCTCTTCATTATAAACTCTGAACAGTTTACCTGCAGCTCTCGTTGTTATTTGACCCTACGTTCCAATGTCCTGGAGTTAACTAAATTCATTTCTCAGTCTTCCATAAATCTATTGCATACATAAGTTTATTGTGTCTACTTAAACCACAATGTAGACATACAGTACACATACCTTAATGGATTTACACATTAATTAGAGTTTTTGACTCTGAATGTCCTTTGAAGTGTGTACTGCTGTGATAGTTGTATTTATGTTTTGTTACTTTTTTGCGTGTGGTTACTGATGCTATGAAGTAATAAACGATACCAATAGTAAAAGTCGCTTTAAATGAATCTGTGTTTTTTGGTTAAGGTTTTATTTTTAATGCATGTCCCCCTTCATTTACTTTTTGTTACTGCGTGTTTAAAACTCCATGAAATCGGTTTCTTTTTTCCTTGGTGTAGTAATCAATACATGTGGTGTAAATTTCCGATTATTTTAGGCAGTATTAATAATGTTCCAACTCTAAACCAGGCTGCATTATGTACAAAGTTATAACAAAATGAAAGTTAACACATTTTCTATAAAAAGTGATTGCTTTAGGTATACTGATGTAGACGAATGGGCAAATGTGTTGTCATGTCACCCTGGGGTTATGCCACTAGAATAAGTATCAACAGAATGCAAACAGATGTTGTGTTTGAGGTGCTGTACTCTTTGTACTTATGTTTAAATACATGGCATATTAATCTTAAACTGTGCTTGTTAGGACATGCCAAACACTAAAGTTAAATGCTGCAGTTTATTGCTAGGAAGGAATGCATAAAATGAGTATTTTGAATAAACATTAGTATATTAGTATTCAGATAATTATAAGTTCTCGACATGATTATTTTAATTGATACTGCCCCTATACCTAGTTTGCACCCCCACCTCGCGACAACGAAATGCTCTTTGCATATCTATAAACAGCAGTACTTTAATACTTTAAAAGTGCCCTGGTTACAATACATGAATGCAGATTCCTTTAATGAGTGGCTTTCAGTCTTAAAGTGGTTTGTTATTAAAGCAGAAATGTTTGCCATCTATTAAGTATATTGACTTTGCTAACCCAATGTAGTATAATTATTATTTTTTATATGGTGCCAACAAATTCCAAAGTGCCTAATCTGGTGAGTAAACACTAGTAGAAAAATGTTTGTCAGACACAAAAGCATACAGTAGTTTGTCAGAATCCTTGCCACATGCACACAATCTGATCTGCAAGCAGAAAATAGTAACATCAGCCATCAAGCTAAGTAATTTGAGAGCAGAAGACACCAAAATCTAAATACTTTTATAGTTAAAACTTTGAATTCAGGGGTAATTAAAACATTTTGGGGACCCTAAGAAAAAAACATCAGAAGAGGGTTCCCATGTCAGCTATTTGTCCCCTCTCGATAACACTCCCGTCAGTTAGACACCATAAGGTCTCTATGCACAGTGGCGGATACATGGGAGGCCACTGGGAAATTGGCCCCACCCATCAAAGCAGTGCCAGTGCTACATTTCCCCCATTGCTTTGTGATAGCAGAAATCCTGCAGCTCTCTCTCTCCGCCTTCTCTCACTGCACTGACAGCTGAGTGGAGCTCCTTGCAGAGAGGAAGAAGATGTTTAATTACTAAAAAGTGAATTGTGTTGAATAGTCAAACATGTTTCAAGTCTTAGCTCCAATTAACCACTTTGTTACTAAATCATGTCCTACAAGCTCCAATTTACTGATCTCTTTGTTTTATTTATAACATTAGAAAAACTACCACAACTAGAGGACATAGTCTTAAATTAGAGGGGCAACGATTTAAAAGTAATATCAGGAAGTTTTACTTTACTGAGAGGGTAGTGGATGTATGGAATAGCCTGCCAGCAGAAGTGGTAGAGGTAAACACAGTCAAGGATTTTAAGCATGCGTGGGATAGACACAAGGCTATCCTAACTATAAGACCGGGAACGGGGGACTAATAAAAGTACTCAAAAAAAAATTTAAAAAAAATTGGGCAGACTAGATGGACCGAATGGTTCTTATCTGCCGACACATTCTATGTTTCTATGTTTATTGCATTATTGTTATTTTTATGGAATATGGTTGCCAGGAATATTCTCTGTGTGATAAAGAAATAGATGAATTATGTGTATTTCTTTCAAATACCACAGTAAAATCACTTGATATTTTTTATAAAGCATATCTTGATTTCTACAATATCCATAATATCAAAAGTCAACTAACATGACATGAAATAAAATAAAATTATAACATGTTGTTATTTAATTTATTGTTTTAAGGAAAAAGGAAAAAAAAAATTGAACAAGAAGATTGCTGATCCCATTGGAATATTATCTCCTCTACTTAACATGCTGGACATCACTCATTGCTTTGCAATGACATTTTATGCTCTCACTTTTTTTTTAGGTCTGCCTTCTTTTTCCCAAATAGGGATCATCAGTTGACCTTGAAAAATGAACTGGCAGTTAGTTGTTCATTAAAAAAAAAATAATTTGCAAAGATGAATAATAATTTCAACATTCTTAAAGTTCTAATGTTAATTCAACTCCCTGTCTCCCAGCATATTGATTTATACAAAAAAAAAATCTTTTATCCTTGACCAAATGGAAACTGCAGGGTCTCTTCGTGCTCCAACTATGCCCAGCGGCCAAGTACTAGAAGCTGTCAATTAAGTACAATTTACCCTTAGATGAACAGCAGTTCAATCTTTCATATCCTCTTCTAAATACTGTGACAGCTCTTATTTCTCATAAGTCTCTATGACAGCCTTTTGATCATTGAACAAAAAGTCAATACAGTGTAATATATCATAAAGTGTAGAAATACTATAAGTTAAGCAGATCACATGTTGTTTTTTTTTAGCTAAAATAAAAAGCTTAGTAAGCAAGGCAGCAACTGCACATAAGGAAGTCTCAGACAAAGTATTTCACATCTCAGCTAAAATGCTGTTGCCCATATGCCAGAAGTCATTAATCACCTGCAATTATATATTACTAGAGACATTTGAAAATGAGTTTGGTAAAGACAGGAATGTATATACATTCCAATGTACAACACGAAAAATACTTGGGATGACATAAGGACAAGCATTGTTTCTATGTATCATATATTTGAATGTGGATCTTTTTAGAACTAAAAAAAACTAAAATATAAAAAATACAGCTGAATGTGTTGAGTAAGCTTATTTGCCTCCCAACTGTCCTGGATATGGCATAACAGTTCTGATCTCCCACATTGCTGTAATACCAGAGAATAGTCATGCATATGTTCTCAATTTGCAATTTTCCCTGTAGAAAACCACACCCTAAATTTGCGCAGTCACACCTCCAAGTCTTAGTTCTTCCCAAAGTTCAGAGGTTGCCAACTTTAAAATGGTGGAAGCTCAGTTTGTTTTATAATAAATTGTATAGAGAATTACAATGTATTGAACCAATGGTCAATCTGCTTATAAAACATAAATTCCAAATTGATCACATGAGGATTTTTTAATAAAATGTAATACAATATAGAAATGTGGAAATATTGTAATCTGTAATTTGCAGATTTCCAATAAAAAAACTTGTACAATTAGTTAAAAGGTGCATCCTAGTAGTAACTTGTAGAGGGATATTGATACTGTCATCGAGATGAAAGATGTGTTTCCTTTAACAGAGAATTGTTTTTCACAATAAACTGTTAGCTCAAAGTACATGACATGATGCTACATTAATAGGAAGCAATTAAATATGGTCAGTGTAAGGTTATGTGACGCCTGGAATGTGAACAGGCATGTTTCGGTAAGGCTTTGACCCCTGTGGCAGGAATCTATATTATAGCTTAATGAGTGCTGGCAGAAAGAACTGGTTTTCCATTTTCTGCTATTTGAAGGACAAGAGAATTGTGATCAGAAGAGCGGAACAGAAAAAAGTGTTTGAAAAAGCTATTTACTCTGGAGTTCTTTGGAATATCTGTTTTGATTTCAAAATAATGATACCTGCATATTCTAACACAATGGCTACAAAAACAACCTGTACTGTTGTTCTCAACTGTGGAATGTTCAGCAATCGTTCTACTGCTTTGAAGGAAAACTGTTAGCAAAAAATAAGTTATTCTAAATGAAAACTGGATCAAAGTGTAGACATTTTAAATGGAAATGCTTTAATGAAAGAATCAATCTAAAGTACCTTATTGATCACTCTGCTCTCCATATGACTCTACCAGAGGGCAAACATGTAGTTTAAAATATTGGATCAGATCTTCCATTTGTTCCAATATAAAAGAAGATCTGACCCAAGATTCTAAACAACATGGTAGCATCCTCGTAAAGATAGAATTATGTCATAACAAGGGCTCAATATGATACTTTTTTTTTTTTCATTCAGTTGTCCTTTAAAAACCTGATTTCAGTTTTTTTTTTTTCATTTTCCAATATATTTTATTATTAATAACAGATAGTACATATAAACAGACCCACACAGTGTACAAAAGTATAGGAACCCAACAAAATTCAAAATAACAGTAGTACATACAGTCTCCAGAACTTCGTCTAAGGTGCACTGTGGTTTGATTGGTGTAAAACAGTTCTCACGCATATTACATATACATGTTAATTATATTTACACTAGATGTGATAAAAACCATGGAATCTGGCATCATAAATGGAAAGTACCCAATTAAGTCTAGAAGTTGCAGAGAACCAGCAGCAAGTCCCTCAACTTTCATACCCTTCAACATTCAAACCATTCATACAAGTTGTCCTAGGCTGGGGGCGGATGGGGGGGTTTCAGGTCGGGGGAGTTGTTGGCATTAAGTGTCTTTAAGTAGCAACCAAGGAGCCCATATCTTTTGATATAAATCTAATTAACCCAGACTACAAAAAAAGGCAGCTTCTAATTTAAACTGGAAATTAATTTGGTGCGTAACCTCAGACCATTTTATACTACCTTTACTTTTCCAGTTTCTAGCCACGCATATTTTTACTGCTGTCAGTATATGCACTATAAGACTCTTCTTAGTATTATTCCCTGGGAGATGTATATTAAAGAGAAAGGTTTCTGGTTTTAGGTTAATGTTGAGATTAAGTAGGCCATTCAGTGTATTTTGTAGGTTAAGAAGTGTGGCCTTCAGGTCAGGGCAGTCCCACCATATGTGAGCCATCGTGCCTATGTCCCTGTCACACCTCCAGCATGTGGGGAAAATTTCTAGGTTTATTTTGTGCATTCTAGCTGGAGTCATGTACCATCTCATGTTTATTTTATGTTGTAGTTCCACAAGATTTATGCAGTGGACACTCTTTTTCGCCTGCACTATTGCATTGTTACACACACAAAAAAAAACAACCTGATTTCAACCAAAGGTCCTTATCTCTGCCCAGGGATGCTGTCACTTGGACAACATGCCGCAGTCTGAACAACCTTGAGCATCTCTATTGTTGTGAATGGAGTTGACAAATCTTCATTAAAAGCTAGAAATTCATTGTATATATTTTATTTCCTTTTTGCTTATTATTATTTTTTTGGCTTATTATATGTTCCAGGTATAGTTAACAGTTTTTTGTATTTATTTTTAAATTAACATAATTGTATTAAAACTGTTACAAAAAGATGAAGAAGGACATCATGTGAAATATTTACACCTACTGTTAAAAAAAACCCATAAAATAATAACTGGTCTACATGTACATTTATCACCATGGAAATGTATTATTTATTGTTGTAGACAAAGGTGAGTGCACAGATAAAGGATAGAGGAGGGCCTTAGAAGGAATTTCTATCCCAGCAGTTGATTTTGAAAGTGTAACACGTCTAAGTCTCATTGTTAGTGGTTCAGATAGACATGTGTAGACTTTAAGCTTTCCGGACTGGATACAATATGATCAACTCATGATACTAAAAATAAGAACCTGTCAAAGAGTAGCTGATAAAATAGAGAACATCTAGATTTAAATACATTTAGTTGAAACAGTTTGAAATGCCAAATTCTAATAATGAGGGAAAACACAAAAGTAAGTAACTCATATTATGGTGGAATTACCGATATTGTCTTTCAATGTTCTACATCAGGGGTCCTTAAACTATGGCCCGCGGGCCAAATGCGGCCCGCCGAGCACATTTATCCGGCCCGCTGGGGGCGCTGCCGGCACACCCCGCTCTCTGCTGTTTACCTTTTTTTTTTTTTCTTGCAGCCGCAGCGGATTATAAGGAATTGCAATGAAAAACATAATTTTTGTGGTGTCTGGTATTACCTCTTAAAACTCGCAGAGACTGTGGATGTAAAGAGAATTAAAATAGCTTGGTCACACTTTCTATTTAATTCACTTGATTGTGGAAAACAAGTAGCAACTGACCATATTATCCTCAAGACGTACTAGTGCCCTTTGTACTTTACACAAACAAGATATACAATGCTTCTAACAATGTTTCTAGTCAATAAAAAAAAAAGTCCATTATTAAAGGAGAGAAGTTATTGAAAGCACACTTTCTATGTTGCGGTTCAATGATGGGAACAATAGAGTGGCTCATTGCTTGCTTTAGTGTGATGGTCTATTGACGTCTCCTGGGCCAATATTGTTTCTAAATAAGAATTTCTGTTTCATGTAATTATAAAACTAAGGATTTACCAAAAAATGGACAATCCATAAAAGTCTTATAAAAAATCTTAGCCGCTACAAAATAAATCTGCCACATGGAACAAAAGAAGAATATAATAACCCATGTTGGCTATAATAAAGCAGTCAATAGAAATGTGTAGACCAATTTAGCGTCGGTAATAACATTCTAACATTCAGCGAAGCTATCTTTATGTGTTTAGAGCTATATGAAATAAAATAAATGCTTTCATAACAATAAATGATTACAATACCTTAAACTGGAGAGCGATGAAAGGTCTTCTCTACACATCTTTTGATTTTAAATTAAGCTTAATATGCATTTATGAAGCACAGGGAAAACAAAACAATAAAAAGAAACCTTAGTTATAGATAGTGACATTAAATGCAGAATTGGTTGATAACTATTCTTTTTTAAGCTAAAATACATAGTGTTTAGAAATAGAATAGTTAGACAAACAAGAATAGACTGATATATGAGATAGAGAGTCCTGCTCGCAAGCTTTCACTCTGGAGGGAGCTGGGGAACATGAGACATAGAAGGGACTGAAGAGGTCAAGGGGAAGGTGGTGGTAGTAACAGCCTTAGGGGTGGTTGGAGCTAGCTGGGTTTGGCAAGAGTGTAATTGTGTGTGTTCTAGCTGGATGAGTTGCAAGCTTCCTAATCTGAGCAGTGTTTGAAGACAGTGAGAGCTTGGTGGGATTAGCTAGAGTTAAGTAACAGGTATTCTGGCGGTATAAGTAGTAAGCTTCCTTAAAGTGAGGGACTTTCTTAAGTTTTAGAAAGAGGGAGAGAGTTGGATGCTCTGTGAAAGGGAGTTCCAGAGAGAAGGGTCAGCTCAGGAAAAATCTTGCAGGGATGAGTGGGAAGAGGTAATGCGATCGGTGAAAAGCTTTAGGTTATTTGAGGAGCCCAAAAAGTCACTAAGAGTAGTATCAGTTAATGAGAGAGGCAATATAGGGAAGAGTCGAGTAGTGGAGGGCTTTGTAGGTCAAGGATAGAATTTTTTATTTTATCCTAGAGCAGACAGAGAGCTAGTTAAGGTAGTAGAAGAGAGGAGCAGCTGAATTGTAACAATGAGCAAGAAATATGAGCCTGGCAGATGTATTTTGAATAGATTGCAGGGGAGAACGATGAACCAGTGGAAGGCCAGTCAGGAGGGTATGACTGTAGCCAGGGGCGTTGCTAGGTCAACAAATGATCAGGGGCTTGAGCCCAGATGAGCACAGTCGCACACAATCTCACCCCGTCTCTCTCTGTCTCACGCATCCTGTCTCTCTCCCTCTCTTTCTAACACACACCGCCTCTCTCTCACACTCTCCGTCTCTCTCTCTCTCACACTCTCCGTCTCTCTCTCTTTCACACTCTCCGTCTCTCTCTCTCTCTCTCTCTCTCACACACTCCCCGTCTCTCTCTCTCTCTCTCTCTCACACTCTCAGTCTCTCTCTCTCTCTCACACTCTCCGTTTCTCTCTCTCTCACACTCTCCGTCTCTCTCTCTCTCTCTCTCAGTCTGTCTCTCTCTCACTCTCCGTCTCTCTCTCTCTCTCACACACACTCTCCGTCTCTCTCTCTCTCTCTCTCACACACACTCTCCATCTCTCTCTCTGTCACGCACTCTCCGTCTCTCTCTCTCACACACTCTCCTCTCTCTCTCTCACACACTCTCCGTCTCTCTCTCTCTCACACTCTCCGTCTCTCTCTCTCTCACACTCTCCATCTCTCTCTCACACAGCGTCTCTCTCTCACACTCTCAGTCTCTCTCTCTCTCTCTCTCTCTCACAGAGCGTCTCTCTCTCTCACACACTCAGTCTCTCTCTCTCACACTCTGTCTCTCTATCTCACACAGCGTCTCTCTCTCACACTCTCCGTCTCTCTCTCTCTCTCTCTCTCTCTCTCACACTGTCTCTCTCTCACACTCTCAGTCTCTCTCTCTCACACAGCGTCTCTCTCTCTCTCTGTGTCTCTCTCTCTCACACTCTCCGTCTCTCTCTCTCTCTCACACTCTCAGTCTCTCTCTGTGTCTCTATCTCACACAGCGTCTCTCTCTCTCTGTGTCTCTCTCTCTCACACTCTCCGTCTCTCTCTCTCTCTCTCACACTCTCAGTCTCTCTCTCTCACACACACTCTCCGTCTCTCTCTCTCAGTCTCTCTCTCTCACACAGCGTCTCTCTCTCTCTCTCTCTCACACTCTCCGTCTCTCTCTCTCTCTCACACTCTCAGTCTCTCTCACACTCTGTCTCTCTCTCTGTCTCTATCTCACACAGCGTCTCTCTCTCTCTCTGTGTCTCTCTCTCTCACACTCTCCGTCTCTCTCTCTCTCTCTCTCTCACACTCTCAGTCTCTCTCTCTCTCACACACTCTCCGTCTCTCTCTCTCACTCTCAGTCTCTCTCTCTCACACAGCGTCTCTCTCTCTCTCTCTCTCTCTCTCACACTCTCCGTCTCTCTCTCTCACACTCTCCGTCTCCCACAGCGTCTATATCTTTCTCACACACACTTACACATACACAACCTGACACATACACCCTCATACACTTATGCAAACACCCTGACACACACACCCTCATACACTTATGCAAATACCCTGACACACACATCCTGACACACACACCCTCATACACTTATGCAAACACCCTGACACACACACACTTATACACATTGCTTCACCCACACAGTCACACTTACACGCAGACACTAACACACATTTTTAAATATAAAAAAAAAACAACCTTAAAGCGATGGTCCCCCTCCCTGCTAAATACCTCTGTTTGCAGGGAGGAGGACGTTTCCGATGAGGCACTCACTTTCTTCTGCCGGATATCACATCCGGCGCGCAGCCAGACACACAGTGCGACGGGGCGGAGCTTGCACCCGTCGCGCTGTCAGTATGGCCAGGAGGTGCGGTCACCGCAGGCACTTGCTTGTGGGCTGCACCTCCAGGAGGAGGGGCCAGCAGCAGCGCCTCTCCTCCTCACCCCCCGCACGAGCATAAACCTCTGATTCTGGGACTATGTCCCAGACGGGGGAAAGCTCTGCGGGGGAGATTTTTTATTTTTTTAACAGTGATAGCCCTGGAGTCTCGGGGCTAAAGTATACTTTAGCCCCAGAGTCTCCATTCGGGGCTATGCACTGGAGATTCGGGGCTATAGCCCCAGTAGCCCCCCCCCTAGCGACGCCTCTGACTATAGCTAAGGCGAGAGATGACAAGCAAATGCATACAACAGAATTTGGCTAGAGACTGAAAATGATCATACAGTAGCATAATTCATAAATGGAAGGTATGAAACAGAACAAGCCAGTCAGAGACATGAGCAGTAGGACCAGTTTTAGAAACATAAAACAAAGGAGAAACTAGAAAAATGAGCAGGGACAGTCCAGTCAATGGTACAGATAATAAAGTATTGAATGTCAGTTGGACACATATCATTTGAGAACACAGAGCAATACGAGTAATCCAAGGCTTTTTTATGCAACTATAAATTATATCAAAGTCTTAAAATACAAATCAGGTTGTATTCATACATGCCACCCGTCCAATTGCTCAACATAACGTTTCACAAGAAGAAGATATATACTCAATAAACTGGTATATTTGTAAGCTGGTTACCTGGTTTCTATTTATTCTCCTTTCTTTAAAGACAACTGTTAAGTAACTATAATATATATATATATATATATATATATATATATATATATATATATATATATATAAAGTGATGTGTGTTTGTATGCTTCTTATTATAGCCTAAAAAAAACAAATCATAATACACATTTTCTATATGGCTTTTCTCACTTTCTGCTATGACAGAAACATTACTGTAACTTTCTGTCTATACAGATGATTATTTTTTCCCTGCACTTGTTCTGTTTACCCTAAAGGTCATGCTGTTTTGTCTATGCCCTGAAGTGTTTAGAGATAATTGTTATTGTCAGTGCAATGAACAACATTCTATACTCTCTCTGTACCAATATTATAACAAACACAAGTTTCAAAACATTAAGGAATTCCCAGACCAATATATTCTGTGTTGGAAAATATTCTTTATCATGAATCACAGATATCCAACTCTATTGTTTCCTATTGAAACTAACTATACCTCAGACAATACTTTATCTACATGAAAATCTCATATTTCTAATTAAGTTATGTATGGATACTTGATATAGTCATGGGATGCTTATTCATTACAGTAAGAACAGACTGAATCCTAAGAACCTCTTTAATGGTGTGTCTTTGGACTTTACAAGTTTAAGAGAATTGACAAAAATATATTTTTGTTTTTAGAACTGATATATTAATATTTTCTATCATGAAAAAAATACTGATTAAGTCTCTGACTTTGTACATGCTCAGTAGATCACATGTTTTCATGTTATTAATAATAACACAAAGATATTATTAAGATAATATTGAGATATTGTCTGGTTTCCAAGTATGTCCGGAGGATATTACTTTTGACCAACATACAGGGTATGTTACTAAAATATTATTATTATTATTAGTGTGTGAATTTCAATATATTGCAAATATAACTAGCTCAAACACTCTTTATTTGTTAATTGTCTTATTCCAAACATATTTTCTAAATATTCTTGAACAGTCACTCCCTTTATTTTCATGTCTGTCAGTCTTCTTATCTCTCTTCCAATCTGTCCCTTACATCTGCTGCTCTCCACCAACACTCTTACAAACCTGTTAGTAAGTGCCCTTTTGTGTTACATTCTATAGTTTACACTCTCAAATGAGGGATCAGGGGGTAACATTTACATAAGATCTGCTGTGCTAAATTTATCGAAATCAGGTGCCTATGTAAGACCTGATGTAGTTTTCCATTTTTTTAAAAAGAAACATGTTATCTATTTTATAGGACCAATATGTAAAACTATATCAGTACAAACTAATACACAAAGTAAAGCATGGTATACAAGACACAGAAGAATAAGACCTTATATATATGTGTGTTATTTTACTGAATAAACCAAAACAAAGACAAAGATAGATTAACTGAAAAGTAACATTCTGAATAGAAATTAGATTATTAGTTTTATCAGTTTATTACATGGAATAGCACAATGAAAAAATTCTATTAATGCATTTAAAGGCGACAATGGAGAAAAACTGTATTTTTGTTTAATTTCTTTTTTTCTGCTATTAGATTGTCAGAAATTATTTTCCATTTTCAAGATCTTTTAAAAATAACAAATGTAGATGGTGGGAAAATAAAACTATACGTTCTTAAAAGTCATTAACTTTTAGTCATTATTTCTAAAAGTGGTTTGTCTTTTCCAGCATTTGGGTTACTGAAGTGTATTAATAGGATTCCTACCAGCAATGCATTATTAATGGGGTTAGAGGATTAATGTTTCCATGCTGCCAGCAATTCTGTGACAAATACCCATATTTATATAAAGAACATTATGTTTTAATTGTGCAATGCGTGTGTTTAAATACACTTTCAAAAGCATTGAATTATATGGAGATGGAAGGACAGACAGACAGACAGACATACAGACGCTCATGTTTGAGTTGATTTCTATGTGATTGCTTGTATTTAAGTACAGTAATTGCTTTACCCTAGACAGTAGTATGATAATAATAATAATAATAATAATAATAATAATAATAATAATAATAATAATAAATAATTATAAAAATAACAATAGCAACAAAACAAACCTAGTATTACATTATCTCTCCTAGGAGCAGTGAAGTGTTTTCATTGAACCAAACCTCTCCCAGTACTGAACACCTGAAACCATAGTTACCAGGCAATATTGCTGAAATTTGAGACATCTAAAAAGGACAAAAAGGAAATGTGTTTTCCTTATTACCAGCTGCTTGCTACAAGGTCCAATTTTCAACTGAAATTATCAACAGAATGATATTTAAGGTACATCAATGATGCAAATGAAAGCATTTCAGCGTTAAATCTTTTTGTAGACTTCATAACATGAACATATTCTTACTTTGTGCTAAAACGATAAAAAAAAAAGTTAAATAAAAATAATTTCACTTAATATATTATACATCAATATTAATCCTCCATTTTCCTTGGCTCATGTCAAATTGGCAGTAAGTAAAATAAGAGTAAAAATGAATGTATTTATTTTTTCAGAATCTTACTTTAATTCTAAATCCTTTTTTTCATTCTTGACTCACTAGTGCAGTCAAAAAAATGGATAGTCCAAAATGTAATGATGAATTGTTTTCTGAAGACAGAATTAACTAAGCATGCATTTTTCTTTTTTTTTTTCGTGCTATCCAATACCGTAAATATGTTACCATATGGCTTTAGCTCATCCAAGTCAGGGATCACAGGCTCCTCTATCTTTCTGCATGATCTCATAAGAAAAGTAGATCTAACAAATCCTATTGCAAGGAGCCGGGAGCGATTAAAGCAGGGCAGGCGCAACATGTCGTTGATGACCTGAGACCATCTGGTGACCTTCCTGCAATGCTCACATTATTTGTTTCTGTAAATAATAGAATCAATTTCACTTAACCCCTTTTTATTCTGTATGTTTTAACCGTAATAATGACATTTTAGAAAATGTTGGAATTCAAAATAAAACTACTCTGTAAGGCAATGTAATTTATATATTACATTATCCAGAATACTTAATTTGCTGTGCAATTGAGTTAATGTCAAATAATTTTGATTGCCATTGTGTTAGTAAAACCAGTCATCAGCTCAGTGTTTTGTCTATTATTACAATATTTTACAATAACATGTTCCTTTATTCATGAATGCATTATACTAGATACCAACATTTTTTCATTGACCCATATATGACCTTATCTTGTAATTTTTTTTCCCTCCAAAAAGATAAATCATCACTACAGTGGATAACAGTTTCTTGATTTGTTAAATACTAACATATAACATTGCATTGCACATTGTATATGTGTAGATGCATCAGTAAATAATTCATTGTTCTGGTAATCTAGTGAAGAACCATATTTACAGACATTATCATAGTAATTTAGAAAAATGGCAGCAGTATTTTATTTAAAATACCATTTCCTCTGCTCCCATGACTCCTCTTATTTGCTGTGCATGGTTCACCTTGTTGTGTCAAGAGTTTGCTGCTAGATACCAGAAAGATAAAAGCACTTACACAGATTTCAATTCCAGATAAATCATAATAAAAGCATGTTGTTGTGGAAATTTACAGCACACAGAATATTTATTGCAGTTGTGAAGGTACTTTAAAAAAAAAAAAAAAAAATGAATATCTCTTCGTTTATTAGGTAGAAAACATATGCTACATAGCCAGCTTTTAGTGTCCTTTATTTTGTTGAGTGTTTTGTATGAATCAGCACGACTGTGCAGAAAGCGTGAGGGGATCTGCAATGTCAAGCTTTATCTGGTCCAATATGTCATTTTAAACTGGCATAATAAAACTTTTTTTTTAGCCCTGCAGTACCATGTTTTTTTGTTTGCCAGGCACTAACAGATTGACTACATTGACCAAATACCAGGAAGTAATTTTTATTAAGCTGGACATATTTAAATGTGACAGTATGGATTTTTTTTTTGTCTTGCAAAGAGTACCCATTGTCATTGCTTGATTAACCTTGATAATGTGGAATGGACTTTGGCTGCCTATCTAAGTAGTCTTCAATACAACTGATACAAAGATAATACACTGCACCTATATGTGATAGAGTGAGCAGCACAAAAATCAGCTAGTGTTTCACTCATAGCAATAACGTACAAAAAATCTAAATAAAGTGATTAAGTGCACTAAATCAAACACTTTGCACACTCACGATAATAGGTGAGATGTCTCTCATAAGCATTATATAAAGGGAAAAAATATATGAAAAAAATATTTTGTGTAATATATTATGACAATTTGCAAGTGCACACTCACATTTGCCTGAGCAGTACTCTGCTCAGGAATAATGCTTGTGGAGACCCACAGTGGGTAAAAAGAATATCCTCTGTTCTTGATAGCTCCAGATAGTAGCATATAGGGGGAAGAGGAGTGTGCAAAGTGTTTGATTTAGCGCACTTAATCACTTTATTTTAAGTCTTCAATACAAGTGGATGTCTGTGACTCTAAAGTTGCAATATTATCTAGCTAAGTTTTTGTGATGAAACACTACTGCTTAAAGAAGCACTATTAATTGTAGATCCATACATACTACCAATACAGTCCTCCTATATATTAAATATACAGTGTTTTGTACAATAAAATGTAGATGATATTTATATTCATATCTAATCAATACTTATTTAGTGATTCAGAGACACATAAAAGCTCAATTATTCTTCATTTAAAGTCTTGATAAAAAAAAGTTAAACCAATGATACATTAAAGTTGTGTATTTATTATGTATGGACAAGCAAGAGACCAAACAAATCAACAGGTAGCTTCCCCCCTGCCTGGTGCCACCAATTCTGTCTTGCTTTTACCTTTTGCTTGGTATTTTAGAGTTTGGTAAGCAAAGCATTAATAACAGTATCATAAATCACACAGTGAACAATTTAGCATACTGCAAGTTGTCAATTTACTATATTACCTTTATCTGCCCTGGTCAGTTTGCTATACTACCTTTATCTGCCCTGGTCAGTTTGCTATACTACCTTTATCTGCCTTGGTCAGTTTGCTACATTACCTTTATCTGCCATGGTCAGTTTGCTATACTACCTTTATCTGCCATGGTCAGTTTGCTATACTACCTTTATCTGCCCTGGTCAGTTTGCTATACTACCTTTATCTGCCCTGGTCAGTTTGCTATACTACCTTTATCTGCCATGGTCAGTTTGCTATACTACCTTTATCTGCCCTGGTCAGTTTGCTATACTACCTTTATCTGCCATGGTCAGTTTGCTATACTACCTTTATCTGCCCTGGTCAGTTTGCTATACTACCTTTATCTGCCCTGGTCAGTTTGCTATACTACCTTTATCTGCCCTGGTTTAAGAAACTCAATCTCCTGATGATAATTCCTCAGAGGATTTCTTTTCAAACTAAGACAACTTTCCTTATCTTAACAATCAAATGAATTTATTTTTTCTGTTATGAAACAGGGAATTTTGTAACCATCAAACAGATTTACCTTAAAGCCTTTAAAGCCCAACATTTTGACACTTTCTTAAGCCTAGTAAAAGATACTATGTAGCTTAAATCACAGTATCAGCTTTTTAGACCTAAAACAAGTTAACCAGCCCTAATGTCTTAACTGTTTTAAATTCACTTCAATAAGTTTTACATGTAATCCACAGAATTAATCAAAATGTTACTCAGTGCTCCAATATCAACTGGCTTTTTTCCACACCATGACAATCTATAACATTTTAGTCTTTGAAAAATACTGGCTATACTATTGATTTTTTTCTTACTAGTCTGTCATTATCTATATCAGCTGGGTGGCAGGTGAATATGACTAGATGGCAACAGTACTGATGGTTTTTGTTTCATTTTGGGTGCTTCCTGTTCCCTTTTTCTGCAGCCGACCTTAACATGTATTAATGGTTTTTGCACGTATTTGTGTTTTGCATACCACTGAACCCTGTTGTCTTATGGCTTATTTTTTAAATTATGCCTTTGCACATCTTATTAAATGAATACCTGTCCAATGCCACACGCACCATGATCCACTACTAGACATTATATAGCTAGGACTAAAGCTCCACTTTCATTTATGGACATTAGCTGTGCACCATAGGTGCTTGTTCCTTGGGTTCACGTCTCATTTGAAGCTACATCATTCTGGAAAAATCAACATGGGCACTTGCTCACCACTACACAAAATTAGGAAACTAGTTAAGGCACCAAGAGCCAAAATTGTCTGTGGATGAGTATCCTATTGAATGAGGATCCAGTAAAATAAAAATGATTTGGTAACACACAATCATTGCTGTATGTTCATTATGTTACATGATAGCAAATCAATATTTTGACACGTTCATATGTCAGTGTGCTGGCACATCCAAAGAGGAGTTGCACAATGAAAACTATGAGTATCTTATAACTCTGAAAATGTAGGTTAAATACGACATTGGCCTAATATGAAACTAACTGCAACTGCTTAGCCCTTTGTAAGGTCAATACAAAAACTAAGTAAAGTATTTTATTATTTGGTTACAAAGTATATTATTTCCTGGATGCCTATTTCTGGTTCCTTATTTGTTTAATGCCCTTAGAATTTCCTGTCTGCTATTTACCTTTTATGCCTGACTTAATACCCCTACCTACCAACTAATCATATGTCTTTGGTATTTCATCTCCTTCTAGAGCTTTTGTTTTCTTGTTTATTTATTTTTTTAAGTTATTGAATCAGGTTTGTTGATAACATAGATTGTAAACTTGCAAACAGTGCCTACCTTATGTAATAGTTAAAGTTCATAGACGTGGGTATGTACAATGCTCTGTGTTAGGGGATGGGACGGATCATGATGGCTGCTTCAATGCAGCCGCTTCAACGCAGCCGCTTCACTGGCCGTTCATCGCAGGACAGTTTGTGGCGGGATCACACATTCATTAGGAGTTAGTATTGGGGTTCAGGGTTAATATTAGGAGTTAGTATTGGGGTTCGGTGAGTTAGTATTAAGAATTACTATTTGGGTTCAGGGAGGAGTTAGTATTAGAAGTTAATATTGGGGTTGCGGGTTAGTATTAGGGCTTGGGGTTAGTTTTAGGGGGGTTTTGTAAGCACTAGAGTGGTGAAAAAGCCATGTTTCCACTCACCTCTGGCAGTTCAGCATTCAAAGTGCTGCGCTGAACTGTCAGCGGTGAAACGGCAGTGATTTATGACATTGTAATGTAATGTATCTTAATTAACAATTAGCAGCATTGTCAACTTCAAATAACTTTTCACTGTAGCTAAACAGCAGGTTATAATAATGCCAAAAAGAGTACAAAAGAGAATTAGATGATTAAGAATTGGGGCACTGCAGGAGGTAAGGCGCCCAGTCTACCTTTCAGTTGAATGGGAGAATTTTTCCAGCTTGGTTACTTTAACCTTATGTTCGAAATGCCCAGCAATTTCCTCTTTCAAGAATAAAGCCCGTGTGAAAAAAAAGCCAGTAAAAGTACGCCATAACTAAATTGAATCTACATTTCCTCATGTATGACTTTGTAGAAAACGAATTCAATTGAATATGTTGCTAATTGGTATTGTCTTTAACAAGAGAAGCATAAAAAAAGGTTACATCTCGAATTTTATTTTGATGTATTTACTTGAAATTCTGTAAACAAATCATTAAAATAATTTTTATGATTAAGATTTCCACCTCAATTGAGAATTAAGCACTGAGTACTTAATTTGTGTAGTACCCGTGGCTGTTATATATGTCTCATGTTGGTGTTTTCAAAAGGGTTCTTTTTTTTTTTTAACAAAGAGTAAAATAAATCCCTTAAGGCAAAGTACAAACGTTTATTTAAAAAGTATTACATGTCTAACTTCTTATCTAGATAGGCATGTTTCTTTATTTTTGTGTATTGATATCATTCATCTGTCCCATAGAGCATCCATTAGCCATATACTCATCATCTAGTGTAGCATCTGTTGAATCAATTAAAGGCAAAAGAGACGAAAAAATGATGTGCACTCCACTCCAGTGAGCGATCCAATAAAGTGCTTTATTAAACAATGAACATGAGACCAAAAAGGAGGTACATGTACAGCAAAATGGACAAACAGAAAACCGCACCTTACGCGTTTCGCGTATTACAATGCTTAATCATAGGTCCGATCATCATTTTTCATCTTTTTGATGAATCAATTAAAACAATAAAAAAAATCTCTGACCAAACAATAATTTATTTAAATAAAAGATAACCTAAATATATATATAAAAAAATATATATTTTGGTGTACTTACATCGTGTAGGGGGCTACAGTTTTGCTCTTCAGATTTGGCATTGGACTTCAGAATGATGAAAGAGACAAACATTTCTTGTTATGTCTATAAAAGCCAAAGGTTACATCTTAAAATGATAAGGCCCCAGAGATAAAGATGGCTCAGATACCTGCAATGGAGATAAATATATGTTGTTATAGAAGCGACCAAAGTATTTCCCTGTTTCAATATTTCCTTCAAGAATATTGTGTTGGGAAACAAGTGTAGTGAGTTAGTGACATTAACTAGAACTTGATAAAATTCATTGTGTATGTTGATTTTTCCATAGCTAATTGCAAACACCTGCAAGAGAAAATGTGAATCCAAGTTTGATGAAATTGTAGCACACAGATGGAAACAGCTTAATGCATTAGCAGCCTAGTACTAAAAGTGTAGAATGAGAAACAGACAATGTATTAAAAGGGGTATTTTCCCTTGGGTTATATAAGAAATGTTGGTTGGAAAAAAAAAAAAGAAGTGAAAAAGGTAATGTGTCATGAATTAATTTTTAAGAAGAAAAAATTGTTATATAAATATATTCTGATTCATAGCGGTATCATTTTAAAATCACTTGAGTCCTCAAAATGTTTGCCAATTATTCATAAGAGGATAAGAGGAACTTACAAAAGCTACAGATGAACAGAAAATACAAAAAATCACACTTGCAATGCTAAAATTCTCAACTGAGAGAATGAAATTTGATTCCTGTATCGTTAGAAAGAGACTTATTTTTAAACTCACTTATCTATTGGACAAATTGTAATAACCTCTTAACGAAAAGGACCTGGGGAAGAGTGGTATTCCTGGCTTGATTGTTGCTTGTATATGAAGATTCCATAGAAAGGTAGCCCACACATTGCTGATCTGCACACATGATTGCAGCAATATAATATTTAGCAGCTGCAGTCTCTACTTCTCAACATGGATTACTAAATGTCTCATAAGTTGCCCATAGTTCCCAAAACTTTATTTCAATAAATAAAATCAATAAATATAACATTGTTTTTTCATCAGTGCCTTCCTTATGTATCCCTGACGAAGCGCCAGTACGCAGACGCGAAACGCGTAGGCTTTTTCTTCAGATCCACCTGGTGATTGTCACTATTTCTCAGCATATGTCTGTGCCGCTTTCATTGCAATAAAACGTTTCCGCACAGACATTCTGGAGTTTGTCTCATACATCATGCTACGATACTGTCCTACCTCAACCCAGCTGGAGCTTTCTTTTTCCTTCCTTATGCAGCCTGTCCAAAGCACAGTACTTAAACACTACAATCTTTTATGGAGACTGATGACTTCTTAAACATCTTTTTCACTATAGCAACACAATTCACAAGGCAGAAGTATCCTTCTGACTACTGTCTGTCTAAATTGCAAGTATACAGCATAGGAGTGGCAACTCATGTCAGATTTTGCAAAATAATCTATTAAAGCTCAAAAAATTGTATGGATGTCAATATAACACCTGACTAGCCCATCTAGTCTCATATAACAATTTAGTCCTACCCTGGGAAAAAGACAAAAAAAGAGTCCAAATAATAATTCTAGCCAAATCCTTGGCACAACACGGTCAGTGTCTAGCCAAAAGCCACAGCCACAATAAAAAACTAGAGGTTCAACTACAAAATCATCTTGTAATCAAAATGGATGCTCTGGTCTGTGCCTAGTAGGCTCCTACATATTGTTTCCTGTAAATGGACCTCACTTATATTATGAGGAGTAACCGGCCATCCGATGGAGAACTCTGCAGTTGCTCTTGAGATTTTTGTATCCTGTGACACTTGGTGAGATCTGTCCTATTGTTAATCTACATGATATATTTTGGATTCTGCATATAGTGTCTATCTTCTATTCATACTTTGTTTTACTGTGATTACATACATTAGAAATGATCTTCCAGTTGGATTGAGTATTTTCATTGTGAATTCATTTTGGATACAAGAAGATTTTGTGGTTGAACTTCTACCTTTTTTTTGGAACTGTGGCTTGTGGATATACACTGACTGTGATTTGCCAATTATTCATTTTTCCCTTTCCCTTTGGACTCTTTTTTGTCTAAAAGGAAGTGATTGGTATAATTGAAAAACAAAGTTCAAAATGGTGCAATACTTGCTATGCCACACTTAAACACAGCCTTCTGAAAACACTCTCCAGAATGCTTATAATACAGTATATATATTTTTGTCTACAAGACCTTTTGATATTTTTGCACAATTTCACAGGGTTTGTCATATGTCCGCCCGGAACTATATTATAATGTGAGACTAGATGGTCTTGTCTCCTATATATAAGCATAATGATATAATTATTAGATATATGTATATTTCTGTTAACATTTTAGAGTTTAGTCCATCAATTTTAAATGTTTATACTACATAATGAGAGTGAGCGGTTGCCACTGGACTATTCCCCCATTATTTATTGATATATATCATATTACACATAATGTGTTTTCCCATGATGCAAATGGCCTATTGGAGAACTATTCATTTTAGTGAGAGCAATCATCTAATCTTTATAATGAATTAAAGCCTGCCAGCCACTGAGAAATCACAAGTAGCAGGGTTGCTCATTATCCGAAAAATGGTAAAAAGAACTCAACAATGAACCATGGAAGTACTTAGATATGATTAGCAGAAGAAGGAATTTTTGTTACACAGAGATCTCTGTATATGATCACTTTCTAGATGATATTAAAATGCAATCTATGCATGCATGATGTTTCAATCAGATAGGCTCTAGGAGGAGATAATGAAATAAAAAAAGAAAAACAGAATATGGCATGCAAAAAATGAACTGAGATATACATATTAGTTGTTTAAAAACAAAATGTACTTTATCAGAGCACACACTATACAAGTTTTTAAGCATTATATTATATTTATATGTTCTTTTATGACTCCCCTCTATACAAATGATTTTCACAGGTATTGGACACAAGTAAAACCATGCATTTTACCAAATAATGAAATAGATAAATTACTCCTATCTCTTTCTCCAAATCGGTTTTACGTATTTTAGGGGTTTTGGAAGAATTGAGGGAGCAGAATGTCATACAGGGAACATAAAAGATTAAAAAAAACACAGATAGTGCAATAAAGTATTAAACAACAGTGTATTGAGTGATATATATGTGGAGCACACTCACAAACATTCGGAGTTCTGTTTAATCTGCAAGGTAGGGATAAAAGACAAACATACATAGAATAGTAAAATAGTTTAAAAGGTGGCCTGCATGTGAAAATATACTTACAGACTCCACAGATAGATAGTCATATAGTCACAAATAAAAGCCCATAGCAGGAGTAGTTGATGCAGCTCCAAATGTGGCTTAGGATGAAAGCTCAAAAAACTCAACGCGTTCCTCTGGGTATATTTGTAAGTCCTGGCTTCCTCAGTTGTTGCAGCAGTGAAGTCATATTTTAGTGCTTTAGTGTTGTTGGTATGTAAAGTGTCTACTGGGCTTCCATTCCAAGCAGCAATAAGCAATGGGAGTGTATATGTACGTGAAGATAGATATTTACTATTCCTTTGTGTTCAGTCTTAGTTCACACACTGATGAATTCGGAAAATGATTATCAGTTGAACTGTGGAAAACACAAATGAAAGAATTTTGTTGCTGGTTCTGAAATTTTGCGTCATTTTTTAGATCAGTTTATTACACCACCATTTTCCACCAAACCTGAGACTAAATTTGCCCCATTCTTTGTAGGTATGAAAACCCATTTGAGGACAACTCTCAGAAAAAAATAAAACGTTATGTTTAACAGAAAAGCATAAAATGCCTACACCTGAGGTAATCTTTCAGTTAAACATATGGTAACTTATTTTTCTGCCAACTGTAGTCCTTTAAGAACATTTTATGTATAGAGCAGGAGCAAAAACCTTACTAAAGAAATCAGCATTAAAACTAGAAACAGGACCATTATTTATACATAACCTCCAGTGTACTGTGATGTTTGCTTTGTTACACTTCTTGCAATGTCTATATCTGCAGTTTTCATAGAAATCTGATCAAAGTTACAGAAAAGGGTTATCTGTCAACCAGGCAAGTTCAAGAACTCTGTAAATGTGTAATTGGCAGATATTGTTACATTTGGATTTTACGAATTTGTGCGTAATAAAATTATAACATTTTGAAACAGTTTTTGTACCTTTTCATATGAAGTTATGAGAGGATATTATATTATATATGTTGGTTAACAAAGCATAAATCCCTAAAAAAATGATTACATGATTTCCAAGACAATAGTAAAGAAATAGAATGTAATCCACAGAGAGTGGATCACAATCAATGAACTTGAAACCAAGCACCAAATTACCCAAAAGCATCTGAGCACTCCTTGGAGTGGACTGGATATTTTCCTATGGAATTTGCAATGGCTCATGTTACAGAGATAAAACAGTGATAACAGTGCTTAAAATCACAAACCAAGCTGCACTTAAAACAGTGTGTCCCTAATTAACACACAACAAACAAAAGCAAGACAAACAAAATACATAAAGTGCACTATAGGTATACTGTGGAGTAAATATATATACCATATTTGCTCGAATATAAGACGGTTTTTTCAGAAAAAAAAATTGAAAAATCCTCCTCGTTTTACATTCGAGGTCGTCTTATAATCTGACCTCAAATTGAGGTCAGACTATAAGACTGTGATCCAGGTCCCCAGCAAAGCTGCAGGGGACCTGGATCCCCCTCTCTAACAGCAGGGGATGTCTGCGCGATGAGCGCAGACTCCCCTGCTTCCACCCGTCACGACCTCCGGGGTTTCTATGAAGAAGCCGGGTACTTCCGCTTTCGTCACAGAAGTCCCGGCGATCGTGCCAGGCAGCAGCAGGGGAGGTCTGCGCTCATCGCGCAGACATCCTCTGCTGCCTCACTAGCCACCAGGGAGAATCGGGCAGCTGGGGGATGTCTGCACGATACGAGCAGACATCCTCCATGCTGCCCGACACGGCAGTCTATTATGACGGACCAGCTATCCGTCATAATAGACTGCCGTGTCGGGCAGCATGGAGGATGTCTGAACGGATCGTGCAGACATCCCCCAGCTGCCCCCACTAACCACCAGGGAACGAAACCAGGTAAGAAGGGGGGGGACAGAGGACACAGACAGACAAGGGGAGGGCGGGGAGAGAGAAAAGGGGAGGGGGGGATAGAGAGAGACAAAGGGAGGGGGAGGGGGAGGACACAGACAGACAAGGGGGGAGACATAGACAAGGGGAGGGAGGGGTACATAGAGAAAAGGGGAGGGGGGATAGATAGAGACAAGAGAGAGAAGTTTTGGGGGGAGAGACAACGCTGGGGGGGAAAGAGACAGCTGGGGGAGCGGGAGAGAGGCCGCATTGGCACATAAAAGCAAATAAAAACAAGAAATGCATTTGTATAATATACATTTTTTATTAAATATTAAAAAGCAATTTACATATATACAAGTTAAACTTTTTTCCTATAGGGTAGTCTTATAATCAGGCTTTTAGTTTTTTTCCTAAAGGAATGTACAAATTTGGGGGGGTCGTCTTATAATCAGGGTCGTCTTATAATCTAGCAAATACGGTATATATATATATATATATATATATATATATATATATATATATAAATATATACACCTTTTAGGTAAATGTGTAAATGTGACAAATATGAAGATAGGAGTTGGGGGAGGCTGGAATGCCCCCCTATATATATGCACTCACAAACTCCTCTGGTATGTTACAGAACTGGTTTATGCACTTATGCACTGACAGACATCATAATGAAAATAATGCTTTTCTCTGCCTGGGCTGGCTTTTTTACACCTACTATATTGATAATAGGTAATGAGATTAGTATCTCAACAGTGTAGAGCTGTCTGAAATATTGTCTGTAAACAGAGTTTTCAGAACACAACATTCTATCCTTCTTGGACACAGGTCATAAATTATGGGAAAATGCTAGCATTTGAATTCTTTCTCCAGTAATGGAAAATGTCCTATTCACTGTTCCCACTAAACTACCTCAATCTGCTAGTCTGACAGAAGCCAAATGATTTACACACAGGGGCCATCAAACAAGCTTTCTACATAATAAGGTTTTTCCTGTAATCTAATCAAGTAAAAAAGAAAAAGTGAATAAATGTATTTCCCAAAATGTTTTGCACCTAACAAAACAACATTATATATTCGAAGCTGTGAACATTGTCAAATCAATGACAATGTTGCTAGTAAAACACTTTAGAAATAAATAAAAATCAGATTGTGGTATTCAGTGTGCATGTCCTATTTAACGCTTAAAGGGACAATACTAGGATTTATATTATTATTATTTCATTTTAAACACAGTCCGAATTGTTGTAAAATACATTTAGTGCAATGTAGATGTCAGATTTCCTAGCACTGCAAAATTGTATTATTAAGGAAATATAGATGATTAACCTATTGTTTATAGCAACCAGCGAAATAAGATCTGATGTGTGCAAATACTAAATCTAAACAAGCCATGTATAATGAAAACAACATTCACGAAGTCAAGTACTAAAAAAGAGTTCTAAGAAATAGGATTTACATATTGGTCCAAACCATATTTCACAATAATTTAATTTTAAACAGATAATAAACAATCACAGTACTTTAATAGAACTTGACAAGTGAACTTACAGCATGGGTTGGAAAAAATCATCCAACTGATTTTTGCAGTTAACTTGTCCATTCACTTTTGGAGAATAATCCCAATGCACACCTCCCAACATGTCCTTTCAGCAATATTGGACATTGGGGAATATGACTTAAAATGGGGTGCATGTGTGCAGCATTCATTTTCCTGTCTTTTGGAGAATAAAATTCTGAACTATAGGATAATGATCCGAAATTGGGACTGTCCCTCCTAAGTCTGTTGGGTCGTGGGAAAGTATGCATTTGATGGCCACCACAATAGAGACAAAGCTCAATTATTTTCTAGTGCAATGTTTATACTGACTCAATTTCCTTTGAGACTTTTCACATATTCCACTGACAGCAACAGGAATTTCAAAAATGAAAATGATGCATTGATTTACATAACATCCTTCAAAAATGGGTTCCACCTTTATATTTTCCACCAGTATATTTTCACCTGAGAAAATGAGTGAATATAAAGAATGGGCCCCTGGAATAACAAAAAATATTCTATTATTTTAACCCTTTCACACTCAAACGACGACTTTTTGTTTCTGACCCCGATAACAGAGTGATCAAGGGGCACACAGGTTGAGATGTGATCAGGGTCTGTAGAGCGGACACATAGTTCAGCATGGCACAATGTAAATAAATGTAACAGGCGTTCACTTCATTGGGTACATTTAGCCTGTCAGATTGAGTCCACTCAAACTTGTCTGTTTTTAAATACTGGACTGCTATGCCATCTTGCAGGCATTTGAGCCAAGCATATTAAGATTGCATACAATGTTCTATGAGCAATAAGGGGTTAATAAGGTTTTGTTTTTTTAATTAGTGGCACTTATGCGAAATTCAATCTTTCTTTTGTTAACACAGGTGTTTTTTTTCCTACACATCAGCTCATTGTGTCTGCTAATGAGTGTGCAGGTGACTACAGTGTGACTTTATAGCAACAGCTGTGTGGCTCAGTGTTGAATATTATGTGTTGCCAAGATATATTTAATTAAGATAGCCTTAATGCGGACATTTCAGCTGATACTGATTGTATCTTTGTTTTTAAACAAACTCATGTCTTTATTTGTATATGCTTTTCTCTTATCAGTGTATAGAATATGAACAATAACACATCTGTTATTAGAGCTCTGTGGGGTCCCTCTTCTTTCCTTTCTGGGCTAGCTTAGAACATGCTTCAAATGCTTCAATAAACACAGTGGTGTTAGCACGACCTGTTATGAAGTCACCTACAATGGAGCAGTTGTGTGCTTTAGCCCTTTTAATAAATTAAAAGAATGTAGGCACTTATATTCAGAGGCAAGGGGACTGGAAAGTGGGGCAGGAGGGCAAATGTCCCCAGGGCTGCTCTAACATGACTCAGTGCACTGTGACTAGACCACTTTTCACTTCTAAATCCACCACTGCGTAGGCTAGGCAGTCATCTTCCCCACACATGGCTCTGACAGAGATTAGTAGGTTAGGATAGAAAGCTCCAAGTTAAGGTATGCTTCAATGCAGACTCTAGACATACACTTGTGTACTATCTGTCTGTCTATCTTTCTATTTTATAGTCTTGTCTGTCTATCAATTTCTGTACCTTATCTGTCAAACTATCTGCCTTGCTTGTCTAGGTGTATTTATCTCTGATGATATCAGGTTGGCTGGTGAAGTTGCAACATGGGCATTTTGGTGAGGGATAGGCCATGTAAGAGGGTGGGTCCATTTTGTTAATCCTGTGTCTATGCTGGATAAGTCAGTGGGGATAGGGGCTGTGTTATATCCCACTTTAGTGGCTTTGGATATTAAAGTAAATAAAGGATTTTCCCATGTTGTGTTTAGTTAATTGTTGGTCTATGAAGCTACTAAGTTGTATGTAAGAAGTATGTGTGATGGGGATGTTTGGATATTTATTTTGGAGTATTTTTAAGGGGGTATTTGCCTTTTAGAAGTATTAATGAAGGAGTTTATGGATTCTAATCCATAGGTTGACCATATTTTAAGTTGGTGATTTATTTCTACATTTGGGAAGTTAGGGATCCCCTCAATTGGGAGAAACCCCGAGTATTGAAAATCAGTTTAAAACTTATAACAGGTTAATTGCCAGGCACAAATTGGTTCGATCAATAAAGAGTTATTCCGAACTTTTGGGTAGTAGTCCAATGGGTGTATGAATTAAAGTTAGTAGATTTGTAGGAAGATATAAATTTTGGTCCAGTCTAGAGTCTGTATATCTTTGATTGTGTGCAATCCAGTCTATTGTGTAACGTAATAATGTTGCTAGATTGTAGTCTAAAAGACCTCCATGTGATTCAAGTTGTTGTAATTTTTGTAGGCTTATTCTTGGATTCTTTTTTGCCCAGGTAACTTTTGTAAATAGTGTGTCCAAAAGTTTGATATCTTTATTCCGTAATAATAACGGTTGTGTTTGTAGGAGGTAAAGTAATTTTGGAAAACTCACCATCTTTATTAAGGCTATACGGCCAATATAAGAGAGAAATAATGCTTACCAAGCATTTAATTCATCAGATATTTTTCTAAAAATTGGAGGGTAATTTAAAGAATAGTGTCTATGTGGTATTTTGGGGAGTAAGAGTCCAAGATATGTGATGTAAGTGTCTTTCCATTGGAGATCATTGATTGATGCATTTGTCTGGAATGTTTGTTTGCAAAGATATTGTGCCTCCGATTTGGCATAGTTAACAGTAAACATGTGCATTCGTTTTCAGACAAATGCATTTTCGTCCGAAAATAGCATTTTCGTCCATTTGTCCGAAAAACGAATAACGGAAATGCTAAACTAACGAAAGACGAATGAATGGTTAATAAATGGAAATCATTCGTCCATTCGTGCTATTAAAATAGACGAGAGCCCCATTCATAAGAATTTCTTATGAATGAGGCTCTCGTTCGGTTTATAGAAAGCCAATAGTATTACATGTATTCTATAAGCCGAAAGTCTATAAACCGAAGGTCGTTCGGTTTATAGACTTTCGGTTTATAGAATACATGTAATTCTATGCTATTCTATAAACCGAAAGTTTATTAACCGAACGACCTTCGGTTTATAGAATTTCGGCTTATAGAATACATGTAATACTAGCTTTCTATAAACCGAACGAGAGACCCATTCATAAGAAATTATTTTGAATGGGGACTCTAGTTCGGTTTATAGAAAGCCAATAGCATTATATGAATTCCATAAGCCGAAAGTCTATAAACTGAACGAAGTTTGGTTTATAGACTTTAGGTTTATGGAATATGTAGGTCAATTGATTCGTATGCACAAATAAAACTAAATGAAAATAATGAACGAATTTCGTCTGAAACGAATGCAGTAATGAACGAAATTCGTTTTAGACAAAATAAATAACATTTTCGTCCGAATGGAATAAAACGAAACGAAAATTTTAGTTTTGCCATGTCTACTATTTACCACCCAAAACAATTAGAATTTTTCAAAGTGTGCTGTAAGTAGACATGTGCATTCGTTTTCGGCCGAATGCATTTTCGTCCGAAAATAGCATTTTCGTCCATTCGTCCGAAAAACAAATAAAGAAAATGCTAAACTAACGAAAGACGAATGAACGAATGGTTAATAAATGAAAATCATTCGTCCATTCGTGCTATTGGCATTCTATAAACCGAAATAGAGTCGGTTTATAGAATACCTATAGCATTACATACATTCCATATACCGACATAATGAACGACTTTCGGTTTATGGAATGCATGTAATGCTATGCTATTGCTATTCTATAGACTGAAATAGAGTCCCCATTCATACGAATAGGTCAAGTAAAGTAAAACCTGTAATCTGTCTGTATGTGTCTATTAAGTTGGAGATTATTGGCCATTCTAGGTGTGGTTCATTTAGAAATAATAATACGTCGTCTGCGAAGGCAGTTGCTTTTATGTTTATTGAGCCTATCTTTATGCCTCTTATATTTTGATTGTTATGTAATAAGAATAAGAATGGATTTAGTGCTAGATTGAAAAGGAGGGGGGCAATGGACATCCTTGTTTAAACTCCTCTTCTAATAGGGACAGGGGTTGAGTTTACACCATTTATTTTTAGGGTTGTTGCAGGGGAGGAATAAAGATTTTGGAAAAATGCAAAAAATTTGGCACCAAAGAATCAAAATTTTAGGATACGAACTATGTGTGCCCATGATGCACTATCAAAAGCTTTGCATGCATCTAATCATATCAATGAATTGTGGTGTGTGTTTTTTTTATACCAAGCCGATTGAATTACCACTTGTGCTCTTCTAATACCTATTGTGGGTGATTTTTTCTTCAAGAATCCTGTCTGGGAATCATGTAGAATTGTGGGTAGCATTGATTGTAATCTAGTTGCAATTATTTTTGACTTCTTCTAGAATAGGGCTGTTTAAAGTTTCCCACTGGGTATTTGAAATTCTGCTTTGGGAAGCTTGTAGAAGGAGTGATATACCGAGTGTTGTTATCCAGTTGTTCATGAAACATAGTGGTGTAATGTGATTCGAAGGCTTGCAATATATCTTTTGTGTCTACTAGAGTATTATTCATGTGTTTCAGTTTAATAATTTGAGTTGTTAAGGGTGTACTTTTGGCTATTTGGGCTAATATTCTACTCGATTTGCCTCCCCATTGGAAGAAACTTTGTCTAGAATAGTCTATTTGTCTAGAGGCTTTTTCCGTCAGATATGTTTCCAGAAGGTTCTTTGTGGTTGTATATTCTAGTTTTGTTGTGTCATTTGGGTTATTGGAGAATGCTAACTGTTTGTGAGTGACCAATGTAAGTAGTTGTTGGTAATGTTTTGTCCAAATTTTATGGGCTCTGGCTGTATAGGAAATAATGTGTCCACGTATCACTGCCTTGGCGGTGTTCCACATGAGTAGGGGGTTTTCTATATGATCTAGATTATCATCAATATAGTTGGACCATGTGGAAGAAAGAAAGGATTTAAAGTTGGTTGAGGCGACTATTTTAGAAATAGTGAATTACTATTTCAGTCAGAATTCCAGTAATAGCTTTAGTAAACACAAAAATACATAAATCTTTATTCCGATGAATTAAAATCATTGGAGTCGGGCAAACAATGATAAAAAAAAATCTTAATTGTGTTGCCTACAGCTTATCATAGATGATTAATCTAAACTATGACTAAGCTGTAGGCGAAACAAGAAATATTTAGCATTTTTGACCTGACTCCTGTGAAATTGATTGATTGGAATAAAGATTTATTTTTAATTTTAACTAACGCTGCCTTGGAGTACTGGTTGGACCAGTCACACAGAGGTGTGCCTTTGTTTTTTTGTGCATGTTTACTCTTAAAAAGACTCTGTCACTTAAAAATTATTAACACTGTTATCTGTACATTGTGTTACCAGAACTCTTAAAAATAACACAAAAAATGCATTCAGCAGTAAATTAACGGGCATTTGCAATTCAATGCCCACCACTAACAAAGTTAACGGGTGTGGTAAAATCATTACCTCTGAAATAAGAGCTCAACAGTGGGACACTGGATTGTCTGGCTACCATCACTAAATGGTCCTGCCATGAATTATCAATTTTTTTTCTAAAAATTGGAGGGTAATTTAAAGAATAGCGTCTATGTGGTATTTTGGGGAGTAAGAGTCCAAGATATGTGATGTAAGTGTCTATGATACAAAGGATCCAGGATTTTGGAGGATGTTGCATCATGGGAAATATTCACAAAATGGAGCCATGAGCCATAAACACCTAATTTTATTTTTTCTTTTATATGCAATTAATGCAATCAAATAAAAAACAGTGGCATTTGATTTATATATGTGGTTCTTCTAAATGACAACCTGTAACTTAATCTAGTTACATTTTATGTAAGTGGTAGTGTGCCTTTAAGTGTTATTTTTATTCTCCAGGTCACCTATTTGACACTCAAAGTACAACTCCTAAATGTAGCATACATAAAAACATTACAAATCGATATTAACCTATAATTATCATTAAAAGACCAGACTCCTACAATACAGGATGTGGTTTAAGGGCGATCTTTATAATTATTTAATAAAAGTTGTCCCCGCATGCAGAATATGTTTTGGCAGCTGCTAATGAAATACAGTCTTACACTATTTATTGAGTCACATCCAGCTGTAATACAATCACCCATAGCTAATTAGACTTGGATTTATACTAGAGTTTGCATTCAGCTCCATTGAGCACAATCGGGTTGTAACTGTATCACTCTAAACTTTGTTCAGCGAGCACGAGGTAGGGTTTCACTGTCAGGTGCCAGCAGAACACCTGTATAAATCTGAGCCAATCCAGTTTGCATTGAATACATTTCCTAAATCCAGAAATTCCATAAACGTCCACTAAAGCAGAAATGGGCAAACATACAAAAAATACATGATAATAGACCGGTTAAAAACAATATGCCCAAGAGATTAATTTTATTCTTATGTTACCAATATATAATAAAGGTTTAGTAAATTTAGCAATAATTGCCATGTTAAGATGAAACAGTAAGTGTGGAGGTGTCTGTTTGGTAAATTTATCAGCAATTACTATTTGAACAAGTGTAGAGTGGCTGTTTTGGAATTAGATCTACTCGTCTCTTCACAAAGAGTTTGTCTTATAAGCAATCAGAAGCAGGCACATCCACCCAGTTTATTTTTAGGATTAGGTGGGTTATTTTGTTTTTGTTAGTTTTTATTTTTGGGTGGCCCCATACCCTGAGTCAGAAGATGAGGATCCACTGATCACTTTTGGAATCTGGATACAGTTAATATCTTATTTACAGGGCACCCTCTGTGTGTCAAAGGGATGGGAATTGGTTTGCGTGAGACTGCAGCACACCATAGTAGAATCACTTCTTACTGCCATGAAAGTAATACAGCAGGTGGGGGGGGGGGGGGGGGGAGCATAGTGATATAAAAGTTTTCTTGTGTATGTATCTTGGACTGTCTGAGTATGTGTATAAGAGTGTCTGTGACTTTGTTTATCAGTATGTCTGTGACTGTATGTGAGCGTGTTCTTGAGCATGTGAGTGAGTGCCCGGAGTTCAATCATGTCATTTCCATTCTCAGGAACTCTTTGCCCCATTCAAACACATATATATCATCAATATAGACTTTACAAAAAGGCTTGCATCCCCAAACAGTTTTTTAACCCCTTTGTGACCTTATGACGAGTTAACCCGTCATAAGAGTCGCAGAGTTAGAGGGGGAAAAAAAGTGAACCCTTTCCTTGCTGATCACAGTTTCTTACTGCGATCAGTTTCCTTCCTTCTTTATGGCCCTCATTTTGCTTGTTTTTTCTTTCAAAGTTTTGTGATTTTTGCAATTTTAAAGCTTTTTTAATAAATAAATATTATTGTAATCTATTAATTTAATTACAGTTAACCCCTGCATGCCTGTTATGTGCTTCTTCTTGCTCTGGCATCGCACTGATCTATAAAAACATTGCAAATGACTTTTTCATTAGCATAGATATATTTTAAAGTGTTAATAGGAGAAACTATGAAATGACAAATATAGGCACTATTTTAATGCATGAAATCATATCTGGAATACAAATAAAGAAAATAGAGAAAATACAACTTTGATCATAATTGTGCATGGTCAATATTTTCCAATATGTATGACATATCAAAACAAATTAGGTAATCGGACATTCCATGAAAGAGTGGATTAGCTAATTTATTTTCATAGGCTCTCCTATAACAAATCTACATTAGTACATGGATTATTTGGTTTATCATATAATTGATTTGTGGCAATGCTATGATCCAGTGTACGTAATTTTCTCTACAGAATTTAATTTTGAATATTATCCCCGTTACACCAGGGCTATGTAATTAAAAAAGTGACTGTGCATATGGTCAGTCAGTCAGATATTTTTATTAATACTCAAGATAAATTGAATGAAGAATAAATCCTACAGAAATCAAAATGCCGATTGCCAATGATTGCCTTATCAATAAAAATAATTTTACAGTCTATGTTAGAGAACCTGATGGTGATTTGCACAAAAAAGAATATTAACGGCCATGAAATCTGTACCCCATTGTAGATGAATGACCAAATACAAATGCTTAGCTTTTATCAAACATTGGATTTCATCGCTTATATACAGGACCAATTCAAGACACAGGTATGCCTTGGCCAAGGTTTCTAATAAGTGTTCCCCACTTATGTTTACATAACTATTACTATTAAAGCATAAGATATTATGGCACATTTCCACAATTGGTCAATTATTATAGAAAGTCAAATGGTGTGCCAGTGGGCATGAACTGTAGAATCTACACAAACCTTGGGGTAGGTACAATTTGCAGTCGGGCACTTTGTGGGGGCATTGATTTGTAATGGTGTTCTAAGTTATTCATCCTTCTGAGGTGGAACAAATATATACCACTAAATTTAGTAATCCATTAGACATACTTGAAAAGAATATTTCAATGCAACCTTTCCTGGTTAAATATTTTGTTAATATTAGCAATATTATTATTAAAGGTGTTTGTGAAATAATGGAAAAGGATTGCAGATACCAGTACCAATCCCACCCACTCATTTTCTATACCCACAATCCTTTTGTCCATCTTCTTACCAGCAGCCATGGAATACATTGCCTATCTTGGACAGTGAACCCTGGTCAAATACACACATTGCCCATTTAAATAAGCAATCCTTCATCCAGTGTGCAACAATGGTTTGTATGTGTAAGCAAGTTTGCACATGCTTGAAACCTTGAATAAAATGTTTATTTCTTTAAATGTGTATAGTGTGGTTTGCTGCAATATATTTATCTAACCTGATCTGTTAATGTAAATGAATTTTAAACACAGAAATACAACGTCAGTAATCCTGTGAATAAATTGATTTCCTACATGGCTGATGAAAAAAACCACAACATTTATTTATATTTGGCACTGGAAGCAAAGAGATCAGTAGAATACAGAGGACAAACCTTTAGTGGTCACAACCTTGTGGATATTTGCTCACATTAAAATGTTTGGCAAGCACAGCACAAAGAAGCCTGCAGTTGCAATAGCCATGATAATTAGTTGGCTTTCAAAGAGCAGTCACTCATGAACAGAAGGGCATATCTAATTTCATTGGTATTTAGCCAATATCATTTAACAAGGAAGTTTATAATGCTTCCCATGCTATGGGCCCTTCTTCACTGTGAGCTGATCAAAGATGCCTGCAATCTATTAATATTAAGCCCTTCAGTGTCAGAAGGCTATGAAATACATTAAGTTGCCTACCACTGTATTTTAATCAACACGGTTAAAGACACATGCAGTGTATATAGATGCCACATTATTGTATTACATCTGTACATTACCAGACCTTTATATAGATACAACTGTAAAATAACACTATAAAATACACTATATGGACACAAGTATTGGGAGACCTGACTATCACTATCACACCAACAGGGAATTTTATAACAATGTATTCTAAATACATAGACATTAATATGTAGGTGATCCTTCTTTGCCGCTATAACAGCTTGCACTCTTCTGGGAAGGCTTTCCACAAGATTTTGGAGTGTTTTTGTGGGAATTTTTGCCTATTGATCCAGCAGAGCATTTGTGAGGTAAGGCACTGATGTTTGATGAGAAGGCCTGGCAAGCAATCTCTGTTCCAGTTCATCCCAAATGTGTATAATTGGGTTGAGGTCAGGGCTTTGTGCTGGCCAGTCAAGTATTTCTACACCAAACTCGTTCAACCATGCCTTTATGGCCATTGCTTTGTGCACTGAGGAACAATCATGGTGGATAAGAAAGGAGCATTCCACAACTTGTTCACACAAAGTTGGAAGCATAGTATTGTCCACAAATTATTTGTATGCTGAAGCATTAAGATTTCCATTCACTGGAAGTGAGGGGCTTGGCCTAACCCCTGAAAAACACCCCCATGTTATTATCCCTCCACCAAGCTTTGCAATTTCATAATGCAGTCGGACAGGTAACGTTCTGCTGGCATCCACCAAACCCAGAGTCATCCATCAGACTGCAAAACATGATTCATCACTTAACAGGAAATGTTACTGCTAGCGGTGTGCTTAACACTGCTCGATCCAACGATTGGCATTGTACTTGATGATGTGAGGCTTGCATGCAGCTGCTCAGCCATGGAAACCCATTTCACAAAGCAGTTTTTGTGCTGATATTAATACCAGTGGAAGTTTGAGACTCTTCAACTATGGAATCAAGAGAGCGTTGGCAACTTTTAAGCACCATGTGCCTCAGCACTTGGCGACCCTGCTCTGTTACTTTACATGGTCTTCCACTTCATGGCTAATTTGCTGCTGTTCCCAAACACTTCCTTTTTTCAATAATACCACTTATAGTTGACCGTGAAATATCTAACAGAGATGAAATTTCATGAATTTCTTATTGCAAAACTGGCATCTTATTACCGTGCCACACTAGAAATCACTGAGCACCTCAGAACCAAACGCATATTTTAACAAATGTTTGTAAATGCTGTAACAAACCACCTCTCACACAGGTAGGGTTTTGTCACAGATCTTACAGTAACCATAGCCTTCTAGGGTATACAAAGTCCAGGACACATCCAGTACAGTTTTCCTTTTTATTTTATGAGCAAACAGGTGCTTTAAAATAAATATAAACAAAAGAAAATTCCTTGCTCTTACTTGAGCTCTTACTAAACAAAAATATCTATCTGTAATTGGGTGGCTTTCCCACTTACCAATTTCCAAGAAAACAAAAAAGGATTTGCAATAATCACCATTATGCTGTCTCCTTGCTGGCTTTTCTCTTCTCCCTCCAGCAGGCTTATTTCTTACTTTAAAGACCTGCCTGCTAATTAACCAGCTATAGGTGAGTGTCAATTAGTTCACATCTCTGGAACTCTTAAGTCAAATCCAGGTTGTGGTCTGTTACAGAGCACCTAGTGCTTTTGGAGCACTGGCCCACTCTTCTCTCCAAATGCTCCGCCCCAGGGACCCATACCATGTTTTGAAGAGTATTGTGTATTCCACATTTTCGCTCACAATGCAGACTGCATGGCTGGGTGCTTGATTTTATACACCTGTTGCAATGTGTATGAATGAAGAACCTGAATTCAGTAATTTAGTGGTGTGCCCCAATACTTTTGTGCATATAGTGTATATAGTTGCACAAAATCACAGATATGCATGAAATAACAATGACAGAATGTAAAAGTACTCAGTACTCAAGCTTCTTAAACTACTTTTCATTAACTCTTTGAAGTCGATTTATTTACTCAAAACCATTATGTGTGGTTGATAATTATATCCTGACTAAATAGGTCATGAGGTCTTTCAAGATTATTGTTATGTCCTGTATTACCTTTACATTCTTTGAAAAGGTATTTACGCATAGAGCATTTTATCATTTTTACTACAGGAGGCTTCATATTTTGCATAACTTCCTTTAGCAGCAAATAATTGAAAAACATAAACCAATCAGGAGTGAGGATAAGGTATAAGAAGCCTCTCCCCTTAAGGTACTTCCTCTTTCTTTGCTGCTCCCTCACAAGTCAGGTCAGAGTATTTTGTTCTAACTACATTAGCTTTGACTTGGCTATTATATTATATTATATTATTTTTACATACATCGCAAGATCTTTGACGGCCATCTTTGCTTCAACAGCGTTTACCTGAAATGAAGTAGGAGAACTTTTAGTCAATAACGGAAGGCTTATTAAGTTTATTTTTTATAAGTTTCATTCAATGGAGTTTACCAGAAATAAAGTAAGGAAAAAACTTTCTTTACTAAAGAAAGGCTTATTAAACTTATAAGTTTCATACAGTGGGATAACTGGTCGGGTTTTTTTACATAGTAACCCAGTCCTAGATGAGCCCTAAAATTAGTGCTGCTGAAGGGGATTTGTCACGCACTTCCCTCTTATCTGGGTGAGCCCCAGATTAATATACTTATAATTGGTATACATTCTGATTTGTGCTGAGGTCCCACCTGCCAATATATATATATTTTTAAGCCTATAAAAGAATATTTTTGTCTATATTTAAAAGATTATTATTTTCTGCTACATTTGGATGAGCCCCAATTCAATAAGCCTATTTCTATAGGGATAAGCTCAATATGGAAGAGTCACAGCTTCCTACGAATTTACAAACTCTGATTAATGAAGCTGTTTCAGCTTCAATTGAAAACGCTTTGGCTAAGGCTCTTCCAAAAAGCCTGGGATCTAAATCATCCAAACACACCCATTTTCAAGAGGCATCAGAAGAGTCAGATTCCTCTAAGGAACGACTTCTTCCATCTAAACGGCACTGGAAGGGCGAGGGATCCAAGACGGATCCATCTAAAGGCGAAGCCCCATTGAAACATCGCAAACAGGCACTCCCATTACCACTTTCCTCAGATAAGGAATTAGATGCCCCCCCCCTTCCGTTCCTCTCCATTCTAGATTAATGGCAGGTGGATCCTTCTGACATGGAAGACATTTTATGGGAATTAAACCCGTGTATAACAGAAACATTTCTGGGTGAGCCCCAGACTTTGGAGGATGGGGAGCCTTCAGTTACCACTGGACAACCTGATGAGGAGATATTCCTTGATACTACAGGGCAACGTATGTTTGACCCGAGCAATATAAGACACCCCTGACCCGGTGACTGGACACCCCCATAACACCTGGTGCGTTTCATGCATTTCTAGCTCCAAAAATCTCTAGACAAGGAGGTGCAAAAGAGTCTGCATTCTGAATGTCCTCGTCCCTCTCTTCCGGATAAAGTGGCGGTTACTCCTGAGTTTGATCAGCTGATGCTGTCATTTATGTCCAAAGGAGGAAGAGACCCATGCAAAGGGGTTGAACGTGGCTTTAGAGGAGTGTAAGACAAACTCCTAGACACGATTGGGCCATTGGCTCAAATTATGACACTGGCTGATGAGGCCTATACACAAGCACATTTTTTCACTGCGGATGTCGTGTGCCCATTCATGCACCGAATCCGCAGTGAAAAAATTTGGGCCCAACGTAGCTTCTGCTTTCTGGGCAATACCAATGTGGCCCTCTCATCTGAGAGGCGCCATGCAGCACTGTTTAGAATCAATGCTAAATTGGCAGATCTTCGGACCAAAGAATTGGGCCTGCAAGCAAGAGGCAAATTATTTGGTGAAGCCTTCCTAAAGGAACTGAATAAACATGTTAATGTGTTTACTTCATTAAATAAGGCGCAGTCATCAATGCGCAAAGTGTTCAGAGGCAGGTGTTTTTGAAGAGGCTGGTCGGCAACGGGGCCATGCCACCAGCCGGTTCTGGCCATCAGGTCCCCGCACAACACGTGCACAACCTTTTTACTAAGACTTTGGAAGCTGCCAACAGTTCCACTATTCAAGGGGCTCAGGAAGAAGCCATGGCGGTCGTGGAAGAGCTAGAGCACGTTTCTCCACAGGTAAGCCAAATTTGTCCACATATGTATCCACTTGCAGTAACCAAATCTCCCACCGCAGGTCGCCTAACCCTTTTTTTCCAGAATTGGGAAAAGTTGTCCTCGGATACATGGTTCTTACAAACCGTCCAAGGATTCCGTATAGAATTCGACTCGATTCCCTAGCAAACTACCCCTCCCAGACCACTCATCTTCTTGGTCAAAGACACACAACTCATCGATCAACAACTACACGAACTACGGAACAAGGCTGCCATTCAACCAGTCAAAGACCAGGGAGGAATTTTCAGTTCATCAGGAACTAACATGGTGGCTTGAGTGCATGGAAGCATGGAATGGTCGGGCCATTTTTGGTACCCGCCGGGACTTCATACTGGAATCCGAAGCCAGCCAATGGGGCTGGGGTGCGACAGATGGAGGAACATCAACAGGCTTTCGTTACACATAAATTGCCTAGAACTATTGGCAGGAGCCTTCGCTCTATGCAGCCTGATGAAAGGAAAGTCCAATTGCTGTATTCTCCTCCGCATGGACAACGTCTCGGCCGTCAGCTATGTCAACTGCCTAGGTGGTTTTCGGTCACAAACTTTAACAGAGCTCACAAAGGAGATATTCGACTTTTGACTCCAATAAAACATAACACTGTTAGCAGAACACCTACCGGGGGTAACGAACCTCACAGCAGACTGGTTCTCTCGCCACTAGCGAGACAGCAGTGATTGGCAGCTGGATCACCAAATGTTTACAAACCTGGACAGGTACAGGGGACCTTTGACGTTAGACCTTTTCGCATCCTGCGCCAATCATCAACTACCAACTTTTTACAGTTGGTTATCATTTCTACAGACCTGGCCACATCAGGGAGGCTACGCATTTCCTCCGTTTCCAATGATAACGAGGGTGTTACATCACATTAATTTGCAACAAGTGAAGGTGCTCCTTTTAACACTGTGGTGGCCGAGTCAACCTTGGTTTCCGGACCTCCTAGCCCTTTCCTGCGAACATCCACTTCTCATTCCGGGCGACCCTTGGTTGCTCAGAGACCCTGTGGGGAATCCTCATCCAATGATACTGGATGGACGTCTCTCTTTAGTGGCTTGGAGTCTTTCAGGGGTGCCTGGAATATCGAGGATTTATCGCCAACAGCTAGAGATCTCCTCTGGGACTCTTGGGCCCTAGGAACTAGACAATGTTATCTTTCCGCTTGGCGTTCCTGGACCGATTGGTGTGGGGGTCGGAATCTTGATTCCTTTACAGCCCCTGTCTCAGCTATTCTGAATTTCCTATCCTCTCTTTTTTCTGATGGTAAATCATACCGCTCTATTAATGTAGTCCGCTCAGCCATTTCAGCATCCCACGTCACGATACAGGGGAAACCTGTGGGACAGGTTCCATTGCTTTGCCGATTGCTCAGAGGAATTCGTCTGAGATGACCACCAATGCCTAGATACAAGTCTTTGTGGGAGGTCAACACTGTTCTTCAGTTTTTAAAGACTTGGCCTCCTAATGACAAATTATCATTGCGTCAACTTACGTCAAAATTGACACTCCTTCTGTGCCTTTTTTTGTTTCAACGAGTGTCAGACATCCGTGCTTTCGACGTAGATGCTTTTTTTTTTCACCAGAGGGTGTCACGTTTCATATTTCCCGTCGTACTAAATCTAATTCCACGTCGGTTTTTTATCCATTTTTTCCATCGGAGCCACAGCTGTGTCGTTACTACTTTACGTTTTTATGTGACAGCAACATCCAATCTGTGATCATCACCTGCTCGTCAGTTGCTTATCTCTTATGTCAGACCTCATGCGCCGGTTTCGGTCACTACTTTATCGAGATGGGTCCGTTGGTTTCTTTCCTGGCAGGGATTGTCCCCTCGTTCGGAGCACACTCGGTTAGGGGCTCAGCATTCTCAGCTGATTTAACGCTGGGTGCCTCTTTGTCCAACATTCTTCAAGCGGCTTATTGGTCTCAGGAAACTACGTTTCGGACTTTCTACTTTCGTCCTCTTTCTAATGCTGCCTTTACTTTGATAACTTAGCGTTAAAATTGCAAAATATGAAGCCTCCTGTCATTTCTATTCTTTGCTGCTATGGAGTAAGTACAGGAAGTTATGCAAAATATTCGCCTCCTGTCTTTACTAAAATAAAGATTATTAGTACACTAAAGCTAGCATAATCTTCAATTGCTCCTCTACCTTTGTATATGTCCCTCCCTCACCCTTAGATATTATTGCTGGAGACACCTCTGGTACCATTGAATGTTTGCTAAATACATTCATGTTTATCCTTTTTTATTATTTTTTAACATTCATACTGTGGAACAAGACCTGCAGGTTAAGAATGCCATCTCCACTGGGGAATATATATACTACGTAATTAGATGTTGTTCTGGGTGATATATATTTGTTTTAAATAACCTTAATTTGGCCCTGTTTATTTATAAGTTAAATGACAAAAATTCAATTTGTGGGGAAAGAGCATGAACCATAACAGCAATATTTTTATTGAAAGCCATGCCAGAACCACTGTTTATTCAGCCGTAGGCATGGAAATAAAATCCCTGAGGAAATACTGCAACTGAAAACGTCATAAACCATTTTCACAGGTATTAAGAAGACTTTTCTTTGGTGCATGTTTATTTTGCAGAGTGTTTGGAAAAAGATGTTGCAATTCAGGCAATGTTTAACCACTTTCAAAAGAGAACAAATAGAATAGAAAAATCAACTGCAAAGCCGTAGTCAACAGCAATGTCTAGTTTCGTCATCCGACACTCGGAGAGTTAACTAGAATTCTTTTTTTATCTCCCATTAAATCGGAAAAACATACTGAAAGATTACTAAGAACAAGATCTCACTAGCTTTCAAATACTCATCACTGAATATTTGTTAACCTTGCTCTTTGTGATAGCTAGAGAACAAAGATAATGCCCTTCAAATGGAGATAAATTGCAATCTTTGAAAACATTATCACCAGTCTTAATCAAGTTTGTTCCTGCAGCTGAACAGCCTCTGACCTGGTTACATGAACAACAAACACATCTGCTGTCTTTGTAGCAAGTAGATGTAGTGTAGCTTATGTGTTGGTTGACTGGATAGCTATAGGTTTCTGCAGATTTGTTCCAGCTGATACTTTTATTAATGTGTTAACAGATTTTTGATGGCTTAAGGGCAACAAAACCAAATTGAAACCCATGCTTTTTTGCTTCAAGGTCAGCATGAGTAATATTTTGTTTATTGCTTGGAGCTGTCAGCTGAAGTACAACACAGCCATAATCTTATGTCATTCTGTATTTGATATAAGTCTGGATTTCATTTAAAAAAAAAAAAAAAACCCTTGGTCCATAAGTCTGAGTCCACCATCAATAACTGGTTTGATTTAATCATTGAATAAAAACTAGTAAATAGTTATTATGAATGAAAAAATTAAATAACATGGAGATGAACCATTCTTTTTACTGGCTATGCTATTGCCTCCATACACTTAACAATGGCCTCGAGCCAATTTTTTTGTTTACCAGCCTGCCAATAAAATACCAGCTATGTGGCAATTCCATGGCCATACTGAATATTTTCAATTTTAGATTTTTAGATTGTGTTAATAAGTAAAGTAAAAATGTTCCTTAGTGTCACTGATTTCATTAATAAACTTAGTTATTAGTTTTATTGGTGAAAATGATGTATTTTTTGGTGGGAGGTATAATAAATCTTTGGTCAGACACGCTAGTTTTTGCAGAGCCGATCCTAGGGTCATGGATGTCTGGGTGTTTTTACACCTCATGTGGGTGTGGCTAAATCACTAACTCCACCCCTGTGCAAATAGCCATCAAATTTTTAAAGGGGGTGGGTAGAACAAACTTTATTTTGATGTAAACGACACACACTTTTATGTTAAATAAAGATATATATTTGGTCAAAATACTGTGCAGTGTTTTTATTAAGCATTAACAGATGCTTACAGAGAGTCACACTTACATACGCACACTTACAGACACAGTTACACATATCCTTGCACACACACATACATCCTTACACAAAAATACACAGGCACCCTTACACACAGACACTTAGACACCCTAACCATACACTTAGACACATAGTCACACTTACACACATACACACAATCCCTTACACACACACTTAATGAAATATGTGTAAGGGTGTCTTTCTTTTTTTTTTTACCAAAAAATAAAAATAGTTAAGATGTTTGTCCCCCTCCCTGCTTATTTACATTTATTTTCAGGTTAGAGGACCATTCAGACAGTGTCTGCCTCCTGTCTATGCAGAGGCAGAACACTGTCCGTTGGCATCTTCTGAGTCTCCGGAAGTCTCACAGCGTGACACCTTGGTGCAGTTACCGCAGGCGCAGACAACACCTCGAGGTGCTGTTAGGGATGGAGCTCCCTCTAACAGCGCCTTTGATCACTAGTGCCTCGTCACGGTACACCCCGTGCACCCACCCAGGATTAGCCTTGCTCCTCAGTAGTGTGAAGCAATCCCACTTGTGTTCTTCTATTCCAGTCATACACTAATTAAGAGTAACTTCCTGTTATTAAGATGGAGGTTTAAAGGACACCTGTCAGCAAATAATTAACTTACATTTACTTGAAAGATTGCATCAAGGTAAGGCCTTTTAAATAGATATGCTTTAGTGAAAGGATGCAAATAAAGTACCTTATTGAGCCCCCTTTGCTTGTTTTATTCTATTGGGGTGGCCATGTTGTTTAGAATCTTGGGTTAGATAAATGAAGTTCTGACTCATATGACCCAAGATATCTGCCCCCTCATAGTGTTATATGGAACAAAGAGGCCTCAAAAAGGTACATTATTTGTATTCTGTCATGAAAACATTTCTACTTAGAATGTGTACTCTTGATGCAATCTTTCAATTAAACAGAATTAAACTTTTCCCAACAATTGTCCTTTAATAGTAAAGGAATTGGGTCACCAAAGATTTATTTGTACTGTGAAAATGGAGAATCAAAAATTATGTCACATAGTAGTTTAGGTTGGATAAAGACTTGCGTCCATCAAGTTCAAACCTTTTTCTATTCCAAAATAAATAGTAATGCCTATACTAAGATACATAGCTTTCTATGTTCTGGTTCAATTAAAAAATACTTCAAGGCTTTGGGGGCTGGATGGAAAAGGTGATAACAGTACTGTATTCTGGGCCATCGACCAGAATAATAGGAGGGGGTCCCCCTGGTTCCAAATACATAATGTGACCAGGCAGAGGTGTCCCTTGTACCCCCTCCTATATATCATTGCTCTGGAAACTTTGGCCCAGCACATACGATTGAATAAGAATATAGGAGGCATCCTATGTGGAAAAAGAGAGTATAAACTCAATTTATACGCAGATGACATAGCATTGATAATGACTAAATCAGAAGTCTCGTTGGAGAATCTGATCAAGGAAATAGAAGTGTATGGTCAGCTGTCAAACTATAAGTTGAACGTGTCTAAATCAACCATTATGTGTTTAACTCTTAAAGAAGAAGACAAAAAAGGGATAAGAGCAAAATTAGACTTTAAATGGACTGAGGATAACATTAAATTTCTTGGAATTCAGTTTCCAGTTGATCTAGATAGAATCGTGGAAATTAATTTTCAGGAAAAGAGTTGGCTACACCTCAAGATATTGTGGTGGGGTCACATAAACGCAATTAAATCAAATGTGATGCCCAAATTTATGTATATGTTTGGAGCATTATCATGTTATCTCTCAAATTACCAGATAAAAGAACTACAAACAGTATTTTTGGACTTTGTATGGAGGGGAAAAAAGCAAGAATTAAAAGGAGTCTCTTATACCGAGAAATAACAAAGAGAGGAATATCAATACCAAATATTAAAAAAGCCACAATGCCTCCATTTTGAAACATTTATGTAAGTGGATGGATGGAAAAAATAGATTGGAAGGTTGGATGGCTTTAGAGAGTGAAATGATAAAAGTACCAGACCTCTCTTTGCTACCCTGGGTTAACCCAAGAATAACTGGAAAAGGGAGATACATCACAGAGAATAAAACAGTAAAGGAATTACTGAACTTCTGGGAGAAATTCGAAATAGAGTATGAGCTAAACTGGAGTGATAACATCAGGATAGAAAGCCCAATTCAAATATTGGAATATTGGATATAAGACTTGTTAACGTGGGGCCAAAAAGGAATCTCCAAAATTTCAGATATAGTAGTAGATCAGAAGATTCTACCATTCCCAGAACAATCCCAGAGATTCGATTTGACATCTAAAGACATTTTTAAATACCTAAGAATTAAAAATTACCTCTTAAAAAACAAATACAGGAAAGAGGAAGACTTTTCAGGCTTAAAGCTAATGCTGGCCCGGGATAGCAAACTGAGCACCTATCTAAAAAACAGGGCAAAAACAAGATATATATGATGATATAAAAATATTATAAAGAGATGGGAGAAAGAACTGATAATGAATAAAGATCCCACAGACTGGTTGAAGATTATCCCATATATTAAGAAAAATATCCATGGCCTAAAACTTATCGAACTACAATATAAGGTTATGTACAGAACATATTTGGTACCAGCAAAAATGTAAAAAAACATACCCAGAGCAACATTTAGTATGCTGGAGATGTATAGAACAGGTATTTGCATATTTGGAATATGACCTTTTCAATATTAAAGAAATTGATCCAGGGAGATATTCCAACAAGACCAAGTGTGGCCCTCCTAAATTTAGATTGGACACAGTTGGCGAAAAAAAAGAGATACATTCTTACCCATTTATTAATAGCGACAAAAATCCTAATTGCAAAGAAATGGAGAATGGTAGAGATCCCAACTTGGGAAGTATTAAAAAACAAGTATCAAATAAACTACAAATGGAAGACCGAACAAAAAAATCCAAGGAAATAGGTGGAAGCAATGGGGAAACTAAATAACTGAAATACCGTATTTGCTCGAATATAAGACAAGGTTTTTTTCAGAGCAAATGCTCTGAAAAAGACCCCTCTTCTTATATTTGAGGTCGTCTTATAGTCTGACCTCAAATCGAGGTCAGACTATAAGACTGGGATCCAGGACCCCTCAGAGCTACAGGGGACCTGGATCCCCCTCGCTAACAGCCAGTGGATGTCTGCACGATACAATCAGACATCCTCCGCTGCTGCCCGGCACGACCTTCGGCACTTCTATGTTGAAGCCGGGTCCTTCCAGCTTCATCATAGAAGTCCTAGCGAAAGTGCCGGGCAGCAGCGGAGGATGTCTGCGCGTATCGTGCAGACATCCTCGGGCTGCCCCCATTAGCCACGAGGGAAAGTGAACCAAGTTGAGGGGGAGGGAGGGAGGGGGGGGGGAGAGAGACAAGGGGAGGGGGGGAGAGACAAGGTGAGATGGAGGGGGGGAGAGACAAAGTGAGATGGAGGGGGGGAGAGAGACAAGGTGAGAGGGAGGGGGAGAGAGGGAGAGAGAGAGAAAAGTTTGGGGGAGTGAGAGAGAAAAGTTTGGGGGGAGGGAGAGATAACACTGGGGTGAGAGAGATAGAGACAAAGCTGGGGGGAAGGGGAGAGAGAGGCAGCATTGGCACATAAAAGGAAATAAAGAGAAATGCATTTGTTTAATATCATATTTTTTTTTAAATATTAAAAAGCAATTTACATGTGAATATATACAATTTAAACTTTTTCCCTATAGTGCTGTCTGTTTTTCAGGCTTTTAGTTTTTTTTCTAAAGGAATATTCAAAGTTTGGCAGGTCGTCTTATAATCAGGGTCATCTTATATTCAAGCAAATACGGTAACTTAAATCCATTGTAGTGGAAACCATGAATAGAGATGCAAAACGTATAATTGATAGTGGCGGTGTACAAAGAGAAATACAGATAAAGGTACGCACGCAAAATAGATGACTCAATGGAAGGAATTTTTTATCTTATTTTTTTGTAAGGACAAAAAAGGTGTCAGGTCACCCACCTCTGAGCTCCGATGCCAAACAGGTTCCACGATCGGGACTGACTGTTACTTGTGTCCCCAACTGTCAGGTCCCTCATTTGGTGCGCGGCTACTAGTATGTGCGCACAGCAATTCTATTGCCTTTCTCTCCCGAGCATCACTATGGAGACGGGCAGCGTGGCACACGTCCCACAGGTCACGGGGGTGGGGCTACGGCCTTTAAAACCGCAGTGTGCTTTATTCAAAGTTGCTTGAGTATTATACACGCTTGTTCCAGCGTTTGCCTTGCTATATATCTGTTTTTTTTACCTTGTTTGTATTTCAGACCTTCCCACCTTCTGGACTCCTGACCAGGCTTGTTTATGGACTCTCCTTTGTGCTTGCTCCCGTACTTAGTTGGCTACCTCCCTGGACTTTGCTGATTTCTGGACTCCCTGACCTGGCTTGCTTCACCGACCTCCCTGTTCTCTGTGCTCCCGACCCGGCTTGCTATTTTTTTCCTTGCTCCTTCTCTGGCTCCCCTACCCAGACTACTTCTAGACTATTCCGGTACAGGTACCTGTGTCCCTCCAATTACCATCCAGACACTCATGCCTGTTATCACTACTGAGGCCTGCTATCTCCTGTAGTTTTTCAGTATTTTTGGTACCTGGCAAGGGCTGTCCACTTCTGCTATTGGGGCTCCCCTTCTGAATCACGGTACATAGATCTCTCGAGAATACAAAAGGTATGGAATTCACTGCCTAAAGTGGTGGTGATAACAAATACATTAGATACATTTAAAAGAGTATGGATGCTTTTTTAAATAAAGAAATATAGAAGGCTATGTATGTTAGTATAGGCATTAATATTTATTTAGTGCTTGTTGATAAAAGGAGAAATATGATTGCCATTTGGAGTCAAAAATAAATTTGTCCCCCAGTTGTATCCTGAAATAAATAGGGAAAAATAACGGTAACCGAGGAATAGGAAAAGGGTTGAACTTGATGGACGTACGTCTTTTTCCAGCCTAAACTATTATGTTACTATGTTAATTCATTTTATTATCGATTAAAAAAGGCATATAAAAAAACAAAGAATGGTATGCATCTTGACATAAAGAGCATACAAAAAAGGTACAAAAATGCCCATGGTCCATCTAGTGTTTTGTGCTATTGAGCATGTAGGCTGGCAAACATACTGCCAGATCCGTCCTGTAGGAATTAAAAATAACTAATTAGATAGAATTTAAAGTGGTAACTTACTGAAAACAAAGTAACTGGTGAGTATTTCTGATAAACAAAGGGATAGAAAAATGTGCTCCTTAACTGCCCAATTTATGGTTGGTTCACGGGGCTTTATTGAAGGAGTCTGCTATTTGTTCGTTTTTTAAAAAGATACAGCCTCTAGTCTCTTCTCAGACAACAATAAGAAAATTTGAATCCTTTTTGTAACAAGGAAACTCTTTTGATTATTACTTTCATCTATTTTAAAATTTCCATTGTTAATTTATAAGTTAAAATATTTTTTTAAAGATAAAGCAATTTTTATAAATAATATTTTATGATACTTACTTTAGCAGTCAAATTACATGTATAATGTGCTTATTTGATTGATTCGTTTCTATGTGTGGGTTACAAAGTCTGAGCAATGTTTTATGTGGAACATTAGACAAAGAAATGCTTCTAACTAAATAGAAAGATACAAGATTAACATGATTTCCATTTGTTGAATGAAACGGAGAGCTGTGTAGGCAGAGTAGTTATCGAAGATGCAGGGTGCCAAATTATTTTTCATTTTAAATACAGTTGACAATTGTTGGTTCTCAATATGAGTAATAGGTTTTGTAGAGCACAATGGGTCTCAAGGGAGCTAAAATATAGAGCAAAGATATTCTGCAATACATACATGAAATATAACATGAAATCACTAGTTTAAAAAAAAAATCACATGATCTTAAATACTGCATCCACAAAAGAATTACAATATAATAAATATTTTTAACTTTAGGCAAAATGTTATAAAAATAGCAAGTGTAGGGAGTAGACAATATAATAGAAACACCTAGCAATATATTAATATGGAGGACTCAAAACTAGGCCCTTTTGCCATCAAAAAAACTTCAGTCCTTACTGGGATGATGTGAAGTCCTGGGCCATGTGTAGAGTTATATTGCACCATTCTTTACCAGAGGGTACACTTGGTCATGTAAAAATGGCCTATTATACCTTGATAGCAATATATGATTGCAGAACAATTAATGGTCCTAACAACTGCCATAAGATGGCTGCCCTTACCATTACAAATCTCTCACAATATTTAACAGTTGGGAGTCAATATTATGGGTTAAAGACAGCATTTATATTTCCGAAGTAAACTCATCTAATTGTAGACAATAAGGTAAATATGACTCATCAGACTATATTTAATTTTTCCATTGTTTGAAGGTCCAGGTTTTGTACTCCTCAGTGCAGATTATGCATTATTGTTCAGTGACTTTGAATACAAGCATTTTCCAAAGTCCTACCATAATTCCGGTTTTGTTGCTCTGCCCAAATAGGCTTAAATTCTAAATGTGGTATTGGGATCTAGTAACACAAAAGGTTAAAACAGAATCAATTGAGTTTTACAGATACTTTGGATAACCAGTAACAAAAATAAACATAGGTACATAGATAGAAATTTCCACCAAGTTACAAAGTGCAATGGAGCTACAAACAATAAGTGACATAAAGTGAACACCACAGAAAATAAATAACATGGGAATGGAATATAGATTCTTAAACATGTATTTTTGTCCTTGGCCTCAAGGCAATCATTAAAATGCAATGAGGTTCTGAGTGACATGCCCATGTATGAAACTGTACTAAAAGTTGGTATATGCCTTATTGAATACAAGTATTATAATCATTGTTAATGTATCACAAAATATATTGACTTTTTTAGACTTCTATCCAAAAATCTTTTCTGTTACTTGAATTTATAGCTTTCTATGTTACCTCCGTTGTTTTCATGCTCATTAAAGTGTCCCATCTTTTCTCCATATTCTGTTTTGGTGTGAAACAATATTTTTGATATTTTTTCAATAGATTTTTTTTAGTCATGGTTTACATTAGAACAGGTCAAAGGTGGGAACTTTGATGTGGTGACAAGCAAAACATCTAATTGCCTTTCATTATGACCAAATGTCCATACTATACTATAAATCCTTCAATGGTAAGAGCTGCTGGGAATTCCACTTTCTAAACCTCTTTATGTGGTTGCATCTATCACTTGGAGAAAACCTTCAATTGTTAGTTTTCAAGTTAAGTAATGCAGAAAAATAATAAACTACTACATATTAGACATGTGCATTCGTTTTCGGACGAATGCATTTTCGGACGAAAATAGCATTTTCGTCCATTCGTCCGAAAAACGAATAACGAAAATTTTAACTAACAAAATCCGAATGAACGAATGGTTAATAAACGAAAATCATTCGTTCATTCGTCCATTCGTCCATTCGTGCTATTGGCATTCTAAACCGAAATAGAGTCGGTTTACAATACCAATAGCATTGTACTACATTCCATAAACCGACATGAATGACTTTCGGTTTATGGAATGCATGTAATGCTATTAGCTTCCTATAAACCGAAATTGAGTTCCCATTCATACGAATAGGTCAATTGACCTATTCGTATGAATGGGGACTCTTTCGGTTTATAGAAAGCCAATAGCAGCATGTATTCTATAAGCCGAAAGTCTTTAAAACAAACGACGTTCGGTTTATAGAATACATGTAATGCTATTGCTGTTCTATAAGCCGAAAGACATTCGGCTTATAGAACAGCAATAGCATTACATGCATTCTATAAACCGAACGTCGTTCGTTTTAAAGACTTTCGGCTTATAGAATACTATTGGCATTCTATAAACCTAACTAGAGTCCCTCCTCATTCATAAGAATTTCTTATGAATGGGGACTCGACTCTAGTTCGGTTTATAGAAAGCCAATAGTATTCTATAAGCCGAAAGTCTTTAAAACGAACGACGTTCGGTTTATAGAATACATGTAATGCTATTGCTAAACTATAAACCGAACGACTTTCGGTTTATAGAATAGCCATAGGATTACATGTAGTACATAAGCCGAAAGTCTATAAACCGAAAGTCGTTCGGTTTATAGGCTGTCGGCATTTAACTATACAGAGACAGAGTCTCCATTCATAAAATTATGAATGGAGACTTTGTCTCCGTGTAGTAAAATGCCGAAAGTCTATAAACCGAACGATCGGTTTATAGACTTTCGGCTTATGTAATACATGTAATCCTATGGCTATTCTATAAACCGAAAGTTCGGTTTATAGAATAGCAATAGGAATACATGTATTCCATAAGCCGACAGCCTATAAACCGAACGTTCGGTTTATAGGCTGTGGGCATTTTACTACACGGAGACAAAGTCTCCATTCATAATTTTATGAATGGAGACTCTGTCTCTGTATAGTTAAATGCCGGCTTTTAACTATACGGAGACAAAGTCTCCATTTATAATTTTATGAATGGAGACTCTGTCTCCGTATAGTTAAATGCCCACAGCCTATAAACCGAACGTTCGGTTTATAGGCTGTGGGCATTTAACTATACGGAGACAAAGTCTCCATTCATAATTTTATGAATGGAGACTCTGTCTCTGTATAGTTAAATGCCGGCTTTTAACTATACGGAGACAAAGTCTCCATTTATAATTTTATGAATGGAGACTCTGTCTCCGTATAGTTAAATGCCCACAGCCTATAAACCGAACGTTCGGTTTATAGGCTGTGGGCATTTAACTATACGGAGACAAAGTCTCCATTCATAATTTTATGAATGGAGACTCTGTCTCCGTATAGTTAAATGCTATTGTATTCTATAAACCGACTCTATTTCGGCTTATAGAATGCAATAGTACTACGAATGGACGAATGAACGAATGATTTTCCTTTATTAACCATTCGTTCATCCGGCTTTAGTTAGCTTAGCATTTTCGTTCTTCGTTTTTCGGGCGAATGGACGAAAATGCAATTTTCGGACGAAAATGCATTCGTCCGAAAACGAATGCACATGTCTAGTATATATTCACATGTAAATTGCTTTTTAAATAAAAAATTATGATATAAAAAAATCTTGTTTTTATTTCCTTTTATGTGACAATGCTGCCTCTCTCTTTCCCTTGCCCCCAGATTTGTCGCTCTCCCCCCCTTAGTGTTGTCTCTCTCTCACCCTCCCTTTGGCTCCCCCCTCGCTCCCCTTGTGTCTGTCTCTTCCCCCCTTCCCTCCCCTTGTTTCTCTCTGCCCCCCCCCCCTTGTTATTCTGTCCCCCCCTCACCTGTTTCTTGCTCCCTGGTGGCTAGTGGGGGCAGCCGGGGGATGTATGCACTATACATAATAGACGGAAGTGTCGGGCAGCATGGAGGTTGTCTGCACGATTCGTGCAGACATCCCCCAGCTGCCCGATTCTCCCTGGTGGCTAGCGAGGGAGCGGAGGATGTCTGCGCGATGAGCGAGACCTCTCCTGCTGCCGCCCGGCATGACCGCCGGGACTTCTATGATGAAGCTGGGTACTTCCGGCTTCCTCATAAAAGTCCTGGCTGTCGTTCCGGGCGGCAGCAGGGGAGGTCTCGCTCATCGCGCAGACATCCACCGCTGCCTCGCTAGCCACCAGGGAGAATCGGGCAGCTGGGGGATGTCTGCACGAATCGTGCAGACAACCTCCATGCTGCCCGACACTTCCGTCTATTATGTATAGTGCATACATCCCCCGGCTGCCCCCACTAGCCACCAGGGAGCAAGAAACAGGTGAGGGGGGGACAGAATAACAAGGGGGGGGGCAGAGAGAAACAAGGGGAGGGAAGGGGGGAAGAGACAGACACAAGGGGAGCGAGGGGGGAGCCAAAGGGAGGGTGAGAGAGAGACAACACTAAGGGGGGGAGAGCGACAAATCTGGGGGCAAGGGAAAGAGAGAGGCAGCTTTGTCACATAAAAGGAAATAAAAACAAGATTTTATTTATATCATAATTTTTTATTAAAAAAGCAATTTACATGTGAATATATACTAGACATGTGCATTCGTTTTCGGACGAATGCATTTTCGTCCGAAAATTGCATTTTCGTCCATTCGCCCGAAAAACGAAGAACGAAAATGCTAAGCTAACTAAATCGAATGAACGAATAGTTAATAAAGGAAAATCATTCGTTCATTCGTCCATTCGTAGTACTATTGCATTCTATAAGCCGAAATAGAGTCGGTTTATAGAATACAATAGCATTTAACTATACGGAGACAGAGTCTCCATTCATAAATTTATGAATGGAGACAAACGTATAGTTAAAAGCCGACAGCCTATAAACCGAACGTTCGGTTTATAGGCTGTGGGCATTTAACTATACGGAGACAGAGTCTCCATTCATAAAATTATAAATGGAGACTTTGTCTCCGTATAGTTAAAAGCCGGTGTTCTGACAAATTTCTGGAGCAAATTCTCCTGCGCAATCGCAGGAGAATTTGCTCACTGCGCATGCGCATAAAGTTACAGCTGATAACTCAGCTGTAACTTTGTGACCACCGTGCATGAGACAGCTGCGCAACCCACCTCCCGCCCCCTCACACCCGCCGCACACCCCTTCTTACCAGATCATCGACCACAGCGATACACAGCGCATGCGCACGCCTATCCAGCCGTTTGGGAATGCGCGCGTCCGTTGTTGTGTTCTTAAGGTGGTAAGTAACACGGGGCGTCGGGACATAAGGGGGCAAGCATCCTGGTGAGGGCTGCCTCATCTTGATGGGATTTGTGATCCTCCTGCTGTATTATTGATGCAGCAGGAGGATCACAAATCCCATCAAGATGAGGCAGCCCTCACCAGGATGCTTGCCCCCTTATGTCCCGACGCCCCATGTTACTTACCACCTTAAGAACACAACAACGGACGCGCACATTCCCAAACGGCTGGATAGGCGTGCGCATGCGCTGTGTATCGCTGTGGTCGATGATCTGGTAAGAAGGGGTGTGCAGGGGGTGTGAGGGGGCGGGAGGTGGGTTGCGCAGCTGGCGCATGCGCGGTGGTCACAAAGTTACAGCTGAGTTATCAGCTGTAACTTTATGCGCATGCGCAGTGAGCAAATTCTCCTGCGATTGCGCAGGAGAATTTGCTCCAGAAATTTGTCAGAACACCGGCATTTAACTATACGGAGACAGAGTCTCCATTCATAAAATTATAAATGGAGACTTTGTCTCCGTATAGTTAAAAGCCGGCATTTAACTATACGGAGACAGAGTCTCCATTCATAAAATTATGAATGGAGACTTTGTCTCCGTGTAGTAAAATGCCCACAGCCTATAAACCGAACGTTCGGTTTATAGGCTGTCGGCTTATGGAATACATGTATTCCTATTGCTATTCTATAAACCGAACGTTCGGTTTATAGAATAGCCATAGGATTACATGTATTATATAAGCCGAAAGTCTATAAACGGATCGTTCGGTTTATAGGCTTTCGGCATTTTACTACACGGAGACAAAGTCTCCATTCATAATTTTATGAATGGAGACTCTGTCTCTGTATAGTTAAATGCCGACAGCCTATAAACCGAACGACTTTCGGTTTATAGACTTTCGGCTTATATAATACATGTAATCCTATGGCTATTCTATAAACCGAAAGTCGTTCGGTTTATAGAATAGCAATAGGAATACATGTATTCCATAAGCCGACAGCCTATAAACCGAACGTTCGGTTTATAGGCTGTCGGCATTTTACTACACGGAGACAAAGTCTCCATTCATAATTTTATGAATGGAGACTCTGTCTCCGTGTAGTAAAATGCCGACAGCCTATAAACCGAACGTTCGGTTTATAGGCTGTCGGCTTATGGAATACATGTATTCCTATTGCTATTCTATAAACCGAACGACTTTCGGTTTATAGAATAGCAATAGGAATACATGTATTCCATAAGCCGACAGCCTATAAACCGAACGTTCGGTTTATAGGCTGTCGGCATTTTACTACACGGAGACAGAGTCTCCATTCATAAAATTATGAATGGAGACTTTGTCTCCGTGTAGTAAAATGCCCACAGCCTATAAACCGAACGTTCGGTTTATAGGCTGTCGGCATTTTACTACACGGAGACAAAGTCTCCATTCATAATTTTATGAATGGAGACTCTGTCTCTGTATAGTTAAATGCCGACAGCCTATAAACCGAACGACTTTCGGTTTATAGACTTTCGGCTTATGTAATACATGTAAACCTATGGCTATTCTATAAACCGAAAGTCGTTCGGTTTATAGAATAGCAATAGGATTACATGTATTCCATAAGCCGAAAGTCTATAAACCGAAAGTCGTTCGGTTTATAGACTTTCGGCTTATAGAATACAAGTAATACTATTGCCTTTCTATGAACCGAACGAGAGCCCCATTCATAAGAATTTCTTATGAATGGGGCTCTCGTTCGGTTTATAGAAAGCCAATAGTATTACATTGTATTCTATAAAACGAACGAAAAAAATTAACGAAACGAAAATAATGAACGAATTTCGTCTGAAACGAATGCACTAATGAACGAAATTCGTTTTAGACGAAATAAATAACATTTTCGTCCGAATGGACGAAAACGAAACGAAAATTTTAGTTTTGCACATGTCTACTACATATACCATATTTGCTCGAATTTAAGATGGCCCTGATGATCAACCCCTCCAAAATTTGGATATTCATTTAGGAAAAAAAGAAAAAGTAAATATAAGATTACCCTAAAAACATGTTTTACCTGTAAATATTAACATATAAAGTGTTTTTTTCATATTTTTGCAAATCTGCCATCCAGACTTAGCCAATGCATCCCCTCACGTAGCCATCTGCCCCCAGACTTACCCAATGCATCACCTCACACAGTCATCTCTCCCCAGACTTAGCCAATGCATCCCCCCACAGCCATCTGCCCCCGACTTTGCCAATGCTTTCTCTGACCCACATCCTAGACCACTGGTGGTGCTGCTCCCACACCAACCCCCTGACTTAGCCAATGCTACCCCTCCCCTTAACCAATGCTACCCCTCCCACCCTTAAAAATGCTGCCCCTCCCACACATCCCCTTAACCAGTAAACCTGTTGGCCAATGGGTGCAGCCAGTGTATGTCTGCGTGCTAATGTGCCCGATACTTCCATCTTCTAGGACGGACCACCAGAAGCTTCCACCATAGACGTCCCATCGCGAATACATCCACTGGATGCTTGCGAGCAGGAACCAGGTCCCCTGTAGTTCGCTGGGGGACCTGGACCCCAATCTTATAGTCAGACCTCTATTTGAGGTCTGATTATAGGACAAAGCTCGAATGTAGGATGAGGGGCATTTTTAAGAGCATTTGCTCTGAAAAAATCTTGTCTTATATTTAAGCAAATATGGTATAATTGTGTTAACTAATAAAGGTTTTTTTCATGATCCTTTAACTCATCTTTTATTTTTTAACTTTTAGCAAAAATAACTGATCTGAAGTTATGGTGTAATAGAACCATATTCTGCAATAACTTATTTAGTGTTTTTGTCTTCCATGTAGTACACTTTTACTGGATAAAGATTAATAGCTTTGATAACTATTTGCTTTCCATCATTTTCTTGTAGCCTTCAGACGTTTGTTAATAATTTCCTGATGTGAAAATCAAAATGTTTTCTTTATACCCTCCAGTAAGGAGGTTTTGTTTTGTCATACATTTCTCTAGCACAAAGGATATTATTGCTTTCATTACTAGGTAGTAAAAATATTTGTAAAGGGAAAATCAGGCCACAAAAATAAAACCTGGTATGTATTTTTCAATGTTTACAGGTGGTCCCCACACCTACAGGATATGATGTATTGAGTCTGATTTTACATAGATTATATAAGATATATAACAGTGGGGGTTATGTATAAAGGTAATTTTGGGGGCAAAAATCCTAAGAATTATCTACTCAGCAGAAATGATTGGTTTCTGTGGTGACTGGACCACTTTTAAATTTTGCCTTAAAACTGACCTTTATGTACATTATAAGGTTCTCTAAAGTGGATTGTTCTCTAAAGTGCATATAGAGACATATATATATATATATATATATATATATATATATATATTTATTTATACTAAACATTTTTTATTACTAAATTAGCTATATATAAATATGCTTATCAGTCAAAAATAAATATGATCCAAAACAGATCAATCACACTTTTAAAAAAAACACACAAGTAAACAAAAAAAAAAACATCTGTTTATTGAATCCTCAAATAATACATGTGACATTTCAGGTCACTAGCAAACCCTTTGTCCAGCACCCTAAATAAATATTTATGGATTTCGTTAATTATAATTTTAAAACAAGCAATTACACATATATGAAAAGAAAATAGTTATTGTAAGTGACAATTCATACATCAATAGATATCCACTATATATAGAGTAGAATTATATATTATGTCTAAAATGTATAACTTAAACTAGTGCTTGACAAAGTTCTGTAGGCTTTTCAAGACAGACAGAACAATTCATAAGCCAGCTTAGTTATTTTTAGGAAACCAAGAAATGGAACCTCCGTAGTGTTCTATGTAAAACAATTTAAAACATTAAGCACTATGGCTCCCTGGATTTGTCAAGCCCTGACAAACTAAGGAAAGGTATATGACACTGCCACATATAGTAACATAAAAAGGTACAGCTATTTAGATAAAACTAAAAAGACACATACAATTGTAAACAGTGTTACCTCTGGGTTGTTGAAAACACAGTTTAAAAGGCTACAGGATCAACCAAGAAACAACTGTAGAGGGGCATCATAGCTGGTGTACACTGCCAGACAAATTAGCAAGCCACATAGCCAGCATAGCAGCAAGCCGTCATCAGTGCAAGACAGAGCACCCGTCAAAAGAAAAGCTCCCACCCATCAACGGTGGTCAAATTAGTCCTCTAAAAAAGTGTCTACATCCGCCATGATGCCCCAACACAGCTAAGGTGTTCCAAAACACGGCACTTTTGAGGGCGCCTGCTGTCAATTATTTTTTTCGTGGCTGAGATTAAGACATAGCGGGTCTGTATATTCACAGTTTTATATTGCTATAATATTTATGCATATTACTATATGTGGCAGCCTGCTGTACCTTTTCTGGGTTAAAGTTATTGAAACCCAGAATGTGTTGTCAGATAAGATCCATTTGGTCCATCTAGTCTGCCTATTATTAATATTAGACATAATATATAATGCTAACGTATATACTATACACAGTATATATTCTGCAAGATGTGTAATGCAAATTCTTCACTTGGAAATACTTGGAATATTTACCAAGATGCCATAAACTCAACAACTGTGATTATTACTTGTTATATGGTTCAACCAGCTATAATGCACTAAGTCCACAAGATGCTGTCAGATGTCAGCCACACAAAACCATTCAGAAATTTCATAGCTGATATAGGCAAAATTACACTATCATTTAACCCATCCTCTAAATTGCACTCTTTGTTTTCCTTGTCATCTAAACATGAATATACATTTACCTACATTTTGGTACAAGTTAGAGAATGGCTCCATTACGTAATATAATGGGGGCAAGAATTCTATTTCAAATTGCCTGCGATAAGAAAATACTAATACCTTTAATATTGCGGACAAGTAAAAAGAAACAAAGCAACTATTTGCGAAAGTCAAAACATTGCAAAGGCCACAGATACAATATGGAGATCTTGTAAGATAATATATGGTCTACTCAATAAAGAGAGAATTGCAGGCAACCGAGACAGGAATTTCAAAGGCCAAATTAGATGAGTTGAAAAATTCTCGCATTCAGCTACAGGGACCAAATGTTTGAAATTCCCATCTCAATTCCCTGCAGTTCTTTCTTTATTGCATACAACCTTAAATTCATGCAACAAACACAGCATAGTATCTCTAAGACAGTAAAACATAACTAGAAACAGAGAGACCCTAACACTAAATATAATATTTCCTGATGTGACTCGAGACTATGTATGAATTGAGAGCACAATGTAAGGGAGAATCATTGTTAGTTGAAGTGTGCCTGTGCATTACCTTAAAGTTTTGTGGCTGCAGCCATAACTCTGTTATATGGTGTGGCATTAGTAGTTTCAGGAGTCTATTTTATTCCAGTAGCTCAAATGAGCACAGAGCTTGAGGCATTTTATTTTTTGATGACACAAGTAGGCTTCTGTGCTAGTCATGACTCGACCAAGTAAGCCACTTAAGCTGCAGCCTAGAGCATTACATGCAACATTAAGGCTGTTGCAGTTGCAAGATAGAACAGGAAGATGCATAGGGAAACAATATGTTTTACTCATGCTAATGAGTGACATGTCTGTTGGTTCTTTTGAGAGCACCAATATCCTTAGGCATGAATCACCATTGAATTTGCCCTAAGTAGTATTGTGTGTGCCCTATGGGTATTATATCCTCTGCGTGATATTTATATGGATATTATGTCTAAGCAGCACACATCTATGTAAGTAAATGTTGCAGTGTAGCCTTTAAAGGACAACTTGCAGCAGAAAATGTATGTTTATTTGAAAAAAATTGCTAGAAATGGATCGTTTAACAGCCATGGTACATGAAAACTTTAAATCATATGATAAAATTTGGTAGTTTTAGCCCAGAATAAACAAACTATTTTTTTTAGACTCTCGGCTTGATAATAACTGGTTCTTGGGAAAAGGAACTCAGTAAAAAAAAATCTGTCTCCAAATGGTTAATGTCTTTAAATAGAAAGAAAAATTGCATCAAGTTTTGGCTGTTTTAAACCCGACATATCTGTCACGTAGATTAACTTTCAGCTCTGCCTCAGACGTGAGGCAGAGCCAGGCATAACTAGCAGAGCAAGAGAGTCGCTGACCAGACTGGCCTGTCTGTTCCACAAAGAAGCATAACAGCTGCCAAACAGAGAATAAGTTGGCATGTACTATCAATATTACTAGAAATAATTACAAAATTACTAGAAATATTTACAAAAATACTAGGTGTCCTTCTGCTCACTCCACCACCTCCTTCTTTACTACCTTTGTCACTCTTGTCTCCACTCCGTCTTGAATGTAAGCTTTCAATCAAAGCTGTTAGACATATGTATCTGTATGTCTAATTGAGTTTAAGAAGATCCCTTAAGCTCTGTATCAAATGCTGCATACATTGTTGTTGCTATACAAATCAAACTTAATGTAATGTAATGAATTGGAAAACATTACATTACATTAGTTAATGAAAATAAGTTAAAGTTATCTGTGAGAAAATGTGGCTCCAACATCTGATGTAGCACTTCACCCTCAAATTCCTGCTTTTGTGACTTTCCTAAGGCCTTCTTAGGGTCTAAATTAGTAGCATGTCCCACCTGTTCAGGAAATTCAAGTATGACTGACCTGCCACCGTAAAAGTAGACACTAACCACCAAACATCTGTGGTCATGATACCAGTTCAAAGATGTTGTAGATGTCTTTTTATCAAGTTGAGGAGCACCATTAAGGACGAAACAGCTGTCAATGAGCAGTTATCTGGCATTTCTGTCCCTGGATATGTTTAAAAGCTACAAAAAAATAAAACACTCTGTGCTTCTAACTGTAATAAAGTTGGCTTATAGACATAATATAAATTTTATTTATTTATGCAAAAGCATAATTAAGCTCACCCACCATGTCAAGGCATACTCTCAATAGAGTGAGAACCTAATCTCACCTCCTATAGTGTGGGCATACAAAGTTAATATAGCCAATTCATATAACCTAAACCTCTCATTTACATGGTGTTTATACAATTGTTGTCATGTTTATTTGGGTTTGAAGTGCAGACCATTTTTGTTTTTTCGTATGCACTGTATGGAAAACTTCCTCTTACACATGTATATTATTCCATACTAGCTTCTGACTAGCTTACCACACCAACATTTTTCTTTTCTCTATGTTTTGAGGCTGTCTAGTAAAACACGCATTTGCTCCAAGAGGTCCATTTATAAAATGGTATATAGAAATATAAAGGCAAAAAGGTGATCATTGTTAACCTTCTTTGCATATGCCTACCCAGTTTCCCTTGCATTAGTGATAGCACTGCATTTTTAGGATCACCTTAGGCTTTTGGCTAGTCTGGTTTGTGTAGTTTTGTATTTAATAATGCCTCTGCTTTCCCCTTTAATTTTAATATGAGGAGTTTTCCAATATTTTTTTTACCCCAACCTAACTTTATTGTGCATGCCTGACATCGATAGATTGACATTTTATGGCATATATTTCAGCCTTAGTGATGCTAATCATAATTTTATATATTTGCTACACTAACTCTATGCATGTCTAGAATTCACCGCAAATAAGTACTATGTTCAGTTTCTGGTTTAGATCACAACATAGTGCAGATGAAATAAAGAATATTAAAATGACTTCTGTTCACAATACTGTGTATATGTATTCTGACCAAAGAGAGCAGCCCTTCTACTCCCATTTAAACTCTGAAGATATTGAATTTGAAACATATTAAACATTGATTTGTGCTTGCAATGCTGCTATTTTCTTACGTTCAGAATTCTTATAACACAAATTTTGTTAGTGTGAAATATTGATTAACAATGTGGCTAAACCATCATTTCTCAATGTATTGTACTTGCTTGTGCTATTACAAAAAGACATGATGAATTGCAGTGTGAAACTGAATTAGTTTCTTCAGAGATTTGTGCATTCCTGGGATGGCACTATTACCCAATTTAAGGGTTTTCATTTGATTAACCTCACAAGGAGGAAAAGCTACGTTGACCTTGCCCATGGCACATGGAGCCATTTCACTGACTGTTATTATTATAATTCTCTATTATATTCTTTAAGCGTTCATATACAATGTCGTCAAATGTATTACCTGAAACACTAACAAATACCAAAACATCACTCATAACCAGGAAAAAAAAAAACTGCCTGAACATTGAATAACTTAGGTCAAACAATGAAATCATCATCAGTGTTTGTCAAATCCTTTTCATGCTGGTATACAAAGGAATCTCGCTAACAAAAGACAGATCCCATTTATACTGACATACTTATGGTAATACATTTTTATGACTTTCAATGATCTATGAAAAGAACATCGTTGTGATCATATTGTTTATAAATTTCATTCAACACATTGGGGGTTATGTATATATAATGGTGTGTTTTTTTGTAACTGTAATCATGTTAACTTTTCTTTCTGTGCCTCAGTTCTGTGCATAATGATGAAAAACTGTACTTTTTAGTCTCACTTTGGACACACATTATAATTAACCATAGGGGTAATTTAAAGAGATTTAAAATATTTGGGATTTGTTATCCATTGCCATACTTGGCAATACTTAACAGTCCATTTTTTGAGGGCCCTGTCCCAACAAACTGGGGTCTGTCCAGGTATTACTACTGCCTAAGCACAGTTCTTTGCATAGGCAGCATTAGCTGTGCATAGGCCAGCATTATATTTACACTACATATGTCAATTAGACATACATAGTCGAACTCTAAAGCATTGAGTTCCAGACATCTGGTGCCTCTACCAGGGAAGCTCAGTTGTGTGGGGTCACACAATGTCATATGATGTCACATGGCATCCAGTAACCCCTCAGCCTTTTGGCTCTGCCCTATCGCATACCAGGACCGCATCCTGCAAAATTAGCAACATTTTCAAACAATAATTAAAACATGATCATTTGGGTTCCACAGGCACATTTAGTCTTTTTATCTGTGTGCTCCATATTATACAATTGTGCACAGCCATTAATTGTGAATATTCATCACACCACTCTGTGAGCCAAACATTTAGACAGGTTTTTCCATGATCATCTATTGCAAACATGGTAATATGTACCAAGTAATATGATATGATGCCACTAATCAGAGCATTGGAACAGAGCATTCAAGTTGGTTCCTTTCTCTTAGATTTTGTTTGTATTTGACTTGGAACTCTCTTTAGTATAACTACTGTGTGTTCCTCAAGGCTACACAGTGAGTGTTCTCTTAATTATTTTTATAAACATAAAAAGAAATCTTGAAGTCCTCCCAAGGCTTTAAATTGAACTGTATTTACTAGAAAAAAAGTGGTGTGTCAACATTTTAGTTTTTGAAGTGGAACTTTTATCAACAACCAAACAAAACATACTTGGGATTCCAAGTAAGGAGCACGCTAACTATGTAGCTATGAGAAGAGCCACAGAAGTCTTGCCAGAAAAGAAAAGTGTATGAAGTCAATTGTTTGTGTCTGGGTGATGTACATATACCACAGGAAACTACAGAAGATCATCAAATACTTTAGTCTTGTGACTTGTATTAACTAATATTTCCATAACTGCAGGTTTTGTTAAGTTCTGATATTGGTTTAATAGATAAACTTTGGTGATTATATATTACAAATGTTCAAAAATAATGACAACTGTATTATTGTAAATGCAAGTTGAAGAAAAGAAGATTGGTATCTTCTGCAAAAATTGTGGACTTAAGTATTCTAATGAGTACTATAGTATTGCAACCATTTGTATGGGGCACCCTTAAAATGACCACGAGAAAGCATAACTAGAAGTGTGAAAAAAGTGCGCAAATCATAAAGTAATATATATATAAAAAAAACTTGACAGAGAATAATCAGTAGTATAAACTGCTCTGTTCTTGATGCAGATTTCTCATATGCAAAAAAAAAAATTCTAATACAACATAGTGCAGGCTGATAGACACCGATTCTGGTAAAGAGCAAATAAAAAATGTCTTTCAATTACTTTTTATTCCATGGTTATGGAGTAATGGCATGGGAAATCAAATTTCAAGGTAGCAGCACTAGGCTGGATCCCAAGATAAGTTAGCTTGGGCAGGCAGGCGGTGAAAAGGCAAGCAAGTTTCCTTGAGGGACTTGTTGATCATTGTTGAGGATCACTGCAGCTTTTGTGGATGTAAGCAGTTATTATGTTTTTAATTAAATAGCTGTGTATTTTATCTTAATGGTTGTTTTTTTAGTTTTTTTTTTCATTTGAGAAAACTGCATCAAGAACTGGCCAATTTATACTACTGATTATTCCGTTAATTTTATGTACCTTCTGGTTTGCACCACTTCACTTATCACGCTTCTAGATTGGTATCTTCTGCTTAGGCCTGTAAACACAGACCACATTCTAGCACTAAGCTTTAATAAATTGTGGAAGTTAAAGGTGTACAGAATAAATTAGTAATTGACATATGAGGGTATTGTAAGACAAGCCAAAGGTCAGGTTTCACAGAACAATGAAAAAGTTTAACACAAGTGTGAGTAAGGTCAGGTCATCAGTACAATGTGTATCACAAGGTTAACGTATGAGACATGACTTATAGGTACAGGTCAGTTGTCCACACTTTGATGTAATGAACACACACACACACACATATATATATATATATATATATATATATATATATATTGTAAGATCTTTGTACGTAGGAGTGAAGCGTGGAGGCAGAGGAAGGTATTAAATGTCAAGAAAAGATGTTTGGAGTTTGATGATAGGGTTGATATGTACATATTTGTATGTATATGCATTATATATACACGTTTAGTTAGTAATATCTAAGGGTGTGAATACACATTCCTAAATGTTCCAGTTCTATTGAACATGTGACATCAGAAGAGGGTAACTATTAAAACTGATTTTTTTTTTCTATGAAACACTTTAAAAAATGAATAATGACTTGCATCATTTACCTATGCAAAAGTGTGGGAACAGCTGCTAATATCATAAATCAAAGTGAAAAGATGATTGTTCTAAGTACCAATATATATTAATTTATCAATAAAGTATTAACATAATGAAAATGTTAAATTAAAACATAAATAAAGCAAGGCACCAAGACAGAGAAGAACAAATGAGGTCACACAATGGACTAATATGATTGATAATTACTGGTATTTGCGGATCTACCACCTGTCCCACCTTGAGTTGGACAGTCCTGATTTGGGACTGTCCCACGGTCCCTTTTTTTCATTCTCCAGTGTGTGGGACACTACAGAATGAAGTCTGTGCAGGTATAACTGCACTATGAATTTGAATGACAGAAGTGCAGGCATGTCCAGTAGTGCTGATACCCCAACCAGTATCTGACATTGTTGGGAGTAATACTTTGAGGTTTGTAGTTGAGGTTGTTGTCATAGGGCAGGGGTGTCCAAGTTTTTTCTTCAGTGGGCTACTTCACCAGAAATAAATGTGTGCGTGGGCCGCATACACACAAAGTCACACATATAAACACAGTCACCCTTACACACAGACGCACACCCTGACACACTTACACAGACATCCTTACACACATGCACACACACACTCCCTTGCACAGGCATCCTTACACACATGCACAAACATCCAGACACACACTCCCTTGCACACATGCATGCACAGACAAAATCCCTTGCACACACGCACAGACAAACTCCCTTGCACACACGCACAGACAAACTCCCTTGCACACACGCACAGACAAACTCCCTTGCACACACGCACACACAAGCTCCCTTGCACAGACGCACACACAAACTCCCTTGCACAGACGCACACACAAACTCCCTTGCACACACGCACAGACAAACTACCTTGCACACACAAACTCCCTTGCACACACAAACTCCCTTGCACACATAGACAGAATCCCTTCCACACTCACACACAGAATCCCTTCCACACTCACACACAGAATCCCTTTTACACACGCACTCCCTTCCATACTCACACACATACCCTTACACACATTTATTTTTTTTTACTTAAATGTGCCATTGATGTCAGGCACACCGTTTACCTCCTATCCGGAAGTCATCATCTTCTGAGCTCCTGGATGTCACCTGACACCAGGCGCTCCGACAGGATAACAGAGCATGGGAGTGGAGCGCTCTGCGCTCTCCCCTATGCGGCAGAGGTATATACGGGACGGAGGTGCGGTTACCGCATCCAATCTAATGCGGGCCGCACCTCCATGTCAGGCGGGCCGCATTTGGCCCGTGGGCCGCATGTTGGACGGCCCTGTCATAGGGCAATACATACCTAAACCTGCTTTATCTTAATGTTGATCTTTTGTACACCACTATTAATCTTAACTGAAACTGAACTAGTGATACACTATACTGTCATTTCACCCTACTCCATTGTTTAACATCAAGAAAGGATATACAAAGATGAAGGTTAACAGAAGCACAGATAATAGAAAATTACTCTTGCAAACAAGAAATAAATGATGAAGGTTTTCAAGCCACTTGAACCCCTGGAGAAAACTTTCACAGTAATACACAACTATGGTTCTCTGTAAGGAGTAGTGCTGCAAATCTAATTGCCAATTCAAATCTAAATGCATGATGTACATAATAAAACTCTCATGCATTCAAATTATAAAGCTGCATGCATAATCAAGCATAAGTCGAAAATATTATATTATCCAACAGAAATTTTTTTTTTTTATGGCTTTGAATAGTGATATATCAGTTACACAGTCAGTCTATCATTCATAAAAACAAAAAAAGGCATATATTGAAACCATCCATGACCTTACCAAGATAGTGGATTTTCGATTGACCATATTACAGAAAGCTTTCACAAAAGTGTAAAAATGTCATTAATACTATACCTTTTGCCATACCACTCCCATCTACTTGCAAATGATGGCCTATGTTGTAGATTTAAAACTGACCCAGAAACGCGTCTGCATATTTGGTGGAAATGCTCATTGATCAGACCCTTCTGGAAAAAGATTCATGCAATTTTGTACATTTTTACCAGACATCCACCTGTAGTGCTATTATACTACACCACCATAAAAATCTCTGCATAAAAAAAAAGTCTGCAACCCTCAATATGCTTTCAGCCACGAACCACCTCATTCCTCTGTTCTGGAAATCCACCTTTGTTTCCCCATCCAGTCATGGGTGGAAAAAGGCAGTGATGACAGAGTTAGCAGCCATCACTGAGAGTGAGGTCACTAGATATTTAAACTAATACTTACATTGGATGCAGTTCATCAAATCTGATAATACATTCTTATAATCTACCTTATTCTTCTTGGTGTCAGAGGAGCCTGGCACTTTGCACCCTTTCTGTCCACCACTATCCCTTTGGATATTTATGTTTATTGACATATTATTTTTTTGTTGAACCACTCTATATAAGCATTTTCCTTAACTGAGCAAGGTTCTTTACTCATATATATTTAAGGGGGTTATCAATAAAGAGCGAATTGCAGAGAACTGAGACAGGAATTTCCAACTTTAGGTCAATGAAGCTGAATTGGAAAAATTCTCGCATGAAGTGGAATGGGAGAATTTTTCCAACTCATCTACTTTGGCCTTAAGTTTCAAATTCTCATTTCAATTCCCTGAAATTCTCACTTTATTGAGTAGACCATTTGTTTAACAATTTTTTGTATCCTTCCCAAATGGTAAAACGTATGTTTTTTTTCTGTATAATTTTCTGTCTATGTTGTAGATGAGGACCTACCCTACTTTTAATAGGAGATGTATTTTTTAAGTGTTTTGATTGACAGGCACCAATTCTGTATTAACTTGCTATTTGGTTACCTTAAATCTGAAACTTAGAAATTCTTACGTGTTCCGCCCATACTTACCTTCCCTATGCACCTTAATTGCTTTTTCTCTTGCTCTCCCCTGCTCCTATCCCCCCACACCACTGATATTTTACCCTTCACTTCCATTCCTTGGAAGATTGAGCGGACATACAAAATAGCTCAATCTAAAGATATCGAGAAGAAAAAAAATGGGCATTTTACGTCATACCTAACAACATGAGACTACATCAAAATCAAAGGCAACTTTTGTCACTATGTTTAGTAAAGCATTTAATGACATTAAGTGATTAATAAAAGGGAATTTACAGATTCTGTATCTAGACTCTGAATATGAACAAGACTTGTCTAAGGATATAAGATTCTCAGCTGGCAGGCTCAAAAATGTGAAAAGAAACTTTCTCCTATTCATTTTTGTAACACACCAGTGAGAAAACATTGGATTTTAGCATTGGGCACATCATTTTTAATGTACGTAAACATGCAGAAAAAGACAAAGATATTATTTCCTGTTCTAACGGAAAATGCTTTGCATTGAAACAATATGCCATTTGTTGCAAATGTTATATATGTTGTACAGAAAGAAAAAGCAATATGTTGGAAGAACAACAAGAGAGTTTAAATGCTGGATTAGAGAACATTTTGGAGATATTGAGAGTAAAGTAGATACTCCAGTAGCCACACATTTTAAAGCTTGTTGTGACAACAATATAAAATTCTTTGAATTTTTTGGTATAGAAGCCATCAGGAAAGGGCCTAGAGGAGGAAGATTTTTTTTTACGTTTCTTTCGGAACAAGATAGCCCACACTGGTCTGAATAAAGAATATTATTTGACGCACTTTTTTCTGAATCTCTCAAATCTTATGGTATTTGGTGCGTACAAATTTCTTCCGAATCATAGCCTTAAAACATTAACTTTTATGTGTAAGTTTAGGATAATTGATGAATATATTCAGCATGTACAATAATTGATTTTTTTCAAAAGCATAAATATCTCTTTGTTTCTTTCATTTACATATATTTGTTTATTTTTAGATACCATATCACTTTCATCATCGATTTATATACATCTTCAAGAAAAAGAAATGACTATGTCCAATTCAACTATGCTTTTAATATAGCTTTATTCAAATGTAGATGTTTGTAGTAATAGACACCTAATGTTTTGTATCTTATTAATCTTATCAGCTGGACATGGAACCATTCTTGGTTGCTCACTATTATGGTCAGGTACTGGTAGCTGTATTCAACTCCACTTTTAGGTTCAATAGTAGGGAGCATTGAGCAGGGGGGGGGGGACTACTGATAAGCATGAGGGAGTCCAAAAAGGTCACAGCAATAGGGTTAGGCAAAAAAGTAGTTCTCTTTCCCTTGCCCCCTAGCCTCCACCAATCGTGCAGTGCCTCTCGCGAGCAAGTAACACCCCCTGGACCCTCCTGGAAATAGTTGCAGTCACCGCAAATGGGTGTCTAGCAACTGAAGGCCGGGAATTCGGCCTACCCCACAGTTGCACTATTGAAGGATGGCTGCAGATGGGCAGAGGATGGATCCAGTCATGAGGGCCCCCTGGGCAAGTTAAATGACGGCCCTTGGACCTGACTAACACGCTAGGTTCCAGAAGCCTGACCCTGGAAAGCAACTTCTAATGCCATCACCAGAGGAGCATCAGCAGATTGTGGAAAGGCTCCTGATATGCTTGGCTGATCAGAAACTCTACGAACCACCACAGGGCCACCACAGATTTCGCTGAAGGAAAAGAGGAAGATGTTTAGGACAATGCAATACAGAATGTAGGCACGTTCTCTTCACATGCATGGTCATATAAATTTTAGACTATGGTAGATTGACATTCCTAATATTAATTAACACCTTTAATAATCTAAATGTATCTCTGTAGTTAACATAGCTATTTACAGAATCAGTCAACAGTTGCATAACACAATCCTGTGCTTAAACCCACGAGGGCTTACATATTCCTATCACTATCACACAAAATTACATAGACATCATACAACTGTACATCCATATCCACATTTCTGCGTACATGGATGTACAGTAGTAAATAAAGAGATTGCATGCCAGAGAAACCTAATACATTTGCTTTAACATCAGAAATAAATGATGTGGTGTATATGTGTATCTACTTAGGCTGGTGGATCCCTGGGCTTGCACACCAGGAGCCAGCAGTTGGTGGGAGGAACCTGGTATGAGAGGTGGTGAAGGTAGGTAGTTGGATATGAAGAACAAAAAAAAGATTGGTAATGTTGAGTGCATACAGTTGGGGGCAGAACATTTTACATCAACATTTTCATTGGGTTCATTCATGAAAGAGGGAATTTCAGATAATAAAGAATGGAATCCCACCATTAAGACCATAGCAGTTGAATTGTAATAATTCTGAAGAGCTGCCAATATTGAGGATTTGTCCTAAAGTCAGTTTGTTTTGGATAAAGATGTTAAACTTTGTAGACTCACTGCTGCATAAAAAATTGAAGGAGAAAGTCATAGAGATTGCCTTAGGAATATAAAATCTGGGGAAAACACTTCAAAATCCACTATAAGTTGATAAATCTCTTGATAAATCTCTTGATCAAAACCATCTCACATCAATTGAATGGTAGACTCAACATTTATTTATCTTGTGGAAAGAGAAAGTACTTGATTTCATACCTAGAATTAGCTTTGCCAAAACGTAATAAAGAATTAGATTGTGAAAAAATGGTAACACCTGGGAAGCATATAGTAAAACATGAAAGTGTCTTATCCAAAACCAGATGTACATCTGTTTCAAACAAACATTGTTTTCTCCAGTGCTAAGTGCAGTAGAGCTAGCCAGATGTACTATACTAGTGCACATAGCACTAATTCACAGCTTATGTCTTAGTTAGCAAAAATTGGAAGTACCAAAAAGCCCTCCAATTAAAATGTATCATTTATTATTGTATAAAAAGACTAAAGTTGCAGTCAGTTTACATTAATCCATTACATGTATACAACAACACTCTCAATGATGTGTACCACACACACACAGTGAAACCCACAAAAATCAATTATATTAAAAAATAAATAAAAAACAAAGCAAAGGGCATTTATATGATATCAATTCTACAATTAATCACAAACAGATGAAAAAAGGGGAAGGGTGACTGGAGCTACAATGTATGTTTGCACCACTGGAGTGGCTCCACCTCTAATGTCAAATATACAATATAGTTGTATATACCCAGTCATTATTGTGACTATGGTCACAAATAAAATACAAAAGAATACAAAAGAAAAATAGAAGTAAGAGTTTTACTTAGTAGGCACTCCTCCGTGCCACTCCTATAGACTGGAAAATAGAGCCACAAGTATTCAAAATGTTTTTATAAATATATAAATGTCTTTACTAAATACTAAACAGAAATAGTATACGTATGTAAATGTCTGAAATATACCAGATCAGAATACAATAAGAGGGTCACACCTGGACACACCCAAAAACAGTAAAATTAACCAAAAGTAAATCAATATCGATGAATATACATGAATAACAGATAAACCAAAACAACAGCAAATATACATAGTAGAAAATTTAATGGAACTACTAATAGTGTTTTTCAAAAATATACATGTTAGCAAACTGGGATTATGGAGCATAAGTAGCAAGTTTATAACTGACAGTGTATCAACAGACAGCTACTATTGGCACAGTCAAGTAGTGTATATACAGTTCCAGGTATGATTGGTCAAAAAAAGATGGTGCAAGCCTCGATAGTAGTGAGGACGCCAATCTCATACAAGGTGTTATGAATATGCAGTTCTTCCAAATACTTCCCCCCCACAATGCATGGGACTTTAGCACCCTCCAGTCACCAAATGCAGATGGCCAACTTACTATCAATAGGAAGAACCTTTATCAATCATGGGATAGGCACCTTCTGCCATAAAGTTCCCTGCTAACTGGCCCATCTCCAACTGGCTATACAATCTGCCTCCGGGATTCGGACGCTCACCACTCTTACTTGAACGTGTATGAAGCACCTTTTTCTGCCACTTCTATCTTCCAGAAATAATAGCACCAAATCTGCGGCCATAATTCAAAAGGCTTTATACAGTTCCGCTGATAATGCAGAACTATACACAGGAGTTAAAGGGAAACAGACCAATTATCTAGACAAAAACAGCCAAGGCAGCATGAACTGGAGGCAGATTGTATCCGGTCTATGATGACTTCATCATGTTGGAGGTCTTTGTCTAGATGTTGTTTTGTGTAGAACATTGTTTTGACTGTCTTTGAACTGCTGTGGATTGGTCTGCATTATCAGCAGAATTGTATTGAGCCTTTAGGGTTATATCCCTTTTTTTTATTATTGATTGTATCCATAATAAGAAATGGACAAAATTACTATAGTCGGGGGTGCTAACATCAAAAAATCATTATCATCATTCCACTATACAGAAATCCAAAGCTGCCAGCTCGATCCCACATAGCAAGTAGGGGCACTCCACCTTGGTCACTGGTTGATATAATGCAAGAAGACTCTTACACCATTCTTAGTTAATAGAATATATCCAAAATGAAAGTGGCAGCCAACACTTTTTTTATGTTCTGGACAATCGTTGTTTTAACATTTCTGCAGTGTATATAATTTTCCTCTCATTTACTGTACTCACACAAGTATACATATATTTTCAGAATAAGAAGGGCTTTCTTTAGATACCATTATGTTGATCTTATCAAATAATTTACTATAAAAGAAATATATAATGAAACATTTAAAAAAAAAATCTTTATCTAATTTTTACATAAAAAAACTTTTACACATCTACAAACGCTAATAAAATAAATAGATTCTGAAAATTGTCCTGAGTTTTGAGATATCAATATTTACTTTTTTCTGTTTTTTGTTTTTTTTTGTACGTTATAGGGTAATAACTGAATTAAGTGTATTGCTTTTTCCTAACCATTTTTTCCTATGGTTACCTCTTTACCACAATCCCAACCCTAAATATAAAACTAACCGTAACCCTAGCACTAACCCTAACCTAATAACTGGCATGCTACCTGTCAATATGGACCTTGTGATCGCTCCTGGGTAGAATAGAATTGTGTCCATGGGACAAATGTAGGTGTTGCTGAATTGCATCAACTGCAGTTGAGCTTAAAAAGTTATACCTACTCGGTGCTTGTTTTTTTCCCCCCTTGAATTCTCATGATGCAATCAAGACACTGAATGTCTGTTTTATTTCTGTACTTTATGTACAGATTGCATTGTTACTAAAAATGAAAAAACAAAATATAAATAAAGAATTTAATAAAAAGTAGTAGTTGATCACTTTCTAAACTCTTTCCACTGTATGAAGTGTCAGGCATGTCAGTTGTCACTAACTGCATGTTTTTGCATGACGTTAAAGTTGAAATTCCCTTGCACACCCTTCACAATGGCGTTGGCAGATGCAAATGATTTTAAGTGTGTGTTTATATAGTGGATGGATACAGTAATATACAGCCAATAATGAAACAATATAATCATGCCTAGAAGCCTACACTATGTTATATATGAGGCACTTATGAGTTCAAGCTGCATGCAAACATAACAACTAAAGGATATAACAGTGTATTCTTTTTTTATTGCTCAAACACGTCCGACTGAAAAATGTATATTCACTATGAAGTTGTATGGCAGTAGTGCCACTAATAATTTGAATATGCAGAGAATAGATTTGTAGCCTATAGCAGCATGTCTGTGTTATATTTACGCAGTTATTTGAAAATGTGCCCAAATTGTGTAAGCAATATTTATAATGCAGCTAAGGCAAAAAGCAACTACTTTATATCATATTTAAATAGCAAATGAACCATGTTGTAAATGGTCATGTTGGGTGTATTGCCCAAAAGCATTTAATACCAATATAAAAATTCTCCAATATATTTTTATATATATATATATTTTTTTTTATATATATATATATATATATATATATATATATATATATATATATATATATGTTTAAATTAAACTGATGGCACCATTACATCTATAAGGTCACCATACCTCATAGATGAAATTGTGACAAGAAACAAAATATAATTCAATAAAGGCGAACACTTCATTCAGTCCCTGAAGAGAAAGTGATTGTATCTGGTGTATATATAGAAAGACTCTAGTTGGAATCCTTTAATACAATATTAAAGGTTATATTTCTTTTTTGTTATATATTTTATTCCAGAAAGTTTATATTAGATATAAGATAAGGAATTTGGGGCTATTAAAAGTATTTACAAAATTGGGCAGACTAGATGGTCTAAATGGTTCTTATCTGCCGACACATTCTGTGTTTCTTTGTTGTTTGTTTCTGATGGGGGGATTTAGGTACTTGCAATTTTTGCTACTATATTTTTGGGGTTTAATACCATGTAACGTGTTGTATATATATCATAATAAATAATAATTTATTTTATTTTTCAGCGTGATGTGCTGTTTGTCTAAGTTAGTGTTATGCACTGTTAGTATGTGCATTACCTATATCCATAATCCCCATAAAATTTGATTGATGGAGTAAAAGTTCAAGCTATTCGGCCTGACCAGCTGCTGTAAGACTTCAATTTATTTAGTCCTTGCGTTTCTCTCATATCTTTTTTTTTATTGGAAAATGTTCATTGGTTCATATAGTACATCTGTAATTTTCACTTTTTATTTTACAAAATGAACTGGTCACCTTTCAAACATAAGCTCATTAGTTTTTCTTAATTTTTGCACAAACTGTGGGGGATATCAAAGTTGAAAGGTACACAGAAATGTAGGGGACTAATCCTTTCAGTGATGGCAAGAACGTTGGTATTAGTGAAGTTAGCGCTATTAGATTCAATTGTAAGCAATTTTGAGAGGTTTTAAGTGTTAGACATTTTGTTTAAGTTAATCTAGTGGTTAGGACAGAACATTTAAAAGGAATATATGGTGACAAGAAACAATATATAATTCAATAAAGGAGAAAACTGCATTCTTTATCTTTGTATTATTAGGTCAGGATTTCAGATTTTTCTACCTTGTAGGAGTGGACCAGAGAATGGATCTACTCAATGGAATAGTTAATGATGAGTGAGGAAGATGGCAGTAGCATATTGCAGAAATTGCAGCCGAGACAGTATTCAAAATGAAATTTAATAAAACATGAAAAAATTAGGGCTAGCCAGTTGTTTCTTGATGCTCAATCTAGTCTACCACTCTTCAGTAATATAGCCTTGCTAAACTTTGGTTTTCTCAACAGTGAAAAGATTCATGTCATCAACATATTAAGTTATGGGTATAATCATATTATTTTTATTAATGCATGGTCAGCAATGCACTGTGGCACTTGCTACATGGCTACATTTCACAAATGAGAATGGAAGCACTCCTTAATTAAAAGGAACCAAGAGATATAAGGAAATTTCGCACTGAATTGCAAAATTACATTACCTAAGAACACAAAATATCATTAACCATATTTTTTTGTGTTTAAAACTACTACTACTTTTTTTTAAGATTTTAGAGCAAAAATTGGGGGTCATCTGATAGTAACCATTTAAGACAGTACCTTTAACCGAATTCCTGCCGAATTCCCAAATTTCCTCCAAATCCCTCCCACTTTTCCCCTTCTCTGTCATAGCCCCCTATATACCTCCCAATCTTCTCCCCACATACTCCTCCTCCCTGTTCCTCCCCCCTGTTTACAAAATGTTTATAAAATCAGTTATTGCAAAGTAAAAAGAAAATGTCTTGACATATATACTTATTTGTTATGATGCATGAATAACTTATTTTTATTTTAAAAATATAGATTTTTTTATTTTGGGTTAAAAAAATGGTGAGTGTCATACATGGGGGCATCTTATCCACGGAAACATATGGTAACTAATAATAAGTTTTGGGAAGAAATGTATCTAGTTGCTCAAATGCCTCAGTTAATATTGCACTAAAAGAAATATGAAGACAAACAATTACTAGTTATGTTAACATTCTTTCATATATTTCTAAACTGTTGTAAGCGAGGACTTCATCACCTCTTCATGTTCTGTACATAGATTCCTACTTTGTTTGAAAGCCTATTGCACAGTATTATGGAATGTGATGGCACTTTAAAAATATAAAGTGGAATTCTAAAAGCATACTACAGTTTAAGTAATTCTACTTCTACTTCTATTTCGTCCGCCAACCACATTTTTCATCTAGATTATCATTTTTCTCCTTCTTAATCTCTACTTTACATCAAGCTTTGAACTAGTCATTTCTGGCAGGCAAAAAGAAAACAGTCATTTTACATGCATGTAATGGGATTCTGCAAATACAGTCCAAGGCATTATTAAAGATGCAATCCCACTGAAATGTACAATGATCATCATAATTCAGTCAGTTTTTGTAGCACACTGGAATATGGAATATTACAGTACCTTCTTTGGTATGAAGTACTGCAATGGTTTACACATTGCAGCCATAGCTGCTCTTGTACATAATGGGCTCTAGTCAATGACCTGAATTAATTTCTTTCAGGTCATTGAATACCACAGACTGCAACTGAAAATGTTTCATGTAAAAAACTTCATAATATTACCTCATGCCGTTTAATAGATCCCCAGTAGTCAATTTTGTCACTTGACATGAATCTCAGTTACACTCCTACCAAATGTCCTTATTATACCATCCTTACAGAGCAACTAAACATGTTTTACATGTTCTTCTACATTAGAAGTGGTTCTAGTATGAGGATAAACTGGCATGTACATTATAATGGTCCTCTTACCAGCAGCAATGATGCTTACTGGGGAGCATAAGGACTGAAGCTGTCTCTACAGTGCTAGTGCAGAGAGAAACCTTCATTTTCATGTCAGCTTCCAGGTGAGGATTGATGGCTTTCAGGCTGTTGGGCACACGAGGTAGACGCTTGCTCTGGCGCGGTGGCCATTTTGTTTAGGGCAGGCTGGTGCGACAGGCTCAGAGAATGAGCAAAAGACGTACCTGGAGGTGGCAGTTCTGCCCCTGGCTTATTCCTCTTAAGCTAAGGTGGGTCTTCCACTTTGTTTTGACGGTCCATGGTAAAATTGACAGATCAGGATAAGCCGTGATATAAGCTTTCGTTGTGGAGCTGAAGTGGCATGCGACCACCAGGATCAGTCACCGGCATCTCCCTTGCCATTTTAATATAGTTTTCTATATCCCACATCTTCTCTGTCTCTCATTCCTACACAAGTGTCTCTTTTTTTTTTTTCATTTAGAATGTATCGTAAACATAAGATAACACCATGACCAAAAAAGCAGTGATTAGTTTAAAGCAGATTGAAATATGGGCAAATGGTTCTTATTTTCCGACATATTCAATGTTTATATGTTGGGTGTGGATAAGTGTATCACAAAGCTCCACAGCAATGAAATTCACAGTAATGTGCAGTGTGACAGAATCCATGAGCTGTTCATCATTAAGGAACAATAATGTATGTTTAAACTGTAGTAAATGTCAGTAAATATAAATACTTGCTCTTGTTTTAAATGACTATAAAAGGCTATCAATAGGTCAAAAAATACATCTAGCAATGCCCTACCCATTGACAGACCATCATCCACCCCCCAAAAACTTAAGCCACTTAAGTTGTTTAAAAACAGACAGTTTTCTATTTAGTTCATAGCTACATGACAGTTCATACTGGACAGTACATAAGTGATTGGACCTTACAGATCTACAATGTTAGCACGAAACACTTATCATGAAAAATTCTACTGTGCTGTAAAATATGCAATTCACACGTTTTTTCCATCCTTTCTGAAACCAACTGCAGTATATGTTATAATGAGGCACAATAGGAGTCGAATAATGAATACTACAAGCACAAGATTTTACGAGCTTCAGCTAATTTAATGCAGACTGTGTTTAATGGAGCTGACTTTGCAGTGAATTAATAAACTGCAGAAATCAGGTTTGTGGGGGGGTAAAAAGTGGCACTCTGCATTTTGTACTAATCAATGTGAGGTGTGAGCCTGAACACAGCCCTTTGCTTATTGTGCGGTTGGGAGGTGTGTTGTTCAGCAGTCTTGTTTCCCATCATCATACTAATGTGCCTAATAATCTTAGAGATACAGATTTACAGACAAATTACATAGTAATAGCAATTACCAGATGTAATACAAGAATGGTCAGTACTTCAAACGTAATTAGTCCTGGCAGCTGCGGGGTCAAGTAAAGGTAGTTTAGTAACAACAATATGCTAGCACAAATTACTTATGTTTAAACCTAAATTATGTTCTCCAAATTGCTGACTTAATGCTAAATAAATAACTGTATGCTAATAGACTGACTGCAATTGATTGCAGGTTGAATTTAATACAATTACTTGTTCTATGGCAGGCTTAGGTCAACATTTCCCCCCCTTTTTGTTGTAATTAATAGCTTTTTCCAGCAGACGAGACCATGCATCATATGCCTCTTTTGCAATTTGTTGGAATATTCTGGCAGTTCTAAATATACAAGGTTTCAGTTCTAATAAAGGAAATACTCATTTGATTTGTGTGCTTCTGTGTGTCAAGGTTCTTCACTGTTTAAAAAAGGAACAGATATAAAAAAAAAAAATGGAACTGTTTTTTTTTATGTTTTGTATTTTTTTTTATCCCTCTCATGGTTTTGTCTTTTAAGCCTTTCTTGGAGTCAATGTGAAATGTAATTGCTCTTTTGACCTCTATCTTCTCTCTCCCTGAGTCTGAAGAAGAGCTACACTGGTTGATTATTGCAAGAATGAAAGGCACTCTGACCTTGTCGACCAAATGACTTGCAGCTTTCAACGTTGCCCATTACAGCTGAAGGCAAGCATCTCCTGGTGAAACAGAAATCTACAGGAGAGCTGGTGTCTGGGCAAGCTGCCAGCAAAGGCTTCATCGTCAGCAATTCAGACATAGCCAAACAGCTTAGGCAGTTAAGGAAACGGAAAAAAAAAAAAAACATCAAAACACTGTTAGCATAGAATACAAAGCTTTCAGATGTTGATCACATTTTTAAAATAGGTTGATACACCTGAATTGAACAATGGCTGAGAAACATATGGAGAATTAAAAAAAAAAGATTTTGAGGCTGTCACATGATACATAAAGAAACAGTAAGTCTTTTTTATAGATAAATATAGAAAGGGTTATGAGCTAAACAGTACACAATTTGCACATTGATGGCTTGTGTTTCTTCCTGTGATGTTTTGGCAGTAATTTTGCTGCAATGTATGCAAATCAGCATGTAAATTAGTAATTGACACAAGAGTAATTATTTGCACGCTATTACATAGAATCTAATTTCAGGTTTATTCAAAAATAAATATTGTTGATTTATATAATCTACCCGAAGACTTAAAATAGCATTTTCTATATTTAATTTTAACACCATGCTATATGGCATAAGGTAAAATTATATATATTTTCCTATATATTTTAAAGCTTCCTCGGGATTTAACCATTATAGTGACATGTAAACAATGCATTGTTAGTAAAATTAAAATACATTTAAATGTAAGTTAACAGAAAATGTTATGATTAAATTGAAGTAGTATTGCAATACTATCTCTAGTATAGTGTACTCATGATTGGGACTTTAAAGTGTCTCTATATTTAAAATTCTGAAATAAGAAAACATCATTTTAGCAAGTTTTAATGGTAATGAGTATGCTGTTCTGTAGAGTGATTGTTTTGTTCTTTGTTTTTCTTTTGTTTATGGCAGCATTAAGAAGGTTACCATTTTACTCTGGGTAGCAGGTTAAGCATCAATTTATTTTCATACTACGTGAAATCACTATGCATATTCTCTTATGCTTTGTTTTTGTGCTCTGTCATAAGATTTGTTTGCATGTTCCAAGCCAAGGGTGGGCTGGGAGAGGAAGTTGTGTGCTGGAGGGATGCAATTTACCTCAGGGTAGTCCAAAGTAAGAATTTGGCCCACCAACAGCTAGCTATTCATTAGCTGCACTTCCACAAATTGGTATGAATGAAAAGAATCTTGCTGTACCGTTAGAGAAGAATGTAGGACAGGATTGTCCCACTTGCATTTCCTGGAGCTTTTAGGAGAAGTCTGCAAGGTTCCCATGTGCATTGCCCTATTATTAAAATGTAAACACAAGGGGAGTATGTATAAACACAGCTCATGAAGCTAGTGACAAATAATGGCACTATTAGTGTGTGCGCCTATGTATAAAAAAAGATTCCCATCAAATTTAGAGACTCTGCAGTGCTTCCACTGGTTAGGTACTTTTTGGTTGTGCTGGTGCTCATTGCGGCAGAGCAGCAGATATATAAAATATCAGGTGCTGATTAATGTTGGGAGATCCATCTCCCACACTGCAAAGTGTCGGGATTTATTAAAAGAAGAAATAACCATTATACATGACAAACAGTGCTTTGCACCTTTTTATACCTCTCCTGACACTTTGCAGTACATGACCTCCAAAGAGTGTAGTAGGTTAAAAAATCCAGTTGTTTTCAACTAAAAAGAACTGTATGTATTTTATTTTCCTTTTTCATTTTCTCAGTGGTCGTAGTAGCAAAGAAACCCATTTGAATGTTCCCTAGAGCGCATATGGGGATATGCATACAGACTCCCTCTTTTGGCTTCTCTTGTTGCTATATTAAGATTCGAAATACTCTTTTTAACAGATGCATTGATGTTAATCCAGTGTGTCATGAAGCACTCCATTTATGTATGTGTTGATACTTTAATTACAGCACACCTACTGCAAGGCTCCAGGAATGGGAGAATGGGAGGGACTAAATCAGTCTACTTATGCAATTCGAGGGCTTGGGTAATCCAGTTATCCAAAGTATCTGGTGATGTCAATACACTTTTTTACCAATTTATAATCACCACATGGTGATTTACAGTTCACTCTTTTTTCGCTATATTTCTATTAAATTGTGACATATAGTGAAGGGTTGGGGTAAAAATGATAGTAAAATTGTGTTTGTTTTCTAGGTAAGTTCTCTAAGTTATCTGTTCCACAACTTTTAGTTGCAGAGCTTTGTGTTTTACTACTACTTATGATTAGAGAAGGATATTCTACATGCATGTAAGATGAAACCTGGTACACTTGTTTATTCTGTGTCCTTTTCATTCAATGTGCTCACAGTTGGTCTGCTTATTCTCTAAGCTGTTAATGAATGTATGCAAATCTGTATTTATTTATGGCTAGCAGGTGCACTGAATGGTTGTCATAACAATGTAATAGAGTCTGAATACAGACATTATGATGCAAGATACAGTTGTATACAACATTGCATTCACAGGTGTCTGGACTGGACAGTTTGCAATATCACTTCAAGAAGCAAGTATCACTGCTTCTAAGAGTCATCAACAGAATTTCAGAAAACTCACTATATGTTGAGTATCCCTTACTTGGAGCCTTGGTTGAGAAGATCCTTTGCGGGGCGGCATACATTCGAACCAAGCACTCATGGGAAATGTAGTTCCCACAGCGCCGCAACAGGAGGGAGGGACTATAGCAATCTGAGTGGATCGTTTCAGGCGGCACCATAGAGCAGGTCATTTCAGCACCTCCACTCAAATAAATGTTCTACATGACCTTTATCCAATGTGAGCAAGTTGCTCACATTGGATTTAGTTAATGAAGAACATTTCTAGGGCTGGTGCTGCCAAATAATCTGTAAACCGAAAGTATACATTATCCAAAATGCTGCCGTTTCCAAGAATTTCAGATAACGGATACTCACCCTGTATCTCATCAGGTTGTTTATTGTTTATTAATGTGTCAATGAGCTTTCCCGAACAAAAAAGTTAACATCCTGTACAGCAGTGGTTCCTAATCCAGTGCAAGATTTAAGGATTACCCACTTGTGTTTAAAAAAAAAAACACAGCTTGGTTATCCATAAATAATTGACTGTTAGGGGTGGGCATAAGGACTGGTTTGGGGACCACTGCTCTAGAAGTATGACCTCATATACAATACTCCTACCTTCTATGTGTACAGGAGGCACCTATTCAACATAAAGTGATAAAGGATATCTTATTGGTATCTGGTTTTCAGACATTGATGTTACTATTATGTCTTCCCATGAAAGTTATTACTCTTAGAAAATGACAGTGAACAAAGTCATCCAAAAATAATTGTAAAAGTTACAAATAAATAATAATCTTCAAAATAAATTAGGAGCAAAAAGACAAAATATTTAATTTTCCTTTAAATTGTGTGGCAAAAGTGTGGCAAAAACTGACATGTGGAGTTATGCGCAATTAACCGAACAGACATGAGATTTATACTATCGATGTTCACCTAACCTGGATGTTTGTATTTCAAGTGCTGAAAGATTATTGTTAATACATAAGAAAAAGAATAAATCATGTCACAGATTTGCCACCCTTGTGACTACCAATATTAGTAACAGCAAAACAACAGTTGCGGGCACTTTACTAGATAGAACATTGATAGCTTGTTTTGTATGAGTCTGCACGGATTGTCATGTTTTATTGAAACCAAGATTAGAAAGACGGTAACTAAAATTATTTTGCTACACAGGGCATACACACTTGAGATCAGTGCTTTTACACTGGACATGATGGAGGCCTGCATAGTTTTTTCGAATGGATTTGCCAGCAGAGGCGTCGCTAGGGGTGGGCTACTGGGGCTATAGCCCCGAGTCCCCCCTTCATAGCCCCGAATGGAGACTCTGGGGCTAAAGTATTCTTTAGCCCCGAGACTCCAGGGCTATAAAAAAAAAAAAAAAAAATCCCCCGGTGAGCTTTCCTCCGTCTGGGACATAGTCCCAGAATCGGAGGATTAACCTCACGCGGGGGTGAGGGCCGATCGGGAGGAGAGGCTGCTATAGGGAGCTCGCAAGCTCCGCCCCCGTCACGCTGTGTCAGCTGCTTGCCAGATGTCAGGTGGACGGACATCCGGCAGAAGGTCCTGGATGACGGACCAAGTGTAAGGTAAGTAAAAAAAAAAAAGTGTGACTGTGTATGGGTGTCTAGGTGTGTGTGTGTGTGTGTGTGTGTGTGTGTGTGTGTCTGTGTGTGTGTGTGTCAGGGTGTCTAGGTGTGTGTGGGTATTACTGGGTTCTGAGTGGCACAATATTCTTGGGCTATGATTGGCACAATATTACTGGGTTCTGAGTGGCACAATATTCTTGGGCTATGATTGGCACAATATTACTGGGTTCTGAGTGGCACAATATTCTTGGGCTATGATTGGCACAATATTACTGGGTTCTGAGTGGCACAATATTCTTGGGCTATGATTGGCACAATATTACTGGGTTCTGAGTGGCACAATATTCTTGGGCTATGATTGGCACAATATTACTGGGTTCTGAGTGGCACAATATTCTTGGGCTATGATTGGCACAATATTACTGGGTTCTGAGTGGCACAATATTCTTGGGCTATGATTGGCACAATATTACTGGGTTCTGAGTGGCACAATATTCTTGGGCTATGATTGGCACAATATTACTGGGTTCTGAGTGGCACAATATTCTTGGGCTATGATTGGCACAATATTACTGGGTTCTGAGTGGCACAATATTCTTGGGCTATGATTGGCACAATATTACTGGGTTCTGAGTGGCACAATATTCTTGGGCTATGATTGGCACAATATTCCTGGGCTATGATTGCCACAATATTACTGGGTTCTGAGTGGCACAATATTACTGGGCTATGATTGGCACAATATTCCTGGGTTCTGAGTGGCACAATATTCCTGGGCTCTGAGTGGCACAATATTACTGGGTTCTGAGTGGCACAATATTACTGGGCTATGATTGGCACAATATTACTGGGCATCTAATTGGCACAATACTACTGGGCTCTGAGTGGCACAATATTCCTGGGCTCTGAGTGGCACAATATTCCTGGGCTCTGAGTGGCACAATATTACTGGGTTCTGAGTGGCACAATATTACTGGGTTCTGACTGACACACTATTACTGGGCTCTGACTGGCAAAATATTACAGGCATCTGACTGGCACACTATTACTGGGCTCTGAATGACACAATATTCCTGGTATCTGACTGGCACAATATTACTGGGCTCTGAGTGGCACAATATTACTGGTATCTTACTGGCACAATATTACTGGGCTCTGAATGGCACACTATTCCTGGTATCTGACTGGCACAATATTACTGGTATCTGAAAGGCACAATATTACTGGTATCTGACTGGCACAATATTACTGGGTTCTGAGTGGCACAATATTCCTGGTATCTATAATTGTACAATTTTCAAACACTGAAAAATTTGTGGGTGTTTTCTTACATTTTTATTATGGTGTGGGGGGGGGGGGGTGCAACACTCAGGGTCCGCCCCGGGTACCAAATGCTCTAGGTACGCCCCTGTGTGTGTCCGAGCTCATCTGGGCTCTAGCCCCAGATCATCCGAAGACCTAGCAACGCCCCTGTTTGCCAGTACTCTTTGATTATCTATGAAATTGTAATAGCATGAAGACAATTTACCTGTATTTCCAAATGCATATCATTTCAAATCTAAATGGACATGCAATCTATCTAATGTCACTAAGGTTGGTTTATCTGAATAAATGGTAAAAAAAAAAAAAAAAATCAATAGAACTAAATAAAAAATAAAATCTGCAAAGAGTATACATTGAAGACAATGAACACAGTACATTCATGTCTTACCTGTGGGATATTGGGAGAAAAACACAAAAAGCATCATATGGCTGTAAGTGATATTCAAAGCATTGAAAACACAATATTGCATATGAGTGATTTTGGTAGCATATAAATAAACACCTTGTTTTTACCTTGCAGGTTGGCACTACGGATAAAGATGGTAACAAGAGATTATAGTGGCAGCTCAGTGAGACTCTGTTTTACTGCTTCTAAAATGAGTGTGCCTGGTGTGAATTTCTGTTAAAAAAAAAGAAAGCACAATAACTATGTCTTAACTTGTGGTTTAGTTTTCATTATTTGTAAAAATGTTATCATTTCTCCTTCCACTGATCAAGTATTATCATAGTAATTTAGGTTGAAAAAAGACATAAGTCCATCATGTTCAACCCTTCTGCCTATCATTCCAGCTTTTGATCCAAAATAAGGGGGAAAGAACCCCTACGCAAGCTATTTTGAATCTAATTATTGTCAGTGCCCACCATTATATTAATTCTACATTCTTTTAAACTAACGGGAACATTATATACATACAGTATATATATATATATATATATATAAGTCCAACAAAGACAGCAATAAACACGCACTCACGGGACAAATTCAATCAATTTGATCTTTAGTCGATACTCCAGACAATATAAGGAACAAGTAATGCATATACATATATACATATATACATACATATACATATATATACACACATATATACACACATATATACATATATCTATACATATATACATATACATATATACATACATATATATATATATAGATATATACATACATATACATATATACATATACATATACACATATATATATATATATATATATATATATATACATATATATAACAGTTACGTTTTATAGACTCAACTTACTATGAAGGTTAGATTGTAAAAAAAAAAGGCACTTTATAAGGGCTATAGCCACATTAAACAGATAAGCTTATCAAAAATCAGCAAAGTTATAATGTTGAAAATATATACAGATTTTTTAAAATCATTTTTGAGCTAGACATATATGAAATGTGTACATCCCATGGCCACTAAGTAAACTTAGTAAATCAATTTCATATGCATATGGGTTCGAGCCTTTACAACTTTTTCACTTGGGGGATAGTAGCTTAATACAACAACATCTTACCATGTAAAAGAGAAAACCTATTAAAGATCTATGATAACACACTAGCAGGAAAAAAAACATCTGACCTCTAGAAGGTTTTTAAAAAGACTGGTTCTTTCATTTACATAGTGTACATGTACAGAAGCCCAATTGTAAAATAAACCTGGAAAACGACAAACATGACAGCCCTATTTGTTGAATAAATTATAGGTTTTTTTTCAGATGAAGGCAACGCAAAGAACATGCAAAACTCTACCAGAAATACTAGCTCTGTGTGTGACATAATAAATTTCATGCTTCTTCTCCAGCACCGGAGAAATGTGAATAAATTACATTTGAAATGCAAATATACATGCAGTAACTGGAATCTAAGTTAGTTTAATGGGTCTACTTTATCCATTTATACATTATGCATTGATAACAGTAGTTTGGTTTGCAGTCTTCACATGCTGCTCACATCAGCAGACGTTTATCTTATTGACACGTTTAAATAACATTACCATGGAAATGCGATATGGAAATGGACTATGTAAATCATGGGTTAATTTAAATGTTATGAAACTGGGAAGATCTATTGTGACAAACCTTGATCCATTCTGCTATTATATTTAAAAAGTAAAACCAATTATATTTTTTTTGAGTCCCAGACATTCACATAACCAGCTTGTACTTTGCCTAGCATTGTTTAATTAACCAAAGGTCTTTTGACTTTTATTGTCTGTAATAAATTCTCCATTGAAGACATGTCTTTGTAGTTTAAATAAGTGAACATTTTTAATGAACAATACTTACCCAGGGCTTCTCCCACGCTGTTAGGAAAATGAACTTTAGATTCTGTGCTTCACATGGAAGAACTGTGGTCCATGTCAAATCTCCAAGCCAAAACATGCCTTGGTCATCCCTTATTAGCCAAGCCTGGCCTTTCTCATCTTGTCACCTTGTATTTAGCAAGTCATTTCTAACAGCACCGTGCAGTCAATTTGAAAACTAATGATGAAAACAGTTGTCCAGATTTATTATCTTTAACATCCGATCCTTATTGTTTTTTTCCTTCCTTGTATATTCTGACTAAATATTAAAGGAATCTGTTCACTGCAAAAATCAAGCATTATTAGCCAAGATGGAAAGACCGTCAATTTGAAGATTTTTTTTTTATTAATACCTGATTTTACAATGTACAGTTCACCACTGTCAACTGAATCAGTCTTTCTTACACAGGGTTGAGTTTGTGTATATGTAACAGCTTTGCCTTCCCGCGGGTAAATGAAACATTTACATTGGATGGAAAGGTATTTGGGGGAGGAGCTATAAGTTCTTGTTGTACACACCAACCAGTGCTCAGGTATTCTATATTCTGCTGCCCTGCCCAAGGTTCATGTTGTATGTCACTATTGTTCCTGGTCCATTTTAATGTTACTTTTCAAGTGTTCCTCTGTCTTTACCTGATTTCTGATCTTGATTTGTTCTTTGCTGCTTGACCTCTGTCTTGCTATGCAGATATTTTTTCTGGCTGGGAATAGACAAAATACATGTCCAGCACAGACCCCAATGTCTATCTACAATTGAAGGTGTACCCATGTACCTAGATGTATATATCAATAGGCACTGTTATACACAATCACCTCTGAAATAACAAGGGAAATATATGAAAATCCAACATGAAATAGGTACATGGAAAGGAAAACGTATGCAAATACACACTAATAGCATATATTACATGGAAATGGATGAATTCAGTAGCATGCCTTAACATGGACCACAGTGTTCTGAATGCTGCAGTACACACCCCAATCCACATGTGAGATCACAGCAATCAGATCAAAGTACACATTAGTCACAGAACCAAATCAGGATCATTATAAAAAGAAGTGAGCTCCACAGCAACACCCATTGCTATTTCCAGACAAAGAGGGAAGATTGATGTACCAATTGAGAGTCATTGTGTCATTGCAGTGGAATCTCTAACATCACCCTGATCATGAACAGCTCCTGGTGTGCCTGGCTTATTTTCAAGATCTGAAAACTCCATCAAGAAGTATCATTTTGTTGCAAATATTTATATTTCTGATTTTCATTCTGTATAATTTTAGATTATTTTTAGTATTTCCAAGATGTTTCCATAGGATATAATTAAGCGTTTTAGGCTATCACTTCAGTTTGGTGCATTTCGGACATGTTTCGGCTGTGTTTGGCAGATAGTGGTGTGTAATTGGCTATGTTTTCCAAATTGCAAATGTATTTGGAGGCACATCAGGGCAAACTGGGTAGCTCCTAACTCATTTCCTGATGTGTCCATGATGTGTCACAAATCACCACTGACTTCAAAGGCACCATTTCGGGACCAAATATTGGCACATATTGGGTCGACCCTTATGAGTATGGCCTTCACTTGTGCTCAGCCTTCATGGCCTTGCTACTGCCATACAAAGCATTGTGCAGCAAGTGAAAAAATATTTAAAGCATTTAAAAAGTAACAACGATGATAAAAAAAAACACTTTTGCTATTTTTCGAGTAAGATTTGAATGAATAACCCACAGCTCATTCAAGTAAAAGGGTTTCCATTTCCAAAAGTATCATACTAGTTGTTGTCTCCTTCCCAAGAAACATGGAAGAGACTAAAATTAATATATTTGTGTTCAGTGGATAAGAAGATCATGATTGCAAGTACTGTGAGTTCAGTAGTGTTGCCACTAGAAAGTGCCATCCTGCATCTCAGCTCCACAAATTACATTTTATCATTGAACTATTCACCTGCTTCTCCCCTTCGTGTTTATGAATAGTGTTTTTGAGCCTTAAAATGTGGTTGAATAACATAGGAGCTTACATTGACAATTATCCCCTCTATGAGTCCTTACTGTGACTCCTGCACTGGCAATGTTTGGTCTAAACAGGATAAGTTGCATTATTCAAAAGCAGACATATACTTTGCCAAAGAAGGTAGGTAAAATAATACATTAATATATTCTGTGCAGCTCTACAACAAAGGCATCTCTGAGTACTAAAATCACAGAACGTCTTTGAGAAGCATTTAATAGATCAAAAGCAGGTGATTAATATTTAGTCTACCTGTGTACTAAAACTAAAACTTTTATTAGAAGCAACATGACCATTTGGGTTTAAGTTTACATTCTATATGCTAATGATGACAATCTTTTGGGTAAAAACAGCACAAGACCAGTGTACTTTTCTGTACAAAATAAAATAATAATTTCAGCATCGGGGAGTTTTTCTCATCTCTCCCTTTTTGTATATATACACACATATATATTTACATGCAAAATCTTTTAAAATGATATGTTGACATATATGTCACTGCATCTCACAATATTCCAGGATTTGTGGTAATTCTGTCATACACAGCAGACAAGATCCTGCTTATTTTTGGTTATAACCTGAATTTGACCTGACTGGTTTCCCTGCTGTCATAAACACTGAGATAAGTAAGTACTGTACTTGCAAGTTTATCCCTAAATCTGACTAATCTAATCTCCAGTGTGCTTGTAAACAGCACTCTATGTGTAAAGTGACTTATAATTACATTGTTACCATGGAAATGATTTTGGAATATTATTTTGTCATTAAAATAAATTGCTTTTTTTTTTTTTTTGCTGAAAAACAAACAAAGCAATAAAACAAGATTTCTGCTCCTTTTTATGTCATACCAAATAGAATCCCAGTTAGTCCTAAAATGGACTTACCTTGTCCTTGTTTCATTTTGTTTATTGTATCATCTATCTTTTATGATCTCTGAGACTTTATATTGAAACAGTATTTGCTTTAACAAGAGGAGCTATGTTTTCTGTAAGATTGTTTATTGTAGTCGAAACCTTACTCCTTGCAACCATGGTACATTTTCAACAAAGCAAAGGTCTGAAACAAAATACTGCTTGTCTGTGTTTATTAAGGGCCCAGGGTAAAAAGTACCCCAAATGCATGTAACATTAATCAGTTTTCCAGTGTTCAGTTGAGGTCATTGCCACATTCCTTACAGTGTTTATTCAAGTCAAGATTAATCAGGTATTTTAAACCATGCAAAGAAAGCATGTGAGGCTGATCTGAAATTAGACATTTGCTAAAAGACAGAAAGCACTGTAACAAAATATGTTAAGGTTGTTAAAGAAAGCTATCACTGAGGCATTGTATCCTTTGTAGAGAGCACAGCAAAGCAACTGGATGCTACTGCTTGAGGCATATCAGTCAAGCATTTCTCAATGTGAGATTATTAAAAAGCATGTGCTTAGAAATGTGACTATAGAGAATTACTGTTTTAAGCCTCTGCACAGAGAGTGCTGAGCTGCTGCAGATCCTATTAGAGGAAAGAAAAATCTATGGCAGAGCAATAAATATTGTAAAATAACAACAACTACAGATGGACATACTTGAAAATCAGAGAACACTCAATGTATTATTCCTGGTAAAACATTTTGTAAATAAATAAATGGAGCGTAAAAAAGGGCAGAGCATGCATTACAGCATAGCCAGAAAAAAAAAAAATCTAGAATACTATTTATAAGCTATTTATGAGCAAGAGCGTTTACACCACACATTATACATTGTGTAAAACAGCAAATAGCAGTAAATGAGAGCAGCAAATGATCCTATTACACTGTACTTATATTTTAAAATTGTAAATGAATGTGTTACTGCAATGGAAGTTAGACATGAACATTAAATAGAACAATTATTTATAAAATACATTTGAGGGTGTTGAGGACTATACTCAGCACTGTGAAAACTGCCAGGGAGGAAAAAAATGGGGGCATGAGGGCATTTGCTTAAGTCTAATTAAAAACAAAAAAAAGTCAAGGTCTAATGTTGTAATAAGAAGTGCATTTTAAGTATTTCTTCATAATATATAGAGGTAGAATATGAAGGGTAACACAAGATCTTCTTAATCCTGCCTTGAACCTCTCTCCCTGAGCCTTTCTCTAATTCATTTTGTCTTTCTGCCAGTCTCAGGCTTAACTGCTGTTTGCCCATCCCCCCATTATCTGCTGTGCTCCTGCACCAAGCAGTCAACGTACTTCCTATAGCAACTTCTCTCAGTATTTTCTCTCCCATCAACATTTTTCCTCCAATCTGCCCTGTTAAAGATCATGAGCAATGATTAGATGAGGTGCCACCAGATGTGAAGGTTTCATATTAATAATGCCAAACTGGATAACATAGAAATTTATAGCATAATGAAAATTAATGTAGTCTGGTGTGAGAGTGAGAATAACAATCTAGTTGAACTGCACAAGAGATATCCATTTTTTTCCATATGTAATTGAGCACAGTCAGAAATGAAACAAGTGTGTTATAGTTTTCTCAGATATTGTCCTATCTTTCTGTTATGTGTTCTATAAAAATGTTTACACAATGTGATGTGTAATTAAATAGGAAAGCATGTACACAGAATGAGACTAAGTATACAAACCAAATACACTCTATTCAGTGAATAAGAGTATACATCTCCATTTAGCTGGCTTCATTTAGAGATACTGCCACAACAGATTGGTTTAAGAAGTGATAGATTTATAAATTAAAGATTTTTTTTAGCATCAGATTTTTGATAATTAATATTGTAATGCCTCCATTGGGAAAAATAATGAAGAATAACAGGGGTCGTTTGAACCAGACACATTAAAGTGGATATGTCATTTTTCAAATTCAAAATACAATAAACTAAGTAAACTGCACAAAGCGTGTTTTTGTTATAGTTTTGCAGATACTAGTGTTATTACAGACTATATATATTGAATAGTTTATGCCTTTGTTTAGACTTGTATAACAAATATTGCAAATATGCGCACACCTGTCCTGAGCTTACATACTTTCATATCACTTCTGCTTCTACTACATGGCTACGTCTTTCAACTTAGCTTACAACAGACTTCTCCGGCAAAATTGTTATATGGGAAGATGATTGTTCCGTAGTTAGTTAAACAATGGGGCTAACTTTTGGGCAAAATACTAATGGGTTTATTCACTAAAATTAGATAACTCAGCAACCGAGTTTTACTTAGTCTCAAAAATACCTTTGGTCATTTCACCTCCCATTACTTTCAATGGGGAAGATTCAAACATGGGTGTTTTTTTTTCCTAAGATAAACTCTGGTGCAAAATTTGACTTAGTCAAAATGAAAGCCGACCTCCAAAGTCAACCTCCTCGTGTTATTCTCGAATTTTAGTGAACAGACCCATAAAAGTAGAACAGTCACCATGGAAATTAGTTGAATATTCCTGCAGATTACACCAGTGATTCTGAAACCAGTCCTCATACCCACCTCACCCAGCAGTCCAGGATTTTGGGATTACCCAGGTGTTTAAATAAGAATATGTATAACACCTTGGATTGAGAACCACTGGTTTAGACCACTTTTATAACTTAGCATGAGGAATGAGGATTGATTTATAAATATAACACCCATGATATCCTAGATCCCTAGCAGAGGGATCTGTTCTGGGAAAAATGAAATGGGAAATGTTGTTATTATAAAATGCATGCCCTTCAGATATGCCTACAACATTCACATGTTGGTTTTTATTAATGTGTTATTTGTAAACATGATCAAAAGGAGTTGAATAGTGAACTTTTATAATAAAGTCTTTCCTGCAGTGATTTAGACTGGAACAAAAGAAGCAGGATACAGATCGGGATTAAAATAGTAAATGAAAGAAGCAAACAAATGAACATTAACGATTAACTAATTTCCCAAAAGATCTTAATTATAAGTCTCGTGAGTCCACATATGACTGTAGTCCCAAACACTAACAAATAAACCTCCTGAGGAAAACCAGATGATTGGTCTATTAAATAATAGCAAAAAATATATATATTGAAAAAGTTGATGTCTAAAAAAAAATCACTTGTAAGTATATATATATATATACACACACACACACACACAACTACATATTCAAAAGATGTATTCCAATCCAAAAGAGTGTGCATTTAGTTAAAAGCTCACTCCAAGTAAAATAAATGTATCCTTGGTTTTGTTACGTATATCGTAAGCAGCCATCTCTCTTAATCCAACTTTCTGAATTGCAACTGATTTATTGGTATTATATTAAATGAATCCACTTTAACTCCTTCTACTTTGCATTCCATGTAGGCCAGGCTATTTTTGGATGGAGACATTTAACTTTTGCATGCTGCCTTGCAGAATGTATAATTCATTTGTGTTCAGAGGGAAATCAATTAATTTATCAAGGTTGTTCCCGTATATTTCTCTCCTTGATTAACTAATTGGTACCTTCTAGACAACTTGCATTCTCATTCTGCAAAAGTTATGTGTCCAACAAACTACTGACCTGGCAACCTTAGCTGTACAACTTGAACTGCAGATATGTGCTTTGTAAGGATTGTGTGCAAGGTATTTATGCACACCTTGCAACAAAAGTCTCCCAAATGCTTTTTTACATATTTGAAACATTTTTTTTTTTTTTAAATGTTACTTCCTTATTCCAGCCAAATGTGTTGAGAGTTGCGTGGAAGGGTCAGTAAAAGATGCAAACATGATATTTGTAAGTAAATTAAACACATTTAGAATTGAAATATTACCATTTTAATGAATGCGTACATTTTTATACTTATTTAACTTTAATAGCCATTGAAAAAGTAGGTTTTTTAAACACAATTTATATTCATAAGGGGCACATCCAGATTATTTCATTATTTCATGTTCACAGTGTGAATGCTAGCATTGATTGGTAATGCACCATTCTCCACTGTAGAAATGAAAGGATACCTTTACATATTTGAATAAGAAAGGCAGGGGCGTGACTAGAAACCAATGGGTCACGCCCCTGCCTAACACACACTTATGTAAATGTACTTTTCATTTCCACAGTGGAGAGTTATGCATTGTCAGTGTAAGCATTCACATTGTGGACATAAAATGGTACTCTGACACATGTTAAATTATGGCAGTAGTGTATACACCTCCCTAACTGCTATTGACCATGAACAATAACCGGTGATGCAATGGCATTCTATAGATAACATGACATCACCAGTATCGTCACTCCACAAGAGCTGTTATATTGGTGATTAAAATAATATGTTCCAGTATATGTGTATATATATGTATTTTTTATGTTACTTTTTATTATTAGTATTATTTTACTTTATATTCATATGTCTATATATGTATTAATGTGTGTTAATATGTGCTTGTTTTATTATTATAATATTGGTGTATATTTATTATTTTTTCATGTATTTTTTTATGTTATATATATTATTGCAATTGTGTTATAATTCAGTGGGTTTTTTTTTGTGTGAAATGATACAATTAAAAGCAAAATTGTATCCCTGGATTTCTCAAGGGAATCCGATACTACCTGAATCACCCCCAAAATACCATTGTTTCTACATATATTGTTTAATGTATTAATCTGTAATACATTTTTTTAATTTTTCAGAATCTGAATTTGCCACAAATGTATATAAATTGTGCTATACAAATTAACCATGGCTTATAAATGAGCAACTGTCCACAAATGAGATGCTCTCTTTTCTTATGTTTTAGTGTCACACTTTAATGGTGTGTATTTTTACACGAACTATTTAACAATACTTGAAATTTATGATACACAAGTCAGATTGTGAATGTAATTTTTATACTATTGTCTGTAATGCAAAGTGTCTAGATTATTTCTCCTACAATTCATTAAAAACATATACCAGTTTGTGTACATTTTCAAAGACGTCATTGTTAAGGAACTCATGGAAAGAATTTTTAGTCCAGCAAATTCTTATGAGATTGACTGTTTACCTTCTGCATTTCACAGGCAGCTGTTAGGAAACAATGTCAAATTGAAGGGTACACACTGAGCAAAAAACCTCAGCCTTGTTCCACTATAATTCTGTAGAAATATGTCTTGGGTGGAATTGACAAATATTCGAAATAAACTTAGTATAGAAAGTAAATCAAATGTCATAAATAGTTAAAATGATGTAATCGGTGAAATGGAACTAATAATTTAACAACTCCATAATATAAAGTCTACCAATCGTTGTGAGTTATGAATATGAATTATCAATCTAAATAATTCAAGCATTTTAAGGACAGAAAAATCTGCTGCAATGCAATACATTTTAAGACACATGCACACATATTTGTTTGTATGGAGTTGTTAAACTATTAGTTGCATTGTACGGATTACAAAATGTTAAAAGTATTTATGAAATGTACTTTACATTGTAGGAAAGTTGTGATATATTAATTACGTTTAATGTTATTTTTTTCTTTTGAGAGCTGTTGCCTCTTGAGATTCACTGTATATTAACAGCCTATTCATTTCCTAAGAACAAAAACAGAGGTTAGAAAGAAATGAAAAATGTGTCGCCTGTGGTTTATACATTTGTAATTGCACAATAATGTGTCATTCTTATTTCTTTCACCAACTTCCATTTCCTTAGCAATCTTAACCTGCCTGTATTCATATTTTGTGAGTTTAATCAATAGCACTAATTTATAGTTCATTTGTTGTACTCGCATAAAAATAATAATTGATGAGTGAAGAGGATTTTTACTCATTACATGTTTTGGAGGGAAATATTCTACGCACTTCAGTGTCTGATTACCTCCTAAAATACCCTAAACAAATTTTATAATTTGTCATATAAGTAGAAATTACTGATAATTATTTTTAAAAAGTTCACTCTTGTGTTGAGTAAAATAATTTAATACAGTTATTACATTAACAATCATTTATATAGCCCCAACAATTTACATAGCCCTTGGTACAGAGCATTGAAGGGCTATACATACTAAATTAAACAAACAGAGAGACTGATACATATGGCAGAGACAATCTACAGGGAGTGAAGGACAGGAGACACGTAAAAGGGAGTGAAAAAGGGAAGGTGGTGATAGAAACAGTATTTGGGAACAATGGGAGATGGTTTGTTAAGCTTCCTTAACCCCTTCATGACACATGGTGCTTGTGTCCAAGATAACGCAAGCACCAAAACATCGTGATTTGTTCCTGGCCACCGATCACCTTGCTCGAGCACCGATCACGGAAATTCGGGCACGGCGCGATTTAGAGAAATGTAGCCAGTGCTTTGAGACTGGCAATTCAGGAATATAGTAAAATAAGAAAATATTTATTGTAGTGAAGCCACAGTGGTGTGAGGAAACATAACATGGGGCACACAGAGAAACACTTTACACGTTTCGCATCTACTGACGCTTAATCAAAAGTGTAGCTAAAAGTGAACTAGTGCTTAATAAATGCAGTTGGTTAACCCATCATTGTAAAGGTCAAATGTTCACTAGAGCTTTTGCATAATAACATTTCACATGATGAATCATTGTCAATATTGAGCACGGAGGGATAACCACCAGCAGCCTTTTAAAATCATTCGCCAGCGGGATTGGAGCGTCTGGGGACCTGTTTTGCAGAGGATCAACTGCTTTTGGGAGGAGGGTGGAGGAGAAGCAATGTAGCAGTTGTGCAGGGTAATAGTAGTTAATGAGGGAGGCAATGTAGGGAGGGGACAAAAGACGTGAAATCCAAAACCGTTGAGTTTTTCTAAAGAGGAGGTGAAAAATTAGAACAGCAGTGTGTCATGTACTGACGCTTGTGGAACACCGACTGAGAGTGGGTTGAGTGAGGAAAGCAAACAACAAGGTGAAGGAGCATTCAGATAGATACGACTCAGTCCAAGAGAGAGCCATCCCACGAATGGACGGCAAGGTTAACCTGTTAAGAAGGTGGTGGTGGATCAGTATGGAAAAGTGGTCTTTAAATTTGGCAGATAGTCATTTGTCACTTTAGTGAGGGCTGTTTCAGTAGAGTGTAGGGATCTGATTGATCAAGGAGGTTATTAGTGGACAGAACCAAAGTCAATTGGATGTGAGTGAAAAATTGAATCTAAAGTTTTTTCATCGAAATGTAAAGAATTAGAATAAAAAGAGTTGGTGGTAATCACTAAACACCTCCTCAAATTTCACTGTTGGCATTATTTAAACATGTATAATAAAATTATGAGAGACAGAGTGCCGGACATGCCATAGTCCTTGCTGATTTTACTATTTATATAGTACCATCAACGTACATAGGGCATGATACTGAGCATGAGCGGGAGATACAGACAAGGCAGGATGAAGAGAAATAGACCAATACATGGGAGGGGGTTAAAAGCTAGATGGGTATGCATGAAAATGACCCTACTTATCTTTTTTCCACTGGACAAAGAACATAACACTGATTTTCCTGTAAGACCAGCGTACAAAATATACTTTTATAATAATCCTTCATTTTATAATTATTTTGCATTTAATGGAGACATGAATCAGAAATAAAAGTGATGCATAAAATATATTTTATCACAAAAAATATAATTTTATCCTCAAATTGGAGCTGTCTAGTTCTCATTATTAAATGAATCCAATGGGCAGGATAATATATATAGCACATTGCTATGCTTATATTGATTGATAAGCAGGTCTCATGTTCTGTCTTTGTTTACCCAACTGTAATTCCCTTTATGCTTTAGTGCTGCATAAATTGATGGAGCTAAATAAATACATGTAATGTAATGTAATGTAATTGGTTGATAACATGTTATATTGTCCAAGTTGGAGTTTTTTTTATCTGCATTCACAATAAAACAGATAATGCCAGCTTCAAGAATCATTTCCCTCCAATTGTTGACTAATTATTTTTTTAATTGTCAAACTACACATAACTAGTGGTGGGTTCAAAGCAGTTATTTGCCATTCATTTCTTTTACTTATAAAGAATAAAGGAAACACCTAGATACGATCTCACAAAATCTAGTGCTAAACGAAATATTTAATCACAGTTCACATGTAAATCCTGACACAAAAGTGACTCTGAAGGATGAATAGTTTAACATGTGGGAACAGAAGTGTGCATTCATGCCTTGTTAGAGTTTATTCTGATCCCTACATTATGCCCTTTAGGTGCCTCATAATTAAAAATTTCACACAACCTTCACAGGATTGAAAAACAGGTTAAATACTCCTTACAATCGAACTCTATTGTGATTGTGGGAAAACACCACAGTGACTAACTCCCAATAAAAGTGCTGACAGACTTAGTGAGCTCTTTTCTCTCTGCATATCCACAGACAGTTTAGTGAAGTGTTTTTTTTTTTTTATTATAAAGAGGTGTTTCACATTTTTTTTCTACAATTTAAATGTTTTAACTTTTTATAGTGGGAAAAATTAACAAATGTAAAAGTGCAGATTTTTAAAAAAAAACAATTCACACCACTATTTTCTAATATTAAAAATATATAGCACCTCTAACTATCACACTATTTAGAATGGTAATAAATATATAATGTACACACGCAAATACAAAAATGGATAGAGGCTTTCTCAAGTGAAATGTGGTAAATTAGCACTTATTCAAGTTGGAAAAATAGGTGACAGATTTTGCATACTAAAGCTGCTTTGACTAGGTGCATCCCTAATTAAAGAATATTAGAAATAAAATAAAAGGTACACTTAGAACAACTTCAAGCCATTAAAGTATTTTTACACCCATAGACAGTATCTTAACTGTAGGTTTGGTTCTTCACATCTAAACAGACAATATTTATAAAGCCACGTAACTTAGTATTATTTTCTATTGTGCCATTGTAACTTTGAAGGGATGAACAGTTCCATTGAGAGGTCATTCACTGAAGAAACACTGAAGAAACATGTAATAGGATATATATATTTTTTTCAAATTTAAGAACAGCTGTTGGCAAAACATTGTGTTTAATGGAAAAATTGCATTAAGTATAGTCATTTTAAATAGAAATGTTTTATTTAAAGAATACAAATAAAGTACCTTATTGAGCCCTCTTTGCTTTGTATATGGGTCATCTTACTCAAGACAGCTGCATCTTTTTAGAGCAATCGGGAGAAAAGAGGGCTCAATAAAGTACTTGATTTGAATGCTTTCATTAAAGCATTTCTACCTAAAGTGCCTACATTTGATCTTTCTATTAAAGTATAACTTCATTTCATGCCATTTTGGACAGATTTATTTTTATAGTGCTTATTTTATCCAATAATATGTTGAAGCTGTAATTCAGGTTATACCTGGATTTTATTTTATTGGAAAAATCCCATTTTCAATACATTACAAAATGTATTATTTATTTACCTCATAATGTAAAAATAAATAATAAAACATTGATAGGGTCCATTAACATTATACAGTAGACTTGTCTCTTTAGCCATAGCAGGATATCTTTTTGAAAATTTGTTATTAAATTAACCTTTTCCATTAACGGAAAAGATTTTGTGAATTACAAAAAAATATTAAATACCGGAAATCAGTACTTAAACATATACAGGGAGTTGGCAAAGGTGCAATGCTACCTTTTACACAGCATTAGTCCTTCTAGAGATGCACTCGTACAAGACTGAACTGAGTGTAGAGGTATATTGTGCCATTCTTCAACAATGGATCTGTGATTGATGATGGAGGAGGAATTTTGCACTCCGGAACCCATACATATCTAAACCTGGTGATTCTGGAAGCCCCAGAACGAGCGCACTCTCATTCTGGAATTCATAAACTTCACCTTAATGTGTTTAGAAGTGTGTTTGGGGAATTTCATTGTGAGGACCATCAGGAAAAATCTGTGTTTGCTCATGGGATGGTCTTGTAAAATGGTCTCATATTCCTTGGCTATTATATGAAAATACAGCACAATCAATGGACCTCATCACATTATGGCCCTCCCAGCATGATTAGCAATTGTCAATAGACACTGTGGTTTGACGGGAGGATATGGTGTGCATCATAATACTTTTTTCCTTATTCTTACACCAGTTATGCATCGCTGTAAGTTGGCTTTGCACCCAAGGAATTTTCACCTGGCAACCTATAAATTCCAGCTTTGTGTCACTTGTGGCAATGTTCAGTTTGTGTTAATGTCAGGTGTAAGTGCTGATTTAATTCTGGGTTAAAGTTTGGGGCTGTATTCTTGGAATATTTATCAACTATCCTTTTAAGTGTCAGTCTACTCCTGCCAAACAGTTTCTCTTTGACCATGCCATTTGTCCACATTTGCCATATGCTGTGATGATTTTTGAGATTGCTCCACTAGATACTTTAAATCATTTTACAGAATTTGTGACCAATGAAAATTTGGGCACAAACTGAACCATCTTGTTTTGTATGGGAAATGCCGTTCTTGATAATCACAACTGTCGGTATTTCTAGGTGGGTGTTGGTTAGTTTTTGCAGGAATTGATGGATACATTAAAAATTCAGGGAACGTAAAAAATGTGGTTAGTATGATGAAGCAAAAAATAGAGTATTCACAAGTACCTCTTCATGCCAGTAAAAACAACGTTTCAGCTAATCACCAAAGTAATATGTGCATTTGCAATTTTAAATAAAGAATTTGAATGGTTAGTTGTGGATATTGAAGAATTTCATGCTTATAAAGTAACTTTTATAGTATCACAGTCTTTGTTTATAAGCCACTGCCTAAAAATGAAAATAACACCATTAAGCTATGATAGGTAGTGAATACAGAGTTAGCTATAATGGTATATTATTCTAATATAATTAATGAGAATAGGCATAAGCTCATTTATATATAACATATACAAGCCATTTAAAATAAAGCTTAACTGAATTCAGTCCACCAGATTTCCAGATGTACAGTATTAGGTTTATCCTTGGCTTTTACTTTTAAAGCTAATATGACAATTTAAAATTGCTTTAGGTGGATACAGCTGCTTTGATTGGGAAATAAAATAAACAATTAAGGCCATACCATGTTAGATATGGAATGATGAATTGGTTTTATCTGTATTATCAATGATTCAACCATTTCAAAATGTTCCAATGTTCTTATTTTAGATTATATCCATATTCCAACTGTTATGAATTGGTTCTAAAATCTTAACCACACAGTTGTATTTTTTTTACATACATATTATATATTGCATCAAAATAATGGTATTTTAAAAGGACACATCAAGCAGCCAACTAACGCTGGTTCATCTTTTTTTTTTTGTGTTTAACAGGCTTTTTTTACATACAAATGTATGCAAGCATTCCTTACGCATTCTGCTATAGCACTTCCTCTCTTTTACTTTAACTTGCAAGAGGATCGTTGCATATGCACTGGGTCATCAGCTCATGAACATGTGCAGTAACAAAAGCTAGTATTGCCTTCCTTTTATACAACAGTGACTGGAAGGACACATGTGCAATCCCCATGCATCTCTAAGTGAGATTGCAGATAGTTCTTTTGCTAGAGGTACTTAGATCAACACCCCTGGAGCAAGTTTGTAGTGGGCATTATTCAAGTTTAGTATTGTAAAAACTAAAAAACAAAAAATGGAATTGTGACAGATCCAGGCTATCTGGGGATATGTGATACGAATGGGAAATGTTCGACCATTATAAAGTTATGTGTTTTTATGTGTTTTTTTGTGTTGAAATTAAAATGGCAATTCGCCTCTGTCCTGGAGATAATTGAATTACTTCCCAATTATCTCTAGGGCAGGGGGGAGGAAATCATAATGCCTGCTGGGAATAATCTGTGTCTGTGGGTCCTAAATTGGCTTATGTCTGTCTATTGTTACAGTCTCCCATTGGGTCCCCTAGGGGAGTGTCCACCAAGTGGGAGACCTGCATAAATACGGGCGTGTAGCCCACAGTAAAAGCAGTTCATGTTTTACCCTCAACACAGAGCGTGGTCTCGTTATTTGGGGGGAAGATCTACTAAACGGCGGTTTGTGCATCTGATGCTGAGGGTACCGTAACAATTGGTGGCAAGCGACGGGATGACCCTCATCGCCCAGAGAGACCACTGCAGCCAGGATTAATTGAAATACCGTACGAAAGGCTGAAAAGAGATACCCTAAAGGATTTATTGGAACAGAGAGGCAGACAAGCCAGTAATCTCAGGAAAAGGGAGATTATTACAATATTAAACGAAATGGATGGAGTACCAGGGGCTGAAGGAACCAATGGGTCCAGCACAGCTGACAGAACCCCCGAGGAGGCAAGCTTTGACCGGGCGGTAAGAATAGGGCTGGCCCATTATGGTCCCAACCCGACTATAGAGACCATTGACCGGGTCATAGCCGCTGTGGAGGCCAACCTGCTTCGCCAAAGCGGTGCTGCAGCAGCCCCAGCAAATCCGGTGGAGAAAAAGAAAGTACCATTTACTGCATTTAAACCGTTTGTGGAGACAGAAGGATAGATTGATGGGTACCTTGCTGATTTTGAGCGGCAATGTGATCTACACAAGGTATCCCCAGAGGACTGGGTCACTATATTATCAGGCAAGTTATCCGGCCGGGCCAGTGACGCTTTTCGGGCCATTCCAGATGAGGAGATTGGGGATTATGTAGCAGTGAAGGAAGCTTTGCTCTCCAGGTATGCCGTTACACCGGAGGCATACAGGAGGCGGTTCAGAGACACTGCCAAGTTAGCTGGGGATTCGTATGTTGAATGGGCATGTAAAGTGCACCACATAGCTGCCCACTGGATGGCAGGGTGCCAAGCCGTATCCGGGGAAGAAGTGCTGCAGCTGTTCTTACTGGAGCACTGTTTTGAGAAGTTATCCCCAGGCGTCAGAGAGTGGGTAAGGGATCGTAAACCCTACACTCTACATGAAGCAGCTCGCCTGGCAGACGAGTACACGGATGCCCGTAAACTGGACAGTACCATGGGTAAACCTCCTGCCAGAGGAGAGTATCGCCAAGCAGCACCCCCTCCACCTACCATCTACCAACCACTGACGCACCGCCCATCCGCACCCCCTCCAGCTAATAACTATTACCAGCCACCCCGGTTCAACTCCCGGGACTACTCCCAACCTATCCGTTGTTTTGGGTGCAAACAGCTTGGGCACAAACGACCAGAGTGCCCGCTGAATAATGCTAACCAGAACCAGTCCTGGAGGAGACCGACCAGTGGGAACCAACGGCCTACTCCGCCTGCTGCCCACTGCGTAGAGGAGGAGGAATGTTGGGGCGTCCTACATGAGGCAGACCCTGTTCAAGCTGCCCACCGCGATAACCGCCAACAACACCGACAACTGGTTAAAGTAAACGGGAAGGAAGTCAGTGGTCTACGGGATACCGGGGCGACCATGACATTGCTCCAAAAACACTTGGTGCCAGAGAATCAGCACACTGGGGACACCGTGGTTGTGAGAGTAGCCGGAGGCATGGTGTTTCGCCTACCCGTTGCCCGGGTACATTTGGATTGGGGAGTGGGCGCCCGACATGTAAATGTGGGGATCATGAGGGACTTACCAGTGGATGTCCTCCTTGGAAATTACTTGGCTCCCCTTGTTTCTGCCTACGCTCCCATGGATCCCTCTGAAGCGAACGCTGTCACGACCCGTGCCCAGACCCGTGCCGCCGAGACCGGCCCACCGGCTGCCGAGACCCAGATGCTTCATTTATGGACTGGGGGCTGTGCTGAGCCAGGTCGGGGAAGATGGAGGAGAGCACCCTGTCGCATACCTCAGCAGAAAGCTACTACCCCGGGAAGTGAGTTATGCGGCAGTGGAGAAGGAGTGTTTGGCCCTGGTCTGGGCATTAGAGAAATTGAGCCCCTATTTGTACGGGCAGGAGTTCATCACGGACCACAACCCCCTTGTCTGGCTTAACCCGGTCTCGGGAGACAATGATAGACTGCTGCGGTGGAGTTTAGCTTTACAACCTTACAACTTCACCATCAGCTACCGACCCGGTAAGCAGAACGGGAATGCGGATGGATTGTCCTGGCAAACCGACGTCCCTATTACCTCCTAGTCCGGTCATCCCCAAGTTGACCCGCCACAGGGTCAAGCCGGGTCTGCCGGAGTGTTCCACAAGAGGGGAGCCGTGTGACAGATCCAGGCTATCTGGGGATATGTGATACGAATGGGAAATGTTCGAGCATTATAAAGTTATGTGTTTTTATGTGTTTTTTTGTGTTGAAATTAAAATGGCAATTCGCCTCTGTCCTGGAGATAATTGAATTACTTCCCAATTATCTCCAGGGCAGGGGGGAGGAAATCATAATGCCTGCTAGGAATAATCTGTGTCTGTGGGTCCTAAATTGGCTTATGTCTGTCTATTGTTACAGTCTCCCATTGGGTCCCCTAGGGGAGTGTCCACCAAGTGGGAGACCTGCATAAATACGGGCGTGTAGCCCACAGTAAAAGCAGTTCATGTTTTACCCTCAACACAGAGCGTGGTCTCGTTATTGGGGGGGAAGATCTACTAAACGGCGGTTTGTGCATCTGATGCTGAGGGTACCGTAACAGGAATATATACATTTATATTAAAAGTAGATATTTTTAAAACAATACGTATTTATTTGTCCAGGATTTTTTCAGACAGAAGCAATTCTTTAAGAATATTTGCATTATATATATATATATATATATATATATATATATATATATATATATATATATATATATATATATAAATTGTGATAAGGTGAATGGGGTGGTTTGTGAGGGAATATATATTTCCCATAAAATGCTCAGAGGGGCATATGATATTTAACCCCAGGGGGAGTAGGTGTTATATATATGTGTGTATGTGACATAAACTACTGTTTAGTTATGGGCCCCTGGGGTGAAGAATTTGGAGAGCAGGGTGGGCCAGTGCTCCACTCTGCTGTTTTCTTGGGAGACATAGGTCCATGTCTGGGCTTTGGACTGTCTCAAAATACACTGCTCAGCTGCTGGTAATCAGCTGCAGCAGTAGGAATAAACCCCTCCCTGCTAGGCAGGAAAAAGAGAGATTTTTTGTTTGTTTCTCTCTGGAAGGGCTGCAAAACAACAGGCTGCCTGAGAACCAGAGAACAGAAGGCTGACAAGGAAATAGGTTGGTGAAACCTGGATTATTTTCTTATAGTTTAAACCCTTGACAGATAGGGAGATTTATGTTAGTCAGTGCTCAGACGAGCTAGGTTTCTGTTTACACCGATTTATGTTATATTTTGGTTACTTTCTGCTGTATCCGGATTGAAGCATACCAATAAAGTACCTGGAGTTTATACAATTCAAATGACTGCACATGTTGTTCGCCCAAGAGGACCGTGCTAACTGAGAACAAGGATCACAATATATATATATATTTCTTCCTTCAACTGGGGCACAGACTGTCCCAACTAAGATTTATTGCCTTTGACCACATACCGGCACCTCATCGTGGTGGAGACCGTGCCAGAACCTTACTACAACGGGAAGCTTACTGGATACGTACTTTGGACACTATCTCCCCAAAGGGACTAAATGAACAAGTGGCACTTTGGCCATTTTTGCCTAGACGTTAATATTATATCATGCTCCATGTCCTCTACTATCTGTGATTAATTTTGTGTTTTTCAGCTTTGTTCCACATCTTCTGTAGTACTTGTGTTTCGTGGTTTTCCCACTATGATCTCCATTTGTCTTCTTTCTCTTTCTATCTCTGTGGTGGTTCTCATAGTCTATATACCACATGTGGTGTCTATACTAGGGTACTCTGTTTCTTTGTCTCCTAGTCCCTCTATGACTTTCGGCTTATAGATCGTATTTCTCATACACACCTAACTCATTCAAGTTTAGCTCGCATCATTACCGACTAGCCTTCGGTTTTTACTTTCGGATTCGTACACCGCCCTGGGTGTTCGACTTTTCCATTCAACAATTCAGTCCCTATTTCGGCTTACACGACACCCGCCTTTTAACCCATTTCGGCTTTCGGTGTCTTCGCCTTTCCCTACGTCGGCTTCTCAGACTTGTATGAGTTCAGGTCTGTTTACTATACGCGTTGCCATGGCACCGCGTCCTTCCCACTACCCTGCTTCACACGCCCACATGGCTGCGCCGTGCGTTACGGCCAGCGGTTTTTACATCAGCAAGGGGGTTTGACACGCTGGGGGTAAGTAATTCTGCCTCCCCTCTCCCCTATATAAGTTTGTTTGTTTCCCATGACCTTCAGTCTAGATAAAGGTCCACGGTGTGGACCGAAACGTCGATTTCATGCTCATGTGTACTGCATACCTGTAATACCTGTATGAGTAAGTAAATATTTCGACCTATTTTGCATCAAGTCCTGTGAGTGCTTGCTTTCTTTTGGATTTATATATATATATATATATATACTGCCATAGTTTTTGAAGCAGCAGTATTTGTTTGCACAGGCATAAGAGGTCCAGGACTAAAGCTCAAAATGATCTGTGACCGTGTCCGAGACACAGACAACTGCCAGAAACCAACACGAGACCAATCCCCTGCTATAATACCCAATACAAGAGGGTGGGACATATTGTAGAATGCATGTGTGTTTTTGTGTCTGACTGACTGTGTTTATGTGTTACTGCTTCTGCATATGTGACTGTGGGTATGTGACAATGTGTGGGTGTGTGACTGTGTGCATGCCTGTGTGACCGTGTGTGACTGTGCATTTGCAGGTGATTGCTGAAAAGGGGGAAAGAGAGCAATTGCCCACCAGGCTGCTATCTAATCTTTCTTAATGGGCTGGGCTGCACCACTTTTAATTTTTAAATGGCCCTGTCAGTAACATGTTTGATCTTTCTATCCATTTGTCTTGTCCACTATCAATCTCTTTATGTTATCTGTCAGTATATGTGTCTTGCATGTCTCTGTGTCTATCTCAGATGATATCAGCTGATGAAGTGGCACCAAGGATAACTAAGTTGTTTTTACCCTTCCAGGCCAGAAGTTTCCAGTCCCCCCCCCCCCCCCCATTTTGTCCGTATAGTGTATATAAAGATTATTTGCTGTTTGTAGAATACTGAATAAATTAATACATTTCTGAGTATATGTGACCTAAATTGGCTTGTTTTTGTTTTGTTTTGTGTTGATCATATTGTTTTTTTAAGGCTCTAAAAACACAGATGTACTGTATTTTTCTTGTTTTATTTCCATTTTATGTGTAGAGATTTTTCCTAAACAACTTTAATTGTCTTGAATTACGTTTTATTTACTTGGAACAAAAAGGACTTTTTAGATGTATTTAAACCAGCTACAAATGTACAATGAAAACAAATTGCATGCATCAAGGTGTGCCATTTTAATTTATTTTATAAGGTATTTACAATACCACAAAGAACACCATGAGATTTCTTTCATTTTCAAGCATATTAAATGACAACTGTTGGCAGAACATGGTGGCTCTGTCCAAAAGTGAAATCCACATGGGAAAGAGTTATTCACTATGCTATCTAATATTACCCAGGTGATCATTACTCCATCTATCCATGGGGATCTTATATCTCTGCCAACCAGCTCCAGGGCCTCGGTGATACGCGCTTTTCTTGCAATGAAAATGGTAACAGTGAGGAGATGGAGGCAGAGGGAAGAGATCAATATAAATAATACTATACATCAGATAAGTTACCAATGCCAGATGGAAAGGAGTTACTATAGTGCGGTGCATAACCTGGACAAATTCAAGGAAATCTGGGGGAAATGGTTGAACAAATTTCCTAATAACTTGTAGGATCTTGTGGTCGGTAGTATACAGGTCTTGAGCCCAATGTCGTATGTTGAATGTGTGTATATGACCTAACAAGCAATTTAATACATAATGTATTCTAATGACAAAAAGCAATATTGGCAAAAGCGGCTGAGAACTAAGATGTATAAAATGATAAGGTCAGAGGTGCAATATGTATGTCTATGTATGTATTTATAATTAGATTTTATATTCTGTATGTAATGATTGATATGCCAATAAAAGGACTTAACTTAATGTTTTGCCAACAGTTTTTTTTAAGTTATGTTAAATTGAAAAATTACATCAAAATAAACGATTTAATGAAAAAATACAAATAAAGATACTTTATTGAGACCTCTCTGCTTGGATAGCTCTAGCTTGAGTCAGATGGGTCAGATTTTTCTTTATCTAACCCAATAATATCTTGCCTCTTATAGAGCAAAGACCGCTTAATGAGCAATTTTTTTTAAATGTAAAATACTGGAAAGCACTGTAGTGCTTATTGTTATTAGAGCTACTTTATTTGTAGTCTTTCATTACATTTCTTTAATATTAAAATGCCTACTGATCTAGGGTTTGCAGAATTCCACAGAATATACAATGGTAGAATTTCTTCTTTTTCATTGCTATTTTCTGTATTCTAACCTAATATGCATTTATTGAAGACCTCTTTTGTCTATATAAAAAAAAAAAAATGAAATGTACTTTACTGATTATAGTACAGTGTAGTCTTTTTGTTACTGAAAATAAACATGGGTAAAATTATTTCAATAAATAAAATATTGGTTCTTTACAGAAGTTATAAAAAAGTACAGAGCAAAATAAGCAGAACAACTGCTGAGAGAAACATTCTGTACTTATTGAAAAGTGGCATAATGTCTGATAGATCAAAAGATCCTGGATTTCAAGCATCTCTAGTATTTTTGTTTTGGAAAATATTGGGGGTTATTTACTAAAACCAAACTAAAAAGTGAACTGCACTTCCAGGCATTAATACGGGAGCTGGAAAAAATGGCAACTTTCTTATCTATCCACCTCCATTGTATGATGAGTACATTTTCAAAACTCCATTTATAAAATCAAAGCAGCCTAAATCAATGTAATATTCACATCAACATACAACATACAACCATAGCTGATTGCATCCTAATTCTGATAACACCAGATTTCACTGTAAAACTATACTTCTACTCCCTCTAATCCAAATTTACACAAGTAATAATGTTCCAAAACATCCTTTGTATCAGAAATAGACCATCATTACAGTCCTTTACAGAATGCTCAAGGCTTACCTCTTTGATCATGCATGCAGTCAGTTCATCTGAATAAAATGAACTCTAGGTTGGTTTTGTCCATATGTTTATTGGTAAAGTACGTTGACAATAAAGATGAGAAAAGCACACAAAAAAAGATCGCAATTTACTATTATTCGAAGACTAAATGAAAAAGGAATCTTAATAGATGAGTAGCAATTCCTATACCTGGAAACGGAGCAAAAATACCTAAACAAAAGGGGACTTTTATAAACTTATATTAGCTTGCTAGAAGCAAATGTAATGACAACTTTTTATTAATGAAAGTTTCAATAACAGCAACCTCTGATCATCAGCAGCTGAACAACTGTCATGGCCTGGGGGAAGTTGTGAGGTAAGTAAAAAAACAGACTGTTAGAGTTTCCAAAGGTCTCTATAAATATTTGTGTGGTTAGATAGTCATAACATTTCATAGAATTTACAACATGATTCTGATTTTTTTGTTGATTAAGCATGTAATCACTCACATTAACAATGTTATCCTGTCACTGTTTCCCATACGGCATACTTACCCCGTTTGTGTATGTTAAAAGTAAATACTGCATGAGAGTTGGGAAAAGCCTAAATTAACATAATCAGAAACAGATTCTCCAAGAGAAGGTCTGTCAAACATTTTATTACAACATTACATGCATGGTTATTAACCACAGAGCAGCCACTAAGGGCTGAATGTAGAGATCACCATTAGGCTGTGAGAAGCAAGACTTTTTAGAGGTTGGAAGCAAAAAATAGAGCTTTTATTTGATAGCTGGAAAATATTTTTTCCCCCAGCTAAACAGTAGATTTTCACTCTACAAATGTGTGAAAAGCATGTACAGCCCATTTTTTTCCATTTTATCATCTCCTTTTATTTAAGATTTACAATGGGAAACTCAGAGATGTATGGAGCAGTTCTATCATTCCTTACTGTAAAACTAATTACTTTTCATTTTGTAAAATGAATTTCATTTAATTGAATATCCCATGCATTTCCTCTTCTGTACTTTCTTCTATAAGTTTTCGGTTTTAGTCATTCAGTTCTGATAGTTCACTGACTAGTTAAAGACTCAAAAGGAGCTAATATTGCTGCTTTTATAAAGCTGACACTATAGTGATTAAAAAACACTAGCAGTTTCACCATTTGAATGTCCTGAGAAAAGCAACATTTTAAAATATAAAAATAAATGGACATATACATGAGCATCTTGAGGAAACAGGATTGAGATAATATCTAGACTTGTTAGGTAGATCTCCCTTAACCAGCCCAAAATGTTCTGTAGCACAGTCCTTCAGAGTACTGAACACCAGAGACAACAGGCAGGAGAGCACTGTCAGTGCTGCATGGGAAGATTGGAAAAACTGGGGAAGAAAGATACACTACACTACACTAACTTTTGTTGATTATAACTTCCATGTTTTTGAACATTATAGGAATAGTAGTTAATTGTGAACTGTATAACTATTAGGTTCTAAGAGAAAGCCTAAGGAGAAGAATTGAATACAATCATTCAACCGGTAGATCATTTTGGAAGAATAATTGTTTTAGTTATACATTAACCCCTTCATGACCGATGACGGTCCTGGAACGTCATAGGGAAAACTCCCTTCGTGACCGATGACGGTCCAGGACAGTCATGCAGGTCCGATTGCGGTATGCATGCTGGCATACCGCGATCGCGCTACAAACGACATGGCTAAGTGTCTCGATACCGAGACACTTCAGCCATGTCCATTGAAGCCCCCCTGGAAACATCCGGGCACTGTGACAGCCAATCACAGCGCCTGGATATTAATAGCTGTCAAAGCAGGTGCCTGCTTTGACAGCTTTAGTGTCTCCCTGCTCCACGGCGATCGTGGGGCAAGGAGAGACTAAATATAGTGTTTCAACCCTCCCCATGGTCCCCCCAAGCACAACCAGCCCCCCCCCCCCCCCCCCCATGATTTTCTAATTTTTTAATTGCTTTATTGTGCTAATCCTAACTCTTGGGTTAGGGTTAGAGTTCATCAAAACCCGAATCCTAGAGTTAGAATTAGGGTTTGTACTAACCCTAACCATAGAGTTAAATAAAAATTTAAACAATTTAAAAATATTAAATAAATTAAATAAATAAAAAAATGCAAAATAATAATAATAAATTATATAAAAATAAAGATGTTATTCTGTAGAGGACCAATGACATGTTATGTCTGTCTGTGGTCCTCTAGGGATATTTTTTTTTTTTAAATGACTGCTAGTGGGGTCAGTGCTTTGCATTGGTCCCCAGCAGTAGATGGGGCCCACAACAGCTGGATATATGATCCATGCAGCTGTAGGATAGCAAAATTCTGTGCTTCCTACTATAGACTACATTTCCTATTCTGCTACGGTAGCTTTTGGCTGAGCATGATAGGAAATGTAGTCACAAGCATTACATAACAAATACACGTTTTAAAACTGCAATGACCGTATCCTAAATTTTGCCCTGTACCTGCCACATAACTCTAGCAAACCTATACATGTGGGGTACTGCTATACTCAGGGGAAGTAGATGAACATATTTTGGGGTTTTGTTTGGTAATTAAATAGAACAACCCCTTTAAATTCATACCTAAGTTTCAAAGTGTGTGGAAATAAAACACACACAAAATTACTATGCCAAAACTTGTCAAAGATTGGTGGTAAAATGACAGAATGAAAAGTGTCCAAATACCCCAAGTTGAATGCCCTGGGATGTCTACTTTATTAAAATGTGTACATGTGGGGGTTTATTCAGCGATTCATGACCGATATCAGTGTTACAGTGTCACTAACGCTACTTTGTTTTAAAATGGTTTTGAAACAGCTGTATGCTACTTGTATTTATTAACCTAAAACATGCAAAAAAAGCAAAAAAACATATAAACATTGGGTATTTCTAAACTTAGGACCTATAGTCGAATCTATTTAGCAGGTTTTTTCATTAGCTTTTGGAGCTTAGTAAAAGAATTTACAAAGAAAAGTCAGGAAAAGTGGGTTTTTAAAAAAATTTTAACTATATTTTACTATTTTTTTCACAATACAATGAATGATATGAACAAAATAATGTCATGAAAAGAATGCCCTTCTTGTCCTGAAAAAAACAATATATAATTTGTGTCTGTACAGCAACAGACAAAGAAGAAAATTAAAGCTAAACACAAACAACTCAGAAGTGTTAAAACAGCCTCGGTCACTAAAGCACAACATTCCAAACACAGTCTGGTCATGAAGGAGTTAAAAGTAGTTGTACAAAAAAGAGCTATGTGAAATATCTGGGCTGACCAATAAGAGAGAAAGAAGTATTAACAAAGCATTCCTTACTGATTAGATACAGGATAGATAAGATAACTAAAGTATAATAAATACATTAATCAAATTAGTAAGGTGTCCAATAATCCCTCCCCAACCCCCAAAAAAAGAATATATGCTGAATTCATGTTATGTCAGGCAAAAGGATCAGGTTTTGAGAGTAACCAATGGAAGGTTGTCAGTATTTTGTATTATACTGGGTATTGTGCTAAAGATCACAAAAATATTATTTTGGAGACTCAATAGTTTTACAGTATAATCAGATTTCACATAGGAAAATCCAGTAAGTATGATATAGAGATAAACATGGAAATTAAAACAGTTATATATACACACACAAACTAGCATATAGATTTTTACAGAAAAAAAAAAAAAAAACAATTACATACAGTACATTTTGGTATATCATGCTATCAATGGCGGCATACTACTACCATAGAAAATGTTATTGAATGGGATTTGGGAAAATTTAACAGAAAGGGTTTATTGGTGTTCAGTACTAAGAGATTTAATAGTTTATATTAATATGGTGTTTTGGTTATTTTGTAAATTTCTTCATACTTCCTTTAATAACATTACAAGAGTAACAGATTTTATAGCACAGGGTTATATAAATAAGACTATCATTAACGCCCTCCACTGGCTCCCCGTCAGCTCAAGGATAACATTTTAAAAAGTCTTTAACCTACAAAGCCCTCCTGTCCTCGGCCCCTCCGTACATTGCCTTGCTCATGAATTGATACTTCCCTGCACAACCTTTGCTCTCCTCAATAGGACTAAAGCTCTCCTCTAACCTCATCACCTCTTTCCACTTGTCCCTCCAAGATTTTACCCAAGCTGCCCTCTCTCTCTGGAACTCCCTTCCCCTGAGCATCCAGGGGATGCTGTAAAAAGTCCCTCAAAACGCATCTCTTTGAAGAAGCGTACTACCCAACCCACTAGAATACCAGTCAGTTTACCTCTAGATAATCCCACCTAGCTGGAACACACCCAATTAATCTTTAGCCAATCCCACCTAGTGCCTACCATCCACATTACTATTACTACAATTACATTCCATCTGTCCTCTTCACTCCCTTATGTGTCTCATGTACCCTATTCCCTCTAGATTGTAAGCTTGTGAGCAGGGCTCTCTACCTCATGTACCAGTCTGTTCTAGTTTATCTAACATAGTATGTAGTTCCTTTCTATGCTCTGTACCCAGCGCTACGTAAATTGTTGGCGCTATATAGATAAATGTTAATGTTATGTAATGTAACGTAATACAATGGAAACGTTACATTACTGGGTGGTTCCCATGCAGAGATATTTTAGCTTAGCTTTTGGTTTTAACAATGTAATTAAAAACAGTGTATTGGAACAGTAATTGGAATACTAGGCATTCTGTTTAGCCAATTCAATTTTTGTTGTCAATAAATTACAAAAAATATTAAGCATTAATGCAGTAAGCTTGAAGGCAGGGCTCTCTACACAAAGTGCTGCAGGAATTATTGGTGCTATATAAATAAATGTTACGTAATTCAGTATAGGTAATAGTAACACACTTATGCAATGTTTCCAACAGTGGCGGATCAGAAGATCCCCCCTCACCATCGCTCTGCCTGCCAGGCTGAACGGGGAGCTGAACAGGCAGCACAGAGAAACCTCCGTGCTGCCTGTTCGGCTTCCCGTGCAGTGTGACACGGAAGTGCCGATAGGTCACGTGACCGGCGCGCTGACGTCATACGCGCGCCGGGTCACTTGACCTCTCGGCACAACCTCCTGGGAGCCGAACAGGAAGCATGGAAGAGACCATGCTGCCTGCCACTAGCCACCAGGCAAAAAGGTAAGTGCTGGGGAGTGGGGAGATGGTGGGAATGTACTGGGGAAATTAGCAGGGGCTTATTAATGACAAATAACACTGGCATATTATTGGGAAAATTGGCAGGGGCATATAAAATGGCAAATAACACTGGCATATTATTGGGCAAATTGGCAGGGGCATATTAAATGGCAAATAACACTGGCATATTAATGGGCAAATTGGCAGGGGCATATTAAATGGCAAATAACACTGGCATATTATTGGGCAAATTGGCAGGGGCATATTAAATGGCAAATAACACTGGCATATTATTGGGAAAATTGGCAGGGGCATAATAAATGGCAAATAACACTGGCATATTATTGGGCAAATTGGCAGGGGCATATCAAATGGCAAATAACACTGGCATATTATTGGGCAAATTAGCAGGGGCATATCAAATGGCAAATAGCACTGGAATATTATTGGGCAAATTGGCTGGGGCATATCAAATGGCAAATAACACTGGCATATTATTGGGCAAATTAGCAGGGGCATATCAAATGGCAAATAACACTGGCATATTATTGGGCAAATTGGCTTGGGCATATTAATGGCAAATAATACTGGCATATTATTGGGCAAATTGGCTGGGGAATATTAATGGCAAATAATATTGGCAATGTGTATGTAATGGGGTGATGGAGGCATGTAAATGGGGTGATGGGGCATGTCCTTGGTGTGCAACGTGGGTTATGGGTCATATCGTGGGTAGGGGGTGGTGCCCAAATTTTGTCTGCCTAGGGCAGCACAAAACCAAGATACACCACTGGGGAGGAGAGAGAGGAGAGAACACGGGGGAGAGAGGAGAGAACACTGATGGGGGGGAAGAGGAGAGAACACTGATGGGAGGGGAGAGAGGAGAGAACACTGATGGGGGAGAGAGAGAAGAGAACACCTATGGGGGAGAAGAGAGAACACTGAAGGGAGGAGAAGAGAGAACACTGACGGGTGGGGGAGAGAGGAGAGAACACAGATAAGGGAGAGGAGGAAAAGAGACAGCTATTGGGAAGAGTAAAGACATACATGTTTAGAGGGACAAAGAGACAGTCATAGGAGGTAGAGAATAGAGAGAGACATGGGAAGGGGATAGGGGGCAGACAGACATGGGAAGGGAGAGAGACATAAATGGGAAGGGAGAAGAGAGAGACAAATGGGATGGTAGAGGAGAGACAGACAGACATGGGTTGGCAGAGGAGAGACAGACAAACATGGGATGGCAGAGGAGAGACAGACAGATATGGGATGGCAGAGGAGAGACAGACAGATATGGGAAGGCAGAGGAGAGACAGACAGATATGGGAAGGGGAGAGGAGACAGACAGACATATGAAGGGAGAGGAGAGAGACATAAATGGGAAGGGAGAAGAGAGAGATATAAATGGGATGGTAGAGGAGAGACAGACATGGGATGGGAGAGGAGAGACAGAGAGATGGGAAATGAGTGGAGAGATTGACGGACATGGGAAAGAAGAGGATACATAGACGGACATGGGAAGGAAGAGGAGAGAAACGGACATGGAAGGAAGAGAGACAGAGGGACACGGGGAGTGAGAGGATTGCGACAGACATGGGAAGGGAGAGGAGGGTGACAGAAGGACATGAGAGAGAGGAAAAGACAGACGGACATGGGAGAGAGGATAAGACAGACGGACATGGGAGAGAGGAAAATACATGTGCCCCTCCCGAGATCAGACTCTGGATCCGCCCCTGGTTTCCAACTGTTATAAAATTGTAACAAAGTTATAATTTTTAAAAAATCAGTTATTGGTCAGCATGTGTACATAAGAAATAATACATCTTTTGAATTTATTTTTAATTTACTTATTAAATGGTTACTAAACCAGTGGAAGAAACAGATGGTACAAATGAGTGGATACTTTAGGACATGAGAAAAGGTAGATTTGCTTAACAGGGAATACTTAATTAAAATGTACTTTTGATAAATGACAGCAGTAGTATTCTCTTCTTAGTTTTTTTTGTCATCTACAGCCTAAAAAGAATTATGATTCCGAATTGTTCTGTGTATCTTGTGAGGGCTTCCTTTCATACAGCAGTGTACTTCTCAAAACTAAAATGCATAGTGTTTCTCGCCCATTAGAAACAACGACAGATCTGCTGCATAAACAATCAACTGAAACCACCAGTAGCTAAAAAGTATGTTTTGTCTTTTTTTTTTTAATCTGCGAGAAAGTGCATTAAAATGGTCAAGTCAACAATTTATTAAAATCTTTGCCCAAGAGGCTTAGCAGAAGGTCAAAAAGTACTTTTATAAACAGATTTAAATGAGTACACAATGGACTGCACCCATTTGGATTTGGGGTTTCATAAAATCTTGTGGTTAATAGAATATAAAACCTAGACAAAGATATGAAAGACTGGCTTTCAACACTTTCCTTAAAACGAAAAGCAAACATAAACATACCTGCTAGCAGCAGAGGAACATCATTTCTAACTGACTAATTGAGTCACACGATTTGAACCATTCAGTGTTTGATTGCCTAACATCTAAAAAGCATGGCAGATGAATACATAGAAAAACATAATACTGTTTAAGATACATGCCATTTTCCCACACACCTGTAGCCTTCCTGACTAAACCTATGACACCTGGGCTAAGGCACCAATGTTTTCTCATTGTTCTTGCACTAGCTTGTGCTCCCTTTTATTGATTTCAGTGAGGGTCTCTCACTGCAGTAGCACTAATAAAATCACATCTGCTGGGAGAAGTAACATACACTAAGAGTGGGCTGTATAATTGGGCTGAAAATTTCCACACAATCTCGTGTCATATACATTTCCCATCATACTCAATCCATAGACCAAATAGATTAGTATGGCTCACCTAATTTGTATGAATATTCAGAAAAAAGACTAAGAGGACATAGTAGGTGTTTAGTTATACCTCATCACACTATGTATCGATTGCAAAGGGCCACATACCATAACAAGAATATTTTATTTAAAAGCCATCAAGGAATGGCTCAGCTTTTAATAAAAACACTTTTTAAAATATAAACAACAAAATCAAATCAAACCAATTGGCTACAGTCAGTCCTTAAAAAAAATGCTTGGTATTTGATTGGACCCCAACCTCCTACTTAGTCTTCATTTTGATAAGATGTCATCCAAAATTTATCACAAAACAAAAGATTCCATGTGGCCATAAAATGGTGTGTGCAATGGATTATAATTCTAGTCATGATATACAGGATGCAGTATATCCATCTTCATAAACACCATCTTGGGAGACTTAACACTGAAAACAATTCATTGCATTGCTTTGTTTTATAGTGTTATCAAACTATCCAGCACTACAATCTGTTAACAGAACTAAACTGGAGCATTCTACCACACAACTGGTCAAATGTTTATTTCTATTGTATATCCTCTCCATAATGCACTTGGAAACTAGGATAATGTCAGTGTATTCTTTTAGGTAAAACTCATACATACATACATACATACATACATACATACATACATACATACATACATACATACATACATACATACATACATACATACATACATAAAATACATTTTAGATTTACAATTAATCAATCAGTTTATGCCTTTTGCCTAATTAATAATTTTTTTTTTTAACTATTTGGAATATTGGTGCATGGGTTTTTTTTGCAATTAACTCACAATAAGACAACCATCCCAATTTTTAATGTATCTTTTCTCCACTTTTCATTTGCATTCAGTTCTGAACACTGATGCAAATTAACTTCACCCACTGAGTCATTGTATTCGAGCTGATTAGAATTTTGCTGCTATGGATTCTCATATGTTTTGCATTTCTTTTTATCTTCTCCATAGCCTGATAATGTGTTGTTCGTGAAAAATTTAAAAAAAAAAACCTTTGGAATAGCTGCTTCTGTCCAAACACAGAGTCTATCCTACAAGGCATACATTAATGCAGATTTCAACAAATGCAAATGAGCTATCTGTTCTATGAAGAAAATGTAAAAAAAATTGAAAAGAGGATAATTTGACTCATTCTGAGTAGGAGGTATAATGTCTTTATAAAGTAATAATTAAAAACAAAACAATTACATCACTCTTATCTGGACCTAGCAGCTGCATTTCTTTATCCTTAGCATTAACTGGCAACATTTTAAGGTTATGACAATCCATGGAAGTTGCATTTTAAGAGGAGTTTTATTTCTTTTCATATGATTTGTTTGTAATAGTCAGCTCTGTTTTGTGTATATATAATTAGACAGTAAAATAGGCTTTGAAGGCAGATTTCCATTTAGTATGTGAGTCACGCCAACAGCAGCTTTTCATTCAGCAGCCAAAGACTGATCTTTTAAATGCCTCAACTCGCTAAGCATGCTTTGTAAATGCTGTTGGTTTGAAAGAGAGAAAGGGCTTAAAAATAACATTAAAAGGATTGTTATTTTATGTTGCTTTCCACGTAGCAAACACACAGATAAGGCAATCTTTGTAGATCAAACCTTTTTTTTTTAAATTGTCTTTGTTTTTTTTGGTTGTTTTTTTATATGTTATTGTTGTTAAAGATAGACGTGACTATTGCATCAGACATGTACATATAATCCTCTTTTTAAAAACAAGGTAAGAAAAGCCTTTGTGAAGACAAGAAAGACAAGCAGCAGTAGCTTCATGCACCAACACTCTACAGTCTTCTAGAAAGAACACAAAAATCCAACGTTCACATGCAAGTACTCTCAAATGCCTCTGATGCTCTTCAAGCCACCCTCCTCCTCATTAGTTTCATTGTTTGATAGATGACTGTAACCTAAGCCTCTCATTTGTATGCATGCCTTTTATCCATATTCAATTTGCAGAGGATTTTTATTGTAGTTATTAATTTTTATTTATTGATTTCGATATTTGTCCAAAATGCTAAATAACCTAATATTAAGCGACATGAAAGGGCCAGTGTTACCTGTCAATAATGCTCAGCTTAGGCCAAGAATTCTCCGGAAGTCTGTTTTATCTTTAGCTCACATCTATAGCTCACTGTGCAAATGTGGTTTATAATGTCAATTATGGCATGCCACTTGAAATTGCTTTTTCTACCATTTATGCCATTTCCCTACGGATAGCAGTTGACTGGAAACATGATTTTCTGTGCTGGAGACACAGAGTGTAACCCTTTCTGTGTGAAGATTGTTCTATTAAAGTCTTCAGGGGAGGTCGCTCTTAAACACAGATGAACAATTACTCTCTTTCTGAGGTCCATAGGGTTTCATAATAACAACAGGGTCATGCAACAGTGCTCAGAACTGAAAAGGTTTTCACTCACTATATGCTCATGCAGTGTCTGGTATTCAGATGGGGAGGGAGGAAAAAAAGATTCATTAGTAAAAAAAACAGCTCAGAACCATGAAACATTAATTTTTTTTCTTGGAATTAAATTCAAAGGAAATTCATTTAACCGCAAGTGCTATTAAATGCCTGTAAATGTAAATATACCTATATAAAGAAAGGGAAAGCCTTATAAAATATTTAATGAAACGTTATCATTGACATTTAAATATGAGTTGTATCATGAATTACTTGTTACAAACTGTGTTTCCTATATAGAAAACAGGCAATGAGAGCAATCACACACACATTTCTCATGTGATAATGGGTAACTTATCAATTACAAATGCTTTTGTACTGTAGAATAAATGTTTGTCAAGGCTGAGTGAAAAAAAAAGGTTTAAAAGAATGTTCAATGGCATTTATTAGCCAAGGACAAAGGGTCTACCACATCCCCCTTCTATGAAGATTTTTTATGAGGAAATCTAAAAGTCAAACAAAAAATGAATCATAGTCAATGTTAATTTCCAAATACTCATACACCAAAAAGTAAAGCCTATATTTCGATTTGCCTACATGTTGCATCACAAAAATGTCATAAAATGAACATATTGATCCCATGAGGTCTCCCATGCCTAGTCTTAAAAGTCTACTCAATATAGCCCAAACAGTCCTGAATTGGATTCGGGTCAGGCATAATAGCTGAATCAAAGAAAACCCCGAAATGCACCATGAAAACCATAGGTTTTTGGCTAGCCAATATGCGCTAATCACCCTCAAACACATGCTGGAGATTTAAAATAAAAATGTTTAAAAATGAATTCATACATTTTAAAAAAGCTTACCCTGGAACCAGCAGACTGCTGCTGGCCCATAAATAAAATAAAGTGACAAGGCCCCAATTAAAATTAGGGGGAGGGTCAAATCTACTAGCCCTGCCTCCAAAATAATAAGCAAAACTACTCCCAGCCCCCATAATATACACTGATAACCCCCCCCCCCCCCGACACCCAGTTCAGCTTGTTTCATGAGCTTTCTCAAGTCCAGCATGTTTCATGATGACCTTGAGTCCTCATCTTCGGTCCAGGGAAAGGGAATGCAGAATAAAATCCTGCTGAATTTCATTTTAAAAAAAAAATGCATCTGATTGGCTGACTGTGTCAGCCAATCAGACACCTTCAGTCCCAGCTTTACCATTGGCTGGGTTTTGAAAATCATCAATATTTCATGGATAATGCATGAAATGTCCTATCTTATTGGTACAAAAATAATACTCATATAAAAGCTTCCTCTTTATTTCTCCTGGGACCTTCCATTAAGGATATTGATGTGCTGCAGTGAAGGAAAGGATAAAGGCGAAAAAGAGGGAATCTGAAAAGGGATCCAGAGTATAAAAAGTGAAGAAGAGAAGTGCTAATGTAAATAATGCATGCTCTTTATTTTGTATTACACTTTGTCTTAAAACACTTCTAAGTGCTTGCAATTTTAATACAGACTTTATTGATTTTTGAGTCATACAGCTGCTTTACAACAAATTAAGAAGACACTAATCATTACAAAGTGGATTTCCTTCACTGGAGTAGTGTTAACTTGCACTCAGCTTTTTAAAGGCAGTGTATGGGTTTGAGCACAAAACATTGCATCATATTGTAATATATAATTAAGCGAGTCAAGAATTATTCCAGAAAACAGTAATAATGCATGAGCTATCTTACAAAATAATCACTTTTCTATCGCATACAGATGGCTGGCTAGCCTAATGTGCAATTATCTGGAGTCAAAAGAATATAGTGTTGTAAAAAAATAAATAGCAACTTAATAGTATTACTCGGCTCGATTTTCAAATACAGAACATACATTTAACATCTCATTTATATCCATAGTTCTTCCACTATGATAATGACCTTGTCTTGTCCTCTGCTATGAAATTCCAATTCTCATATTCAAATACAGAACTTCTTTATGCCCCCTACAATTGCCTATTTATACTTTTATCTGTAAAAAAACAAAAAAACATTTTCAAGGAAAGATGTCAAATAGCGCTCCTCCTAATTGTGGTACACCCTTTGGCATATGCACATTTCTGCATGGCTGAGACCTCACAGATTCTTTTTTCTTTGGTCAAATCAGTGATGTGTTCACTAAAAGGCTGGAGGAAATAGTGACTTCCTCCCATTACGATATGTGCCACTGGGGAGAGAAAGGTGTAATTGTATAATTATTTTTACTCATAAACAAGACAACTGCTAATACATGAGGACATCCCAGGAAATACCTGGTATTGTGATAGGACATCAGGAGCACGTAATTATGTTGATGACATGCTTTGAAAAATATGAAATCCGGAAGTCTCCATCCCGGCTTTGTGGAAAGCAGTCAAGTTATTTGGATCCCTGTCTAATTATAGACTGAACCTATCAAAAACACAAACAAAATCAATATACGGATTCAATGAACAATCAAAAAAATGTAGGGAAATTTGGCCATAGGGCTAGGCACCAGAAAATGATAGACTTTTGGGGATTAAAATTAGTTCTAGTTTATGGAACATAGGATCCTTAAAATTATAAGGCCTTGCTTTTACATCTGAATGCCTTATTGTCTGAAGGTCTCATGGCTGGGATATATGAACATATTTAAAGCTTACATTGTTCTGAAGGGTCAATATCTGTTCAGAGTAATCTCCTTTAAATTTCCCATGGGTATATAAAAAAAAAATTAAATTATCATGGGCAGGTTTAAAGCCATGCATTCCATCAGGTATTATAAAGCAGGGGTCCACGGCCTCAGATGTGCCGTGTACTGTGATGGTAGTGATGTGTGCTCCCCTCTAGCCATTTACTTTAAGAAGCGTGACCGAGCGCAAGCACCTCCTCCTCAGCGCAGCCCAGGACCCTCCTACCCTGGTGTCTGCCACAGGCTGTGTGGAGGGGGCGGGGTATGAATGACATCATAACCGTGCTCCCTGTTTACCACACCACATGGCTGATGCCCTAATTATATCAGTCTAGCATCATCGGCCGGGTTAACCAAACCTTATATTTATTCCATATTTATTTATTTTACACTTATAGAATTGCTTCTTGGCTTTTGCTTGGAAATCAATTTGGGCTTTGACCTCTTGCCATGATGGAAGTTCTTGCTTCCTACAGTATCTAGTTATACATTTAAAGGCCAGTAGAAAGTTAATACCGAGCAGCTTTTTTTATATCTGTCCAGGTCAGGTAAATCCAGATGAAGAAGAAATGATTGGGGAGATATATCACAATCAGGACCAAAAAGCATCACAGATAAGCTTGAAATTTTATTTTTAAGTGTAAATAAGAGTTGACATACCATATCTGAATTAGTATTCCCATTGACAGCGACAGCAAAGGCACGACGAGTCCGCTTGAAACTTCATCAAGCGGGACGGTAACAAATACCAGTGGTGTAATAATTTATAGAACTGTTCATGGAGATTAATGCAAAGTACACCCTTTCGAGTATATTGCCAAGCATTAAACCAAGCCTGCAAAATCAGGTTTGGTCAACTCCTCTAATGATACTGATGTTAGCAGGCTTTGGAGTCCAGCAGCCAAATCAGCAAAGTCTTCTGCCAAAAGTAGCTGCTCGTTACGCAGGTGGTTGAGCCCCTGAGCTTTAAGTGACAATCTCTTCTTTAGCAGTGCTAAGAGGTTGGAACAAAAGGTAGAAGTAAAGTCAGGCAAGCTGAGTTCAGTAGATAAGAGAAGTCAGAGTAGTTTGACTAGAAGATAGATAGAAGTCCGAATTTCCTCCATTACACCACTACACTCTGAGAGTGCCTCAAAAAAAGTTATGTCAAGCCACAGACTGTGGGACATGTAAAGGCCACGACTGAAAATCTACCAGATCCTACTGTAATCCATCTGTGGGGCAACTGTGGCACTAACTTTGTAGCAAACCCAGCCTGAGTTTAACTGATAGTTCTGAAATTTCAGACTTCAAATGAGCAAACACCTGCTGCAACAAAGAGAACCATCTACAGATCCTACAGCAACCAAACCTCCATAAAGTAGCGTATGATACAAATGTGTATCAGTCATTACACTGAACTAAGGCTGCAATTATAAAAGAAAAACAAATTATACCAGTGTTAGTTTTAGCACAAATCCCAATCTTTGATCACAGTACAATATTAATTTAAATTACTCTAAGGTTCTACCTCCAAAAAATGATGGACCCCTTAGATGTGCAGACAGGAAGGTCCATATCAGCTGGTCACAACTTTAGTAGTGTTCCTGCTCAGATCTACACAGCCCTGAGTCAGTGACAGTGAGGGCTCTGGGAGAGCACACTAGAAAATTCTCTCAATAGCTAGATCAATCTTTAGCACTCCTCCTTGTTATGTGGATGGTGTTGATTTAGACCATTATTTATCACTTTTTGTAGTCTGATTTCAGTGGTTTAAAAGAGGAAATGAGCTGTTGCCTAGGCAGTCATATTCTTTGAATACATTCACACAAGTCCAAGCTTTTAAAATTGTCCAGATAATAAATTACATTCATGGAACATCATCAGTATCAACCAAAATGGTTACATGCATCATTTCAAGAAACTCTGCTCTCCAAAAAGTCAGTTCTGGGATAAGATTTATAAAAGTGTAACAGTCACCATAGAAACCAATGACATTTTCTTGAGGCTTGAGACACTTTTACAACTTTGCCTTGACTTTTAGAAGTAATAATTGTAATCTAGAGGCACAAATGAAAAAATGTAGTGGCCCCACTTTTAATAGTACATGCCCACTTATCCTCTGATTGGCAGCTGCCATGCTTCCCTTAGTTATGTCCCCTCTGCTGGTCCCATGTAAAAATGAGGGTCTCTCTATGCACTGGCAGATTAAGACGAAGAAAGAAAGAAAGAAAGAAAGAAAGAAAGAAAGAAAGAAAGAAAGAAAGAAAGAAAGAAAGAAAGAAAGAAAAAAAGAAAGAAAGAAAGAAAGAAAGTGAAAACGCTGATAAAATAGCTGCTAAAAATACCAACTAGAGTTATTCCCAGAACTCAAGAGAGAAGATGCAAAAGGATAAAAAGTGCAATAAGTGCTGAGAAAGAAGGAAAGATTGTAAACCCCAGTTTTTGCCAACAAGGTTCTACTACAACATTCTCCCTGGTGTAACCTTTACGTGTATATGTGCTTTTATTATTAATATTTATTCCTTGATTAAAATGATATATATACTTTTTACCCGTGTTTACAGTCTTTCCTTCTTTCTCAGCACATATACCTCTTTTTAGCCACTGGCAGAGAGAGACCCGCACGCCATCCAGACCCCAATTTGAGAACAGGACAAGCCCCCGCTCTGATTGGCTGTGTGCACACTCTAACTGACACTTGTCAGCTCAGAGCCTGAGCTGATAGAAAACCCATGTTAATCTCAAAAAAATACATATCGGGTTTACTTTGGAGAAGGGGGACACCTTTTTAAGACTTTAGTGCCCCTTTAACATTTTGACTCAAAAGACAGTTTATCAGGACATGACAGTTTTATAGAGGATTCTGACATTGAGAAGATACAGTACAATGTTTTGGATTGGTGGTGCAATCCATCCTAAATACGGATGTGTGTGCCATCACCCATCCTACATAGTAACAAAGTCATGAATTACAATTGACAAATATGTTAGGAATGCTAGGAATGATTTCTAACAATTGAAGAATGTTTTGGAGATTTAAAAAAAAAGCGGGGGGGTTTGGTATATACTGCAGAAAACATAAGTTCTGATAAAAATGAAGTTGATGCAAGGTATACTATTAGAATGTCCTGTCTACTTTGCTTAGATGATCTTGATTGATTGCCGACTAACTACCATTTTTCCTGACTGATATTTTGGACTTTAGACCACACGTTCGTTGTTTATTGTACAGATTCTTTCTTTGAAACTCTGGCTCATACTTAGATGCTTGCTTGTGATCTTGACCTTAGACCTTCCCCCTCACCCATTCTGGTGTGAATGACCTTGAGCTGCCCTGACCACTACTTAAAACTTTTTACTTCCCTGTAAATTCTGCACCTTTTTATTAGAGTTTGAAACATTGCCTCACAAATCTAAAGTAATGCATGGCTGTCCAGTCTGTGGGTAGGGTTATCCAGCACAGAAAATTACAATTGTTCACCTATATTGAACAATTTTGATCTCCCTCCATCTGTTTTCTAGATCAGTTACATTTTTTATTATGGAATACAGGAATGTCTGGATGCACTAGTACCTCAGACTTTCCATCATTTAAATTAGGTCACTGTTGAACACACATCTGTGGCATGTACATAGTCACATCAGTAGATGTTGGTCCCACCATGATTTAATTGAATAAACATTACACATGTGTTTGTTCATAGTGGAATCAAGGCTACTCTGCGACATCATAGAAATGTTGCCCTTGCTGGTGCATTCAAATGTACTACAAATACCGTAATAGCAGTGCTAGCTAGAAGACATAATATAATAAAACAAATGAGATGCACTAATACGGAATTTCTTGAGAGCCTGTCTGATAGTTTTCAATCTATAGTACATTATTGTTCTAATGTAAACACAAGACAAAATACTGTTTATGAAATATTTTACAAATATCAGAAAATGGCATTTGACCAGTGCTGGAGAAAAACATGTCAACAGGAGCCAAATTCGTTTTTGTAATATCCCTTTTTCAGTTGAATGAATGCAATTTCCACAGTAATATAGATAGAGTACAATGACTGAATAAATAATAAAAGGTTACATACTTAACATAGCAAGGGAAAAAAAAACATTATAGAAGAATATGACTTTCTGTTTATTACCCAGTCTCCTTTGTCTGTGAAATATACATTATTTGCATTTGGTAAAATAATCATGTTTAATTCATGACCTTTCAAGCTCCATTTAGTAATCAATACAAATCCAGTTGCCGACAGTGAATATCGAAGCTCTTTAAAATAATGTCTACAAAACAATTCAATCTGGGTTCACTTTTCCCCAATCCTTTTGCGTATAATGCATAATTATATATAATTGTATTCTGATACAAATATACATATATATATATATTACTTATTCTAAATTTATGTTTGTGCGGTTATGCTTCAACTCCAATCACTCTTTGTTGTCTGAAGGTAGCAGTAGGCCAATTAAATACCACAGTTGCATAGTTCTATTGTATTGCTGTTACGGTTGTCTTTTGTGTGTGGGAATGTTCATGACCAGCAGAGTGTAATAACAGTAGATTAAACATACCACTATTAAATTCTCTTGGAAACCTATTTTGTTTGTACAATGTGAAATTACCAGGTGGAATTATTTCTGTTTTGTTCTAACATTTGAAATCTTTAAATGGCATAATGTCTTCTGTAATAAATTTGAATAATGTATCTAATTAGTATGCTGTTTTAGTCAAATATTTTGGTTGCCAGTAGTAACCGTTTTATGTTACATGCCGTGCTTCAATGGGCTTTTTGATCCTGGCAAATGAGGAAGAAAGGAAAAAAATGCATCCTCAATGCATGTTCTATATATTTAAGTCACCTTTTCCAGGAATAGGAACTTTTAATAATGACACATTTCATCCTTTTAACAGATCTGCTGCTCACTGACATTCAATGTATTAATGTAGTTTTACAATAATGTAACTTACTTTTCATTACAGGAAATACAAATCTGTATTATGATCCTTTATGTTGCAAGTGTTTGGGCAGATCTACCAAGCCCTACTGTTTAGTCAATTAAAGCCTCACTTATCATATCTAAAACTGTGGAATGTGTTGACAACATATAAATGATGCTAATGATGCAGTGGGAATTGCTAAAAACCAAAACATCTTTATAAAGAAAGATTTACATTTAAGTACATTTAAATCCAGCAAAGGTGATGTTTAATGCACTTTATCATTAACTGTCCCATTGCCGGATACTCAATTAATCATGCACATAATCATTCAAATGATAAGAATAGAAATAGCTGGAAAACACTGTGCAGCAAAATAAAATACAAAGCACTATATCCCCCTCTTTCCCAGTGGCAGCTTGCATGCCAAAATACCCAGTAATTGCATATGCCTTCTGGCACCATATTCATTTTTCAGGCATTGGGTAGTACTCAAACTGTATTCTGACAGACCATCTTTTGTGCTAGCAGATCTCTATGCTCTGTTGCTACAAATTGAGATGGGAGCATGTGTCCATTGCTACAATTATTTTTTCCACATCATGCTATGTAGTGTTGTTTGCTCTATCTTTCTTTTCTTGTTTATTGTGACACACACACATATATATATATATATATATATATATATATATACATATATATATATTACATACATACACTATTACACTATATGGAAGGCATGGCCTGAAGTTGTGGGAGGGGCTTGGTTCCCCTTCTTAAAGGGGCATCAACCCTTCCCTCATTACCTGTTGGGTCTGGCGAATTGTTACCCATTCGAACGTCAATTACTCTCGTAGGTCACGTCGGATCTCCTATACACTTATCTACTATCTGACGACGTACGTCACGTTTTCGACTACTTCCCCTACCCTTTAAGGTGTGTATGGATACTGGCATCCCAAATTAGGACCCACTAGGTAAATTTTCTGGCCTTCTACGCCTTACGTTAGTGGTCCCGCGAGGCCAACACCCATCCTCAAGTCGGAGGTACGGAATCCCCTCGGGCCCATTCATAGCTAGCCGCCTCGCTTAGTTGCATAGAGAGGGCCTCACTTGTCACTCCCATTCTGTCTTATGCCTTTCCAAGTCACTGAGAGGCCTCCACCCCGCCATAATGCCAATGGCCACGTACCCCACTCGCGCCAATTCATAGATAGTGCCTCTCAAGGCCGCTTGGCCACTAGTAGGGCCTCACCTGTCACGTCGCTTAGTAATCCTTCGCCGCTTGGCATTAGTTACAATAGCCAGTTGGGTAGCCCCAGTTAACAATACTATTTTATGTTATAGCATGTCTCAAGTTCCTGAAGAAAGGGAAGATGTGTCCATCGCCAGTACACCAGCTAGATCGGTCACTCCATCGCGGGGTGACGACAGCGCGAGCCCTGCATCACTCAGGGCTTGGACTGTTCCGAGAATTACAGCCGAATTGAGGAGGAGGAATATTCCGTTCCCCGCTACAGCCAGGAAAGCTGAGCTGTACAGACTTTTAAATACCCAGACTGATAACTCTGGGGCAGGGGAAGGATCCAGCGGGAACCAGACCTCAGATCTGCAGTCAGTTTTGTCATCAGTCTTGGTCTCTTTGGGTCGTATTGCAGACAGACTGGACAAAATGGACGCAGGTAGCCAGCAAAGGTCGCCTGCTGCTGCGGGGAGCCCAGTTGCTGCAGTATGCTTGGACCCCCTACCGGGTAATTTACCAGTTAGTTCTAAAGACCCGCATATAATCACCCCAGCACACATGGTGCCTGCTAAAACCAGAAAGGACATCTTGGAAGGAAAGGATATCAATCTGGTATCACTTTTGATTGCCTCACAAGATGTCCTTGAGAATAAGACATATGCATATGGGGATGTGTCAGTGGTTCTCAAGTCCAGAGATCCCAGGTTGAATCAAAAGCTTTCCATCCCAGAATTTGTTCTAGCTTTTGGTATATACAGAGACGTCCTATGCTCTGTATATCCAGATAGGAGGGAGGAATTAGACCTTTACCTCCACAAGCTGGTGGATTTGGGACACAAGTACGGTGGTACGTCTTTTTACGACTACCACCGTGCTTTTTCCTCAAGGGCAGCTGCCACTCTAGCACAGTTCAATATTCGAGCCGATTGGGGTGTGCTTGATACTGAGCTGCTTTGCCGGCACTTTGCGGGCTTGAAAACCCCGGCTTGTGCCATTTGTTCGTCCAATTCCCACACGGCTAATTTATGTCCTAGTTCCCCTGAGGTGAATGCTGTTTTTTCACCCGCTAATGTGGTACCCACAGGGAGGTCTGGCAGGGTGCTTAAAGATAAACTAGGCCGTGATATTGTATTCTTGGGCAAGTCACAGGTCTGTAATAATTTCAACGCCGGGTCTTGCGGTTACAGTGCCTGCAGGCTTCTGCATGGCTGTTCCAACTGTTTCAGGGCTCACGCCAAGGCTATGTGCCCCAATAAACTATTCCCTAAGCAGTATCAGACGTCTCTTCGTGTCCCCCTACTAAAAGAACTTTTACGTACTCACCCATCACAACATCTCGTTGACTTTTTGGTGACGGGGTTTACAGTGGGGTTTCACACGGGTATTGTTCACATGCCTACAGGAATCCTGGAGTGTAAAAACTTACAGACAGCCCTTGCAGCACCCGACACTATCGACTTACTCCTTCAGAAGGAGTTGGATCAAGGATTCTTGTTAGGCCCTTTTGATTCCCCGCCGTTCTCGGTTTGGAGAACTAATCCCATAGGACTGGTCACTAACAAATCCTCACTTAAACAAAGGCTAATTCTCGACCTGTCAGCCCCTCATGCATCTCCTACGCCAAGTCTAAATTCTTTAATACCATCCGAAGAATTCTCCCTCCAATATGCTAACATAGATAACGCGGTCACAGCCATCCTCTCAGCCGGGGTAGGGGCATGGTTGGGTAAAACAGATATTGTCAACGCTTTCAAATTACTCCCCATTCATCCATCCCTGTGGCATTTGCATGGGGTCAAGTGGCGAGGCTCGTATTACTTTTTCACTCGTCTCACGTTTGGTTCAAAAAGCAGCCCCAAGATTTTTGATATTTTTGCGGAGACACTGTGTTGGATGCTGCTTAACCTCTGTAAGTGCCCCACAGTTATCCATTACCTGGACGATTTCCTGACTGTAGAGAGTAACTCAGCACCTCCTACTAGCCTCCAGTCAATCACACGACTGTTTACTCGATTAGGAGTTCCGGTATCACCGACTAAGACTGAAGGTCCCGATACTATAATTAATTTCTTAGGAGTAGTACTAGACTCCGTGAACATGCAGGCTAGCCTCCCCAGGGACAAGATTGAACGCATTCTGACGGCCATCGATCTTTACTTGGGAGGTGGCTCATGTAATAGGATGGAATTGCAATCCCTGTTGGGTTCATTACATTTCGCTATGAAAATTATTCCCCAGGGGAGAGCATTCATTTCCAGGTTGCTTCACCTTTTTCCTATGTTTCAAACCGACGCATCCCGCATCACACTAGACATACATGCCACTGCTGACCTTCGTATGTGGAAGGAGTTTTTGCTAAGCTGGAACGGGAAAAGCATCTTTATCCCGGTTTGGTCGGAACATTCAGTATCACTCTGGACAGATGCAGCAGCCACTTCTGGATTTGCCGCTATTTGGGGCAACAGATGGATGTATGGTAAATGGCCGGGAGAGATTACAGAGATCCCCAGGTTTAAGGAAACTTCAGCACTTTTTGAGCTGTATCCTATCGTGGCGGCAGCAGTTAAGTGGGGAGCAGGCTGGTCTGGGAATACGGTTCGTTGCTTCTCTGACAACATGGCTACATGCCACATTGTGAATAAGGGACGTTCCTCTTCCCTGGCCATCATGCGGTTCATGAGGACTCTCTCATGGCTGGCCGCCAAACACAGTTTTCTTTTGTCTTGTGTTCATGTGCCTGGTTTTCTCAATATTGCAGCTGATCACTTGTCACGGTCTCGGTTTCAGGAATTCCGGGAAGCCCTGCCAACAGCTGCCCTAATACCAACTCCCGTACCACAATGGCAGGAGATGGTCTGGGACTAAAAAAGCTGCTATGTCATGGGCGGCAACTCTCACAGCTCGGTCTTTCTGCTAATACTAAGAAGGCATATGGTAGAGCGTTTGATGTATTTAATAAATTCTTGTTGGACTTTGATATTGTTGACCAGTTTTCCATGGAGACCATCATTGCTTTCATCTCCTTTTGCCACCTTCATCTTACATTATCATACAACACCATTAAATTGTATATCACTGGTATTCAACACCACATACTCACTTCTTTGCCTAACAAACAACGCTTTCTAGCCTCCTACCAAGTTAAAGCTATACTTAAAGGTATCAAAGACTCCACTCCTACACCGGCACCTACTAGACTACCCATCCACGATCTATTATTCCAAGCACTTTCTAATCTACTAGACACCTCACCATTCGAAGGCCATACCAATCGTGTTATTAAAACAGCCATCTATCTAGCTTTCTACGGTTTTCTGCGGCCTAGAGAATTCACCACCACTAGCGTTAACTCACTCACCTTCATTACTAGATCCGATCTCATAAGGGTGCACGACCACTATCAGCTATCCCTACACCACACCAAAACTAGCGCCAAAGGTCAGACAGTAATTATACCTTATTACCCCACTAGTATTATCTGGTGTCCGGTGGCAGTTTTTGACACTCTTCTGGCTTTCTGTAATATGGCTCCAACACAGCCACTCCTGTCCTTGCACGGTAATATACTCACTATGAGCAAATTCATGACGTATGTTAGGATGTTGTTGATCCGGCTAGGTGTGAACCCAGTCAGCTATTCTGGACACTCCTTCCGCATAGGAGCCGCAACTACAGCTTCAAAAAAGAATATACCGGCTCACATTATTAAGATATTAGGCCGATGGAAATCCACAGCATATACCCGCTACATTCCTCAGCCTGTACAAGAAGTACGCCTGGCTTTCAGAACCATGAATATGTAATATGTAATGTCGAGTTTTCAGAACAATAAATGATTATATCTTTTTGCCCTCTTTTTCAGGCCTACTTCCTCGTCAGTTCAGGCACACCACAACTGACTTTGCCATTCTTATGTTTTGTCATATGTCAATTATACTACGGCTTATGCCATGACCACAAATGGAAGGCATGGCCTGAAGTTGTGGGAGGGGCTTGGTTCCCCTTCTTAAAGGGGCATCAACCCTTCCCTCATTACCTGTTGGGTCTGGCGAATTGTCCCACCCACCACACCACCTTTATAAACATCCTATAAGGTAGGCCCTCTTTTTCAGGCCTACTTCCTCGTCAGTTCAGGCACACCACAACTGACTTTGCCATTCTTATGTTTTGTCATATGTCAATTATACTACGGCTTATGCCATGACCACAAATGGAAGGCATGGCCTGAAGTTGTGGGAGGGGCTTGGTTCCCCTTCTTAAAGGGGCATCAACCCTTCCCTCATTACCTGTTGGGTCTGGCGAATTGTCCCACCCACCACACCACCTTTATAAACATCCTATAAGATAGGCCCTCTTTTTCAGGCCTACTTCCTCGTCAGTTCAGGCACACCACAACTGACTTTGCCATTCTTATGTTTTGTCATATGTCAATTATACTACGGCTTATGCCATGACCACAAATATATATATATATATATATATATATATATATATATGCACTTCTTTATGTGTGTGTATATATATATATATATATATATATATATATATAAAGACACTCACTTACATGCATACAGAGTGCTCTCTACAATGCTTTTTTTCCCCCACCCTTACTCAGACTACAGAAACAGCCAATCAGAAACCCAATTCCACAAATGCTCCACTCTGATTGGCCACACCGGTGGGTATTGGGGACAAAGAAAAGTCTTCTCAGGTAGAGCTTGTCCGTATCAAGAAGAAGAAAATATAGCTAATATTTTCAGTGATTTGTTTCTAATTTAATATGCGAGCAAGAAATTAAATGAACACAAAAGTAGATGTAAAAAAAAAAAAACATGTCCTCATTGCAATTAGGAGAGGTCACACTGTAAATTCGGTTTTGCACAATAATGTTGTGCAAATAAGGAGCTGTGACCTTCCTTGTTAATAAAAAATGCTGTTTGGAGCAGTCCCAGTTGTGTGTAATTTATCTCAATGTTAGCACATTCTGTCATGTTACAAGTGAATGTCTGTAGTAAGGTTTGTCAATTGGAATAATTTTTAACCGATCATGATTGCTCTGAATGTTCTTTTTAAAGGAGAGATGTGATTGAAAAAAATGCAACATTTTTTTATTTTATTTACCAGACATAGGGTTGGTATGTTGGTGTTGATTATAAAATGATTCTTGATTGCAGTGTGAATTCTAATCTGCAGCTTTAAACTACTAGACGTAAGAAGAATCACTGAACAATGGGAAAACTTTTTAAAAAAAAATGTCAATTTTGCTAGGATTTTGAAATGCCAGTGAGTTCAATACTTGATGGCTAACTTCTGATCCATTCCATGATGCCCAGGCAGCCAGTGGCTTTCATTTCTTAACTCTTCTGTGGAAGGGCAAGTCACCTCACCCCCACCCCTGGCATTAAAAGCTTAACACAGGTCATTTTGATGGCTGAAAAGCAACCTCTACACACCTAAATACAACCTATTAATTAGCAGTCAGTGTTTGCCTCCCATTGAATGCGGATTTTACCCTGTTACATACATCAACACTACACACAGCAGGATGTCACAGACAATTCCTCAAAGGCTTCTGATGTTGAATCCTTGAAAAAAAAAAAAAAAAAGTAAAAAAAATAAATACACAGTAAACTAAAGATCAGAGGAAGGATAATCTACAATTAACATTTCAAAAGGTTTATTTTTTTCATATATTGGTCAACTTATTTGATGGATTGAAATGTGGCTTTATGCTTTATTACATTGTTCATAAGGGCATTATTTTTTATATATATATCATGCATATTATAGGGTTGCACTAAAGTATTTACTGTGCTGTACAATGTATTTAATAAACCACTAATTAAAGGGGAAGTATGCTATGTTTATGCAGATTGCACACTCTGCCTCTCTGTGCATGCATGGCACGTTGTCTGTTTTTTTTTTTTCCTTAGACACAGATGTACAGCTGCAGAGAAAAACGTTTCCTATTCATGAGTAATAGTTGTGGCTAAGGAAGGCAAGGGAGATATACAAAACCGAAAAAAAGGTTTGCTGCCTTAAAGACGAGATGAGTATTTCCTTGATATGCTTGTCACCCATTTTTGTTCTCACGTCACGACAAGCAATTGAGCTCTTGATCTTCACGTGATATAAAAGCCTGAGCTGTAACAAAGTATCTGCCTTTATAGGGCTGGCTGTTGCTAGCTCTTTCCTGAACCCATCCCCCATCATTCTCTTCCATTTCTAACAAACCACTCTAGACTTCCAATCCATCAACAATTCATTACAGCTTTTTAGTTGGGAATGCCAGCTAATTAAAAATGCTAAGCATGCACAAAGAGCAATTGACTGGCAAAACGTAAATAATAAAATAAAGAGAAGTGAAATGATAAAGTGGTGAATGAGAACCAAAATCTAAATCTACTGTGAAATAATATTTTTTTGTAACAACCTAACAATATTTGCCAGTGACTGCTGTGCTCTTTATATCTTGCACTGACACGGTTAAAACCACAATGACTTGCTGGAACAGTGTAAACAAATGTGCAGAGGGGAGCGTTCACACCCCCTTCTGACTACTGAGAATCACACTAAAAAAATATTTGATAATAAGCTTATCACTCTCAGAGCTAACCTTTGGCATCCTAGCAGCTGTGAACTACACTGCCATGATGCTCAGCCAGCCAAGTGGCTGGCTGAGCATCAGGGACTGTTCAGTCCACAACAGTAGGAGTGTAAAAGGTTAGTCATTACTGATTTATTAGATCACAGATTCATCACTGTCCCAACCCACTACCCCCTCCTCTCCTCTTCAAGTGTTGTTCAAGAAAAGCAGATTTGTCAGGAAAACTGGTGGATGGGGGAGGGTGTGGGAAATGCCACTTCCTGAATAAGCCGAAAGCTGAATCCAGACCAGAGTTTCAGTCCCTCTTTTTTTCTCTCTCTCTCTCTTTTCTCTCTCATTCTCCCCCCCCCCCCCCTCCTCTCCTCTCTCTCTCCCTTTCACTAATTTATCCCGATGTTAGCACATTCTGTCTTGTTACAACTGGACGCCTGTAGGTTTGTTCATTGGAATCATTATTTAACTGATCAGGATGGCTCTGAATTATCTTTTTAAAGGAGAGACGTGATTGAGGTGGTGTCAAAGAAAAAAAAATAATCCAACTTTTTTTTTATTTACCAGTTCAAATTTTTATTTTTTTTGGGTGGCATTTTTTGGGGGGTTGGGGGCTGCTTATGATTGTGAAATCATTCCTCCCTGTCTTCAGTGAGAAACCTAATCTCCTGCTTTAAAACTACAAGAAGAACGACCAAGGAAAGAGAAAATAAGAAAATGTCCACGTTTATTTTATTTTTCTTGGGATGAGGATATTGTGGATTACATGACTTCGTTCTGGCTGAGGTACAGTCCATGAATTTATATTTTTTTCTTGATCATTTGTGGTGTGTTTAAAAAAAAAAAAATAAGGTACTGAGTTTGTATTGAGACTATGGATTGCATGCATTTTTATCATTATGGCAATATTAACTAAAATGACAACAGGAGTAAAAAAAATAAAGTAAGAAGAATGTCTGTTGTAATCAAACCTGGTGTTGGCATGATGCATGATTCTGTAAAAACCCTTTAACTCATCTTTGTCAAACACTGGCTCATTTGTGGTTACTGAGGCCACCTTGGTGCAGATCACTTAAAGTGTATGTCTTAATCAGTTTCCTGTGCAGTCAGAAATGCTGTATTTAACATACATACCAATTCTATGCTGCCTGATCACTGAGAATTTTTTTCTTCTGCATCTTAAGCTTTAACCCTTATAGGTAAAAACTGTACATGGTTTTTAAATGTAATATTGAGCTATTAGGCTTGCATTGAAATTGTAATATAATGCTTTATTTAGTTAGGTTTGTGTGCCCAGTTTAGCATTGCACAGCACTGTAAACATGAGGGTTATTTGGACTGTGCAAAATCTAAAACATGATTATCACTTTGATCTCTGTCACTATGTTGTTGTAAAACCCATATCATATTTTTTCTCCCCCCACCCCCCCTTCTTACAGGAGGTGTAATTGCATTACATGAAATTACATTTGGACAGTTACTTGGGTCATAACACTCAAATTAAAAGCCAAAAGGAGTTGTTTCTTATTGGAATACGTTGGTTTATTTTTTTTTATACCATTTTATTTTTTATTGTTTTTACTATTGAAAAGCAACCCAACTTAGGCAAACGAATGTCCTCTTTTCTCCAAAAAGAAGTTCATGGGAATTTAATGCCACATATCTTATCTTCAGGATGTCCTTGAGTACTTCTTCTATTGGGAAAGGTGTGGATCCTAATGCAGTTGATGTATATGACAGTGGGGATGACTGGGAAATCGGTGTGGGGAATTTAATTATCGATTTGGATGCAGATTTGGAGAAAGACAGGCAGAAATTTGAAATGAGCAACTCTACAAGCGTTGGTTGTGTTTTGAAAGACAGTGGACATGGCTTGGCATCTGGTGTAACTGTTAATACTACCTCCACTACATTAGCTGACAGCCTCAAATTTGCTTCTGTACAGCAGCAACCATCCAACCCCCAAGGGAACAGCAACAAAGAGACTAGCAAATCAAAAGTAAAAAGGAGCAAAACTTCTAAAGACCCTAATAAGCTATTACCTTCTGCATCTTTGTATGGGATTCCTGAGATTAGCAGTGGCAAACGACAACAGGAGGCAGGACGCCTTGGGGAGGTGGCATCTACAGTTGGCATGAGTGCAGCACTAGGTCATGGTACCAATGGAGTTTGCCTTACTGGTAAAATTGTCAAAGAGGAGAAAACTGGAGGAAAGAGTCAGAGCACCAGGGGCTCAAAAAGGGATAAAGACTCAGGAAAATCTAAAAAGGACAACACTAACAAGTTGTATGACATTGGGCATCCCAACACTGGAGTAACTAGCCAAGCAGTTGTGCATTTGTATGGATATGGAAGTGGCAAGGCCCCTGGGAATGGCAGCCCTTTTCACTGTGGCAACAGCCTTGCTGGGGAGCTGGCAAAAAATTCAGTAGAGTCTGGGATTATGGGGAACTCTGTATTGACTAAAAAAGAAGAGGATGACGATGAAGTCCATAGACGAAATAAGAAGTTAAAGACAGAAAAGGTAAGAAAGTCCACTTTGAAGCAGTAGGGTTGTGAATGGTTCGTCTCCCCATGTGCACAAATATTTATCTAACCAGTTTATTTTTAATGCCTTATTTCTTGGATCATATTGCATTTAAGTGTATGAATTTCTTCCCTGGAGTAATTCCTTCATGATATGCCCTATTCTTGCTTAAGGGAGTAGAAGTATGTTAAACTTTAACCTCTCCAGCCTCCCACGTCTTCCTGCAGGGTGAAGCGCAGTATAAAGGCTAGACACGTGTGTGCTAATGCTCACTGAGAGAAAGATGTTGGCCTTTTTCCCAATCTCTCATTTATTACCTTGTAGATCTCACATTCCATTATGCAACATTTTTTTTTTTTTTTTCATTTTTTTGCATAGGCTGGAATTGTGTGTATTTCTGCATTCATCAGCGATATCACTAGAATACCAAGATCCAAGCTTCATTTTTTGGGTGTTTGTTTTAATTTCTTACTGATTTTGTTTTGGTTATCAAGGTAATTAGTGTTTTTGTTTCCCGTGTCTATCTGGTGTTCAATGTAGCTACTGTATTCCCCTCCCCCACACTCTCTTTTATTGCATGTAGCAGCCAGCTCTATTTGCACAACAGGCAAGAGTTTAAACTACCAGTGAGGAATGACATGGTTACAATAATCTGCTCTGTTTGCCCATGGGGTGGGGGGAGGTGCACTCTTTATCCTCTTGCATTGGGAGCACTGTAGTAGATAGTATTGCAGAGTGACTTTGTGTTATGTGTGTGTCAGAGGATGTAACCAGAGAGCTATATCAAGAAATGCAAGACAGCACTGTTTCAGGCTCTCCTTTGATTTGAACCAGTCTGTCTTGAACTGTGTGAATGCTAAGTAGGTTGAAAGCACATGAGCAAATCAAATGTTAGGACTGGTTATAGAGAATGGCTATTCTTGCTGCTCATTGAAGCAGGTTATTTACTAGCAGTTATCCAGAGGGCGTAAGGTTTCTCTGGGGAGCTAGTGCTTTTGTTGATTGATAATTAAGGGTCAAATGCATTCTACAAGCTGTGAACTCTTGTGTTTTTCCTGTTCCATGCAATAAGACATACTGCATATGTTATGTATTTAAATGACCTTTTTAAAAGGGAAAAAAATCAATGTGCATACAAAAAAGCAACCATGAATATTTATTTAAAAAAACAAAACATACATTTTAGAAATGCACAAAAGATAAATAGCCTTCAAAATTTATATTTAGGGGTCTATTTGAGTCTATATTTTATTTTTTTGTGCCTAGATGGAAGAGACTTTATCCATTTTTAAGATCATACTAAATGTTATTTGAGAATATTATGTATAAGTCATCATATAGCTAAACACAGAGAGAGAGAGAGAGCATGTATTCTCTTATTCATATCTTAACACTGTACACTGTACAAATATGTGTTGGTGATTTTCAACCAGCATTTTCTTAATCATCCTTAAACGTCCAAATAAATTGCCTTAATCCAGTGATCATAATTGCTCTGGTTAAGGAGTCAGTTATTGTGGATTGGATTCAGTGGCTTCCTGGAATGTGGGAGGTACTGCCCTCTTGGATCCCCTTTTAGCCTTTTAATCTTTCAGCCAAATGTTCACATTCAACAATTTTGTTTAGCTGGCAATCTGTAGATTTCAGTATCTCAAAGCCTGCTGTCATGGCAACAGAGATCAGCATGCTGTGGTTTCTGAGCTGCCAATGTTTTCTCCAGAGATAAAATGTGTGTGAGAATTCTACATTTGTTCCTAGTTGTATTTATTAAATCCATTGTAAATTCAATTGCTTGGCTGTTTCCTAAAGGACCACTTTGGTATTGAAGGGGTGCGACATTTGGTTTCCATCACAATGGTTTATGTATAGGTTGCCTCAAGCAAATATTTCTCTTTTCTTCGTTTACGAAACCATTCAAATTCTTTGATATCTTATCTTGGCTGTCTTAGTCAAAATCATTGTGATGAGACTAGCTAAAGGCAAATGAGAAAATCAATATAGACTTAAAACCATTGGCAAGGAAAGTAATAGTATATCCATGACATTTTGTAAGATGTAGCAGTAATACGACATTAAGCAATTGAGATGTTTGTATTTGTTGATGAGTCTATATATAACAAGATACTAAAATCTGAAAACTAATTGGGCGGAATGGAAAATGTTTTTTATTATTTTGTGATGTAATATTGTTTAGATCAGTTTTAGTGTGTTTTTATATGTTCTTTAGTCACATGTACAGGATTTAGCACTGGCTTTTGTTGTTTTAGAGAAGGCTTTTAGTAACATACACTCCTTGTGTTTTGGGCTTAGTGGTAATGCGCTCATTAAAGCAAATAGAAATCCCATTTATAATCTATTCTACATTTTATCAAGATTTACAGGTAATGGCCACAGCAATGGATACACCAAGATTTTCAGAAAGCTTTGAGGTTATACAAACTGTATTTATACATGGCATTTATACCAGGCTTGTCATTAAAGACCAACTTGGTCAACGTGTACCTAATTATCAGTGCCATGTGGTCAAGAAAACCCCTTCATAATTCTGAAAAGTCTGAAAGTTGGTGAGTGTTTGGCTCTCAGGTAGAATTAGACAATACAGGCCATACTGAAATCACATAATGCTGTAGATTTGTATTAGCAGTATTACTAAAGATTAGCGATTGCGGTTTCCACTTAGTTTTTTTGTCCATGTCTTTAAATCTCAACTGGAATCTGCATCCTTATGAAACACTGACTATTTTATTATCTAACTCTCAGAATCATGATGTCTAAGGCTACCTTTCTCTCGCACATTTTTCTAAATAAACTAGTATTTTGTTTTTTCATGTGCGCATAATGATTGTGTATGATTTTATTTTGAAAGTCTGTAAGAGACATTAGGCTTTATGCAATAACATGAGTTAACTTGAAGTGTTCTATTGCAGTCTAATATTCAATGACATGAGCTCACTGTATATTTGTTTCCATAATTTGAGCTAGTGATAATGTCTTATCATGCTAGTACGCATTTCAATTTATTTTTGTATGGATTTATCTAGTCCTGTATGTTTACAAGATTTCTTTAATAACAAAGTTGATCCTATGTGTGGCTTCCTTTGATATAGATATATATATATATATATATATATATATATATATATATATATATATATATATATATATATAATATATAGAAGTAACTAAGCACAATGTTTTAATATATTAATTTTAAATCAAATATTGCACTCTGAGTCATACAGGCCTACTTCAAAGTTTTTTTGTTTTTTTTTATTGTTTTCATAGCATTTATTATTAAGAAATGAGGTACTTCACAATAAGTGTACTGGTATTTTTGATGCTTCTCGCAACCAGATATGCTTTGAAGCGACATAGTTGCAAACTATTTAATTTGCTGTGTGACCTATAACTTCAATGCTCCTTTTAATAATTAACTTAAATGAACTACCATATATTTTTGTGGTTTTTAAAATGCCATTGTATAATAGGCTACTCCCTAGGAGTCCTAGGAAGATGTTTAAAATGTAAAAAAAGGCTTTTTTTTTTTTTTCTATTTTTTTTTTTGTAATGTTACTTCCTTTTTTTACTTGAATTAGTTTACTGAAAGCCCAATAATCCAGGTTTATTTTCCTGAAGCTTGCAGCTCACAAGGAGACACTTTGACTGATGAATTAATGGGCCCCGATTGTGTGTCTTTTTAAAAATCTTTAAACATAGTTTACACAGAGCAGAGCAAAGGGCCAGAGAGGTCATGTGCTATAATTTGAAGGGCAAAGTCTATTGAAGCTTGACAGCAGCTAGTTCTAAAATTTACATAAGCGATTTAGTTGTTAAATGCACTGCTAAATATGGGTGTCTAACAATAAGCCCAGCTCAAGGATCTTAGTATATTTCAATGACATGTCACGACACAGGGATGTAATTGGCTAGTGCTACTACTAGGTGACTGAAGCTAATCAAATTATCACCAATAAAATATCATCCTCATGTAACATTATTGTTGTTGGTTTTTTTTTTTTTTCAAACTAAAACATTCAATAGCTCTTTATATATTTAAAGTTTGCAACCAGACAAACTGAACTATGTGTTTTAATGATTATACAAAACCCTAATTCTATCAGATTTGAGGAATGAGAACTGAACACCCTTGTTGAATGTTGTCCAGTCATATTTAGCTTAGACTAAAATAAACCTCAAGTAAATGGAAGCAACTGTGTCTTTTAAATAACCAGGCACATTCATATAGAGATACTACAGAGATGCTCTATTTTATATATTACTGCTACTTTCTACAACTTCAGTACATGCATGCCAAGAAACGTACATAATGTGTGTTTTGTAATGTTTTATTTATGTTATTTCCAATGCAAGAGTCTATCATCTAAACATTGTTAAATTATATATAGAGAATAAAAAACGATGTATGAAAATCAATAGATGGAAATAAATTTGTTTTAAACTCCACTTTCGATGTCTGCTTTGTTTGCTGCTTGTGAACATTGTGGCTTGATATCCAAATTACACAGCCTGGTCCCCAAATTCACTTTGGTGCAAGATGAAGATTACTGCTTGTATGTTGCACAGGCTTTTTTCCAGTGATGCAGGCATTCTGCATAAAGCAAATTTTTAATATTTGTCTCAAGCCCTCCCCCAGTGATTATTCTGCATGTTTACTGCAAGTGTGGCAGCACTGATTATATAGACACTGAGCATATAAAGTTTTTTTTGTTTCATTTAATCACTTCCTGTGCTGCTGGAATAGAATACAATGTGTACACTGTAATAGACTTGCTCTTGTACACAATAGAATCTCTTAACCGTGCAACATATTGTCTGACATCACTAGAGAGAGAGAATACTTTCATTCAAATGAATGGAATTTCCCAATTGGTTACTGCTGCAAAAAAAAAAGGAAAATTACTTTTACTCAGCTATTGAAGCCAGTCCTGGTTTCTTGCAAACTGCTGTAATTTCACATTTCCTTCTAGCTGCAAGTATTTTAGATTTTATGCAATGCGAAATGCAAAACATGCATTTAAAGTACTTTGAAAGCTCATTCATATTCATTTATATGTGCAAGATGCATTTTGGGCATCAGGCAGTCCTTTTTAAGAGTAGCTAATTTGCATATCAAGCTAAAAGTGATATACCATCAACAAGAGACACCGCATACACAAAGTGGAGTTTCAAATATATCAGTGCACATTAATTTATTCATCTGTTTGCAATTCTGCAATAAACGGATCTTTTTTCACTACGTGACTGTCCTTTTTTCATTTTGTACTTGTGATTTTAGATATGTACTTTGGTTTTTTGTAATATTTTATTTTGTGTCACTGTGTACATCCATTTTGTGATATTTGGTAATCTAGGCCTCCTCCCCAGTGTAAAAAGGAATCTTTGTGGGTGATCACCACTGTGATCTTCCACAACATATACCGATGGCATTATTGAAAAGAAGCCTGTGATCCAGTTCCCTCGTGCTTATATCATGCAAGCCACAGTCAGTGGAATGACCACTGTAAATGATGCTGCTCTTCCCTGGGCACAAAGCGTGAGATCACTTACCCCCAGCATTTTGTGTTTTCCGCAAGGGACCCATGATATCGGGTTCTTCATCTGCTTTAAGTGCACCTGTCCCCACCTGTTTAGTCTGTGTGGGTGGTGATTGCCAGAGTCACCCGTAAGACATTCAATTTAACCATGAGAGAGCTGTTAAATGATTGCTTCAGCTCCCTCACAGAACATTTAAGGGCAGATTGACGGCTTTCTGCACCTGCCCTTGTATTCCGTGTAAAACAGCAGTTCTCCTTTAACCTCCACTACCCTTCTCTGCATCCCCTAGACACTCCCTACACCCTTTCCAGGTGACAGCACCCTTTTTTTCCCTCCCCCAACAGCACCAATCCAGATAACCTTATACAAACCCCTTTCTAGTTTCCAGCACTCTTCTTCTTATACCAACAACCACCACCCCACATGACACTCTTCTGTAATCCCTCTACCAGTTCTTTGCCACACTTCCACTCAGCATCACCCACAGCAGTTTCTGCCACTTCCGGCAAAGCAATGTATAGTGTACGTGAGTATCACAGAGCTCTCAAACAATAAAACTCAGACTAATGTGTGCAAATGTGTCAACATACACACGCCAATAAAAGTCACAGTAATGTGAAATGTGTACGAATGCATCACTGAGCACTGATTCAAATATGGTTTGGTTTGCTTGTTCATAAATAAAATGACTTGGGAATTTGCTTTTTTTTTTTTTTTTTTTACCGAAATATATTCAAACAAAACCGCCAAAAAAATCTTGATGTGTAATCTACATAAGTTTTTACTTTAAAAGCATAGTGAATCTAATTAGAGCTTATATTGGTGGTGTTCCTTTAACTCCCAATTCCTAGTCATTGATCATACCATGCCATTGACATTTTTTGGTGTGAATATTTATTAACCGGATATTAATCAGATCATTTTTTTTAGTAATTAATAACTTGAATTCAAAAATAAAATGCTATTTTGGGTTTGTAATCAGGTAAGTGGCAAAGCACTCAATAAAATGTAATCTTTCTCCCACACTGTTATTTAGCAGACTTAAATTTGAGTCATTCATCTATTCCAACTGTGACCTACCAGCTTACATGCATTGAAAAGGAAGACATCATCTGGCCTTTGTTTGAGGTCTTTTATTGAGGCTAATGACTGGTCTTGTGCCACCCTCAGACAAATGACATTATCTATGAGTGGTCTGACAGGCAACAGACATGTTAATGGTGGAGCAGCAGGGTAGGCTTGTCGTAGCTCTAAGGAGGAAAATAAAATATTTATTTTTTCATGACAATAACATGTATTATAGAAAATAGAATTATTGTTTATGATGTGGCGTATGTATTTTACACAGGTTCAATGTGTTTTCTATAAAAAGTAGCGATGTATGGTAAGTCAGAGTTTGTAAGTCATCTGGGAAATAAAATATGTGTGTGTGTGTGTGTGTGTGTGTATATATATATATATATATATATATTAGTGTGTCTATTATGAAACATAAAAATTGATCGGCACAAACCCACCAAATACAGCCCATCATGGCAGAATGTTAGAGGGTAGCGCTGGGCTGCAAATTGCATACTTGACTATACGTTTTTTTATAATGTGGTTATATTCCATGCAATAAGACTGTTGGCTAACAGTTTTTAGTAATAGGCAATAAAATGTGCACAGTATGTTTATTTCTCTGAAACTTTTTTGTTCAAAACCAAAAGATTTACAAAAAAGACTAAAAGATCGATTAAACAACATATACATTATTTTTATATTGTATTCACTCTAAGGGCAAAGCAGGATGTAGGGATTGACCTTATGCCTGCAGCCAGTCCATTTTAGTTGTCGGTGATGGCAGGTGGTAGGACTTTCTATTACTGCACCAACAAAAAGAGAACCAGTGTCTGTAAGGGTCTCTTACAGTGGAAACAATATGTGACAGATGGTGACCAGATCAACTAGATAGAAGGGGGGAAAGTTTCTTATAATTACTAAGCACAACAAATACATTTTAGGGTGGAAAAAAAACATTTTTAGAAATTCAGATTTCTAAATGAAGGAAATTGTTTTAAGGTATAAACATTGCTTTGCCGGAAGTGGCAGAAACTGCTGTGGGTGATTTGTATTTGGGTGATGCTGAGTGGAAGTGTGGCAAAGAACTGGTAGAGGGATTACAGAAGAGTGTCATGTGGGGTGGTGGTTGTTGGTATAAGAAGAAGAGTGCTGGAAACTAGAAAGGGGTTTGTATAAGGTTATCTGGATTGGTGCTGTTGGGGGAGGGAAAAAAAGGGTGCTGTCACCTGGAAAGGGTGTAGGGGGTGTCTAGGGGATGCAGAGAAGGGCTGTGGAGGTTAAAGGAGAACTGCTGTTTTACACGTAATACAATCATTATACAAGTTTTATTTATGAAATGATTCAAAAAATCGCTACTCCCCAACAAATTAAATCGAAAAAATTTTCTCTTATACCACCAAACAAATATTTAAGCAAACTAGATCTAAATCGAATTAGTATGCATTTAACATTTTATTAAATATATTTTAATATCATAATGACTAAAAACTTTCTATAATTACCTGACAATGTAGACTCAAAGCTGTTTGTTACTCACACTCCTCCCCCCACTGTGAGAACCTTCATGGTCTATTGTAGGATGGCTGATCAATCTTGTTCATCTTAGTCTACTGCCAGGAAGACTGTGTACCATATTCAATTGCCAATGATTTAGGGGCTAAGATACCCTGATTGCATCTGCATTCATACTTAGTCCTAGTAATTGGAAAAGTATGTTTAGCATTTCAATACAGGGATATAATTCTATTCAGATGTAAACACTCATTACAAAGTGAATCCAAAGACTAATTTTTTTTTTCACTGAAACTAGAATGAGTATTTAAAGTTTACATTTTTCTGTGAGTATTTTATAATAGTGTATATTTTGAGAACAGCATGGTCTGCTTTTATGACAGAACATATTATAAATGTGCCAATATATACATTGCATTATGAGTACATTTTTCCATGTGGAAAAAGTAGCAGAGTAATAAACTCATTGCCTTTTTAAATAACCATGTTTTCCAGCAAGTAATTTTTGATACAGATCATATTATTTATCCCAACTGCATCTTATGCTTTATCAGCAAACTCTCTTTAATGCTACCATAATCACAATGGACAACAGTTGGTTTAAAGTATCTGTCCTCACCTAGTTTAGTTATCAGTTCTGCAGAAATAGCTGTATACATTTTTATGGGTCTTGATTTTAAACCATTTTAAATATCCCCTTTGTCGTGTCGGTGAAAGAAATACAGTGGTAAGAAATTAGTTCACTGAGCTAGGATCAAAGATTGAGAGTATACACTAAATCCTTTTCTATAGTACTGAAGAGTGTGATTTTTTTTTTTTAAATAGTGTAGCAATTATGTAGTGATTCATTTATCTTTCCTTTTTTGTTTTTACACTTTTTCAATGCAACAAAATAATAGCCCTGAGAGTACTTCTAAAATAATTAAAAATATAATATATCAATCCAATATTTTCTTGCTAAAGTGAATTATTCTGGGAATACTTTTCTTGTGTTTATGTGTGGAGTGCTGCAGTTGGACACCTAAAGGTATATTTTTGTCCGACTCTATTGTACAAGTGTTAGACCAGGTATACAACAAGATTAAGATTGCCTTTTTTGTTTTTTTTCAGGATATTTTGTATGCTTTTCTGTGGAATAATCCATATGCCATTATAGAAGCATTGCTCTATAAATACTCCATCTTTTTGTTTGGGGTATAATCTCTACCAATCTATCTGGTAGAATAATAGCTTTTAATTCCTGTACATTGATTAAATTGTATGTTAAGTTATTTTTTCATCATGTGTAATAGAAAACGTGCACAGAAGGTCTGTTTCATAGGGATAGAAATTCATATCCATCTCATACAGACAATACCCGACTAGAATGAATCCCAAGCTATTTTCCAAGCCTCAAGTAATAATGAATATTGGATCAGCTGTCAATCCGGCATGCTTTAACCATTCATAACTTATTTCTTCAAGTTACTTTAAGAAAATACTCTTTGAACCATCAATGGTTTCTGATCAAAGGAAACCTTTTTTAAAAAAAATCTTCTAAAAACATGGTTTGTTGCTAGACCAACATTTAGCAGACACAAAATGTATTTTTTTTTAAAATATAAAAGAAAATGTTTCTAAAAACTGAGACACATTCATTATTTATTTTTACTCCTTTTAAATGTTAGTTGCCCCCTAATCACATTTTTGGTACACGTTTTTCAAATATCGTTTAGCTACCTAACCATTTTGACACTTGATCTCGCATCTCAGAGGGTTAAACTGAGTAACTGTGAATCAAGAACTCTTGCCCTCTGCAGTGACCCCTGAAAAAAGCAAACAGGGAACACGCCTAAGGGTTAACTAAGTAATACACTCGATTTAGCAACCTGCAGGCTCATTTTACAAAGTATACAGCCAGACCAAATTATTTTTGGATTTCCTTTTACCTCCTTGGCTGGAAATTTCTGGATGGCTCATGTTAAAAAGCAATAATGATATTTGAATTGGAAGGGTTGGTCTTTGGGTTTCCATTCTTAATACAGAACTGTTTGTTTGTGTGTGGTTCACCGCACTACATGGATAATGCTATCAAATCTGGGCTTTATTATAGGCTTAGAACTGCAGAGCAGCAGCACTTTTCTTGTTGTGTGTTCTGCCTGGGATTCATTTTCGTGCCAGCTCTATCTCTGAAGTAAATAAAATGAAAGCTTAAAGCTATTGCTGTTTTTGTAAAGGAGATAAGGGGAAGTCATGATGGGTTTAAAACAGATTATTCAACTTTACAAAGCAAGCATACTGTTTACAAACCCATCAATTTGCCTTTTAATAAACCCTGCAGCTGAATATAATGTACACATGTTGCTGCAAGCAGATAAGATGTATATGAAAGGGATATTCAGGGAGTTGTGGGTTTTTTTTTTTTGTTTGTTTTGCAAAAGCTGAAGATATTTCTATACATAGGCCTGGCAACATGAGCTGTGTAATTAAAAAAACAAAACAAAAAAAAAAAAACACTTCATGTTCTCTGTGGTTACATGTATGGAAGTGTTTGAGGACAATAAAATAAAGGGAAAGTTTTTTTTTTTTTCTTCCAGGATCAAAAATGGAGGGAAAAACTGATTATGCATTTTCCTTGCAAGATTTGATTAATTATATAAACCAATAACATGGGATTTGCTTAATTTATGGTTTTGACAATGACTGTTGTCCTGCACACTAATCCTTAAAGATGGATAGCAGTGTGTCCTTCTAATCTGGTCCTTAATGGCTCTATTTTGATGTGGAGTGTCCTACTCATTTAGAGTCAGCAGGGCTCCATTCAGCTGCAGATGCTAGATAAGTAGGGCATTTCATACTGGTTATAGGGACTTTAAGAACTAGGTTATTATGGTTGAATAATCTATCACTAAATGATTAAAGAATGTTTATGTAATATAATTTTGATTATGATATATTAAGTATCCTTAACCATATACTGCATAACAACATAGGCACTATACTCAGCACAGCCATTGAGTAATATGCTATGCTGGTTGTGGTGTCACCGATCTGCATTTTATGTACTTTTTTATTATTATTAGTAGTATTATCATCCATCTAACTTATATGCCCATTGTGCCTCTAAACAACTGGGATAATTTAATGTTCCTCATCAGCTGATTGAGACACTGAATAAGCAAAATTGAATGACCACCACATTGTGTCTTTTTATGTAGTTTAACATTTTTATTTTAATTAATATTATTGGCAGTAAGAGAGTCACTAACATTTTTATGTATAAACTATTTGATTTTCTCATTATCACTTACTCACTTTTTGTTACTTAATCAAGTTACACTGCTTAAACAGAAGTTTACATAATATTGGGTTCCAATTAATTTAGCTTAATGTGTGGCCTAAGTTCTCTCTCTTTGGTTCTCTCCATCAGTTAGAACTCATTTGTTTTCTAGTGTGTGTTGTAATTGGCTAAACTGCATGCAGTAACAGTGAAGATTAGTCATTTTTGTCTTGTACCCGTTTATTGCCCTGAGCACTGTAAATCTGTTAGCTCTTCACCATACTTTCACCTCTTTCTTCATTTACCCAGGCTCCTAGTTTGACAAAATTCCCCTGAGGCAGAATCCTGATCTGCTTCCAATTAGTTGCAAAATGTGACTGAAATTTCCACATTATAAGTGCTGTTTTACTTGCGCACACACATCTAGAAACAAATTAATATATTTGGAATATTTCTTTTTTGGAGCCCTCAGATTGATTTTCCATGAAAATCCCCAGGTGCTTTCAAGTGACTTTCCTAGCTTTCCTTCTCTCCTCTCGGCTTAACTCTCAGATGTTGACAAGATTTAAAATGCTTTTATACCGGCAAAGCCTTCCGATCACAAACTTGATTGAACTGTATCATCCAAGCATAATTCAAAAACAGTTCATTGTTTAGTGTGTCTTCTCAATCAAAGGGATTTTTACCTCAATAGGAACAGAGATAATTACAATTTATTACCCAGATATTCTATCAATAGAGCATATTAAATGTAGATACATTAAGGAACATAATCCAGCAAGTGAATATATCACATTCCTGACCATTCAAAGGGATGATCTGATTTATACTTGGTGGTTTCACTGATCTTTAAACAAGATTTCACCACAAAGCCATGCTATAAATTCAAATTAAAAGAAATGTTTCGGAAACTATATTTTTGTGTGCAACACCTTTTCTGTTATTTAATTTACCAAGAATGCTTAACCCTGTGCTCAAAAAATAGATGTGATAGTAGTGACTGATTCTTTGCATTTCAATGACCAGGGGCTATTAAATGGTTTTATAGAAGAGTTCCAACTACAATGAATATTAGCTGAGAAAATAATCACCTGGAACATGAATAATACTGTACAACATGACTAACTTGCATTTAGAAGTATAGAATAATGATAACTCTCAAATTCAATATTTATTAGATCTACCCAAGATCAAATAATAAAGGAAAACAGACATAGCAATTTATTGTTTGTTTGTTTTTGTTTTTATACTTGTGTGGCGGACTACTGATGCTTGCAAGTTCATATCCTAATTGTAGTGTTTGTGAATAAACTGTTAAGGCCTATATTACAGTAAAAAATACAGTCTTTCAAGATTTGTATTTTGCATCAAATTAATAGGTGTTTCATACAAGAGGTTAGATGACCTCTATATCACAGATGTTTTATAAATATGGATGGAACATCTAAATTGAACATATTTACAAGATCATTTTATATAGTGAATTATAAACATTGTAGCAAGCATAGTTAGGTTGACACCTAGTATACAAACATGTTACTTTAGGGATTGGCAAACAGATAATTACAGCTGGTGAAATCTGAACTTAGAATAACAAAAAGAAAATCAGCAATTCCTCATTCTGACAAAACAAAACACCAAATATTTGTCAACATGAATAATTCAAATAAGTAAAGCTAAAGAATAAAGGTCATTCAGGTTATTTATATGAATTAAGAGTTTTTCACCAGTGGAACAGGTCAGAGAAAACCAGAAATGTGTTGCTGGATCTGGTTTAAAACCAAAATTAACTGTAGCTAAACAAAGGGTGTGTGGGGATTTTCCACCATGTTTCCAAAAGATCTAGTTGGCTCATGGCTGAGTAGAATGTACTGTAATTAAAAACAAAACAAACATTTTTATATATATGAAGCTATATAGATAAGCACGGTAAGAAATATACAAGCAAAACCTATAAAACTGTATCACTTCCTTACCCTCAAAATTGTTAAGATGAAGGGAGTCATAATCGAATAGTAGATGCAGAACTGTTAGTTGCCCATGCTTGAGCAATATCAACTGCATACATACCAATATTTATGCAGCTGTGGCAGGAACTCCTGGTGAGATGACTGTGTCTACTTACCTAATGCTGCAATTCCGCTTCTGTTGTGCGACACTGACCTCATTTTGGAATTACTGTCCTACAAACACAACACTTTTTTTTTTTATTTTTTTTTTACCATTGCCCTTGTCCATTCTTTATTTGAGGTGTCAAGTAACATCATGTTAAAATTAGGATATTAATTGTGATAGACGGCAAGGATTGTCATAACCAAATCAGGATACATGGAGATTATCATAGAGTGTCATAAAGTTTGGTTATTTATGCTACATATAATATGTTCCAAACTCTTAACCCTTTTAACGCCTTCCCAGGCCCAAATGATGCAAGCACCAAAACGTCATGTTTTGTTCCAAGCCACCAGTCGCAAGGTGATCTGTAGCTAGGAACACTTTGGAAGAGACCCAGTCAGGGTCTTAATGGACCCTGTGGGTCCCTGCAAAAAAATCGCAATACCTCCGAACATCAGGTAGGCGTGCTCTAACCCGGCAGTTCGGGCATGGCGCAATTTAGTAAAATTTAGCCAGTGCTCACTTTGGAGCCATTCTATGCTGTCCTAGCGTCTTTTGGGAACTCCTAAATCAGGACAGTATAGAATGTCCTAGTATCACAAAGGGGTTAAACCAATGTTTATTTTAAAGGGTCACTACCACTTACATAAGATGTAACTAGATAACCTGGCCATTTAAAACAAACACATATGTAAATCATATGCCACTGGTTTTTTTTTTAATATTATTTAATTAATTTCATATAAAAGGAAAAAAAATATTAGGTGTTTATCTCCTGGCTCCATTTTGTGAGTATTTACCATGATGCAACATCATCTAAAATCTTCCAGCCAGTCTCAATTTACAACTGTTGCCAAAGCCTGCATGGTGATGTCAAAAGATACTCCCCTACTCTCTTACTGGCTCCTATGTATCATAGTGGGCAGGACTAGGTGGCTGTGTACATATTTTTTTTTTACCTGCCTTCCAACACAAAAATAGGAGATTAACCTGAACAAACAGGAACATGACTCCACCCCCTTGTGATGTAATAGTTACATTACCCGCCCATTCAATGCAAGTCTATGATCCGAATTCAGAATTATAGACTGCATTCTGTGTCCCAGGCCCCAAAGGGAGAAATAAACTATAAACGTCTCTAGGGGGTGGCACCCAAAAAAACACTATTTTACAAAATGGCGACACCCAGTCACACTTGTTTAGTTACATATTTGATTAAATACAGTCACAAAAAAACAAAAGACATCAAATCAACAATACAAAATATAAAATAAAAAACCTTTTCATTTTTTGGTGGGAGTGTTCCTTTAAATGACAAATCCTTTGTGTTGGTTGTGTGCTTCACTTTTTGTCTTGTAAGTTGCTCATTTTTAGAAGATACAATGACTTGTCCAGTTGTGAAAGTATCTTACCTACCTACAAGAATATAGTTGCTGACACTTTGTGGCTCAACACCCATTCACACTTTACATAGGCAAATAGATTTTACTGATAGCATGTCTAGCTCCCCTCAGGGGGTCTATGCTTTGTGTGTTTGGACAGAAAATGAGCTGTCTGCACGAGACTTTGCAGTATTAAGTGTGGGGGAGGGTGCAAGAGTACAACTAAAACTACATTGAACACCAGCTAGCAGCTAGGTTTATGTCAATTAAAGCAATTTGAATGTACTATAATGTTTTATTTATATTGTATGTCGTAATATTACAAAAGAAACACATGTCAGCAGATAAGAACCATTTAGCCCATCTAATAAAATCTTCATTCTTTATTTGTTCCTTGGCCATATCTTATACACTGGATTGCCCTATGCTGTGTATGCTTAAAACCATTCACTCAATTATATTCTACTACTTAATCTAGAGTGCTATTTTTTTAGATAATTTTAACATGTATATAATCCTATTCCACCAGTCTACCAATAAAGTAATACTTTCTGAAGTTACTTTGAAACCTTTTGCCCTTCTAATTTAAGATTATATAATTTTCCTGTTTTAAGATTTGCCATTTTTCTGAAGAAAATTTGGGATTGTTTTGTAATTTTAAAAGCTTTATTATTTCTTAACACTCGGCAATAATATACTATCGGCTAAGTATAATCTCAATACCTCCCTTTCACAGTGTTTTTAACATTTTAAAGTCTTGTTTATCTGTTCTGTCTGAGGCAGTTAAACACTTCACTTTCGACCAAGTCAACCTCCAGCATGCTTGTGGAGCTGTTAATTCTGCAGTTTGGGTCCTGGAAAACTGCAAACACAAAATGCAAGGCTGTTAGTAAAGAGCAGGTGTCGCTTGGTTATTTTCTTTTGCCTCTTCTAAAAGCTTCTACGTAGACACAACCTCTTAATTGTGCTGTAGGTAACGGCCATTTCAAACAGTTTCTGCTTGTGACCCTGGTAATATTGACTACACTTTTTGGAAGCTAATTGGTAGTTATACTACAATGGTATCTTCCATTGATGTTTTTCTCCTCAATCAATTTGTGGATAATTGTAGCTAAAACTGTTTCCTGTTCTTTCTTGACCTTTTCATTTGTTACCTGTTTGTTTTCTATCTTCCCCTACCATCATCAAAGTGTAAATATATACGATTGTCCTTTTTTGAATTTCACAGTTGATGGCAACCACTCTTAAAAAGCCTAAAGCATGATTGTTATGATAAGCTGCTGGAGCCAAAGTACAGTGTCTGGAAAACCTGCCCAGTGCTATATTTCTAACCTAGGTGTAAAGCAGTAGCTAAATTTGCAGGTGTAAATCTGTAGTGAGGCTTAACACTCGTATACTTTCCTGATTGATGTCAACAGCAGTAACACACATGCAGGGGTCTTGTAGATTTCTACTGCAGTTGCTGGATTTGACAGAAAATGTAGTTTCAACAAGTGATGGATACTCTTTGGCATTAACAGTGGGATTGACTACATTTCCTGTGAAGTATAACCAACTAAATAACTGGTTAAGCATCCTGACAATTACAGGCTGAATGCCTAAGGTTGACCGTACATGGTCAGAGAAGAACTTGCAGACAAAACCCAGATTTTTATTCATTGCATTCTGTGAAATAGCACATGGCATAATAGATAAAAAAAACATTTTAAATGCCAAAAAGGTATCTTGCTCTATGAAGCTTTTTGTATCTACTAAAACCTGTATTTCTATGGGGTAATTAGAAATCTGCTATTGTCTACCTTTTTTGTGTTGAAAATTTAGTTTGTTGCTTTAAGAGGAGCTGCTATATCTGTTCAGTTATGAGATGGTGTGTGCCAAACCTGTCAATCAGATACTATCGGCCTCCCTCCACAAGTTGAATACTTGTATATCTACATTTGAAACCTATGTCTTTGTGCCTTTCAGACATGTATCAACATATCTTTTGCATTCTACTGTATTATGAGTCTTTTTTGCACAGAGATATAACTTCATTTGTCATTCAAAATGAATTTGCTTCCCAAGTGTTTTATCATCTCTTTCAAGGTTTAATGTCTTTATGCCCTTCAACAATAACCAAGAGATTTTTACAGTTCAAGTAGAATACGTCTATTTTGCAATTTGCAGTAATTGACAGAGTGACTCTAAGTACTTTAACAGAGCACACACATGTTTTTCTTTCTTTTTCCTATTATTAATTCTGCAGGCAAAAGCCACAGTGCTTTTGAGAAGCATTAAATGCTTTTGTAGACAGCTTACAGTTTTATAAACTCCAAATGAGCTTATTGCCTTTTTAACCATCATGAGTACTAAATAATAGAAAAAGCTATGAGCCTCTAGATTGGATATCTGCCAAACACCTACAACAAGAGGGGAGTGGGAGAAATGGAAATAAAGAAATGAATAGTTTAATTGTAGAGCAAATCATTTGTTTACAGATTAAGCCATAGTTGGTAGCCAACTGCTCTGGACAAAGAGGTGAAAGAATAAAACTCTGAGGTACAGGAAATAGATGTCTGGCCCTTGTTTTTGTCACTGTTGTGGTATTGCTCTTTCTTGCTCAAGAGTGGCTGGGGTGATGAATTGTGAAGACCCTACTTCTAATCTTTCTCTGTCTCCAAAAAAATCACAAAAGGATGGGGGCAGTGCAGGGACCTGGTTTGTTTATGCTTTCTGACTGGAACCAGATAAGTTTGGGTTACTCCCTGCAATAGAATGGCAGTTATTGGCAATAGAGCTTGTCTCTTTTGTTCAACTGTCTGAGATGAATTTTTGTGAACATGTAGATGGACAATGCTTTCTTCTCTAAGGACTGCTATTTTTAACACTTTCAGATACAAGTTCAAAGAGAGTGTAATAAAGAGGTATACTTACTTTAAAGACCGCCCTCCAGCCTGTAGAATTTTATTGGCCTTTACAAATGACCAGAGTCAAATAATGTGTGGGATTTGTATAGTAAGTGTTGGTATACAAAATACCAGAAGTATATAGGTAACATGAAAATGGTCCATCAATAGAGTTAAATACACAAAAAAAACACAATAATGAAATTTTAGAGGTCATGGGCTCCCTGCCTTCTCGAAGCCAAATTGTAGTTAACCACATATACGACCTTCTGTAGGTTTCCACTATATTAAACTGGTTTTATGCAGCTGGGATTTTACTTTCATATATATCGTTTGCCTGTGTGTATTCTTAGCAGAAGAAAGTTTGTTTAAAAATAAATTTTTCCGAATTTTTAAATAAAATTTGTATTAATGTACGTTTGTACACCAGCTTTCAAAAGTTTAGGATCACTTAGGAATATCATTGTTTTCCATGGAAACTTACATCAAATTTATAGGAAATACAGTCAAGACTTTGTTTAACATTATAAACTTAAAATTGTAAACTTGGATTAGCTAACACAAGGAGTGATGGTTGCTGTCAATGGGCCTCTGTATGCTGATGTAACAATTCCATTTAAAATCAGCCATTTACAAAATTAGCCATGTCAGCATTGTGTTTCAGATCCATTTGATGTTCAATTTAATTTTCTTTTCTTTTAAAAACAAGGACATTTCTAAGTGACCCCAAACTTTTGAATGGTAGTGTATGGTTTTCAAATAGCTGCTTAAACCCATAGAAATAAAAGGGGAACTATCACTAAATGTTAAATTAAACAAAGACCCATTGTGCAAGTATGCCAAACATTGTTTGAAAGGGAAAAAAAAACTTCTCCCCACTATTTAAGGTTTCTTAAAATAGATAATATAATTTAACAATTTACTGCCACTCTGGTGACTTTCAAATTCCAAACAGGTTCAAACTATGCATTAATTACATTAAACCTGTTATATGGAACATAAGACACATTTGCAGGGGTTGCACATATGCCTATTTAAAGCAAAATAAATGTTTTCCTCAATAATACTGCTGTGTACACATTGCTTTTATTTATTGATATTGTAGTGCTTAATTCTAGTCATTGAGAAACCGATCAAACATAGATTAAGAAAAATACAATTTAGGATGTCTTGGTATTGAAAAGAAAATGCAGGGCTGATCCCTTGAGATAAGGTTGTTTTGTGGCTTAAATTGTCTGCACTGCTAAACCATTTGTACAGTGGGAGACTTGTTAGTTTTAATGGTGTTTTTATATAAACCGTGTGACTATTACCTTGTTACCTTCTTTCTCTGTAGATGACTCATGAAGCTGTAATGCAAGTAATTTTACTTGAAAGCTTTCCATTTATAGTTCTGACACTGAATAGGCAATGTGTAGTCACTCACATAGATCTCAGGTAGAAATAGAGTATTAAGGAAGTACAATGACAATTAACTTTTATAGCCTCTGAACCTTTTATAGCACATTATTCGAAGGTGCACTTAAAGCCGTAGCTCCAGCTGCTTTGCACATAACTCTGGTATTCAAATTTGGCCAGTTTGACTGCTGTGTGTGTGTCTCTGTCCACATGATTTTTTTCACGGAGGGGGACAAAATAACACCTTCACCTTAATCACCTACTTTGTTGGTTTGGGGGAGGGGTTCCTTAGTGAGAGAGTTACCATATAACAAGGAAGAAATAAGACTAGGCAACGTATCGTGCAGACATCCCCTGGCTGCCCCCACTAGCCACCAGGGAGCGATAGAAAGACAAGGGGGGGGGGGGGGGGGAGAAAGACAAGGGGGGGGAGGGAGACAACGTGGGAGCGGGAGAGAGATAACACTGGGGGAGAGAGACAACGCGGGTGTGGGGAGGAGAGGCAGCATTGCCACATAAAAGGAAATAAAAACAAGAAATGCATTTGTTTAATATCATAATTTTTATTAAATTTTAAAAAGCAATTTAAATGTGAATATATACAAGTTAAACTTTTTTCCTATAGGGTAGTCTTATATTCAGGCTTTTAGTTTTTTCCTAAAGGAATATCCAAAGTTTGGGGGGTCGACAATCCAGGTTGATTATATTTCCTAATATATATTTCCATATATATATATATATATATATATATATATATATATAATATAACATTTGTTAAATTAGAACTGATCACAGTGATTAGGTAGATTTACAATATATTTTCTTTCTGCTTCCTTGATTTCTACAGCCACTCTCAATTTGTTGAATTTCTATATAGGTTACTGAAAGTTACATCTCTGTTAAATAAATACATTTGCACAGGTAGCCATGTCTGTTAGCACATACCAAAGTCTGAAATATGTTATGCTACGTTGCCTTTGAGTTCCATGACTTGAAATTAGTAATATAACTGGTAATAATCTTGTTTCCCTGTTATTCATTTTTATAATGTTTGTTGCTTAAAGAGGTTGAGAACTTGTTTTTCTTGGAAACAAAAGTAACAGTGTAGTCCATGGCATTTATTATGTTGCCATAAGAGTTTACTACATATATCAAGTGCAGGTTATTAGATGGAAAACTGGATGAAAGTGTTGTTATAAGTTTAACATTTAGAAACATTCCATTGATTCTATTTTGGAACACAGAATTGCTCTTTATACATAACCATAAGTAAGTAAAGCACTTCCTCTTTGTGTCAATGGTACTTTAGGCTCTTAAATGGTAGTAAAAACTTAATTTAACAGAGATAAAATCGGTATAGAATATATAAATATACATGTATATTGAAGTATATGATTTTGGATGTACAGCAAATATAAGTGAATATTTATGAAACTTTTTTTGTTTGTTTTTCTTTTCCTGAATAGGAAATATCCTCAGACCACTTAAAAACCCCTTTAATCAGCCTATAGTAGTGAAACAAAAGGAAGTCCTAACAAAGGATCAAAAACAAAGGACAAACAAACACATGAATAGATACTCCTTGAGAAAACCCTTATTTGTTTAACCTGTGTATATACAATACTTTACAAACTCTATTTATAGAGGATGTCATTGAGTTAGTTGCACTTCCCTTAGAGTTGATAAAATCCTCAACTGCAAAATAAAGAATAATTACTTCAACATAAACATCACATTTTCTCCAATTTAATTTAAAGAGGAACTAAACCCCCAACAAAGTTTTAATCTGACAGAAGCCCACGAATTGGGCTCTTACAGAGCATCTGTGAAAAGCATTTTTCCATGTATTTGAAAGCCTAGGATTGCTATTCAAAGACTAACGTTTCAATACCTTTTAAATTATTCACTGTTCAAAAGGCAGTTTTACTCTGGTAGAAGTGATTCTTTTTTTTTTTAGCACAATTTTGTGTTTATTGTAAAAGTTTTTGTTCTGCAAAATAAATTCTGTTTCATTAAATGATGAAGATTACCTAACTTGGACTTACAGGTCTATTAATGGATGATTTGCGCAGTTCACTTTTTGTGAACAACTAGAAAGCTTGGCTAGCAGACTCAATCACTTGATAATAATGTTTACAACAAGTAGTGCGATAACATTTGGGTTACTTTTCTTGGCAGAATGCAATAAGCAAATAAATCCAAATACACATTACCTGCACTGAAAATCGGTGCTTAAATGTCAAATTTATTATCTGTAAAATGTATTATGAATTAATATATATATATATATATATATCAGTACCACAGTTTTCAGCTGTATAATATTAATTTGTATAATCATTAAAAATCAGCCATTCCCAGCTGCAATAGTCATTTACAACATAATGTTATCTAAATCTCTACACTATATTTCTAATCCATTCTTTCAAAAACCAAACTTTTCATCGGTGTGTGTATGTATGTATGTATGTATATGTGTGTGTGTGTGTGTGTGTGTGTGTGTTTATATGCGTATATATATATATATATATATATATATATATATATATCATACAACTGAAAACTGAGCTGATTAAAGAACCAATAAAACTACCCTTTAGAATTTTTAAGTCATTTTTTTTCTAACCTGGTCAATGCCTTGACTGTATATCCTATTCATTCTGCAATTCATATGATGTATTTTTTTTCATGGAAAAAAAGGAATTGTGTGTGTGTGTGTGTGTGTGTGTAATATGTATGCACACATTGTCCAAAAGGATCAGCACACTCCTATCAAACAGGTTACATACTCTTAAAGCTCTAATTTTCATTAAGGCTACGTAAAAACAGCTTTTATAAGAGAACAACACCAGAGATTTAGTCACATTATATGGCTATATTATGCTTAGCCCACCACTACGCCAACATACTCCAACATAGGTAGGGCCTAGCAATAAATACTTTTCATATATGAGGCATAATTTCTTCCATTGTATTGCTTACCTTCTGATTGTACAATACAGAGATACTCCTGCAATTGATAGGTCTGGGCACCATTTATGGAGCACCTGTGATGGGCAGGGGTGCTAAACCAGAAGCCTGGTCAAAGCTTCAAACGTACAATCAAGTCAAAAAGGGCAGTACTCAGAGAAGCACAGGCATGTATTACAATGGGGTGCTGCTGAAATGACCAAATAGTTATACACGGTCCAAAGGGTCGGCACACCGTAACATCAAAATGGGTACACATTCTTAAAGCTCTAGTTTTCATTAAGGTTACTTAAAAACCTTAACAAAATTCGAAGTTTAGTCACATTATATGGACATAGTATGCTTACCCCACCACTACACCAAAGTATTCCAATTCCTTTGCTTATATATGCTTGGACGTGTGTGTGTGTGTGTGTGTATGTATGTATGTATGTATGTATGTATGTAGCGCTGTGCCTAGATACATTTTACCTGTACTGTGTTATTACGATTCATCAACACTAATAGTCTATATGATCGTCATTCAATTTTAGCTTTTTAGAATTTAAAATAATTAATGTAAGCATGGGTGCCTCTTTACACTCCAGTGAGAACTAAATCAGCCCCATTTTGCTAGTAGGAATGAACAGGTGTTTCATTCTTGACTGAAGCTTGTAAGGTAAATAGGGCTATAGTTTCTCATTTTCATATGTGGCTGTTAACAGGAATATCCTCCCAATGGACATAAATCCACAGTGTGAGAAATGAAGATACTATTAGAGCGTGTCTTAATGTGACCTTCAAGACGAAGCATTGTTTCCCAGAGGATATGGTGGTTTTCTAAATATTTTCCTGGGGCTTTTCTTATTCTGTTAGCGGTCTACATTCTGGTTATGTATATGGTGACAAATCATACACAAGTCTATCTGTTCCATAATATCTACAGTAACAATTATTTTGTATTTTATAGATATATTACAATACACTAATGTTTCTATTGTGCTAACATTTATGCAGAGCTTAGCTTGAAAGGGAGTTTTTATTGTAATATTAGAATTTTTAAGCTGCTTTATAGTCTGTAGATGGCTATTGTTTATATAGTGAATCCAATTAGAACATTTACAAAGTGTTTTATTAGCACAAATATATTGATGTTTATGGCTCTGGGGCTCTATTATAAACGTATAGACACCAAAAATGATCAGCTCCTAAAAATGGGGATTATAGGGCAGGAAAGAGTGTCATGAGGGTCTGGGTCCAAAAGACAAAAACATGTGAAGTAAGTGCCAGAGTAGTAAGACTTAACATTTTGTTAAACTCCTATGTTTTGTGGTACCTACTGCCCACTGTTTGATCTTCCCAAATAAATCACATCTACAATATTGGATTAAAAGGAAAGTTATTCTTGTTTTACTGCCATAGAACATGGAGATCTTCAATGTTGTATACTACTTATACATGTAAAACTGGAGCATATTTGTGTTTTTTTTGCATTGGAAAGCATTGTAGAACAATGACCAGGATATTTTTCTTATTTGTTCCATATCTATTTTGCAATGGCAGATACATTTATGTATGAAAGAAAAAGTGCTAAGAGTTATGGTTTAATTAAAGGAAATGCAGAATGTTGCCTACTATTGTTGCTAGCTGTCTAATAGAAGTAAGAATGAAGGATTGTTTGGGAACATGTGTTTTATTGTTTCACAATGTTTGCTGGATATCCTTTATTACATTGTCGTGGGAAATGTAATATGTATGTAATTCTCACACTGCTATTTGATAGTTCTACAAAAAAAACTTTTTATTACTAAAGGGTCATTAACATACTAATGCAAATTATGCTGATTAAATAGGACAAGATGGCTACCATGTCTGCTTTGGATATACATGAATGCATAATTGCTTGTTTACCAAAAGTATTGGCCATTTCTACTAATGGATTTTTTTTTTTTTTTGTGATTACATTTATTAAAGTTTGCTTAATTGCATATCTTTTTCTTCTGTTCAATAAGCACATTTCAAATTTTAAAAAAAGTGAAGGGTTGCAAATGAAGAAGAGATTTTATCTGTTAAACACTGCTTGATAGAATTTAGGACATGCATACAGCAGATTAAAAATTAATAATTGACTTTCCTGCACAGCAGATATATAGAATGTTTTTTGTTTTTCAGCATGCCAATTGGGTAGCAATGTGGCCAGATCTGCATAAGGGATCTTTTAGGTAATATCACATACTCACGTAGTTTGAAAGTGATGATAATATTGCTATCACTTTGTTGTATGCAGTTCGAAAAAGGACATTACTTCTGTCAACTTGATTATTGTGCACTCTGCATTTCATGTGGTCCTGCTTTATTTTTCTCCATTATGAATGATGGTTCTTCAGATGCCAGCTTTCCCTAAGAAGTTGAATTAATCTGAGACGCTTTCTCTCTGTGTCCCTCCCCTTGTTAATATTCTTTATGATGCAAGCTTGTAAAACAGAGGATTGGCCGCTAATCTTAGAGATCTTGAGGGCTTTTGGCAGTGGTCCATAATTGATGTGTTCACATAGCCCTTGACTGCCTACTAATAATTAGACAGCAGTGTTATCCTGCAGCTAAATCAGTGTTGATTTATAAATCATACTTGATAAACTGCAGTATCATGTCTTCAAAGGGTTTTACGCATGTCTGCATACTTTGATTAGCAACACAAAAAAAGAAAGAAAGAAAAGGCCAGAGGCATTTCATTATTATGTCATCTTCAATCAACTATATATTTTTTTTATTATTCATTCTCAACGCTATATGATTATATACATTTTATCCTTGCAGCTAATATGATTATAAAATGATTAGAATATCCCCTTTTAACTGTGTACATGCATTTAGAAACATTATTTAACTTAGAGTCACTTCTGTGTGGAAATTAATGGTGGTCTTTGGCTGTGGAGAATCGGTGCAGTGTGGCCATATATTCTAACGCTACAATGATCCACCTCTCAAGATGACATAACACAATGTAAATTTTGTGGTTCTCTTCATATCTCTAACAGACCCGTTAAGCCTTTCTAGCCTTCATTGGTAGTCCAGCCTACTTACCATTCTGCCGAGTGGTGGGATTCATGGGTGATTTGGCTTTAGTGACAGTGACTCTAGAAGTATATATTTTTATTTACGTGCCAGTGTCATACTAGAGATTTATTACACATTTCCTTGTACCTATTATTTCTCTAAGAATTTCCCCCCCAAAACAAATACAAAGATACAAAAATATATCTGCTTTTATTCATTCTGTAAGATATTTTAGCATCTGCATAATCACATCAAACTAAATGCATGTTCCCTATCTTGTAGCTCTTTGAGGTTTCAAATGCTTGGATATTGGAAGGTGTCCATTAAAAGAAGGCTGAAATAATTAATTTTTATTTTTGTGCATTATAATTTTTTTTATTTTTTTTTTTAAGCAAGTGCTTTTGTATATTGATAAATGACAGTATTGTCAATGACCCTTTGGCTCTAGGCTTTAAAAATGTAATATATTTTTTATGCACCAGTAAAGCATTGTGAAATGAGGTCTGTTTTTTTTTTTTTAAGGTTACTCTTGATGATATTTAATGATCTAATTAGTGGGTAACAGCATGTAGTAAAGAATTTTAATTACAGGATGAAGAATTGTACATACATTTTTGACAGACATACCGGGGAATATTTATAACATACGTCTAAAGACTTTTTAGTTTATATCTAACATATAATACTCAACACATGTAATCAAATATATTTATATCTGTTTTTTGTTCACTGAATATATAAAATAAAAATAATGTGTTATTGTGTGCATGTATGTCGGGTGATTTTATATATATATATATATATATATATATATATATATATAAATATATAATACATAATGTGTGTGTGGTGATTGACTGGCAGACAGACTGATGTGTGTGTGTGTATGTATATATGTATTGGTTATGGCTATAGTCACATGCTGTACTTGACCTTTTAGATGTACCCTAAAACCCCCAGAATAAAAACCTTAAAGCACATCTATTTTTAGAGAATGTGGTTAGTGACAAACGTGTTTAAATATATGCAGAGCGCTTTAAGTTTGGACCAAAATATTTTTGTCTGCATCAGATAAACATTCTATGCACTACTCCAAGTGTTGATAGGTTTGTTGGCTACTTTGTACAAGCAAAATGTTAAAGTTGTTTTAAACTAAGTCGAGGATATATATTTCCATAAAATATTTACTTTAATGTTTTACTGTATTTTGTTTGGTTGTTTTGTATGCACTGCAATTTCTATACTTTCAATGTACTTTAACTACTTGTCAGTACCATTTTATAGGTGGATATCAAGGGATTTATGGTTGAAGTGTTTCTTTGTTTTCATAGGCTTTTTATGAGGCTAGAGAAAATTCCTCCCCTTACAGTTTTAGAAACCATATGTTGCAGGTGTTAACTGCTTTTTTTTTTTTATTTTCTGGTACAGTGTTTTTCATTAAAATGTTGTCTTCCAAGCTTTTGTTACTTAGCATTTACATTTTTTATGTGATCATCAGAAGGAAATATATATCGACATTCTGAAATATAAACAAAAAGCATATTTACCATTCTTGTCACTTAATTATTTAAGGTTTAAAAAAAAACCCAAACTGTTTCTGTATGACAGGTTTAAGACAAATTAAAATGTGTTCAAAGGAATGTCAAATCACTACTGAAAATTTCAAAAGCCCCGAGTTTTGGGGCAATATAATTCAACATAAATGACCAGAAATAATCAACTGGTTCCCCTTATAATACAAGTTGTTGTTTTGAATTTATTGGTTCATTGTTATGATGAGTTTATGATGTATATAGATATAACTACAAACACATATCTATACTATAGTTCAGTAAACCTATTGTCTACTAAAAACCATATATTCAGTTTGTGTACTTCATGTACTTGATTAGAGTACTGAAGCTTGTCAAGGTTTGCATTTGACAAATATTATTCTGCAGACTATCATTGCACATGCAATAGTTATTGATTTTGTGTGGACATACATACATGTTTGGTGTTTTGAGCCCAGCAATAAGCTTTATATTTATTATTTGTAGGTGGACCCCCTGTTTACAGTGCCTGCACCTCCACCTCCACCACCTGTTTCTAGCAGCAACACTCCTCACACCCTGCCACCCTATTTTTCTCAATCATCATCAACTATTGCAGCACCAGTGGAGCAACTTTTGGTACGAACACGATCAGTGGGTGTAAACACTTGTGATGTTGGAGTAGTAACAGAACCAGAATGTCTTGGACCTTGTGAACCTGGCACCAGTGTTAACCTGGAAGGCATTGTGTGGCATGAAACTGAAGAAGGTAGGATTTTTAAAGCAAATGCAAGCTTATGATTGACAGTTTAATAAGTGAGTAAAAGGTTTCTCCCTCCTTTGTTAGATAAATTGCTGTTATTTAATGTGAACTTTTGAAAATTCTTACTGAAATCCTGTTCTGTAACTCTGTATCATAAAGATCTGGAGGTCTCACGATAAAAAAAAATATATATATGAGGAATTCCATAATGAGGCTGGCCTTGCACTCCAGCTGTATAGAGTGCAGGTAGTAAGCTCAGAAAAAATATACAGTACAATGATTACATTTGGAATATAATTAGAGATTACACTGGTGATCTACAGTACTTCTATTCTGTTTTTTTTTTTTTCTGTTTGGTGTTCTTGTGCTGTCTCCTTCTGTTTCTTGCTGAGCATACATTTTAGACATGATTGCATTTTTGCAGATTAAAACTGGGTTAACTGTATTGATTTTTCTCTATGATTTAACATGCTGTTAATCTTTAATGCACCATTTGTCCAAGTTCTGTAACTGCTACATTGTGAACAGAGCCAACAACACATTGAGGCTCAGTATTTTTAAGTGAAGAGATTGAATGTTTAGAACATAGCCCTAGTTTCCACCCAGATATTAAATATCACTCTGCTCACAGTGATGTTTGTCTTTCTGGTGTCATCTACATATTTTTGTATATATCTATTTCTTGCTGTATGCCATTTTAAACAAAGAACATTTTTGAGATGGCTTTAAAAAAAGTTTTACAAGTGCTTAGTGTAGCGGGATTGTCGAAAAATGAATGTTTATGGTGAATTATTGAGTAACTCGTTTTTGAAGTACAAAAGAGTCTTTGAGTTGAGATAATTTATGTTCTAATTTTCAAATGCAATGCCATGCCTAATGTAACATATCTTGGATAGCCTCAATACTAAATGTCAGCTTTATTTCATATGCCATCTTTTCTTTTAGCTCCAAAATCAGTTTCGACATCCTACTCAATGTCTTTAAGACTCATTTTTCTTTTATTTGCATCACAAATATTGGCTTTAAGGGAACTTGACATCCACAATACTTGCAGAAGTTCAGACTCAAAATTTCCAGCAAATATATGTAGATAAAGAGATACACTTTCCTGAAGGACAGCATGGCTGCCTGGATCCACTAACATAGAAGCAAAATAGATGCCATCCCACAGTCCTTTGCTCATATGGCTTTGTGGCATGATGTAACCTATTGGCGGCAAGGAAATGAAAGCGCATCCCTTTCATCTGCCATATTTGTTTTTTTTACGCTTTTGTGCTAGAGCATAATGGCATATACTAAATTCCTCAGTTACAAATATTGTTGTATATTTTATAAGCAATTTGGCCAGCACAACATGTAGAAATATATTTTTATTCTCTATAAAGTGATAACTAGTCATTTTTACAGATACAATTTTTACATGTTCACAAGTCTGATCCTAGTCAACAGTTAGGTATTAGAGATGGATTTAAGTTCTACTTTATCTATAGACTTATGCTAACAAGTGCTGATAAAATCAGTTGTTTACCACAACAATGTGTAAGGAATCACTTCAGTGAGCAAGCTAAACTCCTGACCTTCATTGAATTAGGTGCTCTATATTCTTGTTTACAGAGGTACTGGAAGGAAATGTTTAATTGTGCTTTGTCTACCTTATGTTGTGACAGTAGGTTTGACTTGGCATCTGTTACAATGGTTACTTAGGATTGCTGTTCATTGACAGGAGTAAAGACTGAGAATGAGAAGAATTAATAGGTGAATGTCAATCATTAAAAGGTCTGTTTGTCCTTTCGTGGTCTGAGAATGTACATCACTGGTAATACAATGTCTTCTAAACGTGGAATATGTTATTCTATAGGTGAAGTACAATAAGATGGATTGCCGTAAACAAATATATATATTTACCTCTTAGTTGCTTTTGGAATAGACAATAGATATTCTCTCTTCTGTGTAACATAAAGGCACAAGTGCAGTTCATAGCAGCACTGGTACCATAAATACATAGAGAGTAACATACACACAAAACTGATATCATCACAACACATTTGCTAGGACCAGCACAGTCACTTCTTCAAGTGTGTTTTGAACAGCTGCCCAGAGTGCTTAACAGCGAGACAGTCAAATTACAAGAAGTGGGAGGTGGGGGAAGGGTTTTTGGTAGCTACAGAAAAGTAACTGTACTGTATGTCACTTTATCCCTTGTGTGCACAAAACATGCATAACCATTTATTACCATACAAATGATGGCAACAAAATATATGTTGGTGTACAAAATGAGACCTTAAATATACACATTTTTATTATTTGACTTAAATTATGTGCTGACAAATATATATGCAAAACTAAGAGGACCATTAAAAAAAATGTATAGTAGTTGATTTTCTACAAATTTCATAGTTTGCTATCACTTTTTCTCTAGGTCTGGGTTTCCAAGTTCTTAATGTTGTGGGTGGCTACATTCTGATTCACTATTTTCTGACTCCGCAGATAAATGATGCAACAAAACAGTGCTTACAGGCTTTTCAAGTAGAATGGGGTTCATATAAAAATTCAGAGGGCCACATTCATCCTGGTGGACCATGATTTATTCCACTCGTTAACCAACTAAAAGCTTCTAATCTAAATAGTTGGTGTTTTATTATTACGGTATTATTATTAACACATCCAGCTATAGGCATAATATTTTGGGAATCACTGTGTCAAATGTAAAGTTTGGAACACGACCCGTTATGTTTGTTTGTCAGTGTTACCGAGGTCATGGCAGGCATCGGCAGATATCCTGGAACATGCCATTTCTGAAACCACTTTATTTGTAAATGAAACATTTAGCTTGAGAGCGAAAATAACATTTTCTTGGGCTGGAAGGAATTTAGCATTTTTCAGGTCGTATGCAAATTGTCTGAGGTTGTTTTGGGTTTCCTTTTTGTTCTCTTACATTTTAAAATCCATTGGCCCGAGAAAATATTGTGTTAAATTGTTTGCAGATGCAGAAAATCATTTCCATGACATTTCAGCTGTAGCATTTGGGGCACACATGGCTTTTCATAAATTCAGATTTCCTGGGATAGACTCATTCCACCTTGTTCACACGCTCATTATTCCCCAATAAATTCATATATATATATATATATATATATATATATATATATATATATATATATATATATATATATATATATATATATATATATATATATAATATAATGTGGGGGGGGGGGTGTATGTACATGTATTATTTCTAATGTTGCATGTTAAACACATTCATTTGGCATGCCTTTCAGCAATAGAATTGGTTGTATGAGCTCTGATCATAGATGTGAACTGCTGTTGTGTCTATTCAAAATCATCTGTGCAAAACCAATCCCACTGTTTGAAGTTATGTAAATGAGTTGTTTGCGGCTAATTAAAACAAGGCTCTCTTTGTGGGCCAGGGGGATCCTAAAGTAAATGATTGCTCTGTCTTTATACAACTACAGGGACCATGCAAGACACTGTGAGATAACCATTATATTTAGGGACTATATAGCATGCCCGGGTGGTACAATACCTTGGGAGGCAATTTTCGCTATGATGACATGTCTCAGTATATTGTTTGTTTCTTTCTACCATCAGGGGAATTTACTAAGCGACACATGCTTAAACCTTTTCCCAAAATTATTTTTAAGACATAACTGACAAAACCTGTGTCTGAAACCTTCAGTTGATCTTGTAATGTAACAAGCAGAGGGTAATGGGAGTTGGCGGATGTATGGAACAGAGACCTCAATTCTGAAGGGTCTCTTCCTCTGGTAAGGGTTTTAGTCCAAAATTAGCTTGCAGTCCTGCAAGATGCCCATCCCTGGTCTTAACAGGTCAGTGTAACAGATTAGCAGGGTTTTATTCTCCCCCCCACCCCTTTGGCCACATTTGGGATAAAATCATGAAACGCATCCCTTTTTTTTTTTTTTAATAGAGCTTGTTTTGAATGTCATATGCTATTCCCAATTCACCTAAACCCTCCCGGCCTCCATCTACACAGACACACACACACACACACACACACACACACACACACACACACACACACACACACACACACGTTTAATGTGACTGCATTTTATGAAGTCTTAAACCTAACCTTCTGTTTCACATTGTTCTTGTACATTGAGTTTAACTGTTTCTGTGCCAAAAGGTGTCAAGACATAGTTGGGTGACTTATCCATCTCTCCCTGAAAAAAATGTAAAATGAATTCAGAGCACTTTGTTTCACTGGACTAATATTTTGAAGTGCCGTAATGCATGAATGAAAATCCTATTTATTTTGTTTATTTTGCAGGGGAATAAAATAACAGGGTTTTTTTTTTGCTGATCATAACGTTCCTTTGTTTATCTATCAAAGTGTTTTTCTGTAATTTGGAGTCTGCACATTTCTCATGCTGAGTGGTGTTTAGTGGGAATATATGGAGCAATTAAAACCATGTCTGTATCACTGTGTAAATGCCAAGTCTGTCCAACTGAATCATTTAATTACCAGCAGTGGAACAGAATTGCTTGAAGTGTCAAACTTAGCAGTTAAAAACATTTTTTTTATTTTACATTAACTTATATTTTCCACTGAAATGTTATGCAACCCATTTTGATGTTACACTGATTTGAATTTCATATAATAAATATGTACTGAATGACCTTGCATGTAGATTGTATTACCATACTGAAAACAACCATTTGGAAAACACTAAACAGTGCAATGACAGAGTCCATTAAAAAACACTAGCCTGACATTTTCTACCACCTATTTCTATGACCACATAACTCTGACGTTTGTGACATCATGCATTTGCATGCATTTCAAATAGCCTATCAAGACATGAAAGCATGCAACAAACCTAGCATTTGGTTAATTTAATTTAATTTTTTTTGCTGACTGGAGATCATATAACATAGTAACAATCTATGTGAAATTGCAATGTTAATTTTAAACAATGTATCACATTTTAAGTAAACCGATTATAATATTAACTTTTGACTTGTTTCCACAACCATGTGGGTTGTGTTTTTATGTTTACAGAGTGATTGCATACATTATATTTTTGTCCTAACACTCTATAAGGTGTTAGTGTACTATTTCACTTCATGGACTACATCTGTTATGAATATCTGTATTGTTCAATAATATATAGAGAACCCCAAAATAAACAAGTATGCATTGTAAGCCAGTACCTGACTGACACTGATGCAATAAAAAGTATTTTCCAAAGTTAAAAATACATACCCTAATGTTTATGGCCACATTGAAATGCTGAAATAAAATGTTGATTGAATGAGTGTAAACTGCATTTTATATATTTTATTACATTGTACAGAATTATGCAGTATGATGTGAATATTAAGTTATATTATTGCCTTTGACCAACCTCTTATGAAATCTAAATACATAAATATATATTTTATTAGATATTATATTTCTGTAAAGAGCACTTCTCACAAATTACTTGGTTCCCATATATCCAGATTCATATAACCTATTGCTAACATATGTATATATAGACAGATCCTAAAATGATTATGCTGTTGGGTTCTGAACTTTCTTTCCACTCAGGAAAGTGTTCTTGAGACCAAATTAGCTTACGTTTCCCATGTCTGATAAAAATAGAAATACCATTTTAAATAAAGTTCTCTCAAGGCATTGGATACAGTCCATGATTTTGGAAGGAAATATTCTGAAATAACACATTGTCCCAATTCTATTGGGAGGGAGATTGCCAAACTCTCTTTAGGATATCATTTTACTCATTTCACAAATAGCTTAAGTCTGTGTTCAATTACAATGTACCAAGGCAATGAACCACTGGATTGAGGGTGACATTTGGTTTGGTAACTGAATGATCAAAATATAATACTTTGTTACTTGATCTCCTGAGAGTTTTTTGGCTAAAGGCCATGGGAATAGTAGAGGATTTTTTTTTTGTTTTGTTCTCTTCTTTCTTTTTTCCTTGTTTTGCTGCTGAGGTTAACTCTTTTGGATAATTTTCAAGTGATGGAAGACTTCTTGTGAATTGCAAGCTATGCAGTCATATTAAACAGCTCACTTAGAAGTCTGGTTTTGTGAGTATTTGTTTCTAAAGTTGATATTAGCTTGTATATTTCAATGGTCTTCAAGCCAACCAGATGGGATAGCAGATCTGCAATAGGTTTCCTGGCTGCCTGCCAGGGTTCAGTATGTTTTGATTTGTAAGGATAAGTAACCATTCTCCTTTTTCCCTGTTTGCAAGAGCTTTCCTGTAAGGTTTGAAGGGAAGCTAATCCTTGGTTTCCTGTAAAATCTGTGCTTGTTAAATAGATGTTGCTATAATGTGCCATTCTGACCCTGAATCGTGTGAGTTTATGACATCAGCCAGATCAATGGCCTATAAAAAAAACATGAGGTTTTCTAAGCACTTTGAGTTAATGGCAGAAATAGGAGAAGAAATTACAGTCTAAACAAAAGGAACTTGCTTTATTTGAATTTTTCCATAGGTTAAATGGCTTTTCCATTATTCATGTGCAGGCACCGATGACAAGGAAGGATACATTTAAAGGAACATTGTAAAATGCAATTCTTTTTTGTTAGGTACAAGGATTCTGCTGATATTAATGGAGCTGATGCAATGTTAGTATCTGTTTGAACCCTCCAGTTGAAGAGACATTGGCTATTGATCACAAATCCCTCTCCTGATCCGGATTTTCTGTTGTGCACCATATTGCAATCCTTGGTAAACGGTTCATATATCATTCTGGCATTAAAACAAAAAGAAACTGCATATTTAGTTTTTTTTTTAAATTATAATACAATATTGTTAATATATTTTCACATTAAAGGACATGGGAGAAAAGTATGTAGAAACTGAATTGAAAACCATTGAGAAAACGCACGATTGTAATCATTTGTTTTATTTGATTTTATTATTTTTCTTGTGTTATTTTTATAATAAGGGGAAATTCACCATTATTTTCCTATTTTTACCCACATACTTTAGTAAATTCCTCCTATATTTAATATTCTTGTTGATAGCAGCTCTACTTCTGATCTTCTGGCTATGCCCTCCAGTGCTTTAAGGCAAGCCTGCATTTTACACACACATCCAAAGATGTTGTTTATTTCTAAAGCTCCTGTATGCTTTTTTTGCCTCTGCTTGAAAAGGTATATAGCTGAATTATAGGCAAACCACATCTGTTTTGATTGCTAACTATGCTTTACATTCTGTTGATTTGGCTGTATGTTTCACGCACAAAATCTCTATTCCCCACTTATTTTACAATCGAGACCACCCGAGAAATGTAGGATGTTGCCTTTTTCTAACCTTCAGTGCATGTGTATTCATGTTACTCTTTCCATTCACTGATAATTCCAGCTGGGAAAATATAGTGTGTACAATTCTCTGTGCCTTCAACTGACATTTCTCATAAATTGCAACAGAAACACTGTTATCAGCAGCTTAATAGCAGCTCTGCAGATCAGGTCTCTGCATGACACAGAAACTATGGCAACCACATTTTCCAGGCAGATAAAAGAGAAAAGTAGCTGAAGCAAAATTGTAAATGGAGACCAAATTACTTAAGAGTTGATAAGGGTTTGATGGATTAATACTATTGTCCTGTTAAACCTCCACTATGTGGCTGCACTATTTGTTAAAACGTGCTCCACACTTTCATCTTCTCCACAGAAGTGGGTTGGTTGATGGTTATTTGCTGTCCCTTATTGTGAAAGGAAGGCAGCCAAGACATCTGCTCATTTTCTCTCACTTTCCAATAGATAAACAATGTTAAGAATGGAATCTTCAGGGATGCTGTGTTTGTGGTTTACACTTTGCTTCTCCTGTTGTGAAAAGCCTGCATTTAATAGCATTGGTCTAATTACGATCTATGCATTGTCATGAATAAGTGACCAGAAGGCTTGCAAGATGGACAGCTAGTTGCAATTCATCTTATATTTTTCTGATCAATCGGATTCTAGATAATGAGGAATTCCTGACAGGACACTTGAGTTGTCCAAAAACAAAGCATTTTTGACCTACATTTTAGTACAACTGGGATTTGTTTTGAAATTGAGTTTATTTGTTAAAACCAATAGGTATTCTGGAGAAACAGGACAAGCCAGTTTAGGTTAGTTTCGTGCCTAATTTTTAGGCCACAATTCATATTTACTCTTTTTTACTTCAATGAGTTTTATTGAGTGTATCAGGAAATATAGTGAAAATCTGGTGTGTTGTCTGTCAAATTAGAGCAGATTACGCCAAAAATGGTTTTTGTGTAAGTGAGCATCACACTTTATTTTCTCTACTCCAGTTGACCTGATGGGAGACAGACAGTCCATTGACAGTCTGTTTTCCAGCACTGGAATACTTCATCACAGCATGTGTGACAACTGTGATGGCCTCTGACACATTTTTAAACTATAGAATGAGCCAGGTCTTGGAGCCAATTTTTTTTTTTTTTTCTTTAAGTTCTTAAGTTCTATGTGACTTGTGCCTGCACTTAGAGCTTGGGCAAGCTTTGGAATTTTTGTTGCTCAAAGTATTTTTTATGTTTGAGAAAAATCCTCAATAGTACCAAAAAAATGAAAGACATTGAAAAATAATTTGTTTTCAAACAATATTTTCTTATCAGTTAATATGAACTGGTAACAGTCTTTTTAATTGGAGATTTTTTTTTTTTTTTTTTTTTTTACTGAGTTTGATATTTTTCCGTTGCGAGCTTGTGGTTTAATCAGTGGTTGTCAGTCATGCTGTTGCATTGCACAGTGTGAACTAAGCAAACTGCCATTTCACTTCCTTGTGAAGTGGGGACGATTAAATCAACAAACTGACAAATGGTAATTGATAATATACCTTGCTTATAGAAATGTAAGGACATTTTTCCACATATATTTACAGGACATATATTTTATTATACCTAAATATATATTTTGCTGTGTTTTTGTTTGTTTTTTGATAGATGAATTTCCGAATAGGCAAGAATTTCTATGCCTTCAAGTGCTAGTTTATAATCAGTCCTTACGTGATTTTTCTAGTAATGAAGGTGTGGGATAATGTATTTATTTGAAGGTTGCAAGTTGTAGTTTATGCTGGATTCCATATATCAGAAAAACCTGTATTGCACCTGGTCACATTTGGCTATTGGTTAATAAATTGGCAAAACGTTAAATATGCACAATACTTTTTTTTTTTTTTTTTTATGCTTGTATTTCTCTTAATATTACACTTTTGCTTGTGTGTTGCAATCACATGGCTGCTCCATTTTACTGCTCACTCAGTCTCAGATTTAGCAACATTTCTTTCCGACTCGGGTGGCCAAATTACTGTTGTACCTAGAAGACCCTTATGAAAAATAGAGCTGCTCTAAGTATAATCAAGAATACAATCTATAGCTTGCTGTTTACAGCCCTGGAATTTGCAATTTGACAATATCCAATTATCATTTTTCCAATTTACATATGGTGGCAAATAGATACCCTCAATAAAACCTAGAGCAGGCACCATCAATCACATGCCACTATTACCATTTTATGGAATATGCGTGTGTTATAAAATGTACTTTTAATTATTTCCTTGTGATATATTGGTGTTTCTTGACCTGGGTGTAGCCACTGAGACACACAAGAAGAAAGGTTCTATTTTGCAAACTGTCATAAAAGGTATTTTGTAATATATAGCCTGTCAAATAAGGGATTTGTCAAAAACAAATTAGATCTTAAAGGACAACTGTCGGAAAAACAAATTTAAGTTTTTCATCAAGTGTAGGCATTTTAAATAGAAATGCTTTAATGAAAGTATACAAATAATGTACCCTGTTGAGCCCTGTTTGCTCCCTATAGTTTTATCAGGGGACAGACATGTTGTTTATACTCTTGGGTCAGATGAAGGAAGTAGGGTTGCCACCTGGCCGGTATTTTACCGGGAGGCCGGTAAAAAATTGGCTTCAGGCCAATGTTAAGTCTATGGAGACAGTAGCAAGGCCGGTATTTTTCTGAAGAAAAGGTGGCAACCCTAGAAAGAAGGGCTATGTGACCCATCTAGCCCAAGATGCATTCTTTCATTAAAGCATTCCAATTAAAAATTCCTACACTTGATGCAATCTTAATTAAACAGACGTTAATATTTTGATGACAGTTGTCCTGTTAATGAGTTGTTAATTAATACTAATATAAGGTCTCGGGAAAGAAACAATTCTCAGAAGCTTTATTTTTGTCACAGAATCTTATGTTTTGACTTGTCACATCATAATATAAATTTATGTCATAATATGATGGTGCTATTGTTTATGTATAGGAGGGCCATGTTGGCACACCAGCTATGGAAGGAGATTTTCTCTTAAACGTTTATTGTATTTTTATTGCGATAATAGTGTCAAAGAAAACAAGTGATGATGTGCAACACCAATAATGCATACTGTATAAAACAATTATTTAAGTGAAGTGTTAAATCTTGACTAGTACCCTATTTGCCTGGGATTCCCAGATCACACAATCAACCTTACTTTTGGTAAGGTTTTACTGATGAAGGAAGACATTTTCATTCTGCTTACACCATGTCCTGCTGAGAGAGCCATACTGATGGATCTAAATAAAGAGTGCAGGGATATCTCAAGTGAATACATACATCTAAATCACTGCCACTGAATAAAACCATTAGGCTCTCGGTGAATTGGATGAAAAATAATATAAATTAGCTTTTTTTAAAAACCCTGAATATTCCCTATATGTTTCACGCTAGAACACATCTGTAAGGGATGATGCATAAATATATGTATTGCATACCTCCCACCTTTTTTCCCACAACAAATCAAGAAGTCAGGGCGGAGCTTGAGTGTCAGTGCTACAATGCATGCGCAAAAGCACGGTCACCGAAGTTAAAAGTGCTACTACTAATGCACACAATATTAAACATGCGCACAATATTAAACATGCACACTTGGCATTCAGAACCATGGTACTGCAATCCTGAATCCTGCTGTCCTGCCAAACTCCACCTCTGCCCTGAAAAGCATAACAGAGGTAGAACTCGGATAGGCAATGGCAAAGACCCCCAAATCGGGACTGTCCCCCGCAAAGTGGGACAGTTGTGGGCATGGTATTGAACATAGTCTATTATTATACCAACAATATTTTCTACGGTATGCCAGGTTTACAAACAATCTACCAGTGAAACATGACGTAAAAGATCATTCGGACCCTTCTGGTTAGCGGTTACAGTATATAAGCCAATATCTATAAAATGTGCAAATTTTTTAGGTGGTTCGCTTTGTTTGTTTGTACCCAGAAACAGTTACTTCAAACTTTTGAGAGACCTATAAATGCATTTTTAATGCCTTATTGTATGTGCTTAGTCGTACAGTCACTGGTGTTGGTGTTTTTTCTTCTTTTTGTAGTAAATGCATTACAAGTGCCATCCTGGGTATCTGGTATGAGGCCCCATTCCAGCTTCACAAGTCATATGCCAGAAAACAGCCGCACATTCATGAGACCCAAAAGGTCAAAACATCTGTCTGCAAGTTGGGTTTTTGGCTTTGCTCTTCTAACGCATGCTGTGCTTTACAAGCCATTTTGCATATGCCTTCTGTACAAAGAGGATCTATATTTAAAGTGCACAAATGCATGAATAGATACTCTGAATGCTTGCAATTTGCATGTCATTACCAAGGATCCCAGCTTTTGCTGCTTAAGTATGTTTGCAAAATGACTATTTTATTTTTTTGTTGTCCAAACAACAATATAATTCCTGTCCAATATAATAACAGAACAGTGTAATGCCTAATATAATAATGTTGATTATTAAAGCATTAACAGACTATTACTTTTTCTTTTTTCACGAAAACTATATAATTAGAAGTAAACACATTTTTTTTTTTTCATTTTTCCAAATCAATGTATATTTACTGTTCCATGTATTATAATTTTTTAAGTTACACAGGAAACCATACACATGATGTATATATTTTGGCATTAGTAACTAGCCATGACTTGTTGATATGAGCCCATACTGCTTATATCAACAA